>CM075344.1:155685000-160617500 GCA_037693485.1 Kitagawia praeruptora | reverse complement strand
TTGTACAAATAGGAATCCCCTTCGTTACATGATTTCTTCTTAATATAGATAGATATAGGATCTATGGGGCAATTACTTAGAAGTACATTTTGTGATACAGCCCTTCCTATCTGATAGAAAAGGATCCCATGATCCTGAACCGATCTTACCTGGGATCGCAAATCCCAAGTTTGTCTATGAAAAGCGGATCTAATTGTATTAGTGTCTATAATTGATTTCTTCTGTGTAATACTAATCGACAGGGCCTCATTGGTAAGTGCTACAAGATCTCGTGCATTGGAACCCATGGTTATGGACCCGAATCCATTAGTATGGAACATTTTCTTTTCCAAGAGAAATCCCCTAGTATATGAAAGGGTGAAAAAGTGCTTTCGTTGTTGTGGAATAAGAAGCCTTCGTATCTTAATGCACGTATTTAATTTATTCGGAGCTATTAGAGCGGGATCCACTTTTTGGGGAATATGAGTCGAAGCAATAACAAGAATATTTCTAGTGGAACACCTTTCACAATCCCTGGAGAGATGGTTCACTAATAGACCGAGGAAGAAGTAATTCGACTCATTCACATCCAGATAATGAATGTTTGGAATCCATATAAAAGCAAGGAGACATTGCTTTTGCTAATTCGAATTGAAGGGTGATATAAAATCGGTCTTTTTCCGACATCATATCCATAGTTAGCAGTTCCAGCTCCGTATGAAGGTCACGATCGATATCGTCACTAGCATCAATATCGTCACTAGCATCAATATCATCACTAGCATCAATATCATCACTAGCATCAATATCATCACTAAGATTATCCAGGAACTTGTTCAGAAATACCGTAATGAAAGGAACATTGGAGTTTGTCGCTAGGTATTTGACCAAATAGGATCGTCCAGTTCCTATAGAACCTATCACTAAAATACCCCTAGAGGGAGATAAGGCTAAGCGGAGCGAAAAGGGTTTTCCATGAGATGGGAAATGAAAACTATTAGCCCCACACGAGGTTTGTGAATAAGTGATTGTCTGATAATGAGCAAGGAATATCCGTCTTTCTGCTAAACAGGATGTTTTGAACTCATAATTCATTAGATACTTTTTATGAATGTCAACTAAGTATCGTAAGTAAATTGCTCCCGGTTGTTCAATCATTTGAAAAAACCTCAAGGCCTACTACCAAGAAATGATAAGCTTATCATAAATATATAAATACATTATATATTAAAATATAAATTTAATATTAAATTTATATAATATTAAATAATTTATTAAATTATAATAATATTAAATTTATATTATATAATATATTAAATAATATAAATGTATATAATATATTATAATTTAATATAAATTTAATTATAATATTATAATATTATATTATATATAAATTAAATATATAATATAAATTATATAATATAATAAATTTAATATATTATAATATATAATATATTATAATATATTATAATATATTATAATATATTATATAATATAATATATTATAATTATAAATTATATTATAATATAATATATATAATATATAAATTATATATATATAAATATATATAAATATATTATATATATTATAATATATGATAATATATATTATATATAAATATATATTATTTATAATATATTATAAATTATAATATATATTTATAATATATATTATATATATTATAATATATATATTATATTAAATAATATAATATAATATATTATATTATATTATTATATTATTATATATTTAATAATAATATATTATATTATAATATATTATATATTATATTTTAAAATATAAATTTAATATAATATATTATATATTATAAATTTATTATATTATATATAATTTATTATATATTAAATTTATATATTTTATATTAAATTTAATATATTAAATTTTATATATAATATATTTAATAAATATTAAATTTATATATTATTTAATATATTAAATATATTAAATATATAAATTAATATATTATCCTAAAGAGTAATTTAGGAAAAAAAACCAATTAACTATCACTTTTTTTGCGGGTTTTATATCAAATGGGCCACTAATCTCATTAAAAAGTATCAAGTAGCTCCCCAATCTCCACGGGGACTCATTTAAACCACTAAACTAAGAAATATATCATTTGCCCCCCTGCATTCACAAAAATAATACAATTTATGGTGGCCCAAGTGAGAATAATACAATCTATCCAAGATGGAACTTTTTTTTGCCACCATAAATTTTATCCAAGACACTTAGGTCACCATAAATTGTATTATTTTTTTGAACGCAGGGGGGCAAATGATATATTTCTTAGTTTAGTGGCTTAAATGAGTCCCCGTGGAGACTGGGGAGCTACTTGATACTTTTTAATGAGATCAGTGGCCCGTTTGATATAAAACCCTTTTTTTGCACTTTAACCATCAACACTTTTTTTTAGCATAAATGATCCTTGTAAGTGTGATGTATGCACGACTTTGACAATCTTCACCGAGAATACAAGAACCGACTAGATACAATATAGTAAAGACGTCACTGCTGGCGATATCACATTCCCTATTACTGTACTACAACAACTATAAAGAAGCCTTTATTCTTGGAAAGTAACAACCCCATAACAAAAGCTTCGGCACACAAATCAATGGCTGCAACGTAAGTTTCTTTCTTCATATTTCTTCATATATTGTTATTACAAAAAATGCTGGTGATTCATTTCAATGGTGTTTTTTTTTATGATTTTGTAGAAATGTGCAAAACGTTCGCCCTGTAGAATTGAATTCTACTTCTCAACCACCTCCTCTCTTTGATGGCACCACTAGGTATCTTTTTCGTAGTTCACGTGTTCTCGCGCTAAAACTTTTTATCGTAATTTACGAGTTTCGCATCATTGGTTTATTTATTTTTGTTACAGGTTGTATATAAGCTACATATGCCCGTTTGCGCAGCGTGTTTGGATCGCCAGGAATTTAAAGGTCTTTACTCTTTCCATTATATAATAATCTCTCGTGTCATTCAAATTGGCTTGTTTTAAGAAAATTTTGGTTGGATTTTGTTAAATTAATATAACATAATTCGAATTTCGAACCAAGAGGAACCCTTTACACAAGTTTTTCTTACCAGTTGAGTTTGGGCATAACGGGTTTTGGTCCATGACAAATGATTGTCATGGACCTGTTAAATAACAATCAGTTTCTAAACCGTTGGATCGTTGATCCAACGGCCCCCCTGGATTACAAAATTTTTTTACTGTCCGCTATAATTTTCCGCGGATAGGCAGATTGCCTGTCCGCGGAAATTTTCCGCGGATAGGCAGATTGCCTATCCGCGGAAAATTATAGCGGACAGTAAAATTTTTTTTTTTTAATCTCAGCCGTTGGATCGTTCCAACGGCTATGGAACCGATTGTTAAATAACCGGTCCCTGACCAGGACCCTGGGCATAACATATAAAATTCACATATGTAATTTAGACAGGTTACAAATTTGTTACTGCTAAGTTGTAGGGGTTAAATATAACTTTAGCAAACAGATGAATTAGGATCAACATGTGTCATAAGTTTTTCTTGCTATTTGATCTAGGACATAACATGTAAACAAGCTTTATTACTACTGAACTTTGATTTTTTAAGGGGAGGCTATAGCCCCTCTTTTACAACTGGTCCGTCTCGCGCAATACTGCATATATTACTGTCAGAATGAGTTGGAGTTGTTAATCATTACCTCTGGTTCTGGAAATGCAGGGACTCCAAGACAAGATCGAATTAGTGCCTATTAACCTTCAAGACAGGCCTACCTGGTACAAGGAGAAAGTTTACCCAGAGAATAAGGTATTACATATTTCACCACTCTTAATTATCAACAATTGCTCGGTAGTGAGATATCAGGAAACACACAGACACGGTATTCTTGATCATAGTACGGAGTATATGTGATGTTCTAATAGTTTTGCTAAAGTGCTGACACCAATAATTCTGCAAATCTTGGGGGGAGGGGGTCTGTTGTTAAATGAAATATATCAATAGTCACTCTGTGCTTTTAACTAAAATAATAATAATTGGGAAAGGATTGTAAAATTGCGAAAAAGTTGGTTTCAGACGTTCTTCCATTATATTATATACCGGATAGGATTACCACTTTCATCAACTAAAATGGTTTATTTTCTTAACATATCTCGTGAGAGGGATGAGTACATATAAGGCATGATGAGTCTATTATTACTTCTGTATATTGATTAAAATTTGCACTTTCTGTTACTAATTGCTTGTCTCTTAATAGGTTCCATCACTGGAACATGACAACAAAGTTATTGGGGAGAGCCTGGATTTACTTAACTACTTAGACAATCACTTTGAAGGGCCTTCCCTCTTACCTGATGTAAGATGTAAAAAATACATTCATCCTTATTCCCGCCTATCTTCTAGATCAAGACATTTATAGTTTTTTTCTAAACCAGGACCCTGCTAAAAAAGAGTTTGCTAAAGAGTTGATATCCTACACGGACAAATGGATGTCAATAGTGTTTGGTTCATTCAAAGGGGATCCTGTTAAAGAGGCTGGTGAGAATTGTTATGCTCTCTATCCCTAGATTTATTATACATTATACCCTTCTTTATCTCAATTCAGGAGTCCAACTATTCTATTGGAGTAGGCTGAGTAGCTGATCTGTTGGAAGTGTTATGTATGGAATTAATGAAATCTAATTTCTGCATCAGGTGAAGCTTTTGATTACTTGGAAACAGCTCTCCATAAATTCGATGATGGGCCTTTCTTTCTTGGCCAGCTCAGTCAGGTAAGTGGTTTTTTGTTTTGCACCCTATTTCGGTCATACATGGTATTTCAGTGGGTGAACTTTGAAGTATAAGTATTTCATGGGTATATTCCTCAAGAAGTGCAGGTGTTCCTATAATTGATTAGTTCACTTTCTGAATCTTCCCATTGTACTCAGGTGGATATTGCCTATGCTCCGCATTTTGAAAGGGTTCATCTCTTCATTGAAGATGTGTGGAAGCATAATATTTTGTCAGGCAGACCTAAACTAACAGCATGGTTTGAGGTATGCTAATATGACAGGTTTATTCTTATGCACAAAGTGATAGGCACTACTGTAAATTAATTTGCTGTCAAACATTCGACGTACTGTGTTACTGACTCCCATTATAGTGTATTAGACCTACTGCCCTTGAACGAGTTTATCTGGAAGAAACAATCTCATTACAAACAAACATTTGCAATGTGTTTTGGTTTTCTTTATTTTGCCTAAAGGACAATGAAATAATATGGGGACCCGGAGTCGCAAGTATGCTATCAATTCAAAGTTGTAATTGTCAATATTTCTCATTCACTGATTATGTGCTTGCAGGAACTGAACAAAATTGATGCTTACACGCAAACAAAAGTTGACCCCCAGGAACTCATTACAGTCTTTAAGAAGCGTTTCTTGGTAAGTTTTCGTGCCCAACTCCAGTAACACAGAACTGCGAGTTTCTTTACTCTATAACAATTAACAAAAGGTCTTAAATTTCTATTGCTCCATTGCAGGCTCAGAAGTGAAAATGATGCGGTTGCTAAAAAATAGTCCAGTGTTTTAATAAGCGAGCTTTCGTGATTTCCCCATACCTTGTGTTCAATTAAGAGTGGTGTTACTACTGGAACCCTGTAGTCTTGTATTAAGTGGGTTCATATGCTTATCCTGTGTCTTTACTTGAAAAGCTTAATGCTCAATATGCTCCCGATGGATGCAGATGTATTGATGTTATGGTACTTTAATTTCGTTTTATTTTTATATGCTTAATTATTATGGTACTTTAGTCATGCTGGCCTAAAGAGATGGTGTTACATTTGACTTTTAAATTTTTCCGTAGTTGAATAAATCCCTGTCGTAAATGTGTCAGCTATCACTTTCAAGTGTCGTAGGAGTCAAAACAAGTAATGCAGATAACAAATCGTCAAAAACAAACTTCAAATGTAAAACTGTAGAAGCTTCAAATACACAAATAACAAAGTAAATTTAAACTTCAATCGTATTTGTTATAGAAGCTTTATCTATATACTCATGCAAGGTCTAAAGACATGTCCCATTTTATGTGAGTAAAAGGGAAGGGGCAGATTTCAAATGTCATAATTACTGTAACACAAATTTATTATTGAAAATAAGTAGGTAATTAATAAGGTTTTAGAGTCCTGACTTTTAAGCACATCATAGATTCATAGTCTGATTATCAAGTGCTCTTAGACCTCAGTTGCACAACTCTGATTTCTAGAACCACCATAACGAACAACACCTACCTGGCTACTTCGAATAACTTCCATGCATCAGTTATTCAGCTATAAGAGAAGGGAAACACACTAGCTATCTGCAGGGTGCAGCACAATTTTAGTGGTCAGTCCTTGCCTGCCTAGCATATTGTCCTTGTAGACATAGAGCTTACTCTGCAGGTCTCTTCTTGTTCCGGGATCGGGCCTGCAAATTAAAATTGAACAATAGAAGTATAAAGAAATTGAACAATAAAAAATGTTACCAACAACTTATTTGTTTAAGGGTTTTTAATTTTACCTAGTTATTTTAAGCTAACAAGGCTTCACCTGTCCTCTTGCAATATTTTTGAATTATATAAGGAAGATGTATTAGATAATGGGAGATAAATGAGTTGAAAGAAATGAATGAACAATTAAACATGGTTTAGAAGTTTAGTAGACCTTGATCTTCAATATAATTCAACATCATTACCTTGTTGCCAAATCGCCTGTCTTTTTTGTGTCGAAACTTGGTCAAGGAAGCTTCTTTATTTGCATATATGTTTCGATCTATTCTGTTCCTGCTAGCACTGCCACAAGCATCACCACTTCCACTATTTCCTTGAACGTGAACTTCATTTTCTACATTTGTCCCCCCAGCATGCACAATGGTGCTGCTTCCATTCTGACCATTGCTTCCATACTTGCTGCCTGAACCACTCTTGTTCAAGCTGCAATTTCCAGAATTACCTTCAGCAGGTCCAACAGCGACATTTAATGACCTCAAATGTGGAGATTCTTCAGGGTTCTTATATGGCATATTCTCAAGGTCAGATAGTGGTTGTTCCCCATCCAGGCTGTGGAAATGATGCACATGGTGATGATGATGAATATGCTGGACAGAAAGCTCCGGCGGTGAACCTCTAATCGGAGTCAGCAAAGCCCGGGATGCCAAGTCATCAGTTTTAACCAGTATGACTTGCTGAGGGGGGCAATTAAGGTCCAGTTCAGTTGGTGCAAAAACAGATGATAAATTCAAATCATTGATAGCTGATGTTGCTTTTAAACTGTTAGATGTCATATCTACCAAATCTTTTGAGACTACTGCTGGATTGATAGGAAGTTTGTCAGTGATAGAATCCATATCTACATTATTCTTCATCCCCTCTGAACTTGGACACAAAAGATTCCTGTTTGAACAAGTTCCGATTTCAGATTCATCTTTATTTGGTTCTAGAGAACCGCTTACATCAATCCCATTGGATGTCTTACAACCATTTGAGGTTGTATTGTACCTGCACAATACCACAAAGTGCAGTATTTAAAACTGTTGGTCATTTCAATTTGTTATGGTTGGACAACCATATCTATGGATCATGCAAAGAATTGTTAACACTTAACAAGTTCCTATTTTTGTACCATTTAGACCTCGAAAAGGCTGAAAGGTCTGAACGTCTTAAAACATTGCGTTCAATTTGAATTGCTTTTCCACCATCTTTAGCAACTCTAAGCCTCTTTAAGTTAAGCTCACTCTCTGGTTTAACTTTTGAAGTATCAAAAGCCTCAATCTTGCTCTTGAAATTGTTGGCGTGATCTTCATTAGCCGTATGAGGAGAGGTAATAATAGCCTTATCCTTGTTAAAAGGACTGTGGTTTGCTGGATTGTTAGCTCTACTCATCTTGTTAGAATCAGGCTCAAGTTTTGAATGAGTGATCCTGTTTGTATTTAAGAGTTTGAAAGGAACCTCCATAGGACTGTTCAGTTGTAGTTCGCGAGTTTTAGGCTTGCCAAGTACCAAGTCTTTGTTATGACGAACATTATCTGAAAAGAAACAATACATGACATTTTTTTCGACCTAGTGACAATCAACTGAAAGTGCATATATGCATTACTTTTATAAATTCATGCATACCACTTTGATCGCCATGTTCTTGATAGTCGTTGGGTGTAGTTACAGGCAACTTGGTAGAAGTTTCAGCTTTTGAGCATAGGTGGGCACAAGTACTGTCTGAATGCTTGGAGATTTGATCCTTTGCAGACGTAGCCTGGGAGCTATTGACTTCTTTTGTCCAAGAACTCTGCATTGAACTTCATAATATCTTTCTGTATATGGATCTAATTTTTTTAACCAAAGTTTCCTTCTCATGTGATTAAATAAGACATGATACTTGACAAACAACCTTTACTTCTTAACTTGCAAGCTACCATGTATACAGTATACAGAAGCATATCCACATTTATATTACCTGACCATCACTGTCATCATCAGTTACGCCAATCTTTAAACCAGTGCTCATATTTTCATTGCTGCTATTCTTTTCCTTACACTTTAAGCAACTTTTTGACTTCACAGATATTTGAGTATGTGTACAACTTTCACAGCCGCTACCACTAGACTGAAACAAAAACGATATTTTCATTTAGAAAATGAAGATATATTTATCAAAAAGCTGCATAGTAACAGATGCAATTAACATACAGAGTAAATTACACAGCATTATAATGAGCATGAAGCCACAAAAAGGATGAGAACAATATAACTCACACTGTGGCACCTTCTCCACACATGCTGCCAGAGGTTTTTAAGCTCATTTTTTCGAATAGGCTTACCTAAAAAATCAACTGCACCTTTTGACAAGCACTTAAAAACCAAACCCATTGGGTCATGAGATGACATCACTGCAGAATCTCATCAGTTAATATGGCTAAAGATATCAAATAGCTAATCTAATATTGGGATTATCATTATGGAGATAGAGCAACAGCAATGATATAGATTCCAATTACTTACTAATAACAGGGACAGTCTTGCGAGTCTTATGACTCATGATTTTGCACAGAAGAGCAATTCCCGATAAACAGGGCATTGTTACCTCAGTTAAAACAACATCAATGTGATTGGTTAGGTCTTCTAAAATCCTCCAAGCTTGCATTCCATTAGCTGCTACAATTACTGCTAAAAAAACCTTATTAGAATTGAGTATCAGACTTTCCTAATATGACTCAAGGACAACGATCTAATCATCGTACAATACAAAGCAGACTGAAATGTCACCAACCTTCATAACTGAGATTACGAAGCAATGCAGCAACAACGTGACGTGTAGAATCATCATTTTCCACCAGCAAGACCTTAATGGAACTAATATGAAGAAATGTTTCCCAGTGATGAACCATTGAACCTTGAGATCTCTGTTGCTGCTGCTGCTGCTGTTGTTGTTGTCGTAATTGCATAGCTTCTTCACATTCATGCTTTGCATTCTCAGCTCTATTTCCATCACCTCTCGAATCATTCATTCCATTCCCCAAATTTTCAGCTTCACTTTTCGCAGCCACATTTTGCAAGTGCCCATTAGCTTCTTGTAAACCAATATCCCGCTTTCCATTCGCATCAATTGTCATCGTAACACTTCCTAACAAGCAGGCCTCCCTTGACGAATTTCCGAATGTACACGAAAAATACTAGTGATCTACTAAGTAAACCTCTCCCAGAACCCGAAAAGTCACAGTACATAGCTTCCCGTTGTCCGAAACTCTTTAAACAAACCCTCTAACCCTTGCAACAGTTGTTGTAAACACTAGAGTCAGTAACTAAATATCTAATAATTATGGTAATAAATAAAAAATCTAAAAAAACACATGATCCATCAACCTGATCACATAATAACTTGGTTTGGATCCTATTATCCTATACATCAATCATAAGCTGTAGTGATTAAAAAAATATATTACATAAAACTGTTAAACAAAAAAAAACTATTTATAGTAAATCAACAAGTAAAGAACTGTGACGGATGAGGTCCTAGCCTAGTGACGAAGATTGAGGTATTGTTGACGAGTAAAGAACTCTGTGTGTGTGTGTGTGTGTGTGGACTTGAGCTGTGCACAGAATACTCGAGCTATGGGGGGGATGAAGATGACATGGCAAAACTGTAGGTGTGTAGAGAGCCACGTGTGAAGAAGAGTCTACGTGGAGTGAAAAATCAGGTGCCAAGAAAAAAATAAAAAAACTGTACAGGTACGAGTGAATCAGAAACAGATCTACTGACTAGTGTGTTTGTGGACAGGACCACCCAGTCAACTCCAGCCTTTCTATTTTTAACATCTGTCTTTTTATTCCACTAATAGTTGATCTTGTCGGCCGTTTTACGAACTATCCAAATTTGTTGGTTGCACGATAATTTCATCGAATGGTGGTGGTTGCGGACCAATATCCATTTTTAAATATATAACGAAAATTATTGCGGGGTGGGTTGATTATTGTTTTTCTCTAGTAAATTGCATATTTTATTTAATTATTGTTAATAATATCGGTTATAATGTTGTACCCCCTAGCCTTTTGATATATGTAAACAAGAAATAAATAAAGAAGTTAATACTGTATTAAATATGACTATTGAGAAAAATTAGAGAAGATAAGGGAACAAAGCAGTAGAAGTATAGCTGACCTTTTGAAAAAGAAAAGAGAAAATGTAAGCTCTCAAGGAGTTTCTGCAAAGACAAGCAGTAAGCTAATACAGGTATTGTCATCCACAAAATGTAAGCTCTCAAGGAGTTTCCGCCATAAAACTAGCAGGAAGAACTGATAAGTGCTTTTTAGCCTTCTAGCTCTTCTTCAATATGCATGCAGACACTCTAACTCTCCTAAGTGTGTAACTTTGCTTGAGTAGCTAATAAAGTTTGCACGATAAGGTCATAATGTTACGAATTCGAATCCATCACACAATCTTGTCTTGTCGATTTTTAAAATTCTGGTTCCGTCACTGTCAGTCCATGAACGTGGGTGACTTCACATTTTAAATATTATGACCTACTATGTTACTCCAAAAGGATAGTGGATGTAGTGCTTTACCAGGTTATGGTATGTTTACCTAATCCATGCCTTTCCAGCGGAAGTCCTTGGTGTTACTTAACAAGGAAATAACACGAGTAGTAATATGTGATTCCAGCTTGCTACCGAATTTTCATGTGTTCTTGTTCCATCATTTAACACATGTATAATACATACGCCATGTTTGTTTTAGGGGATTATAATCCTTGGAAAATTACATTATCTTTCTTAAATTTAAAGGATTATAATCCCATGGAAGTATATTGCTATCATCTTTTTGATTCATTTCTATGGGATTATAATACCTTCTTTCACAAGGTATTATAATCCCATGGGAGTGAACTAAAACAATGATCAAAATGTGAATTCATGGGATTATAATCCCTTACGTTTGGGATTTATAAGGTAATAATTTGGGGATTATAATCCCTTGAAACAAACATGTCCATAGAGTTATAAACCCATGACAGTATGACACCATTCCTCTAACAAAAAATGTGGTTAGGTTTCTGACCAAACATGTTGCAGATGGGTAATTAATTCCCTCTGAAGGAAAAAGAATGTATCGCGGAAACCGTTGAAATTCGTAGTAAACCATCCTCATTGCACGAAGTACCAGCTTTATCTCTAGCAATCTTATACTAGATCACATAATTTACCCGAAGAACATTGTTGTAGTGACTTGTGAAGTTTCAACAAGATATCTAAAACAGAAATGAGGCTTGAATTGAAAAAAAAAAAAAAAAGATCTTGGGACAAATACACAGAACCATACATATTACTGCTCTACAACTTATAGCTTATTTGCCTTGTCAAATGGTATTTCCGGTCATTTACAGGGTGTCTGACTCCATGATCATATATCAACTCTTTATTGTGCTCTTTCCCAGTAAAGAAGGTAAGACATACAAATTTACAAGCTAACTATTTTCATCTACAAAATCTTGCCTGGATGCGAAATAGTTATCCAGTAGATGCACCCAGTCTCTTCTGTAACCAGTTGTACAATGACTTTCTAGTGACCTTAAGACGATGCAAATCTGCAGGTCTCCTGGTTGGAGATTCTAACTGTGTGGGAAATCCTACTGCGATGGTATTCTTAAAGTCTGCGTCCGAATTCAAAGTGATACTTGTAGTGCCTGCAAAAATAACTTCAAGCCCTAAATCATCCTGCAAAAGTTTCACTATAGCATCTTTCACGGAGTCATGCTTGGCATCACTTGAACCTACTTCCTGAACTCCTAATATTATTGACATATCATCTTTTAATGAGTTTCCTGCAAAATCCATAGTAAATTACCCATCAAAAACCGTTGATTGCACAAGGAATAAAGAAAGAACTCTCGGGCATGTGTTATGCACAAGTCAGCGTCAAGGGCTCAAGGCAAGATTTATAAATCACAGAGCTTATTCAGATGTTTATTGATATCTTCCAAATTGTAATTGCTTGGTCCTCATATCAAATCTGGAAGGAAAACTATATAACATTATGCCACTTGTTACTTGTATATTGCAAAAGGTTCCTCGAAACTTCTTTCTTCTCTTGAACTAAAGGCTGCATCGTGGAACACTTTATTAACACTTTATTAATATGTAATAGTCCATTCCCAATTACTATACCTTTTTGACATATGAAGTCACTATAAATATATTGAATTTTGTAGATTTTCTACGAACAATATAACTTATTTTATTTTATTAAAGAACCATGTGAATAACATTTACTTTGCCTAGAAAATAAGTCAAGTTGATTTTACAAGTCAAACAGGTGCAATACATGGAAATGTAATGCAACCAAATGGTCAAGTAATTTGGAACACTATACTATTTATTGAGCATCATGAGAAATATTACGGACCTGGAGTGTAGTTCTCCTTGATCATTCGTAAAACAGCAAGAACCACAATCCGAGCTTCAACCTGTTAGTGCATTACAAAAACTTTAACAAGATAATTCAAGAATTTGAGCCATACAACATTTCATGGCTACTGAACATTTATCTCCTTTTTTTAGTATACATGGCTTACGATTACGAACGGACATCACTGCTTTTCAGTATATTAAAAAGTACAAAAAAAGCTAATCTAGTTGAAACTTGAGCCTGAAACTGAACTTGGCAGTCATGTCTTTTCTAACACTGCCTCAACAACAGAAGGGAAATATAGATATATCTTGTTACGAAAAAAAGTGTAACTTAAGAAGGTCATATTAACTTTTTTGATGATAATCTACCTTTGTGAGCCCCCGAAGATCGACAGCTAAGCTTTCAGAACCAGTCTTTTGCAAATTTGCAGCTACTTTCTCAAGAAGCAAGCTTTGAGAGCCTCCTAAGTCAGTTCTGCTGCTAGAAGTGGGTTGGACTCGATTCTGGTTGTTACCTTGTAGTATTCCTTCACACCATTCCTCTATTAGTTGTTTAAGATAGTAATCATTGGCATTGTACCTGTAAGTTGTGCTCTTAAATATATGGAGGGAATAACTCCAAAGGGTAAATAATGGAGGACTATGACCAAAACAATAATTATAGGATGACAAAATGCAGATCAAGTAATGAAAACATACTTATGTGTTCCGCAATAAAGCATTAACTGAGACATCAATTCAAGTAATTGAAACGACATCGTAGGACTGAGTTTTTAATTGTCTAGAGTGAAAGAACATTCAGTGAACGAACCAAAAATATCATCTGCTCTTTGTTAAAAGAAAAGCTGAAGTAGACATCCAACTTTCTTTAAGCTGATGAAATCATATCATGTGTACAAGATTGTAGCAAAAAATGAGAGCTCATGGATGTGCCATATCCAGATGTTAAAAGAGATCAATCAACAAAACTGAGATGAATACACTTATATTGATGCAATAAAGTGATGACAGGACAGACTTACTTAAGAAACTGCTAGAATGTGAGAGAATCATGCGTCCAACAAATTTAAGAAGTTATACAATGATACAGCTAGCACATCTACGAAGCAAAACTTTAGGTGTAAAAAGTAATGTTGACAAGGCAAAAGGAAAATAAGCAGTAACGAGTTTTATGTAGTAGTGTACCCTGCTTTCCGCATATCCTGATATATATAAAGGCACTGTCGCACTTCCTCGAGGGAACCATATCGTGTACGAGCTTTAAGAAGTGTATTGTATGTTACCTTAAATTAAAAAAGTCATATTAGAAATTTGTGCTTCCACTGGCTTACAATAGAATATGTCATACAATAAAATGATAATAACAACATTGATATATAGCCACTATAATTAGACTTTACCAAGTTTGGCTGTATTTGATCTCTCTTCATCTTCTCAAATAAAGAAAATGCAAACTGCAGGTTTTGGTTCTGTACGCAAACCTGTAAACCAAGAGCAGGGCACTCAATATATACAAACATATAAGATACAAAGCTCTTGTTACAACTGTTAGTGTACATTTCTGTGAAGGAACTTTTTTTTCCAATTCCTGGAGTACCAAGAAGACAGTCAACAAATATGCAGTGTGGGACTGACAAGTATAAGTTCAAACCTTCATAACTGCTGTGTATGCAACAACATCAGGTTGAATACCCGCCTGACGCATGGAACTTAATATCTGCACTGGAAACAGATATGTTTTAATAAGTTTACAATGCGATGGCAATTTTGTCCCCTTTTCAATTATAAATAGTATGAATTTAAAGGAGGCCAACTTGCATCATCTTTCAAAGAGGTTGATAGATCAAAAACTTGTATCTAGTTTTTCTTTTCTTTTTTTTTTAAATATTAAGTAATAAATCAATAAAAACAGATGAAAAATGGATAATTGCAACCGCACCTCAAATGTAAAAATATTATTCTTTGCATTTCTGTTGATCATTTTTTGTAGAGTTAATTGCATGTTGCATCCCCTAGAAATCGCATATATTGACATTGGTACACATAGCTTGCAATCATGCACTTTTGTCCAATAAGTGTTATATCCTATGCAATTTGCATCCCCAGGCAATAAGTATAGCTGACTTGATCAGGGTATTTTCTGAACTAATTAAAGTTTGATTCCATTACAACTACATTGAAATTTCAATAAAAATCCTTATACCCAACTAAATATCAGATAAACCTCTAAACCTTGATTAAAATTCTAATAAAGCCCAATAATTTCACAAATATATCCATCAAAACTCCAACCCGTAAGATTAAAACCCCATCAAATCTTTAATAAAAAACCTAAAAACTTCACCAAAATTCTTATTGAAACTCAATATATATCAAGCAGTGCAATAGTGGAATTTATTATTCCGTCAATTAAACTTCAATGGACTTTCAAGGGAATTATAGTTTCATTCTCGAAAATGCCCCTACTCAAGTTGACGGTAACTATAAAATTATATGGAAAAACTTACTGGATCAAAGTGCATGATCACAAACTATGACCAACATCAATATTTGTGATTTCTAGGAGATGTAAGATGCAATTTACTCTATTCTAAAGATCAGTATATACCGAAACATATACCTGCATAGCACCCTTAACATTCCTTGAGGCTCCAAAAATATCAATCAATATTGACCAGCTTATTTGATTAGGGGAAAGACCGAAGGCCTTCATCTCATTCATCAAAGCTTTTGCATGTATGTAGTCACTACCACAGGCCTTCATCATAATGTTATATGTTGCAGTAGTGGGTTTAAAGGGAACCCTTCTAATAAACTGTACATGATCAGAATCAGACCCATAGTCTTGCCCAGTCATAGCATAACTTTTACGTAAATGGTCCTTGCCTTTATCAATCTTTCTCTGATAATCTTTACTGTAGAACTTATCAGCTGCACTTCCTTTCCAATTATTGAATAAGCGGAAGGCCCTGTCATACTGGCAAGCCTCAATACATGCATGAAGTACAATGTTGCAGCACTGCGTGTTGGGTGTACAACCAGCCAGAAGCATTTCTTCAAATAATAAGATTGACTGCTCAACAAGACCTGCACTAGAGCAAGCATTTATCAATGATGACCACGTTATAGTATTGGGAGTGACACCAGCTCTGAGCATATCTTCTTTAATTTCCAGAGCCATTTGCCACATTTTAGCATCCGCAAATGCCTGGGAAATTGAACGCAGACATGGTTTAGAATGTAAATTTTACAGAAAGTGAGAAAGGATAAGGGTAGAAAGTAGGAAGAATAGAAATACTGAATACCCATTTTTAGATTAGAATTTTTGTCAAATTAGACATTTTAATATATACATAATTAGGTATATACCTTAATGATTGTGCTGTATGTGAAAACATCCAGTTTCAATACTCCAGTCGATTCCAAATTTCGTACCTCCCTGTATATGTCTTGAGCCAAATCAACTCTTGACGCTCGACAACAGGATTTCAACAAGATGTTGTAAGATGTCACATCCGCAGCAACACCAACAGTCTAAACATTTGAAACAGAGTAATAACAGATAAAAGAAACAGTCATTTTCATAAGAGCACATTTTAACTTCGGCTTTTGTTCAATAGCTTTAAGGATGTGAAGTATGTGCTCATGTGTGTGCCTGCCCACAGGTAGGCAGCCTGGGTTATTAGGATCACTTTTGATTGCTGCCTAGTGTATTCAATCAATAAGTACTCTGGCCGAGACCAACGTATGTACTGGACAAAGTTCACTTTTCTGAGCAGAACAATTTCGTTAATTCCCAGTTCTAGTTGACGAGATTGTAATTTTTATATAGATGTAGTATACACATAAACAATATGGCGATAAAACAATGAAATGGACATTAAAAATATATAAAAGGAAGAAAGTGTTACCTGCATATGTTTGTAGATGTGCAACGTGTAACTCAAGTCACGGGTATTTACATTCATCAGACTATTAAAAACATAAATATTTGGGGTGATCTTTTGAGTTAGTAAATCCTGCAGCAAATAAAAAGATACAGTATATAAAAAACTTAGAATAGTCTGGTGCAAATACCAGTAACAAAGAAACTTTACCAGCATTAAAAACCAATAAGAAAGGGTTGGGTCCAACAATCATGTAGCAACTATATTCATCTCTTTCAAGGTGAAAATATCACAAAAGATGGAAATCAATATGTATGTCGTCTGTAGAAATAATATATGTTAAAGCTAGAGAAGCCAGTCTTTCACAAACTCTTCTATCTTAATATCAAATTGCACTGTCAAAAGAGATGCACATTTTATGCATCACTGATGTACACATGAATGTTCCACTTTATCATTGATACATAATTACATGTTGCAGTCAGGCTGGCCACAATCTACTGGATTGGCTACAGTATCTGGCTGTTCCACAATTGAAAAACATCATCTCGACATCAATAATACAGAGTTATAAGTTATAACAACGGTACTAATTACAAGGTTACAAGTCAGTTGACTTAAAACGACAAACTCGGTGATTTTTTTTTAAAAAAAGTGACCGCCTGTAGCTATATATATACTATAATTTATATTAATTGAATAAAAGTTCTAGCAGTACACATGCACTGTCATCCATTGTAGCTATCAACTTGGAAGAGAGGAACAACTAGCAACTTGAAGGTTGTTGAACAAGATAGGGAAGTACCTCATAAATGGACCTAGACCTCAGATAGTCACCACACAGACCGCATACATCTATAATTGTGCGGTAGATATACATGTTGGGACAGTCCATGTCCTGCTTAGAGGCTTCGAATACATCCATAGCAGACATGATGTCACCTTTCTTGCCAAATTCACGAATTATGCTACAGAATAGTATATGGGCAGTTGGAAAAAAACGAGCACACCTGCAAAGTGTCAATAAACATTCAGTAATGCAAAAGACATAAATTATCGAATTATTGCATTTGGTATTATCAAAGTTAATAGTAACTGATGAGTTGCTACTAAAATTGGATGCAGAAACAAGATGTGTTAACCACAAATGAAACTTCACATAACCCGACAAATATAAATTAAACCACCATAAAGTACTAGAGCAAATCAGAGCAAACCATACCTTACTGCTACATTCGGTTTCCGTTTAATCACACAAATCTTAATAATCTCCGCAGGGTCCACTATTTCCTTAACAGAGAAATCAAATCCTGAACCAAGAAAATACAAGTCACAACATACTACACAGCGCAAGATATCTCCTTTACTACAAAACAACATCGCAAATTAAGGCAAAATCGCTAAACTCACATAACTTAAGCATTAACAATTCAACAAATTACATCAATTTAACCTACAAACTCAAACATTCATCCGAAAAGTAAAGAATTATACCACTAAGCATTTCCAAGAAATCGACAACAGCCACCACATCTCCCCTTTCCACAATTAAACTACATTCTTTCCGTAACGCCTCATTAGCATTTCCTCTAAACAACTCCGAAACACTAATCCCTAACTTCCTCACACCCCTCAAAACCTCGAAAACTCTCTCAACATCACCACTCCTCACCATCCCAACCACTCCTTTCGAAACCAGCTCAACATCAACCAACCTCACAAACTCAGAAACCTCAACACCAGAATTCACCACAGTCTCAGCAATTAACAGAAAATCATCCAATTTTTCGCCTTCCGCAAGCTTAGAAGCAAGATCAGCATAGTACTTAAGGCTGTTCTGGTTTCGATTTTTCGTTAAGTCCCATCGAAAAGTGGAGAGCAGAGGCTTTGATGATGAGGGTTTGGAGTGGGAGAGTTTAGTTGAGAATGAGGGTTTGTTAGGGGGATTAGGAGGGGTTATGATGGAGGAGCAGCTCACTGTAAGTAGTGTGTTGTTCATTTCTTGAAAAAGATTGTGTTTTTCATTACAGTTTTCAACAAAGATCTGTAAAGATTTTAAGTGGGTGTTGCCCGTCCTCCGAATTAGTCGAGATGCTGTGCTTTGTGTTCATAGTTTCATCAGGATTGAATTTGTAAGGCGGGTATTTTCTTCAGTTGTTAACTAACCGTTCTGTTACATTTTTCTTCTTATGTTCTTGAAAATAATGAGAAAATGGTAAAAAAAAAAAAATTATATATATATGATTAAGTTTAGTATTCTTTTGTTTTTTTTTGAAATTCAGTTAATTTAACCTTGCTTCCCACAACTTTTCCCAAATGACGTGTCATTGACAAGTGGCTGATTTTAATTCGTGGGAGCATATTTATGCACGCGGGGTCCCATATTTTTTTTAAGAAAGTTACCAATTATGCAAGAATTTGGGAACAATTTTGGGACATATTTTGGGCTCTAGCAATTTTTTTTTTTTTTTTTTGACGGAGCAAAATATTTTTAGGTAGTAAGTCACTTGCAAGTTGGTATATAGAGGCTAAGGGGAGAGGTGGTATATGTAGAATATGACAATATGTAACCTGATTGATAATCCTTTATAGCAAATTGAAAGATTGTTTGTACATACCATACCTGAATAACTTTGCATTATAACAAATTAATTAAGAGATTTACAGTACAGATTTGCTTCATTGTAGTTTAAGCAAATGTTAGTTTCATTTCATTGGAGCAAGAATGGTGTACAACAACAGGAGTGAAACAATAATAATTGCCAATACTAAAGTAAACTTTGGGCTTGTCCAGAGCATAAGGTTTGATCTCTCTGTTCTCTTGATAGGATCGACCTCCTCGGACAAGGGGTAGTTTGAACGTCGAGGGTTCCAAGTCACATACTTGTTTGGAGAAAACTGGGAGAAGATGCTCTTTTTTCCTTGTTTCTTGAAGCTTGACCAGGCTTTGTCCCAATCTGTTGAAGACTTGTCACCTGAAATTCGTCAAGAACAGTATCAATCATAACATGTAGGCAAATTTAATTGCAGATAAGTTTTAGATGCTCGGGGATTCTATATTAGATGACCATTTTTTTCCAAATGTTGTAAACAATGTTGACAAGTAAATCTTATACATTTAGTACTCTCCATCATCATCACTATGCATTCCCAAAGCATGCTTCTTTCATGGTGAGAAACGTAGGCTTTCTAGTATATTTTCGCAGGCAATCAGGTTAAAAAGGAGGGAAGATTAATCATCTATGATGACAAAATATCACATGTTGAAGCATATGTAGTTGCGGTAACAAGTTCAAAGTAGTACTGCAGTAGCTACTAAGATGAGAGCTTTTGTAACATCAGAATACACAAGCATTGTTCAAGGAGTATTTGTATTTACTAGTTATATAAATTTCTTCACTGGAATGTATACATGACTACTAAATATTTAAAATCTGGTAAACAACCATCAGATTATGCAATTCTCCAAAAGCACAGGTGAGTTTCGCAATTCAACTACACAATCATCAGATAAAACAATTATCCAAAAGCATGAGTTTCTGAATTCAACTACACTATCACCAGATATTCTTAATTCAGAAAAGCATATGCAAATAAGTAGCCATGAAGAAACAAAATCCGAAATTCTTCAGCACAGAAACCATTTTGCCCCTTTCTCAAACATCATATTAAAGCTTTTTGATTCATTTTTCTACTTATTTTAAAATTAGTATTCTAAGTGTAAGAATATGGCGATTGAGGAAATTTTCAAATTCTTGTCACTGGCATCTGCATGTTACTACAAAAAAGCTCTATGATGACTGCTGCATTAGGATTGCATAAGAGCTCTAATCTACTAATCTATGCAAGAAGGAAAGTAAAGCTGTAAAACTCCGGTTCAATCTATGTATTTCCTCCATGTAGTGAGAGTATGCAAAGCATATGAGTAATTTAGCTGTGAAAAGTGATGTAAGATCTAGACCAGCAAATATCCTGCACCTTGATAGAAAGCCCGAGAAACTTCATAAGTTTCACTTTATTTACTAAGTCATAATTTCTAACTGTAAACAATCATAAATTCATAATAATGTACAAAGACGAACAAGAAAGATCGAAGAGGAGACAACTCCACCTAGCTCCACACACTAAATATTTATATTAAGCTTAAATTTTATCATCAATCAAAGACGGAACGAAAACGACTAAGTACTAACAAGCTACACTACTACACATAATCTGCAACATTCTGTAAAAAT
This sequence comes from Kitagawia praeruptora, assembly GCA_037693485.1. Taxonomy (NCBI): domain Eukaryota; kingdom Viridiplantae; phylum Streptophyta; class Magnoliopsida; order Apiales; family Apiaceae; genus Kitagawia; species Kitagawia praeruptora. Next base: position 160,596,473 of record CM075344.1, on the reverse strand, counting down.
GGGCCTAATATCTAGTAATTTGACTGTGAAAAGTGATGTCAGATCTAGACCAGCAAATATCCTGCACCTCAATAAAAAGCCCCAAGAAACTTCGTAAGTTTCACTATAGTCAATACATCATAATTCCAAACCAACCGTAAACAATCATAAATTCATAATAATGTACTAACACCAAGCAGAAAAAATCGAAGAGGAAACAATTCCCTCTAGCCTTGCACCAAATTTTCATATTAAGCTTAATTTTTATCATTAATCAGAATTTCACACATGATTAAACCAAGACGGAACGAAAACGAGAAAAAAGCTACACCACTACACATAATTTGCAACCTCTCCGCAAAAACATGCCTAAGCAAATTCACTAAAAAAAATCAACTGTTAAGTACTTTGATCCTAGAAGTTCAACCAAACCAAACATCAATCTTTTCGGTACAACTCGAAACATTTACGATACCCAACTAAGCAAAGAACATGAAGAATCACATCACATAACCAATAACCATTAAGTCATTAACCAAACATGAAGTTGTAAGTATGTAAAATGTTAGTTATAAGTAAGTACCTTTGTTGTTGTCACCATTTGGAGGGGTAGGTGATTGCTGGGAGTTTCTACATGGGGATGCGTGAGGCTTCTGATGTTTCCAAATCCAACTCAAATTATGTGAAATCATTCCTGTTCGGAATCGCAGCTGAATATCCATCTTTGTCTTGGTCTCAACTCCAGTTGCAACTGCCACCACTAGTTCTCAAACTCGAAAAATTTTGTACTCCCTCTAAAAGAAAGCAAATACCGTAGGGAAAAAAAGAGAAAAAAGGCACCCAATATCACAATTTTGAAGTAAATGGTTCCCAATATCACAACTCAAAAACTTGGTCCCAAAGCGTTTTAATTTTTTTAGTAGAAACGCTACTTCGTTTAGCGTTTTATATATTTTTTTATTTTTTTTTTAAAAAAACGCTACTGCTTTTAGCGTTTTGTAGAGGAGGAAATTTTATTTTTTTTTATAACGCTGGATCATGTTGAGTTTTGGGGGGGAAGACGCTAGTTTATAATGTGTGTTTAGTGTTAACACCACTTTGATTAGCGTTTTCAAAAAAAAAAAAAAAAAGTGAAAAACGCTAGATGATGTTGAGTTTTGGGGGGAAGACGCTAGTTTAAAAAGTGTTCTGAGTGTTAACGCCATTTCAATTGGTGTTTTCAACAAAAAAAAAAAAGAAACGCTAGACGCATCAGCGTTTATAAAAAAAAAAAAAAAATCAAAAACGCTACTTCAAAGTGTGTTTTGGAGTGATATTTGGGGCCAAATTTTTGAGCTGTGATATTTAGGTCCATTTGCTTTCAAATTGTGATATATGGGGCCTAACACCCAAAAAAGAGTTTATTTAATTATTTATACTAAATAAATAGTTTAATACTACGAAAACTAAAATACAAACAAAATTTATTTTAGATTCATTTTATGTCAAAATTATAGATGATTTTAGGGAATAAATATTTTAAAATAAGAAAAAATAAATAAAGGATATCCATTTTAAAAAATAGAAAATGTTAAATGTGTTTTTAAGTGTTAATGTGTATTATCCCTTTTGAATTGAGTAACCCGGTTGTTTTGTGAATAAATTAGTTAATAGGTAAAATCCGTTTAACATTGGATATCCAAAAAAATGTAGATAGACGTAAATATCCTCCGGAAGAAAGAATAAAGGATAATTGATATGGGCTAAAAGTAAGCCCTAAAGACACATTTAATGTGGCGTTAATAAAACCCAATATGGTCAAAACGCGGGGCCCACCAGATGGGCCCAAACCCTATTTATAATATTAATTTCGTAATTAATATTAGGAGTAATTACCAGCTCAACAATAAGAGTCAAACAAGAATATTACTCTTGCCTGACTTAGCCTCCAAAATACATATTTCAACATGGAAACTGGTTGCTACATACTAGGATCTGGAACCTTCTTCTAGGCGGTGACTTGCCCACCAAGTCACCTAACCCTACTACGATTCTAAGGCTTCTCAGCCTATATAAAGGGTCTGACCCCTCATTCTCAGAACTACGTCTTGGTTGGATTCTCAATAACGAGATACGTAGGCACTCTGTGAGGACCGATCAGTCTCGTAACACGGAAATAGCCATTAAAGCTCGAAGCTCAACCACCCTAGCATTAATTACAAATCGTAACCTAGTTTTTATTCCACAACATTTGGCGCCGTCTGTTGGAAAAAGACATCAACCATGGTTCAAACACGAAGGACACCAACAATTACCGAGCCTCTGCCGCTCAGTTCTGCACCGCCCACTACGGATCCGGTGCCCCAGACGACCGGGGCGATTGTTCAACATCAAGTTTCTCAACCTCTAGGGACAACTTCCCATGTTGAGAGTACGTTACCTTCGATCATCCACACAAATCAAGGGACCAATCCTCTTCACGTAGTGGTTTCTCCCTTGGTTGTCGATCCTAACAACCCCCCACATGGGGTCCAGATCCATACTACGGATCTTCCCATGAACACCAACCCAATGTATGGGCTGCCTAACTACCCTCCTACTCAAGGAGCTGGACCTAGTGGCCACGCCTTGCAGATCCGAGATCGAAAGTATGTTGACTACTCTGGCCCCTATACTGATGATTCATCGTCTGATGAGGATGATCATGATGAAGCCCCGAGGAGGCGACGTGCTAGCAGAGAACCAAGAAGAAGAACACAAACCGTCCATGACGGACCTCCTTTGACAGCCGCTGAGAGGATCAGGGCTCATGAGGCCGAGATCTTAAGGTTGAAGGACGATATTGCAAGAGAACAAGCTAGGTTAAATCAGACTCAACCTCCTCCAACATCAGGACCGATTCCCTTTATAGATCTGGAGAGGTCTTCAAGAAGGCAGAGAAGGGCTGATGCCCCAACTGGAAGAACAACGAGGGTGGAAACCCCCAAGAACAACCCCAAGGACCTGATGCCACTTGGGGATCCTGATGATCCCACACCCCCGTTTACTGAGGAGGTGATGAATGCTCGTATCTCAAAGAAGTTTAAGATGCCGACAATTAAAGCTTATGATGGAACGGGTAATCCCGCAAACCACGTTAGGACATTCTCAAACGCACTGCTGTTGCAGCCTGCAAGTGACGCTTTGAAGTGCAGGGCATTCCCTCAAACTTTGTCGGGCATGGCTCAAAGATGGTATAGCCGGCTGCCTGCAAACTCAATTGGCTCCTTTAAGGAGTTAAGTACTGCTTTCGTTAGTCAGTTTATTAGCGGAAGAGTTCATGAAAAAAGTTCTGCATCCCTCATGTATGTGGTACAAGGGAAGAACGAAAATCTGAGAGACTACCTTAAGAGGTTCACCAAGGAGACTTTGAACATCACTGATCTGGAAAATAAGGTGGCAATGGTAGCCTTGGAGCATGGCACCACCGACCTATACTTTAAAAGGTCGTTGGTGAAGCATCCTCCCGAGAATATGGCTGAGCTCCAGCGAAGGGCTGACAAGTATATCAAGGCTGGGGATAGTATAAAGAAGGAGGCCGCAGTAAGCAATGGCCGAGGTAACAATGATACAAAGAAGAGAAAGCAGGATCAGGAGTACGATGCTAGGGACAAGTATCCCCGGACTAGCAAGGACTCCGACTCACCACCAAAGAAGAATTTTGGACCGAGATTTTCTGATTATGCAAGGTTGAATGCTCCTAGGAGTCAAATCTTGTTAGAGATAGAGAAGGATAAGGACTTTCGATGGCCGAAGCCACTAAAGGGTGACCCCGCAAAGAGTGACAATGGCCAATACTGCAGGTTCCACCGAGATGTGGGCATGATACAGATGATTGTAGGCAATTGAAGGATGAGATTGAGTTCTTAATCCGTAAAGGAAAATTGAACAAACTCACTAAGGGTGAGGATCGTGGAACCCAAAGGAGGGATTACGAAAGGAGAGACAATGACAGAAGGGATAACGATCGTGATCGTAACCCACAGCCCCGAGGGCCAGTTATCAACATGATTTGGGGAGGCCCGACAGCGGCCGGTACAACTCGAAACTCTCGAAAAGCGTATGCCAGAGAGGTGATGCACATTGTGGGAGAGGCCCCGAAACGTGCTAGGACTGAAACAGTGATTGGTTTTGATGATTCTGATCTTGAAGGGGTGAAGTTCCCCCATGACGACCCGTTGGTCATAACCCCTGTGATTGGGAACTCGGAAGTGAAGCGAGTCTTGATAGACAATGGAGCTTTTGTTGACATTTTGTTTCATGATGCTTTTGTAAAAATGGGATACACTGATTCTCAGTTAACCCCAACCAACATGCCCATCTACGGATTCAATGGAGTTGAGTCCAAGGTTGAGGGTACCATTCAGTTGCCCATGACAATTGGACAAGAACCTAAGGAAGCTACTCAGATGCTGAATTTTCTAGTGATCAAGGCAGCCTCAACTTATAATGCAATCTTGGGAAGGACTGGACTTCATGCGTTCAAGGCTGTTGCCTCTACTTATCATATGAAGATTAAGTTTCCAACCCGAAACAGAGTTGGAGAACAGAAGGGCGATCAGAAGATGGCAAGGAGTTGTTATGTATCTGCTTTAAGAGCTGATGGAGTCGGGGGGCAGGTACTCCCGATTGAAGACATGGATGTCTGCGGTGATGATGAACACCGAGGAAAACCAGCTGAGGATTTAGTTCCTATCCCTCTAGAGCCGGGTAACCCTGAGAAAGTAACTTATGTGGGAGCATCTTTGAAAAAACCCCTGAAGGGCAAGTTGATAGCATTCTTGCAAGAAAATAGTGATGTGTTTTCTTGGACTGCAGCTAACATGCCAGGGATTGATCCCCAACTCATAACTCACAAGTTGAATGTTGATCCTGGGCGGAAGACAATAAAGCAGAAGAAGAGAAATTTTGCTCTTGAAAGGCAGGAGGCCATTAAACAAGAAGTTGACAAGCTCTTAGAGGCTGGGTTTATTGAAGAAATTCAGTTTCCCGAATGGTTAGCAAACCCTGTAATGGTCAAGAAAGCGAATGGGAAGTGGAGGATGTGTATAGACTTCACTGATTTGAATGATGCATGTCCGAAGGATTGTTTTCCCCTGCCAAGGATTGATATGTTGATAGATACCACAGCTGGATATGAGATGTTGAGCTTCATGGATGGTTTCAGCGGCTACAATCAGATTAAGATGCACAAGGATGACATCCCTAAGGTATCTTTCATAACTGAATTTGGTGTTTTCTGCTATCTTGTTATGGCTTTTGGTCTAAAGAATGCAGGAGCTACTTACCAACGACTGGTGAATAAGATATTCGCCCATCTGATTGGAAAAACCATGGAGGTCTATGTTGATGACATGTTAGTCAAGAGCCTACTCAAGGCAGATCACATTAAGCACCTCAGAAAGGCATTCGAAGTGCTGAGGCACCACAAGATGATGTTGAATCCAGCCAAGTGTGCTTTTGGCGTTGGATCTGGGAAGTTTTTGGGTTTGATGGTTTCGAAAAGAGGCATAGAGGCCAACCCCGACAAGATCAAAGCAATCTTAGACATGGAACCACCCCGTTCTGTGAGGGACGTACAAAAGTTAATTGGCAGGGTGGCCGCTCTAGGGAGATTCATCTCCAAGTCTGGTGATAAGTGCTTGCCTTTCTTTCAAGCACTAAAGAAGGTGAAAAATTTTGAATGGACTGATAAAAGCCAAGAGGCCTTTGAACAGTTGAAGAAGTACATGGCTGAAGCCCCGCTGTTGGCCAAGCCAAGTCCCAGAGAGACTCTTTATCTGTATCTAGCAGTATCTGAACAAGCATTGAGTGTCGTCCTCAATTAAAAAGGAGAACAAGGTTCAGAGACCTATCTACTATGTAAGCAAGGTGCTCCACGGTGCCGAATTAAATTACTCAACCATAGAGAAGTTTACATTGGCTTTGGTAATGGCCTCGAGGAAGCTACGACCATACTTCCAGTCGCACAAAATTGAAGTCCTGACGGACTAGCAGTTAAGGAACATATTGCATAGCCCAAAGGCCAGTGGAAGGCTAATCAAATGGGCCATAGAGCTTGGAGAGTTTGATATCAAGTATAAGCCTCGGATATCCATCATGGCTCAGGCATTGGCTGACTTCGTGGTTGAATGCACCATTAACAACCAAGAAGTCGGGGGGCAGGAGATGATAACCACCCCTGAGAATGGAGATAAAGATGAAGAACTGGTGGCTGATCAGAAAGAATATTGGGTGCTCTATTTTGATGGAGCATCAAAAACAAAATCTAGTGGTGCAGGTTTGGTTTTGCAAAGCCTCGATGGGTTCACAGTTGAATATGCTTTGAAGTTGGACTTTCCGACAACCAACAATGAAGCTGAGTATGAAGCCTTGATAGCCGGTTTAGGCTTGGCCAGAATCATGAGGGTCAAGAATCTCAAAGTTTGTGGAGATTCAAGACTGGTGGTCTCGCAAGTAAATGGTGAATTTGAGGCCAAGGATGAAACTATGGTAAAGTATCTGCGAGTTGTGAAAGCTGTCATGACTCAATTTGATGAGTGCTATGTAGAACACATTCCGAGAGAAGAGAACGTTAAGGCCGATGCCCTATCTAAGTTCGCTTCTTATAAGATAGAAAACTATGCAGGGAGTGTTTACTTCCAGGTCTTGAAGGCCCCGACCATCAACTCTAAGTTGGTAGCACCGATTGACTTGGGAGGTTGCTGGATTGATCCTATTAAAACTCACCTCGAATCCGGATGGCTCCCTGACAATGCCTTGGAAGCACGAAAACTGTCAGTGAGAGCATTGAGATATGCCCTGATCGAAGGCATCCTGTACAAGAGATCGTTTGTCATCCCGTACTTGAAATGTTTGAGACCCCAAGAGGCAATAGAAGCCTTGGAGGAAGTTCATGAAGGGATATGTGGGCAACACTTGGGGGGCAGAGCCCTAGCTCACAAGATTACTCGACTAGGATTCTATTGGCCGGAGATGTTGGCCGATGCACAGAATTACGTCAAGAAATGTGACAGATGTCAGAAGCAAGCTCCAATTATAAGGCAGTCGCCTGAGATGCTAACGTCAGTCAGCTCTCCCATCCCATTTGCAATGTGGGGGATGGACATACTTGGTCCTTTCCCTATGGCTTCATCACAAAGGAAGTTTCTGATAGTCGCCATTGACTACTTCACCAAGTGGATCGAGGCTAAGCCTCTAGCCAAGATAACCACCAAACAAGTTGCCCAGTTCTTTTGGGAGAACATAATTTGTAGGTATGGAATCCCGCGAATCCTTGTGATGGATAATGGGACGCAGTTTAACAATGAGGAGTTCAAGAAGTAATGTGAAGAAAACGCTATTGAGCTTCGATTTACTTCAGTAGCACACCCGCAAGCTAATGGACAGGCCGAGGTAGCCAATCGAATCATCCTTGATGGATTAAAGAAAAGGGTCGAACGTTCAAGGAACACCTGGGTGGATGAGTTGTTGCCTATACTCTGGGCTTATCGCACTACTTGTAAGGTGACCACCGGACCCGTTTCTGCTGGCTTATGGAGCCGAGGCAGTTGTGCCACTAGAGATTATGCATGCGTCACCTCGAGTTGAGGCATTTGAACCAGAGACTAATGAAGAGGGCATGAGACTCGCCCTAGACCTGATTGATGAAGTCAGGGACGAGGCAAACACTAGAAATGTGGAGCATCAAAAGAAAGCATCCTTTTATTACAACCACAGGGTAAAGGAAAGGTTCTTCCAGCAAGTTGACATAGTTCTGAGGAAGATCGAGGCTTCTGGAGTTGGCCAGAAGGGAAAACTAGCCCCTAATTGGGAAGGATCATATCGAGTCAGGAAGACACTAGGACGAGGATCCTACAAGTTGGAGACTTTGGATGGGAATGAGGTGCCCCGTACCTGGCATGCTTTGAACCTCAAGATTTATTATGTTTGAGCTATCCTTGTAAGGACTTAGCTCATTATCTATTTATTAAGAGAAGTAGAAATAAGGTTCGATGAAACCATTTCAGGGCTTAACGCCCCGAGTAGGACAATAATAAGTTATGTAAGGGTTGAACCCCATTCTGAGTTATTAATACAAGTTTGTTTTCCATTCCATGATTCTATGTTTTATTTATGTACCGAGCACCTGCTGAGTGTAAGCCTAGAAAGGCCAAGTACCGAAAATAAATGAACATACGAATAAGGGAAACAAATGCATAAATAAAATGCCCCGAAGGGCCACAATTCCAGTTAAGGTTACAACACAACGAAATTAGAGTTTAAGTCCCGAAGGACGCTGAATAAAAAGATGATAAAGTAAAGCCACAAGCGGCTAATTAGGCCATGCAAGGCCATAAACCAACTCCAGCTACTCCTCTGCAGACTCCTCTTCGCCGCTCTCCTCTTCCCTGCTCTCCTCCTCCGAGTCTTCACCGGAGTCATTGTCAGGCTCGCCCACCACCATAGGCTGAACCGCAGCAACTCCGGCCCCTTCTTCTTCAGAGGATGAATCAGAAGAAGAACTTCCCTCGTTTCGGATCAGTCTCTTGCCAGGGATTGGTTATCGAACCACTCCAACTTTCCTTGCGGGCGGGGGTTTCTTCCCGCGAGAGCCAGAAGAGGATGAGTCTTGGCTAGCAACTTGGACAGCTCCCTTAGAGTTGGATCCAGAACGTCGATGACTGCCTTTGGAGCCAGATCCTGATGTCTGAGAAACAACTTTAGTTCCCGAACCAGAAGCTAGATTAGCCGGGTTGATACCCCAGTTAGGGCACGGAAAATCAGCCGGGTTGACAACATAAGGATGCCTATGGCTCACAGCGTTGATGGCCTTTTCCCAACCAACGGACATGTTGAAGGGACGCAACTCATCATCATGGTCATCGATGACCTTAAGAAAATCTTGGGACCCATGATAGGCCTGGATCACCTTATCAGCATCAGATGCCTTCTTTCGGGCTAAAGAAGAAAGCTGTTTATGGGTGGATGCAGCATTAGCTTCGGCACGAACAATTTGGGAGTGCAGATCTTCAATCTCTTCCTTGAACCTTGCAGAGTCATTCTTCAAGCTAATATTCTCATCCCTAAAAGCCCGGCTTTGAATTGAGACAGTTTGAAAGTAAGCATTGGCCTGCAATAAGGAAATGGGTGAGCTACAAGGAATACACAAAGTCGAAATCAATAACAGTATCGAACTTAACAGAGGGAATTTCATACCTGATACAAGGCTTGAGCGCCCATAAGCTGAGACTCATCCATTCTGTCACCTGCGTGCATAGTCACTTGATCGGGAGGAGTGACTGAAAGCTTGGACCAGTCTAGAGCAAGATGAGGGCTCCCAAAGACTGAGTCTTGTTCACATATACCCCAAGGAGGTATGAAAGGAGTCCTAACATCCCCATCAGCATTCCGGGATCGTTTCCCGCCTTGAGAGCAGCGCTCCAAGAAGTTAGGGATATGAGGCTTAGTAGGATTCAGTAGTTCCTCAGCCTTCTTCTTCATCCTTTTAGTCACAGTCGGCTGGTTTTGAGGACGACTATCAATCTCCTCGGCAGCTGAAATACAAAGAGAAAAATATCGGGATAAGAATAAATAGAGTTCATAATAAGCTCAAGTAAGAAAGTTACCCTCAATGGAAAGAAAGCTAAGGCCAGCCTCAATAAGATTCTTTTCATTCAGAAAAGTTTTATAGTGTGTAAGGTCGTCGTCAGCAAGAAGCCTATCTCGATCCCACAATTCTGAGTCACTAAGATTACACACGAAATGTGAACTATCTTCCACGGATCCAAATCTCTTCACAAAGAAGTTCCCCCAATCACCACCTTTCCACTCAAGAACTACAAACTCCCTTTCCCAGAAATGCTGTGAATCTGGAAAGGAGAAGGGATTCACTATGTGTGGAAGTTTAGCTCGGTGCTTGAGGCTAACCCATCCTTTCTTGTGGTCAGAAGAGTTATTGGCCCCAAAGATACTTCGAAACATTGTAGTAGTTGGTAGAATCTCCAATTGACGACACCTTATTAAGAAAATAGAGATGTACCTCCAAGCGTTGGGATACAACTGACAAGGATGGATTTGATACTCCGCCAGCAATCTAATGATAAAATTATCAACCGGGAATCTAAACTCAGCATCAAGAGCACCCCAGGGGACGCAAATCCTCTCAGGATGCCAGTTGCAGGTCCTGTCTGATAGGTTTGGAAGACAAACCTTAATAGCACTTGGAAAGTGATATGTGTCCTTTATTTCTTGGACATCTTTTTCCTTCAACTTACTTGGACTGTTAAAAGAATCTAAGCTGGCACAACTTGGGAATCTCTCCCTCATGATGTTTAGAAGATCTAATAAGGATTCAAATCTATGTTCAACATATGAAGGAGGTTTGATTTGTTCTTTACCTTTGGTGGTCCTCATTTTACTCCTCTTCGCCATAGCTTCCATCATGGAGACCGGGGGAGCCTTTGGGCGATCACCTTCCGACATCTTAATCTTGAAGCCGGATCCTGAAGCTGAAACTTGATCTTGAAGCTTGAACTTGATCTTACAACTTGAAGGCTAGAGAACTTAAGAATTTGAATGCTTTGAAATGAAGAAGTGAAGTGAAATGAAGGTTGCTCCTCCTCTTTTATAGAAAAAGCATGACCTGCTACATCTGGTTGAACTTCAGCTTGGTTCGCGTTTACAGGTCATCTATCGTTTAAAGATAAAAAAAGACAGAAATTATCCACGATATACAGAAAGAATCGTTATAATTCATATATGCCAGAAGAGAAATAGCAGATATAATCGCTGGAGCTGCAAAACAAGTTACTTCTGAAAAGCTAAATACGCTTAAGGAGTTAATTAAGGAGATCAACAATAATCACAAGATTAGCAGTGCTAATCATAAGTTAAGGAGTAATATCGTCAGAAGTCACGAATGACCAAACTGACGACTTAAGATCAAGATCAAGGTTCTTGATCCTTAGGATCACGGATGATTTTAGATCCTAGATCCCTGACGACTTAAGATCAAGATCAAGGTTCTTGATCCTTAAGATAACGAAGTCACGAATGACCAAGATAGTAACTTGAGATCAAGATCAAGATTCTTGATCCTCAAGATCACGGATGGTTTTCAGGTCCGGGTTTCCTAGCCAACCACGAGGTAGCCGACCGCCGAGCCCGAGGGACGACGGCCGACCACGAAACAGCCGACCACGGTGCACGAGGGACCGCAGCCGACCACCTCACGGCCGACCACGGCGCCTCGGGAAGCTCCAGCCGATCAGCCTCCAGCCGATCACCTTGAATCCGGACCCTTTGGCCGATCAGGTGCTAGCCGACCACGAGCTAGCCCTTGATCCGGCCGATCACGGGTTAGTTCGTGGTCCTGGAACTTGAATTTTTCAGTGAACCTCGGGTAGTTTTCAGACCTAGATCTCGACTTCTTCAGCGAATCTCAAATGAATTTCAATACTAAAAAGAGGTCAAGGTTAGCACAGATTAGTGCCGTTTAAGCACAGATTAGTGCCGGTTAGCACAGATTAGTGCCGTTTAAGCACAGATTAGTGCCGATTAGCAAAGATTAGTGCCGTTTAAGCACAGATTAGTGTCGTTTAAGCACAGATTAGTGCTGATAAGCACATATTAGTGCCGATAAGCACCGATTAGTGCTGTTAGTGCCGTCTTATGCCGTTTAACATCGTTTAACACTGTTTAAACGTTATTTAAGGCTGATTAGCGCTGTGTAGTGCCATTTAACACCGTTTAGTGTCGTTCAACATCGTCGTAAATGCGTCGGTCGCTCCACGCTTTACATTAAGATGATATTGTTGAAAGTACTCGCGTAAGAGCAATAAACCCTGACCCAAGTCTCGGAAAGGCCGTTAAAACTTCAAGGAAAACCTGATCAGTTTTCCTAGAAGTTGGGGGGCAAATGATATGGGCTAAAAGTAAGCCCTAAAGACACATTTAATGTGGCGTTAATTAGACCCAATATGGTCAAAACGCGGGGCCCACCAGATGGGCCCAAACCCTTTTTATAATATTAATTTCGTAATTAATATTAGGGGTAATTACCAGCTCAGCAATAAGAGTCAAACAAGGATATTACTCTTGCCTGCCTTAGCCTCCAAGATACATATTTCAACATGGAAACTGGTTCCTACATACTAGGATCTGGAACCTTCTTCTAGGCGGTGACTTGCCCACCAAGTCACCTAACCCTACTACGATTCTAAGGCTTCCCAGCCTATATAAAGGGTATGACCCCTCATTCTCAGAACTACGTCTTGGCTTGATTCTCAATAACGAGATACGTAGGCACTCTGTGAGGACCGATCAGTCTCGTAACATGGAAACAGTCATTAAAGCTCGAAGCTCAACCACCCTAGCATTAATTACAAATCGTAACCTAGTTTTTATTTCACAACAATAATTAATGAGAAATAATGATAGTAATTTTCTGAATTCTTTGTGTTTAGGAATTAGTAATAAATTTTTTGAATTTATAAATTTAATTCAAGGCTTCTCGTCGTCGCTTAACGACGACGACTCGCAATTTAGATAATGTAACATTAAAAATTGTAACCAAAAAATAAAAACAGATTATGAAAATTTATTATTATCTCAAATTCTACTAACTACATCAATATATATAATTGATATATTTAGTTTAAATTATCCTAATAAAATTGCATTTTTAAAATTTAGTTATTTATATCTATAAATTTGAAAATCCTAAAAAATTCATTAAAAATAAAATTATATATATATATATAGTTAAAAAACCAAACCAAACATACCCAGTATATCCCGCTCAGAGCAGGGTCTGGGGAGGGTAGGATGTACGCAGACCATGCCCCCGCTTTTTAGGGCAGGGAGGCTGTTTCCGTGAAGACCCTCGGCTATGTGCACGACAAATACGGTGGGTGATAAATACACAGTAATCCGAATGGTACGAAAAATATCACAGCAATACCTGGGCCCATGGCATTCTCCACATGGGACCTACCTGCCTATTTGAAATTACGTTACTCAGGTCCTGAATGCATTCCGCTATAGTTCCGGACGGTCTCCCTGCATAAAAACCACAAACAAACGACAAAATAGAACGAAAAAGCCAAACTACTAAGCTAAAGTTAACCGAGACAACCCAACTCTTAGGCTCTCTACGACGGAGCCGTTCCCAAAAAGGGAATCCACCACTCTGATACGCCTCCTCCAAGAGCCCCTATCAGCGGTCATGGTCTCATCCAAGTTTAAGGCCTTCATATCCAACCTAAGCTGCTCCTCCAACGACCTCCTCGGTCTGCCTCTCCTCCTCACCCCAACCACCGACAGACTTTCAACCCTCCTCACTGGTGCTTCGGCCAGCCTCCTACGGATGTGGCCAAACCATCTCAACCTCCCTTCCCTGACTTTCGCAGTAAGAGGCGCCACTTCAAGCTCGCTCCTAAACACCCCATTAGGGATTCTATCTAACATCGTGCGCCCACACGACCACCGTAACATCCTCATTTCGGCCGCTTCCAACTTGCTTTCGAGGGCCTTCTTCACCGGCCAACACTCGAAACCGTACAGCATCGCAGGCCAGATTGCCGCTCTATAGAATTTCCCTTTCAACTTTAAAGGAACCTTTTTATCGCACATCACCCCTGACGCTGCCCTCCACCTTAGCCATCCAGCCTTGATACGATGTTTGACATCATCTTCCACCTCACCTTCCTTCTGGATGATCGAACCTAGATACTTGAACTTATCTGTACTAGGTACATTCTGATCTTGAATCTTGACCTCCACTCCTTCCTCGTTGGCCTCGCCACTGAAGTTACACCAAAGATACTCGGTTTTAGATCTGCTCATACATAAGCCTTGGGACTCCAAAGTAGATCTCCATAGCTCTAGCTTCTCGTTTACCTCCCCCCTCGACTCCGCCACTAACACTATATCATCAGCGAAGAGCATGCACCAATGGACGGTATCTTGAATTCCTCGTGACATGACATCAAGGATGAGAGCAAAAAGAAGAGGACTAAGGGCCGACCCCTGATGCAGCCCTATCTCAACAGGGAAAAAACGGGAGTCGCCCACTGGTGTCCGGACGCAGGAACTAGCTTGGGAGTACATGTCTTGAATAGCCCTAACGTACGACTGCGCCACTCTTCTCTCTTCCAGACTCTTCCATATAGCTTCACGGGGGATGCTATCATAGGCCTTCTCAAGATCAATGAACACCATATGAAGGTCTTTGCGACGCTCCCTGAACTTCTCCATAAGGCGTCTGACGAGATGGATGGCCTCGGTCATCGATCTCCTAGGCATAAAACCGAATTGATTCTCTGAGATTTCGACAACTCTTCTAATCCGACATTCGACCACTCTCTCCCACAGTTTCATAGTGTTACTGAGTAATTTAATACCCCGGTAGTTACTACAACTCTGGGCATCGCCTTTGTTCTTGAAAAAAGGGACCACTATACTACGCCTCCATTCCGCTGGCATCTTAGCACCCAAGAGTAGATCATTGAACAAATTTGCTAGCCATTGGACGCCAACCTCACCCAGACAAAGCCACGCCTCGATTGGGATCTGATCCGGGCCCACCGCCTTCCCTCTAGCCATCTTTAGAAGGGCACCCTTGACTTCCTCTTTGCTGATTTGCTCACCGGAACCGATAGGAAGCACAGACGAAGGGGGGACCTCTAGCTCCACACTGGAACCACTCCTCCTAGCCTCATTGAAAAGATTATGGAAATACGAACTCCACCTCTCCTTGATAGCATCTTCATTCAGTAACACTTGGCCTGAATCATCCTTAACAAACTTAACAGAACCCAGGTCACGCCACCCTCTCTCCCTAGCTTTGGCTAGTTTAAAGATAGCATTCGCTCCTTCCTTGGTATCTAGGCGCTTGTACAGCCCCTCATATGCTTCCTCCTTGGCTTTCGCCACGCCCTTTTTTGCCTCACATTTCGCCACCTTATACGCTTCCATCTTCAGAATCCTCTCTGCCCCTGCTCTCATCGACAAAAGCTCTTTAAAGAGCGCATGCTGATAAGTGGATTTTATATCCACTTGGAATGCCTCCGTTCGGCTTAAATTGATTGTTTTGGACTCAAGTTTGTGTAGTTTTGATGTGTTTTGTGTAGTTGTGCAGGTTTGCAAGAATATCAATGCTTCTGTCATTTTTGGAGATTTAATTGATTAAAATTCGGATTTTCCGGGAAGGTTGCGCAGTCTACACTGTTTTGGCCATATCTGGAGTTCTAGAAGTCCGTTTTCAGCGATCTTACTGCCCACGCGAAGCTTGAGAGATTTTCTACAACCTGGGATAGGAAAAAAGTGCAAGGGACGTGCTGAATGAAGTCGCGCACGTGTTCTTATAAAAGAAGGCCATGAATTTACTGTTTTGCCCTTTTTCTAATTCTAATTGTATTCTGGGCAGTTTTGGTACCTTCTTTAAATTATAATTGTAATAGAAGGCAATTGGTTGTTGGGCAAGACTAGGAGTATCTATATAAACACATCTAGGGATGGGAAAAACGTGGTTCGTTAGAGAGATACAATTTGTACACAACTTTTAGGGATTTTTCTGGAGAACAATTATTTTCATTGAAGATTGAAGATTAAAGGTTTCTTTTCTATATTCTTCTAATTATGATTTTTTCTATTAATTCTTGTTTCGTTAATTTAATCATGTGTAACTAATTCTCTAATCTGAGAATTGGGTAGTATTCCTTGGTATTCATGTGTGTTTAATTATCTGTGATTTTCTTGCTTTGCTGATCTGTTATTGAGGGCTTAACACAATTAGGGGAGTCATGAACCTTTGATTGGATTTTAGGGATTGTAATAACTTGGAAGAGGAGTTGCAATTTTAGTACATGATTTAACAGACATAACTCGAATATTTGATTGAAAGATTAATAGGAGAGTTGTGAGACTTATAATTCTTGGTGCGTAATAGTTTATGATTGTCTTTGATTGTATCACGGAGGTGACAATTAAGGTATAGTTGTAGACATTATATTGTATCTTGGAAGGGAACATTATAACCTTAGAAGAATTATTTTCAGCAGAGTAAGAACGTAGACATCACATAGATATTGAATGTGCATTGAAACCAAGAGAAGAACCCCAGTTCTTGGATTGTTTTCCTCATATATTTTATTCTCGATTGATAATTAGTTTAATTTAGTTTATAAACAAACCAAACATTCTTCTACACTTCTAAATTGTGAGAGATAAGAAACTTGAACTTGATATTACATTCAGTCCTTCCCTGCGAACGAACACATAAAAATACTACTAACAAATTGGCGCCGCCCTGTTGCGCAACTTGCGCATGCGCGTCTGTACTTGGGGCAACTTGCGTTTCACGCGCGCGACTTGCGCGTGGTCCAGTGGAGGTCAGAAATTTTCCAGCGATGTTGTCTTCTGTTTGTGCGACTGTTTGGCACATGTATGTATAAAAAAAAAATTCTTTTCACCCCCCATTCTATTTATACCCCTATTTTACCTAATTCTTTTCCTATTTCAATTCCAAAACCCCCCATCTTTTCTTCAAAATTCTAAACCTATTCATATTTATTTATTATTATTTTTTTTTATATTTTTATTTTTTTCCTAAATCCTATTTCTATCGTTCATCATATTTATTTATTTATTATATTTTATTTTTATTTTTATTTTTTATTTTTTATTTTGTTTATTTTTGTTTATTTTTATTTATTTATTTATTTATTTATTTATTTTTCATCCTATCCATCATCTTTTATATATATACCACCTATACATACAAATCCAATTCCTCTTCTATTTTTTTTAATCTCTAAAAATTCAATTCTAAAGAGGAATTAATTGCAAGTTCACCTCTTCGATTCGTATTGGGTAAATCTTTTCTCTAATCTTATTTTTATTACGAATTTGTGTTCTTGTCAATTGGGGATTTTGTAGTATTCAGGCAAGGTGGCCAGTCTATGGAGCTCGTACGCAGTTCCCTCCACCAGATTCAATCGAGGAGGGTGATGATCCTGATGAGTATGTATGTTTTCTACTATCCCTCGTATTTACTTCCATTCAATGCGGACATTGAATATTTTAAGTTTGGGGGTGGTTTGAGGGATTAGTAGTTGTTGTTGTATTATTTGTTCATATAGGTTTCATGCTTTGCATGTTAGTAGTAGTAAATTATGCATTTATGTTTGTGCTATCTACGTTTGTTTCATGTAGGACATTCTGTTTTTATTTTTGTATACCATGTGAGTTCATTCTAGTTGCATTTTCATGGCATGCATATTTCATGATCCCTTAGGACGAGCTGATTCTGATTGATAGGTAGATGTTTTAATTGAGTGTGGTGATGATGAGTAGAGGGCTGATTTATAGTTCCTAGGAATTGACTTGCATGTTACGGGAACAAAACTTTTACACAGTCTCATTGTTTGCTTTTTGGCTAGGTTGAGGTTATGCTTGTTTGGAGTTTTGAGATTTAATCACTTGATTATATTTAGAATTTTCGTTATTCCCTTGATGGCGTAGGAGCACTAAAGTCTAAGTTTGGGGGAAACCAGGGATTTCATGCCAGTTGTTAATATTTGTTGAATAATGGCTAGGTGTCAAATGGCTAGTAGCCAGCTCATATTTATATGAGTAGTCTAGGGTTGGAATTGAGAATTCTCATTCCAGATTGCATGAAAAAAAAATGAAAAAAAGAAAAAAAAAAGAGTCAATAGTTTAATTATTTAAATGCAGAATTAACCAGAGTGAGCTCTTTAATACTCGAGTAATTAAGTCTGAGGGGACTTAGTCCTAGTAACCTAAAGCCTTGTGGTTTGGGATTGCTGACCTAACACTCGCTACATGGGTATTATTGTATAAGCCTTTTGGGGTCTCATTCATTGCACGGTTAAATAAGCATGCGTGTTGTTTGTGGTATTATGTGTCGTAGTGTAGTAATAAAGCATGAATTCCTGGCTAACTTGAATGAGGATGGAGGTGTTTCTAAGTTATGAAGTGTCTACAGTCTATTCTATTTATAAACCTGTGATTGTCTTGGCGAAGAATAGGTATGATTTTTGACCTAGGTTTGGGAGTATTTCTGATGAGAATTGCACACACGCACGTTTCTGTTCATGTATTGTTAGTATACGGGGACTTAGTCGAGCTCTGCTTGGATTTATTTGCATTCTTTGAGATATTTGTTTGTTAGTTGGTTTTGGTAAGTTTGAAGGGGATCTTTGCATATTTTCATTTAGTTGCATTCATGCATTGCATTGCATTGGATTTTGTGGGTACATTCGCTATAGGCCCTCACGAGACCTTACTCGTCCACTAGGGCTGCCTAGGGGTTTAAAGGGCTTGTTGCATATGCCAAATGCAACCGTGATCACCTACGGAAGTGGTACTAGTTAGTTAGTTAATTAGTTATAATTGTTTATGCTTGAGGACAAGCATCAGTTTAAGTTTGGGGGTTTGATAAGTGGATTTTATATCCACTTGGAATGCCTCCGTTCGGCTTAAATTGATTGTTTTGGACTCAAGTTTGTGTAGTTTTGATGTGTTTTGTGTAGTTGTGCAGGTTTGCAAGAATATCAATGCTTATGTCGTTTTTGGAGATTTAATTGATTAAAATTCGGATTTTCCGGGAAGGTTGCGCAGTCTACACTGTTTTGGCCATATCTGGAGTTCTAGAAGTCTGTTTTCAGCGATCTTACTGCCCACGCGAAGCTTGAGAAATTTTATACAACTTGGGATAGGAAACAAGTGCAAGGGACGTGCTGAATGAAGTCGCGCACGTGTTCTTATAAAAGAAGGCCATGAATTTACTGTTTTGCCCTTTTTCTAATTCTAATTGTATTCTGGGCAGTTTTGGTACCTTCTTTAAATTATAATTGTAATAGAAGGCAATTGATTGTTGGGCAAGACTAGGAGTATCTATATAAACACATCTAGGGATGGGAAAAACGTGGTTCGTTAGAGAGATACAATTTGTACACAGCTTTTAGGGATTTTTCTGGAGAACAATTATTTTCATTGAAGATTGAAGATTAAAGGTTTCTTTTCTATATTCTTCTAATTATGATTTTCTCTATTAATTCTTGTTTCGTTAATTTAATCATGTGTAACTAATTCTCTAATCTGAGAATTGGGTAGTATTCCTTGGTATTCATGTGTGTTTAATTATCTGTGATTTTCTTGCTTTGCTGATCTGTTATTGAGGGCTTAACACAATTAGGGGAGTCATGAACCTTTGATTGGATTTTAGGGATTGTAATAACTTGGAAGAGGAGTTGCAATTTTAGTACATGATTTAACAGACATAACTCGAATATTTGATTGGAAGATTAATAGGAGAGTTGTGAGACTTATAATTCTTGGTGCGTAATAGTTTATGATTGTCTTTGATTGTATCACGGAGGTGACAATTAAGGTATAGTTGTAGACATTATATTGTATCTTGGAAGGGAACATTATAACCTTAGAAGAATTGTTTTCAGCAGAGTAAGAACGTAGACATCACATAGATATTGAATGTGCATTGAAACCAAGTGAAGAACCCCAGTTCTTGGATTATTTTCCTCATATATTTTATTCTCGATTGATAATTAGTTTAATTTAGTTTATAAACAAACCAAAAATTCTTCTACACTTCTAAATTGTGAGAGATAAGAAACTTGAACTTGATATTACATTCAGTCCTTCCCTGCGAACGAACACATAAAAATACTACTAACACATGTTTGGCCTTTACTTTGATTTGAACCTCCTCGTTCCACCACCACGACTCCTTGTAACCACTGTACCTTCCTGAGAAAACCCCCACCACCTTCTCGCCCACACACCGAAAAGCCTTAGCCACGATGGTCCACCTACTGTTCGCATCTCCACCTTGCGCAAAACAACCTTCGTTGACCAGAGACTCCCTGAATTCCGCCGCCTTCTCGCCCTTCAAATCCTTCCAAAGGATTCTTGGTCTGAACTCTCTCGACCTGCGAACTGCTGGACCCCCCATGACTAGATCCATAACCAGCAGCCGGTGCTGAGATGCACAAGCCTCACTCCGGAATACCTTGCAATCCACGCATGCCCTGGTATCCCGACTGCGCATAAGAAGGTAATCGATTTGAGTGTTGTGCCCTCCACTACTAAAGGTGATGAGGTGTTCCGCCCTCTTCTGAAAAACAGAATTCGCAATTACCAACTCATGGGGAGTAGCGAACTCCAACAGCGCGGACCCACCTACATTCCTGACCCCGAAGCCAAAACCCCCATGAGTGCTGGGATAACCATCTGCCCTCTCACCAATGTGACCATTGAAATCGCCACCCAACACTAAAAATTGGTCGAAAGGAATACTTCCGACCAACTCATCTAAACAAACCCATAAAGCCTCCTTCTCTGAATCGCCCAAACCGGCTTGGGGGGCATACGCACACACCACATTAACCACCTTCTCCCCCACCATGACCCTGACGGACATGACCCTGTCGCTGCACCTCTTCACTTCTACGACGTTTTCTTTAAGATCCTTCGTCAAAAGAATACCCACTCCGTTCCTGGAGTTGGCAAGACCTGAATACCACAGTTTATACCCGTTCGCTTCTTTGGACTTCGCCCCCTTCCACCTAGTCTCTTGAATACACGCCACATCCACTCTCCGCTTCTTGAGCACGTCTACTAGCTCCAAAAATTTGCCCGATAAGGTACCTAAATTCAAACTGCCAACACGTAAATTATGCGACATCATTAGAACACATAAAAAAGAATAAAATTAAAGGGTTACGAAACGGAAAAATCACCGAAATAGAAATAGATAAAAATACAAAATAGGAGATAAAATTAAAAATTGAAATATCACATAAAAGAAGAAAAAGGGGAAAACACAAAGCTGGAAAAAATAATAATACAAATAATATAATAATACTAATAATAATAATAGCAGAATAAATTGATAACAATAATAATACTAATAATACGAATAGAGAAGAAAATGGGGAAAGATTTGAAGATGGCAACTAACGATAGAGAAGGATCAAGAATGCCGCAGATTAGAAGGGAAATAAACAGACAATCACGACTCTGGTTTTAGCAACATAAAATCGATTCTAATGACACACACAAAGCTACAATTGACCAACAGCGATGGGGGAAGGGGGATTGTTTGGCTCTGGGTTTCGATCCGTATGAGAGATAGGAGAGTATAATGTTTGCTTGGGTGAAAAGAGAAGAGCGGAAATAGGCAGGGGATGGGTTTAAGGTTAGTCCGACGATGATGAAGAACGGATATATAGAAAAGGAAAAGGAAAACAAGAGATATTGAGGTTGGATGTTTACAATGGTGTTAGAAGGGGAGCCGGGGGTGGTGGTGGGACTGGTTAGGGGATGGAAACGGAAACGGACAACGAAAGAGAGAGATGCTGGGTTTGGTTCCTGAAGTTCGAAAGGAGTAGAACACAACAGGGGATGGGGGGAGTAACAATGCCTAATAAGAGAGAGTTAGATTGTGTGAATGAGTATGAATAAGAGAATAAGTGAATAAGATTGACGACAATGGCTTGATGATTCCGGCGATCCGCCGGTCAGATGAGCTCAGGCGATTATATGACCGTTAGAGAGAGCGTTTTTATGCTTTGGCTGGTGATAAAAATTATATATATATAGAGTTAAACCTCGATAAATGAATACGCTCGGGACTGGAAAATTTTATTCATTTATCGATATCAAAAATACAATGTCTCCATTATGTCGGGACCAGAAAAATTATTCATTTGATGAGGTTATTCGTTTATCGAATATTCATTTATCGAGTTTCTACTATATATGTTGATTTTAGAAATAAGGCAAGTCTTAATTTTATTTATCAAGAAGAAATATAAAGGGACTGTATGTATTTTAATTCAAATTGAATATTGTCAAAATGAAAGACAAAAGAAATGATAAGAGAAAAAAAAAATATGAATGAGATATAGTTGATTGTTTATCCACGAATTTTCTGAAATTGAATGGAGATAAGGAAAAAAAAATCATTGGTTTCTAAACTATTAGTTAGTATTATGGGATTTTATATAGTAAAAAATACATAAATTATGGGTTTAACCTTTGAAACATGTATAAAAGGATATCAAATAAGATGATTGTTTATGTATTCCATAAAGTATTTCATTTTTATTACCTAAATATGATGATTGTTTATGTATTGCCTAAAGTATTTCATTTTCATTACCTAAACATGCACAACCATTATGGTAAAAATTCTTTTAGCAACCCGATTCGTATGAACAATATTGCATTTTCAAGTGTGTAACCTTACTTGCAAATAATACAGTGAACATTTAGAAAAGACATACACCTAAATTTTCATTAAGAATATATAAATTCTACTATCTTCATATTTTTATACCTGGTTTAATATTTGAGGAGAAATCCATTGATTACGATCGTTGATGTATATGAATAAAAAATCAATACGAAGCAAACATGTAAGACACATATGTAACATATAATTGTAAATGTAATATGAATTGAATAGACAAAAAATAGAGAAACACAACAAAGTAAAAAAGGAGAAAATAGCATCAGAAATATTGTTATGCTAAACTCACGCAAGCGCACGTAGTCACAAGTAATACAATTAAGTTCGTTCCACAGAGATCTTGGTTAAGTTTTACTCAGAAAATATGTCTATGCAATAATGTATGGTTTTAATTCACTGCTAAGAAAATAACAAATATGGGTTGATTAACTAAATTAAACTAAGATGCAAATTAATAACTAACAAATAACGAGAATTAAAATCGAATTACTTATATGAGAATAAACATGGAATCCTAGCTTCATTATCTACTTCACTTAGAGTTGCAGCCTTCGATTAAAACATGCGATGGTTTTGATATCTGATCGAACAACACGAAAAGAGTAAAAGTTACCTCTCGGTATACTAGTACCAATCTAAGCATACATCCACAAAAGATAGAAGATGAATAGTCACCTATTATGTTTAGACCCTATATCTCTATAGAATTTGAAAACATAAAGGTTGAAGCACAAGTTATTCACTTAGATCACATAGGGTAGCATAATATCTCTATTCATGCCACAAATCATGATGATTACATCAACCTATCCTATGCTAGCATGGCAAGTTCTAAATCTCAAGATCCACTCTCGTTTAGCAAGAGATTAACAAATTAGATGTTCGCGACGCACCTAAATTCAATAAGCATAACCATACAAGGATATCAATAATTCACCACACATAAATCTCTAAGGCATGCAAACTACTAAGCTACATAGATAAATCCACTAGGACCCCACGATAACGATTAGTTCATAATCGAACCTCTCGTCACCATGGGATTTGATGAAAGCATGGTAGTAAACAAGATAAAGAAGATGATGAATAAATCAATAATAAAATAAGGTGTAGCGAACAAATCCGGAAAAGTAATGAGCATCCACAAGATACGCCTAACAAAGGAATACAAGAAAACTATGTCTAGATCTTCTTGTTGTCACGATCCTCGCCTTGGCTTCTCTCCCTTCTTGCTCTGAACGAATTATGTGTGTAGGATGTGTAGATTGTTATTTTTCTGTGCCCCAAGGTGTGTATTTATAGCCCCCAAGTGCCTCCTTGACCAAGCGATTACCGTATTTGAAATAGGATAGAATTCCGGTAATTTTCCATCTTTAATTGTAATAGAATTGCAATTCCCTTATTTAAGTTGAATTCCAGAAGCTTCAAATCGTCCACAACAATTGCTATCTGAATTAGGAGAAGAAAACGGCAATTTCCTAATTAAAATACGATTCCAGGAACTTTCTGCCGTCCCCCGCGCGGCCGCGCGCAGCCAAAGCTACAGCCACCGCGCCCGCGCGCGCAACTCTGCCAGCCAATTCATCCCGCGCGCCCGCGCCCAGTTCCTTCTTCTCTCCGCGCGCCCGCGCCCAAGGCATGCTGACAGACTGCATTTTGCTGATTGCTTCTTCTGCTATTGATTGCAACTCCACACTTGATCTTCTTGACACTACATATCATATATCACCTCCTAAAAGCAATATCCACACCTGGAATACATCCTGCACAATTTCTCACAAAACATATTAAAAAAACACAAATACTTGAGAACAAAGCTATCAATTTAAGTCGAAATAAGGCGTTCCAAGTGGATAAAAATCCACTTATCACACCCCCAAACTTAAACCGATGCTTGTCCTCAAGCATAAACAACAAAAATATATACAACTAGCTAGTACCACTTCCGTAGGTGATCACGGTTGCATTTGGCATATGCAACAAGCCCTTTAAACCCCTAGGCAGCCCTAGTGGACGAGTAAGGTCTCGTGAGGGCCTATAGCGAATGTACCCACAAAATCCATTTAACCTAATGCAATGCAATGCATGAATGCAACTAATATGAAAATGCAAGATCCCCTTCTAACTCACCAAAACCAACTAACAAGCAAATATCTCAACGAATGCAACAAATCCAAGCAGAGCTCGACTAAGTCCCCGTATACTAACAGTACATTACAGAAACGTGCG
Organism: Kitagawia praeruptora; assembly: GCA_037693485.1. Taxonomy (NCBI): domain Eukaryota; kingdom Viridiplantae; phylum Streptophyta; class Magnoliopsida; order Apiales; family Apiaceae; genus Kitagawia; species Kitagawia praeruptora. The sequence continues at coordinate 160,571,968 of CM075344.1, read as the reverse complement.
TGTGTGCAATGCTCATCAGAAATACCCCCAGAAATAGGTCAAAAATCATACATGCTTTCCGTCAAGACAATCACAGGTTTATAACTAGAATAGACTGTAGACACTCCATAACCTAGGAACACCTCCACCCTTATCCAAGGTAGACAGAAACTCATGCTTTATTACTATGCTACGACACTACATATACAATACGCATGCTTATTTAACCGTGCAATGAATGAGACCCCAAAAGGCTTATACAATAATACCCATGTAGCGAGTGTTAGGTCAGCAGGATCCCAGACTATAAAAGCCTTAGGTCACTAGGACTAAGTCCCCTCAGACTTAATTACTCGAGTATTAAAGAGCTCACTCTGGTTAATTTTGCATTCAACAAACAAAACTTGACTCTTTTTTTTTTTTTTTTTTTTTTTTTCTCAATCTGGAATGAGCCTTTCTCATTTCCAACCCTAGACTACTCATATAAATATGAGCTGGCTACTAGCCAATTGACGCCTAGCCTTTATTGACAAATATTAACAACTAGCATGAAATTCCTGTTTTCCCCCAAACTTAGACTTTAATGTTCTTACATTATAAAGGGAATAACGAAAATTCTAAGAATAAACAAGTGATTAATCTCAAAACATCCAACATGCATGACTCCAACCTACCCCCAAAAGCACCCCAATGAGACTGTGTAAAAATGTTGTTCCTGAACATGCAAGTCAATTACCTAGGAACTATAAATCAGCCCTCTACTCATTATCATCACACTCAAATCAACATCTACCTATCAATCAGAATCAGCTCATTTTAAGGGATCATGAAAAATGCATGCCATGAAAATGCAACTAACATGAAAACTCACATGGTGTACGAAAATAAAACAAAATGTCCTATATGAAACAAACATAGATAATACGAACATAAAATGCATGACTTATAACTAATATGCAAAACATGCTATCCTAACATGAACACAATGAAACATATAAACTACGCATCCCCCAAACTTGAAAGATTCAATGTCCGCATTGAATGGAAGTAAATACAAGGGATCGCAGAAAACATACCTAAAAATACCGAAACACATGGGTTGCCTCCCAAGAAGCGCTGTCGTTAACGTCATTTAGCCGGACAAATATGATTCAAATCATGGTGGCTCGAAAATTGCATTCGACTTGTCTTTAGCAGAAGGACCATTCACCCATTGTCTGACAACCTTCTTGCTATCTTCCCATATCTTCTCTAAATCACACTTCACTTTGCCTCTTCCTCCAATCGACTTTTTCTTTTTCTTCTTCACACCTCTAATATGCTTATGCTTCACAGTTGATTGATAAGAACACTCCTCTACTTCATCATCCATGCTCCACCTTCTTAACACATTATCGTGACCCTCTTCAAAAATTAACAACTCATCATTCAGAAGGACATACTTCAAATGGGATGGAAGTTTTCCAAGCTTGACATTCGAGAGATCTCGAACAGAAGAACTGTCAATGGAATCACTGATATGATGCTTTAGCACGCTCATATTCGAATTTTCACTCAATAACTGATCAAACTTCTTTCTCTGACCCGTATCAACGATATCCACACTGCAACACTCTTCATCCTCTGTCGGAAATTTCATTGCCTTGAACACATTAAAGGTGACACTCTGATCTTGCACCCTCATTGTAAGCTCTCCTTTCTGCACATCAATCAAAGTCTTTCCTGTAGCCAAGAACGGTCTTCCCAAGATTATGGGAATCTTCTTATCTTCTTCAAAATCCAAGATAACAAAATCAGCTGGGAATATGAGTTTATCAACTTTTACCAAAACATCCTCTACTATACCCCTCGGATAAGTGATCGTCCTATCAGCCAACTGCAAAGAGATGTTAGTTGGCTTTGGCTCCGGTAGACCAAGTTGCTTGAAAACAGACAAGGGCATGAGATTGATGCTAGCTCCCAAATCACATAAACATTTGCCGAATGAAAGGTTGCCAATAGTACATGGAATAGTGAAACTTCCCGGATCTTTCAATTTCGGAGGCAATTTCTGTTGCAGAACAGCACTACACTCCTCCGTCAAAGCTACTGTTTCAAAATCTTCCAACCTTCTCTTCCGTGACAAAATATCCTTCATAAACTTTGCATATCTTGGCATCTGCTCCAACGCTTCAACAAAAGGAATGTTAATGGACAGTTTCTTGAAGACATCCATAAATTTCTGAAATTGTTTTTCTTGACTTTTCTTCAAACGTCCAGGATATGGCGGAGGTGGATAGATCTGATTATTCATTGAAGATTGTTCCGGAGTAAACTTTTCAACAGGTTTCTTGCTCTTCTCACCATCTAGCTGGTCAGCCACTAAATCAGATTTCTCAATTTCTGGCACTGCAAATTTTTCAACCTGCTGATTCTGCACTTCTTCCTCTTCTTCAGTTGCTGATTTAGGATCACTCGTGACTTTTCCAGATCTCAAAGTAACTGCATTGACCTGTTCCTTGCTTTCCCTCCTGCCTGGATTTACCTCCGTATCACTAGGAAGAGTTCCTTGAGGCCTACTAAACAAGGCACTTGCAATCTGTCCTATCTGAGTTTCCAAGAGCTTCTGACCAGCTTGTAAGTTCTTTAATGCTATCCACATCTCATCAGACTTATCATTAGATGATTGCCCCACCTGAGTCTGAGGTTGTTGCTGCTGAAATCCTGGGGGTTGATATGGTGCCCTATAAGATTGCTGATAACCCTGATTATACGGCTTCGCTTGCTGATAAGATTGTTGAGTATTCTGATTATTGCTCCAGCTGAAGTTAGGATGATTCCTATTATTAGGATGATAAGTGGCTGGAACTGGTACAGCAGGTCTCTGGAAATTACTCACGAACTGTGCTGATTCAGAAGAGATAGCACATTGACTCGTCTCATGTGCGCCCGCACATAGCTCACAAACACTAGCCACCTGCTGAACTCCATAATTAGCAAGAGAATCCACCTTCATAGCAAGAGCCTTCAACTGAGCCGTAATCATTGAAGCTGTATCTACTTCCAAAACTCCTGCTACTTTGCCTTGAGAAAGTCTCTGGGTTGGATTCTGATATTCATTAGCAGCCATCATCTCAATAAGTTCATAAGCTTCATCATAGCTCTTTGCCCACAAAGCTCCACCTGATGCTGCATCTAGCAAAGGTCTAGATTGTGCTCCCAACCCATTGTAGAATCCATTGATAACCATCCAATCAGGCATGCCATGATGAGGACACTTCCTTAGCATCTCCTTGTAGCGTTCCCAAGCCTCACACAAGGACTCGCCAGATTGTTGTTGGAATTGAGTTAACTGGTTCCTTATTGCTGCAGTTTTCGCCATAGGAAAGAATTTAGTAAGGAACTTCTGAGCAAGATCTTCCCATGTAGTAATGGAACCAGGTGGTAGAGAGTGTAGCCAGCTCTTAGCCTTATCCCTCAGAGAGAATGGGAAAAGCCTCAACCTGATAGCATCATCCGTCACACCATTACACTTGAAAGTGTCGCAGATTTCAATAAAGTCCCGAACATGCATATTAGGATCCTCCGTAGAAGCACCCCCAAACTGGACCGAATTCTGCACCATCTGAATTGTGCCCGGCCTGATCTCAAAGTTGTTCGCTGCAATAGCTGGCCTAACAATGCTCGACTGAATGTCATTGAGTTTCGGCTGAGAATAGTCCTTCAAAGCCTTAGCTGCTGCTGCATCTGCCATTGCTACTGTAGTTTCAGTCTCCTCTTCCTTATTCTCTATATTCTCAACAAGATCGTCTTCTGCCAGTTTAAGTAATCGAGCTTGCGAACGTGTTTGCATACAAACTCAAGTACCTGAAACACCACGAAACAAACAAACTAAGTAAGAATCCGAGTCAGTGAACGCTAACGACCACTATTGACAAACACATAAACTGAAATAAAAACACCGATGATCCCCGGCAGCGGCGCCAAAAACTTGTTATGCTAAACTCACGCAAGCGCACGTAGTCACAAGTAATACAATTAAGTTCGTTCCACAGAGATCTTGGTTAAGTTTTACTCAGAAAATATGTCTATGCAATAATGTATGGTTTTAATTCACTGCTAAGAAAATAACAAATATGGGTTGATTAACTAAATTAAACTAAGATGCAAATTAATAACTAACAAATAACGAGAATTAAAATCGAATTACTTATATGAGAATAAACATGGAATCCTAGCTTCATTATCTACTTCACTTAGAGTTGCAGCCTTCGATTAAAACATGCGATGGTTTTGATATCTGATCGAACAACACGAAAAGAGTAAAAGTTACCTCTCGGTATACTAGTACCAATCTAAGCATACATCCACAAAAGATAGAAGATGAATAGTCACCTATTATGTTTAGACCCTATATCTCTATAGAATTTGAAAACATAAAGGTTGAAGCACAAGTTATTCACTTAGATCACATAGGGTAGCATAATATCTCTATTCATGCCACAAATCATGATGATTACATCAACCTATCCTATGCTAGCATGGCAAGTTCTAAATCTCAAGATCCACTCTCGTTTAGCAAGAGATTAACAAATTAGATGTTCGCGACGCACCTAAATTCAATAAGCATAACCATACAAGGATATCAATAATTCACCACACATAAATCTCTAAGGCATGCAAACTACTAAGCTACATAGATAAATCCACTAGGACCCCACGATAACGATTAGTTCATAATCGAACCTCTCGTCACCATGGGATTTGATGAAAGCATGGTAGTAAACAAGATAAAGAAGATGATGAATAAATCAATAATAAAATAAGGTGTAGCGAACAAATCCGGAAAAGTAATGAGCATCCACAAGATACGCCTAACAAAGGAATACAAGAAAACTATGTCTAGATCTTCTTGTTGTCACGATCCTCGCCTTGGCTTCTCTCCCTTCTTGCTCTGAACGAATTATGTGTGTAGGATGTGTAGATTGTTATTTTTCTGTGCCCCAAGGTGTGTATTTATAGCCCCCAAGTGCCTCCTTGACCAAGCGATTACCGTATTTGAAATAGGATAGAATTCCGGTAATTTTCCATCTTTAATTGTAATAGAATTGCAATTCCCTTATTTAAGTTGAATTCCAGAAGCTTCAAATCGTCCACAACAATTGCTATCTGAATTAGGAGAAGAAAACGGCAATTTCCTAATTAAAATACGATTCCAGGAACTTTCTGCCGTCCCCCGCGCGGCCGCGCGCAGCCAAAGCTACAGCCACCGCGCCCGCGCGCGCAACTCTGCCAGCCAATTCATCCCGCGCGCCCGCGCCCAGTTCCTTCTTCTCTCCGCGCGCCCGCGCCCAAGGCATGCTGACAGACTGCATTTTGCTGATTGCTTCTTCTGCTATTGATTGCAACTCCACACTTGATCTTCTTGACACTACATATCATATATCACCTCCTAAAAGCAATATCCACACCTGGAATACATCCTGCACAATTTCTCACAAAACATATTAAAAAAACACAAATACTTGAGAACAAAGCTATCAATTTAAGTCGAAATAAGGCGTTCCAAGTGGATAAAAATCCACTTATCAAATATAATACCGGATGGATGGAGTTTCATTGATACATATAGTAATTGGGACAACAAATATAATTGATCCTAGAATTACGTTTAAATTTAAGATTTTGAACCAGTCAAAAAGAAGATTTTGAAAAAAAAAAATGAAAGATGAAGATATGAATAATTAATGCTAATTGATATTATATATAATGAAACATTTGAATGAGTCGTAGTTTCCATAAATGAGTAATTTAAAATTCAAATTATGTGAAAAATATATGGGAAGTTTGATGAAGATGAAACACAGATTAATGGTAAGATTGATAAAGAATTCAAATATTTTTTTTCTTTAAATAGGGGTTGGGATCCTCTGTCTCCTTTCTCTGTGTCCCCTGCTCTTTTTGTATTAAAAAGAGTAGGGGACACAAAGAAGACATGGAGGAAGGGGACAAAAGATCCGGACCCACATAATAGTGGAGTAAATTGTGTCTAATTTAATGCATATTTTTCATAATAGAGAATCTCTTGGTTTAATGTATTTCCATAACTAGAAAAATGAAGTTGGTTACATAATCCATAACTACTAAAATGTGGTAAGTTTAAGTTTTCAAATATGGAGATGTTTGCACAGATGTGAAGAAAATGGGTCCGCGTTGTGATGGATACTATGAAGAAGACTACAATTGTTTGTATATTTGTTAGTTGGATCATATCACTGGATATACTCGTTGGATCCCTAGATTAAATAGATTGATAAATTTAGACATCATGTAATATGCAAGTTTAGATTTCTTTTAAAAATGAAAAGGGTAAAAATAGTAATTAATTATTGTAGATGGAAAAAAAAGACCAATATTGAAAGATCTGATGGATTAATTGGATGAAGAGTGATGATGTGAATGACATATATAGACTAAAATTTAGGAAGTTTATTTAGGAAGTTTAAATGCTAAAATTAACAACAAATTTGTTGTGCTAAAATCATGGAGGAAAATGGTGTTAGTTATTGCCTTTCAATAACAAAATATTGCATAAAATTTGATTTACTTGGAAGATTTTTAATGGGTAAATGTGTTTATCCATTGGATCATAAAAAAAAGTTAATTGTCTAGAATGACTTTGGAAATAAGTAGGTAGGTAAATGATAGTTAAAAGATAAGGAGTAAAATATGCAATTTTTGGAATCCTTCATGTTCATACTTTAAGAATATATATGGGGTGGGAGACTGGGAGAGACCTGCAGATTTTTGTGTGTATAGGTTGGGAATGATATGCTCAGAAAATGAATGAATGAATAAAAAATCAAATTAAAAGATTAAAAAGACGTACACAACATAAATGGGAAGTACAAAACCACCACAATATTAAACAAAATAACACTAACATTAGAGCGTACATTGACATTTTATCCCAAAACCCAATTATATTACATACATTGAAAAACAAATACAACTAGTGACGAAGCCAGAAATATATTAAAGTGGGGGCACAAATTTTTTGCGATAAAATAAATAACATAGTTGTGATATTTAAAAAATTAGATTGAAGAAAAATAATCTAAAAAGGTGAAATGTTACTTATTTATGTAGTAAAAAAACGTTTGAGATCTGTGAGTAATAGAACTTGTGATCTGTTTGTAGATAATAAAATCATTTCTGGGTAATAATCTGTGGGGGCTCAAACCAAAAAATTAACATTTTTCACATTTTTCTAATAGGTTATAGAGCTGCCGTGGGTGCACGGACCCCCACTTGCCCCCACTGTAGCTCTGTCCCTGAATACAACTGGGGATATCAAGAACAATAATAGACTTACATACTCCTACTCATATTCTTATATATAACGAACACGAAATATATATATAGGATTTTGCTCAAATACAAACCAATTTTTAAATACAAACTACAAACCAACACTAAATATATTATATTTCATTTATTCTAAGGGCCCAACCAGGAGCACCTTCAAAAAAAATGTCATAAATTAACTGACCAATATGCAACAAAAAAAATATTTTTTTTTGCTGAATAAAGGATAGATTATTATATATTTTTTGTATTGTGGGGGTAACTCTAGTTTGGTTATTAGATTAGCTTGATATGTTGGATTGGGGTTTGATTTTTAGTTTGTATTTAAGAATGGTTTGTAGTTGAATAGGACTGTGTATATATATATACCCAATTATATTACATTGGAAAATAAATACAATTGGGCATAATAACAGACAGACTCATACTTCTACTGAAGAACAATAACAGACATACTCCACTCATATTATTATATATAACATATAACGAACACAATCTATATATATAACTATATACTCCTACTGGCCGCCCTGGCCTCCCTGCTACCTCCATGCTCGTCCTGGCCGCCCTGGCCTCCCTGCTGTCCTCCATGCTGGCCTAATTTGTTGCCGTATGTATGTATATACATATATCAGTAGCAATCCCTTAAGAGCGTTTCTTTTGTAAGTTGATGAACACCCATAGCTCATCATGCCTTTGACAAGGCTTTTACCCTTAACCTCTCTTAAAGGGGATGAGGATGGTCAAAAAAAATTATGACATAGATGAAAATTGAAATTTTGACATATCAATCAATTCTTTATGAATTCAAATTCACCACTATGACCATTGAGCTACATGTATATTTGATTAAATTTTATGTTTCATTAGATACATGCACCGGTAATCTATATTATTTACCTATCAATCATATATGTCTTTTGTTCAATATTTGTTTTATAAGTTTACATATTATCAATTATATATATTCAAGAATCTCTCTATCTACTTTATTTTAGTAAAATTTGTATTATTTTATTTCCTGCGGAATTTGGAAAATGAGTTTGGATCTTACATAAAATCTTTGAAGAATAATTTGTATTACGAAAAAAATCCTCATTAATTTAACTATTTATGAAAGCACCTATAGAACATGTAGGGCTGTCAAACGGATAATTCGGATACGGATATGCCTATATCTGTATCCGTATCCGAAATTGTCGGATTCAGATACGGATAATATCCGCTTTATTTCAGATACGGATAATATCCGCTTTGTTTCGGATACGAATAATATCCGCTTTTTCTCGGATACGAATGCAGATATTTTGGACGGATATCAGATTTTTCAGATTTTTTTTGACGTGGATTGATGATTTCAAAACAAAATTTTTTTCATTTAGAAAAAATAAAACTGTGAATGCCGTACTAAATATCTAATTTTATTATCTTTAAAATATTAAACTCAAATGAAATTTTTATATATGTCTACAATATTGTTACAATTATATATAATTTGTATAAATGTATTATTTAATTAATAAACACACATAAACACTATATGCTAATAGAAAAAATCTTAAATTATATAATTTAAATATTATATATATTCCATTTCGGATTCGGATACTCCGGATTCAGATACGGATAATATCCGTTTTATTTCGGATACGGATAATATCCGCTTTTTCTCGGATACGAATGCAGATATTTCGGACGGATATCGAATTTGTCGGATTTTTTTGACAGCTGAACATGTCCAATGCATGCACTTTGATTTAAATAAACTTTATAAATTTAACAAAAATGGTGATCAAGTCGAAAATAAGATATAAGCATATTTTTTTTAAGTGAAAACGGTCTGCATGCACTAGTATTAAAAGAGCATGTACAACACATGCATTTGTCTTAAATTAAGTGTATATACTTGACAATTTTAAATAGCGATCAAGTCAAAAATATACATATTTCAACCTCTAATCAAGCCAAATTTATTTTTTTTAAACTCAAAATCCTAGTAACAGGAAAGAAATAGTTGCATTTAAGTCACATTTTGAAAATAAATATATAATATGACTTACCAAAAATGAAAGTGGGTAAAAAGTATTATAGATATTGTATAATTGTACAATTTATAATATCCAGATGAGAAATTAGTCTTAGTACACTTTTAATTTTCGAATTATCATATTCTTTTTTATTGCTTGTCTTCTTAAAAAAATTCATTTTATAATATTCCCAAACTACCGTTCTAAAGCGACAAACGGATCGCTTTCTCTCGAGCCTTGACTTATAGTATATGAGGCCCGAGGTAAGTAACAGATATGAAATAACAAATCATGATAGAGCAACATGCAACATTTTAATGTATCAAATTTTACTATTATATTCCTTAATTTGTTGTGGCACCTTCTGAAATCAACATCTAAATTTTTTTAAAATTTCATCACTTAAGTGAGAACTGCACCTTTAACATCTGTAACAATAACCTTATTTTTATGAATTCATTTTTTTATAAATCCATAAAATGAATTATTGAAACTTCAATAATACTACTTAATAGTAGTAATAAGTCTAAAATCACATTTATATAATCCCATAATTTATAATTGTATACAAATAAAACACTTCGATAGATTTTGAAATGATTATCCTAAAAACCTTATAAAAATGTTAAAACTATAATCGTTAAGTATTTTTTTAAACTTTAATCGCACGAAAGACATCAACACTCTATAAAGAATGATCAAGAGATAGAGACACAAAATAATGACCTTAGATACATATTTCTAATTTTTTATACATACTTAAGAGGATGTTTACCGTCACAATATGATCATCTCACATTTACATCAACACGCAAAGAGAAAAACAAAAATCTTAATCCTAAACTAGAGCAATCACGTGCCTTGCACTGGTATTGAAGCTAGTTTATTTTAAAAATCCTAACAGCATTAGTCGCGAATTAACGGAAGGGACCTGGAGCTAAGTGTTATAAAATTCAACAATTAACCATTATTTTGGAAAAACTAATAAAAATATTAAACTACACTCCATAAACATGTAGTTAAGTCTATTGATGTGTTTATTTATATCAAACCACAAGCGCACGGTGTCTATTGCTAGTACAGAATGGCAAGCGGGTTGTATCCACAACAGGTTCTATCGATTCTGATTCAATTATTGTAAATTGTTTCAAGGACAAACTATTATTTGAGGATCTTACCTAACTAATAACTATAGCTAAATTAACACTTACTAAATAAATACTAAACTAATGAATTTAAAATCTAGGGCAATCAGGTCCACCATGCTTGCAAAATAACTAGCTCCTAAGCTAAAGCAGTTAACGTGGTCAAGTAACTAGAGTTAGTCATTCTCTCTCAAGTAATAACACTCTCGAAACATGCTTACATAATTAATCACTTTTAGTAATTCAATCAGTTAGGTAATTAAAGCAATGTTAATCTCTCTTGAGTATTAACGCTCTCAGAAATCCAATGATGCTCTCACACTCAAATTCAATTCTGCTAATCGTATGTGTGCCTCTAGTGAGTAAAATCTCTCAATCTATTACTCTTATTCGCATAGAATTAATTCATGATATCGGCCGATTACACAAATCAAACAATAAAACATATCAATTAGAATTAACCATAATCAATCAAATCACTGTGAAAATCATGCCAGAATTATAGCACAAATATGGCTTCCCTTTAAGCCCTAGCTACGACTACTCACTAATACTTAAACAAGTAAAACAACTAGTAAAACAAGAAAACATAATTAAACTAATAAGAATTGAAAGGAAATTTAGATAAAGAAACCTTTAATCTTCAATCTTCTCACAAGAATGAAAACCATGGTCTTTCTTCTCCCAAACCCTAGCTATGTAAAAGTACGTATGTATCTTTATATATCCACCCCTCCGTTAAAACTAATTATCCCTAATAATAAAATCTGGTCCCTATTTCTAATAATAATAAAAGTCTTCTAAAATTTTAATCAATTTACAAATCGATATCCATAATGGAATATGACTCTCCAAATAAAATTCGTAGCTGACTTTTGTCTCCCATTTCTAGGCTGTTCCACTTGGACTCTGATCTTTGGGCCATCTCAGAGATAAAGAAAATTCTCTAAGTTTCCCGTGGACTGTAAGATCGTCAAAATCTGACTTCTGGAACTCAAGATATGACCCAAACAGTGTAGCAGCCCTTGTAGTCCAATAATTCCGAAATTTCATCTATTTTATCTCCAAATTTGCTCTTTTTGCTCCAAATCCTTCCAAGTTATGAATTCTTTATTTTCTACAATAAAACAATAAAATTTATTAAATAAATATCCAAATCAATGCAAAACACAATAAATATGATAATAAAGTCATCTAAAATATATATAAAAATATATTCTATCATCTATATAAAAATCTATACTAAATTATAATAAGCAAATTAAGGGAATAATTATTGGTAGTTTGGTTCAATGGTTCAATCATATAAACAACATTGATCATTACATTTTTAGTAATCGATGAGAATTGATAAATCTAACACTAAAGAATATTCCATATTTGTGCTAACTAGAAATAGATTTGTTAGAAATGATTGATGAGAACAGTGTTTGGAAGCTAAGGTGACAAAACAGAGTTTAACTGGAAGCAGTCAGAGTTTAGTTAAACACTGACTGGAAGCGCAACAGAGATTGTTAAACTCTGTAGCAGAAGCGTCTGAGAGTCAACAGTGTTTGAAGATTGATACAAGATAAATATGGAAGCAATATCTTTGAAGATTGGATAGCTATCAAAGAGATTGAGTTGACTTAGAAGACGTGTAGCAATCGTGATTGATATCAATTGTATAGCTTAATTATAGGAGAATCAATTACTGATTGTAAGAAGCTGTATGTTTTATAAATACAGTTAGGTTAACCCTAGAAGGGTATCGAACATTGAGAAATTCATTGATTGTAACCTAAGCAGCTCTTTGTGATATTACATCACTGAGAGAGGAATTGTTAATTCCAAACAGTTTTTAAGTGTTAAAACTTATGTTCTTGTTAATTACTCATACAATACTTGATTACATATTGTGTATTCGACCTAACAAGTGGTATCAGAGCCAATCTGTTACTTTATTACAGTTTAAGATCCAAACACAATAGTAATCAATGGCAGAGATACCTCCTCCATCTAGTTCTGAGAAAGCCCCTACTACTGTTAGTAGGTATGAAATGATTAGGGTTCCAATACTTAGGCCATCAGAGTATGCAATTTGGAAGGTGAAGATGACCATGTTTCTGGAGGCTACAGATCCAGAATATCTTGATAGAATTTATGAAGGTCCTCACAAACCTACAAAGTTATCTGCTACTGCTGCTGGTGAGGAATCAAAGGTGATTCCAAAAGAAAAGAAAGATCTAACTGCTGAGGATCTTTCATCTATTGCAAAGGATGCAAAAGTAAGGCATTTACTTCACAGTGCTTTAGACAATGTTATGTCTAATAAAGTGATTCATTGCACTACTGCAAAGGAAATATGGGATGCACTTGAGGTTAGGTGTCAAGGAACTCCTGCAATCAAGAAGAATAGAAGAAACATACTCACTCAGGAGTATGAGCATTTTGAGGCAAAGTCTGAAGAAACCATGACAGAAACATTTGACAGATTCTGTAAACTGCTCAATGATTTGTCATTGGTTAACAAAAAGTATGATTTAGAAGACTCAAATCTCAAGTTTCTTCTTTCTCTACCTGAAAAGTGGGATGTGAAAACAACCACTATAAGAGATAACTATGAACTTGCTGAAACAGAGATTGATGAAATATATGGACTGCTCAAAACCTATGAATTGGAATTGGAGCAGAGAAACAAAAGATCAAATAGAAAGTCAAAATCTGTTGCTCTTAAGGTTGAGGAGAAACCATTAAAAAAGGAAGCATCAAGGAAGAAAGCTAAGGGAAAAGCTTTAGTAATAAAGTCTGAAAGTGAGTCATCAAACTCTGATGATGACTCAAACACTGATGCATTATCTGATTCTGAGGATGATGAAGAAGAGTTGAAGCAAATGGCTGTCTTGATGGTAAAAACTTTTAAGAAGATGGGTTTCAGGAACTTTAAGAAGGGAAACAGATTTTCTAAGAAAGATTTAAACTCTGACAGGAAGAGTTTCAGAAATTCTGATAGAAGGGATACCAAATCAGGAAAGAAAGACAAGTCTGAGATTCAATGCTACAAGTGTAAGGAGATGGGTCACTATGCTCCTGAGTGCAAAAAGGGTAAAACTGAAAAGGCACTCTACACAAAAGGCAGAGATTGGGCAGACACTTCAGATTCTGATGAGGAAGTCAACTATGCTCTCATGGCTACTACTCAGAATGAAGATGATGATCTAAAGGTACCCCCAACTACCTATGCTTATAATAATGATAATATAACTGAATTGAGAATTTATCTTAAAGCATTACATATCAGTTATAGGGATCAGACTTTAGAAAATGAGAGGATAAAGAATGAGTGTTCTCAACTCAAAGATAGAAACAAATTTGTTGAGGAACAGCTTGAAAACATGAATAAAGTTCAGAAAGAGAGAGATGATGCTGTGTTTATAGAACAGGAGTTGCTAGGTAAGTATAAGCAACTAGAATCTGAATTGGAGGATACTAAACACATTATTAAAACTTGGACACACTCTGGTAAAGGCACTCAAGAAGTGTTTCAGTCAGATACAGTAGGTCTAGGTTACTCTGAAGGAGATGAACTTAGATTTGAAAATTTGGTAAAAGTTAGACCACATCGTTCATCTGAAGGTAATGTTATGGGAACAGGAGGACCTAAGACTGAAGCTGAGAAAAAGGCTGTTAAAGAATCATATGCTAAGACTTTTGTTAAAGAGGTTAACATTGGTTTAATGACAGATAAACAACTCAAGCATAAGCTTAAAGAGATAAAATCTGTCAACAAACAGAGAATGCCTAGGAAAAACAAAAATGGAAAGGTAGGCATAACATCAGGAATTAAGCCAATGCTTGCTACATTAGCTCCTGGAAAAACATGCTTTAATTGTGGTAGCACTAATCATCTTGCTAGTTTGTGCAGTAAGAATAAGAACATTAATTCTTTGCCCTCTAAAACTGCATTAAAGAATGATTATGTGAAAACTAGACCACAGACTTTATGTAAACACTGTGGAAGTACGTGGCATTCAATTTACACTTGCAGAGATTATTATGCTATTTACTATAATTACTATGAACCCAAGCCAAATTTGAAATGGGTTAAAGTAAACTCTGCAAATGTAAACTCTGAAAAAGTTAGCTTAAACTTTGTTAATGTGAATTCCGCTGCAAAAGCTAACAGAATCAAGAAAGCCAAAGGATCCAAGCAAGTCTGGATCCTTAAAACTAACAATCAGTGATTGTTTGTGATTGCAGGGCACCAGGGTCAGTACCCTAGTCATGGACAGTGGTTGTTCAGGACACATGACTGGAAATAAAGCCCTGCTTTCAGAGTATGTGGAGAAGGCTGGCCCAAAAGTTTCCTATGGAGATGGCAACATAGGACATACTCTGGGATATGGCAATATTAATCTTGGAAGTGTCATCATCACAAATGTAGCTCTGGTTCCAGGACTCAAGCATGATCTGCTTTCTGTGAGTCAAATCTGTGACAGAGGATATCATGTAGATTTTCAGCCTGAATATTGTCAAGTCATCAGTAAATCTACAGGGAAAGTTGCTCTAGTTGGAAATAGACACAACAACATCTATGAAATAAAATTGTCAACAAACACTGATGGCAAAGCAGTGTGTCTGTCAACAAGAATGTCCAGTGAAGAGAGTTGGAAGTGGCACAAGAAACTCTCTCATTTGAATCTGAACAACATCAATGAGCTAATAAAGAATGATCTTGTAAGAGGTCTACCAAAGTCTTTGTTGAATGTAGAAGGCCTGTGTGATTCTTGTCAAAAGGCCAAACAGAGAAAAAGCCTCCTTCAAAAGCAAATCTGAGTCTTCAATTGTTGATCCTTATCATCTCCTACATGTTGATCTTTTTGGACCAGTGAATGTTGTGTCTCTTGGAAAGAAGAAATATGCTCTAGTCATTGTTGATGAATATACCAGATACACATGGGTATATTTTCTTGCAAAGAAGGATGAAACTGCATTAACACTGACAGAACATATAATACAACTGGACAAAGGGTCAGAGAATCAAGTGAAGATTATCAGAAGTGACAATGGAACTGAATTCAGGAATTCATCAATGGAAGAATTTTGCAAGAGTAAAGGAATCAAACAAGAGTTTTCTGCACCTGGCACTCCACAACAAAATGGTGTAGTGGAGAGGAAGAACAGAACCTTGATAGAAGCTGCAAGAACCATGCTAGATGAAGCAAAGCTGCCAACATATTTCTGGGCAGAAGCAGTTCAAACTGCTTGTTTTACTCAAAATGCAACACTGATCAACAAGCATGGTAAAACTCCATATGAAATGGTGAAAAAGAAGAAGCCAAATCTAAAATATTTTCATATTTTTGGATGCAAGTGCTTTGTATTGAAGACTCATCCTGAGCAGTTGACCAAATTTGATTTAAAGGCAGATGAAGGAATTTTTGTTGGCTATCCACTGTCAACTAAGGCATTCAGAGTTTATAATCTGAGAACCAGAGTGATCATGGAATCAATTCATGTGTCATTTGATGACAAGAAAATAACTGGACTTGAAGATGTCAATGAACATGATCAACTGCACTTTGAAAATGAAGATTTATTCTCTGAAAAAGTAAACTCTGATCAGACTGATCTGTTTAACTCTGTTGAGCTAAACTCTGAACCTCTACTGGTAAATACTGAAGAGACTCTTCAATCAGAAGCAAGGGAAGAACCAGTTGAGGGGGAGCATGAAGAATCACATCAAAGTGATAATTCAAATACTGATAGTGACTCAGTTGATAAGTCTGAATCAAACTCTATTGATTCAAACTCTGTTGATAATTCTGAGCAGTCACATTCAGGGGGAGCATCAGAAAATGAAGAAAGGCACCAAGAAAATCAGGAGAGCATGGATCAAGGGGGAGGATCACATGATGACAGAAGTAATTTGCCTTCTGCAAGAAAATGGACTAAGTCACATACACCTGATTTGATTATTGGTGATCCAGATGCAAAAGTAAGGACAAGAAGGGCAACAACAAATGAATGTCTGTTTCATGCATTCTTGTCACAATCTGAGCCAAAGAAAGTAGAAGAAGCTCTTAAAGATGCTGACTGGATAACAGCAATGCAAGAAGAGCTAAATGAATTTGAAAGAAATGAAGTGTGGACTCTTGTACCAATGCCTAAGAACAGATCCATTGTTGGTACTAAATGGGTTTTCAGAAATAAAACTGACAGTGAGGGTGTTATCACAAGGAACAAAGCAAGACTGGTTGCAAAAGGCTATTCACAGCAGGAAGGAATAGACTATGATGAAACATTTGCTCCAGTTGCAAGATTGGAGGCAATCAGAATTTTTCTAGCATATGCCTCTCATAAGAAATTCAAAGTGTTTCAGATGGATGTGAAAAGTGCATTTTTAAATGGAAAACTTGAAGAAGAAGTGTTTGTGGAACAACCACCAGGTTTTGTAGATCCAAAATATCCAGACCATGTCTACAGGTTAGACAAGGCACTCTATGGACTTAAGCAGGCACCAAGGGCATGGTATGAAACTCTTGCTAAATTTCTACTAGAAAGTGGGTTTCACAGAGGTACTATTGACAAAACTCTGTTTTACTTTCAATCTGGTAGTGACTTGCTCTTAGTTCAGATATATGTTGTTGACATCATTTTTGGATCTACTAATGATAAACTCTGTAAGAAGTTTGCCAAGCTCATGCAGTCAAGATATCAAATGAGTATGATGGGAGAGCTTAGTTATTTTCTAGGCCTACAGGTGAAGCAAACAGATGATGGAATTTTTATAAATCAAGCAAAATATACCAGAAATCTTCTCAAGAAATTTGGCATGCTTGACTGTTCATCTGCAACAACTCCCATGGCAACTGCAACAAAATTGGACAAAGATGCAGGGTCATCAGTGGATATGACAAGTTACAGAGGAATGATTGGTTCTCTACTTTATTTAACAGCTAGTAGACCTGATATCATGTATGCCACTTGTTTGTGTGCAAGGTTTCAGGCAGATCCAAGAGAACCACATTTAACAGCAGTAAAGAGGATTTTTAAGTATCTCAAGGGCACTATAACTCTAGGGCTGTGGTATCCCAGAGAATCAGACTTTAAGCTTCTTGGCTACTCTGATGCAGACTTTGCAGGATGTAAGATTGACAGAAAAAGCACCAGTGGAAGTTGTCAATTTCTAGGTGATAGACTTGTTTCCTGGTACAGCAAGAAACAGAAATCAATATCTACATCTACAGCTGAAGCAGAGTATATTGCTGCTGGTAGCTGCTGTGCACAGATTCTATGGATGAAGAATCAACTGCTGGATTATGGATTGAGGTATACCAAGATACCTATTTACTGTGATAATCAAAGTGCTATTGCAATGACAGGTAATCCAGTACAACACTCCATGACAAAGCACATCAGCATAAGGTATCACTTTATCAGAGAGCATGTAGAGGAAGGAAACATTGAGCTTCACTTTGTGTCTACAGAACAACAACTTGCAGATGTCTTCACCAAGCCATTGAGTGAAGCTACATTTACAAGACTGGTCAATGAACTAGGAATGGTCTCTAGTTTTGACTAGAGATGTTGGTTAGACTCAAGTTCTTACTTTTAAAATATATTGCTCATGTTTCTGCAAATTGTTAAGTGCTATGTGAACCTTAGTATTAAACTCTGTTATGCATGCTTATGTTTAAACTTTGTTAAACTCTGTCAGCATGTCTGTTTGCTAAACACTGTTAACATGTTGGATACACTCTGTGAATTCAGAATTGATTATTGTCTGAATGAAAACACCAATGAAGAAAAATGTATGAAGCATGATTCTCAGTAATTAAATCATGATTCTTTCTGAGTCACTGTAATCTAATCAGATTTTGTGCAGTAAATCAACACAGCATGATACTGTTTCATATTTATAGCATCTCTTAGTTTATTCAGTCCTAAACTCTGAGTTTATGAATATTGTGTGCATTGCCACTCATAAATAATTTCTGATATTGATGAACTCTAAACTCTGATAAGTGACATTCTGTTTCCAAAGGTAATTCATGGTTCTTGATGATTCCTTGTTTGTACTTGTAAAAACTATAAAACTTGAGATGTGTCATTGATTAGTTTGGTGAGTTCAGATTCGTGTCTACACCCTGTGAGAATTTGAGCCAAATCAGTGATTGATAAATTCTCTATCAATCAGTTTTTATTGCTGTGTGATGTTCATCAGGAAGTATGGTTCTCTAGAACTTGTATTAAACCATTTTAAGACTACATGATATGTGTGTGCATGAAAATGATAAAGGCAATAGGATTTACCATTTCTTCAAACACTGTTCAAAATTCTTTTGAACACTGTTCAAACACTGTTCATACATTCCACCCTTAGTAAACCCCTTTGAGCCTAATTAACTGCTCAATTTTCTTTAACTCTGTAGTATTAAGAGCAGTTATATTCTTTTGAAAAATCAAATGCAAGCAGGTGAGTGTTTCTCAAGAAAAAAAAAGTTTACTCAGTATATATGTTAAAAAAAAAGGGCATATATACTGATCATCTTGTACAAATATGTACTAACAGTGTGACTGAACACTTTGGTCTATTAAAAATGTTCAGCTTAAAATTCACTCATGATTAAAACATCTCTTCTCATCTGTTTGATCTTACTACATTACAACCCTGAATAAAGTCCTTTTGATTTGTGCATATATGTACTCAAAGTAGTGTAGAATTGGTGGACATTCAAGCATATGGTAGTATCTGCTTTTACTGATTGAATGTGAGTGTAAACACTTTACCTAAACACTTGTGTGCTTTGAGAGTTTGTGAGTTTATCAAGTTCATGACTGTTACTCACTGAATGATGCTCTGATTTCTATCTCTTGATCTTTTTGTCTTCAAAGACTGTGTGCTTACTTGGATAATCATGAACATCAAAGGGAATAGAAGTATTCAGATCTCTGTACTACAGTAACTACAGAGTTTAGCATTCATCAAACAATCAGTGTTTACTATGAGAGTTTGTGCATTCAGTGTTTATTGATTTTTTGTTATGGATTTTATGAAATATTAGATGCTCTAAAAATTGATTTTGGTAAACTCTGCTTCACACATATTCATATTCACAACTGTGCAATTTTTGAAAGGGTTTTAGTGATAAAGTTGGAAAATTGACAAACACTGTTGATTTGTGTTAAGTACTCTAAGGTAAAGTTTCATTGAGATAATTTGACTATTTTGGAGTAATTGGGGTAGTTGACAACTGTTAATTAGTGTAAATATGTCATAGAGTCGTGATTATAGGAATGACAGCAGTAATTATTAAGTGATCCATTGGTTGTTTGACACGTGTCTCATTATTGTGTCCCACTCTCACATTACTCTAAAATCAGTTGCGTGCTTACAATACATAAACGATTGAGTTTTTTTTCTCTAATTGCTTTTGTTCTCTCACTTCACATCGATTCATATTCACCCACTTATAGTTACTTGCATACTCAAACACTTTCAAAACTCTTGTTCACTCTCTTTCACATATTGATAAACACTTATCATACACATCTTTTCTCTGAATATTTTCGTATCATATCTTACTAATGGCAACCAAAGCTTTTGATGCAGCAGGGTTAGTTTTTCTTCCTAGCAATTATGCAGCTCCACTGGAGAATAAAAACGCTCCAGAGGCGTTTCATTTGTTTCAAAATTTCTTGAAAGATTCCGAAATAGGGAAGGCTTTAACCGCACCATCAACACTCTCTGCTTCACAAATTGCTACTTTTTGGACAAACTCTGTGTATGATGATGGAGAAGAGTCTGGCACTCCAACAATTACTTTCACTCATGATGAATCAGAGTATATCATTACTCCAACTACAGTTAGGGATGCTCTGGATTTTGAGACTCACACTTCTTACAGTGTTGTTGGTCACGACCGCTTGCGAACAATGTTGCAGCAAATTGGTTGTTCAGGAAATTTGAATAAGCTGGGATCTCTTAGAAGGCCACTTTTGCGAAAGGAATGGAGTTTCTTTTTCGA
Organism: Kitagawia praeruptora; assembly: GCA_037693485.1. Classification (NCBI taxonomy): domain Eukaryota; kingdom Viridiplantae; phylum Streptophyta; class Magnoliopsida; order Apiales; family Apiaceae; genus Kitagawia; species Kitagawia praeruptora. The sequence continues at coordinate 160,551,460 of CM075344.1, read as the reverse complement.
TTGCATTACAAGGGCTTTTGGAAAGAAGACAATAAATTGGGATGCACTTCCTCTTGACACTCTCCAAATTGGTCATGCTCTACTATATGGAGGTAACTTTGATTTTGGTAGACTAGTTCTAATGAATTTGGGAGAGCGTTTGTCTGAGCCTACATCTGTTTATTTTTCTCGATTTTGTCAAATGCTATTCAATGCTTGTGTGCCTAATCTTACAATTGCTGAAGCTGATGTCATTCAGCCTTTTCAAGTTGCTAAAAGGATGTTTTCTGATTTGACAAATAAAGATGTTACTAAACAGCAAATACCTGACATGTTTATGCCACTAGCCTTACAAAACTATGTCAACCAACCTCAAGATTCTCAATCTACACAATCATCACCATAACCTGAACCACAACAAATGCCTGAACCATTAGACACCATACATTCTCATCCTATACCAACACCTGAGCCAACACCCACTCATCAACCACAACCTGAACACATAAACTCTCCACCAATAAACTCTGAACAAATAAACTCTGAATTCATAAACTCTGAGCCAATACCTACTGATCAACCCAAATCCAAACCAAAAAGGAAAATACACACTGCACAGAACACTAAACACTCAAAGGCTAAACAGACATTACCTGGAGCTGTTTATACCAGAAGAAAGAAACAAAAGGCAAACAGACCTTCACTTTCACCAACTAAGGAGAGCTCTAGTGAAGAAGAAGAGGTGACTGCAGTGCCTCAAGCCAAGAGAAGAAGATTAATTCTTTCAGAATCTGATGATGAGCAAGTTCTTGAAGCTCCAGAGGTGGTTTTACAGCAAACACCTACTGTTGAGGTTGCAGTGAATGATATACCTGCAGAGACTGTTATACCTGCAGAGGTTGAAATACCTGCAGAGGATACTGTGATTGCAAATGCTATGCCTGCAGAGGTTAACATTCCTGCAGAAGAGGATCACAAAGATGGTTTTTCACCAATGAATGATGTTCTTGACTCATTTCAACCAATCCTTGATCCTATCTCACCTGTTGTTCACACTGAAGCTACTGGTGTAGCTGATCAGCCTGCAGTTATTCTTCTTGAAACTGTAGCATCACACACAGAGCTGATATCTGATGCTTATCAAATTCCTGACAAAGGTGATGAAGTTGAACAAGCAACTAAGGATAACTCTCAATCTATGCCAGTTGAAGCTACAAATCCAAACTCTGTTGCAGAGCCTGTGCAACATGAGGAGAATATTGAAAAGATTGAAGAAGTTGTTGCAGAAACTGTGGCTGACAAAGCTCAGCACAGTGGTTCTTTACATGATGCTCAAGCTAATGATGCAAGTGTTGAAGATGAAGCTGAAAATAGTGCAAACTCTGATTCTTTTCTGAGTGCACCAGCACAGACTGATAACAAACATACATCTTTTGATCAGCCTTGTCCATCTCATGCAATTGAAGAAGAGCATCTTGCTAAATCTGCTACTAACTGGTATAAAGAAGACTGTATTTTTCCAAAAGGGAGAGCAGCTGATTTCATTAAGCAGACTGCTAGTCAAATTTCAAATCCAGAGATTTTATCATGCTTAAAGGCAACTGTGGTACAAGTCAAAACTCTGGATGGAAATTTTTCTGACACAAAACAACAAATTGCTTCTTTGAAAACTGAGATACAGACTAGAGAAATGAAAATGGAAAGAGAGTCAAAAATCAAAGCTGCACAGCTTTCTAAAGTTCAAGATACTCTCTTTGCCAGGTTAGGGAAGGTTGAAGAGAATCAGGCTGCCTTGTTTGAGAAGGTTGATTCAATTGCTAACTCCTTGGAGCTTATTACATCTATACTCATTCCTGATGATGTCAAAAAGGGGGAGAGAGTTGCTAAGTCAAAATGCAAAGTTTCTCAAACTCTGCTCAAAAAGGATGATGCTGGAGGTGGAGGAGCAAGTGATAAGGCTTTAAACTCTGAGGTTTTAAACTCTGAGTCACTAACTCTAAGATCTGGCAAATCTCTTAAGTCACAGTCTGTTGGAATAAACACTGAAACTCAAGGTACTTCAAAGACCAAGAGTTTGGAATTAATATATAATCCAAAGACTGATGAAGAGTTAGCTGTTAAGCTCTTCATGGAAGAAAATGCAGAAGGAGTTACTCTAGAAGATGCTAAAGCTGAAGAAAAGAGTCTGCAAGAAAAGCATTTAAAAGCTTTAAAGTCTGATAAGTTGAAGAAAAGTGTGAAAGTTGTTAAAGCGGCAAAGCCTGTTCTTAAAGGTATTCAATTCAAAGAACAAGTTGGTACTAATCAAAGGGTGCAAGTATCCAGAAAACCAACAGATGCAGAAGCTAAGCAAAAGTTGAAGAATGTTGTTACAACCTCTGTTGATACACATGTTGTACAGAAGAATGAAGACACAACCTCTGTTGCTGCACAAGTTGTGACCACACCACTATTGTCTTCTCAGTTGAAATCAAAGTTTGGAAAAGGCGTTCTTCATGATTCAAGTCTAGCAGCTACAGCTCCAGCTACAGTTCCAATGGATTTCACTGATGGTAGAGCCTTATCTGGTAAAATCGGATACAACAAAGGAGGCATAGGCTCACACAGAGACAAAAGACAATATGTTGGTCCCAGAGATCCTTCTTCACTGGCTGTTCCAGGTCGTGGTGTCACTCAAGAGAGTTTAGACAGACTGGAGTCAGTACAGCTTGTTTATCAGAAGAGTTTAGAGAAGGATTTTCTGCTATATTTCATGGCTGATGGAACAGTGTTTAAGGTTGATGAGAAGGATATTGATTTAAAATACTGGGAAGAACTAGAATATGTTCTGTATCTTTTCAGAGTAAGAAATCAAAGAGCTCAGTCAGTTGCAAATGTACTCAGACAAAAGATGATTCAAAATCTTGCAAGAAGAAGTATGAAATTCAACAGTAAGTATGTTCCTAAGTACAGAGATTGGAATGGCAATCTGATAGAAATGGAGAAGGGGACTACAAAGCTGAAGACAGATCTTGGAATTATTGTTCTGGATTTTAATATGAAGTCTGAGGAAGTGAAATATATCAGGTTGGGAAATGAAATGAGGAAAAACAAAATCTACGATCTTAGAGCTGCTATCTATCAGACTGATGAGAATGATTCTCAGTTGAGAGAAATCAAGGAAGCCATGCAGATAGAGCTTGAAAATGCTGAAAGAAGATTGCTTATAGACTATCTCAGGACAATGCCAGATCTTCAAGAGATTAGAAGTTGAAGTCTGTAAGAATTTTCTTATTTTCTGTAGAATTTGTTAAGTAAAAGCTTAAACTCTGTTTGTTAAACACTGTAGACTTTGTATTTGTTTTGACATCATCATTTACTGTAAACTTGTACATTCTTGCTAATGAACAAGTTGGGGGAGATTGTTAGAAATGATTGATGAGAAAAGTGTTTGGAAGCTAAGGTGACAAAACAGAGTTTAACTGGAAGCAGTCAGAGTTTAGTTAAACACTGACTGGAAGCGCAACAGAGATTGTTAAACTCTGTAGCGGAAGCGTCTGAGAGTCAACAGTGTTTGAAGATTGATACAAGATAAATATGGAAGCAATATCTTTGAAGATTGGATAGCTATCAAAGAGATTGAGTTGACTTAGAAGACGTGTAGCAATCGTGATTGATATCAATTGTATAGCTTAATTATAGGAGAATCAATTACTGATTGTAAGAAGCTGTATGTTTTATAAATACAGTTAGGTTAACCCTAGAAGGGTATCGAACATTGAGAAATTCATTGATTGTAACCTAAGCAGCTCTTTGTGATATTACATCACTGAGAGAGGAATTGTTAATTCCAAACAGTTTTTAAGTGTTAAAACTTGTGTTCTTGTTAATTACTCATACAATACTTGATTACATATTGTGTATTCGACCTAACAAGATTCAAACAAAATTATTCTAGAAATAGATATTCTACTGATTTGGATGATTTGGACTTCTTCAAAGCATTAAAAATAATAACAACAAATGCATCAATGCATCATGTAGCTGTTGTCATTTCTCTTGGGTACAAAATGAGCAAGATAGTCAAGTTTGTATTAGAGTAATAAAGGTTATTTTGAGAAATGCTATATGTGGTTTACTATGAAATCTCTGTTTATACTGTCTTAATTTTCTTGCAAACGGATTTAGCGGAACCTGGAGTGTACCCACTTTTGGATAATCAACCAAATTTTGTAACATCTAAAATAGCCAAAATTCAAACATACTAGTAATCTACAATAATAGTATCAAAATCTAATGATTATATAATGAATAACTAATATCCTTACATCTGTAGAAAATGCATTCGTGCAACCTGCCATATATGTAGAATTACTTGATGTCGAACTAATAGAATCATCATATGCATCAGTGCCTATAAAAATCTTACTCTTCAACGCAACATTGTCCTTAGTTATCTCTATTTTAAAGGTAACCTCCTTCCCCACCAGATTCTTTATAATTGGGGGTAAAAAAATAGTGGTCATAGATTACACATAGATTACTGAAAATTAGAATTATTTTGCTAAAAAACTTTGATATGTAATAAACGAAATTACAACATGTATTCATTTGTAAGTTTACCATTTTATTTTCAGCAAGCATTTTTGTCACAGTTTTCCGAGTCAAGCGTTTTGTAGCACGATCTTCTAAAATGAAATTGTATATATGCCTCTGTTGAGTCCTCGACAAGTACAATAATTTTGTATCTGCCAAATACATCATTAATTAAATAATTATTCCAAGCTTTACAGTCCGGGAAATATGTTATGCATCAGTAGAATGACTACAAAACTGGAAAACTTTATTTGTAATACCTTTTCTCAGCAACAGGCATTGACTTGGTACTTTTCGAACACTTAATCTTCCCTTCTAGCTGTATAACTTCTTCCTCACAATCAGTACAACCATTGTACCACCAATTTGCAGTCTCCTCTACACTCATGATCTTTACAATGCATAGAAAATGTTTCTGCAAAATATATCTCACGTCAATTACTAAAATATATTCCTTTGAAATATGACTTCAATTAAAGTGAAAAATGTCAAATATACTGCTTAGAAAAATTATACCTTTAGATCTTCCATGCTTGTTTTAAGTGCCAATTCTTGCAATGATATAGTTTCAATAATAGGGGTAGCTATTACTGGTATTGGATTGTCCATCACATCCTTTGGAGCTTTGTATCCTTCTGCCTCAATTCTAATGTCATGTGAAAAAATAACGTTAGATCTATAATTATAATTGTAATTTACTATGCTTTTGTTTAACGCTATCATTATGTTACTGGAAACTTTAAAATGTAAAATGTATCATGTTACCTTTGATGCATTCCATAAATCAAATCATTGTCTAGGTTAAAGTACACTTTCGTAGAAGGAATAGTTGAAATCTAAAACATTATATTTCTAATCTTGTCTTGGAGTCAAAACTGGAAAACCAAACTTATGAATAGGATTCATGCGACTAATAGAATCTACAATGGCAAAAAAAAATAGTAGATTGGAGAATAAAGAAAAATCTCTAAATAATGGCAAATCGATCTCAAAAGAAAAACATACTCACTTTGACCAACGTTTGTTAGCAATGTATGTCCAACCTCTTTTCTAGACAATTATGATCTATATTAGAAAGTGAATTGCGGGAATGTCCTGTTTATGTTCCTAATGGACAAATATGTAATTAGAAAGGATTGTTCAAACAAAAATGAGAATGAAGATTGCATTATGGTATTATAATGGAGTTTGCATAGTGAGTGTTCTTTATATACTCTGTTGTAGCAAACTATTATCATTTGTATCTAGAAAGAAGACTTACGCATATTCAAGTGATTTGGAGTAGATAGTTTATTAACTAAGTTTTCTGAAAGATTCATATTCTGATTTTGTCTTGGATTCAAAACAAGGGAAGCAAACTTATGAATGGGATTCATCCGGCCTATAGAATCTACATTGACAAACAAATATAAAAGTCTTACATTGGTTGAGGAAGAACAACTACGATAAAATCCAAAAACAAAAACCACCAGGAAAAATATACCCACTTTGGGCAACATTTGTAGGCAAATCATATTGCAGAGACCTTGAGATTAAGCTATACTTTTTGTCAGACGAAATCATTGCTCGTTTTTGAACTAAAAAAAATATATAACGTATCAACTGATAATCAGAGGTCTTTTACAATACATAAGATGGATATTGTAAAAATACGTTAATCAGGAAATTAATATGATGAGCATGAATACCTTGTTTTAGCGATGAAGGAGAGTGCTGGTTTGACATGTGTGGTCTTTTAAAACCTGTAGATTGTAAACAATGATCATATTGATATATAGTTCATATTGTTCATGGCGTTAAACGATTTTCTGAGAATAGAGCTAACATTTGCCATTATCATCCATTAAAGCAGATAGATTGATGATTCTAGAATAATGGACAATATTTGAATGATAAATCACAATGCAGCCATGAAAATGTAGATTGATGATGATACCAAATTTGAATTCTCTGGAACTATTAAATTCAAATCATTGATGATGCATAATTCGTGGGATATTGTTGAGTAGTTGCCTAGTAGGTTATCTGAGTCTATCTATACCATCTATAATAAGCGAAAGGGGGTATAATTTGTAGTTTGGTTACCCCCTATTTTGGTTCCACATTTTTGGTTATCCCCCATTCACAACCGTTAGATCTTCAACTCAAATAGATCATGACCGTTAGATACTAAAACTTGGAGGTCTAAGGTTCGAATCCCGCCAACAACATTTTAATATAAAATTAATACTAAATTATGTTATATAAAAAGGTTAAAGGTTCGATTTCCCACCAACAATATATTATTTTAGATTTAATACTAAAAATTATTTATATACAAAGGTGTAAAATTTGAATTCTTCCAACATATTAAAAGTAATGTTTATAATATTATATATACTAAACTATAAGTAAATAAAAAAAAATTAAAAATAACCCGTGCTTTGCACGGGTTATAAGCTAGTATATGTATATATGAAAGAAGTATAAAGAAGAACCCATATTCCCCATATAGTCCACAATCCGACCCAAATATCCGTTAATGAAGCGGAAATTCCAGAAAAGCCCTAAATTATGAAAAGATTAAGGAGTAAATAAGTGGGTATTGTGGTAATATGTAGAAGTGCTTAACTAGCACGAATTTATTATAATAGATTTAATAAATATCCGAGGTTTGAATCCGATTAACAACAAATTAAAATTAAGAATTTATATTATTCGTTCTAAACAATACATGAGCTTTTGAATAATACATATTAAATTAAAATACTTATTAAACTAGAAAATTAGATAAAAAAATATTATATTATAAAAAATATTATATCATATTTAAAAAAACACGAATTATAAATTAGTAAATTTAATAAGAAATTGATACCCAAGTGAGTAATTGACCAAATTCAGAAGTTCCCCGGATTGAAAACAGCAGTGGGCTTCAAAACCAGCAAAGCCATAAAACACCACACAAAAGCCCAAACGAAACAACAATCACCCTTATAAAAACCATCATAACCTAACAAAATGCCCCGTCGCCACATCCCAAAACCCTAGCCCCACTCTCTCTCCCATCTCTCTCCCAATCTCTCCCCAAAAATGGCCGCATCATCTCGCCCACTCGTCTCAATCCAACTCCTAGACTCCGATATGTCCACCGACTCCTCCCCTCTCTCTCTCCCCCTCCCCGACGTAATGAAATCCTCGATCCGACCCGACTTGGTCAGCTTCATTCACTCCGAAATGTCCAACAACTCTCGTCAACCCTACGCTGTGTCCCGTAAAGCCGGTCACCAAACAGCCGCCGAGTCTTGGGGGACCGGTCGAGCCGTTTCGCGTATTCCTCGTGTTCCTGGTGGTGGGACCCACAGAGCGGGTCAGGGTGCGTTTGGTAATATGTGTCGGGGCGGACGTATGTTCGCCCCGACCCGAATCTGGCGGAAGTGGCATAGCCGAATTAACATTAATCAGAAACGATTCGCGGTTGCTTCCGCAATTGCAGCTAGTTCAATTGCGCCTCTCGTGATGGCACGGGGACATAGGATTGATACTGTGCCTGAATTGCCACTTGTGATTTCGGATAGTGTCGAAAGTGTGGAGAAGACTTCGAATGCGATTAAGGTGTTGAAGGAGGTTGGGGCGTATCAGGATGCCGAAAAGGCCAAGGATAGTATTGGGATTAGGCCAGGAAAGGGGAAAATGAGGAACAGGAGGTACATTTCGAGGAAAGGACCGTTGATTGTTTACGGGACTGAGGGAGCGAAGCTAGTTAAGTCGTTTAGGAACATTCCGGGGGTTGAGATTGCGAATGTGGAGAGGTTGAATTTGCTGAAGTTGGCACCAGGAGGGCATTTGGGGAGGTTTGTGATTTGGACTAAGAGTGCTTTCGAGAAGTTGGATTCGATTTACGGGAGTTTTGATAAGCCTTCGGAGAAGAAGAGGGGGTATGTTTTGCCTAGGTCTAAGATGGTGAATGCGGATTTGGCTAGGATTATTAATTCTGATGAGATTCAGAGTGTGGTGAGGCCGATTAAGACGGAGGTTAAGAGGGCTACTTTGAAGAAGAATCCTTTGAAGAATTTGAATACTATGTTGAGGTTGAACCCGCATGCTAAGACTGCTAGGAGGATGTCGCTTTTGGCTGAGGCACAGCGTGTCAAGTCTAAGAAGGAGAAGCTTGATCAGAAGAGGAAGCCACTGACTAAGGTATATTTTGGACTTTTATAGTGCATTGATTTTTCGTAAATAATTTATGGTTTCATCGTGCATATGTGACTGTTTTCTGCTTTTAAATTAATGCAGTTATGTGGTTTATGTATGCATATAAGCACAATGTTTGGTTGCTTTAAATATGTATGTGGTACTGAATTTGTTGAATCATACCCCCGTACATGCTTATCAAAAATATTGTTTGGTTGGTTTATAAACAGGGTAAGTAGATTTTGAATGAAACTTGTGCTTGGTGTAAAGTCTGTGTGTTGTTAGTAATTAGCACTTTTAGTATAGTACTAATCTAAGTACTTAATGCTACTTGTATGTTGTCTCTTTTTCTTGTTACTTGAAAATTAAATTATCAACTCTAAGTTACAGTACTAATATAAGTAGATTATTACTCTTGTATATTACTCGTAAGTTACCTTTAAAGATTTGTGTTGAACTATATGGTATGTTTCTTGCATAACCCATATGTTTACTGAACATAGATCAGTTGAACATTTGAAATGCGGACACAGAACCCTTGCAAGTTGTTTGTTGTAGTGATATTTTAGTTATTTATAATTTGTTCCAATATGTTAGTTTGGGGTCTGTTCTTGTTGAATATGATACAACTATTTTTTAATGAACTATAAATAATATACAGCCACAATCAACGCTTGTAACTGAATTATTTACTAATATGATACTGTAAAAAAGTTATTGTTTGTGTCACTTGGATATTAATGTGTTGACTAAATAAACATTGTTAATGATGTATGGATATTCTTATTTGAATTTTTTTTTACAAATAATGGCAAATTAACAAATCTATTAGATTAAGCCATAGTGCCAAACATATACATTGCAATGGATTATTATTGGAAAATATTGTAATTATATATGAATTGAGCAGTTGGATAAAAATATTGTACATTTGAGCTTTATGTTACTTCAAAATGTATGTAGGTCTGCACTATGGAAAAGAGATGAATGTAGTGATGGTTCTAATTTATAGCATTCATCTTTGGCTGACATCTTTCATTCATACTAATAGCATTCATTCTGATTTGAATAATTCCTCTTGTTTTACATGACAGAGCTTCTAGGTTTACAAAAGTGGTTGCTCAACTTTTTTTATCTTCTTTTGTCTGATATCTTCATAAGTATGCAATAGGCTTGATTCCATTTTGAGTCTGGGATGTTTTTTTTTTGTCAAGAGTCTGGGAAACTGGGATAATGTTTAGTTGCTCAAATTTCAAAAAATTTAGTGTTGTATGCTAGAAGTATTATCCTATTAGTATGAGTATGAAAAAAGTAATTATTTCCCTAACAATGATATAGTGTTTGATGATATGTTACATTTTGCAGTTCTGTGGGTTCTGTTTGTTTGTGATGGGTAAACAACTAATAGTAATAGGTTTCTCTCCCAGATTGCTGCATCTACATGTATGTGATTATTGTTTTGTACTTACTCTCTTGCAGGAGGAAGCTACAAAGATTAAGGCTGCTGGTAAGGGTTGGTACAAGACTATGATATCTGATAGCGACTACACTGAATTTGATAACTTCGGCAAGTGGCTCGGTGTTTCACAGTGATCGCAAACAACCTGTTTAGCATGCCATATTTTATCTTTATTTTGTGTTAGGTTTATATTTCTATGCTTTGGTAAAGACATGAAAGAGATTGTGGGATGAGAAAATATCAGCAATAAGTTACCTTTGCTGTTGTTTCTCTTTGTCTTTAAATTTGTTAAAGGTATTTTGGTTTGAACTTTCTATAATTAAGTGAAGTTGATCTCTCTGACTTTAAATTCGCTTAGGAGTTTGCTTCTGCATTGCGAAGAGTGATCTGATACAGTCACACAGTATGAGATTACTACAGATTAGCTCGCAATTTGGGTTCAACAATCATGAAACTCGTTGAACATACTCTAGGAAGCAATTAGCTTTTCGCAATATTTGTTTTGTTATGGTATAAACTATTTTTTCCCTTATCATTCTTCTTCTAGTTTCTTATCCCGAGTATAGTGTCCTTACATTGTGTCACCATTTTTTTCTTTTTGTACTCAATTTCTTTTCATATTTAGTAAAAATGTAAAATGCTCTGGAAATATAATTACCGGAAATATAATTACCGCTAGGCTATTGTTATTTACCGAGCACGGGGGAACTTCACTGCTAAATAGGCCAAACTGGCCTTCAGCATATTTTCAGTTTTTGTCCACATTATTGCCATTATTAAATTTCTGAATGTTTTATGTGGTGACTGTAAATTAGTTTTTCAAGATTTGTGGCAAACTCAAATTGTCTGGATATATGTTGTAATTATAGTAACTTTTCTCAAATTTCGGTTTTATATTTTCGGTTTTCGGTAATAACCGAAATAAATATTTCGGTTCGGTTAAAAATCGAATTTAATTTGGTTCGGTTTTCGGTTCGGATTTTTCTGGAATTTCGGTTTCGGTTAACCGAATTAAAATTCGGTTCGGTTAAAACCGAATACTCACCCAAAATGCTCTGGAAATATAATTACCGGAAATATAATTACCGCTAGGCTATTGTTATTTACCGAGCACGGGGGAAAATTGTTCTTGAAATAGAAGATTTGTTCCGGCAATAACATTTTCCTATTTATATACTTTTACTTCCAGAACAATTATGTATCATAAATAGGAGTATTAAATATGACTAGTAATAGAGGTAAAAGAATTGTTGATCAGAGCAATATGAATTACTATACGATAGACAGTCAAACCCGTTTATGAGAATTGAGAAGCCTTTGAACAATGAAGGCTAGCACGAGAATGATGAGTGGGCATAGTTCACTCGTATAAATCACTGTATTCAACTAGGTGACCCTCACTACAGACCAAAGAAAATATTACTGTGTCAAATTACCATACTTTCATTTCGTGTCGGGTCGTATTTGCAGTAGTAAAAACGTATTCCCTCTTTCTTAAATTATCTATCTTGTATGACTTTTTGTTGTCAAATTGACCCAATTTTGATCGAAAATTTCTATCTTGTCTACAATCAAAACCATTTATAAAAATTACTCCCTCCGGTCCATTATATAAGGCATTTGACTTTTCTGCACGTAAGTGCTTTGACTACATAGCTAAAATAATTATTTTTTAATTTTTCTTTTTTTGAATAAAAATATGATATTTTAATTTTTATTTAGAAAAAGAAATTTTAAAAAATAATAATTTTAACTATGTATTCAAAGCACCTAAAGTTACGTGCAGTTATATAATGGACCGGAGGGAGTATATCATTAGAAGGTTTATCTAATCTATTTTAATATGTATTTATTTTTCAAAATGATGAACAAATTTTTTTAATTTAGGGATATTCCATTTGATATCATTGTACTTTTGGCTTTTCCAAATGGTATCACTCAATGTTTTGGCTTCCAAATGGTACATCTAAACTTTTGACTTCAACCATCCAATAACACTCCATTAAATAAAATTAATCTTACCGTTAAGTTATTATTTATATGCATTAAAAAAAGGAAATATATAAACAAAATAAGAAAAACTTAATAAAAAGAATCGGTTTAAATAGAAAAAAAGTAAAAAGCTATTGTGTTGTTTGAATGGGTGGTGGTGTTGAATTAGAGGTGGGCGGCGATGGCGTGGTTGAGAGAAGAGGAGAAAAAGGGGGGTTGTTGAGGTGGGCGGTAGGAGTGAAAAACGAGACTATTGAGGTGAGGTGGGTGATGGGAAAACGGAGTGGAGAAGGGAATTGGTGGGTTGGTGGTGGAGTTGATCGGAGAACGAAATGGGGTGGAGGCGAGTTGATTGCGAGGTAGAGGAGAGTGGTGGGTGGGTTTTGTTGCAGCGGTGGTTTATTGTAAATGGGAGGTCGGAGTTGTTGTGAGAAATGGGTTGAAGGTGGGAGGTGGAATGGAGGAGAGGAGAGGGAAGGTTGTGTTGAAGAAGGCGGAGTTGCGGTGGAAGGCGGGGAAGCACGGCAGTGTTGTTGGTCGAAGAATGGAGAATGAAGGGTGAGAGAGATGACAATTTGTCCCGACCCGTTCCGATCAGATTGGTTCTAACCGAACCCGAAATTTTGGATCTGGATCTGGGTTTGGAATTTATTTTTAGATCCGAATAAATTTTGGGTCGGGTTTGGGTTTTATGCTAATCGAACCGAACCGAACCCGAAACCAGAAACCAGAAAAAATTGAACCGAACCCGTATCAAACCCGAAGATGAAGTATAAATACATATAGATTTGTGTATAATATAGTGTATAAATAATATATTTTTAATTATTAATGTTTTAATAGCCTAATTATTTTAATGCTATTAATTTAAGCCCCATTCAACTTAAAGTTACTATATGGTTTCTTGAAATCTCGTCAACAGTATTTGTTCGCTCATAAATTAAAAAAAAAACATCTTATAAAGCATTCAAGTCAATTTGTGGCATATAAATGTTACAAATTGAGAGACATATTTTTATTATTCATCTTTTAATTGTATATATTTGGATGATGCATGCGCTTATTTAGAATTAACATTTTTCTTAACATTTGATTAAATATATTGTTTTAGTGGATTAATTATTGTTTCAAAAAAATTGTTGATAAATAATTATATAAATCAATTGAGACCCGATTAAAACCCGAATCAAACCGAAACCCGACGGATCGGGTCTGGGTCCAGGAATTTGGGTTTCAATTGGGTCTGGGTCTGGGTCCAATATACATATTTAGATCCGGGTCCGATTTTCACAAAACCCGAACCGACCGACCTGTTTGCCATCCTAGGTGAGGGAGGAGGCACCAACGGGTGGAGGAGAAAGGTAGAAGATGAGATAAAAGATTTGATTGTTCTGTTTTCTATTTTTTTTGAGTGAAAGTTTAAATTAATAACGTTTGTATAACGATTTTAAAACGGAGTTCTATGGAGGATTGAAGTCAAAAGTTTAGGCGTATCATTTGGAAGCCAAAAATCTTGAGTGATACCATTTGAAAAAGCCAAAAGTACAATGGTACCAAATGGAATATCTCTGTGATTTACAGTTTAAATTGGGTCCATTTGATTATAAATAAGCAAATAAAACATATAATTTGGGAATAGAGTAAATAATATTAATACACATACTTATGAGTTATGATGGCATTTTTTATCTATTAAAAAAGTTAAATCATTTTCAAGAATATTAGAAACTCCAGTAAATAAATAGGGTGGTTATGAACTGACAACACGCGCGTTAACAGAACGTCAACTCAAGGGGTTTGTTGAAAATAAAGGTAAAGAAAAGTAAAAAAACAAGTGTCAATCAGCTGCCTATCTATTTACTTTATAGATTTTTTTTTTTTAACCACCGAGTCAGTGTCTCGTCTATTCCTACTTTCCTCCCACTACTAATAAACAATTACTGAATTATTACTGTTTACAGTTTCTACCATCCTTTAGGTTTAATTTCATATTATTTACGTTACGTCAATACGTCTATGTTACATATATTTTATTTGATTATAGCAAACATTACAAAATTCAAATATTTTTTAAAAAATTTGACAGTCTCCAAGACCGGACTCGAATTCGTTAATGAGTCGAACTCGAATACAAGATCGGACTCAAACTTGGCTCGGTTCGAATTCATTAATGTGTCGAACTCGAACACAAGACCGAACTCGTTTAATAAACAAACCGGTTTGATTCGCCTTGTGAATTTAACTAGTTGAGTTTGGCCAAAATATTAGGCTCGTATAAGTGTAATTTTACACGAGCCGGTTTGTCCGATTCATTTAAATAAACTCATTTAGTTAAACGAATCGGCTAAAATTAAACAAACTGAGTTCGGACAGAAGATTAAATTCGTTTAGCTAAATGAACCGGCTCGGTCCGTACTTTTTGGAATCCAAACAACATCTAAGAAATTTTAAAACATTTGTCAAAAAATTTACTTAAACAAAACTTACGCGAAATTAAAATTAACAATATCTATAAATTACAACCGACAAACTTTAAACTTAACTCGATTCGATGCTTAACCCAACCAAACTCCTTCCTCGTTTCCTCCGGCAGAGACACACCAAGACAACAACATATCATGTTTTCTCCTTTATATATTTAAAAACATAATTCTATGTACAACATCTGAACTTCACAACCGGCCTTAACAACATTTTCATATTCTCTTTACCCTTGTCACCTTGCCGGAAATTTCCCATTTCATATTCCTTCCAACAACATTTCACCTATATAAGTTCACAAACTACTAGATGCACTAAAAGTGATCATGTTAGACTTAAATCTTAATTGTTTACCTTCGATTTACGACGAAACCGTAACGGATGAGTCCAACTCATCCGTTGTCAATGTTGAGACGTCCAGCAACGACGATTATTTCTGGAATCGTCGTAGCAGGGACGGCTGTGTTACTTATAATTTTAGTATACTGAAAACTCAACGTGACGAGCGTTATGAGTGTGAGGAGACTCGTGAGAGTAATATTCAGTGGAATCGACAAGTCACGATGCAGTTCTTTCCGAAGATTATAGAGGTGCCAGAAGAGAGATCAATGTTGATGCAGCAGCAAGAGACGCAACAAGTTAAGAAGGTTAGTAGAAGAGGACCTAGACCGAAGAGTTCACAGTACCGTGGTGTTACTTTCTATCGAAGAACAGGACGATGGGAATCACATATTTGGTAATTAATTTCCTTTTTTTCGCTAATTAACTACACTGCAGTTTCGTATTGCACCAGTATTTTTTATTTTAATTATTTTTTTTGTAGGGATTGTGGAAAGCAAGTTTATCTAGGTGAGAAAATAAATTGTTATACTGAGTTTTGATTGTTCTGGTTCAGATTTATTTGCAATTTTTTTGATTGATTTATATTGTCTTCGGATCTAAATTTATATGCTTGAATTGAAGGGGGATTTGACACTGCACATGCTGCAGCTAGGTAATATTATAACTCAACGAATAGTAGCTACTTAAATCATTTAGTTAAATTAGTATCTCTGATAGTGGTTTGTGATGTTAGGGCATATGATCGAGCTGCCATTAAGTTCCGCGGAACTGGTGCTGATATCAATTTTCTTGTCAGTGATTACGAAGATGATCTTATTCAGGTTAGCTGGTTTTGGTACCTCTGCACTGTCATTTGAATTTGAGAAAGTTAATTCTAGGAGGAAAATTGAGTGTCTTGGCTTTTGTAATACTGGTGTTATGTAGATGAAGAATTTGACAAAGGAAGAATTTGTGCATATACTACGACGACATAGCTCAGGGTTCTCCAGGGGAACTTCAAAGTACCGTGGAGTCACCTTACACAAATGTGGCCGGTGGGAGGCCCGAATGGGACAGTTTCTTGGCAAGAAGTGAGATATAATTATAGCTTGTCAAGTTATTTTCCTGCTGAAAGTAGTTTGTAATCATATGTTATATCATGCAGGTATATCTATCTGGGCTTGTTTGACAATGAGATTGAAGCCGCTAGGTTGTTATTATTCAGACATTGTTTATTCATATTTGTGGCTTCGGTTTCACTCAAAACGGCTGTTTTTATGGTAACAGGGCTTACGATATAGCTGCTTTAAAGTGCAATGGCCGAGAAGCAGTCACTAATTTTGATCCAAGCATATACTGTGAAGAATTAAGTTGTGAAACTGACACCGGAGGTGACCAATTTTCAGCTGTAAAACAGATTTAAATATCTTTGTTAAGATAATTCCATGACGAATTTTCCTTTTCTTCTTGTATTCAGACAGCAGCCAGAATCTGGAGTTAAACTTAGGTATTGCTCCCCTTCATTCCGCGGATGTCCATAATGGGAACAATAACGTAGAGGCTTGTGATTTTCCTAGTCACTCAAGTGATATCCCTGAGGGGAGAAAAACTATGGTACAAAGTTTTCTATTTCATCTATTGAAGATTGTATTTACTTGATTTTCTTTGTATTTCTATGTAGACACCGCTTTGAATTGTTTAATTATCACATTTTACGCTTTAGGTAAATCTGTTCGGTTACAGTAACCTACTCATTTTCTCCAACAGAATGATAAATCTGCTTCTGAAAATATGGGAACTGAATTGCCTATTACATCTCAGCATCCTTCTCTATGGAGTGGTGTTAATTTGAGTTCCTATACCTCAAATGAGGTACTGATTTCTTCCAAGCCATTTTCTTATTAGCTTAGTTGTAATTTGTAACGGACTTCTGTCATAGTTTGATAATAGTCTGTCTATTTGTCATATATTTTGATCGCAAGTACTTCTTGTTCGGTGGATGTTTCCTCCTGGTCTTAGATTACCTTGGTCACACATTACAATTAATTTCATATGCTTAAGAAAGAATTGCATTTTCTTTAAGCTAACATTCTCGTACGTGCCAGCAGGATAGGGCAATAGAGAAGAGTATGGAAGTTAATTCCCAGCAAAAATTTAGATGGCATGTCCAGGGACTTTATGGTGGATCTACTCCTGTGCCACTCTTCTCTACTGCAGCATCATCAGGATTCGCTACGACACCAATCACTGCACCATCAGCTGCTGTATATCAACCTCATTTGCCCGTCCCCTACCATCCCTTTGCACTACTACAGCCGAATGCTAATTACTTAACCGGTTACTACGATAGATGCTAAATTTCATAGTGAAAACTAACTAGTTGTATCTGTATCTAACAGGCCTTTGCATCGTATCCCTAATCTCAGTTATTTAGTGTCACTCCTTAATGCTACTAGTAATGAGATCATTTTGCCTGTGTATTGTAATTTCATATAATAGTACGAAATTGCATCCCATATGATGGAGTCCGAATTAGTGTGCACACCGTAGAATTTTTCAATGATTCATGATAATAATAACCCCTACATCTTTCAGTAATACCAAACCTAAGATATCCGATATGTTTCACTCGAAAGCAGGATCTGGGAAGGGCAAGATGTACGAGGACTTTATCCTTCTCTTTAGATATACACTACTATTGAAATTTTCACTTTCTGCAGTGTTTCATTCTTTTGATGATTATAGTTATAATCTGAACCCAACAATCAAATCCTGCCGTGTAGATCAGAAAGTCACATCGATACAGCTTGGAATCCAGACAGAACACATTATTAAAAACATCATAGTACTGGAAAAATCATTATTAAAAAGAACATGGGCAGGCTACATACACTACTGAATGACACTTATCATGGTGGGGATTTCCTTTCACTCCTCTGCTTTGTCCTTCGTATCTCCGCAGTCCTCGGCCATGCTTCTATAAATCTTCCTATGTAATTATGAGTATGTACGATGAGAAGCTTTGTATTATTCATAATTCAATGACGGAACCAAGGGGCTAACCGAAAATTCCAATATACTCCCTCCGTCTCATAATTCTCTTCTCGTTTCATATGTCGGTACTGTTCATAACAAGAGATATTTACGTCTAACCTATAAAACCAAATATAGTAATGAGTGATTTTGTCGGTACTGTTCATAACAAGAGATATTTACGTCTAACCTATAAAACCAAATATAGTAATGAGTGATTTTGTTGGATCCATAGTTATGAGTACTTTAATACAATAAAATTTTTATATTTAATACTAATACGAAATTAAAGATATTAACGATTAAAAGTGTACGTTGGCAAACGTGTCCAAGTAAAATGAGAAGAGTTTTTTGGGACGGAGGGAGTAGAATATTTTCGAATCCATATTTTTAGTTAAAACTAAAACAATCACTTGAAAATTAGTTCGGAGCCCTTGCTAATGTTCAAAAATTAGTCTTGGCTGTTTCGGAATTCTGGTTCCGCAATTGTTATTATTGTACAACAACTATGTTGTGTATACTGTGTGTAATTCTATAGACCGACATTTTTATGTGAATAAGCAATATCCTGGGTTGTATCAAACAACGCTAAACTTGAAGCAGATTGGACAGAAAAATTAAGGAGATGAAAAGACTAAAGAAATGTACACAAACAACAGTGATCCAGCAGTGAAAGAGGTGAGGCCCTGATTAACACTATTGCATGCAGGCCTAAGTGAAAGATGTGGGATCGCATTCACGACAGACATCATTTGCACTGTTGTTTGTCAGCTTTAAAATATGATGACAAGTTTAAAAAATTTAATAGCCACCCTACAAGAATCAAACTCATCGTGTCCACCATTCTTGAAAATCGTTAGATTTTGTTCCGAATTTTAGAACACACAACAATTAGGTCCGGCAATGGTTTCATTTTGTATATTTTCGTGTCATATATTTTCGTGTATTAATAATTAAAATCGAAATTGATCTGAAATTATTTCGTGTACTTATAGCTAAAACCGAACTTGAAACATTTCGTTTCGTGTCAACCCGAAAGTATACGAAAAGTACATGTGTTTACAGAAAATAACCCAAAAAATACGAAACGGTTATATCCGAATACACGAAATACTATTGAATATATAAAATGAGTGATTAAAGATACACAAAATACTAACTAACAAATACGTAAAATAAAATACATGTATAATATCTATTATGATATATAGACTAGGAATTTTGCCCGCTTCGCATGGTTTGTGGAGTTTTTTTATCATAAAAATTTTCTTAAAATATTACAGTTTGCTTATGTAAAAGAAATTTATATATAAAAATTAATTTGTTTGCATTATATATTAATTTTGTATAATTTACTTAGTTGACTAACGTAATTTTATTTTTTCTTAAAAGTACTATTTTCTATTGGGTAATACTTTTCAATTCTTGGAGAGTTAATTCTTTCTAACCATTTTTAAAATCATATTTATTGTATTATCAAAGGTATGACAATTCACCTAACTTTTTAATCATCCTTGGAATAATAAAATATTAGTTACATTATTTTTTGATTAGTCATGTGGTTGTAATATTTTGAAATGATGAAAACAAATACAACTATAAAATATTTTGTTACAAAAGATTCCTCGACATCGCCTCCGGCGATACCTCGGTTTTTATATTAGAAAATATCGAAGTAATACATATATGTACACTATATTTTAGTAACTTGTTCTTTTTATTTTTTACACATATTTCAAAATGCATGAAAATGATAAATGATAAACCTATCTCAATCATTCCCGCACACCTCAACTTCAATCACACCTCAACTTCAATCAGATAACTTGGTTCATGTGCAACATGTTAAAAGCCAACCGATCATTCATATCTGCCAAGATTACTGCAAGGCACACTGTGGTACTATATCTACACATAGACTACATGATAACTAATATAATGGACCAAAGTTAATAATTTTCGAATTTTTTCGATAACTTAAACCAAACAACACCAGGAACAGGAACAGCCTTCATCCAGACATTAGCAACAATTGAACATCACACAAACATTCAAATTTTAATAATCCGTTCAAGTTAAAGGCTGCCAAAAACAATCGTGCCATCTTTCGTAGAGTTCCAAGATGATCATCTAAGTAAATCATAGAGTCATGATAAATAGTACAAACTAACTATGTTTTGCTTGAGAGTATTAAGAACCATAATGTAACTTTCCATGGGCATGTTGAAGTGATTCTATCAAAAAGCTCTTCAAAGTTATTGGTGAAGTCATAATTTCTGGCCTGGGTATGTTCCTCAACTGTGAACATTGGACGTTTGTTTCCTGTTAGCACAAACAGATGGAAAAGGTTAGGAGTCGATGTAAACATGAAAGAAATGTATAATACAAAAAGAGAATACATTTTATTTTCCTTGACGTACTCAAGCAAGATATGGGTGTCGTTTCTTCCTCAGCTCTATTCAATTTTCGGAAGCTTTCTTCTCCTCCTGCATTAAATTACGGGAAAGTGGTGACCACAATTACTTTCATGTAATGCATGTACATTTAGGCAGGAAACTATAAGAATTTCCAAATGACATACCAAAGTTTGATGTGGGAGCAATATTCTCCTTTCCAAGCACTGAAACTCTGGGATTAATAGATAATTTTTTGTTGGGACAGGTCGAAAAAGTTGTGTCTTGTGCAATCTTCAAATATCACCACATTTCCATGTTTAGTAAAGAGTTGAGAAACATGTGTCGGCGTAGAGAGAGGAGATCCCGTATTTGAAAGTAAATCCCCTGTGATAGTTAATATTGGAAAGCTAGTGATGACATAATTATTCAGTGAGAGTAAGAAAGAAACAAAAATTTCACAGGAGTACTAAATAACATGTATTTACCAATGGTGGAGTACGAAGGAGTTGGAAATTTTCCAGTACATAGAGAAGACTTTAATCTTGTATGACCTCTTTTCCATGCCTTTTCACAGGGCTCTTTAAGCCCTCTGTCTTTCATCATCCCCAACTCATAGTTCCCTGGAGGATTACAAAAAGTAGAATAAGATTAAACATATGCATATGAAATATAAGCATGTGCGTGTAAATTGCATATATTTAATTGACAGCCAGGAGATCAAGAGAAATGCAATCCCAGACGGCAATTTAACTTATCTTTTATAGGTGTATCTCGGTCAATTAAAAAAATGAATTTGAGAAGCTAATAAACCAAATACTATTCCAGGAATTACTTCACCTATTAGGATATACATTCTGAGTACAATTTTTTTTTAAAAAGTGGTGTATATCCAACATTCTAAATGTATTGAATAAATAAAGAGAAAAGTGAACCTGAGATTAATATCAAGCCAGACTCTACAATAATTAAATTCAACTCATTTATAAAGAGCGTTAGTGTTAGCTTCATTTACAGACTAAACTGAGCTCTAACCAAACACTGAATTATGTTTACTGTCCTAACTCATTTAGACTGAATTACAGTAATATCAATGTTAATATAACTGTACCTATGTATGCTAACAAACGATTATAACAAAGAGGGGGATGTTCTATGTTGTGACCGCCAAAGTGGCAATGTGTAGCTGTGTACCCATCTAGATATATACAATATGATGATCCCAAAATCCCAATCTAACAGAAAATGGAATGATGATATTAAGTCTTTGTCTCCGCTTGCAGCACTATAAGCATCAATCAGAGGGGTGTTACCTTTGTCAAATACCCAATTGAGTAAACCCCATTCTGAGGCCTTTGTTGCATTATACTTCTCTTCTTGCCTAGCTGTACCCGTGCCAAGTGACAATACTAATATATTTGTAGTGTCCATTGATTTCAAATCAACAAACTGATAGTTTCCTTCAAGATTTCATTGGTAACGTGTGTTATAGCCGCTTGAGTCTGAAGGGGGTAAACAAATAATTTTTGGTTAGCTAAAGTAACATACTAAAGCACATACTCTTGAAACTTGCATCTGTTCAAAGTGAACTGAGCTAGAAAATTACCGGATTGTTTGCTGCAATACCACCCTCAATGAGATCAAAATTTCGATTCCTTCCATCTTCATACTTGGTCTCAAAGTAGTATGCAGGTAAATAGGTGGGAGCTGCAGATGTAGCTATGCAAAAATCTGATAAGTATGCATTCTATGTTATCATCAAGTTCCTATATTATCATCAAACATGCCATTTAAGAATTTTTAGGATATCTGTTATAAAAATGAAAAGATGGACTTAACCAATTTGGTTCATTACCTGAAGCTTGGATTCAAGAAAGGTGAGAAGGGTGCCAGGGATGATGCCTCTAATGCCACCACCATCGATGCTCAGCACCGTAACAATCTTTGCTTTAGTGGGAGGAGGTGTTGGTGAAGGTGACGGTGCAGTAACTCTAGTAGGATAACTTATATCTCCAGTGGACAAACTGATCGATAGCGATGAAACATGTCACTATGTACTTAAATGATAAATGTATTAACATAAAATCCTAAAAATGCATAATCAACTTTGTATATGTTATAAAATAAATAAGAATGCAATTAGAAAGTATATGAAAGTTAAATGTGTGAGAGTTTAGATCAAACTGAAAAATAAGAATGCAATTAGTTGTAATGCTATCAGCTACCACGAGCAAAACATATCAAGTTGTGAGATAAGCAGACCCGCAATCTACTCGGATAATTATTTGTTTTTAAAAAGAAACCCCTGCTCGGAACACTTACCTCTTTCTCTTCTCCCTTATATTTATTCTTTAATTCAGTTAATTCTAGAAAATTTAACACTGAAACTCTGGAATGAGCACATATGTATTCAAATTGTATAATCTATTTATGAATTATGACTTTTTAAATACAAATTTCACATCTAGAAACACATATGAGAAGAAAGGTTAACAGCCAAATGATACATTTATCTGTTACATAAAGGGCTAGTAAGTCTGTACATAAATGTATATAAATAGATTAAACACCTTCAATTTAGTCTGTACTGCTTTAAATAAGAGATATACTGATACTTTCTATAAGATATAAAAGTTGCAGTGGATAGATTCTTGGAAACATAAAAATCTTACAGTGTCACTAAAGGCATGAACGCACAGACAACAGAGCACACTCGTGATACAAACCGAGACGAAGGTGTCATCCCAGCAGCAATTCCACGACTCCTAAGCAGCTCAAAGTACTCGCGTGCACCAGCAAAAACGGCAGCAGCAAGGGCAACTGTGAAAACCCATCCTCCAGCAAGTACCACACCTCCAACACAAACTCCAATGCCAAGTCCAAATACAACCCTTTTTTTCAACTGGCTTGCTTTATGTTGAGTTTCCGATGCTAATCCCTCCTTCACCAATAAATTACAGCTTGTTAACTTCCATACGATAATATACTAATTCCAGTTATTACATTTCCATCATCTACTTACAGGTTAACGAAATAACATACAAGTTCAATGCAATAAATCTAACTCATTTTTGAACTGGGTCAATAATTAAACGGCATACTGCAATATATAAAATAAGAATACATAATTTAAGAATTAACTTTCAAAAACTAAAAAATTAAAACTTAACAATCACCGATTCTTTTAAGCATTATATCAAACACTTGGTGAATCTTATATCAATTTGAAGATGTCAATGAAGAGAGTTAATTATAAAAGAAATCAAGAACTAACCAATAATTCGGAGAATGGTGGGACAATCAACATCTGAATATTATCTAATCATTATCATGATAATCTGAAACAATTAAACAAACGTAATTAATGTACAATTTCAATTTAAACAAAAAAAATAAGGTTTATGAAAAGAGAAGAAATAGTAGAAAGAGAGTGAGTGTGAGAGAGAGAGAGAGGTGGGTTAGAAATAATACATGGATGTGAATATGTGAATATGAATTCAAAATTCAAACTGAATTTGAAACTGAATGTACTGTGCGTATGTACTCAGATTGTCAGGGCTTCTTGAACAATTCAAGTAGACACTACGCCATAAACAGCCTACTACAACACTTAGGGGGGTGTTACCTTCTCGGGTGTTACCTTAGCTGTGAATTTTTGGACCTACTACAACACTCTAGTTTTGGTGTTACCATATCCTTAAAGGTATGTTACCATAGCTGTGTAAGGTATTAAACTTAGTAACACCATGGGCTGTGTTACCTTAGAGTATAATTAACATATTTTTGAATTTTATTTATAATTAACGATTTAATAATTATTAAAATTTAAAATTCAATAATTTTAATCAAGTCATTGAATTTATTATTATAAAAATAATATTCTATCATATACTTGAATTATTTATATTTTTACGATATCAATATATTTTTTAATAATTTTATTTAAAATATCTTAAAATAAAGTAATATTCAAAAAAATTTAAAATTTGATTAAATTCATCAATAAAATTATTGAAAAAAATAACATGGTATAATAAATTTAAATTATTATTTAATGTGAAAGCAATCAAATATAAATTATATGCCGATTTTAAAAATATACCTTTAAATATGTGTCGAACAATCAAAATGTTACGTTAATAATTGAAAAGGATAAAGGGAGTAGATGAATTATATAAGCGGCAAAACAACCGCATTTTTTTCACTTAAATAATTCATTCTGCCGCCTTGGACCTCAGTCTTATCTCTCTCGCCTCACCCTTATCTCTATGTAAATCTAATTAGGGTTTGGACGGATTACGAACAAGAGTACAATTTGGGGTTATATTAAAATTCTTTCTTTAAAATTTGAGATGGGTTCAATTAAGGCAATCGGGGTTCAATCTTTGCTCGGCTTGCAACATATTCGGGTTCAAGCTTCATTTAGATTCAATAATTTTGGTTGCTTCATTTGGCTTTAATCTCAGGTATAACCATCTCTAACATCACTTTAGGTTTTTAATTTAAGGTACATGCCTGCAATTTTTGTATTATCTACGTGCTTAGGTTAGGTGGTCTCTACCCCTCTCTCTGACTCCCTCGTGTATGTATTAGTACTGGGTTATGTGAATCTTTCGTCTAGTCTTGCTGGCTTTTCTCCTGGTATGGCTATCAGGATTATTGGTGATGTCGGTGTTAGGTATTCTTTTTGCTCTTCGCCTTTTTGTGTTGTTTTATCGATCTGGAATTGTGTAGCATTATATGGTGTCCTCAGTGTATGCACAACTTTCTTGTCAGGTGAGCCAGCTACAAGGCTGAGGTCAAAGGAGCTGCAGCAACTCATTGCCGCTCTCCTTGAATTTATGGCTGTTTGCAAGCGTGCCATTCGTGTACACTTCAGGTTGATTGGGGAGGAAGACCAAGATTTCCATACACAGTCAGTCAATGGGTTTCCTTGAATTGGTTGATGTATGATATTTTTTTAGTCATTTTTGTTTTTATTGTTGTGTTCTTTGTTCTTGAATAATCTGTCACACTATCCGTCTTGCACTGGTTTCATTTTTGTGAAATACATCTCCTTTTCAACAAGATTTTCAAAATTGTGGTTAGGACTCATGATATATCGTTTAAGAAAATAAGTACATTAAATATATGGCTCATATATCTGACCATATTTTAACCCTTTTTAGTAGTTCTCCATATGTTATATCGTTGCTATACAAAATAAGTACATTAAATATATGGCTCATATATCTGACCATATTTTTGAGAATTTTTTCTGTATTTTTGCTTGATCATATGATGTTTGGGCAGGTTATCACAAGAATTAACTATTGTAAATTTGTACTATGTTAATGCTTTTGAAAACACAGCCAGCACCATGGAAACAAGTGCTGTTGCAGCTGAGAATATAGCACGATTGATCATATCGAGATCTTCTATCGAGCCACCTTCAATTTCTTCAGAGTATGCCACTTCTGCTTCTATAAGAACTGATCTGCATTCAGATTTGTGAGTGTCCCAAATTTGCTATAGAAAGCTATCAGGCCATGTGTACCATGTTGTATGGGCCATGTGTACCATGTTGTATGGATGATATCTTTAGGTGTTGTATCTCTGTTATTAACATGTTTGTATTTGCATGGCTCAGTAAGCTCACCAAAGGTGGGGCATACAATCCCCTTATGGTACTTGCACCTGCAATGTCCGGTGATTCCTCTACTTTTCTGTATACAGTTGGTGCAAGAATTCCTGCACAGGTTAGCCACAATCTTTAACTTATCAAGTAATGCCTCGAATAATTCTTCTTGTTGTTTTTTCCATATTTATTTATGTTTAAGTATAGGGGACTGGGAGGGAGGTGGGAGTGATCTCTAGACCTTCTAGAACTCGTAACTCGAAGCACCTTTGCTACTGCTCTCACATTCTCTGTATATGTTGTTACTTGGCTTAGGTATAAGTTGTGTTTGTCTTAATATGTAGAAATTTATATAGCTGTTCAGGAGTGGTTTTGTGGATTATGTGCTCTGGGGTGAACCCAAGATCTAAACCAATGGGGGTTTATTAGGAAAACAAACAAACTTAGTTTTAACAAGTATCAAACTCTGACTTATATTACCATCTGATATATGACAGATCATATAAAATGGGATACTTTAGAATATAGGTATAAATTTGTTACTACTAAATCTTAAAAGGTCGAGGAACAAATTTATTACTAGACTTTCAGTAGGGGCTGTAACCTGCCCCCCTTGCCTGAGTTGTGTTTGTTGCTGCCATAGAATCACCAATTCGTTTAGAGTTTGAGGGGCTTGATAGCTTTAAACACCATGGGTCCACCTCTCTTACCAGCGACTTCCCTTTTTACATTACAATTACTAATACAACAAAAACGAAATGTTGAGAGTAAGCATATAGGGTACGATTCTACCCTGGTCAAAACCCAATCCGGACAATATGGACTATACCACAAGTGAGCCAGCCGCCAAGAGCACAACAATATTATTTGCACCTATTTGTAATTTCATCTTGGTTTACATAAATGGATTCAATCTGGTGCCCTGTTCTTTTATAAAGATTACTTGTGAACTTTTGTTACTAGATTACAGAGGTTGTGGTAATTTTTTTATTGCACATTCTCCGTAAGGTTTGTTCATTTTCATAAAAAGATTATCGTTTCTTTTCATTGCAGTGGAAAATCTATACATGCTAGTAATAGCACACAACACACACGAGGATAGTAACTAATTTCCTATCAATGTAGTTATTTATAAGATGTGTGATTCATTTGCTTTCTCATCTTGTTTCATGACTGGATATGCTTGACAAATGGTTTATGATGTTTATGACAGTGATGTAATTGTTGCAAATCTTCACCATATAGCATGCTTACCTTAATCAGAGAAAAAGTAGCATTGCACTATTTTGGTAAAACAGAGCTGAAAAAGGACCAGGTCTAGAACAGTTGGCCAAGGCTAGGAGAATGGGAATTTTAGAGCAATCACCTGCAGATGAAGAAGGGGGACTTATCTTTTTCCAGCAGCAGCTACTTCACAATGCAGTTCCAAGAAAGCGGTTTAGTGGTCTCTCTTGTGACACTGTTCTGGTCATTCATATTTATTATGGTTTAGTTGCAAGATTAGTTTTTGTTGGAATGTTTAAGTAAATGTAATCGGTTGTACAATTTGTAATTTTTTTTTAAATTAATGATATTTACAGTTTGGAGTTTCATTTTAAATTAATGCATTTTTTATGAATATTAGAGGAAGGAAATGGTAGAAAAATAATTAAATTTGAATTATTAATTTTAAAATAGACAATGTATGTGGGGCCCACATGTAGGATCCACATAATTAATTAATAATTTTGCAAAATTATAACACCTGAGGTAACATAGATTTGGTGTTGCTTTAGAATTGCTTAGTGTGTTACCTTATATGTTTATGGTAACGAATTTGCATATGTTAGCTTATGTGTGTCGAGGTGTTACCTTAGACCCCAAAGGTTACATAGAACAAAACTATCCCAGCTAAGGTGTTACCTTAGCCTTTTTTTGGCCTTTGGTAACGTTTTTTAGGGTCTAAGGTAACACAGTCGTGGTGTTACCGTAGGCTGTTTATGGCGTAGTGAGAAGCACACGTGCATATACAGTGGAATGGAGCATGTGGAATGGCAAAATACAGTAGATACTCAAAATGTATAAGGATAGTATGGTAAAAGAACACCCAAAAAGCCTTCAGGCTTTATCATTTAAGTAGATAATAAAAAATATATATATAATATTTTGTGTACTTTCGTGTACCCAAAATAAAAATGCATATCCGATACTAAATATTTCATGTAACTTCGTGTTCGTATATTTTCATGTCTCATGTACCAACAATCAAAATTCAAAATCATATTTATCGTATCATTTCATGTCATTTTTCATATATAACATATCACGTGTCGAATTCCCAAACCTAACAACAATCATATCCAATCATAACCGTGGCAAATTAACCAATTAACGAATAAAACATAAAGGCAAAACAACTAAACAATTTAGTAACAATCGTAAATATTAAGAAATATTAAGAGTGAGAGCAGGTCCAATAATGTTTTATATCTTATTTTAGATCTATATTATTGAACAAAAATTAAAATTCATCACTTCACTAATGTGCTAAAAATTGTGTTTAAGTACCATAATTTTATGATTTATTCTAAATATATTACAAAATATAGATGTATATATAATTGTCATCTCACTAAAAAATGAAAAAATGGGAGGAAAATAAAAAAAATGACAATTTTCTACCTAATCATATGATTCTCATCTATTTTAGAACAAAATTTAAAATAATACATTGGAAACATACAAATATCATTTTTTGGTACTAAAATATACTCTGTAACAATAATTTTATTTATTTAGCACAATCATTACCTGAAGCGTAATTTAACTACAATTGAAGTTTTCAATATAACAACTGAGTTATTGAATCTTGAAAACGAAACGAATGGTCTTAGAAGTCAAATTTGTCTCCATACGCGAATTCGCTTTCTGGATAAAATAATACAACATGATTTAGGGCTCATTTGTTAATAGGTGAATGACACCATATGAACTGAATCGTTTCTTTCTTTGTCGTTCAGACCGTTTGTTGTGAGTCTTGGAATTCTGGACGAATCAAAAAATTTACTGGAGGACACCCTTCTATATTCCAACTGAATGGTTCCCTAATCCCACTTACGTCTTCTTTCTTCTTTCTCAATGCATATTCCATACACCTTTTTTTTTTTTAAGAAAACCTTTACCCATATTATATTTGCAAACATGTACAAAAGTACAAAATATCATTTAAATAATCATTATAAAATAAAAAACTATTTCCAAAACAAATATGTAACGTTAAACAAATTGTTTATGTATAATACAATAATTTATGTGTCTACTTGGACTAGACTAAAACAATACAAAAATTCTTTACACCTTCTAAATTATAATTAATTTTATTATCTTGTTAATATGTTAAAATTTTGGTAAAACTTTTTATATAATGCTTTCTAGACATATCGATGTAAATTTTTTATTAAAAAAACATTATAAATAATTTAATCTGGAAGGTAGGTAAATGTAATTGTTCAGAAATTTTAATTATTTTTGTCAAACTATACTGTTCATTCAACATTAAGATTTTAATTCATTCAGAAATCTCAATTGCTCAGAAAATATAATTCAGATTTAACAAATGACCCCTCATTTCTTGATACAGCCATGAAAGAATAGAACGAAGATCACGCTTCGGTACCGTTTGACGTTTCTTAAAAATAACTTACAAATTATTTATTTTGAAAATATTTTCATATTTTCATATTTTTTTAGAAAAAAAATGTGAATGAAAAATTTAACATTCGTTATCTTGTAAAAATAAGTTACTTATTTTAGAAAAAAGTGAGTATGTATGTGCTTTTTTTCAGATTTTTTCAGAATAGTTAACTTTGTTGATGAGTGCATTTCGTAACAACTTTTGTGACGTTCTCGATGAGTTGTAAGGCTAACGATCAACTGTTCAATGGATGATTTGGGTTGTGTTTGTGGGGTTGAGCTGAGCTCGAGGGTGTCTCCAATAATTTCATATGCCTTTAGAGAGAATTAGAGAGCTGAATTCGTCTTACCCTCAAGGTGCCTACGTATCCTTTATATAGGAATCAAGCTCACGTAGTTCTAATGCAATTCTGTCTCTGCTAGAATAGCTGTATTCGATTACCTAGTTCGTGTAGGACTCAGGTTCCTTTAGAGCCTTTCACGAACTAGTTGATGAAATGGAGTAGATATCGAGTTCGTACCCCATTATAATTCCCTCGTATATCAAAGATATTCTGGGATCATCTGCGCCCTAGAATTATACTCCAATAATAATGCGTTTATCTATTCTAGATAGATTCTAGAATGTTCTGTCGGTCATTCTTAGGAACCTGGTGCTCAGGAACCTATATCTCAGGAGCCTGTTTCTCAGGAACCTCCTTATTTCGGGACATACTGCTCAGGAACCTCTTTCTAGGTACCTGTACCTGCACAAATAACAAATATGTTAGACTGGTTAACTCATCTAATATTTTTGCATGTTCTTACCTCTTTTCGTGACTGTAGCTATACTAATTTAAACTCTTTTGCTTAGAGGAACCTGGTCTTCAAATGATCTACTCAGCTTCCAGACCTTTAGGAACCTCCCTGTATTCATGGTTTTCTTGATCCTTTTTCTGTTTGATGCTTACTTTATGTTATTTAAACTCCACATCTTGTACTGGATCTATCTTCTTGCTCGTATGGATTGAACCCTAAGGCCTTATGGGCCTAAAGTCAACCCATGGTGATTTTTGGCACAACAAGTACCCCCCGGTTCCTTGAAAGCATGTAAATGCGAAAGGAACCTATTTTGCTCTCTGATCATAGGTTCAATGCTGAATCATTCTCCTTACAATACCTTGCCTTAATATCATATATCCAAGCCTACATGAGCTAACCCGGCGTAGGAAACAGGACATAAAATATTTTCAGCTAGTATATCTTTGGTCAGCTTCCTGTCTGAATAAGGAACCTGTTCTCATATCATTTTCTTCAAATTGTAACTTCATGAAATCAACTTGATACTTGCATTTAGCTTCCCGAGGAATCTGTCTGGTTGCTTAACATTTTATCACATCTCTTCTAATTTTTATAATTTAAAATTTTGGGAAGAGGATAATGGTTGGCAGTAAATCTTTTCAAGAGATAACTCAAAATTTGAATTCACCCTTATCACTTACTTAAGCTACAGTTAATAGGATCTCTTCCCAAGATTCACACGCCTCCTGCGCGTATACCTCTTTAACTACTACACTAGTCATTTACTGCCACGTGTATGTAACTGTCCTTCAATTACCTCGACTACTTAATCACACGGCCTGACCCAGTTTCATTTTTTACCTTTACCAAATATTTGCTAAGACCCTTAGAGAGAGAAGGAGAAAAAGCGTGACGATTATCTATTCAATCCAACCTCTTCGTCGTCGTTTGCTCCAATCCAAGTTTGATTTCAACTCGTTTCTTTCTGTTCTTTAATAATCTAGACTGGATTTTTAACTTTCTGCTTACTTCAATCTTGCATGCTGTCTTTTATCTGATAGTGTACGTATATGTCTATTGTTAGCACAAAATCACGCAAGCGCACGTGGTCACAAGTAATACAGATATAAGTCAAGTTCGTTCCCACAGAGATCTTGGTTTTTAATTCAGTTTAGTACCTATGCAACAATGTATGGTTTTAATTC
Source organism: Kitagawia praeruptora (assembly GCA_037693485.1). Taxonomy (NCBI): domain Eukaryota; kingdom Viridiplantae; phylum Streptophyta; class Magnoliopsida; order Apiales; family Apiaceae; genus Kitagawia; species Kitagawia praeruptora. The sequence goes on along the minus strand of CM075344.1, from coordinate 160,519,780 downwards.
ACTGCTAAGACAAATATCAAATTGGGATTTTTAATTATCTAAATTACACTAAGATGCAAATTATAAAACTAAGACTTAAATTAACTAATGAGAATAGAAATCGAATTACTTATATAAGAATAAACATGGAATCCTAACTTCATTATCTACTTCACTTAGGGTCGCTGCCTTTAATCAATACATGCGATGGTTTTGATATCTGATCGAATAACACGAAATAAGTAAAAGTTACCTCTCGGTATATTAGTACCAAACTACGCATACATCCACAAAAGAGATAGAAGATGAGTAGACACCTATCATGTTTAGACCCTATATCTCTATAGAATTTGAAAACATAAAGGTTTAAGCACAAGTTATCCACTTAGATCACATAGGGTAGCATAATATCTCTATTTATGCCATAAATCATGATGTTAAAACATCAACCTATCCTATGCTAGCATGGCAAGTTCTAAATCTCAAGATCCACTCTCGTTTAGCAAGAGATTAACAAATTAGATGTTAGCTACGCATCTAAATACATGAAACACAACCATACGAGGATATCAAGAATTCACCACACATAAATCTTTAAGGCATGCAAACTACTAAGCTACATAGATAAATCCGCTAGGATCCCACGATAACGATTAGTTCATAATTGAACCTTTCGTCACCATGGGATTTGATGAAAACATGGTAATGAACAAGATAACAAAGATGAATAAATCAATAATGTAACAAGGTTTAGAGAACAAATTCGTGAATGAAACAAGCATCCAAAAGATACGCCTAACAAAGGAATACAAGAAAACTATGTCTAGATCTTCTTGTTGTCACAATCCTCGCCTTGGCTTCTCGATCTCGTGCTCTGAACGATTTTGAATGATTTCTGGTGTGTAGATGATGATTTTGATGTCCCCCAAGGTGTGTATTTATAGCCCCAAGTGCCCTCTTTTCCAAGTAATTACCGTCTTTGAATTAGAATAGAATTTCGGCAATTTCCGTTCTTGAATGGATTAGAAATGCAATTCCCATGTATAATTATGATTCTAGAAGTTTCTGGCCATCCAAAACAATTGCCATATTGATTAGGAAAAGATTTGAGCAACTTTCCCTATTTGAAATTGAAATCAGAATGTTTCCGTCGAGCCAGGCATGGCCGCGCGCACATACATCACTCACCAAGCGCGCCCGCGCGCATAGAATTCCTGGAAACCATCAAGCGCGCCCGCGCTCTGCCTCAGTATAAACTGGGCGCGCCCGCGCTCAGTACTGAACCTGCAGAATGTTCTTTCCTCTTTTACTGAATTTTCCTCCATTTTCAATTGCAATTCCCGGCACTTGTTCTATTGACCTTCAAACACCATGTAGCTATTGGAAACTCCATTCCTTCACCTAGAAATGCATCCTGCACAATTCTCTCAAAAACAGATTAAAACACACCAATACTTGAGACCGAAACACCAATTCAAGCCGAAATAGAACGATCCAAGTGGATATAAAATCCACTTATCACACCCCCAAACTTAAACCGATGCTTGTCCTCAAGCATAAACAATTACAACTATTTACAACTAACTAGTACCACTTCCGTAGGTGATCACGGTTGCATTTGGCATATGCAACAAGCCCTTTAAACCCCTAGGCAACCCTAGTGGACGAGTAAGGCCTCGTGAGGGCCTATAGTGAATGTACCCACAAAATCCATTTACCCTAATGCAATGCAATGCATGAATGCAACTAATATGAAAATGCAAAGATCCCCTCAAACTCACCAAAACCAACTAACAAGCAAATATCTCAAAGAATGCAACAAATCCAAGTAGAGCTCGACTAAGTCCCCGTATACTAACAATACACGAACAGAAACGTGCGTGTGTGCAATGCTCATCAGAATACTCCCAAAACTAGATCAAAAATCATACATGCTCTTTGCCAAGACAATCACAGGCTTATAAATAGAATAGACTGTAGACACTTCATAACTTAGGAACACCTCCATCTTTATTCAAGTTAGCCAGGAATTCATGCTTTATTACTATACTGCGACACTATATACAATACACATGCTTATTTAACCGTGCAATGAATGAGACCCCCAAAAGGCTTATACAATAATACCCACGTAGCGAGTATTAGGTCAGCAATCCCAAACCACAAGGGCTTTAGGTTACTAGGACTAAGTCCCCTCAGACTTAATTACTCAAGTATTAAAGAGCTCACTCGTGGTTAATTTTGCATATAAACAATTAACTATTGACTCTTTTTTTTTCTCTCTCTTTTTTTTATGCAATTTGGAATGAGCCTTTCTCATTTCCAACCCTAGACTACTCATATAAATATGAGCCGGCTACTAGCCATTTGACACCTAGCCAGCAACTAGCATGAAATCCCTGGTTTCCCCAAGGGAATAACGAAAATTCTAAATATAATCAGGTGTGTTGCCCAGTAATTAACAATTGTAGAAGGGGGGTTGAATACAATTGTATAAGATTTTCGACTTAAACAATAATAACACAAGTATGAATCAATAACAGCTTTATTAATTCTGATATAAAACTGTTACAAAACTCTCTTAAGAAATTCTTATGTTCTTAAGAGCTGCTAGGTTACAAGATAACTCGTGTAAGCGATTACAATAACGTAAAACCTAAACTGTGTTTATATAGCATACACAGCTACACTATCAATTACAAGATATTCTAAATCAATTACATATATCTCTGAATGCATATCTTGTATGATAGCTGCCTTCCTATAAATTAGGAACCGACATATCAATCTTCCTTGATCTCTGGTCTAATGAGAATCTTTACGAAATCCTGACCAGCTTCTAATACTGACGATACCTTCATACTAACGCTGTATTACTGATGACGTCAGCATCAGTATCTTGATCAATAACAATCCAGATCCTGATATCACTTGAATCAATATCTAACAATCTCCCTCAATTTGTACTTAATGAAATAAAGCACAAATTATTTGATTCAATGATGTCAAAAACTCAAAACAAAATTCTATTAGTAATCTTCAGGCTTAGTCTCAGAAATTCTCACAAAGAAATTATTTATCTGCAAGAAGCTTGATAATAATTCTTCTTCCTTCTCTGCCAGAATCTGAATCAGTCTTTTCTTCAGATTCCTGAGTTCTTCATTGTTCTTATCAATCTGATAAATACCAGCCCTGAGATTCTGAATTGAGCTCCTTGGTAAATCTAACTCTCCCAATAGTAAATATACAAGATCTCTTCCTCCAGGATTCAAAGATAACTGTTCTTGCATCAGAATTACTTCTTTAACAGCTGAACCCTTTTGCATTTCTACTTCTTGACCTTCTGTGTTCAAGTACATGGGAGTATAATTACCATCATACCTTGATCCACCATCTAGAAACCTGGATTTGATTGTACTTAAGATCATACCACACCAGTTTTGATAAACACTGGCTTTTGTATCAGGAATTCCTCTGTTTTCAAGTAAATAAAGAACATATTTCAGTTCTTTTGTTGTCTTGCATAACACATCATGAATAAACAGTCTTTTAACACTCTTGTCCTTCATGAAGTATAACATCTTCTCCACTTTCTTAGAGTCCACAACGCAAGCAACAATTGCAACAGATTCAAGTTCCCAAAGATCATCAATAGTCAGTTCATCACCAAAATTCTTAGCAAGAAAATGTTGATCCATCTGAGCTGTAAATTCTATTTTAGCATCTCTAAAACCAATACCACTTCTAGTGTAAGGTACCAGTCCTGTCAGTTCAGATTGCATTTTGATCCATATTAGTGGAGATTTATCAGATTCAGAAGCTTTAGCTTTCTGAAGACCAGAAGTCATTGGAGGTGGTAAATACATACCAGCAGATTTGAAAATCCTCGGTCTAGTATACTTCATATCATCAACATGAACCCACTTTCTTCCTTTCTGCTTGTGCTTTGACTCACTGGGAATTTCCTCCTCAAAAACTTTCTTGGAATCATACCACACATCTTTATCAGATTCAAAGATTCGTTTCAATTACTCAATTCTTGCATCTTCAATAATATCATTATTAGTTTTCTTGAGGTTTCTCTCTTCTTCAACTTCCCTGAACCTTCTTTGATTAATCTCATCTGATTGAGATCCTTCAAAAACATCTTTTTGTGCTTTCACAACTGACTTTTTCCTCCTAGTTCTTAGCAAACTTTCTTCTTCAACTGTTTCATCAGAAACATTAAATTTATTGTCTGGAACCAATTCAAGAAGAAGTGGAGTTTTCTTCTTTCTTCCATCAGAAACTTCTTCAATTCTGATTCCACTAGATCTTGTCTGCCTTGTACTTGCCTGTACAGTATTTCTTCCTCTGCCTCTATTTCTTCCTCCTCTGCCTCTTCCTCTTCTTACAGTAGAAGCTTCCTTCTGCCTTGCAATCTCTTCAAAAATCCTGTTTTGTTCCTTTACAATTTCATCAGTAGTCATATCAGGATTTTCTTCAGAAGTTAATTCAAGTGCCTTTTTAGCATGATACTGATGAAACTTATCACTGTTTCGATAAACAAGTTTACTTCCACCTGAATCAGTGATAATTTCTTCAAAGAGGTGAGGAGCATCTTGTACATCAGTAATCAACATATCTTCATCACCTTCAGGAATTGTAGACAGAGTTTGCCTTCTTTTTCCAGATTCAGAAACATGAGTTGACTGATTAGTTTGAGTCTGAGTTGAACTCCTTCCCTTTACTAAACCAGCATCAGAGGTTCCTTTTCCTTTCCCATGATGTTGTTGAGTACTAGTACCACCATCATTTCCAGAAGTATCATCCTTATCCTTTCTCACAACTGGATTAGGTGTACATTTTGTTTTGACTACCTTCTCCCCCTTTTTGACATCTGCATCTTCTTCAATAAAAAAAGATAAGATAAGATTGAGTGTCTCATCAACATTGTCAACTTTTGATTCCAAGATAGCCATTCTTGACTCCATCTTCTTTTCAAGTGCCTTAACATCATCAGCAAGAAGACGAGCTTGAGAAGCAGTAGCAGATATAGAAACAGTTGTTTGAATACCCGCTTGAAATTTAGCATTAACATCCTTCATAGAATCAATCTCACTCTTCAATCCCTTTGCTAAAAGAGCATTAGTCTTGAGAAGGGCCTTAAGTTTAGGAGTAGGCATCCTCGTGGCAATATGACCAGAATGAAAAAGAGCATTATGAAAATTCATCTCAGCATTCGATTGATTCCATTCAGTATCCTATTCATATCCCCTTGCAGCTTGAGTATCAGGAGGAAGTGTAGAACTGTACTCCCCTCTGAACTCTTCTTGAGTAACAGACTGCATGTATCTACTCGAAGATCCATAAGTAGATAGTAAACTTGCTTTTATTGCTGCCTGCATTTGAATTGCCTCAGGATCATCTTCAGTATGATCATCATCATCATCTGAGCTATCATCAGGCTCAGGAATTTTATTATCCATATTATCTTCAGGATTCATAACTCCTTTCAATCTCAAAGCAACAGTAGATGGAACTGTTGGTTCCTGAAGACCTGCAATAGGAATAGAAACATTTCCTAGATCTCTCTTTTCTTTTAAAGTGATCTCATCACTTCTCACAAAATTACTTAAGTTGCTTTCAATAGCAACTTCTACCTCACTAGAAGTTTGTAACTTCTCACTCATGTCTACCTCTCCTTTTGCCAGTTCAGGAGACTGCCTCTCATCACTCTTCTTTTTCTCTAATTGTTTTCTCTCATCCTCACTAAAAAAGCTCTGGCTCATTATTATTTGTGAAGAAATAAGAGGTGGCTGAGAAGAGTGGACTGAAGTCATACAAATAGAGGTATCCCTTGTATCAGGTCTATCTGTAATCATACTATCAGTATTAAGAGAAGTAGAGATAGAAGTGTTACCTGACGAAGTAGTGAATGAGTCCATTGGCCTTGCAGAAATTGGCTCGATAAGCAATGGAATAGTTGGATCAGTAGTACTTGCATCAGGATTGACAACTGCAACTAAAACATGACTTGCATCAGTATTAACTACTGATGGTTCTTGTGTAGTCTGAGGTTGTGAAGCTTCTTCAACACTTTGAGTTAAAGGTTCTTGTGTGCTTCCCTCAAGTGCAGTGTCCTTTAGTATCTCATCAAATTCAGCAATATGCTTGACATGAGTAGCTTTATCAGCCAGACTTTGAACTAAGTCAATATCAATTTCAGAAGCCCCTTGAGCATTGTTAGGAAACTCCTTTGCTGTTGTGAAGGTGCCTGCATCTTCACTTTGAGAAGATGGTTCTTGTGGGGCAGGAATATTCTTGTCTTCACTTTCCCTTTGAGAGAGTGGTTCTTGTGGGACTATTCCTTCAGCAATGTCTGCATCCATACTTTGAATGGATGGTTCTTGTGTGACTGGATCTGTAGTAGCTGCTGAACTACTTTGAAGTTCAGGTTCTTGTGGGCTAGATCCTTTTAGAGGTGAAGTGGTCCTCTGTTTCTTTTGTCTCTGAAAAACCTTCTCAGAAGTATCTTTCTTTTGAAGTGAGACAGGTTTGAATCCAAGCTGTGCTGCAATCTTGTTCACAGCATCAACAGACATCTCAATTACTCTTCTCTTCGGAGATGCAGGTCCTGGAGAATCAGAAATTTCAATAGTCTTCATAGGTGGCATCAGGAGTAGAAATATCAGGATTGGTAGTTGAGTCAGGAACTGATGATACAACCAGATTCTGATCATTTTCTATAGTATCATCAAGATTCTGTATCTCTAGAGGAATGAAGTATGGACTCTTTTTATGTAATCTCCTTCTTTTCTTTGGATTTTCAGAAACAGCCATTTCTTTGGGAGCTACAGTAATGACTTCCTTTTTCTTCAAAGCAACATATAAAGGAACTTTGTCATCATCAGAATCATAATCAGACTCAGAATCAATTTTCTGACTGAATTTCCTCTTTTCTCCTGTTTCCTTATACACCCCAATGTCAATCAAATATTGATCAACTTTAAGCACATATTTCTCCTTTGCTAGGACCCCTTGTTCACCCCCTTTTGACTTCTTTTGAGAGTGAGTTTGAGTGGAGAAATCCTTTGATCCTGATTGTCTTCCAGACACATCAGACCTAGCTAATTTCTTTGATTTTACAACTAATGCCTTTTGTGAGACACCAGAGGTGGATGACTGTTTGGTAGAGTGTTTGAGTTGAGTGCTTTGGTCAGAAACAGGATTGGTAGTGTCCTGTCTCATAGCACATTGGTTATCACAATAAATAGGTATTTTTGAATATGACAAACCATAGTCCATTTCCTTGCTGGTGGTAGATCATTCCTAGAATTTGATGCTCCCCCTGGATTGGTGTTATCTTCAAAAGAACTATTGTTGCTAGTAGCTCCCCCTGAGATATTGCTTTCTGTTTCTGATCTGCTGTCAGAATTGTCACTTGAATCTATTTCTGATGAGTCTCTTCCTGATGTTTGATTTGATTCAGTGTTGATGGTCTCTTGATGTTGCTCCCCCTCAATATTTGCATTTCCATCAGTAATCTGTATTTCATCAGTAATAGACGGTTCATCAGTATTTGATGAATTTTCAGTATCTGACAAGATTTCATCAGAATTCTTGGAGGCTTTATTTGCAAAAATCAAATCATCATGTAAGTCTTCAGAAATTCCTGTAATCTTTTTATCATCGAAAGATACATTTATTGACTCCATGACTATCTTTGTTCTTAGATTATAGACTTTAAAGGCTCTTGTTGATGGATAGCCAATAAAGATGCCCTCATCAGCTTTAGTTTCAAATTTTCCAAGCTGTTCAGGATGAGGTCTTAGAACAAAGCACTTACAGCCAAATACATGCAAATGCTTCAGACTTGGCTTCTTTTCCTTGATCATTTGATAAGGAGTTACACCATGTCTGTTGATCAATGTAATATTCTGAGTGTAGCATGCTGTGTTGACTGCTTCTGCCCAGAAATATGTAGGAAGTTTAGCTTCCTCCAACATAGTTCTACCTGCTTCAATAAGAGTTATGTTCTTTCTTTCAACTACTCCATTTTGCTGGGGTATGCCTGGAGCAGAGAATTGTTGAACTATTCCTTTGTATTTGCAGAACTCTTCCATTGCTGAATTCTTGAATTCAGTTCCATTATCACTCCTTAAAATCTTGACTTTGTACTTTGTGCCAGTCTCGATGAGTCTCACATGGTCCAAAAGTATCTCAGCTGTTTCGTCCTTTCTGTGTAGAAAATACACCCATGTATATCTAGTATATTCATCAACAATTACTAGAGTATATCTCTTCTTACTGATGGACATTATGTTTACTGGTCCAAACAAGTCAAGATGAAGCATGTGATAAGGTTCATCAATTGAGGATTCTGTTTTGCTCTTAAAAGATGTCCTTCTCTGTTTAGCCTTCTGACAAGCATCACAAAGTCCATTTGGAGTATACAGTAACTTAGATAATCCTCTCACTAAGTCTTTCTTTACCAATTCATTTATATTGTTGAAGTTGAGATGAGAGAGCTTCTTGTGCCAACTCCAACTTTCATCTACAGTTGCTTTACTGATGAGGCATGTAGAGTGTCCATCAGTATTGGTATAGATGTTAGCTTCATAAATATTACCATGTCTTTGTCCAATTAAAGCAACCTTCCTTGAAGATTTGCTGATCGATTACTTCAAAATGAGTATCATAGAAGTTGACATGATAACCTCTGTCAGTGATTTGACTAACACTAAGCAGATTGTGTTTGAGTCCTTTCACCAGAGCTACTTTTTCAATAATGACATTTCCAATGATAATACTGCCATATCCCAAAGTTTGTCCAATGTTGCCATCTCCATAAGACACAGTTGGGCCAGCCTTTTCCTCAAATTCTGATAGCAAAGTTTTGTCTCCAGTCATGTGTACAGAACATCCACTATCCATGACTAACACATTTTTCTTTTTGCCCTGCAATCAGAATCACAAAGAATTCAGTTAGAATTTTTAAGAACCCACACTTGTTGGGTTCTTTTAGCATGCAATTTAACATTTTTAGCAGCAGAAGATTTCTTAACAAAAATTTTTCCTTTAGAAGTTATTTTGTTATCATCAGAATTAACAGATGCATGCTTAGAATTCACATTCTTTGTTTTACCAGAATTTGTACTTTTATTGAACTTAGGCAATGGCTCATAAACATTGTAGTACAAATTATGATATTCTTCACACATATAAATAGAATACCATTTACTACCATAATGAAAACAGGGATTTTGTGGTTTATAAAATACTGTCCTATTCCTAATGTCAGACTTAGGAATAACAGTAGTCTTCTTCTTACTCCTCCTGCAGTCAATAGCAAGATGATTAGAGTTACCACAATTAAAACATGTCTTTCTTGGTGCATTTGGAATATACTTATAATTATTCTCCTTGTTTATTCCAACTTTACCATTCCTGTCTCTTTTGACAGTAGTGACTCTCTTCTTATCTATCACATCACAGATTTTATCTCTCAGTTGTTTCTTTGACAAATGACCTACATTCTTGTTTTGGACAGACTTTGATTTAGAATTCTGTGCAGAAGTGGATCCCTCTTCAGTAATTGATTTAGAATTTTCTGGATACACATAATTCACAGGCATTAATTTAGTCTTCGTACTGTCTGTAACATATCTATAGGTTTTTGGATTTGTCGAGTCATTGATAACAACTCTTCCTGGATTTGACGAAACAACCTTTTCCTTGTTCTTTTTTCTCATTCTCTGGCTTATAACCTAGACACTCTTTCCAGTTTTTATCTGTAATTATCTCGTGAGTTTTTGTTCCAGAGTGTGTCCAAGTTCCGAGTCTTTCATTAGCATCCTTAAGTTGCATTTCAAGTTCTTTACATTTAAACTCTATTTCAAGTTTCATGTGTTTAGCATTATCACATTCAGTTTGAACTTCCTGCAAGAAAATTAACTCAGCTTCTAAATGATCATTTCTTTTAGTTACCTCTGCCATCTGAGATTTTATTCTTGTATTTTCAAGAGATTGACTCCTAAAGATGATATGCAGAGACTTAAGAAAAGACCTTAACTCAGAGACATTATTTGTATCAAAATCAAACAAGGTTTCAGATACCTTAGTTTCAGCAGAAGCAACAGTCTCATCAGTATTGGCCATTAGTGCATAATTCACCTCTTCTTCTTTAGATTCTGAGGAAGAGTCCATCCAATCCTTGCTTGATGAGATAAGAGCTTTGGTCTTTGCCTTTTTGCACTCAGTTGCAAAATGACCCATTCCATCACAGTTGTAGCATATGACTTTTGATTTGTCAAATTTGCTGCTTTTATCTTCTTTCTTCTTGTACCTGTCTTTGTCAGCATTGGAGGTTTTCTTCTGGAACTTTCCTTGCTTCCTAGCCTTTCTGAACTTCATCTTCTTGAAGCCCTTGACTATCATAGCAACCATCTCCATCATATCAGAATCAGTAGAGTCATCATCAGTATCAGAATCAGACTTAGCATCGGTATCTGATGATGAGCCATCAGGAATTGACTCTACAACTCTACTTTTTCTTGAAGAACCTTCTTCAGCTTTTCCTTTTGATTTTGATTCAACATTCAAAGCAATAGATTTTGCTTTGACATTTTTCTTGTTCTTCCTCTGTTGAACCTCAAGAGCATAGGTTCTTAACATCCCATAGACTTCATCAAGAGACAGCATCTTCAGATCATATTGATGCCTTATGATTGAAGCTTGAGTATCCCACTCCTCAGTTAGAGCTCTTAGAAACTTGGTATTTGAATCCTCTGGGTCATACTCTTTGCCAACTAGAGATAGATTATTCAGCAGTGTTAGAAATCTATCATAGATATCAGTAAGGCTCTCATCAGATCTAGCATCGAACTGTTCATACTCCTGAATCAACAGAGCCCTTCTATTTCTTTTGATAGACTCAGTGCCTTGACATTGAGTTTCCAAAGTATCCCAAATTTCCTTTGCAGTCTTGCATGCTATGACCCTATTTGACATGACATTATCAAGACTGTTGTGCAATATATTTTTTACCTTTGCATCTTTGAGCACTTGAGCCTTTTCTTCTGGAGTCCACTCATTCTTTGCCTTGATGACATAGTGTTCAGCAACAGTTTCAGTTCTTGCAACTAATCTTGTTGGAAGAAATGGTCCATCATGGATCCTGTCAAGATAGTCAGGATCAGTAGCTTCCAGATACATTAACATCTTCACCTTCCATGTTGGATACTCAGTTTTCTTGAGAATGGGAATCTTAATGCTTTCATACTTGCTTGTCGACATCTTAAGATCGTTTCTGATTATTATTAATCAGTTGAGCTCTGATACCAATTGTTGCCCAGTAATTAACAATTGTAGAAGGGGGGTTGAATACAATTGTATAAGATTTTTGACTTAAACAATAATAACACAAGTATGAATCAATAACAGCTTTATTAATTCTGATATAAAACTGTTACAAAACTCTCTTAAGAAATTCTTATGTTCTTAAGAGCTGCTAGGTTACAAGATAACTCGTGTAAGCGATTACAATAACGTAAAACCTAAACTGTGTTTATATAGCATACACAGCTACACTATCAATTACAAGATATTCTAAATCAATTACATATATCTCTGAATGCATATCTTATATGATAGCTGCCTTCCTATAAATTAGGAACCGACATATCAATCTTCCTTGATCTCTGGTCTAATGAGAATCTTTACGAAATCCTGACCAGCTTCTAATACTGACGATACCTTCATACTGACGCTGTATTACTGATGACGTTAGCATCAGTATCTTGATCAGTAACAATCCAGATCTTGATATCACTTGAATCAATATCTAACAAGGTGATTAAATCTTAAAATATCCGAACAGGTATAACCTCAACCTAGCCCAAAAGCAAACAATGAGACTGTGTAATTAGTTTTGTTCCCATAACATGCAAGTCAATTTCGTAGAGACTATAAATCAACCTTCTACTCATCATTACCACACTCAATTAAACACCTACCTACCAATCAGAATCAGCTCGTCCTAAGGGATCATGAAAAATGCATGCCATGAAAATGCAATTAACATGAACTCACATGGTATACAAAAAAAAACAGAGTGTCCTATATGAAACAAACGTAGATAACACGAACATATATGCATAATTTACTACTACTAATAATGCAAAGCATGATATCCTACATGAACACAATATACAAACAACTACTAATCACTACTTATCCCTCAAACCACCCCCAAACTTAAAAGATTCAATGTCCCCATTGAATGGAAGTAAATACTAGGGATAGTAGGAAACATACCTAAAAATACCGAAACACATGGGTTGCCTCCCACGAAGCGCTGTCGTTAACGTCATTTAGCCGGACAAATATGATTCAAATCATGGTGGCTCGAAGATCGCATTCGACTTGTCCTTAGCAGAAGTACCATTCACCCATTGTTTGACAACCTTCTTGCTATCTTCCCACATCTGTTCTAAATCAAACTTCACTTTGCCTCTGATAAGTGGATTTTATATCCATTTGGAGCGTTTCATATCGGCTTAAATTGATTGTCTTGGACTCAAGTTTGTTGTAGTTTTGATGTGTTTTGTGTAGTGTGCAGGTTTGCAAGAAGGTTTATTAAGGTTGATGCTTCTATCGTTTTTGGAGATTAAATTGATTAAAATTCGGATTTTCTGGGTAGGTTGCGCAGTCTTCACTGTTTTGGCCATATCTGGAGTTCTAGAAGTCCGTTTTCAGCGATCTTACTGTCCACGCGAAGCCTGGGAGATTTTCTACAATCTTGGACAGAAAGCATGGAGCGCTGCGGCCTGGGAAGGGCGCTGTAGCGCAGGAACCCTTCTGGAAATTCGAAATTTTGTCCTGAAAATCCTGATTTACTGTTTGGGCCATATCTTGAGTTCTACAAGTCTGTTTTGGACGATCTTACAGTCCACACGAAGATAACGGAATTCTATTCCATTCTAAAGTGGTCCAGATGTCCAATTACAACTGTAACGGTCCAGAAATACTGAAGAAAAGTCAGCTACGAATTTTCCTTAAAAACAGAATCAGTTTAGGAAACGTATTTTGCAGAAATTCTATTTTAACTCTATTTTGGGTATTTTCTTGTTGGGCAAGATGTCTAGAGCCTATATAAACACATTCAACCCTTGTAAAATATATTCATCATCATTAGGAGTAGAACCATTACATTTTAATTACTTAGATTTATTTGTATATTTTCATACTTTGTTTTTATCATGGTTTCATCAGATCCCATGATGACGAGAGGTTCGATTATGAACTAATCGTTGTCATGGGATTCTAACGGATTTATTTATGGAGCTTTAGTATCTTGATGTTTTACAGATCTGTGTGTGATGTATATCTGATATCCTCGTATGGTTGTGCTTTATGAATTTAGATGCGTAGCTAACATCTAATTTGTTAATCTCTTGTGAAGTGAAAGTGGATCTTGAGATTTAGAACTTGCCATGCTAGCATAGGTTCATGATTGTTTATCAACATGATTCGTAGTATGAGATGAGAATACTTATATTGCCCTATGTGATCAATGTGGATAACTTGTTCTTCAACCGTTATGTTTTCAAATCTTATAGAGATATAGGATCTAAGCATGATTGGTGTCTATTCATCTTCTATCTCTTTTGTGGATGTATGTTTAGTTTGGTATTCGTAAACTGACAGGTAGCGTGTGCTTGTTTCGTGTTGTCCGATCAGATATCATAACCATTGCATATAGTGATTAAAGGCGTCAGATCTAAGCAAAGTATTTAATGAAGTTAGGATTCCATGGTTCATCTTGCAGAAGTAATTCGATTCCAATTCTCGTTAGTTAGTTAATTCTTAGATTGTTTATTTGTTTTATTTAGTTAATTTTAGTTAATTAAAACCCAAATTTGTTAATTGTCTTAGTAGTGAATAATAATCATACATTGTTGCATAGGTACTAAACTGAATTAAAAACCAAGATCTCTGTGGGAACGAACTTGACTTATATTTGTATTACTTGTGACCACGTACGCTTGCGTGATTTAGTGCAAACAAGTTTTTGGCACCGCTGCCGGGGATCATCGGTGTTTTATTTTTGGTTTATGTGCTTGTCAATAGTGGTCGTTAGAGTTCACTGACTCAGATTTTTTTTTCTTAACTATCTTGTTTAGTTCGGTGTGTTTCAGGTACTTGAGTGTTTGAAGATGGCATGCGAGGAGTTGCCATGGTGGGCATATTCGAGTACATCCATGCCTCAGCAATGTGAGTGGTGTTTGGGCATTCATGATCCCTCACAATATTGTTACTACGAAGGAGTTGATCCATATGTCACTTATGAGGAGCAACCATATTTTCAATACCATCCTCAACAGTACCAGCAAGATGTTCCAGATATGTCATATTTCTATGGAAGTGAAGAGTTTCAACATCAGCAACCTACTCCTACTTTTCAGTCAGATGAAGTTCCTATTATGGAGGAGCTTAGGATGCTTGTAAAGAGTATGGAGGAGTCTACCAAATCTATGGGGACACTAGTTGCTCAAATTTTGAGTTGCTTGGAACAAGAGAAACAACAATGCATACTAGAGGCAATTCCAGAAAATAATAGTGACTTGGAGCAAGGTACTGCATGCATAATTGAGGAAGACAAATTCCAAGAGGAGGTGAGCATTCGCAAGCCATGTGAGGAATTTGATCAAGCTAGTGAGGTGGATGATTTGGAAAGGGCACAATTTGAGACAGACACTGATGAGCTACGCAAATTTCAAGAATTGGTATGTACATACCAAGAGGCTGAAGAACATGGGAAAGATGCAGGTCTTCTACTTGTCTTAGAGTTTAAAGATGGAGGTAGCGCATTAGAGCTAATGGAGGAAGTTCTCTTTGAGGAACCAAAGGCTTCAGAAACTTACATTTAACCTCCTCCATTATATTCAAGCGAAGCCCGCGAGTGTGTGTTGTTCTACAAATTGACAGATTTTGGGTCAACAGACGAAGGCATTGGAATTTGATATAGCTGTTACACGAATAAGCCAAGCGAGGAGAAGGGGCAGAAGGTGTGCCGCCGTGATGACGATGAAGTCTCACGAAGAGAGGACCAGGCAAACTATTATCATCCTTAATGGAGGCTTGGAAGTAACGTCAAGCTATTGACGTTAAAGAAGCGCTTCTTGGGAGGCAACCCAAGGTATGTTTTCTACTTTCCCTTGTATTTACTTCCATTCAATGAGGACATTTAATATTTTAAGTTTGGGGGTGGTTTGAGGGATAAGTAGTGTATATATATGTGATTGTTAGTCATTTTGTTCATGTAGGATTTCATGCTTTGCATATTAGTAGTAGTAAATTATGCATATATGTTTGTGTTATCTACGTTTGTTTCATATAGGACATTCTGTTTTTATGTTCGTATATCATGTGAGTCCATAGTAGTTTGCATTTGCACCCATGCTTGATAGGAATTTTGTGTTGTTGACGCTTTTGTTTGAAAAGTGATATGCTTTGTTCTTGTGCACACACATACACTAGTAAGTTGAAGCTAGTAGACTTATTGAATGTTGTAAGTGATTAGAAGGACATGAATATGTGCAAGATGATTTAGTTTGCATGCTTTGAATACAAGTCGGTGCGTTAGAGAGATTTTTTGCTTGGGATTGAGTATGTTTTTCCACCAAGTGAGTTTTTGAGCCTTATTGCATATTATTTGCAATTTATTCGTTTGCTTGAGTGTCCACGGATTGTTGCAATGCTAGCAGTTGTTTGAGGTCTTTCTTGAAACGCATGACATTATTTGACGATTAAAATGATAAAGACATTTAGGAATAACCGCATATTTTCCCATATTACCACACCATATTTACATGATCAATTAGTGAACCCGTTGAGCTTAATCCTATTTTTTCGGTAACACACCACATTACTTGCCTAGACCTTTTTCTTGAATTGGCCTTACATTAATTTGAACCCACATTGTCAAAGGCTAGTAGAGTGCTTAAGGGAGTAATAAGGTGTGCAAGGAGGGGTTTATTGTTGGTCTTACTTTTGGGGGAAATATTGAAAATTGGGTTTGTTTACTTGATAGTCGGCATGTGTAATAAAATTTTGGGATCATTGTTATTGTTTATATTATTGTTTGTGTTATATTTAGCTCTCGAGGAAAAAAAAAGAGAAAAAAAAAGAGAAAAGAGAAAAAAAGAAGGAACAAAATATATATTATGAGAGCATGTTTGTGTTTGTTGTGATCCTATTTTAGTCAACTAGTCGAGTGTTTGTTTTTAGTAAAAATTATGTGGGGGGTTAAATAGGGTGTTGTGTATGATTTATTATGGTACTTACTAGCTTTTGACACTTCACCTGATTTGGCTTATTTGACATACCTTGTCCCTAGCCCCGTTACAACCCAATTAAAGACCTTTTGATTATCGTCATTGATGTATGTTGTGTTAAGAGTTAGATTGATACCAAATGTCAAGCATGCTTATGATTTTGTTGGAATTGAGTGATACACTTATCCTTGTTCTTGAGTGAATATTCTTTTGTGAGTGGATTGTGAGTGTTTGCTTGTTTTTGCGTATGAGATCCCGAGTTTTGTCTTAAAGATGTACTCTTGTAGGCTTAGCATGTTTACTAACTTATTCTTACATTTGACATGGACTTGTGAGAACTTATGCATGTTCATTGAGTAGACTATGTGAATACTTGCACTTTCGACACTAAGACATTGCGTTATTACTTTGATTCTTAAGTTGATATGGCATGAGATGATTTGACAGTATGGTAGGATATTAGTACTAGATTATTTGCATTTTCATATTAGTTGCATTCATGCATTACATTGCATTAGGTTACATGGATTTTGTGGGAACATTCGCTATAGGCCCTCACGAGACCTTACTCGTCTACTAGAGCTACCTAGGGGTTTAAAGGGCTTGTTGCATATGCCAAATGCAACCGTGATCACCTACGGAAGTGGTACTAGTTAGTTAGTTAGTTGTAATTGTTTATGCTTGAGGACAAGCATCGGTTTAAGTTTGAGGGTGTGATAAGTGGATTTTATATCCATTTGGAGCGTTTCATATCGGCTTAAATTGATTGTCTTGGACTCAAGTTTGTTGAAGTTTTGATGTGTTTTGTGTAGTGTGCAGGTTTGCAAGAAGGTTGATTAAGGTTGATGCTTCTATCGTTTTTGGAGATTAAATTGATTAAAATTCGGATTTTCTGGGTAGGTTCCACAGTCTTCACTGTTTTGGCCATATCTGGAGTTCTAGAAGTCCGTTTTCAGCGATCTTACTGTCCACGCGAAGCCTGGGAGATTTTCTACAATCTTGGACAGAAAACATGGCGCGCTGCGGCCTGGGAAGGGCGCTGCAGCTCGGGAACCCTTCTGGAAATTCGAAATTTTGTCCTGAAAATCCTGATTTACTGTTTGGGCCATATCTTGAGTTCTACAAGTCTGTTTTGGACGATCTTACAGTCCACGCGAAGATAACGAAATTCTCTTTCATTCTAAAGTGGTCCAGATGTCCAATTACAACTGTAACGGTCCAGAAATACTGAAGAAAAGTCAGCTACGAATTTTCCTTAAAAATAGAATCAGTTTAGGAAACGTATTTTGCAGAAATTCTATTTTAACTCTATTTTGGGTATTTTCTTGTTGGGCAAGATGTCTAGAGCCTATATAAACACATTCAACCCTTGTAAAATATATTCATCATCATTAGGAGTAGAACCATTACATTTTAATTACTTAGATTTATTTGTATATTTTCATACTTTGTTTTTATCATGGTTTCATCAGATCCCATGATGACGAGAGGTTCGATTATGAACTAATCGTTGTCATGGGATTCTAACGGATTTATTTATGGAGCTTTAGTATCTTGATGTTTTACAGATCTGTGTGTGATGTATATCTGATATCCTCGTATGGTTGTGCTTTATGAATTTAGATGCGTAGCTAACATCTAATTTGTTAATCTCTTGTGAAGTGAAAGTGGATCTTGAGATTTAGAACTTGCCATGCTAGCATAGGTTCATGATTGTTTATCAACATGATTCATAGTATGAGATGAGAATACTTATATTGCCCTATGTGATCAATGTGGATAACTTGTTCTTCAACCGTTATGTTTTCAAATCTTATAGAGATATAGGATCTAAGCATGATTGGTGTCTATTCATCTTCTATCTCTTTTGTGGATGTATGTTTAGTTTGGTATTCGTAAACTGACAGGTAGCGTGTGCTTGTTTCGTGTTGTCCGATCAGATATCATAACCATTGCATATAGTGATTAAAGGCGTCAGATCTAAGCAAAGTATTTAATGAAGTTAGGATTCCATGGTTCATCTTGCAGAAGTAATTCGATTCCAATTCTCGTTAGTTAGTTAATTCTTAGATTGTTTATTTGTTTTATTTAGTTAATTTTAGTTAATTAAAACCCAAATTTGTTAATTATCTTAGCAGTGAATAATAATCATACATTGTTGCATAGGTACTAAATTGAATTAAAAACCAAGATCTCTGTGGGAATGAACTTGACTTATATCTGTATTACTTGTGACCACGTACGCTTGCGTGATTTAGTGCAAACAGCCTCTTCCTCCAATCGACTTCTTCTTTTTCTTTTTCACACCTCTAAGGTGTTTATCCCTTTCAACCGACTGAATAGAACTCTCTTCTACCGCATCATCAACTATCCACCTTCTTAACACATTATCGTGACTCTCTTCAAAAATCACTAACTCATCATTCAGAAGGACATACCTCAAATGGGATGGAAGTTTTCCAAGCTTGACATTCGAGAGATCTCGAACTGAAGAAATGTCAATGGAATCACTGATGTGGTGCTTTAGCACGTGCGTGTCCGATTTTTCACTCGACAACTGTTCAAACTTCTCTCTCTGACCCGTATCAACCATCTCCACACTGCAACACTCTTCATCCTCTGTCGGAAATTTCATAGCCTTGAACACATTAAAGGTGACATTCTGATCTTGCACCCTCATTGTAAGCTCTTCTTTTTGCACATCGATCAAAGTACGACCCGTAGCTAGAATAGGCCTTCCCAAGATTATGGGAATCTTCTTGTCTTCTTCGAAATCTAGAATCACAAAATCAGCAGGGAATATGAGCTTATCAACCTTCACCAAGACATCCTCTACTATACCCCTCGGATAAGTGATCGACCTATCAGCCAATTGCAAGGAGATGTTGGTTGGCTTCGGCTCCGGTAGACCAAGTTGCTTGAAAACAGACAAGGGAATGAGATTAATACTAGCTCCCAAATCACATAAGTATTTGCCAAAAGAAAGGTTGCCAATAGTACACGAAATGGTGAAACTTCCCGGATCTTTAAGTTTCGTTGGTAACTTCTGTTGCAGAACAGCACTACACTCCTCTGTCAAAGCCACTGTTTCAAAATCTTCCAACCTTCTCTTTCGTGACAAAATATCCTTCATAAACTTTGCATATCTCGGCATCTGCTCCAATGCTTCAAAAAAAGGAATGTTAATGGACAGTTTCTTGAAAACATCCATAAACTTCTGAAACTGTATTTCTTTACTTTTCTGCACGCATCGAGGAAATGGAGGAGGTGGATAGATCTGATTATTCTTTGAAAATTGCTTTAGAGTAGACTTTTCAACAGGTTTCTTACTCTTATTTACTTCACCATCTAGCTCATCAGTTACCAAGTCAGATTTTTCAATTCCAAGCACTGTAGATTTTTCAACTTGTTGATTCTGCACTTCTTCATCTTCCTTAGTTGCTGATTTAGGATCCGTTGTAACCTTTCCCGATCTCAAAGTCACTGCCTTAACCTGCTCATGGACCTTCCTCTTGCCTGGATTAACCTCTGTATCACTAGGAAGAGTTCCTTGTTGCCTACTAAATAAAGCACTTGCGAGCTGTCCCATCTGGTTTTCAAAGGTCTTTTGAGAAACTGACAGACTTTTAATCATCATCCTCAACTCATCCATTTCTAATTTTTCATTAGAAGATTACCCCACATTAGCCTGGGGTTGTTGCTGAAATCCCGGAGGTTGATATGGTTGCCTTGGAGCATACGGCTGTTGATAGCCCTGATTGAATAGCCTTGATTGCTGTCCCTGAAACTGCTGCTGATAAGGTTGTTGAGCACCTTGATTGTTGCTCCAGCTGAAAT
Source organism: Kitagawia praeruptora (assembly GCA_037693485.1). Classification (NCBI taxonomy): domain Eukaryota; kingdom Viridiplantae; phylum Streptophyta; class Magnoliopsida; order Apiales; family Apiaceae; genus Kitagawia; species Kitagawia praeruptora. The sequence continues at coordinate 160,499,645 of CM075344.1, read as the reverse complement.
TGGGATGCTTCCGGTTATTAGAATGATAAGTGGCTGGAACTGGTGCAGTAGGTCTCTGGAAATTACTCACGAACTGTGTTGATTCAGAAGAGATAGCAAACTGATTCGTCTCATGTGTGCCCGCACATAGCTCATAAACACTAGCAACCTGCTGAACTCCATAGTTTGCAAGAGAATCCACCTTCATAGTCAATGCTTTCAACTGAGCTGCTATAGCTGAAGCTGTATCCACTTCAAAAATACCTGCTACCTTGCCTTGAGAAAGCCTCTAGGTTGGATTCTGATATTCATTAGCAGCCATCGTCTCAATAAGTTCATAAACTTCATCGTAGCTCTTAGCCCATAGAGCTCCACCCGATGCTGCATCTAGCATAGGTCTAGACTGTGCTCCCAACCCATTGTAGAAACTATTAATAACCATCCAGTCAGGCATACCATGATGAGGTCACCTACGAAGCATCTCCTTGTATCGTTTGCAAGCTTCACACAAAGATTCTCCAGATTGCTGCTGAAATTGAGTTAGCCGGTTCCTTATTGCTGCAGTTTTCGCCATAGGGAAGAATTTAGTAAGAAACTTCTGAGCAAGATCCTCCCATGTAGTAATGGAACCAGCTGGTAGAGAGTGTAACCAGCCCTTGGCCTTATCCTTCAGAGAAAATAGGAAAAGTCTCAACTTGATAGCATCATCTGACACACCATTGAACTTGAAAGTGTCACAGATCTCGATAAAGTCCCGAATATGCATGTTAGGATCCTCCGTAGGAGCACCCCCAAACTGAACCGAATTATGTAGCATCTGAATAGTGCCCGATTTGATTTCGAAGTTGTTAGCCGTGATGGCCGGCCTGATACTACTAGACTGGATGTCATTGATCTTTGGCTGAGAATATTCCTTCAAAGCCTTAGCTGCTGCTGCATCTGCCATCTCTACTGTAGTTTCAGATTCCTCTTTCTTATCCTCTTTATTCTCTACAAGATCGTCTTCTGCCTGTTTTTCCAAATGAGCTTATAAGCGTGTTCGCATACACACTTAAGTACCTAAAAACACCACGAAACAAACAAACTAAGTAAGAAATCCGAGTCAGTGAACGCTAACGACCACTATTGACAAGCATATAAACTAAAAATAAAACACAGATGATCCCCGGCAGCGGCGCCAAAAACTTGTTAGCACAAAATCACGCAAGCGCACATGGTCACAAGTAATACAGATATAAGTCAAGTTCGTTCCCACAAAGATCTTGATTTTTAATTCAGTTTAGTACCTATGCAACAATGTATGGTTTTAATTCACTGCTAAGACAAATTTCAAATTGGGATTTTTAATTATCTAAATTACACTAAGATGTAAATTATAAAACTAAGACTTAAATTAACTAATGAGAATAGAAATCGAATTACTTATATAAGAATAAACATGGAACCCTAACTTCATTATCTACTTCACTTAGAGTCGCTGCCTTTAATCAATACATGCGATGGTTTTGATATCTGATCGAATAACACGAAATAAGTAAAAGTTACCTCTCGGTATACTAGTACCAAAATACGCATACATCCACAAAAGAGATAGAAGATGAGTAGACACCTATCATGTTTAGACCCTATATCTCTATAAAATTTGAAAACATAAAGGTTTGAGTACAAGTTATCCACATAGATCACATAGGGTAGCATAATATCTCTATTTACGCCACAAATCATGATGTTAAAACATCAACCTATCCTATGCTAGCATGGCAAGTTCTAAATCTCAAGATCCACTCTCGTTTAGCAAGAGATTAACAAATTAGATGTTAGCTACGCATCTAAATACATGAAACACAACCATACGAGGATATCAAGAATTCACCACACATAAATCTTTAAGGCATGCAAACTACTAAGCTACATAGATAAATCCGCTAGGATCCCACGACAACGATTAGTTCATAATTGAACCTTTCGTCACCATGGGATTTGATGAAAACATGGTAATGAACAAGATAACAAAGATGAATAAATCAATAATGTAACAAGGTTTAGAGAACAAATCCGTGAATGAAACAAGCATCCAAAAGATACGCCTAACAAAGGAATACAAGAAAACTATGTCTAGATCTTCTTGTTGTCACAATCCTCGCCTTGGCTTCTCGATCTCGTGCTCGGAACGATTTTGAATGATTTCTGGTGTGTAGATGATGATTTTGATGTCCCCCAAGGTGTGTATTTATAGCCCCAAGTGCCCTCTTTTCCAAGTAATTACCGTCTTTGAATTAGAATAGAATTCCGGCAATTTCCGTTCTTGAATGGATTAGAAATGCAATTCCCATGTATAATTATGATTCTAGAAGTTTCTGGCCGTCCAAAACAATTGCCATATTGATTAGGAAAAGATTTGAGCACTTTCCCTATTTGAAATTGAAATCAGAATGTTTCTGTCGAGCCAGGCGCGGCCACGCGCACATACAGCACTCACCAAGCGCGCCCGCGCGCATAGAATTCCTGGAAACCATCAAGCGTGCCCGCGCTCTGCCTCAGTATAAACTGGGCGCGCCCGCGCTCAGTACTGAACCTGTAGAATGTTCTTTCCTCTTTTACTGAATTTTCCTCCGTTTTCAATTGCAATTACCGGCACTTGTTCTATTGACCTTCAAACACCATATAGCTACTGGAAACTCCATTCCTTCACCTAGAAATGCATCCTGCACAATTCTCTAAAAAACAGATTAAAACACACCAATACTTGAGACCGAAACACCAATTCAAGCCGAAATGGAACGATCCAAGTGGATATAAAATCCACTTATCATCTATATCTGTTCCTCACACTTCATATTTCACACCCACGAACGTTCATGATATTTTGCTTAATAGCAGTTTAATCACCGATTCATGGTCACATCATTATGATTTTATTCTAATCTTCGGCTGTCTGTTCATCTTCTTCATTCATGTAATGGCCTATTTATGTCTTGATTGAGGTATAACCCCTTTGTGACTTTTAACACAACCTGCACTGCATAACCATGGTAGTTTGAATGTCTCAGAGCCACAATTTCTCTCCTAGTGATCGTAAACCTGACCTTTCTTCATCTGTCTTTTGCAGATGTCTTCCGACTCAACATATTCTGACCATCTCTCTTCAATAAACCCTGTTCTTGCTAGGTCTGTCGGCAATAGGACTAGATCTAGGGTTTTAATTCCAGATGTTAGTGAACCTCAAGATATCCTTGTGAAACCTCTTAACGTCAATGACTAGACTAAATCTCTAAGTTTAGTTGATTTAGGAGGAGATTGGCCTTCGGATAGTGAGGAAGTATCAAAACCTGACTTTGATCTTTTCCCTGATCCTGACTTTGACCATGAAATAATTGTAGAAAGATAGTTATACAAATAAGAAATTATTCCTTTTTGTGAAAAATCGGATTCCATCATGACCACCGCCAGATTAGACAAGTTCTTCGAGGATTGTCTTCGTCCATCTTGTACTATAGTAGTCCCAGAACCTGGTGCCAGAGCTCATAGGTTTGACATTTTGACTCCTGATCGTGGAATTCCCAACGCCGTCATTTCTATAGATTTTTTGAAGGTGGGCTTCTTTATGCCTATTCATCCTTTTCTCGGAGAGGTTTTAGACTTCTATGACCTTGCTCCAATGCAGCTAACTCCCAATTCCTATCAACTAGCTATCAGTACTTATATTCTGCATACCAGCAAATTCTCTACTCCTTTAAGTGCTCTAGAACTTGGTTATTTCTTCAGGCTCAAAGACACAGGTAGGAGCTCAGGCTGCTTTTACTTATCTGCCTGGCCATGTCACCAAGGCCAGTGCATTAAAAATGTAAAACAAAATTTTGAACAATGGCAAGAACAATTTGTCTATTGCTTTGACTGTCCATCTGTTAGATACGAGTTCAATCGCCGACCCAACATCCCCAAGCAAACCGTCTTAATTGGAACTTGTTTGGAAAGGGCAAAAGAAATTTTGAAACTATCAGCCTCTACTAGAGATTGTATGATTTTGATGACTCCTGAAAACTTGACTTGTTTAGGTTTTCTTCCTTCAAACCATGGTATGAGTTTCTTTGTTGTCATGCTTTCTTTTTCTGTCTGTGTCTTTGTGATTACATCTATTTACTTCACATGTGTTTCTTTAACCTTAACTTGTTTACTTATGCAGATATGGCTCCAAAAGTTCCCTCTTTTGTGAAACGATCCAAGAACGTGGATGAGATCTTCAAGACTGAAGATAAGGAGTTTCCGCTTGCTGCAACTCCAATCAGTCAAATCCCTACTCCTGCATCTGCTCAAAACCAACCATCAAACTCCTCTAAGCGTAAGCTGGCTCAAACAACTCTTGACCTTTCCGGAAGCTCCCAAACAAGGTCCCTAAGGAAGGGAAAGGCTGTGAAGGTTGATCCGACCATCATTCAAAACCATTTCAAAGACATGATCGATACCCATGTTTCTGCTGAGACCATTGCTGGTTGGTCAAAGATAGACTCTACTGAAGTTATCCATGCTATGAGGTTCTCTTCAGCTCAAAACACATTCTTTACCCTTAGATTCTGCGATGAGATTGCAAAGAAAACTCAGTATGATCTCCAATTGCAAGGAGAGGTTTCTAAGCTCAAGGAGGAGCTGGTTGCTAAAGAGGAGAGGGCGAACATTGCCACTGCTGCTGTGAGAAGAGCAAAAGTTGTTGAGATTTCCATTAAGAATGAGAAGGAAGAGCTTCAGGGCAAAGTCAAAACACTAAGGGATGAGAAGCTATCCATGCTTGAGAAAATTGGCAAGCTAGAAGCTCAGGTTGATGCCATGAACGTGGCTGCTAACACTACTAAATCATCCATGCTTGTACATGAGAAGGCTAGGTATGATGAAGGTTATAATGAAGGCATTCGAGACTACATGAGGTCCATGTGGGAGAAGATGCCTGAGCTAAATTGGTCTCTCCTTGGTGAGGATGTGGTAGGAATGATCAACGACTTTGAAAATGAAACTGCGATTCCACAAGACCCTGTACCTCCCGTGGCTACGGTTGAGAGGTCTCCAGGTTCCATCCCTGAGACTACAGTGGTCCCTGCTCCGGAAGCTACTCCACCTGTTCTCCCAGCACCAGATATTGCCAAGGATTCTGACAAAGTTCCTCCTTCTTAAACTTGCTATAAGCTTTATCAAACTTTTGACCACTTGGAATGAGGTTGCGGGCCCCTCGTAGCGCCTCACATGATGTATCCTAATTTTTGTTTCGATGGCCCTTGTGCCTTATAACTCTGAATGGTTTCCTAGGGTCCGCGTACCCTATAACTTTTATGTTTCTGTTAATGACTATCTATTTCTGCTATATCTCTCTGTTTACTTATACAACCATGCATGCTTATCTATTTGCGTTTGAAGCTAATACTGCATATTTTTTCAAACCTCCATAGACTACTCTATCATCATGCATCTTAAAATTTAACTAGTGTCCATATTCATGCACTCAAGCTTACGTGGGCTAACCCATTGTAAGAAACAGAATACATTCGTACTTTTACTTAAACTTTCTTCAAGATAAATGTAACTAAATACAGCTTACTTGTGGATTTGGAAACTCTTTATTTCACACTTCAACACATGTATTCACCATCCTGATCTGAACCGTAGCTTTCCTTACTAATCTTCTATCCTCCTATACTTAAACCAGGTTCCCTGCAAATAGCTGATTAACCCTGCAAACAAAACTTAAAACATAAAACAGAAAACAGTTAAGGTTAGTAAAATTTCTCTTGTTTAATTCGGGTCAACTCTTGGAAAGGTCTCCTGCTTGGCTCCCAATCCTAATCTCTAGGTCCCAACATGCCTTGAGGCATATTGGTTCCTTTTTTCTCTTGGAAAGGTCACCTACTTGGTTCCCAATCCTAATCTCTAGGTCCCAACATGCCTCGAGGCATGTTGGTTCCTTTTTTTTCTTTTGCCTCAAGGCGATTCTAGGAACCTGTGCGCCGTTCTGGGAGTCCACACAGATTCCTCTTCTTCATGTGTCAAGCTAGACATCTTATGAAGGTAAATGCTAAGGAACTTATTCCTTCTTCCCATGTGCCAGAGGCGGTTCCACATGAAGGAGAGTTTATTAGGCTTCTCTTTAAGAACAAGTGTGCCAGTCTAGGCTCCACACAAGTTCCCACTTCCTCTCGTGCCAGTAGCGGCTCCACGGAGGGGTGAAACATATAGTTTCAGGTTCCTGTATGCCAGTCTCAGCTCCATACAGGTTCCTTTAAAGGTGCCTTTTGTCAGGTGTTTAGGTGCCTTTTGTCAGGACTTTAGGTGCCTTTTGTCAGGAGTTTAGGTCATGTGCTCAAGGATCTTGAGGCTTTTAGCAAAAATGTCGTGCTCAGTCAGCTGAGACTTTTCATTCAAATCTACCCAGGAAGCTACCTGAGGCTTTTCTCATGCTCAGGAAGCTACCTGAGGCTTTTTCTCATGCTCAGGAAGCTACCTGAGGCTTTTTCTCATGCTCAGGAAGTTACCTGAGGCTTTTTCTCGTGCTCGTATCAATCAATCACAATCTGCATATTCTGTCAACTCATATTCATACCTCTCGGAACCTGTTCAACTCAGGTTCATATTCGTATACTGTCAATGCTACAGGAACCTATTCATCAAGGAAACCTGTTTCACAATACAAGTACTAAACAAGTACTTAAAAATTTCAAACTGGCATATGAAATAGCTAATCATATCATGCACAATACTGTCTAAGTAGGAATACTACCCCCAATTCTTTTGGGTAATTACGGTTACGTAAAAGAACTATTAGGAAGCTACAATCATCAATACTGAAAGACAAAAATTCAACGTAGAGCTATCAATGCTCAATACTAAAAATTGTCTTGCAAATAGGAAGGTTCACATCAAGTACCCCCCAATTACATGCAAAATTAAATACTGAAATCAACAATTCTGATCAGCTATAACTAACAAGCTACCTTTATTCTTGGGCTGAAAGAGCCTTACTTTCCCTAAAAAAGCATAGTAAAAGAGGATTACTGATAATACTTCTTGAGATGCTCTGCATTCGAAGCTCTCGGAATGAGATTCCCATTCATATCCATAAAATGGTAGGTTCCTTCCCAAATGGCTGACTTTATCTGGTAAGGTCCTTCCCAATTCGCTCCAAAAGCTCCATGTGCCAGAACTTTGGTGTTTGGCATAACTTTCCTCAAAACCAGGTCTCCAACTTTAAAAGGTCTTGCTTTTACCTTTTTGTTGTAATACCTTCGAACTCTCTGCTGATATGCTGCTAGCTTCACTTGCGAATCTGTTCTCAACTCTTCGATCATATCTAAATAAAGCCTATGATTGACCTTATTGTTCTCGGGGTCATAATGCTTTCTCCTCAAAGAACCTGATCCAACTTCCACAGGTACCATAGCTTCACAACCATAAGTGAGAGTAAAAGGAGACTTACTAGTTGTAGTTCTTTGAGTGGTATTGTACGACCACAAGACTCCAGGAAACTCCTCTAGCCAGCTTCCTTTCTTATCTTCAAGCCTTGTCTTCAAAGTATGCTTGATAATCTTGTTCACAGCTTCAGTCTCTTCATTACTTTACGGATAATACACTGCTGAAAATGCTTTCTGAATTCCAAACTGCTCACACAATCCTCTAAGCTCTCTGCTATCAAACTGTTTCCCATTGTCAGAGATCAACTTCTGGGGAAGACCAAACCTGCAAATAATGGCTCGAAAAACAAATTCAGTCAATTTTGATGCTGTAATCTTAGCAAGTGGTTCTGCTTCCGCCCACTTTGTGAAGTAATCAACTGCTACCACTGCATATTTTACTCCACCCTTTCCTGTTGGGAGCTCCCCAATGAGATCTATCCCCCAAATTGCAAATGGCCAAGGGCTAACAATCTGCTTAATAGGTGTTACAGGTCTGCCATCAAAATTTGCAAACTTCTGACAATTGCTGCATGCCTGTACAAACTTGTAAGCATCTGTTTTGAGGGTTGGCCAGAAGTATCCTTGTCGCAGAACTTTCAAAGCTAAAGAGCCACCCCCCGAGCGATTTCCACACACTCCTTCGTGAATCTCTTCTAGAATATACCTGCACTGTTCTCCAGCTACACACTTAAGCAAAGGATGATTGAATCCTCGCTTATATAGGACTCCATCATAAATTACATACTTGGCAACATGATATTTCAATCTTCTGGCTTCATCTTGATTAGAAGGTATCTCTCCTTTTGTCAAATAATTATAGTTGGAGTCATCCATGAATCTTCAACTGGGAATTCAATGTCCATCACCTCTTCTATAAAAACACTAGGTTGCTCTTGAATCTGAAGTGGAATCACACCCAGCAATGTGGATTCTTTTTGTGAACCTAATTTAGCCAATGCATCTGCATTTGTATTTTGCCCTCGGGGTATCTGATCTAACTTTACTTCTATAAATTTTCCAAGCAACTCCTGAGAGTACCTCAAATACAAATCTGTTCATGGACCTCTTACTTGGAATCCACCACGGATCTGCTAGACTACTAACATTGAGTCACTGAACACTCTGATATTCTCGACTTTCATCTCTAATGCTAGCTTGAGACCTGCAATTAATGCCTCATACTCTGCATCATTATTGGTGGCCTTGAAAGCAAAGTGAATCGAACTATGCAACCTATGTCCCTCTGGGCTTACTAGCTCTATGCCTGCACCTGCTCCATTACTGTTAGCAGCTCCATCCACGTACAATGTCCACCAAGGTGCACAATTATCATCTTCCATCTGCTCTTTCTCCAACTCTTTCGGTACCTCCTGGCCAGTAACCTCCACATGAGGTGGAAACTCAATCAAGAAATCTGCCAAAGCTTGGGCTTTAATTGTTGTTTTTGGCTTATACTCTATGTCAAACTGCCCCAATTCCACAGACCACTTCAACATTCTCCCTGAAGTTTCTGGCATGTGCATCACCTATCTAAGTGGGTACAAGGTTCGCACTTCAATTTTGTGTGCCTGAAAATAAGGTCACAGCTTCCTAGAAGCTAGAATCAAAGCATAAACCAGCTTCTCCATTCATGTATACCTCGTTTCTGCATCAAGCAACCTCTTACTGACATAATAAACTGGGCTCTGCTGTCCATCTTCTTCTCGAGCTAAGACTACACTGATAGAATACTCTAACACAGCCAAGTAGAGTACTAATGTCTCTCTATCAACAGGTTTAGCTAACAATGGAGGGCTTCCCAAATGCTCTTTCAGTTTCCAAAAGGCTATCTCACATTCCTCAGTCCACTTGAACTTACTCCATTTCTTTATGGCTTTAAAACACTCTTGACATTTGTCCGTAGACCTCGAGATAAATCTATTTCAAGGCTTCAACTCTTCCTGTAAGAGACTGAACCTCCCTCACAGTTCTTGGTGACTTCATATCAATCAATGCTTTGATTTTGGATGGATTTGCTTATATACCTCTGTGATTCACCATGAATCCTAGAAATTTCCCAGATTCTACCCCAAATACACACTTCTGGGGGTTTAACTTCATTCTGTATTTTTGCAAGATTCCAAACATCTCTTCTAAGTGCTTCACATGGTCAACAGCTTCCTTGGATTTAACCAACATATCATCCACATATACCTCCATGGTTTTGCCAATTTGCTCTTTAAACATCATGTTTACTAGCCGTTGATACGTGGCTCTAGCATTAATCAATCCAAATAGCATACATACATAACAATAAAGACCTCTATCCGTAATAAAAGAAGTCTGTTCCTGATCAGGTTCATACATAGGGATTTGATTGTAACCTGAATATGCATCCATGAAGCTGAGTAAGCCATGTCAAGATATTGCATCCACTAACTGATCAATTCGCGGTAGTGGGAAGCTATCCTTTGGGCATGCTTTGTTAAGATCTGTGAAGTCCATACATGTCCTCCATTTTCCATTGGGCTTCTTTACCAAAACAGGATTTGCTAACCATACAGGATAGAAAGATTCCTTGACCAATCCTGCATCCAATAACCTATCCACTTCTTCTTTCAATGCCTTAGCTCTCTCTCCACTAATTGGTCTTTGCTTTTGTCTCACACCTTTCTTTTCTGGATCAACATTCTATTTGTGACACAATATTTTTGGGTCTATTCCTTCCATGTCTGCATGGCACCAAGCAAAGACATCTAGATTCTTACTCAGGAAAGAAACAAGAGATTCCTTCAAAGTTGGTTCCAGGTGAGATCCAATCTTCAAAACCTTTGTACCATCCTTATCATTTATCTTCACATCCAATGTCTCGCTAGCTGGTCCAGCCTTTGCCACCGTTTCTGGCATTCGAGGATCCAAATCTATATCCATCTCTGCAACCGAATCTTCTTGAGGTTCCTCCACAACAGGTGGTACAGGTGCTTCCTGCATGACATTCCTTCTCTTAGCAACTGGCTGACTATCTTCATCACTTCCACTGTGCTTCAATTTTTGAGAATTATCAACATCCAATTCCTCTGTCATACACACATCACCATCATTGTCCGTAGGGGTGCATTTTTTAAGAGCAAGTAAGGGGTATCTGGTCCCTGAAAAACTGGAATTTCAGCATGAGGTTCCTCTTCTATGATTTCTTCAATCCTCACTGCTCTGCACGATGCTGGCACAAAACCCTCCAATGGCTGGCTACGTAGATCAAATGTTATATCATCCGGATTCTTCCCTGGAAAATCATCTGGAACCACATCCATTGGCTCAGGTAGCTAAGCAGCCTTAGGAGCATGTTGCAAAGCCTTTATGTAGCATTCTATAGACTCATACTGACAACCTCGAACTATACCCATGCCACATGGTGTTGGAAACTTCATAGTCAGGTGATAAATCAAGGTTACCACCCAAATCTCTTTCAAAATTGGTCTCCCAAGGATAGCATTATAATTCATGTTGTCTTCTATAACAATAAACTCTGATAACTGTGTAATGCAGCAAGGCTTATCACCTAAAGTTACTGGTAAACGAATCTTACCTTTGATTGGGACCTGATTATTGGTAAAGCCATACAAGGTATCCTTTGTTGGAGTTAAGTCTCTATCCAGAAAATGCATCTTCTTGAAAGCTGAATACGACAGTAGATTCACAGAGCTTCCATTATCCACCAACACCCGATGAACCTCATAAGACCCAATTCCTGCTTCAATTACCAAAGCATCCGTATGAGGATGATGTACCCAGGAAGCATCCTCCTCAATGAAAGTTATATCTGCATCCTCTCCTTCAAACAATCTGGGTGACCTCTGAGATAGGTTACAAACATTAGTCAATGGTCGTTCCCTAGCTTCACGAGTATACCTTTCCATGGCGTTTCTTCCGTTTCCTCCAACATGGGGACCTCCTATAATGGTTCGTATGCATCCAGTTTTGGGTGGTCCTTCTATCAACACAGGTTCCGGTGCTTTCTGCGTCTTCTCCTCTGTATACTTCTTTCCTTCTTTCCTAAAACATGAGGACTTTTCATTCACAACATAAATATGATCAATCGAAGCTACCAAAGGGATAAAAGTTTCATAGACAAGCCTTTCCTTCTTGGGATTATTGTAGGAAGCTGGTGGTGGCACCTGGTTCATAGCAGACCTGGTAGGATTCACAGCTTCCACTTCAGGCTTCACTTGAGATGTACGACTAACCACCTTCTTACTGTCACGGTTGTTAGGACTTCTTGGCCTTGACCTCTTGTTTCCTGACCATCCACTTTGCTTCTCATAATCTGGATCCTTCTTCAAATCAGCTAAAGACTCCTCAACCAAATGAAAAGATTCTGCTTGTTATTCCCAGATTACACACTTGTATAATTGTAGAAGGGGGGGTTGAATACAATTCTTGATAATTATAAATTTCTGATAAAAACCACAGAAATCTATAAGTAGATAATTGCTGAATGAGAAATGATTCATAAACACATAAAAAAATCAGGTGGTTAAATCTACCACCTGAGACTTTTATTCGAAGAAAACTCTGTGATACAAATGTACACAGCTTCTATTTTTACAACTCTTTGCTTCTAAGGATATTCAAGAAACCCTAAGCAAATATGTCTGTTTTCTTAGTTTCTAAAGAGTTGCTACACTTGGTTATATATCCCAAGTTTACAAGTACTACAGGAATAAGATAATATTAATCTAATTCAAGTTGACTTGCTACTCCACTACAAATCCACATGTAGCCGAAAGATTGTCCTTGTGAACAGATATGTCCCCTGCACCTTTCTTGTATGTACTGTGTAAATGGAATGCTTCTTTCTTCTGCGTTTCCAAAGTATGGCTGCCATACTGCTTTTTATACCTACTATCAACCCATGTGATCTGTCAGTCAAACCTGTCCTTATCAACTGCTAATTCCCAGCTAGCATAGAAGAAAGTGTTAATGATTATCCGTTGATGTTGTACACAGTCATCCGTTGATGGTAGTTTGACCTGTATCCGTTGATAGAGTAGATTTGAGTTGTATCCGTTGATAGAGTCCTGTTCTCATCCGTTGATACACTTTCACTTAGACAGAATTATATAGCATAGCTTATTTACAATTGGCTACCCTATTCTGCCTATCCATTGATGGTCAACATGACTCTGAATAAAAACACTATCAACTGATAGCATAGAGGTACTGCAGTATGCTACAAAACCTCATCCGTTGATGAGCTACCTGTCAACGGATAGAGTTATAATGTCTCATCCGTTGACAGTTACAAAACTTGACTTATACAATTTTGATTGATTGTGAAGTTATCATCAAGTACAACATATTCCTAACACTGCTTGAGAATAGAAATCCGTCAGCGTCTCAGGTTCCTTCCCTTGCAAATCCTTCCAGAAATCAGAACCCCTTTTGACTCCAGCTATCAAGAAATTCTTTATAGTCTCCTCAAATGCTTTTCTAACCTTTGGAACCTCTGCATTAAACCTCTTAAAATATTCTGTCAACGTCTCGGTAGGTCTCTGTTTGATATTGGCTAAGGTATTGGTAGGTGGTGCAAACGCTACGGATGCCCTAAATTGAGTAACAAAGAGCTTTCCCATGCTTTCCCAGGAACCAATTAAATCAGCAGGTAACCTCTTGAACCATTGATGAGCTCCACACTGCAGAGTTGCAGCCAGTAACCTATACCTAGTAGCTTCCTTTACTTGATAAACATCCATCTCTGTGTCGAAACGACTTAAGTACTCGATAGGGTCTGTGGTTCCATCAAACTTCAATTCATTCGAAGGCCTATAAGATCTAGGTAAAGTCGACTTTCGAACTTTCTTGGTAAAGGGAGAAGCAGTTATGGGCCTAGCAACAAGATTCATATCATTCTTGAGTTGAGCCAGTATTTTCTTAATGTCCTCAGCAGTTACCTCTCCAATAGCCTCTGTCTTTGCTTGCTTACTCACTCCTTCATCATCTTGTGACTCTGTAGTACTAGACTCCTTGCTTGTTTCCTCTGAATCTATTTCATCATCCTCAATTATCTCAACAGATGGCTCCTTATCTTTCTTCTTCTTTTGTGAGGAACCTCCAGTTTTCACCTTCTTTTTTCCTTTGAACTCAGTACGGACCTGGGATTGCACCTTCTTGGCAGGAGTTTTATTCTTCTCGAGATTCTCTTGTTCCTCATCGTCACCATCCTGCTTTGGTTCTTCCTCCTCTTCTTCTAATTCATTCTCAGGTCCAAACTCTTTTTCCTCAAAATCCAATTGCTTCAGGGTAACCTTCGACTTTTTTCCCTTCTTTGCCTTTTTTCTCTTTTTTCCTGAAGCTTGTTCCAAGGTTGACAATCGCTCTCTAAAAGTCTTCAAATCCTCCAACACGTCTGCTGAGGTAACCTTCTTTCCCCGGGGAGCACGTTCATCACCATCATGAGTTTTCTCCACAGAACGGGTTGCTTCGCTATCTGAATCGCCTACCATCTTTCCACTCTTAAGATGTTAACTAGGCCCTCCTTCTAGCGCCAATGTTGATGAGTGGATTTCGTAACAACTTTTGTGAGGTTCTCGATGAGTTGTAAGGCTAACGATCAACTGTTCAATGGATGATTTGGGTTGTGTTTGTGGGGTTGAGCTGAGCTCGAGGGTGTCTCCAATAATCTCAGATGCCTTTAGAGAGAATTAGAGAGCTGAATTCATCTTACCCTCAAGGTGCCTACGTATATTTTATATAGGAATCAAGATCACGTAGTTCTAATGCAATTCTGTCTCTACTAGAATAGCTGTATTCGATTACCTAGTTCGTGTAGGACTCAGGTTCCTTTAGAGCCTTTCACGAACTAGTTGATGAAATAGAGTAGAACTCGAGTTCGTACCCATTATAATTTTCTCGTATATCAGAGATATTCTAGGATCATCTGCGCCCTAGAATTATACTCCAATAATAATGCATTTATCTATTCTAGATAGCTTCTAGAATGTTCGATCTGTCGGTCATTCTTAGGAACCTGGTGCTCAAGAACCTATATCTCAGGAGCCTGTTTCTCAAGAACCTCCTTATTTCGGGACATACTGCTCAGGAACCTCTTTCCAAGTACCTGTACCTACACAAATAACAAATATGTTAGACTGGTTAACTCATCTAATATCTTTGCATGTTCTTACCTCTTTTCGTGACTGTAGCTCTACTAATTCGAACTCTTTTGCTTAGAGGAACCTAGTCTTCAAATGATCTACTCAGCTTCCAGACCTTTAGGAACCTCCCTGTATTCATGGTTTTCTTGATCCTTTTTCTGTTTGATGCTTACTTTATGTTATTTAAACTCCACATCTTGTACTGGATCTATCTTCTTGCTCGTATGGATTGAACCCTAAGGCCTTATGGGCCTAAAGTCAGCCCATGGTGATTTTGGGCACAACAAACTTATTTTTGAAAAATAAGATTTTCTAAACGTGGCCTTCAATCCGTCCAAAAATTCAATCTATGTATACAAGTAATAAACTAACTATGGTTATCATTGAGAAGCCTTTTGGTAGAATTCGTGAGTTATGGAATATGGATATGGGGCTGGGTTCTGTAGATCCTCAATTTCGAGTTGTGCATGAAGAAGATGTTAACGCTGATGTTGCTATAGAGGGAGTGAATGATGCTGCTGTGGTCCATGGTGATGATCCTGAAGGAATGGAGGTTGTCAGGTTGCGGAAGATCATGAGATTTTTGTAGGATTGGCTGCACATGTGGAAGCTGGGAATCAGTAATGGAAAACGAAACGTCTGAAGCTATTAGTATTATTGAGAATAATATGCAAGCAACCAGTGCAATACTACAAACCAGCTACATGGACACGATGGTAGACATGTTGGCAGATTTAATTGACATCACTTGATACTATAGCTGAGAGCACAGTTAGTTACAAATATAGAGATAGGGGTTGTATATATAATTATTCTATTAGATCATTCTAGACTCTTTTCCATGTATAAGTAGCAATGTACAGATACATTTCATTCTAATGAAAACAGTTTATTTCTTTCTGAGTTTTAGCAAAGTTAATATGGTATCAGAGCGGTTATACATGATCTTGATCTCCGGTGTCATTTCCGGTGATTAAACGTTAATTTTCCTATGAACATTTTACTGCTACTCTTGCGACGATTGTTATTTTGTTTCTTTTGATGTTCTTGATCATTACTTTGATCAATCTCTCTGGCGAACTTGTTTGATCTCTCTGGCGCTTGTTCAATCACTCTGGAGATTTCTTCATCTCTCCGATCTCCGATTTCTGGTGAACATTGCTGATTCTTTTCTCTTCTTGATAGTAAGATTACGTTTTATTCTTGATTTCTGTACGTTACTCGATTGATTTCTGAAATATTTGCTGATTTGCACGCTTCAATCTGCAAACTACATTTTGTTCATTCTTCCTTATAAATTTCTGAATATTGTTCATTCTGAAATCATATCTGAATTGATCTTAATGATGTCGAATCAAGATGTTTCAAGTGTGTACTATATACATCCTTTTGATGCAATCACGAATCAACTAATTTCTGTAAAGTTCAATGGAACAGGATACACAAATTGGAAACGTTCTATGATGTTAACTTTGTCTGCTAAAAATAAATTGGGATTTGTTGACGGAACAATTACTGCTCCTGCTACTGATGATGCAGCATACTCTTCTTGGACTAGGTGTAATGATTTAGTTACATCATGGATCTTGTTTAATCTAGATGAGAACATTGCTCGTAGTGTGTTGTTTCTCAAAACAGCTAGAGCAATACGGAAAGACCTAGAAGATAGGTTTGGTTTTGTTTATATGACTCAGATTTATTCATTGGAACAAAAATTAGCTGAGATAACTCAAGGAAAACAATCTGTTTCTGAGTTCTATACAAATATTAAATCTCTCTGGGATAGAATGGATGATGCGAATCCAATGTTGAAATGTGATTGTGCAAATTGTACTTGTCAACTTAGTACTAAAGTTCAACAGAAGGTGGATGAACGAAAATTACTGCAATTTTTGATGAAATTGGATGATCGTTACTCTGCTGTTAGAGGACATATTCTCATGATGAGTCCTTCACCATCTGTTTCTCAAGCATACAGATTAATTGCTTAGGAGGAAAACCACAAAGAAATGGCTTAGACTCATAGTGATTCTCTGGTTTTTCTAGCAAACAAGAGATTTCAAGGTGCAGGAAATGGAAAATTCAACAAGCACAAGGCACTGCAACTTCTTTTTCTGGTGGAGGAA
This sequence comes from Kitagawia praeruptora, assembly GCA_037693485.1. NCBI lineage: Eukaryota > Viridiplantae > Streptophyta > Magnoliopsida > Apiales > Apiaceae > Kitagawia > Kitagawia praeruptora. The sequence continues at coordinate 160,482,974 of CM075344.1, read as the reverse complement.
CTAGAAGATAGATAAAGCCTAGATCGAATTACTACTGTACACATTGCAAAGTTCCAGGACATGGCATAGACATATGTTTTAAGATCCATGGATTTCTTATAGGTTTCAAGAATTCAAAGGATAAGAAGTTTGCAGCAGCTGTTTCTCACACTAATGCTGATTCAGATTATGCATCTACTACTGATAAAGATAATGACATTAAGCATCACATTTCTACTGAACAGTATAATCAGCTTATGAGTCTTCTTTCTACACACAAAGTTTCTAGTTCTGATGATAATCAGGTTCATTTGGCAGGTAAAATTTGTATGTTATCTGCACTTGGTTCTAACTGGCTTCTTGACAGTGGTGCTACAGATCACATGGCTCCTAATCTGGATAGCTTCTTATCATATGAAGTTATCATAACTAATGACATAATTACAATTCAAGATGGAACTAAGATCAAAGCAAAACATAAAGGATCAGTTGCTCTTGGAAATAACATCATTCTAAAGGATGTTTTACATGTGCCAGATTTCCAGTTTAGACTAATATCTGTGCATAAACTTTGCAGAGATTTAAATTGTCATTTGGTTTTCTCTAATGACTCATGTTTACTACAGGACCTTTCACAGAGCAAATGTCTAATTCCTCTTGGTAAAATGAGAGATGGTCTCTACAGTGTCAATCCTAATGATATTTCAATTCAGAATGATGAGAAGGTTGCTTGTACTGCTGCTACTAATGAAGGTCAAATATGGCATTTACGACTAGGACATATGCCTTATTCACAGTTGAAGTTGATATTTCCTTCTTCTATTTCTAGGGATTCTTAAGCTACAATTTGTTCAGTATGTCCTCTTGCTAAGCAAACTAGAAATTCGTTTACTCATAGTAGTATTAAAAGTTCTGCTGTTTTGCAATTGATACATGTAGCCTTGTGGGGACCTTACAAGGTCAAAACACATGCTGGTTGTTCTCAGTTTGTCACTATTGTAGATGATTTTAGTAGGTATACTTGGGTATAGCTCATTAAGTACAAGTCTGATGCAGCTTCTGTTATTGAAAATTTCATTTTGTATGCTGAGAAACAATTCAAGAGTAATGTACTATGTGTTCGTTCTAATAATGCACCTAGGTTGTGTGAAGGAAATTTGAAGAAGTTTTTTCATTCAAAAGGTATAATGCACCAAACCAGCTGTGCTTACACCCCTCAACAAAATGGGGTTGTTGAACGTAAGCACAGGCATTTACTTGAAATTGCACGTGTCCTTTTGTTTCAATCAAGGGTTCCTGATAGATATTGGGGAGAATGTGTGCTCTGTGCATGCTACTTAATCAATAGAATGCCACTGGTTAGCATTAAAAATGCAACACCATATTCTATACTATACAAAAAGAATCCTGATTATGACAGTCTAAAACCGTTTGGATGCTTATGTTATGTGACAACTCCAAAAGTACATCGATCAAAGATGGATCCTAGAGCTTCAATGTGTGTTTTTATGGGATATTCACTTACACAAAAGGGATACAAGGTACTTGATTTAGCTTCACAGTCCTTATTTGTTTCACAAGACATAATTTTTCATGAACTAAATTTTCCATATCATAATAAACTTCCAGATAGTGCACAATATTCAGAAACTTCTATATTTCTACCTGTTATCACTACACCATTTTCTGTTTTCGATTCAGATATTGTTCAAAATGATAATTCTCATATTTCTTCCAATTCATCACATGAGAATAATCATTCTTCTGATTCCTTTGATATGCATTCTGATACATATTCTAATACACATTCTGATATGCATTCTGATACACATTCGGATGGTTCTACCTCACACAATACTATGAACACACTTAGATAATCTTCACGAGCAAAAACACAGCCTTCATACCTTAAAGATTTTTACTATCATACAGTTGTTTCTTCTCATCATACAACTTTACTGTCACAATTATCTACTATAACTGAGCCTAAAAATTATAAAGAGGCTTGTCTGCATTCTCTTTGGCAAGAGGCAATGCAAAAGGAAATCAAAGCTCTAAATGAGAATCATACATGGGATTTAGTTCTGTTGCCTCCTGGTAAGAAATCAATTGGTTGCAGGTGGGTATATAAGGTTAAACTAAAAGCATATGGATCTCTTGAACATTGCAAAGCACATTTAGTTGCAAAAGGCTACAACCAACAACTAGGAATAGATTACGAGGAAAATTTTTCTCCAGTTTTTAAGATGAATATGGTACGTTGTTTGATTGCACGATATCAGCTCGATGTAAACAACGCTTTCTTACACGGGGATTTATATGAAGATATGTACATGGATGTTCCTGAAGGTGTTGATAATCCATTTGGATTGGTGTGTAAACTTCGAAAGTCTTTATACGGTTTAAGGCAGGCATCACGTCAATGGTTTGACAAGCTTCTTGCTGAACTAGTTGAACAAGGTTTTGTACAATCGAAGAATGATTATAGCTTATTTATTAAAAGGTTTGAGGAACAAATTACCATCATGGCTGTCTATGTAGACGATATTATCATTACTGGTACTGATAGTGAAGCTATCTCACAGATCCAAACTCATTTGAATGACACTTTCAGTATTAAAGACTTGGGCCGTTTGAATTATTTCTTAGGTCTTGAAGTGGATTATTTACCAAATGGTGGTATTGCTCTTACTCAGTCAAAGTTCATCAGAGAGTTACTAAATGACTTACCATTTTCATTGCTAAAGAAAGCTACTACTCATTTGCCACAACATTTAAAGCTTACTGCAGAAACAGGTGATCTCATTCCTAATCCAGAATTGTATCGATCTCTAGTAGGCAAGCTAAATTATCTTACAAATACTCGTCCAGATCTTAGTTACTCAGTACAAGTGTTAAGTCAGTTTATGCAGAAACCTAGAACTACACATTTTGATGCTTTGATTCACACTTTATCCTACATTTCTACTACTTCACATCAAGGCATTCTTTTACAAGCCTCAGATCAACTTAGGTTACAAGCAGATTCAGATAGCGATTAGGCATCTTGTCTAGATACTCGTAGGTCTATAACTAGATACATTTTGTTGTTTGGGCAATTCACCTATTTCGTGGAAATCAAAGAAACAGAGCACTGTGTCTAGGTCATCGTCTGAAAGTGAGTATCGAGCAATGGCTTCTGCTACAGCCGAAGTTACATGGACTGTACGTTTACTAGAAGAACTTGGAGTTTGTAATCTCAAGCCAGTAACCTTGCATTGTGATAATCAGTCTTCGATTTACATTGCCAAGAACCCAGTATTTCATGAAAGAACGAAACACATCGAGATAGATTATCATTTCACACGAGATAAAATCATTAAAAGTCTTCTTCAGCTCACGTATCTTCTAACTAAAAACCAACTTGCTGATGTGTTCACAAAAATCCTTCCTACACAGCAGTTTGATGTTCTTTTACACAAGTTGGGAATGCTTTCCACGCCTTCCAACTTGAGGGGGGATATTGAGAATAATATGCAATCAATCAGTGCAATACTACAAACCAGCTACATGGACACGATGGCAGACATGTTGGCAGATTTAAGTGACATCACTTGATACTATAGCCGAGATCACAGTTAGTTACAAATATAGAGATAGAGGTTGTACATATAATTATTCTGTTAGATCATTCTAGACTCTCTTCCATGTATAAGTAGCAATGTACAGATACATTTCATTCTAATGAAAACAATTTATTTCTTTCTGAGTTTTAGCAAAGTTAAGAAGTATCACTTTGTTATTTTGTTTAATCCCAAGTATAAGTGTTGGGGTCCGGTTAGGTGCATACGTATGCACCGGACTGTTTATAGAACATACGACTTTTGTACCGTTGGATCAACCATCCAAAGGCCCGGATTAAAAAAAAAATTAACACCGTACCGCAGAAACTTTCCGCGGTACGGAGAAATTACAAAAATGTCCTCACTGTTCACGTACCACAGAAAGTTTCTGCGGTACGGTGAACAGTAGATTTTTTATGTGAAAACAGGGGGCATTTCGGTAATTGCCTCGTACCGCGGAAACTTTCTACGGTACGGTGTTAATTTTTTTTAAATCTGGGTCGTTGGATAGTTGATCCAACGGTGTAGAAGCCGTATGTTTTGTAAACAGTCATGTGCATACGTATGCACATGACCGGGAGCCATATAAGTGTTTATCTGTTTAGTCTATTGGTTGTGGGGCTGTTTTTATTCGTTGGGCTCGGGAGGTTGTTGAAGTTGTAAGCCATGTATTGGTTGTATTGGTTATGATCTTGTACTCTGAAGTCTATTAATATATCTATCCTTTGCTTTTAAAAAAAAAAAGAGAAAAAAAAGAGAATCTGAGTTATTGAGAAAACCGAAATACTTAATCGACCCATAAATTTCATTTTAATATAAGACATCATAAAATTCAAAAATTAACTAAAACATTACCATAATTATAATAAAAGTTACGAATTTATATAAAAATATATTTTGAATTTACAAAAAGGACATATATGATTGATGTTCCTGAGGTTACCTCAGGAAAGTTACCTGAGGTAACTATGATTCCCATATGAATGCACGAGGGTATAACTGTAATTGCAGACTTTTTTTAGAAGATTTTCAATATTTACAAAAATACCACAATATTTTTATACTGAACCTCAGGTAACTCTCCTGAGGTAATCTCAGGAGCTTTTTTCTCATTAAATTTTCCTTAACATATTTGAAGTATAAACAGTATCCAAAATTTTAACTATCAATTCATAAAATTTCCAAAATACCTCCTTTTTATTATCATGATTTACACATACATATTTAATTTTTTTTGAGCATATTAAAGAAATCAGTACGTTTGTGAGAACATAAATGATTAAAGTTTAAGTCGATAATTAATACTTTAATTTATATTGTTGTATGTTGTCAGTATGTCTTTTATCTATATATATTTTATTATTATAGTAAGCTGTCGATAGAAGAAAAATTAACAAAAAAATGGTTTTAAAAAAAATGAAAATAGTTTATTTTATTATCAATGTGTGAATTTAATTTCAACAAAATGTGTTCACTAAATTATATAATACTAGCTTTTAACTCATGTGATATACGGGTTTTTTTGATATGCTACAAATTTTATTTTATGTTATAATTATGTTTTTGTATGATCATTTTATTAAACAGTTATTTCAGTTTTAATTAATATAATTTAATGTAATTTAACATAAATTTAATTAATGACATACATGGTTGATATGGGTTAAAAATAAGCCCTAAAGACACATTTAATGTGGCATTAATTAGACCCAATGTGGTCAAAGCGTGGGGCCCACCAGATGGGCCCAAACCCTATTTATGATATTAATTTCGTAATTAATATTAAGGGTAATAACCAGCTCAGCAATAAGAGTCAAATAAGGATATTACTCCTGCTTGACTTAGCCTCAAAGGCACCTATTTAAACAAGGAAACTGATTCCTATAAGGAAGGAGTCTAGAACCTTCCTCAAGGCGGTGACTTGCCCACCAAGTCACCTAATTCTACTACGATCCTAGGGCTTTTCAGCCTATATAAGGGCCTGACCCCTCATTCTCAGAACTACGTTTTTGGCTTGATTCTCAATAACGGGATACGTAGGCACTCTGTGAGGGCCGATCAGTCTCGAACACGGAAACAACCATTAAAGCTCGAAGCTCAACAACCCTAGCATTAAATACGATTTATAATCTACTTTTTATTCCACAACATTTGGCGCCGTCTGTGGGAAGAAGACATCAACCATGGTAACTACACGAAGAACAACACCAAGCTCTACCGAGGCTTTACCAATTAGCTCTGCTCCGCCAGTCACTGAGCAAGTACCCCCAGCAACAGGGGCGATCACTCAAACTCAAGTTTCTCAGCCTCCAGGGACGAATCCCCATGCTGAGAGAACATTACCCATGGTCGTCCATCCAAGCCAAGAAACTAGCTCTTTTCAGATGGTGGTTTCTCCTTTGGTTGATCCCAATCGCCCGTTACCACCAGGGGTACAGATCCATACTACGGATCTCCCCATGAATACCAACCCGATGTATGGTCTGCCTAACTACCCTCCAATTACTCAAGGTCCTGGACCCAGTGGCCATGCTTTGTAGATCCGAGATCGAGAGTATGTTGACTACTCTGGCCCCTATACTGATGATTCATCGTCTGATGATGATGATCGTGATGAAGCCCCGAGGAGGCGACGTGCTAGCAGAGAACCAAGAAGGAGAACACAAACTATCCATGATGGACCCCCTTTGATAGCTGCTGAGAGAATCAAGGCTCATGAGGCCGAGATTTTAAGGATAAAGGAAGATATTGCGAGAGAACAAGCTAGGTTGAATCAAACTCAACCTCCTCCCACCTCAGGACCGATTCCCATTATAGACTTAGAGAGGTCTTCAAGAAGGCATAAAAGGGCTGACGCCCCTACTGGAAGAACAACAAGGGTAGAAACCCCCAGGAGCAACCCCAAGGATCTGATGCCACTTGGGGATCCTGATGATCCCACACCCCCGTTTACCGAGGAGGTGATGAATGCTCACATCTCCAGGAAGTTTAAGATGCCGACAATCAAGGCTTATGATGGAACGGGTTATCCCATAAATCATGTTAGAACGTTTTTGAACGCACTGCTGTTGCAGCCTGTAAGTGATGCCTTAAAATGTAGGGCATTTCCCCAAACCCTGTCGGGCATGGCTCAAAAATGGTACAGCCGCCTACCAACGAATTCAATTGGCTCTTTTAAGGAGCTAAGCGCCGCTTTTGTTAGCCAGTTCATCAGCGGGAGAGTTCATGAAAAAAGCTCCGCATCTCTTATGTACGTGGTGCAAGGGAATAATGAAAATTTGAGAGACTACCTCAAGAGGTTCACTAAGGAGACATTGAACATCACTGATTTGGAAAACAAGGTGGCCATGGTAGCCCTAGAACACGGAACCACTGATGAATTCTTTAAAAGGTCATTGGCAAAGCATCCTCCTGAAAACATGGCCGAACTCCAACGAAGGGCTGATAAGTATATCAAGGCTGAGGATAGCATGAAGAAAGAAGCCACGGGAGGTAATGGCAAAGGTAACAATGACTCCAAAAAGCAAAAGCAAGACCAGGAGTATGATGCTAAGGACAAGTATCCCCGTACTAGCAAAGACTATGAGTCAACACCAAAGAAGAATTTCGGACCGAGGTTTTCTGACTATGCAAGCTAGATTGAATGCACCTAGGAGTCAAATCTTGTTAGAAATTGAGAAGGATAAGGACTTTCGATGGCCGAAGCCACTCAGGGGCGATCCCGCCAAGAGGAACAAGGATTAATACTGTAGGTTCCACCGAGATGTGGGATGTGATACGGATGATTGCAGACAGTTAAAAGACGAGATTGAGTTCCTGATTCGCAAAGGGAAACTGAATAAGTTCACCAAAGGTGAAGATCGTGGAGCCCAAAGAAGGGATTATGACAGGAGAGACAATGATAGAAGGGATAATGATCGTGATCGTAACACACAACCCCGAGGGCCAGTTATCAACATGATCTGGAGAGGCCCGACAGCGGCCGACACAACAAGAAACTCTCGAAAAGCGTATGCCAGAGAAGTGATGCACATCGTGGGAGAAGCCCCGAAACGTGCTAGAACCGAAATAGTGATTGGTTTTGATGATTCTGACCTTGAAGGGGTGAAGTTCCCCCATGACGACCCGTTGGTCATAACTCCTGTGATTGGAAACTCAGAGGTAAAGCGAGTCTTGATAGACAATGGAGCTTCTGTGGATATTTTGTTTCATGATGTGTTTATAAAAATGGGATACACTGATTCTCAGTTGACCCCGACCAACATGCCCATTTATGGGTTTATTAGAGTTGAGTCCAAAGTTGAGGGGACTATTCAGTTGCCCATGACAATCGGGCAAGAACCTAAGGAGGCTACTTAGATGTTGAATTTTCTGGTAATCAAGGCATCCTCGACTTATAATGCAATCTTGAGAAGGACTGGACTTCATACGTTCAAGGCTGTTGCCTCCACTTACTACATGAAGATTAAGTTTCCAACCCGGAATGGTGTCGGAGAACAAAAAGGCAACCAGAAGATGGCAAGAAGTTGTTATATATCTGCTTTAAGAGCTGATGGAGTAGGGGCAGGTACTCCCGATTGAAGACATGGATGTCCGTAGTGATGATGAACACCGAGGGAAGCTAGTAGAGGATTTGGTCCCCATACCTCTAGAGCTGGGCAATCCTGAGAAAGTCATTATATAGGGGCTTCATTGAAGGAACCCTTGAAGGGCAGGTTGCCGACATTCTTACAAGAAAACAGTGATGTGTTTGCTTGGACCGCAACTGATATGCCAGGGATCGATCCCCAGCTCATAACTCACAAGTTGAATGTCGATCCCGACCGGAAAACGATAAAGCAGAAGAAGAGGAATTTTGCTCCTGAAAGGCAAGAAGCCATTAAGCAAGAAGTTGACAAGCTTTTGGAAGCTGGGTTCATTGAAGAGATTCAATTCCCTGAATGGCTAGCTAACCCCGTAATGGTCAAGAAGGCGAATAGGAAGTGGAGGATGTGTATAGACTTCACCGACTTGAATGATGCATGTCCAAATGATTGTTTTCCCCTACCAAGGATAGATATGTTGATAGATGCCACAGCTGGACATGAGATGTTGAGTTTCATGGATGGGTTTAGCGGCTACAATCAGATTAAGATGCACAAGGATGACATCCCAAAGGTATCTTTCATAACTGACTTTGGTGTTTTCTGCTATCTTGTTATGGCTTTCGGTCTAAAGAATGCAGGTGCTACTTACCAACGACTAGTCAATAAGATATTCGCCCATCTGATCGGAAAAACCATGGAGGTCTATGTTGATGACATGTTAGTCAAGAGCCTTTCCAAGGCTGACCACATTAAGCACCTCAGAGAGGCATTTGAAGTGTTGAGGCACCACAAGATGATGTTGAATCCAGCCAAGTGTGCTTTCGGCATTGGATCAGGAAAGCTTTTGGGTCTGATGGTTTCAAAAAGGGGCATCGAGGCCAACCCCGACAAGATCAAAGCAATTATGGACATGGAACCCCCCCGATCTATACGAGATGTACAGAAGCTAACTGGCCGGGTTGTAGCCCTAGGGAGGTTCATCTCCAAGTCTGGTGACAAGTGCTTGCCTTTCTTTCAAGCATTAAAGAAGGTGAAAAACTTTGAGTGGACTCTTAAAAGCCAAGAGGCCTTTGAACAGCTAAAGAAATACATTGCCGAAGCCCCGTTGTTGGCCAAACCTAGTCCCGGAGAGACTCTTTATTTATACTTGGCGGTATCTGAACAAGCATTAAGTGCTGTTCTCATTCGAGAAGAGGGCAAAGTTCAGAAGCCAATCTACTATGTGAGCAAAGTGTTGCATGGGGCTGAATTGAATTACTCCCCCATCGAGAAGTTTGCTTTGGCATTGATAACAACCTCGAGGAATTTACGACCGTATTTCCAAGCACACAAGATCGAAGTCCTGACAGACCAGCAGTTGAGAAACATTTTGCACAACCCTAAAGCCAGTGGAAGGCTAATCAAGTGGGCAATCAAACTTGGAGAATTTGACATCACATACAAGCCTCGGACAGCCATTAAGGCTCAAGCATTGGCTGACTTCGTGGTTGAATGTACCATTAGCAACCAAGAAGTCGGGGGGCAGGAGATAGTAACCACCCCTGGAAGTGAGAATAAAGATGAAGAACTTGTACCTGAGCTAAAAGAGTATTGGGTGCTCTATTTTGATGGAGCATCAAAAACAAAATCTAGTGGTGCAGGTTTGGTCTTGCAAAGCCCCGATGGGTTCATAGTTGAGTACGCTTTGAAGTTGGACTTTCGAACAACCAACAACGAATCTAAGTATGAAGCCTTGATAGCTGGATTAGGCTTGGCCAGAGTCATGAGGGTCAAGAACCTCAAAGTTTGTGGAGACTCAAGGCTTGTAGTATCACAAGTTAATGGTGAGTTTGAAGCAAAGGATGAAACTATGGCGAAATATCTGAGAATCGTGAAAGCTGTTATGACTTAGTTGATGAATGCTATGTGGAGCATATTCCAAGGGAAGAGAACGTTAAGGCCGATGCCCTGTCCAAGTTCGCTTCTTCCGAGATAGAGAATTATGCAGGGAGTGTTTACTTCCAGGTCTTGAAGGCCCCGACTATCAACTCAAAGCTGGTGGCACCAATTGATGTAGGAAGCTGTTAGATGGATCCTATCAAAGCTCACCTAGAAACCGGATGGCTCCCTGACAACGCCGTGGAGGCACGAAAGTTGTCAGTGAGAGCATTGAGATACGCCTTGATCAAAGGCATCCTTTATAAGAGATCGTTTGTCATCCCATATTTGAAATGTTTGAGGCCCCAATAGGCTAAGGAAGCATTGAAAGAAGTTCATGAAGGGATCTGTGGGCAACACTTGGGGGGTAGAGCCCTAGCCCACAAGATCGCTCGTCTGGGATTCTATTGGCCAGAGATGTTGGCAGATGCGCAGAATTATGTCAAGAAGTGTGATAGATGTCAAAAGCACGCCCCCATTGTAAGGCAGCCGCTTGAGATGTTAACCTCAGTTAACTCTCCCATCCCATTCGCAATGTGGGGGATGGACATACTTGATCCTTTCCCTATGACATCAGCGCAAAGGAAGTTTTTGATAGTGGCCATCGACTACTTCACCAAGTGGATTGAGGCTAAACCTCTAGCCAAGATAACCACCAAGCAAGTTGCCCAGTTCTTTTAGGAGAACGTCATTTGCAGGTATGGAATTCCCCAAATTCTTGTGACAGATAATGGGACACAGTTCAACAATGAAGAGTTTAAGAAATACTGCGAGGAAAATGCTATTGAGCTTCGTTTTACTTCAGTAGCACATCCGCAAGCTAATGGACAGGCAGAGGTAGCTAATCAAATTATCCTTGATGGACTAAAGAAAAGAGTGGAATGCTCAAGGAACACTTGGGTGGATGAGTTACTGCCTATACTCTAGGCATATCGCACCACTTGTAAGGTGACAACTGGAGCAACCCCGTTTTTGCTGGCTTATGGAGCCGTGGCAGTTGTGCCCTTGGAGATCATGCATGCATCACCTAGAGTTGAGGCATACGAACAAGAAACCAATGCAGAAGGCATGAGGCTCGCCCTTGATCTAATTGATGAAATTAGGGACGAGGCAAACGCCAAGAATGTGGAGCATCAAAAGAAGGCATCCTTTTACTACAACCATAGGGTTAAGGAGAGGTTCTTCCAGCAAGGTGACCTGGTTCTGAGAAAGATAGAGGCTTCTGGAGTTGGACAAAAGGGAAAGTTGGCCCCTAACTGGGAAGGGCCATATCGAGTCATGAAGACACTAGGATGAGGAGCATACAAGTTGGAGACGTTATATGGGAATGAAGTGCCACGAACTTGGCATGCTCTAAATTTGAAGATTTATTATGTGTAAGCCTTCCTAGTAAGGACTTGGCTTTTATCTATCTATTAGGAGAAGTAGAAATAAGGTTCGATGAAACAATTCCCGGGCCTAGTACCCCAAGTAGTACAGTAGTAAATTATGTAAGGGTTGAACCCGATTCAAGTTATTAATGCAAGTTTGTTTTCCATTCTATGATTGTATGATTTTATGTGCCAAGCACCTGATGAGTGCAAGTCAAAGATGACCAAGTAACGAAAATAAAGAATACACAGATGGAAATAAAACAAGTGCATAAATAAACTCCCCCAAGGGGCCGAAGTTGGAGTTAAGTTACAAACCATAAATAAAAGTTAAGTCTCGAAGGACCTTGATTAAAAACTGGAAAGATAAAGCCACAAGCGGCTAACAAGGCCATGCAAGGCCACTTACTCCCCGGAGGATTCCCTTACCACTTCTTGCTCTCCTCCCTCCTCCTCTTCATCTTCCTCATCCTCCTCTTCGGAGCCTTCATCATTTTCATCATCGTCATCATCTTCGGCTTTCGTCTCCATAGGTTGCGCCGCTCCCTTCTGCACCACGTCCCTTTCTTCTTCTGAAGTCTCGGTCGAAGATTCGACCCTGGCACGAAGTTGCTTGCCGGGGAAAGATTGCCTCACAGCTTCCTCCCTCTTTGACATAGCCTTTTTCCCAGCAGAACGGGAAGAGGACGATCCGGAGCTAACAACATTTGCCTCCTTCCTCATACCAGAGACGGCTACCCCCAGAGCCTGATGCATGATCCGCTTGACTTCCACCACCAACAGCCCAATTAGGGCAAGAAAAGTCTGCTGGGTTGACCACTTCAGGATACTTGTTACTAACCGCACCAACGGCTTTGTTCCAACCAACAGACATGTTAAAGGGCCGCATTTCATCATCATGCTTATCTATCATCTCATAAAATCTTTCTGACCTATGGTAGGCATCAATCACTTTGTCAGCTTTGGAAGAGAACTTCTTGGCCATAGAATGAAGATTCTTTTGAAGAGAATGGCAATTGGCCTCAGCCCGGACAGCTCTGAAGTCCAAGTCTTGAATCTGCTCTTAAAGCTTTGCTTTCTCGTTCTTCAGTATGGCATTATCATCCCTATGAGCACGACCTTGGCGGGTCGCGAATTGAAGATAGGCATTGACCTACAATAAAGGAGTTAGAAAGACATTTATAACCAACGAAGTAAACAAAAACGTTAAGTACACAAGTTGGTACCTGATATAAGGCCTGGGCTTCGAGGCGCTCGGATTCGTCAATTTTATCCCCCGCAGTGACGGTTAGGAGATCATGAGGGGTGATAGAGAGCCTTGACCAATCTAAGGACAAGGCAGAGCTCCCCATAACAGAATCTTGCTCGCAGATGCCCCAATCTGGTGTGAAGGGAACTCTAACGCCTTCACCAACATTTCGAGACCTTTTTCCCCCTTGGCTACATCCCGCCAGAAATAGAGGAACTTGTCTTTCAGGAGGATTCAGTTGAAATTCCGCCTTCTTTATCATTCGCCTTGTGACATTTGGTTGATTTTCAGGGAGATTGTCCAACTCCTCAGCAGCTGAAATATGAAAGAAAAGATATAGGAATAAGAACAAACATAGTTCATAATGAAGTCATGAAGGAAAAATTACCCTCAACAGAAATAAAGCTTAAGCCAGCTTCGATAAGCTTCTTCTCAGTAAGAATAGTTTTAAAATGGGTACACCCGTTATCGGCAAGTAGTTTATCCCCGTCGATCAATTGTTGGTCGGTAAGGTCACACACGAAGTGTGAACTATCCTCCACGAACCCGAATCTCTTAACAAAAAAGTGGCCCCAGTCGCCACCTTCCCATTCCAAAATGGCAAATTCCCTATCCCAAGTATGATGAGAGTCGGGAAAGGAGAAGGAGTTTACAATAGGAGGGAGCCTGCTTCGGAGTTGAAAACCAACATATCCTGGTAAGGACTCACGAGAATTCTTGATCATGAAGATGTTTCTGAACAAAGTTATATCCCAAGTGATTTCCAACTCCTTACACCTTAGCATGAAGATAATCAAGAACCTCCAGGAGTTAGGATATAGTTGACACGGGTGGATTTGGAGCTCCGCCAGGAACCTGATAATAAAGGGATGAACCGGGAACCTCAATCCCGCCTCCAAAGCACCTTTAAAAACACATAATCTTTCTGGGTGCCAATTGCAAGTCCGGTCTCCCGGATTTGGAAGGAGAACCTTAATCACATCGGGAAAACTGTACTTACTCCTAATCTTCACGATATCCTTCTTTTTCAACTTAGAATGACAATGGAAGGCAACCAAGTCTGAACTGTTGGGAAAAAGTTTTTTTAAGTTAAAAACGACGCCGCAACCGTTCATTGCGGCATGTGTCTTTTTTCCTGCCACAATGAACACTTGCGGCAGTGTACGAGTTGGTGGTTGTGAGCCTTTTTTCAACCAACGGTGGCTATGGAAGGGCACTCGTTAATGGTATATATTATATTATATTTATAGTATAGTATCTTTATAGTATAATATATCATAAAATTATGTATAATTTTTTCTTAAGTACTTGCATATTTTTTTTAATGGTAAACAATAAATAATAACATATAAAGTTATTTATTAATATCTATTTTTAGATTTTGTGATGCATATTTAAAAGTATTAAATTTTGAGTAATATTGGGGATAATTAAATAAGGTATCAAAAATAGTTTTTAAGCAATGTATCAATGACACGAAGATATAGCCTATTTTTTATTGATACGAAAGTATGACCTATTTTAGTTGGGGTGAGTGCCCAAAATACCCACTTTTTTACTACCCACGTACCAAAATATCCACATCCCGCGCTGCGCACCAAAATGCCCATGGGATACGCCTATGGGTGAGGAGTATCCCCACATACGCCTATGGGGTTGGAGTATTTTTGAAGATACGCTTGTATGTTCGGAGTGAATAATGGATGCGCTACCAGGAAAGGCGTAATTGAGCATATGATACGCATTACCATTAGGTGTATCCGGTGTAACGTAACTATAACATGCGTGATGACGTCATTTGACGTCATCTGTCATTTTCTCAGATTTTACGCGAGATTCTCAGCTATGGCAATTTTTTGGCAGTTTCACCGGAAAATAGGAAAAACCGGCCATACTCCGTTCAAAGCATCTTCCCATAACGTGTTAGACACCAATAGAATCGTCTTTCGACGATCTACACAGCTATATCAATTTGAAACCATTTTTTTTACCGGATTTGCAACGCTGACGACCTTAGTTTATTTTTTCGATCTGTTCGTTATTTGTTTCGATCGACCTCTTCGTTCAACCTCCGTGCACGTATTATACATCTATGGATTCGGCTTTCAGTGGTCTACACAACGGTACCAATTTTAATCCATATCCATCCCTAGATTAGAAACCCCAAATCTTGTTTTTGTAGAGGTTCGATGATGAAGAAGATGCTACAGTAACCTCTACAGTAATTGGATACGCCTATGAAAAGAGCGTGTCCCACGGGCATTTTGATCACCTGTTTCCGCGCCAGTTTCCGCGCGTGTCTATTTCGGTCAATGGGTACCCAAAAAATGGGTATTTTGGACATTCTTTCTTTTTAGTTGGTGATGTTGTTATATCCATGAATGTGTCACGTGAAACTTAAGATTTATTTTAAAAAAATTAAATTACGACATAAATATTTAAGTAAAAACAAGACATGTTCGTGCGAAAATAAAATTTTAAAAATAGATAGGTCTTCACCATCTTCACCATTTTAAAGTTTAAAAACTAAAAGACCCTTTTTACTATTTTGCACTTATTTTAAGGAAAAAAATAAATAAGAGAATTTACCGAAATTACTGATTTTCAAGTTTGTTTTTGCAGTTTTACGTTCTTTTGAAAATCATTGCAAAAATACATTATTTCGTTTTTTTTTGCAATTATACGTTCTCCTCTTTTTTTTCTCTGCCTTCTTTCTTCTTTCAGCGTGCCCCTTTTTTCTCCCCCTCCCACCCAGCAACCTACTCCGACGAGTACCTTAGATTCTGGCGAGCTCCATCGGCGACCTCTCTCCTCCACCCCACCTCCATCGCCGACCATCACCATTTCCGCTCCCCCAACTCCGACGTATCATCGACACCGGCCTCCATCTCCGACCCCAACCTCCACCTCCGATCTCCGGCGCTACAGGCGTCTCCAATCTCCGTTTTCACGCAACATAATTCAATTCGCTAAGAATAAAACAGAATTAAACAAGGAGAAAGTACACATACCTGTTTTCACGAAACATAATTCACTTCTCTTGGACTTCTCTTGGATGTTCTTCGATTTCGATGAATTTGAGTGTTACAACTGGTTGATTTCAGTTGATTTGGTTGCTTTGTGAATTGGGTTGAAATAATTAAGTTGCAATTGGTTGATTTGGATTGCTTTCATATTTATTAAATTTTCAAAAAAGTTGCATCCGTGGTTGATTTCAGTTGATCCGTATTTTTGCAAATTTTTTTAAATAGTCCGTATTTTTGCAAAAACAAAGCTAAAACAATAGTATTTTTGCAAAAAGTTTAAAATTATTAGATATTTTTCAAAAAAGCTCAAAAAATAATTACTTTCATAGATTATTTTGTCTACTAAATTTTAATATTACATTTAATATCTTCATTTAAAGTTGAAAACTAAAAAATATCAAAAAAAACAATTTCTTAGACTTCATGATAATGTACATCAAAGCTACTTTTCATAAGCAAATAAAAATTGCTTTAAAATAAAATAAAATAAAAATTACTCTAATTCATAAGCAAATGAAATTCATTTTAGAGCTTTTTTGATAAATAAATTGAAAAAAGTAAATTTTTACAATTTTACTTTTGTTAAGAATTGTTATTTGCAATTTTACCATTTTAATTGCAATTATACCAATTTCTTGTTAAAAATTGCAAAAATACTAGTACGGTATCTTTTATCATTAACCCAACGAATCTTCAAATGTTCTTCTCCTTTAAAACCCACATGCCCAGTCCATCTTTTCACTCATTTTAAGCACACGTGTTCAGTTGTTCACCTTTGTTAAAAGCTAGCCATTGTTCCAACATCTTATATATATTCTTACAAATCTATCTATACTTACAAATACATATAATTAGGCTTATCTCTTTACATTGTTGTTTCATCGCCTTTTGTCATATTTTCAACTTCTCCTCCACGGTTGTTCTCTTTATCTCCTCTCCCATGTTCAAAGCCGACGCTACTGACTCCTCCGGCGACGAAAACGACGCCGTTCTCCTTAAAAGAAGGTGAGAGGCCTGCGGCCCCGGTGTTCGAGAAGGGGGAAGGCCGCGGGGGTGGGGCGTTAATCGGAGAAGGAGGTGGTGGTGTTGGTGGTGGCGGCAGGAGTGGGTGAGATAGGGTGGGGAGTCGATCGGGTGGTGGTGGTGGAGATGAGCATCAGCGAGTTTGAAATGTAAATGGAGAAGGCGGCACCGCGGCAGTGTTGAGATGAACATAAAAGAAAACCGTATTATTTCAAAATGAATGTATTATTGCAAAGAAAACTTGAAGATCGTATTACTGCAAACTAAAGTCAAGAATGCCGTATTTTTTATAATTTCTCTTCATTTTAACACTTTTAGTTTCCCATGTAAATAAATATTAATTTTATACTTCCCCAAAAATATCAAAACGACGCCGTTGACGAGTTAGATGAGTTGTGTGGCTGACAACTTCACACGTGGTGTAATCAGGGGATAAATACAAACCTATTATCCATAACAAACGGCCGGAATCGAGACTAAACCAAACCAACGGTGGCGATATTATAACCTCTCCTCTCAATTCATCCCAGTCGTTTCCTCCCCTCTATCCTCTCCTCTCCGTCGTCCGATCTATCATCCCGCTCTTTTTCAATTCCACCACCAGTAAGTCCATTTCCACTCATATATATTCAATAAATCTCGATACGAGCGAGAATCGAATCCATTACCTCGAAGTTGATAACATATTATAGGCCTTAATAACAAACACACACATACACCTTTTTTTTTAGTTAGATTTTTTTACTTCTATTATTATCGAGATATTAATACATTTATACGAGCGAGAATCGAATTTAGGAGCTCGACGAGATATTTCGGTACACGTATCTCGAAATCTCGATACGAGCGAGAATCGAATAGAACATGTTGATGATGGATGATATAGGTGTTAATAACTAAAACGGACAGACACGTGGCTTTTTAATTAGGGTTTGTTATTGATGAAATGTTTGATTTTGTGTTTGAGCTAGGGTTTGATGGCGGAGGCACCGGAGAGTCCGTGTGTAGCGAGTCCGGAGAGTGTAGGCGAGTTTCGACACGAAAGCGGAGGAGATCAGAGCCCGAGGTCGTTCCGTGAGCAGGATAGGTTTTTACCGATAGCGAATATTAGTAGGATTATGAAG
The DNA here is from genome assembly GCA_037693485.1 of Kitagawia praeruptora. NCBI lineage: Eukaryota > Viridiplantae > Streptophyta > Magnoliopsida > Apiales > Apiaceae > Kitagawia > Kitagawia praeruptora. The sequence goes on along the minus strand of CM075344.1, from coordinate 160,465,098 downwards.
AAAGGACTTCCGGCTAATGGAAAAATTGCAAAAGATGCGAAAGAGACTGTTCAGGAGTGTGTCTCCGAGTTCATTAGTTTCATCACCAGCGAGTATGCCTCTTTCTTTCGAAACTACCTCTTTACGGTCTTTTTCGTAATATGTATTTGTATATGTCTGTGTGTATGTTATGAATTGTGATTAGTATGTTAGTTTTCGATAAAGACGGTTGGCAGTTGATTTGCTTGATTTGTTTTGATTTATATTGAGCTACCGGTAACGAATTAATGAAATGTTTGGTTGCAAGTGAGTATGCTACGAGTTCTAACTTTATGTTTCTATGTAGTTGGTTACATGTATTTGTGTTGAGTTATGACTTATGAATGATGTGTTTGGATTTGATATAGACTATCTTTTGTTTTTAATTATGTTTGAGCTGATTAAATGTACGTATATATGCTTTTCTGTTCAACTTTCTGCAAAAATAACTTGAAGATAGTTGATTTGCTGTTTTAATTAATGTTGGAGTAATTACATAGTGGTTGCACGCCGCGTGGTATAAGAGTGGCGGGATTTTCTAATCACTTGAAGATACTTGATTTGCTGTTTTAACTAATGTTGGAGTAATTACTTAGTGGTTGCACGCCGCGTGGCATAAGAGTTGCGGGATTTTAAAATTCTCAGAATAGTGGCCCAACTTTTGTTCCGCCTTCAAAAAGATGACTCCCGTTATGTTTTTTGTCATTAGCTTGTAATATTTTAACATTTTTAGGGGTATTTTGGAGAACCAATGTGACATATAGATGTACACTTTATACACACTATAAATCACAATTTCAGCCTCCCATATCAAAAATGAAAAAACGAGTTAATAATCTTTTCAATTGGCTAAATGTGAGACATGTGGATTGAAGGAGATGGTTATGCCGACCCTGTTTATGATTATATAACAGATCCTTCATTGAAGTGGAACTAATTCTGGTGACTTGATTCTTGAAAAGAGTTTAGACTCAAACTAGTGGGAGGAGATATACTCAAAGAAACAGACCTAATAAGTAGTGAAGAGGATTGTGAACCAAAATGCGTAGTCCATAGACGATTGTGAAGAGGAAGTAGTGGACTCAACCTCTCTTCTCCTATCATTAAAATTCTTTGGCTTATAAAATGTCCTTCTTGATCCAGTCCCAATTGAGCCTTTTGCAGAGTAAAACTGATCCTTCTTGACCGTGGTAATGATGGGTAAGTTGGATATGGGTTTTGGAGAGTTGAGTGTCAGGAACTCAAGCCTGACTACAGTATAGGAATAGTGTGCCTATGCTTATCAGTATTAATAATCAGTACTAGTAGTAAGGGTGTAGTCTGTTAGTTACTATTAGTAAGGGTAAATCAGTCTTTTCATGTTTAGTAGTAAAGGTCTATAAATAGACCAGATGTGATGTATTTGAAGGTATGTATGAAATATTCAGAAAAGGAAATCATTTTCCACCAGTTTCTCTCTCTCTCTAATTCTGTTATTCTGTTATAGCTTTCTCTCTCCTAGGGTTTCTATCTCTCTCTAGAAATCTCTCTAAATCTCTCTGTTCTGATCTGTTTCTTCTTACTTTCTAGCTCTAATCTCTTGTTCTATTACTTGATTTACTGTTATCTTCTACTCCTAAACACAGAAAATACAAAAACATTGTAAAACCTAGAAAATGACTTGTCATGGCATGACAAATTGGTATCAGAGCTCTCAAATTCGATCAACCCACTGCTCTCATCATGTTGTGCATCTCTGAGCGAGCAGAACGAACCAGGAAGTGTAGTAATCGCAGATCAAAGTTCAGAGATTTGTTCAAAACAGTTCAGGTGCTCTGTTCTGTTATTTTACTATCAGATCTGTAGATTCACTGTGATAATTAGGTAGTTTTGAAGTTGTTATAGCAGTTTTGAGTTCGTTTACTTGCTATTAGTTGAATTCATTTGAGAAAATAGGAGAAAAGTACAAAAATAGCAAGTATATTACTGTTTTGGTGGTGTTAGAAGTATAGAACTCTGTTTCATTACATTTACTGCTGGTATTGAGTGGAAAAGTTGAATTACTTGTGGATTTGCTGGTTGATTTCATTGTTGATTGTGGAATTCTGGTGGAGCTGTGAATTGGAGTGGTGATTGTGTTTGTATACTGGTGTATTGTAGTAGTCATTAAGTACTGCTGAAACTGTGAAGACATAAGCTAGTGTCCACCAGGTGTTTGATGAATTGCTAAGGAGAATGAATTTTTCAGTAAGGAAACAGTTGGATCACAAGTTCAAAGAAGTAGATAATAGTCAGTATGATGTGATGTTGCAGGAGGTGCAACAGCAGTTTCTAAGATATAAGGAAAATACTAGTGCCAAGCTTAAGAGGATAGAGTAGATGGTAGACTTGGCAGTGAAGAAGATGCAAGCAAAACCTAAGAGGATTCATGAAGAGTTTGTTAATCATTTTGGTAATGTGGATACTGGAGATAGAATAACTCAAGACTCTTTGAAGCATATCAAATTGAACTTTCCTAGGTTTGATGAAGAAGACTCGGAAGTCTTTGATTGTGAGCAGCAGTGGGCTGATTTTGGCATTGGAAATAAGGCACAGGAGTGGTCAAACCTCACAGAGAAACTTCCAGATGTTGATGTGGCTCCGGAAACTTATACAGTGGAACCTATCTATGATGAAAATCCAGGGGAGGATCAAGAGTACTGGCCAGAACAGGATTTCATTTTAGCAGCACTAGGAGGTGGCAACTCAGACTCACCTCATACTCTACAATATGAGATCTGCACAAATGAAAAATCAGAGGAGTTCGAAGAATTTTCAAACCTAAAAGACTTTTCCAGTCTGCCAGATGTGTGTGAGGAAGTTTGCCTATCCCTAATGTCAACAGAAGATGATGCACAATACTTGGATAACCACCAGAGGGGCAGAAAAAGTCCCACAGCTGCAAAGTTTTCTGATTTGGAAGAGAAGTCCAGCCATCTTCACAAGAATAAAATGATTATATTTGATTCTGGTGGGTATGTGCACCATATAACAGCTGATAATGGGATTCAAGGAGTTGGTGAAGAGAGTAATGAAGTTGTTTATGAGATCAATCAACATTATGTTGATTCTATAAGGGTTGGAATGAAGGTGAAATACAAGTGCATGGTTATGAGACAAGGTATACTTGAAATGTATAGGTTAATGGGACTTGAGGATTCTTCTAGGTACAAGTTGAACTTTAAAGAAGACACTTCTACTGGTGCTAAAGGATTGGACTGTCCAACTGATGTGAAGAATCTTTTTGCATCTGTTCCTACTGCAATGCTTGCATTTGTGCCAAAGAAGATGCCTGTTGAGATAATAGAGGAATCTGAGTTAAGAATAACCTCAATTCAGGCAGTAGCTGCTCTCAAGGAAGGCTTGGACAAGCCAAAAGAACTCAAACCAGAGCTACATGTTCCAGAGAACTGGACTATACAGTTGCAGGGAAGGTTGTATTGTGATACTTACTTAAATTTAGTTAGTCAAGATGTAGTTTCAATGGAAGTATCTGGCAAGGCAGTTGAAAGCACCCAGAAATACTTTTTTGTTGGAATTCTAGTGCACTATAAAGCAACATATGTTTTTGATCCAGGAGGATTATTAAGTTGTTTCTTTGAAGCACATCTTGTTGATGGTTCTACTGGATTTCTGGATTTTCAACCAGGTCTGCAAAATGTTCTACATAGGAAAGAGCTGTACAAAAGCAAAAGCAGACAAGAAGAGGCTGACATGTACTTGATCCAGATGGAACAAAGTTTGGAAGTGCAAGATCCACCATGAGGACATGGTGGAATTTGAAGGGGGGAGGTTTGTCAGGAACTCAAGCCTGACTACAGTATAGGAATAGTGTGCCTATGCTTATCAGTATTAATAATCAGTACTAGTAGTAAGGGTGTAGTCTTAAGGGTGTAGTCTGTTAGTTACTATTAGTAAGGGTAAATCAGTCTTTTCATGTTTAGTAGTAAAGGTCTATAAATAGACCAGATGTGATGTATTTGAAGGTATGTATGAAATATTCAGAAAAGGAAATCATTTTCCACCAGTTTCTCTCTCTCTCTCTAATTCTGTTATTCTGTTATAGCTTTCTCTCTCCTAGGGTTTCTATCTCTCTCTAGAAATCTCTCTAAATCTCTCTGTTCTGATCTGTTTCTTCTTACTTTCTAGCTCTAATCTCTTGTTCTATTACTTGATTTACTGTTATCTTCTACTCCTAAACACAGAAAATACAAAAACATTGTAAAACCTAGAAAATGACTTGTCATGGCATGACATTGAGGTGGTTGGGTAATGGTAAGTTAATATGCAAGATAGAGTCAGAATAAATTTCCTTATTCTGCTATTGGTATTTAATTGTTTCTGATATAACGTGTATATGTATTTAAAATTTAGAAACCCAACCTTGCCATTATTAAGAGAATCTGAAAGTCCGGCCACTTTTTTGCTACGCAGTGTGAACTACCACTAATTAATTTACTCTTAATGTTGAGCTACTAGTATCAGTTGTGATTTTTTTGTCATTATGTGACAATTAGAATATTGGTGGTATTATTGCTGGTTCCGTTGAGCTTTTCTTATGTTTCTTTTGTGTAATTGTGCGTTAATGGGAAACAATTAAATGTTATCTTGGTTGAACATGAAGGGCAAGTGATAAGTGTCAGAGAGAGAAGAGGAAGACAATAAATGGTGATGATTTATTGTGGGCTATGGCCACTCTTGGATTTGAAGATTATATTGAGCCTCTAAAGGTTTACCTGGCAAGATATAGAGAGGTAAATTTATTCATCTTTGCCTAATTTTTTAGTAACAGCCTATAAGAGCACTGTTTTAACTGATGTCTTATGCATTTTTTTTCAATGTTGGTGTGTTCTGGATTTTGTCGGACTGTGGCAGATGGAGGTATGCAAATGTTATCATTTGTTCTGTAATTTATATTTGTTGCTTAATTGCTCTTATTACTATAATTCTTTTCACATATGAATTGATGAGCTTTGATATATAGGGTGACACTAAAGGGTCAGCAAAAGGTGCCGAAGGATCTAGTAGAAAAGAAGGGGCACAACAGATTCATCAGGGACAGGTATAGATATTTTTCTGTATAGCCACTGGGAAGAACAATTTTTTAAAAAAGGAATCAACAGTTCTTGTGTCCATAGTATCTGAATTTATTCCTTGTTTCTAGAATGAAGTTGTTAATTCTGCTCAAATGTTTGTTGGTACAGCTTGTTCATCAAGGTTCCTATCCACAGGGGGTGATCTATGGTAACTCTCAGGTACACTCTTCCCGTTCTTTTTCTCTTTGATTACATTGCGTTACTTTTTAGTTTTATTATATCAATTACTGTGATGTACTGTTACTTTTAGAACATATCACAAGTACCAATGAAAATTAATTGAAAGTGAAAATGAAAAGTTCAATTTTCTTTTATAGTGATCCAGTTCGTTGCTTATTTCCAATTCATAGTAAGATCTTACTAGCAGTGTATGGTAATAGCATGTCCGATGCTGGTGTTAAAATACATTTAGCTATTGCTATATTATAAAACAAAAATTTGATTTTTGATGCTAAAATAGAATTTGTAGTCCAATAATTAGCAAAAAAAAAAAAAGAATTTGTAGTCCAATGGATTACATAGTACCAAATTGCATCCTATCTACATTTAAAATTTGTATTCTAACTTTCAATTATTCATTTTCCTCCTATCCCACCTGTTTGCTTACGTGGCAATTATAGCAACACATGTTTAGCGTAGCGATCAATGAGCTAGATTAGGCTTTCAAGTTGCTATTGATTCTTTGTTGCCAGAACTTTATTCATGCTAAATTAGGCTTTTCTTAGAAACATAGTTGACTTAGTGCAGCTAGTTTCGAATTAGCTGATTGTATCTTTTTACCATGCATGATTAATTTACTCATGCTAGATAAGATTTTCCTTTAAAACATAGTTGACATTATGCAGCTAGTTCTGAATTAACTGATTGTATTTTTTTACCATGCATAATTTCTTAGAAACATAGTTGACTTAGTGCAGCTAGTTTCGAATTAGCTGATTGTATCTTTTTACCATGCATGATTAATTACTCATGCTAGATAAGATTTTCCTTTAAAACATAGTTGAATTTATGCAGCTAGTTCCAAATTAACTGATTGTATTTTTTTACCATGCATGATTGAAGAAAACTAGTATATAGAAATCTAGACATAGTAAACAACTATGTCTAGATTTCTATACTAGTTTTCTTCTGTTGTGTACTACTTGATAGTGATCACTAGTACATGGATTTTAACACATCGTGAATCAATGTTTTTTAGCAAGCGGAGGTGCAACTCCAGCATCACTAGTCATTAGGATTTTCTGATGTACTACTTTAATATGCCTTTTTGGCTTTGTATGCAAACAGCAATAATGATTTGCTTAAACTCATAGTTGCGTATAATATTGAGTCATTGTAAGAACTTTAGTTTTGTGTATTTATGTTAGATGAATTGAATATTAAAATCTTTTCCCATTGTTATGTAACTTTGCATTCAAACAGTTCTGAGGAAGCATAATGGACAAATGAAGTAAAAAAAAAAAGAGAATCTGGCTAATTGTGATGTAAAGATTTAAACTGAATTATACCTGTAAGTTTTCAGTGTAGATGTGAGTTGACCATTTATTAGCTATATTATGTTTTAGAATATGTTGAACATTAAATACCCTTTGATCGTATGACAATCTAAATTTTAAATCAACGAGGGCCCTCAGTACGTACTCTGGTCTAGTAAAGCTTTTGAGATGAAGCATGCCTTCAAGTTCCCCTCAGTACGTACTCTGGTCTAGTAAAGCTTTTGAGATGAAGCATGCCTTCAAGTTTTCCTAGCACAACTTGGTGTGGCCCAACCCCATATTATTTAAATGTGCGCACCTAGATTACAATGTGAAACTTCTATTGCCTTTAGTGCTTACGAAGTATTGGGACATGTATTCGGGTATTTTTGATTTTGGGGGCAATATTTGATTTTGATCAAACCTGATTACCGAGCATTCAGGCATGTTTGATTCCGGGGGTCAAAATGTGATTTTGATGTCAAAAGGTTAAAACGTTGATCTCGCTGAAACTGGTGTAGTTTCTGCAGATGTATCGTGTATGTATGACACTAGTTATCTAAAAGGAGAAAAGGAAAGTATGGAGCAGTTTATCTGCTGTAGGAGCTATTGTTTATTTATTAGTTCCGGTTGAATCTTATCTTCTATTATTTGCTTTCATCTTTTAGTTGGCAAAATAATGGTTTAGAAGACAGGTATATCAGATGTATTTTGTACAGTCTTAGTGAAACCATATATGTTATTTTTACAAGGCTTGTCGATCAACTTTAATAGAAACTTATGTTACTGATTGCGTATCTTTGTATTGAAATTTTTTCAGCAGCAAGCTCAACATATGATGGTTCCCATGCAAGGGCCACAATAGAGATCCGTGCTAATCTGCGATCAACTTCATCTTTCAATATCCATTACATTTGAGATCAAGTGTCGGTTAAGCTCGTCAGCACATGTTTTTATATTCTTTATGATATTCTAGTAGTAGTGTGTTACTCCCTAATGTTGCAAGACAATAAGCCGCAAAGTATGTGTATCGAGTGCTTTTTTTAAGCTGAGTTCTATGTTTATTTGAACGAAGGCTGGAGTAAAAATCTTTACTCCCGCTACAAAGTAAAACGCATTTACACCCTTGGCGTTGTTGGTAATACTAAAATTCCAGGCCAATGGGACTGCTGAGCACAGCTGCTTTATGCTAGTGGGATTTGAACTGTTGTTTCTTCGTTTGAAAGTAATTGATAACTTTTTAGATCTTTAGTCGTAGCTAAAATGTGTGGTGGTTATATATATATTGTTTACTAGGATTTCAATTTTCGATTTCTTTAAAATTTTTACAAGTTACATGACTAGGTTTTTAATAAATTTATTTGTTGTTTTTACTAGGTTGATCCTTACCTTCTCAGTCATTTCACTTTTATGAGTTAGCTAGTCTTTGGGTTGTAACAAGAAACAACTTTGGGGGCCAAGATTAGGCGTATTTATCAAAATTTAGCTAATCACAATTCCTATACAATAATTTACTGTACAAAAGATATTTTATGGAGTGTTTAGCTAATAATTTTTCTATATAAGTTCTTTATTAATAGACAATAGCCTCTGTTATAAAAATCGGCCGATTTCTGAAAAATCGTCGATTTATCCCAAAAATCGGTCAAATTTTTTGAACCGATTTGGCCGATTTTGCAAAAATCGCCGATAAATCACCGATTTTTCAACCAAATCACCCGATAAATCGTAAATTGGTATCTCAACCGAATAGTTCCGATTTCCGAAATCTGCAAAATCTGTAACACTGACAATAGCTATATAAATTTATTTATATGTAGTTTGCTTGTTTGCCCTTAACTTTTCAATTTACAAATATGGTCCCTTCTTAATTAAATAATAAAGGAAAAGAAAAAAGAAAAAAATGTAATACTTCCAATGAATAATTAGTTTTATGGATACAATTGAAATTTCATTATCAGTGATAAAAAAAGTCGAATATATATATTTATCAAAAGCACCAACATTTTATATTTTATATTGTTAATGGACAATGATACGATTATTGTACCCTAGGCTAATAATTGAGATCTTAAAAGTCCACTACACCCTTAAGAAAACATTAAATACGTACAAAACATAAATTTTTTATTTTTTTTTGTCAAGGTACAAAACATAAATTAAATAAGCACAATTAAATAAATAACAAACGTATTGAATCCTCTGTTGCATCATCACACGACACTGTGTGTATATATCCAGGCCATTTCCATAGCTTCATCATAATCACTGTCATATATATACCTACAACACAACATTTTATTATGCAAAAACCCTAGCTTCTCCCTACAATTCACAATATCATCAGGTCCTCTCTCTCTCTCTCTCTCTCTCTCTCTCTCACATTAAAAATCGTAACTTTATTGTTTCTTCTTATTTTTTTGTTCAATTATTCAATTTGATTCTCTGTTTATAATATACATAATTTAATTATGCATAATTAATCTTGATTACTTGTTTATGATCGTCATAAGTGTGTGTATATGTTTGACTGATTATGTGTATTTGATTGTAACTGTATATTGATGTGCTTTTTTTTTTATTAGATAAATTTTTCATTTTTTTGTGTTGTTGATTGTAGTGTTTAGTTTGTATTTTTTGTTTACTGTAGAGTGTTTTTGATGGATCATCGATATTGATTGTACGTTCGGATTGTGTGAATACGAGGAGTGTGGTGTGGTTTATGTCGTAAAGGTTGGTTCTTTAGTTTGTGATTGTGTTTCCGGCTTTATAATTGTATTGAGTTGAGTATGGTTGGTGATTTTGAACTGTTTATTGATGTTGCGGAGTGTGTTTGATGGATGATCAACAATATTATGATGTGTCGGATTGTGTAAAAATGGGGAGGGTATTGCGGTTTTCTTGTAAAGATTGGTTCTTTAGTTTGTGATTGTGTTTTCAGCTTTATAATTGTATTGAGTTGAGTATGGTTGGTGATTTTGAACTGTTTATTGATGTTGCGGAGTGTGTTTGATGGATGATCAACAATATTATGATGTGTTGGATTGTGTAAAAATGGGGAGGGTATTGCGGTTTTTCGTAAATATTGGTTCTTTAGTTTGTGATTGTGTTTTCGGTTTTCGGATGTGTAGTTTCTGATGTCATTTATTTTTGTTGAAAATTCACAAAAAAAGGTTGCCTTTTTTTTTTTTTAACTATACAGTTTTGTCATTTTTTGTGTGGTGGATTGTTAGTGTTGATTTTTATATGTGTTCTCACATGTATTGTTGTTGAATATGGTGTGTGAAGTTTGCGGAGTGTGTGTTTGATGGATGATCAACATTGATCGTATGTGTCGGATTGTGTGGATACAGTGTGTTGTGGTTTATGTCGTAAAGAATGGTTCTTTAGTTTATGTTGTGTTTTCGCTTTTTGGATGTGTCTGATATGATTTAGTTTTGTTGAATATTTACAAAAAAAGGTTTAAATGGGGAATCGAGGTCAGAAAAGAGCAGAGACGGATGATGAATTGCCGGCTGACAAGCGACCATGTAGTTCACTGGATAACAGAGCAAGTACTTCTGGCACATCAGCTCAAACTCTGGTGAACTCCACTAATTTATCACAGGAGGGGGATATGGACACGTCTTCATCAAACTCTGAATCTCACCATTCGGATGAAGAAAAGGACTCTGCTTACGGGTCTTGTGATTCAGATGAGATGACAGACACGGATCAGAGGCAGGAGATTTATCGTGATTATCAGCAGCAAAGAACATCAGATGATCACTCTATACTAAAGAGAGTTTTATTAACTTTGAGCGTTGAGGTTGAAGAATCTACTTTGTTAGCTGCACTTACTGAGCTCTGCGAGTTATTGCCTTTCTGTACAGAGGATTCATTATCAAGTGGGATGGTCCAGTCATTATCGCCAATTGTCGTAAAATTATCTAAACACGAGAGCAATCCAGATGTAATGCTTCTGTCAATCAGAGCTATAACTTATTTATGCGATGTCCATTCACGAGCCTGCAGTTATCTTGTCAAATCTTATGCAGTACCTGCAATTTGTCAAAGACTACTGACCATTGAGTACTTGGATGTAGCTGAACAAGTATAAAGACACTTAATTGCTTACATTTCCCTATATGAAGATATTGTACAGTATATCAATGTCTTTTTAGTTGTGTGATAACTAATAACATATATGCATGCATTTTATTGCCATGTAGTGTTTGCAAGCATTAGAGAAAATATCACGTGAGAAACCGCTTCCTTGTTTACAATCTGGGGCGATATTGGCTGCTCTAAAATATATTGATTTTTTCTCAACAAGTGTGCAAGTAAGATTAATGTTCATTTGCATTATTTAGAACTGATCAGATCCATGTTTTAGTGTATTAACACATTACCAGTTGTTTGAGGACTAATATCTATGTCTTTCTGTGTAAAACTTCAACGATGAAGAGGGTTGCACTTAATACTGCAGTAAACATATGCAAGGAACTTCCCCCTGAATGTCCTCCATCTTTAATGGAAGCAGTTCCATTATTGTGTAACCTTCTGCAGTATGAGGATAGGCAGGTAGGGTTTAGGCACAAGTCTTTGATCAAAGTCGTTCTCTCTCTTGATGTTTTGAAAGTGTTCTAATACTTCTCCTTATCCTTCCAGCTTGTTGAAAATGTAGCTATTTGTTTGATAAAAATAGCCAAGCAAGTTTGTCACTCTTCTGAGAAGTTGGATGAGCTTTGTAAGCATGGTCTAATTCATCAAGCCACACATCTTATTGACTTGAATAGTCAAACTACTTTATCGTCACCAGTTCAGAGTGTATGTAGATCTTTGTATCTGTTCTCTTTTGGCTATCAGTTCTATGATTCTACCAGCTCTACTGCTATCAAAAAACAATTCTTATCTTTTTCTCTTATTGTTCTGTAGGGTTTGATAGGAATACTTGTCAAACTTGCTTCAGGTTCTATTGTAGCTTTCAGAACTTTGTTCGAGCTTAATATAAGCAACATACTGAAGGACATTTTATCTGCTTATAGCCGTTCACACGGAACACCTCTTATAATGGTCGATACCACCTGCGAGGTCTACTCTCTCTCTCTCTCTCTCTCTCTCAAGTAATACCTTACTCTGTTATGTATTTAGTAATTGAATGGAATGATATCACTCTTTTGACTGCTCTATGTATACCCCTTATCCTTGTCTTTTAGGTAGCGTGTCCTGTCAAAAGGGCTTGATGGTCAATCAATGATTCCTATTATAACAATATGCTCAATGTGTTCGCGTTGATGGTCAATACATTCTGAAATAGCTAGATATAGATATATAATTAAAATTAGTCAGTTCTTAGCAGGAGCCACTAAACACAGTTGTATTCTGATGTTCGGAGAGCAGCGGGCTTAGTTAAAAGATACTCTTGCCTATTTTTGTTATAGTGACTATGTGGGTACCTTTTAGGTGATAATATAGATGTGCAAGTGCACTCATCTCTTTTTCTACACACAGTTGTAATATTTCTTAAAGAAGTGATTTTAATAAGTTGGTCACTATATTATATAATATGTATATAGGGTTAGGTTCAAATTAGAACCATATGTTAAATTAGAACTTAGGACCAATCTTCACCATGGATTTTGTTTAATCAACGAATGAGATTTATCGGTCCTGCTGCATACACAATAGATTTAATTTTGTTGCAGTACATGTTATTTGTTTGTGAATTATAGAATATGGTGTACTTATGCAACACAACATTTTTTTTTCTAAGTTACATAATTTTTTTAAGAGAATAAATTATTTTGCACATAACACAACTTGTATTCTACTCTTATAATATGTTTTGGAATATGATTATCCAAAGTTTTTTTTAAAAAAAAAGCAAAATACTATGAAACGATATTATGTTCTGCAACATAATATATATAATAGTTCTAAGGTTCCAATTATATAGTGGTTCTATGTGGAACCTGACCCTATGTATATATTACTTGGTACTCCATTATGCTCTGGGGTATGAAGAGTTGCAAATAATGATTTGTCATGCCTTCCAAATTTTTTGGTTCTCAAGATGAAAGTAACATACAAATCACTAGTTCTTTTTAATTTAACGAAAAAAGTTATGTTTGATAGATTATTCTGTAGGTTTACAATCTTTTAACTAATGGTAGTTCTTAATCATTGATCCTTTCTTAGTTTTTATTAATAAGCATCTTGTGATGCAGGACAGATTATGATATAAAAACGATAGAAAGATAAGCTGGGGTGTATTAACCGTAGAAAGCCCACTACCCCAAAGATTTCCCAACCGTAGAAGGGAGAAAAGTTATAGATCACAACCCATGAAAACCCACTACTCCAAGGATTTTCCAACCGTAGAGGGGAGCTCAATCAATATTTTTATAAAAATTACTGTATATTAACCAAGTCTAAGATAATGTGGGTGATTACATCTTAGATAGTGAATGAAACCTAGTAATAAACCTATTGGACCAAGGCCCATTGACACTTGGGCTTACTATAAATAACTCATATTTTATAAATTACTAGCCCCACATGTAAAACATATATTTGAATATACTATTTATTAGCACACTTAACCATTTACATAAATTCTTCACTTCCGTTCCCCATCATCTTGAGGTTCTGTTTGAAATATCCTTGGAATTGCGAGCAAACTGATTGTCAGATTTGTCTTTGAAGTAGACTTCTCTTAACATCCAGTTTAAATTAGAGCTGTTTGAAATGAGTACTGATGGGTGGATTCTCCCTATCCTGGAAGCTATTGTTTGTTCTAGTTTTTTTCTTCTTTTACTGGTAAGGACAACTTGAGTTTGTGAACTATAATCACCTCTTTGAGATTTGATTCTTCAGGTTCATGAAGTGTTCAAGCTAATAAATGAGCTTCTCCCTTCTATATCCCAAGATCAAGATTCAAACATAAACAGGGACAAAGAAATCTTTTTGCTAAATCAACCAGATCTTCTAGAGAAATTTTCTATGGATTTACTGCCTGTCCTAATCCAGGTTGGTCTCACAACATTATTTAGTAGATGAACCTTATATTACGTCTTCTCCAAATCTGTATTGATTCCCCTCCTCTGGCAGGTGGTTAATTCGGGTGGTAATTTATATGGTTGTTATTGCTGTCTATCTGTTGTCAACAAGTTGGTTTATATCAGTAATTCAGACATGCTCCTTAATTTGCTCAAGTCGACCAACATTTCAAGGTGAACAAGCCTTGTAATTTTCCTCTCTTTTTTTTATGTCATGTTTGTTTCTCGTAGTGATAATTTATATATCAAGTGGAAGCCCACGATTTTCTGGGATTGTTTGCAGTTTCTTGGCTGGTGTATTTACTCGGAAGGATCATCATGTGCTGATGTTAGCACTTCAGATTGTTGATAATATCTTGCAAAAGCATTCGGATGTTCTTTTAAGTTCCTTTGTAAAGGAAGGTGTCCTTTTTGCAGTTGATACACTCGTCACACCAAATAGGTGTTCACAGTATCTGTTTCAAATGTTTAATGGTATCCAATTATCAAACGATCAACATCAGAAATCTGCTGCAAAGAATGAACAAAATTGCTTATGCTATGCATTTGAAACTATTCCTTATCCATCAACTTCAGAAGCACAGACTTGCAAGTTGGAAAAAGATTCTGTTTGTAATCTTGCAGAGCGTATAAGGAGTAAACACTTTGCCACTGAGTTGTTAAACTCCAAGGAAGGAACAAGCGACATTTTCCAAAATCTTAAAGAAATATCTATGTCTTTGACAGAGATGGTGAACTTGTCCACCGAAGGTGAGGCTTCAACCCTTAAGGAAGCAGAATTTGATGGTATACTGCATAAAATAATGTCGCAGCTTAATGGAAGGGATCCCATTTCAACTTTTGAGTTCTTAGGGAGTGGTATCGTAAAATCGTTACTCAGTTATTTGTCGGTGGGTTGTAGATCAAATAAAAATGGCGCATTTAGTCATGATGTTTACACTGTAGAAAAAAGATTTGAGGTGCTTGGGCGACTTCTTTTGCCATCGTCTGACCTGGCGGTGGACCCTTATTTAACTGAACTGATTCATAAATTGCAAAGGGCATTATCCTCTGTGGAAAATTTACCTGTTATGCTGAACCACGTGTCCAAGCAGAGAAGACACTATGCTTCTGTTCCATATGGTCGCTCTAACTCTCATCCATGCTGGAAAGTACAGTTTGTGAGGGGAGAGGGGGAGTCAGACCTCAATGATTATTCTGGACAAGTTCTCTCTGTTGATCCTTTCTCATCTTTGGATGCAATAGAAGGATACTTGTGGCCCAAAGTTACTGGATACAGAGCCAAGGGCACAAATTCTGCAATATCTCCATCAGCATCTGGTTCTCCTCAGAGTGAAAGTCCAGAATTCACAGATTCTGAAAGCATGTCTCGGGATTTACAAGAGATGCAGGTTTAACTCTTATTTCTCCAGTAATTTAATCTGCAGTTATAAGCCTTCGTTTTTCATTCTTCCAACTTTGGTACATTTTTTATCAATCTTCTATTTGCATATGTGGTTTAAGAAAATCTGGTTCACTCTACATATGGGTTTTAACTTGCAGGTAGACGAACCTAAATTAAAACAAGCAGAATCTGGAGAAAGTGCGATGTTAAGGCAGACCACTTGTGAAGTCCATCCTGTAAGTTTGTTATTCTGAAATAGTAAGTACACACATAGAAGCAGTGGCTGTTTGGAAGGCAAGGGGAGATGAAGGCAATATTAAGCCTTACAAAGATGGCCTTACTGTTGGTATCTTGGTTCTTGCCTTAACGCCATCAGGGGCGTAGGCACCACCGTGGCCATGGGGGCACTTAAACCCGTTATATCAAATTATTTCTTTTAAACATAGACTGCACGTATTTAAATTGCTGACCATAATTAGGACTGTAATCTAAGCCGAGCCGAGTTTTTGTTGTTTGGTTGAGTGCGATCGTTTTCTTATTGAGTTTAGCTTAAAATTTATTGAGCGTGTAAATTGTGTTTGAATTCAGCTCGTGTATAAACCAAATCTTGTTTGAGGCTGTTAATGACCTTTTTACCCCGAGTCGAGCTTGTCAAAAACTCGGATTTTGTATGGAGCCCAAATTTTTGTCTGGACTCGATCTCGAAATCCTGATCGAGCCTTATCTTTCCCTTTTGAGTCAATTTTGAGCCTCTGCTCATCCGAATCACAGCCCTAAACATACCTAGCCTAATATTTAACGTTATGAAATTCTGACCAATTTCTAGCTACAACCCTGTACGCCATAATAGGCGACTCCATTTGCCTCGATTCACTAGAATTTTATGCATATGTAGTCTACATTTTGAACTGATTTATTATGATCTTCGGGAAATGCTATCACCATTAGTTGTTTCCATTTGCCTCAGTGACCTGCATATATGTACCTGTATAGATGTTGTCTACGTATTGAACTGAGATTAATGTGCTCGATAGAAAATGCCATCACCATTACACGGAGGATTATCTAATAAGTTGTCAACTCATTCCAAGTTTCGCATGCAATAAACTTTGGACTGGCTCCTGTAAGCTAGTTTGTGACTAGAAATTATTATGAAATATTTGTTGTCTGGCGGTTGGCGTAGCCGGAGTCTGGATGGAGAACCATCTATTGTAAGAACTTTCCATTAGATTTACAGATATATAATTTTAACTTCATATTACAGTATCTTAAAAGAGATCCACTTATTTGTCCACTTTCATGACTTACGTTTATGGTGCTCCATGGTCTTGGTTCTAAATTTTCTCCCTTACAATTTATTTATGTGCTTTTCAGGATTCTGGGGAGCAAGAACAACATAATTCTTTTGTTCAAGAAGATAGTAACCTGATTTCAATGTGTTCTAACTGCGGAGATGCTTCATCAAACTTGATATTTTACCTAAATGAGCAACATCTCGACCATAAGTTGACACTATACCAGGCTATTCTGCAACACCTTGCAAAAGCAGAACAGGAAAATATTACAAGTGCATCATTGTGGAGCCGAACATATAAATTGATTTATAGAAGAGTTGTGAAAAGTAAACAAGGCTGTTCACGACATCAGCACCAACAGGCTCCTTGTTCACAAGCATTAGAGAAAAATTTATCATATCCCCAGTACACTCCATTTTTCTCCAACATGTTTGTTTCTGATCTTGCTTCTGACATCGAAAAGTCATCTCCAGCGTATGACATCTTATTAATGCTCAAAGTTTTGGAAAGCATGAATAGGTTTAGGTTTCATCTGATATCTCGGGAAAGGGTATGTTCTTTTGTGGAAGGCAGAATTAGTAAGTTGGATGATTTAAAAGTTTCCGTAGCTTATGTTCCCCAAACTGAATTTGTTAACTGTAGATTGACAGAAAAACTAGAACGACAGATGAGGGATCCTCTATCCGTGTCCATTGGTGGCATGCCTGCATGGTGTAGCCAATTGATGTCATCATGCCCATTTTTATTTAGTTTTGAAGTAAGATGTAGGTATTTCCAATTGGCAGCATTTGGTCAGCGGCATCATCAACCTCAAGTATCATCTGATAGCAATGCAGGAGGCTCCAATAGCAGGCAGCAGAACGGTAGTAGTAGCTTGCCTCGTAAAAAGTTTCTAGTTCGTCGAGATCAAATTCTTGATTCAGCAACCCGTATGATGAATCTTGATGCCAGTCAAAAGGTTGTTCTTGAAGCAGAATTTGAAGATGAAGTGGGTACTGGTCTTGGTCCGACATTGGAGTTTTATACATTGGTCAGTTATGAATTTCAGAAATTTGGATTGGGTATGTGGAGAGGAGACCATATGTCATTTACTGCCCCGAAAAGTTTTGAAGAGGAGAACTCGTCAGGTTTATCAACTCCTTTGGGACTTTTTCCTCGTCCATGGTCTTCCGAGGTGAGTAATGGGGTAGAATTTACTGAAGTTACAAAAAAGTATACCCTTTTAGGACAGGTGGTGGCAAAAGCTCTCCAAGATGGTAGGATATTGGATCTTCCCTTCTCCAAAGCTTTTTATAAGCTTATACTTGGACAGGTATTTATTAGCCCGGTGGAGCTTCTTCATAATAAACTATATTACTTTGCATACTTACAGTGTGACAATATTACTACCCTTTTACAGGATCTCACCTTGTATGATATCCAGTCCTTTGATCCTGGATTGGGGACCACTCTTGTAGAGTTCCAAGCAATTGTTGAAAGAAATAAATTTATGAAATACAGCCGTGGAAAGAAATCGACTCGCAGCAAAACTAAGTCACGCTTCCGAGATACAAGAATTGAAGATCTCTGCCTTGATTTTTCTATTCCTGGGTATCCCGACTTTGTTACATCTGGATGTAATTCGAAGATGGTTAGTCATTTATTCATCGTAACATCTGCTTTTGATTTTCTATTAATGAATCGTGCAAGTTTATTAGTTCATTCTCACTTTTTTAGGTTAACATGAATAATTTGGAGGAATATGTTTCACTCGTTGTTGATGCAACTATACGTTCCGGAATTTCCAGACAAGTGGAAGCTTTTAAGCTGGGATTTAATCAAGTTAGTGCCACCATATATTTTCTTTCAACTTCATTCTCATTGCATGTCTTAAAAGCGTGATCTTTCAAGTACAGGCTCGGGGAGAGTTTATTACTAGTATTGGGAGCCCGCTTCGCCCAATAATGAACAAGTAGTCACCTTGTTAGGATATTTAAAATTCATTACTGGGAATTCTTATATTCGAGTATATTTTTTCCTCTGAAGTACAAAAATATTATAGAATGCTATACTATCTACCACACTAGTCTTAAGTATAATAATTTTTACATGTATCCTTAATCACAGAATCAGTCTTGGAAATAGTCAGGTAACAAGCATAATTTTTCTTACGTTCTACACGTGTCCTTCTAACAAGAGGCAGCTAGTTGATTAGTGATGACATGATAATGTATATATGATGCAGAGGAGGGGGGATATGGAATAAATAATTGTAATATGTGGAATATATAGTAATTAGTTTTAATTGTGCTGGATTCAGAACTATATACCCCTTTTTGGGATTTTTCCATGAAGGGAACTACCTTGTGCTTATCTGTAGAACAAATCTTTAGTATTGGTCATATGTCTTTTACTTTAGGTAGTGGTTCAATTATCTAAAGAGCATTCTGCGTGCCATAATTATCTGCATGTATAAGAAGAATTTGCCAATTTATATTAAAATTGGCATGGAACTATATCTGGATAGATTCCTATGACATTATGGATATATCTTTGGTCATTTAGGTGTTCCCAATCAAGTATTTGCAGATCCTTACTGAAGAGGAACTCGAACATCTGTTATGCGGAGAATGTGAAGTATGGAATGTACGTGTTGAATTTTATTCTCTCTCAAGTTACAGTGAGTTTGTTGATGCTACCAAATTGTATTATATATAATTATTCTGGCAG
This sequence comes from Kitagawia praeruptora, assembly GCA_037693485.1. Classification (NCBI taxonomy): domain Eukaryota; kingdom Viridiplantae; phylum Streptophyta; class Magnoliopsida; order Apiales; family Apiaceae; genus Kitagawia; species Kitagawia praeruptora. The sequence goes on along the minus strand of CM075344.1, from coordinate 160,446,063 downwards.
ATTAATGAGCTTTTGGATCACATCAAGTTTGATCATGGATACACAGCTAGCAGTCCTCCTGTTGTGAATGTCAGTATGGTTTAATTTATATTTGATATTATAGCTTAAAATGTCATGTAGATGCTAATCTTACAGACTTCTCAGTTGGGTGCTCTTTTTTTATCGATAATATTGTTTAATATCTCATAAAAATGCTGATGTTATGAGTTCAGTTGCTAAGTATCATACGGGAGTTTGATCGTCAGCAGCAGAAGGCATTTCTAAGGTTCGTAACAGGTGCGCCGAGGCTCCCTCATGGAGGTCTGGCTAAACTAAACCCAAAGTTGACAATCGTGCGGAAGGTCTGTAACAGAGATTCACCTCTGTTATTCCTGCTATAAACCCTCCTACTCTTTCATATCACTTACCGTTACCTTTTCTCTTTTCCTCAGCATTGTAGCGGATCTGCAGATAACGACCTACCCAGTGCCATGACTTGTGCCAACTTTTTAAAGCTACCGCCTTACTCCTCGAAAGTTGGTTTTTGTTCCCCTTCCATGTGAATTTCCGGTGATAATAAAAGATTATCTAATGTGCTTTGGCCTTTTGCAGGAGAAGATGAAAGAAAAGTTTATGTATGCTATAACAGAAGGGCAAGGATCTTTTGACCTTTCATAGGGTTCCGAAGTCGAAACGGGTACATAAGATGTGAATATATGTAATTTATCAGATTAGGTGGTGGTACTAGCTAAGTAGGCAGTTTAGTGTTGGAAGGGATTGTACAGAAGAAGAAAAAAAACATTACAGGGTTCAAGATGATTTAGCTTTCTTTCAACAATGTCAGGTACAGGTTTTTCCTCGTATATTTGTACAATTGGTTGGATGTTGGTTTTATAGCTAGATGGTTCAAGTTCGTTCTGAATTATTTATCATAAGGGAAGGAATTACCCCGTTATTACGTATATTTTTTTACGGTGTCTTGAAATGCATGTAAAATTTAATTTGGAAAAATATAATGGGAGAAGGAGAACTGAGAAGTGGCCATGGATATTTGCAAAATCGATCTTTCGAAATATCCACTACCACTACAGGGTACATTTTTATAAGGAGATCAGTTAACTAATGTTAATTACAATATATGCAAAAAAAAAATAATAATAATAATTAAGTTTGTACACGAGCATCACACATTGACACTAACAAATTCATTAGTGTTTTCGAAAGAAAAACTTAAGGATACACGGTATCTAATGTAAAGCAATATCTCTCCGAGGCATAGTATAAAATAGTACTCCCTCCGTCCCAAGCGTTTGTTTACGTTTGCTTTTAGCATGGAGACCAAGATATCCAATTAAAATAAGTGAAGTAGTGAGTGTAATAGTGATTTTATGGTTAAAATAAGTGAAGTAGTGGGTGTAATAGTGTAAAGTATTGTTAAAATAAGTGAAGTAGTGGGTGTAATAGTGTTAAAACTTACTATTTTAGGAAACGTAAAGAATTGGTTGGGACATCCCAAAAGGAAAGTGTAAACAATTGGTTGGGACAGAGGGAGTAAAAATTAATTTAATTTCTTCAATATTAATTAAATCCAGTCAATTTATTATACCTTTATTTATATAAAAAGTACTGTCTACATATCTATACTATTATACTGGCTTTTTGTAGTAGATTTGTCTGTTAATCTTGCAAAAGATCATAAATAAAATTTACAATGATATGATTTTCACTTATTTTAGTTTTTCAAGTTAACGCATATATTTCATATACATCAATTTGATTAGCTTACAAAAGATGGAAGCGAAAAAGGTTAGAAGCGGAGAAAAATGTGAGTATCTGATACTTCGTATTTTTACTTAATTATCCTTATTTATATATGGGTTTACGGGCCCTGAGGATGACCTCAGGTAACACCGTTACCTGAGGTTAAGACAATATAGAATACATAATTAAGGGTTATTTATGTAAATACATGAGGGTATGAAAATATTTACAGATTTGCCATTATCATTTATACTTAAAAATCACATGTCCTCAGGAAACTTCCTGAGGTCATCCTCAGGGCCAGTTTTCTCTTTATATATTAGTATGTTTTTACCTAAATAACTTTACTTATATATTTGTCTATACTATTACTCCCTCCGTCCCGGTCAATTATTAACATTTCAAAATAGAGTTTCTGGCACGCATTTTAAGGTAGATTTTAAGGATAGTTTCATAACTTATTTTTGAAATTTTCTTTTTTTGTATAAAAATAGAACAATCCTATTTTTATACAAAAAAAAAGAAGAAAATTTCAAAAATAAATTATGGAACTATCCTTAAACTTCATCTTAAAATGCGTGCCAGAAAGTGACAAAAAAAGTGTTAAGAATTAGATGGGACAGAGGGAGTATATTATTGAAAAATATGAAAAAACAATATAATTATCAAGAACTAATCAATTTCCTTTTTATGTATAGCATGTTACCTTTTATCTTTTTTTAATAACTAATCAATTTCTAGGAGTTCAAAAAAGAAAAACTAATCAATTTCTTTTTTCACGTAAAACTTACATGTTCTATTAAATAAAATATTTTAATTATTAATAACTTATTGACTATCTTTTTCAGCTAAAATGTATTATCTTTTCTATATTTTTTTAATTAAAATCCCATTTTTTCTGAAAATATCACGGCACCATATATATATAATTACAGTTGAATCTCGATAAATGAATATTCGATAAACAAATAACTTCATCGGTCCTAATATAATAGAGACAGTGTATTTTTGACCTCGATAAATGAATAATCTAGATTAATGAATAAAATTTTCCGATCATCGTATTCATTTATCGAGATTTAACTATATTATAATTAAATTATATCCTTTAAAAACTTTAAACCTACAAAATTCGTATCTTAAAATTATCAATACAAATTAATAAAAAAATATTCTTTTATTATAATACCTGAGTCTACCACACCATCGAGTTAACCAATCAGATTTGAGGAATTATTTTAGGATCAATTAGAGATCATTGCTAAATTTTAGACCAATCATATTATATTAAAAGTTTTCCTTATTTACCAGTCTCATCCTATTATACTAACCATGGTTAGTTAACAATTCTAATTTAAATATATATAGTAATGACTTGATTTAACATATCCATTATATTACATATTTTTTTAATGTCAAAAAATATTTTTAATAAATTAATATTTAAAATTAAGCGATTTTCGCAATATAAATTTTTTACTCTTTTGATTTACAATTAATCATAATTGCATTATTATATATTTTTAATTAATTTTCATAAAAATATATAAGAGCCAATTAGAATTTACTACTAAAATTAAATTAATTATAAAAATCAATCATAAATATATTATTATATACTAGCACATCTGTTCTTTGCGTCACGCGCCACTCACTATGTATAGAGCCATTTTCCAAAATTGCGTATTTATTAATTGTTTTTAATACAAATATATTATTTTAATGCATGGATCTCTTTTATCTATATTTTAAAATAAAATATTTTAATATCTCAACCTCTCGATCTACAATCATAAGGTGCAATCAAATTTGAATAAATCTACTCTTATTAAATTAAATATTTTAAAAATTAAAAAATATTTACTACACTATTCTAAATACACCTTCAAAATTTAAGTTATATAAACTTTTAAATTAATCAATTATAAAAAAAGCTAAATTCAACCAATTAAAATATTAAAAAATGAATTTAAAACCAATTATCATTAACATTTTACTTATCGGTTTTTTTTAGTTATGCAATAATTAATGGGACAAATAAATTGACTTGACGAAATATTTGAATTATTCAAGATACTAAATAGACTCTCAAATAGTATTAGACATTATTTAGTGTATAAATTATCGATCCAAAACATAAAATTCATTACAGAGTCAATAAAAATACTGTTAGTGAATATTTTCATAGCAAATTGGTCAACTCAGAGCAAAAATTCTAATAAATCACTTTTTTTGTATATTTCATAGCAAATTGGTCAACTCAGCGCAAAAATTCTAATAAATCACTAATTTTTTATACATAATTAATTTATTAACAAAAGGGCATATGTCATCTACACAAATAATCATTCAAATATTCTTCTAAATCACTGTTTTTATAGGTAAACAATTTATCAATAAAATGTCATGTGCAAAAATAATCAAGATTGAACAAACACATATTAAAATAGATCATATCAAGGTAACAAGGTTTCCTTAATTCAAACTACAACCATTAATCAGATCTTAAATTATGGTACATCACTCGCTTATATCATTGAAATAATAGTCTTTCTAGCGAAATAATCCAACAATTTATTCTAATCGTGAGGGAAATACATATGTGATTTGTAAGAACGTACTCGAATAACTGAACATAACTGCGATTCTATAATATCCAAATCAATGAACCAATATAACAAAATCCTGGATATCTAAAATCTCGGATGTTAAAATAAAGAGACAAAATCCAGCATATGGGATACTAGACTCTCAATAAAGAAATATATTTATTGAAAAATAAAGTAAAATCAAGAAAAATAAACGGGAGTTATCAGTCACAAGGAGAAAGTACAAAATCCAATATTTTAATAGATAAAACCCACCAACGTGGTACTAGACTCTTAATAAAGAGAGATATTCATTGAAAAACAAAGCAAAATAAAGGAAAACAATAAAATGGGCTTGCCCATTTTAATTTAGTATTCTTGAATTCAAGTAATAGTATTCAATTCTCATATCCTAATCTAATAGCTGACATATCGAATTTGCTTGGTTGATTAATATTATTTAATATCAAGTTATTTAATATTAATAACTTGGTAGATAAATTCTAATCAAACAGAGATATTTATTAACAATAAACAAAATTTAAAAAAAAGGGCTTCATTTTTGTGTACTCTACCCTTAGTTTTATTTTGTAACATTTCAATGTTATTTTCAATTACATAATAACATCCTTAGATAACTTGGGCAGAGAGTAACATTACATGTAATTGTCATATTTTTTCTTTTCGTGGATTATTTTCGTTTCGTGTACAAAAAAAATTGCGTAGTTTAGTAACATTTTGTGTTCAAAATTTAGGTACAATAATTTCATGTAATTTTCGTGCAAGATCCCAAAGACACATGACATGAATGTGCACAACACAAATGATTTTCCAGATCTACGTAAGCTCTTTCTTTTAATATTTGTCGAAAAAATATACTCACTTTTAATTGAAAATGAATTTCATGTTTTTTAACCCGATAATTAAATTACAAGGACACATATATAATACTGTGATTACGTGTTTATATATTACACATTTGATTTTAGTTTTATGTACAGTTTTCTATTTTAACATGTTGGTCAAATAGAAAAAAGATATGTGATACTCATTTTCAAATGTCTTATTTTACGCGTTTGGATGACAACCGGGTTGGGTTTGATCCGAATTTTGTAAAATCCAAACCCACATTCAAATATTTTTGGGTTTTAAAAATAAATCCAAATCCAAAATTCAATATTCAAAACCAAATTCGTCGAATTTTGGATTAGATTTGGTTTTTTTGGGTATCCAAAATTGGTAATAATGTAGTTAAAATTAAAATAATTGTTACACGCAAACAATATTAATTATATTTATACAAAAATTAAAATGATTAACTTAAGTAGTCAAATATAACATATTATACAAATTAATATGTATAATATATACATATTATACAAATTAATATACTAAGTAAAATTTAAAAAATGTTAAAAAAATAATTCTTTTTATACACATAAATGAAAATTTTACTTAAAGTAAAGAAAATTACATCTGAAATATATCAATAAAATTTGGGATTGAGAAATAGAAGTTCTAATTACTAAATTAGTATTGACTATTTCTAATGAAATATTTGAATAAAAATAAATAAAATTATATGTCTTACATCTAAAATATTACATAAAATAATTTGAAATTGTAATATTATATTATTTATGTATCGGGTTTCGATAGTGGATAGTGGATCGGGTTTCGAATTTCGGATAAGATATCGGTTCAGTACAACTTAAATCCAAATGTAAATCGAACTATTACGGGTTTAAAATTTATATCCAAACCTAAATCCAAAAATTCGTGTTTGGTATATCCAAAATTTTGGGGTTCGTAGCATCAGAACGAATTAATTTTCCTTCCTTATTTATGTGTAAAATATAACTAATATTTAATATACCCCATTCTAATAGAAAAGAATAAAAAATTCAACTCCTAAACTGAATATCCACATTTTAAATTGTCATTAAAAACAAGCTGATGGCAATCACCTTAAATTCTAACAATCATATCTTACTCAAAAAACGGGATATGTTGGATTTGTTTGGTTAATTGATAATGTTTATTTTTCTACAGTGAATCAATTCACTAATAAAATAACATAAAATTTGTAAAAATGATATAGAACAAACACATAGAAAACTAGATTAGATGAAACTTTTTCTTAATCATAATTATGTTCGTTTAATGGATCTTGCACAGTAGTGATCTTTTCTCATATCGTTGAAACATGCAACATTTTTTTGAGAGACAATCTAATGATTTATAACGGTCGTTAGAAATAAGTTTTTATGAATTTTTAATATCTATTCGAAAAATTGATCGCAACCCATGCAAAAATTTTGAATATTAATATAATAAAAAATATAGAAACTCATTATACTGCACACTTATATATACCAAATTTTCAAAATAATAAAACTTAAAATATGGATAAAAAAACTTATGAATTTGGTTGAAAGATTCTCAAAAATGAGAGAATCAAATGAAAAATAAAATTAAGAAAATCGTTTAATGGATCTTGCACAGTAGTGATCCTTCTTATTTCGCTGAAATATGCAAAAAAAATTTGAGAGACAATCTAATGATTTATAACGGTCGTTAGAAATAAATGTTTTTATGAATATTTAATATCTATTCAAAAAATTTATCGCGACCCATGAAAATATTTTGAATATTAATATAATAAAAATTATAGAAACCCATTGTCTGCACATTTAAATTTACCAAATTTTCAAAATAACAAAATTCAAAATATGGTTAAAAAACTTATGAACTTGGTTGAAAGATTCTAAAAAATGATAAAATCAAATGAAAATTAAAATTAAGAAATCGTTTAATGGATCTTGCACAGTAGTGATCCTTTCTCATATCGCTCAAATATGCAACATTTTTTTGAGAGACAATCTAATGATTTATAACAATCGTTAGAAATAATTGTTAATGAATTTTTAATATCTATTCGAAAAATTGATCCCGATCCATGCAAATATTTTGAATATTAATATTATAAAAATTATAGAAATCCATTGTACTGCACATTTAAATATACCAAATTTTCAAAATAACAAAACTTAAAAAATGGATAAAAAAAACTTATGAGCTTGATTGAAAAAGATTCTAAAAAATGAGAGAAATCAAATGAAAAATAAAATTAAGAAAAAACAATAAAGAGGGGCTTAGAATGTTTGAGCGGGAATGTGAATGTTTTGATAATTGTTTGATAATATTGATATTAATCTAATTGGTATAAATTGAAGATAATTTTATACTTAAATTTTAATGAAATTATCTTTTTTTTTATATAAGTAATGATGGAACTAATATGTTTATATTAATTAATTAATAAATTTTATCATTTGGTGCGTAGCACGGGTAGAACGCTAACCAATCAAAATATGACAACTCACTTTTTGGGATTTTTTTTGAAATTTTTTTTGGGACCTCCATAATTACTCCCAAAAATTGTTCATTTCCTATTTTATTTGCGTTTATAGAATGAAGAATATGTATTAGATTTATTTTTCTATTAATAATTATGTTTTTATTGTTCTCTACGCCTGATTCTCAAACCATGATTATATTGAACCGAACTTATGTAAAAATAGTATAAAATGTCGTTAAATTGCATGGGCAAAAACAAAAGGGAATAGAAAAATTGATATGTATCTCAGATAAATTTTATCATATATTAAATGAATGTGTTTTGATATTAATCTTTTTTATATACACAATTTTAAATCTTTTAACACGTGTTCATACAATCACACATAATTTGAGGAAAGTTACTTGAGATGCATATCGGGATCTTTACTCTCAAAACAAAATATAACAAAATTATTTATTTTTTGATTTATTATATATTTTGTAACTATTTAAAAATTTTATAATTGTTCTTTCGGTGCGTAGCACCGGTAAAATGCTAGTATAATATAAAAAAATGGGTGCATTGCACCGATTCTAAACTAGTAATTGAAAATTAAGAAAAAGAAAAAGAAATGCAAAATGAGTTCAAAAAATAGACCGTTACCGCTCTCTCCATTTAAATTCCACACCCAGCACAGACTGCACAGTCTCTCTCTCTCTCTCTCTCTCTCTCTCTCTCTCTCTCTCTCTCTCTCTCTGTTCTTTCTCTATCTCTCTCTCTCTGATCAAGAATTATAATTACATCAATAACAAGAATAATTAGGGTTTGATGGAAGAGAACGAGGGCTTCAATTTAATCGATGTGTCATCGGAGAACGATTCTCTTATCGCCTCCGTTGCTGATGATGTTTCCTCTTCTACCCTTCCACCCCAATCTTCAGGTTTATCAATTTACGATCCCTGATCCCTCCGCTATTCGAGTATTTCTATACTATACTAATTTCTTTGCATATATTATAACAGATCATATGCTTATTTGATTGCTTTAGTTATAAAATTTACATTTATCACTAACACTAATACTATATTTAGTGACGTTGTGTAGTACATTATTCGGATCAAATTGTGGTTTCGATTTTTCTTAAATATATGATATGATACTTTCTATACTTATGTTTATTATTTAACCCTTTTCTCTTGGATTCACACCCGATATCAATCTACGGATTGTGTGTTTGATTCGTGGTCTTCGGAATAATTGGATTTTGACATACATTTGTAGCCTATGTAGCTCATTCAATTTCAAATGTACATTGTGAATTATGCCGACTATTTATTTATTTTAGCGTATTTCAGTTGTTTTTTACTTTCAATGCTACTTATGAACCTAAAAGAATTGAGCCAACAGGAGATTTAGGTGCAAATGGTGTAGATGGAACGGATGTTAGTAATGGGTTAGGTGAACAATTGCAACAGCCATTTGAAGCAGCAGAACCTGAATCCTTGAAGAAAACTGGCAAGTATAATTTGCGGAAGAGTTTGGCATGGGACAATGCCTTCTTGGAGAGTCCAGGTTTCATTTGATTTTAAAATTGTGCAATCAAATATTTTCTAAATGTGTTTTCAGGTTTATCCCTCTCATCTATTTACACATCGTTCTGCTATTCGAGTTATTCTATACTATACTATTAAAGTCGAACTCGAGATCTTTTGTAGTCGGTTATATCATTTTAAATTATCTAAATTATGCTCTGATGATAATCTTTATACCAATTCATTTAACTGCTTTTGTTCTACATTGTTAGGATCAAATTACTGTGTACTTTAGGTTTAGATATAAAGTTTTGATTTTTCGTAAATATAAGATACTTTTCCTAATTTCTCTTTATCATTAAACACTATTTTCTTGGATTAGCACCCGATATTATTCTAGGGATTGTGTCTTTGATTTGGAGGGTTCTTAATTTTATGAGTCATTCATCCATTAAAGCTTACAGTTTAGTTCTAATTGTAGTCTTCTGAATAATTGTATTTTGACATACCTTTATAGCCTATGTAGCTCATTTAGTTTTAAATGTATGTTGTTGGATAATTCTGAGTGTTATTACTTTAGCGAATTTCAGTTGCTTTTATACTTTCAATCTTCTTGTGAACCTAAATTTTTGAGCCAACAGGGGATTTAGGTGCAGATGGATTAAATGGAACGGATCTTAGTAATGGCTTAGGTGAACAACTGCAACAGCCATTTGAAACAGCAGAACCTGAATCCTTCAAGAAAACTGGCAAGTATAATTTGCGGAAGAGTTTGGCATGGGACAATGCCTTCTTTGAGAGTCCAGGTTTCATTTATAATCAAAATCATGCATTTTTATATTTTCTTATGTATTTGATTTAATATGGCTTCTTGAGCTTTTAGTTATAAGAGTTTTTCGATTAATTTAGGTTTTCTGGATGCCGAGGATATATCAACCATGATTGATGGAGGAGCTGAGAAGGGTAAACAGCATTTTTTACCTGGGATTGATGAAGATATAAGCAGATCTACCGAGTCAGTCTCAACATTACTAAGTGAGAATTTGACTCTGAAAAGTCTTGAGGATGATTTGTTCAAGGACATTAGAGCTTCAATCCAGAAATCTAGTAAGGCTTCTGGCATATCAAATTCAAACCGCAAGGCAGCAGCAAAGGAGACAGATAAACCACTTAGTTCTTGTAAGTAACTGTCTATCAATATTATTTTTTGGCATAATTTATATATAATTTCATGCAAAGTAACTTTGGGAAGTCTACTTCTTTACTTAATAGCTCTACCTCAAGTCAGCATGAGATATTGTTGATACCTCTGTTATCTGTTGGGTTCAGAGTTGATTTTTTCACATATTACACAACAATTACCATCACAAATTCCTGGCCTGCCTCTTCTTCATTCTTCAAAATCCAGAATCACTAATATCAATTTTGCATGTTTCTGTAATCTTCGTATGTTTCGTTATTTACCCCAATGTCACCCTCTGAAAATCACCTAGGTATCATACAGGAATAAGAAGCTACTCATAATGTTTAGTTTGCTTGAATCAAAGCTTAAAACTTGACTTTGCAAATTTTTTTTTTATAGAACTTGTAATTTTTATTGATAGAATTTATGCTGTGAACTTTGAAATCCATTGAAGTTAAAGCTTGCATTACCCACTCTGCCTGGAGGAATTACATCTTACCGTCAAGATATATCGTATAAATGAGCTTTGAAAATTTGTTTTCTCGTGACTTGTACACTCGTATATTTAGCATACATTTAGTACTGTACAGAAAACCAAAAGATACACAGCCATTTGCAAGGAATAGTTTTGTTTGTATGATTATTAATTTTGACATGCTGCCATCTAATAGTATGTACTGAATTATTGACTTTGTGGGATAATTTATATTTGTATTATTCACATTTTGAAGTGTGCTAATCCGTGTGTGGCATTATTAATTGACATGACATGCTGGTAGAGTAGTACTACCATTGTTTACCAGGTGTCCTGGGTGATCATAGGAATTCTGCCTAAATTTGCAGTTCGTTATTAAAAATGTAAAATTGCTCCTTTAGGTTAAGGTGGATTAGTTATAAAAGAAGGTTAGATTATCTGGGAATTTTTGCAAATTTTATTTGAGTTGTAGTTCCTGGGATCGGTATTAATGTACTGCTTTGTTTACAGCTGCAAAAAAGGTGGACGTTACTTCGGGAATTAAGGTAAATTCAGTTACTTCAGTAGTTCTGTAGAAGGTGCCAGATGCATATCAGCTGACTAGGCTAAAGTTATTTGTTTTCAAACTTTCAGATTGCAACAAAGAGGACTTCAATGATGAAAACTGGTGGAATGCAAGGATCTGGAAGGATTTTGAAGAAGGATTCTAGTTTTCCACTAGCGACACAGGTATACGTAGAACCCATTGGTTGCCAGAAAAAAATAGTATAACTTGTCTAATGTGCAAATGGGACATATAGAATTAGTCAATTATTCCATTCAAATCAGGAATTTATCCATAATGATATAAATTGGCACTTCAAGTTAGTTATATAACTGTCACTTGACGTGGAACCGTGCTGCTCCCACTTTCTACTATTGAAAGAGGCTTTTATTTTTACTTTTTTTGTTGTGGAATCAGGAAGTCCGCAAGTTATTTTTTGGTTTCTACTAACAGAATTGTCATCTTTTGGTCTAATTTAGCCTGATCTGCGAAATGGTAACCCTGCATCGTCACCTTCTCAACCGCCAAAGGTCATCCCCAAGCCAGGAACTATGGCGACAATTACAATGAAAAGGGCTTCCTTAGGTGTCAATCGTACTAGAATTGAAACTAGTAACTCAAAAGGTATATCTGGCTCTCAACATAGTGGATGTATTACTCTGATATTATTAGCTGCTGACATGAACTGAATAAATGTGACAGTCGAAATTAAAGGAATACAAGTTCCCAAAGCAGCAGGGTTGACTGGTCCCCGGAGGAGTGTGCCTAAGCCTGCATCAGTTTCAGAAGCATCAAGCTCGGTTTCTTCTGGTGCTTCTATTAAGGAGGCAGGAAGTTTCCCTTCCTCGAGTAACAACGGTTGTAACAGTACTTTTACCAAAAAGGTACACAAATTTCCATCGACTTCTCTAAGAACAAAAACGGAAGTCAAACCTGTTACCAAAGCTTCATCTTCAATACCTAAAGCTTCACCAAAGGTTCCCTTAAGGAAAAAGCCAACTGGTAAATCTGGTCCACCCTCTTCCTTGATGTCGTCTAAGATCTTCTCCAGCATATCACCTTCAAGTTCCATAAGTTCAGCATCATCATCTACCTCTACTGCTAATCGAAGGCATACGTCAAGGACAAGCATTAATACCAACACTCTGTGCTCTACTGATAATGAAAGGTTATCAACAAGGACGAGCTTTGATACCAATAATTCCCGTAGATCCATGGATAGTGATACCCCTTCTGTTCTGAGTTCTGATGTCCAGTCAAATGGTGATATGTCAGATGGGAATATGAACCAGTTTAAAGAACCAGTGATACCTCAGGATGCAAAGAGAACTTCTGGGCAAAGCAGTGTGCTTTCTGAATCTGCTTGGACAAAACCCTCAGGACTTCGGATGCCATCTCCAAAAATTGGGTTCTTTGATGGAGTAAGTTTACCTGGCTTAATTTTATTCCAGAGCTGTTCATTGACAATAATTCAAGATCATTTAGTAGAATTACAAATAAAGAAACATAAAATTTGTTTTCCAGCTTATATTAACTTTATATTATCATGGCAGAACATACTGTCAAAAGCAAGGTTTATTGCAACAATTGAGTTAATACGTTTATCATGTCATGCAGGCCAAATCTGTAGTTCGTACTCCTAGTGGATGTAGGCAATCTCAATCGCGTTTACCAACTGGTTTGCCTAAAATCGGAGCTGCAATCCGTAGCCCAGATGGGAGCTTGAGGAAAGCTGAAAAAAATAATCCACTTAATAAGAAGGCAGCTGCGGATTCAAACACAGTGCTGGATACTTTAAAATCCGCTTCTCCAAAACTATCTCAAGAACCATCAAGAGCTTCGATGAATGGCCACAGTACTCATAGGAGTGCATTAAGTCCTTGCATATCTTCTGAGGTGAGAAACTCAAACAAGGCAACTGGAAGGCAACAGCCTGAAATGGCAACCACAAACATTCAGCTTGAAGGTTTGAACTTTGCTTCTCTGGAACCATCTCAAGAATGTGTTCCTGATGTTTCTCCAGAAGTTCACAATGAAATGGATGGATCAAACTGCCCCAAAACCGAGGATGTGAAATTCGGAAAACCTGATAGCGCTGAACACGCCACAGCTAATGCACCTAAAGCCGAGAATGATGAAAACCTGCTTCTAAATGTATAATTTTGGTCTTCGTCGGTGAAATATTTCTGTTTCAACTTTAAATATTTAAATAGCTTGTAAGTTATAAGTTTCTTGAAAAGTGTAAGCTCATTCTATCTGTTCTGTCCAGATAAAGTTTTAATTCTAAGTTTAAAGTTGAACCTGGTTTAAAAGAGAAGTTGGAATTGTTCCTTTAAATTTGTATTCAGATAGAGGCTAGAATATCACACCACCAGGAACTGCTGAATGTAATCAAGATTCAGGTGGTTCAACCAGAATTACACCAGAAACATTTACCACCCATCATTGCAAAAGTGACTACATTTACTACCCATCGACCATCGTTGCAAAAGTGCTTAATTGAATCTTCTCATGGTTTCACTTGAAAAGTTAAACTCAACTACATATATATTGTTCACATATGAAGTAGCATTTCCAAGATTGAATGGCTTGGCAATGTTCACTGCCTAGAAACCAATCACTACATCCACCTTTAGCAGTCCGACCCACCCTTGCTGCGCACCTCTTTTAGGATAAGCCATGATATTTCATGCCTTTCACACCTACAAATTTGCAAGTTCCCATCCTCTTACTAAACACTACTTTTCGCAGACTACTAGCCCTAGCATGAACAAATACAACAATCCAGGCTTTCCTCGCTGCTCAACATGACAGGAATTAATTTGTATAACTTTGCATTTGTTTATCTTAACTCACTATTTATAAAATGCCTTTCAAGTAATTGGGATTGTTTCGTTAAGACAATAAACAAAGCAACACCATAACACTCTATATGCCAATTGTCCTATCTATATACACTGGCAAAACTAATAACCAGAAAGTAAGCTTATATTTCTATGGCCATATGCTAGTAACCAAGTACTAATGATCAAAGATGCAAAACATAAAAGCTTGAATAGACTGTATTATATTAATATCCAAAGTTGTAGCGAAATCACTAGGAAAAACAAATAGATGACAAAAAAATCCACTTAAAACAGGTACATTGTTCAGTACTTGAGAAAACAATCAATAGACTGCAGAAGATGAACTCTGTGGCCAAACTAAGACCTTGGTTTCTCTTTCTTTTCCTTAAAGAGAGCCAAAAGGGAAACACCGGAAACCTTCACAACCTTGAACCTAACACCAGGAATATCTCCAACAGCATGACCTTTCCGTCCAAATCCAGCAATGAGAACTTCGTCCTGTACATTAAAGTTTTGAAAACAGGGTTAGAGGTAAGAAAAGCAAGCAACCAGATTCTAAGCAGACCTACAGATACATACATTTTCTTCAATGTAGTTTAAGCAACCATCATTGGGGACAAAGGCAGCAATCTTCTTTCCGTTTTTAATGAGTTGAACTCTGGCACACTTTCTGATAGCAGAATTGGGCTGTTTAGCTTCTATTCCACTGCATACATCAATTATAGTGTCGGAACTCAGAATAATTATTACCATACATAATAACAACAATATGCTTTAAAGACTAATTCTCACATTTTCTCCAGTACAATGCCTTTTGCATGAGAGGAACCAGCAAATGGCTTCTTCCATTCATTACCAAGATGGGACTTCTTATATGACTTATCAGCCCATCTTTCTCTTCTACGGTGGGACTTGAGCTTGCGCCCAGCTCCCATTCCTCTTGTCTTCCTGTAAGAAGATACTTGTAACTATCACTACCCCGAATGAATATCAATAACTACTTACAAAACTAAATCAACATTACTCCATTACTCTATCAAACTACCAACATTACATTTGTAACACCGACATGAACCAAAACAATAAAGAATGTCCAGATATTCAGCAAAAGGTTCAAATGTTATGAATTATCGGGGTCATTTTATCATCGCAACAATTAGATTATACGTTCCTTAAAAAAAATGGTTTCGAAATGTGGGTTCCAAATTTTAAGCATATGAATCAGCTCAACTCCAATTAAGCCTACATTATAAAATTCTCTCATATCACAAACACTAAGCATATAATTACTGTTAATAAAATGATTCACTAAACATATCAATTAACACACACACACACACACACACACACACATATATTTAACAGATATTTTAAAAATTATAGTAGCATTCGAGCAATGAGAGCAACAATATATACATACATGTAAATACAACATGAATACTTAATACAGAAGATGAACTTACCCCATGATTTGAAGATGCGAGAGAGAGAGAGAGAGAGAGAGAGAGAGAGAGAGAGAGAGAGAGAGAGTATGTGAAGATGCAGCCGCAGAATAAAAACCCTAGCTCAAGATAGAGAGAAGAGAGGGATGTAAAACTTCTTGGGCTTAAATAGGTTTATTAGGCCCATTTTGAAAGTATCGGATGTTAACGCAATGGGCCTGGTAGATATTCTGGATCGGGCTTATTGGGCTGTCCTGAATTTTTGTCTGATTAAGGATTTTTTTTAGGGCTTGTCTGATTAAGTTAATAAAATACAGTTTTCATTCCAAAATAATTTTTGAGTGCGAGAAGAATCGATCCCACTTATAATTCGATAAAAATGTGAGGATTTTTGGAATGTCACACCAAGGCGCCAAGTTATGTTTTGTAATTTGGGCAAGATGTGGTACTACTTTTGTATTGTACTACCTTCATCTCATTATAATTGACGTTTTTCTATCGAACACATATATTAAGGATTACATTTATTAATCTGTTGTATTTTTTATTTTCCATGCTTGTCTCTAATCCACACCAGTTTCCACAAGGTATGGAATAGATAGAAGGTGTCTCTACCCGGTAAGTGTCAGAAGAGGCAGAAATGAACCCTAATTAAAGCTCCATCAACATACTAACGGGATGCAGATGCTGAAACTCGTTGATAAACGTTTGAGGTTCCGTCACCTTTTAACTTGTAAAATTTAATAAATATATTGTGGACAACCCTGAGCAAATCTATATATATTATAATGCCAGGAGATCAGAAATGCACCAGAAACGTTTTAAATATTTTTCTTGAATTTTCAATTTTTTGATTTTTTATTAAAAATATGTTCTTGCATTAAATAACTATTAATGACCTTTTAATTAGTCATTAATTACACCTATTAAATCTATATAAAATTTACTTTATTTCACATTTTTAAAAATTTATAAAACTTTGTTTGAGCATATAACTATTATTTCAATATTATATATATATATATATATATATATATATATATATATATATATATATATATATATGATTATAATTAAGTGTATTTTTAGGTAAAATAATGACCGAAAATTGTTTATATCGCATTCTTTTTCATTCCCTATAAGACTACATAAATTTCTTTTCAAACGATCGTAAGTAGTAAATATGATCTTAACTTCTCAAACAATTTTGATTATAACTCATTTAGAAATCGTAATAAATTATGAAAATATATAAATCTTCGCTTAACATTTGAAATTTGTATAAAAAAATACAAACTACACATGAATAAATTACACATGGGTTATGACCAAAGTAGCTTAATTGAAAAAACCCAACTTTATTGATAGATTAAATAGTTAAAAAAGTTATATACCCGTTGTTCATTATGTTGTGTTGAAATAAATTAACATTCTATTTAAATAAATTCTTACACTACTATTGAACATGTATGTTAAGAGAGGGGAGTCGGCTTTAAAAAGTATTATTATATATAATATTTTTAACTTTTGGTTACGTTTGTATTATAATTGTTACTATTTATGTTTATGATATTTTTGAAATTATGAAAATTTAAATATATAAAAAGAGTATTTTCAAACTTATAATTCAAGTAAATTGTTTTGATTCAATTTTTTGTAAATAAATTTAAGAGATCAATAAATTTTTAAATATAAATCATATATTTTCAATATTTTAAAATAAAATTTATGAACCGCGCGAAGCGCGGATAAGTTTCCTAGTGATTGTAATTAGAAGAGTACACTTTCTCATTACTGAAGGCCGAAAACAAATGTGCTTCTTAAGTTGATACAGTAAAAGGGTTCTAAAGGATTTTTTCGAAAATTTTCGCAAACAAATATTAAGTAAAGGATGCGAAAGCCTTAACTAGATATTGTTAGAAATGGAACTGTGCATGAGTTCTGATGCTATGTTAAATAGTCGGTCCATCTAGAACCTTAAAATTTGGGAGCTGATATGTGCACACCCATCACTTATAGGTGCACACCCATTATAATGAAAAAGACTAGAATACCCTTAACTTACATATCCTATTAATATCAATAGAAACATATTTTACACATTGAGAAATAAAAAATAATTACCAATGAATAATGATATATGAATATAAAATTATTAAACATATTTTTTATGCATCTCTTTAAAGTACATATATACTTTTCATGCTTGATTTTTTTACTATGTTAATATGATTTTTGAATATTGAAATTATTATATATTTTTTGGCAACAATTGTGCAACAAGTAAAAACATACCAATCACCAGAAATTATTATTTTTTTATTATTACCATTCAATAAAATAATATTTTATTATTTAAATCACATCATGTGCAAAATAGCTACCATTTTATAGTCCAATTACTAAAAATTATTATTTATTATTTTCTCAAACCCGAAATAATAGTCATATTTGATTTTCAGTAGTCAATTTGACCCATCTTTAATTAAAATATAATATTTTATTGTAATTATATAAAATTGATTATATTGTAGAATGGGTTAAATATAATTTCTTATAATAATACCTAATTTTATAATTTATGTATGATTCATGAAAAAGACATATATTTGAATATATCACATATTCTTAAATTAAAAATTAAAATGTAAAATTAAAACTAAAATTCACTAAAAAAGTTTATTCACTTGTTCAACTAATTTATTGTAAAATTATAATTAAACTAATAATTAAATGAAAATGTAAGTTGAGGGCATTTTGGTCATATTGCTAATATAGGGTGTGCACGTATAAGTGTGGGGTGTGCACATATCACCTCCCTAAAATTTTAGGACTTAGCAAGGATCTTAGATTGTTATATTTAACAATATCTAATTAATTATTATACATTAATAACTATGTTGTAGAATAACTATGTTTTTAAAGGATGCAGATGCTAAAGCTCGTTGATAAACGTTTGAGGTTCCGTCACCTTTTAACTCGTAAAATTTAATAAATATATTGTGGACAACCCTGAGCAAATGATTGTAATTAGAAGAGTACACTTTCTCATTACTGAAGGCCGAAAACAAATGTGCTTCTTAAGTTGATACAGTAAAAGGGTTTTAAAGGATTTTTTGGAAAATTTTCGCAAACAAATATTAGTAGAATAACTTTTACACCATCCATAAGAATGCTGGCCAACTTTCTTTAACTTAAACAGTATCCCTAACTCTTGGAACTCAGCTTTCCCCGAAAAATAATTTTAAAAATATTTCAGCACAGCATCCTTTATAATTTAATGCACCCCTTCTGGACATCAAAATGCAGATCCACCGCCCTTGGTTTTTCTAAGCATCATATCTTTTGCTTCATTGATTTTAGAAGCAAGATAATGGCTACCACCAGCATCTGGATGATTTGCAACCATCACCCTTCTATGAGCTTCCCTGACCTTCTCCATTGCAGTACTTTCTCTGTCAGTTCAAACATAGAATATTATATTTATCAGATAATTAAAGGAGAAAATAAGAATACATGGCAAGGGTAAAGATGAAATGCTACAGTATTTAAGAATCCGATGCAGAGCACCCAATTTAGACGAGTCCAAAAATTCTGTAGGCTTGATATGTCAATATATAATTTACAATTTCTGACCCAAAATAATATCCTTTGCAAAAGAACAAATATAGTAATATACATATACTTAAAATTTTGTTTACTTTGTTAAAATAACTTTTACTTAAACCAGATTTTATAAATTTATTTAATATAGTTATTGAATATGATTTAGGGGCACTATTTTTAGTTTCTGAACCGGGCCTCCAAAAGGTCCTGTACATGACTATCTTTTATTATGGTACATAAACAAAAGATTATCTACCAGTAACTGTAACAACATCAAGGTTTCAGCTTCCAAGGATGCTACAATTGAATTGACAAGGCACAACTTCTCCACCTAAATCGCCCAGAGTAAAAATTTGACTTTCTAACCTAGATGACAATTTAATTCACCGGAGGATGGAATGACACAAACCTATCGAACAGGATTTAGGTGCACATGTATTAATACTTAATAGAGGAACAAGACAATACTTTGTCCATAAAAAAAAATGGTGGTGTTCAACTAGTTGTGAAAAAAAGTTTCACCACACAACCAATAAGCAAGCCTAATGATATAACAGACAATATCTAACATATACACAGGAACTATATTTCTTCTCTTTATAAACCATCAGCAAAATAGTCATTTTGGTCTACAGAACATAAAGTTTCAATAATTGATTCTGCATTTTACCTTAAAGTACTAGCTGATGAAATCACTTGAACTAAAACTTACTTCGAATTACGAATGATATATGAAAACACAAGAATGACTAACTTTGACCTCTTATCTGTCCAACAATACCATATGAGTAGTTGATCGTTCTGATAAGCAAAATTGTCTATTAATTCATCATGTTAAAATTTAAGGAACTTAACGGAAAAAGAGGGATCATGTTACATTTGGGAAACTTATGTTTAATTTCCAAATTTTAATGTTTAGCATCAGAAAATAAAGTAGAAATTCTATATCTATGATTCTTCTGCTGCCCGTGATCAATTCAAACACAGGACAGTGGAACTCCGTAACACCGTGGTCTAGTTTTCCGTACATCAAATCGAATAAGACAGCTAAACTATCATAAGGGTACCTGACTCCTAGAATAAGAGCTGCTTCTCTTCTTGTCATCGTAGGTTGAAAACCTCCCTCATAAAATTTGCGCATTCTAACCGTAGGTGGTCTTGCTTTAAAAGCATTCCATGCCTGGATGCTGTATTTTCCAGCATACGCAACGGTGGCAACTGCAAGACCTGCTATCAATGGTGTAGCCTGATACAACAGATCAATAATATGTAAATAATACGCAAGCAGAGTTAAAAGCAACTAAACATATGAGGAACAAGAACTCCAAAACTTAGTTATGGTGCACAAAAGAAACATCACATGTTCTATGAAAAGATTATTTCATGTATCTGTTCATTCATCACACATGTCTTGTAAAAAAAACTGAAAGCACATTTTTAAGAAAAAAACAACAGAGTAAACAATAAAAACAAAAAAATGCTAGGGTAAATGAATCGCAGAAAACCATCTTTCTACAGTATTTCTAAAGTGTAAATTAAAAGAAAATTGAACACAGTCGATAGAATCATACAAGACCAACAATAATAGTTTACTAAACATTAAGGGATTAGATTTCTGTTCATGGAAAACAGAACCCCAACTTTACTAAAAAGGAAACATATTCATAACTTCAAATTCATTGCGACTGAAAGATAGAAAGTTCCTATTCATAGATTCTCCAGGTTACTAATTAAGCAGAAATATATAAAGCTAAACCCAGTGTTGTTAAATGCGCGCATATGCGAGAAGCGACGTGATGCGCACCTGAAGCGCATCGCTTTGGAGATGCGATGCGCCTTCAGTGATGCGCTCGCTTTTGTGCGCTTCTATCGATTATGCGCAGTGCGAAATGCACAAGAAAAGCGCGCCTTTGTTAAGATGTTGACCGGGCTCGTTGACCGGGTCATTTTTATAAAAAAAATTATAAGAAACAGGTCAAAAAAACCCTAAATAGACAGAGCAGCCGTCATATACAATACACCAGAACAAAGAGAGAGACATATACACACAGATATACACAGAGCAGCAGCACACAAAGAAATCTTCGTGGTAATTATCTTCTTATCTTTTTATCTTCACACACACATACACACACATTTATACACACATATACACACAAATACACACATATATACACACATATACACACACATACACAATTATATACTCCCTCCGTCCTTTTGATTTGTTATCATTTCAAAATAGGGTGTTTGACACGCATTTTAAGGTGGATTTTAAGGATAGTTCCATAATTTATTTTTGAAATTTTCTTTTTTTTGTATAAAAATAGAACAATCCTATTTTTATACAAAAAAAGAAAATTTAAAAAAATAAGTTATAGTACTATCCTTAAAATCCACCTTAAAATGCGTGCCAAAAAGTGACAAAAAAAGTGATAACAAATCAAAAGGACGGAGGGAGTATGATTCTTGTATATACAATTCTTGTATATATAATTATATACAAGCGATTCTTGTATATATACATACGATTTTTTACTAAATTTCTTTCCTTTACTAAACTTATTAACTGATTATAGTATGTAATTACATACTCCCTCTGTCCCATGAGTTTCTTTACGTTACCTTTTTTATTGTAGTATGTAATTGTAATTTGATTGTTAAAATAAGTGAAGTAGTGGGTGTAATAGTGTAAAGTGTTGAAAAAGTGGAGTGAAGTAGTGGATGTAATAATGTATTTTATTGTTAAAAGTTACTATTTTTAGAAATGTAAAGAATTGATGGGGCATCCCAAAAAGGAAAGTGTAAAGAAATGAATGGGACAGAGGAAGTACTAATTACAGCTGCTCTTCGTTTAATTTCAGTAAGTGATGGCTGATAGAAAAGATGTGGCATGGAAATATGCACAGGCAGTGAACGAGGGTAGTTCGGTTCGACTTCATTGTAATTTCTGTGGAAAAGAAACAACTGGAGGAGTATTTAGGATGAAGGAACATCTTATTTATGAGTTTATGAGATTTAGTTTTGCTTTTAAATGCCTTCTTATCTATAAATTTATAATATTCTGCATTATATATCATATATTTATATATATATATATATGAATATTTAGTTGCGCTTAGCCGCTTATGCCCCAGGAGGCTTTTGCGCTTCTGTGCGCATATCGCGTTTAACAACACTGGCTAAACCTCCACAAACAAAATTACGTTAATTTTCCCATCTTGGATACAAAAACCCCTTACAATAATTTTTATCTTTTCTCGACACGTCTGTCCTTCATTGACATGCAAAACAGAGAAGGCAATAATGGTTGTCAATGTCATTCGTTTAACTCTGCTAAAAGTGAGTAGTATATTAGCAGCTAAACTCTCCACTTTGGAGACCTTTAAGTCTAACTGGAAGTAGTTATCCGAGTTATTTTAGGCACTTATAAGTAGAAGTAAATACTTCAAGTTTTTTACTTTTTTTTCCTTTCAATCTTATGTTGTTCTTGTGGAGACCGTGATAAGAGAAACAGACATCAGAAATAATGTTCAGAAAGAACCAAGATGATGATAAATAATTATTAAACTAACTAAGACTATCAGAAATAATCCCCCCAACTCCCCTAAAGTTAGTCATTTCTGTAAAATAGAAATGAGCATCCAAAAATGTTCAATTCACATATTTGAGAATACCGTTCAATTCACAGAATAAAAATCCCATCTGCATAACAAACAAAAATTCTGAACATTTATTTACTGACCTCAAAACTTTTAACATCAGGAACACAAAAGACCAAGCTTTAACCAAATTCTCGTGTAGCTACAGACCACAGTTAATTTTTTCATCCCTAATCACGAGAGCTAATCATTTCATAACTAGAATATCAAGATGAAAACCTTGTCCTTCTCTAATCAAATATATTATCAATCATTAAATAAAACAATTAATCAAAAGACATAAAAATCCAATCTTTAGTGAATTGTGTCCAAGAACAACATAAAACAAGAACATCAAATGAAAACTCAAAATCAACATAAACATCAATAAAAAAACAAAAAAAAACCCAAATAAAACCCTAAAACAAATAAACATATTATGAACAAAATCAAATGCAAAACAAGAATTTAATAAATTATACTGAATCTTACCATGTATCGTGTACCTCCGAATATGTGTATATATATATATACACGAGTGTATGTATATTCTTGAATAGAAGCCGCGATTTAACTTCTGGAACACGAATTTAAAGGGGAGTTCTGGCTGGGTTGCCCTTCTTACAAGTTCATAGGATGTAACAAAGTTACAACTTAAGCCAAGGTTTTACAAACTGCGTTTGGTCAATTATTTGCTAATTGCTAAACCCCTCATTTATTTTATTTGACTTTTATTTTTGGTTATAACCCGTGCGAAACACGAGTTTCTTTTTGGATAGGTTATAAAATTTATTTAATAAAACATATTATATTTTGATAATATATTATTAAATATATAATTATATATATTATTAATAATCTATATAATAACCTTTTAATTATAATTAAAGATACTATATACATTTTCAAATATGAATTTTATGTATAATTAAGTAATGGTAAATAAGTAAAATCAACAGGTACCGTACCGACCAACCAAATTCATTTAATATAAAATTATATTATTTATTAAAATTAAACTCATTATAAAATCAACATCTATACTATCTATACTATAAGCAAAAGGGGGTATAATTTGTAGTTGGTTACCCTTTTTTGGTTATCCCCATTTTTTGTTATCCCTCATTTATCACCGTTAGATCAGCAACGCAAGTTGATCATGATCGTTAGATATAACAATACTAAAAGTTGTAATATGCAGAGGTTCAAGGTTCGATTCCCGCCAATAACATATTAATTTATATTTAATACTAAAAATTATTATATATAAAGATGCAAGGTTCGAATCAATAACATATTTAAATTAATATTTATAATATTATATTATATTATAAATAAATTATAAAAAATTAAAAGTAACCCGTGCTTTGCACGGGCTATAAGCTAGTTGTAATTAAAAGGTATATAACTTTTATAATTATAATCCGAAAATCAAAATTTTTAAAATTTTTCAATGTTTCGGCTTTAATATTAATATAATAGTATAGATAGTGACTACCTTTAAGATTTCAGCTTCCTCCGGTAAGTTAATATTTCGGCTTTAATATTAATATAATAGTATAGATAGTGATTACCTTTAAGATTTCAGCTTCCTCCGGTAAATCGATGTTTTATAATTGTATAAGTTTTTGTATTTTGTCTGAATATTTTATGTGATTATCATTTATTATCGAATGTTATCAAAATGATGTACATCCAGTAGATATGCAATGTTCTTTATCTTTTGATGTGTTAGAGTTCGAGGGGTTGCCTTCTTTTGGTGCTTATCCCCTTGTTGTTTTTTTTGTTATTTTTTTCTTTTTAAATTCTTTTTTTATTGTGGGATAACCAAAAAGAGGGGGTAACCAACAACAAATTATACCCCTTTTTGCTTATTATAGTATCGTATAGATTAGATAACCGTGCACGATTTTAAACATACTGGAAAAAATTAAAAAAAAATATGAGATAAGTGTTGGATCAAATAATATTGGGAGAAATGTTAAAAAAAAAAATGGCATAGATTGAATATAAATTTGTAAATAATATATTTTTGAATACTATTCAAAAAATTAATGTGTAATTATTATTGTATTTAGTATAATTAATTTTTATATTTATTGAAATTTTTTTTCTTTTGTCAAATATATTTATTGAAATTTGAATCTGCTAGTTTTAGAGAAAATATAATTTAAATGAGTACAAATTTTATTCGTAATAATTAATTTTCATTAGGTATATTTTTGACATCCTAATAAAAATTAATTCAATTGATTAACTGTTAATTTTTGGGTTAGGAAAAAAAAATATTCTCATATATCATAACTTCTTTTTAGATTATATTTAGTTATACTAGCTTAAAACCCGTGCGATGCACGGATGTTCTTTAATATAACAGAATATTTATTTGAACTAAAAATTTTAAAACATAAACTTTCTGGGCTTAAAATTTTTGAAAAATATGTTCTGATATAATTATATATATGTTGTCCGTGATATTTTTAGAAAATGATGAATTTAAGTTTGAAAATATTGAAAAGATGAAATGTTTTATCTGAAAAACGTAATCGGTTAGTTATTAGTTATTATATTGTTATTATTTTATTGTACTTAAATAAAGCAAACCAAATAGATTTTTCTGAAAAAAAAAATAGAAAAGATAATGTATTTTAGCTGAAAATGGTAATTGGTTAATTATTAGTAATAATAATATGTTATTTTATTAAACAAAATTGCTCATATTTTTTTTAGAAAAGGAAAAATTTTAGCTAGATAAACTGTATTTTACGTAAAAAGAAAAATTGGCTATTGAAAAATAGAAAATGTAACATATTTTACTTGAAAAGGAAAGAATATCTCATATTTTATGTGATAAAAGATTAGTTATTGAAAAATAGAAAAGGTATCATGTTTTACCCAAAGAAGAAATTTATTAGTTATTAACAATTATAAATAATTAAGTAAGGATAACATGAAGATGACATGATTTATGTGAAAATGGTAATTGATTAGTTTATAGTAATTATAATTTAATTATGTTATTTTACTAAATAAAATTGCTCATAGTTTTCAGAAAATGAGAAATTAATGTTACCCGTTATATTTCTAAAAAAAAGGGAATTTTATTAGAAAAAATTGATTAGTTTATAGTAATTATAATTTAATTATGTTATTTTACTAAATAAAATTGCTCATAGTTTTTAGAAATTGAGAAATTTAATGTTGCCCGTTATATTTCTAGAAAAAAAGGGAATTTAATTTGAAAAAATAGAAAAGATTTTATATTTTAGTTGAATTGGTTAATTATTAGTATTATAATATTATTTTTATTTTATTTTTATTAAATAGAAACTCCCGTGATATTATTGGAAAAAACGGAGGTTTTAGTAAGAGAAAAGAAAAAAGATAACGTATTTTGGCTGAAAAAGGTAACCGTCCATGATGTAATTGGAAAAAGAAAGATTTTAGTTAGAGAAAAGAGAAAAGGTAACGTGTTTTGAATGAAAAAGGTAACTGATTAGTTAATAGTAATTATAATATAATTATGTTATTTATTAAACAAAATTGCTCGTAGTGTTTTTAAAAAAAAGAAATTTTAGTTAGATAAAATTTAAAAGATATTCTAATTTACCTGAAAAGGGAAATTATTTAATTATTGAAAAATAGAAAAGGTAATATGACCTGAAAAAGAAATTGATTCATAAAGGAGAAATTTTAACTAGATAAAATATAAAAGATATTATATTTTACTTGAAAAAGGAAATTATTTAATTCTTGAAAAGTAGAAAAGATAATATGTTTAATTTGGAAAAGGAAATTGATTAGTTAGTAGTAATTGAGTAAGGGTAAATAATAGAAAAGATTTTATATTTTAGTTGAATTGGTTAATTATTAGTATTATAATATTATTATTATTTTATTTTTATTAAATAGAAACGCCCGTGATATTATTGGAAAAAACGGAGGTTCTAGTAAGAGAAAAGAAAAAAGATAACGTATTTTGGCTGAAAAAGGTAACCGTCCATGATATAATTGGAAAAAGAAAGATTTTAGTTATAGAAAAGAGAAAAGGTAACGTGTTTTGAATGAAAACGGTAACTGATTAGTTAATAGTAATTATAATATAATTATGTTATTTATTAAACAAAATTGCTCGTAGTGTTTTTAAAAAAAAGAAATTTTAGTTAGATAAAATGTAAAAGATATTCTAATTTACCTGAAAAAGGAAATTATTTAATAATGAAAAATAGAAAAGGTAATATGACCTAAAAAAGAAATTGATTCATAAAGGAGAAATTTTAGCTAGATAAAATATAAAAGATATTATATTTTACTTGAAAAAGGAAATTATTTAATTCTTGAAAATTAGAAAAGATAATATGTTTAATTTGGAAAAGGAAATTGATTAGTTAGTAGTAATTGAGTAAGGGTAAATAATAGAAAAGATTTTATATTTTAGTTGAATTGGTTAATTATTAGTATTATAATATTATAATTATTTTATTTTTATTAAATAGAAACGCCCGTGATATTATTGGAAAAAACGGAGGTTTTAGTAAGAGAAAAGAAAAAAGATAACGTATTTTGGCTGAAAAAGGTAACTGTCCATGATATAATTGGAAAAAGAAAGATTTTAGTTAGAGAAAAGAGAAAAGGTAACGTGTTTTGAATGAAAAAGGTGATTGTTTAGTTAATAGTAATTATAATATAATTATTTTATTTATTAAACAAAATTGCTCGTAGTGTTTTAAAAAAAAAGAAATTTTAGTTAGATAAAATGTAAAAGATATTCTAATTTATCTGAAAAAGGAAATTATTTAATTATTGAAAAATAGAAAAGGTAATATGACCTGAAAATAAATTGATTCATAAAGGAGAAATTTTTGCTAGATAAAATATAAAAGATATTATATTTTACTTGAAAAAGGAAATTATTTAATTCTTGAAAAGTAAAAAAGATAATATGTTTAATTTGGAAAAGGAAATTGATTAGTTAGTAGTAATTGAGTAAGGGTAAATAATAGAAAAGATTTAATATTTTAGTTGAATTGGTTAATTATTAGTATTATAATAATATTATTATTTTATTTTTATTAAATAGAAACGCCCGTGATATTATTGGAAAAAACGGAGGTTTTAGTAAGAGAAAAGAAAAAAGATAACGTATTTTGGTTGAAAAAGGTAACCGTCCATGATATAATTGGAAAAAGAAAGATTTTAGTTAGAGAAAAGAGAAAAGGTAACGTGTTTTGAATGAAAAAGGTAACTGATTAGTTAATAGTAATTATAATATAATTATGTTATTTATTAAACAAAATTACTCGTAGTGTTTTTAAAAAAAAGAAATTTTAGTTAGATAAAATGTAAAAGATATTCTAATTTACCTGAAAAAGGAAATTATTTAATTATTGAAAAATAGAAAAGGTAATATGACCTAAAAAAAAATTGATTCATAAAGGAGAAATTTTAGCTAGATAAAATATAAAAGATATTATATTTTACTTGAAAAAGGAAATTATTTAATTCTTGAAAAGTAGAAAAGATAATATGTTTAATTTGGAAAAGGAAATTGATTAGTTAGTAGTAATTGAGTAAGGGTAAATAATATAAAAGATTTTATATTTTAGTTGAATTGGTTAATTATTAGTATTATAATATTATTATTATTTTATTTTTATTAAATAGAAACGCCCGTGATATTATTGGAAAAAACGGAGGTTTTAGTAAGAGAAAAGAAAAAAGATAACGTATTTTGGCTGAAAAAGGTAACCGTCCATGATATAATTGGAAAAAGAAAGATTTTAGTTAGAGAAAAGAGAAAAGGTAACGTGTTTTGAATGAAAAAGGTAACTGATTAGTTAATAGTAATTATAATATAATTATGTTATTTATTAAACAAAATTACTCGTAGTGTTTTTAAAAAAAAGAAATTTTAGTTAGATAAAATGTAAAAGATATTCTAATTTACCTGAAAAAGGAAATTATTTAATTATTGAAAAATAGAAAAGGTAATATGACCTGAAAAAAAATTGATTCATAAAGGAGAAATTTTAGCTAGATAAAATATAAAAGATATTATATTTTACTTGAAAAAGGAAATTATTTAATTCTTGAAAAGTAGAAAAGATAATATGTTTAATTTGGAAAAGGAAATTGATTAGTTAGTAGTAATTGAGTAAGTGTAAATAATAGAAAAGATTTTATATTTTAGTTGAATTGGTTAATTATTAGTATTATAATATTATTATTATTTTATTTTTATTAAATAGAAATGCCCGTGACATTATTGGAAAAAACGGAGGTTTTAGTAATAGAAAAGAAAAAAGATAACGTATTTTGGCTGAAAAAGGTAACCGTCCATGATATAATTGGAAAAAGAAAGATGTTAGTTAGAGAAAAGAGAAAAGGTAACGTGTTTTGAATGAAAAAGGTAACTGATTAGTTAATAGTAATTATAATATAATTATGTTATTTATTAAACAAAATTGCTCGTAGTGTTTTTAAAAAAAAAGAAATTTTAGTTAGATAAAATGTAAAAGATATTCTAATTTACCTGAAAAAAGAAATTATTTAATTATTGAAAAATAGAAAAGGTAATATGACCTGAAAAAAAAATTGATTCATAAAGGAGAAATTTTAGCTAGATAAAATATAAAAGATATTATATTTTACTTGAAAAAGGAAATTATTTAATTTTTGAAAAGTATAAAAGATAATATGTTTAATTTGGAAAAGGAAATTGATTAGTTAGTAGTAATTGAGTAAGGGTAAATACGTAAAATCAACAGGTACCGTACCGACCGACCAACCGACTAACAAAACTTTTAATGTTTCCGCTTTTATATAATAGTATAGATTTTGTATTTTAAGAATGAATCTCTTCGATTTATTTTAAAAATATAGTATAAGTGGGAAAATATTAACTAAAATAACATTTTATATAATCAAAATATTTCAACTTATACAAAAATAATATGTTTAGAGTAAAACACTTTAATTATTTATGTAAACTTTTATGTCAAAATAAGGAATAATTAATTAAAGATGACTGTCAAAAATTATTTTTTCAAATATTTATAGATGCAAAATCATTGATGTTATTATTAACATCATTTATAATCAATATATGTTTATTAAGAAATTATATTACACATTTGAAGTTAAAATATTTGCAAACTCAAAAATCTCAATTGCAAATAAAAAAATCAACATCTTAATAAACTTGCAATACTAACCATGCCCCTCCCACAAGTAATGAATCTTTCCACTAATTATAGTATAGTGAAAGTTGTAGATATACTAAGCATGAAATACAAATTTAACGAGGATTAAATTTTATTCAGCTTGCATTATTATTCATAAAAACTAATATAATAAAAATTGATAAAAATTAAAAAATTGACATTTAAGAAAAGTGTGATAAATATGAGATGGAACGAATACTAATTTAAATGTAAATAGAAATAATGGATTATAAAAAGAAAAATAAATGAAATACTTAGAGGGAAAATAAGAATTAAGAAAAAAATGTAAAATAATAATTGAATGGAGAGGAGAAAGAGAATGAGGAAGGGAAGAAAAGTGAATAATAAACTAATATTTGTGTGTAAAGTGTGAGGAGAGAAGAGTAGAAAAATAAATATTTGAGGAAGTAAAAGGAGAGAGAAAAGGGAACTTTGGGAGGTAAATTAGGGGTAGGGGTTTTCAGTTTTCACTTTAGTATAGGATATAGATAGATAGAAAGATATTAAATTATTTTTATAAAAAAAATTTCTAGAATTAGTTTAATTATTGGATAAGCGATATTTATTTAAATTGAACAGTATAATATTCAGGTATTAAGTCATAAAATTGGTATAAATATTTTTTGAGTAGTTTTATAAAAATTAATATCATTCTAGTTATTACAAAAACCAAGGGAGTTTGAATATCTTGGAACTTTTTTCATAAATACCAAAGCCAAGAGAGTTTGCATTTATTATATTGATTTCCTTTATTATTGATTAGGGATTATATATTGATTGATGGGCTACATTCTGAATTACCCCGGACCCCGTCGCATACTCGATCAGGAGCACGACACACACGAACCCGGACCTCCAATGACATGAGCACGATCCAAGATGTCACACTCCAAAAAGCGTCTGACACACTTTTTCACAATTATTCCCCCTGAACGCATGTCATACATCCGTGAGGGTTTAGGAGTTACATTCTCTCTACACATTCTCATACGCACACACCCTCCACTTATCTTCCAAGGCCTTCTCTCATTCTCACACAGAAGGAAGGAAGATTCGACGCCCCCATGTTGGTTAATCTTGAGTTAGTAGTTGTTTCCTTATGCATTTGAATAAAGTAGACGTTAGGTTTGTTGGCGTAGTAGGATCAATAAGAGTGATCGTAGCTTGCTTGTTGGGATCAGATTAGATTGAATTTATTGAGTCTGTTTATGATAATTGTTTCACTTCCTTGTTTTCAGCATATTGATTTGTAACAACTAGTTTTATATATTCTGAGTAATCGAATAAACAGGCAATGCGTTTGGCAGCCAAAACTTACTTGTTTTCTTAGTTTATACAACATAGTTAACATATGTATTGATTATATTTAGTATCAGAGCGCTAGGAATCAGTGAAGGGCTCAGAGCATTCAAATGGATTTCAACAAAGCCAAACCGGGGGGTCGATAGGCTTAAGCTATCCTATGTTAACGAGGAATAACTACACTACTTGGGCTTTAAAGATGAAGGTATATATGCAAGCACAAGGGGTTTGGATGGCAATAGAGCAAACAGATCTGAAGGCGGTTGTTGAAGAAAATGTAGATAAGGTGGCCTTGGCTATGCTGTATCAAGGATTACCTGAGGACATGATCCTTTCAATTGCTGAGAAAGGAACGGCCAAGGAGGCATGGACAGCACTGAAGACGATGTGTCAGGGAGCAGATCGTGCGAAAACAGCTAAAGCCCAAACGTTGAGATCTGAGTTTGAGGCTATGATGATGAAGGACAATGAGCAGTTAAATGATTTCTATCTGAAATTAAATGGGCTTGTGACTAACATACGAGCCTTAGGAGAAACGATGACAGAGTCCTATGTGGTCAATAAGTTACTTCGTGCAGTTCCAAGTAAGTTTTTGCAGATCGCTTCAACATTGGAATAATATGGTGACTTGGAAAAACTAACGGTTGAAGAGGTCATGGGCTCATTGAAAACACATGAAGAAAGAATGAATGGAAGTAGAAAAAGGGACTCAAATGAAGAACAACTGATGCTAACGAAAGAGGAGTGGAAAAAACGTGAAAGTAATGAGAGCAAGTTGCTACTCACACGGGAAGAATGGCTGAAACGTTCGAGTAAAAGAATCTCTGATGGACAGGCCTCTGGCTATAAACCTAGGGGAGGCAGGGACAAAAGCAATTTGAGATGTTACAGCTGTTCTGGTTTTGGACATTTTGCTACAGACTGTAAAAAGCCCAGGCGAAATAGAGAATCTAAAGAAGAAGTGTACATGGCAAAATTTGAAGACAATGAACCTGCTTTGTTACTTGCAAAAGTTGGAAAAGAAGATGCAGAAAACACTCATCTAAATGAAAATCAGGTGAACCCATCAAGGTTGTCAAAGGTGCAGGATGAATCTAATATATGGTATTTGGACAACGGAGCTAGTAGTCATATGACTGGCTTCAAGTCGAAGTTCATGAAGCTGGATGAACAGATACGTGGCTTGGTTAGTTTTAGAGATGGGTCAACTGTCCGTATTGAAGGCAAAGGAACTGTGATATTTGAATGTAAAAATGGAGAGACTCGAACTCTAGAGGATGTGTACTACATTCCAACATTCAGGAATAATATTATCAGTCTAAAATAGATGACGGAGCAAGGGAAAAGAATTACAATAAAGGGAGAGATGCTGTGGGTACATGACGAATGAGATAAACTACTCATGAAGGTAAAACGTTCCCCGAACAGACTTTATAAAATTATCATTAACTCTGTAAAACAAAGTTGTATGTTGTCTAAACATGACGAGATGTCAAGGCTGTGGCACAAGCGTATGGGGCATGTAAATTATCATGCACTGTCACTTATGCATAAAGACAGGATGGTGTATGGGATGTCAAAAATTGAGATGCCAAATGAGGTGTGCAAGGGCTGTCTCATGTCTAAACAAACGAGGAAGCAATTCCCATAAAAATCAAGTTATTCTGCAACAAAGGCTTTGGAGTTGGTACATGGCGATCTTTGTGGTCAAATACAACCAGAAACTGCATCTGGAAGAAGATATTTCTTATTACTGGTGGATGACTTTAGTAGATTCATGTGGGTGTACTTCTTGAAGGCAAAGAATGATGCTTTGAGTGCCTTTAAAAATTTTTGTGCTTTGGTAGAAAGGGGACCAGAAAGGAGGGTGAGAATGTTTCGAATTAACAGATGAGGGGAATTTATCTCAAATGAATTTGAGAATTACTGCAAAGAGAAGGGGATAAACAGGCACTATACGGCACCGTATACGCCACAGCAGAACGGGGTTGTGGAACGTAGAAATCGCACAATGGTTGAAATGGCTAGGAGTTGTTTGAAAGAAATGAAGTTGCCAAATGTTATGTGGGGAGAAGCTGTGAGACATTCAGTGTACTTACTTAATCGCTTGCCTACTCGTGCACTTACAGGGGTGACTCCGTATGAAGTTTGGAATGGAGAAAAGCCACATATAGGGCACATCAAAGTGTTTGGGTGTTTAGGGCACATGAAAGTGACAAGCCAACATACTTAGAAGTTGGATGATCGAAGTAAACAAGTGCTTAACTTAGGCAAAGAACCAGGAACTAAAGCGTATCGCTTGTATGATCATCTCTCTAAGCGAATACATGTGAGTAGAGATGTAACCTTTGAGGAAGACAAGTCGTGGCCATGGGAATACAATAAAGAAGAAGAACAGAATGGCATGTTCACAGTGGAAGGATTAATTACCGAAGAGACAAGGGATCATCTAAATGAGGATGAAGGTGATAATTCAAGTAACATGGGATTCTCTACTCCTCAAAGGACCAACTCTTATACTGCTCAGAATGATGATAGTTCTAGAAGAAGTGATTACTCCTCCACTGCAAGAACAAGAACAGGTACTTCAACAACGATGCAGACACCACCTCGAAGCATACAATCACAGGATCTGAGCTTGAATCCTGATGACTATGATGATAGTACTGAACCCAGAAAAGTCAGGAAATTGGTTGACATATATAATGAGAGTGAGGAAGTATTCTTGGATGAAGAGTTGTTTCTTATGGGTGTGGAAGAACCAATGAATTATATGCAGGCCACAAAGGATCAAAACTGGAAGCTTGCAATGGAGAAGGAAATGCAATCGATCGAAAAAAACAACACTTGGAGACTGACTGAGCTACCTCCTGGAAAGAAAACGATAGGACTGAAGTGGATTTTCAAATTAAAAAAAGATGCAGAAGGAAATGTGATAAAGTACAAGGCGAGGTTAGTCGCGAAGGGATATGTTCAAGAACAAGGAGTTGATTTCGATGAGATATTTGCTCCAGTAACAAGAATTAAAACCGTGCGTTTACTGTTGGCCTTGGCAGCAAAATGTGAGTGGAAAGTCCATCACCTCGATGTGAAAATGGCCTTTTTAAATGGTGAAATCAATGAGGATGTTTATGTGGTGCAACCTGAAGGCTTTGTGAAAAAAGGCAAAGAAAAACTGGTCTACAAATTGATAAAGGCCCTGTATGGACTTCGTCAAGCTCCACGAGCTTGGTACGCAAAACTGAATTCCTATCTGGAGAGTCTAGGCTTTAAGAAGTGCCCATCAGAACATGCTGTCTATACCAGGAAGGAGGGAGAAGATCGATTGATTGTTGCTGTTTACGTTGATAACTTATTAATAATAGGGAGCAGTGTGGATTTGATTAATAAATTCAAGAATGAAATGAATCAGAAATTTGACATGACAGATATGGGCAAATTGAGTTATTATCTTGGAATCGAGGTGCACCAAGAGAAGGGTTACATTCAGTTGAAACAAACGAGCTATGCCAAGAAAATCATCGAGAAAGCTGGAATGAAAGACTGCAATCCAATAAAATACCCTATGGATCCTAAAGAACAACTTGTTAAAGATGAAGGTGGGAAGAAAGTGAATGCTACAGAATATAAGAGCATGATTGGGGGACTGGCATATTTAGTGCATACTAGACCGGATATTGTTAGATATAATTGATGTTTGTATTAATCAGCGTTTAAGTGTAACAGTGATAAATCAGAGTTTAGCTGGAAGCAGTCAGAGTTTAGTTAAACGCTGACGGATGGAAGCTCGACAGAGTTTGTTAAACTCTGTCTGAGGAAGCGTCTACAGGTCAACAGTGATTGAAGAGTAATTGAAGATAATTATGGAAGCAATATCTTTGAAGATTGGATAGCTGTCAAAGATATTGTGTTGACTAAGGAGATGTGTAGCAATCGTGATTGATATCAATTGTATATCTGATTTATAGGAGTATCAATTTTACGATTATACAGTAGCTGTATGTTTTATAAATACAGTTAGGTTAACCCTAGAAGGGTATCGAACAACGAAATATTATTCATTATAACCTAAGCAGC
This sequence comes from Kitagawia praeruptora, assembly GCA_037693485.1. Classification (NCBI taxonomy): domain Eukaryota; kingdom Viridiplantae; phylum Streptophyta; class Magnoliopsida; order Apiales; family Apiaceae; genus Kitagawia; species Kitagawia praeruptora. The sequence goes on along the minus strand of CM075344.1, from coordinate 160,410,521 downwards.
TCTCTGTGATAGTTTACATCACTGAGAGAGGAATTATTAATTCCAAACAGTTTTTAATTGTTAAAACATGTGTTCTTGTTAATCTCTCATACAAATCTTGATTATATTTGTGTATTCGGCCTAACAAGTGGTATCAGAGCAGATCTGTTACTCTATACAGTTAAAGATCCACACACAACTATAATCAATGGCAGAGATTCCTCCTCCAATAGGTTTACACTACTAGAAAAACGTCAATAGACATCGGTTAAAAACCGATGTCTATGTAAAACCAGAACCGATGTCTTCGCATGTGTAGAGAAAGGTAGGGGTCTTAGACATCGGTTTTTAACCGATGTCAATGTTTATATCTAACATCAGTTTCTTAATAGTGAACTGATGTCTATGTTTCAAATTTACATCGATTTCTTAATAGTGAACTGATGTATATGTGTAAAATTTACATCGGTTTCCTAATTGTAAACTGATGTATATGTTTCAAATTTACATCAGTTTTTTAGTAAAGGCTGATGTGTTTCTTTGTATTTTACATCAGTTCTCTAGTAATAATCATTGTCTTTTTATTTCTTAGACATCAGTTTTTTTGGTTTTCTGATTTATTTTGTTCTTTTATTCATGGATGCCCTGTATGTATGACAGACCTAATTACGAAAAACCAATATACCAAAACCAGATAAATAATATACCAAAATCAATAAAACCGATATACCAAAAACAAAGTATGCATTCAATCGGTCAACTACATTATCCAATTCAATATCGAAACTAATTACATAATCCAAACCATCTAATATCGAAACTACATTGATATAATATCTTAAATGTATGCTTTAATAAAAAGATGGACAACATGTTGTCGGATTTGCAAACTCTCCACTGTATTGAGCCCAAAAGCCTCACAAGCACTCTTGCATGCAAAAACACCCCGTGTTGTTCCTTCTCCCACTGCATGCAAAAATCAACAAAGAAGCATTAGATTGACTCAAATAGAAAATTTATGAAAATGCCACAAAACTGACAATTAATAACTAGTCCGACAATGTGAGTAAACTAGCAGTTACTAATTCAATTGCAGCATATGAATACAACTAGAATAGCATAGTACTTTTGATTTGTCCAAGAGAAAGCCAAGAGAAGTTACTATGTAAACAACATACTGTAAATAACCCCCTGGACCAGCATGAGTATGGGTTCCACTGATTGCCACATTCTCTTCATCATACAAATTTCCATACCTTCAAATAATCACCTAAATTAGATTCCTGAATTCTCAATATATTTATAAAGAGAAAATACATTCTACGTATATTAGAACTGCATTTGTTCTACTTAGCACATGGTTTTATACATCACTAGAAACTTAGAAGAATATGCAGCAACTTTGTGAACAATAACCTTAAGATACATGACCAGATTTGTTGCAGTAAGTTGTTGATACACATGCATGTTAAGTCTTCCTCAGATTTACATATTTTAGGTATCCATTAAAAAAAGCTGGCACTCTACTTACTTGCTCCTCCAGTTATTGCAAATATGTTGCTTTCTTTTCAACCCTATTTCGCAATCCAAGAAGCTCACACTAAAATTGTCGCACTACAAGCTCACATTATCTGAAAAGCTATCTAACATCATATGATGATATAGATAATCTTGGAAGATAATAGAGGTAAAAGTACCTCGCCTGTGAATTCTGGCTCTACAGGATTAACAAGGAGAACAGCTTCTGGATAGGCCAATTCTTGACTTCTTCCTGGTAGTCTGTCATATGGAAGAGGCATGTATCTTTGTCTATTGTCTGCCATGGCCATGTAGCGAAACCTAGAATGCAGACACAACCTCAACATCCTCATGTCAATTACTTGACTTCTATTTAATATAAGATTGCTAGGCATTTTATAGAGGAACTCCGATTAACATGAATATATGCATTAGGCTTTCACCTCAATAATTTCTTATTAAATTGCAGGACAATAATTAAAAGGAACTCTCTGCTTTAGCTCTTCTATAGAGGATACTAAAGGGTTGTTGCAAGTTTAGCTAGTCTGACTCATACTACAACCACATGTAGAATCAGATTTATGGAACTAACCTTCACATCAGTATCATAAAGTTTTACATACAATACTAGTAATTGAACATTCGTCTTGGAGAGGTGTGTAATAAATAAATATATAGATAATGCAGTGAGAGACGTACCACTTTCATCTTGTTAAGCTTTTCAATATATAAACTCTGGCCTCAGCACGAGCGCCATTCTGGATGAGCTGCCAAAGTGGTACGTCAAAGCTGCCAAAGTGGCCAAAGTTGTAAATTGAACCCCAGAGCATCTACAATGCTTAGGGCCGGTTACCACTTTTGATGGACCTCAATCTATGCCACCTCATCAGAAACTGGGCTTTGGAAAAATGTGGCCAAACTCATCCAATGTGACCAACCCTCTCTAACATTCAAATACAAATCAAAAGTAGCCAAGTGGAAAGAAGTTTGACTAAATAATATTAAAATATCTAAAAAATGAAATGGGCACTGCCCACCGTGGTGGTCGTGACCGCTTTTTTCAGAACCCATCCATTGCAAATGTGTTATAAAGTAGATGGCCAGGTCGTTTTGGGAGTCCCGAGGCAAGAAAATGGGCTTGCATTGGAGCTTCTCTCAAAGCTCAAAGTTGAACCGCAACCAAAGCTCCAACCTAATAACAACTTCATTTTATAAACACACACACAACCAAATTCATATCCACACCAAAATCCACCATAAAACAAATTGTAAACCCCAAAACTAAATCAAGAATACAATTCAAAATAAAAAATAAAAGAGAAGCAGAGAAGAATGACATGACCACATTTGTTCCTGCTCGAATGTTGATTCTTACACAAAACTGGTCGGGTCTTGACTGTATCTATCTATGTGTGTGTGTGTGTATCGGGTGGAAGAAACGAAGAAGAGGGTAAGTTCGAACAACCCACCTCCAAGTTGGTGAAAATCAAGAAGAATCTTCACACAGAACCCCTCCTCTAATTAATTGGCTCGCTAAAACCAACCTCCAACCTCCGGATCTGTTGAAGAAACAAAGAAAACGAATCAAATATGCTAGGTTACAAAGAAAATCGAACCAATGTAAAAAACAAAGAAACAATTGAAAGCTGTAATCGGATAAATGAAGTGTAACCAAGCTTAATTGAAAGCTAGTAGTGCAAGCTACTCGATCTGTTAAACAAATCGAACGATTACTCAAATCGAACAAATGGAGATAATCGAACTAATATTGAAAGGGGGTTTAAAGAAGGATCGAAAAAATTGAATTAATCTCCTTTAATATTCCTAGAATGGCAAAGATTATAAGAATTACTTACAATTTGAACGAGGGTTAGGATTAATTTGAGGTAATTGAAGAAAAGAGAGAAAAGAGGGGTTAGGGTTCTTGAGCAGGGGGGGTTGTGTTTGTGTGTGTGTGTGTTTTTTTTTTTATGTTTTGGTTATTTTTTGTTTTTAGATTATATTTTTGTTTTTTCTATTTTTAAGTTTAAGAGCGGGTGAATTTTGGCTAAGGGTAAAATATTTTGTTGAGGGGGGAAAGGAAAAGGGGGAAGCGCGGTTTTTTATTTTTTAAAAAAGAGCCTCTAGACACCGTTTTTATCATGAAGTGATGTGTTTACTACTAATAGACATCGGTTTAGGTTTTTCTGATGTTACAGAGACTTTTAACATCGTTGGCTTTTCTAACCGATGTCTAATGTGTGATGTCTACTACAGTTTTTCTAATAGTGTTAGGTTCTGAGAAGGCTCCTACTACTGTGAGTCGTTATGAAACAATTAGGGTTCCTATTCTGAGGCCAGCAGATTATGCTATCTGGAAGGTGAAGATGACCATGTTTCTAGAGGCTACAGATCCAGAATATCTTGACAGAATCTATGAAGGTCCTCATAAGCCTACAAAGCTATCTGCTGCTACTGCTAGTCAAGAGGCTAAAACAGTTCCAAAAGAAAAGAAAGATCTGACTCCTGAGGATATTTCATCTATTGCTAAGGATGCAAAGGTTAAACATCTATTACATAGTGCTTTAGATAATGTTATGTCTAACAAAGTGATTAATTGCACAACTGCAAAAGAAATCTGGGATGCCCTTGAAGTTAGATGTCAAGGAACTACTGCTATCAAGAAGAATAGAAGGAACATACTCACACAAGAGTATGAGCATTTTGAGGCAAAGTCTGAAGAAACCATGACAGAAACATTTGACAGGTTCTGTAAGCTGCTCAATGATTTGTCATTGGTAAATAAAGAGTATAATCTAGAAGACTCAAATCTCAAATTTCTTCTTGCTCTACCTGAAAAGTGGGATGTGAAAACAACCACTATTAGAGACAATTATGATCTTGCTGATACTGAGATTGATGAAATCTATGGGTTGCTTAAAACTCATGAATTGGAAATGGAACAGAGAAACAACAGATCAAGCAAGAAGGCAAAGTCTGTTGCTCTTAAGGTTGAAGAAAACCTGTGAAGAAAGAAGCATCAAGGAAGAAAGCTAAGGGAAAAGCTTTAGCTATATATTCTGAAAGTGAGTCATCAGATTCTGATGTTGACTCAAACACTGATGAATCATCTGATTCCGAGGATGATGAAGAGATGAGAAAAATGGCTGTCTTGATGGTGAAGACTTTCAAGAAAATGGGTTTCAAGAACTTTAAGAAGGGAAACAGGTTCTCTAGAGATTCAACTTCAAACAGGAAGAGTTTCAGAAAGTCTGAGAGAAAGGAGACTAAATTTGGGAAGAAAGATAAGTCTGAGATTGAATGCTACAAGTGTAAGGGGATGGGTCACTATGCTCCTGAGTGCAAGAAGGGTAAAACTGAAAAGGCACTCATCACAAAAGGCAGAGATTGGGCAGACACTTCAGAATCAGATGAGGAAGTCAACTATGCTCTCATGGCTTCTATTGAAAATGAATCAGAAAAGTCTGAAAACAAGGTACCCTTAACTACCTATGCTTATAATACTGATAATATATCTGAATTAAGGATTTATCTTAAGGCATTGCATATCAATTTTAGGGATCAGACTTTAGAGAATGAGAGAATAAAATCTGAGACTTCTGAACTTAAAGAGAGAAATAAAATTGTTGAAGAAAAACTTGAAAGCATGCAACAAGTTCAGAAAGAAAGAGATGATGATGTTTATCTAGAAAAGGAGTTGCTAGGCAGATATAAGCAACTAGAATCTGAATTGGAGAAGGCAAATCACATAATTAAAACTTGGACTGATTCTGGAAAAGATATTAATGAGGTTTTTCAGTCAAACACAGTTGGTTTAGGTTACTGTGAGGGAGATGAACTTAGGTTTCAAAATCAAGTCAAAATTAGAACTCATCTTCCTACTACAAAATTTGTTCATGGAGTAAATGAACCTAAGTCTGAAGCTGAAAAAGGAACTGTTAAGAAACAACCAGTAAAAACTAGTATTAAACAAGTTAATATTGGTTTAATGACAGATAAACAACATAAGCATAGGCTTAAGGAGTTAAAATCTGTTAAGAAACAGAAAGTGTCTAGAAAGAACTGAAATGGTAAAGTAGGCATTTATCAAGGTAATTATCCAATGCTTGCTACTTTTACTCCAAGAAAGGCATGTCATAACTGTGGTAGCACTAACCATCTTGCTAGCTTTTACAGGAAGAATAAAAATATTAATTCTTTACCTTCAAAGTCTAAAGTAAAGAAAGATAATGTTAGAGCTAGACCACAGACATTATGCAAACATTGTGGAAGTACTTGGCATTCTATTTATACTTGCAGGGATTATCATGCTATTTATCATAATTACTATGAATTAAACCCAATTTGAAATGGGTTAAGGTTAATTCTGCAAGTGTAAACTCTAAAAGTGTTAGCTTAAACTCTGATAATGTGAATTCCGCTGCAAAAGCTAACAAAGTGAAGAAAGCCAAGGATCCAAGCAAGTCTGGATCCTTAAAACTGACCTTCAGTAAATGTTTGTGATTGCAGGGCACCAGGGAGAGTACCCTAGTCGTGGACAGTGGATGTTCAGGACACATGACTGGAAATAAAGCCCTGCTATCAGAGTATGTGGAGAAGGCTGGCCCAAAAGTTTCGTATGGAGATGGCAACGTAGGACATACTCTGGGATATGGCAATATCAATCTTGGAAGTATCATCATCACAAATGTAGCTCTGGTTCCAGGACTCAAGCATGATCTGCTATCTGTGAGTCAAATCTGTGATAGAGGATATCATGTAGATTTTCAGCCTGAATATTGTGAAATCATCAGTAAATCTACAGGGAAAGTTGTTCTAGTTGGAAACAGGCACAATAATATCTATGAAATAAAGTTGTCAACAAACTCTGATGGCAAAGCAGTGTGCCTGTCAACAAGAATGTCCAGTGAAGAGAGTTGGAAGTGGCATAAGAAACTCTCTCATTTGAATCTAAACAACATCAATGAGTTTATTAGAAATAATCTTGTTAGAGGACTCCCAAAATCTTTATTAAATGTTGACGGCATGTGTGATTCTTGTCAAAAGGCTAAACAAAGGAAGTCATCTTTCAAGAGCAAGACTGAATCTTCAATTGTTGATCCTTATCACCTTCTACATGTTGATCTATTTGGACCAGTGAATGTAATGTCAATTGGAAGAAAGAAATTTGCTTTAGTCATTATTGATGAACACACCAGATATACATGGGTGTATTTTCTAGCAAAGAAGGATGAAACTGCATTAACTCTGATGGAGCACGTAAAGCTACTGGACAAAGGATCAAAACACAAAGTCAAGATAAATAGGAGTGATAATGGAACTGAATTCAGAAATGCAACAATGGAAGAATTCTGCAAGAACAGAGGAGTAAAGGAAGAGTTTTCTGCACCTGGTACACCACAGCAAAATGGTGTAGTTGAAAGAAAGAACAAAACCTTGATAGAAGCTGCCAGAACTATGCTTGATGAAGCAAAATTGCCAACCTATTTCTGGGTAGAAGCTGTTCAAACTGCTTGTTTTACTCAGAATACTACTCTGATCAACAAGCATGGAAAAACACCATATGAGATCGTGAGGGAAAAGAAGCCAAACCTAAAATATTTTCATATTTTTGGGTGCAAGTGTTTTGTGCTGAAAACTCATCCTGAACAGTTGACAAATTTGATCTAAAAGCTGATGAAGGAATTTTTGTTGGCTATCCACTGTCAACTAAGGCACAGAGTTTAAAATCTGAGAACCAAGGTGATCATGGAGTCAATACATGTGTCATTTGATGACAAGAAGATAACTGGACTTGAAGATGTAGATGAACATGATCAACTGCACTTTGAAAATGAAGACTTAAACTCTGATGATGCTGAACTGACAAACTCTGTTGAGTTAAACTCTGAACCTCTACTGGTAAATACTGAAGAAACTTCTCAGCCACATTCAAGGGGAGAACAAGTTAAGGGGGAGTATGAAGAATCACTTCAAAGTGATGACTCAAATTCTGAAAGTGAGTCAGCTGAAAAATATGGATCAAACTCTGATGACTTAAACTCTGAAAATCCAAAATCTGACAGTTCAAACTATGAGCAGTCAAATTCAGGGGGAGTCTCAGAGAATGAAGAAAGGCAACAAGAAAATCAGGAGAACATGGATCGATGGGGAGGATCAAACACTGCGAGGAGTCATTTGCCTTCATCTAGGAAATGAACAAAATCTCACACACCTGATTTGATTATTGGTGATCCAGATGCAAGAGTAAGGACAAGGAGTGTAACAACAAATGAATGTCTGTTTCATGCTTTCTTGTCACAATCTGAACCAAAGAAAGTAGAAGAAGCTCTTCAAGATGCTGACTGGATAACATCAATGCAGGAGGAGTTAAATGAATTTGAGAGAAATGAAGTTTGGACCCTTGTACCAAGACCAAAGAATAGATCTATTGTTGGTACTAAATGGGTTTTCATGAATAAAACTGACAGTGAGGGGGTTGTTACAAGAAACAAGTCCATACTTGTGGCGAAAGGCTATTCACAGCAGGAAGGAATAGACTATGATGAAACTTTTGCTCCAGTTGCAAGATTGGAGGCAATAAGGATGTTTCTAGCATATGTCTCTCATAATAAATTCAAGGTATTCCAGATGGATGTGAAAAGTGCCTTTCTGAATGGGAAACTTGAAGAAGAAGTGTTTGTTGAACAACCACCAGGATTTGTGGACCCCAAATATCCAGATTATGTCTACAGGCTTGATAAGGCACTCTATGGACTTAAGCAGGCACCAAGAGCATGGTATGAAACTCTGGCTCAATTTCTTCTAGAAAGTGGGTTCTATAGAGGTACAATTGATAAAACCCTGTTCTACTTTAAATCTGGTAGTGACTTGCTTTTGGTTCAAATATATGTTGATGACATAATTTTTGGGTTTACTAATGATAAACTCTGTACAAAGTTTGCAAAGCTAATGCAGTCCAGGTATCAAATGAGTATGATGGGAGAGCTTAGTTATTTTCTAGGCCTACAGGTTAAGCAAACAGATGATGGGATTTTCATAAATCAAGCAAAATATACCAGAAATCTTCTCAAGAAATTTGGTATGCTTGACTGCTCATCTGCATCAACTCCTATGGCAACAGTAACAAAGTTGGACAAAGACACAGGAGCTTCAGTAGATATGACAAACTACAGAGGCATGATAGGGTCTCTTCTTTATTTGACAGCAAGTAGGCCTGATATCATGTATGCAACCTGTCTCTGTGCAAGGTTTCAGGCAGACCCCAGAGAACCACATCCCATAGCTGTGAAAAGAATCTTTAAATATCTCAACGGCACCATTACTTTCGGTCTGTGGTATCCCAGAGAATCAGATTTCAAGCTACTTGGTTACTCTGATGCAGACTTTGCAGGCTGTAAGATAGACAGAAAAAGCACCAGTGGAAGTTGTCAATTTCTGGGTGAAAGGCTTGTTTCTTGGTATAGCAAAAAATAGAAATCAATTTCTACATCTACAGCTGAGGCAGAGTATATTGCAGTTGGTAGCTGTTGTGCACAGATTCTATGAATGAAGAATCAATTGCTGGATTATGGATTGAGGTACAGTAAGATTCCTATTTACAGTGATAATCAAAGTGCTATTTCTATGACAGGTAATCCAGTACAACATTCAATGACCAAGCACATCAGCATGAGGTATCACTTTATCAGAGAACATGTAGAGGAAGGAAACATTGAACTTCATTTTGTGTCTACAGACCAACAGCTAGCAGATATCTCCACCAAGCCATTGAGTGAAGCTATATTTACAAGGCTGGTAAATGAACTTGGAATGGTCTCTGGTTTTGACTAGAGATACTGGTTAGACTCAAAATTTTACTTGTGTAATGCATTACTTATGTTTCTATGATGTGTTAACTGCTATGTGAACTCTGTTTTTAAACTCTGATATGCAAACTATGTTCGTATACTGTTAAACTCTGTTAGCATGTTCTGTCGGTCAAACACTGTTAACATGTTGAATAAACTCTGATAAACTCTAATAATGTTATTGTCTGATATGAACACCGATGAAGAAAACTGTATGAAGCATGATTCTAATTTATTAATCATGAATCTTTCTAAGTTATTTGTGATCTAATCTTAGACTGTGCAGACAATTAACACAAGCATGATACTGTTTCATATTTATAGCATCTCTTAGTTTATCTATCCTAAACTCTAAGTCTGTTAATACTGTGTGCATTGCCTCTCATGAATAATTTTTGATGTTGATGACTTCTAAACTCTGTTAGTTAAACTCTGTTTGGTTAGATGTTGTAATCAGTAAACTCTCGAAGAAGTTGTATATAGGATGTTAGAATTTCTTTCTGATTATGTTGTATCTAGGAAGAACCAGGAACTTGCTGGTAATAGTAAGGGCTAAAATTCTCTAATTTTTGGTGACTAATCAAAGATCAGGAAGAACCAGGAACTTATCACAAGATAAGGGCTAAAATTCTCTAATTTTCGGTGACTAGTCAAAGACTAGGATGAACCAGGAACTTATCAACAGATAAGGGCTAAAATTCTAGGATTTTTGGTGACTGGTCAGAGATTAGGATGACCCAAGAACTCATCAAAAGATAAGGGCTAAAATTATATGATTTTTGGTGACTAGTTATAACTTATGTTAAAAAAAATCTGCATTTATTCTTTTTGTCAATTTTTATTTAGCAGGGGGTATAAGTTATTTCAGAGTTTCTGTACATAAATTTCCTACAGAGTTTAGCATTCATCATACATTCAGTGTTTACTATGAGAGTTTGTGCATCCAGTGTTTACTGATTTATTTTTATGGATTTTATGAAATATTAGATGCTCTAAAAATTGGATTAGTAAACTCTGCTATACACATACATATATTCATACCTGTGCAGTTTTTGAAAGGGTTACAGTAATGAAGTTGGAGAATTGACAAACACTGATGGATTTTGTCTAATACTCTAAGGTATATTTTATTTCAGATGATTTCAAACTTGGGGTAAAAAGAGTTTTGACAGCTGTTAATTAGTATAGGAGTGTTAAAGTGTGTCAGTAATGGGAGAGAGAAAGTAGCAATAATTATTGCCATATTTACTCAGCATGCAAAGCTGTTCCGCTGATTTTGTGCCACATGTCCCACTCACACATTTATCAAGAATCGTGTCCCACTCACACATGGTAACTGGTTGAATGTATTAATGATAAAACGTTTAGTTTTATTTTTTAATTACATATCTTACACGATTCATATTCACTCACCCACTTTCACACTCACTCACAATCACTTTTTACACAATCACTCAGTTACTTCGTCTTTTTCACTTGGGCATTTTAGCTAACACCTTTCATACACATCACTTTCTTTCTTATTTTCTTCTCAAATCGTTCTAATGGCCACCAAACCTTTTTCTGCTCTTGGTCTATTGTTTGTTTCTAACAACTATGCAGCACCATTGAATAATGAAAACGTTCCAGACGCGTTTCATTTGATGCAAAACTTCTTGAGGGATTCAGAGATAGGTCAAGCTCTGGTCGAACCACAAACATTGTCTGCCTCACAGATTGCTTCCTTCTGGCAGAATTCTATTTATGATGATGGAGGAGAGAATGGGACTCCATCTATTATTTTCACTTATGAGGAAGCAGAGTATATTATTACTCCAACCACTGTCAGAGAAACCATGGGCTTCGATACACACACTTCATATAGTGTTGCTCCTGAAAATACTCTGAGAGAGATGTTGCAACAGATTGGATATTCAGATTCTCTTGCCAGACTGGGAAATGTGAAGAGGCCGAAGCTAAGGAAGGAGTGGAGTTTCTTTTTCAATTGTATTACAAGGGCTTTTGGCAAGAAGGTTACTAACTGGGATGCAATTCCTATGGATAATCTCCAAATTGGGTATTCTCTTCTCTATGGAAGTAATTTCGATTTTGGTAGACTTGTCTTAATGAACTTAGGTGATAGGTTGTCAGAGTCTACTACTGTTTATTTTGCTAGATTCTGTCAATTGCTATTCACTGCTTGTGTGCCTAACATTGCCATTGTTGAGGATGATGTGATTCAGCCCTTCAAAGTCAATAAGAGAATATTCTCTGATTTGACTAACAAGGATGCTACCAAGGCTGTGCCTGAGTTAGTTTTACCTCTTGCTCTACAAAATTTTCTCAATCAACCTCAAGAACCACAACCGCCTGAGCATCAACCTTTAAACACTGATCTTCCACAACCCTCAAACACTGCACCTCAACCCATTCAACCTGATAATCTTGAATCAAACACTGAACCACCAACCACAAACATTGAACCAAACACTGAAGTTTAACAACCTAAAATCACTAAAAAACCAGCAACCACTCAACCACAACCACAACCTCAACCTGAACGAACAACTCATGCTAAAACGAAGAAGAGGGGAAGAACTAAGCATATTGACATCAAAAAGACTAAAAGGGCTCCAAAGGCAAGAGCAAATAGACCTTCCTCACCATCTATGGTAGAGGATTCTATAGAAGAAAATGTTTCTGAAGAAGAAGTGCCAGAGGTGCTTACATATAAAAGGAGAAAGTTGATCCTTGATGAATCTGATGAGGAAGTGAATATTGAAGCTCTAGAGGTAATCCCCAAAGAGATACCTGCTGTTGAGATAAATGCTGCAGAAGAAGCTGTGCAAATACCTGCAGATATACAAATGGACGAGGACAATAGAGATGGTTTTCCTACTATGGATGATTTTGTTGATACATTCTTACCATTCTCTGATACTGTTCAAGTTTCTCTATCACCTATACTTGCATATTCTCAAGAAACTGGTGCAGCAGATCAAGCAACTGTAATACTTGATGAAACAGTAGCTACACATACTGAAATAATCTCTGATGCTCATAAACTGTCGAAAAAGGTGAAGAAGTTGAGTAATCAACCAAGGCTGTAATCTCTGATCCTATGGATGAAGTTGTTCCAACTGCAGAGTCTGTTGAATCTGAAGATCAATCTGCACAGAAAGTTGATGTTGCCACTGCAGAGATTGTTGCTGAGAATGTAGAAGTTGTTGCTGAGAGTGAACAGGTTGCAAATGCAAATGCTGATCAAGATGAAGAAAGTGCAGACTCTGACTCTTCTAAGAGTGTTCCTGTATAAACTGATGCCAAGCATGCACATTTCTCTCAACCTTCGAATGCACATGACATTGAAGCAGAGTATCTGGCTACATTATCTGAGGGTACAAGGAGGATTTCATCTTTCCAAGAGGAAGAGCAGCTAAATTTGTTCAGCAAACTGCTAGAAAGATTTCCAATCCTGAGATTCTATCTTGTCTGAAGGCAACTGTGGTGCAAGTTAAAACTCTAGATGGAAGATTTGCTGATTCTCATAAGGCAATTACTGATCTCAGAAATGAAATTCAGACCAGAGACATGAATATAGAAAGAGACACTAAACTCAAGCTTCAGAAATTCTCTATAGCTCAAGACACTCTTTTTCAAAGACTAGATCAAGTTGAGAAAAATCAAACTGCTTTGTCTGATAAAATTGATTCCATTACTACCTCTTTGGAGCTGATTACATCAATTCTAATTTCTGATGATGTCAAAAAGGGGGAGAGATTTGCTAAGTCTAAATGCAGGCAGTCTCAAACTCTGACTCAGAAGGATGATGCTGGAGATGGAGGAGCAAGAGGTCAGAAGAGTTTAAAATCAAGAGCTATTGATAAGAGTTTACAATCTGGCAACACTTCTAAGTCAAAGTCTGGTGGTGTAAACACTGATACTCAGGGTACTTCCAAGACTCAGAGTTTATTATTAACTGCTAATCCACAGACTGATGAGGAGTTGGCTGCTAGACTGTTCATTGAAGAGAATGTTGAGGGAGTGACTATTGCAGACATTCAAGCTGAAGAGATGATTTTACAAGAAGAACATCAGAAAGCTGTGAAGTCTGGGAAATTCAAGAAAAATGTAAAAGCTGCTAGGCCTGTTCTTAAAGGCATCACCATCAAGGAAAATGTTGGTACTGATCAGAGGATGCAAGTATTCAGAAAACCAACAGAAGCAAAAGCTAAACTGAAGATGAAAGGTAAGGCTGTTGAGGAGGAAAAGGTCTCAAAGAAAGAGAATACAACCTCTGTTGCTACACAAGTTGCACAGAAACCTTTGTCTACTCCATTGCAAGCAATTTTTGGGAAATCAGTAATTCGTGAACAAACTCTGGAGGTTGGAGAGGCTGGAGGAAATTTTCTACAGAGCAGAGCTTTAATGGGAAAGATAGGAAGAGATAAAGCTGGTTTGGGCTCACACAGAGAAAAGAAAATGAATTCCAGTCCTCAAGATCCTTCATCACTGACTGTTCCAGGCATTGGAGTTACACAAGAGAGTTTAGATAGACTGGAATCAGTGCAGTTGATTCATCAGAAGAGTTTGGAAAAAGATTTTCTTTTGTATTTTATGGCAGATGGGACTGTATACAAGATTGGTGAGTATGATCTTGATTTGAAGCTATGGGAGGAATTAGAATATGTTCTATATATTTTCCAAGTGAAGAATCAAAGGACTTATCAAGCTGCAAATGTGCTGAGAAAGAAGATGATGCATAATTTGGCAGTTAGAGGCATAAAGTATAACAATCAGTATGTTCCAAAGTACAGAGACTATAATGGTAATCTAGTTGATATGAAGAGAGATAGTGCTAAGCTGAGGACATATTTGGGTATAACAGTTCTTGATTTTAACTCTGAGTCAAAGACAACACACTTCATCAGACTAGGCAATGAAATGAGGAGAAACAAAATCTATTCTCTGAGATCTGCTATCTACCAAACTGGTGAGAATGATCCCAAGCTAAAAGAGATTAAGGAGATTAAGCAGAGAGAGCTTGAGATTGCAGAAAGAAGATTGTTGATTGATTATCTCATAACAACACCAGATGTTGAGGAGATTAAGTGAATGATGCTATGTAAGAATTTCTTGCTTTATGTAGATTTTTTTTAAGTAGAAGTTTTAAACTCTGATTATTTGTTAAACACTGCATTTGTCTATTTTGTTTTGACATCATCAATTATTGTTAACTTGTGCATTTTTGCTAATGAACAAGTTGGGGGAGATTGTTGGATATAATTGATGTTTGTATTAATCAGTGTTTAAGTGTAACAGTGATAAATCAGAGTTTAGCTGGAAGCAGTCAGAGTTTAGTTAAACGCTGACGGATGGAAGCTCGACAGAGTTTGTTAAACTCTATCTGAGGAAGCGTCTACAGGTCAACAGTGATTGAAGAATAATTGAAGATAATTATGGAAGCAATATCTTTGAAGATTGGATAGCTGTCAAAGATATTGTGTTGACTAAGGAGACGCGTAGCAATCGTGATTGATATCAATTGTATAGCTGATTTATAGGAGTATCAATTTTACGATTGTACAGTAGCTGTATGTTTTATAAATACAGTTAGGTTAACCCTAGAAGGGTATCGAACAACGAAATATTATTCATTGTAACCTAAGCAGCTCTCTGTGATAGTTTACATCACTGAGAGAGGAATTATTAATTCCAAACAGTTTTTAATTGTTAAAACGTGTGTTCTTGTTAATCTCTCATACAAATCTTGATTATATTTGTGTATTCGGCCTAACAGATATATCTTACTCAGTTGGTATAACGAGTAGATTCATGGAATGTCCAACTGTAATGCACAGAAATGCTGTTAAAAGGATCATTCGGTATGTCCAAGATACATTGCAGCTTGGCTTGGTGTATACTAATGATAGTGGGAATAATGTGTTGACAGGATTTGCAGATAGTGACTTAGATGGTAGCCTGGACGACAGAAAGAGCACTTGGGGAATGTGTTTCTATTTAAATGACAGCCTCATTACATGGGTATCACAAAAACAACGCTGTGTGGCCCTTTCATCCTGTGAAGCAGAGTTCATGGCTGCAACTGCAGTGGCTTGCCAGGCTATTTGGATCCGGAACGTGCTAAATCAGATAACGGATGAACAGATTGGACCAGTGATTCTGTGTGTGGACAATAAATCTGCGATTAATTTAGCTAAAAATCCAGTCTTTCACGAAAGGAGTAAACACATTCATGTTCGTTATCACTTCATTAGGGAATGTATAGAACGAGGGGAAATTGTCATGAAACATGTGAGCAGCGAGTGTCAAAAGGCAGACATTCTGACTAAGGCTATGACTACACTTAAATTTGAGAAGATGAGAAGGTTACTTGGAGTTGAGAATCTGTCTGGACAACTCTAAGATTAAGGGGGGATATTGTTGGTTAATCTTGAGTTAGTTGTTGTTTCCTTATGCATTTGAATAAAGTAGACGTTAGGTTTGTAGGCGTAGTAGGATCAATAAGAGTGATCGTAGCTTGATTGTTGGGATCAGATTAGGAGGGTGTTTGGGATTGCTTAAAATAAGTTACTTTTGACTTAATGTAGGTGTTTTTAACTTAAAGGAGAAAGTGAAGTTGTTTACTTTAAGTTGAATGAAAGTGTTTGGGTAATTTTACTTAAAATTAAATGGGGGTTTAATAATTTTGACTTAAAGTGAAATTTGACTTTAAAAAATTTTAAATTCATGATATTTAAGCTTTACAAGAATCGTGAAAAAAAAAAAATCAAAAAAAAAATCCATAAGTTATAAGTCATAAGTCAAAAGTACCTAAAAGGAGCTTATGACTTTAAGCAGTTTTTTAACTTAAAGCGGGCTTAAAGCCAAGGTACACAAACACTCCAAAAACAACTTAAAGCTAATTTTTACTTTAAGCAATGTTTGCCAAACATGCTCTAGATTTAGTTTGTTGAGTCTGTTTAGGATAATTGTTTCACTTCCTTGTTTTCAGCATATTGATTTGTAACAACTAGTTTTATATATTCTGAGTAATCGAATAAACAGGCAATGCGTTTGGCAGCCAAAACTTACTTGTTTTCTTAGTTTATACAACATAGTTAACATATGTATTGACTATACCCTAAACCCTAATCCTTGGCTACATCGCACCAGGGCATGGGAACGGTGGAGGAAAACCCCATCGGAATCTGGAGTTATCATATATATAAAGAATTGTAGTAATACTGTAATAGAGACTTGAGGCTTGTGCCTCCAAGATTGAATGAGAAAAGAAGTTGATTTGACATAAACCTACTTATATCCATACTTTATCAGTAATGTATCCGTAGCATATCTAGAATACAAGCACTAGGGTTCATCCTATGAACTTGAGGGATTCAGTTGCTACTCTAATTCAATCTCCAGGTGAGTACTCGAACACATGGCTGAATTTTGCCGTGGGGGTCCGTGCATCCACGGCAGCTCTATAACCTATTAGAAAAATGTGAAAAATGTTAATTTTTTGGTTTGAGTCCCCACAGATTATTACCCAAAAATGATTTTATTATCTACAACAGATCACAAGTTCTATTACTAACAGATCTCAAACGTTTTTTTGCTACATAAATAAGTAACATTTCACCTTTTTAGGTTATTTTTCTTCAATCTAAAATTTTAAATATCACAACCATGTTTTATATTTTAACGCAAAAAATTTGTGCCCCACTTTAATATATTTCTGGCTTCGTTACTGGACGAGTCCTACAGTCACGTAGAGAGCCTAATAAGTATTTAAGGGAATGGTACAAATTCCGAAGAAGCACAAAGACGAGAAGACCAAGTCTGAGATGAGAAACTGGTATCTGCATTTATGAGCTTTGATTTTGTTTTGTGTTCAAATTATCTTTCTAAATGTTGAAGAATTTGTTTTAAGTCACACATTATTCTAGTTGCTTATGATTCTTCTTCCAATGATAATGATGTTGCAGCGTTATTGTGAATGAAAGAATCAACCAAGCATGAAGATGAACCTTCTGACATGCTTTTTAGACCAACACAAGACCATGATGAAGATGAATGCCTTAGTTTTAAATACGTTCATGTTGACGTTTTTGGCTTGTCATTCTATCCTTGATTCTGGATGTGGTGTCCAAAGTTATTATGTTTAAGCTACCATGTGTAGCTTCCTTGTATTTGGTTTGTACTTATGTTTGGCCTCTTGCTTTGAATTCTTGATTTATTCTATCAGTACAACCTCTGTAATATTGCCCGTGCTTGCACGGTTTGAGCCTAACATGTTATTTTTACTCCATACAAGAAAGGTGACATAAAAACCTCTCTCCCTCCTTTCTCTCCCTTTCTTTATCCCTCCCGTCTCCTGCACCTTAACCGGCGGGGCTTCCACCGGCCCCAAATTCTTTCTTTTATTTTGTTTGATCTATCTTTTTTCAATAACCTCCCCGTTTGGGCAAGAATTTCTTTGCTCTTGTTTTGTGTTGAATTGCTTTTCTAGATCTACACTACCGGAGTTTCCGACCATCTTTCTTCTTCGATTCGAACGGGGATTTCGAGAGTTAGCCGCATATCGGTGGTTTCGGTTGTCAGATCTAAGTTTTTTGATTTTTTTTTTTTGTAATTTTCAGTTTGTTTTATTTTGGTTTTGGCTTGTATTTTTCGGATTTGATCTCTCCTTTGTGAGAGCTTGGATTTCTCTCCTTTGTGTGTGAGAGTATGATTTCTGATCTAATGAAACAAGTTTGTAGGATGTTGCATTTATGGTCGAATATTCAAGCGACATTAGTCCCAGGTGGAGGTTCAACCGCAACGAGTACATATAAATCTCCATACGAGAGGGGCAATATCATCTTCAACAAATTTACTGAATATGGATTAATCAGTATTTGTTTATGTTTTTCTTTGTTCGACTATTTTTGTAGATGTCGTATGACTTATCATTAATGAATGGAATTTTACTCAAAAAAAAAAAGTGAATGAGCTAAAGAAAAAAAGTTGAAGAGGCTAAGAGAAAGTAACAAATAATAATGGAAAATGCTAGAGGTACCAAAAGTTGTTACCAAATGATGTGGCTTGTTTTAATTGGTTATAGTTATAGTGGGCCCGCCAGGGCTCTCCAATCAAAATATTTTAAATTGACAAGTGTTTGTTGCCATGTCATTTGGTACCCAGTTTTGGTACCCAATTTGGTACCTGTAGCACTACTCAATAATCTATACTATTATATAAAAGCCGAAACATTAAAAGTTTGGTTGGTCGGTCGGTTGGTCGGTCGGTACGGTACCTGTTGATTTTACTTATTTACCCTTATTCAATTACTACTAACTAATCAATTTCCTTTTTCTGATTAAACATATTATCTTTTTTACTTCTCAAGAATTAAATAATTTCCTTTTTCAAGTAAAATACAATATCTTTTATATTTTATGTAACTAAAATTTCTCCTTTATGAATCAATTTCCTTTTTCAGGTTAAACATATTACCTTTTCTATTTTTCAATAATATTCTTTTTTAGGTAAATTAGAATATTTTTTACATTTTATCTAACTAAAATTTCTCCTCTATTAATCAATTTCTTTTTTCAGGTTAAACATATTACCTTTTCTATTTTTTAATAACTTAACAATTTTCTCTTTGAGGTAAAATACAATATCTTTTACATTTTATCTAACTAAAATTTCTCCTTTTTCCAAAACACACTATGAGCAATTTTGTTTAATAAAATAACATAATTATATTATATCATGAACGGTTATATCATGATACCTTTTCCCTAACTAAAATCTCTTTTTTTCCAGTTATATCATGAACGGTTACCTTTTTCAACCAAAACACATTACTTTTTTTTTCTTTTACTAAAACCTCTTTTATTCCAATTATATCACGGGCGTTTCTATTTAATAAAAATAAAATAATAATATTAAAATAGTAATAATTAACCGATTACCTTTTCAGCTAAAACGTATCATCCTTTCTGTTTTATTTAATTAAATTTCATTTTTTTCTAGAAATATCATGGGCAACATTAATTTCTCATTTTCTAAAATCTATGAGACTATGAGCAATTTTATTTAGTAAAATAACATTATTAAATTATAATTACTATAAACTAATAAATTACCATTTTCACATAAATCATATCATCTTTTTAATTTTCACCTTACCTTTCTATTTTCTCTAACTAAAATCTATCTTTTTCCAGTTATATCAAGGGTTGTTCTATTTAATACAATAAACTAATAAATTATAATATTAATAATTAATGAATTACCTTTTTCAGCTAAAACATATAATCTTTTCTATATTTTATAACTAAAATCCTTCTTTTAAAAGAAATATCACGGACAATATTAATTTCTCCTTTTCTAAAAACATTACGAGAAATTGTATTTAGTAAAATAATGTAATTAAATTATAATTACTATAAATTAATCAGTTACCTTTTTCACCTAGAACATGTTACTTTTTTAATTTTCTCTAACTAAGAGCATCTCCAACCCCAATCCCCTTTCCTATTCCCTAAAATAAGAATTTTTAAAAATATAGGGGACCAGAAACATGTTTTACTCCAATGGTGTCCCCTATAATATACCCTATATTTTAAAAATAATATTTAATTATTATTTTGAAATTTAAATGCAATCGTTATATTATATGAACCTCCTTGGCAAGAAACTAGCTTAATGGGCCTCAAAGAAGCGGGGGATGGAAGCGGGAAATGACATGGAAGATATAGGGAAGAGTAATCTGAGAATATCTGATCCCTCAAATAAGGGAGTGAATTTTCTACACCTAAAAATAATAGGGGATAGGGGAGAGGGTTGGAGCACTTTTTTTCTGTCTAAATCCCTTTATATGTCCACTTAAGGTGTATATGGGTAAGGAGAATGGTGGGTTGGAGAAAGGGGTTGAGTTGGCACAGTGGTAAGTGCTCAATCCGTGAACAGTGAGGTCACGGGTTCGACTCCTGCCGGGGGTCAAAAACCGGAAACAGTCTCTCTACCTTTATGTAGGGTTCGACTCCTGCCGGGGGTCAAAAACCGGAAACAGTCTCTCTACCTTTATGTAGGGGTATGACTGCGTACATCCTACCCCCCTCAGACCCTGCTCATGCGGGATATACTGAGTACGTTTGGTTTAGAATGGTGGGTTGGAGATGCTCTAATTCCTCTCTTTTTCTAATCATATTACGGGAATTCTATTTAATAAAATAAATTAATAATTGTATAATTACTAATAATTCACCGATTACCTTTTTTAACTAAAGCCTATCATTTCTATATTTTCCAACTAAAATCCCTCCTTTTTCAGAAATATCACGGATAACATTTATATAATTATTATCAAACCATCTCATATAAAATTTAAGCCTCCAAAATTTATGTTTTAAAAAAATAATTTAAATTAATGAAAAAAATTCATATAATATTAAAAAAAAAATCCGTGCATCGCACGGGTTTTAAGCTAGTAATGCAAAAACGAATCTTACCAAAAATTAAACATTTTCGCGACACTTTTATTGCATAGGGAAATAAATTAGCACACACCAAGGGAAGTAAATTGGCACACACCGGCCCGTACAACACATCATAGAGCTAGCTCTAATTTTTCAAAACAGGAATATTTAGAGCAAAATAAAATTGTAGGCTAAATTGAAAACATATATGTTAATATTGGAACGGGATCCACAAGCAGAGAGCCTAGAAGTTCTTTCGTCTTTGTATCTGATGAAGTGAATCCGTCATTATCGTGACATTCGTAGGAAATATAAACTAGGCGTGACGAACTAAGAGCTACCGTAAGTATTGGAAGTGGGACTGCTGTTGGACGGAGGCACTCTGAGTTCATATCTTTCCATGCCTGAATAATCTGTTTCTCAAATTCAGAATATGTGTATTCCTTTGACACACCATGTTGTCTCATGTAACATCCCACCACGTAAGCTGAGTCTTCTGCCTTTCCCGCCTACATTTACATGTAATGAGGGCCCTAATTTTTTTGAATATTTTGGCTTATAGCCTTTTACAATAAGTATTTGTTCATTGACAAATCTCGTGGTAAGCGAGTATCGAATCAGGACCTCTGAGTCGACTAGAGGTAAACTCAACCAACTGAGCTACCTCAACTTGCTTTAATGAGGGCCCTAATTAAGTACGTACTATGTACTCATATAACTTACGTGAGATACAAAACATTTTTTTATACAAGTGCAGAAAAATAGTATAGTTTCTTGTATAGTATTTTGGGGAAATTATTGGATCGGATAGCTAAATGTATGTCATACCTTATCTTCAACCATATCGTCAGTGAGTCTGCAATATAAGCTTGATGCTCGGAGAATGGTGGGGAAAGTAGCTGACCATTCAAGGGCTTCCGTGGTCACGATGTCACCCATCCCCACCATGAAGTAGGTTACGAGTATTGGTATAGTTGTGCCTATTAGTGAATACGACATGTACTCATCCATTGTTGGTGCTATCCATTTGTTAATGCATTTGGCTTCAAAAATATGTGATCGAATTATTTGTTTCATCTGAAAACAAGAAAAAATAATTAATGATGAACATATATTGTTTAGTGTTAGAATATAATATAAGATCCATATATAAGTCCTCCCTCTAACACCTTAAGGTTTTAGATGAGTTGGTTACTTAACATGGTATCAGAGCTCTGGTTTGGCGGGGTAACAAGATACTCACAGCGTCTTTTGCATACTGAGCACGACTTATTGGCATTCCTGCCTTCCTCAGTTCTTCCTCCACTTCTGTATCATAGTCCATGAGTACTCGATAGATATACCTCATGTACTCCGGTAGCTGATCCAAAGCATTCACATCCCACCTGAACATGCATGTATCCGAACAGCTATAAGTATCGACAAATTAATTATTTTGCTAAACCACATTCTAATCCTGATAACTCTTGAAGAATTTGGACACATCAAATCTTAATCCAAAGCAATCAAACAATGCTCAAGTTAATTATTCTATTTAACAATACCTTTGAAGCATTGCGTCTGTAAAGAGCAGAAGCTCTTCAACAGTACCATACACATCATACATGTCATCAACAACTGTCAAAAGCGCAAGTGTTTTTGTCTGAAAGCTTCGGGCAAGTTGGTATTGGGGCTCGAAAGATGTCCCTAAAGCCCAAAAGTAGCATTCCACCACCCTATCTCTTGCAAAAGGCATTTTCTCTTTCATATTCAAATTCATCCACCAGCTACAAAACCAAACATAACAAATTTTACATAATTATATCAAATAAATTACCCCTACTTATTTGTAGAATATAAATCAGCTGCCACAATATTTTTATCAAACATGGAAAACAGGCAAACACCGGAACCAGGTGCACCTGCATATATGAGTACTGTTTCCCTTCAATATGTAATATTAAAAAAAATTGAAAAATTAATGTTTTTCGTATACATATGCATACCTGGAAATTTTGCCTAATTCACTTTGATAAAGTTTTTGCAGAAGATTGTAGTCTAATTTAGCAAAGTATAAGAGTGTTTTAGAATGAGAATCGATCTCTCCATATTGTTAAGTACAGATATATTGCTACGTACGTGAATTAATTTTGAAAAATTTTAAGGCTTTGAAAATTTAATTTTTGTATGTTGCCTAAAAAACTCAAGCGAGCGATTATTCTCACATAAACAAAATGATGGAATACATTAAGTAAATTGGATCAGAACAGAGACATATGTAGATATATAATGCATTGATGCCAAAAGTGTAGAAGAGATGGAGGTATCCATATAGAATGACGTACGTACCAGAAGAGACATTATAACAATGTTGTCGAAGCAACCGAAAACAAAGAGCTACAATGTGGAGGTCATTGACTTTGCAGAGCTCATGATAAGTATCATTCATGCGCTGCAATGCTGCATCAATCTCAACTTCAAAATGATAAGCCAAACCAAGTCGTTGAATATCATCAATCAACTTAAGCTGTTGTTGAGGCTGAGAAGCAGCTTCCAGTAGCATCTTCTTCACTTGTTCCTTTAGAACTTGAATTTTTTGCACTGTGTCCTCATCAGGCGTCTACAACAAGTACATTTTGAGCACGCACATTACTTATGGCAGGAAGAGAAAATATCATGTGCAAATTGAAAATTTATATATATGAAAACAATCATGGTCGTAGTAGTAGTGGTAATAATAATAATACAGTAAAACAATATAAGGTTCCATGTGTTAGATTATATTTTATAATCTAATAATAATTTATGGGCTTACAAATTAAAGACAATTATATTTAATATTTATTCTATTTCGACTAATTAAGTGGTCTAAAATAAAGGGTCCAATAACATCTTATTCGGTATGGGCTTTGTAATGTGTAATACCCAATAGTAATCTGATTAGAGTTAATGGGGTCTAATTAGAGTACTATATAAAGAACATAATAGGGTTTTGGTCCCCAAGGCTATTCCAACCTCTACTCCTCTATTCCCATCAGTTAGAGTGAGATACGGCTAGAGGCGAATCAAGTCTGTGGAAGATCAAGTCCCATAATCCGTATTCATATTTATCGTCATGGAATCAGGTACGGTTCCGTACTACAGTTTTATCGTGTAACCTTGATAATATCGCATAAGATGATTCTGGTTATTTATTTAGATCTAACAATTGGTATCAGAGCCTATCTTATGTCGAGTTATTAGGGTTGATCATATATATTATATGATTGTTTTTTTTTCGTATCGATTAATATTTTGATATGGAGATTCTTTAAAAATCAAGATGACGGTAACGATTTAATGAAATCGGTTGAACCATGTTTTCGTGCCAAGTTTTTTTTCGGTTTGATGATTAATTCATGTCCATATATGTACGTGTATGTGTTCCTGGTTAAAAGACATGTTAAACTATTTTATTTAATATTTGAGTGCCGGATGAAACATACATGATCATTATATTTTAATGAATTAAATTCAAACTGATATACCATGATTTTATCACATGTTCACTTTCTTGATTATTATACACTCAATTTTTGATTGCCTGGAATCAGGTAATTGCCTTGCAATTTCTTTTAGTTTAGCTAGTTGCATGAATCAGGAGATGGTATGATTTTGTTTTTTTTGGGATCATTCGGCCATACATCCTATTTTTTTTGTTTATGAGTTAGGAACGATTAAGTTTCTTGGTTCAATTTTGGAATCATGTTAATTTGTTTATAGTCTGTGTTAAATACATGTACTGTTAATGGATGGAATTCGTATGTTTTGTACGAAGTTATGTTAAGATATTTTCATATGCAATTAATATGATACGATTGTAAATAGAATCAGTTCCCCATAATGTTTCGAATTTTGGATAAGTTTTAGATTTTATTTACAATTATACGGATTTGGGCACATTTTTTTTAAAAGAAAGAAAAATAAATTTTCTTGTCCTTTTATTTCGCGAATAAGTGAGTTGAAGCAAAATATTGCCAAAGTGATATTTATGTGTAGATTTATTTATTTTGAAATATCAGGATGTGTATGTTTATTATTTATGCGTTAAAATAATCGGCCCAAAGGAAGATTATTTAATGGCCAAATAATGAATGTACGTGCGGAAATAAATATGTAATAATTATAAATTTTTCATGTGAGTAATAAACCGGCCCAAAGGAAGGTTATTGCTTGACCGAATTTATTATTAATATTTGATTTCTGCGTGGAGAGGACCACTTGCAAGTTAATATTTCTGTCCAAAGACTAAATATCAATGTTGTGCTAGGTATCTTGTTTAAATGGGCCCACACACACTATAGTATTTAAATTCATGTTTTTTTTGTGTGCTATTATGTATGCATATGACATGAATTTCCATTATCCGAGCTAATTTTTTTTTGTTCCAAATTTTGCTAGTTAATACATCTGCTGCTAATATAACTGCCAACATGAACTCCATTCCTGTGCTTAACGGCACAAATTTTAAGAGCTGGAAAGAGAACGTTCTGTTAGTTCTCGGCTGCATGGATTTAGACTATGCTATAAGGAAAGAACAACCTGCTTCTCTTACGGATGAAAGTTCTAATACTGATAAATTGAACTTTGAGAAGTGGGAGCGTTCGAATCACTTAAGTCTAATGATGATAAAGCGCAGCATTCCTGAAGCATTCAGGGGCGGTATGTCTGATGACTCCGATGAGGTATCTGTTAAGGATTTTCTTGATGAGCTTGAAAAGCGTTTTGCAAAAAACGAAAAGGCTGAGACAAGTAAGCTTTTGGCTGATCTTGTTCAGATGAGGTATAAAGCTAAAGGAAATATTCGTGAGTACATTATGGAGATGTCTAACATCGCTTCAAAACTTAAGGCACTAAAGCTTGACTTGTCTGATGACTTGCTTGTGCATTTGGTACTCATCTCTCTTCCTGCACAATACGGTCAATTTATAGTGAGTTATAATACTCAGAAGGATAAGTGGACTCTAAATGAGCTCATTTCACATTGTGTGCAAGAGGAAGATAGATTGAAGCGTGAAAAGACTGAAAGTGCTCATGTTGCAACTACCTCAAAGGTTAATCACCGAAAGAGGACTAAAGATAAAGAGACTGCAGTGGGAAAATCACAGCCTAAGAAACAAAAGACTAAAGATCAAGCTATTACTTGTTTCTTTTGTAAGGAATCTGGGCATGTGAAGAAGGAATGTCCCAAATACGCTGCATGGCGTATAAAGAAAGGTAGATTTTTCACCTTTGTCTGTTTTGAAGTTAATTTGACTTCTGTGCCTAGTAATACATGGTGGGTAGATTCTGGTACTACTACTCACATAAGTATTTCTATGCAGGGTTGCATTTGGAGCCGGAAACCAAGTGATGCTGAAAGATTCATCTATGTGGGTGATGGCAATGCAGTTCAGGTTGAAGCTATTGGCACATTTTTAGATTGTCTTTTGAGACTGGTCATTTTGTTGAATTAAGAGAGACTTAAGTAGTTTCGTCATTTAGACGGAATTTGGTTTTCTATTTCTGTTTTGGACAAATACGGTTACTCTTGTTCATTTGGAGATAATAAATTTAGTCTATTTCTTAATTTTTTTTTTGTTGCGACTGGTTCTTTGATTGATAATTTATATTTGCTAAATACAATTGCTTCACATAATGAAACCTTGCAAGTAACATCAAAAGGTACAAAACGAAGATTATCAAGAGAGAATTCTACTATGTTATGGCATAAGCGCTTAGGACATATCTCTAAAGGGAGACTAGAGAGACTTGTGTCACATGGAATACTTGAATCTCTTGATTATTCAGACCTTAATGTATGCATTGAGTGTATTAAGGGTAAACAGACAAACATAAAGAAATTAAGTGCAAATAGGAGTAATAGTGTCTTACAGTTGATACATACTGATATAATGTGGTCCATTCCCTACAGCTTCTTGGAATGGTCAACAGTATTTTATCACTTTTATAGACAACTATTCTCGATATGGGTACTTATTTTTAATTCATGAAAAGTCACAATTTTTTGGACGTGTTTAAAGTCTTCAAAGCCGAAGTTGAAAATCAGCTTTGTGAGAAGATTAAAGCTGTCAGATCTGATCGTGGTGGTGAGTACTATGGTCGGTATGACGGATCCGGTGAACAACGTCACTTAAGACTGCAGCCTACATACTAAATAGAGTACCTAACAAAGCAATAGCTAAAACCCCTTATGAATTGTGGTCAATCAATTATTTTTTGTGGGGTTGTCCAGCTGAGGCAAGGCTTTACAAGCCGCATGAAAATAAACTGGACTCAAGAATTGTTAGTTGCTATTTTGTTGGGTATCCTGAAAAAATAAAGGGTTTCAGGTTTTATGATCCTTTGGTAAAGTTTTTTTCGAAACGGGAAATGCTAGATTTCTTGAGGATGTTGAGTTTGAGGGGGAAGATAAAAGTCAGGGATGTTGTCTTTGAGGAAGAATCAATTTCTTTGCCTCATATAGTTTAAGACAACAATGTGGATATACCTGTACAGTTTCCTACTCAAAATCAAGATGATGCTCAAGAAGAGCAAACTCAACAAGCTCAAGATGAAGTGCCACTTAGTAGATCATCTAGTAGAGACAATAATGGCACTTGTGGATATATCATACATTCAGTGGGAGTAAAGTATTCCTGTTGCTAAAGGAGATAAGTTTAGTCTCAAACAGTGCCCTAAGAATGATCTTGAAGGAAAAGAGATGCAGAACATTCCCTATACTTCGGCTATTGGGAGTCTTATGTATGGTTAGTACCCTGCCGATTTCGGCATTCATTATGGGTATGTTAAGTAGATATTCAAGTAACCCTGGAATGGATCATTGGATTGTAATTAAATGGGTTATAAGGTACTTGCAAAGAACAAAAATATTACATGCTCATTTAACAGAAATCGGAAAATTTGGAGATCATTATGTATTCTGATTCTGATTATGTTGGTTGTGTAGATACAAGAAAATCTACTTCTGGTTAAGTTTTTTTGTTATGTCTAAACATATAGACATTAAGTATCAAGTCATTATAGAGAGAATGCAATATCAATTAGTGTCTATTGAGTATATAAGAACAAATTTTATGCTAGCAGACCCACTTACTAAAGCTTTGACACCATAAAGTTTTCTTGGGCATACTGCTCATATGGGTGTTGTCTCATTGGAGGATATTCAGTTTTAGTGGGAGTTTTTTTTTTGTTTTTGTTCTTATATTCGGAACTCAGTTTTTATTGACACTATGGTGATATTTGTGTTTTTGAGTATTCTGCAGAATAAAGTTATTTATTTTATTCTCTCTATTGCTCTATATGAGCTGTATCTTTCAATTGTGGTTTTGACATAAAGTTTGAAAGAATAAAGATTGATCTCACTAAGGTATTAAGGACCAATTGGAAATAGGCATGATTAAGATCACATTGCATGTAATTTCCAGTTACACATCCATACTTGATCTATGTCATTGAATATATTTATGTGGTGATCATTGAGGATCCAGTTACGACAATGTGACGAAGGTCGCTTTGGTTCCATGTTTATATATGAGATGGACCAGATTGATTAAGGAAGATGTTTTCTAAAGAATAAACAGTTTTGTGCGCACTTATGGTTATTGAATGTAATTGTTGTTTGGAACAATTTGTAGCCCAAGTGGGAGATTGTTAGATTATATTTTATAATCTAATAATAATTTATGGGCTTACAAATTAAAGACAATTATATTTAATATTTATTCTATTTGGACTAATTAAGTGGTCTAAAATAAAGGGTCCAATAACATCTTATTCGGTATGGGCTTTGTAATGTGTAATACCCAATAGTAATCTGATTAGAGTTAATGGGGTCTAATTAGAGTACTATATAAAGAACATAATAGGGTTTTGGTCCCCAAGGCTATTCCAACCTCTACTCCTCTATTCCCATCAGTTAGAGTGAGATACGGCTAGAGGCGAATCAAGTCTGTGGAAGATCAAGTCCCATAATCCGTATTCATATTTATCGTCATGGAATCAGGTACGCTTCCGTACTACAGTTTTATCGTGTAACCTTGATAATATCGCATAAGATGATTCTGGTTATTTATTTAGATCTAACACCATGTTCATATTTACCGCATGATCATAGGTATTATAAGCAAGAAAATGGTCACCCCAAACGCAGGGATGATAGTTGGACGATCGGCGAACAATTTCAGGCTCAGCTGCTGCCATGGCTGCTGGAGGAGCTGATGAAGCAACCACAGACGACATGTTGCTAGCTGCAGGTTATTGTGTACGGAGATATTAAGGATAGTGTGTTCTGTAGTACTACTATTGATCACTATAACATGTATTTGTACTGGTAATTCATTCACCTGCCTGAGGGATCAAATGAACAAATTAAGTCATAAATAATTATTCTTAATTTCAAAAAAAAAAGTCTGTAAATCATTATTTGTTTGCCATACTTGACTATCAACGCATGCCACCAAATGATCTACAATATTTTATGAACGGTTGGAATCTACTGTCTGCATCACCCTTACTTTTTCTCTTTTAAAAACCAACACAAGTGGTGAAGGTGTGCTGAGATGAGAGGCCTGAGGCTCGTTTCTAATTTTTAATTAAGAAGCCGGTGTCCGTTTCAAATAAAATGGGACGTTTCTAATTATTTTTAGTTTTGTTTTTGTTTATACATGCACGAAATTTTTTTAATATTATATTAATTTTTTTTAAATACAAATTTTGGAGACTTAAATATTTAAATGAAATGATGTTCATAATTATATAAATGTTATCTGTGATATTTATAGAAAATGAATGATTTTAGTTATAAAATATAAAAAAAAGTGATAGGTTTTACTTGAAAAGGTAATAAGTTATTTATTAGTAATTATAAAATTATTATTTTATTTTTTTAAATAGAATGCCCGTGATATAATTGGAAAAAGAGAGGATTTAGTTACAGAAAATAAAAAAGGTAATATGTTTTAGGTGAAAAGGGTAATTGATTAGTTTATAGTAATTATAATTTAATTATGTTATTTTACAAAATTGAATTACTCGTAATTTTTTTAGAAAAGGAGAAATTAATGTTGCCCGTGATATTTCTAAAGAGGAATTTTAGTTAGATAATATAGGAAAACGATGATACGTTTTAGCTAAAAAGGATAATCGATTAATATTAGTATTATAATATTATTATTTAATTTTATTAAATAGTTGGTCCGTGATATAATTGGAAAAAGAGAGATTTTAGTTTGAAAAAATAGAAAAAGATAACGTGAAAATTAAAAGGTGACATACTTTAGGTGAAAAAGGTAATTGATTAGTTTATAGCAATTATAATTTAATTGTTAT
Organism: Kitagawia praeruptora; assembly: GCA_037693485.1. Classification (NCBI taxonomy): domain Eukaryota; kingdom Viridiplantae; phylum Streptophyta; class Magnoliopsida; order Apiales; family Apiaceae; genus Kitagawia; species Kitagawia praeruptora. Next base: position 160,380,373 of record CM075344.1, on the reverse strand, counting down.
TTTACTAAATAAAATTGTTGGTAGTATTTTTAAAAAAATGAGAAATTAATGTTATCTATGATATTTCTAAAAAAAGGAATTTAATTAGAAAAAATAAAAAAGATGATACGTTTTTAGCTGAAAAGGTAATCAGTTAATTAATAGCAGTATAATATTATGATTTTCTTTTTATTAAATAGAATCGCCCGTGATATAATTTGAAAAGGAGAGGTTTTAGTTAAATAAAATTAAAAAGGTAACTTGTTTTGGCTGAAAAAAGTAATCCGTGATATAATTGGAAAAAAATATATTTTAGTTAGAGAAAATAGAAAAGATAAAAAATTAATTTATTAGTTAACAATAATTATAATTTGTTTTTTAATTAGATAAAATATAAAAGATATTATATTTTACATGAAAAAGGAAACTGCTTAGTTATTAAAAAAAAAGGTAACATGTTTAACCTGAAAAAGGAGATTGATTAGTAAAGTAAAATTTTTATTTAAATATAATATAAAAGAAGATTTTTAAAAGTTAACCCGTGATATAATTGGAAAAGGAGATATTTTAGTTTGAGAAAAGAGAAAAGATAATTTGAATGAAAAAAATTAATTAAATAACTAATAGCAATTATAATATGTTTTTTAGTTAGATAAAATATAAAAAATATTATATTTTACCTGAAAAAGGAAACTACTTAGTTATTAAAAATAAAATAAAAAATAACATGTTTAACTTGAAAAAGAAAATTGATTAGTAAAGCAAAATTTTTAGTTAAATAAAATATGAACAAAGATTTTATTTATAAGTAAGTAAGGATAAATAAGTAAAATCAACATGTACCGATCAACAATGTTTCAGATTTTATATAATAGTATAGACTTGCATGATATTGATATTCATTTTCTTGGATTATGCGCAACTTTGGATATATTTGGAAGTTTTGGGTTAATTTTGATTCATGATTTAGTTTTTTGAATTATTTTGGATGCTTTTATTTTGTGCTTTGAATTCATTTGAAAGATTGTGTTAATTTGTATTTTCATCTCAACAAACTCTCAATTTAATGTTGTTAATATGAGATGTTGGTCTTTATTATCACAATTTAGAATTAAATTGTTCTAAATTTTACAATCCATAAAAATGTTCCTTTGTATCACAGAAAAATGCAACTTAATGTTGAATTTCTTAAAAATGCAATGTTGCGTGACGTTTTTGCCCTTTTTATTTTTCAAAATATGAATTAAAAAAAATGAAACGCAACATGAATACGTTTTCTATGTTTGCCCGCAGAGCCAATGTCACAAACACAACATGAACATGAACATGCATGACTATTTAAAAAAAATAATGCAACACGCAGTTACGCTATTGATCTAAAATCAGCAACGTCACACGCTATTGCGTTTCTTTGTGATAAAAGGGTCATTTTTTCAGTTTTGTTGTAAAACGTGATTGACAATTTAGTCAAATATGACTAGCAATTATGTCTATAAATACTTGACATTGGTTAATGAAATGGAGACACCAAGCACTTCATATATTCTCTTTGCTTCGTCTCTCTTTCTCGTTATATAGCTAGCAATACTTATTAATAGCTCTTATTACGATTAGTATATTATAACACGTTATCAGCACGAAGCCCTGCCGGAACTGAGAAGGTATAATTTTATTTTTATACATATATGGCTGGAGCACCGCCTACTATAAAATCTAAATTCATATGGTCGGTTAATCCGCCTAATATACAGGATTTTTTTTACATGGTCGGTTAATCCGCCTACTATACCGGATTTTTATTTACATGGTCAGTTAATCCGCCTACTATACCGAATTTTTATTTACATGGTCGGTTAATCCGCCTACGGGAATCTTCCAAAAAGAAACTCTGAACTTAATGGTCTTAAAAGAGAAATGCCCATACCACTATCAAAATGTGCTTTATTATGCTGTTGATTACTTATTAATTATCGTGCAATAACCTTTGTGCACGAACTAACTTATGCAGGATTTTCTACCTAAATATATTTATAAATTTATTTATGTTTAAATCAAAAATTGATTATATTAACGTAATTTTAATATTTATATTACGTTACCTATTATTCTATGCTACAATTTTTATTATATGATACATGATTAATTGTTCATGTCTTAATATGCCATATTGCTATACCATGTTTTAAATATTTATTTTACGTTCAGAATGGCGAATCTTGCAAAATTAGACTTTGTTGCTTTGGATGTGTCCGGGGATAATTATCTGTCTTGGGTACTCGATGCGGAATTACACCTTAGTGCCAACGGGCTAAAGGATACCATAGAAACAGGAAAGACCCCAACTGTTGAACAAAATGCCAAAGCAATTATTTTCCTTAGACACCACATTCACGAAAATTTAAAATTTGAATACCTCACAATTAAAAATCCACTCACCCTTTGGACCAATCTCAAAGATAGATTTGACCACCAAAAACTTGTCCATTTGCCACATGCCCGTTATGACTGGATCAATTTAAGATTACAAGATTTTAAATCTGTTGCTGAATATAATTCTGCCTTGTTCAAAATAAGCTCAAAGCTAATCTTGTGTGGTGAGAAAATTACTGATGCTGAGATGATTGAAAAGACCCTCTCAACCTTTCACCCCAACACTATGATCTTGGCACAACAATATAGGGAGCGTAGTTTTAAGAAGTACAGCGAGTTGATATCTCTCCTTCTTGTAGCTGAAAAGAATAATGAGTTGTTGCTAAAAAATCATCAGATGCGTCCCACGGGCTCTGCCCAGTTACCCGAAGTGAATAACACGTCATTCCGGAAGAATGAGCGTGGAAAAGGGTGTAGAGGAGGACGAGATTATGGACAAAACCGTGGACGTGGAAATTTTCATGGTCGATTTCGAAATCAGTATAACTCTGGCCACCTGAAGTGGCAGCGTGATGGCTACAACAACTCTAGCCACCAGAAGCGGCAAAATGAGGTGTCAAATAAAAGAAAGGCACCACAAGAAGGAGACACTAGAGATATATGTTTTAGGTGTGGGGCTCATGGGCATTGGACTCGTACTTGTCACACACCTAGACATCTTGTAGATCTTTACGAGTCATCCCAAAAGCAGAATAGGCAAAGAGTGGAAACAAATTTGGTTAGCTTTAATGATGAACCAATCACCAAGACCTCAAATGAACTAGATACTGGCGCTAACCTTTATTATGGCCTAGATGACTAGTTTTCATATGTATCTCTTTGAATTTATGTTCCTTATGTATCTGCTTCAATTTCATGTTTCTATATACTTGTTTTATGCTTTTGCTTTAAGTACATGGTTTGCTTTAATAAAATTATTGTTCACTGATATATGTGCACAGCATAAAATATGGGAGATTTATGCATTGCTGATTGCGCCACCACTCACACAATTTTACAGAATCAGAAATACTTCTCACAGTTTACTAAAACCAGCTCACATGTTTGGACGATTTCGGGTACATCAGATATAATAGAGGGTTTTGGGAAAGCCAGTTTTATCCTACCAAACGAGACACAAATTCACATACATAATGCTCTATATTCTAGTAAATCCACTAGAAATCTTTTAAGTTTTAAAGACATTCGTCTTAATGGTTTTCACGTAGAAACTACTAGTGAGAATGAAAAGGAATGTCTCCTTATCACTTCAACCTTTTCAGGTCAAAAGAAAACCTTAGAAAAATTACAGTCAATATCTTCTGGATTATATGCTACCCAAATTAGAGTCATTGAGTCTCATAGTATCACCATTCCGAAAATCATAGACCCAAAATCATTCACCATTTGGCATGAAAGACTTGGTCATCCAGGAGTATCTATGATGCGTCGTATTATAGAAAATTCTGTTGGACATCCCCTTAAAGATCAAAAGGTCATACCACACAATGAACTTCCTTGTTCAGCATGTTCTTTAGGAAAACTAATTGTTCGACCATCTCCAGTAAAACTTCAAACCAAATCTCCAAATTTCTTAGAAAGAATCCAAGGTGACATTTGTGGTCCTATTCATCCGTCATTCGGTCCATTTAGATATTTCATGGTTCTAATTGATGCATCAACTAGATGGTCACATGTCTGTTTACTCTCTACACGAAATACAGCTTTTGCAAAACTACTTGCTCAAATAATCAAATTGCGAGCCCAATTTCCTGACCATCCCATTAAATCGATTCGGCTTGATAATGCTGCTGAATTTACATCTGCAACTTTTAATGATTATTGTATATCAGTAGGAATTTCAGTTGAACACTCTGTAGCTCACGTACATACACAAAATGGCTTAGCAGAATCCCTAATTAAAAGGCTTCAACTTATTGCACGTCCCTTACTTTTGATAGCCAAATTACCTACATCCGTTTGGGGCCACGTAATACTCCATGCTGCAAATATAATTAGGATAAGACCATCTGCTTACCACAAACAATCCCCTCAACAGTTAGTTCTTGGTCAAGTTCCTGATATTTCCCACTTTAAGATTTTTGGTTGTGCCGTATATGTTCCCATTGCACCCCCACAGAGATCTAAAATGGGTCCACAAAGAAGAGTAGGAATATATGTTGGTTTTGACTCACCATCTATCATAAGATATCTTGAGCCATTAACTAGTGATGTGTTTACTGCTCGTTTTGCTGATTGTCATTTTGAGGAATCTGTGTTCCCTCCATTAGGGGGAGATAATGTTTTGCATAAATTAAATTCTGAACTATCATGGAATGCATCAGGATTAAATGCTATTGATCCACGTACTAAACAATGTGAATCTGAGGTTTTAAGGATCATTCATATGCAAAATATTGCTAATCAAATGCCAGACGCTTTTACTGATTCTAGACTTATTATAAAATCGCATATACCCGCTGTTAATGCTCCAGCCAGGGTTGAAATCCCTATTCATAAATCAATTCCTGAAGAATTGGTTGGTGATTCAAAACCACGCCAGAAGCGTGGTAGACCAATTGGTGCAAAAGATGTTATAACACGAAAACGGAAATTGAATGGATTTGCCACTGAAATGGTAAATGTTCCTGAAGTAACTACATCAAATACCCCAGAAGTGGTATCACCTCCTGAAGAGGTTCAAGCCCCTGAAGTGGCCGTGACAAAACCACCCGAAGTGGTATTACATCTAGAAAAGGATATTGTCTCTGAAGTGGCACATGATTCCATAGAAGCAAAGGTACCTGAAAATTATGAGATCTCAATGAGTTATCTACATAATGGGAAATTATTGGATCGTGGGAGTATTGAGGTTGATGAGGTGTATGCTTTTTCCGTGGCATGTGATATTATTATGAACTCCGATCCTGAACCACAAAGTGTGGAAGAATGTCGACGAAGAGATGATTGGCCAAAATAGAAAACGGCAATCCAGGAAGAATTGCAATCCTTGCGCAAGAGAAATGTTTTTGGACCTGCAGTCCAAACACCAGCTGGTATAATCCCCGTCGGGAATAGATGGGTGTTTGTACGAAAACGAAATGAGAGAAATGAAATTGTAAGATATAAGGCCCGACTGGTAGCCCAGGGATTCTCTCAAAGGCCTGGTTTTGATTACCAGGAAACTTACTCTCCTGTAATGGATGGAGTTACTTTTCGTTTTCTGATGAGTATGGCTTGTATGGAAAGATTGGAAACACGTCTCATGGATGTTGTGACAGCCTACCTTTATGGATCACTTGATAGTGATATTTATATGAAAATCCCTGAAGGATTAAAATTGGAGGAAACTAAGTCTCGACATTTATACTCAGTTAAATTGCAACGATCATTATATGGTTTGAAACAATCTGGTCATATGTGGTACAATAGGCTTAGTGAATATTTATTGAATGATGGGTATATAAATAATCAAGTGTGTCCATGTGTGTTTATCAAAAGGTCACAATCTGGTTTTGTTATTATTGCAGTATATGTGGATGATTTGAATATTGTAGGTACTTCTGAAGATATTAATAATGCTGCTAACTATTTGAAAAATGAGTTTGAAATGAAAGATCTTGGAAAGACAAGATTTTGTTTAGGTATACAGGTGGAACACTTATCTTCAGGCATATTTATTCACCAGTCAACCTACACAGAAAAGGTTCTTGATCGGTTCTACATGGACAAAGCTCATCCACTAACTACACCAATGGTTGTTCGGTCACTAGAAGTTGAGAAGGATCCTTTCCGTCCTAGAAAAGAAGATGAAGATGCACTTGGACCTGAAGTTCCATATCTTAGTGCAATTGGAGCTCTTATGTATCTTGCAAATAACACACGGCCTGATATTGCATTTGCTGTGAACCTGTTGGCGAGATTCAGTTCTGATCCAACTAAAAGGCATTGGGATGGGATCAAACATATATTCAGATATCTTCGTGGAACAATTGATCTTGGACTATTCTTTCCAAACAATTCAAAATCGCAGTTGATTGGATATGCGGATGCTGGGTACATGTCAGATCCTCATTTTGGGCGATCACAAACTGGTTATTTATTTACATATTGTGGCACTGCTATTTCTTGGAAATCTACAAAACAGAGTATGGCAGCAACTTCATCTAATCATGCAGAGTTACTTGCAATTCATGAAGCAAGCAGAGAATGTTTTTGGTTACGATCTATCATTCAACATATTCGAGAATCGTGTGGCTTATCAAGTATTTCAGATACTCCTACTGTTATGTTCGAAACAACTCATCTTATATTAAACAACTCAAGGAAGGCTATATCAAAGGAGATCGAACGAAACACATCCTTCCAAAATTCTTTTACACTCATGAACTTCAAAAGAATAGTGAAATTGATGTACAACAAATTCGGTCATGTGACAACCTTGCAGACTTATTGACGAAATCATTACCAAATTCAACATTTGGTAAACTACGACATAACATTGGGATGCGCCGACTCAAAGATATGTTGCGGCAAAGCTTCAATGAATGATTATTTTTTCCAAGGGGAGACTGTACTCTTTTTCCTTCGTCAAAGTTTTTATCCTACTGGGTTTTTCTTTGAAAAGGTTTTAACGAGGCAGTCTATGATCCATACTAAATGACAATCAAAGGGGAGTGTTGTAAAACGTGATTGACAATTTAGTCAAATATGGCTAGCAATTATGTCTATAAATACTTGACATTGGTTAATGAAATGGAGACACCAAGCACTTCATATATTCTCTTTGCTTCGTCTCTCTTTCTCGTTATATAGCTAGCAATACTTATTAATAGCTCTTATTACGGTTAGTATATTATAACAAGTTTCTTATATTTAAAACATTTTACCTTTAAATTGTGATAAAAGAGGATCTTTTCTCTGAATATGAGAAGGATATTAACATATATACTATTAACATATATTTAGATAATTTTAGTATTTTATTGATTTTCTTATTATGATAATTGCTCTTATAATTGTCGAATGTAAGTTATATATGTAAGTCTTTTTCATTTTAATCGAAAATAAGTTTACTATCATCAAACTTTTTCTTTTTAATATTTTCTTGGACGTAATTATATTATAAAAAACTAGCTTCGTTACCCGTGCAAGGCACGGGGATATTCAAGTTTTATTGTGAGATTTTGATTTTTAATAGTTGTGACCATGAATATTCTTCAATTTGTTGCAATGTTGCCTAAATATAAATTAACTTACTCTCTTTTCAAGTGCTCTCACTTTGTAACAGGTTGTGTCTAAAATTTCTTATATCCAATCAATTAGTCATCTAGTTCAATGATCTTAGTTATAAATTTAAATTCATTATACTTAGGCTATGTTCACTTGGATTGAATGGAATGAGGGGAGAATGGAATGAAATTTATACTATTATTTGGGGGAGATTGAGGAAAGTGTTTATAAATTTCATTCCTTGCTTCATTCCTCTCCAAATAATTTGAACTAGAATTCTAACCCACATGTTTTGGAAAGAATGCTCCATTCCCAATCTTCATCATTTTCCTTGCAATCTTCATCATAAAAAACTTCTTCTCCCTCATATTTGTTCATTATTTCCCCCAACATCCCCCTTTCTTCATAAATTTTGTTTACAATTTTCATGATCCATTCCTACCCCATTCCATTCTTTCTAAGTGAACACACCCTTAGAACCGGATGTCACAGTTTCGATTCTGGACAATGTCTATAACTAACATTTTCATAGCATTTGATTTTAGGGGGATTTTAGAGTTAAATCATAGGAAATTGGAAGGCATAAATGTAAAATGATATTAAATAAAATGTAGAATATTGCGATATTTTGGGTTTTAGTAGTTCGACTTTGTAGCCGTGAACACCTTTCAATTTGTAGCGGTGTTGCCTAAATATAGTTTAGCAAACTCTCTTCTAGGGAACTTCATTTTCAACATGAATTGTCTAAGATTTATAATATCTATTAAGATGGTCATCTAATTCAATATTTTCAGTTGTGAATTTAAATTCACTTTATTCAGAACTGAGAATTTAAATCTGATTACTCGCTATGAGCTTTTAAATAATACATTTTATTAGAAATTAGACTAATACATTAAATACTATTATTACTAAAAGAGTTAATTGCATTTTGCATCCCCCTAACTTTAGTCCAATTTTAATTATGTATATGTAGTTTCATAAATTGCACTTTGCATCCCCAAGCTTTAAATCATAAATCAAATCATAATCTCTTATACATTTTCTATCAAAAATAATATTGCTTTTAACGAATACATTAACAAATGCGATATAAAATGATTGCAATGATAATATAATTTATAGATTTTAAACATGTAACTAATTTTACACTTTAAAATTATAATTTAATATTATTTTTTGACCATTAATCAATTTTATTATATTTGTAAAAAATTAAACTAATATGTTTCCATTAAATAAAGTTGTGACTATTATGATATATGATACGTATAAAATCATTAAAATATATTTGTACCATCTTAAAATATAAATTATATAATCACTACACAATTTTATATCGCATTTGTCAATACAATCGTTAAAAGAAATATTATTTTTGATAGAAAATGTATAAGGGATTGTGATTTGACCTATAATTTAAAGTTGGGGGATGCAAAGTGCAATTTATTAAACTACATATACATAATTGAAATTGGAGAAAAGCTGGGGGGATGGAAAGTGCATTTAACTCTTACTAAAATACATATGTTTATTATTCTTTTATTATTCTTGTTATTGCCCAGCTTTATTTCTAATCGTGAACCCAATCGTTTAGTTCTGATTCTCGAATTTTATGAATATTTCTATACAAGTATTATTCATATATTGGCGTAATTATATAATAATTTACCCAAGAATTTTAATCTAAATATATATATGCACCAATATAAATTATTAAAAGTTAATGACTATTATTAGTGTGTTCTAATTAATTACGTAATATTAAAGTAGATATTACATAATCATATCGAATATAAAATTATTAAATGATGTATATTAAATATATAAAGGGACAAAATAGTAACTTTGCAATGAATAAAATGTGACATGTTGTGGTATATATCTAAGTTCACTACATATCATATATCACTAATTTATACTAAACTATAACATATAAAATATCTTAGAAATTGACAAAAAAAATTATCTTAGAAATCAAAACCAAATATTCTTCATTTATCACCCAAGATACATAACATATTTATGACTTACATAACACATGTGATTGGTTAGCCTAGTGGTAAGGTGGTGTGTATATGAATGGAAAAACCTAGGTTCGATCCTCAGCAACAACATTTTTTTTGGGAAAAAAAAATAAATGGATTAAAATGAAGGGCTAAAATAGTAACTTTGCAAGGAATAAAATGTGACATGTTGTGGTATTATATATATAGTAGATTACTTTAAAATAGCTTAGTTTAAATATTTATTAATAATTTTGCATTTCTAAGCTTTGATCTTCTTATGTGTTCATATTGTCATTTAAATGTTATAGAATCTATATTCTTTATTAATAAATTTATTAATAATTTTGCATTTCTAAGCTTTGATCTTCTTATGTGTTCATATTGTCATTTAAATGTTATAGAATCTATATTCTTTATTAATAAGGAGGTGTTTTTAATTTAAAGAAGAAAGTAAAGTTGTTTTTTTTAAGTTGAATGAATGTGTTTGAGTAATTTTACTTAAAGTTAAATGGAGGTTTAATAATTTTGACTTAAAGTGAAATTTGACTTAAAAAAATTTAAAATTCATAATATTTAAACTTTACAAGAATCGTGAAAAAAAAAACTCTGTAAGTCATAAATCATAAGTCAAAAGTACATAAATGGAACTTATGACTTAAACTAATTTTTTAACTTAAAACCGATTTAAAACTCTCATTACCAAACACCTCAAAAACGATTTAAAACTAATTTTAGCTTTAAGCCTTCGTTGCCAAACACCCTCTAAATCATAATTTGTTTGCCATACTTGACTATCGACGCTGCCACCAAATGATATACAATATTTTATTAATTGTTGGAATCTATCGTTTGCGTTACCCTTACTTTTTCTATTTAAAAAACCAACACTAGTCCTTTAATTTACCCTTACTTTTTCTATTTAAAAAACCAACACTAGTCCTTTAATTTAGTTCCACGAGGTGAAGGTGTGCTGAGATGAGAGGCCTCGTTGCTCGTTCAATGATTTTTCTAATTTTTAAGAACCCTGTGCACGTTTCAAATAAAATGGGACGTTTTGGTTAGATTTAGATACAGTTTGATTGTTGAATTTGGATTCGATTTAAATTTAAATTTATATTCATTTTCGATTATGATTTAATATTAGATTTGAATATGGTTTATGGTTTTGGCTTCAGATTCCATTTGAATTTAATTTGTGTTTCATTTTTATTCTCGTTGGTTATAATTTACTTGCGTTTGCTTGCTTTGTAATTTTTATTTATTTATTCTTAAATGATGTTGATATTAATTTTTTTTTTTTGGATGTAGGCGTACTTTGGATTTGTTAGGAAGTTTTGGGTTCATTTTGATCCATGAATTCGATTTTTGAATTATTTTGGATGTTTTTATTTTGTGATTGCAATTTTGAATTCGTTAAGATTGTGTTCATTTGAATAAAAACTATGGTTATTAAATTGCGGTTAGGGTTTTTGTATAATTACTATAAAGAATTCGTGAATTTCGTATTTTTAAAGGCTGTTTCTGCATTCGAGATTAATCGGTACTCACAGAATGATTACATATCTCGATGTGGAGAATCAAGCCAAAAACGTTGAGAATGTGGGATCAGATCCTTATATAGGCTTGAAAAACCTTAAAATCGGAGTAGAGTTAGGTGACTTGGTGGACAAGTCACCGTCTTGAGTCAATTCTAGAACGTTCCATATAGGAAGCAGATTTCTTATAAGTTTGGTTGTCTTGGAGGGCAAGCCTCATTCTTGGACTCAAACAAGGAGTCGGTGCCACACGAGGCATTGATTCTAGATCGTTCTTTGTTTTATGGATCAGATCCATGTCAGAAAACAAACTTATTCCAGACATCCCCGATTTGAACTGTTTCTTGGACTTAATCATTAGTTACGAATATCATGCCCAACTAGGGTTTTAGGCCTCATTAATGGATCAATTAATGCAACATTAAATATAACTAGTATTCATGCCCGTGCTTCGCACACGGGTCCTTTTTTTTGTTTTCATTTACTCCCTCCGGTCCATTATATAAGGCATTTGATTTTTCTGCACGTAACTTTAGGTGTTTTGACTATATAGCTAAAATTTTTCTTTTTTAATTTTTCTTTTTTTGAATAAAAATATGATACTTTAATTTTTATTTAGAAAAAGAAATTTTAAAAAATAATAATTTTAGCTATGTAGTCAAAACACCTAAAGTTACGTGCAGAAAAGTCAAATGTCTTATATAATGGACCGGAGGGAGTAATTACTATATTAATTACATAATTAACCATCGACACTCGTCGACTATCATAATTACATATTTTAAAAATAAATTTGATGGATAGAAAAAAACTTATTAAATAATATTGCAACTATTACTAATTATTCAATACTAATAAATAATACATAAGGAGTAGAAGTATTTCATTATAGATGTTTTTGGTCCGTTGAGTATCCTATGCTGAAATTAATTTGAGGGAATTTTTTTTAAAATTTGACAAATTCAAGGAAATAATGATGTGTACTTTGAGCAATTTATATGATAAATTTGACGATAAATATTTAAGTTTAAATTTGATGATAAATTATAATACTAACACATCATAAGTATGAGTTGAAATTCTATTAGTTCGAAAAATGCGTTGTATTTATAATATTGTAAATAATATTGTAAGAATTGTCAACAGACTTATATTTATATTTATATTATATGAAAAGGAAATAAACAAATATTTATATAACACATCATAAGTATGAGTTAAATTAAATAATATTGTAAGAATTGTAAACAGACTTATAATTTATATTTATATTATATGAAAAGGAAATAAACAAATATAATTCATGATTTTAACTATGAATCTCATTTTCTACCTGTACAAAGAAAAAAATTGATTTAGTCATTAAATATTAATTAAAATTTCAATATATATAGTAACATTAGGTCATATAATATTATTATTATTAAAATGCTTCAAAAGAAAAACTACAATAATTATTACAATGATTATGTCCCTTTAAGTTGATGTCCCTTTAAACAATATTTAAATAAATATTTCAATGATCTGCTGATGTTACAAACCTCTAAGTTGATGTGACAGTGGAAACGAATCAATAAGTCTCTATTATAAGGAATAACATATTGATTGTCCAAATCAACACCTTTCCTCTTTACAATATTATTCTGCTTTCTCCTGACATATTGTGGAAAACCACTTTCATCAAAAAAATTATGTGGATTGTACCTGAAGAATTAGAAATCTTTATTAAAGCCAAACTTACATATTTAAAGTACTAAAATTACAAAAATTTCTATGAAAACTTACCTTTTTGGAAAACATTGATACATTTCCCTTTTACCATGCATGGAGACGTCTTGCAAAGGTTGCCACACGGACCATGGCTCATAAAATTTTGAACCAAATGATACCCAATAGGGTCTTTATTTTCATCTGGTATTTCAGCGGAAATTAACTCATCAATTTGGTCCTTTCGTTTAGGACGGTCATTTGGATGCAGCCAAATCAACATGTGTGTATGTGGAAGACCTCGTTTTGAAATTCAATCACGTGCATCACTAATTAAATAAAAATAAATGAAAATAAATTAATTGATGAATTTAATAAAATGTATTAGAGGAAAAGGGTTTACGCTTTACAATGTAAATGTATTACCTCCAATACATTTTCCGAAGTAATTTTTATTCTTGATTAAATCAATTAATTGATCCAACTTCAACTTGAAAACCCTTGCAAACTACATATTTTCCTGGAATATTCTCAAGCATGGACAGATCTCATGCCATTGGGAATTACACGTCATTGTTAGCATTCATGCCCGTGCTTCGCACACGGGTCTTTTTTTTAATTTTTTTTTACTTTATTAATTAAACAATGCAATTTGTTTTAATCAATTTTAACGGTGCATGTGTCCATTACCTCCGTTTGACTAAAACCAATATCCTTACTTGAGTTTGCCGAACGGACACATATCCATTTTCAATTTTAATTATGAACAAAATAACTTGTCAATACCGGAGAGCGACTTATTTCTGGAAAACGTGTGAAAATTATAACGTGGATTATCTTTCACATGGCATTAATGGGGGAACTATGATATTCTTATTAGATCATTCTCTGCCTAATCCGTGCAACATCTTCATAGTCAATATTAATATATAATTTTGAACCTTGTAACCCAGTGACTTGAAGTGAACCTATAAAAAAACATATATTCCATGTTAAAAGAGGATGAATATAAAAAGTTGTAACTACATATTATAAGATTTGACATGATTACAGAGTATAAGAATATAACCTCGAAAGAGTTTAGCACGCATAGTTGATAATAGAACTATTGGCGGCCTATCAAAGTGTCCAAGAATTAAACCATTCATTATTTCAATATTTTCATCCCATAAAGCAACATTGACCGAGGTATTGCACGATACTCAGAATAAATGACAATTAAATAAAGAAAAGGTGAGCATTCTATGTATAAAGTATGCAATAAATAATATTAAAACAGTCCATCATAAATCTTGAAATGAACAAACTCCCTTTCGCCAAAATGTGTGTTAATGATTTTAATAGGACTCAGATCTTGAACAATTCCAACAATATCTACATAATATCATTTAAATTAAAAGGTTATTCTTGCAAAATCAATTTTTGAAAATTATGATAAAAAATTCACCTATAACTGATCTGGAGGATAAGAACTTGCAATGTTAAACAGGTCTCTAAGTTCAACCACTTCAAATTTATGCATAGGTATTGGTGCAATAACATCGATAATAATTGGTTGAGTTGTAGTCAATTGTGGGAACGTCACAAAGGTTGGCAAAGACACTGGCCTCAGCGGTCCATTCGCTTGTGTGACATTAAAATTAGTGATTTCGTATAGATTCCCCTCAAATATAACATTGTTAAAAGCATTCTAGTTGGGAGGATGCACAAAGGCATGTATGTGATAATTCTACATGATTAGGCATAATGAATTAAAAGAAATAGAAGATTAATCATATAAATATGGAACACAAAAAGATTAATTTATCTTCAAATGTAAAATATACCTGGTCATCAAGTAAAATGAAATTAAACCCCGAAAAATGTCCAATGTCAGTAAAAGAAGGCCACATCCTCGTAACACGCACTCTTATAGTCCAGTCTATTATGCTATCATCCAATACTTGAAGTCTAACGGCCATTTCTGAAACATGATAAAAATTACATAGGCATAGCCAATCTATAAGTAACAAAAACTTTCTAATCTACATATATTTTAGAAAACTATAGGAGCGTTGAGTTTATAATGTACCGCAGGGAAAATATTCATACTTTGGTTAGGTCTTTAGATATTTATATAGGAGTCCTTTTTACGTATGTGTTCACTAATTTAGCTAATGATATGGACATTGATATAGGAATATATCAAAGATAACAAATCATGTTTATTATTATGATACACTTATCATAAATAAAAAGATATGGATATAATTATCTTAGATATTTTTTTTAAGAACAAAGATGTTAATTCAATAATAAAAAGTCATACGACATCTACACCAATGATCGAGTCGAACAAACAGTAAATGTAATCGCCTGTACTCACGAAGAGAAAGTTTAACGATATTTTGAAGATAAAGTATATACAAATACAGATACCCACTTCATGCATCCTCGTTGGATTACTCGTTGGATTACTGGGAGAGGGAGAGAGAGTTACTCACTTAAAACGGCAAAGCCTGTTTTTACTCTATATTGGATATTTTTGTGTTGATTAGAAAAAAAAATATTGTCTAGTCAAAAATTGACGTATTAATTTATAACATTGTTAAGTATGAGTTTACATTCTATTAGTTAGTTTGAAGTATGAGTTGTATATATAAGTATTTTTGTTTTTTGATGATAAAGGTGATGATATATAAATTTAAAAATTTTGTAATAATTGTCAACATACTTATATTTATATTATAGGAAAAGGAATTGAACAAAGATAATTCATGATTTTAATTATGAATCTCAATTTCTAACTGTAATAAGCAAAAATTTTATTTGGTCATCAATATTAATTAAAATTTCAATATAGTAACATGATTTCTTAAATATTATTTATGTTAAAATTGCACAAAAGACCAACTACAATAACTTTATTTAAAATCGCATTCTAAATATTCATAATTAAGTATAATTATAAACTTAATTTGTTTTTTAAAAAGGTCATTTTATTTTAAAAAAGTCATTTTATTTAATTTAATATACTTATTTATATAATACATTTTGCTAATAGAAATAATTAAATTTGTATAAATGTTTCTAATTTATTATTAGAATAATAAATATGACATACGTAATAAATTTTGCTTAGAAAAACAGGATTGTTAAATAATATATTGGTAAAAGTTGCTCGGTGTCGCCTCACGGCGACACCTCGACGCGTTTATATTAAAAAAACACATATATTTGATTTATCTTCCCGTTATAATTAAAAAAAATTGTAATATTTTAATAGGACATCGATTAAAATTGAAATGACACATAAAAAACAATTTAAAAATTTCTCCTAATAGTAAGCCAAAAACTTATAACTTATTTTAAATCGTTATATCTAATATTTCTAAAATTAGACGATCAGATTATTCAACTTTTGTTTGATAATATAATTTATATAATTATAATTATTAAAAAACAGTCGTGGATTGCATGAGTTATAAGCAGGGTTGTAAAAATCGGTAACTCGGGTCGGGTACTCGTTTTGGACCCCTAAACCGATCCGAGTAGTGATTAATCGGACCAAAAACCGGTTTTTGCTATAACTCGGTCAAGACTCGGGTTGACTCCGAGTAATCGGGGTCAAACTCGGGTTTTACTAAATTTTTTTTTTGCTAAGTACTAAAATATACTTTTTATTGCTCAACTTATAGACTATAGTTATAATCTAGATTCGGCCCAATTAAAAGGCCTCTCTCTCAAAGATTCTATACATACACTTATATCACGTTTTATTATTATTAGTAATATTAATATTATTACTTGGACACATGTACACTAAAATTAGAATAAATATTATTAGTAATATTAATATTATTACTTGTTAGCAGGGTTGTAATAATATTATTAGTAAAATTAATATTATTGTTAAGTTTTAAGTTTAACACATATACACTAAAATTAGAATAAATACATATAAATTATGAGAAAAAAAAGTTAAAAAACAATATCCGGTTAGTAGTCCGAGTACTCGCCGAGTTTCCGATTACTCATTTTTCTGGACCAAAACCGAGTTGGTCCGATTTCCGATTTTTACAACCTTGGTTATAAGCTATTAGTTAAAAAAAAAAATCAAACTGTTGCGACAAAATTTTTTAACTATTACATTACACGCAATTAGAAAATATTTAAATCGTATATCGCTCTTCCTAATTAAAAAATAAGTTACTTAACTTAATATACTTATTTAAATAATACATTTTTCTAATATAAATAATTAAATTTTTATAAATGTACCAGACTTTTATTAGAATAATAAATATCACCTACGTAATATCATACATAATAAATTCAGAATTAAAAAACATGATTGTTAAGTTATATATTGGTAAAAGTTGCTCAACGCGTTTATATCGGTGAAAAAAAACATATATACTTGATTTTTTTTCATGTTATAATTTTAAAATTTTGTATATTTTAATAGGACATCAATTAAAATTGTAATGATACAAACAAACAAATTAAATAAATTCTCCTCACAGTAAGACAAAAACTTATAATTTTTATATTATGAATCGTTATATCTAATATTTTAAAAATAAGATGATCAAAAATATATCATATTTTGTTTTATAACATAATTTATATAATTATAAGTATTAAAAACCAGTCGTGAATTGCATGGTTTATAAGCTATTAATTTAAAAGTTTTTTTTTCACACCGTAGAGACAAATTTCTAAACTATTACGTTACATACAACTACAACATATTTAAATAATCACTCTTCGTAATTTTAAAAAAGTTATTTTATTTAATTGAATATATTTATTAATGTAATACATTTTGTTAATATAAATAATTAAATTTGTATAATTGTACCAAACTTTTATTAGAATAATAAATATCACATACGTAATATCATACGTGATAACTTTAGTTTTAAAAAACATGATTGTTAAATTATATATGACACCTCGACGCGTTTATATTAACAAAAAAAACGCATATACTTGATTTATCTTCCTGTTATAATTTAAAAAATTGTAATATTTTAATAGGAATTAAATTAAAATTGGAATGACAAAAATAAATAAATTAAAAATTTCTCCTCATAGTTAGGCAAAAACTAATAACTTTTATATAACAAATCGTTATATTTATTATTTTTAAAATTAGATGATCGAGATTATATCAAATTTTGTTTGATAAAATAATTTATGTAATTATAAATATTAAAAAATAGTCGTGAATAGCATAAGTTATAAGCTATTAGTTTAAAAGTAATTTTCACACCGCTGGGACAAAATTTTTAAACTATTACATTACACGCAATTACAAAAAAATTTAAATAGTATATCGCTCCTAATTAAAAAAAGTTACTTAACTTACTATACTTAAATATTTAAATTGTATATCGCTTTTTCTAATTAAAAAACTTAACTTAGTATAATTATTTATATAATACATTTTTCTTATACAATTAATTAAAATGGTATAAATGTACCATAGAATAATAAATATCACCTACGTAAAAGTTGACGTCGACATTGAAGACTCGACGGAACGGACGTGAACGTAATGGAGGCTTGAACTGGTCAATAACCGTCCAGAAAAGTAGGAGGGATCATATCTTTAAGAAATAGGATCATGGAGAGATGGGCTCCTAAAATCATGCCGATGTGCGGATGAGAGTTTGAATGAGATTATATCATTAATATATGCATTAAGTAATCATATTACATATACTACATCTACTACTCAAGCTACAACACTTGCACCCCTCCATCACTACACTTCCTCACTGCAGTTGCCGTCTAGAGAAAAGTTTCTTTTTTCTTATCATTGTAACTTCATTTTCATCACTTATAGACACTATAACATTATTCTAGTGGATCATATTTGGCTGGAAAAGGTACCACCCACTGTTTTTATCTCTCAACGGAGGTTTTCCGTGTCATCAATTATTTGTGTCGATTTCAATGTTTGTTCTTGTTTTCTATTTGTTCATACGAATTAAACACACTCTAAATTGATTAGACTCAATCTTTAACCTTCAAAATTTTGACCAAAACACTTGGCCCTGTAAATAGTTTCTTGGTTTAGATTTTTGTTCAATTTTTAATAAAAATATGTGTAAGTTCTCAAATCTCAATTGAAGATATGTATTAAGATATATGTGTGCGAGAACACATGTATGAATGCTTGTACAACTCATACAAAGAGAGGCTTCACCTGAGAAAGCCATGACACTGAACTACAGTTACAGTTGCGTGAGTGTCCAAGATTTCGACTCCTTGCACATGGCTCTACACCAAGTTAAGGTACCAAGTTAAGGTGCCTCTACACATGGAAAATTGTGTGTCTCAGCCATGAATATGATATCCAGGAATCTCCTATTCGAACTCAATGGGCAAGTTGAGCCATTAGCTGTAGCTGTTGGAACAACATCTTTATCACTAATATCTACAACAGTGTCTTTAAGTCAAAGATTTATCTCCTTTATTTCTTCTAACAGAGCATGATTAGCCTGCCACAGGATAAAGATAAACTCATTGTTATCATCTGTAGAGAACAAAACACACAGGCCAATTTGCTATGCCAGCTCGGCTATGGATATTTAAATACATATACACCAATACAATAGGCAATTATCATAGATTAATAGTTAGTACAACAAAAAAAGTACAGTTTATCCAGGAAGCTGACAAATTTCATATTTGCAGAGCAGCTAGCAGCTATGATCCTGACTTTAATGAGTAAATGAAGATAATCAACAGTGTTGCTAATCTGATACACTATTAAGCTTATACCTGGGTGAGAGTCGGAGACCACCATTTCAAATTCTTAATCATATACACAATCAGTGGATCAACATGTATGGTATAGTTACACAGAAAAGTAGAAAGAGAAAAGCACATGATGTTGACCAATTTGACAAATAAACATGCTGTTAAAAGCTTCATAAATGTATGGAATTGATAGACGGAATACAGATTTTATAAGAAGTGATCAATCAGGTAAGCAACTAAGCGCAAAAAACGGACATAACAGCCAATACAGACATTGAAAGTACTTGAGCATAATAACATATAAACTTAAATAATTTAACCGACTCATGACTCAGCATATCAGGTACTAATCCAGGATATACACATTTAAAGTCGGATTATCCTAAAAAAAATGAGAAAGGTGCAACTGGAAACCGAGTTTGCATGTGTGTAAATATATCCTTTGTACAGAAGCTTGCTGGGTTGAGCTGGCCAGCTCAAGATTTATAGTCGTTAATTAAAATCTATCATAATTATATTGTAAACATCAAATTTGAACAATCAGATAGATCAAAAAAAATCTACAGTAGCTGAATCTTTAAGTGTGTAGTGAGATGATAATACATCTTATACCCAAACTGTGTGTTATTGACAGAATTCCCATCCATGTCGTACTGCACTGGGAAACTGTACATATCTCCATTATCAGGCCAATACTTGATATTTGATTTTTATATTTTCACCGGCAAAAACAAAGAAGTATAAACAAAATGTGGAAGAGTTGAGAACATGAATGTAACTTATATGTACCTTTCCCCCGATGCGAAAAATCTTTGCAAGATCGTGAAATTGCCCATGAATGTCACCACATATGGTCACTGGAATTTTAAAAGGCTCTAATACGGGATACAGAAGCATATTTAAAAGCAATTATAAAATATACAAACCTGAGAATCCAAGTCCTCCCGTTGGTGCCCTCATTGTGCTCGAATCAGGGATATTAAAATTCTATATGTCTAAATTGCTTGCTTAGGCTGTTCTTGAGCAATTTAAAGAATGGCTTTCAACCTAAGAAGTTCCAACTGGTCGATTCTTTCACTTTCATCAAAACCAAGTTCAGTAACAGTTTCAGCCTCACTGAATCTTTGTTCTGCAGATACTGCTAGGGCTAACAGTTTTCAACCTTTTCCCGAGCTTCCAGCAATGATATCAGTATATTTCACTATATTATCAAAAGCTGCAGTAATGTTTCTTTGCTTAGCGTTTTCCGAGCCAAGAGTAAATATAACTTCCGGATCTTCACTATGAGCATCATCATCAACATTTAGAGAGATTACAGATTCTCCGTGGTAAATGCATATCTCAGAATAGAGCTTACAGATTCTCCGTGGTAAAAGAATCTCTCAAAATCCGAAATCGAAGTTATTGCTGCATTCCCGTAGCAAACACCAAGAAATCTATATGCTATATACTTGAAGTGCTCATTCTCATGATTGAATAATATGATCACTCTACGGACCAATTTAATCCCATCAAGAGCATGTTCTGTATCTTGAGAGCATAACTTAGCCCAAACATAAGTGCAGGAACATGAGTTTTGTGTTTTGATCCGATCAAGAGCATGTTCTGCATATAGTACTAACATGCATTGTCAAGCATAACAATTCAATTGGATGCACAGTAAATTAATCAAATAATGATGGTGGAATTTTTGAATGAATAACACTCAAGAAGGAAACATTATCGAAATCAAGAAAGTAAATTTTCTACTGTCCTTGCAAATATATATCAAATCCATACTCTTAAAACTGTAAATGTAAGAACTATCGGATCATGACCTCTCTCAACAACCAAGCTTCTGCCTCATGTCCAAGTCAGTTCAAGTGATCATGCATTATCACAATATACATCATGAGGAACAGTTACAGGATCAAACTCCCAAAAACCTCTTAAAAAATCCATCCTTTTGTCTTGTGAGCTTAAATGCTAGAGTGATGAGAAAATCTCGGTAATTCATCAAGGGATATCTTCAGAATAATCTTATATCATTTTTCCTCTCTTTGATGCCTGAAAGCTGATGTATTCCACATCCATCATATGTGAAACAGAACGTGGGAAATATACTTGAGGCTTTTCAACTGAGACTTGGAAAATCCCACAACTATGGCTCCTTTAATGAACATGGCTCAAACAATGTTGCAAGCAACTTTGAAGCTTCAACCTTCTTGATCTGCCCATAAATTATAGGCAACCCAGTTTGTCCATTATACATAGCCTTCTCTTCCTCATTTACAGCCCAAAATGAAATTTTATCTAGTTCTGGGACAATTAGCATGACATTTAATTATCTTGCAACAACCATATCGCAGATCTGCATAACAATGTATAGTATGAAACCAGTTTATTGAAGTAAATCTGATGAAAGTGTAAGAGCAAATTGCAATAATATTCAGTTCTCCATTGCACGAAACCAAGATATAACCATTTTTAATAGACTACCTCTAAGTGTTAATAGACATGATTTTAAGAAGTAAATACTATACCTCAATAATATTTATGTTCTATATATGATAATAAAACGTTCTCCAAACATAACTACATAACATATGTGTACAAAGAGGAATATGAGATTAGTGTACTTGTATTAACCATTAGAAATTTGATAAGCATTCCTTTAAATATACGAAGAAATAACTTGATTTTATGCATTCATACAAATTATATACAAAAATCATAATATGTTTAAATTAATAAAAAATGTAAACATTTTATACAGTGGGCAAGCCCTGTGTGCTATGATTGCAAAAAATTGATAGCAATTATCAACATACCGCTTCTTTGAGCTTCCCTTTTCTGGAACTGGTAGAAATCTGGCCCGACATCTTCATTTTTCTTTTTGGCTTTTCTATTGTTACTGCAACATGTGTAGCACCAAGAACAGTCCAACTATCAGTACTATGTAGTCTTTTTTCTACCTTTTTGATGCACTACATCAGTCCATCCACCTTCTGCTGCAGTTCTTTTTTATCCTCTTGATATCATTGTAGTGATTAAAAACTAATACCTAATTTGATTGAACCAGGTGATTCTTGATTACAAATAATTACTACACTCCACCACTACAACACCTGCATTATTGAAAAACATGAATATATAGTAAAACATCAAGAAGACAATCATAATATATTTATCGACATAATAAACATAAATATAAACAAATAAATCACCTAGTACTAACACCTAGTACTCTTTGTATGTATATGTATATGTTGGCTGTTTGTTTTAGAAGAAGCCGGCCATTGAAAGAGGCAATCCAAGAAGAATACTTTTTCGATCTGTTGAAAGTAGGGTTACGATCGTACTTGGAAATCAAATCGATAGATATGAAGATCATGTACTAACGATGTGCTAACCTCCTTCGTTTGAAAGCAGATGGAGAATCAATTAACATCGAGTATCCAACGATACGATAATGGATGATAGGAGAAAGAAAGGCCGAAGAAACAACGACGGATCTGATCTGTTTAACAATTAAACAACACATACAGTACACTGGGTATTATTAACCAAAATTAAATTGAAAAGAACAAAGTTTATGTAAAATACGAACAATCATGACACAAACCAAATATATGCCATGAACTTACTTCATCGTAAAGAAGAAGGAGACGCAGGTCCGACCTGTTCAAATCAAACTGTAAATCGAATGAGAAAATTAAACAACCCACAAATCATGAAGCCATTACCTCCATTTTCCCGTGTGCGAAAAGATGAAGATCAATGTTCCCACTTTCATTGATCTGCGAAAAAATAAAATCAAAACATGATTAGAAAACGTATTATTAGAAAACATATGAATAAAATTAAATTATTCGTGATACAACAATGGATGATATGAGAAAGAAAGGATGTGAGTATGATGATACGTATGAATACATTTGAAATTAAGGAACTGATAAGCTTGTGAGAAGACAAAGCCTAAGTAAAGCCTAAAATTGTAACAAATTGCCATAAAGAAAGGAATGATTTGGTGGCACAATATGTGAAAATGGCAGAGATAAGGTCTAAGATTGATTTTGAAATTCAAACGTATAACAACTTGCCATATAAAAATGAATGAATCAAAGATCTGAATTTGATTGATTGGGTTGTATTATATGGATCCGGGTCAAATAATATCCAGCATATGTGTTTGTAGTGTAAAATATAATAGGAGATGAGATGGGTAATATCCATGAGAAAATGGGTAATAAAGTTGGGTAGAAAAAAATGGATCCGGGTCAAGTATTGTGAAAAAAACAAAGGAAAACCCATTGGATAGTATCCATGGGATATGGGCATATTTTGGAATTAAGATATATAGATATGTCTTTAAAAATTATTTTTCACCAATATCAATTGTGTTCATTTGAATTTTAACTTCAATAAACTCTCAATTTAGTATTATAAATTTGAGGAGGATGTTAACATATATTGAGTCCCCTTCTAGAGAGGACTTCCTTATATGGAGAATATGAGAGAACCATGTATTTTTTCTGATTCTATAGTAGAACCAAATTTTTTTTTTTAAAAATCTGACCTGCCACGTCATCACTGACACGTTAGCAGTGACGTCATCAGTGCCGACGTGGCACTGCCACGTTAGTAGTGACGTCATCAGTGCTGACGTGGCACTGCCACGTCGGCACTACTGACGTCACTGCCGACGTGGCAGTGACACGTGGTGGTGCCACGTCAGCACTGATGATGTCACGTCAGCAGACAGATTTTTAATTTTTTTTTTATTTTTTTGGTTCTATCATAGAATCATCAAATTGGTCTTTTTTTTATAGAACCAAAAATTAAAACTTTGATTCTACTATAGAATCATATAAAATTAGTAGTTCTCTCATATTCTCCATATAAGGAGGTCCTATCTAGAATAATGGCCAACATATATATATATATACTATTAATATATAAGTAGATAATTTTAGTACTATGTTCGTATTTTTATTATGATAACTGCTTTTATAATTATCGAATGTTAGTTATATATTTAAGCATTTTTCATTAATTGAAAATAGGTTTTACTATTATAAAACTTTACCTTTTTAATGTTTTCCTGGACGGAATTATAATTTAATAGAAAATTACTTTAAAATAGCTTATAATCATTAATAATTTTACATTTCTAAGCTTTGATTTTGTAATGTATTCATATTTTCTAATGCAGCACAGAAACTAAGTAAAAACAAGCACTAATCCTTACAAGGATTCTTACACTAAAAATTCTTAAATACCTTGAATTTACAAGGTTTTTCTTAAATCCACAACGAGTTCTTGAATCCACAAGAATAAGAGAAAATTCTTAGGATTTTGATTTCAATAAAAGATTATTAATCCAGGACATCATAATGTTGTTTATATAGGGATATATAATCCTTAAACAAAATAAAACTGAATCCTAATTAAAAATCCATTATATCTATTATACGGCAACATGGGTTTTGTGCCTATTTAGTAAATTACAAATTTGTCCTTACATTTATATTAATGTAAAAAAAATTGAAGTTGGAAGGAATTGAACCCACGACCTTAGAACAACTGTAACTTTATGTTTACATGTCCAACCACTAGACCAAATCACTTTTTTTAGAAACATTTTAAACTCATTCACTACATGCTCAAATAACCACCTATTAGCAATATTTATTTTATAACCTTCCAACAACTGTAACTTTATGTTTACATATCCAACCACTAGACAAAATCACTTTTTTTATGTAACATTTTAAACTCATTCAATACATGCTCAAATAACCACCTATTAGCAATATTTATTTTATAATTGGTGTTGGTGATGGCATTGATGGTGGTAGAGTGTGTGAGAACGACATCGGCGGAGATTTATAAACTCATTTATATTGTTAGAAGATGAAAAATGGAATGAATAAACTATCGAATATGCGGTCGGAAATGTGGTTGGAACTCGGTGATAAAAATGTTCATAAATTATTGTTAGAGTGATGATCGATTTGGTGACACGAATGAATGATTGAGTGAGAATGGTGTATATATACACGCATTATACATTTGAGCATGAGATTAGTTCTCAGTCCTCATTATATCCTCATTATAATATGAGTTATCATTTGAGCACTTTCCTATATATGTCTATACGTGAGTCTCCTAAGTCAAGGATAAATTTTTCAAAATACTTATTGTTCTGTCTTTCTAAACTAATTTTTTTAATTTATTTATAAAAATGTATACGAATTCTTAAGTGTAAGTAAAATGTCACGATATTGTCTGAAATTCAGGTAAGAAATTCGACTACTATTAATCTTCATAAAAAATATATTTGATTAAATATATCACACTAATAACGTATAATATTTCAAAAATTATAAAATTACGAGTCATCTACTTCAAAAATAAAAAAAAATGAATTACAAGAATTTAAATGGTACCCATGCTTTGCACGGGCTTTCATGCTAGTAAATAATGAAGAGATAATGACCAAAATGCCTCATTTTGGGAGGCTCGTGCCCGAAATACCCGTTTCCAAATTGCATGGCCCTGAGTACCCACGGGACACGCCACTGGCAACGGCGTGTCCCAAGTTAATTTTTTGCCCAAATTTTTTTAAGTCCCCAGCTGTCTCCCCCTCCCCCCCCGACCGGCGAATTGACGACAAAAAAGACGACCGGCGTGTACCAACGTTTCGGCTATCTCCGGTCAACATAACAACACAAAAATGATGACCACATCTTGCTGATCATGTTAAGCTATCATGTTGTTGGAATCAGAACCCGTAGTTGCGTGTTGGATGAAATCGGAAAACCAAATCGGAAAAAAGCTTCGATTTGGGTGTTTCAAATCCGAGATAGCAATCGACAAATAGAAATCATAGGGTTGTAGAGGACGATGAGGTGATTCATTTGGTATATAGAACTCAAATGGAAAATGACTGAGATGATCGAACGAACGGATCGAAGAAAATGGCGAAAATCGCCCGGCGAGTCGCCAGACGCGAGCTGCGGGGAAGAAGACGATGACGTCAGATGCGCGGTTTGAAACGGCGTATCCCTTGATACGCATTACGCAAATGTGTATCTGTGATATGTTAAATTACGTCTAACCGCAAGCGCACGGTATCAATTGTAGTAGATACTAGCAAATACGGGTCGAATCCTCAAGGAGACAGTTTCAGTTTCAATTCAATTGCTATCAATTGTTTCTAGTCACAACGATTGTTTTGGAATTTTATTAACTACTAAAGCAAATTTAACAAAGTTTTAAATCAATTAATTAAAGGATCTAGGGCAATTCAGGTTCACCATGTTTACACCAAACAAATCACAAAAGTATAGCTTTTCAATGGGATTAAGTAATTAAAGCAATGGTTAATCTTTCTCAAGCATTAACGGTTAATCTTTCTCAAGCATTAACACTCTCAGAATATCTAATGATGTTCTCACACTCACCTTCAATTCTGCTAATTGTATGTAAGCCTCTAGTATTAAAATCTCTCGATCTATTACTCCTATTGCAATCAATTAATCTGTGATATTGCGCAATTACACAAATTAAGAATTATAACATATCAATCAGAATTACTCTTTACCCATCAATCTACTAATCAAATTAAGCCCAAATCATGGTGCAAACATGGCTCCCCTTAATACCCTAGAATTAAACTACTAACTCTTGGTAGAATAAAAACAAATAATAATAATCAAGGAAGCCATAATAAACTTGTAAATAATAAAAAGGAGATAAAAAATACCTTAAACCTTTGAATTACGAAGAACAATACAGATCCAAATTAAACCAAGTGCTTACAAAGGAAGAGATGAAGAGAGAAAAACCAAAACCCTAGCTTATGTAAAAATAACGTCTGTATATGTCTATCCCCCTCTATCTCACGTTTTTATAATAAAACCCCCAATAAAATCTGATCTCTTTCTTCTAATAAAAGTATTTTTAATATCCTAATCAATTTACAAAAAGATATCCATAATTAAATAGGATTTTCTTGTAAAATTCGTCACTAATTTTGCTCCTCTGTTTCTGGGATCTTCCAGTTGGATTTTGCTTACTGGACCACCTCTAAATTAAAGATAATTCCACAAGCTTCGCGTGGACAGTAAGATCGTCAAATTCTGACTTCTGGAACTCAAGATATGGCCAAAACAGTGTAGCACAGCCCGTGTAACCCAATAATACGAATTTTCTCCTATTTTATCTCCAAAATAGCTCTTTTTGCTCCAAATCCTTCCAAGTTATGAATTTTTTATTTCCTACGATAAAACAATAAAATATATTAAATAAAAATCCAAATCAATGCAAAACACAATAAATATGAGAATAAAATCATCTAGAATATATATAAAAATATACTCTATCAAACATCCCCACACTTAGCATTTGCACGTCCTCGGGCAAATAAGTGAAATAAAAACTAAGACCTAACAAACATCACTTTCGTAGATGACACGATTGCATTGAGCATATGCAACAAGCCGTTAAACCCCTAGGCAGCCCTAGTAGGACGAGTGTTGTCTCGTGAGGGTTTATAGTGAATATACCCACAAAATTCATCTAACCATGCAAAAGATCAATGCTAACACAACACCACACACACAAGTCCTCTCATGCCACATCAACTTAAGAATCAAAGCAAACATACGATGTCTTGGTGTCGAAAGTGCAAGTATTCACGTAGTCTACTCAACCAACATGCAGAAGGTCATAAAAATTCATGTCAAGTGTAAAAATCGTTGGTAATCATGCTAAGCCCACAAGAAATACATCTTTAAGTCTAAACCTGGGATCTCCTATGCCAAAACAAGTAATAACTCACCTTTCACTCAAAAACGAATATTCACTCAAGAACAAGGTTAAGTGTATCACTCAATTCCAACAAAATCATAAACACAACTTGACACTCGCAATCAATCTCACTCTCAACACAACATACATCACTGATGACAATCAAAAGGTCTTTATTCGGGTTATAGCATGGGCTAGGGACCAGGTATGTCAAGTAAAGCTAAAACAGGTTAAATGTCAAAAGATAGTACCCAACAATATAATTCATTCCATTCCCTTTCTATTAAAACAAATACTTCCCCACACTTGGATTTTTCAATAACCCTTACATAATAACTTGACTAGTCGAATGAAGAGGGATCATACAAACATAAGAATGCTCTCAAATTTATTTATTTTTTCTCTTTTTTACTATTTTTTTTTTCTGTTTTTTTTCTTTCTTTTTTTTTCTATTTTTTTCTTTTTTTTTTCTTGAGAGCTAAAGAATAAACACAATGATCCATAGATATTTTTATGAATTTCGACTAGCAAGCATCAACCCAAAATTAATATTCCCCAAAAGTATGATCATCAATAACCCCACCCTTTTATGAACACCTTATTACTCCCTTAAGCACGATACTAGCCTTTAACAATTTAGGTTCAAATTTAATGTAAGGCCAATAGAATAAAAAGATAATGGCAAGTAATGTAGTGTGTCACCGAAAGAATAGGATTAGGCTCAAAGGGTTAACTAATTGATCATGTATAAAAGGTGTGGAAATATGGGAAAATATGCTGTTATACCTAAGTGCCTTTATCATCTCATCATCAAGTAATGTCATGCATTTCAAGAAAGATCTCAAGTAAGTGCTAGCAATGTAAATAACATGTGGACACTCAAACAAACGAAAAATCATGCAAAAGATATGCATATAGGCTCAAAACTCACTTGGTGTGACAAAACACAATCCCAGGTAACAAGACTCTCTAACGCACCTACTTGTACTCAAAGCATGAAAACCAAGTCATCTTGCACATATTCATGTCATTCTAATCACTTACAACATCCAATTAAGTCTACCAGCTTCAACTTGCTAGTGAAAGTGTGTGCACAAGAACAAAGCACGTCACTTCTCATACAAAAGCGTCCATAAACACAAGAATTCTACGCATGCATGGGTGTATCAAGCAAAATACAACAACTAATCAAATTGCATGGCCAGAATTATTTTTGGTATTTTTAATTTTTTAAATTTTTTTGGATTTTTTTTTTTAGACAAGTAATACACTACGTTGAGAACACCTCCCCACACTTAAGCGGTTCATTGTCCTCAATGAATAAATAAAGAAAAGAAAGGAAAGAAAATAAAGAAAAGAAAAAAATATATATATATATATACAAAAAAAATTCCTAAATAAAATACAAAAAGAATAAAGAAAAATAATAATAATAATAGTAATAATAATAATAATAATAATAATAATAATAATAATTACAACAAATATACAAAGAAAGATGTAGAATACTCCCCTAGTACAAGCTTGAAGTGGCCCTCCAAATATATTGGAGAAGTGTTGCTCCAATTTTATTAAAACTCCTGGTGCGTTTTCAAGTGTATATAGCAGCAGCTCCTTTTAATGTCACAAGAACCAGGTAGCACAGTTGGTGGCAAGGTGCAAATAGAATCAACCAGGCCTCACCCCATGGTCAGGGGTTCAAATCCCCACAGCATCGTTTCTTTTTAATTGTAACCAGCACATGCAGCATCTCTTTATAATTTAAAGTAAAAGCATTCTAGCAGTTGTGGCAACTTGGTGTAGTGAATGAGGGCATTGTCTTGCATTCACATGGTCAGGGGTTCAAACCCCAGTGGCAACAATTTAATTTTTGTAACAGCACACAAACTGTTGTGCAGCAGTCTTGCAGGTGTGGAGCCAACGTTGGAGAAGGAACAGGCGGATACGCGCAGGTTGCGCGCGTGGGGAAGCAGCCTGCTCAACATGCAGACACGCATGTGCAGGTTGCGTTTCTCCTGTGCAGACTGCGGGAGATGTAGTAACGCAGGGCAAAGTGCGTGTCTGGGGGGCAATTTGCCTTGAATGCAGAAACACAGGAGCAAGTTGCGTTAATGACCTGCAAATTGCTCAAAAATCATTTTTTTTTTCTGCATTTTTTTTTTTACAACAATAACCATTTTTTTTCTCTCTCTCTTTTTTTTTTCAACAAGGCTTGGGTTGCCTCCCAAGAAGCGCTTCTTTAACGTCAATAGCTTGACGTTACTTCCTCAACTCAAGGCGGTTTCAAAAGAATTACTGAACCATCCTCAACAGAAAGACCATTCCTACGAACGTTGACATCTTGATTGTTTGCTTTCCACAAAGCTCTTCCATCAGACTTCAACTTGATTTTACTACCCAACGGCCAAATCTTCTTCTTTTTCTTCTTCACACCCCTAGAGTGCTTCTCCGACTCAACCGGCTGAACAAAACTTTCTTCTTCCTTATCATTGGTTTTCCACCTTCGCAACACGTTATCATGCCCCTCTTCAAAAATCACTAGCTCATTATTGAAAAGGACATACCTCAAATGTGGTGGAAGTTTCCCAAGCTTAATACTCGAGAGATCTCGAACTGAAGAATTGTCAATGGAATCAATGTTGTGATCATTCAACTCAAGAATCAATGAATCGACATCAGCATGTCCTTCTCCTTCTGAAGCTTCAAGCATGAGCACTGCTTCCAATGTATCATTCAATAGAATCTGAGGAGTATAATCTTGGACAATTTCATCTACAACATCAATACTGCAACAAGTATTCTCAAGCAAAGGGGATTTAAGAGCAGAGCTTAGAGTAAAAGCAATTTTATCATCACCAATGCTCAATGTGAGAGTCCCACTTTTAACATCAATAATAGCACCTTCAGTACAAAGAAATGGTCTACCTAAAATAATAGGTATCTGACTATCCTTTTCCATATCTAGAACTACAAAGTCTACAGGAATATAGAATTTTCCAACCCTAACAGGCACATCCTCTAAAATTCCAATGGGATATTTTATCGAACGGTCTGCCATTTGCAAAGTCATCTGTGTACATTTTAATTCTCCCATATTTAGTTTTTGAAAAACCGAGAGAGGCATGACTGAGACACTAGCGCCTAAATCACATAAAGCTTTATCAATGAACAATGCACCTAAATGACACGGGATCGAAAAACTACCAGGATCTTTAAGCTTAGGTGGAGACTTATTCTGTAAAACAGCACTACACTCTTCAGTAAAAGCTACTATCTCTACCTCACCAAAAGACCTTTTCTTAGTGAGAATATCCTTAAGAAACTTTGCATATGATGGAACTTGAGAAATTAAATCAGTGAAAGGAACTGTTACCTCAAAATTCTTGACAAGTGTCATGAACTTACCAAACTGCTGGTCCACCTTAGTTCTGTTCATCCTGCTAGGGAATGGGAGCTTTGGCACAAATGGTGGAGGAGTAACTGCAATCTTCTCTTTGTCCTTTTTCTTGCTTTCCTCAGTTTCATCTTCGTTTGTATCTTCCACAACTTTCTCTACCTTGTCTTCCTCAGAATTCTCTTCTTCTTTCTCAGTAGGAACATCGTCAGTAGGCATTGGAGGAGCATCATATGTACGACCACTCCTAAGAGCAATGGCATTCACATTTTCCTTTGGCTGAGTTGATTGTGCTGGTAGAGAGCCTTGTTGCCTTGTAGATGAAGAACTAGCCATTTGAGCAATCTGAGTTTCCAACATCTTGTTATGAATCTCCATCTGGTTCATCTTTGTTTGCATTTGTAACAATATCTTCATCATATCACCTTGATTATCAGCCTGTGCAGCTTGATTGGCTTGAGGAGCATAATTCTGAGGAGGCCTTTGGAATCCAGGGGGATTCATAGGTCCTTGAGGAGGCCTATACTGCTGCTGTGGAGGAGGCTGGTACGACTGCTGATATTGCTGCTGATTAGGAACATTTGAATTCTGAGCATTATTGTTCCTATATGAGAAGTTCGGATGATCTTTCCAACCAGGATTGTAAGTGTTGGAGTATGGATTGTACTGCTGCCTCTGTTGGAAAACATTTGCTTGCTCCATCTGAAAATTTTGTGAATTTTGAGCATTGTATTTGCAATCGTTACCATAGTGGCCTTGGATGCCACAGACTTCACAAACATGATTATGCATAGGAGCCATGGATGACAATGCATTGATACTCATAGGTTGAGTAGAGGGCTGAGATGTCTTCAAAGAGTGGATCTCCTGAGTTAATGCAGCTAGTTGAGATGATAATAGAGAATAAGCATCCACTTCAAGTTTACCCCCTTTCTTGGTTGCTCTCGGATTACTGAAGTGATTGGCAGCCAAATTTGAAAGAAAAGCATGTGCATCATCAACTCCTTTATCCAGAAATACACCACCTGCAGCGTTATCAACCATACCTTTTGTTTCAGGATCAAGACCATTGTAGAAGCGTTTAAGAAGAAACCACTTCTCAAGACCATGGTGAGGGCATGCACGTTGATAATCCTTAAATCTGTCCCAAGCATCCCGAAGAGATTCACCATAATCTTGCTTAAAACCCATCATCTTGTCAATCAAATCGTCGGTTCTGTTAGGAGGGAAGAACTCAGTTAAGAAGGCTTGAGCAATCTCATCCCACTTGGTCAATTCAATATCGTTCAACCACTTTTGAGCTTTATCGCGAAGAGAGAAACCGAACAACATGACTTTCAACTGGTCTGGAGTGACTCCCTGATGTTTAATTGTAGAACAGAGCTGTTGAAACCGTTGCAGATGATTTGTAGGGTCTTCAGAGGCAAGCCCAGCAAATTGATTCTGTTGGATCATAGTAAGCAAAGCAGGCTTGATCTCGAAATTTGCTGCTTGAATCGCTGGCATAGCAAGGCCAGTAGGTACCCCAATCGGAGAGGGCTGTGAGTAATTCTTCAAAGATTTGGGAGGAAGGTCCGCCATCTCAATCTTTGGTTCAGGTATCCTTTGCTGCTTCTCTTTCCTTTGTAAATCTATGTATTGTTGACAAGTAATTCCAGAATCTGGACTAAGAGGAGTTGTATCCTCTTTCGCTTGATCTACTTTCGTTTGAGACCTGGTCTTGGGCATCAACAACTAAACAAGGAAAAGCAGTAAGATCGGTCTCAGTTGGAACAAGAGTTCCAAAGAGACAAGAGAAACAATCTAAAACAATCAAACTAAAATTATAGAAACTAGGCGTCTCCCCGGCAGCGGCGCCAAAAACTTGATATGTTAAATTACGTCTAACCGCAAGCGCACGGTATCAATTGTAGTAGATACTAGCAAATACGGGTCGAATCCTCAAGGAGACAGTTTCAGTTTCAATTCAATTGCTATCAATTGTTTCTAGTCACAACGATTGTTTTGGAATTTTATTAACTACTAAAGCAAATTTAACAAAGTTTTAAATCAATTAATTAAAGGATCTAGGGCAATTCAGGTTCACCATGTTTACACCAAACAAATCACAAAAGTATAGCTTTTCAATGGGATTAAGTAATTAAAGCAATGGTTAATCTTTCTCAAGCATTAACGGTTAATCTTTCTCAAGCATTAACACTCTCAGAATATCTAATGATGTTCTCACACTCACCTTCAATTCTGCTAATTGTATGTAAGCCTCTAGTATTAAAATCTCTCGATCTATTACTCCTATTGCAATCAATTAATCTGTGATATTGCGCAATTACACAAATTAAGAATTATAACATATCAATCAGAATTACTCTTTACCCATCAATCTACTAATCAAATTAAGCCCAAATCATGGTGCAAACATGGCTCCCCTTAATACCCTAGAATTAAACTACTCACTCATGGTAGAATAAAAACTAATAATAATAATCAAGGAAGCCATAATAAACTTGTAAATAATAAAAAGGAGATAAAAAATACCTTAAACCTTTGAATTACGAAGAACAATACAGATCCAAATTAAACCAAGTGCTTACAAAGGAAGAGATGAAGAGAGAAAAGCCAAAACCCTAGCTTATGTAAAAATAACGTCTGTATATGTCTATCCCCCTCTATCTCACGTTTTTATAATAAAACCCCCAATAAAATCTGATCTCTTTCTTCTAATAAAAGTATTTTTAATATCCTAATCAATTTACAAAAAGATATCCATAATTAAATATGATTTTCTTGTAAAATTCGTCGCTAATTTTGCTCCTCTGTTTCTGGGATCTTCCAGTTGGATTTTGCTTACTGGACCACCTCTAAATTAAAGATAATTCCACAAGCTTCGCGTGGACAGTAAGATCGTCAAATTCTGACTTCTGGAACTCAAGATATTGCCAAAACAGTGTAGCACAGCCCGTGTAGCCCAATAATACGAATTTTCTCCTATTTTATCTCCAAAGTAGCTCTTTTTGCTCCAAATCCTTCCAAGTTATGAATTTTTTATTTCCTACGATAAAACAATAAAATATATTAAATAAAAATCCAAATCAATGCAAAACACAATAAATATGAGAATAAAATCATCTAGAATATATATAAAAATATACTCTATCAATCTGCTGCTACAGTACCTGCATAATACGCCTCTCCCAGTAGCGTGTCTCAAGACACTACTCTGTCAGTAGCGTGTCTCGTGGGTATTTAGGGCCGTGCTTTTAGATCTGGACATTTTGGGCACGCCCCTCTACTTTTGGGATAGATAAGGCCATCACCCAATAATGAAGCCTGACACGTCAAAATTGAGCATGAGCATGAGCATGCATGACCTCCCATCTTGAAAAGCATCTGTTGTTTTTCCCATATTAGCATGACTAGATAATCCAATAGTGTGAACATGCATAATATCAAATACTATATTTTCTTATTTTGACATAATCACCGATGCTCTGCGTGATAATGCTTTTGTTCTAAAATTACCTTCTCACCTCCCTTGCAACCGTGATTGACACTAAAATCCCTTTTATACATCACTTTCTTTTAAATAAAAAACTTAGCTTACTCAGTTATAATACCACTCAAAGTGGTGTCTGAGGAGGGTAAATGTACGCAGACCATGCCCCTATACAATAGGGAGGCTGTTTCCGAAGGACCCCCGGCCAAATACAAATACAAATACAAATACAAAGAAAGGAAACTAATACAATCTAAACTCACACACACCCAGGGGTCGAACCCTTGACCTCCTACAAAGGAGACAAGGGTTCAACCCACTGCACCAACATGTTGTTGGCATCCCTTTCTTTTAAATGTTAGTACATAATCTATACTCTCTCTGTCCCCCTTGGTTGTTTACCTTGGGGGACGTAATTCTGGCACGGATTTTAAGGTGCACTTTGTGAATAATTTCATAACTTATTTTTAATTTTTTTTTTGTATAAAAATAGAATTGTTCTATTTTTATACAAAAAAAGAAAATTTTAAAAATAAATTATGGAACTATATTTTTTAGGCGCCTTAAAATGCATGTCAAGCAGTAAAAAAAAAGTAAAGAAATGAGAAGGACAGAGGGAGTATTATTTATTACTCCCTCCGTCTCATAATATGTTTCCTGTTTGTAAAAACACGTTTGCCAACGCACACTTTCAATCGTTAATATCTTGAATTTGTATTAGTACTAAATATAAAAACTTCACTGTATTAAAGTACTCATAAATACGAATCCAACAAGATCACTCATGACTATATTTTATCTTATAAATTATGCGTTAATTAGTAGTCAACCGCTTATAATGAACAGTGTGTAAAGTCAAAAGGGGAAACACAATGTGAGACAGAGGGAATAGTAAGGAAAATTTCAATGAAATGGTATAGGATCAAAATTCCAAATTTTGGTCAATATTGTATCATTCAATTAATTAATTTCATTCCTATCTTGGTTTCGATTCCCTATCATTACATGATTAGATAATAGATTTATTTAATTTCACTTCTTTGATTTCAATTCCCCGTGATTAAATAATTAAATTAAATTTATTTATAAAAAATTATATCCTAATTTCATGTTCAATTCTTTACAATTGTACTTTTTTTTAAAAAAAAATACTTATTAATTCTATCTATTCTCAGTTATATAATAAATAATATTTATTTATTATTAATTCTTTATTTTTATTAAACCATTGTTCGTGGTTTGTTCATATTACACATATTCATGTAATAAATTGATAAAATTTGAAATTAATAAATGTACTACAACTATGTCAATATCTACTATTTATCTAAATTTTAATTGATATCTTTATAATAATATAAATATCTGTTTCAGGGATGTTAGGAATAATTCATAAGTTGTGATGTTAAGAATAGAATTTACACATTATACTTCTTGTAATCCTGATCTTATAAAGGATTTAGTATAAGACAGTTATCTGTATAGTTTAGTCAGGAATGAACAGTGTATCGGAGACTACATGTCAGGAACAAGGGCAAATCCTGATGACGGTCAAATACTGATGGTTGATCAGATACTGATGCAGCGTACAGATCCTGATATCAGTTTTGTTACTGATGATGTCATTATGGATGCTACAGAAACTGGCAAGTGCTATAAAACAGGATCGTTGTTTGAAGAACAAGCAAGAAGATATTATGAAGGAAAGAGTTTTCTGTTGATGGAAACTATCGACTAGAAGGCAGAACATTGTCATGTATAGATTATATCTTTCTGTTATTAGTTGATAAGTAGCATTATAAATACTCTCTCAATATCATTGTAAAGAGCGTGTGTCTAGCGAATGTGCGTAGCTCTGTATAAGGTTTGTATTCGAGAGTTCGAAACAAACAGAGAGATATTTATATTGTCAGCAGCTGCTAAAGGTATTGTACACCTTTGGTAGAGTTTGTATTTGATCTTATTAATACAAACAAGAGTTTGATTCATTCGTTTATTCTTGTTCATATAATCAAGTAAAAATCAGACACGATTATATAACTTGTATTCAACCCCCCCTTCTACAAGTTATTCGAGTTAACAAGGGAGATGTTCGTAGTAGTTGATTTTTACTTTGAAATAATGGATATTCACATTCAAAATAATCTATACTAATAATATCCAACTTTTTTTTGATTTTCTACACCATTAAAAATTGGGCTTTTTTCATAAATATATAGAAAAAAGTAAATTTTTGCACATCTTCTTTTGCTAAGAATAGTTATTTACAATTTTACCAACCTAAGTTTCAAAATTGCAAAAATACTAGATATTAGGGTTCCCCTTTCCCTCCCCCCTCCCGCCGCCTTTCATTCCTTCGTTTGTGTCCTTCTTTTTTTCTTTTTCTTTTTTTAATTTTTAAGGTGGGATGATATTTTGGTGGATTTTGGGTTGCAACGGAATGCAACCAAATTCAACCACGACTTCAACACTTTTTTTTAAAGGTGGGTGCTATTTGGGTTCCAAGGCCCCGCAGGGGCATATTCAACTGAATGCAACCACATGCAACTAAATTTCTGATTTCAAGTTCCATTTTTCAGTTGTCATTTTCGACCTCTTTTTCGAACTATATATATATATATATATATATATATATATATATATATATATATATATATATATATATATATATAGTTCGAAAAAGAGGTCGAAAATGACAACTGAAAAATGGAACTTGAAATCAGTGCAATCACATGCAACTAAATTTGCAACTACATTCAACTAAATGTAATTTCCTTTTTCAGTTGCATTAAGTTGAATATGCCCCTGCGGGGCCTTAACACCCAAATCCACCAAAATCACCCCACCAATTATTTTTTTAAAAAAGTAGAATGTGGTTGCATTTTGTTGAATATTGCCCCTGGCGGGGCTTTGCAACCCAAATCCACCAAAATCACCCCACCTTAAAAAAAAAGTTGAATGTGGTTGCATTTGGTTGAATATTGCCCCTGGCGGGGCCTTACAACCCAAATCCACTAAAATCACCCCACCTTTAAAAAAAGAAGAAGTTGAACGTGGTTGCATTTTGGTTGAATGTGGTTGCATTCAGTTGCAACCAAAATATCATCCCACCTTAAAAAAAAAAGTGTTGAAGTGAAGTTGATGTGGTTGCATTAAGTTGCAATCAAAATATCACCCCATCTTAAAAAAAAAATGGGACACGGACGAAAGAATTGAAGTCGGTAGAAAAGGGGGAGGGGGGAGGGTTAGGGTTAGTATTTTTGCAATTTTGAAACTTAGTTTAGTAAAATTGCAATTAATTGAAGAAGATGGTATTTTCGCAAATA
This sequence comes from Kitagawia praeruptora, assembly GCA_037693485.1. Classification (NCBI taxonomy): domain Eukaryota; kingdom Viridiplantae; phylum Streptophyta; class Magnoliopsida; order Apiales; family Apiaceae; genus Kitagawia; species Kitagawia praeruptora. Next base: position 160,341,740 of record CM075344.1, on the reverse strand, counting down.
AAAACTTTAAACTTAGTATTTTTGGTAAATAGCCAAGAATAAGTCATATAATTAAGAAATGAGACACTTTTATTGCAAAGGAAAGTGAATTAGCACACACCGGCCCTTAGCTTGCAACCCATTATAGAAAACATTACATCATTTCAATGTGTAGAGGAGTCCAACTCTACAGAACTTAGAAGCTTTTTGTTTAAATTGGAATAGGATCCACAAGCAGAGTGCGTAGAAGTTCTTTGGTCTTGGTATCTGCCGAAGTAAATGCATCAATATCCTGACAAACATAGGAAACATACACTAGGCGTGCCGAACTAAGAGCCACCATAAGTAGATGAAGTGGGACTGCAGTTGGACGGAGGCACTTTGAGTTTATATCTTTCCATGCATTAGTTTTCTGTTTCTGAAATTCGGAATCTGTATATTCCTTGGACACGCCATGTTGTCTCATGTAACATTCGACCAAGTAAGCGGTGTCTTCTGCCTTCCCCTCCTACAGTTTCATGTCATCATAAACAAAATGCATTTGATGGTCTTAAGTATGTACTAATATAACACAAAACATCTTTTATGTAAACGCAGGGGAAATTTTTGTGGATACCATTCATACCTTATCTTTAACCACATCGTCAGTGAGTCTGCAATATAAGCTTGATGCTCGGATAATTAAGGGAAAAGTAGATAACCATTCAAGGGCTTCTGTGGTCACTGTGTCACACATCCCCACCATGCAATGGACTGCTAGTATTGGTATAGTTGTGCCTATTAGTGAATGCGGCATATACTCATCTATTGATGGTACTAAGCATTTGTTAACGCATTTGGCCTCAAAAATATATGATCGAACTGTTTCTTTCACCTGAAAACAGGAAAAAATATATGGTACTAATGTTAGCTTTGGCGTTCAGCAAAGGCTGTGCGTGCTTAAAATTAGGCAATCATTACGAACAGGCTTCTAGACATGCTTACTAATTATAGAGTAATATATTAACAAGATACTCACAACATCTTTTGAATACCAAGCACGACTTATTGGTAGTCCTGCCTTACTCAGTTCTTCCTCCACTTCTGCATGGAAGTCCAAGTAGACTTGATAGATATACCTCATGTACTCCGGTAGCTGATCCACGACACTGATATCCCACCTGAACATGTATCCTCCCGGCTATGAGTATCGACTAATTAATTACTTGCTTAAAGTATTAATTTGAAGCAATCAAACAATTAAGGCATAAGTTAATTATTCTAGTTAACAATACCTTTGGATTGCCTCTGTATAGAGTGTAAGTTCTTCAATAGTACCATACACATCATACATGTCATCAACAACTACCTGAAGTGCAAGTATTTTTGTTAGAAAGCTTCGGGCAAGTGCATATTGGGGCTCGAAAGTTGTCCCTATAGCCCAGAAGAAGCTTTCCACCACTCTATGTCTTGCAAAAGGCATTTTCTCTTTAATATACAAATTCTTCCACCAGCTAGAAAAGCAAACAGTACATAATTATATACTCCATAAGATATCAAATAGGTCACCCCTTGCGAGTAAAGTTCTATGGAGTGCTGTTTTAATTGGAGTACTTGGAGTACATATACGTTCTGCATTCAAAATATTTTAAAATTTATTATTTTGCAAACGTTGTTACATGAATATCATAATTTCATTGATAATCTTGAAAATCATGTATGTTTTGCAATATGTTCATCTTGAAAATTCTTTATGTTTTGCAATCGGAACATATATGTTTTGCAACACAAATGTGTTTCGTAGAACAATTCGTTTTGCAATATTTTGTTAGCAAAACATACAAAATTTTCAAGATTTCCGATGAAATAATGATATTCACGTAATAAGCTTTGCAAAATAATAAAGTTTGTAAAATTTTGAATGCAGAACGTATATGTACTCTAAGTACTCCAATTAAAACAGTACTCCGTAGAACTTTACTCTACCCCTTGCTTATATTTTGAATTATGTAGAATACGTGCTAATCAGCTGCCACCATTTTTTTTATCAAACATGGAAAATAGGTAAAACACAGTTGCAAGGTAAATGACTGTTTTCCGCGTTGTATAGAAACACACACACAAACATGCTTACCTTGAAATTTTGCCCAATTCACTCTGATAAAGTTTTTGCAGACTATTGTAGCCTAATATAGCAAAGCGTAAAAGTGTTTTAGAATGAGAACCGTCCTCTCCATAAAGAGAAATGTAGTGCCTCGCTTCAACCCTGTTTTCAACTGAGTTTTCAGACTTTCAAGGTGAGAGGTTGTGAATGTTAATGCTTCGTCAAGTATATCTTCTCCGTGAACTCTAAGATGTGCTGCTTCATATAAGCTTAGCAGCCCATTTACATCTTTGTTCAAAGACTCCTTAAATATCCCAGTGCTCTCGTCCTTGAATTTGTCGAAGACATCTGTTATGAATTTATGTTATAATTAGGTTCATGCAGGACTTTATTTTTTATATAAATATTGTCACATTTCGAGAAATATTAAGGCTTTGAAAAATATTTTGTATTTGTTTCCCAAAAAGCAAGAATGATCATTCTCACATAAACAAAATGATGGAATATATGAAGTAAATTAATTTAGTGGATTAGAACCGAGACATTTAACGCATTGATGCTAAGTGTAGAAGAGAGGTATCCCGATTGATGTACCAGAAGAGACATTATAACCATGTTGTCGGAGCAACCGAAAACAAAGAGCTACTATGTTGAGGTCATTCACTCTGCAGAGCTCATGATACATATCATTCATGCTTTGTAATGTTGTATTAATCTCAACTTTAAAATGATAAGCCACACCAAGTCGTTGAATATCATCAAATAACTTAAGCTATTGCTGAGGCTGAGAAGCAGCTTCCAGTAGCATCTTCTTCACTTGTTCCTTTAGAACTTGAATTTTTTGCACTGTGTCCTCATCAGGCATCTACAACAAGTACATTTTGTTGTGAGACGACATATTGCTAGCTGAAGGTTATTGGAACAGAAATGATATGTGTGGAAATATTAAGGAGAATGTGTTATGTAAATATCTATTCTGTTAGTGCTCTGTACTTGTTGTGAACAAATGAAATCTATAATCTTTCTTTCAAAATGCTGCTCTCAATCTACTCAAGTACTATTTTTGTGAAAATGTATTTTGTCATGCAAATATAGCCCGTAAAATAGTAAGTAAACATTTGATTATATATTCCGCCAAAACAGACATCCAATTTGCAAAAGGCCAAAAAATCTGATTAGTTTATAGTAAGATAGATTAACTTGTAAACTTGCACAAGCTTAAACAGCTGAACTTAAGTCGTTCAAGTTAAAGAGTCTTCACTCTTATCAAGTTGCAATGTAGCCGCCCTCTCCTCTAAACCCAATACTCTTCAGAATCCATCTCTTCTTCTTCTAAATCCCTCTAACCTAATTGCCACATCTCGTATTATTCATCATAATTATATCAACCAGCTCTAATTCACTTTCTCCTTTGTCTTCTACGCCTAAAACCTGTTTGTTTAAATGCCACACTTAATAGGTGTATATTTCTCCTTATTCTTGTAACAAGTTATATTTGTCTTGTCCTTGTGACAGGTTATATGTGTCTTGTTCTTGTGACAAGTTAACTTAACATTTGGTTTTTCTCTCCACTGTATGTGAGAGTTTTTTTTTCTCTTCACGACTCTAGTCTGACTACAATCGGTGTGGGAGTGGATTCATCGATGACTAAGTATCAAAGCATTGATTCACAGTTGGAGGTTTTGAAAATTGAAGAAGGGGAGAATCAGGCTAACCAGTTTCAATGAATGTTTTAAGTTGGAACTGCCGAGGGGTTGGACTACCCTCGAGTATTCGGTTCCTTAAAGAAGTCGTAAGACAAGAAAGGCCGTCTTTTATTTTCTTATGCGAAACAATGGATAATAAGGGTAGATTGGAGGCTGTTAGGAGAAGTCTGGGTTTTGAAGGACTGCTAGTCGTGGATCCTCTGGGTCGAAGTGGGGGTCTAGCTTTATTATTGAAAGTTAAAGATCATGTTCAGCTTCGTAGTGTGTCTCGTAATCACATTGATGTTGATATATGCATAGAGGGGAAAGATAATTGGAGGTTGACATGTTTTTATGGAGAACCGGATAGAACTCAGAGACGTAAGACCTGGGATCTTCTTAGAAATTTAGCTCGAGACTCGAATTTGCCATGGTGTGTTATAGGGGACATGAATAACGTTACATCACAATAAGATAAGAGAGGAGGTGCACCGTATCCAAACTGGTTAGTCGAAGGTTTTAATGAACTGATCAACGAAGCAGGTTTGATTGACATGGATTTAACGGGCCACCAGTTTACTTGTGAACGTGGGAGAGGCACTGATGAATGGATGGAAGTGAGATTAGATAGGGCCATGATAACATCAGAGTGGCTGACTTTGTTCCCGCTTGCAAAACTGATTAATTTGGAGTGTTCATCATCAGATCATAGTCCTATTTTGTTATTGCCAGAGGAGTGCAAAAAGGCTGTGGGAAGGCGTCAATTCAGATTCGAGAATGCCTGGCTTACTGAGCCTATGTGTAAACTATTAGTGAGGGATAGTTGGGAGGAATGTGGAGGAGAAGATATTCAAAAAAAGGTCAAATTTTGCAGTAATAAGCTGGACAGTTGGGGAAGAGAAGTTATTGGGGGTTTTAGCAGCCGCCTTAAGGAATGTAAGAAGATTCTGAGGGCATTAAGAAGAAAGAGGGATGCTGTTTCGCTGGATAAATATGAGGAAACGAAGAAGAAGCTGTTTCTCATATTGGAACAAAGAGAAATCTTCTGGCGTCAAAGATCGAAACAATTATGGTTGCATTCAGGAGATAAAAATACTAAGTATTTCCATGCTGCTGCAAGTGTTAGGAGGAAGACTAATCGGATTCTTAAGCTGAGGAATGATGAAGGAAATTGGGTTGAATGGGGTAGTGGTTTGGAGGAGCATATAACAGGGCACTTTTCTCATATGTTTGATGCCACACAGTCGGATTGCTTTGAGGTTATTGACTGTATCGAGAGTGGGGTTACCGAGGAACAAAATGCAGATTTATTAAGGCTAGTAATAGATGAGGAGGTGAAAGCTGCATTATTCCAAATGAATCTGGATAAATCGTCGGGTCCAGACGGGATGACACCAGCTTTTTATAAGAAACATTGGGATATTGTAGGGAAGGACATAGTGCAAATGGTGAGAAATTTCTTTAGCCAAGGGGAGTTGCCAGAGGGAATTAATCAAACAAATGTTGTTCTCATTCCTAAGAAAAAATGCCCAATGGTAGTGGGTGATCTTAGGCCAATTTCATTATGCAATGTCTTGGCTAAAATTATTTCGAAGGTTTTGGCAAATAGAATGAAGAATATGCTTGATGGCTTGGTGTCGGAGAATCAGAGTGCTTTCATTCCGGGAAGACTTATTACCGATAAAATTATGGTGGCTTATGAGATGACCCATTATTTGAAGCAAAAACGTAGAGGAAAGGAGGGTAGTATGGCCATCAAAATAGACATGAGTAAAGCATACGATAGAATTGAGTGGATGTTTTTGAGGGAGGTTTTGCACAAATTAGGATTCCATGACTGGTGGATTCACCTTATATTTAATTGTGTCAGCTCGGTTTCTTATTGTATAAACCATGGGGACAAACAGTTGGGTCCAATTATTTCGAGTCGTGGTCTTCGTCAAGGTGATCCTCTATCACCTTATCTGTTCATTTTGTGTGCTGAGGGTTTGTCAGCGTTGCTCAGAAAGACTGAAAATCAAAGACTAATACAGGGGGTTAAAGTATGTAAACAAGCGCCTAGTATTAACCACCTTCTCTTTGCATATGACAGTTTTTTATTTTGTAAGGCAGGGGTCCAAGAGGCGATGAAGATGCTTGATATTCTGCAACTTTTCGAGGAGGCATCGGGGCAGAGAGTTAATGTGGCGAAATCTTCTGTCTTCTTTAGTACCAATGTTCCTCAGGAGCATAGGAATAATATTTGTCATGTTCTACAGATGGGTGAGGCTGATAGTAAAACTACCTACTTAGGTCTGCCAAATCTGGTGGGTCGTAACAAGTCGAGTGTGCTTGGTTTTCTTAAGGACAAGGTGAAGCGAAGAGTTCAATCATGGAAGGAGCAGTGGGTGTCTCAGGCAGGTAGGGAAGTGTTAATTAAGAACGTTGCTAAGGCATTACTGACATATGCAATGAGTGTGTTTTTACTGCCTATGGAAATCACTAAAGACTTGGAGAGATGTCTATCAAAGTACTGGTGGAATGGCAATTCAAACTCTAGTTCAGGGATTCATTGGATGTCTTGGGACCGTATGAGCAAACACAAAACAAAAGGCGGTCTAGGTTTTCGAAATTTTCATGATTTTAATATTGCTCTTTTGGGTAAGCAGGGCTGGCATTTTGTTAATAGACCTCAGAGTCTAGCGAGTAGAGTCTGTAAGGCCCGTTATTTCCCAAATAGTCATTTCTTTGAAGCTAAGTTGGGTGGGAATCCCAGCTTTGTGTGGAGGAGCATTCTGGAAGCGATAAAGATAGTTATGGATGGTTCGAGGTGGGGTTTGGGGGCTGGAAAATCAGTTAGTGTGTATGGTCAACCTTGGCTTAACGATGAGGTAAATCCATATATAACTAGTGATGTTTCGGGATTGGAAGGGATTAAGGTTTCAAGTTTAATGCTAGAAGGTAGTAGAGAGTGGGATGTGAGTTTAGTTAAAGAACTATTTAATGATAGGGATCAGATAGGTATCTTTAATACCGTAATTAGTAGTAGTGAGGAGGAGGATAGTGTAGTTTGGAGCAAGGAGGAGGACGGAGTCTTCTCAGTAAAAAGGGCGTATAAGCTTATTCAGTGGCAGCAAGGGGGATTGGAATCTTTCGTCTATCGATAGCATCTGGAAACAGATGTGGAAGATCAAAGCCCCTCATAAGGTTTTGAACATGGTTTGGAGAGCTCTCTCACACTGCCTCCCTACGAGGACAAATCTTTATGCTAAATTTGTGCCAGTTTCGACTATATGCCCTTTTTGTAGTAGAAGTGAGGAGAGTATTCAACATGTTTTGGTGGATTGTGACTTTGCAGCTCAAATTTGGAGAAGAAGAGGTAGGGTACTTGAGAGTGGTAGTTATGGCTGCTTTGCAGATTGGTTGACTCAAATGCTTAGTCTTACAGGTAAGGATGAACATGCTGAAGTAGTCACTTTTTGTTGGGGTATCTGGAAAGCAAGAAACGAGATAGTTTGGGACCAGAAGAGAGTTTTGGTGAATATTGTGTTTTCATCGACGAGACAATATGTTACAGATTGGAGGAATACTCAGACAAATTCTTCTCAAGCTTTGTACCAGTTCATAGAACATGGGGATGGAGCTCAGTGCTGGGTGAGGCCTTTAAATGGTGAAGTTAAGATAACGGTTGATGCATCAATTTTCGCTGAGAACTTGTCCTATGGTGTGGGTCTGGTAGCTCGAGATAGTGCAGGGGCCGTGTTGTTTGGGAGATCTGTGCTGTTCCAGGGAGTTGTAAGACCAGGTTTTGCAGAAGCAGTTGCAGTAAAAGAAGCATTAAGCTGGTGTCAGTCGAAGGTGGTTATTGAATCGGACCGTCTAGCAGTTGTGCAAGCAGTTAGAAGTGAGACTTTGATGCGTTCTCCGTTCGGACAGGTTGTTAAGGAGTGTCGTAGGATGGTGAAGGACCTAAACATTGGTTTGTTTTATATTAGACGATCTGCTAACATGGCTGCCCACTTTATAGCGAGGGAGTCACGTTCTTTTCCAGATCGAGTGTTTGATGGGGGGTCTGTCCCTGTCAATTTAATTTCTATTCTGTTGGCTGATTTGAGTTTATAAAAATACCTATTAGCGTCAAAAAAAAAAAAGTCGTTCAAGTTAATTTCAAGTATCTGATTAACAGCGATGGCACATGGCTGCACCAAATTGATAGTCTATACATCAACTTTCTTTACCCATCCAAATTTATATATCAACTTCTTTAAATAGAAGTAGCTAGGTAAAAGGTCCATTTTCTACGGCTTAATTTTCAAACAAGCAATGGCAGCATCTCCTGATCAACCAATCAATCATCTTCTCCTCTGCTGCAAGACATGGAAAATCGATCTTAAAATGCATGTTTGATTTTTCTTCTTTCGAACATGCACAGACGACATATTTCCTCTCGTTCTTCCAATTTTTTAGTGTCGCTAAAACCTGTATAATGACTATGTATATATAGCATATATAGCCATCCATATTATGACTATGTACTTATGTAGCCATCTAAAACTTAGCCACCAAAACTTACCATGCATACTTGTTCTACAAGTCTTACCATACTTGTTCTTTCAATTCTTGCCACCTAATTACCCAACTTAGTGATCAAAACATACCATATATAATAATTGTTTACACATACAATTATTATCCATATATATCTTGAATCACCCAAGCCCATAACATCTTATTGGGTTGAAATCTAACAAATTGGTTAAGTTGCTGCCTTGACTGATGGAGGAGCTGATGAAGCATGCACATACGACATATTGCTAGCTGCAGGTTATTGGAACAGAAATGATATGTGTGGAAATATTAAGGAGAGTGTGTTATGTAGTACTACTATTGATCACTATACTGTAACATGTATTTATGCTGGTAATTCATTCACGTGCCTTTGCGGGATCAAATGAACAAAATTAAGTCATTAAACATAATTTGTTTGCCATACTTGACTATCGAGCCAACAACATGTTGGTGCAGTGGTTGAGCCACTGGCCTCCTTTGAAGGAGGTCAGGGTTCGACTCCTGCGTGTGCGTGAGTTTCTTAGTTTGTATTAGGTTTCCTTTCTACATTTGTATTTCTGTATTTGTAATTCTGTACTTGGCCGGGGGTCCTTCGGAAACAGCCTTCCTATTGTATAGGGGCATGGTCTGCGTACATCTACCCTCCTCAGACACCACTTTGAGTGGTATTATAACTGAGTAAGTCTTGTTGTTGTTGTACACTTGACTATCGACGCATGCCACCTAATGATCTATAAATTTTATTAAATGTTGGAATCTACCGCATGTCTGTCATTAGAGCATTTCCAATGCTAAACATTTATTAGTTAAAATATTGATGAGATGACATAATTTTTAGATAATATGTACTGTATATTTTTTCTTGTCCAACCATGCTTCTTATTAGGTAAATTTTTAGATAATCATCTTGACATCCTCTATATTTGGAGGACATCTATTATATCTGTACATATAATTTGTAGTTGGTTACCCCTTTTTTGGTTATCCCCATTTTTGGTTATCCCTCATTTATCACCGTTAGATCAGCAACTCAAATAGATCATGACCGTTAGATATAACAATACTAAAAGTTACTATATGCAGAGGTTCAATGTTCGATTCCCGCCAATAACATATTAATTTATACTTAATATTAAAAATTATTATATATAATGTAAGGTTCGAATCAATAACATATTTAAATTAATATTTATAATATTATATTATATTATAATTAAATAAATTATAAAAAATTAAAAGTAACTCGTGCTATAAGTTATAAGCTAGTATTATATAATAAGAGTAAGAGGGATAATACCTATTATCAAGGTTAGATTCTCATGAGCAATATATTAAATATAATATTTATAAGTTGAATTTAAACAAATATCCTAATCGGACCATGACTACTTAATATTTAAAAATTGAATTCTAAGCAAAGATGGTAACCTAATTTACATCCGTGTATAATGAACCAAAACAGGAATCTTCTTACAAGTTTAATTATTTTGCATGTAGCTTATTAGTAGCGTATATAAGTCTAGGAAAATAAGGGTTAACTTGATCCACTTAAAAGTTTATAATGTAGGATTAATCTACACTCCAATACTATATTATATAAGAAAGTTCTTTTTAAACAATGATCATATCTATACTAATATATTAATGCTGAAACATTGAAAATTTTAAAATTTTTGATTTTTAGTTTGGTTATCTTATTAAAGTTTTTATTTTTGATTTGGTTATCCTATTTATTAAATCTATAATTAATTTTAATTTTTTTAAAAAATCAAGCACATAGTCCGTGTTAAGTCTTTTTTTCAACTTCAAATTAAAAACTCTAAAACACTCCTAACACACAACTCTCTTAATTAATTTTAAATTTAAAAAAAAAAAAATCAAGCACAAAATCTGCGTTAAGTATTTTAGTCAACTTCAAATTAAAAGCTCTGAAACACTCCTAGGAACTCTCTTAAACCTAAATTGCTTACGCAAAATACCACGACATCAATTCAATACACCGACTTCTTCAACTTTTCTTCTCTTTTTCAACACCATATATCACTTAAGTATAAATATAATAATTGTATTATGTTTGGTAATTAGCAATTGTCAATTTCACAATTAATTTTAATTGAATATATTACCTTTTACAAGCACAATATCAATCGTATCATATCTTCGAATCATTAATATTTCCTTTCTAATTAAAACACCTTACCTTTTTATTTAAAACTAATCTTACAATCAATAATATATGCCCAAAAATATCACACCATATTTTTCGATTATTAATAAAATATATTAAAAATCGCTATATGTTATTTATAATATGGAAACATTAGTATAATAGTATATTAAATTATATTATTTTAAAATTAAAAACTTATCAAAATAATGATTATATAAAAATATAATTGTAATATTAAATTTAATTTACTCAGAACACCTAAAATATCGTATCTTTCAATCAATTTAAAAGAAGTTTATTTTTAATGAGATGTTACCCTTTATAAACACCTAAAATATCATATCTTCCAATCATTAATATTTTTTTCTAATTAAAACACATTAACTTTTAATTTAAAACATAATTTTGCAATCATAATCTTTCAGACAATCTTCAATCATTAATATATACCCAAGAATATCACACCAAATCTTTTAGTCACTAAGAAAAATATATAATAAAAATTCATCCAAAGCGAATAATTACCGTTAGATTGTTAACAAAAAATTAGAAACATTAGATATTATGATTAAATATTTTATATGATTAAGTTACTTTACAAAACATTCCAAATTCAAATTTCGTCAACGACATCTATACTATTATATAAAAGCCGAAACATTAAAAGTTTGGTTGGTCGGTACCTATTGATTTTACTTATTTACCCTTACTTAATTACAGATAAAATCCATCCTACTAACTAATTAATTTCCTTTTCCAAATTAAATATATTACATAAAATAATTAATGGTAATTAGTCGATTGCCATTTTCACATTTAATTTTAGTTGAAGATATTACCTTTTATAAACACCTAAAAACATCAATCGTATCATATATTCCAATCATCAATATTTTCTTTCGAATTAAAACACGTTACCTTTTTGATTTATAAGGAAACATTAGTATAATTTTTCATTAAAAAGAAAAATATATTCGATATCTATACTATTAAAACACCTAAAAAATAATAATAACATAATATAATTAATGATAATTAGTCGATTGCATTTTTCACATTTACTTTTAGTTAAATATTTTACCTTTTATAAACACCTAAAAACATCAATCGTATCATATCTTCCAATCATAATATTTCCTTTTCAAATTAGAACACGTTACTTTTTTAATTTAAAACTAATCTTATCACGCCATATTTTTCAATTATTTAATCCATATACGCTATTTATAATAAGGAAACATTAGTATAATTCGTAAACATGTGTATATTAAATTATATTAAATTAAAATTTAAAATTTATTCAAAATAATGATTATATAAAAACATAATTGTAATATTAAATAAAATTTATAACATATGAAAGAAACACCATATCAATAAATTTTATTTATAAAGTAATAAAATTTTATTATAAATTTATATCTTCCAATTAATAATATTTTTTCCTAATTTAAACACGTTAAATTTTAATTTAAAACGTAATCTTGCAATAATTAATATATACCCAAAAATATCATACCATATCTTCTAATCACTAACAAAATATAATAGAAATCCGTATACTGCGAATAATGACCGTTAGATTTTTAGTAAAAAATCAAAACCTTTAGATCTAATGATTAGATATATTATATGATTAAATTAATTTACTATAATTTCAAGGACATATATATTTTAAAATTTTATAATATAAGTTTTAAACCATGCATATCATTAATTAAATTTTTATTAAATAATTTAAGTTAAAATTAAAATAAAATATTGTAAATAAAAATTATATAAAAATGTAATTGTAACATAAAATAAAATTTATTACATATCAAAAGAAATTCGTACATCGCACGGGTTATAAGCTATATATAAAAGCCGAAACATTAAAAGTTTTGGTACCTGTTTTTGGTACCTATTTTTTGGTACTTCTTGAATTTATTTACCCTTCATTATAAAGAAAAATAAATACACATAAAATAAGTAATAACATAATATAATTAATGGCAATTAATCAAGATATTACCTTTTATAAACACTTAAAAACATCCATCGTATCTTATATTTCCATCATTAATATTTCCTTTCGAACTAAAACACGTTACCTTTTTAATTTAAAACAAATCTTACAATCATTAAGATATACTCGAAAATATCACACCATAATTTCAAGAAAAATATTACACCTAAAGTAAATAATAACATAATATAATTAATAATAATTAGTCGATCAACATAATAAAATTAATGGTAATTAGTCAATTGCCTTTTTCACATTGATATAATAGAATTAACGGTAATCAGTCGATTGTCTTTTTCATATTTACTTTTAGTTGAAGATATTATCTCTTATAAACAACTAAAAACATTAATCAATCATATCAAATCTTTTGATCATTAATATTTCCTTTCGAACTAAAACACGTTACCTTTTTAATTTAAAACAAAATCTTTCAATCATTAATATATACCCGAAAATATCGCACCATAATTTTCAAGTAAGATATAACACCTAAAATAAATAACAATACAATTTAATTAATGGTAATTAGCCGATTGTCTTTTTCATATTTACTTCTAGTTGAAGATATTACCTTTTATAAACACCTAAAAAGATCGATCGTATCATATCTTTCAATCATTAATATTTCCTTTCTAATTAAAACACGTTATCTTTAATTTACAACAAATCTTACAATCACTAATATGTACCTGAAAATATCACACCAAAATTTTCAATTATTAATAAAATATGTTAAAAATCATATGCGTTGTTTATAATAAGGAAACATTATTATCATCCTTTTTTTTTTGCTAAATATTATTATCATCCTTAAACATGAGTATATTAAATTATATCAAATTAAAATTAAAATTTTTTTAAAAAATAATGATTATATAAAAACATAATTATAATATTAAATAAAATTTATAACATAATACAAGAAACCCGTGCATTGCATCTTTTCAGCTAAAACATATCATCTTTCTATTTTTTCTAATAAAATTCTTTTTTTCCTATAAATATATCACGGACAACGTTAATTTCTCATTTTCTAAAAAACACTAAGAGCAATTTTAATTAGTAAAAGAACATAATTAAATTATAATTAGTATAAACTAATCAATTACATTTTTCACCTAAATCATGTCGCTTTTTTAATTTTCACGTTATCTTTTCTATTTTCTCTAACTAAAATCTCTTATTTTCCAATTATATTAAGGTAGTTCTATTTAATAAAATAAAATAGTAATATGATAATACTAATAATATCATGTCATTTTTCAGCTAAAACATTAAGGTTAAAATATTAACCTTAATACTAATAATATTAAGGTTAAAACATTAAGGTTAAAATATGATAATACTAGTAATATTAAGGTTAAAATTTGTTTTAACCTTTTCAGCTAAAACATGTCATTTTTTCTATATTTTCTAATTAAAATCCATCTTTCCTGGAAATATCATGGGCAACAATAATTTCTTTTTTTTCTAAAAACATTATGAGCAATTTATTTAGTAAAATAATCAATTACCCTTTTCACATAAAACATGTTACCTTTTTAATTGTCTCTAACCAAATCCTCTGTTTTTCAATTATATCATGGGCATTCTATCTAATAAAAAAAATATAATTACTAATAATTAACCGATTACTATTTTCAACTAAAATCCATCATCTTTTCTAAATTTCTAACTAAAATCCCTCATTTTCTAGAATTATCACGAATAACATTTATATAATTTCATCAAATAATCTCATTTAAAAATTTAAACTTCCAAAAATCATGTTTAAAAAAAATTAATTCAAATAATGAAAATATTTCATGTAATATTAAAAAAAATCGTGCATCGCACGGGTTTTAAACTAGTATCTATATAATTATATAAAAGCTGAAATATTTTGTCGGTCGGTCGGTACGGTACCTATTGATTTTACTTATTTACCCTTACTCATATTACAAACTAATCAATTTCCTTTTTCAAGTTAAACATATTATCTTTTTAATTTTTCAACAACTAAAAAATTTCCTTTTTCAGGTAAATTGTAATATCTTTTATATTTTCTTCAGCTAAAATTTCTCCTTTATTCTGGGAAAACAATCATTTATTAATCAATTTCGTTTTTCAGGTGAAATATATTACCTTTTCTATTTTACAATAACTAAATAATTTCCTTTTTCAGATTAAATAAAATATCTTTTATATTTTATCTAATTAAAATTTCTCCTTTTTAAAAACACTACGAGCAATTTTTTTTAATAAAATAACATAATTATATTATAATTACTTTTAACTAAACAATTACCTTTTTCAACCAAAACACGTTATCTTTTCTATTTTCTCTAACTAAAAGTCTAAAATATTTTTTTTTTTCCCAATTATATCATGGACGGTTACCTTTTTCAACCAAAACATGTTACCTTTTTTGTGTTCTCTTACTAAAACCAGTTATATTTAATACAATAAACTAATAATGTTATAATATTAATAATTAACCGATTTCCTTTTCCAACTAAAACGTATAATCTTTTCTATATTTTTAAACTAAAATCCCTCTTTTAATAGAAATATCATGGACAATATTAATTTCTCCTTTTCTAAAAACATTTTGAGTAATTGCATTTAGTAAAATAACGTAATTAAATTATAATTACTATAAACTAATCAATTATATTTTTCACCTAGAACATGTTACCTTTTTTATTTTCTCTAACTAAATCCTCTCTTTTTCTAATCATATTCATATCACGGGCATTCTATTTAATAAAATAAAATAATAATTAACCGATTATTTTTTTCAACTAAAACCTATCATCTTATATAAAAATTTAAGCCTCCAAAATTCATGTTTTAAAAATATTAAAATATATTAATGAAAAAAAATTCATATAATATTAAAAATTCATAATTATATTATAATTACTATTAACTAATCAATTACCTTTTTCAACCAAAACACGTTATCTTTTCTCTTTTCTCTAAATAAAATCTCTCATTTTCCAATTATATCAAGTACGGTTACCTTTTTCAACCAAAATATGTTACCTTTTTTCAGTTCTCTTACTAAAATCGATTCTACTTAATACAATAAAATAATAATATTATAATATTAATAACGGACCGATTACCTTTTGCAACTAAAATGTATCATTTTTTCTATATTTTTAAACTAAAACCCTCTTTTAACAGAAATATCACGGACAATATTAATTTCTCATTTTCTAAAAACATTACGAGCAATTGTATTTAGTAAAATAACTGTATTTAGTAAAATAACGTAATTAAATTATAATTACTATAAACTAATCAATTACAGTTTTCACCACGAACATGTAACCTTTTTTATTTTCTCTAACTAAATCCTCTCTTTTTCTAATCATTTTACGGGCATTCTGTTTAATAAAATAAAATAATAATTTTACAATTATTAATAATTAAACGATTACCTTTTTCAACTAAAATCTATCATCTTTTCTATATTTTCTTACTAAAATCCCTCATTTTCTAGAAATATCACGGACAACATTTATATAATTATTATCAAATCATCTCATATAAAAATTTAAGCTTGCAAAATTCATGTTTAAAAAAAATTAATTTATAGTAATGAAAAAAATATAATATTAAAAAAAATCCGTGCATCGCAACTATAATAAGCAAACTAGGGGATAATTGGTGGTTTGGTTGTTTGGTTCAACCAACTATTAAAAGAATAGTGACCCTTAAATATTTAGTTAATAGATGATAATCATTAGATCTAATTATAAGGAATATTCTATATTTAAATCCTTCGAATCCGTCAACAACAAATTTACATTAAGATTTGATATTATTAATTTTAAACAATACTTGTCATTTATTAAAAAACTATTATTATTATTACTAATAATTTTATTAATTAATATTACAAAGTTAAATTATATCCATAATAAATTATTTTATTTTATTTTGTTTAATCACATAATTTTAAAAATATTTAAAAGTAACCCGTGCTTTGCACGGCCTATAAGCTATTATAGATAATATCTATAATTCATTATCTCCACTTATATCGTGACACATCGATCTTATTTACTTATATATATATTATTATTAAAATAATAATAAAATACTATTTTTAAAATATAGCTATTCATTATAACTAATACCATTGGAGTAAGAGCAACCCCAACGGGAAGCTACTGTTAGCCAAAATCTGATCTGGCAGGGGAAATATAGCTAATCATTCTAAAATTCTTGTCTCCAACGGGAAGCTCCTGTTAACTAAATTTTTAGCTCTTCCCTTACAGATTGCTATATCTGTTGATCGTGCAAGCATCTGGAAGCTCTCCCTCCACGTCATCTCATGCTATTTCTTTTTTTTTTCTTTCTAAATAGATGCTATTTTTCTTTGGATTCAACAAGCCATAAAATACTCTTTTTTAAAGTATAAAATAAATTTTAAAAATTAAAAATTGTTTTAAAAAAAATTAAAAATAAATCTGTTAAAAAATAAATTTAAAAATTAAAGTTGTTACTCCCTCCGTCCCATTTTTATTGTCCATCTATCAAAACCCACCTTTTATTCAATCATGTCAATTAAACTCATAGTTACCAAATAATTGTACTATTTTCTATAAAAGTTAACATAATTAACACATAATATACCTTATTAATTAAATGTGGACAATTATTTTGGGACAAGGAAAATAGGAAACAGTGGACAATAAAAGTGGGACGGAGGGAGTACAAAATAAATTTAAAAAATTAAAGTTTTTAAAACTTTAAATTTTCTAACAAACATTAATAAAATTATAATAGTTAAAAATAATAATAAAATACTATTTTTGAAATATAGCTAACCGTTATAGCTAGCACCATTGAAGTACAACACCTTACAGATTCAGCAAATTTTAGATAACTATTACTTTATATTATTTTAACTAACCATTTTAGCTATCTCCTTTGGAGATGCTCTAATACATCTTACAGTTCAGCTAATTTTTAGATAATCATTATATAGCTAATGATTTTAGCTATTATCATTGGAGATGCTCTAGGGCCTATTTGGATAGGGGGTTAGGAGGGATTGGGTTGGGAAGGGTAGAGCAAAATCATGTTTGGGAAAATTTAAAGAGAAAAGGTTGGGTTTGAGGGGTTGATGGAGAGTTGAGAATGAGTATTTGAACTACATTGATCAATTTTCCAACACCCTAAATTGGGGTGTTTGGGAGAAATTACAATATATTGTTATTATAAAATCAATTTTTTTTGAGAAAAAAATATTTCCCAAGAATTTTTTGAAAAAATATTTATTTTTTAAAAAAATATTTTTTTAGAAAATTTCATAACAAATATTTTCCGAAAAATTTCATAAAAATTATTTCTCGAAAAAAAAATTTCGAAAAATTTCAGAAAAAAATATTTCCGGGAATATTTTTTTTCCCGATATAATATTCTCGACAAAAATATTTCGGAAAAAAATATTTTCGAATATAATATATTCGGAAAAAATATTTCCGGAAAAATATTTTAGAAAAATATTTCCGAAAAAATATTTCGACAAAAATATTTTCGGAAAAATTTTTTTCGATATAAAATTTTTGACAAAAATATTTCCGAAACAATATTTTCCGATATAATATTTTCTGAAAAAATTTCCGATATAATATATTCGGGAAAAAATATTTTCCAGAAGAATATTTTCCAAAACATTATACACACTTATTTTTAAGAGATATGTTTTGTAATTAATTTTTATTCATTTAAAAAATTAATAATTAATTGTATTATAACTCCTTCCTAACCTAACCCTCCATCCAAATAAGGTAAGGGTTGAACCCTTCATTACTCAAACCTTACACCCAAACAAGGCAAGGGTTCAACCCAGCCCATCCCTTCCCAACCTAACTCATCCCACTCTAACCCAACCCAACCTCTCCTAACTCCTATCCAAAAAGGCCAAACCTTTCATTACTCAACCCTTACATCCAAACAAGGTAAGGGTTCAATCCAACCCATCCCTCCCCAGCCTAAGCCATCTCACTCTAACCCAAGCTAATCCCCTGTCCAAAGAGGCCCTTACTTTTTGTTGGGATTTATGGGTGATAGCATAGAGACAACTTAACTATATTTCCATGTACTTAGTTTTTACTAAGTTAAACATACTGTCACAGCCAGAGTATGTCTTCGTATTCAAATAATTGTTGTCATGTAATAATTGTATGATTTGGGAGAAGTTCATACATTTGTTCAAGCCTCAAGGAATACATCCAGAAGACAGTAAGAATTAAAGTTACTGTCATGTTCTTGACAGTAAAGTTACAAGAAGACAAATGTTGCAAAGTCACGACAAAGCTACATCTGACAGCAACATTGGATGAAGCAAGAGACAGTAACATTCTCACACTTGACAGCAAGTCTGGAGTTCCGACAACAACATTGGCGGGAGCTCGTACTGTCAACTACTGAATATTCCTTTGACAGCAGACTCTGCGGTTAAGGTTACTATCACCTTGAATTATTTGAATTGGGTATTTTCTCAGTCAAAGCTCATGACAGGTTACATGTTCAAGAAACAGATTTGTTGCAACACTCTATCGTTTGTAGCAGACCTGCAAAGACTACGACAGAAGCTTAAGAGATTCACAAGACAAGGCTGGTCAATTCGAGGAGTATGTAATATCAACATCTACTAGAATTGTATTACTAGAAATAGAAAGAATATAGGTTGATTTACTTATAAGGTTTATCCTGTATGTATAGCAATTTAGGAAAGTAACATGGGTGTACAAATTGTGATGAGCTGCCACTTGAAAACGATAGCAGCTCAACACCCTATGCGATGGAGACAACAGAGTATCTTAGTCTACTTAGATACATCTTAGATTCTTTTCTATTCATGTACGCACACGAAGCAATCTGTATCTCTTGAGATATCGAAGCTGAAGAAACTCTCTCTCCAGGTTGTAGCAACACTTCACACAAGATTGTTAGTTACAGAGGCATGCCTGTACACATCTAATAACAAGCCTAATTGTTTGTAATGCTTTGCATTACTTACATGACCTCTTAACTGAGGGAACCTCTAGTTGTAGAGTTTCTGTTTGTATTGTACTTGTAGTAGGCATCAAATCCTAGTTGTGTAATTGTACAAATAGAGTCTAGAATAATGCTTGAAAGAAGTTCCAAGGTTCATGCCTCAAGCAAGGAGTTAAAGACTGTCAAATAATCACAGTTGGGATTTGAAGAAATGAAGAATTTGCCTAAGTACCAATTCGAGAAGTATATTTGTCTATTCGAGAAGTCCAGCATTCGAGAAGTCAGGGATTCGATATCTCAAGACACTATTCGATATCTCTGAATACACTGTTCGATATCTCATTCGATATCTCAGGGATTCGATATGTCTACTACTCTATTCGAGAACTCAAGAAGTCAACAAGTCAAGATGGTATTCGAGTTCTCAAAGAGTCAACAAGTCAAAGTTCCATTCGATATCTCAAGGACTCAGAAAGCTATTCGACAACTCGAGGATTCGATAAGTCAAATGTTCTATTCGACAACTCAAGGAATCCTGATGGAAAAGAGCTATTCGAGAAGTGGTTCGATATGTCATTATAACAGTATTCGAGAACTCAGAGTTATCGATCAAGTCAATTCTAGTTCTCGAATCACTTACTTAGTCACTTCTCGAATACATTCTTGGAGACAAAATACTGAAGAAATTGTACAAGTCAGAAACCTGCAACAAGCCAATGCACTTTATGGACCACAATCTGTAACGTGCTCTGGAAAGCCTACAAGGAAGCTTGGAGAGATATAGAAGAGACAAGGAGCTAAAGAAGTGGATCTAAACAGGCTTTGCAAAGTCAAATCTGTAACCGTTTGGACACTTACTCAAAAAGGATAGACAGACTAGAAAGTAATTTGTTTAGCTACCTTATTTGCAGTAAGTAGGCTGTATCCATGTTCTATAAGGACACAGCCTCACTTCATAACTTAGTAACTTTTGTGAGTCAAGTTTTTCATACACTGTAAGCCATATCTCTCTGAGAAAAACGAAGCTAAGAATACTACCATTTGTATTCACAGAATGTAGCAACCTTTATCTAATAATACATTAGATTAAAGTGATATTGTGTCTTGTGTTGTTTATTTATCCGCACCTTCACTTATACACACACAGGCACTTATCTGCTACATAGACTCAATCAAAGAAAAGTTCAAGAATCCATTCACCCCCCCCTCTGTATTCTTTTACCGTATTCAATACTCAACAAGTGGTATCAGAGCGGGCTGTTTATTCAAAAACAGAGAAACGATCATGAGTTCGAATACACCAAAGACTACAGGAACGGTGAAGGTCCCTAAGTTTGATAAAGAAAATGTTAGGAATAATTCATAAGTTGTGATGTTAAGAATAGAATTTACACATTATACTTCTTGTAATCCTGATCTTATAAAGGATTTAGCACTGTATATAGGATTTATGTGTAAGACAGTTATCTATATAGTTTAGTTAGGAATGAACAGTGTATCGGAGACTACATGTCAGGAACAGAGAGCAAATCCTGATGACGGTCCAATACTGATGGTTGATCAGATACTGATGCAGTGTGCAGATCCTGATATCAGTCGTGTTACTGATGATGTCATTATGGATGCTACAGAAACTGACAAGTGCTATAAAACAGGATCGTTGTTTGAAGAACAAGCAAGAAGATATTTTGAAGGAAAGAGTTTTCTATTGAAGGAAACTATTGACTAGAAGGCAGAACATTGTCATGTATAGATTATATCTTTCTGTTATTAGTTGATAGGTAGCATTATAAATACTCTCTCAATATCATTGTAAAAGAGTGTAGCTCGTGAGGAAAAAGTTCGAGTGCGTAGCTCTGTATAAGGTTTTTATTCGAGAGTTCGAAACAAACAGAGAGATATTTGTATTGTCAGCAGCTGCTAAAGGTATTGTACACCTTTGGTAGAGTTTGTATTTGATCTTATTAATACAAACAGAGTTTGATTCATTCGTTTATTCTTGTTCATATAATCAAGCAAAAATCAGACACGATTATATAACTTGTATTCAACCCCCCCTTCTACAAGTTATTCGAGTTAACAATTGGTATCAGAGCAGGTTGATTTCGAGTAATCATAAAGATCTGCAATCATGTCTGGTTATAAGGATGGGAATACCAAAATTCCTATGCTCAAGAGAAACGAATATACTCTATGGGAAGTAAAGATGTTGCATCATCTGGAAGCAACAGATCCTGATCATCTTGACAGAATCAGAGATGGACCTTTTGTTCCAACAAAGGTCGTTGGACAAGCAACTGTTGATGGTGTGGTTGTTCCAGAACATACAGCAGAGAAGCCAAAATCTGAATGGTCAGATAAGGACAAGGAGAATGTTCTCAAAGATGCTAAAGTGAGAAACATATTATTCAACAGTCTTGATTCTGTTCTCACTAACTATGTTCTCTCTTGTAAAACTGCTAAGGATATATGGGACAATCTTAAGGTTCACTGTGAACGAACTAAACCTGTCAGGAAGAATATGAGGACATTACTTATACAACAGTATGAGTACTTTGAATCCAAGTCTGGTGAGTCACTTACTGATACCTTTGATAGGTTTACAAAACTCATCAATGAGATGGCCATGCATGGTAAATATTATGACTTGGAGGATATGAATACAAAGTTCATGAAAGCATTGCCTGATTTCTACAATGAGAAAATATCTGCAATTGAGGAAGCTAATGATCTGGATGAGATTTCATTAGAGGCAGTATATGGAAAATTGAGAGCTTATGAACTTGACAAGCAGCAGAAGAAGAGCAGGAGTGAAGGAAAGATGAAGACTATTGCACTTACTGCTCAATCTGAAGTTAAGAAGCTTCCTGAAGAACAGCATGAGGAGATTGCTATAAAAAATTCAAGGAAGAAGAAAAGCAAAGAAAGTTCTGAGTCAGAGACTACTGATATGGACTCTGACAACAATGATTCTGAATCTGAGATGCAAGAACTCTTTGCTATGTTTGCTAAAGCTTTCAAGAAAGGAAAATTCAACAGGAGAAGATTTAGCAAAGGACCTTTTCAAAAGAAGGAGGAGAAGAAGAGTGACAAAAGCAAAAGTACAATTGTCAAGCTTGATAAGGCCAAGATCAAGTGCTTTAACTACAGCGAGCTTGGACACTTTGCTAGTGAGTGTAAGAAGCCTAGGAATTCAGGAAAGGGTAATGCACTTATGGTCACACAGAAGGATTGGGCTGATTCCAGTGACTCTGAAGATGAATTGGATTATGACAACATTGCATTGATGGCCATTAGTTCAGACAAACCTGGATCTCCAAAGAAAACTTCTCCATCATCTGTTAAGGTATCACTTCACTCTCTTGATTCATTTGATAGCTTAAATTCTGATGAAATTAGATCTATCCATGCTGAGTTTAAGAATCTTATGACTAATTTTAGAATTCTTACTTGTGAAAGAGATGAACTTAAGGTTAAGAATGATAAATTAGTTGATAGAAATAATTTTCTTGAATCTGAATTAATTCAAATGGAAGAATACAAGTTGAGTTCTGATAAAGCTAAGCATGATTATAGTGTAATTCTTGAGGCTTATGACTATGTCAGAAAAGAACTAGAAGAAGAGAGAGATGTGATTAAGACCATTAACAATTCCAGTAAGAAGACAATAGAAATCTTTGAGAGTGGAATTCGTGGTAAGGTTAATGGTTTAGGTTTTGATAAGGCTAGACAAGAAGAAAAAGTAGCTATTGTCAATGATGATAGTAAGGTAGAAGCTAACACATCTAAATCTGAAGGTAAGAAAATTGTTTCTGAACCTAATCATGTTAAATTTGTTGATTCAAAAGGTACCCCTGTTGTACACAAAAGGATTAACAATAGTTTTTCAGATGAGAAAGTGTTAGAGAAACCTAAGAATGTAAACATAGGGTTTCTGTCTAAGTCTCAGTTGAAACAGAGATTAGATGATCTTTCAGAGTCTAGCAAGATCAAGAGAAATAGGAATGGAAAAGAAGGTATTAACAAGGAGAATAATTACAAGAATGTACCTGATGCACCTAGGAAAAAATGCTATAAGTGTGGAAATCATAATCATTTGGCCCTAGACTGCAATCAAAAACCTTCTTGGAAAACTGAGTCCAGATTCCCCAAGACTCAGAAAATTCAATACCAACCACAAAAAGCTTGTTATCATTGTGGTAGTTTACTTCATTCCATTTACATGTGTAGAGAATATCATGAACTGTATTATGACTATTATTCTTTGAAATCTGAAACTCCTAGTCACAAACAGTTTGTGAGATCAGAGTCTAAAGTTGACTCTGCAACATGTAAAATAAATGCAAAATCTTCAAAGTCTGTTGTCTCTAAATCTAGTAAGAAAGGATCCAATCAAAGTTGGGTCCTAAAAAATTCTAACTAGTTACTTTTTGTTTGCAGGGCACAGGAAAGAAGCATTCAATTATCTTGGACAGTGGATGCTCTGGACATATGACTGGAAAGAAGTCCCTGCTTACAAAGTTTGAGAGGAAAGCTGGCCCAGTAATATCTTTTGGAGATGGCAACAAAGGAGAAACTCTGGGATATGGCTCAATTATTTTGGGGAATGTCATCATAGAAAATGTAGCACTGGTTGAAGGCTTGAAACATACTCTTTTAAGCATAAGTCAACTGGGTGATAAAGGTTACAAATCAATCTTTGACAGAGAAGGATGCAAAATCTTGAATATGCAGAATGGAGACATTGTTCTAACTGGTCAAAGACATGGTAACATATATGAAGCCAGCTTAAGTGATACATCTAAAGGAATTGTTAGATGTCTCTACAGCAAAGCAACAAATGATGAAAGCTGGAATTGGCACAAGAAGCTCTCACATCTTAATTTCAAGAAGCTTAATCAACTTGTTAAACACAATTTAGTGAGAGGCCTACCTCAGGCAAATTTTGTGCAAGATGGACTTTGTGATGCATGTCAGCTTGGAAAGCAAAGAAGAACCACTTTCAAGAGCAAGACTGAAAATTCAATTACTGAACCATTTCACATGCTACATCTTGATCTGTTTGGTCCAGTAAACATTATATCTATCAGCAAGAAAAGATATGCTCTAGTTATGGTGGATGATTTCACAAGGTTCACATGGGTGTTCTTTCTACACAAGAAGGATGAAGCTCCTCAGCAAATCATTGAACTCATCAAGAATATTCAGAATAATTCTGAGTACAAAGTTAAAGTACTTAGGAGTGACAATGGTACAGAATTCAAGAATTCTACAATGGAGGGATTTTATGCAGACAATGGAATCACTCAACAGTTTTCTGCACCTGGTACACCTCAGCAAAATGGTGTAGTGGAAAGAAAGAACAGGACTCTCATAGAGGCAGCAAGAACCATGCTTGCAGATGCAAAACTTCCAACCTACTTTTGGGCAGAAGCTATTAACACTGCATGTTTCACTCAGAACTGTACCTTGGTAAATAGTCATGGAAAAACTCCCTATGAGATGATCAAAGGAAAGAAACCAAGTGTGAAATATTTTCACATCTTTGGATGCAAATGCTATGTCCTAAAAGTTCATCCAGAACAACTTGGAAAATTTGAAGCCAAATCGGATGAAGCAATTTTTCTAGGATATTCAGCATCTAAGGCCTTCAAAGTTTATAATCTCAGAACTCACATTGTTATGGAATCAATTCATGTTGCATTTGATGATAAGAAATTTGGAATTTTGCAAACTGATGAAAGCCATGACAAATTGGAATTTGAAAATCTGAAGAATTCTGAGATACTCTCAAGTGATGATGAAGGTTCTCCAGAAGGAATTTCTATTGCTTCTCAAAGGAATGCTACTGTTGAGGGGGAGCAAATAAATCAGAGAGAACACAGTGATCATCAGGAGCAGACTAGTCTTTCAGAATCTATTCCATCAGGAATTAATGTTTCAGAGTCTACTCCATCAGGAACTGACATTTCAGAGTCTACTGAGGAAAGATCAGTAACTAGCAGCAATATGGAATCTACTGATTCTATTGATCAAAGGAGAGTTTTTGAAGGTAGAGAGAATTCTTCTACAAGAAATACCACTAACTTAGGGGGAGAGACTAGCAGAGTTGATTTACCACCTGTTAGAAAATGGACAAAGGATCATACTAAAGATTTGATAATTGGTGATCCAAATAGTGGTGTTCGAACTAGAAGATCAATTCAAAATGAATGCTTGTATAGTTGCTTTCTCTCAAAGAATGAACCTAAGAAGGTTGAAGAAGCCTTACAGGATCCTGATTGGGTAATTGCAATGCAGGAGGAGTTAAATGAGTTTGAGAGAAACAAAGTTTGGAAACTGGTACCAAAACCTAAAGATAGATCTATTGTTGGTGCAAGATGGGTTTTCAGAAACAAGCTAGATGAATCTGGTATGATTGTAAGAAACAAAGCAAGACTGGTGGCCAAGGGTTATTCTCAGGAAGAAGGCATTGATTATGATGAGACCTTTGCACCTGTAGCAAGATTGGAAGCAATCAGAATGTTTCTTGCATTTGCAGCTCATTCAAAATTCAAGGTATACCAGATGGATGTAAAGAGTGCTTTTCTTAATGGAAAACTTGATGAAGAAGTGTATGTAGAACAGCCACCTGGATTTGTTGATTCAAAGTTTCCAAATCATGTCTACAAACTTGACAAGGCACTCTATGGACTAAAGCAGGCACCAAGAGCATGGTATGAGACTTTGTCTAAATTTCTTCTTGAAAATGGCTTCACAAGAGGTACAATTGACAAAACTCTATTCTTTAGAAAGATAAAAGGTGAATTGCTTTTAGTTCAAGTTTATGTTGATGATATTATTTTTGGTTCTACTAATGAAAAGTTGTGTGCTAAGTTTAGCAAGCTTATGCAGTCTAAGTATCAGATGAGCATGATGGGTGAACTAAATTATTTCTTAGGCTTGCAGGTCAAACAGACTGAGACTGGTATTTTCATTAATCAGTCAAAGTATATCAAAGATCTTTTAAGAAGGTTTGACTTTCAAGACTGTGCAGTTGCAAAAACACCCATGGCAATAGCCACTAAACTAGACTCTGATCCTAAGGGGAAGAGTGTGGATAATACTAGTTATAGAGGCATGATAGGCTCATTGTTATATCTAACTGCAAGTAGGCCAGATATAATGTTTTCTACCTGTTTATGTGCTAGATTCCAAAGTGATCCTAAGGAATCTCATTTAATTGCTGTGAAGAGAATTTTTAGATATCTCAAAGGAACTCCAAATCTTGGTTTGTGGTATCCTAGAGAATCTGATTTCTTTCTAATTGGCTATTCAGACTCTGATTATGCAGGGTGTAAGATAGACAGGAAAAGCACTACAGGTACATGTCAATTTTTGGGAAATAGATTGATTTCTTGGGCAAGCAAGAAGCAACAATCTGTTTCAACCTCAACTGCAGAAGCTGAGTATATAGCAGCAGGCAGTTGTTGTGCACAGCTCCTTTGGATAAAAAATCAGTTGATGGATTATGGTATGACACTTAGTAATATTCCTATGTTTTGTGATAATACTAGTGCTATTAAAATTGCAGAAAATCCAGTTCAACATTCAAGGACTAAGCACATTGATGTCAGGTATCATTTTATTAGAGAACATATTGAGAATGGTACTGTGGAACTTCATTTTGTTCCTACTGACAAACAGCTTGCAGATATTCTAACTAAACCACTTGATGAGACTACATTCAGTAGACTAGTAAGTGAGTTAGGAATGTTAAATTTTTAGATCTTTAACATCTGCAAAAGTAGCAAGGTATGTTGTTCTTAGCTTATAGACTTGATATTCCTGTCAGGATCTATATTTGATTGTTAAATGCTTGAGCTATAACACTTTGCCTTGATAAATTTCAGTATGTTAGACTTGTTAATAATCATCAGGATTAGATTTGTTATCAGGATGCTGACGTCATCAGTATTGGGTCAGTATCAGGATTATGAAAATTGTTTCAGATCCTGACGTTTACTTTGTGTAGTAATCTAATTTTGTGATGTGTTAAGTCTATGCTAGCAAGTTTTGATATTTGCATACTGATAATTTATACATCATTAAAAAATCAAAAGACAAGCAGATAACAAGAAACTGTATTTTCATTAATAGAAATCATTACATGGAAATGAAATACAACATCTTTTTGTCTAAATTTCTATTCTATACTTGTCTATTGATATGAACTCTGAGGAACAGGACAAGGAGCATCTCAAGAAATTCATCAGGGGATGAAAGCCTCGTTTGTTCTTGGATTCCTTGTCTGGGCGACTTGAATGAGAGCAACTAACTTAAATGTATAGCATCCCCATCAAGATCAACCTCAGACTCTCGGCCAAATTTTTCATCCTCAAGTTTTGAGGAGGTTAGGGGAAGATTGTATCCAACAGATGGATGTTCTAGGAGAAACCTCTGGATATTATCGAAAACCAATCCATTCATGATTAGTTCGATGAGAAGAGTCATTTGTTCAAAGAGATGATCAATAACAGGATGTTCATCGATCAAGAAAAATCTGGAAAATGGGTTTGAAGGGATTTTTGGTTTGAGAAGCATTGTTGAGAAGAAAAGAAATTGAAAGGTTATGGAGAATGGCATAAGGCGTTTGGTTCTTTTAAAGAAAGACGTGAGAAGCTGAGCAGTCACTTGGAAGTTTTAATGAAGTCAAATGCTAATTCTTGCATGAGACTGTATTTCTTGTTTCAAGAAATATTGAAAATATCTAACCAA
This sequence comes from Kitagawia praeruptora, assembly GCA_037693485.1. Lineage (NCBI taxonomy): Eukaryota > Viridiplantae > Streptophyta > Magnoliopsida > Apiales > Apiaceae > Kitagawia > Kitagawia praeruptora. Next base: position 160,313,505 of record CM075344.1, on the reverse strand, counting down.
TTGATTTTCTGTTCAGATTAATTGTTTATTTTCTTTTTCAGATAAAAGAAAAATGCCACGTGGAAACTCCATATTAAGTCGCTGATTATATTGGTCAGGATTTCATGTGTGACCATCAGGATTTGAAAATTATATTTTTAAATCACATTGCATTTTGTGATTATTTTGATGAGAGGTCATCAGGAAAAGGAAGCTGATCAGTATTGCTTATTTATACCCTGATTTATTTCATGAAAATCAATTTTGGATTTTATTTTCCAAAAATCGTGGGTAACCGCATTTTTCAGGGACTGACACCTGTCAATCTACGTGTCAACGTGGGTTAGTGGTCTGAAAGATTTGTGAAATATATTTATTTTGAAACTCTAATCGTGTAATTGCTTTCTCTAATCTTACATTCTCTAAAGCAAAAATCACTCTTGAGTTTTCAAAATCACTAATCCATTTCAAGAATTTTTTCAAGTTTCTTTTCAGATCAAAAATGGCAGCTCAGAGAAGATTACCTAAATCAGTAGCCTTCAAGTTTGGTGACTTTGATTTTATGACAAACAATCATGTTGCAGCTATCACCAACAAGGAAGGAGTATCATCTGATTTTCATCCAATCATGGACTTTTTGGCATATGGACCATTAAGTTATGCATTGACAGCATCTCCACAGATTAATCAAGTAGCTGTTTCACAAGCTTGGGAGAATGCTGAGGTAATTGATTCTACTCAGAGTCAATCAGGTAAGATTGTTCTACATTTAGGACAAGATTCATTTAACATTACTGAATCTGTTGTTAATTCAGTACTTTGCTTACCTGTTACTGATAGTTATGAGAATGTACCATCTGATGATAATATAAGAACTATGTTATCTGAATTAGGTTATAGTGGACCTCTAGATAACATGAGCCAGTTGAATAGGTCTTTTCTTAGAAAGGAATGGTCTTTTTACTTTGATCAAATTGCTAAATGTTTTACTGGCAAATGTAGTTCTTTTCAGCAAATTACTTCTGTTACATCACATATTGCTTATAGTTTGCTTTATGACAGAGTAATTAACATTGGTCATATTATCTTAAGTCAGATGAGTATCAAGCTTGGGTTAAGAGATCAAAACAGGAAAATGGTTTATTATCATAGATTTATGCAATTGTTTATTAACCATTTTATTCCTGATGTTGAAGCTAGATTTGGTAGAGAATATTGTGTTTCTTCTTATGAACAGCAAAAGAGAATTTTCTCTGACATTACAAAGAAGGACAATGAAAAGAATCTAGATGAAATACCTGCAATTCATTATTCACATCATGTTCAGGTAATTCTTAAAACTCATCTTCCTACTTTCTACAATTCTTCTTTCTTTTGTGGTGAAATGGCTCAGGAATCTCAATTGGAGGAGAACCCACCTGTGTCTACCCAAGTAGCCCAAAACATTATAGTCTCTGAAACAATTCAAGAACCAAATTTTGATCCACAGCCTATTGTTTCAAAGAAACCAACCTCTGGTGTTTCTCAAAAGACATTAGTTGTAAGGAAGAGAAGATTTGTTGTGTCAAGTAGTAGTAGTAATTCTAGTGAAGATGATGATGATTTAACTCTTGCTGAGAGAGCAGAATTGAAGGCTGCAATTCAACTTTCTTTGTTAGCACAAAGAGATGAAAAACCTAGTCACAGCCAGGCTGCAGTCTCTCAAAAGGCTGTAGTTCTTAAAAAGGGAAAACAGTTACTGGATACTGTCTCTCAAAAGACTGTGTCTATTGAACAAAGATCTCATCCCAAGATCATTTCTGTGTCTACACCTCTTGAGTCTTCTCAGGATAAATCTTTTGCTCACTATATCAGGAGAACAAGGAGAAAGATTCAATTGTCACCTACACACACAGAGTCTAGTCCAACTAATATCATGCAGGTTTCTACAAGTCAAGCTACATCTATGTCAGTATTTGACAAGAGAGATCTGGATATTGATTCTTCATGGGAAACTACATTATCATACAGACTAGCTATGGGACTAATTTCTCTCAAAGTGAAGTTGTCAAGGCCTGTTCTAGATTTTCTGGTTGAAAGAGTACCAAAACTTTTATTTCCAGATGAATATGGACTTCTACATCAAAGACTTGACTTAATGAAGATGTATTTCTATGTGTCTGTCAGAAGACAATTAGTCAAGAAATTTGGACTCTCGAAGCATGTTGCACTTCAATCACTTCATGCATATTTATTTGACAAGGATGTAATTATTGAAGATGCTTCAGCTCAAGGTGAACAACTGGAGGAAGTAGATAGAGGAAAGCAGTCAACAGAAGGTACTATTGCACCAGTAGTGAATAGTAGGAAAGATCAGATCACAGTCACTGTAACACAAGAACCATCTAGTCAGAGGAAGGATGACTCAGGAGCTGTGATAGCTGATGTTGAAAGGTCTTCTGTGATGACTGAGAATGCAAGTGAGATACCCTATGATATGGGAGGAATGACTTTGGTTGATTTTTCTGAAGATCAAACAAATTTTGTTCAGTCAGAGTCTATCCACCTTGAGGGTGTGTCTCAGCAAACAACACTTAAAGACGGTGATATACTAACTATGGTGTCTAATGAAGTATTACTGAAGACATCAGAGTCTAGTAAAGAACCTGAAAGTGGTATACTGGAGCCTGTAGTTTCTGAAAGGAAAGAAGATGATTGTATGGGTTCAGAGACTATAGCAGCTCACTCCTTGGAGAAAACCTCAAGCCACATGCCATATGAGGAACCCTCTCTCCATGTGAGTTCAGGTATAAAAACTCCTTCTAAACTCTATTTTTCTGTAGGTCATGAGAGCACTTATCTAAATATGAGTGATACAGTTGAAAAGATGGACTTAGATCCACAATTTGAGCGGCTGGCTCCTGACCAGACAAAAGGTGAGGTAGAAAGAGTGTTGACTTTAGTAATTCAAAGTGAGAATGAGGGTATGGATGATCAACTCCATAGTGAGGGAGAGAAAATTAGGAAACCATCATTTGATTTCTGGGATAAGTTTTTTCCTGAATCTTGGTCTGAAAATTTGGGTATGGATGCTGGTACTTATTCATTCATCAAAATGTATCAGAAGAATGACCTAGCACATCACAATGCAAAGCCAGAAGTTAAAGCTCAGAAGCAAAAGGAGAGGCTTGCAGAAATCATTAACAGAAGAGGTGCCAGGATAAAGCAATCTCTTGATACATATGTACCAGATGAAGATCCTAATGATCCTAGTGTTCCTTTGTATGTACTTCCAATATCAGCTAGAATTGAGACATCAACAGTCTTTGATCACTCTAAGGAGGAGTCAGGATTTGAAGATGTTAGTACACAGAATACTGGTGAAGGAGATGATGATCATGTTTCAGTTCCAGAACAGAAAGATGAAGATGTTGATACTTCTAATCAGGTTTTATTACTTGAATATCATAAAACTCAAGCAACTTCTTCTACAAGACTTGAAGATACAGTTCTTTCTGATTCTGATACTGACGATACTAGAAGCACTTCCAACATTGAAGTTCATTCTGATGTTTTGAAAGATATTCAGAATTCTCAAATTGCTATTCAAACAAGACTTCAATCACTTGAAGATAACCAAGTCACAATTATGGAAAATCAAGCAGTTCTTATGAATCTCATTTGTTCTGTTTCTGAATCTCTTGGAATTAATGTTGCTGATGTCAAAAAGGGGGAGATAAAGACAATTCAAAGACAACAACAACACCGCCAGACTGAAGGAGATAAAGCTGGGGGAGATAAAGATCAGACAAAAGGAAGTAAAAAGAAGAACTAGCAGGAGTGACAGTGGTGAATCTCAGCTAGGAACAACTTAGATTTATGCTTCAGATTGTAAAGCATAAATAGGGGGAGATTGTTAGGAATAATTCATAAGTTGTGATGTTAAGAATAGAATTTACACATTATACTTCTTGTAATCCTGATCTTATAAAGGATTTAGCACTGTATATAGGATTTATGTGTAAGACAGTTATCTGTATAGTTTAATCAGGAATGAACAGTGTATCGGAGACTACATGTCAGGAACAGAGAGCAAATCCTGATGACGGTCCAATACTGATGGTTGATCAGATACTGATGCAGTGTGCAGATCCTGATATCAGTCGTGTTACTGATGATGTCATTATGGATGCTACAGAAACTGGCAAGTTCTATAAAACAGGATCGTTGTTTGAAGAACAAGCAAGAAGATATTATGAAGGAAAGAGTTTTCTATTGAAGGAAACTATTGACTAGAAGGCAGAACATTGTCATGTATAGATTATATCTTTCTGTTATTAGTTGATAGGTAGCATTATAAATACTCTCTCAATATCATTGTAAAAGAGTGTAGCTCGTGAGGAAAAAGTTCGAGTGCGTAGCTCTGTATAAGGTTTGTATTCGAGAGTTCGAAACAAACAGAGAGATATTTGTATTGTCAGCAGCTGCTAAAGGTATTGTACACCTTTGGTAGAGTTTGTATTTGATCTTATTAATACAAACAGAGTTTGATTCATTCGTTTATTCTTGTTCATATAATCAAGCAAAAATCAGACACGATTATATAACTTGTATTCAACCCCCCCCCTTCTACAAGTTATTCGAGTTAATAGAAAACTTCAACCTCTGGAAGATATAGATGATGTTGTTCATTAAAGCCTCTCATCCCTTGTATCCTGAGATTCTCAAGAATGGTCCTTTTGTTCCACAACAAGAGATACCAGAGAAGACTGTTGGAACCATAACTATCCCAAGAACTTATGAGGCCAAGGATCCATCAAAGTGGACAGAGTCAGAAAGGGAGAAGGTTGCTCTTGACAGCCACCTCATGTTGCTTATCATTGATTCCATGGACATGTCAATGTTTGCAAACATTGCATCATGCACGTCTGCTAAAGAGATGTGGGATCACATCGAGGTGTTGTGTGAAGGGACTGATGAGGTTAAGGAAAACAGGAAACAGATACTGGTCACACAGTATGAAGCTTTCATGGCACAGCCCAAGGAAAGCATCACTGAAATGTTTGAAAGGTTTCACAAGCTAGTTACTGAGTTGCAGATGAATGGCAAGGTTTACAACACCAAGGAGTTAAATATGAAATTTCTGTTGTCTTCACTAAATCATCTGGAGCAAAGAGTCATTTCTCTAAGAGAGAGAGATTTGAACAAAGTCACCTATGATGTGCTCTATGGAGTCCTAAAGACTCATGAACTTGAGTTGCTTCAGAAAAGGGCTATCCAAGCCAACCAAGGTAGGATGATAAACACATCATGTGCCTTGATTGTCAACAAATCCATTCTGGACCTAGAAGCATCTACAAGCCAACTAAGGACAGAGGAGGTGGCAGATGATGAAGAAACTGAAGCTGGGGTGAGTGAACCTGTTGAGGAAAAGGAGGAAGAAGAAGAAGAGTTTTACACTCTGGAAGAACTTGATGGGATGGAAAACACTTCATATGCCTTCATGGCCAGAAAATTTCCAAACATCAGATTTAAAAGAAATCAACCCTTCAAACCCAAAACTCAAAACCATTCAGCCAACAAGAACAAGGCACCTGTGAAACCAAACAGAAATAAGTTCAAAACCGGTTATGTGGATAGGTCATCTATAAGGTGTTATAGATGCAATGACCTAGGGCATTTTGCCAGTGAATGCAAGAAGCCTAAAAAGAAGGATAGAGATTATCTTGAGCTAGAAGCTAAGTATGAGGCCCTTCTGAAAAAGCAGACACATGGTAAGGCCTACATAGCTGAAGGGAAGTGTTGGGATGATTCTGAGAGTGATGAAGAGGAACAAGAATTCTGCAACTATGCCTTGATGGCCAACTCCAAGGATGACTCATCTTCATCTGATTCTCAGGTACCATCTCTCACTACTATAGACATGTCTGTTTCTGAATACAAATGCATGATTGAACAATTATCTGTTGAAATGTTTAATATTCATACTAGTATGACTGCTGCTAATGAGGAGATTGCTAAACTGTCTACTAGAAATGAAATATTAACCAAAAAGAATGAGGAACTTGAGCTAACTACTATGCAAGTAGAAAACCTTAAGAAAGAAGTTGAATATTTGAAGAACAAGGTTTTATGTGCTAGTCAAGTAGAGAAGGCTCTTAGGGATGAATTAGCTGAGAATGAATTCAAACTAAAAACTTTCAAGAAATCATCTGGTTTAGTGCAATCCTACTGTGAGAAAATTGAAGCTAAACCCAAAGCAGCTATTGGACTTGACTATGACTCTCTCAAGCAAAGGAAAGGCTATGCTGTCATTGAAGAGGACACAGCTGTTCATGAGAAAGTGCCTCACATTTTGAGAAAAACTGAAAATCCAATTTTTAAGGAATCAACATTTGAAATTGATGAGGATGCCTTACTCATCAAGCAAATGTTGAATGATGAGGATGAGGCACAATCTAGTGAACAGCAAGCATTCTCTAAGGGTGAGAGTGTCAAGTCAAAGACCAAGAAACCAGTAGTTGATAGGTCAAGACCTAAGAAGTTTGTTAAGTTTGTCTCAGCTGGGAAGAGTGAATCAGAAAAGGAAGTGACTAAGAAGAAACAGAACAGAAATGGCAAGTTAGGGATTAACAAGGATAACAACTATGCTTATATGCCTAATGCCCCTAGGAAAACTTGTCAGAACTGTTTCAGTACCAATCATCTAACTCATGCATGCAAGAAACCTGTTGGTAGTGTGTCTAAACCTTTCTATGATTGTTCTGTGCCTCTAAGTCATAGAGATGCACCTTTCTGTGATAAATTTGACTGTATGCCATGCAATATGAATGTTATGACTAGTTGTTTTAATTTAAGAAGGCAGTTCATTGATGGTTGTATCAGTCACAATTCTCACACACACTACACAAGGTCAAAGTCTTCAAGTGCTCCTAAAGCTAGGAAGGTACCTTTGTCACCTAAGTCTGAAACCTCAGGTTCTAAGACTTCCAACAGTGACAAGAAGACTAACACTAAGAAAGTTGACAAGCATGTTGTTTATGATAAAACTGTCTCTAAGTCACATGGACCCAAACTTGTTTGGGTTCCAAAGGAAAAGTAATACCTTTGTGTTTGCAGGGCAAAGAAAGTGAAAAGAAGGTCATGTGGATTTTGGACAGTGGATGCTCAAATCATATGACTGGTGATATGGCCCTGCTATCACAGTATGAGGAAAAGGCTGGCCCAATGGTTGCTTTTGGAGATGACAGCATGGGTAACACATTGGGATATGGCAAGCTGAAAGTTGGAAATGTCATCATTGAAGATGTAGCACTAGTCAAGGGGCTCAAGCATAATCTGTTAAGTGTTGGTCAGTTTACTGATAGAGGATTCAAAGTGAATTTTGACAAAGATGAATGTTGATCACCCACAAGAAGACTGGTGATTTTGCTCTATCTGGAGTAAGGAAGGGAAGCCTGTTTGTAGCCAATATGGACTCTGCAAACAAGGACAAAATTTGTTGCTTTTACTCAAAAGCATCAAATGAAGATTGTTGGCTGTGGCACAAGAAACTATCAGACCTGAACTTCAAGGCCATTAATTCTCTAGTCAAAAGAGAGTTAGTGAGAGGCATGCCCACACTTGAATTCTGCCAAGAAGGAGTGTGTGAGGCTTGTCAAAAAGGAAAAATGAAGAGATCAAGCCACAAGTCATAGACAGTGACATCTGTAACCAAGCCACTACAACTCATCCATATGGATTTGTTTGGGCCTGTCAACATAATGTCACTTGGAAGAAAGAAGTATGCCCTGGTAATGGTTGATGATTTTTCAAGGTATACATGGGTGGAATTTCTGGCATCAAAAGATGAGACTCCACAAGTAATTATTAAGCATATAAAGAAAGTTGACAAGGAAGCAAAGGCAAATGATGCAAGTGTGATTGCACTGAGGAGTGATAATGGATCAGAGTTCAGAAATGCCACACTTGAAGCATTCTGCAAAGAGAATGGCATTTCTCAGCAATTCTCAGGTCCAAGGACTCCACAACAAAATGGAGTTGTTGAGAGAAAGAATAGAACTCTAATTGAGGCTGCTAGAACAATATTACTTGATGCAAAAATGCCTACATGTTTTTGGGCTGAGGCTGTGAGCACTGCATGCTATATTCAGAACAGGATCCTCATCAACAAAAACACTGGAAAGACACCTTACAACTTGATGACTGGAAAGAAGCCTACACTAAAGTATGTTCATACTTTTGGAAGCAAATGCTTTGTACTCAAGGATAATTCTGAATATGTTGGAAAGTTTGATGCAAAAGCATTTGAAGGAATTTTTTTTGGCTATTCTATGGAAAGAATTGCATACAAGGTTTATGTCATCAGTAAAAAGAAAGTTATGGAAAGCACAGATGTAACATTTGATGACAGCAAACTACCTGGACTAGAAGAAGCCAATGATGAAGACAGAGATCCATTGAAGTTTGATAATCTAGATGATTCTGATGAAGAGACTGAAACTGGAGTTGAAACTCAAGTTCAACATTCTCAAGTGAATAATGATACAAGAGAAGAATTTGTGCCAATCAATAGTGGAGAAACAAGCATCCAAGACACACCTGTGAGTAATGGCAACTTCACAGGGGGAGGAAATGAGGATGACCATGATGTGGATGATGAAGCAACATCAAGAATGAGAAGTCAGGCTGAACACTCGAGGAAATGGGATAGATCACACACTGCAGAGCAAATCATTGGAGATCCTAATGCAGGAGTAAGGACTAGAAGAGCAACTCAAAATGAGTGCCTCTATGGATGTTTTCTATCACAAGTTGAGCCTAAGAAACTTGATGATGCACTGTTGGATCCAGATTTGATTATTGCCATGCAAGAGGAGCTGAATCAATTTGAAAGGAACAAAGTATGGGAACTTGTGTCTGCACCAAAGAATAGAACCATTGTTGGAACAAAATGGGTTCTGAAGAATAAAATGGATGAAGATGGTGTAATAATAAGAAACAAAGCAAGGCTGGTTGCAAAAGGATACTCTCAACAGGAAGGCATTGATTATGATGAGACATTTGCCCCTGTTGCTAGATTGGAAGCCATTAGAATATTCTTGGCATTTGCTGCTCATTCAAACTTTAAAGTTTATCAAATGGATGTCAAGAGTGCATTTCTAAATGGAGAGTTGGAAGAAGAGGTTTATGTGCAACAACCACCTGGCTTTGAGGATCCACATTTCCCAGAATTTGTCTACAAATGAGAAACTGTGTGAGAAATTCTCTAAACTCATGCAGAGCAGATATGAGATGAGTATGATGGGAGAGTTGACATTCTTTCTAGGGTTGCAAGTCAGTCAGAGGAAGGATGGTATCTTTATCAGTCAAACCAAGTACATCAAGGATTTATTGAAGAAGTTTGACTTGGAAGATTGTTCACCTGCCAAGACACCCATGGCCACTGCCACTAAACTGGATGAAGATGCTAAGGACAAGAGAGTAGATATCTCAGTCTACAGAGGCATGGTTGGTTCTCTACTCTACCTCACTGCAAGTAGACCAGACATCATGTTTGCTACATGCTTGTGTGCAAGGTTTCAATCAAATCCAAAGGAATCACATTTGATTGCAATAAAAAGGATCTTTAGATATCTGAAGGGCACTCCTAACTTGGGATTATGGTATCCTAAGGACACAGGGTTCAATCTGGTTGGTTATTCTGATGCTGATTATGCTGGATGCAGAGTGGATAGGAAAAGCACCTCAGGAAGCTGCCAGTTTCTTGGACAAAGATTAGTTTCTTGGTATAGCAAGAAGCAACAATCTGTGTCAACTTCTACAGCTGAGGCTGAATACATAGCTGCTGGAAGTTGCTATGCTCAAGTGCTTTGGATTAGAAATCAACTTAGAGATTATGGACTTGTGTTGGAAAGAATTCCAATCATGTATGACAACACAAGTGCAATCTCTATAGTTGCCAATCCTGTCAATCATTCTAGAACAAAGCACATTGACATCAGATATCATTTCATAAGAGAACATGCAACTAATGGAACCATTGAGTTGCATTATGTCTCTACAGATAAACAACTAGCTGATATATTCACTAAGCCATTAGATGAAGCCACCTTCACAAGGTTGGTAAGTGAGATTGGAATGCTGAATTCTTCAGATTCTGGCTAAGTGAATACATCATCTAGATTGTTGCAGCAGTAAACACTTACTTTATCTAAATTCTTAATATTTTTGGAGTAAGTGTTGGCTGAAATATGATTTATAAATATTTCAAATCTGTTGTATATGTTGAAAATCATATTCCTATTGACTTGAGATTTCTATGAAATTTTGAGAAAATCACTATTTAATTTGCTAGGATATTTTTCAATGAATATGTCTGGTAAATTTTAAAAGATAGTGAAAATCAAATTTTTATGAGTGATGGGTATAGTTCGATAAGTCAGACTTCTCGAATGATTCACTATTCGACATCTCTAATAAGTCTCATTAGAGTACTCTTGAGTTCTCGAATAGAGTCTTTCTGAGATATCGAATAGAGGAATTCTTGACTTCTCGAATATAGTAACTGAGTTCTCGAATGACTGAGTTCTCGAACACTATATTTGAGTTCTCGAATCATTTGAAAAGGCTGAATTCTCGCTGAATTTTAACCGATTTTGGACTTTTGTCTAAAAGTTTAATTCACTCATAAAAACACATATTATTTAATTTAGAATTATTTCTGAGTTAGATAACTGCCAGCTGTGAGTTTCTATCTGCTTGAGTTATCGATTAAGCCATTCTTGACTTCTCGAATAGTTGTTTTCTACTTCTCGAATGCCTGACTTGTCGATACAAAACTTTCTGCTAATCGACAATTCAAGTACTTCATACTTATACAATTTCACATCTATTCGATTGATTTCATTCGATTTCTCAAGCATCTACACTCTCTAAACCCCTGAAACCCTAGCTACGAAAAGCCAAATTTCTTCTTCAACCTTCAATTTCTTTCCTCTCTTCTACACAAATGGCAACAGTAAAGTTTAACACCAACTTCATCGCTCTCACTAGTGATGTTGAAGCACCCAATGCCAATTTCAAGTGCTTTGTGAAATGGATGGCTGAGTCGTATATCAAGGATGCACTCTCTGCCAACCCAACTCTATATCTAGATATTCTGGAACAATTCTGGAGTACTGCTATTGTGGAGGTTGTAGCCCTGGAAAACGCAATTACTTCATATGTCATCTACTGCAAGGTTCAAGATAAGGAAATCACTATCACTACTGCAGACATGAACCAAGCACTAGGCCTACAACAAGAGTCATTTGACAGAATGGCCACTAATGCAGAGTTGGAGGAATTCTTTGAGTTCATAAACTACTCAGATGGGATTAACCTTGGAAAGCTAAACAGAAAGAATCTGAGAAAGGAGTGGAGTTATGTGTTTGCAACTCTTCTCCAAGTCTTCACTGCCAGGAAATCAAGCTTTGATCAAATCAGTGCACCTGTGCAGCAAATTGGATATGTTTTGGCCTATGGGAAGAAGATTGATGTTGGCCAAATCATACTCCAAGAATTATATGGGAGACTTGGTAAGAACACAACCAAGAGAGGTACTGATATTTTCTTCCCTCGCTTTATTCAATCTGTACTTAATTATAAAAATGCTTCATTGATTGAATTGCCTGGGATTGATAAAAATAAAATAGGCTATCCTAAGTCCATGACCAAACTCATTTTTGGTAATTTGGAGACTAGGAATGATGTGGATGTAAGACTGAACATAACTCCCCATATGGAGAGTTTGTTTAGGACTTATCCCTACAACATGCCAACATTTGATGCAAAATCTAAGTTAGCACAGCCCAAGCAAGTAGAACAAAATGCTAACCCAGGGCCTGCTAACCAACCCTCTCAACCAAACACTCTACCATATACTGAGCCAACTGCATCATCCTCTCAAAAGGGTGATGTTAGTAAAAAGAAGAGAAAGGAAGTAATGTCTGCACCATTGAATATCTTGTCTGAAGCAGCATTAGCTGTTGAATTAGGTCTAGGAAGTGAGGAACCTGAGTTACCCTTACACAGGACAAAGAAGAAGAAAATTAAGACCACCTCTTCAGTCACACAAATGGCTGAAGTTGTAAAATCAGGGGCACACAGCTCACTAGGTGTATCCTCTCAACAGGGTGCATCTATAGAATCAAGCATCCTCCCCAATGCACCTTCTTGTATAGAGTCAGCACATGGGAGTGATAAGGCTGGCACAACACTGAGTGGAGAGCACATCACATTTGAAACTCCCTCTATCTCTCAGGGGGAGTTGCCAAAATCTACTCTTAAACACACTTCTCTTCCAGAATCTAACTCTGAAATTTCTTTGGAACCTGCAACTCAGGCAACTGAGATGCAAGGTATTGATCATCAAGAATTCTTTTCTCTTGATGAGCCAATAATTTCAAGTGACTTAGTGCATGACACTTTGTTCACCACTCAGAACCCACATTTAGATGGTGAGGGAATGCATGCTGAGGCATCTCCTAATGACACCATCACAAACACAGAGGTTCCACTAGTTTTTACTAGAGACTCTGTGCCTGTGTCAACTGCTGGTGTAATTCATCCCACTTCTGTGGTGACACCAGTAGTAGAGTCAATCCATCCGGTTACAGAAGTTGCATCTGTAACTGAGGAGTCTAGCTTGCCTAGCTCTAGCTCTGACTTCATGTCAAAATGGCTGAAGCCTGTGCAACATGACAGTGCTTCAGGATCAGGGTCTATTCCACAACAATTGACGGTTGAAGCACTTCAAAGCTTAATTGTGGATCAGATTCCTGAGTTCACAAAGATTGCTCAGAACCTTCTCACTGCAGACATGCCTAATCCAGACTATGAGGCTATTCTGTTATGCCATAGGGATGATGTGGAAGTGCAGAAGTCAAAGATCATTGATGATGCTGAGAGAGATGGCAACATAGATGCCTGGTTGCAAGGAAAATATGATATTACTCTCGATGAAGCACTTCAGTATCTCAGGGAGGAATACATCACTTCACTGGGCTCCAATGCAAAATCCCTGTCACCTGGTGAAGTGTATGAATCTGTAAATGATTCCTACAAGGGTTTCCTCAAGGCTGCACACTATCTTGGCAAGGGAGTCAAAACTGAAGTCAACAGGGTGTGTGACAAGACAGCCACTTCAGTAGCAGAAGTCAAGAGGGCCTTTGATGCTAAATTCCCTCAGCTAGATAGTGTGTTCAAGGACATCAAACACTGCAACTCTACCTGCACCCAGATGGATAATGGGCTAGCTCTGCTAAAGGATACTGTCACAGGTCTGGGGCATCAATTTCAAAATCTATCTGACCAGACTACAGATGCCAATGCCATGCTGAGGACAATGTTCAAGAATCTTTATGGAGATAGGCTAGTGACTGATGTCCCTGTGCATGAACTGTCTAAATATGAAGTGAAGAGGCTGCAGGATCAATCTTTATCTGGTTTCAAGGCCAATGAGTTATTCACTAAGGTGCACACTCTTGAACAGGAGGTAGCTACTCTTACCAAGTCCAATGCTCATCTTACAGAAAAGGTTGCACTGCTAAATGATCAGTTGGACACTCAAGCATCCACCACAGCTGATGTCCTTCTGCATCAACAATCCATGTTAGCTGCAATGATGAAGCATATGGGTCTCCCTCTACCTGATGAATCTTCAATCCCAAAGGACATTTCTACAGCCTCTGTGCCTGACAACAAGCCTAAGGGGGAGAAGAAGGCAAGGAACTCAAATACAAAGGGGGAGAAAGGCATAATAATAAAAGAGGGTGGTCAACAAAGGGCTTCAAAGTCTCTACCAAATGTGCCTGGCAAAGGAAAATCCAAAGTGGATGAGCCTCCATCTACCTTGCCAGTTGTCACTCTACCAACTGTGCACATCACTACTCCTGGAGGACAAAAGCAATCCATAACTACCACAATGGTTGCAGGGAGTATGCCATCTGACAAACCTCCAACCTCTATATCTGAGAGTGCCAAGCCTGTAGAAGTCAAAGTTGTTACTGAGGCCAAGCTACAAGAAGTTGCCAACTCAGATATTTATCATGATAAAGCCTTCTTGGAGTTTCTGAAAGCCATAAGGGAACAGGTTGGTGACACTCAGTTTTATCTGAGGGAGGTGAAGAAGCAGATTGACTACATCACTGTCATCCCCAAGAAAGTCAACAATCTATGGGTCAAGGAAATAGTGATGGTTTCCAAATTAAAGATATGGCATCTAACATACCAGACTCTACAAGACCTAAAACACTCAGAGATAGATGCCATACTTGAGCTCATTGAGAAGAGGAATGAGAACAGCAAAAGTCTGTTTGATGATTTGAGGAATGGCCAACCTTCAAGGCTACCAGAAGTGATCAAGAAGCCATGGACAATCATTTATCAGTCTGGCACCAGAATTGAAGATATCAAGCAATTGGTCATTCCCCATGATCTCACCACTAGAAATCACAGACTGATCATTGCTATCATTGATCAATTACAGAAGAAGGTTGGAGCCAAAAATGCTGAAGAAACTGAGGCACTGCACATCCTCAGAACCTATATTGCAACTGGTGAAATTCCAGAGATGGCTCAACCTAGGAGAAATAAGGATGATGATTCTGAAGACAAAGGTGATGGGAGGAGAAGACATCACAGGAGAGATAAGGGTGATGAAGACAAGAAGAAAAAGGGAGACATGGATAAAAAGGATGATGATGACCAAGGTAAAATATATGAGAGAAAGAGTGGAAGATAGCAAGCCTTAGGCACTGCTAGCAGTAACCTCACCACAACACAAGACTCTAAGTCTAGGGTGAATACTGTTAGTAGTGATCTAGCAAAATCTACATTTGTGGCTTCTGCAACTGTCTTACCACCTCAAGAAGAGAAGAAGATTCAAGTCAAGAAACCATGTGTACGTTTCAGAAAGCAATCTGCTAATGGAATACTACTATGGTCTACCAACAAAGGTCAAAGATTTCTGCCAAGCAATCATGTCAAGAGGATGAAATTTAAACATGTTGCAAGAAGAGTGAAGCTATCCAAATCTAGAGCCCTAACAATCATTCCAGGATTGAAACTCCAGCCACTTGATGAAGACTTTGATGAAGAGCAACTGCAATTTCTAAGAGCTCAAAAGATATGCTATGCTGCAATTGTGGATGACCACCTTGAAATCAAGTACACTGATGGGAAAGAAATGAAATTCAAACAAGGGGGTTGTCAACATTGGGGTGAATTGTATGAGATAGAAAGAATCATTGCATTGCTGGATTCTAAAGACAAGGTGGAGAAAGTATGGAAGCTGGAATTGATTGACTTTGTGAAAATGAAGAAAGATTATGCTGAGAAGATAAGAAAGGGTTGCTATGAGAAATGGTTAGAAAGGGAGAAAGAAATTGATAGACTGGAGATTGTAGCAGAAAAGCTAAGGGCAAAGGGATTGTGTAGAGTTCAGTTTGATCCCTATGTGGTGAAGTATAGGAGAAGAAATGGAGACAATGTCAATATAAGAATGGACCTACTCAGTCACTATCCTGCCAACATTCTGAAGCCAGTGCTTGAAGATTTCAAAAACTCTATTATGATTGAAGAATTGGATGCTATGACAGAAATCATGAGAGCAATAGATAAGATTGCAAGAAAGGAGAAAGAAAGGAAACAGAAAGCATATGATGATCTACAAGCCAAAGCAATGGAGATGCAATCAAAAGAAAATGGCTAGTACCTCATCATACTGTAAGAGTATTTATCTTGTAATTTCATTTATGTGTTCAATCAAAATACACACCTGTACTTTTAAAGTTTTATCTTTATGTATGTTAGGCTTGTTATCAGACATGAAATTGTGACTAAGGGTCTCACTCACAATTTGGGGGAGATTGTTAGTTACGGAGGCATGCCTGTACACATCTAATAACAAGCCTAATTGTTTGTAATGCTTTGCATTACTTACATGACCTCTTAACTGAGGGAACCTCTAGTTGTAGAGTTTCTGTTTGTATTGTACTTGTAGTAGGCATCAAATCCTAGTTGTGTAATTGTACAAATAGAGTCTAGAATAATGCTTGAAAGAAGTTCCAAGGTTCATGCCTCAAGCAAGGAGTTAAAGACTGTCAAATAATCACAGTTGGGATTTGAAGAAATGAAGAATTTGCCTAAGTACCAATTCGAGAAGTATATTTGTCTATTCGAGAAGTCCAACATTCGAGAAGTCAGGGATTCGATATCTCAAGACACTATTCGATATCTCTGAATACACTGTTCGATATCTCATTCGACATCTCAGGGATTCGATATGTCTACTACTCTATTCGAGAACTCAAGAAGTCAACAAGTCAAGATGGTATTCGAGTTCTCAAAGAGTCAACAAGTCAAAGTTCCATTCGATATCTCAAGGACTCAGAAAGCTATTCGACAACTCGAGGATTCGATAAGTCAAATGTTCTATTCGACAACTCAAGGAATCCTGATGGAAAAGAGCTATTCGAGAAGTGGTTCGATATGTCATTATAACAGTATTCGAGAACTCAGAGTTATCGATCAAGTCAATTCTAGTTCTCGAATCACTTACTTAGTCACTTCTCGAATACATTCTTGGAGACAAAATACTGAAGAAATTGTACAAGTCAGAAACCTGCAACAAGCCAATGCACTTTATGGACCACAATCTGTAACGTGCTCTGGAAAGCCTACAAGGAAGCTTGGAGAGATATAGAAGAGACAAGGAGCTAAAGAAGTGGATCTAAACAGGCTTTGCAAAGTCAAATCTGTAACCGTTTGGACACTTACTCAAAAAGGATAGACAGACTAGAAAGTAATTTGTTTAGCTACCTTATTTGCAGTAAGTAGGCTGTATCCATGTTCTATAAGGACACAGCCTCACTTCATAACTTAGTAACTTTTGTGAGTCAAGTTTTTCATACACTGTAAGCCATATCTCTCTGAGAAAAACGAAGCTGAGAATACTACCATTTGTATTCACAGATTGTAGCAACCTTTATCTAATAATACATTAGATTAAAGTGATATTGTGTCTTGTGTTGTTTATTTATCCGCACCTTCACTTATACACACACAAGCACTTATCTGCTACATAGACTCAATCAAAGAAAAGTTCAAGAATCCATTCACCCCCCCCCCCTGTATTCTTTTACCGTATTCAATACTCAACAAAGATAAATAAAACATTTATTTTGTGAGAAATCTTGTTTCACTTATTGCTTGCATACATCTACTGATAATCTATAATCTTTATCTTCGTTGTTGATTTAAAGATTCGATTTTATTAGTATTGCATTCACCCCCCCCCCCCTTCTGCAATACTTCGGGACCAACAACTGGTATCAAAGCATCCAGATTGATACACAAATCTGAAGATCATGACGAGTGTTGAGAAGTCAAGTGGAATCAAGATTCCAGTCTTTGATAAAGAGAGCTACATTTTCTGGAAAAGAAAGATCTTGTTATTTATCAAAGCTGCCCATCCACTGTATTTGGGAATTCTTGAGAACGGCCCCTTCATACTTTAAAAGGAAGTAGTTGCTGCTACTGAGAATGATGAACTCATTCCAGCCCATTGGGTTGCAAAGAAGCCTTCAGAGTACACAGAGTCTGAAAAGGAGAAAGTAGTCTTGGATGATTATTTACAACTCATCTTGCTCGACTCACTTACATTAGACAAAGCCATGTGTGGTAATGTCATGGGATGTAGATCTGCAAAAGAGATGTGGAGCAAGATAGAGTTGTTGTGTGAAGGAAGTGAAGAGGTTCGCAAGAATCAAAGACAAATTCTTGTATCACAATATGAAGCCTTTATGGCTAAACCAGGCGAAGAACTTACACACATGTTTGAGAGGTTCAGTAAGCTAATAGCTGAGTTACAAATTCATGGGAAGTTCTATGATAGAAAGGAGATTAACATCAAATTTATGCTCACTCTCCCTGAGCATCTTGAGCACAAAGTCACAGCCATAAGAGAGGGAAGAAACTTGAGTGAAGTCTCTCTTGAAACTCTCTATGATATGCTCAAATCATATGAACTCGAGCTTTTTCAAAAGAGAGCTATTCAAACTGGAACCAAAGGAAAGTTAGCAAACATGTCAAGAGCCCTTGTAGCTCATGAACCACAAGTAGCTTGTCCAAGTGAACCATCACAAAGTTCACAACCAACACAGATGCCATCTTTGAAGATTGAGGAGGTGTTGGATGACGAGGAGAAGGTAGTTCTGTAGCTGAAAGATGTTGAAGATGAAGACTTCTACACAGTAGAAGAGATTGAAAGCATGGATAATCCAACCATGGCTTATATGGCTAAAAGATTCAAGAATATTAAGTTCAGAAGGGACAAGTAATACAAGCCATGGGGTCAATCATCTAAGTTCAACAAGGGAAGTTTTTCAAAGGCCACTGGTGGAGCCACAAGAGAAGGATACAAGACAGGGTTAGTGGATAGGTCGAAGTTCAGATGTTACAACTGTAATGAGCTAGGTCATTTTGCTACTGAGTGCAGAAGACCAAGACAGAATCAAGGAAAAGGATCTGGAAATCAGTTTAAGAGGAATCAAGGGAAAGCCTATGTGGCTGAATGAAAATGCTGGGATGATTCTGAAGATGAAGAAGAAGAGGAGTCTGTGAACTTAGCCCTCATGGCTAAATCTGATGAAGAAGCTTCAAGTTCATCAAATCAGGTACCATCTCTAGTTTTACTTGATATGTCTAAAACTGAGTACAAGCATACCATTGAAGATTTAAGTGCTTAGATGTTTAACATTCATGTTAGTTTATCTGCTGCTCACGAAGAAATTGCTAAGTTAACTAAACAGAATGAAACTCTCAAATTTGAAAATGAAATGTTGTTGCTAAGAACCAGTCCCCTAAATTCATTAGCTCAAGAGAATGCTAGGTTGAAAAATGTATTGTTTGTGCTAAGGAAATAGAAGAATTTCTCAGGAGTCAAATTGTAGAAAATGAGTTTAAACTCAAAGCTTTTATAAACTCTTCTAAGCTAGTCCAGTAATATCATGATAATCACACTGAGAATCGGAAGGTAGGAATAGGTTTCGAGTATGGTAGAAGGCATGGAAAGGCAATTGCTCTTGATGATAGTGATTCTGTCAAACCTCAAATTCTCAAAAGAGTTTGCAAACCGATTTTCAAAAATCTTCAAGCTGATTTTGATGAAACCTCCTTGTTCATCAAACAAGGGCTACTTGATGAAGATGGGTGCATTGATAGCACACTGAGCAAAGGAAAAGATACTGTCAAGTCTCCCGTGACAGAAACACTACCAAGCAATCAGACAGAATGTTCTAAAGTCGCTGATAGCAAGGATGAGACAGAAACTTCTAAAGATACTGTCAAGAGAAAACCCAAGACAACAACTTTCAAACCTGCTGTCAAGACAGAGGCAAAGAAAGGTACTGTCAAGGGTGGCTCAACAGCAACTTCAGAACATACTGTCAAGGCAAATGTCTACAAGCCTAAGAATAGGAATGGTAAGTTAGGGATTGATAAGAAGAATGGATATAGTCATGTTAAGGATGCCCTTAGGAAGCTTTGCAATAATTGTGGATCATCTCATCATTTAACATTTGTTTGTAAGAAACCCAAACAGGATAAGGTCAATGCGTCCAATGTTAGTGGTAACTTATATAGAACCCCCATTATGCAAAGAAGTATGGATGTCTGTAATAACATTGACTGTATGCCATGCAAAATTGTTGTTATGAGTACTTGTTTCAATCTGCCTTTTCTGTCTACTGAAAGATGTTCTTATTTAGAAACTGCTGAGACTTCTGTGCCTGCCTATGTTCATAAAAAGACAGCTTCCACTAAGAGAAAGACCAAGTCTAACTCTAGAACCAAGTGGACAGCAAAAGAAGTCAAACAGGAGGATTCTAGTGTTGATTTAAATGTGAAGCAGAATGATATGAACAATGATGTTGTAACTACAGGTCCCAACAGAGTTTGGGTCCCAGATGCAAATTAAAATCATTTATTTTGCAGGGCAAGAAGCAGAAGCAGGTCATGTGGATCATCGACAGTGGATGCTCCAGGCACATGACTGTGATATAGCCCTGCTATCACATTTTGTGGAGAAAGCCGGCCCAATCATAACTTTTGGAGACAACAGCAAAGGTTACACTGTGGGATATGGCTATTTGGAAATTGGAAATATTGTCATTGAAGATATTGCTCTTGTTGATGGATTGAAGCACAACCTACTCATTGTCATCCAGTTCAGTGACAGGGGATTCAAGGTTGATTTAGATATGATGGTTTTCAATATCTATCACAAGAAAGATCGAAGCCTCTCTTTGAAAGGAGTCAGGAAAGGAAGCTTGTTTGTTGCAGACTTAAATTCTGTCAATAAAGACAAGGCTTACTGTTTTTACAGTAAAGCATCAGTTGGTGAAAGCATGCTTTGGCACAAGAAGCTCTCACACCTCAATTTCAAGAATATGAATATTCTGATGAAGAATGATTTGGTGAGAGGACTACCTCAACAGGAATTCTGTCAAGAAGGACTATGCGAGGATTGTCAAATGGGTAAATTGAAAAGATCTGTGCACAAATCAAAGCAAGTGAATACCAACACTAAGCCACTCAAATTAATTCATATGGATTTGTTTGGTCCAGTAAATGTTCAATCTCTTTCAAGGAAGAGATATGCCCTGGTAATGGTGGATGACTACTCAAGGTACACTTGGGTGAAGTTTTTGGAGACAAAGGATGAAGCTGCTCAAGGAATCAATGATCACATAAGAGTTCTTGAAAGAACCCCAATGCTCAAGTTCAGTATCTGAGAAGTGATAATGGTACTGAGTTCAGAAATGCCACATTAGGAAACTTCTGCAAGGAAGAAGGCATTGTCCAACAATTCTCCACTGCCAGGACACCACAACAAAATGGAGTTGTAGAAAGGAAGAACAAAACTCTCATTAAAGCTGCGAGAACTATGTTGAATGATTCTAAATTACCAACATACTTCTGGGCAAAAGCTATTAATACAGCTTGCTACACACAGAATAGAACCTTGATCAACAAGACTCATGGAAACACTCCTTACTATCTGTTAACAGGAAAGAAACCTACTGTCAAGTACTTTCATGTATTTGGAAGTAAGTGTTTCATGATGATTGACAACCATGAAAGGAAAGGAAAGTTCGATGCTAAAGCTTATGAAGGCATTTTCATGGGATATGGATTGGAAAGGACTGCCTACAGAGTCTATGTCATTGATCACAAAGTCATTGAAGAAAGTGTGAATGTCACATTTGATGAAACCAAATTCCCAGGACTGCAAGAGGATGGTCAAATGGAGCCTCTTAGTTTTGAAAATCAAGGGTATTTGGAAGAAGAAGAAATTGTTACTGATGAACCTACCGGTACTCAGGATATTGAGTTTGAAAGAAATGCTGTCAACACCAATGATGCTACTCAAACTCCAGCTCAATCTCAAACTATATCAGCTAATCATCAGAATGAGAATGATTCTGGAGATGTTGAAGAACATGAAGGAGAAAACATCAATGGTGGAGAGTCAACCCCTCAAAGAGGAAATGATCAAGCATAACAAGAAAGAAGCTTGCCCAGAACCACTAAGTGGAATAGAGATCACGCTAGCAATCTAATCATTGGTGATCCCATTACTAGTATAAGGACGAGGAGAAATATTTCTGTAGACAGCATGATTTCATGTTTTCTATCTCAAACTGAGCCAAAGTCAATTGATGAAGCATTGTTGGATTCAGATTGGGTGATAGCCGTGCAAGAAGAGCTAAACCAATTTGAGAGAAACAACGTATGGAAGCTGGTCCCTAGACCCAAAGGGAAGTCAGTAGTTGACACAAAGTGGGTTTTTAGAAACAAGTTGGATGAAAGTGGAAATGTGACAAGAAACAAGGCAAGGCTAGTAGCTAAAGGTTACTGTCAACAGGAAGGGATCGACTATGATGAAACATTTGCACATGTTGCCAGACTTGAAGCTATTCGGATATTTTTAGCCTATGCTGCACACTGTAACTTCAAGGTGTTCCAAATGGATGTCAAAAGTGCCTTTCTTAATGGAGAATTAGAAGAGGAAGTGTATGTTGAACAGCCACCTGGATTTGAGGATGCTGAGTTGTATGACTTTGTCTACAAGCTGTTCAAAGCACTTTATGTGTAACACCCCCAGATCCAGGGTCAGGGATCTGGTCGTTATGGTCTAAATATCCATCCCTAAAACCAACATAATTTAAATGGGTTAAATGGCAGTTAGGTCACTCAACTGATTGAAAACTTTCAGTTGGGTCATCCAACTCAAAAAACTTTCAATCATGTCACTTAACAAATAAAAACTTTCAATCAGGTCATACAACACGTTAAATGACCTGATTTTAACGTGTTTAATGACCTGATTTTAACCTATTTAATGACCTGATTGAAATTTTTTAACGTGTTTAATGACCTGGTTGAAAGTTTTTATTTGTTAAGTGACCTGATTGAAAGCTTTTTGAGTTGGATGACCTAACTAAATATTTTGGGTCAGTTGAGTGACCTAACTGCCATTTGACCCTAATTTAAATTACAACCTTGTGACCCAAAACAACAACATAAAACACACCCGTTATAGTCCAAGAGATGAAATCAGAGTAACCATCGATATTATTAATCACAAGTTTGAGTTCTTACAACCCAAAAGGTTTACAATTAATCAGTACATACTCTTTGCCATCCATTTGTATATGCCATAATATAAATACATTTGATGCCCAAATGCTAACAACTAGCCTACCAGTAGCTGCATCCTCAACAATGGTAACTATGACCTCAACGGTTAATCCTCTGACGGCTGACACCTGCTTACGTTGAGTGCGCCTTGCGCGGCCATCTGATCTAGCTGTTGTTGTGATATAAATAAATAAAGCAAGGGTGAGCAATAGCCCACCAAAATATAATTGAACAGTGATAATATATAACAGTCTGTTAGGTCAAATACACAATAAGCAATCAAATACTGTATGAGTAACTTAACAAGAACACACTGTTTAACAATTAAAAACTGTTTGGAATTAATAATTCCTCTCTCGGTGATGTAAATATCACAGAGAGCTGCTTAGGTTACAATCAATGAATTTCTCAATGTTCGATACCCTTCTAGGGTTAACCTAACTGTATTTATAGAACATACAGCTTCATACAATCAGTAACTGATTCTCCTAAAATCAAGCTATACAATTGATATCAATCACGATTGCTCCAGTCTTCCAAGTCAACTCAATCTCTTTGACAGCTTTCCAATCTTCAAAGATATTGCTTCCATATTTATCAATCTTCAAACACTGTTGACTCTTCAGACAATACCGCTACAGAGTTTACCAGCCTCTGTTGCGCTTCCAGTCAGTGTTTAACTAAACTCTGACTGCTTCCAGTTAAACTCTGTTTTGTCACTATAGCTTCCAAACACTGTTCTCATCAATCATTTCTAACAATCTCCCCCAACTTGTCCATTAGCAAAAATGTACAAGTTTACAGTAAATGATGATGTCAAAACAAATACAAAGTTTACAGTGTTTAATCATACAAACAGAGTTTAAGCTATTACTTAACAAATTCTACAAAAAATAAGAAAATTCTTACAGACTTTAATTTCTAATCTCTTGCAGATCAGGCATTGTTCTGAGATAGTCTATAAGTAATCTTCTTTCAGCATTTTCAAGCTCTATCTGCATAGCTTCCTTGATTTCTCTCAACTGAGGATCATTTTCATCCGTTTGATAGATAGCAACTCTAAGATCGTAGATTTTGTTTCTTCTCATCTCATTTCCCAGCCTGATGTATTTCAATTCTTCAGACTTTACATTGAAATCCAGAACAGTAACTCCAAGATCAGTCTTCAGCTTTGTAGTTCCCTTCTTCATTTCTATCAGATTGCCATCCCAATCTCTGTATTTAGGAACATACTTGCTGTTGAATTTCATTTGCCTTCTTGCAAGGTTTTGAATCATTCTTTGTCTAAGCACATTTGCAACTGACTGAGCTCTTTGATTTCTCACTCTGAAAATGTACAGAACATATTCAAGTTCTTCCCAGTATTTTAATTCGATATCCTTTTCAGAGACTTTAAATACTGTTCCATCAGCCATGAAATATAGCAAGAAATCCTTCTCTAGACTCTTCTGATATACAAGCTGTACTGACTCCAGTTTGTCTAAACTCTCTTGAGTGACACCACCTCCTGGAACAGACAGTGAAGAAGGATCTCTGGGACCAACATATTGCCTTTTATCTCTGTGTGAGCCTATGCCTTCTTTGTTGTATCCAACTTTACCAGATAAAGCTCTACCATCAGTAAAATCCATTGGAATTGTAGCTTCTAGTCTTGAATCATGAGGAGCACCTCTCTTAAATGTTGATTTCAACTGAGAAGACAATAATGGTGTGGTCACAACTTGTGCAGCAACAGAGATTGTGTCTTCATTCTTCTGTACAACATGTGTATCAATAGAGGTTGTAACTATACTTTTCAGCTTTTGCTTAGCTTCTGCATCTGTTGGTTTTCTGAATACTTGCATTCTTTGATTTGTACCAACTGGTTCTTTGATTTGAATACCTTTAAGAACAGGCTTTGCAGCTTTAGCAACTTTCACATTCTTCTTTGCTTTTTTTAGACTTTAGAGCTTTCAAATGCTTTTCTTGTAAACTCTTCTCTTCAGCTTTAGCATCTTCTAAAGTAACTCCTTCTGCATTCTCTTCCATAAAAAGCTTAACAGCTAACTCCTCATCAGTCTTTGGATTTGATATTAATTCCAAACTCTTGGTCTTTGAAGTACCTTGAGCTTCAGTGTTTATTCCAACAGACTGTGATTTAAAAGATTTGCCAGATCTCAGAGTTTGCCTTTCAGAGTTTAACATCTTACTCTTGTCACTTGTCCCTCCATCTCCAACATCATCCTTTTGAGTCAGAGTTTGAGAAACTTTGCATTTAGACTTAGCAACTCTCTCCCCCTTTTTGACATCATCAGGAATGAGTATTGATGTAATGAGCTCCAAAGAGTTAGCAATGGAATCCACCTTAGAAAACAAAGCAGTTTGATTTTCTTCAACTTTTCCTAGCCTGGCAAAGAGAGTGTCTTGAACTTTAGACAACTGGACAGCTTTTATTTTGGACTCTCTTTCCATCTTCAATTCTCTTGACTGTATCTCAGTCTTTAAAGAAGCAATCTCTTGTTTTGTTTCAGCAAAATTTCTTTCCAGAGTTTTGACTTGTACCACAGTTGCCTTTAAACAGGATAAGATCTCTGGATTTGAAATTTGCTTTGCAGTTTGCTTAACAAACTCAGATGCTCTCCCTTTTGGAAAAATATAGTCTTGTTTATACCAATTTTCAGCAGATTTAGCAAGATGCTCTACTTCAACGGCATGAGATGGACAAGGCTGATCAAAAGGTGTATGCTTATTATCTGTCTGTGCTGGTGCACTCACAAAAGAATCAGAGTTTGCACTACTGTCAGATTCATCTTCAGCACTTGCATCTTTAGCTTGAGCATCCTTTAAAGAACCACTGTGCTGAGCTGTGTCAGCCACAGTTTCTGCAACAACTTTTTCAGTCTTTTCAACAGTCTCCTCATGTTGCACAGGCTCTGCAACAGAGTTTATATTTGTATCTTCAACATGCATAGATTCATAAATTATCTTAGTTGCCTGATCTACTTCATCACCTTTGTCTTGAATTGGAGAAGCATTAGATATTAGTTCTGTATGTGATGCTGCAACTTCAGGAACATTAACTTCAGGCTCATCAGCTACACCAGAAGCTTCAACATGAACAATAGGTGAGATAGGATCAAGAATTGATTCAGGAACATCATTCACTGGTGAAAAATAATCTCTGTGATCCTCTTCTACATGCATTTTATCCTCTGTAGGTATTTCAACATTAACAGTATCCTCTGCAGGCATTTCAACCTCTGCAGGTATTTCAACTTTGTTAGCCATAATATCCTCTGCAAGCATTTCAACCTCTGCAGGTATAGCAACATTCACTGTAACCTCAACAGTAGGTGTTTGTTGTGAAACCACCTCTGGAGCTTCAACAACATTCTCTTCATCTGAATCAGGAAGAATTAATCTCCTCTTCTTGATTGGAGGCACTACAACTTCCTCTTCATCTTCACTTGAGCTCTCTTTAGGTGGTGAAAATGAAGGTCTGTTTGCATGTTGCTTCATTCTTCTAGTATAAACAGCTCCAGGTAATGTCTGTTTAGCCTTTGAGTGTTTAGTGTTTAGGGCGGTGTGTTTCTTTCTCTTTGGCTTGGTTGTGGCTGTTTCAGTAGGTGCTGTCTCAGAGTGTAAGGTTTCAGTGTTTAAGGTTTCAGTGTTTAATGTTTCAGTGTTTAATGGTGGAGAGTTTATTGGTGGAGAGTTTAAGGTTTCTGGTTGTGGTTTATGAGATGTAGTAGGTACAGTGGTTGTGGGTGTTGTAGGTGTTGGTTCAGAGTTTATGGTGTCTAATGGGTCAGGCATTTGTTGTGGTGATTGAGGGTCTTGTGGTTGGTTTACATAGTTCTGTAAGGCTAAAGGCAAAAACATATCTGGTATTTGCTGTTTAGTAACATCTTTGTTTGTCAAGTCAGAAAACATTCTTTTAGCTACTTGAAAAGGCTGAATCACATCAGCTTCATCAATTGGAATGTTAGGCACACAGGCAGTAAATAGCAGTTGACAAAAATGAGCAAAATAAACAGTAGTAGACTCAGACAAACGCTCTCCCAAGTTCATTAGTACTAGTCTACCAAAATCGAAGTTACCTCCATATAGTAGAGCATGACCAATTTGGAGAGTATCTAGAGGAAGTGCATCCCAGTTTGTTGTCTTCTTTCCAAAAGCCCTTGTTATGCAATCGAAAAAGAAACTCCATTCCTTTCTCAAACTTGGCCGTCTCAAAGACCCTATCTTATTCAAGTTTCCTGCACATCCAATTTGCTCCAACATTGTCCTCAAGCGATCATGACCAACAACACTGTAAGAAGTGTGTGTCTCAAAATCCAGAGCATCCCTAACCGTAGTTGGAGTAATGATATACTCTGATTCATCATGAGTAAAAGTAATTGTGGGAGTGCCAGACTCTTCTCCATCATCATATACAGAGTTTGTCCAGAAAGCAGCAATTTGTGAAGCAGATAGTGTTGGTGGTGCTGTTAGAGCCTTCCCTATTTCAGAATCGTTCAAGAAATTTTGGAACAAATGAAACGCCTGTGGAGCATTTGCATTCTCCAATGGTGCTGCATAGTTACTAGGGAGAAAAACTAACCCTGCTACATCAAATGCTTTAGTTGCCATTAGTAAAAAGTGATACGAAGATATTCAGAGAAAAGATGTGTATGCACTGTAAGTGTTTATCAAAATGTGAAGGAGAGTGTATGAGAATTTTGAAAGTGAATGAATATGCAAATAACTGTGAGTGGGTGAATATGAATAGATATGGAGTGAAAGACTAAAGACGATTAGAGTAAAATTAAAACTCAATCGTTTATTTAGTAAAAGCGCGCAACTGTTGTAGAGTAGTGTGTGAGTGGGACACAATCATGGGACACGTGTCAAACAGCCAATGGATCACTTAATAATTACCGCTGTCATTCCTATAATCACGACACTTACACTAATTAACAGTTGTCAACTACCCCAATTACTCCAAAATAGTCAAATCATCTCAATGAGACTTTACCTCAGAGTACTTAACACAACTCAACAGTGTTTATCAATTTTCCAACTTTATCACTAAAACCCTTTCAAAAATTGCACAGTTGTGAATATCAGTATGTGTGAAGCAGAGTTTACTGAAATCAATTTTTAGAGCATCTAATATTTCATAAAATCCATAACAGACAATCAATAAACACTGAATGCACAAACTCTCATAGTAAACAATGATTGTTTGATGAATGCTAAACTCTGTAGTTACTGTAATACAGAAATCTGAAAACTTCCATTCCCTTTGATGTCCATGATTATCCAAGTAAGCACACAGTCTTTGAAGACAAAAAGATCAAGAGATAGAAATAAGAGCATCATTCAGTGAATAACAGTCATGAACTGGATAATCTCACAAACTCTCAAACACACAAGTGTTTAGGTGAAATGTTTACACTCACATTCAATCAGAAATAGTAGAATCTACCATATGCTTGAATGTCCACCAATTCTACACTACTTTGAGTACATGTATTCACAAATCAAAAGGACTTTATTCAGGGTTTAAATGGAGTAAGATCAAACAGATGAAAAGAGATGTTTTATTCATGAGTGACTTCAAGCTGAACATCTTAATAGAACAAAGTGTTCAGTCACAATGTTAGTATATATTTGTACAAGATCAGTATATATGCCTTTTTTTTCTTTTTTCTTTTTTTTTTTTTATTTATTTATTTAGCATATATACTGAGTAAACTTTTCTTTTCTTGAGAAACACTCATCTGCTTGAGAAAAAAAAATATAACTGCTCTTAACACTTCAGAGTATAGGAAAAATGAGCAGTTAATAAGGCTCAAAGGGGTTTACTAAGGAAGGAATTTATGAACAGTGTTTATACAGTGTTTGAACAAAGTTCAAAAGAATTTTGAACAGTGTTTAAAACAAATGGTGAATCCTATTGCCTTTATCATTTTCATGCACACACATACCATGTAGTCTCAAAATGGTTTAATGCAAGTTCTAGAGAAACATACTACCTGATGAATATCACACAACAATAAATACTGATTGATAGAAAATGTATCAATCACTGATTTGGCTCAAACTCTCACAGGGTGTCGACATGAATCTGAACTCACCAAACTAATCAATGACACATCTCAAGTTTTATGGTTTTCAAAAGTACAAACAAGGAATCATCATGAACCATACCTTTGGAAACAGAATGTCACTTATCAGAGTTTAGAGTTCATCAATAACCAAAATTATTTATGAGAGGCAATGCACACAATATTCATAGACTCAGAGTTTAGGACTGAATAAACTAAGAGATGCTATAAATATGAAACAGTATCATGCTGTGTTGATTTACTGCACAAAGTCTGATTAGATTACAGTGACTCAGAAAGAATCATGATTTATTTACTGAGAATCATGCTTCATACATTTTTCTTCATTGGTGTTTTCATTCAGACAATAATCAATTCTGAATTCACTGAGTGTATCTAACATGTTAACAGTGTTTAACAGACAGACATGCTAACAGAGTTTAAAAAGTTTTTAAACATAAGCATGCATAACAGAGTTTAATACTAAGGTTTACATAGCACTTAGAAAACATGAGCAATATATATTAGAGATAAGTCTTTGAGTCTAACCAACATCTCTAGTCAAAACTAGAGACCATTCCTAGTTCATTGACCAGTCTTGTAAATGTAGCTTCACTCAATGGCTTGGTGAAGATATCTGCAAGTTGTTGTTCTGTAGACACAAAGTGAAGCTCAATGTTGCCTTCCTCTACATGCTCTCTGATGAGTGATACCTTATACTGATGTGCTTTGTCATTGAATGTTGCACTGGATTACCTGTCATTGCAATAGCACTTTGATTATCACAGTAAATAGGTATCTTGGTATACCTTAATCCATAATCCAGCAGTTGATTCTTCATCCATAAAATCTGTGCACAGCAGCTACCAGCAGCAATATACTCTGCTTCAGCTGTAGATGTAGATATTGACTTCTGTTTCTTGCTGTACCAGGAAACAAGTCTGTCACCCAGAAATTGACAACTTCCACTGGTGCTTTTTCTGTCTATCTTACATCCAGCAAAGTCTGCATCAGAGTAACCAAGAAGTTTAAACTCTGATTCTCTTGGATACCACAGCCCCAAAGTTATAGTGCCCTTCAGGTACTTGAATATCCTCTTTACTGCTGTTAAATGTGGTTCTCTTGGATCTGCCTGGAACCTTGCACACAAACAAGTTGCATACATGATATCAGGTCTGCTAGCTATCAAATAGAGTAGAGAACCAATCATTCCTCTGTAACTTGTCATATCTACTGATGACCCTGCATCTTTGTCCAATTTTGTTGCAGTTGCCATGGGAGTTGTTGCAGATGAACAGTCAAGCATACCAAATTTCTTGAGAAGGTTTCTGGTATATTTTGCTTGATTTATAAAAATTCCATCATCTGTTTGCTTCACCTGTAGGCCTAGAAAATAACTAAGCTCTCCCATCATACTCATTTGATATCTTGACTGCATGAGTTTGGCAAACTTCTTACAGAGTTTATCATTAGTAGATCCAAAAATGATGTCATCTATATATATCTGAACTAAAAGCAAGTCACTACCAGTTTGGAAGTAAAACAGAGTTTTGTCAATAGTACCTCTGTGAAATCCACTTTCAAGTAGAAATTTAGCAAGGGTTTCATACCATGCCCTTGGTGCCTGCTTAAGTCCATAGAGTGCCTTGTCTAACCTGTAGACATAATCTGGATATTTTGGATCTACAAACCCTGGTGGTTGTTCCACAAACACTTCTTCTTCAAGTTTTCCATTCAAAAATGCACTTTTTACATCCATCTGAAACACTTTGAATTTCATGTGGGAGGCATATGCTAGAAAAATTCTGATTGCCTCCAATCTAGCCACTGGAGCAAATGTTTCATCATAGTCTATTCCTTCCTGTTGTGAGTAGCCTTTTGCAACCAGTCTTGCCTTGTTCCTTGTGATTACACCCTCACTGTCAGTTTTATTCCTGAAAACCCATTTAGTACCAACAATAGATCTGTTCTTGGGCCTTGGTACAAGTGTCCACACTTCATTTCTTTCAAATTCATTTAGCTCTTCTTGCATTGCTGTTATCCAGTCAGCATCTTTAAGAGCTTCTTCCACTTTCTTTGGCTCAGTTTGTGACAAGAATGCATGAAACAGACATTCATTTGTTGTTGCACTTCTTGTCCTTACTTTTGCATCTGGATCACCAATAATCAAATCAGGTGTGTGAGATTTAGTCCATTTTCTTGCAGAAGGCAGATTGTTTCTGTCATCATGTGATCCTCCCCCTTGATCCATGCTCTCCTGATTTTCTTGGTGCCTTTCTTCATTTTCTGATGCTCCCCCTGAATGTGACTTCTCAGAATTATCAACAGAGTTTGAATCAACAAAGTTTGATTCAGAATCATCAACTGAGTCACTTTCAGTGTTTGAATTATCACTTTGATGTGATTCTTCATGCTCCCCCTCAACTGGTTCTTCCCTTGTTTCTGATTGAAGAGTTTCTTCAGTATTTACCAGTAGAGGTTCAGAGTTTAGATCAACAGAGTTTGTCAGATCAGTCTGATCAGAGTTTAGTTTTTCAGAGAATAATTCTTCATTTTCAAAGTGGAGTAGATCATGTTCATTGATATCTTCAAGTCCAGTTATTTTCTTGTCATCAAATGACACATAAATTGATTCCATGATCACTCTAGTTCTCAGATTATAAACTCTGAATGCCTTTGTTGACAATGGATAGCCAACAAAAATTCCTTCATCTGCCTTTAGGTCAAACTTGGTCAACTGTTCAGGATGAGTCTTCAACACAAAGCACTTGCATCCAAAAATATGAAAATATTTTAGATTTGGCTTTTTCTTCTTCACCATTTCATATGGTGTTTTACCATGCTTGTTGATCAGTGTTGCATTTTGAGTAAAACAAGCAGTTTGAACTGCTTCTGCCCAGAAATATGTTGGCAACTTTGCTTCATCTAGCATGGTTCTGGCAGCTTCTATCAAGGTTCTATTCTTCCTCTCCACTACACCATTTTGTTGTGGAGTGCCAGGTGCAGAAAACTCTTGTTTTATCCCTTTACTCTTGCAAAATTCTTCCATTGATGAATTCCTGAACTCAGTTCCATTGTCACTTCTAATTATCTTCACTTGATTCTCTGACCCTTTTTCCAGTTGTAATATATGTTCTGTCAGTGTTAATGCAGTTTCATCCTTCTTTGCAAGAAAATATACCCATGTGTACCTGGTATATTCATCAACAATGACTAGAGCATATTTCTTCTTTCCAAGAGACATCACATTCACTGGACCAAAAAGATCAACATGTAGTAGATGATAAGGATCAACAATTGAAGACTCAGATTTGCTTTTGAAGGAGACTTTTCTCTGTTTAGCCTTTTGACAAGAATCACACAGTCCTTCTACATTCAACAGGGACTTTGGTAGACCTCTTACAAGATCATTCTTGATTAGCTCATTGATGTTGTTCAGGTTCAAATGAGAGAGTTTCTTGTGCCATTTCCAACTCTCTTCACTGGACATTCTTGTAGACAGACACACTGCTTTGCCATCAGTGTTTGTTGACAATTTAATTTCATAGATGTTATTGTGTCTGTTTCCAACTAGAGCAACTTTCCCTGTAGATTTACTGATCACTTGACAATATTCAGGCTGAAAATCCACATGATATCCTCTGTCACAGATTTGACTCACAGATAGCAGATCATGCTTGAGTCCTGGAACCAGAGCTACATTTGTGATGATGACATTTCCAAGATTAATATTGCCATATCCCAGTGTATGTCCTATGTTGCCATCTCCATAGGAAACTTCTGGGCCAGCCTTCTCCTCAAACTCTGATAGCAGGGCTTTATTTCCTGTCATGTGTCCTGAACATCCACTGTCCACGACTAGGGTACTAACCCTGTTGCCCTGCAATCACAAACAATCACTGATTATTAGTTTTAAGGATCCAGACTTTCTTGGATCCTTTGACTTTCTTAATTCTGTTAGCTTTTGCAGCGGAATTCAAATTAACAGAGTTTAAGCTAACTTTTTCAGAGTTTACATTTGCAGAGTTTACTTTAACCCATTTCAAATTTGGCTTGGGTTCATAGTAATTATAGTAAATATCATGATAATCTCTGCAAGTGTAAATAGAATGCCATGTACTTCCACAGTGTTTGCATAAAGTCTGTGGTCTAGTTCTCACATAATCACTCTTTACTGCAGTTTTAGAGGGCAAAGAATTAATGTTCTTATTCTTACTGCAGAAACTAGCAAGATGATTAGTGCTACCACAATTAAAGCATGTTTTTCTAGGAGCTAATGAAGCAAGCATTGGCTTAATTCCTGATGTGATGCCTACTTTTCCATTTTTGTTTTTCTTAGGCAATCTCTGTTTGTTGACAGATTTTATCTCCTTAAGCTTATGCTTGAGTTGTTTATCTGTCATTAAACCAATGTTAGCCTCTTTAACAAAAGTTTTAGCATATGACTCTTTAACAGCCTTTTTCTGTGCTTCAGTCTTAGGTCCACCTGTTCCCATGACATTACCTTCAGATGAACAATGTGGTCTAACTTTTACCTGATTTTCAAATCTAAGTTCATCTCCTACAGAGTAACCTAGACCTACTGTATCTGACTGAAACACTTCTTGAGTGTCTTTACCAGAGTGTGTCCAAGTTTTAATGATGTGTTTAGTATCCTCCAATTCTGATTCTAGTTGCTTATACTTACCTAGCAACTCATGTTCAATAAACACTGCATCATCTCTCTCTTTTTGAATTTTATTCATGTTCTCTAGCTGTTCCTCAACAAATTTATTTCTTTCTTTGAGTTGAGAGCACTCAGTCTTTATCCTCTCATTTTCTAAAGTCTGATCCCTATAACTGATATGCAATGCTTTAAGATAAATTCTCAATTCAGTTATATTATCAGTATTATAAGCATAAGTAGTTGGGGGTACCTTGAGATCATCATTTTCAGTCTGAGTAGTAGCCATGAGAGCATAGTTGACTTCCTCATCTGAATCTGAAGTGTCTGCCCAATCTCTGCCTTTGGTGTAGAGTGCCTTTTCAGTTTTACCCTTCTTGCACTCAGGAGCATAGTGACCCATCTCCTTACACTTGTAGCATTGAATTTCAGACTTATCTTTCTTACCAGATTTGAAGTCCTTTCCCTCAGATTTCTTGAAATTCTTCTTGTCAGACTTTGAGTAGTCCTTGGAGAATCTCTTTCCCTTCTTGAAGTTCTTGTATCCCATCTTCTTGAAGGTCTTTACCATCAATGCAGCCATTTGCATCATCTCTTCATCATCTTCAGAATCAGATGATCCATCAGTGTTTGAGTCAACATCAGTGTTTGATGACTCATTCTCTGAATGTATGACTAAGGCTTTCCCTTTTGCCTTTCTCCTTGATGCCTCCTTCTTTGATGGTTTCTCCTCAACCTTAAGAGCAACAGACTTTGACTTTCTACTAGATCTTTTGTTTCTCTGCTCCAATTCCAATTCATGGGTTTTGAGCAGCCCATAAATTTCATCAATCTCTGTTTCACCAAGTTCATAATTATCTCTAATAGTGGTTGTTTTCACATCCCACTTTTCAGGTAGAGAAAGAAGAAACTTGAGATTTGAGTCTTCTAAATCATACTCTTTGTTAACCAATGACAAATCATTGAGCAGTTTACAGAATCTGTCAAATGTTTCTGTCATGGTTTCTTCAGACTTTGCCTCAAAGTGCTCATACTCCTGAGTGAGTATGTTTCTTCTGTTTTTCTTGATTGCAGGTGTTCCTTGACATCTGACCTCAAGTGCATCCCATATTTCCTTTGCAGTTGTGCAGTTAATCACTTTATTAGACATAACATTGTCTAATGCACTGTGAAGTAAATGTCTCAATTTTTCATCCTTTGCAATAGATGAAAGATCCTCAGCAGTTAGATCTTTCTTTTCTTTTGGAATGACCTTTGATTCCTCACCAGCAGCAGCAACAGATAACTTTGTAGGTTTGTGAGGACCTTCATAAATTCTATCAAGGTATTCTGGATCTGTAGCCTCCAGAAACATGGTCATTTTCACCTTCCAAATTGCATACTCTGATGGCCTTAGTATAGGAACCCTTATTGTTTCATACCTACTAACAGTAGTAGGGGCTTTCTCAGATGGTGGAGGTATCTCTGCCATTGATTACTCTTGTGTTTGGATCTTTTAACTGTAATAAAGTAACAGATTAGTCTCTGATACCACTTATTAGGTCAAATACACAATAAGCAATCAAATACTGTATGAGTAACTTAACAAGAACACACTGTTTAACAATTAAAAACTGTTTGGAATTAATAATTCCTCTCTCGGTGATGTAAATATCACAGAGAGCTGCTTAGGTTACAATCAATGAATTTCTCAATGTTCGATACCCTTCTAGGGTTAACCTAACTGTATTTATAGAACATACAGCTTCATACAATCAGTAACTGATTCTCCTAAAATCAAGCTATACAATTGATATCAATCACGATTGCTCCAGTCTTCCAAGTCAACTCAATCTCTTTGACAGCTTTCCAATCTTCAAAGATATTGTTTCCATATTTATCAATCTTCAAACACTGTTGACTCTTCAGACAATACCGCTACAGAGTTTACCAGCCTCTGTTGCGCTTCCAGTCAGTGTTTAACTAAACTCTGACTGCTTCCAGTTAAACTCTGTTTTGTCACTATAGCTTCCAAACACTGTTCTCATCAATCATTTCTAACACAGTCCAAAATATCTTTGAAACCATATGCCATGCATTAATGAACGTAGTACCAATATAAGGTATGAGATGAAGTTACAAGGTAACTCAAAATGTAATTGTTCCGAAGAAATATCTGTTATGTCAAAGATAAGCAAGATATTATCAAATTTTTCATAATAGAGGAACTTGCAGGAAGAATATTGCAATTCCAGTTCAAACACTTTTCAAACCTGCCAACAATGATAATGTTGCAGAAAATTTCCAACATTGAGTGATGAACTAATACTGGAGTTTGACGCGCCAGGAGACATAGCATTTACACGATGATCAGTCGCATGTTATGCTCCCCACCTCTTGTTCTCTACATGTAGAAGGAAGCACCGACGGATTTACTTGTCTACCGCCCTCTGGAACCCCCTCGGCCAACGGTTGGGCCATTTGCTGGACCGGCACCACTGGGTCACTTACACATCTCCTAGTTCATTTCACATCCATAACTTTGAAACGTAAAGTTCATCCCCCTTTCCCCAAGTATATTACTTATTGATAGGACTCCACAAAGTAGTCGTATCTAGTTGGAAAGGAAAATTCACCAATATTTCCCAAGCTGATGCTTGTTAATGGATATAAACTTGTTCCATCAATTTTTACCCCTCGAGCGTTGAGGAGGTAACCAAACAGATTCCTATCGATGTTTGAAAGAATCAAGATGTGAGTGACGAGATAGTTTAACAAGTATAGGACCGGGCAATCCAATAAATAACATCTCTCAAGTGAGGTCCCCTTATATATGTTTGGAAGTTGAGCGAGTATTTAAATATTCTTTAAGATAGATTTAAATGAAAATAAAGTTTGGGAACCTCCCCTTGATAACAATAGTCATGAAATACTCCGAAATATTTTACACCATATCTGAAGGTGATAGATGGTCTTTGAATAATATGAATCATTATAAAAAGAACTTAAAAGAATATAATAAATATTCCAAGAATATTTATTAAATCATTAATAATTGAGGAATATGAATAAATCCTAATATTACTCGTAGGTAATCCTCGAATGATTATATAGAATTATTTACTGAATAACTATCTTCTTTAAATGAATATTCAAAATAATATTCATTAATTAAATAAACTCAAATAAAGTTTTTAAGATAATATTCACTAAATAAATCAAACCTTAAATGAATATTTGAAAATAATATTCATTTAATAAATAATATTCTAAATAAATATCCAACTAATATTCTTTTGGTAATCAAAACTTTAAAGGAATATTCGAAGCAATATTCCTTAAGTAAATAGAACTTCGAATGAATACTTTAAAATAATATTCATTAAGTACATAAAACCTTAAATGAATATTCAAAATAATATTCAATTAATAAATAAATCCCAAATGAATATTCAATTGATATTCATTAAACAAATAATATTCTAAATGAATATCCAAATAATATGCATTTAACAAATAATATCCTAAATGAATATCCAAATAATATTCATTTAGTAATCAAAACCTTAAAGGAATATTCGAAATAATATTCCTTGAGTAATTAGAACTTCCAAAGAATACTTTAAAAATAAATTTTATCAAATTACATAAAACTTAAATGAATATCCGAAAGTGTTATTCATTTAATGAATAAAATTCCAATGAATATCAAAGTAATTATTCATTAATAATCAAACTCTAATGAATATTCAAAAATAATATTCATTTAATATTTCTCGACTGAGATAATACTCAAATAACATTTCTCGAAAGATTTCCAAGTAGTTGATACTTTTATGGGAATATAAATAATGTTTACTAATAACATTCCTCAAAATGAGTACTACTCTGTCGTTGGAATCCCTCCGGGTTTCCACGGCTATCTATATATCACAAAATACCGACTCCCGGTCTTATATTTAAAGAATAAATATCATACGCCCTTCACTAAGGTTCTTAGCAAAACAATCCTGCTTATAACTAATAATTCATATCTAGTCTATAAGCCAATATCAATTCAGGGAACAAGTATTCCAATATACTTTGAAAACAAGCATACATGCTATGGCATATATATAACAACAATCATATGTATTATCACAACAACAGTTCCAAGGTATTGGAAACTTGCCTGACAATCCTGTAGGGGTAACGTGCCTCGTGTCAATCCGGTGATCTATAAATAGTCACAATAACCGAGGTCAATAACTTAACACTTTTTAAAAGGCTAAGTATACTTAAATTAAGTCGAAACACGTTTTCGAGTTATCTCGTTAAACATCCTTTAGTGCAATTCTCTTTATTATCGCTATGACCCGTCATTCGTCCACTACAAAGACACGTCACTATACTTACACTTGGTATATACTTAAGTCACGTAAGTTTTAAGGTCGATCATTTACGAACCAAGATTATACCTCGAGATTTATCGCCCGTTTTCTAAGTCATTTACCAAAGTCATAACCAAGTATGCTTCTAGGGGTTCATTCGCGTTTAACCTTGATTCGATCATTTTTATAAAATTGGAAAATGATCCATTATACATGTAGTTTTCTCTCACACCTTCCTTTATACCTCTAATATTTAATTATCAAGATTTGCCACTGATTTCGTGGTATTAAAGGAATCCAATTTCAGTTACGAACTTTCGTTTACGGTTTCGAACCACTTTTACGAATTTAATCATAACTCCTAAACCGTAAGTCCATTTCATACGAACTTTATATCAAAACGAAGCTTATAACATAATCTAGCTTCTCATGGCAAAATACGAAACTGTACAGTGAGTTTTATCAACTGTGATGCTCGGTTTCTTAAGGTTTAACGAAAATCGGGAATTACGACGGCTATAAATCGAATCTTTCCAAATTCCAAACTTTCCAATAATCATAGTTTCCATTCCAAACAACATATACATATTATTTAACCATGAACTAAGGCCAAGCAATTCCTTTCCGTTCATCTAAAGTATTTTAATCCTTACCAAAACCCAATCATAATCATGCTTATAATCACTAATAACATAACTAAGCTTAAATCACCAAGAACATGCATAATCTCCAAGTAAGATCTAGGGTTTCAAGTGTGTTATACCTTCCTTGGGGTGTGTATGCACTTAGTAAGCCTTGTATAGCCTCCATGAAGCTTAGATCATCAACCAAAATCAAGATCCAAAAGTTTTGTTCTTGAGGTTACTATTCATCATCCACTTTGATGATTTTATTGAAAATGGAAAAAGTGGTGTTTGAGGCTAAGATTTCTAGGGTGTTTTTTTTTATGAAATATAAGATCTATGATAAAAATTTGGAGATCAAACAATGGTGGGAAGGTTGGTTTTGGTTCTTGAATTTCTTCAAAAGCCGAATGGCTTGTAATGGGGGAGAGAGAGAGAGAGTTTTTTCTTGGTTGCTTGCTTTGTTCTCATCCAATCTTGTATTATTGTAATGTCTTTGGATAATATCTAGCATAAAGTAGCTTTATTAAAGCTAATAGGTCATTGCATGCATCACTTGAGCCATGTGTTGGTTTATCTTGTTTTGTAAGCTAAGCACTAAGTTAGCTCCTAATTGATCTAGTTCCTTTGGTAACTACTTGGTTACTTGATTCTATCCACTTGCACATGCATGTACCTTGGTTCTCTGCTTGTTTCTTTGTCAGGTTATTGCTCATTTCATTGATCGTTCGGAGGGATATCTCAAGGATTTCTAGTTAGGGTTTTACCGAAAACCTCCTTAATAATTATAATACCATTCTCCACCTTTCTTAATACTTCCCGAATTTAAATTCCTTAAATCCCTTAAATAAATCCTCAAGTCTTGCAGTGTCCAGGGAAATCTCGGAGAAAATAAAAGTGCTTTTTTTCTGAATCTGATGTCGTTTACATACACTTATTTCGCCCCTAGATCATTAATACGAACTCAGAAATCCGTTCTGAATACTTCTATATAGCGTCGTCTAATAATATTCCTATTTCCACCAAAAACACTATTCATTCTTTATTCCATCTTTATTCCTTATATCTATAAAAATGTCCTTGTTCTCTTTCGGGCATTCCTTAACCCTTTTACGAAACCACTGGACTAACAACAAATATTGATTTGGATGACACAAGAATATCTCCTTCCTCTTTGGAGTGCCATAACTTAATTCTTAGGAGATAGATTATTTTAATCTAGGTTGTCAACCCATTGCATTCTTCATGACATATAATCATTTAAATCTATACCCATTCACATTCATTGTTAATACCTTGTAGTCGGAGTCACTGTTCATTCTTTCATCAATATATAAAAAGTTTTAATTCTACCGAAAATTTAGGATCTTACATTATGGATTGAAGCAAGCCCCAAGAGCTTGGTATGAAACTCTCTCTACTTTTCTCATTGAGAATCAATTTACAAGAGGTGTAGTGGACAAGACACTGTTCAACAAGCACCATGGCAAGGACACCATTCTAGTTCAGATTTATGTTGATGACATAATCTTTGGTTCTACAAATAAGAAGTTGTGTGAAAAGTTTTCATCTCTTATGAAGAGCAAATATGAGATGAGCATGATGAGAGAACTGTCATTTTTCTTAGGTCTACAAATTCATCAAAAGGATGATGGTATCTTCATAAGTCAATCGAAATATGTTAAAGAACTTCTTAAAAAGTTCAACATGGAAGATGCATCACCTGCCAAGACACCTATCTCTACTGCAACCAAACTGGATTTGGATCATAAAGGAAAGAAAGTGGATTCTAGTATCTACAGAGGCATGGTGGGATCGTTGCTATACCTAACTGCTAGCAGACCAGACATTATGTTTGCTACATGTCTTTGTGCAAGGTTTCAAGCTGATCCAAAAGAATCACACTTGGTAGCAATCAAGAGAATCTTTAGATATCTCAAAGGTACTCCAAACCTAGGCCTTTGGTATCCTAAAGATACTGGATTTGATTTGGTTGGTTATTCGGATTCGGACTACGCTGGATGCAAGATTGATAGGAAAAGTACAACAGGAAGCTGTCAATTTCTTGGTGGAAGATTAGTGTCATGGGTAAGAAGCATCATTTTGTATCTACCTCAACTACAGAAGCTGAATATATTGTAGTTGTAAGTTGCTGTGCTCAAATTCTTTGGATGAAAAATCAGCTAATGGATTATGGTTTAGAGTTATCCAACATTCCTATTTATTGTGATAACACTAGTGCCATAACTATCTCAGACAATCCAGTTCAACACTCCAGGACAAAGCACATTGATATCAGGCATCATTTCCTAAGAGAGCATGTTGAAAAGGGAACTGTGAAGCTGATTTATGTTCCAACAGAAAAGCAACTTGCAGACATTTTTACGAAGCCACTAGATGAAGCAACCTTCAACAGGTTGGTAAGTGAATTGGGAATGCTAAATCCGGTATGTTAACCTACTAGTTTTTACATTTTCAATGTGGTTAAATTGCAACTTGTGACCGTAACCTTCAATGTTACTATCATGAGAAGTTACTGTCCTATGTGCTACTTGTTTATTTGACAGCATGTTTGCTATGACTATGCTAAATCTAAATCACATGCCTGTTTTAATTTTTGTAATGAGTGGTCACGTGGCATTAACTTATTTCATACGCGTGCTTGGTGATGAGTATTCGTGTCATTTGAAATGACCCCGGGTATTTGTCAATCTTTTTAACTTAAAGTTTAATTACTTTATTAAAAAGAAGAGTTTGGGAAACTGAAACGTCACCTAGGGTCCTATAAAATGTGCACGAGACTAAATATCATCTCACACTCAATCACTCACGCCTTGAGAAAGAAAAGGAGGATATCTACAATGGAGAACAAGGATGTCATTTCTCAGAAGCCAAAATTCTGGTATGAACCAGGTCATGAAGAGGAAATAGAGGAGCTCTTCAAGGTAATGGACGAAGCGCTGAAAGAAGATTTGGCAGAGAAAGAGAAAGCTGCCAAGGTCAAGGTCGAGAAGGATCTTGAAGACTGGTTGGAAATGCTAGTCTTCGTCGAGGTTCTTCTTCAGGAAGAAGGGCTAATGATGAAACAGTTCTAGTGGAACTGTATGAACTTGCTTCTGATGATGAAGAGGATGTATATTATTTTTAATGTTTAATAAAAAGAATCTTTTCATCTTTTGCACTGTTCATGCTTTTTCTGTTAGATTCCCCTACCTTGGTTATCTGCTGGGTATTGCATGTGTCTGTTTACTTGTTTGTGTGTATGGATGTTTGTGGATGCGTGCTAAAACTAACAAATATGTGCATAAATTGATTAAAATGCTATTTGATAATTTTCGTTTAAGCAATAGGCAAAGTTGATTAAAATTCATGACATAAATTCTTTCCGCTTAAGTTGTTGTCAATAAGTGAAGATGTTGTCACGATGTGCCTTGACAGCAAGTTTCTTAGGTGACACAATGGAAAAAGTCTCTGTCATGAAATTTAAAGGAAATTGTATAAATTGCTTAATGATGACAGTATGTTCTTGCGACGATGTTACTGTCAAGCAAAACCTGCTGTCATCCTCTAAAAATTACTAATGAATTTGTTACAGTGCACAGGTTACTGTAAAGATTAGTGGACCGAATTAATTGGGATTTTACCTCCACGATTTACAGCCACTAAAAAGTAACTACCCACGACACCACATGACTGATTAATGGGCTAAGACATTGCTACTTTCCTTTTTCTCAGTAAGACATTTGCTATTTTCATGTAAGCAACTGTCAAACACATAAACACACAACTTTCAACAGAACCTCTCTCTCTCAAAAGCAAAAATCTCTCTCCAAAGCTCAAAGCAAGAAATGGCACCCAAATAATCCTCTTCTCAAACTAACTTTGCTAGTATTCTCACTGCTGGAGATGCTGGTGAAGGTTTTAAAGGACTCGTATCCTTTATCAACAAGTCCTATCTGGGTCATGCTATAACATCTACATCATCCTTGAACCTAGAAAGACTTGAAGAATTCTGGAACACTGCGTATGTTCCAGGAGGTGCAGGAAAAGACACCATACAATGCAAAATTAAAGGAGTTACCTGCATCCTCACAATCAAAGGCATCAACGAAGCTTTGGGAACTGGACTGCAAGTTAAGGAATCATACAAGGAACTTGCAAGTGATGAAACCCTAAAGAATTTTTTCTTGAAAATTGGGTATTCTGGTCCTGTTCTTGAAGAGGGTACATCAAAATGGTACTCGACTGGTGAAATGGACAGAAAGCATTTGAGGAAAGAATGGAGCATGATTTTTGATGTCATGGTGAAGGTTTTCTCAACCAAAACCTCTGGATGGAATGGAATTCCCTCCTATATCAAGAAGCTTACTCACTCTCTTGTCCATGAATACAAAGTGGATGTAGGAAAGTTGCTTAGGAGTCAACTCAAGTCAGCTCTAAGCAGGAAGGTACATGTCTATCCTCGATTTCTTACTATGTGTTTGAATTCATTATGTGGTATTGATGATAATGCATCTCTCACTATAGAATGCAATGTTTTGAAAAGAAATACACACACATCACTCAATTCACAAAATTCAAATGCACTTATTCCACTCTGTTTCACCAAGCACATGGCTGATCAAGAGCCTCATCTTGATGTAGCACTACCCTCTGGGTATGTTGTTTTCTCCCTTGAGAATGAAGCTGAATTAGACCCAAATTCAGTTAACCCACATTCTACTCCATACATTCCTATCAGATCATCTAGATAACCAAAGACCACAAAAACAACTTTGCAAGAATCCAAGAAAAGACCCTTGGAAACTTGTGTTGGTAGTAGTTCTGAGAATGTTGAGGGAGAAACTGCACATGATGCAGTAAATAAGGATGTTAGTGAAAGTGAACCCACAGTGGTTCCTCTTGAGCCTAAGAAGAAGAGAGCTAAGAGGGCCAAAGCCACTGTCAGCCATCCCACAGTCTCACAAAAGGCTGTGGAGGATAAAAGGGAATCAAACACATCCCTAGGTGCTTCTTCTTAACAAGAAGTATCTATTGAAGCTGGCCTGTCTCCCAAGGCATCTTGTAAAGAGTCAGCACAACCTCATGTACTCACTCATGAGGAGCCTACACTTGTAGAAATGTACACAGAGATAGGGCACAATGAGGCTCATGAAACTTCTACTCTTGATGTTCCACAAGTTACCCCTGTGGAACAGCCAAAAATCTCTTCTAAACCATCATCTTTTTTATTATCTAATCCAACAATTATTTCTTCTCAACAACCTAGAGATGGGGACAGTCCCTACCCTTCAGGTTTTGATCATCCATCTCAAGTCATGGATGAGCCCCCATCAAGTGGTCCACAAGAACCCATTTCTCAAAATGAAATGGACACCACTCACTCAAACACTGAGCTAGATCAAGATGGTACTCTGCTAGAAAATGAAACAGCCAACATTTTGGTCAAACTCCAAAGAGCAACTGACCTTCAAGAAGTTGTTGTCACAGCCTCAGCTGCTGTCAAGGACACCACAAAAGTTGTTGTCAACCTACTTGTGGACAGTAACATTTTGGGTAAAGATGTTATAACCTCTACACAGCTTGATCATGATACTGTAATTGTTGAAGATGCTTCAGATGATGATCAACTAACTATCTCTGCTTTGAAGGTACAATCTAAACTTTCTACTTCTTCAACTAAAATTCATGCAAGTACTGCTCATACCCATGCATCTAGGATGAGTGAGGGAAGAGAGATAAAAGAAAAGAGAGGTAAGCATAAAAATGTAATGCAGCCAAACGAGCTGGCAAAAGGTGAGGGACTTGAGCATGTCCAGAGTGATACTGAGGGAACCCCACACACAAAGGCACTAGGCCTTGAGAGTCATTCTGTGAGGAGTGATGAGATCACTCAGAAAAACAATGAGTGTGTGAGAAACCCCATAGCCTTCTTGCCCCAGTTTCTTCCTTTATATCCAAAAAGGTTGAGAACTGGTGGTCCTTCTAAACAAGCTGAATCAAGGTTGGAAGCCCTTGAGGACAGATGTGCATCCATGGAAGCTAAACTTGATGCTC
This sequence comes from Kitagawia praeruptora, assembly GCA_037693485.1. Lineage (NCBI taxonomy): Eukaryota > Viridiplantae > Streptophyta > Magnoliopsida > Apiales > Apiaceae > Kitagawia > Kitagawia praeruptora. The sequence continues at coordinate 160,269,038 of CM075344.1, read as the reverse complement.
TGTCCACTATGGTAGCTATTGGTTTTGCTGATATTCAACAAATTCTTCTTTCATTCTCTGCCATCCTTAGTGCTGCCAACTCAACTAAGGGGGAGAAAGTGGTAGATCAGAATGAGGGTAAGGGAGAGAAGGTGGTAGATCAGAATGAAGCAAACCTGGTAGAGAAGGAGAAACAAGGTGGAGCTACAAGTGAGGGGGAGCCAAGAAGTGAGGGGGAGCAAGTTTCAAAAGAAGATGGAGATGAAAGTGAGGGGGAGCAAGAGAAAGAAGAAAGAAACTTTGGTGAAGAACTAAAGGCAGCTGGAGATGGTGAATTGATTGAAGGAGAAATAGATGGTGAGGCAATATTGTTATCCAAGGAAGTGTTGGAGCAATTAAAGGGGACTCAAAAGTCTAAAAGTACAGTATTGCCTCCACTGAAAATCAATGAGCCAAATCCTGAGGAAGTCGAATCTCCATTCCAAAAGTTGCAGAAGGAATGGAAAGAAAAAGAAATTCAAAATGCTCTGGGTAAAGGCAAAGGAAAAATGCCTGAGTATGTGAACATATCTACTGGAACTACTTGGTCAGATGGAAGTGAATATGCCCTTGAAGATGCATAATTGATGATGGTTGATCACATGGAGAGTACTTTGAACAACAAGGATGAAGATTTCAGTAAGTTGGTGGATGAATCAATTAGTGAAGCAGGGGGGCTTTTACAAAATTGGCATCAACACTGAAGAGCAAAGTAATAAGTATCTCTGTGAGAATCAACTTGGAAAGAAGGTGGGCTGTTCAGGTTTATTTGAAGAACCGTTTGACCATATTCATCACAATGCAACTTTTACAAAGTTTGCATGCTAGAGTACTCCAAGTCCTTGGAACCTTGGTAGTCAGAAATTCAACAATCTTCATTGATTGTTTGATAGCACAAATTAAAAGGATGGTTGAAGACAAACTCCCTGAGGTGATTCAAAATCCTTATGATGTGTGTTTTAGAAGGCTCACAAAGACAAGAGCAAAAAGGTTGGATTTCTTACCATTGGATAGGATCTCAGGACTAAGCACTGAAACAATCATGACAGTGCTGAAGAAACTTCTCAAATCCAGTATCACCAGTGATAAGGTTAAAGCTATCAAAGATATTCACAGGCTGTTAGCAAAAAGAGATGAGGAAATTAGCTCAATCATAAACAAGCTGATCTCTGATGCTAATGCCAATGTGGGAGGAAGCTGCAACTATGATGATACTTTAGATGATGATGAGGATGAAATTGGAGGAAGTGGTGGACCTGGAAAATTCAGGAGTTCTAGGAGAGAAGCATACGAGAATGTTGCTACACAAACTCAGATGGATGCTACCCAAGAAGAGCAAGAAACTCCCATTACTGAAAAGAAAGATGATGTCAATGATGAAGGGGAGTTAGAAATTCTTGAAGCCTTGGAGGCAAGTATCTTGAGACTGGTAGTTGAATGCTTTAATGTTGAAAAAGATACTGTCAACAAGGATACTTTCAAAATGGCTGAAGACACCCAAGTGAAAGATGCTGTCAAGAGCCAAACAGTAGAAGCTGTCAAAGTTGCTATCATGAAAGATGCTGTCAAGGATCAACTTGAAGAAACTATCAAGGTACGAAAGCTTGTTAAGAATTTCACATCTAACAGAAGAAAGACAAGAGCACAAGCCTATCGTACAACCAAGATAAAAGGGAAGACAGTTGCAGCAGCAAAGAAAAAGAAGCACGGAGCAGTTTTGACAGAGAAGCCCATTGATAAGAGAAAAGTAAATAGTTTTGAACTATTGAAAAATTCAATTGATGGGAGCATTACATTTGTCTCAATGGAACTAGACCCAGTCAACAAAAACGTACGCAAGTATGATCTCAAGGACTGTGGAACTACATGCATAACTGTAGAACCAGATTTCACTATGGATATAGTTTCACATGTGGTAGGGATTCATGATCTTTCATGCAAAACGGTAAAGGTAAGAAGAAGAATTGATTTCTTTATTCTGGAAAGGATGATCACTCTCATGGAAACAGACCAAGATGTTTCCAGCAGTATCTTGGAGCATGTCAAAGAACACTATGCTAAAAGATATGCTGAATTCTATGAGAAGTATGGTGATTGGAGAGCACATGATGATGCAGACCCGGAAGTTAGCTATGATGGGGAACCAATGCCTGATGTGAGCCTTACAGAAGCACATCGTCTGTTTACAAGGGCTGACATGGATGAATATGAAGCAGAGCAAGCTTCTCAGGCTGCTAGAGCTAAATCATCCCAACCTACCAAACATACCAAACCTGCAACATCTCCCAAACAAAGTGCTGAAGACCTAGAAGCTCTACTGAAGGAAAGCCACAAGAAAATCAACAAGCTATTTGTTATGCTAAATTCACGCAAGCGCACGTTGTCACAAGTAATATATGATTAAATCAAGTTCGTTCCCACAGAGATCTAGAATGGTGTTCAATTCAGTAAATATGCCTATGCAACAATGTATGGTTTTAACTCACTGCTAAGAAAAGTAACAAAATTGAGATTTATTATCTAAATTAACTAAGTGCAAATTATAAAACTAAGAATTAGACAATTAATGAGAGTAAAAATTCGAATTACTAATATGAGAATAAAACATGGAATCCTAGTTTCATCATCTACTTCACTTAGAGTTGCAGCCTTTAATTAAAACATGCGATGGTTTTGATATCTGATCGAATAACACGAAAAGAGTAAAAGTTACCTCTCGGTATACTAGTACCAATCTACACATACATCCACAAAAGAGATAGAAGATGAATAGGCACCTATTATGTTTAGACCCTATATCTCTATAGAATTTGAAAACATAAAGGTTGAAGCACAAGTTATCCACTTAGATCACATAGGGCAGTATAAGTATTTTCATCTCACACCACAATCATATTGATAACAATTATGAACCTATACTAGCATGGCAAGTTCTAAATCTCAAGATCCACTTTCACTTCACAAGAGATTAACAATTCAATTTAGATGTTAGCTACACATCTAAAAGCATTAAGATTAACCATACGAGGATATCAAGAATTCACCACACATAAATCTTTAAGACATGCAAACTACTAAGCTACATAGATAAATCCACTAGGATCCCATGACAACGATTAGTTCATAACTAAACCTTTCGTCACCATGGGATTTGATGAAAACATGGTAAATAACAAGATATGAATAAAAGACGTAATTATATTAATAAACAAGAGTTTGAGAAAACAAATCTATAATCCAAAGTAACACAAAGGATGAAGTAGATCTAGATCCGTTGCTTGTCACGAGCGTTGAACCCTTCTCTCCTTTTCTCCCTTGCAGATCTAAGCTGGTTACAATAATAAAACTATGATAATGTGTATATATCTATTACAATGGTAGGATGTGTTTAAATAGGCTATAAAAGTCTTGCCCAGCAAGAAAATACCAAAACAGAATTATAATAGAACTAGGATTATTGCCCGCTTCGCATGGGGTATTAATTTTTTTTATTTATAAAAATTATTTATAAAATATTACTTTCCATTAATGTAAAAAAAATATGTTATACAAAAATTATTTTAAGTTAATAACATAACTGATAAAACGATATTATGAATTAGTTGGTTTATACACAGAATATGTAACCATGAAATTGAAAAAAAAATAAATAAATCTATCTCTATGTTCAGAATTGCAGCTTAACAACAACACCTTTTCACTGAATGTAAACTATTTACATTAAACATAAAGATACTTGTGCTGGTTCCTATATAAATATCAACACATCAAAATGATGACTTTACATTAAAATGACTTCTAGGATTCAATATTGCTGAGCACATTGCACTCTCTCAGCTCCTCCGTGCATATCATCAACCTCATCACATTTAGAGCACGATTAGATACAGAAATGAGCACCATTATTAGTTTACAGTAATCTAAAATTCAGATTTATGTACCATGATTGACTTACTTGGCATTTTGAGAATAAGAAACTTTAGTTGTCCATTCATATAAAGGCCTTTCATGAAAGTGGATTCCGATTGACCTGTGAAAGAGAAGATATATTTGATTAAAACTATGATCCAGGCAGAGACAAAAATCTTCATAGAAATGCAATAATGTTTGTCACTGCAATAAGCATAAAGCAGTAATTAATTCTTTTTATGCAGTAACAATATAAGTATAATGGCATATAGACAATCATGTCCTTGTACGACTTATATAACTTAAAGGATGTCTGTTCTAAGAAACTAAAACACTATTGGTATTCTTGACATATTTTAAAATGGATTTATAATAGGACTTTGGAAATCGCTAAGAGAAAGCTAATGCACTCAAAAGGGAGAGAAGTAATGAGTTTAATGATCGCAATAAAATAATGGCACTAAAAAATGAAGCTAACTTTAGAGAAGTTTAGGCTTACATATGTAACATATGGTCTAGATACATCCAAAATTTCGATCTGCATATGAAAGAAGAGAAGAGATTTGAATCTTAATTTAGAAAGAAGAGAAGAAATTGTGGAATATATCAGTACATTAAGTAAGCGAAAAATAATGTGCAAAAGAAAAAAAAACATAACATCACATCGTAAGTAGTACATTGGGAAGATAATTATAAGAATAAAATTAAAATAAATACCAATGAAAGAGGTGAGAAATAGGAGAGGTTAACTTTTAAAAAGGGACATACCTGAACATGTCCATAAATTTTGAACCATATACCTAAAGCTCAAGCATATCAAACTGCTTTATGTATAGCTATAGATATTTGCACCAATATATTCATATTAGGGAGGTATAAAAATTTTCATAAACCTCATTTAAAACTTTTACTTTGTGATGATTCCTGCTTTAAATTTAAACACGGCATTCACAACAAAGACACGATAATATGGGAGAGCAAAGTGAATTCATACATTACAATAAGTACGAAAACAACCAAGATATATAATATCAAAATAATACTGAGCATAATAACTATCGTAGGCTTAAGCACGGAAAAACAACAAAAAACTGTCAAGAACTTGAATCAAACAGTTGGGCATTAAAAACTTTCATGACTAAATTATACAGCAAATCATACAATCCAAAAAGAAGCATGTTAAAATGCAGCATGAAACGAATTAGAAGTCATGAATTTGATGCAAGCTAATAAAAACTCGACGAAACTTTAATTAATGTCACTTACATATTCCTCATTTTTGCATCATAGTAACCCACATATAATATAAACATAAAAATAGTTTTGGAAAGTCAAGAAATATCTTTCTCACCTCAAGAATCTTAATGTAAAAGATGTATATAACTTTCTTATGCTCAGAATACATAGGCCTGCAAAATGGTATTTCATTAATACATGGTAAAAGAATCTGGCTATAAAATTAAAATAAAAGTGCAAATAATGTCATATAAGATCTAGGAATGAGTAATCAAATGTTTGTGCTGCTAACCTTGCAATAGGCATTATAAATCCATGTAACTAAAATTCTTTACAATTTCTTATAATTTGATGTAGTTGCATTCTTACACAGCTACAACAAAGGATAGGAAATAATTGCACGCAGGGAGAAGAAAGCATGCTTATTTGTGAAAGGACCTTAAATAGGCAACAACCTTTACATATCATTGTTTAATAACGGCGATTGTCCAAAAGCCCACATATATATATACACATACACGGACACACATACATGCATAAAAAAGAATTATCCCTAATCGTAAAGTTAAAAATTTAAACAATCACCAGAATTCATTTAAGCATTATATGTCAAACACTTGATGAAATCTACACTAACCTGAACATATGTGTTAAAAAATGAAATCAACAACTAATCAAAAGTCGAAAAGTCGAAAAACATTTCTTGGCATCGCCTCCGGCGATACCTCGATTTTTAAATAAAATATTTAAATTTAAAAATTATAATATATTAGTTTTTGTGACTTATTCTTTTTTTTTGTGCACATCATTTAACGTGCATAAAAATGATAATTTTGTCTGCTTCACACCATTGATAGTTTAAGATTTACATTGAACACTCCCGATCACATCCATATATAAGAAAGAAATTACTATCGCAAAATTCACTTTGCATATTACCAAGCTTTTGTGTCAGTAGAAACAGTAGCATTTCCATATATAATATTTAAGGCCACTGCATATATGCTGGCTTGTACATTTGTTTATTGTAACTTTATTACGCCATTATAGCATCACAAATTTTGACACCAGGTAGTCAAAATCTATTAATTGCTATCCAATATTGGCTGAGCTACGTTTTACAAAAATCATATTTAATCGGCAAGTGTTCTCAAGGACATGTAACTTATTGTGTATTTTGTATCTAATTAGTCATGTACGCCAACATAGGATGGCTGGTTGTGTAATTGGTGGTAATAATTAGGGCATTCATTTGGAATTAAAATAGTTTTATCATGCAGTGAAATATAGTAATTTGTGTATATTTGTTGAAGTACTAATTGGATATACATACATATGCAGTGAACTCACTGACCTGATGTCATTAAGAACGATGTCTCTTTTATGTGCACCATTGCCTCTGGTTTCTCTACGACCATAGCTACTGACTCTCCCGATCACATCTGTTTAGAGAAAACAGTTAATGTTTGTGTGAAACCTATAATCGTGTGTATTCATGATCTGGTTGTATAGGTGTTACCTATTAATAGGTCCACATTTCCAACCATGATCCTCACAGCATCAAATTCTTTCAGCTCAAACTTGTATTTCGGGACTATGCCGGTCCACCTGTTCATCTCAACCATGAAAGTCACTTACAGAAGTTAAACTATATGTATGTTTTCCAAAATCATTTATACAATTCAAATATATTAATACGTAGGGGCAGAGCCACATGGAACCGAGAGGTTCCAGCCACATACCCTGAACTTTATAGATAATTTAGTTGTATAATTTCTACTATATATGGAGTATGTTGCCGAGTTGGTTTAGGGTATACCATTTAGGTTGTTTTCACCATCTGGTCAAGTGTTCAAGTCCATTGTCCACCATTTTTTTTGCTTTTCTGGATAGAGTACCCTGGAATCAAAAGTTGCCTCAGCCACTGTTAATACGTACATACATATGATGATGATGATGATGATGATGATAACGTTTTAAATTTCAATATGAGATTCAAGTTTAGCAAAGCATTTCAGATAATTCACAGTAAATTATAGAATAGACAACAGACATTTTCAACATATTTCATTTAATAAGTTTACGGTAACAATCTTCAGTTTAAGATATGGCCAAAGCCAGACATACCATCATCTAAGATCTACTATAATGACACATACTCCCCCTCATTTTTCTCGGGTACATCTCAGGTGTATAACTGGACAATTTTCTGACAACATTTCAAAAGTGACAATTTGGAGTAATCTATATATATACACCGACAAAGTCACTGAGTGAACCTCCTATATAGTGTAGATATATAATTTAAATTTGTTGCATGAAAACTGATATACTAAAGGAAGATTGTTATTTGTAGCGTCTGAATCCTGAAAGATCGAATAAGTTATGTATTCACCGTGCTTAGAAACAGTCTCATTTGTAATTGGCAAGGTAGCATCATAAAAAGATTTAATAATTCTAATAACATTAAATAATCTATGAACAAAAATGTATATCAAAATTAATTTCATTTTTATCAATACATTAATAGCCTGCTTATCTTTAAAAACATGTCTACAAAATGAAGAATCAAACTAATCTTTAACATACGATTGATTCTAATTAGAAGTAATGGTCAGCAAGCCAAATTTTGTCTATTCTAAGCATTAGGCACTAATATTAGCTTAGGATGACTTGATGAAATCTAGAATCATAAGTAGTAATATAGTGCCCAGATTCTCCGATTATGGAAACTGGTTCTTTAACACAATTTTGTATCAATGAATATGTAATTGGATCCTATCATCAGTTTGGTGAAATTCGTTCTAATTGGGTACTATATTCAAACACTTGACATGCAAACACTTGATCAAATTGAACATGACATTTAAACTACAAAAAAAGAGATACTGACATCCAATTAAATAAGCACAAATCATGAACATATTTGTCCTAGAATTCACTCCCAACTATAATCAATTAGTGAAACCAAATTTTAACAATGATGATGCAATATAACTACACTCTTACCAAAAAGATTTAGAGATGAATTAAAGAGCTACTATATCTAGCATTTGGATTGCATACATACCGAACTCTTTCATCTTTCCTTTGTCAAAAGGAGGCACTATAATAATACTGTTGTAGCAGTAAACCTTTCTTCTTTACCTCATGATTTAGTGTGCATGTAAATTAAATTGTGAAGAAAAACACACCCATTGTAGGATCTTCTCCCGGATCCAAAAAGTAAAGGATGAGAAATCATAATGCACAGAACTTAACTTCACAATTCTAAGTAAACAAAGCAGTTTTAATTTTGCTCTTCAACACATAAATTATGCATATTACATAGTGTATATTGGAAATACTTAACGCACCAAATTACTTTAACATCCCCAAGTAGAGTGAAAAACATTACCCTTAGAAAGTCTTTGCATGAGTCAGTTGTGCACTATTAGATAGTCCCAAGTTTTTCAGGTTGATGTATTTTCTTGTTTGATCCATTTTTCTGCACCTCCCACTCATGAACTAAATATGGATATACAAAGAATTCTATTGTACAATTACAATCTTGTCAAAGTGGAAAATATATTAACACCAACAAATTTTTAGAAAACAAATAATACTATGATGAATATATTAACTGAATTATAAACTAACATAGAGATGTAGGCACACCAAGTGATATGAAGTTTATAATCACCTTGAAGATAAATGAGTACGAAGCTTGTAATTTAAAATGGTGTTGGCCAGATGCTTCTAAACTTTGCTTTAATCCTTGACAAAATTTCTAAGTTTACAAAGGAATGACTCCCATAGAGTCCTATCGGGGGAATCTCCAACAAAACTTAACGCTTTCCTCTCAGTAATACCAACATATGACTCTCATACATCCTATAAACCACGTTTTTAAAAATTGATATGGAGGGTATTATAGTAAAACACAGGGCAAATAACCTTCAGGCTTTATAAATGAAATAGATTAGAGAATGTGCATTCCGACAGATAGAAACCAACAAATTATACTCACAAAAAGAAATTATATAATTAAAATGCTCGCCACAGTCCAAGTTACAGTATGCAATAGAAGCACTGAACCCTATAAAACCGATTTTTAATCAAATATAAAGGTATTTCTAAGGTAACTCACTTAAACAGATCAACGAAAACACAAAAGAAAATTTAAAACTAAGATTTGTGTCTTGCAAAGAAAATATTAATTGTACAATGAATTTTCTGATTAAAAATATTAAAAGATTCAAAGGATGTATCTTGGTTTATCAATATAGTCAGTTGAAGCCTAACTCTCAGCCTTAAATTATAATATAGAGTAAAGTTTGTTAACCTTCAAGTCTCGGTGGTAGACACCTCTACTGTGGCAGTAATCCACAACATTCATGAGCTGCTGGAAGTATCCCCTGGCCTCATCTTCATTTAGTCTCTCTTGTTGGGCCTAAGATTAGAAGAAACATTATATATCATGATCAAAGCATTTAACATCATGTTATCAGCTAAAACAACACTAACTATGTGTAGAATATGGAAAGAGCCACAATAATGTTGGTACTCTTGCTTATACACTTTTCCCCTTTCCAGCAGCTAAATTCTTATATTCTGTAAATATAGTTAATATGCTAGAAACATACACATGAAAAAAAAATAAAACCTTACAATTTTATCAAAGAGCTCTCCTCCGTCGACATACTCAAGTACAATGAAGATCTTGGTTTTGCTTGCCATTACCTGTTTGTAAGTTGACCACACATCGATAAGTTGGCATATTTAATTAACATGGTCCATAAAATGCACATTTCAGCTTATAAAATCCCTCATGTTAAAACTCTTAAACTCTCTAGATGTAAGCCTTCCAGGATGTGATTATTCATTTGCTGAAATACGACATTATATTCTAGAATACTTTTATGTGTCTTCCTGGACATGTATGCCAAGGCAATTACTTTACTTGAAGACTTGTCTACAAAACCTACTTATAGGTAATCAAAAGAAAGCAGTTGCCATATAGATCATGCTAAACTCTAAAGTTGAGTCAACCTAAGGTAGGCAACCAAATCATCTTATGTCTAATCATCCAGAGTTTCTATTTACTACAATAAAATAAGATTTATTTACTACAATAAAATAAAATAAAATAAGATTACAAAGCTACAGCGCTATACATCTTTATATTTAATATTATTAAATTAAATGCAACTATCAATTTTAATAAAAAAATCAACTATTACATCAACCGAAAGACTGAAGCAATTGAGAAAGATACATGTTCAATGATTTCCTTTATCCATGTTTGATATCAAGTTAAAGAGTGAACCACTATACTACTAAATCATAAATTTTAACACTGCACAAAATACAACCATAATTAGTGTAAATTTCAAGTTAAACAACATAATGAAAGATATGAAATGAGTGAAAATAGTTGAGAGGGTGGAAGACAAAGAAGCTCTTGTTCCATGAATATCATAGCCACACGCACTGGTAAAATTTATATCAAACAATGTCATATAACTTGTTCACACAAATTAATATTGGACATATAATTTGTTATAACTTTAAATATTTAAAACCAACTAAAACTCTCTCAGAACTATAATCAAACAGTTGATGTGCAAATGTATATATCAAAATTATTAAGATATTTACAATTAACCACAACACATAAGATAATCAAGAAAAAGAAAATTCATATAGAACATATACTTTGACACACATAAACATACATATAATTTGAGCAGAGAGTGAAAGAAATACCTTTCCGGTCATAAATCGAATCAACCTCGAAAGCGAAATGGGAGGCTTGTTAGTTTTGCTCATACACAACCTATTCAAAATAACAACATTGAACTTACTTCCAGTCCTCCTCACAAGAAATCGATATAACTAACAAAATGCACATAAACATATCCATCAGGCACAACACTTTCATTAACACATACACAAAACCAATTTAATAATTCACAAATAAAAATACAAAAAAATACCTTGACGATGAGCTTCAAGTAAACATCATCGGATATGGCAGGAGTCCTCTTGCTTTTTCCCCCCCAGCTATCAAATCGATACCCTGTAATTTAATTCAAAAACAGATTATGTAAAAGGGGCCTAGGGTTTTTGTATGAAACGGAGGAGATAAATAAATTTGAATTTCAGAATTCAAATTAGTCAGAATTCAAAGAGGAGAGACTGATAGAATTCATATTAGTCAGAGTGTATTTCAAATTAAAATTTAACATAGATGGGGGAGAGTTTTTTGAAACCTTATGGGGGAGAGTTGGATACTTGGATCGTATAAATCAAGCTGGTCAAGTGGCAGTAAATACGGAATAATGAGAAGGATAGTATGGTAAAAACACTGTCAAAAAGCCTTCAGGCTTTATATATTAAATAGATTTCTGCATGATACGTTTCCTAAACTGATTCTGTTTTATTAAGGAAAATTCGTGGCTGACTTTTCTTCAGTTTTTCTGGAACGTCCCAAACGTAATTGGACCTCTGGACCACCTTAGAATGATAGAGAATCTCGTTATCTTCGCGTGGACTGCTTACGGGCTGAAAACAGACTTATAGAACTCAAGATATGGCCCAAACAGTGAATCTCACGCGTGCAGCCCAATAAATCCGAATTTTAATAAATTAAATCTCCAAAAATGACAAAAACATCCACCATAATCAACATCCTTGTAAATCTGCACAACTAAACAAAATACATCAAAACTACAAGAAACTTGAGCCCAAGACAATCAATTTAAGCCGATTTAGAATGTTCCAAGTGGATATAAAATCCACTTATCACACCCCCAAACTTAAACCGATGCTTGTCCTCAAGCATAAACAATTACAACTAACTAACTAGTACCACTTCCGTAGGTGATCACGGTTGCATTTGGCATATGCAACAAGCCCTTTAAACCCCTAGGCAGCCCTAGTGGACGAGTAAGGTCTCGTGAGGGCCTATAGCGAATGTACCCACAAAATCCATTTAACCTAATGCAATGCAATGCATGAATGCAACTAATATGCAAATGCAAATAATCTAATCTACCATACCTTCAAATCCTCTCATGCCATATCAACTTAAGAATCAAAGTAAATACGAAATGTCTTGGTGTCGAAAGTGCAAGTATTCACATAGTCTACTCAATGAACATGCATAAGTTTTCAAAAGTCCATGTCAAGTGTAAGAATAAATTAGTAAACATGCTAAGCCTACAAGAGTACATCTTTGAGACAAAACTCGGGATCTCATACGCAAAAACAAGAAAACACTCACAATCCACTCACAAAAGAATATTCACTCAAGAACAAGGGTAAGTGTATCACTCAATTCCAACAAAATCATAAGCATGCTTGACATTTGGTATCAATCTAACTCTTAACACAATATACATCAATGACGATAATCAAAAGGTCTTTAATTGGGTTGTAACGGGGCTAGGGAAAAGGTATGTCAAATAAGCCAAAACAGGTGAAGTGTCAAAAGCTAGTAAGTACCATAATACATCATTCACAACACCATATTCCCCCCCACATAATTTTTACTAAAACAAACACTCGACTAGTCGACTGAAATAGGATCACAACAATACAAACATGCTCTCATAATATATATTTTTTTTCTTTTTTCTTTCTTTTTTTTTCTTTTTTTTTCCCCGAGAGCTAAATAGAACACAAACAATAATATAAACAATAACAATGATCCAATAATTTATTACACATGCCGACTATCAAGTAAACAACAAAACCCAATTTTCAATATTTCCCCCAAAAGTAAGACCAACAATAACTCCTCCTTTGCACACCTTATTACTCCCTTAAGCACTCTACTAGCCTTTGACAATGTAGGTTCAAATTAATGTAAGGCCAATACAAGAAAAAGGTCTAGGCAAGTAATGTGGTATGTCACCGAAAAATAAGATTAAGCTCAACGGGTTAACTAATTGATCATGTAAACATGGTGTGGTAATATGGGAAAATATGCGGTTATTCCTAAATGCCTTTATCATTTTAATCGTCAAATAATGTCATGCGTTTCAAGAAAGACCTCAAACAACTGCTAGCAATGCAAACAATCCGTAGACACTCAAGCAAACGAATAATTTGCAAATAATATGCAATAAGGCTCAAAAACTCACTTGGTGGAAAAACATACTCAATCCCAAGCAACATCTCTCTAACGTCCCTACTTGTATTCAAAGCATGCAAACTAAATCATCTTGCACATATTCATGTCCTTCTAATCACTTACAACATTCAAAAAGTCTACTAGCTTCAACTTACTAGTGTATGTGTGTACACAAGAACAAAGCATATCACTTCTCAATCAAAAGCGACAACAGCACAAAATTCCTATCAAGCATGGGTGCAAATGCAACTATTATGAACTCACATGAAATACGAACGTAAAAAAAAACAGAATGTCCTATATGAAACAAACGTAGATAACACAAACATAAATGCATAATTTACTACTACTAATATGCAAAGCATGAAATCCTACATGAACAAATAATACAACAACAACTACTAATCCCTCAAACCACCCCCAAACTTGAAATATTCAATGTCCTCATTGAATAGAAGTAAATACAAGGGATAGCAGAAAACATACCTGCAATGCCGAAGCATACCCAACAATATTTTTCTCGCAAAAATCCCCTTTCCTTAGCAACTGGCCTCAAAACAACCGAATAAATTTAACCTCCACCGTCGAAAACGAAAATTTCCCATCACTGGCACTACCTCTCCCATGCTTACGAGCCAAAAGAATCAATACCCAACTCACAAGAAGCTCCACCAAAAATTACCAAGCAATAACACACCAAAAATACCCCAATATATCAAGAATAATACAACTTCCAATTTACAAGAACACAAATTCGTAATCAAAATAAAATTTGAGAGAAGAAATAAACCCACTACGAATTGGAGAGGTGAACTTGCAATTAATTCCTCTTTAGAATTGAATTTTTAGAGATTTAAAGAAGTAGAAAAGGAATTGGATTTGTATGTATAGGTGAGTATATATATTTGGGGGGAAAAATAATAATAAAAAAAATAAAAATAAAAATAAATGAAATAAATAAAATAAAATATGAAATAGGAGATGGATTGGGAATAATTTGGAATTAATATGGGGCTAGAATTAGGATTTTAGGTGAAAGAATAATTAGAAAAGGGGTTGGAATTGATTTAGGAGATGAATTGGATTTAATATATAATAAAACATATATATACTCACGTACCTGGACAGTTCCTGTCGCGTGCACCTTGTACATCTCTTGTCTCCTGCTTTGCATTTTGAGTAATTTTTTTTTTTTTTAAACAACATCACACGCACAACATAGTACATGGACAGAAGGTGTTTGGCGCTTGAGGCGTTGATGAGCGCGTGAGGCGCGGGAAGTGGCTGGAACTGCTGGCGCACTTGCGCGTGTTGGGCGCTTCTTGCGTCGATCCCTCCTGCGTTTCACGGCGCAGATGCACGCGGCTGGCGCATCATGCGCTGGCGCATACTGACTCTATATTTTTTTATTTTTATTTTTTTTTTGGAATAAAACACACAAATTTTTTTTTTCCTATACTAATGCGGGTTGCCTCCCACCAAGCGCTTCTTTAACGTCAATAGCTTGACGTTACTTCCTCAACTCAAGGCGGTTTCAAAAGAATAACCGAACCATCTTCAACAGACAAACCACTCATACGAATGTTGACATCTTGATTGCTTGCTTTCCACAAATTTCTTTCATCAGACTTCAACCTAATTTTACTTCCCAACGGCCAAATCTTCTTCTTTTTCTTTTTCACACCTCTAAGATGCTTCTCCGACTCAACCGGTTGAACAAAAATTTCTTCTTCCTTATCATCGACTTTCCACCGTCGTAACACGTTATCATGCCCCTCTTCAAAAATCACTAGCTCATTATTCAAAAGGACATACCTCAAATGTGGTGGAAGTTTTCCAAGCTTTACACTCGAAAGATCTCGAACTGAAGAACTGTCAATGGAATCACTGATGGGATGCTTTAGCATGTGCATGTCAGATTTTTCGCTCAATAACTGATCAAACTTCTTTCTCTGACCCGTATCAACTATTTCCACACTGCAACACTCTTCATCCTCTGTCGGAAATTTCATGGCCTTGAACACATTAAAGGTGACACTCTGATCTTGCACCCTCATTGTAAGTTCTCCTTTTTGCACATCAATCAAAGTCTTTCCTGTAGCCAAGAACGGTCTTCCCAAGATTATGGGAATCTTCTTATCTTCTTCAAAATCCAAGATAACAAAATCAGCTGGGAAGATAAGCTTATCAACCTTCACCAAAACGTCCTCCACTATGCCTCTAGAATATGTGATAGATCGATCAGCCAACTGCAAAGAGATGTTAGTTGGCTTTGGCTCCGGTAGACCAAGTTGCTTGAAAATAGACAAGGGCATGAGATTAATACTAGCTCCCAAATCACATAAGCATTTGCCAAAAGACAACTTCCCAATAGTGCATGGAATAGTGAAACTTCCTGGATCTTTAAGTTTAGGAGGCAACTTCTGTTGCAGAACAGCACTACACTCCTCCGTCAATGCCACCGTTTCAAATTCTTCCAACCTTCTTTTCCTTGACAAAATATCCTTCATGAACTTTGCATATCTCGGCATCTGCTCCAATGCTTCAACAAAAGGAATGTTAATGGACAGTTTCTTGAAGACATCCATAAATTTCTGAAATTGTTTTTCTTGACTTTTCTTCAAACGTCCAGGAAATGGAGGAGGTGGATAGATCTGATTATTCATTGAAGATTGTTCCGGAGTAGACTTTTCAACAGGTTTCTTGCTCTTCTCACCATCTAGCTAATCAGCCACTAAATCAGATTTCTCAATTACTGGCACTGCAGATTTTTCAACCTGCTGATTCTGAACATCTTCATCTTCTTCAGTTGCTGATTTAGAATCACTCGTGACTTTTCCAGATCTCAAAGTCACAGCCTTCACCTGCTCATGAACCTCCCTCTTGCCTGGATTACCCATTGTATCACTTGGAAGAGTTCCTTGTTGCATATTTACCAAGGCACTTGTAATCTGCCCCAACTGGGTTTCCAAAAATTTCTGGCCAGCTTGTAGGTTCTTTACCGCTATCCACACCTCATCTAATTTATCATTAGATGATTGTCCCATATGAGCCTGGGGTTGTTGCTACTGAAATCCAGGAGGTTGATATGGTGTCCTTGGAGCATAAGGCTGTTGATAGCCTTGATTGAATGGCTTTGCTTGCTGATAAGGTTGTTGAGTATTTTGATTAGTGCTCCAGCTGAAGTTAGGATGATTCCTGTTGTTGGGATGATAAGTGGCTGAAACTGGTGCAGCAGGTCTCTGGAAATTACTCACGAACTGTGCTGATTCAGAAAAGATAGCACACTGATTCGTCTCATGTGCGCCCGCACATAGCTCACAAACACTAGCCACCTGCTGAACTCCATAATTAGCAAGAGAATCCACTTTCATAGCAAGAGCTTTCAACTGAGCCGTAATCATTGCAGCTGTATCTACTTCAAAAATTCCTGCTGCCTTGCCTTGAGATAGCCTTTGGGTTGGATTTTGGTATTCATTGGCAGCCATCACCTCTGATAAGTGGATTTTATATCCACTTGGAGCATTCTAAATCGGCTTAAATTGATTGTTTTGGACTCAAGTTTGTGTAGTTTTGATGTGTTTTGTGTAGTTGTGCAGGTTTCCAAGAATATCTAAGCTTTTGTCGTTTTTGGAGATTTAATTGATTAAAATTCGGATTTTCCGGGAAGGCTGCGCAGCTTATACTGTTTTGGCCATATCTGGAGTTCTAGAAGTCCGTTTTCAGCGATCTTACTGCCCACGCGAAGCTTGAGAGATTTTCTACAACCTGGGATAGGAAACAAGTGCAAGAAACGTACTTATTAAAGGCGCGCACGTAATCTTTATTAAAGAAGGCTGGGAATTTACTGTTTTACCCTTTTTCTAATTCTAATTGTATTCTGGGCAGTTTTGGGTACCTTCTTTAAATCTTAATTGTAATAGAAGGCAATATCTTGCTGGGCAAGATTTGTAGAGCCTATATAAACACATCATACCATTGTAATAGCTAACAATTCATAGCTAGAACAATTCATAGCTTGTAATCGTATCAAGGTACTTTCGATCTTCAATTCTTCAATATTATGTTTTCATTCATTATCATTATTATTTTGTTTTCTTCTTTAATTATGTGTAACTAAATCTTTAATCTGAGGATTGGGTAGTATTCCTTGGTATTCATGTGTGTTTAATTATCTGTGATTTTCTTGCTTTGCTGATCTGTTATTGAGGGCTTAACACAATTAGAAGAGTAGCTAACTTTTGATTGTATTCTAGGGATTGTAATAACTTGGAAGAGGAGTTGCAATTTTAGTACATGATTTAACAGACATAACTCGAATATTTGATTGGAAGATTAATAGGAGAGTTGTGAGACTTATAATTCTTGGAGCTTAATAGTTTATGATTGTCTTTGATTGTATCACGGAAGTGAAAATTAGGGTATAGTTGTAGACATTATATTGTATCTTGGAAGAGAACATTATAACATTAGAAGAATTGTTTTCAGCAGAGTAAGAACATAGACATCACATAGATATTGAATGTGCATTGAAACCAAGTGAAGAACCCCAGTTCTCGGATTGTTTTCCTCATATATTTTATTCTCTTTTGATAATTAGTTTAATTTTGTTTAGTTTAATTTAGTTTATCAACACACCAAACATTCTTCTACACTTCTAAATTGTGAGAGATAAAAACTTGAACTTGATATTACAATTCAGTCCTTCCCTGAGAACGAACACACAAAAATACTATTAACAAATTGGCGCCGCTGCCGGGGAAGGCAGTATAGTTGAGTTTAGGTTAATTGTTTCTTGTAGTTTGGATTTTATCTTTGTATATATTTTTCTTTTCTTTCTTTTTGTATTTCTTTCTTTGGTGTGTCTACAGGTTCTTTGAGGTAGACAACTTAAACAGGTTTTGAGGAGAGAGACTAGATGGAGTACAACTTTAGTTGGAACAATGCTCAGAATTTCTACAACAGTCAGGAACAATATCAAGACTTCAATCCTTACCCACAATTCAATTCTTATGAGGATTGTAATGCATATCAGGTGAATTCGTTCTATTCTGAGAACTCATTTTATGCTCCATATGCCCCTAGCAATGATTATTCATATTCGTTTGAAAATCAATATCATGATGATGTTTATCCATATATGTGTAATGATGTTGATACGAGTTTAACTCAGTCTAATCCTTCTTTACCTGCTGATTGGGAGATTGCGCTCAATAAAATGATTCAAGGAACTCAGTCTAATCATCCTTTACTTTCTTTGGGAGTTTTTGATGAACCAACTTTAGAGATTGCTAGTGATGATGATATTCCATGTGATTCAATAGCTTGGTACGAGGAGAATGCTAAACTAAATAATTTTATTTGGGAAGTTCGAGCAGTGTGGTATGAAGGATGTTATAGAACTCCCCCTTGTGTCAATTTTCCTCTATGCCATGATTCTTGTTTAGCAATTGATGATAATGTTGTGTCTGATGAGTCTACTTGTGTAGTTGATAATTGTCCCATGCGCATTAATGATAATTTGGATGCAATTGAAATTCTACCAAATCAAGAAAATTTTGAGCTTAATACATTGGTAGACGAGATTAAAATTGATGAGTGTCCAATTATAGAAGAGAAGGAAGTTAAGATTGATGAAGTTGAAAATCTTGCTTTAGAGTATAAGGATCCGATTTGGGAGGAGTATATGAGTCGTACTTATAATGATTATTCTGACGATTTTTCTAGCTATTTTGATGTTTCCAAGTCTCTTGAGCATGATAGGTTCTTGAAAGTTTTCGTACCTTTCAATGAATCTAAGGTTTATTTGCACAATATGCTTATATTAGAAATTCGTAGATATGTGCATCTGTTTGCTTTTTATCCTCATTGAAGTTTCCAGGTATAATACGTCAAGCTATTGACGTTAAAAAAGCGCTTCGTGGGAGGCAACCCATGCATTAGTGTAAAAAAAAAATTGAGTGTTTTTCAAAAAAAAAAAAAAATGATTTTTGAGCAGGTTGCAGCCCTGTAACGCAGGCTACACCTGCGTTTCTGCAATTTCCGCAGTTTGCCTCCCTGTAACGCAGGCTGCGCCTGCGTTACTGGCGATTCCTGATAGAGTATATTTATATATATATTTTAGATGATTTTATTCTCATATTTATTGTGTTTTGCATTGATTTGGATTTTTATTTAATAGATTTTATTGTTTTATTGTAGGAAATAAAGAATCCATAACTTGGAAGGATTTGGAGCAAAAAGAGCTATTTTGGAGATAAAATAGGAGAAAATTCGTATATTGGGCTATACGGGCTGTGCTGCACTGTTTTGGCCATATCTTGAGTTCCAGAAGTCAGAATTTGACGATCTTACTGTCCACGCGAAGCTTGTGGAATTATCTTTAATTCAGAGGTGGTCCAGTAAGCAAAATCCAAGTGGAAGAGCCCGGAAACAGAGGAGAAAAAGAAGTGACGAATTTTAATTAAGGAATCCTATTCAGTTATGGAATCCTACTGGTAATTGATTTAGAGTATTAAAATACTTTTATTGGGCAAGACTTTTAGAGCCTATATAAACACATCTAGGGTATGATGTAAAAATTATTAGGGATGTAATATTAGATCAGATAATATAGTTTAGAGTAGATCAGTATTATTATTAGTTGGAGATGTAGAGAAACACCATGACTCTTCTTTTGGGTGACAACATTGAAGTTTGAAGGTTTTGTTCTCTTAATCTTTTCTTTGTTCTTATTAGTTTAATTATGTTTTCTTGTTTTACTAGTTGTTTTACTTGTTTAATTATTAGCGAGTAGTTATTTCTAGGGCTTAAAGGGAAGCCATGTTTGCACTAATATTGGCATGATTTTCATAGTGGTTTGATTGGTTATGGTTAATTCTGATTGATATGTTTTAATCATTAATTTGTGTAATCGGCCGATATCATGGATTAATTATATGCAAATAGGGGTATGGATCGAGAGATTTACTTACTAGAGGCACACATACGATTAGCAGAATTGAATTTGAGTGCGAGAGCATCATTGGATTTCTGAGAGCGTTAATGCTTGAAAGAGATTAACTTGACTCTAATTACCTGATTGATTGAATTACTAAAAGTGGTTAATTGTGTTGAATGTTTCGAGAGTGTTAATGCTTGAAAGAGATTAACATACTCTAGTTATAGGATCACATTGATTGCTTTAGCTTAAGAGCCAATTGTGTAAGCATGGTGGACCTGATTGCCCTAGGTTTTAAATAATTTGTTTATCATCTGTTTAATTAGTGTTAATCTAGTTTAATTAGTTAATTAATAATTCTTCAATAATCGTTTGACCCTTGAAACAATTAGAGATAACTGAAAAGGAATTAGTAGAACCTGTCTCCTTGTGGATTCGACCCGCTTGCCATCTGTACTAGCAATAGACACCGTGCGCTTGCGGTTAGACATAATTTAACATATCAATTCCGCAGTCCGCGAGCCTGATGCGCATCCTGCGCTGGAGTGTCTGACCCTGGAGCAGTCTGCTGTCACGCGCGCAGGCTGCTTGTCTTCAGATTTTGCCGACAGTTTGTTCATTGCTGTGCGCTTATGTTCATATAAAAAAAAAAACTTTTCTCACCCCAAATTTTATTTATACTCTCCTTTCTCCACCTAATTCTTTTCCTTTTTCAATTCCAAAACCCTCCATCTTTTCTCCAAAAATTCTAAACCTATTTCTATTCTAATTCATATTATTATTATTATTATTATTATTATTATTATTATTATTATTATTATCATTATTATTATTCATATTTATTATTTATTATTATTCTTATTATTATTTATTATTATTATTTTTATTATTGATATTTTATTATTATTATTATTATTATTATTATTTTTTATACCCACCTATACATACAAATCCAATTCCTCTTCTATTTTTTTAAAATCTCTAAAAATTCAATTCTAAAGAGGAATTAATTGCAAGTTCACCTCTTTGATTCGTATTGGGTAAATCTTTTTCTCTAATCTTATTTTTATTACGAATTTGTGTTCTTGTCGATTGGATTTTGTAGTGTTCATGAAAGGTGGCCAGTCTATGGAGCTCGTACGCAGTATCCACCACCAGATTCTGATTCCTCCGAGGAGGAGGACGAGTAGGTATGTTTTCTGCTATCCCTTGTATTTACTTCCATTCAATGAGGGCATTGAATATTTTAAGTTTGGGGGTAATTTGGGGGATTAGTAGTTGTATGTTGTATGTATTGTTGTATTTGTGTTCATATAGGATATCATATGTTGTATGTATTGTTGTATTTGTGTTCATATAGGATATCATGTTTGCATAGTAGTGATAGTTCATGCATGATTGTTATGTTCGTATTATCTACGTTTGTTCATATAGGACATTTTGTTTTATTTTCGTATACCATGTGAGTCATATTAGTTGCATTTTCATGGCATGCATATTTTCATGATCCCTTAGGACAAGCTGATTCTGATTGATAGGTGGATGTTGATTTAGGTGTGATGATGATGAGTAGAGGGCTGATTTATAGTTTCTATGAAATTGACTTGCATGTTACGGGAACAAAATTTATTACACAGTCTCATTGGGGTGCTTTTGGGCTAGGTTAGGGTCATGCCTGTGGGATGTTTTGAGATTTAATCACTTGATTATATTTAGAATTTTCGTTATTCCCTTTATAGCGTAGGAACATTAAAGTCTAAGTTTGGGGGAAACCAGGAATTTTCATGCTAGTTGTTCATAATTGTTAATAATGGCTAGGCGTCAAATGGCTAGTAGCCGGCTCATATTTATATGAGTAGTCTAGGGTTGGAAATGAGAAAGGCTCATTCCAGATTGCAGAAAAAAAAAAGAAAAAAAAAAGAAGAAAAAAAAAAGAGGAAAAAAAAAAGAGTCAATAAGTTATTTGTTTATACGCAAAATTAACCAGAGTGAGCTCTTTAATACTCGAGTAATTAAGTCTGAGGGGACTTAGTCCTAGTAACCTAAAGCCCTTGTGGTTTGGGATTGCTGACCTAACACTCGCTACATGGGTATGATTGTATAAGCCTTTTGGGGTCTCATTCATTGCACGGTTAAATAAGCATGCGTATTGTATATAGTGTCGTAGTTTAGTAATAAAGCATGAGTTTCTGTCTACCTTGGATAAGGGTGGAGGTGTTCCTAGGTTATGAAGTGTCTACAGTCTATTCTGATTATAAACCTGTGATTGTCTTGACGGAAAGCATGTATGATTTTTGACCTAGTTTTGGGAGTATTTCTGATGAGCATCGCACACACGCACGTTTCTGTCATGTACTGTTAGTATACGGGGACTTAGTCGAGCTCTGCTTGGATTTGTTACATTCATTGAGATATTTGCTTGTTAGTTGGTTTTGGTGAGTTTGAAGGGGATTTTGCATATTTCATATTAGTTGCATTCATGCATTGCATTGCATTAGGTTAAATGGATTTTGTGGGTACATTCACTATAGGCCCTCACGAGACCTTACTCGTCCACTAGGGCTGCCTAGGGGTTTAAAGGGCTTGTTGCATATGCCAAATGCAACCGTGATCACCTACGGAAGTGGTACTAATTAGGTAGTTGTAATTGTTTATGCTTGAGGACAAGCATCGGTTTAAGTTTGGGGGTGTTTGATAAGTGGATTTTATATCCACTTTGAGCATTCTAAATCGGCTTAAATTGATTGTTTTGGACTCAAGTTTGTGTAGTTTTGATGTGTTTTGTGTAGTTGTGCAGGTTTCCAAGAATATCTAAGCTTTTGTCGTTTTTGGAGATTTAATTGATTAAAATTCGGATTTTCCGGGAAGGCTGCGCAGTGATGTGTAAAATTACGTCTAACCGCAAGCGCACGGTATCTATTGTAGTAGATATTAGCAAATACGGGTCAAATCCTCAAGGAGACAGTTTCAATTTCAATTCAATTGCTATCAATTGTTTCTAGTCACAACGATTGTTTGAGAATTTTATTAACTACTAAAGCAAATTTAACAAAGGTTTTAAATCAATTAATTAAGGGATCTAGGGCAATTCAGGTTCACCATGTTTACACCAAACAAATCACAAAAGTATAGCTTTTCAATGGGATTAAGTAATTAAAGCAATGGTTAATCTTTCTCAAGCATTAACGCTCTCAGAATATCTAATGATGTTCTCACACTCACCTTCAATTCTGCTAATTGTATGTAAGCCTCTAGTAGTAAAATCTCTCGATCTATTACTCCTATTGCAATCAATTAATCCGTGATATTGCGCAATTACACAAATTAAGAATTATAACATATCAATCAGAATTACTCTTTACCCATCAATCTACTAATCAAATTACGCCCAAATCATGGTGCAAACATGGCTCCCCTTAATACCCTAGAATTAAACTACTCACTCATGGTAGAAGTAAAAACAATGAGAATAATGAAAGAAGCCATGTAAAACATATAATAATGAAACAAGAGAATAAAGAATACCTCAAACTTTGTATTAACGAAGAACAATGAAGATCCAAATTAAACCAAGTGCTTACAAAGGAAGAGATGAAGAGAGAAAACCCTAGCTTTTGTAAAGTATATAAAATACGTCCTCCCTCTCTCTCCCTCTCTATCCCACGTTTTTATAATATATCCCCCAATAAAATCTGATCTCTTTCTTCTAATAAAAGTATTTTTAATATCCTAATCAATTTACAAAAAGATATCCATAATTAAATAGGATTTTCTTGTAAAATTCGTCACTAATTTTGCTCCTCTATTTCTGGGCTCTTCCAGTTGGATTTTGCTTACTGGACCACCTCTGAATTAAAGATAATTCCCTAAGCTTCGCGTGGACAGTAATTTCGTCAAATTCTGACTTCTGGAACTCAAGATATGGCCCAAACAGTGCAGGCAGCCCGTATAGCCCAATATTACGAATTTTCTCCTATTTTATCTCCAAAATAGCTCTTTTTGCTCCAAATCCTTCCAAGTTATGAATTCTTTATTTCCTACAATAAAACAATAAAATCTATTAAATAAAAATCCAAATCAATGCAAAACATAATAAATATGAGAATAAAATCGTCTAAAATATATATAAAAATATACTCTATCAAACATCCCCACACTTAGCATTTGCACGTCCTCGGGCAAATAAGTGAAATAAAAACTAAGTCCTAACAAACATCACTTTCGTAGATGACACGATTGCATTGAGCATATGCAACAAGCCGTTAAACCCCTAGGCAGCCCTAGTAGGACGAGTGTTGTCTCGTGAGGGTTTATAGTGAATATACCCACAAAATTCATCCAACCATGCAAAAGATCAATGCTAACACAACACCACACACACAAGTCCTCTCATGCCACATCAACTTAAGAATCAAAGTAAACATACGATGTCTTGGTGTCGAAAGTGCAAGTATTCACGTAGTCTACTCAACCAACATGCAGAAGGTCATAAAAATTCATGTCAAGTGTAAAAATCGTTGGTAATCATGCTAAGCCCACAAGAAACACATCTTTAAGTCTAAACCCGGGATCTCCTATGCCAAAACAAGTAATAACTCACCTTTCACTCAAAAACGAATATTCACTCAAGAACAAGGTTAAGTGTATCACTCAATTCCAACAAAATCATAAACACAACTTGACACTCGCAATCAATCTCACTCTCAACACAACATACACCACTGATGACAATCAAAAGGTCTTTATTCGGGTTGTAGCGGGAGCTAGGGACAAGGTATGTCAAGAAAGCTAAAGAAGGTTAAGTCAAAAGCTAGTACCCAACAATATAATTCATTCCATTCCCTTTCTATTAAAACAAATACTTCCCCACACTTGGATTTTTCAATAACCCTTACATAATAACTTGACTAGTCGAATGAAGAAGGATCATACAAATATAAGAATGCTCTCAAATTTATTCATTTTTTTCTTTTTCTTTTTTTTTTTTAGAGAGCTAAAGAATAAACACAATGATCCATAAGTATTTTTATGAATTTCGACTAGCAAGCATCAACCCAAAATTAATATTCCCCCAAAGTATGATCATCAATAACCCCCCTTTTATGAACACCTTATTACTCCCTTAAGCACGATACTAGCCTTTGACAATTTAGGTTCAAATTCAATGTAAGGCCAATAGAATAAAAAGGATAATGGCAAGTAATGTGGTGTGTCACCGAAAGAATAGGATTAAGCTCAACGGGTTAACTAATTGATCATGTATAAAAGGTGTGGAAATATGGGAAATACGAGGTTATACCTAATTGCCTTTATCATCTCATCATCAAGTAATGTCATGCATTTCAAGAAAGATCTCAAGTAAGTGCTAGCAATGTAAACAACATGTGGACACTCAAGCAAACGAAAAATCATGCAAAAGATATGCATATAGGCTCAAAACTCACTTGGTATGACAAAACATAATCAATCCCAGGTAACAAGACTCTCTAACGCACCTACTTGTACTCAAAGCATGGAAACCAAGTCATCTTACACATATTCATGTCATTCTAATCACTTACAACATCCAATTAAGTCTACCAGCTTCAACTTGCTAGTGTAAGTGTGTGCACAAGAACAAAGCACGTCACTTCTCATACAAAAGCGTCAATAAACACAAGAATTCTACGCATGCATGGGTGTATCAAGCAAAATACAACAACTAATCAAATTGCATGGCTAGAATTATTTTTGGTATTTTTAATTTTTTTTAAATTTTTTTGGATTTTTTTTTTTAAACAAGTAAGTAATACACTACGTTGAGAACACCGAGAACACCTCCCCACACTTAAGCGGTTCATTGTCCCCAATGAACTAATGAACAAGATACAAAACTACAACTAAAAACAAAATAAAACTACACTAAAAAGAAAAGAAAGAAAACTCCCCTGGAATCAAGGTGTCGGGTGTAAAAACCATCCCTCCTTTGATTAGGAGCCATAATAACCAAAACTGCATTCAACAATAGCTTCACCAACAACCACCAAGAAATATCCTACCAAAAACCACCAAACAATATCACACCAAAAATACCCAATTAACAAGAATATTACAAAACCCCCAATTTACAAGAACACAAATTCGTAATAAAAAATTAGAGAAGAAAAATCCCAACTACGAATCAAAGAGGTGAACTTGTACTAATTTTCCCCCAAACTTGAATTTTTTAGAGATGTAGAGGAAGAAAATAATAAATTGGGTGTGTGTGTATGGGTATATATAGATAATGGAATGATAGGATGGATTTAAGAATTTTAATGTGAAAAGGAAAAAAAAAAAAATTGGGTGAGAAGGTAATAGGGTTTAGGGATTAAAAAGAAAAATAAAATAAATAAATAGTAATAATAATAGTAATAATAACAAATAATAGTAATAATAATAATAATAATAAATATACAAAAAAAATAAATAAATAAATAAATTCCTAAATAAAATACAAAAATAATAAAGAAAAATAATAATAATAATAATAATAATAATAATAATAATAATAATAATAATAATAAATATGAATTAGAATAGATATAGGTTTAGAATTTTTGGTGGAGAGATGGGAGGTTTTGGAATTGAAATAGGAAAAGAATTAGGTGAAATAGGGGTATAAATAGAAAGGTGGGTGGAAAGAATTTTTTTTTTTTATATATAATATACAAAGGTCGCACAACACACAACAGTGAACAGCACGCTAGAAAAAAAAATCTGATCATTCTGAACCACGCGCAGCTTGCGCGCTTGGCAAGCAAACTGCGTTAAGAGCAGATGCGCCAGCGCAAGCTGCGCATCAGGGACGCAAATTGCTTCTACTCCAGTAACGCAGGCGCAACCTGCGTTACACCCCTGCAAACTGCCCTAATGTCAGAAACGCAGGTGTAGCCTGCGTTACAGAGCTGCAACCTGCTCAAAATTCGATTTTTTTTTTTTTTTTTTTTATACAACAACACTCATTTTTTTCTCTCTTTTTTTTTCAACAAGGCTTGGGTTGCCTCCCAAGAAGCGCTTTTGTTTAACGTCGTTGGCTCGACTCAGCTGGTTCAGATCTCCGTGGAGGGGTTGTCTAGATAAATCGCTTCCATCTCTCCTACGAATGCACCATCCACATATAATTTAAGGCGTTGACCGTTGACCTTAAATTTTATTCCATCTCGTCCCATAACTTCAATAGCACCATAAAATTTGACATCGGTGACCGTAAAAGGTCCAGACCATCTTGATTTGAGCTTCCCCGGAAAAAGTCGAAGTCTGGAATTGAACAACAACACCTTGTCACCAACCTGAAAATCTCTTTTCTGAATCATCTTATCATGCATCTTCTTCGTTCTCTCCTTGTAAAGACGAGAATTGTCATAAGCATCAAAACGAAGCTCATCTAACTCATTAAGTTGAAGAAGTCTCGCTTGCCCCGCAGCCTTCAAATCCATGTTGAGTTCTTTGATAGCCCAAAAGGCGCGATGTTCCAACTCCACTGGCAAGTGACATGCTTTACCATAGATCAACCGATAAGGAGTGGTTCCTATAGGTGTTTTGTATGCCGTCCGGTAAGCCCACAAAGCATCATCTAACTTCAAGTACCAATCTTTCCTTGACTTTGCAACCATCTTCTCCAAAATGCTCTTAATTTGGCGATTAGAAACCTCCACTTGGCCGCTTGTTTGAGGGTGATATGCAAGAGCAACCTTGTGAGTAACGCCATATTTCTTCAACAAAGTTTCAAACTGTCGATGACGGAAATGAGAACCACCATCACTTATCACTGTTCTAGGAACTCCAAATCGAGGGAAGATAATATTCTTGAAAAGCTTCATAACCACCTTGGAATCATTGGTTACTGATCCAACTGCTTCAACCCACTTGGACACATAATCAACTGCAACTAAGATGTATCTCATCCCACAAGAACTTGGGAAAGGTCCCATAAAATCAACACCCCATACGTCAAATATCTCGACTTCAAGAATACCGGTTTGAGGCATCTCATGGCGTTTAGAAATATTACCCGTCCTTTGACATGCATCACACGCCAAACAGAAAGCACGAGCATCCTTAAATAGAGAAGGCCAAAAGAACCCAGATTGAAGTACCTTAGCAGCAGTTTTGGAAGGACCATGGTGACCTCCACATGCGAAAGAATGACAATGCTTGAGAATGTCATGTACTTCGAACTCAGGGACACATCTACGAAAGATTCCATCAGCACACTTGCGATACAAGAAAGGGTCATCCCAAAAATATTGTTTAGCATCATGATAAAACCGCTTCCTTTGCTGATAAGTCAATTCTGGAGGGTGAGATCCACTAACACAGAAATTTGCAAAATCTGCATACCATGGAGTTTGAGTAGCAACCGAAAACAAGTGATCATCTGGAAAAGAATCGTCAATAAGAGTGTTTGACGCAATATCAGATTTGAAACGCAACCGTGAAAGATGATCTGCAACCACATTCTCAGCACCCTTCTTGTCTTTGATTTCTAAGTCAAATTCTTGGAGTAACAGAATCCAACGAATAAGCCTTGGCTTTGCTTCTTTCTTCGCCAGAAGATATTTAAGTGCAGAATGATCAGTGTGAACAATGACCTTTGAGCCAATGAGATAGGATCGGAATTTGTCAAGAGCGTAGACCACAGCTAGAAGTTCCTTCTCAGTCGTAGCATAATTGACTTGAGCTTCATCCAAGGTTTTACTTGCATAGTAGATGGCGTGCAATACCTTGTCTTTCCTTTGACCGAGAACTGCTCCAACTGCATAATCACTTGCATCACACATGATTTCAAATGGAAGATTCCAATCTGGAGATTGAATGATTGGCGCACTTATCAAGGCTTCCTTAATCCTGTTAAAAGACTCCAAACAAGCGTCAGTAAACACAAAAGTGGCATCCTTAAGCAACAATTGAGTGAGGGGTTTTGCAATTTTTGAAAAATCTTTTATAAAACGACGATAAAAACCCGCATGACCAAGGAAACTCCTCACTCCCTTGACATTAACAGGAGGAGGAAGTTTCTCAATCACCTCAATTTTTGCTTTGTCAACCTGGATGCCACGTTCAGAAATCAAATGACCAAGTACCACTCCTTCATTGACCATGAAGTGGCACTTTTCCCAATTCAAAACCAAATTCACCTCTTCACAACGTTTAAGCACTTTAGAAAGATTATGCAGACATACATCAAAATCAGACCCATAAACACTGAAATCATCCATAAATACTTCCATGATAGACTCTATGAAATCAGAAAATATGGCAGTCATGCAACGCTGAAAAGTAGCAGGGGCATTGCACAAACCAAAAGGCACTCTACGATATGCAAAGGTACCATATGGGCAAGTAAATGTAGTCTTTTCTTGGTCATCAGGATGTATAGGGATCTGAAAGAACCCTGAATATCCATCTAAATAGCAAAAGTACTTATGCTTAGCAAGTCTTTCTAACATCTGATCAATGAAAGGGAGAGGATAATGGTCTTTTCTAGTAGCTGTGTTTAACTTACGGTAATCAATGCACATTCGCCAACCGGTGACAATTCGAGTGGGAATTAATTCATCTTTATCATTCTTAATTACCGTTGTTCCTCCTTTCTTAGGGACTACCTGAACTGGGCTTACCCATTTAGAATCAGAAATTGGGTAAATGATGCCCGCATCTAACAATTTCAAAACTTCTTTTTTAACAACCTCTTGCATGTTAGGGTTCAAGCGACGTTGTCCCTGTATGCAAGGCTTATGGTCATCATCTAAGTGAATTCTATGCATGCAAAAGTCTGGGCTAATCCCCGTGAGATCATCACTACTATACCCAATAGCTTTTCTATGTGCACGCAAAATAGTAAGAAGCTTAAAAACCTGGTTATCATCAAGACTAGAGCTAACAATCACAGGACAAGTCTTTTCATCATCAAGAAACACATATTTAAGATTAGATGGCAAAGACTTTAACTCTAACTTGTTTACCTGAGGTTCACCACAAGAAGTGACAGTGTTGGTTACCTCACAATTCGGATCAGCTGCACCATCCAACTCAAGAATCAATGAATCGACTTCAGCATGTCCTTCTCCTTCTGAAGCTTCAAGCATGAGCACTGCTTCCAATGCATCATTCAGTAGAATCTGAGGTGTCTTATCTCGGACAATTTCATCTATAACATCAATCCTGCATCAAGTATTCTCAAGCAAAGGGGATTTAAGAGCAGAGGTTAGAGTAAAAGTAATTTTATCATCACCAACACTCAATGTGAGAGTCCCACTTTTAACATCAATAACAGCACCTGCAGTACAGAGAAATGGTCTACCTAAAATAATAGGTATTTGGCTGTCTTCTTCCATATCTAGAACTACAAAGTCTACAGGAATATAGAATTTTCCAACCCTAACAGGCACATCCTCTAAAATTCCAAGGGGATATTTTATCGAACGGTCTGCCATTTGCAAAGTCATCTGTGTACATTTTAATTCTCCCATATTTAGTTTTTGGAAAACCGAGAGAGGCATGACTGAGACACTAGCGCCTAAATCACATAAAGCTTTATCAATGAACAATGCACCTAAATGACATGGGATCGAAAAACTACCAGGATCTTTAAGCTTAGGTGGAGACTTATTCTGTAAAACAGCACTACACTCTTCAGTAAAAGCTACTATCTCTACCTCACCAAAAGACCTTTTCTTAGTGAGAATATCCTTAAGAAACTTTGCATATGATGGAACTTGAGAAATTAAATCAGTGAAAGGAACTGTTACCTCAAGATTCTTGACAAGTGTCATGAACTTACCAAACTGCTGGTCCACCTTAGTTCTGTTCATCCTGCTAGGGAATGGGAGCTTTGGCACAAATGGTGGAGGAGTAACTGCAGTCTTCTCTTTGTCCTTTTTCTTGCTTTCCTCAGTTCCATCCTCATTTGTATCTTCAACAACTTTCTCTGCCTTGTCTTCCTCAGAATTCTCTTCTTCTTTCTCAGTAGGAACATCATCAGTAGGCATTGGAGGAGCATCATATGTACGACCACTCCTAAGAGCAATGGCATTCACATTTTCCTTTGGCTGAGTTGATTGTGCTGGTAGAGAGCCTTGTTGCCTTGTAGATGAAGAACTAGCCATTTGAGCAATCTGAGTTTCCAACATCTTGTTATGAATCTCCATCTGGTTCATCTTTGTTTGCATTTGTAGCAATATCTTCATCATATCACCTTGATTATCAGCCTGTGCAGCATGATTTGCTTGAGAAGCATAATTCTGTTGAGGCCTTTGGAATCAAGGGGGATTCATAGGTGCTTGCGGAGGCCTATACTGCTGTTGTGGAGGAGGCTGGTACGACTGCTGATATTGCTGCTGATTAGGAACATTTGAATTCTGAGTGTTATTGTTCCTATATGAGAAGTTCTGATGATCTTTCCAACCAGGATTGTAAGTGTTGGAGTACGGATTGTACTGCTGCCTCTGTTGGAAAACATTTGCTTGCTCCATCTGAAAATTTTGTGAATTTTGAGCATTGTATTGGCAATCATTACCATAGTGGCCTTGGATGCCACAGACTTCACAAACAGGATTATTCATAGGAGCCATGGATGACAATGCATTGATGCTCATAGGTTGAGTAGAGGGCTGAGATGTCTTCAAAGAGTGGATCTCCTGAGTTAATGCAGCTAGTTGAGATGATAATAGAGAATAAGCATCCACTTCAAGTTTACCCCCTTTCTTGGTTGCTCTCGGATTACTGAAGTGATTGGCAGCCAAATTCGAAAGAAAAGCATGTGCATCATCAACTCCTTTATCCAGAAATACACCACCTGCAGCGTTATCAACCATACCTTTTGTCTCAGGATCAAGACCATTGTAGAAGCGTTTAAGCAGAAACCACTTCTCAAGGCCATGGTGAGGGCATGCACGTTGATAATCCTTGAATCTGTCCCAAGCATCCCGTAGAGATTCACCATAATCTTGCTTAAAACCCATCATCTTGTCGATCAAATCGTCGGTTCTGTTAGGAGGGAAGAACTCAGTTAAGAAAGCTTGAGCAATCTTATCCCACTCGGTCAAGTCAATATCATTCAACCACTTTTGAGCTTTATCACGAAGAGAGAAACCGAACAACATGACTTTCAACTGGTCTGGAGTGACTCCCTGATGTTTAATTGTAGAACAGAGCTGTTGAAACCGTTGCAGATGAAGTGTAGGGTCTTCAGAGGCAAGCCCAGCAAATTGATTCTGTTGGATCATAGTGAGCAAAGCAGGCTTGATCTCGAAATTTGCTGCTTGAATTGCTGGCATAGCAAGGCCAGTAGGTACCCCACTCGGAGAGGGCTGTGAGTAATTCTTCAAAGATTTGGGAGGAAGGTCTGCCATCTCAATCTTTGGTTCAGATATCCTTTGCTGCTTCTTTTCCCTTTGTTGACTAAGAGGAGTTGTATCCTTTTTCGCTTGATCTACTTTCGTTTGAGACCTGGTCTTGGGCATCAACAACTAAACAAGGAAAAGCAGTAAGATCGGTCTCAGTTGGAACAAAAGTTCCAAAGAGACAAGAGAAACAATATAAAACAATCAAACTAAAATAATAGAAACTAGGCGTCTCCCCGGCAGCGGCGCCAAAAACTTGATGTGTAAAATTACGTCTAACCGCAAGCGCACGGTATCTATTGTAGTAGATATTAGCAAATACGGGTCGAATCCTCAAGGAGACAGTTTCAATTTCAATTCAATTGCTATCAATTGTTTCTAGTCACAACGATTGTTTGAGAATTTTATTAACTACTAAAGCAAATTTAACAAAGGTTTTAAATCAATTAATTAAGGGATCTAGGGCAATTCAGGTTCACCATGTTTACACCAAACAAATCACAAAAGTATAGCTTTTCAATGGGATTAAGTAATTAAAGCAATGGTTAATCTTTCTCAAGCATTAACGCTCTCAGAATATCTAATGATGTTCTCACACTCACCTTCAATTCTGCTAATTGTATGTAAGCCTCTAGTAGTAAAATCTCTCGATCTATTACTCCTATTGCAATCAATTAATCCGTGATATTGCGCAATTACACAAATTAAGAATTATAACATATCAATCAGAATTACTCTTTACCCATCAATCTACTAATCAAATTACGCCCAAATCATGGTGCAAACATGGCTCCCCTTAATACCCTAGAATTAAACTACTCACTCATGGTAGAAGTAAAAACAATGAGAATAATGAAAGAAGCCATGTAAAACATATAATAATGAAACAAGAGAATAAAGAATACCTCAAACTTTGTATTAACGAAGAACAATGAAGATCCAAATTAAACCAAGTGCTTACAAAGGAAGAGATGAAGAGAGAAAACCCTAGCTTTTGTAAAGTATATAAAATACGTCCTCCCTCTCTCTCCCTCTCTATCCCACGTTTTTATAATATATCCCCCAATAAAATCTGATCTCTTTCTTCTAATAAAAGTATTTTTAATATCCTAATCAATTTACAAAAAGATATCCATAATTAAATAGGATTTTCTTGTAAAATTCGTCACTAATTTTGCTCCTCTGTTTCTGGGCTCTTCCAGTTGGATTTTGCTTACTGGACCACCTCTGAATTAAAGTTAATTCCCTAAGCTTCGCGTGGACAGTAATTTCGTCAAATTCTGACTTCTGGAACTCAAGATATGGCCCAAACAGTGCAGGCAGCCCGTATAGCCCAATATTACGAATTTTCTCCTATTTTATCTCCAAAATAGCTCTTTTTGCTCCAAATCCTTCCAAGTTATGAATTCTTTATTTCCTACAATAAAACAATAAAATCTATTAAATAAAAATCCAAATCAATGCAAAACACAATAAATATGAGAATAAAATCATCTAAAATATATATAAAAATATACTCTATCACGCAGCTTATACTGTTTTGGTCATATCTGGAGTTCTAGAAGTCCGTTTTCAGCGATCTTACTGCCCACGCGAAGCTTGAGAGATTTTCTACAACCTGGGATAGGAAACAAGTGCAATAAACGTACTTATTAAAGGCGCGCACGTAATCTTTATTAAAGAAGGCTGGGAATTTACTGTTTTGCCCTTTTTCTAATTCTAATTGTATTCTGGGCAGTTTTGGGTACCTTCTTTAAATCCTAATTGTAATAGAAGGCAATATCTTGCTGGGCAAGATTTGTAGAGCCTATATAAACACATCATACCATTGTAATAGCTAACAATTCATAGCTAGAACAATTCATAGCTTGTAATCGTATCAAGGTACTTTCGATCTTCAATTCTTCAATATTATGTTTTCATTCATTATCATTATTATTTTGTTTTCTTCTTTAATTATGTGTAACTAAATCTTTAATCTGAGGATTGGGTAGTATTCCTTGGTATTCATGTGTGTTTAATTATCTGTGATTTTCTTGCTTTGCTGATCTGTTATTGAGGGCTTAACACAATTAGAAGAGTAGCTAACTTTTGATTGTATTCTAGGGATTGTAATAACTTGGAAGAGGAGTTGCAATTTTAGTACATGATTTAACAGACATAACTCGAATATTTGATTGGAAGATTAATAGGAGAGTTGTGAGACTTATAATTCTTGGAGCTTAATAGTTTATGATTGTCTTTGATTGTATCACGGAAGTGACAATTAGGGTATAGTTGTAGACATTATATTGTATCTTGGAAGAGAACATTATAACATTAGAAGAATTGTTTTCAGCAGAGTAAGAACATAGACATCACATAGATATTGAATGTGCATTGAAACCAAGTAAAGAACCCCAGTTCTCGGATTGTTTTCCTCATATATTTTATTCTCTTTTGATAATTAGTTTAATTTTGTTTAGTTTAATTTAGTTTATCAACACACCAAACATTCTTCTACACTTCTAAATTGTGAGAGATAAAAACTTGAACTTGATATTACAATTCAGTCCTCCTCACCACTCTCTCACGTAATTTGGTCCATTACTTTAGCCTAAACGAATGATTTACTGACACCTGTTTTTGAGAAGTTACAAGTATTGTCTAAAATCAATTAAGTTTACTAATTGATTTAGTTTTCTCAAACCATCAGTAAAGCATCGTCTCTCTTTGTCTCTGCACTCTCAAACCCTAATTTCAAAATTAACTCATCTTTTGTGTTTTAAAATTCCAATGGAGAACTTATTCATGAACAGCAAGGTGGTAATCAATGGAGTTACTTTTAATACCAATAACTTCACTGCAGTTCTAGATCATCAGGACTTGCCGAGTGATTTC
This sequence comes from Kitagawia praeruptora, assembly GCA_037693485.1. NCBI lineage: Eukaryota > Viridiplantae > Streptophyta > Magnoliopsida > Apiales > Apiaceae > Kitagawia > Kitagawia praeruptora. The sequence continues at coordinate 160,233,571 of CM075344.1, read as the reverse complement.
CACATTATTCAGGACTTTTTGGCCTCAAGCCCAATCAATTATGCTCTAACCCAACCTGCCAAGATATCTTTTAAGTCTGTTATGCAGGTTTGGAACACAAGTGTTTTTGGGAAAAGTCATTCATCAGAGAATCCTCAGATGAGCTTTGAATATGACAATGTTACATACTATGTAACTCCTGAGATTGTCACTGAAGCCCTACACTTACCATCAATCATTGGTAAGCCTGTATTCAAAGTTCTTGATGCAAAACTTCTTGAGTATGTTGTAAGCTTGGGTTACAATGGAACACCAAAGAAGTTTGGAGAGCTCTACAGGACAAAGCTCAAGAAGGAATGGAATTTCTTATTTGATACTATCAGCAGATGTTTCTTGAATAAAGTGTCAAACTTTGATGCCTTACCCACAGGTTCAGCCAAAATTGGGTACTCTCTAATTCATGATCTCTCATTTGATTATGGTTCCTTTATACTAAAGGCATTAAGTGAAAGAAAAGCAGATAAATGTGGTTATGTTTGCTTTCTTAGATTTTTTCAATTAATATTTTCTCACTTATGTCCTCATGCTGTTTTTGAGAATGATACAATTTTGCCGATATGTAAAATCTCAGAAAACAATATAAAGAGTCTAATCAATTCTGATAAGGCAAATAAGTTTGTGGGACCTCCATACATTCCTGATGAAGTATGGTCTCTTTTAAGAGAGAGAATGCCTATTCAATATGGCCCAGCAACTGGTGCTATGGAACAGGACCTTACACATCCTATTCCTGACACAAGCACACAACCTAAACACTTACCTAAACAGTTAACCACCTCTGGTGTCTCACAAAAGGCATCAGTTGTAAAATCAAGGAAATCAGCTAGATCTGATGTGTCTAAGAGGCAATCAGGGTCAAAGGATTTCTCCACTTCAACCCATTCTCAAATGAAGTCACAAGGGGGTGGACAAAGGGTTTTTGAAACATCTGGTTTGGATAAAGGAACAGGAGGGAAAAGGAAAGTTGATCAAGGAGTTATTTCTGATTCTGATGATGATACAATGCCTATATCAGTCTTGTTGAAAAAGAAGGAGATTGATGTTGCTGATACAAGAGAAGTGGCTGTCTCTAAAAAGCCAAAGAAAAGAAGAAGATTAATCAGCAAAGGCAAATTTGTTGATCATACAGAATTTCTGATTCTTACTGATGATATGGAAGGCAATCCTGATGTTGTTAATCAGGATGGATCATCAGTTCCTGACGCTACTGCTAATCCTGACATCTCTACTCCAAATAATTCACCTATGAAGACTGTTGAGATTTCTGATTCTCCAGCATCTGAATCTCCAAAGAGAAGAATTATTGAGATGTCTGTTGATGAAGTAAATGCTATTGCTGCTCAGCTGGGTGTTACACCTTCACCTCTTGAAGTAAAAACTGCTGAAGCAAATGTTTTTCACAGACAAAAGAAACAGAGGACTACTGTGTCATCTCTGAGAGGATCAAGCCCACAAGAACCTGAACTTCAAAGGAGTTCAGAAGCTATTACAGATCCAGTCACACAAGAACCACCTACTCAGAGTGTAGGTGCAGACATTTCTGAAGGAATAGTCCCACAAGAACCATCTTCTCAAAGGGAAGGTGAAGACAAGAATATTACTGCCCCACAAGAACCATCTTCTCAAAATGAAGATGCTGGCAAACTCACATCAGCAAGGGAGTTTCCTGACAATGCTCAAGGGGCTTTTGAAATTGAAATTGAACTTGCTAGAAGTCTGGCAGAAAAAGCTGCTCATGATTTGCACATTGCTGAATGTGATAGAGTGATTGCTGACACTGCATTTGAGGGAAGTACACAAGAACCTTTGACTCAAAGTGTTGAAGAAGCTTCAAAACCTCAGACTACACAAGAACCATCAGTAGTAAATACTGATGCAAGTCATGCTATAGTTGCAGTGGTCAATCCTGATGAGAGTACTACTGATCCACTTATTCCATTGCTTATTGAGCCAATTTCAGCAAGGCCAATGGATTCTTTAACTACTTCATCAGGTAACATCTCTTTCTCTACTTCATTTACTACTGATAGTATGATTACAGATAGACCTGATAATAGGGATACCTCTATCTGTATGACTTCAGACCACTCTTCTCAGCCACCTCTTATTTCTTCACAATTAATGAGCCAGAACCTTTCTTGTGAGATTGAGAGTGAACATTTAGAGAAAAAGAAGAGTGATGAGAGGCAGTCTCCTGAACTGGCAAAAGGAGAGGTAGAAAAGAGTGAGAAGTTATTAACTTCTAGTGAGGTAGAAGTTGCTATTGAAAGTAACTTAGGTAACATTGTGAGAAGTGATGAGATCACTTTAAAAGAAAAGAGAGATTTAGGAAATGTTACTAATTTATCTGCAGGTCATCAGGATTCACCAGATGTATCTACTGGTGTTTTGAAACTGAAAGGTATTATGCTTCCTGATGATGATGTTGAACATAAACTTCCTGAGGCTGGTGGTGGCTCAGATGATGATGATGATGATGATGATCATGCTGATCTTGAAACAAAGCAAATGCAGGCGGCTATAAAAGCAAGTCTCCAATCTACTTATGGGTCTTCAAGTAGATACATGCAGTCAATGACTCAAGAAGAATTCAGAGGGGAGTATAGTTCACTTCTTCCTCTTGATACTCGAGCTGCAAGGGGACATGAATGGGATACAGAATGGAATGAACCAACTGCTGAGATGAATTTTCAAAATGCTCTGTTTCATTCTGGTCATATTGCTACGCGGATGCCGACACCTGAACTTAAGGCTCTTCTCAAAACCAATGCTCTTCTAGCAAAGGGATTGAGGAGTGAGATTGACTCTATGAAGGCTGCAACAGATAAATTTCAAGCGGGTATTCAAACATCTGTTTCTATATCTGCTACTGCTTCTCAAGCACGCCTTCTTGCAGATGATATCAAAGCTCTTGATAAGAGATTGGATTCTAGAATGACTGTCTTGGAATCAAAAGTTGATACTATTGATGAAACCCTCAAGCTTATATTTGTCTTTCTTCATTCAGGATGATACTGATGTCAAAAAGGGGGAGAAGATAGTCAAAACAAAATGTTCACCTGATCCAGTTGTACAAAAGGATGATGATAATTCTGGAAATGATGGTGGTGATAAGTCACATCATAAAGTTGAAACCTCTGATGCTACTTTAGTAACAAAGAGAAGTCAATCTACTCAAACTAGGCAGTCAACTCATGTTTCTAGATCTGGTAAGAAGACAGTGACAATAATGATGCAATCTCAGAATCCAAAAGAAGAACAGGTTGTGACACCTGGTCAAACTCTGTCAACCATTCCTGAGGATGATGTGTATGTGGAACAGGATGAAGATGCTGCTAATCTGTTTCATGAACTTGACACTGGGGATGGTCGTGTTCTTAAATTATTTCATAAAGACAAAAGAGTTCAACAGTATCATGCTGAGAAAGCACTTGTCTTATCTGCTGAAGAAAATCCAAACATGACTACTGATGAGTTCTTAGAAGAACAGAACAGGATTTTTGAAGAGTTTGCAAAACAGAATAAAACTCCTGCTGCAAGAAGAGGAAGAGGCAGAGGAGGAAGATACAGAAGTAGAGGAAGATTATCTGCTCAAACAAGTATAAGGCAAACAAGATCTAGTGGAATCAAATTGAAAGATGTTTCTGAAAATGAAAAGAAGAAAACTCCACTATCTCTTGCATCAACTCCAGATAACAGATTCAATGCTCCTGAAGAAATTGAAGAGGAGATATTGCCTTTGAAAATGAAGAAAGGTACAGCTGTTAAAGAAGTGTATCTAGGCATGGAACAACTATCTCTAAATCCAGATGGGAAGGAAATTGCTTATGTATTGCTAGGTGACTTAGATCTTCCGAGAAACTCAATTCAGAACATCAGGGCAGCTATTTATCAGATTAATGAGGAAGATGAAGAACTCAAAAATCTGAAGAAGAAACTGATTCAAATTCTTGAAAGCAAGGAAGAAGAATTGTTATCTGAATTCTTGAGACTGAATCTGTTTTATCAAAGAATTTCTGAAACTGTTCCTGATGATTTTTAGAAGGTATTTTGTTTTGAGTTTTTGACATCTTGAATCAAGGAATTTGTGCTTTGTGTTATAAAGAACAAATTGGGGGAGATTGTTAGATATTGATTCAAGAGATGATCAGGATCTGGGCATTACTGATCAGATACTGATGTTGACGTCATCAGGAATACAACGTCAGTATTGGACTATCAGGATTAGAAGCTGGTCAGTATTTGATGAAGATTCTCATTGACCAGAGATCAAGGAAGATTGATATGTCGATTCCTAATTTGTAGGAAGGCAGCTATCATACAAGATATGCATTCAGAGATATATGTAATTGATTTAGAATATCTTGTAATTGATAGTGCAACTGTGTACACTATATAAACACAGTTTAGGTTTTACATTTTGTAATCGCTTGCACGAGTTATATTGTAACCTAGCAGCTCTTAAGAACATAAGAATTTCTTAAGAGAGTTTTGTAACAGTTTTATATCAGAGTTAATAAAGCTGTTATTGATTCATACTTGTGTTATTTGTTTTAAGTCGAAAATCTTATACAATTGTATTCAACCCCCTTCTACAATTGTTATTTACTGGGCAACATTCCATACTGGTGTATCGAGTCTCTGCATCATGCAAACGCTTGCTCACATAGTAAACCGGAGACTGATGATCAACCTCTTCTCTCACCAATACTGCACTAATGGAGTATTCTGATACTGCCAAGTATAATATCAAGGTTTCTCCCTCCACGGGCTTAGCTAAAAGCGGAGGATTCCCCAACTGTTCTTTAATTTTCTGAAAAGCATCTTCACACTCAGGAGACCACTCAAAATCTTTGGATGCTCCTTTGATTGCCTTGAAGAACTCTCTGCATCTATCCGAAGATTTTGACACAAAACGATTGAGCGCTGCAATTCTCCCAGCTAAACTCTGAACCTGTTTCACACTGGATGGAGATTTCATGTCAAGTAAAGCTTTAATCTTGGCTGGATTTGCCTCAATCCCACGATGATTAACCATGAACCCCAAGAACTTTCCGGATTCCACTCCAAACACACATTTTTGAGGATTCAACTTCATTCTGAACTTCCTCAATACTCCGAACATTTGCTCCAAATGCTTTACATGGTCCTCTGCCCTCAAGTATTTGACAAGCATGTCATCCACATACACCTCCATGGTTTTTCCTATCAGATCTTTAAACATCATGTTCACCAGCCTCTGATAAGTAGCTCCAGCGTTGATCAAACCAAATGGCATTCCAATATAACAATACAAACCCCTATCCGTGATGAAAGAAGTGTGTTCTTGATCAGGCTCGTACATGGGAATTTGATTATAGCCTGAATAAGCATCCATGAAACTCAACAGAGCGTGGCCAGCGGTAGCATCCACCAACTGATCAATTCGAGGGAGAGGAAAACTATCTTTAGGGCAAGCCTTGTTCAGGTCCGTGAAATCCACACAAGTCCTCCACTTTCCATTAGGCTTCTTGACAAGAACAGGATTAGCCAGCCAATCGGGGTAATATGATTCTTTGATCAAACCAACATCTAGAAGTCTATCAACTTCCTCCTTCAATGCTATAGCTCTCTCTCCACTTACAGGTCGACGTTTCTGACGGATTCCTTTCTTGGTAGGATCTATGTTCAAATGATGACACATAATCTTTGGATCAATTCCAACCATATCAGCATGACTCCAAGCAAATACATCCAGATTATTCAAAAGAAAATTAGTGAGAATTCCTCTCAACTTGGAATTCAATTGAGATCCGACTTTCAAAACCTTACTTGAATCTTTTTCATCCACCAAAATGGAAATAGTATCCTCTGCAGGACCAGTCTTTTCCACAGGTTGTGGGGTTCTCGGATCAAGATCAAAATCAAAACTTCGAGGATCCTCGATTGTTACTGCATCCTTGGAGGGCGCGTCCTCTTTAAGAGGGAAGTCTTCCTCAACAAGGGTATGCATCAATCCTTCAAGTAACATTCGCCTCCCTTCAACCTGTTCACCTCTGATATTAACTGAGATTACTTCCTCCGAGTCTTCTTCAATTTCCTCCAGAATTCCATCCTGAAGATCATCCAAAACTGGAATACTATCCTCAGGGCGCGCCCTATAACAAGGCGTTTCTTCCTCTGGTTCTTGAACAAGATAATGGACTTTCACTTCTTCAAGAGCAATACTCATAACTCCAGAACTATTTTCACTGAGGGCGCGCCCTCCATCCTGCTGTCTCCTGAACCCTTTAATTGCCTTATGATAACAATCTCTCGAGTCATGCTGGGATCCTCGAATTGTTCCCACACCATTTGGTGTAGGAAACTTCATTGCAAGATGATAGATGGAGGTCACAACCTTCATTTCTTTCAACAAGGGACGTCCCACCAAAGCATTATGTGATGATTCCACATTCAAAATCATGAAATCCATCATTTGTGTTACAGAAAGGGTCCCTTCCCCAAGAGTTACTGGTAATTTGATAGCTCCCATGACCTTTACAGATTCGCCTGAAAAACCATAAATCCATCCGTTATCCTGAATCATATCCTTGTCTAGAAGTCCCAGCTTTTGATGAGTACTGTAATACAGAATATTCACCGAACTCCCATTATCAACAAAAACTCGATGTACATTCTTGGACCCAATCTGAATTCCCACCACCAAAGCATCATTATGAGGATGGTGTACCCATCTTGCCTCTTCTTCAGTAAAAGTGATATCAGCAAACTCCCCTTTGAACAATTTAGGTGGCCTCAACTCCAGACTACTCACATTTGTAAGAGGTCGATATCTCGCTTCTCTAGTATATCTCTCCATAGCATGATTGCTGTCACCTCCCAGGTGGTGTCCACCAAAGATAGTGTGAATGCTTCCTTCCTTCACAACTTCTTCTCTTCAGGCCTACCATCCACATGGGGGACGTGCCCTCCATCTCTCTTATCAGGATTCTCCTTATGTTTTTTCACCTCTCTGACAATCCATTCTGTTAGATATCCTTCCTTGATTAAATCCTCAATCTCATCCTTCAATTGACGGCACTCATGAGTATTGTGCCCAGAAGATTCATGGAATTCACAGTACTTTCTTTTATCCTTACTTTGCCAAGAAGAGAGAGGCTCTGGCTTTCTGAAGAATCCTTTATTTTTGTTCACTTCAAAAATATGTTCAATGGAGGCCGCTAAGGGTGTGTAATTACCCGGCCTTTGATCATAAGTGTAAGTATCTGGGGGACCCCAGTTTCTGCCAGATTCAGTTAAGTTCACACGATTGGCTCCTGTTGCTATCCGGCGAGTTGGACTAGGAGACCTATCCTTCCTCTTTCCGATCTTTACCTTAGAACTGTTTTGACTATCAGTCTTTCGATTATCTGCCAAAGATTGCTCCACAATCTTGAAAGATTCAGCTTGTGCAAACACATCAGCCAATGTCGGTGGATCTCGTCCTTGGAGATGTTTCCAGAAATCAGTTCCCACTGATAATCCAGCAATTAGAAAACTCTTGAGTGTTTCATCAGTTGCTCCTCTCACCAGAGTTGATTCTGAGTTAAACCTCTTGAAGTAAGATTGCAGACTTTCCCCTTCCCTCTGCTTGATATTGGCCAAAGTTGTGACGGGAGGAGCGTATTTCACTACTGCCTAGAATTTATTCAAAAACAAATTCCTCATTACCTGCCAAGATGTAATAACTCCCGGGCCAAGTTTCTGAAACCATTGCTGAGCACTTTCCCTGAAAGTTGCTGCCAACAATCGACACCTAGCCAGCTCTGTCACTTGATAGACATCCATCTCGATATCAAAGCGTCCAAGGAATTCAACAGGATCTGCATTTTCATGAAAGCTCAAATCATTTGTCATAGATCTATACCCAGTAGGAAGCTGCGCCTCCCTTACTTCAGTTGAGAATGGAGAGGAAGTTTGTGCAGTAGCAGATATTCTTCCTCAATCCAAGTGAGCAAGGAGCTTCTTCAAATCATCCACATTGAAAGTTCCCACCCCGGGAACATTCTGAATATTTGGTTGTGCCACAGTTTGAGTACCCCCTGGAGGTGGAGGTGGAGGTGGAGGTGGAGCCGCTGTCTCCACACCACCTTGATTCCCTGCTTGTGGCTGAACAACATCCTCTTGAGTTTGAGTTTGTGTTTGCTGACCTTCTGGATTTCCATGAGGTTGCGGATTCCCCTGAGAATTTCTCTGATATTGTCCTCCTGAGTGAGAGCGCGTCCTCGATCTAGACTCATCAGAAGTACTTGGAATTTGATGATTACGGGGAAATATTCTACTTGAGGGCGCGCCCTGATGATGGGGGCGCCCATCTCCTTGATACCCTTCCCTTCTTTTATCACCGTTATCACGGTTTCCTCTTGCTCCAGTGTTGTGCTGAAAAGTTTGTCTAGATCCAAGGGGCCACGACCTGTTATGAACAGGGGGCGCGCGCTGTGGATTACTATTGCGAGCAAGAGATCGTTCATGTCCAAGGGGCCTCGACCTGTTGTCAGGGGGCGCACGCTGTGGCTCATGACTCCGTATAAGGGCTCGCTCATGTCCAAGGGGCCTCGACCTGTTGTCAGGGGGCGCGCGCTGTGGATCATGGGGCCGTGATTCCAAGTATTGGCTTTTCTTCTGCTGCTCAAGGAGTACCATCCTTAAATCGTTGTCATTAAGCCTTATTCCAAGACGCTCCTTCAAGCTTGCAAAATCTCTTTTCTCCTTAGCCATCTGTTCTTCATCCCGCTGAATCTCACTAGGGGTGCGCCCTGACCAATGAGGGTGAGGGCGCGCCCTAGCTTCAGGACTCGACAACCTGCGCTCAGAATTATCTTCACTTGGATGTTCAATAATAGGATCAGAGTATTCTAACCTTCGAGGAGTAATTAGCTGAAATCTCTTCTCCTGCACTTCACTATCTCTACGAGAGCTTTCCTCGACTTGGAGGGCTTTCCCTGTTCGATGATGATTTCGTGGGATACTCCGAGATTTTCTCCTTGACCCCTGATTTTCCTCCACGGAACACAATCTTGCCCCGAAATTATTTAGGGCATCACCAATGCGGTACAGTTGTTCCATCAATGCCGTGTTACTGATAAGAACGGGCGGCTGGCCACCGCCGGTGGCTGGAGTTCCATGGTGGTGTGGGGGAACAGGGATTTCCTCTGGAACGTAAGTTTCGTGATGAGCTTGGTTACCCCCCAAGCTATCTTCAGAATCGTAATAATCCTCTTCGTGAGAACCTCCGCGCTGATTGTGAGACATCTTTTCCTCCTAAGATGAAGATCTTGATTGGCTCCCCTCCTTCTAGCGCCAATTTGTTGACGGAGGAATTTGGTAACAACAAATTTCGAGGTACTTCGCCGGAAACAAGATCTACAGCGGTGGTTCTTTGCCGAAAAGAGTGGTGGCGTGTGGTGGCTGTTTGTAATTGGTGGCTGAGATTGATAGGGTTAGTGGCGGCTATTCAGAGCTCTCGACTTCCAACCCCTCAATCGGCCTACGTACCCTTGTATTTATAGGGATCAAGCTAGACGTAGTTCTTGGAGAGCAAGAAACCCAAATGGGCTTGGATAACGAACCAGCTTCCGGAATGTTCTACTATGAGGCCTAACCACAAAGGCCCAAGGCTCATCCTGGATCTCAAGACTTCACGGATAAGGAAACTTCCCTCGTCGAGGACTAGTCCTATCCGCTACCAGCTATTTCTTGATTTCAAGGATGCAGGTATAGCCGTGGTTTACCCCAAGTGCAGAACGCATCCCTGTCCCCCGAATGAGAAGCACCCACCAGATAGCAGGACAGGTGATCCAGAGCTTTTGGGTGCAAAGTGCAGGATTACTCCAAAGTTCCCCAATGAGGGCGCGCCCATTGGCTACAGGAACAGAGCTCCCAAAGCACACACCAAAAAGTCCCCATCTTTCCACCTTAGGGCGCACGGATGCCTCCCTTAGCGTCTAAGAAGGGTCCTTATATCCAGGCAAACCCCTGGAGGCCTTCTGCGACGGACATCCCCCTCCTGAGATACGACAGGAGGGAATTCTTCAACTTCTAGAATTCCAGCTTGGGTGGAATCCCAACTTGAGTAGAATCCCAACTTGAGTAGAATCCCAACCTGAGTAGTATCCTAGGAGAGATTTCTTCAATGTCTTCTTAGAAAACCAACTTGAACAGATTTGTCACCATATTTCACATTTAGGGTGCGCCCTAACTATAAGGAAAAGCCAGGGCGCGGCCTAATTCCTCCAACTTAAGTCAAAAACCCTAATTTACTCTAGAATTCCCAAATTGAACCCATATTTGACCCGAATCCATCTCGAAAATACCCGAACCGAATTTTGGCTATAACACTGACTATTGTGGATGTTTATATTGTGAGGTTTGATTTTTTCAGGTAACATACATGGCAAACATTTGAAAGAGGGCGATTCATTATTTGCATAAATTAAGTGCTGCAAACATCCCAATTTATTTGATAAAGAAAGGCCAAAACCATGTTATAGATGCGTCCCTCACTCTAATTCGTGAGAGAGCAAAACTTAAGGTATATACTGATTTCGTCAAGTATACTTTTTTCTATGATTTTCGACATCTCCGGTTTTATTTGCTCATAGAAAACCATGTCGATCATCCTTCATTTAAGTTTGAAGCCCTGTAGAACCAATTTTAGGCCCTTGATTTCAGCTTCTTTTATTGACATCTGGACATACACCATATTTTATGTTTCCCTTTTTGTTTAATTGGTATGTTAGAAACTGCATAGTGTCGGCCTTCTGATTGCATATCTAGTAACTTATGATGAAGGGTGATACCTCATACCTCGACTAGCAGGTTCAATGCAGATGTTCCACTGCTCTAGTGTTTTTTCTTTTGCAAGTTTGTCAGCAACACAACTGGACTTAGTTCTACTTTATACAACAACTGTTTAAGAGTTAGGAGTGGGTGGTTAAAATCGACTATTAGTTGGCATTAATGTAATATGTATACGTTTTGGTTAACAAATTCAAGTATTTGGTGGTTCAATAAAATTATTAACTTTCTGTAAGGTCTTGCTATAAGTGTGCATATGCTGGTTTAGTAGTGAATTATCCCTAGTTAATAATTTAAAAGGAACTTGAGTGCCATTCACATGTTTTATTGTACAATGCATGCATGGGCAATTAATGTGGTAAGTTTTCTATATAAATGCGATCATGTATGTGCACCTGATTATGATATTTAATATGTATGTTTCCTTCTCCTTTTATTATGAAGGAATACTTTACTTGTATAGTAAGATATTTATGAATAAATTACTTAATTTAAGAGCATGATTTGTGTACACTTGATGATTTGGCACATGTTGGTCCGTTTAATAATACATTTAAATAATTAGATAGAAAATCACTTGCTAAAGAATTCAATCAAGATGTACGTTGCTTGCTCTAGTCGGATACTAAGATGCAGTGACATTTTAATTATATATTCAAGTGTGTGAGATTTAATAAGTTATATGTAAGCTTGACTTTGTATAATTAATTACACAGTTGGTATGTTTTAGTATTATAAAATTAAAGGTATTTAAATTTCTCTTATATTTCATTATTTGGATTGGGCTCAGCTTGGAGCAGTTTGTGAGATTTGATTTAATTATTTATTAGCTCTCTTGCCTGGGCTCTTCTAGTACGACTTCTTTGCTCTCTTGATTTTTATTAAAATTTAATCATCTGTTCACAATGTTTATGCTTAGATAGAATTTCCTTCTCTTACTGCCAGTAGGAGAGTCATTTGAGAGGCAAACATACTCAGTATCCTAATTCTGTCAATATATAACATCAAACTTACATTTTTTTTCTTCATTCCTCCATCCACTGTTGTCTTTCTATTTTTGTCAACTCTATACATTGTAGTACCTTAAAAAAATCTATGCCCTCAACTACATTGTACTCTTCTGTTTATTCTTTCATTCTCGTGACCATAGTCATAGGCATAAACTGAATGGTAGAAAATGTTAATATGACCTTGAGAAAATGTTACACTTTAATATGTCAAGTATTTTATTAGTAAGTTAATTTTATGCTAAACTGGGAAACTTTTATTTTACTAGTTTAATACTTGCATTATCTTAATTTGTATAAAATCTAATTATACTTGGGCATGGTTGCTTGTGTTGTAGGTCAAGCTGGTGATGTACCTAGATCCTACTGCCTGGGCAGGAAGTCGGATCCAAGATTACTTAGATCAACACTTGACTTGTGTTTTTGCCTCTTTGTAGTACATATAGAAGATTCTACATTTTGAATTGGGTGTACCGCTATTTCACTGAACCACACTTTGTTCATTGGATAGGTATGTGTCATTGTGTTGTACTTTCTAGATACACATTTTGTATTAAAAAGAGAAGGGGACACGGAGGGGACATGGAGGAAGGGGACAGAGGATCCCAGCTCCCCTTTCACCTATAAATACCCCCTCCCCCTTCATTAGTTAACACACTAAAATTCTCTATTCTCTCTCTATAGCTGCTAGATAGTCCGTCTAGTAAGAGAGTCGGTTTAGCCCACTTTCAGGAAGTGTCGGGATAGAAGGTCCTCGTGCCTAAACTATTCCTTAGGGTACTTGGGTCTGACTGCAGCCATCGGAGGTGGTCCCGCTGCAGTGGTCTTTCTATCAGGTTGTGTGGCACTGTCCGGATTGGGAGAGGGAGAGAATGAAAGGTTGTCGGGAAACAGTGATAGGGGAGGTTTTGAGATAAATACTTCAGTGAGTTGGGGATATACATAATAGGTATTATAGGGCTGAATTTTTGTATGAAATAAGGGGCCGAATACCCGGATATTGTAATCTCTTTTATCTAGTGTGAAGTTGTTACTCTTGTGGATGTAGGCTGGGCCGAACCACGTTAAATCTCTTGTCTCTTTACTGTATTGTTGGTTTGTTGCTTCATTACTATCACGTATATTTGTGGGATCTAAGCGCACATATTTACCAAATCGCTTCCGCATTCGCAGGAAATCGGGCAGATTCCTAACAAGCTCATCCCAAGGTGATATGATTATAGAGGTAGTGTAATTTAAGATGATTGCTTTCACACACTTTTATAATCAGGACTAATGAAATGTTCATATATTTCTCGTTTACACATTGGTTTAGACACAAAGTAAAGAACTGGAACGTGCATTACGGGAGCAAGTTGCTGCTGTTAATGGATCAGGAAGCAACAAAGCATTCGAAACTAACGCGAATAACAGTAGTATGGCACATTAATCAACTACCGCAAATAGCTCAACAATTGTTCTAAACAGTGAATTTGCCCCTTACGTAGCATTGTTCAACATAGTATGTGTACTCGATCTTTCGAGTGGGTGACTGATTACAACTACAATTGATATGCTTCTGTTGAATTGTCTTGTACAGGCAGTCACTTGGTTTTATCTCCACGAATTCAAATTCATTTTGTATTTTGGAACAATTATTTGAAAAAATAGCACCAATAACTAAGGTACGTTAATGTTGTAAGTGTCGCTTTTTCTGTTTGCGGAGCCTTGAGTGTTTACAAGAAGCAGGGACAGATTATATGAATGTTTTTGCAGGGAATAGCTCCGCGTATATGCTTTTTGTTACTGGATGTTGCGCTACTCTCTCACCATGCCTCGAGATTTGCTGTAAGTTATCATCCAATTAATTTTATTGATTCCTAAAACATAATCTTATGAATTCTTGATAGCCTCTTTGTATCCTTCCGTGCTATTTGGGTTTCAAGAACGGACAGTTTATTAGTAGAGTATGCAACAGCAAGCACTACTCAATATAGTTTCCATATACTAAAGTAATCTATATAATCAGTTTGAAATTGTGTTTGTCACTTATTGTTTGGATTAGAACAAATTGTCTAGGATAAGTTGGATTATTATATCTGAAATGGTGCTTTTTCCTAAAGATCATTTTCTTCCACAAAATTTACTATCTTTGTTGTCGTTTGGTGCTCATTCTGTTATAATCTTGCTTGGAAGTTAGAAGTTTGTATTTTTCGCTCCATCTTTGTCACACATCTCATTTGTTTTTCATACTTCATTCATCCTTCTCCAATTTCATCTTCGAGTAAATTACATAGTGGTGACTGTATTTTACATCAATTTTCAAAATAGTGGCCAAATTTTCAGATTCTCAAAAGAGTAGCCAACTTTTCTTTCCGATTTTCAAAAGAGTGGCTGCCGTCAACTTCCGTTAAATTTTCACCGTTAACTAATATATTTAAATAGTAAATTACAGAATGGTGGTCATACTTTACAATGATTTTCAAAATAATTAACGGTGAAAATCATTAAATAGCCAATATTTTGAAAATCATTGTAAAGTATGGCCACCATTCTGTAACTTATTCTTTAAATATATTAGTTAACGGTGAAAATTTAACGGAAGTTGACGGCAGCCACTCTTTTGAAAATCAGAAAGAAAAGTTGGCCACTCTTTTGAGAATCTGAAAATTTGACCATTATTTTGAAAATTGGTGTAAAATACAGCCACCACTACGTAATTACTTCTTCATCTTCTTCACTTAATTAAATGTTAAATGTTTTTATGCATGTGTTTTAATATGTGAACTGTACATATGTACTTAACTGAGTACCCAGTCCATGACAAAAGAAAAAAAAAGAAGAAGAAAGAAACTGAGTACCCAGTCCATAAAATGTTAAGCTTACAAGTTCTGAAGTGCTTATTGTCCTGAGTCATTAGCCTAATTAGATTCCGATTGTGTTGCCAGTTGCCACTGCATGCTCTTAAATGCTTAAGGATTGGGTATTTTCCTCCGTTGAAAAATAAAGCAGATCAAGTTGGTTCTTCTCCTTACCATACAGCCTATTGGATTTGTGGAGTTCCTATGTAGTGCAATATTTTATAATATGCACATTTGCTAGTTTCTCTGTGCTGTTGTACCTGAAAACCACTGAAATTTTAAATCGATCTTTTTTACAGGATGTTATTAATTACTCCTATGTTGAGAGGGTTTTTCGTATCGGGACTTTGATTTGTCAAGGTGACGATGGTAGCTCCACAGAGCAACAATCATCAAACCTAGTTACAAAATCTACAGTATTTAACAGTACTCCCTTTCCTGATGCTTCTAGTTCTGATCCTACCATAAATTCTCCTGAAACTCCTTTATCTAGAAGCTTGTCAGAAGAGGCGGAGTATGAAAACTTCCTTTCAGCCCTTGACATTAGCGGACAGAACCTTACAAGAAAATCTGTTCAATTTTCAAACAATATTTCAAGGACCCTTAATGATGAAACTTTTCCAGTTATTGATTTGAGGCTCAAGTTGCTTCTTTACAAGATTTCATTTCTGCTCCTTACTAGGAAACTTAAGGCAGCTAAGCATGAAATTAAGATGGCTATGAACATAGCACGAGGGAAAGATGATTCCATGGCTCTCTTTTTTAAGTCCCAGCTTGAATATGCTCGAGGGAATCATCGTAACTCTATTGAGCTTTTAATGGCTTCGATTAATCAAACAGAACTGGAAACTTCTATCATGTACTACAATAACCTAGGCTGCATCTATTATCGCCTCGGAAAACATCAACCATCAACTGTATTCTTTTCTAAGGCGCTAAAGAGTAGCTCATTGCTATGGAAAGAAAAACCTATAACACTATCAACATTCTCACAGGATAAATCCCTTCTTATAGTATATAATTGTGGTGTGCAGTATTTGGCTTGTGGGAAACCAGTACTTGCTGCTCGCTGTTTCTATAGAGCCAGTTTAGTTTTTTATAATCATCCCCTGTTGTGGTTCCGGATTGCTGAATGTTGTCTGATGGCTTCAGAAAAGGGACTGCTAGAGTCCAATCAAGCTTCATCTAGCATACCAGATGTTAACATACATGTCATAGGCCTAGGAAAATGGAGGAATCTTGTTATAGAAGATAAAATATTGAGTAATGGGCAGGTGGATTTTGCTGGGAGGGAAGAGTTACGTTCGGGTGATGATAGGTTACTTAAACTTTCAATGCCTCTTTGCTCGGCAGTGTTTGCGGAATGTATTACACTTGCTGAACTCTAACTGTAACTATGGTTTACCTTCTGATATAATCCAGGAGGAACAAACTTCTAATCCTAAGAATACAAACTACATTTCAGTATATGGCAGTGATTTCCATGCACATAATGTCGGAGTAGGTGATAAACACATTTTAATTGTATATTTTTAGTGAATAATTGAATAAAATGTTACATTATTTTTCCCATTTTATGCTTGGTTGTGTGGTTTTGTTGATTGTGTAGATATTGAGAGGATCTTCGCGATTTGGTTAAATAATGAAGATATGTGCATTAAAACCAAGCAAGATATCGGATCGAATGGGAATGCTGAGCAAGCACTTTGTCATGAAGATTAGTGTGATCAAATTAGAGATCTTTGTAATTAATGCTCCTTTGTAAATATTTTAGTATAAATAGACGTGCTAGGCTCATTGTATAGACACATCTAGCTACACCCTAGCTTTTACTTCATCTCTTTTCTCTAGCAAAAATCCTCCTTGTATTCAAGATACCGTTCAATAAAAAGTCGAGCTTTTCTTCAATTTCTGGTATGAGTTCTTTAATTTATATCGTTGTTGCTTTGATCATGCTTGGCTAAGAGCCCTTTCTAAGGGGCGGATGTAGTCGGTCGAATAATATGATTTATGTGGTGTAAGTGCTTTAAATGACATATTTATTTTGCTAGTCATTTCCAATATCATGTTTATGTGAGTATTTTCATGCGAGCCACACAAGTAGAGTTGGGAGTTCGTATAGTTAGGATCCATAAAATTTTGAGAATTGACTTGATTGGTAAGATCAATATAAAGTGGTTTTTACAACTTTAAATTATATTTGATTCGAAATTATTGGTTGTCTTTATTTCGAATACTTATGTGTTTATTGTTAGTGGAGATCAATTTTTATGCTACACCATAATTTCATGTTTGACCGATGAAATCCGTTCCTTAGTTGTTTTTATAAGTGATATTTTTAAATCTTAGTTAATTGTAATTTTTGGTTTTTTTAATTAAGAACTTTACTCGCGTTCTCTGTGGATCGACCCGTACTTGCCCCCGTACTCACGTACGCCCGTGCACTTGCGGTATTTTTATTACTTAAAGAATTTTTCCTCAACAAGTTTTTGGCGCCGCTGCCGGGGAACGCGTCATTAAGTTTATAGTTTAAAGTTTTTTTTTTCACCATTTTTGTTTTTCTGTTTTTATCAAAAGCAGACCCGAAAATTATTTTTGCTTTTTTGCTTGTGTGCCTGTAGTCAGTAGTACTAAGCAGTACCAGTGGTGTGTTATCTGTGGTGTTATTTTGGTAGTTTGTTTTATTAGTTGGGCTTGTGTAATTGTTTTTGCCAAAATAATCCAATCTTTTTAATCACATTAACAAGCCTGCTGCTCTGTGTTATCCTGCACACTGTTCGAAGTCATACGTGATTGTTTTAATCAAACAGGAGTATATCACACTTATACACGCTTTCTGTCTTGTAGTTGTTTTGTCTCGTAGCTAAAAAAAAAAAAAGTGTTTTATTAAATTAGCTCACGACATCTGTTCTTGTTTTTCTTTTTTATTTTTATTTTATTTTTAATTCTTTTACGTGCAAGCGTGATTGAAACGAAAATAAAATAAAAATATTTTGTGTTATTTGATTTATTTTATTTTGACTTTTCAGGTACCTAATTACGGCTTGAGTTAGCTCCTCGCGGAAATAATTGCTAAGCTATTTCGGGTATTATTTTTTTTCCCCTAGTTTTTAAACATAAAAATAAATAAAAATATTAGTTTAGAAATTTTAGATAAAAATTATGTGTCGCATCATGCATTTTATGTACACCTAG
Source organism: Kitagawia praeruptora (assembly GCA_037693485.1). Classification (NCBI taxonomy): domain Eukaryota; kingdom Viridiplantae; phylum Streptophyta; class Magnoliopsida; order Apiales; family Apiaceae; genus Kitagawia; species Kitagawia praeruptora. Next base: position 160,215,672 of record CM075344.1, on the reverse strand, counting down.
AGCACATCTTTTTTAATATTTTTACTGTATTTTTATAACTGTGGTGATTGCTGGAGGACCCAAAGGTACGTACCACACTAGTGTAAAGCATTTTGTGTGTTTAATTTATTGTCTCTTGGTGCTGCATTTTCATCTTAATTAACTTTAAGGGCAAAAACCACTCATCAAGATAAGGTAAGGGATTTCATCACCCTTTCCTTGGCCCACAAACCATTAATCCATCATACTGCATCTCCAAGCTTGTTAAAATTAATTAGACGTTGGCCCCTAGGAATTTCGAGCTCAATTAGGAAGGTACCTAAAAGAGGAAGTAAATTTGGAATTATTTGAACTCTTTGGTGTCTAGGCAAGTGTATCACTTACCTGGCCAATTAAGATTGGTGTCTAGGATGGCGGTTCTCTAATTCAGCACCTTGTTTCAAGGAAGTGCCCCCGCTTGACTGGCCAATCGGTTTGAATAAATCTAGATTTATAGACTTTTTGGTGGTCCTACAGTTAGGAGCTGTCTAGATTTTTCTTTAGGATAACCCAGGTTTAGATTTTTTTTTTCTTTTTTATTTAAGTGTTTTTTCCCCTTTTTACGTGCTAATTGGTAGATAATTTAGATATCTTCCTAGTGTATGCACACTTGGAAAAGAAGTACTACCGGTCGTTTAATTCGCAATCCCGATAGTCTTTCACTTAGTGAAACTTCATCACAAATCACCATGACAGACAACAATGCTGTGCCTCCCGTTGCTCAACGTACCACGCTCAAACAAGCCTTCTACCCCCAACAAACAGCCCGTAGATCTCCTATAGTCCTTAAGGATGCCGCTGATTCTAAATTTGAGGTTAGAACCCATCTTATAGGCATGTTGCCTAAATTCAATGGCAACTACGATGAAGATGCCTATGAATTCCTTCAAGAATTTGAAGATCTTTGTTCCACTATCTCTTTAAAGTCCATGACTAGAGATGGTATTCTACTTCGTGTCATTCCGTTTGCTCTCAAAAGCAACGCGAAAAAGTGGTTCAATAGTCTTCCTGCTGACTCCATTAAAACATGGGAGGAATTTGTTATTCCCTTTCTAAAAAAATATTTTCCCCGTTCCAAATCAATCGAACTTCGCACCAAAATTATTGGTTTTCGCCAATTTAGTGACGAAAAATTTTGGAAATATTTTGAACGTTTCAATAGTCTTCTTGCTGAGTGTCCCAATCATGGAATCACTCAAACCGAACTCATACGTATCTTATATGAGGGGTTAGATGTGAAAACTCGTGCCTTTGTTGAGTCTATGTGTCCCGAGGGTTTCATAAATAAGACTGTTGAAGAGGCTTGGGAATACCTCGAAGGGTTAGCCGAAAGGAGTGCTGAGTGGGAGAGTACGTCTGAGAGAGACCATACTATTTCTCGTAATAGTGTCCGTTCCATCGAGTCTGCCTTCGAAAACTCTGCTCTTGCTTCTATCTCAAAAAGACTTGAAGCACTTGAGAAACAAAAGTCTCAAACTTCCCAACATGTTACGTCTTTAGAGACCACATCTTTGTCTTGTAGTATTTGTGGAGGGTTAGATCATTTTGCTGAGGATTGTCAAGTTGCTCGACCTGTAGAGCAAACTAATGCTGTGTACCCATTTCAAAAGCCCAGAAATGATCCTTTCTCAAACACTTACAATCCTGGGTATCGCAATCATCCTAATTTCTCGTGGTCCCAAGGGGCCCAAAATCAAACCCAACCACAATACTACCCAAGGGGAGTTTATCCAAAGCCCAAGGGTGAGTCTTACCAACAAGCCCAAACATCTCAAAGTGGTCCAACAACAAACCACCCACCTATGAATGATGAGAATGCTATCCTTCGTCAGAGTTTAGAACTCCTTACAAAACAAGTAGGACAGTTAGCAACTCAAGTGGGTCAAATGGCCACTCAAATGAGTAGTCGTGAGGCTGGGACTTTTCCTAGCCAACCCGAGGTAAACCCTCGTCATGCTTCAAACCAATCTAGTGCTAGGCAAGTCCACAATGTGGATGGGAACTCAAATGACCACGTGAATGCTGTCATCAGTTATCAACGTGCTAAAAAGCCTCATGATCCCAAACCCCAAGATCCAAATCAAGCATCTTCTTCTAAGACTAACTCATCTGAGGAGTCGAAAGAGGAAGAGAACGATGCTCAAAAAGGGAAGGGTGTTGATCCTCGATTCACACCCAAAGCCCCTTTTCCCAATAGACTTGTTTCCAAAAAATCACCTCATCTAGAGAATATTCTAGAAATTTTCTCGCAAGTGAAAGTGAACATTCCTCTTTTAGATGCAATCGCACAAGTCCCGTCATATGCTAAGTTTCTCAAGGACTTGTGCACTAAAAAGAGGGCAACCAATGTTCCTAAAAAGGCTTTCCTGGCTGCTCACGTGAGCTCAATCCTCTCGAACAACAACGTTCCAATCAAATACAAAGATCCTGGTTGCCCCACCATCTCGTGCACCATTGGTAACACTCTTGTTGAGAAATGTCTTCTTGACTTAGGTTCTAGTGTTAACCTTTTACCTCTCGTTGTCTATCGTCAACTAGGGTTAGGTGATCTTAAACCCACTCGTGTCACTCTTCAACTGGCAGACCGTTCTGTCAAGGTACCGCAAGGTATTGTTGAGGATGTAATCATCAAAGTTGGCGAATTTTACTTCCCCGTTGATTTCATTGTGCTTGAGACACAACCTGTCTCTAGCATCAAAGGACAAATTCCCGTCATCCTTGGTCGTCCATTCCTTGCTACTTCTAATGCTATCATTAATTGTCGTAATGGGTCCATGAAAATGTCTTTTGGAAATATGACCGCTGATTTAAACATCTTTAATTTCACTAATCAGCACTTAGAGTCATTAGAGGAAGATACTCGTGAGGTGTGTGCGGTTGAGACTCTTGTTGAAGAGTTTTTAGAGGAATATGAGAGTGAGGAGAAAATTGAAGAGTTGTATAAAGATATGTCTTCTGAAGACATGCCTGAAGAACTCAATGCAATTGGTGTAAAATGGGAAACAAAACCCGAGGAAATCTATCTCGAGCCTAGGACTGTTGCAAAACCGTCCATCATTGAGGCTCCTAAACTTGACTTGAAACCACTTCCTTCCACTCTTAAGTATGCTTTCTTAGGTGAAAATGACACTTTGCCTGTCATTATTGCTAGTGACTTAACCCTTGACCAGGAAACCCAATTAGTCAATCTGCTTAAACAACACAAAGAAGCTATTGGTTGGTCTATGGCCGACCTCAAGGGTATAAGTCCCACTGTAGTACAACACCAAATTCATCTTGAGGAGAATGTTACACCTAAGAGAGACTTTCAGCGACGCCTCAATCCCATAACTAAAGAGGCAGTTCGCAAGGAAATTATTAAGTGGTTAGATCATGGCATTATATACCCCATTTCTGATAGTCCTTGGGTTAGTCCTATCCACGTGGTGCCAAAGAAATCTGGTGTCACTGTAGTGAAAAATGAGAGCAATGAGTTGATACCTTCACGTATCCAAACCGGATGGCGTGTTTGTATAGATTATCGTAAACTCAATGAGGTTACTAGGAAAGATCATTTTCCACTTCCATTCATAGACCAAATGCTCGAACGGTTGGCTGGGCATAAGTATTATTGTTTCCTAGATGGGTACACGGGGTATAACCAAATCTATATTGCCCCCGAGGATCAAGAAAAAACCACATTCACATGCCCTTTTGGAACCTTTGCCTTTCGTCGTTTGTCTTTTGGTTTGTGCAATGCACCTAGTTGTTTCCAAAGGTGTATGTTGAGTATTTTCTCTGACATGGTCGAAGACTTCCTCGAAGTCTTTATGGATGATTTCTCCATCCATGGATCCTCTTTCGAACACTGTCTTAGAAACCTAGGGAAAGTTCTTGTGAGATGTGAGGAAAAGTGTCTTGTCCTTAATTGGGAGAAATGTCATTTCATGGTTAAACAAGGAATTGTGTTAGGCCACATTGTTTCACAAGATGGCATTCAAGTTGATAGAGCTAAGGTTGATATTATTGCCAACCTTCCCATCCCTAAATCCGTGAAAGAGGTGCGCTCGTTCTTAGGACATGCTGGTTTTTACCGGCGATTCATCCAAAACTTTAGTGCTATCTCTAGGCCTCTCACAAAACTCCTTGAAAAGGATGCACCATTTGATTTTGACTCTCATTGCGTCCTCGCTTTCGAGAAGTTAAAGAGTCTTCTTACTTCTGCCCCTATTATGCACCCTCCTGATTGGTCACTCCCATTCGAACTCATGTGTGATGCTTCTGACACAGCCATAGGAGTTGTTTTAGGACAACGAATAGATAAGCTACCCCGAGTGATCTACTATGCTAGTCGCACCCTTAATGATGCCCAGCAAAACTACACGGTCACGGAAAAAGAGTTTTTAGATGTGGTCTATGCACTAGAGAAGTTCCGCTCTTACTTGGTTGGTTCACATGTGACTATTTACACCGACCATGCTGCCTTGCACTATTTGATGTCCAAGAAGGACACCAAGGCGCGTCTCATTCGTTGGATTCTTTTACTTCAAGAATTTGATGTAGAGATTAAGGACAAAAAAGGGTCCGAGAATGTTGTAGCTGATCATCTTTCACGAGTATGTAATGCTCCATTTGATGAAAACCCTATAAATGAGTCCTTTCCTGACGAACAACTCCTAGCCATTTCATCTCACGAACCTTGGTTTGCCGACATAGTGAATTACCTTGTCACTAAAGAGATTCCAAATCATTGGACCAAGGCAGAGAAAGACGTGTTCTTCTATCGTGTCCATTATTACTTTTGGGATGATCCTTACCTTTTTAAGTATTGTCCAGACCAAATCATTCGTCGTTGTGTCCCCGAACATGAACATAAGAGTATTCTCTCTTTTTGTCATGACATGGCATGTGGTGGCCATTTTAGTTCTCAAAAGACCGCAGCCAAAATCCTCGAAAGCGGTTTTTATTGGCCAACACTTCACAAAGATGCCAACACCTTTTGTAAGAGTTGTGTGAGATGCCAACATGTTGGCAAGATCTCCAAGAGAGATGAGATGCCACTTAATAGTATTCTAGTGGTTGACATTTTTGATATTTGGGGGATAGATTTCATGGGTCCCTTCCCGTCATCTTTTGGTAATTTGTATATCCTTCTAGCGGTTGACTATGTCTCGAAGTGGATTGAGGCAATCCCTTCACGCACTAATGACCACAAAGTCGTGGTCAATTTTCTTAAAGATAACATCTTTAGTCGCTTTGGGATCCCTCGTGCTATCATTAGTGATAGGGGTACTCACTTTGATAATAGACATTTTTCTTCTCTCCTTCTCAAGTATGGAGTGAAGCATCGCTTGGCCACCGCATATCACCCACAAACTAGTGGCCAAGTCGAAGTGTCTAATCGTCAAATTAAGATCATTCTTGAGAAAACCGTTAGCCCTACTAGGAAGGATTGGTCTAAACGATTACCTGACGCCTTGTGGGCATACCGTACTGCCTTTAAGAACAACTTAGGTATGTCACCTTATCGCATGGTTTATGGGAAGGGATGTCATTTGCCAGTCGAGTTAGAGCATCGGGCACTTTGGGCCATTAAGGAAATGAATTTTGACTTAGATAAAGTTAAAGCCCAACGAATGCTCCATTTAAGTGAGTTAGAGGAACTTAGAAATGACGCTTACAAAAGTTCGCGTATCTATAAGGATCGCACAAAAAAGTTTCATGACAAGAAATTGCGATTCAAAACTTTCATTGTAGGTGAAAAGGTCCTTCTCTATAACTCACGCTTACACCTTTTTCCTGGAAAACTAAGATCTAGATGGGATGGACCTTACTTGGTCCACAAAATCTACCCTCATGGAGCCGTGGATATTCAAGATCCCAAAAATGACCATGTGTTCAAAGTCAATGGTCATAGGCTCAAACCCTTTCTAGAGTATCCATCGTTAGAGGATGTGGAGTGGGTGGATCTTGCTGATCCATCCAATAGTGAGTAGGGTTGGTTTGGAATTGAGTCTTCCCGACTTAGTGGTGTGCTAAGTCCTGATATGGGGGAGATATGTATACTTTGTACGGTTTGCTTTGTATTATTCACCTTTTGTTAAACAGGATCTTTTAGCAAGCTCCGACTTATCTCCTTCTCCACCCTAGGGCAAGAATGGTACACCTCTATCTCTATTGTGTATTCTTTTCTTTAACATTGAGGACAATGTAAAATTTTGATATGGGGGGAGTTAGTTATGGTTAGCTTAAAGCTTTAATCCTGTTATTTAATTCATCAAAAAAAAATCATGTCATTATTGTAGATTTTTAGTTTGCATGTAGAGCATGTAGTTCATTCTAGAATAGTATCTTGTTATATTTTTCTTCTATAGTGCATTCTGTTTAGTTGCATTGCATATGAAGATCCTTAGTCTGTTGGTAGTTCAAGTTATTAGCCGTTGACGAATCTTGTGCCCATAAAACACGACACGAGTCTTGCCATGATCACAAATTGTCATGAGTTATGTATGCTTAGTACGCACTTGTATTAGTGGTGTGTCTTGGTAACTTTTGTTTCAAATATTTAAGGGGGACGTGTCGCGAATTTGGTGTGCCTTTAGAGGAGCTGCCCTTAGGTCAGCTTAAAAACTTTGAGTCTTCACCTTTGAGCTAAGAGTCGTAGTAGTATAATTTTGGGGGGAAGCTTGGGGGTTAAGCACTTACAAAACAAAAAAAAAAAAAAGAGAGAGAAAAAAAAAAAAGAAAAAAAAAAGCAAAAAATAGTTATAGTACCAATAAAGTTGAATGTTAGTGGGGAAGTTGACTAGGTTGGGCTCATTAATTACCCGAGTAAGTAAGTCTGAGGGGACTTTGTGCCTAGCAACCTAAGGTCTTTTATGGTCTGGGATTGCTGACCTAACGCTCGCTAAATGGGTATTAGTGTATAAGTCTTTTGGGACCTCAACCATTGCACGGTCAATCTAACCACTAGCACTAGAAATGGGGTTTTTGGTTGGTGGAGCCTTATGGACTCCGTGACTCACTTGCACTGAGGAGCGTTGGACTTAGGCCGAGCAAATAAACACCAAAGGTGACGAACCTCATAATAATAGTTTAGTATGTGAATAAAATAGATGTAGGAATAAAAGTGCAAGACCCCCACGTTAAGCCCAAATGGACACTCAGAGTCGAGGTAACGGGGTGTTGAAGCTTAGTTTTTAGTCTGACCCTATGGCTTAACCAAAGAGGGTGACATCTAGCTAGTGGCATCTTCCCAGTTTTCTAAAATGTGTTTCTAAGATTGTTCACACTTTACTCGTGTACGCTAGCTGTAGCTCATGGTAGTGTTAGCCTGATAAATGTCGTGTCAAAAGCACAATCAGAGGCATTAATGATGGCTTGACAAAAACCAACGGTAAGGGATCTTTTGCATCATCATATAGAATAATTGCATTCATGTAGATACATGAAAGATTTTATGGGTATATCTTCTGTAAACCCTTAGGAGACAAAACTCCTCTTGTAGAGATCGTCTACGAGTTTAACGGGTTGGTACACCTAAAAGTATCCGTGATTCCTACGACAGTGAGTATAGGTTTTTCTTTAATCTCGAGGACGAGCTTGACTTTGATATGGGGGAATTTGATAAACACATTTTAATTGTATATTTTTAGTGAATAATTGAATAAAATGTTACATTATTTTTCCCATTTTATGCTTGGTTGTGTGGTTTTGTTGATTGTGTAGATATTGAGAGGATCTTCGCGATTTGGTCAAATAATGAAGATATGTGCATTAAAACCAAGATATCAAGCCACATCGTCACGAGTCAGCAGAATCGTGGTGAATCAAGCAAGATATCGGATCGAATGGGAATGCTGAGCAAGCGCTTTGTCATGAAGATTAGTGTGATCAAATTAGAGATCTTTGTAATTAATGCTCCTTTGTAAATATTTTAGTATAAATAGACGTGCTAGGCTCATTGTATAGACACATCTAGCTACACCCTAGCTTTTACTTCATCTCTTTTCTCTAGCAAAAATCCTCCTTGTATTCAAGATACCGTTCAATAAAAAGTCGAGCTTTTCTTCAATTTCTGGTATGAGTTCTTTAATTTATATCGTTGTTGCTTTGATCATGCTTGGCTAAGAGCCCTTTCTAAGGGGCGGATGTAGTCGGTCGAATAATATGATTTATGTGGTGTAAGTGCTTTAAATGACATATTTATTTTGCTAGTCATTTCCAATATCATGTTTATGTGAGTATTTTCATGCGAGCCACACAAGTAGAGTTGGGAGTTCGTATAGTTAGGATCCATAAAATTTTGAGAATTGACTTGATTGGTAAGATCAATATAAAGTGGTTTTTACAACTTTAAATTATATTTGATTCGAAATTATTGGTTGTCTTTATTTCGAATACTTATGTGTTTATTGTTAGTGGAGATCAATTTTTATGCTACACCATAATTTCATGTTTGACCGATGAAATCCGTTCCTTAGTTGTTTTTATAAGTGATATTTTTAAATCTTAGTTAATTGTAATTTTTGGTTTTTTTAATTAAGAACTTTACTCGCGTTCTCTGTGGATCGACCCGTACTTGCCCCCGTACTCACGTACGCCCGTGCACTTGCGATATTTTTATTACTTAAAGAATTTTTCCTCAACAGTAGGGGATGGACACTTAAGTTCAAATGGGGAAATAAAAGATCAAAAGAGTGTAATAATCTGAATACTGCCTTGCAAAGCTCCATTTTTTACTATGATGAAATTTGTAGAAAAGAGAACAAGATTATAAGACAATCTGTTCTTGCTGATTTGGCATACGTCGAGTTAGATTTGGGAAATCCTTTGAAGGCCTTGTCGATTGCAAGGACCCTCCTGAAAATTGCAGAATCTTCCAGAATTCACGTCTTCATGGGAAATGTGTATGCAGCTGAGGCTCTCTGTCTGCTCAATCAGCCAAAAGAAGCTGCTGACCATTTGTTGGTCTACATGTCTAGTAGAAGTCACGCGGAACTCCCCTACACCAAAGAAGACTGCAAAAAGTGGCACTTTGATAATACTGAGGGGTTTGAGGAGTCGGTAAATATGGAGTATGGGGCTGCTGATACGTCTTCACCTGATGGATCACAGGGTCTTGTTTTCCTCAATCCTGAGGAGGCTCGTGGAACTATTTATGCAAACCTTGCTGCAACATCTGCTATACAAGGAGATCTCGAGCAAGCTGATAGATTTGTGTTTCAAGCGCTGTCAGCAATACCTGACAGCCCAGGAGCCATTCTGACAGCAGTTTATCTGGATCTCATGTGCAGGAGGCCACGCGAAGCTATTGCAAAGTTGAAAAGGTGCAGTCGTACCAGGTTTCTTCCTACAGGGTCAGGGTCGAAGTTAGAAGTAGTATTTTGACTATTTTCTCGGTAATTGTCAGCCACCTCCCGAGTCTTGCCCATGTGTTAGGTAGATTAATGATCCTTGTCACAGGTTTGTAACTTGTATAGCTGTTTTACTGGGGCCTGTTCAAAGGTTGGAGTTTATAGTTTAGTGGTTGCTGGTGGATTAAATGTTTTGGTTTTCCACCAATGAGATCTGAGGATGTAGCAGTTTTGATTTTCTTATAGCAAATTGTGTTGTAGGCCAAGTGGCTAATGTAGTTTACATCTGAAAAATAGAGCAGCTCTGTTTCCTGAGATAAAACCAGATGTTCTTTCTCGATCCTTCCTATTTCCTGTATGAGCATAAAAGCGAGGGACAAAGAGTAGAGAAAAGCATTTTTTATGTACAAAGTGATACCAAAAATTGTTGTGTTTATTTAAATTGAGAGAGAATTTTATTGCATTGATTTTCTTATAGTAATGTATTATCCATTAAAATCTAAGTAGGCATGAATCAGTACTCACTAGTTATCCATGAAAAGCCAAGCTCTCTTCACATTGCTCACTTAACTGAAAAGAATAAAGAATCATATATTGATAATGTCATACTATCTAAGTTAAAGAACAGGGAAGCAGGTAGCAAAGTGAAGAAATCCTGTCCCCAAAGCTCATTATTGACTTCAATACCCAAATTATGTAGAACAAATTTGAGTATCTCCCGCTTCCTAATTATTTACGCTTACATAATTATTCTACGCACTTGTAACATATCGATCATACACTTCAAAAATTTTGAGTGCCTCGCCGCCTGTCGTGTCTTTAAAAACCAAGGAGGTTCTTTTGACTGCAGTACTAGATGAGTCCAGTATATGCATTGGAGGCGTGAACTGGCATACCAGGACCATACGGGTGGGGAGCAGCACCATACGGGTTAGCAAAGGGGTTAAATGACTGTTGTTGGGGGTTCATCATCATCATCATCTGTTGTTGGTGTAACATATAGGCCTGTTGCTGACTGGCCATGGCTGCCATCTGAACAGTAGATGCTGCAGCTAGGGTATTGGATGCATAAAACGGGTCGTATGCTGCTTGTGCAACTGTAGGATTGGCTAGTGAGGGTTGTTCCCATGGGTTGTAACTCACATGTTGGTTGCTTCTTCGGATTGCATCATCATATAAGCTATCCAGCGCTAACTTGTCCATACCTCCAGCCTATTATTGTAATAGAAAGTTCATACACAGTAGTACCATCATCGCTCGTGCAAGAGCACACAAGTAATACACAGTGGAAAACTATTTATCATTTAGTACACATCAATGACATGCATTTGAACGAGAATATATTTAGAAAAATAATATTTACCCATCTCCTTGAAGCTGCAGCGCTGTCACTGGAGTTGGGAGTACTAACAAGTGCTAATTCCCAGCCTGTTCCTCCATTTGCCAAGTCTGGACCAGTATTAGTTGAATGATTGTCTGCACATACCATGTCAGACACAAAATACGCTTATGAAATTGAACTCCCGAATCAAAGGGTGCAAGTAAGTTTATTCATATTAGTAGATCCAATATTTGTCTGCTAACTTAAGTAAGTTATTAGGGAACTTACCAACTGGAACAATAGCCAAAGCTGAAGCATTCTTCTCATCCAAAGCAGAACCTGCTGGAATCGGATTATCCGGACCCTAGCAAAAAGAAAAGGCAGATACATAGAAAGGGTTACACTAGCCACCACAGAGAAAGTATACTCCATCAAAGGATTAAAGAATCGCTAGAATTACCAACAGATCCTCCGGTGTTTGAACAGGAGCTTCCACTTTAACTGGTTCAGGTTCAGTTGGAGGTGGAGATGGAGATGGCGGTCTTTTCTCCTCCCTCTCTGTGGCTTTTTTATAATCAATGGCTAAGATCACTTTAGGAGCTTCAAGTGCCTGCTTTGCAAAAGAAAATCCCCTTACAGTTCCGAACTTCTTTCAAAAAATTAGTTTAAACCTTAAAACAGTTTCCATCTTGTCAAATTCAGTGGTTTGCTAATATATTAGAAAACGTGGAGTTAAAATTGATAGATATTTATGTGTTGTACAAATAGGCGAAGGTCCCCAACCTCCACCAAAAAATCATAAATTTACCAACTCAGACATTCGAATATTCAAACTGTTAACTCAGTATATTCATCGTGCAAGGTACATGGCCTTAATTTTATTGGCAAGTGTAATACATTTCTAAAAACCTTAATACGCAATGATTGACTAAGTTTGCGTTGGTCAGTTGATCAGCCGGGGACATTGAGACCAAATGGTAATGAATTTGAATACTCATCATAATTCACATATTTATATGCTTCAAGAGAGGTCTGTTTTGTCTTTTGGTTCCCAGGGTCTGAAGTCTGAACCACCGCTCCTTTAGGTCGCATAGGAGCAAATATTACCACTGCCAAGGAGTTTGACCTTGGACAAGTAATTACATAACAATGTACTACTACTACTACGTTAGTTCTTTCTTTTTCTTTTTGTTTGAGACTACGAAAAACCTAATCATATTGCATCCTGTTGAGACAGCGGAAATTTTAAATAGAGAAGTACATACCAGATCCTTGCGAATAGTTGAAGCACGGGGAGCATTTTGTATATACTCTTCCATTGATTGTAAAAATGATCCAGGGGGCTTCATAGTTGATACATAGAAAAATTGATAACAGTTAAAATTGATAGGAAGAAACTGCTAGACATCAGATATTCACAACCCAACCCAAAAAAATACCAACCTGCTCAATTGTGGCATATTTTTCTCCATGCCCAACATCATGGTTTTTACATAGTTCATAAAACTCTGAGAGTCTCTCAGCCTGAACATGAGAAGTGTTAGCAAATCATCACGTTTCTCCTTATAATCCATTGGGTATTAGAGTACTTTAAATATAACTTGTAAATTGATGTAGCTAAATATACCTGTTTCGCTGCTCTTCTGTATATATCGAAAGCCTTTTGAGCATCATGCCTTTTCATCTCAAAGAACTGATAAAATTGACATCATAAGTATTCGGTAATAAACATCAAACCTCAAAGGGCTGGTCACAACATACCTTGTCAACCAAATTAATAGTGCCATCTTTTATCGCATTATAAACTTTAATGCTTTCTGAAGCAACCTATGTTTTAAAGAAATAACAAAAAGAAAAAAATTATTACAAGTTACCCATCATGCTTAAGTAAATTTTTGAGAACTGAGGAAAGAGACTGATCAACTGTACAAACCATAGAAAGTGCTATTTTAATCACACAATTATGATTTGCTGCTCCTTGAGGCTGCACAAAAGTTTTCCAGGATATCAGTTACATAGAGTGAAACTGAAAATAAAATGAATCTAATCGCACAATATGAAGTGATAGGTTTTCCGATAACCATTCACTGAACAAAAGCTGAAGTAGATAGAGTACCTGACAGCCTACAATGCGGAACAATAGCTGCTGCAGAGCTGGTAATTGATCAAGCAAGTCAGGAGTATCAAGATCTTTAGTTCTCTGCACCAGTGTAATTAGGTAAGTAGTGTATACACAGGACACCAAAGTATAAAATATTGGAATTTAATAATATACCGAGCATGTTGATTCAACATCATATTTTAAAACGCGGAAGCATTCCAGTCGCTCTTCTAAAAATAAAGCGTAGTTACGAATCCAAGCAGAATAATCCCATGCTGAGCAGAAGAGGAAGGAAAAAACTTCAATTCTTCGAGACCTTTCTTTTTCTAGAATGCAATGGACAAGAATGAAGCTTTAACATACCGTGAGGACCAGAATTATCTTTGAAATGAGCCATATTGAGCATATGGCCTCTAAACTTCATAAAGTTAATAAGTTCTTCCTGGAATGTAGAGTCCACTTCCCTCAAAGCTCGATGGATAACAATTAGAGTTTTCAAGGCAACCTATCGAAAACAGATGGTCACCAGTAATTTGCATCAGCAGACATCAAAACATATCTGAAAATTTATAAGAATATATTCAAAAATTTTGATTTGTCATGATAGTGTCGAAAAACAGAACCACAACATTCATTACTAAAACTTTAATGGTATTTAGATGATTTTCAAGGTAAAGTAGCTAAACAATTCTAGTGCTAGCACTCACTTTAATGGTAAGATTAAAGTGAAATGTAATTGTTTTGCACAGATTTTATTGCGATGAAAATAATTATTTTGTTGCTAGATGAAGATGATTATTCAATGTTAAACAGTAATAGTTATCTCATAGAGTAGTGCTAGGTGCACAGAAAATATGCAAAGAAAAATTTACATAATGAGTTGGATTCCACTAATTGACATAACTTGGGTGAAAACTCATACCGCCCAATTGCTTGTCCTTGATAAACGTCTCGCAAGAGCATGAATACAGTAAGCAACATCAGCACGAGGCCTTATAGCGGATATGTAACTAAAAATGGCTGCAATAATGACAACAGAAAAAATCATCAGCTCCTACCTAGCTATACTAGAGAGAATAAGAATGGATATGCACAATACAAGAAAAGCATGAAAAACCCAAAGGCTTTCTCATTCAAATATCACAATTACACTTGCCTCTTATATGTTTTTCTTTTGCAGGTTGCTCCTCATGATTGGTTGCCTTGACAATGTTGATGTCCAATTCCTGCAGATCACAGAAATCGATCAGAATGCCACGAGCACCAACAATTGGACATCATGTAAGATAGCCTGACAAATCATTTACGCGGCGTACATCATTTACGCGGCGTACCTTGTAACCACTATGCACTTTAGCCAAACCGACTGTGGTTGTATCCTTAAGAGCTCCAAGTGCTTTTCTGAGACTACTCTGTTTACCCCCTCCAGGCATCATTTTTCGATTTCAATAGCTACACGATACGCAGCAGGAATCATTATCTATGGAATTTAACTCAATTCTACATATTAAAATTTACATGATACCATACATTTATTACCAGCTTCTAAAACATTAACCATTATATAAAAACAGTCATTACACATAAAGATTATAAGCAGAAAGCAAGAACCAATAAAATGATCAACAATCAACAATGTTGGCATCTAGAATTCAATACATGAAAAGAATACATACATTCCACAATCAAAAATATGTTCCAAACATTAAAACACATGCAAAGAGCCATAACGAGATCACGACATACGATTGTTATAACATATCTTATCGTGATTACTTATATATACGAGTTGCGAATGCAAACAGATAAAGAAAACTAGGGGGTGGTCCTTACCTTGAGACCTGAATCTTGTAACGTGAGAAAGTGTACTGAGAGAAAGAGAAAGAGACCATAGAAAAATAAGAGAGAGAATCACCGAATAATAAAAAATAAAACGATACCTTTTATTACAGCTTCCGCTAATTTTTCTCAACCTCTGCTATAATTTTTTTTTTGAAAGACTGTTTTTTCTTTATTTATGTCCATCTATATGTGTTCGTTTTCCGTAATAACACAACTCCATTCACTTTTCCTTTAAAAAAAAACTCCCTTGACTTTAATTTTTGGAAAATGCTAGGTACCCCAAATTGGTACCCCAAATTCCTTTCCCAAATGACATGGCAAGTAATTATTGGTTATAATTGTAATGGGCCCGCCAGGGCCATCCAATTAAAATATTCTAAAATGCCATTTAATTAATGCCACATCATTTGGTATCAAAATTTGGTACCCAATTTGGGGTCTGTAGCATTACTCTTAATTTTTTGGAGAGATTCTAAATTTTCATTTAAAAATTATTATCTTTAACTTCTGGTCTGCATTGACTCCTTATTTTACGTACCTTGTCCAAAATTAGTGTCTCTTTTCTCGTGTAATATTTGTTTTTTGGGTTTCAAGTGCCTGAGGTGAAACCCTGAGGTTGACCTCAGGTAGAATCCTGAGGTTAAAACAATCTTCATATAAAATTAAGGCAATTTATGTAAATTACTGGAAGAAAAAATTACAATTACAAAAATGCTCGTGCGGGGCCTTTTACATTATAATAAAAATCTATTATAACCTTAGGAGAGATGCCTGAGAACAACCTCAGGCCCAGTTTTCTCTTGTTTTTTTATATAGGCTTTTTATATAGGTTTCTAAATTTAGAGAGCTATAGTAGGGATGGGAAAAAAAATCCGATCCGACGGATACACGATTCGAAATTCGATTTTTTATCCGATCCGAATCCGATATTTTGGATTTGGATATGGATATGGATTTAAATTTTAAACCCGAAAGATTTTGGATATGGATATGGATTTCATGAAACCCGATCCGAAACCCGAAACCCGATCAAAACCCGAGCCGAACCCGAAACCCGAAAAATACCCGACTTTTATTTATTATATTTTATATTTTATATATTATATATAAATGTATATTATAAATACATATTATACATACACATATCTTTGAGACATATAAGATATGGAAAGATCGAGAAAATAAATTGTCATGGATGTAGCGGTATTTTTTAACTTACACAATTTTTTTATTTTCTTGTTAAGCAACTTATTTACACTATTTTTAATTTTGAATACCCGAAAAAAACCCGATCCGATCCGAAACCCGACGGATTTGGATTTGGATATTGAGTTTTGGATCCGAAACCCGATACGATCCGAAACCCGAAACCCGAAAATATTTGGATTTGGATTTGAATTTTGCAAAACCCGAGCCGAACCCGACCCGTTCCCATCCCTAAGCTATAGATGTTGATATAATATTTTACATGCAAATTAAAAATCGACTATTGCGTATATTAACTTCAACATAAAAAAGGAACCGACTACGTATTTCACTACACCATATATGGCCTACCGTAATCCCTACCGGAAAAATGTTAGCCCAATATGTTACCTTAGCTATACTACTTACATCCTGAGGTAACATTGTGTTTTTTATGTTATCTTAGCCAAAAATATGATGTTACAGTAGCTAGAAAGTGTTGAGCATGTAACATAAATATGTACGTGTTACATTAGAGTTGGTCATGTCAACTATTTTCATCTATTTTTTTTATTTTTCTTTTTTAAATTCTTTAAATAAATTTAGTTTTTAAAATTTGTTAACTTTTTTATTATAAAGTGAGTTGAAAAATTATTTTGTTTTTTAAAATCATTATTTTTCAGAAATTGTAATATTTTTTAGAAATTACAATATTTTTTATTTTCTTTAAATACTGCTCAAAATTGTTTTGTACAATTTTTTTTAAAATTGTTAATATGTTTCTCCAATTTTTTAAAAAAATCGAATAAAACAATTTTTATAAAAAAAAATATCAAAATTATTTTTTTAATAAATACTTCATATTTTTTTAATAAATTTTTATTTTAAATTAGAAATATTTTAATAATATTTTTGTTAAATTAGAAATTTGTTAAATATTTCTCAACGGTAAAATGATTATCTATTATATTAATATTACGAAAATTATTATTTTTGGTTCGAATCAAATTTCTGAATTTTTTTAAAATTTCATGATCCATAATCTCAAATTTCACTTCCCTCCCTTAATCTAATTCATATTAATTCATATTAGTATATTACCGTTCATTTCATCTATTCCCACATTATTCCAAACCCAAAATTTCATTTCCCCCTCTTCTTCCCACCCCTAATCATTTACAGATGCTCAAAACATTTCATTTTGCCCCCTTGTCAAATTTTCCCCCTTTCTCAAAATCCTTCTCAAAATTTTCCCCCATTCTATACTCTCTCATACAGATATACACTCTCTCCAAATCTATACTCCCTCGGGTATTTGAGGGTTTAATTTTGATTTGGATTCAAGCTTCGATTGGATTCAAGGATTTGGGTTCAAGCTTTGTTTTGGGTCCAGAGATTTCAATTTAAGCTTCAATATCAGTTTTAATTTTGAGGTACTTCACTTTAGGGTTTCGATTTAAACTGTCTTGTTTGTGTATTATTTATCCTTTGTGTATTATTTGATTTAGAAAACTGGTCAGTCTCCATCTTTCTCAAGTATTCGTTTCTAGATAAGTGAGTTAGTTGGATTGGAATCATGAAAGAACATCGAAAAAGTGACAAGAACTGATAGGCGCGCGAGTCATCGGTTTTAAATCTTCAAAAATAGGTATGTGAGTTATAGTCACTCTTCTTCTTCTTCTCTCTTTTGTATTTTGCAAGAAGGTCGTAGTGACATGAACTTTAATGCTGAAGATGGTAATTGAAAATTGAGATTCACATAGAAATGTGGACTGGGGCTATTAGATTATTTATAAAATTGTCACTATATCAGTTTCTTTACAATCATAATCAAGCGATCGAATATTGATTCCCCCCAAGATCTTTTATCAAGTTCCCACTTTGAAAATATTTGATTGTCTGACTTTTAAGTCTATTAAGTTCACGAAGGTGTCTTTGAAACACTACAACTTGTAAAAGGAAATATGTAATGTATAGGTGAATAGTGTCTCGAATATTTGGATTTGTTCTGTTAGCATTGTACTGAATAATATTAATTTTAAAATATATGTTTGAACTATAGTGGTGCAGTGAATTAATATTGCCAGACTGCCAGATAAAACTAACAGCTTTGGCTCAGATGGAGATATATTCTATGGTTCTAGAAATATAGATATGGTCATTAAAATTGAAAATTTTAACACTCTTTGATTAGATTTCTTCTATAATGACCTAGGGACCACCTTTAACACTCAGGCTAAATGTCAAATTGGTAGTTGAACTAGGGACCACCTTGCAGTTTCATCACTTAACTGAAAATGCTTTCATTGCATAATCATCCAGATTGAAATGCACATTATAATAACTGAACCTAATTTTACTTTCAGAACCTTTGAATTTGTTTGACTTTAGATATCCTTCCCTTGTGTTGTGGCATTATGTAAAGAAATGTATGTGGCACTATTATTAGGCAGGGAACAATGTAACCCGTATGCATTTCTAGACTGGATTGTTGGTTTATTATGCATTTCTGGAAGGAAATATTATGTTAACATTACTAACTCATGATGTTTTTTTAGAGGGTAGTATTGTGTCAATTTAGTAGCTGGTTCACTTGATCATAAGTAGCAGTTGTCAGGAAAGATCAATTCCTTTATTTATGAGTCATGTTGTATATGATTATTTTATTGTTGCTTGCAACTTTTGTCGTCTCTAAACTTTGCCATATATTCTAAGTTAGTACAAAAATATGCAAATTCTATCCTAACTTTGATCTTCTTGTCCTGGATCCCGTTGTGCAGTTTTTTCCAATAAAGTATAATTACCATAGAAGGTCTGATCAGGACATAAATCGTGCCAGTTACTGTGTCATTTGAAAGCCAGAGTCAAGAGAGTCGTCGAGTCTGAATTCCAAGCCAGAGTCAAGAGAGTCGTCGAATCAGAATTTGAACAGAAGATGCAACGGATGTTAAAAGTACTTATGTTATGGATGTTAATTAGCTTCTATCTTCTAGTACAAATGTTAAATTAGTTTGTTTTGTTTGGATGTTGAATCAGAATTGATTAGTTTGTTTGGATGTTGAGATGGATCTCTTTGTGGTTCATTGTGGTTGAATGGTATTTTGGGATTGTATACTTTTAAAAAGGTGTTCAAATATTTTTTGGTAAAGTGTTACATTAGTCTGTTAGAGTGTTACAATATACTAGTTAAAATGTTGCTGTAGCTACAATAAGTGTTACAACAGGTACACCAAATAGGGGGCACAAGTGAGGTCTATAGGTGGGGCTTACATGTGGGACCCACAGGTGGGGCCCATCGATGGAACCCACTGGTGGGGCCCATTTTTTTAAAAAAATTGAAGCACTCTAAGGTAACCAAATATTTATGTTACAATATGCCATTTTTATGTTACAATAGACCTCTAAGGTAACCCGAAAGTACATGTTATCCTAGGGGTGAAATAAGTTACATTAGGTACCCTAAGGTAACATCGAAATATGTAACATATAATTTATGTTATCTTAGCCCAAAAATGGGTTTATTGTAACATTTTAGCATCCTAATGTAACAGAATTTTTGGGTTACCGCAGGCTGTTTATGGTGTAGTGTTTGTAACAAAATATTTTGAATATTATTATTGTGACACCCTGACTTCCCGATACTGAAAATATATTTTTTCTTAAAAGAATATACATTAATCCTCTAAATACTTTTACAATGCGGAAGCTAAAAACTTTAGAAAATGTGACTCACTATACATATAACACTTAGCAGTTAAAGCATGCTCTCAACTATTGGAATTAATTAGATAAAATAGACTTTGATACAGGGAAATTTTAGAAAATTTCGGCATGAAGTATTCGTAAATCGGACTATCCACCTGTAATTCAAACCAAACCAAATTCCATTTAACAACCAAACAACAATTCCAACTTTTAAGAAAAGCAACTACAAGTTCAACATGTCCTACCCGATCAGGTGAACAACTATGACCAGGGGCGGAACCAGGGGGGGCTAGCCCCGGCGCCAGCCCGGGTCGGGAAAAAAAAAACAAGTAAATTTTTTTTTTTAGCCCGGGGTCAAATTTAAAAATGGCTATATATAATTTTTTAGCCTTGGTTGAAATATTAAATAGAGGTATTAGTTGGTTTTTAATTGTGTGTATATCCATTTGTTGTATGATTTAGTGAAAAATATCCGATTTTTGTATGATTTAGTGAAAAATATCCAATTTTTGCATGATTTAGTGGAAAAAAAAACCGCGCTTCGCGCGACTTACCCTGAAATTTCCCCCACCCCGGAATATAGAGCTAAATTAGCCCGGGATCCAAAAACATCCTGGTTCCGCCACTGACTATGACCAATACAACACAACATGATAACATCAACATTTAACCTTAATAGTAGAATAAACCACTTAACAAATTTATATATGCAAATGCTGAGGAGGAGGGACTCTGGAGATCAGCTGGCCGATCATACAACTTAACCTGAAAAAAAGATGAGCGATTTTAATGAGTCGCAACTCAGTGAACATATATCATCATATGATATACTCTAGTGTAATTTACATATTTACGAACCGACAATCCAGTATTTCGCGTTTTATAAGGATATATGCATATACCTGTTAACTCATCAACTCGTAGTGTCATATACACATACCTGTAATTCATTCTCTCTTTATTTACCCAACTCTCCTTGTATCATTCCGTAGTCTTATCCCTGTTATCAGTTCAAAGACTCTAATCTACATATTAATTATTACCAACAATTTTATATATAAGATCTGAATATTTTCCATATGTACGCGGAAGTCATCTATGGACTCGACAATCGTCCGTGTATTTGTGATACTTAGTTAAGTCATTCACCTTGAACCCTGTAGGCTAATCATACATATATAACGAGTACATATCATCCAATCATATCTTTGAACACCTAGTCAACTTATCCTCACATAAATTAATTTCAGATAATCATTTTACTTTTATTCAAGAAATCATGTACAACCATCACGTATAGGAAAATTTTATAATATCACCATATATTTTCAAAGAACATGTTTGTGCACCTTGTCAACACGTAGTCACGCAAATAATTCCAAGTCATCATTCAATAAATCCAAGCAATCATTTACTATGAATGTATGCAACATATGCATGAGACTCACTTTTCTATCACCTTGTTTCTTTACTTTGTTGTGACTGACCAACTTGACTTTAGTATCTCCCGGGATTTCTTGGCCTCAAGGGCTCTTTTTCTATTCACGTTGCTTTGTAGTCCAAAGGACTTTTCTATTCACGTTGATGGCTAGCTAGGCCATTTATTCACATTGCTGATACTAAAGTATTGGCAGTCACAACACCTTTATTTAGTGGGACTCAAATGAAACAATATGCACATCATATATTTCGTTTCATTTTTTCCTTCCATGTACTTATTCACGTTGACATTTTCCTTTCATGTAATCCACATCGTTCACACAATAACCCTTTTCATGTCAACGATACTGTCATCATGTATTCACATTGCTCATACATCACAATGATCATGTATTCACCTTTCTCATATATCAAGTATATAATGCACATTTCAGATAACTCATTCAAATAAAACTTATCACATTTAGCAAATAACGATTATCACGTAAGATCATACTTGTGAGAATTTATTCAAATAACAATCATTTATAGCCACATGATACTTTATTTCACTATTATTATAGTCATCGTGTACGTACTTTCATCACGTAATCATATAAATCCACATATTCTGATAAATCATGTAATTCTTTCTTGTAATATATATATTCAAGTCTTTGGCATTTCTTAGTTATATCTTTTAATCCCGTAAATATCACAAGTTATTATAGAGTATACATATATAAAGCAAAGATTTGATAGATGCTCACCTCGGCCTCTGTACTTCTTTTAATGATTCTTGGTGATATTCTATCCACGCTCCTTCCATGTCTCGGGTACTCTATAAACAAATAATAATCAATCTTTATTACACTCATGTGTGCACTTGGTTAAATCTAGTTTCATATCTTTATACTAATTTTCTTCCCAACACTCCACCTTCTCGGGCCTACTTTAGCTATTCGTAAAACTTTCTTGTCAAAGATTTTTAATCAAGTTCTTTACACCAACTTGTAGTCATGATATCCCTTAACAACTTTTGTTCTTTAACCATTTCGAAAAGAGCCCTCTAACTTACCCGAAAATATCTCCCAAAATGTCTCCCTAAGGCTACCTCTTTATAATTCCTTATTAACCCTCAACTTCCAACATTTTTCATAATTCTAAAACTTAACATTTTCACACGAAACCTTTTCCATTTCACTATCTAACATAAGACCTTGCTATCCTCCAAATTTCAGCTTAAACCAATTAGTATAGCTAGGTCAATTGTTCTCTCAAAGTTGGTACAAAAATCTGTCAAGAAATGTCAAAACAATGGTGTTTCCTCACCGAGACAGCCGTACTCTAACATTTTTAATAAATCCAAATATGTTCTATAAATCACCAAATTTTACACACATCTTCCTTAATCATATATACACCTTACATAAAATTTTCAGCTCGAATTAAGGACTCTAGCTAGGTGACACATTTTTCCAAAGTTCATTTTATTCCAATTCCGTAGGTTATGGACTACTTATACTAAAACGGCCATAACTCCTAGCTCGTTAATCCAATTTGCGCACCGTTTGTGGTCATGCAAACTAGACTCCGAGTAGAACATTACCATGTAAAGATCCTGCACAAAATCAGGGTTCCAGACCCGTACATGACACAGACCAGTAGGCTGTTCCAGTTTGGGCAGCCTTCTGGCGTCGAATTTTTCTCGCTAAAAACACAACCCTCAATCCACCTTATATCACCCTCCTCCCTTACACATAAACTCCATCAAAACCAACACAATCAAGCAAACCCATCCTCCTCATATTAATATGTAACAAGCTTTCAAAATATAGCACTAATAACCATGAAAGTAATCGATTAAACAAAGATAAACAAGGTTATACCTTCCAAGTAGCTTTAAAACTCCAATCAAACCTTACCCATCAAGAATCAAGGGTTTCCCCTAAATTTCCTTTGAAATCAGCCCCTCAAACCCTAGCTTAAGAAGTGTCTTATGGCGTGTTTGTTATGTGTTTGATGCTTGCTAAACACTAGGCTAATTATCCAAGATGATCAAATAATTGTCAAGCTCTTCTTTTCTCTCCTTCTCTTCTCCCATGCTTCCAATCAGTTTTTACAAGAAAGGATAAAGGTGAATAGTGATTTTGGTGTGTCAAGCTTTGTTAGATATAATTGATGTGATTTAATGTCAGTGTTTAAGTGTTTCAGGTAAAGAGAGTTTAACTTGTTATTGAAAGCAGTTGTAACAGAGTTTGAGTATACGCTGATTGCTGGAAGCGCAAACGCTGACAGAGGAAAGCGTAAACACTGATAGCTGAATACATGGAAGCGCAAACGCTGTTAGCGTGGAGAGAACAGAGTTTGCTAAAGTCTGTCTACTGGGAGCGTCTACAAGTCAACAGAGTTTGAAGATTAATTTAATATTAATATGGAAGCGATATCTTTGAAGATTGGATAGCTGTCAAAGAGATCGAGTTGACTTAGAAGACGTGTAGCAATCGTAATTGATATCAATTGTATAGCTTAATTTTAGGAGAATCAATTTACGATTGTACGTAGCTGTATATCTTATAAATACAGTTAGGTTAACCCTAGAAGGGTATCGAACGTGAACGAACATCATTCTTGTAACCTAAGCAGCTCTCTGTGATACTTTACATCACTGAGAGAGGAATTATTAATTCCAAAACAGTTTTAAAGAGTTAAAACGTGTGTTCTTGTTACTTATTTATACAGTTCTTGATTATTTATTGTGTAATCGACCTATCAAGTGGTATCAGAGACAAATCTGTTACTTTATTACAGTTAAAGATCCAAACACAACAGTAATCAATGGCAGAGATACCTCCACCATCTGAAAAAGCCCCTACTACTGTAAGTAGGTATGAAACAATTAGGGTTCCTATCCTGAGGCCATTGGAGTATGCAATTTGGAAGGTGAAAATGACCATGTTTCTGGAGGCTACAGATCCAGAATATCTGGACAGAATTTATGAAGGTCCTGATAAGTGGATTTTTATCCACTTGGAACGCCTTATTTCGACTTAAATTGATAGCTTTGTTCTCAAGTATTTGTGTTTTTTTAATATGTTTTGTGAGAAATTGTGCAGGATGTATTCCAGGTGTGGATATTGCTTTTAGGAGGTGATATATGATATGTAGTGTCAAGAAGATCAAGTGTGGAGTTGCAATCAATAGCAGAAGAAGCAATCAGCAAAATGCAGTCTGTCAGCATGCCTTGGGCGCGGGCGCGCGGAGAGAAGAAGGAACTGGGCGCGGGCGCGCGGGATGAATTGGCTGGCAGAGTTGCGCGCGCGGGCGCGGTGGCTGTAGCTTTGGCTGCGCGCGGCCGCGCGGGGGACGGCAGAAAGTTCCTGGAATCGTATTTTAATTAGGAAATTGCCGTTTTCTTCTCCTAATTCAGATAGCAATTGTTGTGGACGATTTGAAGCTTCTGGAATTCAACTTAAATAAGGGAATTGCAATTCTATTACAATTAAAGATGGAAAATTACCGGAATTCTATCCTATTTCAAATACGGTAATCGCTTGGTCAAGGAGGCACTTGGGGGCTATAAATACACACCTTGGGGCACAGAAAAATAACAACCTACACATCCTACACACCAA
This sequence comes from Kitagawia praeruptora, assembly GCA_037693485.1. Classification (NCBI taxonomy): domain Eukaryota; kingdom Viridiplantae; phylum Streptophyta; class Magnoliopsida; order Apiales; family Apiaceae; genus Kitagawia; species Kitagawia praeruptora. Next base: position 160,191,111 of record CM075344.1, on the reverse strand, counting down.
ATTCGTTCAGAGCACAAGGAAGAGAAGCCAAGGCGAGGATCGTGACGACAAGAAGATCTAGATATAGTTTTTCTTGTATTCCTTTGTGGAGGCGTATCTTTTGGATGCTTGTTACTTTCACGGATTTGTTCACTAAACCTTATTCTATTATTTATTTATTCATCTTCTTTATCTTGTTTAATATCATGCTTTCGTCAAATCCCATGGTGACGAAAGGTTCGATTATGAACTAATCGTTATCGTGGGATCCTAGTGGATTTATCTATGTAGCTTAGTAGTTTGTATGCCTTAGAGATTTATGTGTGGTGAATTCTTGATATCCTCGTATGGTTAATCTTAATGCTTTTAGATGCGTAGCTAACATCTAAATTGAATTGTTAATCTCTTGCTAAACGAGAGTGGATCTTGAGATTTAGAACTTGCCATGCTAGCATAGGATAGGTTGATGTTAATCATCATGATTTGTGGCATGAATAGAGATATTATGCTACCCTATGTGATCTAAGTGGATAACTTGTGCTTCAACCTTTATGTTTTCAAATTCTATAGAGATATAGGGTCTAAACATAATAGGTGCCTATTCATCTTCTATCTCTTTTGTGGATGTATGCTTAGATTGGTACTAGTATACCGAGAGGTAACTTTTACTCTTTTCGTGTTGTTCGATCAGATATCAAAACCATCGCATGTTTTAATCGAAGGCTGCAACTCTAAGTGAAGTAGATAATGAAACTAGGATTCCATGTTCATTCTCATATAAGTAATTCGATTTTAACTCTAGTTAATTAGTTAATTGTTAGTTATTAATTTGCATCTTAGTTTAATTTAGTTAATCAAACCATATTTGTTATTTTCTTAGCAGTGAATTAAAACCATACATTATTGCATAGACATATTTTCTGAGTAAAACTTAACCAAGATCTCTGTGGAACGAACTTAATTGTATTACTTGTGACTACGTGCGCTTGCGTGAGTTTAGCATAACAAGTTTTTGGCGCCGCTGCCGGGGATCATCGGTGTTTTTATTTCAGTTTTTGTGTTTGTCAATAGTGGTCGTTAGCGTTCACTGACTCGGATTCTTACTTAGTTTGTTTGTTCCGTGGTGTTTCAGGTACTTGAGTTTGTATGCAAACACGTTCGCAAGCTCGATTACTTAAACTGGCAGAAGACGATCTTGTTGAGAATATAGAGAATAAGGAAGAGGAGACTGAAACTACAGTAGCAATGGCAGATGCAGCAGCAGCTAAGGCTTTGAAGGACTATTCTCAGCCGAAACTCAATGACATTCAGTCGAGCATTGTTAGGCCAGCTATTGCAGCGAACAACTTTGAGATCAGGCCGGGCACAATTCAGATGGTGCAGAATTCAGTCCAGTTTGGGGGAGCTACTACAGAGGATCCAAACATGCATGTTCGGGACTTTATTGAAATCTGCGACACTTTCAAGTGTAATGGTGTGACGGATGATGCTATAAGGTTGAGGCTTTTCCCATTCTCTCTGAGGGATAAGGCTAAGAGCTGGCTACACTCTCTACCACCTGGTTCCATTACTACATGGGAGGATCTTGCTCAGAAGTTCCTTACAAAATTCTTTCCTATGGCGAAAACTGCAGCAATAAGGAACCAGTTGACTCAATTCCAACAACAATCTGGCGAGTCCTTGTGTGAGGCTTGGGAACGCTACAAGGAGATGCTAAGGAAGTGTCCTCATCATGGCATGCCTGATTGGATGGTTATCAATGGATTCTACAATGGGTTGGGAGCACAATCTAGACCTTTGCTAGATGCAGCATCAGGTGGAGCTCTGTGGGCGAAGAGTTATGATGAAGCTTATGAACTTATTGAGATGATGGCTGCTAATGAATATCAAAATCCAACCCAGAGACTTTCTCAAGGCAAAGTAGCAGGAGTTTTGGAAGTAGATACAGCTTCAAGGATTACGGCTCAGTTGAAGGCTCTTGCTATGAAAGTGGATTCTCTTGCTAATTATGGAGTTCAGCAGGTGGCTAGTGTTTGTGAGTTATGTGCGGGCGCACATGAGACAAATCAATGTGCTATCTCTTCTGAATCAGCACAGTTTGTGAGTAATTTCCAGAGACCTGCTGCACCAGTTCCAATCACTTATCATCCTAATAATCGGAATCATCCTAATTTCAGCTGGAGCAATAATCAAAATACTCAACAACCTTATCAGCAAGCGAAGCCGTACAATCAAGGCTATCAACAGTCATATGCTCCAAGGACATTATATCAACCTCCGGGATTTCAGCAGCAACCCCAGGCTCATGCGGGGCAATCTTCTAATGAAAAATCTGATGAGATGTGGATAATGGTAAAGAACTTACAAGCTGGTCAGAAGCTCTTAGAAACCCAGTTGGGGCAGATTACAAGTGCCTTGGTAATTATGCAACAAGGAACTCTTCCTAGTGATACGGAGGTTAATCCAGGTAGGAGGGAAAGCAAGGAACAGGTTAATGCAGTTACTTTGAGATCTGGAAAAGTCACGAGTGATCCTAAATCAGCAACTGAAGAGGATGCAGATGTTCAGAATCAGCAGGTTGAAAAATCTGCAGTGCCAGAAATTGAGAAATCTGATTTAGTGGCTGATCAGCTTGATGGTGAGAAGAGCAAGGAACCTGTTAAGAAAGTTTCTCCGGAGCAATCTTCAATGAATAATCAGATCTATCCACCTCCGCCATATCCTGGACGTTTGAAGAAGAGTCAAGAAAAACAGTTTCAGAAATTTATGGATGTCTTCAAGAAACTGTCTATTAACATTCCTTTTGTTGAAGCGTTGGAGCAGATGCCAAGATATGCTAAGTTCATGAAGGATATTTTGTCAAGGAAGAGAAGGTTGGAAGATTTTGAAACAGTGGCATTGACGGAGGAGTGTAGTGCTGTTCTGCAACAGAAATTGCCTCCTAAACTTAAGGATCCAGGAAGCTTTACAATTCCATGCACCATTGGGAAGTTGTCTTTTGACAAGTGTTTATGTGATTTGGGAGCTAGCATTAATCTTATGCCCTTGTCGGTTTTCAAGCAACTTGGTTTACCGGAGCCAAAGCCAACTAACATCTCTTTGCAGTTGGCTGACAGGACGATCACTTATCCGAGGGGTATAGTAGAGGATGTTTTGGTAAAAGTTGATAAGTTCATCTTCCCAGCTGATTTTGTGATCTTGGATTTTGAAGAAGATAAGAAGATTCCCATAATCTTGGGAAGACCGTTCTTGGCTACAGGAAAGACTTTGATTAATGTGCAAAAAGGAGAGCTTACAATGAGGGTGCAAGATCAGAGTGTCACCTTTAATGTGTTCGAGGCAATGAAATTTCCGACAGAGGATGAAGAGTGTTGCAGTGTGGAAACGGTTGATACGGGTCAGAGAAAGAAGTTGGATCAATTGTTGAGCGAAAAGGCGGATATGCACATGCTAAAGCATCCTATCAGTGATTCCATTGACAGTTCTTCTGTTCGAGATCTCTCGAATGTCAAGCTCGGAAAACTTCCATCTCATTTGAAGTATGTCCTTCTGAATGATGAGTTGTTAATTTTTGAAGAGGGTCACGATAATGTGTTAAGAAGGTGGATCATGGATGATGAGGTAGAGGAGTGTTCTTCTCAATCAACTATGAAGCAAAAGCACCTTAGAGGTGTGAAGAAGAAAAAGAAAAAGTTGATTGGAAGAAGAGGCAAAGTGAAGTATGATTTAGAGAAGATGTGGGAAGATAGCAAGAAGGTTGTCAGACAATGGGTGAATGGTCCTTCTGCTAAGGACAAGTCGAATGCAATCTTCGAGCCACCATGATTTGAATCATATTTGTCCGGCTAAATGACGTTAACGACAGCGCTTCGTGGGAGGCAACCCATGTGTTTCGGTGTTTTCAGGTATGTTTTCTACTATCCCTCGTATTTACTTCCATTCAATGAGGACATTGAATCTTTTAAGTTTGGGGGTGGTTTGGGGGATAAGTAGTATATATATATAGTTAGTTGTGGTTATGTGTTCATATAGGATATCATTTTGCATAGTAGTGATAGTTCATGCATGATTGTTGCATAGTAGTGATAGTTCATGCATGATTGTTATGTTCGTATTATTTATGTTTGTTTCATATAGGACATTCTGTTATTTTTGTTTGTTTTACCATGTGAGTTCATTTTAGTTGCATTTTCATGGCATGCATTTTTCATGATCCCTTAAAATGAGCTGATTCTGATTGATAGGTAGATGTTGATTTGAGTGTGATGATGATGAGTAGAGGGCTGATTTATAGTTCCTAGGAAATTGACTTGCATGTTTCGGGAACAAAATTATTACACAGTCTCATTGGGGTGCTTTTGGGGGTAGGTTGGAGTCATGCATGTTGGATGTTTTGAGATTTAATCACTTGTTTATTCTTAGAATTTTCGTTATTCCCTTTATAGCGTAGGAACATTAAAGTCTAAGTTTGGGGGAAAACAGGAATTTCATGCTAGTTGTTAATATTTGTCAATAAAGGCTAGGCGTCAATTGGCTAGTAGCCAGCTCATATTTATATGAGTAGTCTAGGGTTGGAAATGAGAAAGGCTCATTCCAGATTGCGAAAAAAAAAAAAAAAAAAAAAAAAAAAAAGAAAAAAAGAAAAAAAAAAGGAAAAAAAAAAAAAAGAGTCAAGTTTTGTTTGTTTATATGCAAAATTAACCAGAGTGAGCTCTTTAATACTCGAGTTATTAAGTCCGAGGGGACTTAGTCCTAGTGACCTAAGGCTTTTATAGTCTGGGATCCTGCTGACCTAACACTCGCTACATGGGTATTATTGTATAAGCCTTTAGGGGTCTCATTCATTGCACGGTTAAATAAGCATGCGTATTGTATATGTAGTGTCGTAGCATAGTAATAAAGCATGAGTTTCTGTCTACCTTGGATAAGGGTGGAGGTGTTCTTAGGTTATGGAGTGTCTACAGTCTATTCTAGTTATAAACCTGTGATTGTCTTGACGGAAAGCATGTATGATTTTTGACCTATTTCTGGGGGTATTTCTGATGAGCATTGCACACACGCACGTTTCTGTAATGTACTGTTAGTATACGGGGACTTAGTCGAGCTCTGCTTGGATTTGTTGCATTCGTTGAGATATTTGCTTGTTAGTTGGTTTTGGTGAGTTAGAAGGGGATCTTGCATTTTCATATTAGTTGCATTCATGCATTGCATTGCATTAGGTTAAATGGATTTTGTGGGTACATTCGCTATAGGCCCTCACGAGACCTTACTCGTCCACTAGGGCTGCCTAGGGGTTTAAAGGGCTTGTTGCATATGCCAAATGCAACCGTGATCACCTACGGAAGTGGTGCTAGCTAGTTGTATATATTTTTGTTGTTTATGCTTGAGGACAAGCATCGGTTTAAGTTTGGGGGTGTGATAAGTGGATTTTTATCCACTTGGAACGCCTTATTTCGACTTAAATTGATAGCTTTGTTCTCAAGTATTTGTGTTTTTTTAATATGTTTTGTGAGAAATTGTGCAGGATGTATTCCAGGTGTGGATATTGCTTTTAGGAGGTGATATATGATATGTAGTGTCAAGAAGATCAAGTGTGGAGTTGCAATCAATAGCAGAAGAAGCAATCAGCAAAATGCAGTCTGTCAGCATGCCTTGGGCGCGGGCGCGCGGAGAGAAGAAGGAACTGGGCGCGGGCGCGCGGGATGAATTGGCTGGCAGAGTTGCGCGCGCGGGCGCGGTGGCTGTAGCTTTGGCTGCGCGCGGCCGCGCGGGGGACGGCAGAAAGTTCCTGGAATCGTATTTTAATTAGGAAATTGCCGTTTTCTTCTCCTAATTCAGATAGCAATTGTTGTGGACGATTTGAAGCTTCTGGAATTCAACTTAAATAAGGGAATTGCAATTCTATTACAATTAAAGATGGAAAATTACCGGAATTCTATCCTATTTCAAATACGGTAATCGCTTGGTCAAGGAGGCACTTGGGGGCTATAAATACACACCTTGGGGCACAGAAAAATAACAACCTACACATCCTACACACCAAATTCGTTCAGAGCACAAGGAAGAGAAGCCAAGGCGAGGATCGTGACGACAAGAAGATCTAGATATAGTTTTTCTTGTATTCCTTTGTGGAGGCGTATCTTTTGGATGCTTGTTACTTTCACGGATTTGTTCACTAAACCTTATTCTATTATTTATTTATTCATCTTCTTTATCTTGTTTAATATCATGCTTTCGTCAAATCCCATGGTGACGAAAGGTTCGATTATGAACTAATCGTTATCGTGGGATCCTAGTGGATTTATCTATGTAGCTTAGTAGTTTGTATGCCTTAGAGATTTATGTGTGGTGAATTCTTGATATCCTCGTATGGTTAATCTTAATGCTTTTAGATGCGTAGCTAACATCTAAATTGAATTGTTAATCTCTTGCTAAACGAGAGTGGATCTTGAGATTTAGAACTTGCCATGCTAGCATAGGATAGGTTGATGTTAATCATCATGATTTGTGGCATGAATAGAGATATTATGCTACCCTATGTGATCTAAGTGGATAACTTGTGCTTCAACCTTTATGTTTTCAAATTCTATAGAGATATAGGGTCTAAACATAATAGGTGCCTATTCATCTTCTATCTCTTTTGTGGATGTATGCTTAGATTGGTACTAGTATACCGAGAGGTAACTTTTACTCTTTTCGTGTTGTTCGATCAGATATCAAAACCATCGCATGTTTTAATCGAAGGCTGCAACTCTAAGTGAAGTAGATAATGAAACTAGGATTCCATGTTCATTCTCATATAAGTAATTCGATTTTAACTCTAGTTAATTAGTTAATTGTTAGTTATTAATTTGCATCTTAGTTTAATTTAGTTAATCAAACCATATTTGTTATTTTCTTAGCAGTGAATTAAAACCATACATTATTGCATAGACATATTTTCTGAGTAAAACTTAACCAAGATCTCTGTGGAACGAACTTAATTGTATTACTTGTGACTACGTGCGCTTGCGTGAGTTTAGCATAACAGGTCCTCACAAACCTACAAAGTTATCTGCTGCTGCTGCTGGTGAGGAACCAAAAGTCATACCAAAAGAGAAGAAAGATTTATCTGCTGAGGATCTTTCATCTATTGCAAAGGATGCGAAGGTAAGGCATTTACTTCACAGTGCATTAGACAATGTTATGTCTAATAAAGTGATAAACTGCACAACTGCAAAGGAGATATGGGATGCACTTGAGGTTAGATGTCAAGGAACTCCTGCAATTAAGAAGAACAGAAGGAACATACTCACACAGGAGTATGAGCATTTTGAGGCAAAATCTGATGAAACCATGACAGAAACATTTGACAGATTCTGTAAACTGCTCAATGATTTGTCATTGGTGAACAAAGAGTATGATTTGGAAGATTCAAATCTCAAATTTCTTCTCTCTCTACCTGAAAAGTGGGATGTGAAAACGACCACTATTAGAGATAATTATGAACTTGGTGAAACAGAGATTGATGAAATTTATGGTCTGCTCAAAACCCATGAATTGGAATTGGAGCAGAGAAACAAAAGATCTAGTAGAAAGTCAAAGTCTGTTGCTCTCAAGGTTGAGGAGAAACCATCAAAGAACGAGGCATCAAGGAGAAAGGCAAAAGGGAAAGCCTTAGTCATCCATTCAGAGAATGAGTCATCAAACACTGATGTTGACTCAAACACAGATGATTCATCTGATTCTGAAGATGATGAAGAAATGATGCAAATGGCTGCATTGATGGTAAAGACCTTCAAGAAGATGGGATACAAGAACTTCAAGAAGGGAAAGAAATTCTCCAAGGACTACTCAAAGTTTGATAAGAAGAATTTCAAGAAATCTGAAGGAAAGGACTTCAAATCTGGAAAGAAAGATAAGTCTGAAATTCAATGCTACAAGTGTAAGGAGATGGGTCACTATGCTCCTGAGTGCAAAAAGGGTAAAACTGAAAAGGCACTCTACACCAAAGGCAGAGATTGGGCAGACACTTCAGATTCAGATGAGGAAGTCAACTATGCTCTCATGGCTACTACTCAGAATGAAAATGATGATCTCAAGGTACCTCCAACTACCTATGCTTATAACACTGATAATATAACTGAATTAAGAATTTATCTTAAAGCATTGCATATCAGTTATAGGGATCAGACATTAGAAAATGAGAGGATAAAGTCTGAGTGTTCTCAACTCAAAGAAAGAAATAAAATTGTTGAGGAACAGCTAGAGAACATGAATAAAATTCAAAAAGAGAGAGATGATGCAGTGTTTATTGAACAGGAGTTGCTAGGTAAGTATAAGCAACTAGAATCAGAATTGGAGGATAGTAAACACATCATTAAAACTTGGACACACTCTGGTAAAGACACTCAAGAAGTGTTTCAGTCAGATACAGTAGGTCTAGGTTACTCTGTTGGAGATGAACTTAGGTTTGAAAATTATGTAAAAGTTAGACCATATTGTTCATCTGAGGGTAATGTCATGGGAAAAGGTGGACCTAAGACTGAAGCACAGAAAAAGGCTGTTAAAGAGTCATATGCAAAAACTTTTGTTAAAGAGGCTAACATTGGCTTAATGACAGATAAACAACTCAAGCATAAGCTTAAGGAGATAAAATCTGTCAACAAACAGAGTATGCCTAAGAAAAACAGAAATGGAAAGGTAGGCATAACCTCAGGAATTAAGCCAATGCTTGCTTCATTAGCTCCCAGGAAAACATGTTTTAATTGTGGTAGCACTAGTCATCTTGCTAGTTTCTGCAGTAAGAATAAGAACATTAATTCTTTGCCTTCTAAAACTGCAGTAAAGAGTGATTATGTGAGAACTAGACCACAGACCTTATGCAAACACTGTGGAAGTACTTGGCATTCTATTTACACTTGCAGAGATTATCATGCTATTTACCATAATTACTATGAACCCAAGCCAAATTTGAAATGGGTTAAAGTAAACTCTGCAAATGTGAACTCTGAAAAAGTTAGCTTAAACTCTGTTAATGTAAATTCCGCTGCAAAAGCTAACAGATTTAAGAAAGCCAAAGGATCCAAGCAAGTCTGGATCCTTAAAACTAATAATCAGTGATTGTTTGTGATTGCAGGGCAACAGGGTCAGTACCCTAGTCGTGGACAGTGGATGTTCAGGACACATGACAGGAAATAAAGCCCTGCTATCAGAGTATGAGGAGAAGGCTGGCCCAGAAGTTTCCTATGGAGATGGCAACATAGGACATACACTGGGATATGGCAACATTAATCTTGGAAATGTCATCATCACAAATGTAGCTCTAGTTCCAGGACTCAAGCATGATTTGCTATCTGTGAGTCAAATCTGTGACAGAGGATATCATGTAGATTTTCAGCCTGAATATTGTCAAGTTATCAGCAAATCTACAGGGAAAGTTGCTCTAGTTGGAAACAGACACAACAACATCTATGAAATCAAATTGTCAACAAACACTGATGGCAAAGCAGTGTGTCTGTCTACAAGGATGTCCAGTGAAGAGAGTTGGAAATGGCACAAGAAACTCTTTCATTTGAATCTGAACAATATCAATGAGCTCATAAAGAATGATCTTGCAAGAGGACTACCAAAGTCATTGTTGAATGTAGAAGGCCTGTGTGATTCTTGTCAAAAGGCCAAACAGAGAAAAACCTCTTTCAAGAGCAAATCTGAGTCTTCAATTGTTGATCCTTATCATCTCCTACATGTTGATCTTTTTGGACCAGTAAATGTCATGTCACTTGGAAAGAAGAAATATGCTCTAGTCATTGTTGATGAATACACCAGATATACATGGGTGTATTTTCTAGCAAAGAAAGATGAAACTGCTTTAACACTGACAGAACATATATTACAACTGGACAAAGAGTCAGAGAATCAAGTGAAAATAATCAGAAGTGACAATGGAACTGAATTCAGGAATTCATCTATGGAAGAGTTTTGCAAGAGTAAAGGGATCAAACAAGAGTTTTCTGCACCTGGCACTCCACAACAAAATGGTGTAGTGGAAAGGAAGAACAGAACTTTGATAGAAGCTGCCAGAACCATGCTAGATGAAGCAAAATTGCCAACATATTTCTGGGCAGAGGCTGTTCAAACTGCTTGTTTTACTCAAAATGCAACACTGATCAACAAGCATGGTAAAACACCATATGAAATGGTGAAGAAGAAGAAGCCAAATCTAAAATACTTTCATATTTTTGGATGCAAGTGCTTTGTGTTGAAGACTCATCCTGAACAGTTGACCAAGTTTGACTTAAAGGCAGATGAAGGAATTTTTGTTGGCTATCCACTGTCAACAAAGGCATTCAGAGTGTTTAATCTGAGAACCAGAGTGATCATGGAGTCTATTCATGTGTCATTTGATGACAAGAAAATAACTGGACTTGAAGATGTTAATGAGCATGATCAACTGCACTTTGAAAATGAAGATTTATTAAACTCAGATGATACAGATCTGACAAACACTGTTAAGGTCAATTCTGAACCTCTACTGGTAAACACTGAAGAAACTTTTCAATCAGAAACAAGGGAAGAACCAGTTGAGGGGGAGCATGAAGAATCACATCAAAGTGATAAGTCAAACACTGAAAGTGACTCAATTGATGATTCTGAATCAAACTCTGTTGATTCAAACTCTGATCATTCAAATTCTGAGCAGTCACATTCAGAGGGAGCATCTGAAAATGAAGAGAGACATCAAGAAAATCAGGAGAGCATGGATCAAGGGGGAGGATCACATGATGACAGAAGCAATCTGCCTTCTGCAAGAAAATGGACTAAGTCACATACACCTGATTTAATTATTGGTGATCCAGATGCAAGAGTAAGGACAAGAAGTGCAACAACAAATGAATGTCTGTTTCATGCATTCTTGTCACAAACTGAGCCAAAGAAAGTGGAAGAAGCTCTTAAAGATGCTGACTGGATAACAGCAATGCAAGAAGAGCTAAATGAATTTGAAAGAAATGAGGTGTGGACCCTTGTACCAAGGCCAAAGAACAGATCTATTGTTGGTACTAAATGGGTTTTCAGAAATAAAACTGACAGTGATGGTGTGATCACAAGGAATAAAGCAAGACTGGTAGCTAAAGGCTATTCACAGCAGGAAGGAATAGATTATGATGAGACTTTTGCACCAGTTGCCAGGTTGGAGGCAATAAGGATGTTTCTTGCCTATGCTTCTCACAAGAAATTCAAGGTTTTTCAAATGGATGTGAAAAGTGCTTTTCTGAATGGAAAACTTGAAGAAGAAGTTTTTGTTGAACAACCACCTGGTTTTGTAGATCCAAAATATCCAGATCATGTCTACAGGTTAGACAAGGCACTCTATGGACTTAAACAGGCACCTAGGGCATGGTATGAAACACTTGCTAAATTTCTGCTAGAAAGTGGGTTTCACAGAGGTACTATTGACAAAACTCTGTTTTACTTTCAATCTGGTAATGACCTACTCTTAGTACAGATATATGTAGATGATATCATTTTTGGATCTACTAATGATAAACTCTGTAAGAAATTTGCCAAGCTCATGCAGTCAAGATATCAAATGAGTATGATGGGAGAGTTAAGCTACTTTCTAGGCTTACAGGTGAAGCAAACAGATGATGGAATTTTCATTAATCAAGCAAAATATACCAGAAATCTACTCAAGAAATTTGGCATGCTTGACTGTTCATCTGCAACAACTCCCATGGCAACTGCAACAAAACTGGACAAAGATACAGGTTCATCAGTGGATATGACAAGCTACAGAGGGATGATTGGTTCTCTACTTTATCTAACAGCTAGTAGACCTGATATCATGTATGCCACCTGTCTGTGTGCAAGATTTCAGGCAGATCCAAGAGAACCACATTTAACAGCTGTGAAGAGGATTTTCAAATATCTCAAGGGAACTGCAACTTTAGGACTGTGGTACCCAAGAGAATCAGATTTTAAGCTACTTGGTTACTCTGATGCAGATTTTGCTGGATGTAAGATTGACAGAAAAAGCACAAGTGGAAGTTGTCAATTTCTTGGTGACAGACTAGTATCTTGGTACAGTAAGAAACAGAAGTCAATATCTACATCTACAGCTGAAGCAGAGTATATTGCTGCTGGTAGTTGCTGTGCACAGATTCTATGGATGAAGAATCAACTGCTGGATTATGGATTAAGGTATTCCAAGATACCTATTTTCTGTGATAATCAAAGTGCTATTGCAATGACAGGTAATCCAGTACAACACTCAATGACCAAGCACATCAGCATAAGGTATCACTTTATCAGAGAGCATGTAGAGGAAGGCAATATTGAGCTTCACTTTGTGCCTACAGATCAACAACTAGCAGATGTTTTCACAAAGCCTCTAAGTGAAGCAACATTTACAAGACTGGTCAATGAACTAGGGATGGTATCTGGTTTTGACTAAACATGTTGGTTAGACTCAAACTCTTTCAAATAAAATGTGTTGCTCATGTCTCTGTAAATTGCTATAGTGCTATGTGAACCTTATTAATTAAACTCTGTTAGCATGATTGTTGGTCATACACTGTTAATACGTTTGTTAAACTCTGTGAATTCTGAATTGATTTTTGTCTGAATGAAAATACCGATGAAGAAAAATGTATAGAGCATGATTTTCAGTGATAAATCAAGATTCTTTTTGAGTCACTGTAATCTAATCAGAAATTGCACAGTAAGTTAACACAGCATGATACTGTTTCATATTTAGAGCATCTCTTAGTTTATTTGATCCTAAACTCTGAATCTATGAATACTTCATGCATTGCCTCTCATGAATGACACTGATATTGATGAACTCTAAACTCTGATTAGTGACACTCTGTTTTCAAGTCATACTTGATTCTTGATGATTCTGTGTTTGCACTTGTGAAAATTTTAAAACTTGAGATATGTCATTGTTTATTTTGGTGAAAAACAGTTCATGTCTGAACCCTGTGAGATTTTGAGCCAAATCAGTGATTGATACATTTTATATCAATCAGAGTTTATTGTTGTGTGATATTCATCAGTAAGTATGTTGCTCTAGAACTTGCATTAAACCATTTTGGAACTACATGATATATGTGTGCATGAAAATGATAAAGGCAATTAGGATTAACCATTTTTCTTCAAACACTGTTCAAAATATTTTTGAACACTGCTCATAAACTCTGTTCATAAACATGACCCATAGTAAACCCTTTTTGAGCCTAATTAACTGCTCATTTTCTTGAATACTAAAGTATTAAGAGCAGTTATATTCTTTTGTTAAATCTGATTCAAGCAGGTGAGTATTCCTTATACTATATCTTACTCAGTATATATATATATGTGTCAATAAAATAAATAAATAAAAAAAAAAAAAAAAAAAAAACAAAAAAATGTATATATACTGATCATCTTGTACAAAAATGTACTAACCATTTGACTGAACATCTTGATTAAATAAATTGTTCAGTTCAAAATTCTTATTCGAAACATATCTCTTCTCATCTGTTTGATTTCACTCAATTACAACCCTGAACAAAGTCCTTTTGATTTGTGCATATATGTAATCGAAGTGGTGTAGATTTGGTGGAAATTCAAGCTTATGGTAGTATCTGCTTTTAATGATTGAATCTGAGAGTAAACACTTCACCTAAACACTTGAGTGATGTGAGAGTTTGTGAGAAAATCCTTGACATGTAACTCACTGAATGATGCTATGATGTTTATCTCCTGATCTTTTTGTCTTTAATGACTGTGTGCTTACGTGAATAATCATGATCATAAACTGGAACAGAGATATTCAGATTTCTGTAATTAAGGAACTACAGAGTTTAGCATTCATCATATACTCTGTGTTTAATATGAGAGTTTGTGCATTCAGTGTTTATTGTTTTGATTTATGGATTCTATGAAATATTAGATGCTATAAAAATTGATTTGGTAAACTCTGCTACTCACACACGAAAATCACGACTGTGCGTTTTTGAAAGGGTTTTTGTGATAAAGATTGAAAATTGGATAAACACTGATTGATTGTGCTACATACTCTAAGGTATATTTTCCTTAAGATAATTTGAAAATTTTGGAGTAAATGGAGTGGTTGACAACTGTTAATTAGTGTCATTAGTGGTAACGTGTCTTGAAAAATGGAACGACAGCGGTAATAATGACTTTTACTGCGGCTGTCTTAAGTGAACCGTTGCATGTGTGACACCTGTCCCACTAACTCATCATTATGTCTACCTTTTACACTTTTCAAGGGAACAGTTGCGTGTTTTCAAGTAAAAACGTTTGAGTTTAGTTTTTAACTATAACTCAAATTACTTTTTGTCACAATCATTTTTATCCACACGTATTCACTTTACCAAAACAGAGAACCTCTTTGTTTTTCACTTTGGCATTTTCACAAACACCTTTCTTGCAAAACATTTTCACAGTTGATTCTTACTTATTTCTTAATTCAATGGCAACTAAACCTTTCACTGTCTTTGGTCTACGTTTTGTGCCTAACAACTATGCAGCTTTACTTGAGAATGACCGGGCACCAGAGCCGTTTCATCTTATGCAAAATTTTCTTCGAGATTCTGAAATTGGGCAAGCGCTGGTTGAACCGGCTATTTTGTCTGCTTCCCAAGTTGTTAATTTCTGGCAAAACTCAAGATATATTGAAGGAGGCGAGAATGGAACTCCGTCTATTATCTTTTCTCATGAAGAACAAGAGTTTGTGATTACTCCACAAACTGTTCGTGATGTCATGGATTTTGACACACATACTTCGTATGCTGTTGTCTCTGAGCAAAATCTGAGGGAAATGCTCACAGAGATTGGTTACATGGAATCACTTGCCAAGCTGGGCAGTGTGAGGCGGCCAAACTTGCGAAAAGAGTGGAATTTTTTCTTTGATTGCATTACAAGGACATTCCAGAAGAAGGTAACCAACTGGGATGCTATTCCAATGGACAGTCTACAAATTGGGTATTCTCTACTTTATGGTAGTAATTTTGATTTTGGTAGATATGTTTTGATGAATTTGGGTGATAAGTTGTCAGAGTCTACTACAGTTTACTTTGCTAGATTTTGTCAACTTCTATTCAATGCATGTGTTCCTGGTTTGACTGTTGATGAAGCTGATGAAATTCAACCTTTTAGAGTCACTAAAAGAATATTTTCTGATATGTCTAACAAAGATGTTGGAAAAGACTTGCCTCCTTTGGCATTGCCGCTTGCTTTGCAAAATTTTGTTAATCAGCCACAAGACACTGATACACATCAACCACAACAACCAGACTCACAGCCTATGCCTGAACCTTTAGCCACTGATCGTACACAAAACATACCATCTCAACCTACTCAAACACCTGCACCCACACCAACCACCACTGAACAACCCATATCACCTCAAACACAAACAGAACCTCAAACACAACCTGACCAAATGAACACTGAACAAACAAACCCTGTCTCCACTACTCATCCACAACCACCACCAAAGCCAAAAAGGAAGAAACATACTGCAATCAACACTGAACGTGCTAAGGCTAAACAGTCAACTCCAAAGGCTGTTTATTCTAGAAGATTCATACAAAGGGCAAACAGACCTTCACCACCTTTGGTTGAGGAAAGTTCTAGTGAGGGTTCCAGTGAAGCTGCAGAACAGGTTGCAGTACCTCAAGCTAAGAGGAGGAAGCTTATTCTGACTGATTCTGATGATGAGCCTGTTGCAGAGGCTCAAGACAAAATCTCATTTGATATTCCTACTGGTGAGCCAGAGGTTATCATAGAACCTGAAATCCCAGAATCAGGAGTCAAGGTTGCTGAACCAAAAGTTGATAAGGTTCAAGACAATGAAGATGCTAGAGATGTTTTATCTCCAATGGAAGAGTTTGCTGAAATTCCGATGTCTTTTAATCATGAAGCATCTACTCCACCACTCATGGAGGTTACAATGTCTATAGATACTGGTGTTGCTGATGGGCCAACTGTTGTTCTTGAAGACACTGTGGTTGCATCACACACTGAGTTGAACTCTGATGCCAATAATATTTCTGCTCATGGTGAGGAGGTTGATAAACCAGAGAAGGTTCTTTCTTCAGAGCAAACTCCAATTGATAAAGGAAAACAGGTTGCTCAAGAACCTATTCTTGCTCAAGAACAAATTGCTCAAGAACAAATTGCTCAAGAACAAATTGCTCAAGAACAAATTGCTGCTTCAGAACCTAGTCTTTCTGTTGCCTCTACTAGTGAATCAATGAGTGATTCTGTTGAAGCTAATAGTACAGGAGTTGACCAACCACAAAATCAGCCAGATGGTCAGAAAACAGGTGAAAAACCAGATTTTGCTGGGCCTTCTAATAATGAAATTGATGATGGTTATTTGGCCAAGCAAACTGCTGAATGGTACAAGTCAGACTGTATTTTTCCTCCTGGAAGGGCAGAAAAGTTTCTTGAAGTCAATTCTAAAAAGATTACAAATCCAGAAATTTTCACTTGTTTGCAAGGCACGGTGATACAGATCAAAACTTTGAATAATAGATTTGATGACACTCAGAAATCTATTGTTGATCTTCGCACAGAAGTTGCTACTCATGAGGAGAAAGCTCAACTAGCTAATGCTAAACTCTTTCAACAATTTGCCAAAGCTCAATCTAATCTGAATGACAGACTGAGTACAGTTGAAAAGAATCAGACTTTACTGGCTGAGAAAGTTGATTCTATTGCAAATTCTCTTGAGTTAATCACCTCCATACTGATTCAAGACAGTGATGATGTCAAAAAGGGGGAGAGAGTTTCTAAAACCAAGTGTAAGAAAGATCAAACTTTGTCAAAGAAAGATCAAAATGATGATGAAGAAGCCAATGCTGATAAGGGCTTAAGAAATGTGAATCTTAGACAAGGACATGGGAGGTCTTCAAGGTCAAAGCCGAATTTGGTGATAGATTCAAATGCTCAGAGTACTTCAGGATCAAAGCCAAAGGATTTGTTATTCTCTGACAATCCACAAACAGATGAAGAATTGGCTGCAAAACTTTTTCGAGAAGAGAATGCTGAAGCTACACTTGAGGATATTCAAGCTGAAGAGAAGTTGTTACAGAAAGAACATCTAAAAGCTGTGAAGTCCAAGAAAGTGAAGAAAGTTGTTAAAACTTCAAAGTCTGCAAAGCCTGTGATGAAAGGAATTGTAATTAAAGAAAAACTATCTGGTATTCAAGAAGAAGAAGAAGAAGATACTGGGAAGCTAGTTAGAAAGTCTTCTCTTGATGCTAAGTTGAAATTAAAAGAGAAAGTTGATGAAGAGAGCAAGGGCAAAATGATAGTTACAACCTCTGTTGCTACACAAGTTGTACAGACACAAAGTAAACCCTTACCTGGTTTTTCAAGGGCAAAGATTCCAGTGCAAGAACAAGCAGGAGTAACTGATGGGTATCAGCATAATAAATCTTGTTCAGGAAAGCCACCAGGGAGAAATACTTCTGGATTAGGTGCAACAAGAGATTTGAGATTTAGTAACAGTCCAAGAGATCCCTCTGCACTTGTATCTCTTGGTTCTGGTATTAATCAAGAAAATCTAGACAAGTTGGAATCAGTTCAGGTAGTTCATCAAAGGAGCTTAGATATTCACTTTCTACTATACTTTATGGCAGATGGGTCAGTGTATAGAGTGAATGAAGAAGCAATCAAGTTAAAATTATTTGAGGAACTTCAGTATGTCTTGCATATCTTCAGAGTTAGAAATCAAAGAACACAGATCATTGCTAATTCTATAAGGAAGCATATGCTGAAAGCTAAAGCTGCTACAGGAACAAAGTCTGCTGAAAAGTATGTTCCAAAATACAGAGACTGGAATGGAAATCTGATTGAAATGCAGAAGGGAACTACAAGGTTGAAGACTGATCTTGGAATTACAGTTCTGGATTTCAATGTAAAGTCTGAAGAATTAAAGTACATCAGATTGGGTAATGAAATGAGGAGAAACAAGATCTATGATCTCAGGGCTGCTATTTTTCAAACGGATGAAAATGATCCAGAGTTAAGAGAGATCAAGCAAGCTATGGAAATTGAACTTGAAAATGCTGAAAGGAGATTGTTGATTGATTATCTCAGAACAACTCCAGATCTTGAGGAGGTTAGGTAGACAGAATTTGTAAGTAATTCGAATTTTCTGTAAATTTTGCTAAGTCAAGTTTAAACTCTGATTATATGTTAAACACTGTGTTTTTATTTGTTAGTTTTGACATCATCAATTATTATGAACTTGTACATTTTTCTAATGAACAAGTTGGGGGAGATTGTTAGATATAATTGATGTGATTTAATGTCAGTGTTTAAGTGTTTCAGGTAAAGAGAGTTTAACTTGTTATTGAAAGCAGTTGTAACAGAGTTTGAGTATACGCTGATTGCTGGAAGCGCAAACGCTGACAGAGGAAAGCGTAAACACTGATAGCTGAATACATGGAAGCGCAAACGCTGTTAGCGTGGAGAGAACAGAGTTTGCTAAAGTCTGTCTACTGGGAGCGTCTACAAGTCAACAGAGTTTGAAGATTAATTTAATATTAATATGGAAGCGATATCTTTGAAGATTGGATAGCTGTCAAAGAGATCGAGTTGACTTAGAAGACGTGTAGCAATCGTAATTGATATCAATTGTATAGCTTAATTTTAGGAGAATCAATTTACGATTGTACGTAGCTGTATATCTTATAAATACAGTTAGGTTAACCCTAGAAGGGTATCGAACGTGAACGAACATCATTCTTGTAACCTAAGCAGCTCTCTGTGATACTTTACATCACTGAGAGAGGAATTATTAATTCCAAAACAGTTTTAAAGAGTTAAAACGTGTGTTCTTGTTACTTATTTATACAGTTCTTGATTATTTATTGTGTAATCGACCTATCAAGCTTCTCCTTATCCATATATATCAAGAATTATCCTCTGAATTTACCAAAATGCCCTTCTACTTAGTACTTCTCATTTCTTTATCAAATAAAATTCGACCCTTGTGATTTTTGGAAGGAAATTTGGTTTCTCATATTTTTAATATATTATTCACTTTATTACCTTCGCGTGGAGTGTTTATACGCGCGATTCTGACTTATAGATCTTTTTCTATGAATCTCAGAAGTTCAACTATCTACTATAAAACGTTTTAAATTTCTTAATAAATAATTAGGAGTCTAATCCTCAAATGTCGTAGAAGACTAAAGTCACTCATATAATATCCTCTATCATAATCTCAATTAATAATTTCACACCAAAAATTACTATTCATCTCCTGGGTTACTATTCATTTCCGGTAGTTACTATTCATTTCCCGAGAAATCTCAAGAACGGAAATTTTCAAAAACTAACCGAATACACACACACTCCTTTTCTTCGTACATTAATAATATTTTAACAAATTTTAAGTCTTGTGAATTGTATTAGTAATAAACAATTTTATTTATTAGAATTAAATATGCATGCTAGGATAGGGATGTTACAATTATATTGATATTCAACGGGTGAAAGTCCCAAATAACCAAATTTTAAATTAAAGTGCCCAAAATGACAATATGCGGGAAAGCAATCCAAAATAACCAGAAGGATACGCATTTTGGAAATGCGAAGCTAATACACGCATTTTGAAAATGTGAAGCTCAATTTTTCTAATTTTTTACAATCCAACTATGCATGCAGTGCATGCATGCTTCTTTTTATATTTTTTTTAGATTTCAACTACGCATCTCCATGATGCATGGTTTGTTTTGTTTGTTTTTTTTTTAAATTTCAACAAGCTAGCTCTCGCTTTTGGATCATGCGTGGCTCAGTAATCGCATTTAAGAAATGTGTGGGTAGGAGAGAACCACGCATTTTGAACATGCGTAAATTTTATTTTTTATTTTTTAACAAAATTTTTATAAAATAAATTAGAATCTACCAGATCTAAAACCCAATATGTAACTATTGAACCTCAAAGGTTACCCGTTAAACCCACAAAAGAATATTCTAAAAAGTAAATGTTAGGCCACACCCTATACACTACTAGTATTAAAAAAGTGCCCTTGACGGGGCCCATTTTAAGAAAATAAAAATTTTAAAATTAAAATTAAAATTATAAAATAATATACTAATACTATAATCTAGGTAGTATTTTAGTAGTATATAAGGGTGCAAACTAAGATTTATTCTATTTTTAAATTCCAAATGGAACTCATTGAATCCCAAATAAAAAGTATTTAACGCTAAAATAAATATCGATAAAATTTTAAAATAGTAAGTTAAAAAAATAATATATAAAATTTTAATATTTAAATATTTAATAATTAATTTGCTGAATGGTTATTTTGGGTAGGATTAGGCATGTTTTTTCAAAATGGATGTGATGCAGCCACCAGGAAAGCAAAAAAGAAAAAAAAAACATATACGCATATGATTTATGCGAAGTCAATTGGTTAAAATGGAATGTGTTCCCCATAATTGTTATTTTGGGCACAAGCCACAAGGGTACCCATTTTGAATTATTTAAGTCATTTTCTCATATTCAACGATATTCGAAATATTAATTTTCTACTCAAAGAAATAATTTTTATATACAATAATTTTAATTGATTGAACAAGTATAATCTAGAATCAACTCATTTACAATCTTTCGGTCTTCCAAATCTTTCCTGTGAACGTTTTTTTAATAGTTAAATTTATATCATTTACAAATTAATATTTATTCTAACAAATTTTAAAATGGAAGAGAATCAAATCTAAAACGATAAAAAAAACAAGTTCTTTGAGTTATTCGAACCGAATCGAACAGAGTTGCATCATTAGATCAGCTTAACTGCAAGGAGTGGAATTCCACGTTCAATTATCATGATCTCAAATGATAATACAGTTAAACCTAAAGAGTAATACTGTTTTATCGAATTTATTACTTTATCAATATAATAATATTTTATTACTTTATCGAAAAAGTAATATTTTATTACTTTACCGAATTTTTATGTTTATGTATTACAATATTTTATGTTTAAAAATAAGAATCAATCATATGCAATGTATTTGATCTAAAATTACTTTTTTTATGATTAATTATATCTAAAAACTAGATTCATGCATATAAAATTTGCACCAGATACACGTAACATGTGTTGTGTACATCGTATAGAAACTCAATCATCTAAAGTTTATTGTAATTCTAAAATATAAATTCATGAACATACAACATAATATTAAATGATAATATTAACATGATAGAATTTCATCAGCACTTTGAACAATTACTTGTTACAACACGAGCAAAACATACCAGGAATTATTTATGATTTACATAAAATCAAGGATGAGGTTAATTTTGGCTTTGGTGGAAAGAAGAAACAAGCTACTATATATTCATATTTTAAAAAGAATTAAATTTTGTAACTCATATACATTATACACATTATATATATATATATAATTTTGAAATTATTACTTTACAGGGCTCTTAATAACTTTTTAATTTTTTATTATCTTATATTTTTAGCGAGAATATTACTTTACAACATTGATCCAAGTTGAGATCGACGAAATTTATTACTTAAACGAGGTTATTACTTTATCAAATATTACTTAATCGAGGTTTAACTGTATTGCAGCATGGGTTCCCAAATGTCCAATGGGAAAGTGTTGTTCTTTTTGGAAAGGAAGTTCAATAGTTTTAAGTAGTTTAAATCTTGTCTTGCACAAACACATACCATAAATCTGACTATTTACGTCGAATTTACGGATTTTTTACATTTGAAACCGTCGTAAATGATATCAATTACGATGGAATATGTTCGTCATTTTTGTTCAAGTTCAAATTTTCGTCACAAATTACAATTTGCATTGTAAGTTTTAAGTAAAATTATGACAAAATTATTTTGTCATTTTTTTCGTTATTATTACGGAAAATTCGTCGTATTTTTTAGTGGGGCCACTTCTGTAATATACAAAATTCTCTTACTTTATTTATTGTGCGTTTCTTTGTTGTTCTAGATTAAAGTAGTGTAAGCCTGCAAGAATAAAACAAGTGTGATTTGAAACATTACCTGGCCAGATAGTATTTAAGCAAAGATCATGTTTTTATGCAGATAATTAATCAGGTTCTGTCATTAGTTTTTTAATTAGACTTATGTCTTACAAAGTTACAGTAGTATCTGTTCTCGATGAATCTCGAGAGAATCAAACCAAAATCTGGACAACAAGAGATTAGCTCTAAGTACTTGAGTTATACTTGAATTATCTTATTGGCTCAAACTAAATTAAAAATTGTGAGTGGTGCAAATACTACTACTATTATTGCCAACAAAAATATATAGTTGTCCAGCCATTCTCCCCGGTGGGGCTGTACATGGGTTCCGAAAACCGACCAAACCAACCCAAACCGACCCTTACCCAATCCAACCCAACCCGTTTACATAAACTGTAAATTTTTTTGCATATTTTTTACATATTCTATATGTTTCCTACATATTTTTTTCAAATTTATGCACGATATAACTTTTCTGCAACACTTTTTGTAACACTCTCCAACACTTTCTACAACATTCTGCAACACTTTCTGCAACATTACGCAACACTTTCTGCAACATTACGCAACACTTTCTTACTTTTGCAACATTTCCTACAACATTTTCTGCGAAGTGCAAATTTTCTAACAAATTTTTTTCGATTAGCAAATTTAACCCAACCCAACCCGAACCAAACCGAAGTAATTGGGTTGGGTCAGGGTTGGATTATAGATTTTTTTTTCAGTTAATGGATTGAATTTTTATAAAACCGAACTAATTGGGTTGGGTCGAGGTTTGACGAAAACCCGACCCAACCCTACCCATGTGCAGCCCTACTCCCCACCTATACCCAACCTGGCGGGCCTTTGCTCCCTCACTTGACAGTTTCCACAGCATCACATGTAAATACGGAGTATATTATTTTCAAGATTTACGTACTCCTTTACGTTTTTTTTTATTCCCCGTTACATTATTATGCTACAAGCCTACAACACTGTTGTTATTGTTAGGAATCTGTCCGATTCCTTGCGAATGCAAAAGCAATTTGGTAAATATGTGTGCTTAGATCCCACAAATATATGTGATAGTAATGAAGCAACAAACCAACAATACAGTAAAAGAGACAAGAGATTTAACGTGGTTCGGCCCAGCCTACATCCATAAGAGTAACAACTTCACACTAGATAAAAGAGATTACAATATCCGGGTATCCGGCCCCTTGAATTTCATACAAAAATTCAGCCCTACAATACCTATTATGTATATCCCCAACTCACTGAAGTGTTTATCTCAAAACCTCCCCTATCACTGTTTCCCGACAACCTTTCCTTCTCTCCCTCTCCCAACCCGGACAGTGCCACACAACCTGATAGAAAGACCCCTGCAGCGGGACCACCTCCGATGCCTACAATCAGACCCAAGTACCCTAAGGAATAGTTTAGGCACGAGGACCTTCTATCCCGACACTTCCTGAAAGCGGGCTAAACCGGCTCCCCTACTAGACGGGCTATCTAGCAGCTATAGAGAGAGAAGAGAGAATTATGGTGTAGTTAGAATGAAGGGATATGGAGGTATTTATAGGAGTAAGGAATGGGGTTGGTGGGTGAAGGAATGGTTGGTGAAGTGTTTGGTGGAGAGTTTGGCAAAGATGGTTGCTGCCTAACAATCTCCCCCTCTTTCCAAACTCGCAAGTCTTCACTTGCACTCCATACCTGCGCCCTGTTGGCACAACTCCAACTATTCCTCGATCCGTATCATTCCCTACGACAAAACTCCCCCCGAGTCCAAGACTCCAAACTATACCCTAGTTTGCACATTCATTCTCGAATGCCCACTTGCAATACGCACAAGTGTACCATTGACCTCTATTTGTCCAACTACATACATGTGAAGCAATCTGTTGTATACACACATACTCACTTGATTCAGGTCAGCCAATCCCATATGTAGTCCATCACACATGCAAGTGTGACCATCACACACACAAGTGTGATCATCGATCTTTCATTTACTCCCCAACTACATATCAAACAAATCAATCTGTTGCATGGTTCACTGCTCACTTGATTCGTGTTGATCGATGCCCATATGCAGCTGCAACACACCAACTACTCGTTGATGTCATGGAAGCCCTTCGACCAAGCATCCATCCCATCAGTCTTTGCACCATCGTCTAGACTGGAAGGCAATACAACCGCAGCAGTATCCTTCAAGTCACTCTTCCCTCGTGCACGAGATAACCAGATTTTCGAAGTTCCAGTACGTTCTGGCCACGTACTAATCAGACGATATATTCCCCCACGTAGCTCTCCCTTTATCCGAACCACACGGCCTCTTTTGATATTCATAGCTCCCCCTACTACAGAGCATCTGTAGGCTTCTGAAGCTAACCGGCCGATAGATATTAGATTCTTCCTCAGCTTAGGCACATATCTTACCCCGTTCAAGCTGCGAACTATTCCATCGAACATTTTCATTTTCACAATTCCAATCCCCTTGATCTCACAAGTAGATCCATCAGCCAAAGAAACTGTTTCATTCTTTGTATCTTGGAATTTGTCAAAATGCCCCCTCTCGGAACATACATGATAAGATGACCCTGAGTCTAATATCCATTCTCCTGGAGAACTAGTGCCTCGATTGAAGACGGTGCAAACATCTTCACAATCGAGAGTAACCACATCCAATGATGCATCTGGATCCTTCTTATTAAGCGGACAATTCGGCCTAATATGACCCCACTCCTTGCAACCAAAGCACTGCATGCCCTTTTCACTGTATCTGGATTTACCCCTGCTATTGGTAGATCCTCTCACAGCACCCCTTCCTCTATATATTATTTTGACTACGCAAAGCCAAAACTGTCATTCCGTCCTTGTCACCATCCTGGTTCTTCCTTCCAGCATTTGACAAAAGTGTTGACTAAACCTCCTCCATTTTTATCGTGTCCTTTCCGTACAAAATGGTTGTGACCAAATGATCGAATACTCCGGAAGCGAAGTAAGAAGAATAAGGGCCTTATCTTCTTCCTCTAATTTTACATAAACCTTTTCAAGTTGATCAACAATACCATTAAACACATTCATGTGCTCAATAACATTGCCTTGAGCTGCCATCTTCAGCTTGTATAACTCGCGCTTCAGATTTAACTTTGTAGTCAAGTTCTTCCCGAGATACAATGTCTCCAACTTTGACCATAATTCCTTCGGCGTGCTTTCGTCAACAACATTATTGATAATGTTATCAGCAATGCATAGTCTGATGGTACTCATGCATTGCGACTCAGCATCATCCCAATCTTCATCGTTCATCTTTATTGGTTTTCCCTCCTTCCCCTTCAAAGCCCTTGCTAGCTTCTGTTGAGTTAGGATATCCTATACCCTT
Organism: Kitagawia praeruptora; assembly: GCA_037693485.1. Taxonomy (NCBI): domain Eukaryota; kingdom Viridiplantae; phylum Streptophyta; class Magnoliopsida; order Apiales; family Apiaceae; genus Kitagawia; species Kitagawia praeruptora. The sequence goes on along the minus strand of CM075344.1, from coordinate 160,165,750 downwards.
CTCTGCCAAAGAGTAAAACTTCCTTTACCATCATATGGAGTCACCGTGAATTCTTTAATACTTGCCATGATCTTCGTTTGCACACACAAACCAATCCAAACAACTAAATCAATTGGTCAGGTAAGTGTAAGAAACAATGGGAGCACTTCCGTCAAAACGGCGCCAAATTAGACAACCACTTTTCTTAACGACTTTCCTTCGGCACCAATAATTTAGACACAACTAGCTCTGATGCCAACTGTTAGGAATCTGCCCGATTCCCTGCGAATGCGGAAGCGATTTGGTAAATATGTGTGCTTAGATCCCACAAATATACGTGATAGTAATGAAGCAACAAACCAACAATACAGTAAAAGAGACAAGAGATTTAACGTGGTTCGGCCCAGCCCACATCCACAAGAGTAACAACTTCACACTAGATAAAAGAGATTACAATATCCGGGTATCCGGCCCCTTGAATTTCATACAAAAATTCAGCCCTACAATACCTATTATGTATATCCCCAACTCACTGAAGTGTTTATCTCAAAACCTATCACTGTTTCCCGACAACCTTTCCTTCTCTCCCTCTCCCAACTCGGATAGTGCCACACAACCTGATAGAAAGACCCCTGCAGCGGGACCACCTCCGACGGCTGCAATCAGACCCAAGTACCCTAAGGAATAGTTTAGGCACGAGGACATTCTATCCCGACACTTCCTGAAAGCGGGCTAAACCGGCTCCGTTACTAGACGGACTATCTAGCAGCTATAGAGAGAGAAGAGAGAATTATGGTGTAATTAGAATGAAGGGATATGGAGGTATTTATTAGGGCTGAGCAAAAATCCGAAAAAATCCGAATCCGAATCCGAATCCGCTAAAAACCGCTAAAAACCGATCCGTATAAAACCGATCCGAAACCGAAACCGAAAAATTAAAAACCGAAACCGAATCCGATTATGCGGTTTCGGTTTCTTGTCGGATCCGATCCGAAAAAACCCGAATCCGATCCGATTAAAATAAATAAATAAATTATAAATATATATTTATATTTATAATTAATATATACATATAGTTTTTTAAATATAATAGCTAAAAATTATGGGCTCTGTCTTTACTAGAGGTAAGTCTCATGAAATTTGTTTTAAGTTCAGTGGTTTCTGGTGCTATGCAAATAAGTTCAGTGGTAACTTATATTTGATGATTGGAATGGTTGTAGCATCAATTATTTGCTTGATATACTTGTACTTGTATGGTGTTTATCATTAGCTAGTCATTTTATTCCATTATCAAACATGATTTATTGGTATAAACAGTTTAAGGAATCATTAGCAACGTATCATCTTGCTATACTAGTCTACTATGGCATGTATAGTGATGACAGTGTTGCTACAAAGTCTGTTGGTATATGCCAAGGGAGTGAGCACACATAGTTTTATTTGCAGTGAGATAAAGCTACACACCTCAATATGATATGTTAATTCTCAGTCACAGTGACTTGATTTGTTGTAAGCTGTACTCTTTTTATCACAACTAAACAATTGAAGATATCACCACATGCATTTTTAAGCTTAAATAATCTGTAGTTTTCCTTTAAGTATGGTATGTCGGTTTTATTATTTTTATTTGAGTCGGGTTTAAAACCGAAACCGAACCGATTGCATCCGATCCGATACTTTTGAATCCGAATCCGAACCGCCGGTTTCGGTTGCGGTTTCGGTTTTAGATTTTAAAATCCGAAGAGTTTCGGTTTCGGTTTCGGTTTTACCATAAATCCGATCCGATCCGATCCGTGCTCTCCCCTAGTATTTATAGGAGTAAGGAATGGGGTTGGTGGGTGAAGGAATGGTTGGTGAAGTGTTTGGTGGAGTGGTTGGTGGAGAGTTTGGCAAAGATGGCTGCTGCCTAACAGTTATCTGTTGTTCTGGATTATGCTGTTAATCGCGACAACCTCAAGAACAACGAAATGGTCAGCTCCAGTAACATGGTTATAATCTTCTACTCGACATTAGAGCTGATGATGCTGAGAATAATCGTACGGAACAATACAAGTAACACTAGTGGGAAACTGGGGATGAAAATTCACGAGCTTCGTTGGGTAGAAAAGTCGTAAAATGAGTCTGGAAAATAAAGAAGAGGGAAGAAAGCCTTGAAATGGCTGATTCCACTCTGTCTCTACCGATTGACCTTCCATTCCATACAATGTATTCTTCAATGGTCCTTCACGTAACAAAAATCCTTCTCCTTCGTATGTCCGCATTCATATCGATCTGCAGTATATTTCCGCTAATTTATTGTTCATATATTCAATTTTTTGTGCTAATAGGAAAATCGATGTGTTTAGCATATGTAGGATAAAGGAAACTTTCATGCAACCTGCATAGATAATAACTACAGTTCTACGAAGGAAATCTATATGTTTAGCTTCATTAATGTCGCGGGATAACATAAATTAGAGAAAGGGACAGGAAGAAGAAATCGTTTAGTTTGCTTGAATCTTATAAATAACTATAAAATCCACTATTAATGGCCTTGTGTAATGGCCTAAGATTACTCGGCCGTTTGGGAAATCTTATTTTTCAGAAATAAGTTACTTATTCTGGAAAAAAATTAGGAAATATGTACTTTTTTCTAAAATAAGTAACTTATTTTGCAAGATCACGAATATTGAACTCCCCATACACATTTTTCTCTAAAAAAAAGTATGTAAATACGAAATTTTTTCTGAAATAAGTTACTTATAAGTTGGGCAGCGAATTTGCCAAACAGGACATCTTAATATTTGTGGCTTTGTGTATATATATGTTAAGTAGACAAATATTCATAATATTTCTACGAGATTGCAAGGAAATCAAATTCAAACTATTTAAATCAACCAGCATACGGATCCTGTGCGCGAACCAGAAATTTTGGTTCACTGACAAACTGTTCCAGAAAATAACCACTAAATTAGTTCAGGAATAAAAATCTTAGAATAGAATCAAGTACTTATCAGTTATCAAATGAAAGAACATCTGCTGAAAATGCCCAATGTGCCCTGGACCCAGCTCAACCTTGGAGTAGTTGGAGCTGGAGACAACGCATGTGAATATTTGAAACTTGCAATTAGTAGCCAACTTTAGTAGTTGAAAATTACACTTCTTTAATACTTCTATCCCAAATGTATATAACTATAATTGCTTAAAAAACATGATGATTAATAGAAATATCTGTCTCATGCAGTGTTCTAAAAAGCGCTAAGCAGTTCTAAGCGGCGAGACGACCTTCGAGCGCTTAAGCGGCTAGGCGGGGGCTTAAGCGGATTTCAATGCGGACCAATTAAGCGGATTATATAATATATATTTAATTATTTATATACATAAATATATATATATTTAATAATTATATAAAATCGAGGAATAAGCGGCTAACATAAAATCGGAACGGTTTGGGGACCTTCGACGCTTAAGCGGACCGCTTAAGCGGCTAGGCGACCTTGTTTTAGAACACTGGTCTCATGTAGATGAAAAAGGCAACAGAAGCACGCGGTATTTAATCTTTGGTTACTTGATTCTTTCAATGAAATAATGAATTAATATAACAATTCTTCTGTAACTTTTTTTTTTTTTGAAATACTACAACATAAAGAATATCAATTTGTACACCACCTATAGGTTACACCTTTTATAAATGAAGGCACCACCAGTTTTTGTAAAATGCAACAACAAAGAGTTACATGTCGGTTTCACAGCCAATCTTGCTGCGAGAATCTAGGAATACAAGTGCAGCGGCATAATGGGACAATGCGCCCATGATTACAAACACATGAAATATCTGGTGGCTGTGTCCGGCTAGATCAAACCACCCTGGCCTCCACCTCTCTGGAATTCGGGTAACATAGAAAACCGTGCCAATTAGATAAGAAAGCGCCATGGCCAGTTCATAACCGAGTATGATGTTCCTACTAGGCTCATGCCAATTCACTAGCATTGCATGAACTGCAGGTATTATGCCAAACAGCCCCATCCCCACAAAAAGTGAGGCTCTAAATGCGCGGAATTTACTCGTTGAAAAGATTGGTGAGAGCAATGTTATGACAGTGAAAATGCCCATGATTGTAATTCCGCCAAGGTAGAGGAATTGCCAATGAGGGGTACACTGGAATATGTAGTATATTGGAGGGAAAAAAGAGGTGATGATCATGACTGTGATTCCTACGTAGTCTATCCGGAGTAATAGCACGTTTAAGGGATGGGAGTGACATGAAAAGAGGTGGCAGATGCTGCTCGAGAGGAGGCAGAACATGGAGCCTCCAAGGAATACAAAGAATGGCCACCGTGTGGCTTCTAGTTGTGTTGGAGTAATTTCTATACCAAATGATGATGAATGCTTCAAATCAATCAATTCTGTTGCATCCTGTATTATCAAATTTACGTTATGAGTATCTCAATATTGAATGTATGTTCATTTAATTCTGTTTTGGTCCTTTAGGATTTAACATGAATTTAACAGAATCCAAAGACATTAAGATGTCTGTGAAGAGAACTTACAGAGAAAAAATTCTTGGAATTATGAGAAACATTTACCTCTGGTCCTAATGGAAAAGACCTGGAATTAAGAGGTTGATGATGAGATAAGATAAACAACAAATACATACATTATTGATATTATGTGTATCGTTATACGTCTGATGCAAAATAGTTTAGGTTCTATTGAGAAGCTTTTAACAGTTTTTTAGTTCAATTTCCGGACCAAGTAACTAAACTACCTTCAAGTTTGTACATAGAACCTCAAGTGTCACACAGACTCAGACAAAAAGTTTAAGCTTAACTATACAGTTTACTCGTTAAGCTTAATTAACTAAGGAGTCCAGAGTATTGATTTTTACAAATCAAGTTACAAGAACTTTGATCGTGTTTGGCATGAATGTTATTGTCTTATAAGTTTATTAACTGGCTGATCTTTGATAAATTTTTCTTTAATAATTAAATTAAGAAGCTGATTCAACTTTCCAGCTTTTTTTGGCTAATCAAAATCTCTAGTTAAACTCAACTTCTCTGCTATACTAAAATACTCTCAAATATTATTGTTGGTGAAATACAAAATTAATCATATTATTTCCACCTCAATGCTGATAATTTCTTCTGCTTTAACAGTAAGAGAAGATACTTTAATGGAGTTGAGGAAGTAATTCATACACAAATTTAACTTAAGGGTAAAGTTAAGCAACTTAATTAGCTATTTCTTGACTTAACTAACCAATATTCATTTACATCAACACGTTAAAGTCCTTTCTTTTGATCAATGTCTTATGCAAGAATTTCAAAACCACCATCTTTCGGGACACTTTCTTTAAGCCAGAGTTTTTACAGAAACAACACGTTTGTTATTTCGAAGACTAGTACTTCAGTTTTCGTACATTTTACCCTTCTCACACCCTACTTCATAGCGGAAAATAGGCGATACAGTTGAGGACAGTGGCGGAACTAGAGGGGGGCTAGGGGGTGCTTGAGCACCCCCTCACTTCCAAAAAAACAGTAAAAAAAATTTTTATTAGTATTAGATTATAGACCAGCACCCCGTAAAAAATAAAAAATAGAGCTTATATAGAAATTTTTTTATTAAGAATACAAAAATCTCATCCAAATTCATAGAATAAGAGATTCACCACTTTATAAAGGTAGTTCTTTGATTATTTTTTCTTATTCTTATTGATATAAGTCAAGATGAAGCAATGATTTTGAACTATATAAAAAAAAATCGCGCTTCGCGCGGGATCCGAAGTATAAAAATTTTTTTCGCGCTTCGCGCGAAAGCCAATACATTTCCGAGCCCCCCTCAAATTTGCTCCTGGTTCCGCCACTGGTTGAGGAACCTAAAATTCGGGATTTGGCAAAAGATACGGGTGAAGTGCCAAAATGGCACAATTTGAGAGAAAAATGTCCAAAATAGCACTTTTTGGGAAGAGTGCCCTGCACTGGCACATTGCTAACGCATGTAGCGCCTGCGTTATGGGGTAACGCATGTCATACATGCGTTACTCGTTCATTTTACACACCTCTCAGCTGAAAAAACAAGGAAAACGCAGCCCACACTTGCGTTTTGGGTGTAACGCATGTGCGTCATGCGTTACAGGTGTAACGCATCACGCACTTGCGTTACACCCAAAACGCAAGTGTGGGTTGCGTTTTCCTTGTTTTTTTAGCTGGGAAGTAGAAAAAAACACGAGTAACGCATGTTTAACATGCGTTACCCCATAACGCAGGCGCTAAATGCGTTAGCAATGTGCCAGGCGCGGGCATGCTTTTCCAGGAGTGCTATTTGGACATTCAACCCCCATTTTTGTGCCATTTTGGGCATTTTCTCAAAAGATACATCCATGCCAGGGAAAAATTTTAACTGAGACATTATAAGATGAAAGAGGACATACCAGGTAGTGAAAATATGGAGAAGTTCGGTCACCGGAAGCACATGCATTAAGTTTGAGCATGTCAATCCCACGAATAGTACAAATCCAATCAGATGCCTGCGCGCACATGCTTAAACAATTATTTAAATGACAGACCACCGCCCCACTTATCATCATCATAAAATTTAATACAGTACCATACTGTACAGTTAATTAATAACACTAGCTATTTTTTTTCTTAATAAGAAAACAAATCAACAAAGATCAAAGCTGTAATCAAACTCAGATTAATCAACACAAAAATGAAAATGAAAGCATATCATAATATTTTTTTTAGTTTAGCTAAAAAAAAGTGTATCTATTCTGATATAATTCTCGAATGAGAAAGAATCGAACTCTGAAGTCCGACCCTTTACCATTAAGTTATCCCATCACGTTCACCGTAGTTATAAGATAAAGATGGATAGTAAAACTTACGTCCAAACATTGAGAGTCTCATTATGCCAGCGGAAAATGCTGAAAAGAGCTTGTTTAAGAGACCAATTCGCTCGATAATATTTACGTATAAACTCATTATCTTTCATGTACCCTGGCAATTCATCAAATGAAACAAGATCACAACTACCACAATCATCACTTTTAGCACCATTAATCTTCATTTTCTTCTTCTTTAAACCCTTCTTCTTCGTCTTCTTATTATTCATGATCTTGTTGGTTGGTGAAGTAACTTCAACCATATGATCTTCACTTGACATCCCTGATCTCCTTTTCCCATAAGAACTCATTACAAATGTGTGTAAAATGACAAGATTGTGTTGTGTGTAAATGTATGTGTAATGTGGTTTATAAAAGTGGGAAGATTTATGTAAGTATTTATAAGTGTTTTTGGATCTCCTATGGAGTGTTTTGTTATACAAAAAGGTGTGTCTTTGTCCGATTAATAAGTGCAGTTTAGAGGAACCGAACTAACAACTAGAAGCATTTAAAGAAACTCGTTGTCTTGTTAAAAATTGAATAAATAAATAAATAAATAAAGAGGCTCGTCGTCTTTGACTTTGTAATTTATTTCAACTCCATGGATACAGTTGGGAATCCAATTTTTTAGGTGATCAATATACACATTTATGCACCACTGCATTGTGCTGGCATAACAATCAAACCATATTTTTCAAAAAAAAAAAAAAAAAACAATCGAACCATATCATTCAATGACTTTCCCCCACATTCTTTTTAAAATTCCTATTTACCTTTATGTTCTCTTAAAAGTACAATATATGTTACATTATTTTTTATCAAACAACATTATTGTTTTGCTCTAATTATATAATTTTTAATTTCTACGTAAAATATTTGAAAAAATATTACTATTTTTTATTATTGAATGCGTTTTATTTAATTTGTATATCTATATTAAATTATATAAAATACAAAGTATATAATTATTATATTTTTTCCTATTTTTTAGTTATTGTAGATCCCAATTATACCATGCCATAAAATTCCTTTACACTAATTATATATAGGTATATAATTTTTAAATTTATTATATTGTTAATTCATATATGTCATGTTATAATAAGTTACTTAATTTTTACCTAAATTTTAGAAGAAAGAATTGTGTGCCGGCCAGACTCTAATCGTAGTATAATGGGTACCCTAGTATAATTGAAAAGGCTGGTATAATTCTACAGAACATGTGATTTAATTATTTTTTATAAATTGTAAATGATTTAATTTATTTCGGAAGTACTAGTAATTTTGTTATGAAAAAAGTTAACCAACCAACTAATCAAATTTATCTTTTTTCCTTTATAGTAGTACTAGCTTATAGCCCGTTACTTTTAAATACTTTTAAAATTATATAATTAAATAAAATAGAGAATAATTTATTACGAATTTATTAGTAATAATAATAGTTTAATAAATGATATGTATTGATTAGAATTAATAATATAAAATCTTAATGTAAATTTGTTGTTGATGGGATTTGAACCTTGATCTTTGGAAGAGGGATTTAAATAAAGAATATTCCTTATTATTATATCTAACGGCTATGTGAAAAGTATTTATGTTTGATATATAGTGTTGAAAAAGAAGAGAAAAGACGAAGAAGATTGTGTATTGAATTGATGAAGATTGCGAGATGAGGTTTAGAAGAATAGAGTTCTGTAAGGCAACGGAGGTTTTAAGTTTAGCTGTATTAGTAAAGGTATAAATATAAAATACTACTCTGTATTGGTTTAACGGAATTCATTTGATTTGTTTTATATTATAAATAATTTAAAATTAAATAATTAGAGTGAAAACCAAAACTTAGGAGAAAACCAAAACTTTCAATGTTTCGGCTTTAATATAATAGTATAGATTGGTTTAACGGAATTCATTTGATTTGTTTTATATTATAAATAATTTAAAATTAAATAATTAGAGTGAAAACCAAAACTTAGGAGAAAACCAAAACTTTCAATGTTTCGGCTTTAATATAATAGTATAGATAGTATAGATTCCTTTTGTTTTCGACTGATTTTATACAAAGTATCTTTTTTAGTTAAACTATATATTTTGAGTTATGGAATAACTTTTTTTTTTGCTAATTAGTTATGGAATAACTTAATCAGTGCAAAACTTGGCGTTTCAGATTATAGTTACTCTTTAAGATAAAAATGGTATTTAGGTTTATATATCTTTTTATTCTAACAAATTTGGGAGATGGTGAAAATCTAACCTGAAATTAGCACTTGAGCTAATTTTGTTGGATTTTTAAATATACGGCAAAAACTCTATGAAGTAATATCTTTTGGATCGAGAAAAAAATATTATTATATGAAATTTATTCATAAATAGAGATAATTTTTGAATTAATTATATAAATCAGAATCGTATTTTTTTTATTATTATAAAAAAATTATTCTTATATAAAATATTCTCATAAAGAAGTTCCACTATATATTTGTAACAAAAGTGATTTATGTGTATACTGTGTGCACATAAAATATTGCATGTAAATCAATCTATATATGACATCATTGTGTGTACATGTACAATTCCATTCGGATTGTATTGGTATGAGGTGGTTGCCAAAAAATGATACCAACACTTTAATGGTTGTTGAGAAGGATGAGCTATACATAATGTTTTCACCAAATAAAAGGCTACATATTGCATGTCACATTACTCCATTTTGGCATTTGCTTATAAACAATTTAATTCAACGACAAATAGATTATCTACTTTCCTCAGCAAGTACCGGTTACAACATCGACAACATAAATGTACACTGTTAAACATTTTCGATACGTAATGCATAAATTCCGTAATATCTTTCAGCATCGGTAAGAACTTCTGTGACAAAAAAATTCTGGATCCGTCACTGATTGGTAACTTATACTCCTATGTATTTTATTAGACGTTTTCCCTACATACATTTTTCATTGATTTGTAAGTTGTCTATGAAATCAGATAAGCAAACGTGTCCGTAATTTGGTATAATAACTTTAATACAAATGAATAATCCAACTAGAAATATTACTTAAAAGTTTAATTTATTTTGTGGTTTCCCTTAAGAAACTGCAACAAGCCACAAATTTCATGCCTACTTAACTAGAAATAGAAACTGACATTTGTAATTTTTTATTGATAAAATATTGTTTAACCCATGCAAACTTGCTTGTAGTAATTGATGCTTATTTCATTATTTTGTCACCGTAACTTGTGGTGATTTGCCGCTCATGTGATCTGTGCAAGTCTTTCACTTAATTAAACTAAATGCCTGCATTTATTTATTAAACTTTTCAGAACAATAACAATTTCAAAGAATATTCTGCACGTTAATTGGATATCAATCTTTCTGAATCTGAGGAAACTGACAAAGACAAACAATTGATTTTAGAAAGATGCTTGCTCAACACAGAGAGGAGATCGAGATAGACCATGACTATAACATCCAAAACCCATAATCGAGAATGCATACCGAACCCAACAACCCACCACAGGTCAGTCCAAAAATGCTAGCAAATTCATACACATTAGTTGTTACTTGTATATATAAAGGTCCCAAACACTCTTATTCTATTCGATGTGGGATGCTACAATGACATATCATGTTACAGAACAAAATATAGACCGTTTCAGGGGAGATACATGAACCAGAGAACTTTGTCCTCCCCACAGTTTCGAATGACATTGAGTAACAAACTTTTCGAGATCGAAACTTGAAGGGATTATTATGATTTGAACAATGTACATGCAGCAGGTGGATGAATGAAATTCTTAGCATTTGAGAACTCCAAGAGTCTTTAGTGAAGCCCGGAGGTTGGAACTGTTGCATTCTTCATTTATTTGAACGATGTTAGGGCTGTCAATGGGCATAACGTCTTCAAGTGGGTAGCTCCTGTTGGCATGAAGCTGTTTGCTACTACCACATCCAACTCCTTTTAGTATTACAGATTTGTGCAAGCCACCAACCAATTGTTCATAATCAGTGTCCCCGTTCTCTCCAAGAAAGACAATCGTCTTTGACAGGTTCATTCCCCATCGAAGATACAGATACCTGAGAACATGTAGATGATTTTCTTGTCAAAAAATTTAGGCACAGTCCTTTCACCAGTACTAAAATTAGAATAAGGACTGCAAGTATGAAGGTCCACTATGGCCAACACAACAAAAATTTACACTTTTAATAAGCCTTTCCAAGTTTTCCGACAGACAATTTTTTTGAGAATGGGTGTAACTAGCTCTATCAATTATATATGCAGGCAGATGTAGGATTGTTAAGACGGTTGCTTTTCGTTACATAAGCTAGTGACAGAACGGACAGTGTTTAACTTTAAAATTTTAAGCTCCACTCACTACTGGAACCAGTTTCGGGTGTTGCAAGGCTATCACAAGTATCATCATGTAGAAAACAGAATTTATCAAAAGGAATTCAACTGCTTAAAATGGACTTGCAAACATTAAATAATGACCACCTCAAATACAAATTACTAGTTTACTCATAAAAATTGTTGAGGTGTCTAATTATGACTAAGTAGCATCATATAGTTACTCTGCTATCGCCTACCACAGTAACGATTTTACATTTATCCTTTGGATGCAGGCTGTAATTTGATTGCCTGCCAAAAGACGCATAAAGATGCAGCAAAGTACTTCATAGATGAATCCTGGTTTACAAGTACATAACTCAGGGAGCGAACTTATATGTTTTTAAACTCACTAGTACTCTTCATATTTTGGATGAGCTCTGAACCTATTCAAAAAGGTCAAAACTGTAACTAATCTTTATAAGATGCTGCCCCGCTTATCTGTAAGCTGCCTAATCTACATAATCATTCCGCCCCCCCCCCCCCCCCCCCGCAGCATACATTATAGCCTCTATAAGATTAAATAACAAGAAAGGTGAAAACATTGTTGCGAGAAAAGAAACAAAAAGGTTGCAGACTAGTTTCTGTAGCAGAAACTCTAAACGGATACCATTGTCGACAAAAAGTAGAAGAGACCTACCGCAAGGCCTGGGCACGAGATGCAAGAACTGGGATCACGTTGATTCTTTTCCCATTTTGACAATATATGACATGGCAACGAAGAGCCTGAATCCTCATCAACTTCCGAACCTCCTTAACAGGAGGAACCTGCAAGAACAATTACTAATTTCAAGTATATATATACCCTAGCTATAGATGCCAAACAGAACTGCACTAGAACCTACAGATATATAGCTATTGTGGTGCTTGCAAAATTAGTAAACAAATCTAAAGATTTCATGCACCAACATACCACTTCAGGTTTCCCAACATTAAACGCGTAACAGTACCCAGTCGAAATATTTTCGTCTTCTGCACCCACATTTTCTATATCTTCCCCCTTCTTGTCAGTGATAGCAGCTGCCCAACGTGCCAAAGTCTTCCTCAATCCTTCTCCGCCCCAACGATATTCAATGTGTGAATGATAATACAAGTCAACTACAAAGGGATTTTCTTCAGATTGAGAAGAAGAATAGTAAAGATCACTTCCACTATTGCAAATATAAGCATCAAAAGCAATGGGTCTTATACCCTCTGAAACTAGAAATGCTTGAACTTCCAACATGGTAAATGAAGTAGCCAAAATAAATCCTATTAATCCTTCAGTCCTTTCTTTTGCTAAAGCTTCAAATATCATTTTAACACTTCGAAAAATATCTGCAATAGAATCAGAATCCACAGCAATCACAAACATATGCTTCCTTCTTCTTAGGATTGGGAACTTGCTGGTACTAGAAGTCTGATCTACTTTCTCTGTGACCGCAATTCCCTGTGTACCCTTCGGGCTATCTTTTGACCATGTTAAAACAGCATTTTCGATTTTATTCTTTTGGTCTTCGGGCTTTACTGAATTGTTCTTGCTTTCTCTGCCACCACTTCTCTCACCATCTAGGGGAAACTTTAGGTTCAAAGATATGTCCTGTATATCTCTTAGAGAATCATCTCTGAAGGAATCATTTTGTGAATCTGTTTCTGAATTTTCATCTTCAGCATCATCTTTTAGCCACCGTGGTTGCCTTGTTTTGCAACTAGCTATGCGGGACAAGTAAGTTTTGCAATGGGCTGGCCACGAGTAGAGGTGAATATTATTCAACCCATTTTGTCTACATTTCGCCCAAAGTTGCTTATCTGCTACCAATTTTAATAGAGCATCGGCAATAGACTGCTGATCATGGGGATCAACAAGAAGACCGTTGTCCAATACCTGCAATAGTGTATAACTATATTTATAAACATAATTCCGAACAATTATATTAAATTTGGTGGGGGGGGGGAGAGTTAGTGACATACCCTATGAATATCAACTGGACCTCCATTTTTGGTGGCCACCATAGGCAAACCATGAGCTGCTGCCTATTTAATAGAGAAGCCAATTAATAATATAAAAATTTTCCAAAGTCACACAACAACTGAGAAGAACTGTGGGATAGGAAGAGCACCTCAATCAGAGTAAGGCCAAATGGCTCAATGAAAGCTGGATTAATGAAAACACCCTGCGGAAATGAGATACATTCAATTAGGATATAAGGATGTAAGTTTCTACATGCATACAAGTTCCCCATATTTCTGCATTTTTAAATCTCAGTTAGTTCGCCCGCTGTTTTTTCTTAAACCACTATCACCTACTGGCAAAGTCCGTCCAGCCCTAAAGATTGTCTATCACTCCTCTGCCAGCTCCTGTCTTTAACTGGCAAAGTTACCTCCAGAATATCTCCTCTTAACTATTAGATGTGTATTTAAATTATGGATGAGTAAATTGTTTAATGTTGCAGGGACAAATGTCACAACAGAAACCCCATTACCACTATGCTGAATTTAAGCATGTCAGGTTATTATTCTCCATCTATTTCAATACAGATGACTCATTGCTCTAGATGGGTCATCTAGTCGGAACAAATGGTGCCTGAAATTGTAGGTATAAAGCCTCGAAAAAAGATGCATTGTACTGTTATTTCGCATGTTTTTAATCTAGTATTGAGACCACATGATAGATAGAGAATCTTAGTGATTCATATACTCCTAAATCCTGATTATAAAGGCACTTTAAATGGCTTTAACTGTAGAATCAGAAAAAAAAAAAAAAACGTCATTTTTTTATTGTGAATATCCTTATTCAAAAACAAATGGCTGGTTCACGAATCTCAGCCAAATCTGGTTCCATCTTAGAAATACACAAGTGATGAATACAGTCAAAAATAGAATAGTTGAATCACTCATCCGTAGAACAACATGTAAGGCATCAAAGAAAAGTCATGCCTGTATTGCTTTTAAATATTCCACGATCTACTTATGATTGCATATATACGTCAGACATACTCATAGAACATATTACAGGACTGCCTTACTCTAATTAAAAATTTTAAACTCTTTACAGTTTTCCCCATCACCATCTCTCTGTAGGATAAATGTTCTGTACATGCTTGCATGTGATAAAGATGCATGGTAGGTCAATGTTTACCTTTGTCCTCGCTGCTAAAGCATAAATATCAGGAACCTCGGACTGCTTGTGATGCTTGGGATATGCCACTTGACCGTAGAGATCATACTTGTCAATTAATTTAAATATTGAAAGAAGAACAGAAGAGCTGGTACTTGACATTTCATCCACATTATCACGATTACCCATTATCAGTATCTGCATATTAGACAAAAACAATTGCATAAACTGCTTACAAAACTAATAGGTGTGTGAAGGTGATACAGTACACGCAATCTTGGTCGAAAAAACAATTGCATAATCTACTCACAAAAGAAAATAGATGTGTGAAGGTGCTACACAATACTCAATCTTACGAGATTAGCAAGCTCTCTTAACGGACGACATTCCCCGAATGCCTTAACCAAAGTTGTAAGATTCTTTTTAGGATCTGGCCTAGCAAGGGCTAGTATTGTAGGCTTCCGTGGATTTGTAAAGAAGCGCATTATCTGCACACAAAAGATGAAATTATTGATGCAAAATTTTTGCTGCAACAAGAAATCTCCAGTGAATGTTCCACAACTTTCAGCATTATATCATAATTCATAACCGAATTTATGTTAATTAATTAGAACCTCAGTCCAAATAGGTGGATCTGGAGATGCAGGATGATCATCACTTCCTTCTGTTTCTCCTTCCACATCCCCATCAAGGGAAGCAATATGATGGAACTCCATTCCAGGAGGAATTACCTGCATAATACTAGAGCATTATAGATGTGCTCAACAACAAAGACGTACTTGAATTGTTATTTGCAAACTAAGAAATCTCCTAGGCAAATGCTTATGTAGTGTTGGGGTAAGTACATTATTGGTGTCATGTACCGTTGTGAATTATAGTTATACTTTATAAGGAAACTAACGTTTACAATTTTGAAAGATAGATACTAAGAGCACTATCACTTACAGCCATGCGAGGCATGAATCTTCCATAACAGCTCACATTACGCTGGATTCTTGCTCTTAACTTGCGCTCCAGTTTTGGATCAAAACCATCGTACAAGCGCCATTGCTCCTCAATCTCTTGTTTAGTGCTAGTTATAACTATTTCAGAGACATCAAGGGCTAACTCTTCTGCCTCTATCCTACGCATAATTTTGTAAGTTGAATTTATTTCATCTCTTGATAAACGGCCTTGTCTTAGAAGTTGTTCCAATTTATCTCTCCCAAGTGAGTGGCCAGTTAAAAGCATAGGTACGTTTAGTGCACCAGAAAGGAGAGCAGCAGAATCCCCAGCATCTGCATAATGCCCATGGATGGCAACAGGCCAGACAGGATGACCATCTCCAATTTGCTCGCCAAGAACTTTGGACATTTGCAGTATGTGTCCAAGTGCACCATCAACAAATTCAGGGATGTGAGGCCACAATAGTTCTTTTGGAGTATATTTATCTTTTGGGCCAAATGGTATACGGACAATGTAAGCACCACTACTCTCCCCCATTTCACTCATTGAATCTTCTGAATCTCTGGGAGGCAGCATCTCTGTCGGTTCAGCATAAGACCAATCTACTTCTGGAGATGATACTTGCCTGGTCAACAAATCGACCCGATAGACACCTGGTGTTGAGCCTAAAGCCCTTGCAAGTTCAACAACATACTTGACCTGCGAGAAAGACAGGCTCAGATTGCTATGCTCCTGTGTAGACAACTTAGTAGATACCATAATTATTCATGTGGATGCAATTAAGAATAGGAAACTATATTACAAACTTCAACAGAACATCAGAAAGTCTTCTATTTCAAGTCTACCTGCCCACCGGTATCAGAATCGCGGCCGAGCTCCATATTTTCACCTCGTATTAGACCATGCAGGCTGCAAGTAAAAGTCATTAATGAGAAGAGATGTCATGCACGGCAAGTTTCAATCTTTTAACACCATGACATACACAAAATGAAGCAGACTATAGGAAATGATCGTGCAGAAACTCCTAGTGTATAGTGACGAAGCATCTAGAACTCCAGGACAGTAGGCTAGCTATTATCATTAACAAAAGTACGAACCCAGAAAAACATTATGCAATACTATTGTTCAGTTCATTTCATAAGTTAAAGATGCAAAACCATAGTTAAGTTGCAACATTAATACGAATACCTAAAGTATAGCCACAATTTCCAGTATTCACCTCCTTCAAAGTGGTGGAACCTTTGATTCTACGAGTGTGTATGCTAATTTGCTGACACTAGTCCAACATCAAAAATATATATATATAGATGATTATAATTAAAATTCTTAGACCAGAAATAATTTATTATTAATTAATTGGAAGATCTTGGTTTGGAGACACAAGGGCATGGATCTAGATTGTTGTTCTTCACAAAAGAAGAATAAAATTCGAAACCTTGATGAAATATTTTTCAATCTCTTGCATTTGATGTACCATAAAGTTTCTGGTTTTCGATTTTTATATGCATGACAGATGACAAGTAATTTCCAACAAAGATAACCATTGTTATCTTAAGCAACGTAACTATAAAAACATAGGTAAGCTTTACCTTATTAATACAATGTAAAGCTTTTTCCCCTTTTGCTGACTAGCTAATGCATCTATTGCATCGACTGAGTTAATTCTAGAAAATCGGCTTTTTCTGCTCTCGCCATGGGGGGAAACATCGACTGTGTCTCCTTTCTCACCTTCTGACAAGTCTTCGGACATATCAGCAACTGCTTCTCTATGGGCTATTTCACGTTCGATACGCCGTCTGGTAATCCTCCGAACATGCTTTTCTTCAAGCTGCAAAGACATGGACAACAACTCGAGTAAGCAACAGAAATGTGATTATGTATTCTTGTTTCACATAATCTTTTGAAAGCTAATACAGTCATCATTTATATGAATAACAGGAACCGTAAAGTAATTCCATGAAAACCATCACCCAGCTGTAAACAGAAACAAAAACAAGAGTGAAGGTGGTAATTTAATAATTACAAAGATATCAATTTATCCGGTTTGACACTAGCAACACTTAAAAACTTAAACCAGATAGTTTCAAAAGAGTATCACTACTTAAAAATCTTACATGTAAGTATATAACCATTCTAGCTTTCGACTACACATTTATGTAGGAACTAAAACAAAACAAAGCACATAATATCATGAAGAGTATGTAATATCCATACTTTCCCAAAATCGCATGATAATTTTGAGATTCAATTCGTTATCACAATTCACAGGTAACTAGTCTCACATTAGGGACCAGAAAAAGGAACAAGAGGTTAGAGCTAAGTCTAAATAAATATTTTTAGTCAGACAAGAAATCGAGACTGATCACATCAGCAAAACAAAACTTGAAGTACATATTGGCTCTTTCATAACACAACACATCCTTAAATAAGCGAGTACAGAAAATAAGACCATGTACAAATAGAAAGATTATTACAGTATGTCATAACACTTAAATGACAATCTCATTAAATGGAAAACTAAACACTAATCCTACAAGCACCACGCATCCTAAACTCTTAACATCAACAATTCAAATGCACAAGTTCATTATTTGGCTAAGATCCAATACTCTCAAAACATTTTATACTAATATCTAAATCAAGCGGACACAATTTAATCATAGTCATAAATGTTTTTTCCCTCCTCATCATCTCTTCAATTGATAAATGTAGTTCCTAAATCCATGAACTACATATCTAGAACCGCAAAGTAACGTACAGACATGGAATACGCAAGAGAACACTCAAACACACTTTCAAGCGCACTGCCTAGCATATACACACAACCTGAATCCAATAAGTTAATCGCAAAAACGGACCATCTACAAGATTGATAGCTCAATTTTTAATTTAAATTAGGCATTCAAACACACTTCTTGTAGAACAATTCACATGTACAAAAACACATACAAAACTAAATAAATTTATAAAATCCGATACTAGAACATAATAATTAAAAAAAAAAATAGGAACCTGTTTCTTCTGGCGTGCCAAATTCCAAATCCGCCAACACATATTTTCGAGTCGCGTATTCCTTTCCTGCGGACTCCTGGTAGCTTGAGCCTGTCCATCATCAAAAAATGTACATTAACAAAACATAATCAACATAAATGTCCATATTTACGTATAAAATAAAAAAAAATTGAAATCGAGGGAGGGTAAGATACACGCAGCCAGGAACGATGTAGATCAGTCTCATCGAAGTTGGTAATGACATTATCAACAAAGTAACGAGTAGGACTAAATCTCCCTCGCTCCCTCAACAGAAGTGATGATTTCACATCATCGATCGCTGGTCCGGAATCAAGTATCGCCTCTAAGTAACTGTTAATCCAATCATTTCCCGCCATCACTAATTAACTATAATCAACTTTCACTAATTACAATTTAATCATCTCATGTTCTACTACATGTTTATGTAACAAGAGACTCGTGCATGTGATGGCGAAATCTGTTCCTGCTTTACGACAGTGACTCTGAATTTTCTGTGATTTTTTTTTAATTTTTTTAATTATTGCCCCACTTTTAATACTTTGGTTATTTATACGTGGGTTGCAATGGCAACGTACACATGTGACGATCTTTTTTTCTCAGAATCACCGCTAATAATTAAATATGTGCATTGGGATTAGTATTGGATAGCATTACAATGACACTATTGTGAGATCCAAGAGCAATTTCATACACCAAATTGTTACGGTACTTCCTCCGTCCCAATTTTCGTATACCTTTTTAAAAAATTATGTATATTCTTTCAAAAAAAAAATTATGTATATTAAAAAAATGATTGGTTAGATAAAGTTTTTCAACAAATATCCTTAATAAATGTATTGAAAAATGAGAATGTAGTTAAATTTTAAAGAAATCAAACCTTGGAAATAATAAATATGGGATAATTTTGAAAAATTAGACTTTATTTTATATGGAAAAAAATAAAGGAAAGTGTAACTTGAAACAAATTTTTTTTTAAAAAGGACATGTATAAGAGCATCTCCAACCCACCATATCCCTTACCAATATTTTTGCCACCCGGATGTATTTAAGGATTTTTTTCCAAAAAACCAACTCCAACCACAATCATCTTTACCTAAAATTTTTAGGTGAGAGAAAATGGTTCCCTACATTTGGGGATCCATTACCAACCCCTAAAACATGGCACATCATTAATATATGTTTAGGTTATATCATCTCCAACCATGCTACATATTAAAATATATGTAAGATATATATCTAAAATATTCTTTAAATATTATATTTAAAGTATAGGAAATAAATATAGGTAACATCATTAGAGTAAAATAACTTTTTGTTTCCTCATATTTTAGAGAATCATTATTTTAATATATTTTAGGTAACCATTTTAGGTAACGTTATTGGAGTTGCTCTAATAGGATGGAAAAGTATTTGGTTTCCTCTCGAAATTTTGTTTCGTTTACTTACTGAACTTGAACCAACCCAAAAAAAAAGCCCAATCAAGCCCGTGAAATTTTCTATGATCAAGTTTTGTAGGCCTTGGGCCGTGGGGAGTGGGTGTTTAAATTCCCTATATTTGTTTTAGTTTTTTTTTTCTTTTAATAATTAGACTTATAGCCTCCGTTTCATAATAAGTTTCCTCTTTTTAAAAACACGTTTGCCAACGCACACTTTTGATCGTTAATATCTTGAATTTCGTATTAGTACTAAATATAAAAACTT
This sequence comes from Kitagawia praeruptora, assembly GCA_037693485.1. Taxonomy (NCBI): domain Eukaryota; kingdom Viridiplantae; phylum Streptophyta; class Magnoliopsida; order Apiales; family Apiaceae; genus Kitagawia; species Kitagawia praeruptora. The sequence goes on along the minus strand of CM075344.1, from coordinate 160,145,747 downwards.
CACTGTATTAAAGTACTCATAAATACGAATCCAACAAGATCACTCATTACTATATTTTGTCTTATAAATTATGCGTAAATTAGTAGTCAATCGCTTATAATGAATAGTAACAAAAGTCAAAATGGGAAACTTATTTTGGTACAGAGGGAGTATTGAGTATCTGCTCTAAAATACTCATCGGATGATTTTTTTTTAAAAAAAAATTGAGATTACGCGTATCAAATTAAAATATGTTATATGTATATCAAGACACATAAATTTTGTTATGAAGAAGCATATATGTTCAACGAATCTGGTCATCACAAACGTTAATGATGAATACACATCGTAAAAGATGATGAATACACATCGCACTATAGTAGGATTTTTTTAAAAAAATAGAAGAGCCTAACTCTTTTTGTGCTCTGATACCAAATTCAGAGGGAAGGCCAAATTCAGGGGCTGTTTGGCTCCCTTTATAAGTTAGCTTATTGGACTTTTAAGCCCGGTCCAGCTTAATTCAGACTGTTTGGCACTCTTGATCTAGTGAACTTATATCTGACTTTAAAGTCCAAATTGAGAAGTTGAGAAACCTAACTTTCGTCTTATTTTTTATAAACTTATCTCGCTCGTCTTCTCTAACTTATCTCGCCAAGCAACCGCACACAACAATCAACAGCACGATCAATTGAGCTCTTTGTTCTCTTCTTCCTCATCGCTAATAGATCTGGTAACTCTCTCTCTCTCTGTGTCTCTCTCTCTGTCTCTCTCACTATCCCTCTCTCTCTCCCCCCCTCTCCCTCTCCATCTCCCCCTCTCTCTCTCTATCTCCATGTCTCTCCTTTAGATTCTATCAGTCAAGCTCCTTTAGATTCTCGTTTTGCGTTCTCTGCTTCGAATCAAGTAATCTCTTTTGTTTCCCCTAATTTTATGTGCATCGAAGCTATTTTATTAGTAGTTTATGTACTTGGTTTTCCTTGTTATTCAATTTTATGTTTGTATGTATAGCTGTATGTATACGTTTGATGTCTCATCACGCCGTTTTTGCTCATCAATTCAGCTCGATTCTGTACCTAGTAGTTTGCGGAAATGTGTTTGTTATACTTGTTTTTCCTTCATCTGTTGATAAAAAGTAAAGTGGTTGTGTGATTGTTATTCAAGTAATGTATGAATTCTGTGCTAAATCCCATATTTTTATATGAAAAATCATAGAATATCACATTGTTTGCGCTGAACTGTGAACTGCTGAGCCTAATTGATGCTAATTTGATTTATAAACTTCAGATGGCTTCAGGGTCAACACCTTCTGCTAAGTGGACAGACGAGCTGTATAAACTTTTTGTAGAACTTTGTGCTAACGAAGTTGTCAAGGGCAACAGGGTAGGGACATACTTAAATAGAGAAGGGTGGGGTGCGATTGACAGAGAGTTTGTGAAGCAAAAGAACATGAAGTTCACAACTAAACAGTTTAAGAATCACTGGGAATCAATGAAACAGGAATACAAGTTATTTTCACAGTTGAAATTCGGGGAGAGTGGTTTAGGATGGAATGAGATAACGAAGAAAATCGAGGCGCCTGATAATTGGTGGATACCTAAAATACAGGTATTTCCTAACTAAAAATTATGCTGTAATCTAAGAAGATACTTCTATTCTCATTTTAATCAAATGTTTAAGGTTTTGAGTATATGCAGAGAAATTTTGGAAACTGGTGATCATACTGCAACCTTATTCTGTAATGGACCTTATTCTCACTGTTGTCTTTTCCATAGTAACAACATAACAAGTTCTTGATGTTCCGAAGTATTGTTTCCTGAGGAGTATGTTGTGTGATTGCTACTGATAATTATTAGGTTTTATTACACCTCTCCTACATATCTTAAAACTCTATGCCATATGCATTTTGTTAGTGAGGGTTCAAGTATTTAAATACTATCATAAAATGTTGGTATTGTTAGCAAGCGGCGTTTAACTTGTCAAATTTTTAGCTGTTGTAAAATGTTGGTCTTTCTAGTTGTAAAAAGGAACTTGACAAATCCTATTTTTTTATACCAGGCAAATCCTAAAATCAACAAATTTCGGAACAAAGACCTCTATCTCTTCATGAACTATTATCACACTTTGTTTGGAGACATTATTGCAACCGGTTCAAAGGCAAAAGCGGCTACAACCTATTCAGCGGTTGACTTGGAAGTGGGTCAAGAGTTTACTGAGACCGAGGAGGATGATGGAAAAGAAGGGAGTGGTGATAGCGACGATAATAAGAGTAGAGGAGCAAAGGAAATGTTCCCACCGAGTTCAATGAAATCAGGGAGAAGCAGCGGTACAAAAAGAAAGAAATCTGGGGCTGAGCATTTGCGTAACGGGCTTGATAATCTCGGAAAAAAATTTCTTGATGCAGTGTCCTCTAGGAGTACACAAACAACTGCAGCACAAATGCAAGCTACTACTGAAGATGCTAGCTTCAATGCTGCAATTGATCTGCTTGATTCCATGGACCATTTGGTTCCTGCCTGTACTGATTTGTACTACTTTGCCGGACAACATCTTCGTGACAAGGCAAACCGTACACTTTTTCTTAAGGCGCGCAACGACGACGTCCGTCATGGACAACTACTGTACCATTATAAGGCTGCAGGTAATCTGTAGATTTTTGTATTTCATTAGTGTACCATTAGTGTATTTCATTAGTCAAGTTGTATAATAAACTTTGTATAATGAACTGAGTTGTATGAAAGTTGTATAATTTTTCATTGTATTTGTTTACACCTTTCAAGTTGCACTCACATGTCATTAATTTCTTGACGAAATGGCACATCTAATTATTAGTTTCACTACAAATTGAGCAAGTTGAGCCACTGCAAATCACATGCACACAGGACTACAGGAGTTACACTCACATCTAATTATTTTCTTGATGAAATGGCACATCTAATTATTAGTTTCACTACAAATTGAGCAAGTTGAGCCACGATAGTCGTATTTTATCTGAGGCTAAGAGTAGAAGTGAACTCAATTTTCCGCATCCAACTGGAAATAAATTTTATCTTGTAGATGCAGGTTATCCGCACACAAGAGGATATATGGCTCCATACAAATGTGCAAGAATAAGATATCATATTCAAGATTTTCGTCGGGCTGACGGTACCGCACGTGCACCCCGAAATGCAAAAGAAAAATTTAACCATCTACATTCTTCATGTAGAATGGTTATCGAACGGACATTTGGAGTGTGGAAAGCTAGATTTGCTATTTTAGCAAATATGCCAATGTACAAAACAGATACTCAAACAGATATCGTTTTGGCTACAATGGAGATACACAATTACATTAGAAAGTCGAATACCAGAGATAGTGCATTTCAAACGGCCGAAAATGAAACTTATATTCCCGAGACTTCAACTACGAGAACTAGTAACAGAAATGAAGAAGCTGAAAGAGAGGCTGATACAGATGTTCTCTGGATTGCAAGACGTGATACTATTGCTGCTCATATTACATAATTGTTGTAATTTTTGCGTTTCTTTCTTTACTTCTAGTAAGTTGTATTTCATTTTATTTTTTAAAAATATAACATAAGTAATTTTTCATTTTTTTTGACTTATAAGTTCATATTTCACCAAACACTTCACAACTTATAAGTAACTTATAAGTAAACTCATCCAAACACCTGCATAACTTATAAGTCCTGATTTACTTATAACTTATAATTCAATTACTGACTTAAAGCTATAAGTTGCTTTTTTTAAGTTACGCCAAACGGGCACTCAGATGGCAGGTTTATTATAGATTTTTAATAATAACCAAATTCAGAGGGAAGGCCAAATTCAGAGGGCAGGTTTATCATAGATTTTTAATAATAACCAAATTCAGAGGGCAGGTTTATCATAGATTTTTAATAATAACCAATATTATTAAAACAATAAACTGTAGTAAACTGAGCGCGATTGGATAGCCCAAGTGGTAAAGGGTGTTGTTAATCCCAGGTTTTTAGGATGATATTTTTGAATAAGTCTTCGAATTAAATCATGGAGATTTTATTCTGAGTTTCCATATATGATTGATATATCTATTGCAGGACATATATCGTATTTATTGCAGGTCATATATTATGGGATATCTCTCAAGGATATCATAAGATTTGATTGTTATTCAAATCCTAAAAAGAGCCGTTGCTAATGATCATTGATTGATTGATTATCTAATCACTAATTTGTGCTAGATTGATTCTTATTCCAACAGCTATAATTTCAAGGATTCACCTCTAACGGCTACATATTCTTGTGCTATATAAAGATGATCTTTTGGAAAGAAGAGGAACAACTCAACACATCTGCAATACAACTTCTTACAAAGACTATCAAGCTCATACACTGAGTACATAAGTTCAGTTTATAGAGTTGTAATCTTATATTCATTTTATACATACTTGTGCCGGGTTGTGGCAATTAGATAGGGTTGTAAGTCATAAGCCAAGGTAGCCAGTGGGCTAGGTAGCAGGTTTGCTAGGTGACAGTTGTGTCAAGGGAAGGGTTCTTCCAAGAGGCTTTAAACTTGTAATCGGGAAAGACTGTAAGCTTTATATTATTGTTATAATAATATAATCTCTGTGCTAGTTGGCATAGGGACTTGGATGTAGGCCATGGATTGGGTAGGGGCCAAACCAAGTGAAAATTCCTGGTGTTCTTGCTTTATTTTCTGTCATTTACTTACTGCTGTTTATTTACTCTATTAGTTAATTGGGACACTCTCACACACAAAAGAGACAGTCTTATTATCATTTGAGACAGTCTCATTTACTTGGCAGTTAATCATATTGTGCTACTCGATTTACATTTGGTATCAGAGCAGGTGTAGTTAACCTTTGTTTAAATGTTTATTTTGTTAGATCCATGGCACAATCAGGTTGGCAAGAACGTCGTTCAATCAATGTTCCACCACTCTTGCTTGGAACGGAAAATTATCATGACTGGAAGTTTCTAATGAAAATATTTCTCCAGAAGGATACATACGAATGGGATGCTGTTGAAAATGGTATCACTATTCCCATGAAGGATGGCAAACCCAAACCAGTAAAGGACCTCACTGTTGATGAAGTCAATTCTTTGAATTATAATGCTCGAGCTATGAATTCTTTACTTAATGGACTATGTGCTACTGAACTTCGAAAAGTGTCAGCATGCACCTCTGCTAAACAAGTTTGGGATACTATTGTGGTGAGTCATGAAGGCACCTCAAAGGTTCGTGAGGTCAAACTTGATCTTCTTCTAAGTGACTATGAAAGTTTCAGATTGGAAAAGGATGAAAGCATAAAAGAAGCTCAGGGACGATTTCTTACACTGATGAATTCTATCGCTCTCCTAGAAAGGCACATTCCTCAGGCAGAAATTAACAGAAAAATTCTTCGATCACTGCCCAAAAAGTTTGCTCCTAAAGTAACAACTCTACAAGATTCTTCCTTGATCTCAAAAATGGATACACTCACTCTTTTCAGTGAATTAGAAGAATTTGAGAACCAGTTAAAAAGATATGATGAGGAAGAAGAAGTACCAAGGAAAAAGACTCTAGCTCTTAAGACTATTGTAGACTCTAGTGATGACTCAGATGAGGAGATTGCTCTTCTAACAAAGAAGTTTCAAAAGTTCTTATTCAAGAAGAAAGCAGCTAGTCGACCTATTCAAAGATATTATGGAGTCAGAAAGGAATTCAGAAACAACAGTAACGATGAAGTATGTTTCGAATGTGGCAAGAAGGGTCATATCAAAAAGAATTGTTTTCAGCTAAAGGCAAAATTGAAAGCTTCTGAATCAAAGGATCAAGACAAGGAGAAGAAAAAGAGTAAAGCATTTCTCACATGGAGCGATGACGAATCTGATATAGAAATTGATTCTGATGATGAAGTTGCTCAACTATGTTTTGCTGGATTTGATGAAAACTTCAGTGAAAATGAAGAGGTATTTTCTACTCCTCCTAAATCATTTGTTTTTGAAGATTTACTAACCTTGCAGGCACAAAATAAAAAATTGCGTAGCAAAAATGCATACTTAAAGCAAGCGTTAAGTGAAGTGCTAAGTGAGATGGATGATTCTATGAAAGAGGAATCATTTGTTGAAGAGAGAAAATTTCTTCATGAAAAGATGACCAAACTTGCTGAAGAGAATACATATCTGAAAAGCAAGATCGAAATAAAGGATGCCTGTTTGGCCACACTAAGGCAGAAAACTGTTAGGCCGAATACACACTAATAATCAATAAAGTATGAGCGAATAACAATTTAAATACTGTTTTTGTATTAACTCCTCTCTCAGTGATGTAAATATCACAGAGAGCTGCTTAGGTTACAATGAAATGATATTCTCAATGTTCGATACCCTTCTAGGGTTAACCTAACTGTATTTATAAAACATACAGCTACGTACAATCGTTAATTGATTCTCCTATAATTAAGCTATACAATTGATATCAATTACGATTGCTACACGTCTTATAAGTCAACTCAATCTCTTTGACAACTATCCAATCTTCAAAGATATTGCTTCCATGTTTATCTTGAATTAATCTTCAATCTCTGTTGACCCTCAGACGCTTCCGCTAGACAGAGTTTAGCAAACTCTGCTACGCTTCCAGTCAGCAGTGTTTGCACTTCTTTCTGTCAGCGTTTGCGCTTCCTTCTATCAGCGTTTACTCAAACTCTGCTGCGACTGCTTTCATTAGCAAGTTAAACTCTGTTTCCCTGTAACACTTAAACACTGATATTAAATCACATCAATTATATCTAACAATCTCCCCCAACTTGTTCATTAGTAAAAATGCACAAGTTCACAGTAATTGATGATGCCAAAACAATCTATTATAATCACAGTGTTTAACATTTAAGTAGAGTTTAATCTTGACTTAACAAAATCTACAGAAAATCAGAATTACTTACAAACTCTTTCTACCTAACCTCCTCAAGATCTGATGTTGTTCTAATGTAGTCAATGAGTAACCTTCTTTCTGCATTTTCCAGCTCTCTCTGCATAATTTGCTTGATTTCTCTCGACTGAGGATCATTATCTCCAGTCTGATAAATTGCAGCTCTTAGAGAATAGATTTTGTTCTTCCTCATATCATTTCCCAGCTTGATGAAATATGCCTGTTTAGATTCTGAATTGAAATCTAGAACTGTTACACCAAGATCAGTCTTCAATCTAGCACTGTTCTTCTGCATTTCAATCAGTCTCCCTCGATAATCTCTGTACTTAGGCACATACTCTTTAGTAGTCTTCGATCCAGTAAAAGCTTTGGCTCTCTGCATATATCCTCTTATTGAATTAGCAATGAGTGCTGTTCGTCGATTTCTAACCCTGAATATATACAGAACATACTGAAGTTCTTCAAACAGTTTGAGCTTGATAGCATCTTCATTCACCCTATACACTGTTCCATCTTCCATGAAATATAACAAGAAGTGAATATCTAAACTCTTCTTTCGAACCAGTTGAACTGACTCCAGTTTATCCAGATTCTCTTAAATCATACCAGAACCAGGAGAAATGAGTGATGAGGGATCTCTTGGACTGTTACTGATTCTCAAATTTCTTTTTGAACCTAAACCAGAAGTTTTCTTGCCAGGAGGCTTCCCTGAACAAGCAATGCTATGTTGGTAACTACCAATCCCTTCTGTTTGTGCTGGAACTGGAATCTTAGGTCTAGAGAACCCAGGTAAGAGTTTACTTTGTACTGGTAGAGATTCACTCACAACTTGTGTAGCAACAGAGGTTGTGTCTACCTTTTTGCCGTTGTCTTCTTCACCCATTATACCTTTCAGTTTTAACTTAGCATCAAGAGAAGATTTTCTTATCAATTTTCCTTCTTCTTCTTCTTCTTGAATGCCAACAACATTTTCTTTGATCACAATTCCTTTCTCTATAGGCCTTGAAGCTTTAGCAGTCTTCTTTCCTTTCCCAGACTTCAATGCCTTCAAATGTTCTTCTTGTAAAAACACCTCTTCAGCATGAACATCTTCAAGTGTAGCTCCCTCAGCATTTTCTTCAAGAAAAATCTTAGCAGCCAGTTGTTCATCTGTTTGTGGATTATGAGAGAATGACAAATCCATTTGTCTTGAAGTAGAAGTACTCTGAAGATTTGTATTTACTGCTGAGCTCGATCTTGTAGACCTTCCACCAAATCTTAGATTTGCATCATCAGACTTTCTTAACCTTTTCTCTGGATTTGTACCTTCATCATCCAGATGGTCCCTCTTTGACAGAGTTTGAGACTGCTTGCACTTAGTTCTAGCAATTCTCTCCCCCTTTTTGACATCATCACCATCTTGAATCAAAATGGATGTTATTAACTCAAGAGAGTTTGCAATAGAGTCAACCTTTTCAGTGAGTTCTGTTCAACTTTACTTAATCTTTCAGTGAAAGTCTGATGTGCCTTAGAAAATTGTTGAAACAACTTTGAGTTTTCTTTATGAGATTTCTCCTCATGAGTAGCAACTTCAGTTCGCAGATCAATAAGTGCTTTTTGACTCTCATCAAACCTGTAATTCAAAGCCTTAACCTGAATCACTGTTCCTTGTAGACAAGTTAGGATATCAGGATTTGAAATCTTCTGAGAATTTTCCTTGAGAAAAGTAGCTGCTCTTCCAGGAGGAAATATGTAGTCTGCTTTGTACCAATCTGCAGTTTACCTGGCCAGATATTCATCTTCAATTTCGCATACAGAAGGTCCAGCAAAGTCTGGTTTCTATCATGTTTTCTATCCATCAGTTTGAATTTGATCATTTTCAGCTTCTGCACTCATTGCTTCAGAAGAATCATCATCAGAATCATCTGTATGTGCAACTGAGGCAATTTCTTCATTGAATTCAGCAACTTGTTCTTTAGCAACTTGATTTTCTTGAGCAACTTGGTTTTCTTGAGCAACGTGTTCATGCTCTGAAGAAACAACTTTTGCAGGTTGATCAATTTCCTCACCATGATCAGAGACTTGATGTGCATCAGAGAATAACTCTGTGTGAGATGCAACCTCTGTGTCTTCTAGCACTACAGTAGGCTGATCAGCAACACCAGTATCAGCAGAATTTGTGGCAGCCATGGGTGTTGGAGTAGATACTTCAACTTCAAAAGAAAATGGCATGAAATTCTCATCAAACTCTTCCATTGCAGGTAACTCAGTTCTGTCATCGTTCTCAGTCTGAACTTCAGCAAATACTGGTTCATCAATTCTGAAGTCTGTTTCTTCTACAGTAGGTTCAATGATAATATCTGTCTGAACAGTAGGAATCTCTTTAGAGATATCCTCTGGAGCTTCAAAAACTTGCTCTTCATCAGATTCTGCAAGTATCAACTTCCTCCTTTTGGCTTGAGACACTTCAACTACCTCTTCTTCTTCAGTAGATTTGTCATCAACTAATGGTGATGAAGGTCTATTTGCCCTTTGAATGAGTCTTCTAGTATAAACAGCTCCAGTAGATGTCTGTTTAGCCTTGGAATGCCTTGTATTATGTGCAGTATCTATTTGCCTTTTTGGTTTAGATTTTGGTTGAGGTTGAGTAGTAGTGACTTGAGGTTCAGAGTTTGTTGAAGGTGGTATAATTTTAGGTTGAGTGTGAGTGGGTAATGAATCTTGTGGTTCAGAGTTTATTGGTTCAATGATTGGTTCAGGTTGTGGTTGTTGTGATGGAGTAGGTACAGTGTTTATTGGTGTTGGCTCAGGTTGGTGTTCAGTGTTTAAGGGTTCAGGTTGATGTTGATCTGGTTGTTGTGGATCTTGAGGTTGGTTGAGAAAATTCTGCAGAGCAAGTGGCAGAACAAAGGCAGAAAGATTCTCTTTACCAACACTCTATTAGTCATATCAGATAATATTCTCTTATTGACTTTAAAGGGCTGAATCACATCAGCTTCATCAATATCTAACCCAGATACACAGGCATTGAATAATAGTTGACAAAATCTAGCAAAGTATACTGTAGTAGACTCTGACAGTTTATCACCTAAATTCATTAAAACATAACGATCAAAATCAAAATTACTGCCATAAAGAAGAGAATACCCAATTTGCAGACTGTCCATAGGAATGGCATCCCAGTTGGTGACCTTCTTTTGGAATGTTCTAGTGATGCAGTCAAAGAAAAAGTTCCATTCCTTTCTGAGATTTGGTCTTCTCACACTGCCTAGCTTTGCAAGAGATTCCATGTAACCAATCTCTGTTAGCATTTCCCACAGATTCTGTTCAGAAACAACAGCATATGAGGTGTGAGCATCGAACCCCATGGTTTCTCTGATAGTTGGTGGAGTAATCACAAACTCTTTTTCATCATGAGTAAAGATTATAGTCGGAGTCCCATTCTCTCCTCCATCCACATATTGTGAGTTCTGCCAGAAAGTGCAATATGAGATGCAGATAGAATAGAGGGTTCAATCAATGCTTGCCAAATCTCGGAGTCGCGGAGAAAGTTTTGCATAAGATGAAACGCTTCTGGAACACGGTCATTATGGAGTGGGGCTGCAAAGTTGTTAGGAACAAATCGAAGACCAAGAGATGTAAAAGGTTTAGTTGCCATTAAATCAAGAAAAGAGCAAGAAATGACAGTGAAATTGGTGTGTAGGAAAGGTGTTTGTGAAAATGTCGAAGTGAAAAACACAAAATAACTCTGTGGTTTAGTAAAGTGAATATGAGTGGATGTGTAATTGAGAGTAACAATGAGTCGATATACACAAAAAGTGATTAGACTTGTAATTAAAAATTAAAACCCAATCGTTTGTGCATTTAAAACACTCAACCGTTCCTAGAGTAATGTGTGAGTGGGACACAATAATGGGTGAGTGGGACACGTGTCAATCATCCAGCAGATCAATTAATCATGCACAGTAAAATAACAATTATCACCGTTGTCTTTCCTATTACCAAGACACTTTAACACATTTACACTCATTAACAGTTGTCAAACACTCTATTTACTCCAAAATTTTCAAATTATCTCAATGAAAATTTACCTTAGAGTACTGAACACAACTCAACAACGTTTGTTAATTTTCCAACTTTATCACTGAAACCCTTTCAAAAATTGCACAGTTGTGAATATATGTGTGAGTGTAGCAGAGGTTACCAAATCAATTTTTAGAGCATCTAATATTTCATAAAATCCATAAAGTAAATCAATAAACACTGAATGCACAAACTCTCATAATAAACACTGATTATATGATGAAAGCTAAACTCTGTAGTAACTTAACTACAGAAATCTGAATACTCGTATTCCCTTTGATGTTCATGATTATCCAAGTAAGCACACAGTCTTTATAGACAAAAAGATCAAGAGATAGATATCAAAGCATCATTCAGTGAGTAACATGCCAGGGATTTGATAAACTCACAAACTCTCAAAGCACACAAGTGTTTAGGTGAAGTGTTTACACTCAAGTTCAATCAGTAAAAGCAGATAGTACCATATGCTTGATTGTCCACCAAATCTACACTACTTTGAGTACATGTATGCACAAATCAAAAGGACTTTATCCAAGGGTGTAATTTGTTTAAAATCAAACAGGTGAGAAGAAAGAAAATAATCGAATAAATTGCTAACTGAACATTTTAATAGAGTAAGGTGTTCAGTTGCACTGGTAGTACATATTTGTACAAGATGATCAGCATATATACATTTTTTTTATGTATATATATCCACTAAGGAAATTTTCCTTTGTAGAGAAACTCTCACCTGCTTGCTCTTGAATTTCCAAAAGAATATAACTGCTCTTAATACATCAGAGTTTAAAAGAAGTAGTTAATGAGGCTCAAAGGGGTTTACTAAGGGTGGAATTTATGAACAGTGTTTGGAGAAATATGGTAAATCCTAGTGCCTTTATCATTTTCATGCACACACATATCATGCAGTCTCAAAATGGTTTAAAGCAAGTTCTAGAGCAACATACTCACTGATGAACATCACACAACAATAAAATCTGATTGATATAAAATGTATCAATCACTTACCTGGCTCAAATTCTCACAGGGTGCTGACATGAATTGGTACTCACCAAATTAAACAATGACACATCTCAAGTTTTATAATTTTCATAAGTACAAACAAGGAATCATCAAGAACCATGTATATGTCTTGGGAACAGAGTGTCACTAATCAGAGTTTAGAGTTCATCAATATCAGAAGTTATTTATGAGAGGCAATGCACATAGTATTCATAGACTCAGAGTTTAGGACCAAATAAACTAAGAGATGCTATAAATATGAAACAGTATCATGCTGTGTTAACTTACTGCACAAGTTCTGATTAGATCACAGTGACTCAGAAAGAGTCATGATTTAATTACTGAGAATCATGCTTCATACATATTTCTTCATTGGTGTTTTCATCCAGACAATAATCAATCCAGAATTCACAGAGTTTATCAAACATGTTAACAGTGTATGACATACAGACATGCTGACAGAGTTTAACAGTGTTTAAACAAAACATGTTAACAGAGTATGCATAACAGAGTTTAATCAACAGAGTTCACACAGCACTTAACAATTCACAGAAATATGAGCAACACATTACATAAGTAAAATTTTGAGTCAAACCAACATCTCTAGTCAAAACCAGAGACCATTCCTAGTTCATTGACCAGTCTTGTAAATGTAGCTTCACTCAAAGGCTTGGTGAAGACATCTGCAAGTTGTTGTTCTGTAGACACAAAGTGGAGCTCAATGTTGCCTTTCTCTACATGCTCTCTGATAAAGTGATACCTTATGCTGATGTGCTTGGTCATTGAGTATTGTACTGGAATACCTGTCATTGCAATAGCACTTTGATTATCACAGAAAATAGGTATTTTGCTATATCTCAATCCATAATCCAGCAATTGATTCTTCATCCATAGAATCTGTGCACAACAGCTACAAGTAGCAATATACTCTGCTTCAGCTGTAGATGTGGATATTGATTTCTGTTTCTTGCTGTACCAAGAAACAAGTCTGTCACCAAGAAATTGACAACTTCCACTTGTGCTTTTTCTGTCAATCTTACAGCCTGCAAAGTCTGCATTAGAGTAGCCAAGTAGGTTGAAATCTGATTCTCTTGGATACCACAACCCTAAAGTTATAGTGCCCTTGAGATACTTAAAAATCTTCTTCACAGCTGTTAGATGTGGTTCTCTTGGATCTGCCTGAAAACTTGCACACAGACATGTTGCATACATGATATCAGGTCTACTTGCTGTTAAATAGAGAAAAGAGCCAATCATTCCTCTGTAGCTTGTCATATCTACTGATGACCCTGTATCTTTGTCCAATTTAGTTGCAGTTGCCATGGGAGTTGTTGCAGATGAACAGTCAAGCATGCCAAATTTCTTGAGAAGATTTCTGGTATATTTTGCTTGATTGATAAAGATACCATCATCTATTTGCTTCACCTGTCAGCCTAGAAAATAACTAAGTTCTCTCATCATGCTCATTTGATACCTAGACTGCATGAGCTTAGCAAACTTCTTACAGAGTTTATCACTAGTAGATCCAAAAATAATGTCATCAACATATATCTGAACTAAAAGCAAGTCACTTCCAGATTTGAAATAAAACAGAGTTTTATCAATTGTACCTCTGTTGAACCCACGTTCTAAGAGAAATTGAGCCAGAGTTTCATACCATGCTCTTGGTGCCTGCTTAAGTCCATAAAGAGCCTTATCTAGCCTGTAGACATGGTCTGGATATTTTGGATCTACAAAACCAGGTGGTTGTTCAACAAACACTTCTTCTTCAAGTTTTCCATTCAGAAAAGCATTTTTCACATCCATCTGAAAAACCTTGAATTTCTTGTGAGAAACATAAGCAAGAAACATCCTTATTGCCTCCAACCTTGCAACTGGAGCAAAAGTTTCATCATAATCTATCCCCTCTTGCTGTGAATAGCCTTTTGCCACAAGTCTGGCTTTGTTTCTTGTAACAACCCCTTCACTATCAGTTTTGTTTCTGAATACCCACTTAGTACCAACAATAGACCTATTCTTGGGTCTTGGTACAAGTGTCCAAACTTCATTTCTCTCAAATTCATTTAACTCTTCTTGCATTGATGTTATCCAGTCAGTATCTTTAAGAGCTTCTTCAACTTTCTTTGGTTCAGTTTGTGACAAAAATGCATGAAACAGACATTCATTTGTTGTTGCACTTCTTGTTCTTACTCTTGTATCTGGATCACCAATAATCAAATCAGGTGTATGAGATTTGGTCCATTTCCTAGTTGAAGGCAAATGACTTCTCTCAGAGTTTGATCCTCCCCCTCGATCCATGTTCTCCTGATTTCCTTGGTGTCTTTCTTTATTCTCTGAGACTCCCCCTGAATGCGACTGCTCAGAGTTTGAACTGTCAGATTTTTGACTATCAGAGTTTGAGTCATCAGAGTTTGATTCAGAATTTTCAGCTGAGCCACTATCAGAATTTGAGTTATCACTTTGATGTGATTCTTCATGCTCCCCCTCAACTGGTTCTTCTCTTGTTTCTGGCTGAAAAGTCTCTTCAATATTTACCAGTAGAGGTTCAGAGTTTAACTCCACAGAGTTTATCAGATCAGCCTCATCAGAGTTTACTTCATCGGAGAATAAATCTTCATTTTCAAAGTGCAGTTGATCATGTTCATTTACATCTTCAAGTCCAGTTATTTTCTTGTCATCAAATGACACATGAATTGATTCCATGATCACTTTGGTTCTCAGATTATAAACTCTGAATGCCTTAGTTGACAGTGGATAGCCAACAAAAATTCCTTCATCTGCCTTCAGGTCAAATTTGGTCAACTGTTCAGGATGAGTTTTCAGTACAAAGCATTTGCACCCAAAAAAAATGAAAATATTTTAGGTTTGGCTTCTTTTCTCTCACCATTTCATATGGTGTTTTTCCATGCTTATTGATCAGAGTGGCATTCTGTGTAAAACAAGCAGTTTGAACAGCTTCTGCCCTGAAATAGGTTGGTAATTTTGCTTCATCAAGCATAGTTCTGGCAGCTTCTATCAAGGTTCTGTTCTTCCTTTCAACTACACCATTCTATTGTGGAGTGCCAGGTGCAGAAAACTCTTGTTTAATTCCTTTGTTCTTGCAAAATTCTTCCATTATTGAATTCCTGAATTCAGTTTCATTGTCACTTCTGATAATCTTCACTTGATTCTTTGACCCTTTGTCCAACTGCATTATATGTTCTGTCAGAGTTAATGAAGTTACATCCTTCTTTGCAAGAAAATACACCCAAGTGTATCTGGTGTATTCATCAACAATGACTAGAGCATATTTCTTCTTTCCAAGAGACATAACATTCACTGGTCCAAAAAGATCAACATGTAGAAGATGATAAGGATCAATAATTGAAGACTCTGACTTGCTTTTGAAGGAAACCTTTCTCTGTTTAGCCTTTTGACATGAATCACACAGGCCATCTGCATTTAACAAGGACTTTGGAAGTCCCCTCACAAGATCATTCTTTATCAGCTCATTGATGTTAATCAGGTTTAAATGAGAGAGTTTCTTATGCCACTTCCAACTCTCTTTACTGGACATCCTTGTTGACAGACACACTGCTTTGCCATCAGAGTTTATTGACAATTTTATTTCATAGATGTTATTGTGTCTGTTTCCAACTAGAGCAACTTTCCCTGTAGATTTACTGATAACTTGACAGTATTCAGGCTAAAAATCTATATGATATCTTCTGTCACAGATTTGAATCACAGATAACAAATCATGCTTGAGTCCTGGAACCAGAGCTACATTTGTGATGATGACACTTCCAAGATTAATATTGCCATATCCCAGAGTATGCCCTATGTTGTCATCTCCATAGGAAACTTTTGGGCCAGCCTTCTCCACATACTCTGATAGCAGGGCTTTATTTCCAGTCATGTGTCATGAACATCCACTGTCCACGACTAGGGTACTTTCCCTGGTGCCCTGCAATCACAAACAATCACTGATTGTTAGTTTTAAGGATCTAGACTTGCTTGGATCCTTTTGATTTAATGAATCTGTTAGCTTTTGCAGCGGATTTGTCATTATCAGAGTTTAAACTAACATTTTCAGACTTAGCACTTGCAGAATTAACTTTAACCCATTTCAAATTAGGTTTCAGTTCATAGTAATTATGATAAATAGCATGATAATTCTTGCAAGTGTAAATTGAGTGCCAAGTACTTCCACAATGTTTGCACAGAGTTTGTGGTCAAGGTTTGACACTATTCTTTTTCACTCCAGATTTGGAGGGTAAAGAATTAATGTCTTTGTTCTTCCTGCAGAAACTAGCAAGATGATTAGTACTACCACAGTTATGACAAGTTTTTCTAGGTGCAAATGTAGCAAGCATTGGCCTATTTCCTGATGTAATGCCTACCTTTCCATTTCTGTTTTTCCTAGGCATTTTTTGTTTGTTGACAGATTTTATCTCTTTAAGCTTTTGCTTAAGTTGTTTATCTGTCATTGAACCAATGTTAACCTGTTTTGCATAGGTTTTTACTGGTTCACTTTTAACAGCTCCATGTTCAGTTTTAGCTGTACCATGAACAAATTTTCTAGTTGGAAGAGTTTGCCTAACTTTCACATGATTTAGAAATCTAAGCTCTTCTTCCTTACAGTACCCTAAACCAACAGTGTCAGCTTGAAAAATCTCATGAGTGTCTTTTCCAGAATCAGTCCAAGTTTTAATAATGTGATTTGCATCCTCCAATTCAGATTCTAGTTGCTTATACTTACCTAGCAACTCCTGTTCTAGAAAAACAGCATCATCTCTTTCTTTCTGAATATTTTGCATGTTTTCAAGTTTTTCTTCAATCAGTTTGTTTCTCTCTTTAAGTTGAGAATTCTCATTTTTGATTCTCTCATTCTCTAAGGTCTGATCCCTATAACTGATATGTAATGCTTTAAGATAAATTCTTAATTCAGTTATATTATCAGTATTATAAGCATAGGTAGTTGGGGGTACCTTGAGTTCAGAATCTTCATTCTGAGTAGAAGCCATGAGTGCATAGTTCACCTCCCCATCTGAATCTGAGGTGTCTGCCCAGTCTCTGCCTTTGGTGTAGAGTGCCTTTTCAGTTTTACTCTTCTTGCACTCAGGAGCATAGTGACCCATCTCCTTACACTTGTAGCATTGAATCTCAGACTTATCTTTCTTCCCAGATTTGGAGTCCTTTCTCTCAGATTTGCTAAAATTCTTCCTGTCAGACTTTGAGTCATTCTTGGAGAATCTCTTTCCCTTCTTGAAGTTCTTGAATCCCATCTTCTTGAAGGTCTTTACCATCAACGCAGCCATTTGCATCATCTCTTCATCATCTTCAGAATCAGATGATCCATCTGTGTTTGAGTCAACATCAGAGTTTGATGACTCACTTTCTGAATGAATGACCAAGGCTTTTCCCTTTGCCTTCTTCCTTGATGCTTCTTTCTTTGAAGGTCTTTCTTCAACTTTCAGAGCAACAGACTTTGACTTCTTGCTTGATCTCTTGTTTCTCTGCTCCATTTCCAACTCATGAGTCTTGAGCAATCCATAGATTTCATCAATCTCAGTATCAGCAAGATCATAGTTATCTCTTATAGTGGTTGTTTTCACATCCCACTTTTCAGGTAGAGAAAGAAGAAACTTGAGATTTGAGTCTTCTAGATCATACTCTTTGTTAACCAATGACAGATCATTGAGCAGTTTACAGAATTTGTCAAATGTTTCTGTCATGGTTTCTTCAGACTTTGCCTAAAAATGCTCATACTCCTGTGTGAGTATGTTCCTTCTATTCTTCTTGATTGTAGCAGTTCCTTGACATCTAACCTCAAGTGCATCCCAAATTTCTTTTGCAGTTGTGCAGTTAATCACCTTATTAGACATAACATTGTCTAAAGCACTATGAAGTAAATGCCTTACTTTTGCATCCTTAGCAATAGATGAAAGATCCTCAGCAGTTAGATCTTTCTTTTCCTTTGGAATTACCTTTGATTCCTCACCAGCAAAAGCAGCAGATAACTTTGTAGGTTTATGAGGACCTTCATAAATTCTGTCAAGATATTCTGGATCTATAGCCTCCAGAAACATGGTCATCTTCACCTTCCAGATTGTATACTCTGCTGGCCTAAGTATATGAACCCTAATTGTCTCATACATACTAACAGTAGTAGGGGCTTTCTCAGAACCTGATGGAGGAGGAATCTCTGCCATTGATTATAGTAGTATTTGAGTGGATCTTAAGCTGTAGTGAATTAACAGATTGGCTCTGATACTAATTGTTAGGCTGAATACACACTAATAATCAATAAAGTATGAGCGAATAACAATTTAAAAACTGTTTTTGTATTAACTCCTCTCTTAGTGATGTAAATACCACAGAGAGCTGCTTAGGTTACAATGAAATGATATTCTCAATGTTCAATACCCTTCTAGGGTTAACCTAACTGTATTTATAAAACATACAGCTACGTACAATCGTTAATTGATTCTCATATAATTAAGCTATACAAATGATATCAATTACGATTGCTACACATCTTCTAAGTCAACTCAATCTCTTTGACAGCTATCCAATCTTCAAAGATATTGCTTCCATGTTTATCTTGAATTAATCTTCAATCTCTGTTGACCCTCAGACGCTTCCGCTAGACAGAGTTTAACAAACTCTGTTGCGCTTCCAGTCAGTAGTGTTTGCACTTCCTTCTGTCAGCGTTTGCACTTCCTTCTGTCAGCGTTTACTCAAACTCTGCTGCGACTGCTTTCATTAGCAAGTTAAACTCTGTTTCCCTGTAACACTTAAACACTGATATTAAATCACATCAATTATATCTAACAAAAACAGAGTCCTTCAAAAAAACAGAATGCAAAAAGGAGGAAACAGAACAAAAGTTCACTAAGTTACAGGAAAAGATTGACCGTCTAAAGAAAGATCTAGCTAAATTCATGCACGGTGGAGGCACATTAGATGTAATGCTGGTAGTCCAAAAATCCTCTTTGGGAAAAGAAGGACTGGGTTTCAACACAGGCAAAAAGAGTGTATTTCAAAAGACCAATAAGAGGACTACTATGAAGTACAGTATGCCGTATGAGAAATGCAAGGATTGCGGAAAAAAGGGACATATCTCAGCAGAATCAAAATTTTGTCATATTAAAAGTCAAACTGCTAAATCATATCATATGCATGATTCTTCTAATACTGCTCAAATTTGGATTAAGAAAACAGAAAGACATTTATAATATCATAGATACTAACAATGCAGGACCCAAATCAAGGTGGGTACCTAAGACATGAATATATATATATATGTTTTGCAGGTGTGCTTAAAGGTTCACGTTCCAAAGAATAAGTGGATCATCGACAGTGGCTGCTCTCGTCATATGACAGGAGACAAGTCGAAATTCCTATCTCTAATTGCGTCAGATGGAGGGTTAGTTACCTTGGGTGATTCCAATACAGTAAGGATTATTGGAAAAGGCACCATAGGTAATGAAAAATTCTCTATTAATGATGTAAGATTGGTTGATGGTCTTAAATACAATTTTATCAGTGTTAGTCAACTCACAAATTCTAGTCATGGTGTTAATTTTGATAAAAATATGTGTTTTATTGGTACTAACTCTGATGAGGCTCCCTTAGTAGCCAAACGAAAAGGAAATATCTTTGTGTTAGATTTTGTTTAACAACAGGAAGAAATTTGTCTAGCTTCTATTCAAGAACAGCAGCATTTATGGCACATAAAACTTGGCCATGTTCATATGGATCTCTTGAAGAAAATTTCATCTTGTGGTCTAGTCAAAGGTTTGCCTAAGCTCAAATATAAAAAGGCAGAGCCTTGTCAATTGGGAAAGCAAGTCAAGACATCTTTCAAAACCAAAAATCAGGTTTCTACAACTGATTCATTGCAGTTGTTGCATCTCGACCTATTTGGGCCTGAAAGGTATGTAAGTCTTGGAGGTAAGAAATATGCTTTTGTTATAGTTGATGATTTTTCTCGATTCACTTGGGTACTGTTTCTTCGTACTAAGGATGAAGCTTTTAGTGAATTTCAAGACTTAATTGTTAACCTTGAAATTAAGTACTCCAAGAAGCTGAGAACTATCAGGAGTGATCATGGTGGAGAATTCGAGAAAGACTTTGTCACTTATTGCAAGGCCAGAGGCATATCACATGAATTCTCTGCTCCTCGTACTCCTCAACAGAACGGAGTAGTTGAATGCAAGAATAGAACACTACAATAAACTGCTAGGACTTTGCTTCATGAGAGTAAGTTGCCTCAAAAATTCTGGGCAGAAGCGGTAAATACTTCTTGTTATGTACTTAATAGAGTGTTAATTCGTCCTATCTTGTTGAAAACTCTGTATGAATTGCTTAAGAATAAAACTCCTAACATTAGTTATTTTCGAGTTTTTGGATCTAAATGCTTTATTCTAAATACTCAGCCAAATCGTGGAAAGTTTGATCCCCGTGCTACTGAAGGTATATTCTTGGGTTACTCCACTTCGAGTAAGGCATATCGTGTTTATAATCCTGATAAGAATAAAGTAGAGGAATCTATTAATATTACTTTCAATGAGTCTAATCTTGATCTAGCCAAAGGTTGGGAAGCTTTTGTAGATGATGATTCTCATGGTCAAAAGGACCAGTCTCAATCCGGAAAGAGACAGTCCCAATCTGAAAAGGGACAGTCTCACTTTGAAAAGGAACTGCCTCATTCTTCAAAAGAACAGGAGACACCTCAAAGGAATTCCACTTTCTCTCAATCATTTCCAGAGTTCTATGAAGCATCTGATAACCCATCTTCTGGAACTGAAAGAAAATCTTCAAAAATTCCTTTTCAATCAGAAAAAACAAATGAAGAAGAAATAAGTCAAATGAATCTTCATAAATCATCCAGAGTTGTGAAGAATCATCTTCCAGACAATCTTCTTTCAGATTTAAATCAAGGAATCACTACTCGAAGCAGGGTTAGAAACTTTTGTGCATTATATGCTTTTGTAGCTGAATTCGAGCAAAAAAATGCTCAAGAGGCAGTGGAAAACGAACAATGGTCAATAGCAATGCAAGAGGAACTTAACCAATGAATGTTATGATGTGTGGGAACTTGTACCACCTCCAAAAGATGTCACAGTCATTGGTACTCGCTGGGTTTTCAAAAATAAAAAGGATGAAGACGGAAACATTATCAGAAATAAAGCTCATCTCATGGCTTAAGGCTATATAGTCAATAGGAGGGTATCAACTACGACGAGACCTATGCTCGAGTAGCTCGTCTAGAAGCTATACGAATTCTTATGGCATTTGCAGCATACAAGAACTTCAAACTGTACCAGATGGACGTCAAAAGCGCATTCTTAAATGCATATTTGCAGGAAGAAGTTTATGTAAAGCAGCCTCCAGGTTTCATTCTTGAGAAGTATCCAAACTTCGTATACAAACTCAAGAAGTCTGTCTATGGTCTTAGACAGTCTCCCAGGTGTTGGTATGATCGACTCAGTACATTCCTTGTTGACTCAGGTTTTACTCGTGGTACACTCGATCCTACTCTCTTTATATTTCATAAGAAAAATAACTTTTTATTGGTTCAAGTATACGTTGATGATATTGTGTTTGGAGCTTCAGATGAGGCCTTATGCAAATGGTTTTCAGACCGTATGCATAAGGAGTTCGACATGAGTCTTATGGGAGAATTACAATTCTTTCTTGGACTGCAAATTAACCAGACTAATGCAGGAATCTTTATCCATCAGAGTAAGTATATTAAGGATTTACTCAAAAGGTTTGATTTAGAGCATGTCACTCCTAAATCAACTCCGATGAGTGTCACTACCAAACTCACTAAGGATGAAAATGGTAAGTCTGTTGATATTACCAAATATAGAGGTATGATTGGTTCTTTGTTATATCTTACTGCTTCTCGTCCAGATATCATGTTTAGTGTTTGCTTATGTGCTCGCTTTCAAGCAGCTCCTAAGGAATCCCATCTTAATGCTGTAAAGTGAATATTTAAATATTTAAAGGGAACTGACGACTTGGGACTATTCCATCCCAGTTCCCCGTCTTTTGATTTAATTGGTTTTTTAGATGCTGATTACGCAGGATCACAAGTTGATCGTAAAAGCACTAGTGGAGCATGTGAATTTTTAGGTGATTGTCTAGTAGCTTGGCACAGTAAGAAACAAACATCAGTTGCAATGTCGACGGCAGAAGGAGAATATATTGCTGCAGGTAGTTGATGTGCACAAATCCTTTGGATGCAGCAAAACTTGAAAGATTTTGGTATAAAATTTTCAAATATTCCAATTTATTGTGATAATACTTCTGCTATTAATATTTCCAAAAATCCTGTCATGCATTCTCGTACTAAACATATTGATGTTCGTCATCATTTTATTCGAGATCATGTTGCAAAAGGTAATATCGAGCTTATATTTATTCTTACTGAAAATCAAAAAGCTGATATTTTTACAAAGCCTTTATCTGAAGATAGGTTCTGCATGCTTCGAAGGGAGCTTGGTATGTGCACCCTTTAATTGATCGATTGGTAAATAGTATTTCTGTATTTTGATTTAATTACCTTAATCCGTGCTTATGTGAATTTGTTTAAGTGATTTAAATTGATTTAATTGTAAATATGTGGTAGATTTATTTGTTAATAATGGGCATCAGTTTATGCTACTTTCGTGCATGATTAACACATGTATGCCTTAATTGCTTCTTTCTCGGGCACGTATTGTAACACCCCCAGATCCGGGGTCCGGGATCTGGTCGTTACGGTCTCAATTTCCATCCATAAAATCAACATAAATTGAATAACAACCTTGTGACCCAAACAACAATATAGAACACACACGTTATAGTCCCAGAGATGTAATCAGAGTAACCAAATTTTATTAATCACACAATTGAGTTCTTACAACCCAAAGAATTACAATTTATACATTACTTACTCTTTGCCATCCATTTGTATATGTCATATAATAAATAAATTTGATATTCAAATGCTAACAACTAGCCTTCCATAGCTTACTCTTCAGCAATGGTAGCTACGATCTCAGCGGTTAATCCTCTGACGGCTGACACCTGCTAGCACCAAGTGCACCTTGTGCGGCCATCTGATCTAACTGTTGTTGTGATATAAATAATAAAGCAAGGGTGAGCAATAGCCCACCAACAAGAATATAACTGTACAGTAATATATAAGACAGTTCAAAGATATGTTTTGAAATCATATGCCATGCATTAGAGAAAATATTGCCAGTTTAATATAAAGGATGAAGTTACAAGGTAACTCAACAGGTATATATTGCGTGGAAGCATATGCTATGCCAAAATAAGCAAGATAGCATCATTTTCATAAAATAGGAACTTGCAAGAAAGATATTGCAATTCCAGTTTGAAATACATTTCAACTCTGCCAACTATGATGATGTTGCAGAAAATTTCCAACATTGAGTGATGAACTAATACTGGAGTTTGACGCGCCAGGAGACATAGCATATACACGATGATCAGTCGCATGTTATGCTCCCCACCTCTTGTTTACTACATGTAGAAGGAAGCACCGACGGATTTACTTGTCTACCGCCCTCTGGAACCCCCTCGGCCAACGGTTGGGCCATTTGCTGGACCGGCGCCACTGGGTCACTTACGCATCTCCTAGTTCATTCCACATCCATAACTTTGAAACGTAAAGTTCGTCCCCCTTTCCCCAAGTATAATACTTGTTGATAAGACTCCACAAGGTAGTCATATCTAAATGGAAAGGAAAATTTACCAATATTTCCCAAGCTGCTGCTTGTTAATGGATACTGACTTGTTCCAACATTCTTACCCCTCGAATAATGAGTGGGTACACACAATACCATGAATAATAGCAACCAAGTTGCGAGTGAAGCGAATAATTTATGACCGGGCAGTCACAAGATAAATAACATTTCTCAAGTAAGGTTCCCTTACAATAGAATCGAAGGAAGAATGAAATCACTGAGAACCTTCCTTGATAATATAATAATATTAATAAGACTCTGTAATAATTTATATAATGTTCGAAGGTCGATGATACTATGTGAATGAAGTAAATTATCTTTGAAACGAGTTAGAAGAATTAAATAAATATTCCAAGAATATTTATTAAGTCACAGATATTGGAAAAGTGTTACTCGGAGTAATCTTTGAATAAATATTTAGAATAATACTCATTGAACTATTAATGAATATTCAAATTAATAACAATGTTTATTGATGGAGTAATCATCAAATGGATATTTGAGATAATATTTACTGAATCAATAATGAATATTCAACTCAAGAAAGATACTTATTGATGAAATAATTATCGACTGAATATTTGAGACAATATTCATTGAATAAATAATGAATATTCAACTTAATAATATTTATCGAAGAAATGATTATCGAATGAATATTTGAAATTATGTTCAATAATTGAATCGACTTTAAATAAAGGTCGAAGATAATATTCCTCATCTCAAGGGAATATTCAAAATAATATTTATCGAATAACTGGAGTTCGAATCAATGTTCAACTAATGTTTATAAAATAAATAAAGATTGAATAAATATTCGAATTAATATTCATTTAAATAAATAAGGCTCGAATGAATATTTAAGATAATATTCATTAAATAAATAAACTTGAATGAATATTAAAAATAATATTTATCGAGTAAATACGAATGAATATTCTTTAAGTAAATAACTCAACTGAGGGTTCGAATAATATTCGAATATTTAATCGACTTTATATGAACATTAAAGATAATATTCATCGCATAAATAATTATCTGATGAATAATCCGAATAATATTTATCAAATAATCTCAAGGGAATATTCCAAAAATATTCGCCAGATAACAAATGGAAAATATTTACTTAAATATTTTCCTCTGAAAATAATATAAATATATCAAGAAATAATGACTCCCGGTCTATAGTCGAAGAATGAGATTCAGATGCCCTTCGCTTAAGGGTCTTAGGAGGTCTTAGGAATTTCCGGCTTATAACTGATATAATAACTATCTAGCTTATAAGCCAACAATAATTCAGGGAACAAGTATATCAATATGACTTTAAAAGTAGGCATGCATGCTATGGCATATGTACTGTAACAGAAACATATATATATATATATATATATATATATATATATATATATATATATATATATACACATCAACAGCCTTAAAGAAGGATTTGAAACTTGCCTGGAAATCGAGTACGGGTAGGGGTAGTGGTAGCGTGTCCCGGGTCAGCCTGATGATCTATAAATAGCCAAGGCATTCGGGATTAATCACTTAACACCTTACAAAAGGTTAAGTATAAACTTAACTTAAATCGAAACACGTTTTCAAGTCGTTTCGTTATACCCCTCTAATTCACTCTTATTATTGCTTTTATTAACCGACATTTGTTCGTTAATGAAGCATGTAATTACCCTTACATATGGTAAGTATTCGATTTGTAAAAGTTTTAAAGTCGAAAGGTTATACCTCGAGATTTATCGATCGTTTTCTAAGTGGTTTACCGTAGTTATAACCAAGTATACTCTTTAGGGGTACTTTCGTACTTAAGCTTGGTTCGAACATTTTTATAAAATCGAAAAATGATCTTTTTAATACGAGGTCTTCTCTCACACCACCCTTATGATCTCTAATATTTAATTACCAAGATTCGCCACTGCGATACTTATTTTACACGGTTCAATTACGAATTCGCATTCTCGGTTTCGAACCACTTTTACGAATTTAATCATAACTCCTAAACCGTAAGTCCGTTTCATGCGATCTTTATATCAAAACGAAGCTTGTAACCTGATATAGCTAATCATGGCATAATTCGAAGCTATGCAGTGAGTTATATCTACTGTCAAGTTCGGATTTCAAGATTAAACGAAAATCGGGCATTACGACGGCTATAAATCGAACGTTCCAAAATTCATATCAATCAACCCAAGCCACACCGGGCATCCATACATCATTTATACATGATTCTCATCTCAACAAGCCCAAGAACATCATGCTTTACCATAATAATCATTATGCTACTTAAATCACTAAATCATTAACTAAGCATGTTTATAATCACTAATAACATAACTAAGCTTAAATCCATCAAGAACATGCATATATCCAAAGTAAGATCTAGGGTTCATGTGGTTTATACCTTCCTTAGAGAGTGTTAAAGCCCTTGCTAAGCCTTGTATAGTCCATGTCCATCCTTAACCAAGCTTAGATCATCCAAAAATTCAAGATCCAAGAATTTTGTTCTTGATGTTACTATTCACCCTTAACTTTGATGATTTTATTGAAAATGGAAACAATGGATTTTGAGGCTAAGATTTCTAGGGTATCATTTTTATGAAATATAGGATCTAGAATAAAATTTTGGTGATCAAACAATGGTGGGAAGGTTGATTTCAATTCTTGAATTAAGAGCAAAAGCCGAATGGCTTTTTGGAGAGGGAGAGAGAGTTTTGCTTGGCTTTCTTGCTCTCATCCTTGGTGAAATGAATTATTGTGGAAATATCTAGCATAAAGTGACTTTAATAAAGGTAATAGGTCATTGCTTGCATCACTTAAGCCATGTGTTTGATTCTTGTGGAATGGTGTATGTTAGAAGCTTAGTTGCTTGGTTAGTTTCTAAGCATGCTAGTTACCTTTGTAACCACTTAGTTACTTGACCTTATCCACTTGCACATGCTTGTCTCTTGGTCCTCTGCTTGTTTCTTTGTCCGTTTATTGCTCAATTCGTTGATCGTTCGGAGGAATAACTCAATCGTTTCTAGTTAGGGTTTCACCGGTAACCTTCTTAATAATTCTATCACCATTTCCATCTTTCATTATAATCCTCCAATTAATATTCCTCAAATATTAAATATTAAATCCTTAATCTATCAGTGTCTAGGGAAAATCTCGGAGAAAATGAAAGTGCTGTTTTTCAGAATCCGACAGTCTTTACATACACTTATTTTCCCCTCGGATCACTAATACGAACTCAGAAATTCATTCCGGGTACTTCTATATAGTGTCGTCTCATAATATTCTTATTTCCATCAAAAACACTATTCATCACTTATTCTATTTTTAGTCCTGGTACTTAGAAAATATCTTTGTGCTTCCTCGAGCGTTCCTTAACTCTTTCATGGAACCTCCGTACTTGTAACCGATATCGATCTGGATGACATGAGGGTATCTATTTCTCTCTAGGGAATCTTATCTTAACATTCTAGGAGATAGATTATTCTAATCTAAGTTATCACCCAATAGCATCCTTCAGGACATATATCCTTGGAATCTATATCCTTTCATTATTCATTCATTAAAGCCAGTATTACATTGTAGTTGTAACCACTGTTCATTCTTACATCAATACATAATAAAAGTTTTAATTCTACCCAAAAATCTGGGTTCTTACACGTATCCCTATAATTGTCTATACAACTTTCTCTTCTCTTACTTTGTGTCTATTATCTCTCCTCTTTTCTCTTTATTTTTCCCCTTTCTCTTCTAATGGCGAAACGAAAATCTCTATCGGTTGATACTCGTTCCGGCAAGCTTCCTACTAAGTCAGAGTCTTCTGAAAGACTAAAGGCTGGGATTTCTGAAGATCACTCTAACTCTGAATCTTCCATTCCGGAGCCTAGTCTGAAAGCCGAGTTCTTGACTACTGAGGGATCTTCTAAAAACAAGGCTAAACCGATTCTCAAAGAAAGGATGGTCGATAGTGACTTACTTCAGCGCATTAGTGTAGTGCAGATGTTTGAGACTCTCAAGTGTGCATCTCTCTTATCGCCTCCGACGAAGTTTTACCCCTCTCTGGTTCGTGATTTTTACTCTAATTTGACTAAAGAGCATAACGAAATGGTGTATTCAAATGTTAAGGGTGTTCCCATTGTACTCATTGCTGACTGGATTCGATCAATTCTTGGAGTTGCTGCTAGTGGACCTTGCCCCTTCACCTCTCATCAACCATTCTCGGAGATTGAAGACCTTCCATACGAAGAGCAGCTACGAACCATTCTTGGTGATTCTTCGATCTCGGCTGACTCCAAACCCTTGGTATCATCTCTTACTCCTACTTGTCTTTTGCTATTCAAGTTCTTTCATACAAATCTTTTACCGCGCAAAAGTGGTCGAGATAGGGTCACCTATCAAGATTCAATTTTGCTATCTTTATTTGTCAATCAAATTCCTTTCAATGTTGCTTCTTTCTTAATTCGTAACATGATTCATTGTGCTTCTCATGATTCCATGTATTTGCCATACCCCTATCTTTTGACCAAAGTTTTTGAATACTTCAAAGTGATTGATGACACTGATAAAGTGGATAATTTGTCTGAAACTTTTGATTCAAATACCCTAACTCGTAACCATCTTTCGGTTAATGAGTTCAATCAGCTTGTTTTTGAGAATGATGATTCTAGGTCAGACACTTCTTTGCCACCCTCTCCCATTGCTCCACCCTCATTTGGTAATGCTCAATTGAATGTTTTTCTGGATGGTCTCTCTGCTCAAGTTGGAGCCAACTCTAAAGCCATCGAGTCCTTTCAAACCAAACTGATTTCTGTTGAATCCTCTCTTGCATCGATGTCCAAGTCTATGGAGTTACTACATTCCAAATTTGATGTATTAAATGCCAATGATCGAAGCATCTCTAGAAAAATGGATTTTGAATTTGGCTCACTTCAGGAAGGAATGACTCATACTGCCAAAGCTTGGGAAAAAGAATTCGTTAAGCTCTTCTTTAAGTTAGGTTCTGAGACATAGTTCCTATCCAAGCAGCTCACTTCTCTGCATGGTAAACATATCACACCGTGGCATAAAAAGAAAGATTGGATTGGAGATTGTACTCTCGAAGAGATCACTGCACCTCTTCCTCTCCCAGTAATTCCACCTCCTGCTGCATTTGGACTTACAAAGGATGCCTAAATGGAGAAGCTCTTTCAGTGGATGGATGCTCGTGATGGCAAGCCCCTTCTACATATTTCTTTGCTCAGAATTTTTCTACCTATGGGGATTCTCCGAAGTACAAGCAAAAGGGCAAAGGCAAAGATCCAGTTGATATTCCTGTTGATGATTAAGTCTGTTTTTATGTTGATGAAAGGGGGAGAACTTGGTTGTTTTTGAATTTGAATTTGTTTTAAGTTGGTTGTTCTGAATATTTTGTGGTTGACTATGTGTTTATTTGGTATATTTGTGGTTGTTTGAATATTTGGCATATTTGTGGATTACTTAAAATAGTTGGGATTTATTTGATATTTGATATATTGTCCATAAGGACCATAACTTGCCTTGATTTATTCTCAGACTATTGGATTATATTGTTTGCATGGTCTATATAAGTGTTTTTGACATGGGGAGACAGCAATAGCTTGATTGACATTCAAAAATGTTCATCATCATAAAAAAGGGGGAGACTGTTAATCCCAGATTTTTAGGATGATATTTTTGAATAAGTCTTCGAATTAAATCATGGAGATTTGATTCTGAGTTTCCATATATGATTGATATATCTATTGCAGGACATATATTGTTAGGTCCGGAATAACGTAGAAGGGGGGTTGAATACGTTATTTAGCAATATTTTGATTTTTGATGTGAATATGAAATCAAAAATACTGAATCGAAATAACATAATTATTTGGGAATATCTTTGAATAGATAAAACCCGGAGGTTTGTTACACAATCCAATCCTATGGATCAGCTACAAAATCAAACACTCCTAAGGATAGTTTAGGCACGAGGATCTTCTACCCGACACTTCCTTAAAGCGGGCTAAGCCGACTTTCCTACTAGATGGACTGTCTAGCAGCTTACACAGAGAAGATATAAGAGAGAGAATAGAAAGTTGTGTGTTGAGTTGTGTTTTGAAATGAAATACAACAGACCTATTTATAGGTTTTAGAAAGTCACTATGTTATACTATTCCAACAACTCCCGCGGGCCCCACCAGCCACTTTTTGAATAGTACCACTATTCATCACCTACCGAAAACGTGTCTGCTGAAATTTTCTTTTCACGTGGGCCCCACCAGCCACTATTTGAACATTACTATTCACGTGGGCCCCACCTGCATAGTAATCACTATTTGCATAGTAACTACTATTTTCACAGTAACCTCGCATAGTAATCTTGCATAGTAACCGTGCATAGTAATTTTGCATAGTAATCGTGCATAGTAACTTTGCATAGTATTACTATTTTTTGCTGCTTCTTTTGGGCTTCTCTCTTCTGTTTAAAATATTCTGCTTGAGATATTATGTATGTCCTTGATCGTCAATAGGCTTTGACAATTCTTTCTTTGAATTAATGTGTTGATCCTTCTCGTATGTGCTGACAATTAGTGCACTGGTCTGGTTCACAAGTGACTAGCACTGATCTTGATCTTCACACCTTCGTTGCATTCCAATTAATTAGCCTGCAGCAGTATCTTCAATTAATTGATCATGTTAATGAACTTCTTTCAGTGACTTGATCCTTGTTGGTGCATGTTCTTCAAATTTCACGATCCCTGTATAGAGTTAATATTATTTATCTTTTATCCTAGTTGAGTTATATATGTCCTCTATTACATATTACATTACATTATGCTTTACAATCTCCCCCTATTTGATTGTTAGGGTTTGACAAGCAAATTCCTAGAGGATAACTCAACTGATACAAAAAATAAAATACAAAGATAAATAATATTAAAGTACATTCTGGATCATATATACATTTTCCAGATTTCCAAGTGCAAGACAATTGTTCCTCTAGACTGAACATATCTTCAAGTTTGCCTTTGCTTTCTTTCCACATAGCACTGATACTCCCACTAGCTTTTCTTTTCCCAAAATAAAGTTAATTATGTGTCAACAACCTTTTCCTTGCCCTTACGCCTAATAGATTTTTCTTGATCATCCACCTTCTCCCCCTCAGTTGGGTTATCCTCCAGAGTAGTAGGATGTGGAGTTGGTAAATTAGACGAAGTTGTCTTCCCCAAGGAATGAATTGCATGACTAAACTGGGATGCCATGGACCTTAATTGAACCTGGAATGCATCATGTTGAATAAGTTGAAAATTTTTGATTTGTGCAATGGACTTACAGATATTTTGCAACTCTTTCTCCATTGTTTGGACCCGTGTAAGGAGTCTTCTATATTCTTTTCTGGTTACAGGTGCATGTGGTTGAGTAGGTTGCTCACTCGTGCGTTCTACAGGTGTTTCACTCAACACTCTATATTCACTCGGTTTAGTGGTTTGGGTTACACTTACATGTTATGTTTGTGTTTCCCTCAACTCTCCTCCAGAGCTTCCACCGATATGTGTACCTACAAATGAAATCATCCTAGCCCCTTTTTCAGAGGTCACGGATGGTGCAATGAAAATTCATGAGCTTCCGTCCTCGCGTGAAGCGAGTTGCTGACCACTGGTAAAAAGTGGTAAATCTCGAAAGAGATCCAGAGATTTTCCCTCTGGGAGGTTAAACTTGAATCGATTAAATGGCACAAAACCTAAGTTTCCCTCGTACATCTGTGAAGACACTTGGTTCATAAAAGAACCTCCTACCAATGGAACTTTCCGTAAAATGGAAGATTCACTATCAGTTATCGAGGTAGGTAATTCCACCTCGAATGCCTGTGAAGGCATTTGATCTTTAGAAAGATCATCAACCACTCTTATGTTCCGTGAAATGGAACTCAAGATAGTTGCTCCCGTCAATTCAACCTCATTTACATTTGCACTCATTGGATAAGAAAAAATTGTTTCACTAACAGTTGCCGTTACCTCAGGTTCATTGGGTTTACTCCGTTTAGAATGAGGTAGAGCGGCTGATGTAACTAACTCCTTATGTGGTGCTGCTGAGGCACTATCTCCCTCAATAATGTGAATAACTGGTCGTTTAAGTGATAATTGAGGTGTAGGAGTTTGTTGTGTTTGTGTTTGCATATGTAGAATAGGCTCTTCGACATGTGTTAGAGTCAGTGGGATTTCCTGCTCTTGGTCGGGTAAGATGGCCACTAGGGGCTGTAGAAATTGTATTTCCTGTGACACAATAGGGAATACAGAGGTTGGAATAGCAGGGATTGAAATATTACCTTGTCGTATACCTGCTCTCACTAGTCTTGGTAACAACGGAAGTGGGACAGTCTTTAGATATTCAGTTAGGACTGTAGGCACATCCGTATATTTCTTTTTGCTTATGTAATTAATTACATTCGTCTTCATGGAAGAACATTCCATCTTTTAACCATTTTCCAAGCGTACCCTGTCTTCAACATTCAAAAAATCATTTAATATTAGCTGTAGAAACCTTGGATATAGACATTTGACATTTTGAGTCTGAACATCTCTTGTTCCCAAGTGTTTCATCTTTAAAATGATTTGACCAAGTACTATTTTTCCAAAATTTATCCTCAAATTGTTGGCGACCGCATACCCTATTTTTTGAATAAATTCAGGTATTCGATCTTGATTTGTTCTATCTGAGGAAAAAACATGGTTAATAGTGTGAAAGAAGAAATTCCAATACTGGGTTAGAAACATTCTTGAAAGAGTACCAGTATTGAAATTGCCATCTTGGTACCTTATAAAATGAAAGAACATTTCAATCTGTTCAGGTGTAGGATTAGAAACGAGATTTTCAATAGGAAAATGAAGAATTCGATTAACATCTCGTTCAGTGACCCTAATCGACCTACCAAACAGTCGATATGTGATTGCACACCCGTCCTGTCCAGAAGTGTTAACCGCACTGCAATATAGTTCACGCAATGCATCATGGTTAAGCTGCACTGGTGTAACTAAAGCATAGTGAATTAATGAATGTTCATTCAAAAATTGTGTCCAAGCCCGAAATTGCTCATCCTGAATGGTTTCGATTTGCTGAATGGAAATAGGATTAACTTTAGCAACTAAAAAGCTTCCCTGCAATGCCATTTTCAAAACTATGAGAAAATTCAAAAACAAGAGTTAATTTTTATAAAGGATGATGTATAAAGCAAGAATATGAAATCTGATCTAAAAACCACCAGCTAGATTGAGAGATATTTCCGATCAAAGCTCGAAATATTAAGCAATTGTGTGTATATGCTCTGTATATCTGAAAATGATGATGTTAAACACAAACAAAAACTCATCATTTATAAGGTTTCAAGGTTTAGTGGGTTAGGTGTAATAGTGATAGGTTAAGTATGAAAAACTAACACCGCTCAATAATTTCTCACCTAACACCCTAATTAGCCGAAAAAACATCTTATCGCCGAAACCTGTCGGCCGAAAAACATCTTATCACCCAGACCTATCAGCCTATAAACATATACACATATTTAATATTTCTGATTATTATGGATTTAAAAATAATCATGCAGTGAATCAAGAAATAATCCACAATAATCAGATAAACTCATAATTAAATAGACATAAAATTAACAAAATATCATTAATTGATATATGTCAATAAAATATTTATCAAATTATGCTACAATTAACACAATTATTTACTAACTAATTACCATAAAATATAGCATTTATAAGCATGATAATTAATATAGAGATAACTATAATATGAAGACTGCATGCAAATAAATTCACATGTCCTAAACATATGGACATTTAAGAATACTTGTGAACTTATAACAAATTGCAGTTATTGATTATCCAAAATTAATTAGACAGATTTAACATCCCAAGTTCACCAACTAACCTGGAGAAAGTGGATTCATCCAGTGGTTTAGTAAAGATGTCTGCAATTTGTTGATCTGTGGGAACAAAATATAATACCACAGTTCCATTCATGACATGCTCTCGTAAGAAATGATACCTGATATTAATATGCCTAGTCCGGGTATGTTGAACTGGATTGTTGGCAATGGCAATGACACTCGTGTTGTCACATAAAATTGGAATTTTGTCCAACATGAGTCCATAGTCCTGAAGTTGATTCCTCATCCACAGGATCTGAGCACAACAACTACCTGCCGCAATGTATTCTGCTTCGGCTATCGAGGTAGATACTGAGTGTTGCTTCTTGCTGTACCAAGATACCAACCTCCTTCCTAGAAACTGACAGCTTCCAGAAGTACTTTTCCGATCAATCTTACAACCTGCGAAGTCAGAATATGTATAGCCAACTAGGTCAAAACCTGTTCCTTTAGGGTACCAAATCCCAAGATTGGGGGTTCCCTTACGGTATCTGAAAATACGTTTAACAGCTATAAGATATGACTCTTTAAGGTTAGCATGAAATCTAGCACATAAACAAGTTGCGGACATAATATTTGGTCTACTAGCAGTTAAGTACACGAGAGAGCCGATCATACCTCGATACTTCGTGATGTCAACTGACTTACCAGATTTGTCTTGATCAAGCTTGACATCAGTTGGCATTGGGGTCTTGGCAGTAGCTGCTTCTTCCATCCCATACTTCTTCAGAAGATCCTTTATGTATTTTGATTGGCAGATGAAAATACCATCAGGCTTCTGAACAACTTGAAGTCCAAGGAAGAAGGACAACTCACCCATCATGCTCATCGCGTACCTACTCGGCATTAGCTTAGCAAATCTCTTGCATAGCAAACCATTAGTAAAACTAAATATTATATCATCCACATATACTTGCACCAGAATTATATCATTTTTATGCTTTTTATGAAAGAGAGTTTTTTCGATGATACCTCTTGTAAAACCATTTTCAAGTAAGAACTTGGAGAGAGTATCATACCATGTTCGAGGGGCTTGCTTGAGACCATAGAGAGCTTTGAAGAGAAAGTACACAAAACCTTCAAATTTCTTGTCTTCAAACCCAAGGGGTTGTTCAACATAGACTTCTTCTTCTAGATCTCCGTTCAAAAATGTACTCTTCACATCCATCTGAAAAACCTTAAAATTGGAGTGTGCAGCAAATGCTAAGAACATCCTGATTGCTTCAAGCCTTGCAACTGGAGCATAGGTTTCATCATAATCAATTCCCTCTTCTTGAGAGTAACCCTTTGCTACCAATCGAGCCTTGTTCCTCGTAACAATACCGTTTTCATCCAGTTTATTTCTAAACACCCATCTAGTGCCAATTATAGATTTATCTTTTGGTCTTGGCACCAGCTTCTAAACTTTTTTCCTTTCGAACTGATTGAGTTCTTCATGCATTGCAGTTACCCAATTTGGATCATCAAGAGCTTTATTAACCTTTTTAGGTTCAATTTGAGATAAAAATCCTGCAAAATTGCATTCATTCTGTGTTGCTCTTCTAGTCTGTACACCCTTGTCCGGTTCACCAATGATCTGTTCAAAGGGATGCGCTTTACTCCATACCCTTTGTCTTGGAAGATTTGATCTTGATGATTCCCCAAGTTCATAATTGTGTTGAGTGTGGTGACTAGTAGAACCAAAATCATTGTTTGATCCCCCTGAGTTGTTGCTTTCAGAGTTTGATGAATCATAGTTTAATGAATCAGCAGATGCATTCTTTGATGTTTCTTCACTTGATTGGGGTTCATTTTCATCATTTACTTGCTCCCCCTCAACATTTGCTGCTGTCTGATCTACTGGTATAGATTGAACAATAGAGTCTGATAGAGTATCAGAATTTTGTAGATTAGCATTTATTTCTTCATTCTCAAATCTCAGCTGGTCATGTTCATCAAAATCTTCAAGTCATGTTATCTTCTTATCATCAAAAGACACATGCATAGATTCCATGACCACTTTTGTTCTCAGATTGTAGATTCTGAATGTTTTTATCGATAGTGGGTATCCAACAAAGATTCCTTCATCAGCTTTTAATTCAATTTTGGAAAGCTGTTCTGGATGATTCTTAAGAACAAAACATTTACATCTAAACACATGAAAGTACTTCAGGTTCGGCTTCTTATTTTTCACCATCTCATATGGTGTTTTACCATGCTTGTTTATGAGTGTAGCATTCTGTGTGAAACAAGCAGCTTGCACGGCTTCAGCCCAGAAGTAAGTTGGCAGCTTTGCTTCATCAAGCATGGTCCTTGCAGCTTCTATGAGAGTCCTGTTCTTTCTCTCTACTACTCCATTTTGTTGTGGAGTTCCAGGTGCAGAGAATTCTTGTTTCTTTACAAAACTCTTCCATGGCTACATTCTTGAACTCAGTGCCATTATCACTCCTTATGATTTTCACTGTATGCTTACATCCTTTGTCCATTTGTCTGACATGCTCTGTTAAGATTGATGCAGTTTCTTCTTTCTTGTGCATGAAATACACCCATGTATATCTGGTGTATTCATCAACAATAACCAAAGCATATATTTTCTTTCCAGTAGACATTATATTTACTGGACCAAATAAATCAACATGCAATAAGTGATATGGCTCAAGAATTGAGGATTCAGTCTTACTTTTGAATGAAGTTTTCCTTTGTTTTGCCTTTTGACATGAGTCACATAGGCCGGAGTAAAAACTGATTTGGGCAATCCTTTCACAAGATCTTTCTTCACTAGCTCATTATAATGCTGTTGAAATTCAGTTGAGAAGGTCTCTTGTGCCAATCCCAGCTTTCTTCAATTGATGCTCTACTCAGTAGACAGATTGCAGAGCTTTTAGAGTTTGTTGAAAGCTTGGCTTCATAAATGTTACCATGCCTGTATCCCTTTAGAACAACTTTGCCTGTAAATTTCCTTATAACTTCACAGTGTTCTTCAAAAAAATCCACATGATAACCTCTGTCATAGATTTGACTCACACATAGCAGATTATGTTTGAGTCCTGAGACTAGAGCTACAGGTTCAATGATGACATTCCCAAGATTGATATTGCAATATCCCAGAGTCCTTCATATGTTGCCATCTCCATAAGAAACACTTGGGCCAGCTTTCTCCACAAATTCTGATAGCAGGGCTTTATTTCCAGTCATGTGTCCTGAGCATCCACTGTCTAGAACAAGGATATTTTTTATGTTACCCTGCAATCACAAAAACCACTAATGATTAGTTTTAAGGACCCAGACTTGCTTGGATCCTTTGGCCTTATTAAGTTTGTTAGCTTTTGCAATAGAAGTCTTATCAGAGTTTGTGCTAACATTCTTTTTATCAGAATTTATACATGTAGAATCAATCTTGAATTTATTCAATGAGTGTTTAAGTTCATAATAATCATAATACAAATTATGATACTCTTTGCATGTATAAATAGAATGCCAAATATTGCCACAGTGAAAACAAGGATTCTGTGGCTCAAACCTAACTGAACCACTCTTAACTCCTGACTTAGGAGGTATAGAATTTATATTCTTTCTGCAAAAATTAGCAAGATGGTTAGGATTTCCACAGTTGTGGCATTTCTTCCTAGGAGCATTGGGAATAGGCATATAGTTATTGCTTTTATTGATGCCTACCTTTCCATTTCTGTTTTTCATAGGTTCTTTTACCTTGTTCACTCTTTTTATCTCCTCCAGCTTGTGTTTAAGCTGTTTCGGAGACATTAAACTAATATTTACTGATTTGACTTCATCCTGTTTTGGTTTGTCAGATTTTGGTACAAACCTCATATGATTAAGTTTGGGTTTTGCAGCCTTTTCAGTAAATACAGGTTTAGAGGTCTCAGCTTCTAGGTTGGCAGTTTTCTTTTTATCAGTGTAACCTAGACCTTCTTTCCAACAATCATTCTCTATGATAATCTGAGTAGTTTTACCAGAGTTAGTCCAAGTTTTAATAATGTTTCTTTCTTTAGCAAGTTCAGATTCAAGATAAGCATGCTTTTTCAATAATTCGGTTTTAACAATAATAGCATCATCTCTCTCTTTCTGAATTTTTAACATCTGGACTAATTATAATTCTAGATAGTCATTTCTCTTTCTAAGGTCTAGACTTTCAGATTTTATTCTTTCATTTTCTAAAGTCTGATCTCTGTAGCTAACATGCAAGTTTTTAAGAAAGAGTCTTAACTCAGATATATCAGTAGTATCAAAAGCTTGAGTAGAATGAGGTACATTGGTCTCAGTAGCTTCAGAGATACTATCAGCATTTGCCATCAAGGCATAGTTCACCTCATCTTTAGAGTCTGAAGTGTCAGCCCAATCCTTCTTCTTTGTGATGTAAGCTTGACCTTTATCAGCTTTGGCTTTCTTGCACTCAGGTGCAAAATGTCCTTTCTTACCACAATTATAGCATCTGATCTTTGGCTTGTCCACTTTCCCAAACCTGCCTTCCTTTTCCTAAGCTTTTTTGCTTGTTGTTGGAGTTTGTGTTTTCTCTGTCATGATTGTATAGCTTTTTGGATCTTAACTGTTGTATAATAACAGAGTGGCTCTGATGCCAATTGTTAGGTCCGGAATAACGTAGAAGGGGGGTTGAATACGTTATTTATCAATATTTCGATTTTTGATGTGAATATGAAATCAAAAATACTGAATCGAAATAACACAATTGTTTGGGAAATATCTTTGAATAGGTAAAACCCGGAGGTTTGTTACACAATTTAATCCTATGGATCAGCTACAAAATCAAACACTCCTAAGGATAGTTTAGGCATGAGGACCTTCTACCCGACACTTCCTGAAAGCGGGCTAAGGCGGCTTTCCTACTAGATGGACTGTCTAGCAGC
The DNA here is from genome assembly GCA_037693485.1 of Kitagawia praeruptora. NCBI lineage: Eukaryota > Viridiplantae > Streptophyta > Magnoliopsida > Apiales > Apiaceae > Kitagawia > Kitagawia praeruptora. The sequence continues at coordinate 160,107,243 of CM075344.1, read as the reverse complement.
TTACACAGAGAAGATATAAGAGAGAGAATAGAAAGTTGTGTGTTGAGGTGTGTTTTGAAATGAAATACAACAGACCTATTTATAGGTTTTAGAAAGTCACTATGCTGTACTATTCCAACAACTCCCGCGGGCCCCACCAACCACTTTTTGAATAGTACCACTATTCATCACCTACCAAAAACGTGTCTACTAAAATTTTCTTTTCACGTGGGCCCCACCAGCCACTATTTGAACAGTACTATTCACGTGGGGCCTACCTGCATAGTAACCACTATTTGCATAGTAACCGTGTATAGTAATTTTGCATAGTAACCTTGCATAGTAATCGTGCATAGTAACTTTGCATAGTATTACTATTTTTGGCTGCTTCTTTTGGGCTTCTCTCTTCTGTTTCAAATATTCTGCTTGAGATATTATGTCTGTCCTTGATCGTCAATAGGCTTTGGCAATTCTTTCTGTGAATTAATGTGTTGATCCTTCTCGTATGTGCTAACACTTAGTGCACTGGTCTGGTTCACAAGTGACTAGCACTGATCTTGATCTTCACACCTTCGTTGCATTCCAATTGATTAGCCTGCAGCAGTATCTTCAATTAATTTGAATACATGGAATCTTTTGGCCCTTCAACTGAATCATCTGTACATCTTATTCTGTCACTGAGGCTTGATCATGTTAATGAACTTCTTTCAGCGACTTGATCCTTGTTGGTGCCTGTTCTTCAAATTTCACGATCCCTGTATAGAGTTAATATTATTTATCTTTTATCCTAGTTGAGTTATATATGTCCTCTATTACATATTACATTACATTATGCTTTACATATATAGTATTTATTGCAGGTCATATATTATGGGATATCTCTCAAGGATATCATAAGATTTGATTGTTATTCAAATCCTAAAAAGAGCCGTTGCTTTATTGATTGATTATCTAATAATTAATTTGTGCTAGATTGATTCTTATTGCAACAGCTATAATTTCAAGGATTCATCTCTAACGGCTACATATTCTTGTGCTATATAAAGAAAATCTTTTGGAAAGAAGAGGAACAACTCAACACATCTGCAATACAACTTCTTACAAAGACTATCAAGCTCATACACTTCGTACAGAAGTTCAGTTTATAGAGTTGTAATCTTATATTCATTTTATACATACTTGTGCCGGGTTGTGGCAATTAGATAGGGTTGCAAGTCATAAGCCAAGGTAGCCAGTGGGCTAGGTAGCAGGTTTGCTAGGTGACAGTTGTGTCAAGGGAAGGGTTCTTCCAAGAGGCTTTAAACTTGTAATCGGGAAAGATTGTAAGCTTTATATTATTGTTATAATAATATAATCTCTGTGCTAGTTGGCATAGGGACTTGGATGTAGGCCATAGATTGGGTAGGGGCCGAACCAAGTGAAAATTCCTGGTGTTCTTGCTTTATTTTCTGTCATTTACTTACTGTTGTTTATTTATTCTGTTAGTTAATTGGGACACTCTCACACACAAAAGAGACAGTCTCATTATCATTTGAGACAGTCTCATTTACTTGGCAGTTAATCGTATTGTGCTACTCGATTTATAGGTGTATCCTCTATCGTCCCAGGTCATGGGTTCGACTCTCGCTCACCCCGAAAATTATCTTAGAACAGGTACTAAATTGTAAGGCATATAAGCCTACATAGTCAAAAAAAAAAACTATAGTAAACTTATCATAATAAGCATCATTTTAATAATAAATTGTAAATTCATTACAATAAATATCAGTTTGGATATCATCATTTACTAACCCTAAAGAGGGAAGGAGTATAAATGGTACGGTTAACATGGCACGTAACAGTAATTAATTCAAAATTCATTTTTAAATTTTGAAACTTCTATAATTCCTTACCAAACCCTAGCATCATAATCACAGAAATAATCACTTTAATTTCAATTATAAACAGTAAATACTAGTCCAGAATCCTTACCTTATTAACAGTATGTCAGACTATAATAGCACCTCAGATCACCGGTATGCTCACCCTTCCATACTGCGCCTAACTGCATCCATGCTTCACGGCGTCTTACTTGGCCAGGCTTTACGAGCTTCAACGGAATATCCTCCAGGATGCTACTTACTAATCCTAAATACTGCTTTAGATAATAATTATAGGACTAACAGATACTATTTATAATCTTAAAATAATAATTCTGAAAATATGATACTATATATTGGCAGAAATTATAGAAGAGAAAGAGGTTTAGCTAGACATAGCAAATAAAAGAACTTTAGAGAAATTTTATTGCTTCAGAATTTTCGATGGTTTACACATTACAATGAGCTCCTTTTATAGGCAGCTTCTTACAACATAAATTACAACCGGTTCTTCACCGTTTCTATTCAAGATTCTCTCAGTACATAATTTTCAAAAATGCATATCACTTCATATCACTTCATGCCTGCCATGATCTTTATCTTTGCTTGTTTTTTCCTCCGTCTTCAAAAGATTCCATCTTCTTTTTCTATGGCTTCTGTCTTGTCATCTTTTTCTTTTATTTGTGGTCGTCCAGCTGCTTCTTGCATGTAATATGGTAATATAATGATATTATGGACCTATTGTAGCTTAACTACATTTGGCCTATTATTATTTCATGGGCCCTAGTAGTTGAACTACATCGGGTTTATCAGTATCATTGGAAGGGATCATGAGATCTTTCTTCTTTTATGGTGATATTTGTATTATTAGTTCCGCTGACAGTACTGAGAACGGGCCTTTTTCTTTGACCTGAGATTACATGATAATGTTCTATTGTTTGTTTTGCATGAGTATGTTGGAGACGAACAATTCTGTCTCGCATCCTTTCCAATTCCATGGTATCTCTTGATATAGTTTCATTGTCATAATAAATGGTAATAATCTCTTCAACTGTTCCACCTTTACTAATACCTATGCCTTTAGCTTTTCCAGCTCTTATCATATCATCAATTTTACCTTTCAAGGTGGATAAACCAATAGCATGCTTCATACATAACCAGTCCTGGAAATTTACAAGGGTACAAGGTGGTGGTAGGGTTAAATCAGCATAATCACCTTATATTTCTTTCTTTCCCATCCTGAATAATTGACAAATTACTATAGGTTTCCCTGTTCAGTCTGTAGATGCATTAAATATTTGTATTCCATAAGTTCCATTTCCATAGGATGCTATCATGGCTTTAACAGATTCAACCATAAGTGATGGTAATTTGGAAATACTATACAAGGTTTCATCTACCATTATTTTGTCAATAAATCCATATGTAAATAGTTTTTCTACCACATCTGGATTTGCTAGCTCAGAACATAAATATCTGGGATATTTACTAAGTTTCAAGCTTCTCAGGATATTCATATTCTTTTTATAATCATAAAATTTCATGATCTTTTCATAAGTTGTCAATACTTCAGAAGGATATTTAAGCTTATCACTCATGGTTATTTCAGGTGATATTGTAGGTGATATCTGGGATGTGTTTGATGTCGATGGCATAGTTGCAAGTTTGGATGTAAAGGATTGAGATTTTGTAGTAGGGCTTTGTAGGGTTTTCATTCAGTTTTTTATAGCTTCATTCAAGGATTCCAAGAGATGTTTGTTTTCTTGTACCTTGACATCTATCTCTTTATGTAACCGAGCAATGGTTTCATGATTTTTGGTAATAGCATTTGTAACATCGCTAATATATTCTTCAAAATTATTATTTGTCATCTTTGTACCTGCTAAGAAAATCAGCTAGAACATTTTTAGTACCAGATATATTTTTAACAATAAAATCATAACAACAAAAGAATGACTGCCATTTTCTTCTTTTATTTAATTCTGGTAATAAATCATTTTATTAGTAATAAATGCCTTTACCTGAGTATTATCATTTCTAACTATGAATTTTACTGGTAACAAATGATAATGAAATTTCTTTATTCCAAATTTTACTGCTAATAATTCTTTTTATTTATATGGTAATTCATTTCATTAGGTTACCATGTTCCTCCTGCATATCCACAGATAAGAGGTTTTTCTTTATCAATATCATTTTGTTCATAAGCTTTGAGGACCGCTCCCCATCCTATATCACTTGCATCAGTAAATAATTCTAATTGATCGGTTTCTATGGGTATTCTATGCTTTGGTAAATTCTTCACCTTTTCTTTAAGGGTTTTAACTGCTTTATCATGTTCTTCCATCCATTGAAAGGGTTTTTTATTTTTTTGTTAATTCTTGCAAAGGTTTTCTTAATTGTGGTAAATCTTTTATATAATCTGCGGCATAATTAATTATTCCTAAAAATTGTTGAACCTCTTTCTTATTTTCTAATTTGTCTTTAAAATTTTGTATTTTCGATACTATATGATTTTGTAATTGTACTCCTTCTTTATCAATAATATATCCTAAATATTCTATTTTATTCTTAAATAATTCTTATTTCTTTTTAGAAATTAATATTCCATGTTGTTTTACAATTTCTATAAATTGATCTAAATGTTTTATATGATCTTCTAGGGTTTCACTATATATTAATATATCATCTACATAGACTATACAGAAGTCTTTTAATTTTCTAAACACTTGATTCATCCTTCTTTGAAATATTTGTGGGGCATTTTTAAATCCAAAAGGAAGTACCATCCACAGTGACCTTGAGGCGCACTAAAAGCTCTTAGACACCTTGATTCTTTTGTGAATTTTATTTGCAAAAATCCACTTTTACAATCAAATTTACTAAACCATTTTTATTTCCAAAAATATTAATAATATTTCTTTTATATGGTAAAAAGTATCCATCAAATACAATCTTTTTATTTAATTCTCTATAATCTATTACCATCCGATCCTTACCTCTTTTTTGTTCACTATGTTTTCTTACTAAAAAAGCAGGACTACTACGTGGACTTTTACTTTCTTGTATTATTTTCATTTCTAATAATTCATTTATCTGGGTTTCGAATTCTTTTTGATTAGTTGGGCTATATCTAATAGGCTTAGATCTTATTATATCATTAGGATTTATTAGTTTTATTTCAGCATATATTTTTTCTTTATCCCATAATTGTACTGGATTTTCTCCAAAATTTGGTTTTAATAATTCTTGATATTTAGTTATTAGTTCTTGTAAATTATTATTTCTATCAATCATTAGGTTATGTATCATTTTTATGCCTACTGGTAATATTCTTTTTAATACTATCCATTTATTACATGGAGTTTGTAAACTTAAAGTATCTGAAGTTACTACTTGAGTTTTAAAGTAATCTAAGAAATTATTTCCTAATAATATTGATTGTTTCATATTATTTTCTTGATATATTAAGGGAAGTTTAAATATTGTTTTATTCAGTAATATTTTCATAATTTCTGCAATTGTATCTAGTTCTTTTCTTTGTTCATTAAATCCTGTCACCCTTGTTCTATGTAATTTTGATCTTTTCCATTTATGTTGGATTAATACTCCTTCTTTAGCTAAGCATAAATCTGCTCCACTATCTATAAATATTTTTTGTTTTATCATTTTTTCAGGTTTATATTCTACATATGCTTCCACATAAATTGCTACCATTATTCTGAGTTACTATCGGTAGAATAGTCATTTATCTATTCTTGTTCCGTTTCACTATTATCATTATCATTATCTTCATAAAAGCTTCATATTTATACCATTTATCATTATCTTCTTTTATTTGTTACAGATTCATTATAAATTGTGATGAATTAATATATTTTACATTTTTTTTTTAATTTAGGGCATTTATTAGCATAATGGCCTTTTTCATTATAATTCCAACACATACATTCAATCATTTTATCTTTTCCTTTATTATTAGGTTTTCTCCTAAACTTTCTTTTGTTTCTAAATTTATTTATAGTATTATTAGTATTTCTAAATTTCATAAATCTTTTCCTTTTATATTTATTATAATAAGAATTATAGTTTTTAGGTTTATAATCTTTACTATAACTATTATATTTTTGAGTCTTTTTCCTATATTTTTTCTTATATTTTTTATATGGTTTTTGATCACATTCAAATACTAATCTTTTTTCAGTTAATCCACATATTTCTCTTAATCCTAATTTTTTTATCTTTCTTAACCTTTTGTTGTATTCTATATTCCTCATATTTTCTCATAAGATATCCTCTTAATACTCTTATTTTTTCTCCTAAGGTATTTTCTCTTGGTTCTAATTTATTGTATTCTTTTGTTATTTCAGTATTATATGGACTTGGTAAATGATCATAATATAATTGTTGATATACTAGACTTTCTTCACGTAGAAATCTAGCTTCATAAAAGAATTTGGTAAAACTTATTGTATACTCTGTTAATTTATTTATTTTACAACATTTCATATTATTTAAATTCATTATTATTTATATTTTCCTTTCTACTAACACTTGATCTCTGGCTACTATCCATGGTTCTCCTAACAATTCTCTTTTTAATATCATATCAAATATTTGTAACATAGATTTCCAATCTCCAACACTTCTCATTACTTCAATTCTTAATTGATAATCTATAGATTCTATCCAATATGCAACCTTTCCTATTAATGTTTTAGATATTAGATCATAAATATATTCTAGATTATTAGTATGAGTAGAACTCATTAAAACTATATAAGTTCCAAGATTCCAATCTGTTATTCTTCTGCTAATTTCTTGTTCTTCATACACATTATCTAAATCTAGGAAATAACCATTTAAATTAACACCTTGTGACATTGATCCTACAAATTCTTTGAATTCTGCATGTTGTCCAATTGGTATATGTTTGGGTATTTTGTTACTACCTCTTGTTATTACTTTTAAATTTGGGTCGGATATTTCTGTTTCTATTGGCTCATCACTTTCAGGTTCTTCTTTTATTATTGCACTTACATTATTCATTTTTCTTAAAGCTTGCATTATTTGATTATTTTCTTTTTCTACTTCTGATCCTCCTTCACTTTCTGATTCTTCTATAAAATTTACATATTTTTTATTGGAACTATCATTTGAATTTTCTGAATCACTAGTTGTATTTTCATCATTCTTTTGAGAACTTTCTCCAATAATCATTTTTTCTTTTCCTCTAAATATCTTAATTTCTTTTTTTAAAAAATTTAATTCTTTTTTAGTTTCTTCCATTTCTTGATATAATTCATATGTTATTTGTTTTAATTCTCTTTTAGTTTCTTTTAGCTCTTTTTTAACAGTTTTATGTTTGTCTTTATATTTTTCATATTTATTAAACCATTCTTCATTAGTTTTTTCTCTAAGTTTATTATTTTCCTCTTTTACTTTTTCAAACTCTTGTTCTTGTTTTTCTAATTTTAATTTTAAATATTCTATAGTTTCTTTTTCTTCTTTAGTTATACTAACTTCTATATTTTTTTATTCTTTTCTTATTGGCTCATACTTATACCTGTCTCTTTCTAATATTTCTTTTTCATGATTTCTAAGAAATGTTATTACATTATATTCTTATTTATCCATTTTAAAACTTTCCTTCTTTTTGTAAAAAAAATAAATTTTTTAATACTTTATCTGATGATTCTGTTATTTTGGGTTTCATTTTACTTATATCCATCATAATAGATTCTTTGGTTATTCTCCAAGCATTTATGGGTACCATTTCTTCTAACTCTTTTTGTACCACAAAAAATTTATATGATATGATTTATTGACAATAAATGTTTGTTGATGACCGTCAACTTATGTTCGAACAACTTATGTTCAAACACAGCTTAACAGTTTTGTGATTAGTCATGCTCAAACCTGATTAGTCATGCTCAAACCTAATGAACTTATTTTTCAAGGAAACATGTTAATTGTAATTATGCGGTTATTTGGGTCATCTTAAAATAAGTTTTTATAGACTTATTTTCGGATAAAATTTTTATATTTTGATCACTTTTTATTATACAAATAATTAATATATGTTTGAGATTTCATAAATTGTAAAAACAATATTTTTTTCCAAAAAAATTAAAAATCTTAGCTTATTTCTAAAAAAATAAGTTTACCTAAATATCCCCTCTATTATAACATGTCATATCTTTAACAGATGTGAGCGTAAGTTATTGTACGAATACGATATGAAGAATGGTCTGCTTTACCAAACCCCGACGGGTCAACGCTTGCAAATTGTATTTCCAAAAAAGGATGTACTAGTACATAAAAAATAAATTTTATAAAAAATATCAGAATTTTATTGGTATTAATTAAGTTAATTATGATGAATTCTTCCATTCATCAAGGTTCTAAAAAATTTCGATCTAACCGCTTAATCCCCGATTAATTCTCTATAAAATAACCAAACGATTCGATTTTTGAAATCCGATTAATCCTATGAATTTATTTAAAATGATATGTTTAATTATAAATTAGATTGACATATTAAATATTATTATATTATCCGATTAATACTCAAATTAATCCCCGATTACACGATTAATCTTAAATCAGTAACTCAACCGATTTATACCGATTACCGATTTTTAGAATCATGTCATTCACATAAATTTCAACAATTAAAATATTTTAAAATGCTAAGTCATTCAAGTTATGTCATTCTTAAGCTTTATTTGGAAATATTTTTGGAATACGGAATATTACTCATTTTTATAATATTCATTTTGATAAAATTAAACTAAGATTTTTATTTATTGTATACAAATAGGATACAAAAAAATTACGATACATTTTGAATATATCGGATATATGTTTAAAATTAAGTATGATAATCCAAAATAAATTAGATATAAATTTTATCTTTAAATACTTAAAAATATGAAAAATTTAGCAAAAAAAAAACAAACGAAAATATACGGAACGATACCAGACGATCATTTTCCCGGTCTAGCACTTAATAGGAGTATACTAAGGTGTCTACTAGTGACTGCTAAGATCCATTTTCATTTCAATATGGTCGGACTCGCATGTGCGCTGCAGCCTGCAAGTTGGATTTCGATTAAAATTTAAATTGAACGTGAAAATTCGGCTCGATCACTTGAACTTATTTATAATAAGAAAATATTAAATTTACAAAAATGAAATTATTATACATGACTTTTGTAATTAATAAATTTAATCAGTTTTCAGAATTGTTTTTATCGTTGAATATGCGAAAATATTATGCTTGTTTAGATAGACAAGTTGAATAAACTCCGCATAATTTATAAATATTATGCTTGTTTAGTACTCCCTCTGTCCCATGTGATTCTTTACATGGGGCTGGGGCACGGAGATTAAGGATAGTGGATGTAATATTGTTAAAATAAATGAAGTAGTGGGTGTAATAGTAATTTTATTATTAAAGTAAGTAAAGTAGTGGGTGTAATAGTATAAAGTGTTGAAAAAGTGGAATGAAGTAGTGGATGTAATAATGTATTTTATTGTTAAAAGTTACTATTTTTAGTAATGTAAAGAATTGGTGGGACGTCCCAAAAAGGAAATTGTAAAGAAATGGATGGGACAGAGGGAGTAACTTCAATTAAAAGTTTGAATCTACTTATCCAACAATTCCACTCGTTTAAAATATTCAGGCTCGAATTCATTACGTATTAAATATCCGACCGACTACAACACAGATTAAAATATTCAGACTCGACGTCATTAGGCAACATTTTATTGATAATTTTGTTGATTAATTGCTACAACGTTGATTTTCAAGCAAGTCATGTCTTAATCTAAATAGGAGTATATTTATCTAACTCTAAGCTCTATATATGAACCTTCAAATCATAACTTGATTAGCGTGCAAATTACGTACTCCTCCGTCGGTTTTGATTTTTAAGTGATTAAATTGATCGATATTTGATTAAATATTAAAAATTATTTAATAATTATTTTTGAAAATTGAAAGTTACATTATAATATAAATTATATGTACTTTTTAATTATATAATTTTTTCCCAAATTTGATCAATCAAAAATCAAAAGGAACATATATTTTAGGACCAGGTCTTTTTAGTATGTGTCCAAGAACACCTAATAACAACCACTTTTTAATAAATTGACAAATTTTAATTGGTTAAAATTTTTGGTTGAAATTTTCGTGAATACATGAAAATCCATTATTATTATTAATGAAAATAAACCAATCAAAAAATGTTAATTAAGTTCTTATTATATGTTCTTGAACGCACATTAAAAAAACCGAATAATGAAAATGAAATCTTGACCCTATGTTAGTTTCACACTTTCACAACGTTTAAATTGTTTTTAAACCGGTCAAACTCAGAGGTTTCAATCGGTCGCGAACAAATAGCTTAAGTAAAAGTAAGCTCTCTTAAAACTTTGAAACCGATTGCAAAATTTTAAAAATTCAAAGTCTTGAATTTATGGAAACGATAAAATTTATCATACTTAAAAATTATTATTTTTGAAAACAAAAAGGTCATCATATCTTTGAAGTATATATTCGGTCCAGCTCGTTTTTTTTTTTGCTAAATGGTCCTTGAGACATTCCAGTATACAGTAAAACCTCTATAAATTAATAATATTGGGACCGAGATATTTTATTAATTTAGCGAGATATTATTATATCGATAAATTAATAATTTACTAATTTAAAGAGGTTTTACGTATGACCTTTAAATTTTCAAGTTCAAAGTTCTAGTTACAATGTATATTAGTTAGAGTCTTAGAGATGAAAAATAAATTACAAAAATAAGTTCCAAGGCACATGTACATTCACAAATTAATTGAATTTGAAGATGATTCAATAGCTTTGGAATCGGTCACTTGGAAAGAAGCATTGCAAGCGGCAACAACTCTTCGCAACTTTTTGTTGTAATACGAGAAGACAATGCCCATTACCCCAACTCTTAAGTGCAATGAGAAGATTTAAAGATGAACTCAATATAGATTTGAAGTTCAACAAAAACAAACTTTTTGTTGCAATATGAGAAGACAATGCCCCAACTCTTAAGTGCAATGAGGAGATTTAAAGATGAACTCAATATAGATTTGAAGTTCAACAAAAAACAAGTGACTATATATTCATTTTTTACTAGATAATCTTAGAATTTGGAATCTTTTAGTAATTATTAATTTACAGTTTCGTTGGGACTAATATATATATACTGGCATTTCAAAAAAGTTATTATCTAATTGTTTTATCGATTGAGATCCAATTTTATACTGGTCCCAAGTTGGGACTGGACAAATTATTAATTTTATCAAAATTATTAATGTATCGAGTATTAATTTAGAGAGGTTTTACTGTATTTTTCTGGTCTACCTCGTGCTCTTCAAATTGCGATTGAAACTGCAGGTTTCTGGGGAGCATGTTTTAGGCGTTGGATGTTTAGCGTAGCTTCTCAAGAAAATAAGTTTTTTATATTAAAATATATTTTTTTTAAAATGATAAGGTAACTCAAGTTGTTAGAGTTAATACACTAAATTTCAAAATTTAGTTGTTAGGTTTCGATTTTTATTCATTCCAAAATTTGTTAAAATATTTACTTCTTTATCAAATATATAAGTCTAACTATTTTTTTAAAAAAATAATTTTTTTGTACCAATGTTAAAAGTTAAAAAAAAGGTGAGAAAGGTAGGAAACTTTCTCTAAACCAATGATTAATGACTACTAAATTTTATAGGGAAAATGGATTAGTAGAACTAAAGTGGCGCCAAACATCTTAATACATTTTGAGTGCCAACCCACCGTGACTTACTGACTTCCCCATGATGAAAGCAATTATAGATGATGCCAAAGGCGTGTTTGGGTCATCCATTCCAGAAGTTGCCCCGCTACTTGCTCTTTTGCTGACTCGGACTCTCCAACCTTTTCTTTCTTCTTTTCTTGATGTATTCAAATTCTTAACATTATTATATACGTATGTAGAGTAACATTCTATGGAAAACCATCTTACGTGGAGAACCGTGGAGAACAACTTAAAATACATTAAAATTACCCTTTATATAAGGTTCCTGGCGGGGCCCCTTCACATAAAAGTCTTATGATTCTACCCTTTATCCATTCATCAAAAAAAGAAAATTTAAAAAAAAATTTAAAAATTTTTTAAAAAAATGTTGCCACGTCATCATTTTTTGAAAAAAAATTTAAATTTTTTTTTGTAATTTTTTTTATAAATAGATAGATGATAGAATTATAAGACTTTTTTGTGAAGATGCCCCTGCGGAGCCCTTATATATAAAGCAATTTTAATGCATTTTAAGTGGTTCTCCACAGTTCTCCATGTAAGATGGTTTTCCATGGAACAATGACCTACGTTATGTATTACAACAACGGGGATTTGTTGACCAATTTAATTTATGAATACTTTTGCCTTTACTTTTCAAGTTAAATTATTGTGTTATCCCTCGTAAAAGCAACTCCAATGAATTTTCCCTTCCTTAACCCCTAAAAAAAATATTTTTAAAAATATGAGGAACCAAAAGTATGATTTACTCCAATGATAAACCTTATATTGGTACCCTATTTTTAAAAATAATATTTAGTTAGTTTTTTGAAATTTAAAATTTGAACTAAATGCATTCTTTATAAAATAACCTAATGGCCTCCATGAATAAGTCCATTCTTCATTTATTCACCAAAAAATTATAGCGGGAGATGATAGGGGATGTAATTTGGTTCCTCACATGTAGGGTTCTATTTTTTCTCCCTCAAAATGTATTGGTAACAGGGGGTATTGTTGGAGCGTATTTTTTTGGGGGAAAATCCTAAAAGTGTCCACTGTCTAAATATAGGTAAGGGTTATGGGCCCTTTGGAGATGCTCTAATTATATAAGAACCAGGCTACTTATTCGCGCTTCGCGCGGTTTATAAATTTAATTTAAAATATTTAAAACAGATAAATTAATTTTTCTTATTTTTAAAAATTGATTGGTCTTTGATTTTTTTAAAATCAAATTGATTCAAAACAATCTACATGAATTATAAATTTGAAAATACTCTCATTATATATCTGAATTTTTGATTATCTTAAAAAATATCATAAAAAAAGTAGTAATTATAATACAAACGTAGTCTTTACGATCAAAAGTTATAAATATTAAATATATTAACACTTTTTTAAGACGACGCCCAGAACATACATGTTCAATAGTGGTGTAAGAATTTATTTAATTAGAATATTAATTTATTTAGACACTAACAACGTGTATATAATTTTTTATCAATTTAATCTACCGAAAAAATCGGATTTTTTCAATTTAATTGATTCGGTCATAACCCATGTGTAACATATTCATGTGTAAAAGCAAAAAACTATTTGTATTACCTTTATTAAAGGTGTAAAGCGAAAATTTATATATTTTCATAATTTATTACAATTTTCAGAATCACTAATAATAAAGATTGTCTAAAAAGTTAATGATCGTCTTTACTACAATTGTCCGACAAGAAATTGCAGTGGTATTCGATAGGGAATAAAAAAGAACGTAGTGTAAACAATTTTAAGTCGTCATTTTACCTAAAGATAAACTTAATTATATATGTTATTAATATTTAATATTGAAATAATAATCTGAAATAAAGTTTTCTAATTTTTTACATAAATAAAATATAATAAATTTAATACATATTTATTAGGTATAATTAATGACTAATTAATATGCCATTAAGATCTATTTAATGCAAGAAAATAATTTTAATAAAAAAATTCAAAATTACGAAAATTCAAGAAAAATATTTTAAACGTTTCTCGTAACTTTCCGATCTCCAAGCATTATAATATACTCCCTCAGTCCCATCCATTTCTTAACATAAATTTTTCACTTGCGTGACACGCATTTTAAGGCTCTTATAAAGTATACTCCCTCCGTCCCAGTAAATTATATACGTTTGTTCTGGGCACGGAGACCAAGAAAATGTATAGAAAATGAGTAAAGTTAGATGAAAAGTGGGTAAAGTGGTGGGACCTATCAATATTTAATAATAGATTTGAGATAGTGGAGGAAAGTAGTGGGTGTAATAGTGTTTTATATTATAAATTTGAGATAGTGGAGGAAAGTTAGTGGGTGTAATAGTATTTTTTATTATTAAAACTTTACTATTTTTGGAATGTATAGAAATGATGGGACACCCCAAAATAGTAAGTGTATAGAAATGAGTGGGACGGAGGGAGTAGTTCTATAACTTATTTTTAAAATTTTCTTTTTCTGTATAAAAATAGGATTGTTCTATTTTTATACAAAAAAATAAAATTAAAAAAATAAGTTATGGAACTATCATTAAAATCTACCTTAAAATGCGTGTCGAACCCCCGTCCCCCAATGTTAACTATTGGGTGGGACCGAGGGAGTATATAGATATAGATAAATAATAACTTTTTAATTTAATATACATCTATTAAATGTTATGACTAATTTTCTAATTTAATATTATGCATTAGGGTGATGGTCCAAAATTCACCATTTTCAATCTTCATGTCTCTTCTTACCCTGTTTTAGAAAAGCGGTCCTAAATATCCCGCAAACACGTTATTTCGTCTCCCGTTTTGGCTGTTTCATCAACTATATCTATCCCCTGTTGCGTTATTTCGTCTTTAACATCAACACAAATACGGGGTACAGTACTCCGTATCAGAGCTATTTCGGTGCCCGAAATAGCGCAATAGGCACGATTTTTTAAAACATGTTGTGCTACACGAAAATTAATATTTGAGGTGTAGGCCAGGGTCATACTTCTTGGAAATGGGGGCATTTTAGTTATTTTCACTATGCATTAATTGTGTTTAACTCGTTATTACCTTGTATTCCCTTTATTCATTTTTTGGTGACATATTTGTAAAAAAAATTATCCCTAAATAGTTGTTTTTTTTGTTCTAATACATATTTTTACCAATTTTTTCATATATATCCTTTATTTCTAATACCAATGTTTGCCTTTATATTTAATATAAACACTCATAACTCATCATTTAATGTTAAGATTAAAGGCAAACATGGAAATAAATTACATAATTAAATCTTTCTTAATATGTGTGTTTATTGCAAATGTGCCAACTAAAAAGGAACGGAGGGAGGAGGGAGTACTAATTTGCATTTATTACTACTTCATAATATCAAATTTTGAAATAAATATGTTTTAATTATTATAATATTAATAATAAACATAATTAAAGTTGACACAATATTCAAAAATTATTCTATCTCGTATAAATTTAAGTAATTAGGTGATGAAATTATACTTATACACATAAAAAAATTATTGTTACATACAAAATATGTAATATTTTATTGTAAAAAAGTGTTGTATATTGCAATTTAACTAAAAAATGTTTTTTTTAAAAAGACATTCAAAGTTCATATAATTCCTGAATTTTAGTTTGATTTTCATTACATATGTTAGTGTAAAAATATATCCGGCATGATTCGAACCTTAGCTTCCTTGGTGCAAATAAAAGGTCTAAACCAACTTGGCTAGATAATTTTATTGACAAATGTTCTGTATGTAGTAGTAATATATAGATAAGGGGTGCGGTCTGTGGCAAACGGTTGCCACAGACCGGTTATTTGGCATACTGTTTCAGAGCCGTTGGATCGTTGATCCAACGGCTCTGATTTAAAAAAAAAATTCGCACCGTATCGCATAAACTTTCTGCGGTACGGAGTAATTACCAAAATATCCCTATTGTTCACGTACCGCAGAAATTTTCTGCGGTACGGTGAACAATAGATTTTTTATGTGAAAACAGGGGGGCATTTTGATAATTACTCCGTACCGCAGAAGGTTTATGCGGTACGGTGTTGTTTTTTTTTAAATCACAGCCGTTGGATCAACCATCCAACGGTCCAAAAACAGTATGTTAAATAAGAGGTCCCTGGCATACGTTAAGTTAGCATTAGTAGTCAAAAAACAAGATATTTTGTTCTTTTTGGGAGTCGAACACGGGTCTCCCCCGCTTGCAAACAACAAACAAACCTGCTGAGCTACCAGAATATTCATTAAAAAATGTAAACCATGTTGCTTATATTGCTACCCAACAGAAAAATGAAATTTGTTCCCAGCGAAATTTTTTTTTTCTCTTGACCCGCAAAAAAACCGCCCAGCGGAGGCTGGGCCCGCTTACTCTATGATCCGCCTCTGCTAATAGTGCATAATACTTTATTAAGAGAGATGGTGACCGTACAACTAAAACCAAACATAAAGAGAAAATTGAATTCGAGTTTTCAAATTTATATAATATAATATAAAAAATTTAAATGTCAAATCATTTGTGATAATAGTGACACCACCAAATAATTTTGAACGATTTTATCATAATGCACATACAAAATTAACTTAAATAATAATTTTATAAGTTCATTAGCTTATAATATGATCATTAAATTATGTCTTTCAGAAAAAAAACTATAAAACAAATAATGTTTATACCATGTTGCTACAATTATCTCGTTTAATATGTCATTTGATTTACTTACTACTTTTATAATAAAAATATGTTAAATTTATAGAGAGGTAACAAACATCAAATTTTTATGTATAAGTATAATATATTAATAAATTATGAGATATATAGATAGTTTTACAATAATTGTTTTTAAAATAACCATATAATTTATTATCTTACCTTTAATATATTAATAGATCTTATATTTTATGAAAATAATAATTTATTTGAATTTATAACATGTCCGTGCATATAATTATATGCTATAACAAATATTATTTAATACTCTTCCTCAATTAATATAAAATACGTTTCATATCAGACAACTAAAAAATTGAGAAAAATGATGTCAAATCACAATCATTAATATTAGTCCAAATTTCAATTTTCAATTGTAAATATTCATTAATATAAGGGCAAACAATCCAATATATATATATATATACACTGCAATTTACGTCTATTGCTTATAGTTTATATTTGCGGACAAAAGTAAAAAGGGAAATGTTATTTCCAGAGTTTTTTTTTATTTCCAGAGCTATTTGTAGCATAATGTATCACAATATTCAACACTTTGTGAATGCAGGGGCATATGCTACAAATACAGCTCTGAAAATAAAAAAAGAGCTCTGAAAATAACGTTTCCCAAATAAAAATTATAGATGTAATTATAGAACCAAAAGTGAGGCATATCATTTTTTTTATATATAAAATTGTGTTGCAACAGTAAAGCTTTGAAAATGTAACTACGGTGTGTAAACTGTGTCATGTGTTACATCATAGGCCGAAGCCATGGCCCACTAATTTTTTTATCAGGCCGGTTTTTGTGCTTATTATTACTATCATATTCCATTTTCATTATTTTTTAATAAATAAATACTTAGCCAAGACCCAAGACTTTCTATTACACAACTCAAAGCTGAGCCGCCTTTATCTCAGGTTTGATTTTCTTACCACAAACCATATTGAAACAAGTAAATTATTGTTCATTTAGTACATAAATACTCTTATTTACATACATGTATAACCAACTCTATCATAAAAAAACAGTCTTTGCATATTGGGTTCTTGAATTTTAGTTTTTTTCTTACATGGGTTGGGTTGTTGATTTAGTGAATTGGGTATCTTAAAGTTTGTTTCTTTAGGATTGATTTATGTTTGTTGATCAGATTATTAAATAATCTGGAAAGTTATTACTAGCTTTTTTTGTGTTTTATTGGGTTCTTGATCTTGTAAATTTTGTTTGGCATATGTTTGAGTTTATGTTTTAGCTTTTTCGAAATTTGAGTTCTTGAATTATGGTGATTGGAATTTTCCTAGAATCTTTGTAAATTGGAAATTGATTGATATTGGGCCATGCTTGTTCAAATCATCATTGTTTTGTTAGGCACTTAGGCTACATCTTTTCTATTAGCTAGGTTTGAAGACTTTTACTTTACTTGAGCAGTGTTTGTGGAAATTGTGTTTGTCTGGTTGGAACACTTTTCAATTCCTACAAGATCTCAATTTCAAGAATTTTATGTCCTAGACTTTCTTGATTACCACTTTAGTGAATTGGGCAGACAGCATTTTTGGTTTTGGTTGTAAGAATTGAGATATTTTTGCAATACTTTTCGTCGTGAAAGATGAAGTATGTATATAGGGTATTACTGAGAAGGGCAGTAGTTTTGTTGAGCTTCTTGTTGTTGGTTCAGTTTCCAGCAGTACTTTCCTCGAGGCTGATTCAATCAGCTTCATGTGGTACATATAGGGTTAGTTCTCTAAGTGATTCTGGTCATGAATTGTTTTACATAAATGAGAAATTAGTGGACAGGCAGTTATTCTGCAAAACACTGAAACTCTATATGTCAAACCATTGCTTCAGCAGTACAAAAATTGTGCATCATTACTGTTGGTTGAATCTTGCATTAGGTATTCACTATGGTTAACTTGTTAATAATATCTTTCGAATGTTTGTATTCTACATTTGTTTTGTTCTAATATGTATAGGTACTATCTTGCAGATGAGCAACCCTTGGAGACTGCAAGAAAACTTTTGCAAAAGGTGACTACAGTAGAAACTACAAAACATCAAACAAGTTTGTCGGATGCAGAGAATGATCACAAACCTGTACTGAGGCCAAAAAATTTGGCAATTGCAGTACCAGGAATGTTTGTTCTATGCTGTGCTTTTCTTTGCCCTTGCTTTCGTGCCAGAAGAAAAGAAGCAGAACATGCTGTGCTTTCAAAGGAACCAGTTTCAAGTGAGTTCAAGAAAACCTTGGAACAGTTTATTCATATTAAAGAAGGTCTCTTGTTAATGCATGTGATATTTGTATGCTTTTCTGAAGAGTTGTGCTTCCATTGGTTGGAAGGAATAGGTCGCTTCTTTTGTGGACATAAATTTAAATTTTCATTCCCTACTTTATATACTACAACTTTACGAATGAATGCTCATTCCTCCTACTCAAATCTTGACAAACTTTGCTCTCTTTCTCTCTTCACTCTTCCCTCTTTCATCCTTCTTTCCACCTCCAATTTTCTTCACATATTTTCCTCTCAAACAAATGACGTCTTATTGTTTAACTATGTGTGTCTTCTCTTCATCTTCGTTAGTAATTTGTGATTCAAATTTGCCTTCATGTTATAGTTTCCAAGTATATCTTTTGCCTGCATGTTTATCTTGGTTGGTATCTGTTAAATATCACCACAAATTAAATTTGTATTGTTGTTGCAGTGGATTCTATATCCTCCTTAGAGATGAATTCTGTTTCTGAGAAAGTTCCTGCCAGTCCAATGCGAGTGCCACCAAGCCCTTCGAGGTTCTCCATGTCTCCAAAACTTAACAGGATTGGATCGGTTCATTTGAGTATGAGTCAGGCTGCTACAGCTACACAGAATTTCTCACCATCTCTTCGATTAGGTGAAGGAGGTTTTGGGACAGTCTACAAAGGCCGTCTCCGAGATGGTCAGGTGGTTGCCATAAAACGAGCAAAGAAGGTAAGCTAAATTTTTTTGTGACCTACACTACTAATGTTACTGGGTTTTTTTTCTAGCTTATGCAAGCAGTTATACGCATTCAGCTTTCTAGGGGTCAGTTTCTAGGAAAAGTTCAATTATCTTTAGATCAGAGTAACATATTATAGATATTCAGTATTCACAGTAAAGTTATAAAAATTGAATTAACAGAATAAAGTTTAAGACTTTTATTATTACAATTAACAAATTAAAACAAGGCGAATTTCAGTCACTTGTTTGAGTCCACGTACGGAAGGCAGATGTTCCCACATTGTGCTTCATGGAGAATTCAAGTCTGACTTGTGTGGAAACTTGTATAATACAGACGCTTCCATGTTGTTAGGGAATCCATTTCTGATGTGAACGGATATGGTTGAATACGATTCCAAAACCTAAGGGAGAGGCTGGCTTAAAAAAAGACGTTATTCCATTTTATAATGCTGGTATATGGTGTGTTGTGATTTTTATGGTCTTTTTAGATCTCTCCCTTTTCGGTATTAGGGTTTCCAAATGTAAGATATGATGCTGCTTCTTCATGAAATTTTCGTCAAATTGTTGCTGTGCAATTCTTAAGCATAAATAACTGGGTACCTGATTAGTTGTGATATAGTGTTGCTCAAATTCATATCTGTTTTAAGTTTGCAATATTAATGAAGATAGAATAACAGAGCCTAACATGTACTGATTTATTGGAAACACTTGGAGCATCAGCTATAATGCATTCACACTACAGCCTATCATTTCCTGGAGCATGTTACATTTAAGTTTGAGACGAACTCTTTGTAGTTGCCATTTCTTTGCTTTCCTTATAAGGTTATATTCACATATAAATTAAAAATCAACAGGAACATTTTGAAGCAATAAAAGTCGAATTCAAAACTGAGGTCGAACTTCTGGCCAAAATTGATCACCGGAATCTAGTGAAGCTGCTTGGCTATGTTGATAAAGGAAATGATTGTCTTATCATCACCGAGTACGTGCCTAATGGTACTTTAAGAGACCACCTGGACGGTAAGTTTGCCAACTTAAAGGGACTCGAGCACACTCCAATCTCAGTTGTAGACTTAATGCTCAAATTTTTCGCTGCTTGTCGCAGGTTTACGAGGAAATCCCCTGGATTTTCATCAGCGACTTGAGATCACCATTGATGTTGCTCATGGCTTGACTTATCTCCATCAATATGCAGGTTTATAAGAATTTCTTCATGTAAAGTATTAATTATTTTCTTTTTCCTAAGCCATTCCAAGCTTATCTTCTGTATCTTGCAACAGAGAAGAAAATTATCCACCGAGACGTTAAGTCAACCAATATTCTCCTGACAGAGAGCATGCGAGCCAAAGTTGCTGATTTTGGGTTTGCGAGGCTTGGAGATATGGAATCTGATAAGACCCATGTGTCGACAAAAGTAAAAGGAACAGTTGGTTACCTTGACCCCGAGTATATGAAGACATTTCAACTCACGCCTAAAAGTGATGTATATTCGTTTGGTGTTTTGATATTAGAGATTCTGACAGGCCGTCGCCCTGTGGAACCAAAAAGAGCACCTGAAGAGAGGGTGACTATTAGATGGGTAAATTCCTTACTGCAACTATCAATAATTGTTTAAAAAAATATAAATATATGTGAGAGATTTCTATGCTAAATATTTATATAGTACACTAATACATGCATGGGAAGCTTCCCATTAGAAAGAGAGCTCTAATAGAGAGAAGTACACAAATACGTTTGAAAGAGAGCTCTAATAGAGAGAAGGCAGTGAACTCAAATTTCAAACGTAATTATATGGACAGTTCGTTTATACATGAATGGTGAACCAATCCTTTCAGAGGCTTGAAATCCCTTGGAATATTCATTATTCCCTGCTGAACTAAGATACAATTACGAATCCAGGTTGTTTTGTCTTGTCTGATTGGGTTGGCTTCATAAGTGACCTTGCGTCAACTCAGTTTTCAGTTTTGACTAGGTTGGTTCAATACCCTGGGAGAACATTTTCGGGAACAATGGTCATCGAATTCCCATATGATTGTTTGCTAAAAATTACTTATCTAAGATATGTAAATTTGTTTTTAGTCAAAACAAGTCAGTTTGCCGGAACTAACTGCGCTGGTTTGGTGTGTGCTTAATTATGGTCAAAATTTGATATACAAAGGTTCAGTGCAGACTTAAAAGAGGAATTTTTCTGATGGATTGGGCTATTACTCTAAAATTGAACTAAGTTTAACATCTGGGCTTACTGTTATAGTTCATTTCATATAAAACCTGGCAAAACTTGTAAATATGTACATATGATGGGTGATTACTGATTAAAGTGAACCCATTTCTACCAAAGGCTTAGGCAAAGTGCCCAACCTTGTATACAAGGCATGGTGAAACTTGTTAGACTGAACCCGATATACTGACCAAAAAGTTTAAGTAGGTCAGAGGCAAAACCTTTATGCCATCATAAACAAAATTTGATTCCAACTTTAATTTTTATGACATTTAAAATGCACGACAAATGCTGTTTCATGAATTTTATTGTCCTCCCAAGTACTCACTGAAATCATTATAAATGGTTGCACAGGCTTTTACAAAGTACGAGAGCGGAAACATGAAGGAAATATTGGACCCTTCGATGGGGACAACAGTGGACAGGGATACCTTGAAGAGAATGTTTGATTTGGCATTCCGTTGTGTGGCACCTACACGAGCTGATCGACCAGAAATGAAAGCAGTGGGAGAACAGTTATGGGGGATTAGAGGGGACTACGTTAGAAGCAAAAGAATAGGAAATTATTAGATAAAGAAAGATTTATTAGTAGTGTTCCCACATCCTATGACAACCTTGTTGTGACTAAGTTAGCCAGAGTCCTCTATCTTTTGAGTGTAAAAACGTGTTTAAAATTGGGAGGTATCAGAGATGTAAAGTATATATCACTTTTGTAATGTTCTGCTGCAACTGCAAACACTGTCTAACGTGAGTTATTGAGGCTGAAATGAACTTGTTCAATTGTCATTTCTGTAAAAAACAGGGTTGT
This sequence comes from Kitagawia praeruptora, assembly GCA_037693485.1. Classification (NCBI taxonomy): domain Eukaryota; kingdom Viridiplantae; phylum Streptophyta; class Magnoliopsida; order Apiales; family Apiaceae; genus Kitagawia; species Kitagawia praeruptora. The sequence continues at coordinate 160,084,884 of CM075344.1, read as the reverse complement.
GTGGAATCAAAGACGTAGGAGATTAAAGCATCAAATGCTACGGGAATGTACGAGCCATGGGGAAGTAACTTTGATCACCTTCATTGCCTATCATGGAAATTGAACTGCAAGGAATTTATGGTAACTACTCTTTTTGCATACCAATTGGGTGACCTTCATTGTGCCTGTCCTTTTTCTTGCCCTTTGGCCAGTTAATCAGATATCTCACCTTCATCGGTGGCTCCCTGTTTATACACCTAGACTAGATTATTTTTTAGAGTAATTTCATCTGTTTCAGAATAAGCATGTTTAAATTCCAGTAGAAACTGGTTCAACGGACGAACTATTGAATTGTATTTTATGTTTGGTGAATATATTTGCATATTTTACAAGTTTTACATTTGAATATTCTATCCTATATTCTGTTTAACGTTTAAAAATTCTATACTAGTGTGTCCCGAATTCTTTGAAAAGTTCTTTCGGAATGATTAAAATCTCATTGTAATTTAAAAGTATACATATACAGAAATCGGAAAATTAAAAGGATTGTACAATGAAATCTTTTTATTATCTAAGAAATGAGCGTGAAAGAAGAGCTTACATGCCGGGCGGGCCACTCTAAATGCACAGCCAAAATTTACATTCTCCTTTCTTTCTGTAGACAACTTAAAAAGTTCAACTGATACTGACCTAAATCTCACCATGATCATGAACGATGACTGTGAAATTTCTTTTTATGCATAATGGTGAACACCAAGGATGCTTACAATGTCAGACCAATATGATCAAATCTAATTTGCAGATTGAGTAGCTCGTGTATCTTGCTATTTAAACTATTAACTCAAGAAGGTAAAAGTTCTAACCAAAGGACTCAGAAACTATGAAAATTAACTACAACAATCTTAACATCTTCATTAACTTTCTTGTCCTGAAAATTATCATCTTTCTATTCTGTATTCTACAAGGAAATTTACAACAGAATCTTCATCCGGCTCTCTAAGGTTTAATGATGCGAACCACTGCTTACAATTTTGGTCACAAGTGAAACCCTATACGGAGCTGCTCAGGTGGAGGTACAACTACACTGTTCTACCCATTGGCGAGAAGTTGATTCGTAATCTTTTCCATCTGCTCCTAGACAAGATAGGGTGCAGACCCAATATATGTTCTGGCATAAAATCATGCCTCGTCAATATTCCCACCACCGGCCATTTCTGCATTTCAAGATATTACGGAGTTTTACATGCAATTAATAGCTAAACAAAAAAGAAATTATCGAATTGCATGGGAAATGACACCTAAATATGAAAACTAAAAAAAAATTTGGTGATTAAGAAGGAAAGGAGTAGGACAGCTGCTCTACTCACAAATCCTATGACAGACTTGCATAATGTTAAATACATGGCTCCGTAATTTAGAGTACGCAATAAATCCCTTAAAATATAAGGAAGAAGTCACAAGTAAGATAAATTTCTTACACCAGATATCTTGGGTATCACCATCAGATGTCTCAGACCAACTTCTCGAAAAAGCATGAGTGCCTTAGCAAGTGACATCGACTCCACAACAGTATAAGGTGAAGCATTAGTGTATGGATGTAAGTCAATATACATTTCCATCTCTTCTGCAGTCAGCATTATTTCTTCCATGTTGTCACGTTTGCTAAGACCTTTCTTGGCGAAATCATTTGCAGAGAGCTGCTTAAAAGCACTAAAATCTGTTCGCACAGGACTGACCAAAAAAGCTTTTTTCTTTAACAATGTCATAAGATGAGCACGCAGGATCAGACCGAATAAAACAGGGGAATCAGATAATGGACCCTCATCTATTACAGGAAAACCATTATGCCCAGTAGTCTTCAGAACATGTACTATATTACTAACCTTCTCGATGCCATGAAAAAGCTGGAGTGGACCAGTGACAACATCTCCAACTGTCAACTGTCTCATGTATGGTTCAGCATGAGTTTCTAGGTATGGAAAGCCCTTTATCTTCATAATAAGATCGTAAATATTTTCATCGAATGTATCAGCTACAGTCTTAGAGATCAGAAGAACAATCATTATCAGCGGCAATAATAGCAGATTATTGGTTAATTCTAAGATGATGACACATAATGAAACAGTCATTCTCATAGATCCACCAAGAAATGAAGCAGAACCTAGGACAGCAAAAAGACCATGGTTTAAATTTGAATGTGAACCAACCAACATTCCAACAAAGCGTCCATAAGAAGCGCCAGTCACAATTACGGGAACAAAGAGACCAGCAGGAGCAACGATTCCATAACTAAAGATACTAAGGAAGAAGCAGGTGACGAAAAATAAGAGAATTGATGAGTGTTGGAATTCAGAGTCGGTGTCTTTACTGAATAGGTTTTTGATTGCATCATCATTTGTGTTGAAAAATAGGCTTGCAAGATCATTGTAATGACCAGGTGGACACTGAAACTTCTTGTAGTTACCAGATCGACCAATTGTTGGACAAGGTTCTGATGCATCAGCAGGGCATGGTTGGCAAGATGCAAGCCATGGTAATCCAAACAGAAGACAGGATGTGAGAATGGAGATCGAGCAAGCAAGCAGTATCTTATAAGCAGTGCCTTTTCTGCAAAAATTCAAATTAGAGTTAGGCTTCGCAAAATAAGGTAGCCATTATGTTTTTAATAAATTTCCAAAAGCGTAGATGGTGCCCACAGAGAAAATTTGGAACTTACTCATTAATCAGATTGTAAAGCCGGAGTACTTTTTCCAAAATATAATTGTACAAACTTCCCAAAATACCCCCTATGACCCCAAGAAGAAGAACAGGAGGCACATCAGAAAGATGATAGGTTACATTAGCGGAGGTCACATCATACATTATAAGACCCCCAGTCCCAAATAGTCCACATCTTCCGCTCAAACAGATATCAATTAATGCACGGAGAACAATGGCAACGACAGCTGTTGTAAAGAAAGATCTCCATACAAGTGCACTTCTCCACCTACAAAACAAACATTTTCAGTTGCTGTATAATCCTGAAAGGTTTACTTTTCATTATGGATCCTAATTACCTTAATCTACAGTCTAACAGATTTTACATTGAGGGCTGGAAAATATTATAATTATAGAGCCGCAATCTCCATATTCCATTTGACAGAGTAGGAAAGAAAAGATATATTAATTGTTAAGCTAATAAGTACTGTACAATAGAAGCCTAAGCTATGTAATATTTAAATTTATTAAGTAAGAAAATTAATAGAATGCAATACTCGTGCTTTTTTTTTCCCTTCACGTTATGAATTATGCAGTTTACCACCAGTCCAATTTCTAGTCAAACACCAGCACTATCGACAAAGATACACTTTCACACAATATTCCAAACGTAAAACTAGGGGGATGAAAACTGCATTGGACGTACTATATTACGTACTAAGACATTTTCCTAAAAAAAGTATAAAATATGTCGTTAAATTGAGCACAAAGCTTAGATGATGTGCGAATTAACAATACCAAGATGCCATTTCTTCAAGAGCAAACAGCACACCACCAACTGGGGCACGAAAAGCAGCTGCTATCCCAGCAGCAGATCCACACGTGACAAGGTCTCGCCTGTCTCGGTCATTCTTGAAAAAACGTAACCATCTCCATGTTAATTTATATTTCTTTGACCCTCCCTGACCTGCTATTGCAGCAATACACGCACCAGTATGCACCATTGGTCCTGCCTTTCCAATATGAAGAGATGACGACACAGCAGCAATGCTGCCGACTATCTGCACATGATCAAACATCACAAGCAAGTATAAAAAAGTAAGAGAGCTTGAGGTAGATAGCATGACATTAACACTAAAACTACAAAGCATAACACGATACACTCAAAACCATCAGTTTTTTTAATGATAAAAGTTGCAAATGTTCCTTTCTTCTTCATGACCTATTAACCTTTTTATCATAACTACTTCAATACTTACATAAATTGAAAAAAATAACCCTTCCACAACCATAACAAAAATGTAAGATTACACGATCCAATTCTCATTACCTTAACAAGCAGAGTTTTCAGGGAAAAAATATCAGGAGCATCAACGCCATTCAAGTAAGCCTTAACTTCAGGAATACCAGAACCAGCAGCTTCGGGGGCAATAAAAGCAGTAATCAAACAAGCAAACAATGTCAAACCAAAATTCGAAGCAGCAAACACAAGAAACGCGGACACAAACCTATCAAAAATCCCACAATTCAATCAGTATCGTAAACTCAACAAAATTACACAAATAAATAAATTAATGTAAAATATGTAAAGGAGGGTTGAATTGAATTACTTTTGAGCTAACATCATATTAGAAGTAACCACGAACTTAACACCAGCGAGATTTTCGACAGCGAGATTGTTACAAAACGCAATAAGACTCACAATAAACCCGATCAACAAACAAAGTATCCATTTCATAAAAACATACTGCACAATCTGTACTTTGCCTCTACTTCTCCAGTCTTGCTTAAACAACTCATTCTCAATTATCCTGATCAATTCAAACAATATTCGATAAATACACAGCAGAAATGTCGAAAAATATTGATAAAGAGAAGATGAGAATTATATACATACTCGTAGTCGAGGCTTTCGATGGGACAGAGATTGGAGCCGACGATGGCGACTTGAGAGGTGAGGTTGGAAGGTGATCGGTGGAGGAGAGGATGTGTGGTGTGGTCGTCGTCGGTTCCGTTCACGGCGGCGCCAGGCATGACTCCGGTGAGTGATTAGAATAGAGAGTGATGTTAAATAAATGTTAAATCTAAATTAATTTTTTGGATAGAGAGAAGAGTAGTAGTCTGAGCGGGGGAGACAAGGAGTATCAATTATAGTTTGGAGACTTCGGAGAACCTTAAAGCTACTTATTTAAGAACACTCTCGTCAGTTAGTTTTGTAGGATGGACGAGAATCGAATTTAGAAAAACGAAATATAGGATAAAAATCGGAAGTGTAGCTAAATTGTAAAATTACTTTGTCATTGCCTAGATCATTAAAAACCACTTCAAATTGACGACTGTCGGTGTTTTTAATGTTTGTTGGTACACGCTCAAGACTAATTTTCGGTTTTTTCTTTTTCTGGAAAAGAAAATAGAAAAGATGTGTTAGAGCATCTCCAAGGCTAATAATCTGACGTGGCAGTACTTTTAGCTAATAGCTTTTTTTTTCTTCTCCAACCATGCATACTGTTAGATAAATTTTTAGATAATGGATTTCACATCTTCTATATTTGGCTAATGTCTATGAATTATAGATAATATCTAAAATTCACATTATCCACTCATATCGTGACACATCATATATTATTATTAAAATAATAATAAAATACTATTTTTAAAATATAGCTATTCATTATAGCTAATACCATTGGAGTAAAACATCTTACAGTTCAGCAAATTTTTAGATAATCATTATATAGCTAATGATTTTAGCTATTACCGTTGGAGATGCTCTTACACATGCATGTTTATCTTCTTTGATACGAGCAACATTATTTGTGTGACAGAATTCTTGTGGTAGCATTTTGGTAGGGCCAAATATTAAATGTTTTACTTGAACGATGCTAAGAAAACTAAATTTATAATTATCACACACAAATTTAAACTTACTTGGGATCCTGATTTTGTGGGTTTACTATAAAAGATCATAGGTTCAATAAGTAAGTGAATTGTCATGTTCGGTGAATATGATGAGTATGTTAATGGTCATCCGAAGTAGTCAAGGTAAAATTGATCTAGACAACGAATTATCAAAAAAAATTAAATTTATTGATTTCGATATCTTATATTTTCTTAAGTCTTCTCTTTTTTTAAAGCATCTTCAAGAGAATCCTACATTCACTCTTCAAAATAATATAAATAAATGACTCTTGGCAAGTTATTACATTGGTTTATGTGTCAAACTCCAACAATCCTCTTTATATTAGCTTTTTATTTATAATTTATTCATAAACTAGTCGATAAAGCCGCGCTTCGCGACGGCGTTACAATATTTTTAAAAAAATTCAATACATTTATGTTATATTATGATATTAATATTAAATATTAATAGTTAAATAATCTTCTCTAATGAATTGATTTCTTGTTAAACATGATTCTTTCAATTGAGTCGCTCTCTCGTTAAAACCGAAATTCCAACTTTAACATATATTATAAAGACTTATATAATAATTTTTATCCATAAAATCGAACCGTAAAAAAAATAAAAAATTATGACATCAGTATCAAATTCTAATAGCTAATATAATCTTTTCTAATGAGTCGTCATCCCGTTAAATACATTTCGAGCCACTCTTTTTTGGAATCGAAATTCTAACTTCATTATATAAAGAGAGTAAATTCCAATTTTTATATTCTTTAAACTTACACCTTTCGCATGGGAATGTCTTTCTATTATGTTAACATATCAAAAAAAAATACGAAGACTTTTTGTTACGGGAATAATATTAAATTTATGGATATATCATTTTAATGAAAGTATAATTAACTTGTATAAAAAAGTTAAAATAAATGATTTCTAAGAAAAAAAATATATAGTTTTGGTCAATTTTATAAAATCAATAAAAATGTTTTTGAGAAAGAAGCATTTTTGTTCCCTTTGGTAATTTCAAGCTTGACAACTCATGAATAATTCGTATATTGTTTGAAATTGTGGAACAATTTTAGATATGTTTGGATAGTATGTTTAGAATTCAACAAATATATCATCTATATTGATAGTGTTAGTGCCCTAGAGACAATGTAATTGTGCTTCTAGGATAAACTATTTTGTTATTCAGTGATTATGTTATATCGATTATTCAACAATGATTTATTATATCTTTATTTACTGCGATATAAATATTAGAACAATAAATATCCTTGGAATATGTAACATGTATTCTATATCTTTAAGTATGTGACTTAAAAAATGAGATTATAAGAATAGTGTTAATATTCCTAAATATCCCTAATCGAGCATTATTAATATGGGACAATTATAATGCATAAAGATTAGTATGTTTGTTGACTGATGACCACATCTCATTGGTCATAGGTATAGTGATACTAAAGTCAAGAACATAGGTGCATGTAATATTCTACATGGCACTGGATTGACCCACAGTGAGTTTCTACATGTTGATAATGTCATTAGAAAGACTCACAGTGATAATGGTGTAATGATCCTTAGACTTGAGATCATTATATTTCTATACGAGGATTAATATACTTTGACTACATTAAAAGTTACCTTTGACCGGGTGATGATAAAAATGTACATCGGGTATATTATGAGACGTATGAGAAATATGAATGATAGATAAAGGATTTAACCCTCCTATTATTAGGAGAGATATTATTGGCCTCTTGATTGAGTGAGACTATAAAATGCATGGCCGTGCTCAAATAATGATTTGTCTTAATAGTCTACTCATGTATCAAGTAAACCTGGATTAAATTATGAAGAGGATGACTAAATACATGACTCGAGTTTAATCTATAATATTTGGTTAAAGGGATTATATTACACGGAAACATTATATCACGAAAGGTTTAATTGGATCACCAATTATTATTATTACTTGGGTAGCAATGATGTATTACTAGATGCCACTCATTGTTTATAATTTTATTATTGGATATTAAAATTATTGCCAACGTAATAATAACCTAAAGGGTTACACAATAAGAACGTTTTAAAAGGAGTTTTAATTTAAATATTAGATTTAAATTAAATAATTAAAATTCGAAATTGATTATGGAATCAGATTTCGTTTTTAATTAAATGATTATAAATTCGAAATTGGATAAATAATTAATTGAGTTGGACTTAGTTAATTAAATATTATTTCGAATTTAATTCATTAAAAACCCAAATCAGTTTGTTTTAATTGAAGCCCAAGCTGATTAGGGTTAGGCCCATCTTTCTCCCTATAAATACATAAAGATGTATTGGTTAGGGAACACTTTTGCAAAATCGTTTTTCTTAAAAAACCCTAGCTGCTCTATTCTTTGAGAGGCTAGAGAGAGAGAGAGGCTGATTTTGGCTAGTACCTGCTCCTTGGATCGTTGGACGATCGAACGTTCGTGTGGACGATTTAGAGACGCGGATCTTGCATCAAAGGTTTGCGTGGTGATCACAATCTAGGACCTCCATCTGTCAACCGAATTCGTAAAGCTTTGTAAAGGTACTGATTCTATTCACCATAATCAGCATGTCTTATACATGGATCCTATGATTAGGGTTTCGGATTTTTATTGTTTTACGACTGTTTTTCGCTGCGTTTATGCCCCGAAACCCTTCATATATATACATGTTAAAATATAGCTGTTAAAATGTGATCGTTGGAATATACCTATTAAAATATGACCGTTGAAATATAGCTGGTAAATATGGTCGTTGGAATATAGCTGTTAAAATATGATCGTTGGAATATAGCCGTTATAATTTCAAATTTTAAAATAATACTTTAAAATTATTTTTCAAAATATAGGGAACTAAAATAGAAAATACCATTGGAGTAAAACAACTTTTTGTTACCTATATTTTAAGAAATCAATATTTTACTATATTTTAGGGAATAAAAATAGGAAAGAGCCTGGGAGATGCTCTAATAAAAAAACAACCGTGCAAAATGAAGTAAAGACCCCATGTGTAGTCTCTTACATGCAATTATGTGATAGAATCATGGTTTATCGATAATCGATATAAATTGGTTGAGATACCGATTTAAGATTAATCGGATAATCGGGAATTAATCGGATATTATAATAATATTCAATACATCAGTCTAATTTACAATTAAACATATCATTTTAAATAAATTCATAGGATTAATCGGATTTCAAAAATCAAATCGGTTGATTACTTTACAAAAAATTAATCAGGGATTAATCGGCTAAGTCAGAGATTTTTAGAAACATGAATAGAATACACAACAACTCTGTGTGATTTGTATTGAAATATTAGTCAAGTTGTAAGAGTTGTTATTTGGACACCGTAATTCCGTAACAAATCCAAGTACTAAGTGACAAGATTTTACAAAGATATCATCCCTATCCGATGGAAGGCTCTATATATCTCTGTCAATGGGTTGGATTCGAATTAAATTATTTTAAATTTAATTTGAATTCATTAAATTTTTTTGGATTTGGACTAAATCGAATTAGGGATCGAATATTTTTTAGTCTGATCCATACTCGATCTGCTCCGGTTTCGGATTTTCGGATCAGAGGTCCGACCCATTTAATTTCTTTTGAAAAAAATAGGAAAAAACATGCAAAATTATACAACTAACATATCCCGATTTAAAATTCCATAAAATAGGTCATAACAAGTTCAAAGTATATTGTATATTAACACTGAATTACAACAACCAACAGCAAATAATATAACAAAATCTGAAGCTCTTTAATTTTTAAAATTCAAAGTAGTTAAAATCAAATTCAGATCATAAAAATATATCTATATAGTATAGATATAAAAAATATATAGTATATATATTATAAAAAATATATCTCTATAGTATAGATATATTTTATTATATATAATATAACAAATATAAAAAAATATTTAATATATAAATATATTCGGATCGGATCATTAACGGATCAGATCATGCTAAATCCATACCCGCTACTTATCGGATCGGATCCTTATCAGATCGGATATTTTTTGGAAGGATCCATACCCGCTAATTTCGTATCGGATTGAATCGAATCGGTTCGGATTCTTGATCCATTGACAGGCCTAGCTCTATAGACAAAAACTGCCAATTTTAGGGGTCTCGTTTTGTACTTTCGTGTTTCTATGTATTTATAATTAAAATCAAAATTGATCCGAAATCATTTCGTTTATTCATAACGAAAACCAAACCAGAAACATTTCGTTTCGTGTCAACCCGAAAGTACACGAAAAATTTATGTACTTTTTGTTTACACGAAACCATCCAAAATAACAACGATTATATCCGAATACACGAAATATACACGAAATACTATTGAATATGTAAAATGAGTGATTAAAAATACACGAAATACTAATTAATACGTAAAATAAAATACGTATATAATATTTATTATGATATATAAAAAATACAAAATATAAATATATACCTATATATATATATATACATGTATATATATATATATATATTATATATATATATATAATATTTCGTGTACCTAAAATGAAAATTCATATTCGACACTAAATATTTTATGTAATTTCATGTTCATGTACCAAAAATCAAAATTCAAATCGTATTTTTTATATCATTTCGTGTCATGTTCACGTATCTCATATAAAATTGTCAAACCTATTATGGTGTCCGAGATGCAGTGTCACAAAATTATCAATTTTTCGATAGCATCTATCTTACTACCGATAACGAGATAAGGTGAATGTGTGAGCGTTTAACAAAAAAAAATACTCCGTAATTATATGATGGGAAGTTGGGAACTACTCCTATTTTGTATTGTAATATGAGTGTGTAACTGAGCTTACATGTTAATCAGTTTTTTTTTTTTTTTTTTTTGTGAAAATGTTAATCAGTTTTTAATTGTAAGACGGATCACCATTTCAGCAAGGTTTCCTCGGTAAGGTTTCTCTTTTGCTGATTATTAATACTGGATTAGGTAAGACATTTATTTTTCTAATGTTACATAATGCAATTAATTATTATACATTTCTTATTTTCTCATAAATTTGGTTAATTGAATTAGCATCTTATGGCATGCATGAAAGTCTCAATGCAGAAGAAACCTATAACAATCCATAAAATTACTCCTAACAAATAAATAAAGATGAATATTTTTTAAAAGATTAGTTGACCCCAGAGACCAGATCTAGCTAGTTGGGCTAAATAGCCTAAATTATTCAATTGTAGAGTATTTTGTTAAAACGTGATTTGTAGTATTCATTACTATAATCTCATTATGTGCGTGGATTAGTACCTAAACCTACCACCAAACTATCATCCGACTAATATACGTGTGTAAGCCTCTTCAGTCTTCATACGTTTCTTCTCAACTATTTGAGACTCGATAAATGAATATCACGAGGACCAAAAAATTTTATACATTGATTAATTAAAATTATTTTATTTATTGAAATCATAAATACACTATCTCCGCTATATTGAAATTTAAAATTTATTTATTTAACAAAATTATTCGTTTATCAATATTTAGTTATCAAGATTCTATATTGTGCTTAAGATTTTGACACTATTTTAGCCCGTCACAACGTGAAAAGCCCAAAACTATTTTGGAAGTTGTTCCGTAAAAGTTGAGCCTACTAATTTCTACGATGGACGGAGGAAAATGGTTAAAGGCCCTCAAGACCATTTCTTAAATTTCTCTGATAAGAATAACGAAATGCGTGGGACGATCAAAATTAAATGGTTAATGCTTGTTTTTTATTTTATTTTTTGCTAAATATAAATTTGCAAATATTATTAAAAAACTTATAATCAATAGTTAATGTCTGATTTTTAAAAAATCGGGGATTAGCTTCCATTTTTTAAAAATCAGAATAAATTAGGGTTTTGGGTCTAACCCTAAGATCGTATACGATTTATTCGCCATTTTGAATATTTCTAAAACCAAAATGGAAAAGTGGAATACCAAAAGTTAATCGTTGAACTCCTAACAAATACAAATAAATTTAAAATTTTAATTAAAAATTGAATATTTTAATGAGTTCGGTGGTCTAATTTTTAAAAAATTAGGAACCGGCCCCAATTTTTTAAAAATCGGAATAAATTAGGATTTAAGATCTAAATCCTAATTTCGTATACGATTTATTCGTCATTCTGAGTATTTCTAAAATCCAAAATGGAAAAATTTCCGTTGAATCCCCAAAGAAATACACATAAAATTTAAAAATTTTAGAAAAGAGAAAGTAATAGGCATCCAGGTGATGGGTATTAAAAGTGTAAGGGCATCTCCAACGATATTGTCTAAATGGTATATTGGATATAATGTTAATTATATTGTAAATATAGTATGTTATTATTTCAGGTTGTTATATATGGGATATATTTTTATAAGGTAATAGATCATATAAAATATTTCTTACAGACATCTAGAGGTTGGCCAAATATAGCCAACGAAAAGTGATTATCTAAATTTTTTGCTAAGAGTAATGGAGCATCTCCAAGGGCAATTTCTATTTTCATCCCCTAAAATATAATAAAATAATGGTTACTTAAAATATAGGTAACCAAAAATTTCTTTTACTTCAATGGTGTTACCTATATTCATTACCTATAACTTAAAAAATAATATTTAATAAATATTTTAGGTAATATAGAGAAGGGATGAGAGTGTTGACATAGATATATATTATATTATAAGGAAAGAATGATGATGTGTCATTATAGGGGTTTGAATTTCTCTTCCCTAAATATGGGGTTTGATTTTCTCTCCCCTAAAATCTATAGGGGATAGGGAGTTCCATTGGAGCATCATTTTTAAGGCTGAATCCCTAAATTATGTACACCTAAGACAAATATAGGTAAGGATTCTTTGAATTGGAGTTGCTCTTACATTGGAGTAAATATTTTTTTACAAAATCTCTAAAATTTTTATTTATGATATTATATTTATGATTTTAGCTAATGGGTCTTCTACATTAGAGCATCTCCAATGGCGTTAGCTAAAAATGATTGGCTAAATTACATAAAATATTGATTATGTAAAATTTATCGAACCTGTAAGACATTGTATTCCGAGGATATTGGCAATTGGCTATATTTTAAAAATGGTATGTTATTAATATTTTAAGTTATTATTAATGGAATATATAATTTTAATATAGAAATAAGTGATGTGGCAATTCATTACAGGTTAGAGATGCTATTTGCAAAAGATATATTGAATTTGTAATACGCATTTTTAAAAGGTATAATAAGGTGTAATAAGTTGTACCATTTTTAGTTTACTATGAAACTTTTTAGTAATTTAACAATAATTTTATGTATTTGCATAACAAAGTATTTGTACTTAATATAAAATCCCTATCTAATACAAATATTCAATGTACTAATTTATTTTATTAAAATACAAATATTTTATTTTATTATAAAATATAAAGTAATGGATTTTTCAAAAAATCGCCATCCTACGGGAACAAAATAGAGCTTTTTTGAAAAATACCTAATGATTTTAAACTTTTTGCAAAAATACTATTGTTTTAATTTTGTTTTTGCAAAAATACGGACTATCTTAAAAAATTGCAAAATTACGGAGCAACTAAAATCAACCACATATGCAACTTTTTTGAAAATTTAGTAAATCTGAAAGTAACCCAAATCAACCAATTGCAACTAAAATCAACCGATTGCAACTTAATTATTTCAACTCAAATCCACCAAAGCAACCCAAATCAACTGAAATCAACCAAAACTTTTGCATAATAATGGTTGTAATAACATAACACTTGTTCAACATAACACTTGTTCGGATCAACAACTTGATAAACAATGGAAAACACAGTAGATGAAAGGCTTTAACGAAACGGCCATTTCCGAGAACCCATCGAAGATTGTTCCCCTGCGGGGCCTAGGCGAAGAAGCCAGAGAATATGATGCCATGGGAAGGTCAAGTTCGTCGGAGGTGGATGACGAAATTGGAGATGGGGGCTATGATGGAGAACAAATTGGAGCTCGTCAGATAAGGAGATGGAGATCGAAATCGGAGGAGGTGATCGTGGGTGGTGTGGGAAGGGGAAGGGGAGGAGGAAGGGGAGGACGGCGGTAGATAAGAGAGAAAGAAGAGCAAAGAGAGAGAGTAAAAAGAGATAAGGAAAGTTAATAGACCGTATATTTGCAATTAACGGAGAAAGATAGTAACGCTGCAAATGAAACCTTAAATTAACGTATTCTTGGTAATTTCTCAACAAAATATAGGACGAATAAAAATCTCTGTTTAAATGAAAAAATTGGTTTGTGATTCGGGGAAAATGATAAAAATAACTTTTTTATCTTAAAAAAATTTAATAATTAATCATATCTCAAAATAATATTATTTTAATATCTAAAAATATAAAAATTTAGGTTAACGACCAATAAATTACACCTTTATTGGATTGTCAATCTTATTTTTGAAACACATATTCAACGGAATATGTAATTATTATATTCCTCTTCATAATACCAAAAATTCGAATGTGTTAAAAATAAATGGAATGAAACTGTATCGAATATTTTTACAAATTTTCATTCTAAATAAAAAATAAAAAATCCTAATTGATAAAAAAATGTTTTATTCTCCTAAAAATTACTAACATTTTTACAAAAAAGATACTCATTGGCAAATTTGTTTGTCTGATCTAGAAAATCTCAAGATAACAATAATAGTGTTCCTTTGTTTTGTCCCCAAAATGTTATCGTCAAATTAGGTCATACAACAACAGATAAAGACCCTCTTCTCATCTTTCACCTTTGATTCTTCTCCTTCCTCAAGTTCTCACATTTCTTGATTTTTATTACAATTTTGATTTAAATTTATCATGTAATTTGTGATGAACAAGACTTGAGCTGCTCAAGACTACACACACCTTCATTTGGGTTTGGAATTTTACTCTTGTTAAGGTATAAAAATCACTGCTTTTGTGTTAAAGTTTTGTTTTTGACATGTGGGTTGCTTTTTGTTTTGGGTTTTGATGAGTTTTGTTATGAATTTGAGGTGTGTGTGGTGAATTCTTGAAGGGTTTGGTTGATTAGAGTTCTGCAATTGTTTTGGGGTTCGAAAATGTTAGCAGTTTATGTTTTTAGGGTACTAATATCGTATAATTGAGTAGTAGTTTGTGTGATCTAGCACTGTGTTGGTGTAAGCTCGATTAATTGTGTTGGTCTGGCTTGCTGACTGTTATTATGTCTTGGTAGCTCTTCCAGAGCTTGGAATGTTGAATTAGGAATAGAATTTATTGTACTTTGAATTGATGAACATGTGACAAGGGAAATTAGATTGGATTGAATCTTTTTCTAGATGTTTTTGGGTCTAATGCCTCTTCCATTTTTGATTTCTCATAGCAAGTTACGTCATTCTACTTGTCGTTAGTGTTGCACTTTACTGTCAGAAAAACGACACCGCAAATATAGGTATCTTTTGTGCAAGTAACCTGCAAATGGTTGTTTCCTTTAGCTGTATATATGTATATTATTTTCTCATTTTGTTGTTTAATGTTTTATGTACGCACACATTAAAATCCATTATGCAAGAGAGGAAATCTTTCTATTGATTACCTTGACACGTAAATGATTAATTGTTTTTATATTTTGTTTACTTTTTTTTTAAAATTCATACGTTGTTGTGCATTGATACTTTCTTCTGCATAAGATACAATCTGTTAGTGTTTAAGCTTGGTGCTTACTGAGAGCACAGTCAAATTATGCGTATGCAGGAAGCATGATGAGCGTTAAGGATTGGATTTTTTCTCAGTTACTGTCTAAGTCATTTGCATCAGCAAGACCATTGTCAGGTGGTACATATTTTGAGGAGGAATCCTTTCATGACGAGTTTGGAAATAGAGGTACTACTTGAACACACTGCAAACGATTCATCGGTAAAACAGTGGATTGATGTAAATTTCATAAACGTCTAATATTTCTCTTTGTATCTTTGCTTAATTCTTTTTCTCTCTCTACCCCTTAAATCTACACATTCAAAGTTTTCTATACGTCAGTAAAATATGCCATCACTAAGACAAAACCCATATAAAGGACATTTCTTGTCAAGAATCGAACCATGTCTGGTCAAAAGTATGATATTTATGGAATATATGGCAAACTGGCAAGATCGTACTTTATAGTTTATACTAGTTTGCCACGTATGTTGCTGATTATTCATGTATATTTTTCTATATTTATGTAAAGCCCTATTACCTAAAAAGGACAACGTGTATGATTTATTTCTGTTTTTTAGCCTTTCCTGGTTTTATCAGGTTTCGTTGTCATTTTGTTTACGTAAGATCCTGTTACAACTTTCCAATTAGGTTCTGCGCATACTGCCAATTTGATGCATGCTCCTGCTGTTGCTGATACTTCTGCTTCTCCTGGTGGCAATCCAGAAAGTCAGATTCATTCCCCTTCACAGCTAAATATGATTGAGAACTCTATAAATCAGCCTCATCGTGTCAATTTAGACAGAAAACTGGATCCACTGTCAAAGATTGAGAACCTCCAAATTAAGTTCTTGCGTCTTCTCCGACGATTTGGGCAGATGCAAGACAATCTTATGGTAGCAAAGGTCTTGTACCGGATGCACCTGGCAACTTTGATATCGGCAGGGGAATCAGATATAAAAAGAGCTAATACTAGACGTGATACAGCTAGAGCAATAGCTGCAGAACAAGAGACCACTGGTGTTCCTGAATTGGACTTCTCATTTAGGGTGCTTGTCCTAGGGAAAACAGGTGTTGGCAAAAGCTCAACTATCAATTCCATATTTGATGAAACAAAAGTCATGACTGATGCATTTTATCCTGCTACGGATAATGTCCAAGAAATTGTGGGTACTTTCAATGGAATAAAGGTATCTTTCATTGATACTCCTGGGCTGCTGCCTTCTTCTGCGGGGACAGTTAGGAAAAATAGGAAGATTTTATACAAGGCAAAGAGATTTCTGAGAAAGCACCCTCCAGACATGGTTTTATATTTTGAACGCCTTGATTTGATCAACAATGGTTACAGTGATTTTCCGCTCATGAAGCTGATAACTAAAGTCTTTGGTTCTGCAATATGGTTCAACACAATTCTTGTCATGACCCATTCATCCTCTGCACTTCCCGAGGGAGCCAACGGTTATCCTGTGACTTTTGAATCTTATGTGGCCCAGTGCACAAATCTGGTTCAACACTATATCCACCAAGCAGTTGCTGATCCTAAACTTGAAAATCCAGTCCTCCTTGTGGAAAATCATGCTCAATGTAGGACTGATATAAATGGTGAGAAAATTCTTCCGAATGGACAGGTTTGGAGATTCCAATTCTTTTTGTTATGCACGTGCACCAAAATTCTGGCCGATGTTAATACTCTTTTGAAATTCCAAGACAGTATACAATTAGGGCCACCAAGTAATCAGCGGCTGCCTTCTCTTCCACATCTTCTCTCGGGGTTTCTTCGAAATCATATTATGAGCACTACTGGAGACAATAATGATATTGATGTGTTAACTCTTTCCGATTTGGAGGAAGAGGAATATGATGAGTATGAACAATTACCTCCTATCCGAATCCTGACAAAGTCTCAGTTTGAGAAATTGTCAAATAATCAGAAAAGGGACTATCTTGATGAGCTGGATTACAGAGAGACCCTTTTTCTAAAGAAACAAGTTAAAGAGGAAATTTTCAGAAGGGAAAAACAACATTCTAAGGGCGAGACTTCGGCTCTTGATGGTTCTGATAATTTGGAAGAGAATCCAGAACCTGTTGTGTTACCAGATATGGCAGTCCCCATAAGTTTTGACCCAGATAATCCTGTACACAGATATCGTTGTGTTATAACAAGTGATCAGTGGCTTGCAAGACCTGTGCTTGATCCCCATGGATGGGATCATGACATTGGATTTGATGGAATCAATCTAGAGACGACTGCGGAAGTACGAAAAAATATTGTCGCCTCGGTAAGTGGACAGATGAGCAAGGACAAGCAAGATTTCAGTATACAATCCCAGTGTGCTGCAGCTTTTGTACATCCAAGAGGGCCAACTTATGGAGTAGGCGTAGATGTGCAGTCTTCTGCTGAAGAAATGATCTACACTGTTCATGGTAGCACAAAGCTACGGACTTTGAAACACAATTGCACCGAATGTGGACTGTCTGCTACATCTTTTGGAAACAAGTACTTTTTTGGTGCCAAAGTTGAAGACGGCTTTTCAGTTGGCAAGAGACTAAAGTTTGTGATCAATGGTGGCCGAATGGGTGGTCTTGGACAGGCAGCTTATGGTGGGAGCTTTGAAACTACTTTTAGGGGGAAGGACTACCCTGTCAGAAACGACAAGGTGAGTCTGGCAATGACAGTCACGTCTTTGAACAATGAAACAATTTTGGGCGGAAATATTCAGTCTGACTTCAGATTAGGCCGAGGAACTAATTTTTCAGTCAATGCCAATATAAATAGCAGGAAAATGGGTCAGCTTTGTATAAAGACAAGTAGTTCTGATCACATGGAAATATCTCTGATTGCAGTTGTTACAATCTTCAGGGCTCTAATGAGGAAAATGGCAATTGGTGACACTAGCAATGAGAAGCTGGAGATTGGATGAATTTTCTATTTCACTGGTGGACCTTTGTTTAGTTTTCGAGAATGAGCTCCATGAGCAGTTTCAGTCGTTCAGGGAAAACTAAAGTGGTACAAGTTTTTGGGCCCTCAGGTTTAATATTAGATGCTTATTGGAGAGGATACAGGCTGAAGAAGCAAGGAATCAGTTTGTATATTAGTTCCTTTCTATACATGTAGCTCTAAGCCTGTGATCCAAGTTCATATCTTTTTTTAAGACTCTGGATTAGTTGTTGATTAGGGTCGGGGATATATATTTGCGTTAAATCATGTGATAAATGTACACCAAATTGGAGAGAATATCCATATTTGTGATTTTTGTAACAATTAGAAAGAAATACAACATTACTTTTTAATACAGTGGTTAGTATTTTATTTTGCAACTGTTTCTGTACTGTCAAACAAGGTTCCTTTGGTTCCTCTTTCTTGCGGGTTGGCATTGTCGCCAAACAGGGTGTTTTATTCCGGTAAGGAATAATGTTTTCTGCATCTAGTTACCATGGAAACTACAGAAATAAATCCTAATATGAGATTTGAGTTGAGTGGTCTTGCAATTCGAAGTCCCAACATTATATTGTTCTCAAATTCGTTGAGGATACGAAGTTCAAGTTTTATGTAGATCGTTATCTGAAATGATGCAGCAGTAGTTAACATGGAGCTAGAAGTAACAATCCTATATTATCTGGGAATTCATATGGAGAATAATTCATTTCACCAACTTCAGTGAGCAGAAAGCAAATTAATCAAATTCAATAGTTCCCTACCTTGATATACATTGACATAGGTATTTCTGCAAGTATTAAACCGATGACAAACAAATCCGAATTGTCTGTAATTTTGCTCGGATAACTGCAGAGTGTTGAGTGGAAGCAGCTTATATCCAGAGAGAATTTACAACACAAAACTTGCTATAAATTACGATCACATAAAGCAGAGAATCCTAGCAAGTTTCAGGGGCATGAGATCTGAATACTGAATACATTGCAATGTGTCTTGAAAGTCAAGAACTTGTGATCTCACCTGTCTTGAAGAACAGCATAAATCTCTTATATTATGTTTGTTCTTTCTCCTAAATGATACTTTGCGGCAGAGACAAACTAATTATCACGCTCTCAAGACATAAAACATAGTAACGTAATTTGAATTTCTAAAGAAAAATTAAATACAGTGTATATAACTTTTCTAAATGTGTTGCATGCCTTTTACTTTTCGGCATGCAATCCTTTATTCCCATTCCCAGTATACATATGTAGCTTAAGCACCAGTAGTGCTTGTCGTGTCTTGAAAGTATGCAAACAATTGATCCCCATCTATTCTCCCACTCACTTGCAAGCAGGGAGAACTACATTTGGTAGGTGAACGAATACGATAGAATAAGGAGCAACACTAATAGGCTCTGATAATTTTACGTTCACAGGAACTAAAGATGGTATGTCTCCAGATGGAGTTAAAGTTAATGGACTTCCATTAAGAAGCATTGTTTGACTATGTAAATCCCCGTCTTTTGCTGTAAGATGGTATTCTTTTCTTGTTTTTCTTTTGTCGATATCATCTTCAGGGGTTAGTTGCATAAGCTTTGATCTTTGATATAGAAACCCTTGTTTACTTTGCTGTGATGAGGTATTGTTGAAGGACGGTTTTATCTGAACTGTTGTGCTATTGTCAAGATTGATTAATAGCATCGTGATACCATTCTGCAATGTAAAATGGTTCATAAGATCTTGTGATAATCTTTGAGTTGCTTGTCTACATAACAATAAGGTGACTTACAGATTTTTTTGCGCAATGAGTGTAAGCACGGAGTTTCTTTGTTCCAGAGAATCTAGTAGCTAGAACTTTTCTTCCCATCAACTGGTGCCAAAGTAGAGCACTGCAGGAGAGAAAACATATTAAACGCAGCCTAGAAATGTAGTTTTAAATGTCCAAATGTTGTTGTTTATTTAATCACCTGTAGTAATCAGGATGAGGAACAAAGTTTTGTGTGTTGAGTAAACCATAATTTCCACCTATCAGTGTTTGTCTGCAGTATGTCTTTGTATCATAAGTTGCAGCCATACCAAGCTGATCCAAATACCTAACATATAATTGTAATAGTAAGATGGCAACATTTTGTAGTATTACGGAAACGGTTTCAGAACTCCAAGAAAGTAGAATTTTTCGTAATATAGAGAAAAAATAGTACCAAAAACTATACACAAATGCATTGGACACGAGATCATGACCACTATTGTATGCCCCTCCAGACTCACCAACCCATGCTGATGCCTGAGAATTCTTTACTATGCTCTGGAGTTGTTTAAAGGTATCAGCTATGCCATCAAGAAATGATGGATCAAGAATCCGTTCAACAAGGCGTTGATCAACTCCTATGTATAAGCGAATTATAATAAGCATCACCCCATAAATTTAAATAATCCCAGGCAGGCTAGCGTGTCCTGAAAATACACGTTTTAACGAAGTTGAAAACAAAGCTTATGCGTACTACATGTTACCTGCGCCAAGATTATAAATATGGTGAGTAACAGCATTTAGCTTAGGTGTTTTGCCTACGAATTCTTTAAACCAATTTGCATCAAAAAATCCTCCTGGTGCTATAATCTGTGGCTGAAATTCTTCACCCTTGTATATGTCTTGCACTAAATTGATCAGAGAGTTTGTGTCTGCAGAGTATTGATCTGCTGCAACTCTTACACCCACTCCAGTGCCACTCAACTCATTTCCTGAAGATTTGAGCAGTCACGGTCATGTATTCTATTGCTAATTCTTTTAGCATGTCTTGTGATAAGCATAAGCATAGGCAGCAAACTTACCAAACTCCCAACCTTGAATTTTGTAATTTTTCTTGACAGTATACTGCATGAAAGATTCCGCATTTGTGGAATCCCATTTTCCAACAGCAGAGCCAGAACTTATAGATCTTCCGTTGAGGGCGTTTAAACCAAAAATGATCTTGGCGCTAAACATAACATGTAATCAAAAGTAATTTACTGTTCATATGGTTTACGAAATCCAAGGTAAAAGAACTTAGAAAATATTTAGACTGCTTTTTTTACCCAGATTTTTGGAAGAAGAGATTGAGTTCATCCCATCTATGCAATGGTAGGCATCCCTGGGAGAAACCAAAAATCTCCGAAGATTTATTAGCAAATGGTGTGCAAGGTTGAGCATGATCTTCGGTTTCGTATATGAGTTTATCTTGCAAGCTCCCACCTAATCTAATCTTTAATGGCGTAAAGGCTGCATCAAAATTGTACCAGTTAATGTTAGACTCGCCTCGTTTATAAGAAATCTGGTTAACATTGAAGTTGTCACTTAAAAGTGTCTAAGAAGGTTAAGTACCTTTTATGGCATTCAAGAAAATCTCATTGCCAAGATCCTGCAAGAAACAAAGAACCATCGAGCATAGATCAATCAGTAACCAAACAAAAACAAAATGTTAATGTTGTTAATGTTTTCGAAATCAATATACCAGCAAAACACTTTATGCACCATACTTTTTGTAATCTGAGACATGAACTATGCCACCTTCAATATAATTGCCTAAACAATTAACCATTGTATGCAATAAACAAAGGAAGACAAATCATTTCAAATTAAAATCCAATCTTGCAGATACATATATAAATTTCGTACTTAACATATAACTTCAAGAAACTATCTCATGTACTAGTATTTGTTGCGTAAAATCGAACTAGGATAAGCAAAATAGGTGTACCAAGTTCAGTAGAGAAGCCTTGCCCCAACTGCAAGTACCATAATCACATTTTTCAGGTGGCCACCAATCTAGAGTTGCACAGACATAATCATCATCTACAAGTGCAATGACACTTTTACCATCTACAAAAACAGTTCCTGTAGTAGTACTATCATCCTGTGAACAAACATTGCTGAAAAATAAATGAATGAAACAGACCAATATACAAATCCTCATTTGCAAAGCTAAACACCCCATTTTTAAAAAATCTTATCAAGAAAATATGTTATGATTCAAGTCTTATATCATCTTTAGTTTATAACCACTCAGATACTCATCATTGGAGAAGGTAAACATGGCATGGGGAGTCTGATGAAGTTGGGTCCATTTATAAGAAAGTTTCTAAGCTAAGAGAATGATTTAAAACAGTGGTGGGAAATATGAGTCATTAATGCATCATTATTTTGTAAATTTTTTATTTCCCTTTTTCTTTTTCCTGTATCTATCATGTCCACTTTTCCGTATTAATTAGACTAAAGTGCATTGTGTGTACTCGCACTTTACTCAAGATACCATTAGTAATATTTTAGTTCAAAATTGAGCACCAGAAATATTAATATTTATATTTCATTACACTTTGTTACATTCCATTAATTTGGGTTGACTCCTCTAATAATTTAGGGAGTAAAGTGTACTTTGTGTACTTATACTTTATTTAAAGTGCATCATATGTACTCGAACATTACTTTAAATTTTGAACTAAAGTATTGCAAGTGCTGTCTTCAATAAAATGCGAGTATACCAAGTGCATTTTACTCCTTAAATTACTAACAGAGTTTGCTTAAATTAATGGAATAAAACAAAGTGTAATGAAATACAATCATTAATATTTCAAGCGGTCGATTTTAAATTAAAATATTGCAAATGGTGTAGTGAGTAAAGCACGAGTATATAAAATGGACTTTACTCTAATAATAAATGGTATCCATGGTTTTGTATAGTGAAACCATGATAATTAAATTAGAGTGAGAACATATTATTAATGTTGACAAATGAATATCTCCGGCCAAAGAAAAACATTAGTTGTCAACTGGGCCTCAATACTTTGGGCCTGTTTGTTTCGTCTTAAATAGGGTAACTTATGCCTTATAAGGCCATAAGCACTTATGGAGGGTGTTTGCCAAAATAAGTTTTGGCTCAACTTATAACTTATAATCCCATAAGTTGAATGTTAGGAAATCCTAACATTCAACTTATGCTTATAACTTATTTCTCGATATACGCAATATATAATATCCTTCAAATCTTCAAAATCATATATCTCTCGATCCATTCATTAGAAAATTGATATGTATATCTCAAATTTCTCTACTCATCGAGATCTATTCATTGACATCCATTGTTAAATATAAAAAACAAATATTTTGAAAATTATAGAAAAAAGTTAACTTATAAGTTCTGATTTACCCAAACAGTTTACTGATTATAAGTTCTGATTTACCAAACACTTTACTGACTTATAAGTTATGCTCTACTTATCACTTATATGACATAAGTGCTTATAAGTCATAAGCTACATTTTTTAAGATACCCCAAACACCCACTTTACCTTTACGAGAGATTGTACAAGCTGAGGAGGAAAAAAACAAGTATGTAGTCCCAAGATTTGTGATAGTGGCCGTGTAGTACAGGACATTATCACATTATGACCTTCAAATTTCGTGACACTCCTTAATAAAATGGACCACTTTTTAACACACAATTTCTCCATAGTTGTAAATTTAATTTTTGCTTTGTCATAATTGACTTGTTCATTCACATTGGAATAATATAAATTTAAGAGAATGAGATAGTTAAAGTGTTGAAGGATTTACGTTCCAGATCTTGGATTCAATTTTCATTTATCTGATTGTTGATTTGTTACAACAGATACTTATTTATAAAATATATAAACTTATTTTGATTAAATAGGATTATATTTTTGACTAAATAGGTTTATATGTTTTACGATGAATATCTGTTCTCAATAAATCTATTTGTAAAATATATAAACTTATTTTGATTAAATAGGATTATATGTTTGACTAAATAGGTTTATATGCTTTACGATGAATATCTGTTCTCAATAAATCTCGAGATGAGTGAAAATCGAACCCAGAACCTGGAACGATAAGAGAAACTTATTCATTCAAAGAAAATATATAGGGGCTGTTTGGCTTGACTTATCTCGGCCAACTTATGCCTTATAAGTTGATAAGTCCTTATGGGGGGTGTTTGCCTAAATAAGTTTTGGCTCAACTTATAACTTATAAGCCCATAAGTTGAATGTTAGGAAATCCTAACATTCAACTTATGCTTATAACTTATTTCTCGATATACGCAATATATAATATCCTTCAAATCTTCAAAACCATATATCTCTCGATCCATTCATTAGAAAATTGATATGTATATCTCAAATTTTTCTACTCATCGAGATCTATCTATTGACATCCATTGTTATATATAAAAAACAAATATTTTGAAAATTATAAAAAAAAATTAACTTATAAGTTCTGATTTACCCAAACAATCTACTGATTATAAGTTCTGATTTACCAAACACTTTACTGACTTATAAGTTATACTCTACTTATCACTTATATGACATAAGCGCTTATAAGTCATAAGCTACTTTTTTTAAGATACCCCAAACACCCACATAAATTTATATCACGCGAGGCAGCCCACGTGAGACAGACATTATAAAACTGAGGTGCAGTTTGCATGTGAATAAATACACCTATATGTGTGTGGATAACTATAAAATCATCAAACCGATCAAATTTGGTATGTGAAATGTCTAGCAGCATGTTTGGCTAATGCTCCTTAAAGGAGTTTGAAGCTTTAAGTTAGTTTTGTCCCGTTTGTCTACTCCGACTTTAAGCCGGCTTTAAATTAAAAAACTGCTTTAAGTCATAAGTTACATTTAGGTACTTTTGACTTATGACTTATGACTTGTGATTTTTTTTTTTTTTTTTTAATTTTTCACAATTCTTATAAAGCTTAAATATCATGAATTTAAAATTATTTAAAGTCAAATTTCACTTTAAGTCAAAATTATTAAATCCCCATCTAACTTTAAGTAAAATTACCCAAACACTTTCATTCAACTTAAAGTAAACAACTTTACTTTCTCCTTTAAGTTAAAAATACCTTCATTAAGTCAAAAGTAACTTATTTTAAGCAATCCCAAACACCCTCTAGGTCAGTATTAGGTCTTTGTCATGGATTGATTGTCCATTTTATTTAACTCTACCAGCCCACATAGATTAGGAAAGACAAACCAGAGGTCTCAAGTACATAAGAAGTTATAATGACTTTTAAGACCTCCCGAGCAGGGATGTTCCTTCTCGTCCGATTTCGATCCGATCTTGCATTGGATGATACGGAAATTTAACAATTCTCCTGATACTTACTCTCTTTGTCCCATTCATTTCTATACACTTAATATTTTGGGGTGTCCCATCATTTCTATACATTTCAAAAATAGTAAAGTTTTAATAATAAAAAATACTATTACATCCACTAACTTTCTTCCGGTATTTCAAATCTATAATATAGTAAAACACTATTACACCCACTACTTTCCTCCACTATCTCAAATCTATTATTAAATAGATGGATAAGTCTCACCATTTTAACCATTTTTCATCTAACTTTACTCATTTTTTATACATTTTCTTGATCTCCGTATCCAAACCAAACGTATATAAATGACCGGAACGGAGGGAGTAACAAAGATTGCTGATTCTTGAATACTCAAACGAATATATACTCTACACGCATATGTGATTTTCGTGAGCATTTCCTAATCATTACTGTACATAGTTTTGTATACACTAGATACTTTGATTTTCAAATATCTACGACAATTTTTCATTGAAAATATGTACTATTTTGCTTATTAAAACAGCAATTGGTAGGTGTTCATATCGGACGGTGACATAACTAGCAAACTCCAAATTTATGTCACATCAAATGATGTTAATATTCCCTCCGTCCCGACAAATTGTTTACGTTTGCTTTTTGCACAAAGACCAAGGATTAGGATTAAAATAAGTGAAGTAGTGGGTATAATAGTAATTTATTGTTAAAATAAGTGAAGTAGTGGATGTAATAGTGATTTTATTGTTAAAATAAGTGAAGTAGTGAGTGTAATAATGTAAAGTATTGTTAAAATAAGTGAAGTAGTGGATGTAATAGTGTTAAAACTTACTATTAGGAAACGTAAAAAATTGATTGGGACGTCCCAAAAACAAAAGTGTAAACAATTGATTGGGACAGAGGAAATAGTTTTTAGAGTAGCATCGTTGGGAAAATAAAAGCTGCAAGGATTGACAACATTCAAGGATTCACAACGTACGGAAAATAATTCTTATCTAAATCTTTTATCAATTCAAGTCATGGGTTCGATCCTTCCTCAGTTCGCGAGAATTATTAAAATAGATACTCATTTATAATGTCAATAAACAGAAAGAAAAATATCTAGTCGTTCTTCCCTCCTCCCAAAAAATCCTAACTTTTGATTTTAATTATAAACTTATAAACACTTTATTGGGAAAAAAATATATCTAACCGTTCTTCATCCTCCCAAAAAACCCTAGCTTTCGGTTTTTAATCTCATGATTTTTATCAAAAAAACCGTAGCTTTCGGTTTTTAATCTCATGATTTTTATCAGCCTTTTAGTTAATAATAAGCCCCATCTTTAATTTTTAATTGATTTCGTTTTCAATTTTAATAGAACTTTCTCATTTTTCAGAATTATAGTATTCTGTTTAGTGGGTGTTGTCAATCCATCTTTTGAGTTTATTCTCTTTTTTTTGTAAAAGTTTGATTTGTTTTAGTATTCAGGATCGTAAATTTGCAATATTTATAATAGTGATTCATTAATTTAGATTGTATGGTATTGTAATTACGGTAATTTGTTCGAATACATTTAGAGGAGTTAGATTTATAAAAAGTTAGATATATATATTATTCACGATTATAATAAATTATTAAATTTTTTCATTTAAAAAGGTTACAAATTTCAGCTATACGAACGAGTATACCACGACTTGCTCAACAATAGTAACTTGAGTGAAGAAAATACTGATTGAGGCTCTGTTTGGGATTTTTGTTAAAATTGTTCAGTTAGAAAAAGTGTCGGTGAAAAAAGTGTCGTAAAAAATTGAAAACTGTTTAGTAATTTTTTTGATATAGGCACATTTTGATGTAAAAATGTAATATAAATAATGTTTTTGGTGAGATTTGAAGTTGAAACCAACAACTGCTTCCCGTAAAAATTGAAAAGTAGCTTTTTTTAAAAGTACGGGAGGACTGCTTTCTCTTTTTGGTCAAAAACATTTTTCAGAAAAGCGATTTTTAAATTTTACCAAATATTAATTAATTTTTAAATGTTTGTAAACAAGTATATGTTGATTTTGACTTAAAAGTGTATTAGCCAAGAGCCCAAGATTTATTGTTCTCTCCTCTCACCTTAACTCAAATTTCATTGAAATAATGATATTTTTATCATTTTATTAATTTTTGACGAGAATATAATTTCTAATTTTTTTTGCCAAAAATGTCAATATATTACGCATTTCAAAAATGGATAATATATTACGAATTTGTCAAATGGGTAATAAAAAATTTTAAAAAAATTAATTGTGTTACGCATTCCGTAACACCTTCAAAATTGATGTGTTACGCATTCCCAGAATGCGCATCATAATTATATAAAAAAAATTGGTTTTTTTATAAAATTCTAACATAATGCCCATTACTCAAATGCGTAATAGCATTATGCATTTTGGAAATGCGTATTAAACTGGTATTTTTGGTCAAAAATATAAAATTAGTGTTTATATAATAAAATCTTTAAAAAATAACATTTTTGGTCTTTATCCAATTCCAGTCAACTAATCAACCTAAAACTAATCTAATTCAGATATACTACTAGAGTTACGTATTTCATGATAGACTTGCACACGTGATAATCTTAAAAATTAACTAAAATATTTATTTCGAACTTCACCTATATAATGCACAATACTATGTATATATTACGTACGGTTTATGTATATTACTGGATTGTCAAATGTTTTACTTATAGAACTTAAATGCCTAGATGAGTTCTACTTGAACTTTTAATTAGAATGTTCGATCGGTTTATCTTAAATGACTGGTGGGGCGAGACCAACAATTTTGTACACTATTTATCGATAATCTATTGATGTAATCATCAAAGAATTTTTATCGTTATAATACTGATTTTTTTTATATGAATGTAGAGGATCATGTCATCCTATAAATGTTAAAATAACAATTTTTAGTGTTTTATCTGTGATCAATAGATAAAAACAATTTTTACTAATAAGCAAAGTAATTATCATAGCCGGTCCTGAGCATATGCGACATGTTCGATCGCACAGGGCACTCCATTTTACTAGGGCACATTTTTTAAGGTATGTGTATATATGGATGTATATTTTATTTGAAAACTAAAAAAAATAAGTTTAATTTTAAAGGTTAAAAAAATTTGTAAATGAGAAAAAGGTTGAAAATGGCGTTGTCAAAATAATTAAAAAATTATTATACTGAGCAAAATAAGAAAATATTATACTTACACACGTACAGTTTTCCTTTCAAATTTCTAGTAATACTAATTACTTTTGTTGTTAATCATGTAGACTATAATTGTCATTAAAGTTGAATAAATGTTTTTGGTTGACAACTTACACATAACTATATTTTTACAATTACAACAGTAAAGTTTATCAATTATTCATTTTATAGGTGATTAAGTGATTTAAAATCATATCTATTTTAATTAATTTACATATTAAATTAATCAAGTCAATTTAAAACTAAAACTAAATTATAAAATACTTATATATTAATTTAAATACATAAAAATGAGATTTTCTATTTTAGTATTGTATTTGTTTTTATTTATTATTACTTTTTATTCTTTCATTTAAACATAATATATTAATATTTTACATGTATAATTTATTTACTAGCGAGTTTGCTTCAAAAAATGCTAGAAGAACCATTTTTAATTAATTTGTATTATTTATGTACTTGTTACAATTTTCAGTTATGTTTTTATTATGTTTTTTTTAAATCAATTTTTTATTATGTTTTAAAGTTATTTAATGAACTTGTTATGTTTTTTACAAATTTCAGTTAATGTTTAATGTTTTATGTAGTTGTTATAAAAAAAAAATTATTAGTGTTAGGGCACTTTTTTTTTGTTTTGCACGGGGCATCCAAAATCTCAGGACCGGCTCTGGTAATTAGTTGGTTAACCTTATGATATGTATTGTTGTAAAGTGATAAGATTACATTTATCTCTAATTCTAGAAGATAGAAATTCTGTTGTATTTTCCTTGTTATATGTACCCAGTATGTACTTCACTTTGATATACAAGAAATAATTATTTCCGCACTAGCTTTCTTATGGTATCAGAGCTATCACCACTCTAACAAGCTTCATTGATCCTATCCATCAGTCCTATTCTTATTTTATTTTATTTTTTCTTCCATCACTCCCATGTCGATTGTTACTACTCCAACATTGTTCCGATCACCCAGACTTTGGTGCAGTTTAATCCATCTTCACAACCGCCTCTCAAACTCACAGGCAGCTCTACATTCACAACATGGAAAGCCCAACTAGAAATGTTATTACACGGACACGATCTATATGGTTATTTAGATGGCTCATTTAAAACACCAGCACAAACAATTACTGAGCAAGGAAAATTCGTTCTGAATCCTGAGTATAAACTTTGGTTTCGCCAGGACAAGCTAATTCAAAATGTCATATTGGCCTCGGTTGATCCGACCCTTGCATCAATGGTTGTAACAGCTCCCACCGCTAAGCAGGCTTGGGATTCTCTTCACTTGGCATTCATAAACAAGTCACAAACTAGAATCTTCACACTTCGGGACCATTTGAATCGCATTACCAAGGACAACAAGTCAATTGTAGAGTACTTGCGTGAAATTCGATCTGTTGCAGATGAACTTGCCACTGCGGGATCGCCTGTTTCAAATGCAGAACTAGTTGTTAAAATATTGGGTGGCCTGGGAAAGGACTACAACAACATTGCAGCCTCTATACGCGCTAGAGAGACACCTATAAGTTTTGAAGACTTGTTTGATCGCCTTCTTGATCAAGAATTAATGCTCAAACACGATGAGACAAACCAAATTTATCAACCAGCTATTACTGCTGCTGTTGCCCATAAAGAGCCCCAACCAAACATGCACCTCTCAGGGTCATGGCGCCCTCATCAATCACAACGTCGGAGTAACTTTTCTGGACAGTGGAAGCCATCAACTGCACCAAATCCTTCTTCACAGTGGCGCGGGTACTCGTAAAATTTTGGAGATCCTAGCCGTCCCAATAATCGAGTAAGGTGCCAATTATGTGATAAATCTGGTCATACAGCTAAAGTTTGCAGGTCCAAGTCACACAATCACATTGAAGCTAAAGCCAATTTTGTGAGATCTGTCCATCAACCATATGCACCATGGATTATCGACTCCGGTGCTTCACATCATGTCACAGCTGATGAGCATAATTTTTCTGAAGTTCATAATTACGAGGGTCCTGATGAAATTAGCATGGGAGATGGTAAAACTATTCCCATTACTCATACTGGTACTACTAATTTACAATCTCCTCACTGCACTTTTAAGTTGTCTAATACTTTATGTGCTCCTGCTATACAACGTAATCTTATTTCAGTTTCTAAATTTTGTCAAGATAATCTGACTTCAGTTGAATTTTTTCCTGAAAAATTCTTTGTCAAGGATCTGGATACAGGAAAACCTCTATTGTGCGGCCGGAATAAAGATGGACTCTATGAGTGGCCTTCTTCAACCCATGTCTCTTCTCCAAAGGCAAATATTGTTGCTCGTCAACCTTCTCTTCATATGTGGCATCGCCGTTTAGGACATCCCAATCTTAGGTCTCTTAAATTAGTTCTCAATAATTTTTCGTTGCCCTTTTGTTCTTCACAAAAATTTGATTTTTGTAATTCTTGTTCAAGCAATAAAAGCCACAGATTATCATTTTTTCCTACATCACTAAAAAGTATTCATCCATTGCACATTATATATAGTGATGTCTGGGGACCATCACCGGTATTGTCTATTGATAAAAGTCGGTATTATGTGATTTTTGTAGATCATCTCACTAAATATTTTTGGCTATATACACTGAAAAACAAAAGTGATGTTCAGATTATTTTTCCACAATTCCAAACACTAGTGGAAAGATATTTTAATCATAAAATTAAATCACTATGTTAACTCGAATAATTTGTAGAAGGGGGGGTTGAATACAAGTTATATAATCGTGTCTGATTTTTGCTTGATTATATGAACAAGAATAAACGAATGAATCAAACTCTGTTTGTATTAATAAGATCAAATACAAACTCTACCAAAGGTGTACAATACCTTTAGCAGCTGCTGACAATACAAATCTCTCTCTGTTTGTTTCGAACTCTTGAATACAAACCTTATACAGAGCTACGCACACGAACTCACAACACACTTGTTCGACCACGACACTTTTTACAATGATATAGAGAGAGTATTTATAATGCTTCCTATCAACTAATCACAGAAAGATAATCTATACATGACAATGTTCTGCCGTCCAGTTGATAGTTTCCTTCAATAGAAAACTCTTTCCTTCATAATATCTTCTTGCTTGTTCTTCAAACAACGATCCTGTTTTATAGCACTTGCCAGTTTCTGTAGCATCCACAATGACATCATCAGTAACACGACTGATATCAGGATTTCATCTTGCATCAGTATCTGATCATCATCAGTATTAGACCTGTCATCAGGATTTGCTCTTTGTTCCTGACATGTAGTCTCCGATACACTGTTCATTCCTGACTAAACTGTACAGATAACTGTTTTACACATAAATCCTATATATAGTGCTAAATCCTTTATAAGATCAGGATTACAAGAAGTATAATGTGTAAATTCTATTCTTAACATCACAACTTATGAATTATTCCTAACAATCTCCCCCTATTTATGCTTTAAAATCTGAAGCATAAATCTAAGTTGTGGATGTCAAAACATATAACAATACAACCAGAATAGAATTTATGAATGTAGAATTATGAAGTTAAGTACCTCCTTCCCAGATGTAGACGTTTATCTAGTACTTAGAAGAAAGAATTTTAACTATTAATGCTGTTCTTCCTTTACCACTCCCTAGCTGAGATTCACCACTGTCACTCCTAGTTCTTCTTTTTACTTCCCTTTGTCTGCTCTTTATCTCCCCCAGTCTATTGTTGTTGAATTATCTTTATCTCCCCCTTTTTGACATCAGCAACATTAATTCCAAGAGATTCAGAAACAGAACAAATGATATTCATCAGAACTGCTTGATTTTCCATAATTGTGACTTGGTTATCTTCAAGTGATTGAAGTCTTGTTTGCATAGCAATTTGAGAATTCTGAATATCTTTCAAAACATCAGAATGAACTTCAATGTTGGAAGTGCTTCTAGTATCTTCAGAATCAGAATCAGAAAGAACTGTATCTTCAAGTCTTGTAGAAGAAGTTGCTTGTGTTGTATGATATTCAAGTAATAAAACCTGAGTAGAAGTATCAACATCTTCATCTTTCTGATCTGGAGCTGAAACATGATCATCATTTCCTTTACCAGTATTCTGTGTACTAACATCTTCAAATCCTGACTCCTCCTTAGAGTGATCAGAGACTGTAGATATCTCAATTCTAGCTGATATTGGAAGTACATACAAAGGAACACTAGGATCATTAGGAACTTCATCTGGTACATATGTATCAAGAGATTGCTTTATTCTGGCACCTCTTCTGTTAATGATTCCTGCAAGCCTCTCCTTTTGCTTCTGAGCTTTAACTTCTGGCTTTGCATTATGATGTGCTAGGTCATTCTTCTGATACATTTTGATGAATGAATAAGTACCAGCATCCATACCCAAATTTTCAGACCAAGATTCAGGAAAAACCTGATCCCAGAAATCAAATGATGGTTTCCTAATTTTCTCTCCCTTACTATGGAGTTGATCATCCATACCTTCATTCTCACTTTGACTTACTAAAGTCAACACTCTTTCTACCTCACCTTTTGCCTGGTCAGGAGCCAGCCGCTCAAATTGTGGATCAATATCCATCTTTTCAAGTGTATCACTCAAATTTGGATAAGTGCTCTCATGACCTACAAAAAAATAGGGGATAGAAGAAGTTTTTATACCTGAACTCACATGGAGAGAGGGTTCCTCATATGGCAAGGGGCTTGAGGTTTTCTCCGAGTGAGCTGCTATAGTCTCTGAACCCATACAATCATCTTCTTTCCTTCCAGAGACTACAGGCTCCAGTATACCACTTTCAGGTTCTTTACTAGACTATGATGTCTTCAGTAATACTTCATTAGACACCATAGTTAGTACATCACCGTCTTTAAGTGTTGTTTGCTGAGACTCAC
The DNA here is from genome assembly GCA_037693485.1 of Kitagawia praeruptora. Lineage (NCBI taxonomy): Eukaryota > Viridiplantae > Streptophyta > Magnoliopsida > Apiales > Apiaceae > Kitagawia > Kitagawia praeruptora. The sequence goes on along the minus strand of CM075344.1, from coordinate 160,051,393 downwards.
CCTCAAGGTGGATAGACTCCGACTGAACAATGTTTGTTTGATCTTCAAGAAAACCAATCAAAGTTATTCCTTCCATATCATAGGGTATCTCACTTGCATTCTCAGTCATCACAGAAGTCCTTTCAGCATCAGCTATCACAGTTCCTGAGTCATCCTTCCTCTGACTAGATGGTTCTTGTGTTATAGTGACTGTGATCTGATCTGTCCTACTATTCACCACTGGTGCAATAGTACCTTCTGTTGACTGATCCCCTCTATCTACTTCCTCCAGTTGTTCACCTTGAGCTGAGGCATCTTCAATAATGACATCTTTGTCAAATAAATATGCATGAAGTGATTGAAGTGCAACATGCTTCGAGAGTCCAAGTTTCTTGACTAATTGTCTTCTGATAGATACATAGAAATACATCTTCATTAAGTCAAGTCTTTGATGTAGAAGTCCATATTCTTCAGGAAATGAAAGTCTAGGAACACTTTCACTTAGAAAATTTAGAACTGGCCTGGAAAGCTTCACTTTTAGAGAGATAAGTCCCATAGCCATTCTGTATGGCAATGTAGTTTCCCATGAAGAATCAATATCCATATCTCTCTTGTCAGATACTGACATAGATGTAGCTTGATGTGTATAAACCTGCATAATGTTAGTTGGACTAGACTCTGTGTGTGTAGGTGACAATTGAATCTCTCTCCTTGTTCTCCTGGTATAGTGAGCAAAAGATTTATCCTGAGAAGACTCAAGAGGTGTAGACACAGAAGTGATCTTGGGATGAGATCTTTGTTCAATAGACACAGTCTTTTGAGAGACAGTATCCAGTAACTGTTTTCCCTTTTTAAGAACTACAGCCTTTTGGGAGACTGCAGCCTGGCTGTGACTAGGTTTTTCATCTCTTTGTGCTAACAGAGAAAGTTGAATTGCAGCCTTCAATTCTGCTCTCTCAGCAAGAGTTAAATCATCATCATCTTCACTAGAATTACTACTACTTGACACAACAAATCTTCTCTTCCTTACAACGGATGTCTTTTGAGAAACACCAGAGGTTGGTTTCTTTGAAATAATAGGCTGTGGATCAAAATTTGGTTCTTGAATTGTTTCAGTGACTATAATGGTTTGGGCTACTTGGGTAGACACAGGTGGGTTCTCCTCCAAATGAGATTCCTGAGCCATTTCACCACAAAAGAAAGAAGAATTGTAGAGAGTAGGAAGATGAGTTTTAAGAATTACCTGAAAATGATGTGGATAATGAATTGCAGGTATTTCATCTAGATTCTTTTCATTGTCCTTCTTTATAATGTCAGAGAAAATTCTCTTTTGCTGTTCATAAGAAGAAACACAATGTTCCCTACCAAATCTAGCTTCAACATCAGGAATAAAATGGTTAATAAACAATTGCATAAATCTATGATAATAAACCATTTTCCTGTTTTGATCTCTTAACCCAAGTTTAATACACATCTGACTTAAGATAATATGACCAATGTTAACTACTCTGTCATAAAGCAAACTATAAGCAATATATGATGTAACAGAAGTAATTTGCTGAAAAGAACTACATTTACCAGTAAAACATTTAGCAATTTGATCAAAGAAGAAAGACCATTCCTTTCTAAGAAAAGACCTATTCAACTGGCTCATGTTGTCTAGAGGTCCACTATAACCTAATTCAGACAACATAGTTCTCACATTATCATCAGATGGTACATTCTCATAAATCAAACTAACAGGTAAGTGAAGTACGAATTAACAACAGATTCAGTAATATCAAATGAGTCTTGTCCTAAGTGTAGAACAATCTTACCTGATTGACTCTGAGTAGAATCAATTACCTCAGCATTCTCCCAAGCTTGTGAAACAGCTGCTTGATTAATTTGTGGAGATGATGTCAATGCATAACTTAATGGTCCATTCGCTAGAAAGTCCATGATTGGATGAAAATCAGTTAATACTCCTTCCTTGTTGGTGATAGCTGCTACATGATTGTTCATCATAAAATCAAAGTCACCAAACTTGAAAGCTACTGACTTAGGTAATCTTCTCTGAGTCGCCATTTTTGATCTGAAAAGAACTTGAAAAATTCTTGAAATGGATTAGTGATTTTGAAAACTCAAGAGTGTTTTTGCTTTAGAGAATGTAAAATTAGAGAAAGCAATTACACGATTAGAGTTTCAAAACAAATATATTTCACAAATCTTTCAGACCACTATCCCACGTTGACACGTAGATTGACAGATGTCAGTCCCTGAAAAATGCGGTTATCCATGATTTTTGGAAAATAAAATCCAAAATTGATTTTCATGAAATAAATCAGGGTATAAATAATCAATACTGATCAGCTTCCTTTTCCTGTTGTGACCTCCATCAAAATAATCACAAAAAAAGCAATGTGATTTAAAAATAATAATAATTCTCAAATCCTGATGGTCACACTTGAAATCCTGATCAATATCATCCTGATTCCAGAGACTTAATATTGAGTTTTCCACGTGGCATCTTTCTTTTATCTGAAAAAGAAATAAACAATTAATCTGAACAAAATCAATTGGTTAGATATATTCGACATTTCTTGAAAATACAAGAAATAAAGTCACACACGATAATTAGCATCTGACTTCATTAAAACTTCCAAGTGACTGTTCAGTTTCTCACGTCTTTCTATAAAAGAAACAGACGCCTTATGCCATTCTCCATAAACCTTTCAATTTCTTTTCTTCTCAACAATGCTTCTCAAACCAAAATTTCATTCAAACCCATTCTTTAGGTTTTTCACAGTCGATGAACATCCTGTTCTAGATCATCTCTTTGAAGAGACGACTTTTCTCATCGAACTAATCATGGATGAATTAGTTTCAGATAATATCCAGAGGTTTCTCCTAGAACATCCATCTGTTGGATACAATCTTCCCCTAACCTCCTCAAAACTTGAGGATGAAGAATTTGGTCGAGAGTCTGAGGTTGATCTTGATGAGGATGCTATTCATTTAAGTTAGCTACTCTCATTCAAGTCGCCCAGACAAGGAATCCAAGAGTAGACGAGGCTATTAAATCCCCTGATGGATTTCTTGAGATGCTCCTTGTCCTGTACCTCAGAATTCATTTCATTAGACAAGTATAGGATTATCAGTAGAAGTTAGACAAAAAGATGTATTTCATTTCCATGTATGTAATGCTTTCAATTAATGAAAATACAATTTCTTGTTATCTACTTGTCTTTTGATTATTGAATGATGTATAAATCACCAGTATGCAAATATTAAAACTTGCTAGCATAGACTTGACTCATCTCAGAATTAGATTACTACACAAAGTAAACGTCAGGATCTGAAACAATTTTCACAATCCTGATACTGACACAATACTGATGACGTCAGCATCCTGATAACAAATCTAATCCTGATGATTATTAACAAGTCTATCATACTAAAATTTATCAAGGCAAAGTGTTATAGCTAAAGCATTTAACAATCAAATATAGATCCTGACAAGAATATCAAGTCTATAAGCTAAAAACAACATACCTTGCTACTTTTGCAGATGTTAAAGATCTAGAAATTTAACATTCTTAACTCACTTACTAATCTACTGAATGTAGTTTCATCAAGTGGTTTAGTTAGAATATCTGCAAGCTGTTTGTCAGTAGGAACAAAATGAAGTTCCACAGTACCATTCTCAATATGTTCTCTAATAAAATGATACCTGACATCAATGTGCTTAGTCCTTGAATGTTGAACTGGATTTTCTGCAATTTTGATAGCACTAGTATTATCACAAAACATAGGAATATTACTAAGTGTCATACCATAATCCATCAACTGATTTCTTATCCAAAGGAGCTGTGCACAACAACTGCCTGCTGCTATGTACCCAGCTTCTGCAGTTGAGGTTGAAACAGATTGTTGCTTCTTGCTTGCCCAAGAAATCAATCTATTTCCCAAGAATTGACATGTACCTGTAGTGCTTTTCCTGTCTATCTTATACCCTGCATAATCAGAGTCTGAATAGCCAATTAGGAAGAAATCAGATTCTCTAGGGTACCACAAACCAAGATTTGGAGTTCTTTTAAGATATCTAAAAATTCTTTTCACAGCAATTAAATGAGATTCCTTAGGATCACTTTGGAATCTAGCACATAAACAGGTAGAAAACATTATATCTGGCCTACTTGCAGTTAGATATAACAATGAGCCTATCATGCCTCTATAACTAGTATTATCCACACTCTTTCCCTTAGGATCTGAGTTTAGTTTAGTGGCTGTTGCCATGGGTGTTTTTGCAACTGCACAGTCTTGAAAGTCAAATATTCTTAAGAGATCTTTGATATACTTTGACTGATTAATGAAAATACCAGTCTCAGTCTGTTTGACCTGCAAGCCTAAAAAATAATTTAGTTCACCCATCATGCTCATCTGATACTTAGACTGCATAAGCTTGCTAAACTTAGCACACAATTTTTCATTAGTAGAACCAAAAATAATATCATCAACATAAACTTGAACTAAAAGCAATTCACCTTTTATCTTTCTAAAGAATAGAGTTTTGTCAATTGTACCTCTTGTGAAGCCATTTTCAAGAAGAAATTTAGACAAAGTCTCATACCATGCTCTTGGTGCCTGCTTTAGTCCATAGAGTGCCTTGTCAAGTTTGTAGACATGATTTGGAAATTTTGGATCAACAAATCCAGGTGGCTGCTCCACATATACTTCCTCATCAAGCTTGCCATTTAAAAATGCACTCTTTACATCCATCTGGTATACCTTGAATTTTGAATAAGCTGCAAATGCAAGAAACATCCTGATTGCTTCCAATCTTGTTACAGGTGCAAAGGTTTCATCATAATCAATGCCTTCTTCTTGAGAGTAACCCTTGGCCACCAGTCTAGCTTTGTTTCTTACAATCATACCAGATTCATCTAGCTTGTTTCTGAAAACCCATCTTGCACCAACAATAGATCTATCTTTAGGTCTTGGTACCAGTTTCCAGACTTTGTTTCTCTCAAACTCATTTAACTCATCCTGCATTGCAATTACCCAATCAGGATCCTGTAAGGCTTCCTCAACCTTCTTAGGTTCATTCTTTGAGAGAAAGCAACTATACAAGCATTCATTTTGAATTGATCTTCTAGTTCGAACACCACTATTTGGATCACCAATAATCAAATCCTAAGTATGATCCTTTGTCCATTTTCTAACAGGTGGTAGATTGACTCTGCTAGTCTCTCCCCCTAAGTTAGTGGTATCTCTTGTAGAAGAATTCTCTCTGCCTTCAATAACTCCCCTTTGATCAATAGAATCAGTAGATTCCATATTGCTGCTAGTTACTGATCTTTCCTCAGTAGACTCTGAAAGATCAGTTCTTGATGGAGTAGACTCTGAATAGCTAGTCTGCTCCTGATGATCACTGTGTTCTCTTTGATTTATTTGCTCCCCCTCAACAGTAGCATTCCTTTGAGAAGCAATAGAAATTTCTTCTGGAGAACCTTCATCATCACTGGAAAGTATCTCAGAATTCTTCAGATTTTCAAATTCCAATTTGTCATGGCTTTCATCAGTTTGCAGAATTCCAAATTTCTTATCATTAAATGCAACATGAATTGATTCCATAACAATGTGAGTTCTGAGATTATAAACCTTGAAGGCCTTAGATGCTGAATATCCTAGAAAGATTGCTTCATCCGATTTGGCTTCAAATTTTCCAAGTTGTTCTGGATGAACTTTTAGGACATAGCATTTGCATCCAAAGATGTGAAAGTATTTCACACTTGGTTTCTTTCCTTTGATCATCTCATAGGGAGTTTTTCCATGACTATTTACCAAGGTACAGTTTTGAGTGAAACATGCAGTGTTAATAGCTTCTGCCCAAAAGTAGGTTGGAAGTTTTGCATCTGCAAGCATGGTTCTTGCTGCCTCTATGAGAGTCCTGTTCTTTCTTTCCACCACACCATTCTGATGAGGTGTACCAGGTGCAGAAAACTGTTGAGTGATTCCATTGTCTGCACAAAACCCCTCCATTGTAGAATTCTTGAATTCTGTACCATTGTCACTCCTAAGTACTTTAACTTTGTACTCAGAGTTATTCTGAATATTCTTTACAAGTTCAATGATTTGCTGAGGAGCTTCATCCTTCTTGTGTAGAAAGAACACCCATGTAAACCTTGTGAAATCATCTACTATCACTAGAGCATGTATTTTCTTGCTGATAGACATAATGTTTACTGGACCAAACAGATCAAGATGTAGCATGTGAAATGGTTCAGTAATCGAATTTTCAGTCTTGCTCTTGAAAGTGGTTCTTCTTTGCTTTCCAAGCTGACATGCATCACAAAGTCCATCTTGCACATAATTTGCCTGAGGTAGGCCTCTCACCAGATTGTGCTTAACAAGTTGATTAAGCTTCTTGAAATTAAGATGTGAGAGCTTCTTGTGCCAATTCCAGCTTTCATCACTTGTTGCTTTACTGTAGAGACATCTAACAATTCCTTTAGATGTATCACTTAAGCTGGCTTCATATATGTTACCATGTCTTTGACCAGTTAGAACAATGTCTCCATTCTGCATATTCAAGATTTTGCATCCTTCTTTGTCAAAGATTGATTTGTAACCTTTATCACCCAGTTGACTTATGCTTAAAAGAGTATGTTTCAAGCCTTCAACCAGTGCTACATTTTCTATGATGACATTCCCCAAAACAATTGAGCCATATCCCAGAGTTTCTCCTTTGTTGCCATCTCCAAAAGATATTACTGGGCCAGCTTTCCTCTCAAACTTTGTAAGCAGGGACTTCTTTCCAGTCATATGTCCAGAGCATCCACTGTCCAAGATAATTGAATGCTTCTTTCCTGTGCCCTGCAAACAAAAAGTAACTAGTTAGAATTTTTTAGGACCCAACTTTGATTGGATCCTTTCTTACTAGATTTAGAAACAACAGGCTTTGAAGATTTTGCTTTTACTTTACCTGTTGCAGAGTCAACCTTAGACTCTAATTTCCCAAACTGTTTGTGACTAGGAGTTTCAGATTTCAAAGAATAATAGTCATAATACAGTTCATGATATTCTCTACACATGTAAATGGAATGAAGTAAACTACCACAATGATAACAATCTTTTTGTGGTTGGTATTGAATTTTCTGAGTCTTGGGGAATCTGGACTCAGTTTTCCAAGAAGGTTTATGATTGCAGTCTAGGGCCAAATGATTATGATTTCCACACTTATAGCATTTTTTCCTAGGTGCATCAGGTACATTCTTGTAATTATTCTCTTTGTTAATACCTTCTTTTCCATTCCTATTTCTTTTGATCTTGCTAGACTCTGAAAGACCATCTAATCTCTGTTTCAACTGAGACTTAGACAGAAACCCTATGTTTACATTCTTAGGTTTCTCTAACACTTTCTCATCTGAATTACTATTGTTAATCCTTTTGTGTACAACAGGGGTACCTTTTGAATCAACAAATTTAACATGATTAGGTTCAGAAACAATTTTCTTACCTTCAGATTTAGATGTGCTAGCTTCTACTTTACTATCATCATTGACAATAGCTACTTTTTCTTCTTGTCTAGCCTTATCAAAACCTAAACCATTAACCTTACCACGAATTCCATTTTCGATGATTTCTTGTGTCTTTTTACCAGAAATGTTAATGGTCTTAATCACATCTCTCTCTTCCTCTAGTTCTTTTCTGACATAGTCATAAGCCTCAAGAATAACACTGTAATCATGCTTAGCTTTATCAGAACTTAACTTGTATTCTTCCATTTGAATTAACTCAGATTCAAGAAAATTATTTCTATCAACTAATTTATCATTTTTAACCTTAAGTTCATCTTTTTCACAAGTAAGAATTCTTAAATTAGTCATAAGATTCTTAAACTCAGCATGGATAGATCTAATTTCATCAGAATTTAAGCTATCAAATGAATCAAGAGAGTGAAGTGACACCTTAACAGAGGATGGAGAATTTTTCTTTGGAGATCCAGGTTTGTCTGAAACATTTGCCATCAGTGCAATGTTGTCATAATCCAATTCATCTTCAGAACCACTGGAATCAGCCCAATCCTTCTGTGTGACCATAAGTGCATTACCTTTTCCTGAATTCCTAGGCTTCTTACACTCGCTAGCAAAGTGTCCAAGCTCGCTGCAATTAAAGCACTTGATCTTGGCCTTATCAAGCTTGATAATTGTCCCTTTGCCTTTGTCACTCTTCTTCTCCTCCTTCTTTTGAAAAGGTCCTTTGCTAAATCTTCTCATGTTGAATCTTCCTTTCTTGAAGGCTTTAGCAAACATAGCAAAGAGTTCCTGCATCTCAGATTCAGAATCATTGTTGTCAGAGTCCATATCAGTAGTCTCTGACTCAGAACTTTCTTTGCTTTTCTTCTTCCTTGAGTTCTTTACAGCAATCTCTTCATGCTGTTCTTCAGGAAGCTTCTTTAATTCAGATTGAGCAGTAAGTGCAATAGTCTTCATCTTTCCTTCACTCCTGCTCTTCTTCTGCTGCTTGTCAAGTTCATAAGCTCTTAGTTTTCCATACACTGCCTCTAATGATATTTCATCCAAATCATTAGCTTCCTCAATCGCAGATATCTTCTCATTGTAGAAATCAGGCAAAGCTTTCATGAACTTTGTATTCATATCCTCCAAGTCATAATATTTACCATGCATGGCCATCTCATTGATGAGTTTTGTAAACCTATCAAAGGTATCAGTAAGTGACTCACCAGACTTGGATTCAAAGTACTCATACTGTTGTATAAGTAGTGTCCTCATATTCTTCCTGACAGGCTTAGTTCCTTCACAGTGAACCTTAAGATTGTCCCATATATCCTTAGCAGTTTTACAAGAGAGAACATAGTTAGTGAGAACAGAATCAAGACTGTTGAATAATATATTTCTCACTTTAGCATCTTTAAGAACATTCTCCTTGTCCTTATCTGACCACTCAGATTTTGGCTTCTCTGCTGTATGTTCTGGAACAACCACACCATCAACAGTTGCTTGTCCAACGACCTTTGTTGGAATAAAAGGTCCATCTCTGATTCTGTCAAGATAATCAGGATCTGTTGCTTCCAGATGATGCAACATCTTTACTTCTCATAGAGTATATTCGTTTCTCTTGAGCATAGGAATCTTAGTATTCCCATCCTTGTAACCAGACATGATTGCAGATCTTTATGATTATTCGAAATCAACCCGCTCTGATACCAATTGTTAACTCGAATAACTTGTAGAAGGGGGGGTTGAATACAAGTTATATAATCGTGTCTGATTTTTGCTTGATTATATGAACAAGAATAAACGAATGAATCAAACTCTGTTTGTATTAATAAGATCAAATACAAACTCTACCAAAGGTGTACAATACCTTTAGCAGCTGCTGACAATACAAATCTCTCTCTGTTTGTTTCGAACTCTTGAATACAAACCTTATACAAAGCTACGCACACGAACTCACAACACACTTGTTCGACCACGACACTTTTTACAATGATATAGAGAGAGTATTTATAATGCTTCCTATCAACTAATCACAGAAAGATAATCTATACATGACAATGTTCTGCCGTCCAGTTGATAGTTTCCTTCAATAGAAAACTCTTTCCTTCATAATATCTTCTTGCTTGTTCTTCAAACAACGATCCTGTTTTATAGCACTTGCCAGTTTCTGTAGCATCCACAATGACATCATCAGTAACACGACTGATATCAGGATTTCATCTTACATCAGTATCTGATCATCATCAATATTAGACCTGTCATCAGGATTTGCTCTTTGTTCCTGACATGTAGTCTCCGATACACTGTTCATTCCTAACTAAACTGTACATATAATTGTTTTACACATAAATCCTATATATAGTGCTAAATCCTTTATAAGATCAGGACACTACGCCATATATGGCCTATAGCAACCCCCAAACTGTGTTACCATAGACCCCTGTTTGAAGTTACTATAGGCCAAAATAGGGCTATGGTAACACTTCAGCTGTGTTAGGTTCTCAGCAGTAACTACAGATATCTAAGGTAACATCAAAACACAGCCTAAGGTAACATAGCAAATGTGGTTACCAAAAACCTCTATAGCAACATCTTAAACACTCTATAGCAACATAGTTTGTGTGTTACAAAAGATGATACAAATTTGCACATGGGCAACTGTGGGGCCCACATCTAGGTGAGGTCCACAATCTATTGTAACACCCTCTTTTACCAATTGTAACACATTGAGTGTTACATAATTAAAATAATTTATAACTAATTTTAATAACAAAAAAATTATGACATTTAAATATTCAAGAACCAAAATTAATTACATTTCAATAACATCATCCAACATCATTTCAATAACATCATCTAGTACAAAATCAACCAAATCATCCAAAAATATCTACCAACACTAGCTAATGAACAAAACTTAAAACGTACAAGTACTAGAGCTAATAACGTGTAGCTAGCTACTACCATTTCGCCATGTGAAATAAATCAGCTTCAAGCATTATAATCAGGATTCTTGTGATCCAGTCCTTTGGTAAGAGACGGTATTGAAAGTTTTGCAATCCATCGAGCTGCTCGCTGTACTACCATTCCGCCATGTACATAACCTAATACTAAATTACTCACCCGCCCTCGTGCACAACTGAGTGATGAAATGGTACTACTGCTCCTATAGCGGCTATCAGAGTATCCTTAAATTACCTCCTCTATGATAATTGCTTGAGCTTCCATGGCCTTTCTAAATAGATGCAGTTTCAAGAGCAGATATGCATGATTCCACAGCCCTAGGAACAGAGATGTCAACAAAAAGCCTTCCCCTAGAACAAGAGAATCCAGTCCAGCATATACTTCAAAAAGGTGGCATACAACATCTTTATTGTAAAGCATAAATCAGTGTTCACTTAGCTCTGAAATTGGAACCCCACTAATCTGCCAAGAGAAACACAAGATCAGTTCTGAGTATCAAATGTATTAACAAGTGCTCATGCAAAAATATTTAAGACGTTAAGCCAGAAAACTTAAAAAAAATCATAAACCCATCTGAGTATCAAATGTACTAACAAGTACCATCTGTATGCAAATTTTTATCATTGTAATCACTTCACTAGACAGTGAATTTAATTTGAAATTCTTAACGTATAATTTTCTTCGAAGTTCAGATTAGGTCTAGCAAGCTAACTAGGCATACATTACACTAGAACCACACCCATTAATATGAACATAGGTGTATCTTTTCAAAAAACTGCATTTCATGAACGCATAACTGTATAACTTCAGCTACGTAATGGAGGAACATACTAAAGAGGGGTATACATTATATGCACTAACAGCAGAGTAAATTTCTAAGCAAATACTTTTCTAAGTATTCCAAGTAACATATAATATAATTAATATTCATGCAGCAAGTTCATGTTTTCCCCAAAACTCCAAGCTACAATATAATAATGTCAGACGAGAGTGTTTTACCCTGCCAAAGCTAATCCCATTATCAAACATGCATGCAAAAGCAAGCAACGTATACGACGTACTTTCACATTCATTGAGTTCTAGTAAGTTCATATATAATATCTTCAGACAAAATTTCTAGGTCACTCGTTCTCACGTGCAAGTGTTCTTTTGGATGACTTTTATACTTATAGTCATACTGTTGAATTTGTACCATAGATACCGACTCCATTTACTCGTATTACAATGGGAAATTTGTAAAAAAATATTTTTTTTGATCAAACAAGACATAAAGAATCACAAATTCTAGTTTTTGTCCATGTTACTCAGACTCGGGTAACAAAATGTAACTATAAAACTTAAATTAAACATGATTTTGTAAAGGAAACAAAGTACCTGGATGTCTCCGTTCTTTATCATCCGCATATCTAACTCTTATAGGGGCCATTTCCTAAACAAGAAGAATATATAGACAGTCAGCTAAATGCGACATAATCAGAGGTAACCCGCGTTCTTAACCTCCCGATCAAACTTACCCCTGAAAATGTGTACTGGTGGTCCAAAAATTCTATCGCTCGATCAACATCTTCAAAGTTTGAAAATTTTATAAAACAACATCCTGCAAGATAACACATGTCACATAAATTCTATCGCTCGATCAGCATCCTCAAAGTTTGAAAATTTTATAAAACAATATCCTGCAAGATAACACATGTCACATAATAATCTAGACTGGTTTATAGATAAGTCAGGCAGCAATCACATCTGAAGTGCCATAGGATAGGCTGACCATATAGAAAATTAAGAATATTAGCCATTACCCATGTATTTTATTACTGCAAACAGAGTTCTTTAGTCAAACACATGAAGGATTCCAGCATAAATATAAGTTTAGCTTTCATAATAAAAAGACATAAACTACGTGATCCTATCCTTAATATGGATATGCATAGTTCAGTAGCACATAAAAGGGGCTAAAATTATTGATGATATACTGAGGAACAAAAATATTTTTTAAGCTACCCGCACATACTTTTCTAAGCATATAGTATGTCACAGCGCTATCATATGTTAAGGGAAATACTATACACATAAAAGGAAAGCTTGAACTGCGAACAGAACTGGATTGAGTAACACATGGTATTGGCCATGTTCATCTGCAATAATTACTAACACATGGTATTGGCCATTACTGGTCTTAGGACGCAGGATTTCCATGCTGAAACAAAGATTCAAAGCTGCATAATTCTGCTGGTAAACTTATGGAAATGGTAATACACACCTTAGAGCTAAATATGAATTACCTGACAATTATCAGTATCACTTTGTACCTGACAATTAATAACGGTGGCATAACTTTTCTATAAAATAGGCAGTAAATGATTCTTGTAACTGTTTAAGCACTAAGTTAAAGTGCTCAGACCATATTATTTTTTGTAGGAAAAAAAAGGTAATGACAGCACCTCAATAAATCCTCTCCCGATAACATCTGGTATAGAGCATGAGAATACGTATTACTCAGTTTGTTTGTGATCTTTTCATGAGAGTTTAATATTTATAGCACATGGTATTGGCCAATACCATGTGTTAGTAGAAGTATAGTTTGGTTTCAATTTTCAGTTTGTTTGTGATCTTTTCATGAGAGTTTAATATTTATAACTAAACTGTTGGAATTTCTCCACAGAGTTTGCTACATCGATGACAAACCGATATCTCACATCAGATTTGGCAAGCCTTTCCATAGCTGTGTTGATGTAGTCCATGCGTATCAGCTCAATTTCTAAAGTTATGTTATGCTTTGCACAGAAGTCCAGCATCTCCTGTGTCTCTTTTATCCCTCCAATATCACTTCCTCCCACAAGCTTTCGCCCTGAAAATACAAAGCATTACATAAAATGGTTAAATACTGAGAATGGATCATACAGTGATAAAAAAAATATAAAAATCTAATGACCACAAACTGTTGCTTTCCTGTAAGAACAATTGTTAGATATTGATTCAAGAGATGATCAGGATCTGGGCATTACTGATCAGATACTGATGCTGACGTCATCAGGAATGCACCGTCAGTATTGGACTATCAGGATTAGAAGCTGGTCAGTATTTGATGAAGATTCTCATCAGACCAGAGATCAAGGAAGATTGATATGTCGGTTCCTAATTTGTAGGAAGGCAGCTATCATACAAGATATGCATTCAGAGATATATGTAATTGATTTAGAATATCTTGTAATTGATAGTGCAACTGTGTACATTATATAAACACAGTTTAGGTTTTACATTTTGTAATCGCTTACACGAGTTATATTGTAACCTAGCAGCTCTTAAGAACATAATAATTTCTTAAGAGAGTTTTGTAACAGTTTTATATCAGAGTTAATAAAGCTGTTATTGATTCATACTTGTGTTATTTGTTTTTAGTCGAAAATCTTATACAATTGTATTCAACCCCCTTCTACAATTGTTATTTACTGGGCAACAATTGGTATCAGAGCTAAACTGATTAATTTTAATCAGTAACGATCTTAAGATGTCGACAAGCAAGTATGAAAGCATTAAAATTCCAATTCTCAAGAGGACCGAGTATCCAACCTGGAAAGTGAAAATGTTGATGTATCTAGAAGCAACTGATCCTGACTATCTTGACAGGATCAATGTTGGACCATTTCTTCCAACAAAACTAGTTGCAAGAACAGAGACTGTTGCTGAACACTATGTCATTAAGGCAAAGAATGAATGGACGACAGAAGAAAAGGTTCAAGTACTCAAAGATGCAAAGGTAAAGAATATTTTGCATAACAGTCTTGATAATGTCATGTCTAACAGGGTAATAGCATGCAAGACTGCGAAGGAAATTTGGGATACTTTGGAAACTCAATGTCAAGGTACTGAATCTATCAAAAGAAACAGAAGGGCTCTGTTAATTCAGGAGTATGAGCAATTCGATGCTAAATCTGATGAAAGCCTTACTGATATGTACGATAGATTCTTGACTTTACTGAACAATCTATCACTGGTTGGCAAAGAGTATGATCCAGAGGATTCAAATACCAAGTTTCTCAGAGCTTTAACTGAAGAGTGGGATACTCAAGCTTCAATCATAAGGCATCAATATGATTTGAAGATGCTGTCTCTTGATGAAGTCTATGGAATGTTAAGAACTCATGATCTTGAGGTTCAACAGAGGAAGAACAAGAAAAATGTCAAAGCAAAATCTGTTGCTTTGAATGTTGAATCAAAATCAAAGGGAAAAGCTGAGGAGGTTTATAACCGAAAGAGTAGAGTGGAAGAGTCAATTCCTGATGACTCATCATCAGATACTGATACTGAGTATGATCCTGATACTGATGATGACTCTACTGATTCTGATATGATGGAAATGGTTGCTATGATAGTCAAGGGCTTCAAAAAGATGAAATTCAGAAAGGCTAGGAAGCAAGGGAAATTCCAGAAGAAAACCTTCAATGCTGACAAAGACAGGTACAAGAAGAAAGAAGGCAAAAGCAGCAAGTTTGACAAGTCAAAAATCAGATGCTATAACTGTGATGGGATGGGTCATTTTGCAACTGAGTGCAAGAAGACCAAAACCAAAGCTCTCATTTCTTCAAGCAAGGATTGGATGGACTCATCATCTGACTCTGAAGAGGAGAAAGTGAATTATGCTTTGATGGCTAAAACTGATGAGACTTCTGCTGGTGAAACCAAGGTATCTGAAGTTTTATTTGATTTTGATACTAATAATGTTTCTGAGCTAAAATCTTTCTTAAAATCTCTGCATATTAGTTTTAGGAGTCAATCTCTTGAAAATACAAGAATAAAATCTGAAATGGCAGAG
Organism: Kitagawia praeruptora; assembly: GCA_037693485.1. Lineage (NCBI taxonomy): Eukaryota > Viridiplantae > Streptophyta > Magnoliopsida > Apiales > Apiaceae > Kitagawia > Kitagawia praeruptora. The sequence continues at coordinate 160,036,132 of CM075344.1, read as the reverse complement.
GTTGTTAAGAGAAATGATCATCTAGAAGCTGAGTTAATTTTCTTGCATGAAGTTCAAGCTGAATGTGATAATGCTAAACACATGAAACTTGAAATGGAGTTTAAATGTAATGAACTTGAGAGGCAACTTAAAGATGCTAATGAAAAACTCAGAACCTGGACACATTCTGGTACAAAAACTCATGAAATCATTTCTGATAAAAACTGGAAAGAGTGTCTAGGGTATAAACCAGAAAATGAGAAAAAGGACAAAGGAAAGGTTGTTTCATCTAACCCTGGAAGAGTTATAGTTAATAACTCAACAAATCCAAAAACCTACAGATATGTTACAGACAGTACCAAAACCAAACTAAAGCCAGTTAATTATGTGTATCCAGAAATTCCCAAATCTACTTCAGAAGAGGGGTCTACTTCTACACATCATTCTGAGTCTAGAACTGTCAAAAACAAAAATGTAGGTCTTTTGTCCAAAAAGCAATTGAGGGACAGAATCTGTGAGGTAACAGATAGGAAGAGAGTTCCAACTGTCAAAAGGAACAGAAATGGTAAAGTTGGAATAAACAAGGAGAATAATTATAAGTATATTCCGAATGCACCAAGAAAAGTATGTTTTAACTGTGGTAATTCTAATCATCTTGCTATTGATTGCAGGAGGAGTAAAAAGAAGCCAACTGTAGTTCCTAAGTCTGACATTAGGAATAAATCAGTATTCTATAAACCACAGAATCCTTGTTTCCATTGTGGCAGTAAATGGCATTCTATCTATACATGTGAAGAATACCATAATTTGTACTATAATTATTATGAGCCTTTGCCAAAGTTCAATAAAAGTGCAAATTTTGGAAAATCAAAGAACTTGAATTCTAATCATGCATCTGTCAAGATAAAGACTAATTCTGATGGAGTTAATTCTGATAAAAATGTCTTTACAAGAAAATCTTCTACTGATAAAGATGTTAAATTGCATGAAAAGAGAACCCAACAAGTGTGGGTTCTTAAAAATTCTAACTGAGTTCTTTGTGATTCTGATTGCAGGGTAAAAAGAAAAATGTGTTAGTCATGGATAGTGGATGTTCTGTGCACATGACTAGAGACAAAACCTTGCTATCAGAATTTGAGGAAAAGGCTGGCCCAACTGTGTCTTATGGGGATGGCAACATTGGACAAACTTTGGGATATGGCAGCATTGTAATTGGAAATGTCATCATTGAAAAAGTAGCTCTGGTGAAAGGACTAAAGCACAATCTGTTAAGTGTTAGTCAGATCACAGACAGAGGTTATCGTGTCAACTTTAATGATACTCATTTTGAAGTAATCAGCAAATCTACAGGAAAGATTGCATTAACAGGTCAAAGACATGGTAACATTTATGAAGCCAACATTCACACTAATACTGAAAATCCAACTACATGCCTCATCAGTAAAGCATCTGTAGATGAAAGTTGGAATTGGCATAAGAAGCTTTCTCATCTCAACTTCAACAATATAAATGAGTTGGTTAAGAAAGACTTGGTAAGAGGATTACCAAAGGCTCTATATACTCCTGATGGACTCTGTGATGCTTGTCAGAAGGCTAAACAGAGAAGGACATCATTCAAGAGCAAATCTGAATCCTCAATTGATGAACCATATCACATGCTACACCTCGACTTGTTTGGACCAGTGAATATTATGTCCATCAGTAAGAAACGGTATACTCTAGTCATTGTTGATGAATATACTAGATTTACCTGGGTTTATTTTCTTCACAGAAAAGATGAAACTGCTGAAATACTGCTGGACCATGTTAGACTTATTGAAACTGGTACGGAATACAAAGTCAAGATTCTGAGAAGTGATAATGGGACTGAATTCAAGAATTCAGCAATGGAAGAGTTCTACAAATACAAAGGAATAGTTCAACAATTCTCTGCTCCTGGCACTCCTCAGCAAAATGGAGTAGTTGAAAGAAAGAACAGAACTCTTATTGAAGCTAGTAGAACTATGTTGGAAGAAGCTAAACTACCTACATATTTCTGGGCAGAAGCAGTCAACATAGCTTGTTACACTCAAAATATTACACTAATCAACAGACATGGTGTAACTCCTTATCAGATGATTAAGGAAAAGAAGCCAAGTTTGAAGCATCTACATGTGTTTGGCTGCAAGTGCTTTGTTCTAAGACCTCATCCAGAACAGCTAGGAAAATTTGAGACAAAAGCTGATGAGGCCATCTTTATTGGCTATCCAACAACAAGAGCCTTTAAAGTCTATAATCTAAGAACAAAGACAGTCATGGAGTCTATTAATGTATCTTTTGATGATAGAAAGTTAACAGGAATACAAGAAGACTCTCATGACAGTTTGACTTTTGCAAATGAAGCTACCAACAATCCTGATGAAGTCACGGCAGATACTGATACTCTGTCAGATCCTGACGATCGATCAATTCCTGATCAAACACCTGTTACTGATGATGACTCAAATAATGCAAATGTTGAGGGGGAGCAAGAGCGAGACATCACTAGTGATGATTCAACTCAAACATCAAGTAGAGATTCATCGGAAACAGACTCAAGTGACAATCAAGATAGTACATCAGAAGAAGATAGCACTATCTCAGGGGGAGCTTCTAGAAACTCTAGTTCTTTTGAAGAAAACACCAATCCAGGGGGAGCATCCAGTTCAAGAAATGACTTACCATCAGCAAGGAAATGGACAAAAAGTCATACTCCTGATTTAATCATTGGGAATCCTGAAGCAGGTGTTAAGACAAGAAGTGCAACTCAAAATGAATGTTTATATAATAACTTTCTGTCAAAGAAGGAGATTGATGTTGCTGATACAAGGGAAGTGGCTATCTCTGAAAAGCCAAAGAAAAGAAGAAGATTAATCAGAAAAGGCAAATTTGTTGATCATACAGAATTTCTGAATCTTACTAATGATATGGAAGGCAATCCTGATGTTGTTAATCAGGATGGATCATCAGTTCCTGACGCTACTGCTAATCCTGACATCTCTACTCCAAATAATTCACCTGTGAAGACTGTTGAGATTTCTGATTCTCCAGCATCTGCATCTCCAAAGAGAAGAATTATTGAGATGTCCGTTGATGAAGTAAATGCTATTGCTGCTCAGCTGGGTGTTAAACCTTCACCTCTTGAAGTAAAAACTGCTGAAGCAAATGTTTTTCACAGACATAAGAAACAGAGGACTACGGTGTCATCTCTGAAAGGATCCAGCCCACAAGAACCTGAACTTCAAAGGAGTTCAGAAGCTATTGCAGATCCAGTCACACAAGAACCACCTACTCAAAGTGTAGGTGCAGACATTTTTGAAGGAATAGTCCCACAAGAACCATCTTCTCAAAGGGAAGGTGCAGACAAGAATATTCCTGCCCCACAAGAACCATCTTCTCAAACTGAAGATGCTGGCACACTCACATCAGCAGGGGAGTTTCCTGACAATGCTCAAGGAGCTTCTGAAATTGAAATTGAACTTGCTAGAAGTCTGGCAGAAAAAGCTGCTCATGATTTGCACATTGCTGAATGTGACAGAGTGATTGCTGACACTGCATTTGAGGGAAGTACACAAGAACCTTTGACTCAAAGTGTTGAAGAAGCTTCAAAACCTCAGACTACACAAGAACCATCAGTAGCAAATACTGATGCAAGTCATGCTATAGTTGCAGTGGTCAATCCTGATGAAAGTACTACTGATTCACTTATTCCATTGCTTATTGAGCCAATTTCAGCACGGCCAATGGATTCGTTAACTACTTCATCAGGTAACATCTCTTTATCTACTTCATTTACTACTGATAGTATGATTACAGATAGACCTGATAACAGGGATACCTCTATTTGTATGACTTCAGACAACTCTTCTCAGCCACCTCTTATTTCTTCACAATTAATGAGCCAGAACCTTTCTTGTGAGATTGAGAGTGAACATTTAGAGAAAAAGAAGAGTGATGAGAGGCAGTCTCCTGAACTGGCAAAAGGAGAGGTAGAAAAGAGTGAGAAGTTATTAACTTCTAGTGAGGTAGAAGTTGCTATTGAAAGCAACTTAGGTAACATTGTGAGAAGTGATGAGATCACTTTAAAAGAAAAGAGAGATTTAGGACATGTTACTAATTTGTCTGCAGGTCATCAAGATTCACCAGCTGTATCTACTGGTGTTTTGAAACTGAAAGGTATTATGCTTCCTGATGATGATGTTGAACATAATCTTCCTGAGGCTGGTGGTGGCTCAGATGATGATGATGATGATGATCATGCTGATCTTGAAACAAGGCAAATGCAGGCGGCTATAAAAGCAAGTCTCCAATCTAATTATGGGTCTTCAAGTAGATACATGCAGCAAATGACTCAAGAAGAATTCAGAGGGGAGTATAGTTCACATCTTCCTCCTGATACTCGAGCTGCAAGGGGACATGAATGGGATACAGAATGGAATGAACCAACTTCTGAGATGAATTTTCAAAATGCTCTGTTTCATTCTGGTCATATTGCTACGCGGATGCCGACACCTGAACTTAAGGCTCTTCTCAAAACCAATGCTCTTCTAGCAAAGGGATTGAGGAGTGAGATTGATTCTCTGAAGGCTGCAACAGATAAATTTCAAGCGGGTATTCAAACATCTGTTTCCATATCTGCTACTGCTTCTCAAGCACGCCTTCTTGCAGATGATATTAAAGCTCTTGACAGGAGATTGGATTCTAGAATGACTGTCTTGGAATCTAAAGTTGATACTATCGATGAAACCCTCAAGCTTATATTGTCGTTCTTCATTCAGGACGATACTGATGTCAAAAAGGGGGAGAAGATAGTCAAAACAAAATGTTCACCTGATCCTGTTGTACAAAAGGACGATAATTCTGGAAATGATGGTGGTGCTAAGTCACATCATAAAGTTGAAACCTCTGATGCTGCTTTAGTGACAAAGAGAACGAATACTCAAACTAAGCAGTCAACTCATGTTTCTGAATCTGGAAAGAAGACAGTGACACCTAGTCAAACTCTGTCAACCATTCCTGAGGATGATGTTTATGTGGAACAGGATGAAGATGCTGCTAATCTGTTTCATGAACTTGACACTGGGGATGGTCGTGTTCTTAAATTATTTCATAAAGACAAAAGAGTTCAACAGTATCATGCTGAGAAAGCACTTGTCTTATCTACTGAAGAAAATCCAAACATGACTACTGATGAATTCTTAGAAGAACAGAACAGGATCCTTGGAGAGCTTGCAAAACAGAATAAAGCTCTTGCTGCAAGAAGAGGAAGAGGCAGAGGAGGAAGATACAGAAATAGGGGAAGATCATCTGCTCAAACTAGTTCAAGGCAAACAAGATCTAGTGGAATCAAACTGAAAGATGTTTCTGAAAGTGAAAAGAAGAAAACTCCGCTATCTCTTGCATCAACTCCAGACAACAGATTCAATGCTCCTGAAGAATTTGTAGAAGAGATATTGCCTTTGAAAAGGAAGAGTAAGGCAGCTGCTCAATCTACTGCATTTAATGAGAAGTCAGTCGTTGTTTCTGATTCTGAAATCTTAAAAGAACTTAAGATTATGATTATTAAGGTTGTGGTTGAATTTCACAATGTGGAAGTTTTTGAAGATACATTGAAGTATGAACAAGAAAACTTCAGAAGATTTGAAAGAGAAAGTGAAATCAGTGCTAAAGCCACAAAAGCAGAAAAGATAACAACCAGAGATTATTTAAGAAATGTTCATAGATCAGACAGGAAGTTATGGTATGATAGAGATAGATCTGTTCCTGAACATCAGCAGGATTATCCAACTAATGAGAAGAAGAAGAGTAAGAAGAAGGAGGTGGATAAGGTTGATTATAGGAAACCAGTTGTATTCATATCAGCTGGATTGATAAAAGAATCTTCTTTGATCAATGAATTTCTGATTGTTAAAACAGAGTCTACTACTTTTATTGCTGAAAATCCACCAAAATGGGTGAGTATGCAATCTGGCTTGAGAGGATGGGAACCTGGCACAAGAGGAGGAATTGGATATAGTCATGCACTGGTTATTTTCATTGCACAAACTGATCAATATGCTCTAGTTGACAAGATTGGGGATGAGTTAACTGTAGATCATCTTTGGAAACTTGAAGCTGTTGCTATTATTGCTGACTGTCATGCTGATGCAAAGAAAATAGAGAAGCTGGTGTACTTCATGAAAGATGGAAGTGTGAAGAAGATTCCTATTCATGAATTGTTGTGTAAATCTGCAAAAGAACTGAAATATGTTCTGTATCTTCTCAGAAGTAAAAGAATAAATGTTCGTGAAAGAGAAGTTTATCAAAATTGGTGTGTCATGATTTACTGGAAGATTAGACAGAGATTCATGGATGGAGGAACAAGGTATGATGGCAATTATATTCCTATGTACTTAAATTTAAGAGATAGAGAGGTTGAAATGAAGAAAGGTACAGCTGTTAAAGAAATGTATCTAGGTATGGAACAACTGTCTCTAAATCCGGATGGAAAGGAAATTGCTTATGTGTTGCTAGGTGACTTAGATCTTCCGAGAAACTCAATTAAGAACATCAGGGCAGCTATTTATCAGATTAATGAGGAAGATGAAGAGCTCAAAAATCTGAAGAAGAAACTGATTCAAATTCTTGAAAGCAAGGAAGAAGAATTGTTATCTGAATTCTTGAGACTGAATCTGTTCTATCAAAGAATTTCTGAAACTGTTCCTGATGATTTTTAGAAGGTATTTTGTTTTGAGTTTTTGACATCTTGAATCAAGGAATTTGTGCTTTGTTTTATAAAGAACAAATTGGGGGAGATTGTTAGATATTGATTCAAGAGATGATCAGGATCTGGGCATTACTGATCAGATACTGATGCTGACGTCATCAGGAATGCACCGTCAGTATTGGACTATCAGGATTAGAAGCTGGTCAGTATTTGATGAAGATTCTCATCAGACCAGAGATCAAGGAAGATTGATATGTCGGTTCCTAATTTGTAGGAAGGCAGCTATCATACAAGATATGCATTCAGAGATATATGTAATTGATTTAGAATATCTTGTAATTGATAGTGCAACTGTGTACATTATATAAACACAGTTTAGGTTTTACATTTTGTAATCGCTTACACGAGTTATATTGTAACCTAGCAGCTCTTAAGAACATAAGAATTTCTTAAGAGAGTTTTGTAACAGTTTTATATCAGAGTTAATAAAGCTGTTATTGATTCATACTTGTGTTATTTGTTTTTAGTCGAAAATCTTATACAATTGTATTCAACCCCCTTCTACAATTGTTATTTACTGGGCAACAACAATATATTTGAGATTTCTTATCAACAATTATCAAGTGTTTAAACAGCACGATCTAATGACAACAAATTGCTATTGTTGTCCTGTAAGAACAATACTTGTAATTTCTTATTAACACTGGTCAAGCCTTTAAAATGTGCGATTTGTTGAACTCTGTGGAGAAATTCCAACAGTTTAGTTATACATATTAAACTCTCTTGAAAAGATCACAAACAAACTGAAAATTGAAACCAAACTATACTTCTACTAACACATGGTATTGGCCATTACTGGTCTTAGGTCACAGAATAAATTGCAGATACCAAAAAGTTCACCCTGGAAATTCTTGCAATCCTGCAAAGAAGCAAGTGGTGTCAAAGGATAACTCATTTCATCCAAGGGAAAAAAGTAAAGCAATTAAGTGAAATTATCCCTTACCTGGACAGCAATATCTCTTTTCCATTCTCCCAGAAACAGCAATATTTGATAGCTGCTGCTTATACACTTGCTGAGAATAAACAAGTTCTTCAAGTGAACCAGCTGAAAGAAGACGGAAAACAATAACATGTCGCTTCTGTCCAAAATGAAATGATCTGTCTTGGGCTTGCAAGTCCTGGGTAGGATTCCAATTTGGATCAAATATGACCACCCGATTTGCACTGACAAGATTCAGTCCAAGCCCACCAGCACGAGTAGATATAAGAAATACCTGAAATGACAACTTACTAACATCTTACAAAATCTCAAGTGTAATACAATATCACTCGTATATTGCAAGTTTACCTGTTTGCTTGGGCATGAGTTAAAGTCGTCAACCAGAGATTGCGCAAGCCAATAGGTGTGGAACCGTCAAGTCTTGAAAAGCTGTAACCTTTGCGTATGAAAAGCTTTTCAAGGATGTCTAGCATTCTGCAAAAAATAACTGATCAGGACCAGAACAAATGTACGCATTAACAAAACTACATACAGCCATATTGTCAGAAAATGTGGATTGGAAAAAAATGGCAAGAAGAACGTTTGTAGTTGTTCAATATCTAATTTAAGTAGACCATAGTGTTGAGTATGCCTATTAAACAAGCAGCCTACTGTCATATTTTACTTATCAATAGTAGTAGTCATTTCTACAAAGTAAGAAATTAGTAATCAGTAGTAGGTTATATTCTTGTAGGTTTAATTGTGCTAATATTCATTGTGTACAAGTTTTACAGATAGCATAGAGTGTACAACAGATCATGTAAACGGTCCACTTAATTCAAAATTCAAACCAATACAATACCTTGCGAACGTCGGCACTTTGGTTTCCAAAAGCATAAAAAATAGTAGGTAAAAATGACGGTAATTGGACCATTAGTTCCTCTTGAGAGAGCCTGCCCATGAGCTGCAACAATAATGGAAAAGCATAAAGCAATGTCATTGCCAATTTAAACATAAACATAATATAAATTAGTACCTTGTAACAAGCTACTCTAGATTCAAAAAGTATGTCTGTGCAGATTGTCTCAGCTGCCTGAGCTCCCATTGCCATTGCCACTCCTAATGTGTGTGTGTGTGAGAGAGAGAGAGAGAGCACAAAATTGTACTGTGCCTAGAGAGATATAGAGAGAGACACCAAACTTCGATTGACCCGGCTAGAATCCTAATTGAATCGTGGAAGGAAGCTTCGATGGATCCTGCTCGAATCCTAATTGAATCTGTGAGAGCGGCGAGAGAAGTGAGGGTGAGAGGAATGAAAGTGAGAAATGAATGAGAGAAAGGTGAGAAGTGAACTTTGTTTTCCCCAATTCTGAATTTTCGTTTGCCTGCTCTCTATTTTGGTTTGCCGCTCAGTACTGCTAATCAATCATAAATCGGTGTACTTTCTTTTTTTATTTTTTTAAATATTATAAATTTATTTTAATTTCTTGATATTCAAATATAATTGTTAAATTTATTATTTTCATTATTTTGCAATAATTCACAATTTATACAAAATGTTATTTTATTTATTAATTTTTTCAATGAATTTAGTTAAAATAATAATTTTGGATATTACTTTATTTTAAAACCTTTTTATTCTAAATTTATAAACAAAATTTAATATTTATGAAAAATCAATAACTTAATTATTTGATTGAAAATTACGTTTTAAAATGATCATTTCAATGATTTTGTTAAAATTAATAATTTTTAATGTCAAATAATTATTAAATCATTAATTTTAAATTAAATAAAAAATTTGCTAATGAATACTCTATGGTAACACACCTCATGGTGTTAGCCCATTGTAACACCTTTTATAACTAAAGTAACATACTTTTGTACCTATGGTAACACCACAATCAAAAGGTTGCTATAGGTCAAAATTTTCATAGCTATGGTAACACCCATAGTGGTAACACCCATGCCAAAAGGTTGCTATAGGTCATCTATGGTGTAGTGGGATTACAAGAAGTATAATGTGTAAATTCTATTCTTAACATCACAACTTATGAATTATTCCTAACACACTATACACCGACGGAGGAGGTGAGTTTGAAAGTTTAAAGTCTTATTTGGCCTCTCAAGGCATTGAACATCTTAAATCTCCACCATACACACCTCAACGTGTTGCCTTTGCAAAAAGGAGGCACCACCATATTATTGAAACTGCTCGTACTTTACTACATCAAGCTCACCTTCCTTTTGTGTTTTGGTCGTTTGCGTGTCGTCAAGCAACATATCTCATCAATAAACTACCCACTCACATAAATGAAAATGTGTCTCCATATCAATGTCTTTTTCAACAACCACCTAATTATGAAAATATTCGTATATTTGGGTGTTTGTGTTACCCATGGCTTAAACCGTATGCTAGTTCAAAGTTACAACCCCGATTCACGCCATGTGTATATCTTGGATTTTCAACACAGTACTATGCTCATTTATGTTTTGATCCAGTCACCTCAAAGTTATACACCTCACGTGATGTTCTTTTCTATGAAAACACATTTCCATACACAAATATGTTTGTCTCTTATCAGTCTTGTTCTCAGAACATTGAGTGGGTACCTGTTGCTGACACGCAACCTTCATCCTTCTCCACACCGTCACTTCCATCCTCTGATTTGTCACATATTCCTCCTCCCATACCAGTGGAATCTCCCAATGCACAGGCCACGGAGTCCCCATTAGTTCCGGCTACATCTTCAGATAGCTCATTATCTCTGTCACAATCAGCCTTTGAGTCTCCTATTTCAGGTACACAGCATGACTCACCGTCTTTGCCTACAAAAGGACATCATCATCAGATACCTTCTACAGACATGTCACTTGATATGAGCATCAATGAGCCATCAGCACCACATGTAACCTCGCCACCAGGTCACTCCAGAATGACTACAAGGTCTCAAAATCAAATATACAAACCAAACAAGTTTTATGGTTTTATAGCTGACTCACAGGTACCATACGCTCCTTCTTCTTTTAAGAAAGCGCAAAAATATCCTCATTGGAACAGTGCTATGAAAGACGAATATGATGCATTGATGCACAACAAAACATGGACCTTGGTACCCCCGGATGCGGCCAAGAACATTGTTGACTATAAATGGGTTTTTAAGATTAAGTACAAGCTCGATGGTTCAATCGATAGGTATAAAGCACGTCTTTTGGCTAAAGGAATCACACAACGTCCCGGGATCGATTTTCACTCTACTTTCAGCCCCGTGATAAAAGCAACGACTGTTAGGCTTGTCCTTACAATTGTAGTTGAGAATCAGTGGCCTATACACCAGTTAGACGTAAATAATGCCTTTTTATAAGGTAACCTTGCAGAAGAAGTATTCATGCGGCAGCCGCCTGGTTTCATTGACAGCAAATTACCTACATACATATGTAAACTTCATAAAGCTATTTATGGTCTTCGGCAGGGTTCACAGACTTGGTACAATGAGTTGAAATCATTTTTGATACAATTGGGTTTTTTGAAATCTCATTCTGATTCTTCCCTCTTTATCTTGCATAAAGGTAACATCACAGTTTATATACTAGTGTACGTAGATGATATTGTTATTACAGGGAGCGTCTCTTCTGTCATTCAACACTATATCCAAGCTTTATCCTCTAAGTTTTCTATAAAAGATTTGGGACCTCTTAATTATTTTCTTGGTGTTGAGATTTTTCGTCATAATGGAGGCCTCATTCTGTCCCAAACAAAGTACATCAATGATTTACTCTGGGAAACAAAAATGCATGAAAGCAATGGTGTTATCACTCCCATGAGTGATTCTTTGGCTCTGACAATTGATCCATCTGAACAACATATTGATATGACTGATTATAGGCACTTGGTTGGGAAGTTGCAATACCTTTCGTTTACACGGCCTGACTTAGCTTACGCTGTGAACAAGTTATCACAATTTCTACACTGTCCTCAGAAGTCTCACTGGCAAGCTGTAAAACGAGTACTTCGCTATCTCAAAGCTACAAGTACGTACGGTCTGTATATTCGTCGATCCCTTGCTCCTCAATTATATGTATATTCTGATTCGGATTGGGCTGGAAACATTTTGGATCGTACTTCTACTTCAGGGTATATGGTTTATTATGGTGACACACCGATTAGTTGGTCATCCAGAAAACAACGAACAGTGGCACGCTCTTCTACCGAGGCCGAGTATCGTGCCGTTGCCAATGCTTTAGCTGAAACTAACTGGATTACTAATTTGCTGCTTGAGTTACGTGTGTCTTTGAGTTCGAAGCCTGTTATTTACTGTGATAATGTTAGTGTCATCTACCTGTGTCAGCATCCTGTATTTCATAGTCGCATGAAACATGTTGCTATTGATTTTCATTTCGTTCGGGACCAAGTTCAGCGAAACCTAGTTAAAGTCACGCATATATCATCTGCTGATCAAGTTGCTGATGCTTTGACGAAGCCTTTGCCAAAGGCTGCATTTCAGCGACATTTTCCAAGCTCGCCTTCATTGACATGACGCCGATCTTGAGGGGGCATAATAAGCAAAGTAATTAGTTGGTTAACCTTATCAACTACAGGATTACAGGATATGTATTGTTGTAAAGTGATAAGATTACATTTATCTCTAATTCTAGAAGATAGAAATTATGTTGTATTTTCCTTGTTATATGTACCCAGTATGTACTTCACTTTGATATACAAGAAATAATTATTTCCGCACTAGCTTTCTTATTTACGAGCTCGAAGTAATGCAATTTAGGGGAGTAATGCATGCTAGAGAAGCAGAGGCCGTATGTAACGACCGGGAAAATTTCGTGAATTTTAATATGTTAAAATATGTTTTTAGTTGATTTTATTGCGTTTCAGTTTATTTTTAATGCATTTAAACGTGTTACGATTTTTATTAAATAGGGAAATGATCCCATACGTGTTATGTGACTTCTGTGTAGCTTAGATAATTTTATTCTATTTTTCTGTAATTTTTATATTTTTATAATACAATTATTTCGCATTTTAATTTCTGGATCCAGCCCCTATACTGAATCTGAAGCCTTGTTTTTGATAAAATTATTTTTATATAATGATAGGATATTTAAAGATGCATTATTTAGTAATTTTTGTAATATTCATAATTTTTGGGAATTTTTGACATATATTTTGTATTTGTTTAAAATTAAAATTTTTACATTTTTATCCCATAAAAATTATTTTTAGGGTTTAATAATTTTAATTAGGGGCTAAAAATATTTTTGGGGTATTAATTTGATTTAGGATAAATACTAACAGATTTTTATGTAATTAATCAAAATAATCAAAAAATCAGATTTTTTGATTTTTATTTTCTGTAAAATCTGGAAAAATAGTTCTTGGTGTTCTTGAGGATTAACCGGACTTTTGACAGTGATTCCGGCATCCAAATCGTTCATGTGGGTAACCAAACTGAAGCTCTTGATCTCTACTACATGTTTATGTGTGTTTTAACATCCTAAATTGCTTGAATCGAAAATTCATAATTTTAGTTTAATAATCGAAATTTCATGAATTTATTGTGAATCATACAGTGATTTGTTGTTGATATGGTTAGTATCTATAGATTGTATATAATCTCAGGAGCATCATGATAATTTTTGTTTGATTTTTAGTATCTTAAAACTCAAAATCGAATTTTTGTGGGGGTGATTATAATTTTCGATTTTCCGGATTATATGATGATTGTTTGATGTTCTTGATGATTGTTATGAGTTCTTGAACTCATGGGCTTCGATTTGATATAGAGAACGTTTGATTTGGTGACCGATTTCGAGTTCACCGGTTTTAATTTTTTGAAGGTCGCCGGATTGTTCGGTTTTGGCCGGATATTTGATTTGGTAAATTCTGGGTTCGAATGGTTGGTATGGTTGAGTTTGGAATGTGATTTGGAGTGTATTTGGTACTTAAAAACGTAGCAAATGGTACGTTTTGGTGATGGCCGGAGTTGGCCGGATTTTTGTTCCGGTCGCCGGAATCTGGGGAACCTCCATTGTTGGAGGTGGTTGTTCTTCGAGCATTCATACGAAGAACAACGAAGATGGTGATGAACAGTACCCGTTTAATCCTAAAAATCTGTTAACAATTTCTGAAAAGTGATTTTGGAATTAATTTTTTTCTTTTTACCAATTATTTTTACTTTTATTTACTTTTAATTACTTTTATTTACTTTTATTTAATTTTATTTACTTTTATTTACTTTAATTAATTTATAATTCTGAATTAAATTATTAATTTCAGAAATTTTATTTTCTGAAAATGTTTTATAAATCTAGAATTTATTTCCGAATTTTATTTTAATTATTTCTTTATTTCTTTATTTATTTGTTTTTAATTCGGAATAATTAAGAATTAAATTCTTTTAATTATATTAATTAATCTCAAATAATGATTTAATTAATTTAATTATCTGATAAATGTAATTAATTATTAGATAATTTTATTAATTAATTATTACTTGATTCTAATTAATTTATTTAGGATTATTAACCAATTTTCTGTTTAAAAGTGATTTAAAATGAAATAAAATTGTTTTAAATCCTAAAAATAATCCGGGAACGGTAAAAATAGTTTTAAAATTCTAAAATTATTTATAAACCCAGATTAGATAATTATAAAAATATTTTGGTGATCCAATAATTACTCAGAGGGTTTATTAATGATCCTTTTTGATTCAGGAAGGGTTATTTAAATCTTTTAAAATTCTTTTAATTATTTTGAAAATACTTTTAAACATGATAATAATAATTTGAGTGCTCCTTTGTCTGTACAACGTATGTGCTATGTGATTATGTGTGTGAATGCTCCGTACATGTTATTAATTGTATTAAATATTCATTCGATAGTGATACAACGTACGGGTAGACACTAAAACCGAGGTATGATTTGTATATGGTCTTATGCCTACCTAGCTATATATTTAAAATAGCATGTTTTAATGTAGAAGTGGGAGGAACCCTAGCTAGTGGGCAGAGTTACCTGCAGTATTCGTAGAAGTGAGGAAACCTTAGCCAACGAGTATAGCTTACCAATCACATATTCAGGCAAGTATTTTCTTTTCCCTTGATCATCTTATACACTGTTTATTTTATGTTCATTGATTCATATCATGATGAATAGCTATTGTTCAGAGCTATTTGTGATTCTTAAATATTTTTGTGCGAACACAGTTGCTTGATATTGTTACCCTTGATGTGGGGAAGTGTTTAAGATAAACTCTTCATATCCTTATTATCGTAGTAAATAATAGGGATGTGAACTGTATGTGAAACTAAGCATTTCCTGTTGAATTCGGAAATTGCTCTATTGGATTGGAAAATGGTAAAGCGTAGGAGGCCATGATTGCTATCATGGTCCAGCAATGTTTATTGGTAAAGCGTAGGAGGCCATGGTTGCTACTATGGTCCAGCAATATTTAAGGAGGATATGGTAACCATACCATCTTCCTATAGGCTAACATTACTTGCCTATTTTGGTACCCTCATTGAAATCCGGGTTATACACACGGGTATAGAAATGTACCGGTGGTAGTATAAAGGGTCCCATTGCTTTTGAACCTGATCAGGGGGCAATGGGTTTTGTTTTTTATATATATCCAATCCATATCGCCAGAATGGCTATTATATATTGTGAATTGGCAGATGATTCATTTTTATGACATGCCAAATGATTTCAGTTATGGATTTGAATTATATCACAGTTGTTGATTCAGTTTCTCTATAAACTGTTTTACATTTCAGTTGATATCATGCAGCACTTATCCCGTTTTATTATAAAATTGTTTATATATACTTGCTGGGCATTTCTTTGGCTCACTCTTGTTTTCACAAAATCTTTCCAGAGGAGCAGTATGTTTCCGACCAGCCGTTCGGACCATATTAGAGAGGGGCAGAGTGGTTGTGTGTCTGCACCCCAGACCTTACAGGTATTTGCGGGTTTCTGTCGGCGCTAGATAGAATTTTAAATAAAATGGGATGTAATAATAAAATAATACTAGACTGGATTTAGGTTGAGTTTATTTGATGGTTTGTAATAAGTGAGTATGTTACTTTTGGGCTGTAACTGCTTAGTTTCATACAATAACCTGTTTGCGATCTTTGGTTGGCGGGGTCAGTTGCGCATTCTGATTTATTTTATTAGTTGAGATTGGTTGGTGACCCCCGGATCTAGACCCCGGATTTGGAGGGTGTCACAGTTGGCATCAGAGATGACAGGTTATAGTTACTGAAATAAGCAGAGATATAGCCCATGAATAATTAGGGAGATCACATGAGATAGGATTACGTTCTTATGTTACACGTTGCGTTTGACTTTAGTCTAAGCCTAAGTTGTGAGATGATTTGTGATATTATGTTACCGGGTTACGCAGGTTCCTGTTATGGTGACTACGCCGACTCCGGTGATTGCACCTCAGCCTATGCCAGGCCTAGAGCCGGTTACGCTACCACTATTTCCACCAGTGGACTTGCCATATACCACCGCTCTTATGGATCCAGACCAACCAGTGATGGGGTTAGACTACTGGATGGGTTGGGAGTGTCCTATGGGGCTACTTGATCCTATACCACTAGTTCCCGTTCCGGAGTTGATTCCTGATCAGCAGCAGGGGATCGAGGCGCTACCTGTTGTGCCTGAGTTGCATCGATCTGGTGCACTGGCAGCTATGGTAGGATTCCTTATGCCAGCAGAGTTCACGGATCAGTCCGATCCTACTGTGCAGGGTCCTTATGTACCTCTTCCACCAGTCATACCTTGGCACCAGATGCCACCAGGAGAGGAGCGAGTGCAGGCATTGATAGAGGAGGTTACAGGTGGAGCGGAGGCCCAGTCTAGCGGCCATATTGGTGCACCACGCACCGTTCCATTGAGTGAGTACCGTGAGCTTTGGGAGGCATTCGACTTTGTGAGAGGGCAGAATGTGGAGCTGCGTAGGATGGGAGATCATCGTATCACAGACTCCGAGCTTCAACATAACCTCCGAGAGATGATAGCAGCCGGTTCTTTTGAGGTGGAGGCGATGTTGCTGGGTGAGCCATCAGGTACTGTTGATTATCGTCAGGCATACCGCATCCTCCAGAGGATGTTGTCGGACCTTCAGGAGATGGTAGGGCCCAGCTGGGACTAGATACTATGGGACAGAGCCCTGGGAGAAGGATATGCTACATGTGTTTGTTTGGTTTCGGTTGTCTGTAAGATATTATGTGTGTACTAACAGTAGTTTGTTGGTAGAATAAGTCGGGAATTTTGTTGTGTATAACCGACAGTGTAGTTGGTATGGTCGGGTAACCGTGATATGGTGTTAGATAACCCGACTAGTAGTCATGTATAATTATGAGTGTGGAATTATATATCAGTAGTACTTTTGTAGTGATGCGAGTATCGACTCCCTCCAGCATGCATTTAATTATTTTTTCAGCATTCAAGTGAATTAGTGATTGGGTGGCATGAGTTGATAAATATTCTTGATTCATGTTTCTTTTCAATGAGTATCTATCAAAAACATGTTTATTCAATTACTAAGGAACTTGTGTGTTTCCTCTACCAGATCATGGATAATCAGCCACCAAATGGTAATCACACGGGAAACGCGAATAATAATCAGAACTTTGGGGAGCAGGGCAATATCAATATGATGCAGCAAATGTTGGAACTATTCCGGCAACAGACCGAGAATCTCACTCGCCAGCAGCAGCAGCCACCAGCACCCCAAGCAGTAACATTTAAAACTTTTCAGTCAGTTAAACCCCCAGAGTTCCAGGGGTCAGCAGACCCAGTCGAGGCCCGAGCATGGTTAAAAGAAATAGAGAAAGCTCTTGCACTTGTGAATGTGGAGGAGAATAAAAAGACCGAGTTCGTGAGTTACTTTCTGAAAGGGGAAGCGAACTACTGGTGGGAAGCAAGGAAGGCTTTGGAAGGCGTTGGGGTAACCCCATGGGAGAGATTCAAAGAGTTGTTTCTGGAAAAGTATTATCCCCGCTTTATGCAGAATCAGATGGAGATTAAATTTTTGGAATTAAAACAAGAAGGCAATGCCACTGAGTATGAGGCAAAGTTTACAGAGTTAGCCAGGTTTGTTCCAGATTTGGTTGATACTGAAGAGAAGCGGGCAAGGAGATTTCAGCAGGGTTTGAAGCCGTGGCTACGTAGCCGGGTAGCTGCTTTTGAGTTAACCACCTATTCGTCTTTGGTCCAGAAGGCACTGATTATTGAAGGAGAGAGCGATATCTCCTACAAAGAAAGGGAAGGCAAAAAGAGGAAATTTAATAATCAATCAGGAAGTTCGTTCCAGGGGAGGGTACAAAACAACTTTAGTTACAGACCAGCATTCCAGCCGAGAGGCAACGGGAGACCCGGAAATGGAATCCAGAATCTTGGTAATCAAGGGAATCGATTTCCGAATATCAATCAGCAGCAAGGAAATCGGTTTCCAGGCAATAATCAACCGCAAGGAGGTCGATTTCCGAACAACAATCAACAACGAGGAATGCGACCACCCCTATCAGCATGTGGAATTTGTGGAAGGAATCATGAAGGTCCATGCAATAAGGCCAACATAGTATGTTTTCGGTGTGGCAAAACCGGACATTATGCCAACATGTGCACTACGCCAGCAGCTAATTGGACTGGTTGTCAGAAATGTGGAAACAAAGGGCATCTTACTAAGGATTGCAGGATCAACCTTAATCCGGGAAACCAGAATAAAGCTACAGGGACAAATAATGTGGGACAGCCAAGGGCCCGGGTTTTCAATATGACTATGACCGATGCAGAACAGAACTCTGATGTTATTGCAGGTACACTTTCCGTAAACTCTACTAATGCCAAAGTACTTATTGATTCGGGAGCTACTAAATCTTTTATTTCGGAAGAGTTTGCGAGTAATCTAGAATGTGAATGTCAGTTATTAAGCGAAGCTTTAGTAATAGAAATAGCTAATCAGGATCGTATACCCGTTAAGCAAATATATCCAGCATGTGAGATCGAAATATCCGGGCAACGTTTTCATGCCGACTTGATTCCTTTCAAGTTGGGGGAATTTGAGGTTATACTAGGGATGGATTGGTTGACGAAGTATAATGCCCAGATTGATTGTAAAAAGAAGGAGTTAAAGTTGAAGCTAGATGGGGATATAGATGTGGTGTTCCATGGGCAGAAACAAGCAAAGAAACTCTTGACCATGATGCGAGCTAAACGATTGTTGCGACAGGGATGTGAAGCATACTTAGCTTATGTAATGGATACTGATAAGGAAGTGCCACAGATAGAGCATATTCCGGTAGTGAATGAATTTTTGGACGTATTTCCCGAAGAATTACCAGGCCTACCTCCAGACAGAGAAATTGAGTTTGCTATTGATTTGGCACCAGGTACTGAGCCAATATCGAAAGCTCCGTACAGAATGGCACCAGTGGAAATGAAGGAATTGGCCAAGCAATTGCAGGAACTATTAGACAAAGGGGTGATTAGACCCAGCGTATCACCATGGGGCGCACCAGTATTGTTTGTGAAAAAGAAGGACGGAAGCATGCGACTTTGTATTGACTACCGGGAGCTAAACAAGCTGACGATTAAGAACAAGTACCCATTACCGAGGATTGATGACTTGTTTGACCAGTTAAAGGGCGCAGTTTGGTTTTCTAAAATCGACTTGCGATCGGGATATCACCAATTGAAGATCAAGGCAGTCGATATTCCCAAGACAGCATTCCGCACGAGATATGGGCATTACGAGTTTTTAGTTATGCCCTTTGGGCTGACTAATGCACCAGCCGCTTTCATGGATATGATGAACAGAGTTTTCAAGAAATATCTGGATAAATTTGTGATTGTTTTCATAGATGATATCTTGATATACTCCAAGTCAGAGAAGGAACATGCAGAGCACTTGAGAACAGCTTTAGAGATTCTGCGGAAAGAGAAGCTATATGCCAAATTTTCGAAATGCGAGTTTTGGTTAAGGGAGGTACAATTCTTGGGGCACGTTGTCACCAATGAAGGAATTAAAGTGGATCCAGCCAAGATCGAAGCCATTATGAATTGGGAGCAACCGAGAACACCAACTGAAGTTCGAAGTTTTCTGGGATTAGCTGGTTATTACAGGAGATTTGTTAAGGATTTTGCTAAAATAGCGGCATCTCTAACCAAACTCACCCGGAAGAATGAGAAATTTGAATGGAACGAGAAGTGCGAGCAAAGTTTCCAGGAATTAAAGAAGCGATTGATAACTGCACCAGTGCTAGTTCTACCCAACGAAAGTGGAAACTTTGTAATCTTCAGTGATGCATCTCAGAAGGGATTAGGGTGTGTGTTAATGCAGGACGGCAAGGTAATTGCTTACGCATCCAGGCAACTCAAGATTCACGAACGAAAGTATCCTACGCATGATCTGGAATTGGCAGCAATTGTTTTTGCACTAAAACTTTGGAGGCACTATTTATACGGAGAGAAGTGTGAAATCTTCACGGATCACAAAAGCTTGAAATATATTTTCACTCAGAAGGAGCTAAACATGAGACAACGACGGTGGTTGGAGTTGATCAAGGACTACGATTGTACCATTAGCTATCATCCAGGCAAGGCCAACGTAGTGGCAGATGCACTAAGCCGGAAGGAAAGGTTAAATCTCTTAACCTCATCCGAGGAGTTACTCAAGGAATTCGAGAAATTGGAGATAGAGGTCCATACATCAGAAGCAGTCAGTGAAGTATTGTATGCCATGACCTTTCAGCCAGTATTATTAGAAAAGATCCGTAGATGTCAAGAACAGGTAATGGAGCAAGACAAAGCAAAATTAACCGGAGAAGAAATCAGGAGTCAAAAGGATGATAAAGGAATTCTAAGATTCTCTTCACGTATATGGGTACCTAATGTTATGGAGCTGAAGGATGAAATCTTACGTGATGCACACAACTCCAGGTATTCTATTCACCCTGGCAGTACAAAGATGTATAGAGACTTGAAGCAACACTTTTGGTGGCCCGATATGAAGAAAGATATTGCAGAATACGTCAGCAAATGCTATACCTGTCAGAGAGTTAAAGCCGAGCATCAAAGGCCAAGTGGATTGCTACAACCTTTGGAAATTCCAGAATGGAAATGGGAACATCTTGCAATGGATTTTGTAGTAGGACTCCCGAAGACTCAATCAAATCACGATGCAATCTGGGTGATCATTGATAGGTTGACCAAATCAGCACATTTTCTCCCCATCAACGAAAGATTTTCGCTAGAGAAACTGGTTCAACTATATTTGAAAGAGATCGTAGTACGACACGGAGTTCCTGTATCTATAGTATCTGATCGAGATCCTCGTTTCAATTCAAGATTCTGGAGACAATTTCAAGAATGTTTAGGAACCAAACTAAATATGAGTACGGCATATCATCCTCAAACGGACGGACAAAGCGAGAGGACAATTCAGACCATAGAAGATATGTTAAGGGTATGTGTCCTGGATTTTAAGGGTAATTGGGATGAGCACTTACCGTTGGTGGAGTTCTCATATAACAATAGTTATCATGCCAGCATTGGAATGCCACCATATGAAGCCCTTTACGGCAGAAGATGTAGATCTCCGGTGTACTGGGAAGAAGTAGGAGAACGCACCATCTTGGGTCCAGAATTACTGCAACAGACGAAAGAAAAGATCGGATTAATACAGAAAAGATTAATCGCCGCTCAAGATCGACAGAAGAAATATGCAGATCAAAGCAGGAAGGACCAGAATTTTGAAGTCGGAGAATTGGTATTGCTGAAAGTATCACCATGGAAAGCTGTAACTAGATTTGGGAAAAGAGGTAAACTCAAACCAAGATATGTGGGACCGTTCGAGATACTGAAGAAGGTGGGGAAGCTTGCTTACGAATTAGCTTTGCCGCCACACATGCAGAACATCCATAATGTGTTCCATATATCGATGCTGAGAAAGTACAATCCTGATCCAATGCACGCAATAGAATATGAGCCTGTAGATATTCAACCTGACTTATCTTTTGTTGAGCAACCAGTTGAGATATTAGATCATAAGGTTAAGGTATTAAGAAATAAGACCATACCCCTAGTTAGAGTGTTATGGAGGAATCCCTTGGTTGAAGAATCAACATGGGAAGTAGAAAGTGAAATTCGAGCTCAGTATCCGCACTTATTTTCTTAAGTGGGATTCTGGGGGCAGAATCCTTTTAAGGGGGGAAGGATGTAACGACCGGGAAAATTTCGTGAATTTTAATATGTTAAAATATGTTTTTAGTTGATTTTATTGCGTTTCAGTTTATTTTTAATGCATTTAAACGTGTTACGATTTTTATTAAATAGGGAAATGATCCCATACGTGTTATGTGACTTCTGTGTAGCTTAGATAATTTTATTCTATTTTTCTGTAATTTTTATATTTTTATAATACAATTATTTCGCATTTTAATTTCTGGATCCAGCCCCTATACTGAATCTGAAGCCTTGTTTTTGATAAAATTATTTTTATATAATGATAGGATATTTAAAGATGCATTATTTAGTAATTTTTGTAATATTCATAATTTTTGGGAATTTTTGACATATATTTTGTATTTGTTTAAAATTAAAATTTTTACATTTTTATCCCATAAAAATTATTTTTAGGGTTTAATAATTTTAATTAGGGGCTAAAAATATTTTTGGGGTATTAATTTGATTTAGGATAAATACTAACAGATTTTTATGTAATTAATCAAAATAATCAAAAAATCAGATTTTTTGATTTTTATTTTCTGTAAAATCTGGAAAAATAGTTCTTGGTGTTCTTGAGGATTAACCGGACTTTTGACAGTGATTCCGGCATCCAAATCGTTCATGTGGGTAACCAAACTGAAGCTCTTGATCTCTACTACATGTTTATGTGTGTTTTAACATCCTAAATTGCTTGAATCGAAAATTCATAATTTTAGTTTAATAATCGAAATTTCATGAATTTATTGTGAATCATACAGTGATTTGTTGTTGATATGGTTAGTATCTATAGATTGTATATAATCTCAGGAGCATCATGATAATTTTTGTTTGATTTTTAGTATCTTAAAACTCAAAATCGAATTTTTGTGGGGGTGATTATAATTTTCGATTTTCCGGATTATATGATGATTGTTTGATGTTCTTGATGATTGTTATGAGTTCTTGAACTCATGGGCTTCGATTTGATATAGAGAACGTTTGATTTGGTGACCGATTTCGAGTTCACCGGTTTTAATTTTTTGAAGGTCGCCGGATTGTTCGGTTTTGGCCGGATATTTGATTTGGTAAATTCTGGGTTCGAATGGTTGGTATGGTTGAGTTTGGAATGTGATTTGGAGTGTATTTGGTACTTAAAAACGTAGCAAATGGTACGTTTTGGTGATGGCCGGAGTTGGCCGGATTTTTGTTCCGGTCGCCGGAATCTGGGGAACCTCCATTGTTGGAGGTGGTTGTTCTTCGAGCATTCATACGAAGAACAACGAAGATGGTGATGAACAGTACCCGTTTAATCCTAAAAATCTGTTAACAATTTCTGAAAAGTGATTTTGGAATTAATTTTTTTCTTTTTACCAATTATTTTTACTTTTATTTACTTTTAATTACTTTTATTTACTTTTATTTAATTTTATTTACTTTTATTTACTTTAATTAATTTATAATTCTGAATTAAATTATTAATTTCAGAAATTTTATTTTCTGAAAATGTTTTATAAATCTAGAATTTATTTCCGAATTTTATTTTAATTATTTCTTTATTTCTTTATTTATTTGTTTTTAATTCGGAATAATTAAGAATTAAATTCTTTTAATTATATTAATTAATCTCAAATAATGATTTAATTAATTTAATTATCTGATAAATGTAATTAATTATTAGATAATTTTATTAATTAATTATTACTTGATTCTAATTAATTTATTTAGGATTATTAACCAATTTTCTGTTTAAAAGTGATTTAAAATGAAATAAAATTGTTTTAAATCCTAAAAATAATCCGGGAACGGTAAAAATAGTTTTAAAATTCTAAAATTATTTATAAACCCAGATTAGATAATTATAAAAATATTTTGGTGATCCAATAATTACTCAGAGGGTTTATTAATGATCCTTTTTGATTCAGGAAGGGTTATTTAAATCTTTTAAAATTCTTTTAATTATTTTGAAAATACTTTTAAACATGATAATAATAATTTGAGTGCTCCTTTGTCTGTACAACGTATGTGCTATGTGATTATGTGTGTGAATGCTCCGTACATGTTATTAATTGTATTAAATATTCATTCGATAGTGATACAACGTACGGGTAGACACTAAAACCGAGGTATGATTTGTATATGGTCTTATGCCTACCTAGCTATATATTTAAAATAGCATGTTTTAATGTAGAAGTGGGAGGAACCCTAGCTAGTGGGCAGAGTTACCTGCAGTATTCGTAGAAGTGAGGAAACCTTAGCCAACGAGTATAGCTTACCAATCACATATTCAGGCAAGTATTTTCTTTTCCCTTGATCATCTTATACACTGTTTATTTTATGTTCATTGATTCATATCATGATGAATAGCTATTGTTCAGAGCTATTTGTGATTCTTAAATATTTTTGTGCGAACACAGTTGCTTGATATTGTTACCCTTGATGTGGGGAAGTGTTTAAGATAAACTCTTCATATCCTTATTATCGTAGTAAATAATAGGGATGTGAACTGTATGTGAAACTAAGCATTTCCTGTTGAATTCGGAAATTGCTCTATTGGATTGGAAAATGGTAAAGCGTAGGAGGCCATGATTGCTATCATGGTCCAGCAATGTTTATTGGTAAAGCGTAGGAGGCCATGGTTGCTACTATGGTCCAGCAATATTTAAGGAGGATATGGTAACCATACCATCTTCCTATAGGCTAACATTACTTGCCTATTTTGGTACCCTCATTGAAATCCGGGTTATACACACGGGTATAGAAATGTACCGGTGGTAGTATAAAGGGTCCCATTGCTTTTGAACCTGATCAGGGGGCAATGGGTTTTGTTTTTTATATATATCCAATCCATATCGCCAGAATGGCTATTATATATTGTGAATTGGCAGATGATTCATTTTTATGACATGCCAAATGATTTCAGTTATGGATTTGAATTATATCACAGTTGTTGATTCAGTTTCTCTATAAACTGTTTTACATTTCAGTTGATATCATGCAGCACTTATCCCGTTTTATTATAAAATTGTTTATATATACTTGCTGGGCATTTCTTTGGCTCACTCTTGTTTTCACAAAATCTTTCCAGAGGAGCAGTATGTTTCCGACCAGCCGTTCGGACCATATTAGAGAGGGGCAGAGTGGTTGTGTGTCTGCACCCCAGACCTTACAGGTATTTGCGGGTTTCTGTCGGCGCTAGATAGAATTTTAAATAAAATGGGATGTAATAATAAAATAATACTAGACTGGATTTAGGTTGAGTTTATTTGATGGTTTGTAATAAGTGAGTATGTTACTTTTGGGCTGTAACTGCTTAGTTTCATACAATAACCTGTTTGCGATCTTTGGTTGGCGGGGTCAGTTGCGCATTCTGATTTATTTTATTAGTTGAGATTGGTTGGTGACCCCCGGATCTAGACCCCGGATTTGGAGGGTGTCACACCGTAAGTCTGAGAGAGGCTCTGTCTTGGATAAAGGAATGGAGAACTAGGAAATGTGTATTTGAAGTTGATGCTAAGTTGCTGGTGGACGCAATTCATGGATCTAAAGGAAAATCATAATTTAATACTTCGATACCATAGTGAAAGATTGTAGTGAGTTATTATGATAAAGTAGTCGCATAGTTGCACAATTCTCTTCTCATTCACAATGGTGGAGGCACTCGCCTCAAGTTTATTACAATACATCACAATTATTTATATAGCAAATCCCTAATTCTCAATAAATGGAAATTAACATATTAAGGGAACTCTCCCTATTTACTAATAATACAATAAAGGCAATTCTCCATATTTTTTCACAATAATATATATTAACATATATCTCAACATCCCCCTCAAACTCACGATACTCAATCGAGAGTTTGCCAAAATTAAAAAAAAATTGAATCATCCGCTCCAATTGTCATAATCATCCGCTTGAATCAGCTTCTCGTTGCGATCAATTTTTCATCATCTTTGTCCTCATCGCCATCTTTGTTTATGCTCAAAGTTTTTCTTGTCGTTTAGGACAGTCTTTCCCACAAATTCATCATCATCGTCTTGCTTTCGTCTTGTCCTCAACTTCGTAATCAAAATTTTCCTTTTCTTCCACATCCAAGAACTCTCGCAGTTTTTTTCCCACTCTCACCTTTTTTTTTCTTTCACCCCCATGACCTTCCGTAGAATTATTGTAGATTTTTTTTTCTTCCCCACGATCTTACTTTTTTTTTTTCTCGCCCCCACAAACTCTTGTAGGAGTTTTCTTTTCTCATATCCACGAACTCTCGTAGATTTTTTTTCTCCTCTCACCCACGAACTCTCGCGGGATCTTTTTTCTCTCACCCACGAACTCTCGCAAGATTTTCCCACACCCACGAACTCTCATAGGTTTTTTCTCACTGGCTTTGATACCATGATAAAATAGTCCCAAATTCTCATGAGGACAAAGATGATGAAAAATTGATCGCAACGAGAAGCTGATTCAAGCGGATGATTATGACAATTGGAGCGGATGATTCAATTTTTTTTAATTTTGGAAAACTCTCGATTGAGTATCGTGAGTTTGAGGGGGGATGTTGACATATATGTTAATGTATTATTATGGGAAAATATGAGAATTAACTTTATTATTAAGATTAGTGAAATTGGGAGAGTTCCTTATTATATTAGTTTCCGTTATTATTGATTAGGAATTGACTATATAAACAAACTTGTAATATTGTAATAAAATATATGTTGGGGAATATGGGTAATTACTTGGATTTTTCTGAAATCGTGTGAACACTTTCAGATTGAAGTTATTTGTGGTTCACCCAAATAATTCAATCGGATAAAGTCAGAAATTCTGCAAGAAGAGAGAATGTGTTTTGTTGTGAATTTCAAATGAACCAACTATCTGAAAATGATCAATGCAACACCTATTTATAGATGTCAACAGGTGTGTCTTTTGTCAATAGACACATCTCAAGATGTGTCTTTTGCCAACAGACACATCTCTTCCAACAGTCATGTCTAATACCAACAGACACATCTCAAGATGTGTCTTTTCCCAACAGACACATCTCATTCATCTCATTCTAACAGATATGTTTGATGTCAATAGACATGTCTCATAAGCAATAATACTGAAATCATAACGAACTCGAACAGAGCATGCACTCCGCACTCTCCCGACTTGTTCGATGTAACATTACGATTACATTGATCAACTAGTCAATCCAATTACACTAAAATATCCAACAATCCTCCCCCATTTTAGCGTAATCCATGATTAACTAAACAAAATCACAACAAATAACAAACTTATGCATAAATGAAATATCGTGACGATTGAATTTCACATTAGTATATTACACATTCCAAATATTCGAATACCAAGGTGTCACTATGGATTGAACCTTCATTATTCATAGTGAATACATGAAGATAATATACACATAAATTTACATTCTCAAATGTTCTCACTTGACACTATCTTTTACAAGCCTTGTGTCCTAATCCTTCATAAGCATATCAAAGCCAAGTCCTAGCTTCTTGAAGCGGCTAAACTTCATGCTCATATAGGTAGTTCTTTTATTCTCGCACCTGCATATGCAATTTTTCAAAAGAACTATTAAGAAGATAAACTTCAACCTCCTTAACTTGCAGGTCCGAACACATACCTTGGGATGATAATACTAATGTGTTCCAATCTCTAGATGTTAAGCTTTCCACATTGAATTCAGCACCTAATGTCATATTAGATGGGAATTGGGTATCTTAACATGAGAGGTTTTTTATGGACTTCAATCCCATCCCTACAGCCGACTTGTGCACAAGATCTCTACTCAACCCTTTGGTTAGATGATCGGCTAAATTGTGTTGAGTTCTTATAAACTCCAATGATATAACACCATGTGTGATAAGCTCACTAATCATGTTGTGTCTAACACCCAAGTGTCTAGACTTGCCTTTGAATACTTGTCTATAAGCATTAGCCTAGGCAGACTCACTATCACATCTGATAGATATGGGTGATATCGGTTTAGGCCACAATAGAATCTCATAAATCAGATTTCTTAGCCATTCAGCTTCTTTACCAGCCGCTGATAATGCCACAAATTCAGATTCCATCGTTGAATCAGTAATGCAACTCTGTTTCTTCGATGCCCAAGAGATAGCACCTCCCCCAAGAAGGAATACCCATCCACTTGTGGAAGAATGATCTTCCTTATTGGAAATCCAACTTGCATCTGAATGACCTTCAATAACCGAAGGAAATCCAGTATATGTCAAACCATAATCCATGGTTGCTTTCAAGTACTTGAACACTCGGCTTAAGGCTTGCCAATGATGTGAACTTGGATTGCTAGTGTACCTACTAAGCTTTCCAACAACATAGGCAATATCTGGCCTAGTGCTTATCATGGCATACATAAGACTACCAATAGCCCTTGAGTATTCAAGTTGAGATACTACAATACCTGTATTATGTAGAAGTTTAATACTAGGATCAATAGGAGTGCTAATAGGAGAACAATCCTTAAAATTAAATCTTTTCAGAATCTTCTCAATATAATGAGATTGAGAAATTGAAATACCATTGTTCTCACGCTTGATCTTTATACCAAGAATCACCTCAGCCTCCCTCATGTATTTCATATCAAAATTAGATGACAAGAACTTCTTGGTTTTATCCACTTGATTTTGGTCATTACCAAAAATCAACATGTCATCCACATATAAACAAATTATAACTCCTTTACCAGAAGCATCAAATTTGCTATATACTCACTTGTCTGCTTGGTTGAGAAAATAACTGTTAGACAAGACCACAGTATCAAATTTATCATGCCAATCCTTCGGTGCTTGTTTCAGACCATAAATTGATTTCTTTAATTTACACACCTTGTTCTCACAACCAGGCATAACAAACCCTTCGGGTTGTTTCATATAAATCTCTTCATCTAATTCACCATTCAAGAATGCAGTTTTCACATCCATTTGGTGAATGACAAGGTTGTGTATAGCAGCAAGTGCTATTAACAACCTAATAGTGGAGGTTCTAGCAACAGGAGCATAAGTATCAAAATAATCAATCACTTCTTTCTGTCTAAAACCTTGGATTACTAATCTGGATTTAAACTTATCTATTGTACCGTCCACCTTCATTTTCCTTTTAAAGATCCATCTGTTTCCCAATGCTTTACAGCCAGGGGGCAGATCACTCAATTCCCAAGTATTATTATTCATGATAGAATCCATTTCATCTTGGATAGCTTCTTTCCAGAATGCAACATCCCTAGATTTCATAGCTTCGCTAAAAGTATTTGGATCCTCCTCAATAACAAAACAATATTGGTATTGATATTCAATTTCATCTCTAGAGCCTTCTACTAGATAAAGATGAAAGTCATCTCCAAAAGACTTTGCTTTTCTAGCTCTAGTGCTTCTCCTTGGTTCAGACGGTCCATTCACATCTTCAGTAGAAACTGAGTTCCTACTAGAAGAATTCTGAAGCATGTCCCTTGGTCTAGGTATAGATGTAAATCTGTTTTCATCAAAAATAGCATCTCTAGACTCGATAATCGAGTTCACAGATACATAGTCATTAGATTCTAACACATAGAATCTATATGCTATGGAATGCTCAGCATAACCAACAAATATGCAATCTATACCTCGTTCACCCAAGTTTCTTCTTTTGGGTTTAGTGAGTCTTACAACTGCTATACATCCCCAAACTCTCAGAAAACTCAATTTTGGTGACTCTTTATACCAAAGTTCATAAGGGGTAATCTTATTCTTCTTACTAGGAATTCGATTCAATAAATGACAGGCTGTAAACATAGCCTCACCCCAAAATCCCTCACTCAAACCCGAGTAGGATAACAAGGAATTAACCATTTCTTTCAAAGTCCTATTCTTTCTCTCTGCCACACCATTTTGATGTGGTTTATAAGGAGCCGTGGTTTGATGTATTATTCCAGTAGATTGAAAATAAACCGGATCATAATACTCACCTCCTCTATCAGTACGTAGATTTTTAATCATGGTACTCTGATGTAGCTCTACTTCTTCTTTATAAATTTTAAAAAAGTCAAGAGCTTCATCCTTAGCATTCAATAAATATACATAGCAATATCTAGTAGCATCATCAATAAAAGTAACTACATACTTTTTATTTCCTAATGGTGGTGTAGAGTGGAAATCACACAAATCACTATGTGTTAGTTCTAAAACATCAGACACCCTATTAACCTCCTTAAAGGGCTTTCTTGTTATCTTTGTTAACATGCATGTTTTGCATTTTTCATTGTCTAAATCAATAGCAGGTATGAGACTCATTTTTGACATATCCTTTATTCTTTTGTAATGTACATGTCCTAGTCTAGCATGCCATAATTTTGGTTTATTCAAATTATAGCTAGTACTAGTAGAAGCCATGCAAGCAGATTCATCAATAAATGGAGTATTTACATTCAACATAAACATACCATTACACAAATAGCCAAAGCCAACGAAAGAGCCATGTTTTGACAATATATATTTGTCACTTTCATAAACTTGTTTATATCCACAATTGTTCAATACAACACCAGACAAGAGATTCTTACGAATCCCAGGAACATACAACACTTTATTTAACAATATACATTTGCCAGAAGTAAAAACTATCTTGACATTTCCTAGTCCTTTGATCGGTTTAGTTGCAACATTTCCCATCTTTAAGATAGATCCATATATCTTCGATTGGTTGAAAGTCTATGAACCAACGAAGATCTTTGCATACATGACTCGTTGCTCCTGAATCAATCCACCAAGCAACATTGTCATCCTGCACATAAAATGCCTCAGATATTAGTGATACATAATTCTGACCAGAATTATAATTTTGTATTAAAATCTAACCTTGTTGCTTTTCTGGATCCTTGGATCCACTTGGACCAGCATTTTGCTTTTCTTGCTTGCCTTTACCAACCCGACAATCCTTCTTGAAATGTCCAGGTTTGCCACACTTCCAACATGCCATCTTAGGCCTTTTGTTGGAAGAATTGTTGTTGTTTCCTTTAAACTTTTGTTTATCACCCTTGCCATTCTTAGAATTCTTGGAAGATCCACCATCTTCAACCATATTCACAGAAGAGTTACCGACTTGGTTATTTCCCTTAGGATTATTCTCAATTTCTTGAGTCCTCAAAGCCTCTTCAATTCTGAAGTGACTTCCAAGTTGAACTAGAGTCATATCATCTTTATTATGTTTCAAGGAGTGTTTAAAATCCTTCCATGATGGTGGTAGTTTGTCTATAACACCAGAAACTGAGATAGATTCATCCATCTTCAGATTGTGTTGGGCAAACTGTCCCAGAATCCTTAACAATTCATTGTATTGTTCCATCACCGGTCTAGAATCGACCATTTTGTAATTCATAAAATTATTGACCAGAAACTTCTTACTAGAAGCGTCTTCTGCCATGTACTTGGATTCAAGAGAATCCCACAATTCTTTTGCTGACTCAACATTTTGGTATATATCAAAAAGGGAATCAGACATACCATTTAAGATGTGGCCCCGGCAGATGTAGTCATCGTTTTCCCACTTGCACCGCTTCCTAGTCTGTTCAGCGGTTTCATTTTCGATCACTTCTGGCATGGGGGTACTTAGAACGTACACAACCTTCAACGTGGTCAACAGAAAATGCATCTTCTTCTGCCATCTTCTAAAATCCTGACCCTCAAACTTGTCCAACTTTGCAAACTTGCTTGTCGTATCTTTTGCAGATTCTGCGTTCGCCATCTTCAGAAAATAGATAATTTCAATCTTTGTTGGGGAATATGGGTAATTACTTGGATTTTTCTGAAGTCGTGTGAACACTTTCAGATTGAAGTTATTTGTGGTTCACCCAAATAATTCAATCGGATAAAGTCAGAAATTCTGCAAGAAGAGAGAATGTGTTTTGTTGTGAATTTCAAATGAACCAACTATCTGAAAATGATCAATGCAACACCTATTTATAGATGTCAATAGGTGTGTCTTTTATCAATAGACACATCTCAAGATGTGTCTTTTGCCAACAGACACATCTCTTCCAACAGTCATGTCTAATACCAACAGACACATCTCAAGATGTGTATTTTCCCAACAGACACATCTCATTCATCTCATTCTAACAGATATGTTTGATGTCAATAGACATGTCTCATAAGCAATAATACTGAAATCATAACGAACTCGAACAGAGCATGCACTCCGCACTCTCCCGACTTGTTCGATGTAACATTACGATTACATTGATCAACTAGTCAATCCAATTACACTAAAATATCCAACAATATAGGCGTGTGCCTCCACTGTGAATGAGAAGAGAATTTGCGAGACTATTTTATCACAATAATATATATTAACATATATCTCAACATATTATGTAAACATTTTGAGAAGGTATTAGTAGTATTTGTTCATAAATTTGCGAATACCGTGATTCATATGATAGTTCAACCTACGTATTTTATGCTAGGTCTTAGGAATTAGGGAGTGGTATGATACTATCCCCGATTTTATTATTTGTAACCTTTTGTTAGATGAGTTTTAATATATGCATGTGCTTTTATTTCAAAAAAAAATATATAAAAAAATAAAAATGGTTGCCAAGAAAACGTTTATCGAAAACCCGTTGTCAAAAAACAGATAGGAGCAACTAATTGAAATAAAAAGAGCAATTAGCCAAAAGACCGACAAACTTTATGTTTTTATATATTAGCAATGATGGGCCATTGGCAAATATGAGCATCTGATCATATTGGTAGTTATCCATGCAGTGAACTATTGAAGCACTGTTGTAGGAGTGTAAGTAGGGGCATCCCAATTATGTGATCATTGCATTTTGAGTGGGAAAATAGGGATGTTTCATGAACAATTTTGAGATGTTGTTCTGGACCATGTCCATAGCAACATTTTGGTGAATTAGATTTTAGCTTAAGATTTTGATCTCGTGATAAAGAGAAACCGGGAGATATGCTTTTGGAAAAATACCCAACGAGAACACCTAACTTTTTCCATTTGATAAGGTTAATTAATTAAAGAGTAAAGTATAAAATTGTGCCCGAACTTAATCATGTTTAGCATTTCGGTAGTTGGAATTTTAAATTTGCAGTATAGTGACTAGATATTGTTTTTATATTGGGTTATTAACCTTTTGGCCCTTCAAGTTTACACACTTATACTCATAAAGCCCTAACGTTTAAAGTCATTCCTTTTCGCCCTTCCAACTTCAACAATGTACCTTTTTGCCACTTTACCGCATCAGACTATATATCGGCTTATATCGGTAGGGGTATAACATTCATTTCACTAATAATTAAAATTTCTCTTATTTATCATTAATTTAAAATTTACATTATTTACATTAATTTTCAACCCAATAATCACCACTCCTCTTCAATCGCCACCCTCACCTAGTCACCTCTGTTCTTCTTCCTCACACCTCATACACCACAACACCACTACACACTTCACCATCATTCTTCCTCCCACTTCGATCCTTTCACCACCAACACCCACCTCCCTTTTACTCCGACCAACAACCACTGTCCCTTCCATCCCCTCTCGCCTCCACAAACCAATAAACCCACCTTCGGCACATCTCTCAACTCCGTTTACCTCACCACCATAGCACCTTCACCGTGCCTCTACCGTTCAACACCAGCCTCCACCCCTTCCTGCCTTCATTCACAGCCTCCCACCTCCGTTTCCCACAATCTCGTCCGCCTCTCCATCCTCCACGTCACCTGCTTCTCTTCTACTCCACCTTGCAACAAACTCCACAACACCTATGTTCTCTCCTTCAATCCCATCGCTGCAACAGCACACCTCCGTTCACCGAAAAATTCTCCGGTCCGCCCCCAAAATAAACGGTTTCAATTCCTTTTTCAAGCAAAATCCGTATACATCCATATACCAACTGATTACAAACAATAAAACCATAATAAAAACTCAGAATCCAAATTCCGGTCAAAATCCGAAAATATATATCCAAATTCCAACGAAACCAAATTCGATCAATAAAACTCATAATCCAGTAACATGTAAAGCCTTATATGGCCAACGAGATTCAACGAAATCGAATCAAACAAAACCTCAATTCGAAACCATATTCAAAGAAATTGAATCAAACAAAATCTCAATTCAATTGAATTAAAGTTACCAACGATTTGCTGTTCAACGGGATGGAACGAGAGGGATTTGTTCTGGATTACGCCTTGCAACCGTGTCGGATAGTGTTGAGTGGACATGACAGTGGTGAACGAAGGAGTATAGAGGAGAGAGTGAGAGAGAGACAACCGAGAGGGAGAGACTCTGAGAGATAAATGACGAGAGAGAGACAATCTGAAAAATTATTTATATTTGGTAAATATGAAATTTTACATTAATTTTTAATTAGGTGAAATTTCTATTTTACCCTTGCTATTTTATACCGATATACAGCCTGACCCGGTATAATGGCTAAAAGATACATTTGTGAAGTTCGGGTGGCAAAAAGGAACGAGTTTAAACGTTAGGACTTTATGGGTATAAGTATGTAAACTTAAAGGGCCAAAAGGTCAATAACCCTTTTATATTTCGAAAAGGTTGTTAATAGCCACTTTTCTAAGAAAAAAAACATTGTTT
This sequence comes from Kitagawia praeruptora, assembly GCA_037693485.1. NCBI lineage: Eukaryota > Viridiplantae > Streptophyta > Magnoliopsida > Apiales > Apiaceae > Kitagawia > Kitagawia praeruptora. Next base: position 160,001,596 of record CM075344.1, on the reverse strand, counting down.
CCCTCGGTTCCGTTTTCGAAAAATAAAAGTAATGTCAAGTTTTTTCTGAAAAAAATCTTTATTTTTCCTCAAAAATGTGGTACTTAGCCATCTTTTTGAAGAAAAAAAAAAAGTAATGTCAAGCACTATATTACAAATTTGAAATTTTGATCACTAAAATACTAAAGTGGATAAAGTTCAGCCAACATTTTGCAATTTACTTTTAATAAAAATTTAAATATTTATTTACGCATTTGAACAATGAAATCTATAATTGTATTACTGTGTATAAATCTATAAATATTTATGTACTTTTTTTTTTTGATCAAAATAAATATTTATGTACTTAATCAACGACTCATGTACGTTCATTCTTATGTGGTTCTGATGAGTATCATTTTACAGCGTTCCATCATATTTTCTTTGTAATCTGACCCGATCATGACTTTTACAAATGTGTTAGAAACCATTTCATTCAAAATCTTAAAGTGTTGGACAAGACCCTTTCAAGAATCTTATACTCATGTATATTTAATATTCCCCCTCACTCGCAAGCCCATTATGAGGTAAGATCCCACTATGGGGTAAGAGTGGTCACTAGGAGCCCATTTTTGGAGCAATTCCTTAATGTCAAATTAAATTGAGAATATTAGGGGTGATGGGGTTCGAACTTGAGACCTCCACAAACACCAGAGCTCTGATACCATGTTAGAAACAATTTCAACCAAAAGGTGTTGGGGAAGGCCCTTTAAAGGATCTTATACTCATATATATTTAACAAAGGTTCCCGTTCACTAGCAAACATTTGCCAGTGAACTGTTACACAACATATGGTGTCCCAGCCGTTGGATCAACTTGGATCGTTGATCCAACGGCTGGGGTTTTAAAAAAATTACACCGTACCGCAGAAACTTTCCGCGGTACGGGGCAATTACAAAAATGCCTCCTATTTTCACATCAAAAATCTAGTGTTCACCGTACCGTAGAAACTTTCTGCGATACGTGAACAGTGAGAGCATTTTTTTAATTACTCTGTACCGCGAAAAGTTTCTGCGGTACGGTGTAATTTTTTTTTTAAATCAGGACCGTTGGATCGTTGATCTAACGGTCCTGAAGCCATATGTTGGGAAACAGTTCCCTAGCAAATGTTTGCTAAGGAACGGACCCCTTTAACAAAATGACATACTCTTGAGTCTTGATGCCTTTTTATTGTACAAAAAAATAATTTAACAATTGCATATACTGGATGACATTTTCTAATACATGCTATAAAAGAATTGCGAAAGAAAATGGTGTGATCAAATAAGAGTAACAATTGCAAAGAGCATGAATACTATTAATTCTGTAATGTTCTATTTTATAGCATTTTAAGAAACTCACTCTTTCTGCATGTATATACATAATAGCAAGTCTATTTAATCAGTGTTAAATTTAAGCACACAAGATAGACACAATTTTTTGTAAAATCAAGATGAGGAATAGAGGGAACTACATGTTATATGCAAGTATTCTGGTTCTGGTTTATGTGTTAATGATATCACCTAAAGGCCATGGGCAAGGAGGAATATTTGAAGGATACCTTTGTCTACAAACTCTTGAAGAGGTGCCTGGGTGCTTTCAGGACGTAATTCACTCTGTCATCAATCTCGAATTACGAATATTAGGGCCTGCCTGTTGTAAGGCTGTGCTTGATATCGATCATGATTGTTGGCGACAATTCTTCCCTCTGATTCATGATCTTACCATACCGCTTTCTCTCAGAACTTACTGCAATGTAACATCTGACTCGTTGCTTTCTCCGCAACAGCAAGAGTTGCCACTGCCAGTGTCAAACTCACCGGATACCTACAGTGTCAGCACCTCCCTTCCCCCGAGCAAGCACTAGTGAAATTGGACCAGAGAATTATGATTTATTAGAAAATAATTAGACGCAAGCTATTTTCTCGTTTAGCTATCATACAATTTTTACAAAACAAGGCATGAAAGCCCCATACCAATTTTTTCAACTCATTTACTATTTTCCAGATATCTGAGCATTAGCTTATGTGGGTTTTATTGAATTTCATAGCCTCAAATCGGATTTACTTTCTTTGATACTCCAAGAAAATTCTCATAAAATCGAACTCATGCATCATTCAGAAAAGGACCATCAGAAGAAGTGAAGAACAGTTAACACTAACTAGTCCTGAATAAGTACCACATAGCGAAAATATATCATTACAATCTGTCTAATGAACCGAAGCTCACATAGAATACCAACAAGCTAATTCCTACATCATAATAACTGATTAAAAAAGAAGCACTCCTTCCTAGTAAAGCTACAGACTCCAGCAAACATAAGGAAACACAAGCAAGAATTAAAGCTACTTTACTTTCTCTTCTTAGCTGGTGGTGCGTCGTCCTCATCCTCATCGTCTTCATCTTCTTCGTCCTCTTCATCATCACCATCCTCCTCATCATCACCATCATCATCATCTCCATCATCTTCGTCATCACTACCACCATTACCGTTAGCCACTGGATCCTCCTCCGGATCTCCCTCTTCTTCATCCTCTCCTCCCTCTTCACCCGAGAAATCTTCATCTCCATCATCATCATCCTGTTCTGCATCATCGTCGTCTTCATCGTCATCCTCTGTATCACTGCCATCTACATTTTCAGGTTCAGGGTGTTTCCTTCTGTGCAGCTCATCCACTGGAAACCTGCATATATATGTTTGTAAATTGAGTGACCTGGTTTACTAGATCTATGAATATATAAAATATTTTAACACAGAGAATGGCTAGCATAAGAAAGAATATTACCTTTGATCGCCTCCAATCAAGTCCTGTAACCCATTTTCATTCTTCAGTAGGAATTCAGCCTGCAAAGATGATTGGATGTTAGTAAGAAATGCTATTAACTGCTACACCCATATATTGACTGACTCTTAATTAATCACCAATTCACAAAACTATGCTACTTCACACTTCGGTCCCTGCTAAAAAACAAGAAACTGCCAGAAGCTAAGGAAACACTTGGCTTCAGGAAATTGAAGCATAAAACACAAGAGATGAACATTAACCTTAATACCAGTATCAGATCAAGCCTATTCAATATTAACATACTGGCACAGTATCATCATAAAATATCATAATTGGACTCCTCTTTACAGGTTGCTAAGTTTACAACTTAACCTCTCCCCCACTCTTCTGCAATACCTTCATTTTCCTCTTTCGGAATAGAGGATTCAAAATGCAAACATATGCAACTTTGCTTTTACACTACTATAATTTTACCCATCCAAAACTCATACCTCAGTCATAATGATGACGGATGTTTTAAATTACACGTGATTTTATATCGATAGATATGCAATATTTAAGTCGAGAGAGTGCTTTACGGATATAGAAATATATTTATATATGCATATAAATATGAGTTTAGACTCAATAGGTACCAAATGATGCCTATTAACAAGTTATTTATGGACAAATAAACTCTAAGGGAAAAAAAATTATAAGCAGATTCTATATCCATAGATATGCAATATTTAAGGCGGGGCGCTTATCGGATAATAGAAATATATTCATATATGCATAAATATATGAGTTCAGACTCAGGAGGTACAATATGATGCCTATTAACAAGTTATTTATGAACAAATAAACTCAAAGGAGGGAAAACAATATTATAAACATAATTGACCATGCAAATTGAGAAATTAGTTGCCTTTAATCATAACAATAATAGTATTCAAAACAAAAGGCAAAGGTAAACTAGATTAAAATATACAAGGTGAACAAGTAACAAAATTACAAATAGATATTTCCTGCTTAAAGTATGGATAATTGCATAGTAATAAGTCATCAATGACAAAAAGAATATCAAGTTCAGAGCATAAGAAATTCTTCTTACACATAAAAACGAAAGATCAAATATAGGAAATTCTCCTTTTCCCCATCAAATAACAATAGATCTTTGATATCATGTTAACAACATAAAGGAAATTCGTCTTATAGCACACAAAGAAAGTAGTCAAAATTCCGACAAATAAATACTAGTGTCAATTTCTGGGCTTTTCCTTTCTAGAACACAAGCAACTCAAAGCAATTTGGGATGCATTTTAAAAATTGTTGAGAAATCTTAGTTATGCTCTAAAATCAGTACATCTAGTAAAAGAATCATTATGAAGTATGGAAAAACTCAAAAGGCAAATAACAAACACCTAGGCACAATGTAAGGTGTGCGCCTCAGAGAGAGAATCTAAAATCAATTAGTACCAAATGAAGCATAATCAAATGAGGGAAAAAAATATTAAAAATATGACCGAAAGAACAAATCAAGAAGTTAATTACTACTACCTTAATCATAGTAACAGTTCTAATGACAACAATAGTCTACCAGAAAAAAAAAGGGGCAACATGAACTAAATAAAGAAAATACAATGTGTTCACATAGCAACTTAACAAGTCGCCTCGCCTAGGGCAAGCTACACCTAATCACAGTAATTCAGACTAATAATCGTAAGTTATTCCGAAAGTTGTTAACAAATCTTTAGTCTGCTCTAAAAAAAACTTACATATCTACTAAAAGAATCACTTCAAAGTTCAAACAAACACCCAAATACAACATTAAAACCACACACACAAGATTCAAAACCCACACCACAAGTAATCCAAAATCAACAATTAACAAAAAGGGTATCCAAGAAACACAAATTCACATCAAACCCACCAAAAAACCAACCAAAAAACAGCTAATGTATCCAAATCTTGAACAAAATCAACCAATAAGCATAAAAATCAAAACTTTACAAGAATTACCAACAAAAAGGCATAAAAATCAAAACTTTACAAGAATTACCAACAAAAAGGTATAAAAATCAAAACTTTACAAGAATTACCAGCACAAGAAAGCAAAGAAAGGCCTTTTGAGCAACCAAAACAGAGTCAACCACCACAGCTTTGACAAAAATAGATACAATTGGCTCCTCCATAGCCAAATCTTGAGAGTTAAGAGACACAATCTCCATTGCCCACAAGAAAAAAAACTAGTTTTTAGATGAGAGAAATTGAGGGGTTTTTAAGTGATATTAGAGAGAGAGACAGATAGATACAATTTTTTGTGTGTATATATAGGGGGAAAGAGAGTAAAAGATTAGGGTAGGATTTTGGTGTCCGGACGAGAGTACAAGAAAATAAAAAGGCAGGGTTTAGGTTTGTACAAGCTTTAGGGTTTTGTGGGATGGCATGTACTGTAATTTTTTAATTCTTTCAGGGGTATTTTGGTTTGTTAGGATTGTTTAATCATTTTTAAATTATTAAAATGAAAATTAACAATGAAAAATCTACTGTCAGTATCGTTGACTACTAGTATTTCGTGTCAGGATGCTTCATAGATGCTGAAAAAATGAGCCATATTGTAATGTTCTAAAAAAAGTGTTAAGCAAATTAAGCGATAAAAGTACTTTATAGTGCTTAAATAATTAAGTAAATATTTAAATGGAATTTTAAGAATGTTATTAAATGTATTAATAACTAGTCGATAAAGCCGCGCTTCGCAGCGGCGTTACAATTTTTTTTAAAAAAAAATTAATACATTTTTATGTTATATTATATTATCAATATTAAAATGTTACTCCCTCTGTCCCCCTTGGTTCTTTACCTTGGGGGACGTAATTCTGGCACGGATTTTAAGGTGCAATTTGCGGATAGTTTCATAAGTTATTTTTTAAATTTTCTTTTTTTGTATAAAAATAGAATTGTTCTATTTTTATACAAAAAAGGAAAATTTAAAAAATAAGTTATGGAACTATACTTTTTAGGAGCCTTAAAATGCGTGTCGAGCAGTGAAAAAGAAATGTAAAGAAATGGGAGGGACAGAGGGAGTAATAGTTACATAATCTTCAATAATTAATAGATTTCTTGCTAAACATAATTCTTTCGATTGAACCGCTCTCTCGTTAAAACCAAAATCCTAACTTTAACATATAAATTATAAAGATTTTATAATAATTTTTATTTATAAAACTGAATCCTAAAAAAAAAATTATGACATCAGTATCAAATTCTAATAGCTAATACATTTTGAGCCGCTCTTATTTGGAACCGAATTCTAACTTCATTACATATGACACTTATCTTATAAAATAACTTTTTTCTTAAAAATTAAAACTTTAAAAGAGAGTAAATTCCAATTTTTACATTCTTTGAACTTTCTAATATTTATGGACTTTTAAAAGACGAAAATATATCTTATATTTTTTGTAAAATATAGATATTCTTGTATTTATTTACAGCTTTCGCATGAGAATGTCTCTCTGTTATGTTAACATATCAATTTTTCTTAAATACGAAGACTTTTCATTACGTGAATTTAATATTGTATTTTTGGATATATTTTTCTAATGCAAGTGTAATTAAATTGTATAAAAAACTTAAAATAAAGGATTTCTAGGAAAAAAGATTTCTAATTTTAAAAAATCGTATAAGACGTCTCCACCGTCCTCATATTCTACTTCCAATAAAAAATTTTATTATACGGATTCTTTATATATTCAAACATCTTTTCTACCTCCAATAATTTTTTTAATTATATTTATTTTCTATAAATTCAAACTCTTCTTCTCTATAAGTTAGAACTCCTATTTCTCTTAAAATAAAACTCTTAATTATGTGTTTTACAAACACCAATTCTACTTACAATAAAAATTTTAATTACATCTCTTCCCTATAAATTTGTACTCTTATTCTACTTCCAATAGAAATTTAATCATATGCCTTATAAATACCTATTCTACTTCCAATATTCCTATAAATTCGACCTCTTCTTATTTATAAATTCGAACACTTATTCTTCTTCTAATATGTTAAAAGATATGTTTATATTTATTAGTATTTAAAATCATAAAATTCTAAAAAATTAGGAAAAATAGATTGAAACGATCATAGAGCGCCACCTAAACTCCTTTATAAAACCAAACTAGTCGACTAAGCCGCGCTTCGCGGCGGCCTTATGACAATTTTTTTAAAAATTTTAAATAAATATTATTTAATAAAAAAGCCGAAAAAATATATCTATAAATATCAATAACAATTAGCGAGCACACTGTTGTATAAATTAAATATACATAGATAATAAGATAAATTATTCATTTTATATTAATTTTGTCTCACAATTTTTTAGGCCGACACCTGTTGTATATATTATAAAAATACTAAGCATACAAAATAATAAAAAACTAAATACCAAAATCCTATTTGACTTTGATTTTGGTTTGCACGTCGGTGAGATTTTTTTGGGAAAATATTATTGTAAAAAAAAGGTTATAACTTGCTTTTTATATCCTACTTAAATATCATCAATTATTTCCATGATTGCATATTCTATGTTTGAAAACTGAGATAATATAAAAAATTAGATAAATAGCTTTCGAATGATTTCAAAGCTCCACCAAATAAAATAAAGTATTTATATATTTTTCTATATCGATTTTGTGTCACGATTATTTAGGCCGACACCCGTTGTATATATTATAAAAATACTATGCATACAAAATAATAAAAATACTAAGCATACAAAATAATAAAAAACTAAATACCAAAATCCTGTTTGACTTTGATTTTGGTTTGCACGGCGGTGAGATTTTCTTGGGAAAATGCTATTGTAAAAAAAAAAAAAAAGGTTAGAACTTGCTTTTTATATCCTAATTATAATACAATTATTTCCTTGATTACATATTCTATGTTTGAAAACTAAGATAATATAAAAAATTAGATAAACAGCTCTCGAATGATTTCAAAGCTCCACCAAATAAAATAAAGTATTTATATATTTCTATATCGATTTTGTGTCACGATTATTTAGGCTGACACACGTTGTATATATTATAAAAATACTAAGCGTACATAATAATAAAAATTTAAATACTAAAATCCTCTTTGACTTTGATTTTGGTTAGTACACTCGTGAAATTTTTTATGATTCAATTCGAAATGGGAGATACTGTTTTTGAAAAAAAGGTTAGAAATTGTTTTTTATATCCTAACTATAATATAATTTTTAGGTGAGACTCTTTTAATAACATTAATTATTTCCTTGATTGCATATATTATGTTTGAAAATTAAGATAATTTAGAAATTAGATAAATAGCTTTCGAGTGATTTCAGAGTTCCATCACATGCCCGAGGAATTTCTTTTATATAATAGATGTAATCGCTCTTCGCGATGATCTTGTAATATTTTTAAAAAAAAATTCAAAATATAAATTTAAGAAAGAAATCGAAAATAAAATATTTATAAATAAATTAATGAACACAATATTGTACAAATTTTAATATATATAGACAACTAAATAAACTATATAATAATTTTTTATGTTAATTTTGTATCACATATTCTTAGGCCGACACTCGTTGTAATAAATACATATAAGATGCGTTTCTCGGCGTCCTTGTAATATTTTTTTTTTTTAAAAAAAATCCAAATATAGACTATTTAAGAAAGAAATTTAAAAAAATATCTATAAATAAATTAGTAAACACAATATTGTATAAATTTATATATATATATATATATATATATATATATATATATCCAAAAAAATAAATCATATACTTTTTGTGTCAATTTTGTGTCACGTTTTCTTATGCCAACACCCGTTGTAATAAATATATATAGATAAAAAAGTAGATTTGATTGAATTAATTGAAAGAAGACGTTGGAATATTATGATCAAGAACAATGAGAAGATAATAACGACAAATTAAAAATTAACAATAAATAAATAAAGAGGGAATGGTAAAAGTTTAAACGTTTTGTACCAAGTTTCTCAAATGCCTCTACTTCTCAAACAGAGAAATATCTACTAATTCTTGTTCACGCGATTAGGTGTTTCTGTACTGAGATCACTAACAAAAAAATGAAAAAGCCAAAGTAAAGAATAACCAATGGTTACTAAGAATCCATAATTATGTCAAAAATCAAAACAAATAATAAATTTAAAAATAAAACGAAGAAAACAAATATTAAATCAGTAAATTCAAACCTTAAAAAAAACAGCCTGAAAATCATAAAAAATCAGTGGCGCACACACATGGCCATGTACATTGAGAATTAAACAAAATAAAAATGAATATAAAAACAAAAAAAATAGACAAATACAAAAAAAATAGAAGCAAGAAAAGGCTTACAAACATAACCATGTACATTGAGAATTAAACAAAATATGAATGAATAAAAAAACTAAAAAAAAAAAGACGAAGACAAAAGCAAATAGAAGCAAGAAGGGTTAAAACATGGTGACGAAATTTGATTATTAGAATACGTTTCAAAAAAAAAGAAGCAATTATTGTATATATATAAGAATATAAAATTTCTTTTCTATTTCGAATTGTAAATTTGAATTATTCTTCTCTACAAATTTTGAAACCTTTTCTATTTCGAATATGTAAATTTTATATATCCTAACTATAATATAATTTTCAGAATTTAAGAACCTTTTCTATTTTAAAGATATTAATGTTAAAAAAGAAAATTTTGATTTTTTTCTAAAAAATAGAAATTAAAGAAGGAATTTTTGATTTTAATTATCTAACGTAGAGGAGCTATAGAAAGACAAATAAATAAGATTTGAACAATTTGGAACTTTTGTGGGTTCTCGTTTATAGACATGCATGCTTCACAGAAAAAATTATATGGCATCGACTTTCATTAACATAAGGTTTGTAACACCCCCAGATCCAGGGTCAGGGATCTGGTCGTTACGGTCTCAATATCCAACCACAAAACCAACATAATTTAAATTACAACCTTGTGACCCAAAACAACAACATAAAACACACCCGTTATAGTCCCAGAGATGAAATCAGAGTAACCAACAATATTATTAATCACGAGTTTGAGTTCTTACAACCCAAAGAATTACAATTGTACAATTACATACTCTTTGCCATCCATTAATAGATACCATAATGTAAATACATTTGAGGCTCAATTGCTAACAACTAGCCTACCAGTAGTTGCATCCTCAACAAAGGTAGCCAAGACCTTAGCGGTAAACCTCTGACGGTTGACACCTGCTTACGCTGTGTGCGCCTTGCGCGGCCATCAGATCTAGCTGTTGTTGTGATATAAATAAATAAAGCAAGGGTGAGCAATAGCCCACCAGAAATATAATTGAACAGTGATAATATATAACAGTCCAAAATATCTTTGAAACCATATGCCATGCATTAACGATGTAGTACCAATATAAGGTATGAGATGAAGTTACAAGGTAACTCAAAAATATATTTGTTTTGAATAAATATCTGCTATGCAAAAGATAAGCAAGATATTCTCAATTATCATAAGAGAGGGACTTGCAGGAAAAATATTGCAATTCCGGTTTCAACACTCTTTTCACCTTGCCAACACCAACAGTGTTGCAGAAATTTCTCACTTTTAGAAGATGAACTAATACAGGAGCATTGCCGCGCCAGATGCCCTGACGTTTACGATGATCAGTCGTATGTCATGCATCTCATCAGTCGTTCTCTACATGTAGAAGGTAGCTCCGACGGATTTACTTATCTACCGCCCTCTGGAACTCCTCAGCTGTAACACCCCCAGATCCAGGGTCAGGGATCTGGTCGTTACGGTCTCAATATCCAACCACAAAACCAACATAATTTAAATTACAACCTTGTGACCCAAAACAACAACATAAAACACACCTGTTATAGTCCCAGAGATGAAATCAGAGTAACCAACAATATTATTAATTACAAGTTTGAGTTCTTACAACCCAAAGAATTACAATTGTACAATTACATACTCTTTGCCATCCATTAATAGATACCATAGTATAAAATACATTTGAGGCTCAATTGCTAACAACTAGCCTACCAGTAGTTGCATCCTCAACAAAGGTAGCCAAGACCTTAGCGGTAAACCTCTGACGGTTGACACCTGCTTATGCTGTGTGTGCCTTGCGCGGCCATCTGATCTAGCTGTTGTTGTGATATAAATAAATAAAGCAAGGGTGAGCAATAGTCCACCAGAAATATAATTGAACAGTGATAATATATAACAGTCCAAAATATCTTTGAAACCATATGCCATGCATTAACGATGTAGTACCAATATAAGGTATGAGATGAAGTTACAAGGTAACTCAAAAATATATTTGTTTTGAATAAATATCTGCTATGTCAAAGATGAGCAAGATATTCTCAATTATCATAAAAGAGGAACTTGCAGGAAAAATATTGCAATTCCGGTTTCAACACTTTTTCACCTTGCCAACACCAACAGTGTTGCAGAAATTTCTCACTTTTAGAAGATGAACTAATACGGGAGCATTGCCGCGCCAGATGCCCTGACGTTTACGATGATCAGTCGTATGTCATGCATCTCATCAGTCGTTCTCTACATGTAGAAGGTAGCTCCGACGGAATTACTTATCTACCGCCCTCTGGAACTCCTCAGCCAACGGTTGGGCTATTGCTGGACCGGCGCCACTCGGCCACTTACGCGTCTCCTAGTTCGAATATCATCCATGACTCTGAAACGTAAAGTTTGTTCCCTTTTTCCCCAAGTGTAACACTTGTTGATAGGACTCCACAAAGTAGTCGTATCTAATTGGAAAGGAAAATTCACCAATATTTCCCAAGCTGATGCTTGTTAATGGATATAAACTTGTTACATCAATCATACCCCTCGAGCGTTGAGGAGGTAACCAAAAGACTCATATCGATGCTTGAAAGAATCAAGATGTGAGTGACAAGATAGTTTTAGCAAGTATAGGACCGGGCAGTCCAATAAATAACATCGCTCAAGTGAGGTCCCCTTATATACGTTTGGAAGTTGAGCGAGTATTTAAATCTTCTTTAAGATAGATTTAAATGAAATTAAAGTTTTGGGAACCTCCCCTTGATAAAATAGTCATAAAAGACTCCGAAATATTTTACATAATATCTGAAGGTGAAGGATAACCTTTGAATAATATAAATCATTACAAAAAGAATTCAAAAGAATTTTATTAAATATTCCAAAAATATTTATTAAGTCAATAATAATTACGGAATATTATTAAATCATAATATTGCTCGTAAGTAATCCTCGAATGAATATATAGAATTATTTATTAAATAAATCTCTTCTTAAATGAATATTTAAATTAATATTCATTGAATAAATAAACTTAAATAAATATTTAAAATAATATTTACTGAATAAATCAAACCTTAAATGAATATTTGAAAATAATATTCATTTTACAATTAACATTCCAAATGAATATCCAAATAATATTCATTAAACAAATAATATTCCAAATGAATATCCCAAAATAATATTCATTAAACAAATAATATTCTAAATGAATATCCCAAAATAATATTCATTAAACAAATAATATTCTAAATGAATATCCCAAAATAATATTCATTTAACAAATAATATTCTAAATGAATATCCCAAAATAATATTCATTTAACAAATAATATTCTAAATGAATATCCGAACAATATTCATTTAGTAATCGAAACTTTAAAGGAATATTCGAAGTAATATTCCTTGAGTAAATAGAACTTCCAATGAATATTTTAAAATAATATTCATTAAGTAAATCCAACCTTAAATGAATATTCGAAAGTAATATTCATTAAATAAATAAAGATCAAATGAATATTCCAAATAATAATGAATAAGCCAAATGAATATTTGGGAATGATATTCGTCAACCAAATAACTCTAATGAATATTCAAAATAATATTCATTAAATAAATGACATTCTAAATGAATATTAAAATAATATTCATTAAATATTCCTTCACTGAGGTAATACTCAAATAACGTTCCTCGAAAGATTCGTAATCGAATAAAAATCCTCGAAGTAATAAATTTGTCGCTGGGATCCCTCCGGGTTTCCACGACTATTTATATATTACAAAATATCGACTCCCGGTCTATATTTGAAGTATGAATATCATACGCCCTTCGCTAAGGGTCTTAACCAAACAATCCGGCTTATAACTGATATTTCATATATAGTCTATAAGCCGATATCGATTCGGGGGACAAGTAATTCAATATTAACTTGAAAGTAGGCATGCATGCTATGGCATATGTATAAAACAATCATCACAACAGTTCCAAGTATTGGAAACTTGCCTGAGAATCGAGTGCGGGTAGGGGTAACGTGTCCCGGGTCAGCTCGACGATCTATAAACAATCAGAATATTTAAGATTAATCACTTAACGCTTCTTAAAAGGCTAAGTATAAACTCTACTTAAATCGAAATGTGCTTTCGAGTTATCTCGTTACGTCTCTTTTAGTGTAACTCTTTTTATCACCGATACGATCCGACATTCGTTCATTATCAAGACATGTCATCATGCTTATACTTGGTATATACTTAAGTCGTACAAGTTCTAAGGTCGGTCGTTTACGAATCAAGATTATACTTCGAGTTCTATCGCCCGTTTTCTAAGTTATAACCAAAGTCATACTTTTAAGGGGTTCGTTCGCGTTTAATCTCGATTCGAACATTTTTATAAAATCGAAAAACGATCCATTCGACATGTGGTTTTCTCTCACACCTTCCTTTTTACCTCTAATATTTAATTAATAAGATTCACCACTGATTAAACGACATTTAAGGGAATCAATTTCAATTACGAACTTTCTTTTACGGTTTCGAACCACTTTTACGAATTTAATCATAACTCCTAAACCGTACATTGAAATGCTTCGATTCTTTCGCCAAAGTGATCTATGTTCAAAAATCTAGCAGTAGGGTTCATTATCTTGCCAAGAACAGAGAGTTATGGCTACTGTCCAGTTCGGGTTCTTAGTGTTAATGAAAATCGGGCATTACGACGGCTATAAATCGAACGTTCCAAAATTTACTACAATCAAACCAAGCCACACCGGGCATCCATAACACTTATACACATGGTTATTATCTCAAAAAGTCCAGGAACACCATGCCTTACTACCATATGCCTCATATTACATAAATCACTAAACCACTAACTAAACATGCTTATAACATCACCATAATCATAACTACACTAAGATCATCAAGAACATCATCAAAACTCAAAGTAGGCCTAGGGTTTCAAGATCATTATACCTTCTTGAGAGTGTGGTATGGCCTTACAAAGCTTGGTATGGTCCTTGTCTAGCTTTAACAACCCTAAGATCAACCAAAGAAACATGAAAATCAAAGTTAGTTCTTGAAGAACACTATTCACCCTCCTCTTTAATGATTTTTTTGAAAATGGAAAAAGAAGAGATTGAAGCTAGGATTTTGAGGAGATCATTTTTATGAATTATAGGACTCACATAAAAAGTTTCAAGACCAAACAATGGTTGGAAGTGGGATTTTGATCCTTGAATTCCCATGAAAGCCGAATGGGAGAGGAAGAGAGAGTTTGGTGTTTGTTGCTTGGTTGCCTTTGAAAAATAATGCATAAAGTGATGTGGTTTGATAATATCTCATGTAAAGTGGCTTTATTAAAGGTGTGATGCATGAGATGATGTCTTTAGCAAGCCATGTGTTGATCTTTGGGTGGTTTAAGGCTAACTTGTAGTTAGATTGCTAAGTACTTAGTTGATTTCCTTGATTCTAGTTACTCTTGTAACTATGTTGGTTACTAGATATTTTCTAGTGGCTTGTGGATGACTCTTGCTTCCTCTGCTTGTTCCTTTGTCCGTTTATTGCTTAATTCGTTGATCGTTCGAGGGAATAACTCATTCGTTTCTAACTAGGGTTTTACCGAAAACCTTCTTAATATTTCTAATACTATTCTTCATCATTCTTAATACTTCTCGAATTTAAATTCCTTAATTCCCTTTTATAAATCCTTAAGTCTTGCAGTGTCTAGGGAAATCTCGGAGAAAATAAAAGTGCTCTTTTTCTGAATCCGACAGCTTTTACATACACTTATTTTCCTCCTGGATCACTAATACGAACTCAGAAATCCGTTCCGAATACCGGGTATAACATTATTATAATAATATTCCAAATTCCACCAAAATCACTATTCATCACTTATTTTTATTTAATTCCTATAATTAGGAAAATGAACCTGGTTCACCCTCGAGTGTTCCTTAACCTTTTTACGGAACCGCTGGGCTTATAATAGATATTGATTTGGATGACACAAGAATAATCTTACTTGGAGTAATCTTCTCATATTCTTAGGAGATAGATCATTCTTATCTATGTTGTCAACCAAAGGTATTCTACATGACATATAATAATTGAATCCAAATCCATTCCATTCATTAAATAGACAGTCGCTACATCGCAGTCATAACCACTATTCATTCCTATATTATTACATAATAAAAAGTTTTAATCCTACCCAAAAATCTGGGTTCTTACAGTCCCCCCTCCTTAAAAGGATTCCGTCCCGGAATCAGGTAGAAGACAATTGGGTACTTGTTGGTTATTTCGCTTTCCAATTCCCTGGTCGATCCTTACACATTCCAATCTTTCTAAAGCACATCGTACTGGTGTTACAATACACCCTTTATCCGTTCTACCAATTCTTTGATACTTTCGCACAACACATCATCCGGTATACGCTCTTGTCCGTTTTTATACTATTAACCTTATTGGTACGTGCAGTGACTTCGGTATCACTAACGCGCTACGAAGTTCGGAGATAACCTTACTCGTAATTTTGCAATTCCTAATCTTCGCAATCTCGATGCATATATATTGAATTAGAAGAATTTATTGAGAGATCACTATGATTAATGAACATTTGTTATATTGCATAGCTAGTACAGAAGGGGGCCAGCCTTTAGTACTTGACAAGCAATTAAACAATTAATGGCATTCCACTTAGACTCCTATCACACAGACAGAGAGTCACGTAGTATTACCTCCCCTCCTTAAAGGGTTGTTCTTCTCAATTTAGAAGAAGATAAATAAGGGAGAAGAAAAGAACGAATTTCAAAGAATCATATATGAAAGTTTTCATGATTGTCAAAATATCATACTTAGAATTTACCTCTGAACTATAGAGGTTTATTAGAGAAGAGAAATAATCATATTCGTATCAAATTCCACTTTTTCGTAATCTCACATATCACATGTCCCTGCTATTCTGTCCATCATTCTATGGACCTATACTCTTGCTTGATATTAGCACCACTTACTTTTTGGAAAATCCTTCAACCTCTCAGGTTAAATCTTGGATTTCCCGCTTGACATTATTATTACTCACATTTCACGCCCCGACACTGGTTCTTTCATACTCATAATTCTAACACTATCAGGTTGTCATTCCGAGTGCTCGTTAGGAAAACCCATTCATCAATCCATTCATAACATTTCTTGCTTCACATTCCATAATTATTTCCCATTCTTTTCTTTATCAATCACATCCATCTTATCATCTAGTTCTCATTCACTTCTGTTATTGAACTCCACCGTCACCTTATTAGGGGAACGCGTGTTACCTTTATTCAATATACGTGGCACGTTTGTGGTCAAACTTTCCTTTGTTCAACCATCTAGATTTCACTTTCTCATTCCATGAGTCTCTTTTATTACTCAATCAAACTATTCCATATTTCCTCGGATTTTCCAAACTTAAAAGGAGTCAATTTGTATGTCATTCATGCTCCTAATTCCAACTTTCCGTTTTGGCCATTACCCTTACCTTGCCAATTCCATACTCTTCTCACTTCATTACTGGAGCTTCTCATGAGTCTGCCTATCTGACTCTCTTATTAATTCCCAATTCTATTTCCATCTCTATCAGTCTCTTATCTTTATTTCTACTATAATCATTTTATGAACCATCATAACCTAATTCTTCATTTCAAATATCCCGTCGATCCAGAAATTACACCATCCGAAATAAACCTGGATGATTTCTCTAACTTAGATTCAATTCGACATTTCCACAGTCGTTACCACCTAATTTCTCAGAAGGATCACCATCGCTTATCGTTTACTTAGTGCTTTAACAACTAAGCATCATAATTGTCAATTCAAGAACCTCTAGGAAAACAAAATAATCACTATTCCCTATCCATAGGGAATGCTTCCTGAACTTGACGTAGATATTACATGAAGCAGATAAAATTGCAGGAAAGCTTCCAGCATCGCAGCTGGAACAGGCTGGTGAGATTATTAATCATATTTCTCCGGTAGAAGACTAAAAGCTTAGCGGTTTGCTTAATCGCTTGCCAATCTCATAATTCTCTATCTTGTTTGCACAGAAATATACCAACATAAACTTGCTTGTCATTCATCATCGTGCCATTTAGCTTATCAGTATTTGTACCATCTCTGTTTTTGGTCATCTACTACCAATTCCTTGTTACTTAACTTTCCCCCACTCATTCCAAAGGAAAGGCGAGTCTCTTGGGGAATTTGGTCTGGCCTGTCGTAGAGCCTCATAATGTCGATGATGTGCTACTGGCAACATCAGGAATCGAATCTTTACTTAAACTATTCCTATAGTTGATCCTGACACAATCATTAGACGGGATGTAACTTCCTTTACCACATTATGACCATCGAGGTCCTTACATTATCATTCTATTTCTTTGGTATGAGCATTTATACTTACTCCCCTATACTTAAAGTGTCGGCCACCTCGTTGGCCTTTCCTGATTATAATAATTTCTTGAGATCCATGTTTTCTGGATCTATTCCAACTCAGGGTGGAAGCATTCTCCCTTAAATTCTGCTGAATGAGAGAAAACATCTATCAGTCTTTTTCCAAAAGTCATTGCTTCCACCTTTCTAGTGTGAACTTTACTACCAGTACTCCCAATCATACCTAGGATATTTCCTTACTTAAATCCCTTCTTGTTTTAGGATAATCTCAACCTTATTGGTTCAATCCATACTTTCCCATGGTTTCACACATACTTCCTCTGGCCTTATTGTTACTATGTCATACATTCCTTACCAAACTTCCCTTTCTGAAGTTCAGAACATTACCTCTTCCCTTATAGGGTTCCTTAGGTCATCCTCATCATTCATCCTATATCTTCTGGGTACAAGGTATATCAAACATCATTAACCAATTCTATAACGATTCTGTCTATGTACTTTTCGAGACTCCTTTCCACAAATCCTTATAGGTTATTGATACCTTGGTCGATTCAACTTATATCGTCTGATTTCACAGTGCCTATTGTTAGGGGTGATGCTATCCTTTGTGCATCCCCCAGGGTTCGTCTTAATATATGGACATTCTATGCTCAATTCTAGTTTCAAGGAATACTTATATCCTGTACTTGGCAATTCAATCATATATCCTTAATAAGGGTCTCTTTTAATCATTCTCATCTTGATAGTCTATAGGTAGACTAATGCTAACCTCTTCTTTCAAACGAATGCTAGTCTATATGACCTTCCAAAAGACAACACATGTCCATCTGCTCTTTCTTACAGAACTTGGTAATGGTAGCAAGGATGTTCTGGAAGATATTGGTCGTGTTCAACGTGAATCTCTTAATGCCTAATGCTCCTCTTGAGGACACTAAGTTTCAGATAACATTTATGCATCATACTGCACTGACTTTGGCAATTTTCGTAACTTTTCAGTGGTCACTACCCCCAATCCTAATACGTCCATGGTATATATAAAATCCATCATCCTGTATCTCAATTCAATTTATATCAAAAGCCCTCGCGGTTGGCACTTGATTAGAAGCACCCCGCTTTGTCCTTACGTTGCTGGTTCAGTCACTTGATAATCCTTAGTGACTTGGCCCCCATCTGGCCATGCTAAATATGTGAGCTTAGGGGTCGGCTAATAGCATTACTTTTCTAGCAATTGCTGGCATATTGCCTTCTACTTTGATACATTTTTATCTTTCCAAAGCTCTTCTCCATATAAGTCTCAATCGACTTCTCGGTACCGTCTACGGTCACCTTTCCTTTATTATTATATTTTTTTTCTTTCAGTTAATCTTATCAATTCCACGTACCACAAAAGCTTAACACTTCTGGCATAACAACCTTTTCATTTAAGTCAATCCCAGAATTTCTCAGTCCGGCTTGTTTCTTAATTACATTCAACTTCATAATTTTATCCCTACATTCAACTGTAATAATCGCGGTATGTCTACCCACCTGTATAGCGGCTACTTTACCCAATCCACAGGGTTCGCTCCAGTTTCCACTCTCTTCAATGACGTCTTTTGATAATCAGAAAGACAAGGTTTGCCAAAATTCGTTGAATTCCTTTCCAGAATTTGGGGAAATTTCAGTTAATCTATTCACATCTTCCCGATACATATTCGTCCTATTAGTCGATACTACCAAATACCAGTCTTCTTAACAACTAGTCTCAGAAGGAACACTACCGTCGGGGTTAGTCGTTCTTCAACATTGGCACTACCAAGGCCATCCGAATCCGATGAACTGCGCTGTCTAAGTGTATTCGAAATTACGCTGTCGTGCTGCATAAGCGCAGACCTATACCTGTATGAGTTGCATCATAATATCTCCCAAAGTTTCCTTCTTCCATTAGGCAACGCCAACCCTGGTCATCACCAACTTTACCTTTAGCTCCAGGAAGATCTTCTCACGTTTATCTTGTCCATTCAAACTTTTATTCTTATAATAAGTCGGGTTACGGGACTACACTTTCTGTGAAGTCCTGAGCAAATCTTTGGTAATACCTTGTCAATTTTATGAAATTTCTCACCTTTGCCAGTGTGGTTGGCCAATCTTCATTTGAAACTGTCTTTAACTTGGTAGGGCCGACCAACACTACTCTTATTGATCATGTGTCCTATTGCTGGACTTCATTTTGCCAAAACTCTTATTTCGAGAACATGTCCTACACATGTTCTATCAGGTTGCACCTAGAAGCATTCTCAATTACATCTCGACCACTGCTCGCCTTGCCTAATCCATTTATGATTCAGTGTCAGAATAAACTTAAGGTAACTACCATAATCCATTCAAGGAAAAGAAGGAATTTAATATTCCTTTGAATCACATGCATCTAATGTTTCTAGTTCATCATTCCACTGAATTGAATTAGACTTTACTTGGTTTCTTGACGATAGCCTCATTACTAGTTTATCATAGACTCACTGGTCTTTTAGTCTTGTAGGTTCTGGGATCATTGTCTTGCTTACTATTTCCTTATATACTTTATTCAATCATGCCATCACCTTTCAATGTCTTCATTTTCTAAGTTGATCCATTCATAAAATGGACATTTCCTTGAACCCAACCACCTCATCAATCTAAGTTTGACTTTACAAATTATCACTCATGAAATCTGCCTTCTCATGGCGAATTATCCTTAACCACATTCACACTAATTCATTTATCTGAAGATATGGCACTTGCCACCTATGTCTTAACTGTTCCTAGGGACTCTGCTCCCCGTCCTATATCAATGTCTTTGATAATCATGCATCATTCTAATTCCTTTCTCATTAATCTGAAAGTCTCCAAGGATTCTTATCTATCCTTACATAAGATCTTGAGTAATTCCTCAAATCCATCTTACTTGCTGGCACTTCATCCGGTAGTCCGGCTATGAATCCAATATGCCTCTTTAATTCTCTTAATAATATCTCAATTCTTTAAGCTCACTTCTCTGAGCACTATACCTTAACTCTTACAGTATCTCTGGTTGTAGCCCTTATTTCCTTAAGGGTAAACTCCTTATCCTTATCAGGATTTTCCTCCTTTGCTGGAACCTCTTCCGGGTCCTCAGTAGGGTACTCTATCGAATTTACCATCCGATCGTCAGCATATAATCAGGCATCATCGTGCTGCTGCTCGTATGCCTCAAGGTCTGTCGCCTTACTAGTCAGTACAGAACGAGCTAAGTTACTATCATGATACTTAATAGTTCCCATAAGGGTTTTATATGTCAATACTACATTAAGTAGTCCGACTATGAACTTGGCAAGAGTTCTTATTATCTTAATGAATTTATTGTTTTAACGTCGCATCATCTCTAGGATATATAACGCTCTCTCTGATACCATTTCTGTAACACCCCCAGATCCAGGGTCAGGGATCTGGTCGTTACGGTCTCAATATCCAACCACAAAACCAACATAATTTAAATTACAACCTTGTGACCCAAAACAACAACATAAAACACACCTGTTATAGTCCCAGAGATGAAATCAGAGTAACCAACAATATTATTAATTACAAGTTTGAGTTCTTACAACCCAAAGAATTACAATTGTACAATTACATACTCTTTGCCATCCATTAATAGATACCATAGTATAAAATACATTTGAGGCTCAATTGCTAACAACTAGCCTACCAGTAGTTGCATCCTCAACAAAGGTAGCCAAGACCTTAGCGGTAAACCTCTGACGGTTGACACCTGCTTATGCTGTGTGTGCCTTGCGCGGCCATCTGATCTAGCTGTTGTTGTGATATAAATAAATAAAGCAAGGGTGAGCAATAGCCCACCAGAAATATAATTGAACAGTGATAATATATAACAGTCCAAAATATCTTTGAAACCATATGCCATGCATTAACGATGTAGTACCAATATAAGGTATGAGATGAAGTTACAAGGTAACTCAAAAATATATTTGTTTTGAATAAATATCTGCTATGTCAAAGATGAGCAAGATATTCTCAATTATCATAAAAGAGGAACTTGCAGTAAAAATATTGCAATTCCGGTTTCAACACTTTTTCACCTTGCCAACACCAACAGTGTTGCAGAAATTTCTCACTTTTAGAAGATGAACTAATACGGGAGCATTGCCGCGCCAGATGCCCTGACGTTTACGATGATCAGTCGTATGTCATGCATCTCATCAGTCGTTCTCTACATGTAGAAGGTAGCTCCGACGGAATTACTTATCTACCGCCCTCTGGAACTCCTCAGCCAACGGTTGGGCTATTGCTGGACCGGCGCCACTCGGCCACTTACGCGTCTCCTAGTTCGAATATCATCCATGACTCTGAAACGTAAAGTTCGTTCCCCTTTTCCCCAAGTGTAACACTTGTTGATAGGACTCCACAAAGTAGTCGTATCTAATTGGAAAGGAAAATTCACCAATATTTCCCAAGCTGATGCTTGTTAATGGATATAAACTTGTTACATCAATCATACCCCTCGAGCGTTGAGGAGGTAACCAAAAGACTCATATCGATGCTTGAAAGAATCAAGATGTGGGTGACAAGATAGTTTTAGCAAGTATAGGACCGGGCAGTCCAATAAATAACATCGCTCAAGTGAGGTCCCCTTATATACGTTTGGAAGTTGAGCGAGTATTTAAATCTTCTTTAAGATAGATTTAAATGAAATTAAAGTTTTGGGAACCTCCCCTTGATAAAATAGTCATAAAAGACTTCGAAATATTTTACATAATATCTGAAGGTGAAGGATAACCTTTGAATAATATAAATCATTACAAAAAGAATTCAAAAGAATTTTATTAAATATTCCAAGAATATTTATTAAGTCAATAATAATTACGGAATATTATTAAATCATAATATTGCTCGTAAGTAATCCTCGAATGAATATATAGAATTATTTATTAAATAAATCTCTTCTTAAATGAATATTTAAATTAATATTCATTGAATAAATAAACTTAAATAAATATTTAAAATAATATTTACTGAATAAATCAAACCTTAAATGAATATTTGAAAATAATATTCATTTTACAATTAACATTCCAAATGAATATCCAAATAATATTCATTAAACAAATAATATTCCAAATGAATATCCCAAAATAATATTCATTAAACAAATAATATTCTAAATGAATATCCCAAAATAATATTCATTAAACAAATAATATTCTAAATGAATATCCCAAAATAATATTCATTTAACAAATAATTTTCTAAATGAATATCCCAAAATAATATTCATTTAACAAATAATATTCTAAATGAATATCCGAACAATATTCATTTAGTAATCGAAACTTTAAAGGAATATTCGAAGTAATATTCCTTGAGTAAATAGAACTTCCAATGAATATTTTAAAATAATATTCATTAAGTAAATCCAACCTTAAATGAATATTCGAAAGTAATATTCATTAAATAAATAAAGATCAAATGAATATTCCAAATAATAATGAATAAGCCAAATGAATATTTGGGAATGATATTCGTCAACCAAATAACTCTAATGAATATTCAAAATAATATTCATTAAATAAATGACATTCTAAATGAATATTAAAATAATATTCATTAAATATTCCTTCACTGAGGTAATACTCAAATAACGTTCCTCGAAAGATTCGTAATCGAATAAAAATCCTCGAAGTAATAAATTTGTCGCTGGGATCCCTCCGGGTTTCCACGACTATTTATATATTACAAAATATCGACTCCCGGTCTATATTTGAAGTATGAATATCATACGCCCTTCGCTAAGGGTCTTAACCAAACAATCCGGCTTATAACTGATATTTCATATATAGTCTATAAGCCGATATCGATTCGGGGGACAAGTAATTCAATATTAACTTGAAAGTAGGCATGCATGCTATGGCATATGTATAAAACAATCATCACAACAGTTCCAAGTATTGGAAACTTGCCTGAGAATCGAGTGCGGGTAGGGGTAACGTGTCCCGGGTCAGCTCGACGATCTATAAACAATCAGAATATTTAAGATTAATCACTTAACGCTTCTTAAAAGGCTAAGTATAAACTCTACTTAAATCGAAATGTGCTTTCGAGTTATCTCGTTACGTCTCTTTTAGTGTAACTCTTTTTATCACCGATACGATCCGACATTCGTTCATTATCAAGACATGTCATCATGCTTATACTTGGTATATACTTAAGTCGTACAAGTTCTAAGGTCGGTCGTTTACGAATCAAGATTATACTTCGAGTTCTATCGCCCGTTTTCTAAGTTATAACCAAAGTCATACTTTTAAGGGGCTCGTTCGCGTTTAATCTCGATTCGAACATTTTTATAAAATCGAAAAACGATCCATTCGACATGTGGTTTTCTCCCACACCTTCCTTTTTACCTCTAATATTTAATTAATAAGATTCGCCACTGATTAAACGACATTTAAGGGAATCAATTTCAATTACGAACTTTCTTTTACGGTTTCGAACCACTTTTACGAATTTAATCATAACTCCTAAACCGTACATTGAAATGCTTCAATTCTTTTGCCAAAGTGATCTATGTTCAAAAATCTAGCAGTAGGGTTCATTATCTTGCCAAGAACAGAGAGTTATGGCTACTGTCCAGTTCAGGTTCTTAGTGTTAATGAAAATCGGGCATTACGACGGCTATAAATCGAACGTTCCAAAATTTACTACAATCAAACCAAGCCACACCGGGCATCCATAACACTTATACACATGGTTATTATCTCAAAAAGTCCAGGAACACCATGCCTTACTACCATATGCCTCATATTACATAAATCACTAAACCACTAACTAAACATGCTTATACATCACCATAATCATAACTACACTAAGATCATCAAGAACATCATCAAAACTCAAAGTAGGCCTAGGGTTTCAAGATCATTATACCTTCTTGAGAGTGTGGTATGGCCTTACAAAGCTTGGTATGGTCCTTGTCTAGCTTTAACAACCCTAAGATCAACCAAAGAAACATGAAAATCAAAGTTAGTTCTTGAAGAACACTATTCACCCTCCTCTTTAATGATTTTTTTGAAAATGGAAAAAGAAGAGATTGAAGCTAGGATTTTGAGGAGATCATTTTTATGAATTATAGGACTCACATAAAAAGTTTCAAGACCAAACAATGGTTGGAAGTGGGATTTTGATCCTTGAATTCCCATGAAAGCCGAATGGGAGAGGAAGAGAGAGTTTGGTGTTTGTTGCTTGGTTGCCTTTGAAAAATAATGCATAAAGTGATGTGGTTTGATAATATCTCATGTAAAGTGGCTTTATTAAAGGTGTGATGCATGAGATGATGTCTTTAGCAAGCCATGTGTTGATCTTTTGGTGGTTTAAGGCTAACTTGTAGTTAGATTGCTAAGTACTTAGTTGATTTCCTTGATTCTAGTTACTCTTGTAACTATGTTGGTTACTAGATATTTTCTAGTGGCTTGTGGATGACTCTTGCTTCCTCTGCTTGTTCCTTTGTCCGTTTATTGCTTAATTCGTTGATCGTTCGAGGGAATAACTCATTCGTTTCTAACTAGGGTTTTACCGAAAACCTTCTTAATATTTCTAATACTATTCTTCATCATTCTTAATACTTCTCGAATTTAAATTCCTTAATTCCCTTTTATAAATCCTTAAGTCTTGCAGTGTCTAGGGAAATCTCGGAGAAAATAAAAGTGCTCTTTTTCTGAATCCGACAGCTTTTACATACACTTATTTTCCTCCTGGATCACTAATACGAACTCAGAAATCCGTTCCGAATACCGGGTATAACATTATTATAATAATATTCCAAATTCCACCAAAATCACTATTCATCACTTATTTTTATTTAATTCCTATAATTAGGAAAATGAACCTGGTTCACCCTCGAGTGTTCCTTAACCTTTTTACGGAACCGCTGGGCTTATAATAGATATTGATTTGGATGACACAAGAATAATCTTACTTGGAGTAATCTTCTCATATTCTTAGGAGATAGATCATTCTTATCTATGTTGTCAACCAAAGGTATTCTACATGACATATAATAATTGAATCCAAATCCATTCCATTCATTAAATAGACAGTCGCTACATCGCAGTCATAACCACTATTCATTCCTATATTATTACATAATAAAAAGTTTTAATCCTACCCAAAAATCTGGGTTCTTACATCAGCCAACGGTTGGGCTATTGCTGGACCGGCGCCACTCGGCCACTTACGCGTCTCCTAGTTCGAATATCATCCATGACTCTGAAACGTAAAGTTCGTTCCCCTTTTCCCCAAGTGTAACACTTGTTGATAGGACTCCACAAAGTAGTCGTATCTAATTGGAAAGGAAAATTCACCAATATTTCCCAAGCTGATGCTTGTTAATGGATATAAACTTGTTACATCAATCATACCCCTCGAGCGTTGAGGAGGTAACCAAAAGACTCATATCGATGCTTGAAAGAATCAAGATGTGAGTGACAAGATAGTTTAGCAAGTATAGGACCGGGCAGTCCAATAAATAACATCGCTCAAGTGAGGTCCCCTTATATACGTTTGGAAGTTGAGCGAGTATTTAAATCTTCTTTAAGACAGATTTAAATGAAAATAGAGTTTTTGGGAACCTCCCCTTGATAAAATAGTCATAAAAGACTTCGAAATATTTTACATAATATCTGAAGGTGAAGGATAACCCTTGAATAATATAAATCATTACAAAAAGAATTCAAAAGAATTTAATTAAATATTCCAAGAATATTTATTAAGTCAATAATAATTACGGAATATTATTAAATCATAATATTGCTCGTAAGTAATCCTCGAATGAATATATATAATTATTTATTAAATAAATCTCTTCTTAAATGAATATTTAAAATAATATTCATTAAACAAATAAACCTAAATAAATATTTAAAATAATATTTACTGAATAAATCAAACCTTAAATGAATATTTGAAAATAATATTCATTTAACAAATAATATTCCAAATGAATATCCAAATAATATTCATTAAACAAATAATATTCTAAATGAATATCCAAAATAATATTCATTTAACAAATAATATTCTAAATGAATATCCAAAATAATATTCATTTAACAATTAATATTCTAAATGAATATCCAAAATAATATTCATTTAACAAATAATATTCTAAATGAATATCCAAAATAATATTCATTTAACAATTAATATTCTAAATGAATATCCAAAATAATATTCATTTAGTAATCAAAACTTTAAAGGAATATTCGAAGTAATATTCATTGAGTAAATAGAACTTCCAATGAATATTTTAAAATAATATTCATTAAGTAAATCAAACCTTAAATGAATATTCGAAAGTAATATTCATTAAATAAATAAAGATCAAATGAATATTCCAAATAATAATAAGTAAGCCAAATGAATATTTGGGAATGATATTCGTCAACCAAATAACTCTAATGAATATTCAAAATAATATTCATTAAATAAATGACATTCTAAATGAATATTAAAATAATATTCATTAAATATTCCTTCACTGAGGTAATACTCAAATAACGTTCCTCGAAAGATTCGTAATCGAATAAAAATCCTCGAAATAATAAATTTGTCGCTGGGATCCCTTCGGGTTTCCACGACTATTTATATATTACAAAATATCGACTCCCGGTCTATATTTGAAGTATGAATATCATACGCCCTTCGCTAAGGGTCTTAACGAAACAATCCGGCTTATAACTGATATTTCATATATAGTCTAAAAGCCGATATCAATTCAGGGAACAAGTAATTCAATCTTAACTTGAAAGTAGGCATGCATGCTATGGCATATGTATAAAACAATCATAATATATATTATCACAACAACAGTTCCAAGTATTGGAAACTTGCCTGAGAATCGAGTGCGGGTAGGGGTAATGTGTCCCGGGTCAGCTCGACGATCTATAAACAATCAGAATATTTAAGATTAATCACTTAACGCTTCTTAAAAGGCTAAGTATAAACTCTACTTAAATCGAAATGTGCTTTCGAGTTATCTCGTTACGTCTCTTTTAGTGTAACTCTTTTTATCACCGATACGATCCGACATTCGTTCATTATCAAGACATGTCATCATGCTTCTACTTGGTATATACTTAAGTCGTACAAGTTCTAAGGTCGGTCGTTTACGAATCAAGATTATACCTCGAGTTTTATCGCCCGTTTTCTAAGTTATAACCAAAGTCATACCTTTAAGGGGTTCGTTCGCGTTTAACCTCGATTCAAACATTTTTATAAAATCGGAAAACGATCCATTCGACATGTGGTTTTCTCCCACACCTTCCTTTTTACCTCTAATATTTAATTAATAAGATTCGCCACTGATTAAACGACATTTAAGGGAATCAATTTCAATTACGAACTTTCGTTTACGATTTCGAACCACTTTTACGAATTTAATCATAACTCCTAAACCGTAAGTCCATTTCATACGATCTTTATATCAAAACGAAGCTTGTAACATGATCTAGCTAACCATGGCAGAATATGAACCTGGAAAGTGAGTTTTATTAACTGTCAAGCTCGGATTTCAAGATTAAACGAAAATCGGGCATTACGACGGCTATAAATCGAACGTTCTACTAATCGTAACACTAAAACCAAGCCACACCGGGCACCAATACAACTTGTACACTTGATTTGCATCTAAACAAGTCCAAGAACATCATGCTTTATAATAATAACCATCATGCTACCAAAATCACTAAATCACTTAGCTAATCATGCTTTAACCTTAACATAACCATAACTAAGCTATATCCATCATAAACATGCTTAAATCTCAAACAAGAGTTAGGGTTTCAAGAGGTTATACCTTCCTTATAGAGTGATATAGCCTTATTAAACCTTGTATGGTCCTTGTATAGCCTCCATGAAGCTTGGATCATCACCCAAAATCAAGATCCAAAAGTTTTGTTCTTGAAAATCACTATTCACCCTAGGCTTTGATGATTTGTTTGAAAATGGAAACAAAGGAGTTTGGGCTTAAAATTTCTAGGAGATCATTTTTATGAAATATAGGATCTACAATAAAAGTTTCAAGATCAAGCAATGGTGGGAAGTGAGTTTTTGATTCTTGAATTTCAAGAAAGCCGAATGGAAGTTTTGTGGAGAGTTTGGTGTTCTTCACTTGGGGAGGATATTTGACTAGGCTACACTCATTAGAATGCCATGAAATTTTGAACGAATATTTCCCATGGAGTGGAGAGGTTGTGGTGAAAATTTGGTGATTTTATCATGGATATAAATGGAGATATGAATTTTTCTTTGGCTTTGGTTTCTGCTGGGCAGTTTGGTGTTTTCTTGGTTGTTCTTGCTTTTCTCTCTTTCTTTCTTGTTTGACTAGTTGTTGGAAAGTGTTTGTATGATATTTGGTGTTGTATAGCAGCTATGTCACTCTCTAATCCATGTGTTAATCACTTGTGGTTTGTAGGAAATAAGATGACAAAGAGCCTTGTTGTCACATCCTTGAACATACACCTCATTCTTGCTTTTTCTTTTCTTTTCTCATTTTCTTTTCCACCAATTCCATGCAATATTAAACCAGATGATCTTGTAGGGTTTCTCATCTCGTTATGTATTTAACTCATAATTCCTTTCACGTTCGCTTGATCGCTTAATCTCGTTACAAAGTTCTAACGATTTCTAGAACGCTTATTATTCTAACTCGAATATTTTCATCCTAAATCCTCAAATCATAATTTAAATAAAATCCTTGAATCCTTGGCATTTTAATTCTCTTGTCTTGATTGCATTGATATACTCTTCCCTGCTCGGTCAAATTTTCCATAAAAATAAAGTTCGGATTTTCTGAAATCTTATCGCAATTACATACACTTATTTTCCTCCTGGATCACTAATACGAACTCAGAAATTCGTTCCGAATACCGGGTATAACATTATTATAATAATATTCCAAATTCCACCAAAATCACTATTCATCACTTATTTTTATTTAATTCCTATAATTAGGAAAATGAACCTGGTTCACCTTCGAGTGTTCCTTAACCTTTTTACGGAACCGCTGGGCTTATAATAGATATTGATTTGGATGACATGAGGGTATCTATTTCTCTCTAGGGAATCTTATCTTAACTTTCTAGGAGATAGATTATTCTAATCTAAGTTATCACCCAATAGCATCCTTCAGGCCATATAACCTTGGAATATATATATCCTGTCATTATTCATTCTTTAAAGCCAGTATTACAATGTAGTTGTAACCACTGTTCACTCTTACATCAATGCAAAATAAAAGTTTTAATTCTACCCAAAAATCTGGGTTCTTACAGTCTCCCCTCCTTAAAAGGATTCCGTCCCGGAATCAGGTAGAAGACAATTGGGTACTTGTTGGTTATTTCGCTTTCCAATTCTCTGGTCGATCCTTACACATTCCAATCTTTCTAAAGCACATCATACTGGTGTTACCATACACCCTTTATCCGTTCTACCAATTCTTTGATACTTTCGCATAACACATCATCCGGTATACGCTCTTGTCCGTTCTTATACTATTAACCTTATTGGTACGTGCAGTGACTTTGGTATCACTAAGGCGCTACGAATTCCGGAGATAACCTCACTCGTAATTTTTGCAATTCCTAATCTCTTTAATCTTCGCAATCTCGATGTATATATATTTAGGTGGAAAATTTTATCGAGAGATCACTGTGATCAATGAACATTTGTTATATTGCATAGTTAGTACAAAAGGGGGCCAGCCTTTAGTACTTGACAAGCAATTAAACAATTAATGGCATTCCACTTAGACTCCTATCACACAGACAGAGAGTCACGTAGTATTACCTCCCCTCCATAAAGGGTTGTTCTTCTCAATTTAGAAGAAGATGAATAAGGGAGAAGAAAAGAACGAATTTCAAAGAATCATATATGAAAGTTTTCATGATTGTCAAAATATCATACTTAGAATTTACCTCTGAACTATAGAGGTTTATTAGAGAAGAGAAATAATCATATTCGTATCAAATTCCACTTTTTCGTAATCTCACATTTCACGCCCCGACACTAGCTCTTTCATACTCATAATTCTAACACTATCAGGTTGTCATTCCGAGTGCTCGTTAGGAAGAACCCATTCATCAATCCATTCATAACATTTCTTGCTTCACATTCAATTATTATTTCCCATTCTTTTCTTTATCAATCACATCCATCTTATCATCTAGTTCTCATTCACTTCTGTTATTGAACTCCTCCGTCACCTTATTAGGGGAACGCGTGTTACCTTTATTCAATATACGTGGCACGTTTGTGGTCAAACTTTCCTTTGTGCAACCATCTAGATTTCACTTTCTCATTCCATGAGTCTCTTTTATTACTCAATCAAACTATTCCATATTTCCTCGGATTTTCCAATCTTAAAAGGAGTCAATTTGTATGTCATTCATGCTCCTAATTCCAACTTTCCGTTTTGGCCAATACCCTTACCTTGCCAATTCCATACTCTTCTCGCTTCATTACTGGAGCTTCTCATGAGTCTGCCTATCTGACTCTCTTATTAATTCCCAATTCTATTTCCATCTCTATCAGTCTCTTGTCTTTATTTCTACTATAATCATTTTATGAACCATCATAACCTAATTCTTCATTTCAAATAACCCGTCGTTCCAGAAATTACACCATCCGAAATAAACCTGGATGATTTCTCTAACTTAGATTCACTTCGACATTTCCACAGTCGTTACCACCTAATTTCTCAGAAGGATCACCATCGCTTATCGTTTACGCAGTGCTTTAATAACTAAGCATCATAATTATCAATTCAAGATCCTCTAGGAAAACAAAATAATCACTATTTCCTATCCATAAGGAACGCTTCCTGAACTTGACGTAGATATTACATGAAGCAGATAAAATTACAGGAAAGCTTCCAGCATCGCAGCTGGAACAGGCTGGTGAGATTATTAATCATATATCTCCGGTAGAAGACTAAAAGCTTAGCGGTTTGCTTAATCGCTTGCCAACCTCATAATTCTCTATCTTGTTTGCACAGAAATACATCAACATAAACTTGCTTGTCATTTATCATCGTGCCATTTGGCTTATCAGTATTTGTACCATCTCTGTTTTTGGTCATCTACTACCAATTCATTGTTACTTAACCTCCCCTCTCTCTTTCCAAAGAAAAGGCGAGTCTCTTGGGGAATTTGGTCTGGTCTGTCGTAGAGCCTCCTAATGTCGGTAATGTGCTACCGGCAACATCAGGAATCGAATCTTTACTTAAACTATCCTTATAATTGATCCTCGCACAATCATCAGACGGAATGTAACTTCCTCTACCACATTATGACCATCAAGGTCCTTTACACTATCATTCTATCTCTTTAGTATGAGCATACATACTTACTCCCTTATACTTAAAGTGTCGGCCACCTCATTGGCCTTTCCTGAATATAACATTTTCTTGAAATCAATATTCTTTGGATCTATTCCAACTCAGGATAGAAGCATCCTCCCTTGAACTCTGCTAGATGAGAGGAAACATATTCCAGTCTTTTTCCAAAAATCATTGCTTCCACCTTTCTGTGGGAACTTTATCACGGTTACTCCCAATCATATCTAGGATATTTCTTATCTCAGTCCTTTCTTATTTTAGGAAAATCTCAACCTTATTGGTTCAATCCATACTTTCTCATGGTTTCACACATGCTTCATCTGGCCTTATTGTTACTATGTCGTACATTCCTTACCAAACTTCCCTTTTTGGAGTTCGGAATATACCTCTTCTGTAACACCCCCAGATCCAGGGTCAGGGATCTGGTCGTTACGGTCTCAATATCCAACCACAAAACCAACATAATTTAAATTACAACCTTGTGACCCAAAACAACAACATAAAACACACCCGTTATAGTCCCAGAGATGAAATCAGAGTAACCAACAATATTATTAATCACAAGTTTGAGTCCTTACAACCCAAAGAATTACAATTGTACAATTACATACTCTTTGCCATCCATTAATAGATACCATAATATAAATACATTTGAGGCTCAATTGCTAAAAACTAGCCTACCAGTAGTTGCATCCTCGACAAAGGTAGCCAAGACCTTAGCGGTAACCTCTGACGGTTGACACCTGCTTACGCTGTGTGCGCCTTGCGCGGCCATCTGATCTAGCTGTTGTTGTGATATAAATAAATAAAGCAAGGGTGAGCAATAGCCCACCAGAAATATAATTGAACAGTGATAACATATAACAGTCCAAATTATCTTTGAAACCATATGCCATGCATTAACGATGTAGTACCAATATAAGGTATGAGATGAAGTTACAAGGTAACTCAAAAATATATTTGTTTTGAATAAATATCTGCTATGCAAAAGATAAGCAAGATATTCTCAATTATCATAAAAGAGGAACTTGCAGGAAAAATATTGCAATTCCGGTTTCAACACTTTTTCACCTTGCCAACACCAACAGTGTTGCAGAAATTTCTCACTTTTAGAAGATGAACTAATACGGGAGCATTGCCGCGCCAGATGCCCTGACGTTTACGATGATCAGTCGTATGTCATGCATCTCATCAGTCGTTCTCTACATGTAGAAGGTAGCTCCGACGGAATTACTTATCTACCGCCCTCTGGAACTCCTCAGCCAACGGTGGGGCTATTGCTGGACCGGCGCCACTCGGCCACTTACGCGTCTCCTAGTTCGAATATCATCCATGACTCTGAAACGTAAAGTTCGTTCCCCTTTTCCCCAAGTATAACACTTGTTGATAGGACTCCACAAAGTAGTCGTATCTAATTGGAAAGGAAAATTCACCAATATTTCCCAAGCTGATGCTTGTTAATGGATATAAACTTGTTACATCAATCATACCCCTCGAGCGTTGAGGAGGTAACCAAAAGACTCATATCGATGCTTGAAAGAATCAAGATGTGAGTGACAAGATAGTTTTTAGCAAGTATAGGACCGGGCAGTCCAATAAATAACATCGCTCAAGTGAGGTCCCCTTATATACGTTTGGAAGTTGAGCGAGTATTTAAATCTTCCTTAAGATAGATTTAAATGAAATTAAAGTTTAGGAACCTCCCCTTGATAAAATAGTCATAAAAGACTCCGAAATATTTTACATAATATCTGAAGGTGAAGGATAACCTTTGAATAATATAAATCATTATAAAAAGAATTCAAAAGAATTTTATTAAACATTCCAAGAATATTTATTAAGTCAATAATAATTACGGAATACTATTAAATCATGATATTGCTCGTAAGTAATCCTCGAATGAATATATAGAATTATTTGTTAAATAAATCTCTTCTTAAATGAATATTTAAAATAATATTCATTGAATAAATAAACTTAAATAAATATTTAATATAATATTTACTGAATAAATCAAACCTTAAATGAATATTTGAAAATAATATTCATTTAACAATTAACATTCCAAATGAATATCCAAATAATATTCATTAAACAAATAATATTCTAAATAAATATCCTAAAATAATATTCATTTAACAAATAATATTCTAAATGAATATCCAAAATAATATTCATTTAACAAATAATATTCTAAATGAATATCCGAATAATATTCATTTAGTAATCAAAACTTTAAAGGAATATTCGAAGTAATATTCCTTGAGTAAATAGAACTTCCAATGAATATTTTAAAATAGTATTCATTAAGTAAATCAAACCTTAAATGAATATTCGAAAGTAATATTCATTAAATAAATAAAGATCAAATGAATATTCCAAATAATAATAAGTAAGCCAAATGAATATTTGGGAATGATATTTGTCAACCAAATAACTCTAATGAATATTCAAAATAATATTCATTAACTAAATAACTCCAATGAATGATCAAAATAATATTCATTAAATAAATGACATTCTAAATGAATATTAAAATAATATTCATTAAATATTCCTTCACTGAGGTAATACTCAAATAACGTTCCTCGAAGGATTCGTAATCGAATAAAAATCCTCGAAGTAATAAATTTGTCGCTGGGATCCCTTCCGGGTTTCCACGACTATTTATATATTACAAAATATCGACTCCCGGTCTATATTTGAAGTATGAATATCATACGCCCTTCGCTAAGGGTCTTAACCAAACAATCCGGCTTATAACTGATATTTCATATATAGTCTATAAGCCGATATCGATTCAGGGAACAAGTAATTCAATATTAACTTGAAAGTAGGCATGCATGCTATGGCATATGAATAAAACAATCATCATATATATTATCACAACAACAGTTCCAAGTATTGGAAACTTGCCTGAGAATCGAGTGCGGGTAGGGGTAATGTGTCCCGGGTCAGCTCGACAATCTATAAACAATCAGAATATTTAAGATTAACCACTTAACGCTTATTAAAAGGCTAAGTATAAACTCCACTTAAATCGAAACATGTTTTCGAGTTATCTCGTTACGTCTCTTTTAGTGTAACTCTTTTTATCACTGATACGATCCGACATTCGTTCGTTATCAAGACATGTCATCATGCTTATACTTGGTATATACTTAAGTCATATAAGTTCTAAGGTTGGTCGTTTACGAATCAAGATTATACCTCGAGTGTTATCGCCCGTTTTCTAAGTTATAACCAAAGTCATACCTTTAAGGGGTTCGTTCGCGTTTAACCTCGATTCAAACATTTTTATAAAATCGGAAAACGATCCATTCGACATGTGGTTTTCTCCCACACCTTCCTTTTTACCTCTAATATTTAATTAATAAGATTCGCCACTGATTAAACGACATTTAAGGGAATCAATTTCAATTACGAACTTTCGTTTACGGTTTCGAACAACTTTTACGAATTTAATCATAACTCCTAAACCGTAAATTGAAATGCTTCGATTCTTTCGCCAAAGTGATCTATGTTCAAAAATCTAGCAGTAGGATTCATTATCTTGCCAAGAACAGAGAGTTATGGCTACTGTCCAGTTCGGGTTCTTAGTGTTAATGAAAATCGGGCATTACGACGGCTACGAATCAAGCGTTCTAAAATTCATTACGCAACAACCAAGCCACACCGGGCATACTATACATGATTTTCATCTTAACCAGTCCAAGAATGTTTCACTTAACCATCATACTCATCAAAGCTCTTAAATCATCAATACTAACTACATAATCATGCTTATATGCATATAACAACACCATAATCTTAACTAATCTAAAACCATCAAGAACATGTATAAACTTCAAAGTAAGATCTTGGGTTCTTAAGAATTATACCTTCTTTGGAGAGTGTAAAAGCTCTAATAACCCTTATATAGTCCTTGTCTATCCTTAACAAACCTTAGATCATCTAAACAAAACAAGAAATCAAAGTTAGTTTCTTGAAAACACTATTCACCCTCATCTTTGGGAATTTATTTGAAAATGGAAAACATGGAGATTGAAGCTAATATTTCTAGGATATCATTTTTTGTGAAATGTAAGACTCACCATAAAAATTTGGAGATCAAACAAGGAGTGGAAGATGGATTTTTGTCTTTGAATTTAGCTTGGGCCGAATGGCCTTGTTCTTGAGAAAATGGATGGGTTCTTGTTTGGTTGCTTGGTTGATATGCATAAAGTGATGTTTCTTGGATAATATCTTGTATAAAGCTACTTTATTAAAGTGCTTGGTCATTGCATGCATCATCTTAAGCCATGTGTTTGATTCTTGTGGTGTAGATGAGGTGTTTAGGCTAAGTGCTTGGTTGGTTTCCTAAGTGTGCTAGTTACTCTTGTAACTACTTAGTTACTTGCTCTTATCCACTAGCACATGCATGTATCTTGCCTCCCTGCTTGTTCTTTGTCCGGTTATTGCTCAATTTGATTGACCGTTCGGAGGAATAACTCATTCGTTTCTAGTTAGGGTTTTACCGAAAAACTTCTTAATATTTATAATACTATTCTTCATCTTTCTTAATACTTCTCGAATTTAAATTCCTTAAATCCCTTAAATAAATCCTTAAGTCTGGCAGTGTCCAGGGAATTCTTGGAGAAAATGAAAGTGCTCTGTTTCTGAATCCGACAGCTTTTACATACACTTATTTTCCTCCTGGATCACTAATACGAACTCAGAAATCCGTTCCGAATACCGGGTATAACATTATTATAATAATATTCCAAATTCCACCAAAATCACTATTCATCACTTATTTTTATTTAATTCCTATAATTAGGAAAATGAACCTGGTTCACCCTCGAGTGTTCCTTAACCTTTTTACGGAACCGCTGGGCTTATAATAGATATTGATTTGGATGACATGAGGGTATCTATTTCTCTCTAGGGAATCTTACCTTAACTTTCTAGGAGATAGATTATTCTAATCTAAGTTATCACCCAATAGCATCCTTCAGGCCATATAACCTTGGAATATATATCCTTTCATTATTCATTCTTTAAAGCCAGTATTACACTGTAGTTGTAACCACTGATCACTCTTACATCAATACATGATAAAAGTTTTAATTCTACCCAAAAATCTGGGTTCTTACAGTCTCCCCTCCTTAAAAGGATTCCGTCCCGGAATCAGGTAGAAGACAATTGGGTACTTGTTGGTTATTTCGCTTTCCAATTCTCTGGTCGATCCTTACACATTCCAATCTTTCTAAAGCACATCGTACTGGTGATACAATACACCCTTTATCCGTTCTACCAATTCTTTGATACTTTCGCATGACACATTATCCGGTATACGCTCTTGTCCATTCTTATACTATTAACCTTATTGGTACATGCAGTGACTTCGGTATCACCAACGTGCTACGAATTTGGAGATAACCTTACTCGTACTACGTTCTGGATCGCTTTTAATCTTCGCAATCTCGATCAATATATAGAATTAGAGGAATTTGTTGAGAGATCACTATGATCAATGAACATTTGTTATATTGCATAGTTAGTACAAAAGGGGGCCAGCCTTTAGTACTTGACAAACAATTAAACAATTAATGGCATTCCACTTAGACTCCTATCACACAGACAGAGAGTCACGTAGTATTACCTCCCCTCCTTAAAGGGTTGTTCTTTTCAATTTAGAAGAAGATAAATAAGGGAGAAGAAAAGAACGAATTTCAAACAATCATATATGAAAGTTTTCATGATTGTCAAAATATCATACTTAGCATTTACCTCTGAACTATAGAGGTTTATTAGAGAAGAGAAATAATCATATTCGTATCAAATTCCACTTTCTCGTAATCTCACATATCACACGTCCCTGCTATTCTGTCCATCATTCTATGGACCTATACTCTTGCTTGATATTAGTACCACTTACTTTTTGGAAAATCCTTCAACCTCTCAGGTTAAATCTTGGATTTCCCGCTTGACATTATTATTACTCACATTTCACGCCCCGACACTGGCTCTTTCATACTCATAATTCTAACACTATCAGGTTGTCATTCCGAGTGCTCGTTAGGAAAAACCCATTCATCAATCCATTCATAACATTTCTTGCTTCACATTCCATAATTATTTCCCAATCTTTTCTTTATCAATCACATCCTTCATATTATCTAATTCTTATTTACTCTTGTTGTTTAACTCTACCGTCATCTCAGTGTTGAGACACTCGCCACCTTTACTCAATACGTGTTACACGTTTGGGGTCAAATTTTCCTTTGTTCAACCGTCTAGATTTCACTTTCTCATTCCATGAGTCTTTTTATTTCTCAATCAACTATTCCATATTTCCTCGGATTTTCCGAACTTAAAAGGAGTCAATTTGTATGTCATTCATGCTCCTAATTCTAACTTTCCGTTTTGGCCAATACCCTTACCTTGCCAATTCCATACTCTTCTCGCTTCATTACTGGAGCTTCTCATGAGTCTGCCTATCTGACTCTCTTACTAATTCCCAATTCTATTTCCATCTCTATCAGTCTCTTGTCTTTATTTCTACTATAATCATTTTATGAACCATCATAACCTAATTCTTCATTTCAAATATCCCGTCGTTCCAGAAATTACACCATCCGAAATAAACCTGGATGATTTCTCTAACTTAGATTCAATTCGACATTTCCACAGTCGTTACCACCTAATTTCTCAGAAGGATCACCATCGCTTATCGTTTACGCAGTGCTTTAATAACTAAGCATCATAATTATCAATTCAAGATCCTCTAGGAAAACAAAATAATCACTATTTCCTATCCATAAGAAACGCTTCCTGAACTTGACGTAGATATTACATGAAGCAGATAAAATTGCAGGAAAGCTTCCAGCATCGCAGCTGGAACAGGCTGGTGAGATTATTAATCATATATCTCCGGTAGAAGGCTAAAAGCTTAGTGGTTTGCTTAATCGCTTGCCAACCTCATAATTCTCTATCTGGTTTGCACAGAAATACACCAACATAAACTTGCTTATCATTCATCATCGTGCCAATTGGCTTATCAGTATTTGTACCATCTCTGTTCTTGGTCATCTACTACCAATTCCTTGTTACTTAACTTTCCCCCACTCATTCCAAAGGAAAGGCGAGTCTCTTGGGGAATTTGGTCTGGCCTGTCGTAGAGCCTCATAATGTCGATGATGTGCTACTGGCAACATCAGGAATCAAATCTTTACTTAAACTATTCCTATAGTTGATCCTGACACAATCATTAGACGGGATGTAACTTCCTCTACCACATTATGACCATCGAGGTCCTTACGTTATCATTCTATTTCTTTGGTATGAGCATTTATACTTACTCCCCTATACTTAAAGTGTCGGCCACCTCGTTGGCCTTTCCTGATTATAATAATTTCTTGAGATCAATGTTTTCTAGATCTATTCCAACTCAGGGTGGAAGCATTCTCCCTTAAATTCTGCTGAATGAGAGAAAGCATCTATCAGTCTTCTCCAAAAGTCATTGCTTCCACCTTTCTAGTGCGATCTTGACTACAGGTACTCCAAATCATACCTAGGATATTTCCTTACTTAACTCCCTTCTTGTTTTTAGGATAATCTCAACCTTATTGGTTCAATCCATACTTTCTCATGGTTTCACACCTAATTCCTCTAGCCGTATTGTTACTATGTCATACATTCCTTACCAAACTTCCCTTTCTGAAGTTCAGAACATTACCTCTTCCCTTATAAGGTTTCTTAGGTCATCCTCATCATTCCTCCTGTATCTTCCGGGTACAGGGTATATCAAACATCATCAATCAATTCTATAACAATTCTGTCTATATACTTTTTGAGACTCCTTTCCACAATTCCTTATAGGTTATTGACACCTTGGTCTATTCATTTATATCATCTGATTTCACAATGTCTATTGTTAGGGGTGATGCTATTCTTTGTGCATCCCCCAGGGTTCGTCTTAATATATGGACATTCTATGCTCAATTCTAGTTTCAAGGAATACTTATATCCTGTACTTGGCAATTCAATCATATATCCTTACTAAGGGTCTCTTTTAATCATTCTCATCTTGATAGTCTATAGGTAGACTAATGCTAACCTCTTCTTTCCAACGAATGTTAGTCTATATGACCTTCCAAAAGACAACACATGTCTATCTGCTCTTTCTTACAGAACTTGGTAATGGTAGCAAGGATGTTCTGGAAGATATTGGTCGTGTTCAACGTGAATCTCTTAATGCCTAATGCTCCTCTTGAGGACACTAAGTTTCAGATAACATTTATGCATCACAGTGCACTAACTTTGGTAATTTTCGTAACTTTTCAGTGGTCACTACCCTCAATCCTGATACGTCCATGGTATATATATAAATCCATCATCCTGTATCTCAATTCATTTTATATCAAAAGCCCTCGCGGTTGGCACTTGATTAGAAGCACCCCGCTTTGTCCTTACATTGTTGATTCAGTCACTTGATAATCCTTAGTGACTTGGCCCCAATGGCCATGCTAAAATATGTGAGTTTAGGGGTCGGCTAATAGCATTACTTTTCTAGCAATTGCTGGCATAGTGCCTTCTACTTTGATACCTTTTGATCTTTTCAAAATTTTACTCCATATAAGTCTCACTTGACTTCTCGGTACCGTCTCCGGTCACCTTTCCTTTATTTTTATCATTTCAACTTCTCTTATCAATTTCACGTACCACGTAAGCTTAACACTTCTAGCATAACAACCTTTTCATTTCAGTCAATCCCGGAATTTCTCAGTCCGGCTTGTTTCTTAATTACATTTCCCTTTTTCCTTCAAATCTCAACTTCATAATTTTATCCCTATAATCAGTCATAATAATCGGGGTCTGTCTACCAGCCTGCATAGCGGCTATCCTACCCAATCCATAGGGTTCGCTCCAGTTTCCATTCTCTTCGGTGACGTATTCAGATAATCAGAAAGACAAGGTTTGCCAGAATTCGTCGAATTCCTTTCCAGGATTAGGGAAATTTCAGTTAATCTATTCACCCACTAGTAACATGCCACATCTTCCCGATACATTTTCGTCCTATTAGTCGATACTACCAAATACCAGTCTTCTTAACAACTAGTCTCAGAAGGAACACTACCGTCGGGGTTAGTCGTTCCTCAACATTGGCACTACCAAGGCCATCCGAATCCGATGAACTGCGCTGTCTAAATGTATTCGAAATTACGCTGTCGTGCTGCATAAGCGCAGACCTATACCTGTATGAGTTGCATCATAATATCTCCCAAAGTTTCCTTCTTCCATTAGGCAACGCCAACCCTGGTCATCACCAACTTTACCTTTAGCTCCAGGAAGATCTTCTCACGTTTATCTTGTCCATTCAAACTTTTATTCTTATAATAAATCGGGTTACGGGACTACACTTTCTGTAAAGTCCTGAGCAAATCTTTGGTAATACCTTGTGAATTTTATGAAATTTCTCACCTTTTCCAGTGTGGTTGGCCAATCTCTATTTGAAACTGTCTTTAACTTGGTAGGGCCGACCAACACTACTCTTATTGATCATGTGTCCTATTGCTGGACTTCATTTTGCCAAAACTCTTATTTCGAGAACATGTCCTACACCTGTTCTATCAGGTTGCACCTAGAAGCATTCTCAATTACATCTCGACCACTGCTCGCCTTGCCTAATCCATTTATGATTCAGTGTCAGAATAAACTTAAGGTAACTACCATAATCCATTCAAGGAAAAGAAAGAATTTAATACTCTTCTGAATCACATGCAACTAATGTTTCTGGTTCATCATTTCACTGAATTGAACTGAACTTATACTTGGTTTCTTGACGATAGCCTCATTACTAGTTTATCATAGACTCACTGGTCTTTTAGTCTTGTAGGTTCTGAGATCATTGTCTTGCTTACTATTTCCTTATATACTTTATTCAATCATGCCATCACCTTTCAATGTCTTTATTTTCTAAGTTGATCCATTCATAAAATGGACATTTCCTTGAACCCAACCACCTCATCAATCTAAGTTTGACTTTACAAATTATCACTCATGAAATCTGCCTTCTCATGGCGAATTATCCTTAACCACATTCACACTAATTCATTTATCTGAAGATATGGCACTTGCCACCTATGTCTTAACTGTTCCTAGGGACTCTGCTCCCCGTCCTATATCAATGTCTTTGATAATCATGCATCATTCTAATTCCTTTCTCATTAATCTGAAAGTCTCCAAGGATTCTTATCTATCCTTACATAAGATCTTGAGTAATTCCTCAAATCCATCTTACTTGCTGGCACTTCATTTGGTAGTCCGGCTATGAATCCAATACGCATCTTTAATTCTCTTAATAATATCTCAGCTCTTTATGCTCACTTTCTGAGCACTATACCTTAACTCTTACAGTCTCTCTGGCTGTAGCCCTCATTCCTTAAGTGTAAACTCCTTATACTTATCAATATTCTCCTCCTCTGCTGGAACCTCTTCCGGGTCCTCAGTAGGGTACTCTATCGAATCCACCATCCGATCTTCAACATCAAAACAAGCATCATTATGTTACTGCTCGTAATCCCCAAGGTCTGTCGCCTTACTAGTCGATACAAGAACGAGCTAAGTTACTATCATGATACTTTAGGGTTCCCATAAGGGTTTTATATGTCAATACTACATTATGTAGTCTGACTATGAACTTGGCAAGAGTTCTTATTATCTTAATGAATTTATTGTTTTAACGTCGCATCATCTCTGGGATATATAACGCTCTCTCTGATACCATTTTTGTAACACCCCCAGATCCAGGGTCAGGGATCTGGTCGTTACGGTCTCAATATCCAACCACAAAACCAACATAATTTAAATTACAACCTTGTGACCCAAAACAACAACATAAAACACACCCGTTATAGTCCCAGAGATGAAATCAGAGTAACCAACAATATTATTAATCACAAGTTTGAGTCCTTACAACCCAAAGAATTACAATTGTACAATTACATACTCTTTGCCATCCATTAATAGATACCATAATATAAATACATTTGAGGCTCAATTGCTAAAAACTAGCCTACCAGTAGTTGCATCCTCGACAAAGGTAGCCAAGACCTTAGCGGTAACCTCTGACGGTTGACACCTGCTTACGCTGTGTGCGCCTTGTGCGGCCATCTGATCTAGCTGTTGTTGTGATATAAATAAATAAAGCAAGGGTGAGCAATAGCCCACCAGAAATATAATTGAACAGTGATAACATATAACAGTCCAAATTATCTTTGAAACCATATGCCATGCATTAACGATGTAGTACCAATATAAGGTATGAGATGAAGTTACAAGGTAACTCAAAAATATATTTGTTTTGAATAAATATCTGCTATGCAAAAGATAAGCAAGATATTCTCAATTATCATAAAAGAGGAACTTGCAGGAAAAATATTGCAATTCCGGTTTCAACACTTTTTCACCTTGCCAACACCAACAGTGTTGCAGAAATTTCTCACTTTTAGAAGATGAACTAATACGGGAGCATTGCCGCGCCAGATGCCCTGACGTTTACGATGATCAGTCGTATGTCATGCATCTCATCAGTCGTTCTCTACATGTAGAAGGTAGCTCCGACGGAATTACTTATCTACCGCCCTCTGGAACTCCTCAGCCAACGGTGGGGCTATTGCTGGACCGGCGCCACTCGGCCACTTACGCGTCTCCTAGTTCGAATATCATCCATGACTCTGAAACGTAAAGTTCGTTCCCCTTTTCCCCAAGTATAACACTTGTTGATAGGACTCCACAAAGTAGTCGTATCTAATTGGAAAGGAAAATTCACCAATATTTCCCAAGCTGATGCTTGTTAATGGATATAAACTTGTTACATCAATCATACCCCTCGAGCGTTGAGGAGGTAACCAAAAGACTCATATCGATGCTTGAAAGAATCAAGATGTGAGTGACAAGATAGTTTTTAGCAAGTATAGGACCGGGCAGTCCAATAAATAACATCGCTCAAGTGAGGTCCCCTTATATACGTTTGGAAGTTGAGCGAGTATTTAAATCTTCCTTAAGATAGATTTAAATGAAATTAAAGTTTAGGAACCTCCCCTTGATAAAATAGTCATAAAAGACTCCGAAATATTTTACATAATATCTGAAGGTGAAGGATAACCTTTGAATAATATAAATCATTATAAAAAGAATTCAAAAGAATTTTATTAAACATTCCAAGAATATTTATTAAGTCAATAATAATTACGGAATACTATTAAATCATGATATTGCTCGTAAGTAATCCTCGAATGAATATATAGAATTATTTGTTAAATAAATCTCTTCTTAAATGAATATTTAAAATAATATTCATTGAATAAATAAACTTAAATAAATATTTAATATAATATT
This sequence comes from Kitagawia praeruptora, assembly GCA_037693485.1. Lineage (NCBI taxonomy): Eukaryota > Viridiplantae > Streptophyta > Magnoliopsida > Apiales > Apiaceae > Kitagawia > Kitagawia praeruptora. The sequence goes on along the minus strand of CM075344.1, from coordinate 159,957,275 downwards.
TACTGAATAAATCAAACCTTAAATGAATATTTGAAAATAATATTCATTTAACAATTAACATTCCAAATGAATATCCAAATAATATTCATTAAACAAATAATATTCTAAATAAATATCCCAAAATAATATTCATTTAACAAATAATATTCTAAATGAATATCCAAAATAATATTCATTTAACAAATAATATTCTAAATGAATATCCGAATAATATTCATTTAGTAATCAAAACTTTAAAGGAATATTCGAAGTAATATTCCTTGAGTAAATAGAACTTCCAATGAATATTTTAAAATAGTATTCATTAAGTAAATCAAACCTTAAATGAATATTCGAAAGTAATATTCATTAAATAAATAAAGATCAAATGAATATTCCAAATAATAATAAGTAAGCCAAATGAATATTTGGGAATGATATTTGTCAACCAAATAACTCTAATGAATATTCAAAATAATATTCATTAACTAAATAACTCCAATGAATGATCAAAATAATATTCATTAAATAAATGACATTCTAAATGAATATTAAAATAATATTCATTAAATATTCCTTCACTGAGGTAATACTCAAATAACGTTCCTCGAAGGATTCGTAATCGAATAAAAATCCTCGAAGTAATAAATTTGTCGCTGGGATCCCTTCCGGGTTTCCACGACTATTTATATATTACAAAATATCGACTCCCGGTCTATATTTGAAGTATGAATATCATACGCCCTTCGCTAAGGGTCTTAACCAAACAATCCGGCTTATAACTGATATTTCATATATAGTCTATAAGCCGATATCGATTCAGGGAACAAGTAATTCAATATTAACTTGAAAGTAGGCATGCATGCTATGGCATATGAATAAAACAATCATCATATATATTATCACAACAACAGTTCCAAGTATTGGAAACTTGCCTGAGAATCGAGTGCGGGTAGGGGTAATGTGTCCCGGGTCAGCTCGACAATCTATAAACAATCAGAATATTTAAGATTAACCACTTAACGCTTATTAAAAGGCTAAGTATAAACTCCACTTAAATCGAAACATGTTTTCGAGTTATCTCGTTACGTCTCTTTTAGTGTAACTCTTTTTATCACTGATACGATCCGACATTCGTTCGTTATCAAGACATGTCATCATGCTTATACTTGGTATATACTTAAGTCATATAAGTTCTAAGGTTGGTCGTTTACGAATCAAGATTATACCTCGAGTGTTATCGCCCGTTTTCTAAGTTATAACCAAAGTCATACCTTTAAGGGGTTCGTTCGCGTTTAACCTCGATTCAAACATTTTTATAAAATCGGAAAACGATCCATTCGACATGTGGTTTTCTCCCACACCTTCCTTTTTACCTCTAATATTTAATTAATAAGATTCGCCACTGATTAAACGACATTTAAGGGAATCAATTTCAATTACGAACTTTCGTTTACGGTTTCGAACAACTTTTACGAATTTAATCATAACTCCTAAACCGTAAATTGAAATGCTTCGATTCTTTCGCCAAAGTGATCTATGTTCAAAAATCTAGCAGTAGGATTCATTATCTTGCCAAGAACAGAGAGTTATGGCTACTGTCCAGTTCGGGTTCTTAGTGTTAATGAAAATCGGGCATTACGACGGCTACGAATCAAGCGTTCTAAAATTCATTACGCAACAACCAAGCCACACCGGGCATACTATACATGATTTTCATCTTAACCAGTCCAAGAATGTTTCACTTAACCATCATACTCATCAAAGCTCTTAAATCATCAATACTAACTACATAATCATGCTTATATGCATATAACAACACCATAATCTTAACTAATCTAAAACCATCAAGAACATGTATAAACTTCAAAGTAAGATCTTGGGTTCTTAAGAATTATACCTTCTTTGGAGAGTGTAAAAGCTCTAATAACCCTTATATAGTCCTTGTCTATCCTTAACAAACCTTAGATCATCTAAACAAAACAAGAAATCAAAGTTAGTTTCTTGAAAACAGTATTCACCCTCATCTTTGGGAATTTATTTGAAAATGGAAAACATGGAGATTGAAGCTAATATTTCTAGGATATCATTTTTTGTGAAATGTAAGACTCACCATAAAAATTTGGAGATCAAACAAGGAGTGGAAGATGGATTTTTGTCTTTGAATTTAGCTTGGGCCGAATGGCCTTGTTCTTGAGAAAATGGATGGGTTCTTGTTTGGTTGCTTGGTTGATATGCATAAAGTGATGTTTCTTGGATAATATCTTGTATAAAGCTACTTTATTAAAGTGCTTGGTCATTGCATGCATCATCTTAAGCCATGTGTTTGATTCTTGTGGTGTAGATGAGGTGTTTAGGCTAAGTGCTTGGTTGGTTTCCTAAGTGTGCTAGTTACTCTTGTAACTACTTAGTTACTTGCTCTTATCCACTAGCACATGCATGTATCTTGCCTCCCTGCTTGTTCTTTGTCCGGTTATTGCTCAATTTGATTGACCGTTCGGAGGAATAACTCATTCGTTTCTAGTTAGGGTTTTACCGAAAAACTTCTTAATATTTATAATACTATTCTTCATCTTTCTTAATACTTCTCGAATTTAAATTCCTTAAATCCCTTAAATAAATCCTTAAGTCTGGCAGTGTCCAGGGAATTCTTGGAGAAAATGAAAGTGCTCTGTTTCTGAATCCGACAGCTTTTACATACACTTATTTTCCTCCTGGATCACTAATACGAACTCAGAAATCCGTTCCGAATACCGGGTATAACATTATTATAATAATATTCCAAATTCCACCAAAATCACTATTCATCACTTATTTTTATTTAATTCCTATAATTAGGAAAATGAACCTGGTTCACCCTCGAGTGTTCCTTAACCTTTTTACGGAACCGCTGGGCTTATAATAGATATTGATTTGGATGACATGAGGGTATCTATTTCTCTCTAGGGAATCTTACCTTAACTTTCTAGGAGATAGATTATTCTAATCTAAGTTATCACCCAATAGCATCCTTCAGGCCATATAACCTTGGAATATATATCCTTTCATTATTCATTCTTTAAAGCCAGTATTACACTGTAGTTGTAACCACTGATCACTCTTACATCAATACATGATAAAAGTTTTAATTCTACCCAAAAATCTGGGTTCTTACATCTTCCCTTATAAGGTTTCTTAGGTTATCCTCATCATTCCTCCTGTATCTTCTGGGTACAGGGTACATCAAACATTATTAACCAACTCTATAACAATTCTTTCTATGTATTTTTCGAGACTCCTTTCCACAAATCCTTACAGGTTATTGATACCTTGGTCGATTCAACTTATATCACCTGAATTCACAATGCCTATTGTTAGGGGTGATGCTATCCTTTGTGCATCCCCCAGGGTTCGTCTTAATATATGGACATTCTATGCTCAATTCTAGTTTCAAGGAATACTTATATCCTGTATTTGGCAATTCAATCATATATCCTTAATAAGGGTCTCTTTTAATCATTCTCATCTTGATAGTTTATAGGTAGACTAATGCTAACCTCTTCTTTCAAACGAATGTTAGTCTATATGACCTTCCAAAAGACAACACATGTCTAACTGCTCTTTCTTACAGAACTTGGTAATGGTAGCAAGGATGTTCTGGAAGATATTGGTCGTGTTCAACGTGAATTTCTTAATGCCTAATGCTCCTCTTGAGGACACCAAGTTTCAGATAACATTTATGCATCATACTGCACCATTTCTGACAATCCTCATAACCTTTACTGGTCACCATCCTCATTCCTAACACATCCATGGTATTTATAAAATCCATTATCATGTATCTCAATTCATTTTATATCAAGTTCTCGCGGTTGGCACTTGGTTAGAAGCTACCCCGCTTTGTCCTTTCATTGCTGGTCTAGTCGCTTGATATTTACTTGTGACTTGGCCTCAACAGCCACATTACAATATGTGAGTTTAGTTACTATCATTACTTTTCTAGCAATTACTGACATAGTGTCTTCTTCTTTGATACCTTTTGATCTTTTCAAAACCCTTCTCCATATAAGTCTCAATTGACTTCTCGGTACCGTCTCCGGTCACATGCCACATCTATAAGTCTAAATTTGCCAAAATTCGTTGAATTCCTTTCCAGAATTTGGGAAAATTTCAGTTCATCTATTCACCCACTAGTAACATGCCACATCTTCCCGATACATATTCGTCCTATTAGTCGATACTACCAAATACCAGTCTTCTTAACAACTAGTCTCAGAAGGAACACTACCGTCGGGGTTAGTCGTTCCTCAACATTGACACTACTAAGGCCATCCGAATCCGATGAACTGCGCTGTCTAAATGTATTCGAAATTACGCTGTCGTGCTGCATAAGCGTAGACCTATACCTGTATGAGTTGCATCATAATATCTCCCAAAGTTTCCTTCTTCCATTTGGCAACGCCAATGCTGGGTCATCACCAGTTTTTATCTTTAACTCCAGGGAGATTTTCCCCCATTTATCTTGTCCATTCAAACTTTTATTCTTATAATAAGTCGGGTCACGGGACTACACTTTCTGTAAAGTCCTGAGCAAATCTTTGGTAATACCTTGTGAATTTTATGAAATTTCTCACCTTTGCCAGTGTGGTTGGCCAATCTTCATTTGAAACTGTCTTTAACTTGGTAGGGCTGACCAACACTACTCTTATTGATCATGTGTCCTATTGCTGGACTTCATTTTGCCAAAACTCTTATTTCGAGAACATGTCCTACACCTGTTCTATCAGGTTGCACCTAGAAGCATTCTCAATTACATCTCGACCACTGCTCGCCTTGCCTAATCCATTTATGATTCAGTGTCAGAATAAACTTAAGGTAACTACCATAATCCATTCAAGGAAAAGAAAGAATTTAATATTCTTCTGAATCACATGCAACCAATGTTTCTGGTTCATCATTTCACTGAATTGAACTGAACTTATACTTGGTTTCTTGACGATAGCCTCATTACTAGTTTATCATAGACTCACTGGTCTTTTAGTCTTGTAGGTTCTGAGATCATTGTCTTGCTTACTATTTCCTTATATACTTTATTCAATCATGCCATCACCTTTCAATGTCTTTATTTTCTAAGTTGATCCATTCATAAAATGGACATTTGCTTGAACCCAACCACCTCATCAATCTAAGTTTGACTTTACAAATTATCACTCATGAAATCTGCCTCCTCATGGCGAATTATCCTTAACCACATTCACACTAATTCATTTATCTGAAGATATGGCACTTGCCACCTATGTCTTAACTGTTCCTAGTGACTCTGCTCCCCGTCCTCTATCTGTGTCTTTGATAACCATGTGCCACTCTAACTCTTTTCTCATTAATCTGTAGGTCTCTAAGGATTTTGGTTTTTATCTATCCCCATATAAGATCTCAAGTAATTCCTCAATCCATCTTACCTGCTGGTACTTCATCTAGCAGTCCCGCTATGAATCCAATACGCATCTTTAATTCTCTTAATAATATCTCAGCTCTTTATGCTCACTTTTCTGAGCAATATACCTTAACTCTTACAGTCTCTCCGGCTGTAGCCCTCATTCCTTAAGTGTAAACTCCTTATACTTATCAATATTCTCCTCCTCTGCTGGAACCTCTTCCGGGTCCTCAGTAGGGTACTCTATCGAATCCACCATCCGATCTTCAGCATCAAAACAAGCATCATTGAGTTACTTCTCGTAATCCCCAAGGTCTATCGCCTTACTAGTCGATACAAGAACGAGCTAAGTCACTATCATGATACTTAATAGTTCCCATAAGGGTTTTATATGTCAGTACTACATTAAGTAGTCCGACTATGAACTTGGCAAGAGTTCTTATTATCTTAATGAATTTATTATTTTAACGTCGCATCATCTCTGGGATATATAACGCTCTCTCTGATACCATTTCTGTAACACCCCCAGATCCAGGGTCAGGGATCTGGTCGTTACGGTCTCAATATCCAACCACAAAACCAACATAATTTAAATTACAACCTTGTGACCCAAAACAACAACATAAAACACACCCGTTATAGTCCCAGAGATGAAATCAGAGTAACCAACAATATTATTAATCACGAGTTTGAGTTCTTACAACCCAAAGAATTACAATTGTACAATTACATACTCTTTGCCATCCATTAATAGATACCATAATGTAAATACATTTGAGGCTCAATTGCTAACAACTAGCCTACCAGTAGTTGCATCCTCAACAAAGGTAGCCAAGACCTTAGCGGTAAACCTCTGACGGTTGACACCTGCTTACGCTGTGTGCGCCTTGCGCGGCCATCAGATCTAGCTGTTGTTGTGATATAAATAAATAAAGCAAGGGTGAGCAATAGCCCACCAGAAATATAATTGAACAGTGATAATATATAACAGTCCAAAATATCTTTGAAACCATATGCCATGCATTAACGATGTAGTACCAATATAAGGTATGAGATGAAGTTACAAGGTAACTCAAAAATATATTTGTTTTGAATAAATATCTGCTATGCAAAAGATAAGCAAGATATTCTCAATTATCATAAGAGAGGGACTTGCAGGAAAAATATTGCAATTCCGGTTTCAACACTCTTTTCACCTTGCCAACACCAACAGTGTTGCAGAAATTTCTCACTTTTAGAAGATGAACTAATACAGGAGCATTGCCGCGCCAGATGCCCTGACGTTTACGATGATCAGTCGTATGTCATGCATCTCATCAGTCGTTCTCTACATGTAGAAGGTAGCTCCGACGGATTTACTTATCTACCGCCCTCTGGAACTCCTCAGCCAACGGTTGGGCTATTGCTGGACCGGCGCCACTCGGCCACTTACGCGTCTCCTAGTTCGAATATCATCCATGACTCTGAAACGTAAAGTTCGTTCCCCTTTTCCCCAAGTGTAACACTTGTTGATAGGACTCCACAAAGTAGTCGTATCTAATTGGAAAGGAAAATTCACCAATATTTCCCAAGCTGATGCTTGTTAATGGATATAAACTTGTTACATCAATCATACCCCTCGAGCGTTGAGGAGGTAACCAAAAGACTCATATCGATGCTTGAAAGAATCAAGATGTGAGTGACAAGATAGTTTTAGCAAGTATAGGACCGGGCAGTCCAATAAATAACATCGCTCAAGTGAGGTCCCCTTATATACGTTTGGAAGTTGAGCGAGTATTTAAATCTTCTTTAAGACAGATTTAAATGAAAATAGAGTTTTTGGGAACCTCCCCTTGATAAAATAGTCATAAAAGACTTCGAAATATTTTACATAATATCTGAAGGTGAAGGATAACCCTTGAATAATATAAATCATTACAAAAAGAATTCAAAAGAATTTAATTAAATATTCCAAGAATATTTATTAAGTCAATAATAATTACGGAATATTATTAAATCATAATATTGCTCGTAAGTAATCCTCGAATGAATATATATAATTATTTATTAAATAAATCTCTTCTTAAATGAATATTTAAAATAATATTCATTAAACAAATAAACCTAAATAAATATTTAAAATAATATTTACTGAATAAATCAAACCTTAAATGAATATTTGAAAATAATATTCATTTAACAAATAATATTCCAAATGAATATCCAAATAATATTCATTAAACAAATAATATTCTAAATGAATATCCAAAATAATATTCATTTAACAAATAATATTCTAAATGAATATCCAAAATAATATTCATTTAACAATTAATATTCTAAATGAATATCCAAAATAATATTCATTTAACAAATAATATTCTAAATGAATATCCAAAATAATATTCATTTAACAATTAATATTCTAAATGAATATCCAAAATAATATTCATTTAGTAATCAAAACTTTAAAGGAATATTCGAAGTAATATTCATTGAGTAAATAGAACTTCCAATGAATATTTTAAAATAATATTCATTAAGTAAATCAAACCTTAAATGAATATTCGAAAGTAATATTCATTAAATAAATAAAGATCAAATGAATATTCCAAATAATAATAAGTAAGCCAAATGAATATTTGGGAATGATATTCGTCAACCAAATAACTCTAATGAATATTCAAAATAATATTCATTAAATAAATGACATTCTAAATGAATATTAAAATAATATTCATTAAATATTCCTTCACTGAGGTAATACTCAAATAACGTTCCTCGAAAGATTCGTAATCGAATAAAAATCCTCGAAATAATAAATTTGTCGCTGGGATCCCTCCGGGTTTCCACGACTATTTATATATTACAAAATATCGACTCCCGGTCTATATTTGAAGTATGAATATCATACGCCCTTCGCTAAGGGTCTTAACGAAACAATCCGGCTTATAACTGATATTTCATATATAGTCTAAAAGCCGATATCAATTCAGGAAACAAGTAATTCAATCTTAACTTGAAAGTAGGCATGCATGCTATGGCATATGTATAAAACAATCATAATATATATTATCACAACAACAGTTCCAAGTATTGGAAACTTGCCTGAGAATCGAGTGCGGGTAGGGGTAATGTGTCCCGGGTCAGCTCGACGATCTATAAACAATCAGAATATTTAAGATTAATCACTTAACGCTTCTTAAAAGGCTAAGTATAAACTCTACTTAAATCGAAATGTGCTTTCGAGTTATCTCGTTACGTCTCTTTTAGTGTAACTCTTTTTATCACCGATACGATCCGACATTCGTTCATTATCAAGACATGTCATCATGCTTCTACTTGGTATATACTTAAGTCGTACAAGTTCTAAGGTCGGTCGTTTACGAATCAAGATTATACCTCGAGTTTTATCGCCCGTTTTCTAAGTTATAACCAAAGTCATACCTTTAAGGGGTTCGTTCGCGTTTAACCTCGATTCAAACATTTTTATAAAATCGGAAAACGATCCATTCGACATGTGGTTTTCTCCCACACCTTCCTTTTTACCTCTAATATTTAATTAATAAGATCGCCACTGATTAAACGACATTTAAGGGAATCAATTTCAATTACGAACTTTCGTTTACGATTTCGAACCACTTTTACGAATTTAATCATAACTCCTAAACCGTAAGTCCATTTCATACGATCTTTATATCAAAACGAAGCTTGTAACATGATTTAGCTAACCATGGCAGAATATGAACCTGGAAAGTGAGTTTTATTAACTGTCAAGCTCGGATTTCAAGATTAAACGAAAATCGGGCATTACGACGGCTATAAATCGAACGTTCTACTAATCGTAACACTAAAACCAAGCCACACCGGGCACCAATACAACTTGTACACTTGATTTGCATCTAAACAAGTCCAAGAACATCATGCTTTATAATAATAACCATCATGCTACCAAAATCACTAAATCACTTAGCTAATCATGCTTTAACCTTAACATAACCATAACTAAGCTATATCCATCATAAACATGCTTAAATCTCAAACAAGAGTTAGGGTTTCAAGAGGTTATACCTTCCTTATAGAGTGATATAGCCTTATTAAACCTTGTATGGTCCTTGTATAGCCTCCATGAAGCTTGGATCATCACCCAAAATCAAGATCCAAAAGTTTTGTTCTTGAAAATCACTATTCACCCTAGGCTTTGATGATTTGTTTGAAAATGGAAACAAAGGAGTTTGGGCTTCAAATTTCTAGGAGATCATTTTTATGAAATATAGGATCTACAATAAAAGTTTCAAGATCAAGCAATGGTGGGAAGTGAGTTTTTGATTCTTGAATTTCAAGAAAGCCGAATGGAAGTTTTGTGGAGAGTTTGGTGTTCTTCACTTGGGGAGGATATTTGACTAGGCTAAACTCATTAGAATGCCATGAAATTTTGAACGAATATTGACCATGGAGTGGAGAGGTTGTGGTTAAAATTTGGTGATTTTATCATGGATATAAATGGAGATATGAATTTTTCTTTGGCTTTGGTTTCTGCTGGGCAGTTTGGTGTTTTCTTGGTTGTTCTTGCTTTTCTCTCTTTCTTTCTTGTTTGACTAGTTGTTGGAAAGTGTTTGTATGATATTTGGTGTTGTATAGCAGCTATGTCACTCTCTAATCCATGTGTTAATCACTTGTGGTTTGTAGGAAATAAGATGACAAAGAGCCTTGTTGTCACATCCTTGAACATACACCTCATTCTTGCTTTTTCTTTTCTTTTCTCATTTTCTTTTCCACCAATTCCATGCAATATTAAACCAGATGATCTTGTAGGGTTTCTCATCTCGTTATGTATTTAACTCATAATTCCTTTCACGTTCGCTTGATCGCTTAATCTCGTTACAAAGTTCTAACGATTTCTAGAACGCTTATTATTCTAACTCGAATATTTTCATCCTAAATCCTCAAATCATAATTTAAATAAAATCCTTGAATCCTTGGCATTTTAATTCTCTTGTCTTGATTGCATTGATATACTCTTCCCTGCTCGGTCAAATTTTCCATAAAAATAAAGTTCGGATTTTCTGAAATCTTATCGCAATTACATACACTTATTTTCCTCCTGGATCACTAATACGAACTCAGAAATCCGTTCCGAATACCGGGTATAACATTATTATAATAATATTCCAAATTCCACCAAAATCACTATTCATCACTTATTTTTATTTAATTCCTATAATTAGGAAAATGAACCTGGTTCACCTTCGAGTGTTCCTTAACCTTTTTACGGAACCGCTGGGCTTATAATAGATATTGATTTGGATGACATGAGGGTATCTATTTCTCTCTAGGGAATCTTATCTTAACTTTCTAGGAGATAGATTATTCTAATCTAAGTTATCACCCAATAGCATCCTTCAGGCCATATAACCTTGGAATATATATATCCTGTCATTATTCATTCTTTAAAGCCAATATTACAATGTAGTTGTAACCACTGTTCACTCTTACATCAATGCAAAATAAAAGTTTTAATTCTACCCAAAAATCTGGGTTCTTACAAGGTTGATTAAAACATATGAAAACATTTAAGGGTGTTAAACTATGTTCTAGCATGACAAAATTTTCATTTTAATTATTTAAAATAGAGGAGCTCTAGAAAATTAACCTTTTCTATTTCGAATCTAGAAAGTTAGATAAATAGGATCAGAGCGATTTTAATTATTTAAAATAGAGGAGCTCTGGAAAATTAACCTTTTCTATTTCGAAGATGTTAATTTTAATGTTAAGAAAGGAAGTTCCGTTTTCTTTTCAAAAAAGTAGGGCATAAAGAAGGAAGCTTATATTTTTAATTATATTTTCATTAAATTAATTTAAAAAAATTGTAATATTGTGATAAAAAAACAATGAGAAGATAATAACGATAAATTAACAACTAACAGGTAGTGGTAAAATTTCAAGCCTTCTGTGTCAAGTTTCTCAAGTGCTTCTTGTTTAAGATCTTCTAATTCTTCTTCACATGCACAATCAGGTTTTTATGTACCGAGCTCACCAACACTATTTTCAAATGTAAACATTATTAATTGACAGGGTAGCCAATTTATCCCCAGCCTTGGTCTTCCGAACTTTTTTTCCAGCATCTTGAATCCTAACTATAAGCTCTTATAATTGTGGAACTGATGGTTTTGTCTTTGACAAAATCGACATAAACTATGACCAACCTCGTGATGATTCGTTCCAACATTCCAGTGGGATCCTCTAATCCAAACTTGTTCTGTCACAAAACACATAATTAAGGCCAGTACAATAAATAAAGTATGATCGAATAATGCTAAAAATCCAAATATATGTATTACAAAATACATTGTACTTAAACTTGAAATTCCGGATCAAATAATCAGATGAATGAACATTACCACACAATATATGTCTGGTATAGTGATCAAAGAAAAGAAATCAATAGCCGAAGAGAATTAATTTACAACAAAGCTAAAAGATATTGCAGGATGCAACGATCAAAAAAGTTTATATATAGACGACTAATTATAAATAAGGAATTAAACTTTTTATATTTTGAATATGTTAATGTTAATTTTATTGTTAGAAAAGGAAGTTTGATTTCTTCTCTAAAAAATAGGGCCTAAAGAAGGAAGTTTTGATTTTAATTATTTAAAATAGAGGAGTTCTAGAAAAATAGATAAATATAATTCGAGCGATTCTAGAGCTCCCGGGGGTTTTCCTTTATATATATAATAGACTAGTCGACTAAGCCGCGCTTCGCGGCGGCGGCTTGTAATATTTTTAAAAAAAATCAAAATATAAATTTAAGAAAGAAATCGAAAAGAAAATAAATAAATTAATTAACACAATATTGTACAAATTTTAATATATATAGATAACTAAATAAACTATATACTTTTTTATGTTGATTTTGTATCACGTTTTCTTAGGCCGACACCCGTTGTAATAAATACATATAAGACACGTTTATCGGCGGTCATGTAATATTTTTTAGGTCGACAACCGCTCTAATAATAATATATGCAGATAAGAAATTATTAAAAATAATTAGTAAAAAAAAAATTATTAACAATGTATAATAATAAAAATAACTTAATTAATAATCGCCGCCATAAATTTTAGCTATTTACATTCTCACAAATCTACTAATTTTTTTTTTTGCTCAGCAAATCTACTAATTTTTTGATTAATCTCCAACACAATAAAAAAATTAAGTATGTACATTTACATCATGATAACAAAGTTCGAATTCGAACTCTAATTCCTTCTCGTTTGTACCAATTTGTGTCACGTTTGCTTGGGCTGGCACCCATTATAACAATTAGATACATAGACACGTACATTATGTTTGATGTCTCAAAAATTCAATCGCCTAAACGAAGAACCTTCACCTTCACAGTAAGAATGGTAAGAAAATTATTTGAAAATAAAAAGTTAACATAAATAAAACTAAAACCTTCTAATTGATAATATAATATAAACAAATTAAAAAAATCTAATTTTTTTTTTTGTAAAATTAGCTTAATAGAACAATGGTAGCTTTCACCTTTTGGGATCATAAAAAGAACTTGGTCTTTGTAAATTTATATATTAGAGATAATAGGGGAAAAAATTATACAGAAATTAGGATATAAAGAAAATTGATGCTTTCACAATTTTTTACGCTAGTTAAACAATTAGAAGGCAAGACCGAGGAATGTATTAAACAAATAAAAAGATTTAACCAAAAACAAAAATTTGAAAAGAATTCAAAGTTGAGATGAATTACCTTTTTGCTACTAATAGCTCTACAGCAATGGTGGACAATCTTTTTCTCTCCAGCAACTTGTGAAAAAAGTGAAACCTACAAACATATTCAGTAATCAATAATCAGCGCATTGTTAAATAAAAAATCTATATAACAATCAATCAATACATATATTAGCAACACATGTTGTAATTGCAAGGTGATTGACCAACTACCAAGAAACCTATAAGTCTATAACATATGTCATACCAGTTTAGTTTACATGTCTAACGATATTTAGATTTGGCCAACCTCACCTCGGTGAAGAGATCCTCATAATTTTTTTATAGATGATATTTAAATAATCATGTACATTGAGAACTAAATAAAATAATAATGAATTAAAAAAAGAAAAGAAAATAGATGAAAACAAAAGTAAACGGAAGCAAAAAAAGGATTACAAACATGGTGATAAAATTTGATCATTAGAAGCAATGATGATTGTATATATATAAGAAAATAATTTTTTTTTCTATTTCGAATATGTAAATTTGAATTCGTCTTTGCTACAAATTCGAAAACCTTTTCTATTTCGAATATGTTATCTTAATGTTAAAAAAAGAAGTTCTAATTTCTTTTCTAAAAAATAGGAGCTAAAGAAGGAAGTTTTGATTTTAATTATTTAAAATAGAGGAGCTCTAGAAAAATAGATAAATATGAATCGAGCGATTCTAGAGCTCCTGCGGGTTTTCCTTTATATATATAAAAGACTAGTTGATAAAGTCGCGCTTCGCGGCGGCGTTACAATATTTTTAAAAAAATTCAATACATTTACGTTATATTATAATATTAATATTAAATTTTAATAAGTAAATAATATTCTTTAATGAATCAAGAAAAAATTCTTGTTAAACACAATATTTTCGATTGAGCCGCTCTCTCGTTAAAACCGAAATCTCATCTTTAACATATATAGTATAAAGACTTATATAATAATTTTTATCCATAAAATCGAACCGTAAAAATAAAAAAATTATGACATAAGTATCAAATTCTAATGGCTAATATAATCTTTTCTAATGAGCCGTCTTCCCGTTAAATACGTTTCGAGCCACTCTTATTTGGAACCGAAATTCTAACTTTATTTTATGAAGAGAGTAAATTCCAATTTTTATATTCTTTAAACTTTCTAATATTTATGGAATTTTAAAATATGAAAATACATCTTTTATTTTCTGTATATTATAGATATTCTTGTATTTATTTACAACTTCCGTATGAAAATGTCTTTATGTTATGTTAATATATATATATAAAAAAATACGAAGACTTTTCGTTACGGGAATAATATAAAATTTGTGGATATATTTTTATAATGCAAGTATAATTAACTTGTATAAAAAAGTTAAAATAAAGGATTTCTAGGAAAAAAGATATAAAATTTTAAAAAATTGTATAAGACGTCTCAACCGTCCTCGTATTCTACTTCCAATAAAACATTTTATTTTATGTATTCCTTATATATTCAAACATTTTTATATGATCTTCTCTAATAAACCGCTTTCTCATTAAACACAGTTATTATTATTGATCCGCTCTCTCGTTAAGATCAAAAATCTAACTTTTACATATATCACTTGTATGATAATATTTATCCATAAAAATCAAATCCTAAAAATAAAATAAAATTTATAACATCAATATACTATTTTAATAGTTTATACAATCTTTTATTATAAGTCATCTTCCCGTTAAACACGTTTCAAGTCACTCTTATTTGGGATCAAAATTTCAACTTCATTACATATTATTGATAATACTTATCTTACACAACAACTTTTTTCTTGAAATCAAAATCTAAAAAATAGGGTGAATTCCAATTTATACTTTCGCTAAACTTTCTAAAATTTATGGAATTTTAAAAAATGAAAACACGTCTTATTTTCTCTTTATATTATAGATACTCCTATATTTATTTTATTCAAACATCTTATATACGGTCTTCTCTAATGAACCGCTTTTTCGTTAAACACGTACGGTTATTACTATTGATCTGTTATCTCGTTAAGACCAAAAATCTAACTTTTACATATATCACTTGTATGATAATATTTATCCATAAAAATCAAATCCTAAAAATAAAATAAATTTATAACATTAATATGATATTTTAATAGCTAATACAATATTTTATAGTGAGCCGTTTTCCAGTTAAACACATTTCGAGCCGCTCTCGTTTGGGATCGAAATTCTAACTTCATTACATATTATTGATGATGCTCATCTTACACAACAACTTTTTTTCTTTAAAATCAAGACATAAAAAATAAAGTGAATTCCAATTTTTACTTTCTCAAGACTTTCTAAAATTTATGGAGTTTTAGAAAATGAAAACGTATCTTATTTTTTCTTTATATTGTACATACTCCTGTATTAATTTAGGATTCCTGCATGAGAATGTTATTTTATTATATTAACACATCAATGATTTTATTTTTAAATACGATGATTTTTTTTATGACAATAGTATTGAATAAATTTTCCTAATAGAAGTATAATTAACTTATATGAAACGACATATTTTAAGAAGATCGTACTTTCTAAAAAATATTTATTTATATATCTTCACTATATATTCAAACACTTATTCTACTTCTAATAGAACTTTTATTTATATGTTTTTTTCTATAAATTCGAACTCTTATTCTCTATAAATTCGAACTTCTATTCTACTTCGAATAGAACTTTTAATCATATGTCTAATAAATACTTATTCTACTTCCAATAGAACTTCTAATCATATATATTCCTTATAAATTCGAACTTTTCTTCTCTATAAATTCGAATACCTATTCTACTTCTAATATGTTAAATGATATTTTTATATTTATTAGTGTTTAAATTCTAAAATTCTAGAATATTAGAAAAATAGTTTGAGACGATTTTAGAGCGCCACCTAAACTCCTGTGTACCCTCCTTTTTATATATATTTATATATATAATAGATATTGATTGATGATTATTTATATATAAGAATGTAATTTTTTTTCTATTTCGAATATGTAAATTTTAATTCTTCTTCCCTACATATTTAATTTAAAACATTTTCTATTTCGAAGATGTTAATGTTAATGTTGAAAAAAGAAGTTTTGACTTTCCTTTCTAAAAAATAGGGCTTAAAGAAGGAAGTTTAATTTTAATTATTTAAAATTGAGGATTTCTATTTCGAAGATGTTAATGTCCCATTCATTCCCAGTGGATCCTTCTTCTCTCTAAGAATGGAACAAACCAAATTCACCTATACGAGAATAAGGAAAAAAACCAACAAGAAACTTCCCACTTTTGATGTTCCACGATTCTGCTAGTTTAGAAACTAAGGAGAAGGACAGGGGTCGCTAATGTTAAAAAAGGAAGTCCTAATTACTTTTCTAAAAAATAGGGCCTAAAGAAGGAAGTTTAATTTTAATTATTTAAAATTGAGGAGCTCTAGAAAAATAGATAAATAAGATTCGAACGATTCTAGAGCTCCTGGGGGTTTTCCTTTATATATATATAATAGACTAGTTTGACTAAGCCGCGCTTCGCGGCGGCCTTGTAATATATATTTTTTTAAATCAAAATATAAATTTAAGAAAGAAATTGAATATAAAATTTTTATAAATAAATTAATGAACACAATATTGTACAAACATTAATATATATAGACAACTAAATAAACTATATGTTTTTTTATGTCAATTTTGTAATCACATTTTCTTAGGCCGACACCCGTTGTATTAAAAACATATAAGCCTCGTTTTGTGACGACACTATAATATTTGTAATTTTTTTAAAAAAAATAAAAAAAAAATTGAAAAGAAAATTTCTATAAATAAATTAATGAACACAATAATGTACAAATTTTAATACATATAGATAAATAAATAAACTATACTTATTTTTTATGTCGATTTTGTATCAAGTTTTCTTATGCCAACACCCGTTATAATAAAAACATATAACCCTGTTTCGTGGTGGCCTTGTATTATATTTTAAATTTTTCAAAATAATTTAGGAAAGAAATTGCAAGTTTCTCAAGTGCTTCTACTTCTGAAATAGAGAAAGCTTTCTTAATTTTTGTTCATACGATCACGTGTTTTTGTATGAAGATCACTAACAAAACAATAGAAACATCAAAGTAATGAACAACCAAGTTACTAATAAACCATAATTATAACTAAAATTATAAAAATTTATAAATTTAAAAATAAAAAGAAGAAATCAAAAATATTAAATTATTGAATTGAAACGTTAAAAACCAACAAAAAAAAAACAACTTAAAAATTAGAAAAATCCATTGGTGCACACACATGTACATTGAGAATTAAATAAAATAAGAATAAGATAAATATTGAGAAATTTCCTTTATATAATAGATTATATTTTAAAACATATAAAGATTAAAATATAAAACCAAAACAAAACAATATAATCTAAAAATAAAGTCACAACCAAACCATAATGCATACTATGGTCCTTTATTTACTCGACTGCCTCGTATTATTTCTCATTGTGTCCTTATTGTAGGACCTTTGTTTCAAATATGTTAATTTGAAATTTTCTTCCCCACAAATTAAAAAACCTTTTCTATATTAAAAAATTTTTTCTATAAATTATTCACATATTTTTTTATACCGATTTTGTCTCACAATTTTTAGGCCGACACCCGTTGTATACCGATTTTCTATAAATGCATACTAAGTGCACACAATAATAAAAATTTAAATACTAAAATTCTCTTTGAATTTGATTTCGGTTTGCACGCTGGTGAAATTTATTAGGATTCAATTATAATTGGGAGATTTTATTCTTAAAAAAAGTTAGAATTTGTTTTTTATATCCTAAGAGCATCTCCAACCCTTAAAACCACTTAGCTAAAAATATGTATTACATGCCATAAATAAAATTTTTAGAGAATATGTAAAAAAAAATTATCTCCAACGGGACATTCCTGTTATCTAAAATTATAGACAACCCCTTGATATTGGCTATATTTGTCGAACCGCTAGAGACATGTATGAAAACTCCACATCATCTATTACCATATTTAAATGATATATTCCATTTGTAAGAACTTGAAATAATAATAACATACAATTTTTAAAATATAACCAATCATTATAGCCAACTCCATTGAAGTACAATTCCTTACTGATTTAGCAGATTTTACATAATCATTATTTTATAATATTTTAGCTAATCATTTTAGCGAACGCCATTGGAGATGCTCTAACTATATTATAATTTTAAGGCGAGACTTGCCTTTAATAACATCAATTATTTTCATAATTGCATATATTAAATTTGAAAATTGAGATAATTTAGAAAATTAGATAAATAGGTTTAGAATAGTTTAAGAATTCCATCGGAGAAATTTCCTTATATAATATTTCCTTATATAATATAATAAAGATATAAAGCGATCAAATCAGGTCGGCTTTGATACTCCTATTTGTTTATTTGTTTGTTTAATTATGCATGTTTATACTTGTTAAAAAAATTATTACTACATATAGATTACGACAATGTATTGTATTGCCTTTAGGATTGTTCCGTGACTGAAAAGAACAATTGTCAGTTGTCATGAATTTTACAAAAATTGCGTAAATCTTAACAATGTAATAAGATATGTATGTTAATATGAAGTAGTAATAGCTAGGATGAAAGGAGACGTGGTTAGGTTTCTCGACCTTTGACACTTGCTGATATGCAACTATTTTCTCGCGTCTACTTTTGTATCTTCTGCCTCCTTCCTGCAACCACCATAAAAGCCATTTACAAAAGGGATAAATTAAACTATAGATTGCAATTGTTCTTCTTGACAATATAAATAATGTCGTAGAAAAATATATTTTGCTTAACTTGTTAGCTAACACATAACAATATACCGACTAAATATACCTGTAAATATACATGCATGAGTGCGGAAAGAGACCAAACAAAAGTGATGAATAGGTACTGGTAGTAGAAAATATACAGAGATACTTTCCTCCTCATGTTCCAAAATCACAAAATTGTCGATAAAACGATCACCAGAATATCAAGGCAATTTATCTAACAGTATCTTTCTCGCTCTTTTTCTGACCATCAAGAGTTGAGCAGAAGTGGCAGACTTAGTGCTGCAAATCATTGTGAGAAATTAAGCAAGATCCAATCGGGACATGCAGCATCTGCCATACATGTTTATCCAATAAAGAACAAAATTGTTACCTGATTGACTCTTCTGGTTGTGAAAATCTTAACTTATCTATACCTCTTCCATGAAGAAGCGGCACGTGTCTTGCAATCAGTCGGCAAACATATCATGGGTGCCCATTGGTTAATAGATGGCTAGCTCACAAATCCTTGTGTCCCTCGATCTCAGTAGCTAATAGCCTGATATGAATATAATTTGCAACCTGTAAGACAAAGAAGACAAAAAATTAATAAAATTGATCAAAGATCCAGAAAGCATATTATAACCGAATAAAACAAAAACTCTCCCGGTTCTCCTTTATATAGTATAAAGATAAAGATAAAATATAATTTTTTTTCAATTTAGAATATATAAATTTGACTTATCCTACTACAAATTCGAAAACTTTTTCTATTTTGAATAAGAAAATTTTGATTTTAATTATTTAAAGTAGAGGAGCTCTAGAAAAATAAATTTTCTATTTCGAATATGTTATTAATATTGATGTTAAAAAAGGAAATTTTGATTATTTTTCTAAAAAATAGGACTTAAAGAAGGAAGTTTGATTTTAATTATTTAAAATTGAGGAGCTCTAGAAAAATAGATAAATAGGATTCGAGCGATTCTAGAGCTCCTGGGGGTTTTTCTTTATATATATAATAGATTTTCTATTTCGAATATGTTATTAATATTGATGTTAAAAAAGGAAGTTTTGATTATTTTTCTAAAAAAATAGGACTTAAAGAAGGAAGTTTGATTTTAATTATTTAAAATTGAGGAGCTCTAGAAAAATAGATAAATAGGATTCGAGCGATTCTAGAGCTCCTGGGGGTTTTCCTTTATATATATAACTAGTCGACTAAGCCGCGCTTCGCGGCGGCCCTGTAATTTTTTTGTTTAAAATAGAAAATATAAATTTAAGATATTGAAAAGAAAATATCTATAAATAAATTAATGAACACAATATTGTACAGATTTCAATATATATAGAGACAACTATATAAACTATATATACTTATTTTCTATCAATTTTGTATCACGTTTTCTTAGGCCGACACCCGTTGTAATAAATGCGGCCTTGTAATATTTTTTAAAATTTTACAAAATATAGACTATTTAAGAAAGAAATCAAAAAGTGAATATTTAAAAATAAATTAGTAAACACATATTGAACAAATTTTAATATATATGTATATATATATATAACAAAAAAATGATATACTTATTTTTTCATCGATTTCGTGTCACGTTTTCTTAGGCCGCCACCCGTTGTAATAAATAAATATAGATAAAAAAAATAGATTTGATTGAATCAAATTGAAAGAAAACGTAAAAAAAATATGATGAATAACAATGAGAAAATAATAATGAAAAACTAACATTTAACAATAAATAAATAAGGAGAGAATATGTAAATTTGAATTTTTTCTTCACTACAAATGCAAATTTTAAAATTCGAAAGCCCGTTGTAATAAATGCATATAAGCTGCGTTTTGCGGCGGCCTTGTAATGTTTTTAAAAATTTTCAAAATACAGACTATTTAAGAAAGAAAACAAAAAGAAAATATCTATAATAAATTAGTGAACTCAATATTATACAAATTTTAATATATACATGGACAACAAAATAAACTATATAATAATTCTTTACGTCGATTTGTGTAACGTTTTCTTGGGCTGGTACCCGTTGTAATATTTTTTTTTTCAAAATATAGACTATTAAAAAAGAAATCAAAAAGAAAATATCTATAAATAAATTAGTGAACACAATATTAGACAAATTTTAATATATACATAGACAACAAAATAAACTATATACTTATTCTTTACGTCGATTTTGTGTAAATTTTTTTGGGCCGGTACCCGTTGTAATAAATACATATAGATAAAATAGCAAATTTGATTGAATTAATTAAAAGATGATGTTGAAATATTAAGATAAAGAACAATGAGAAGATAATAACGACAAATTAACAGTAAATAAATAAATAAATAGGGAATGGTAAAAATTCAAACCTTTTGTGCCAAGTTTCTCAAGTGTTTCTACTTCTCAAACAGAAAAAGATCTCGTAATTCTTGTTCACACGATCAGGTACAGATCACTAACAAAAAAAATATGAAAGCCAAAGTAAAGAACAACAAATGGTTACTAATAATCCATAATTATAACTAAAATCATAAGAAATTATAAATTTAAAAATAAAATGAAGAAAACAAATATCAAAATCAATAAATTCAAATCTTAAAAACCAACAAAGAAAAAAAAGTAACCTGAAAATCACTAAACAGAAGCCATGTACATTGAGAATTAAAAAAAAAATAAGAATAAATTAAAAACTAAAAGAAAATAGACAATGACAGAAGTAAACAAAAGCAAGAAAAAGATGGTCACAAACATGGTGATAAAATTTGATCGTTAGAAGCAAAGATTGTTTATATCTATATATATACGAAATATAAAAAAAAAGTAAATAAATTTAAGATAATAACGATAAATTAACAATTAACAGTAAACAAATAAAAAGAGAAAGGTAAAAGTTCAAACCTTTTATGCCAAATTTCTCAAATTCTTCTACTTCTCAAACAAAAAAGATCTCCCAATTCTTATTCACAGGATCAGGGTTAATGTGTAAAACGACACCAACATTATAGGGAGCATTCAACGTACACTTGTAAGTTAATTGACATACCTGCAAAGTTGTTCAAAACTGAAAAATAATATTAGAACTCTATTGAAATTCAAGCACATACATATTATATATGTGCATGAATCTGAATAAACATCTCGTTCATACACGAAATATGCTTGCATTATGCATGATTAATAAAGATTTTAGATTCCAATAACATTCAAGCACACATGACCTATATATATCTATTATACATGTACATGAACATCAAATAATATAGATAAAAGATTGAAATTGAAAGTCTCGTCGAACATGATAGCATGATAAAGTGGCAAGACTCACTGAGGTGATATATATAGGCACCTAAAACAAAGTTTTTATATTTAAATTATTAAAATATTTTATTCAATTTAAATAAGGTTTTGATTATCTTTTCTAAAAAATAGGGATTAAAAAAAACGTAAGAACCTAAAAAAAGTTTCGAGGTTCAATTATTAAAATCTTTTATTCGATTTAAATAAGGTTTCAATTATCTTTTCTAAAAAATAGGGTATAAAAAAGGAAATTTCAATTATAATATTTAAAATCAAGAAAATTGTTACAAACATGGTGGTAGAATTTCATCGTTAGAAGCAATGATTGTATATATATAAGAATATAAAATTTCTTTTCCTTTTTGAATATGTAAATTTGAATTTTTTTTCCCTATAAATTCAAAAGCCTTTTCTATTTCGAATATGTTAATGTTAATGTTTAAAAAAGGAAGTTTTGATTTCTTTTCTAAAAAATAGGGCTTAAAGAAGGAAGTTTTATTTTAATTATATAAAATAGAGGAGCTCTAGAAAAATAGATGAATAGGAATCGAGCGATTCTAGAGCTCCCGGGGGTTTTCCTTTATATATATAATAATAGATTTTCCATATAAATTCAAAAGCCTTTTCTATTTCGAATATGTTAATATTAATGTTTAAAAAAGGAAGTTTTGATTTCTTTTCTAAGAAATAGGGCTTAAAGAAGGAAGTTTTATTTTAATTATATAAAATAGAGGAGCTCTAGAAAAATAGATAAATAGGATTCGAGCGATTCTAGAGCTCCCGGGGGTTTTCCTTTATATATATAACTAGTCGACTAAGCCGCGCTTCGCGGCGGCCTTGTAATATCTTTTTAAAAAAGTCAAAATATAAATTTAAGAAAGAAATCGAAAAGAAAATTTTTATAAATAAATTAATGAACACAATATTGTACAAATTTTAATATATATAAACAATTAAATAAACTATATACTTATTTTAGGTTGTTTTTGTATCACGTTTTCTTAAGCCGACATACATTGTAATAAATACATATAGCCGCGCTTCGCAGCGGCCTTATAACTTATATTTTTTTAAATTTAAAATAGATTAATTCGGAAAAAATCGACAAATATATATATATATATATAATATATCAATATAGATTGGTGAACAAAACATTGTATAAATTAAATATATATAGATAATAAAATGTATTATTCATATATTTTTTATACCGATTTTGTCTCACGGTATTTTAGGCCGACACCCGTTGTATATATTATAAAAAACGTACACACTAATAAAAATTAAAATACTAAAATTTTCTTTGATTTTTATTTTGATTTTGATTTTGATTTGCATTTGCAGTAAGTGATATTTTCATAGGATTCAATTAGAATTGAGTGATAGTTTTGTAAAAAAAAAAGGTTAGAAATTCCTTTTTATATCCTAATTATAATATAATTTAGAGGTGAGACTTATCTTTAATAACATCAATATTTTAAAGGACTTTTTTACTGATTACTTTTTTTTACCAATTTTTGCCTTGATTGGATATTTTAGTTTGAAAATTAAGATAATTTAGAAAATTAGATAAATAGCTTTCGAGTTTTTAAAAAATCTACAAAAATATATTTATAATATCAATGTAGATTGGTGAACAAAATATTGTATAAATTAAATATAGTTGATAATAATATAAATTATTAATATATTTTTATGTACCGATTTTGTCTAACTATTTATTAGGCCGACACCCTTTGTATATATTATAAAAAAATTAAACGTATACAATAATAAATATTTAAATACTAACATCCTCTTTGACTGATTTCGGTTTGCACGCTTGTGAGATTTTCTAATGATTCATTTAGAATTGAGAAATTTTGTTTTAAAAAATTAGAACTTTTTTTTATATCCTAACTATAGTATAGTTTAGAGTTGATACTTGTCTTTAATAACAAAACTTATTTTCTTGATTGCATATTTTATATTTAAAAATTGAGATAATTTAGAAAATTAGATAAATGGCTTTCAAGTGATTTTAAAGCTTCACCAAATGCTCGGGGAATATTTTTAAAAATATATAAAATATCTATAAATAAAATTAAGACACAATATTTAAAATAGGCAACTAAACAAACTATATACTTATTTTTATGTTGATTTTTTTTATCATATTTTCTTAGACCGATCCCCATTATAATAAATCATATAAGACATGTTTTTCGACGGCCTTGTAATATTTTTTTAAAATTTATTATAAGCCGCGCTTCGCGGCGACCTTATAATAAATTCCCTAAATTCTAAAATATAGATTATTTAAGAAAAAATTAAAAATTAAATATTTATAATATTAAATAAATTAGTCAACATAATATTGTATAAATTAAATAAACATCAACCATAAAGTATACTCATTGTTGACTTTATCTATTTAACCGAACTTGTATCACATTTTATTGGACCGACACACGTTGTAACAAACATATATTTTTAAACACCTTAGGAATATATGAACCATTTTTTTTTAAAATAATGAAAAAACTAACAAATCATTAACAATATCATTAGAAGGAATATTGATTAACAAAACTATATAAACATGATTTAGAGTATCTCCAATGGGATTGGTTAAACTGATTACCAAAAATAATTTAAATTACTGATTATCTAATATTTATCGAATCTGTAAGGTGTTGTTCTTCAATGGGATTGGCTATAATGTTTAAATTTATATGTACAGCTTTGTTACAGCTCTGAAGAGATTCGACAAATATAGCCAATGTGAGAAGATTAGTTATAATTTTACCTAAGGGTTTTGTATGGTTGGAGCTACGTAATTTATACAAATTATATATATTTCTTGCCACTTAGGATTTGTTTGCTAAAGATTTCTTCCATTGGAGATGCTCACGTTAAATCATTAGAAGGAATCGATCTTACATTAATTGAAGGAGGTATGCATGATAGAGAACCTATTTCCCTGCATTATATATTGATGGACTTCAATATTAATGAACTGAGTGCTTGTACTTGAACTGAGTGCTTGTACCTATAAGACGAAGAAGACAAAAAATTAATTAAATTGTTCAAAAATCTACGAAAGCATAACATTGAACAAAACAATAAAACTTAGAATACGATCAATTTATCTTTGTATTTATAAGATTTTATACATTCCCTTTCCTTATTAACCATCTTTGTATTCGGCAATTCTATTAAAATAGAATGGTAACAAATTTTATTTCTATTTGATTTGCTAATAGTTTCTTGCATAGATTTAAATTATCTTCCCAGTAAATTCGAATTTGAATATAAATAAGGATAATTTGATTCTTGTGAATTAAAATTGAGAAGCTTTAGAAAAATATATTAAATTTCTTTTCTATTTCGAATATATAAATTTGACTTTTTCTTCTTTACAAATTCGAAAACCTTTTCTATTTCGAAGATGTTAATGTTAATTTTAAAAAAGGAAGTTCTGATTTCTTTTCTAAAAAATAGGATCTAAAGATGGAAGTTTTGATTTTAATTATTTAAAATAGAGGAGCTCTAGAAAAATAGATAAATATGAAATAAAAACACTAAAAACACTAAAGATTTGAAAAATATGAAGGAAGAAAATAAAAATTTTAAACATAAAAAATGAACTTATGATTTATAACACTAAAAGTTCAAAAATATAAAGGAAATAATAATTTGTAACATAAAAGGGAAAGTTGTAATTATTAATTCTAAAAATTCAAAAAATAAAATATAAATATATATAAATTTTACAAAAATTTATAAAAATTAGAAAACTCAAATTGAAACGATTTGATATTTCCGGGATGATTCAAAATATATGTATTCATGTTCATATTCAAAAAATTTTAATTTATTCATATTTAAAATAAATTAAATATTATCCGTATTCGAATGAAATATATTAGAATGTAATATCTTCTGCGTTGGTAGTGTTATCCTCATATTAACTGACTCCAATCAATTCATTAATTTCTCAATTAAACTCATCTAGTCGATACAATAAAATAGTAGATTTGCAATTTTGCATGCCCTTTTGTCATGTGTGTGTTTGTGTGTGTGTGGAAACTGGGAAGAATTATCATAGGATGACCTCTCCAAGTAGGCAAGTATTTGCCAAAAAAAAATAAAATTACCTTATGTCTCTTGAATGCCCATATGCGCAAATTAAATCAAATCAAATAGGGGTTGATATATAGTTGTAGTTCATTCCTTAGCTTTAACTCCTATTCAATCATGTCAATGTCTTCAATCCTGATCATATGAATTAAATCATATAGAAAAAATTAATAACCAAGATACCACGGTATGTGCATTCAGCATTCAAACAATAAAAAAGATGCAAGTATTTTGGGGGAAAAAAAGTACATGCAAGAGGGTTGTACCTACAAAATCAAATTTTTGAAGCCAGTTAGAATATGTGGTCAACCTGAGATTGAGAGCACCTAAACAAACAAAAAGCATGTATGTTAAACTCCATGATAAATTCTATAACAATGTATGAAATTGAAAAATAAAATTATAAAGCAAGAGGCGCATGCAAATAAATGGTTCTTAAGGGATGAAAACCCCTTTATATAGTTTTTTCATCACGTTGAACAAAAATTAAAATACAAATCTAATATAAATTATAGATAGGATTAACTTTTATTTAATTTATATTCAAAATTGGATTTAATTTATATATTTATTGCTTTTCCTATAAAATCGAATGTAAATAAGGAAAATATATTTTATTGAATTAAAATAGAGAAGCTCTAGAAAAATAGATAAATATGAATCGAACGATTCTAGAGCTCCTGCGGGTTTGCCTTTATATATATATATATTGATAGATAATAGATAATAGATAGATAATAGATAGATAGATATACGGGACTTGCATAAAATTGAAAGAATAGGTGTAAACTCATATCGATAATAATAATTATCACATGTCATTTAGCAAAAAATAAAATAAAATTATCACATGTCTCATGATATAGGATTAATACTAAGTACCGCGGAGCATATCAAAATTGAGTACAACAGAATGATCTTTAAGCTTTTATCATTGAAAAAATCATGATAAAAATCAAATTCTCTAAAGTGATAGAAAATACATGCATATTTATATGAATATATGAGACTCTCAATAATAAAAGTCCGGTAAACTAAAGTTTAAAAAATAATTTGATTTGATTGATCAAAATTGTTTGTACCAGCATGTTAAAGAAGATAGCCAAAAACATAGAAAAGATGTATCCAACTCGTGCATAACTTCTAATTAGCTGATTATGTTTAGGGGCTGAACCAGTGTTTTGTGTATTAGATTCGTATTGAAATTTCCCGGCACAGATAAAATTAAGAGAATCAAGTGCCTGAGGATGGTCTTAGGAGAAAACCATGAGGTTAAAAGCTTTTTAATACAAATTTTAGGGCATTTAGGTAAATTTACTAATAAAAAAATTAATATTTACGAAGATGCCCCTGCGGGGCTACTTATTCTAAAGGTTATTTATTATAACCTTAGGAGAAATCCCAGAAGACAACCTCAGGCCCATTTTTCTCTAAAATTAATTACAATCTGTTAGAGCCACATGAGCTTGTGTCTTCCCGGAATTATAATAAATATTATAATGAATAATGCTAGGGACACCAAATTTAGTCCCCAAAATTTTCCCCAAATACATGTGGCCAATCCTTATTTGTTGTAATAATAAATGGGCCCCATGTATTCACACCAACAACACCAATAAAAAAGATCCATACTGCCACATCAGCCATGCCATGTCATTTGGTGACAATTTTTTGTACCAAATTTTGGTGTCTCTAGCACTACTCTATTATAATATGCCACGCAGAACATCATGTACTACGATTTGATACACATGCAAATTGATAACGGATTACAAATAGAGAGAGAAATTAAATAGAAACACAGTAAGAAAAAAGTACCTCAAATATTATCCAATCCAAAAAATTAAGCTCAATTCATTGATAATGTAGTCCGTAATCCTTCCATTGATGAACTTAATTTACCTGCATGTCGATCAGGAAGCCAATATAAAGTATTACAACTCATAATTTATGAACGGTAATTAAACACTATAATAAAATAGAATTAAGCAAATTAATGATGAAACATAATAAAATCAAGATCTAGCTTTCATGTATAAATAGACACGATTTTGTTGACTATGCGTAAGTTTTATAATGATATAAATTTACAAAATTTGCAAATCTTTTTTACTTCGAATACGTTAAATGTTTTTTAATTATATGTTTATTTATATAGTAGAACTCTTCTCCTCTTTTAATTCGAATACATTTTCTATTTCTAATATATTAAAAGATATTTTAATTATTCTTCTTTGTGAATTGTGAATTTTTAGAATAAGATTTCTCACCTACCAATAGAAATTTTAATTATATGTCTTAGAAATACCTATTCTACTTCCAATACGAACTTCTATTCTACTTACAATAGAACTTTAAATCATATGCCTTATAAATAACTATTCTACTTCAATAGAACTTCTAATTATATGTATTCGCTATAAATTCAAACTCTTCTTCTCTAAAAATTCGAACATCTATTCTACTTCTAATATGTTAAATATTTTAAATTTTAGTGTTTGTTTAAATCCTAAAATTCTAGAAAATTAGAAAAATTGATTGAGACGATCTTAGAAGCGCCACCTAATCTCCCGCGTATCCTCATTTATATATATATATTGATATATATTTAAATTTGTAAATATAATATTGTTATATGTAAAACTAAAATTATATAATAATTAAATAATAAGAATTTAAACATGAAAAGTTCTTAATTAAAAATGATATTTTTAATATTCTTTTATAATTGTTGTCATATTAATTCCAAATGTTATCATTGTACAATTGGATTTTTCATTGAATATCATTCACTATTTTTTACTTTCAAATGGTACCATTATAAAATTGGTTTTTCCATGGAATACCACTCCGTCACTCAAAACGTTAGTATCTAGCCAAAACGTTAGTATCTATATTTTCAAATGGTATCATCGTAAGTTAACTAGTGAATGATACCACATAGAAAATGATATCAAATGGAATATCCCTAAATTTTAAAATAAAAAAATTATCTAGTCAACATTATTTTGACTGCTTAATCCGCTTAAAGACTGCTTAATTCGTTAAATAGGCCGCTTAAACTTCAAAAATACTTAATCACCCACTAAGTATAAAATCGAAGCGTTTAGTATCCGATTCCACTTAATCGTCCGCTTAATCCGCTTTTTAGAATACTGTATACAAGAGATTTGGGCCATGACTTTTTTTTCATATTTGTACTATTTTTTTTGTGAAATACTTGTATTTGTATTTTTTTTTATAGAATACAGAGTTTTCAAAGATTATTATAGAATTTTTTTATGCATCTTAAATTTGTATGTTTTGGATATTTAATTTAAAATTTAATCGGACAAATGTAAATGTATAATATAAATAAATGTATGTATAAATTTTAAATGATTTAGTGTCTCAGATAAAACACTTTTGAACAAAAACTAATGGGGTGAAGGTCCAAAATAATCATTTTTGGGATAAATTTGCCCAAATTACTGATACTAGAATAGTTGGCCCTAAATACCGACGGAATACGGTATTGCGTGCACCGTATTCTTCAAATACGGCGTTTCGTGTGCAGTATCATCATCTGATACGGCGTTTCATGTGTCGCAACATCGAGATACGGCGTTTGGTGTAACGTATTAGGTTAAAAGTTTAGTACCCCTGACGGGCCCTGTAAGAGTATCAGCATTGATACGACGTTTCGTGTGAAGTATCAACGATGATACGGCACACCAAACGCCGTATTAGCTGTTGATACGGCACACCAAACGCCGTATTAGCTGCTGATACGGCACACGAAACGACGTATTAAATTGGTAAATAGGGCCAGACATGCTAAAATATGATTATTTTGGTAATTTTCTCAAACTAATGTTTAACATTTATCTTAACATTATATAAAAAAATAATATCATTACAAAATGAATGATTTACAACTTAAATTTATATAAAAATGTTCAACAATAACAGTTTAATATAATTTTCAAATCCGTGTGATCGGATAACTAAAAATGATTAATCATCCATTGCTATATATTAAAATTCAACACAACGTAAAATGTGTTATTTTATTGGTTGTGAAATTGTTGTATCTTCTGCTATCAAACTCTCAAGCTTGGCTTGATTCGGCTCTGTTCGTTAAGAAAACGAGTTTGAGTTGAGCTATTGATATGTGCGGCTCGAAATCGGATCGAAATTGATTAGCTCAAACTCGACTCGTTACCACCACCCCTTTTCTTCATCTTCATCTCTTTTCTCCCATCAAACCATCCTCCGGTCCTCCCCCAATCATCTAATCCCTCTTTATTTTGTTTTTGTTTTATTACATTCAATAAAAATTGAACCAAAGTCAAACATCTTAGAATTTATTTCTCAGATCTATCTTGGTTTTGAGTCCGAATCCCCAAATAAAAAATACCTTTAGATTCAAATTCTCCTCCTTAACATCATACCAAAATTTGGTGTCATTTCGAGGTCTTTGAATTTTCGTCTCACCTTTTGGCATGTGTGGTTTGTTTCCCTTTTATTGGGATGTTAAAGTATGTTGTTTTGACGTTGGTATGTGTGTTGTTCATGGCTACTTTGAAAAAGATTTATGTGGTTTTGTGGGAGATCTGTAATTCGTGCATTGGAGTTGGGCTGATGTCGAATATTGCAAGAGCTTACTTTTCACAATTAAAATTTGTTCATCTTATGAGATCTTTCACTTTCGGCATGTGCATAGCTGGTTTTCGGCATGTAGATAGCTGGGGTGTTTCTGAACATTGGGTTACAGGTGGTGCGTATGTGAAGGTCATTTGCGATATTACTGGTTCCAAGATTGGTGCAAGTTTGATTGATCGGGAAGTCATTTTAATCATTTTTATTTAATTCAAAGAATTTCGAAATTCATGATGTTAAACAGTCTGAAAACATAAGCGGCTATTTGTTCAGCTCGTTTATTTGTTTCCACTCGGATTGTAGTGTCAGTTCAGGGGTTTGTCCTGACTGTAATTTGTGTTATGCAAGTTTATAAAAATCCTTTGTTTGTAAAAAAAAAAATCTCACAAAAATTACATATATACTAATTTTTCATAATATTCCTAACATTTTAAGTTCAAAATTACAATTCAAATATCCAATCCGCGAATCATTTTGGCATAATCGATTAAAACCTGACATTGATTGAGTCGAAAGTGAGAATTAGTTGAGTCAAGTGGGTTGGATCATTTTTTCCATTTAAAATTGTATTGTTCACAAGCTGTTCGTTAAGGTCTTGAGTTCGTTTATGCTCGATAAAAACTCGAGTGCGGTTCATTTCGTTAACGAGCACGAGCCCGAACACATTTTTTGCGCGATAAGAAAGCTTAGCTCAGTTCGGTTCATTCAGAAAAAATATTAAGCTCGGTTCATTCAAGTCAAAATTCGACTTGGCTCAGTTCGTGAACAACCCTATAATCAAACTCATGCCTTGCCATTTTGCTACAATTAGTTTTGAGTAAACTTAAAAAAAAATTATTAGATAAACCACATATTCTATTTTGTCCCATTATTTTTTTTACTTTTATTTTAGCTAAATAAAATGTTGCTTTTTTAATTATTTTTACAATACTGCATAGTTTATAATTACAAAAATTAACCAAACAAAAAAACAAAATTAAATGAATAATTTATTTTAAATAAATTTACAAATTAGTAGTCAAATTTACAAATGAGCAAGATAAAAAAAACAAAATTAAACACCTTAGGTAAAACATATATTCCTTTCGTTTCAAATTAATAGTTCATTTTTAAAAAATTACGCATGTTAAGAAATTCAAATATTGATGATTTAATTTCATATGTATCCATATTTATTCCAATGATCAGAAAAAATAAATACATAAAGTCAATTTTGAAAATTAAAAAAATAATACAGGATGTTCAAGTAAAAAAAAATAATTTGAAACGGAAGAAGTATTTCTCAGGTCTGATAAAGAAATATTTTCTATGTTCTAATTTTTATGATGCCAATCATTGATA
Organism: Kitagawia praeruptora; assembly: GCA_037693485.1. Classification (NCBI taxonomy): domain Eukaryota; kingdom Viridiplantae; phylum Streptophyta; class Magnoliopsida; order Apiales; family Apiaceae; genus Kitagawia; species Kitagawia praeruptora. The sequence goes on along the minus strand of CM075344.1, from coordinate 159,924,907 downwards.
TATTACTGGTATCAATTTTTACAACCAATAAACACAAATCACTTTTATGACTTCGCTAAACAGAGTCCTCACAAAAAATTCTGTAATCCTGAAAAATACATACCTTTGAGAGCTGAAAGCAGAAACTAACAAAAACCAAATTTCTGCTACTCATTACATCCCCTAAAGTCTACCATATGATAGCTGCTATTGATAAAATGCAGCCAATACAATGTTCTTCAGATCTATCTGGCGACGGAACCAGAATCTTGAAAGAACCTGGGCTAAAATGCATTAACAAGAAAAAATAAACTTAATTTTCAATGGTAGAGTTGAAGCTTGTTGATGATGTATTTAAGCAAACACCTGCAGAAAAAGTTTTATGCTTGATCAGTAGACGATAAGAGAGATATCACCGGGACACATGATTCTCCAGAAATGCTCGAATAGATCTAGATATAGTACTCTTGCATTGATGAATGTTTGCAAGAAAACATATAAAATCATGATAATTTCTAGGAACTTGGAAGAGTTTGAATAGAGACTTCACCTTGTAGAGCAAACCTGCAGCACTCGTTAATGTTCCAGGACATGATAAAGGTTTAAAGCACGTCTTTGAAGTAATGGTTCTAAGCGAAAAGAAGGGATTCTACTCTGCCACTTCTTTGCTTCATGCATTTCATTCCATGCTTGTATAATCTCATCAACATTGAACCTCAACCCTGAATTTAAATTAAATGTTCAGAACAGCCAAGCTTTTACCAGACAAAAGCTAATAGTAACAATAAGGAATCAGATCATAATTTCAATTGCTCTATAAGTAACATTTACCTTCTAGGGCAGTATCATTGGAAGAATGGTTCTTCATCATAACTGCTACATCTGTTGGAGAGGCTCCAGCAAGCTCAAACTTTTCAAGTGCAACCTCTAAAGCTTCTTGCCAGACAGGAAGCCCCAGCTTGTATTCCATATTTGATCTTTCATAAAGCATAGTACCCCATAAAATATTTATCCGAGACCTCATATGTGCAGCTAGCCCTGCAGCTTCATCCATTGCTGTTTCTTCTATTAATCCATCTGAATCTGATAACTTGTCTGCTTTAGAAAGTTCAGCCAGACGATTCCGCTCTGATTCCTCAAACATCTGCATGCCCTTCTCCATATTATCCTCGGCGCAATTATAAAGCTGAATAACATCTGCGGAGGGCCATATATCCAAATCATCATTCTTGGCAACTGCATAATACCAAGAGAGTTTTGCACGTTCAAACTGCTGCAGCCCTAGAGCTAGAACTCCTTCGTAAAAATCAGGTTTGATTCTTAGTGCTTCTTCATATCTCTTTCCTGCTTTTGAGAATTCATCCTGTGCCCAATTATATGCATTTTTCACCTGTACAAATACAGATTCTTTTGAGTCTTCTTCAGTAAAGTACACCCTCTTCCTTGCCCTGGACATGTGAACATTCCCCCAATTGAACATGGCTAGAGAGGCCATCTCTTGGAACTTCTCTGATGCAGTGTCGAAAATCCCTTGGGCTTCTTCACTTGTAACTGTTTCCTCCATAGCCTCCGCATACACCTTCATTCCAAACTCATGGAGATCCAAATATGCATCAGAACTAAATCCGACATAGTTCTTGAACAGCTCAGAAAACTGCACAATCCAGTCATCAATGCAAGACTGACTTCCTCCAACTTCCTTACCTATTGCAACATCTCCATTGATAGTAATATCTTTGTGGTTTGTATGTTGCTTGTGCGTCTCTTCGCAATTCTTAACCTTCTCAAATAACGGATCTTGATCTGGACTAACATCCACTATAAAGAGTCTGAGAGAACCTTCTCCAGCAGCTGCTTCAGCCCACTTCAGTTCTTCATTGGTGGTAATAGTAATCAAATCACCTTCGTGGTCCCTGTATTTGACAAGAACAGCTTTTGAGCCAGGAAATCGATCACGTATGATGTCCCTCAAAGTTAATATACTGCAAACTATGGGAACCTGAGCCCACCTTATATCCTCCCCATAGACTAATTTTATTCTTCTTTCAGACTTTTCTTGGGTAACATTACTTACTGTCTCCTGCACAACCAATTTATCTTCGATCTTCCTCTCCTCGTTTTCATCCCCAGCCTTGTTTTTCTCCGAAACTAATTTTTCTTCATTTTTGTTCTCATTTAGTCTTTCCTCAGTTTTAGTTTCATCCGCTACCAATTCATCTTCAGCTTTCTTCTCCTTGATCTTTACCTCAGCCTCCACCTCCATAACAAATTTATCTTGAATCTTATTCTCCTTGAGTTCTTCCTCATCATTCCCATACCCACCTTTCTCCTTATAATTGTTGTCTGTCTGCTCCTTCACCTTGTCACTCTTCATTCCAGGTTCCTCTTTCAAACTGGTTGAAGGCACAGAAAAACTTGGTTCAAGATGGTCTGGAACAGAACCAGTCTCTAAATCACTGGACATCAAACATTCTTTTTCAATGTTTAATTTTAGCCTATTTGAAATCTCTGTCGCCATCAAATTGTTTGGCTCCATCTTCAGTACTGCATCAACGTCTCCCTGCGCAGATTGCAGCTCATTGAAGGCCTCGTAACACCTAGCTCTTTTCAAAAGAGCTTTAGTATACTTAGGTGTAACTTGAAGAGCCAAATTGCACTCATGAATCGCTAAAGGAAACTCACTGAGACCCATCTGCATATAGCAGGCAGCCATGTTGGTTCGCAGATAGGATACATCTATGTGGTTTTGCGGAAGCAACTTTAGAGCCTTTTCATACTTGAAAAGTGCTCCTTCATAGTCCTTATTCTGGAAAAACTTGTTTCCTTCCTCCTTCAGTTCTTGCGAAATCAAAATGAATACTTTTGTGTCCTCGTCATAGTCTTTTGTGTTGATCCTACTAATTTTACTAAGTTTCAAGTTCAAATTGTTTATTTCTTCTCCCACGCCACTTTTCTTCTTATTACTATTTCTGCCCCACTGTTTTGCCATCTTCAACGCAAGAGATTAAATATTAGGAATCTCCAGTCTGAGGCTAATAATAGTTCTGCTTCAAGCGAGAGCTTTTCTAGTTATCAAACAATCACTTGCTACACAAATCAAATTCAAGAACCCTAGAATATCTACAACAAACTTAAAAAAATGGAAATGAAAAATACTCAAGTAAAGAAACTTATCTGGGTGAAAAGAGTTGCGTAAATTCTTGATAACTTCAAGACCAGAAGAAAACTTGTAGTGTGAGTTTTGTGCAGAGTCTTACACCTAAAATCAAGAACCACACAATGAAAACTAGATGCTGCAGCATATAAGATAAAAAGTAAAACAATATTTTCTTGTTTTGTTTAGTCCATGTGGGCTGAGGCCCTTGCTTCCGTGAACTCCAAGATTGTGGAGAAAGATGTTCTATACGACAACTACAAGGCAATCCAACGGCAAACCACCTTTTGTCTTCTTATTGCTCAACTTTATCATTACTTCATAGACTAGAAAATTTATATAGAATAATCTTTATTTCTTTATGACGGAGGAATATCTATTTTACTCGGAGGTGAGCGATAATCGAATTCATAATTGTCATTAGGCTATCTCATCACGGAAGAATAATATTATACAGTAAATATTACCAAACATTATGGTAAATTATAAGTAAACATGTGTCAGGACCTGGAGAAAGTGTACAGCTTGAAGCGGGGTAGTGTTCTTTATCAACCACTCATAAGAAAAAAAAAATTTGTTCATTATCCCAGACCCAAAGGTCCCCATAGAGCATGTGAATAAAAGTAAACAAATCTCATTTTGCTAAAATATAAAGTAGAAGTTTCCTCCATTCAAGATGTTGTGGCAATAGTGCACTTGACGCTGTCAGTTTTATATAATGTAAGTCCAGAACTTATCATAAATTATTAGTAATTTCACTTTCAGTGGTCTTCACTGTCTTTAGCTGTTTGGTCAAATTTTAGTAATCCCAAATCTGTCATTTGAATTTTTTTTTAATAAGAAGGCTTATATCTGTACTCATAAATCTTGGGCTGAGCGAGAATCGAACCAAGGACTTAGGACGATAAGAAATTAACTCTTACCACTTGAGCTATCACATCGCGCTCGTCATTTGAATGTTAGTATTATGTTTTTTGTTCAGAAATTTAGCGTCTTAATTAAAGAGTACTATTTCTAAGAGGATAGGTTTTGCCTATATCTCATTTGTCTAAACCTACTTTCCAATCTTTTAGTTGTCGAGCCCTACTCTCAAAGGCGAAATTTACGAATCCGTCCACAATAAGTTCCCTGTGTATCTAAATAACTAGACCTGCTTCCGAATGAGATATCATGAACAACTATGAAAGTTTGGTTTACTTCTGTTAAAAATACACGTATAAAGACTCTGAAGCTCAAAATTACCACATTCGTCTCTATGTGTATGTGAAAGAGAGTTGGATCCTCTTTGGCACTAAACACACTTCTTACTAAAGAAGTTTGTGTAGGGGTGATCAAAGCCTGGAGTCTATACACAAATATTGCAGTGGTTTTAGATTTTTCCTGAGTGAGAAATTAACCAACCTACAAATTCAATCTTAAGTCTTCAATCCTAATGAAAATTAGACTTAATAGTGCATGTTTCATTTACTTGGTACCAGTCACTCTGAAGATGGAACTTCTGCAGTTGTCTTCTGCACAAGTAAGCAGCAACAAGTACTCGTTCCTGGCTTCCTCGTCATTAGTAACTTCAGTGTCATAGTCAGACAAAGCATCCCCTCTCCAAAGTTCTTCAGTCTATCAGTCTTTCCATCTCCACATTTCGGTTATGTGCCTGATTTAGAGTCGATAGCCCTGTATTTCTAGCAATATAAGTTTAAGAAATGCCAGATGCCTGGAAACCCAAAACATTTTCCCCACCAATATTAGGCATGAAATGAAAAAAACTTCCAGTGTTCACAGTGTTAGAAAGGGCAGTGGCAGTTCCATTTGCACAGCAAGTAGATATTTCAGTGTTGCATCTTTTGTGCCATGCGCATTAGACTGCAAAGGGCAAAAAAAATTTGAAATAATCAGGTGCACACCAAGAATATAATTATAGTGAAAGTTCAAAATTTCTGGAGTGTAATAAGAATGTCTGAATATAACCATCATACCCTAAAGTTTCATCTGGATTAACTATAATTCATTAACTTGCAGTCTGTACTCTGCACTTTCTACCATCTCATGGAAATTGACCAAGAAAATACAGAGACTTCTAAAATTTGAATCTTTACCTCGAGGTTAAAGTCATCATTTGGTAGTGAACCACCAGCATGCCATTTTTGCATTTGTATTGTTGATAAATGAATCAAAAGTTGACTGCACTCATTCTGACTGAGACCGAGACTGAAAACACTTATAATCGACATTCCCCATATTGTAACAAAATCACCAGAATGATGTGCAAAGAAGACACATCGAGAAAATTTAGACAACTGTTCTTTGCTGAATCTCAAATCAGAAACTTTGATCGTAACAACTTTAACTAAAGAGCAATAGACAAAATGACGGGATACCACATATACGAACAAGCCTACTCATTACATAAATTCAGATGACAGTTTTAAGCTAGTAACATATTCATCTATTTATGCAGACAGCCGCAGAAATTTTATATTACACAAAGTTACAACAATACCCATTGAACTACAAAGATGCTGAGGCACTGGGGGACAATGTTTAAAACTCTATGCTATCCAGAATGCCCAGGTTGGATATCTGTACTTATACTTTTAATTTGCTAATATATATAGCTCACTTAGAAGTATAATACATATACTCCTTAATTTGTTGCAGATTACAAACAGATTGTATCAAACTCAACCGACTGAACTAGCAAAAACACTCTCTTCCCACACGGTTAGGGAGTTATCAGTTGCCACTTGGCTTGATCATTTCAGTGACTTGAATCTTGTACCAACCTGAAGGAACTGCCACCATAAAGCATGTCATAGACGGGCCTTATTCGTTTAGTCAGTACCATACTAAGAATGGAGCCTAGGAAACATACTCCAGCTAGTACCAAGAAAGTTGTCCTAAAACAAGTTGGTCCAACGCAAGATACAGCATGCTGCTTTGCTGCCTCGCTATCATATATATACCCAGCAAGGAAACTTGAAAACAGAAGCGCACCAAGAGGATTCCCTAATGACATGAAGTTGTAAAAAGTGCCGAAATTCTTCAGACCAAATAGTTCAGAGGTAGCTGGGACCATGATGGAAAATTGTACTCCATAGCAGATTCCAAGCATTGCAGTTGCAACATACAAAGTGCCACTCAGTGAAGAAGCGAATAGAAGATACGTAATGAGCATTAGAACTTGTGAGCATGTCATCCAGACTGTTCTGGGGACCATTCTTGACCTGAGAAAATATTCAAGAGGGGGTTCAAGTTTATGATTGATTAGAAACTATACTCTATCCCAGTTATAAGAGTCCTTCCGTAAAATGTGTAAAGGAATATTTGTGTTCAGATGTGAATAAATGTCTTTGTTTTTAACTAACTATTCACATTTTGTTCAAAGGAATAAAACTAAATAAAGGCCTCTTACATATTTACAGTGTAGGACAGCCAATCTGTAGTCAGTAGTGGAAGTCTAACAAGTAGACACCATAATTTAGACATACACCAATGTCATGAAAATCAATGTATAACGGGATTTCAAACACCTTAGTAGAGTTAAGTTATTTACTTGCAGTTTAAAAACAATCAAATTTATAGATTCTAAACCACTGATTCAACTGAAGTAACTTGAAACATTTCATACTTAAAATAAAGCCAAAGATAGAGGATGGTCCGCACCTAAGAAAATATTCAGAGACAACACCCCCACCAAGCCGTCCCACAAAATTGCAAAAGCTGAAGAGGGACATCAGGATTGTGGTGTCATGCACCCCTTGAGCAACCCCTATTTGAGCCAAGTTATTGAGAACAGCTACGCCAGTACCAACTCCAACAAAGAAAACCAAGAATAGAAGCCAGAAGTCAGCCTTCACTAAAGCTTCACGAAATGAAAAGTCCTCTCCTCTTCTAGGCCGCCTCTTCTTTTTCACTGCCCCCTCTCCCTCAGCCAGAAGAATATCAACATCTGACACATTATCACTATCATGAAAACTTGCAAGGTTTGTTGTCGATGAAGATGTTGTTAGCAGTGGTTCTGCTTTGTCTTCATTGCCCTCTTCGTGAACTAACTGATCAGAGGACCTAACTGGTTGAATAGGCTTACTCAACTTGCTGTTGTCTGAACGATAGAATGTCATTTTTACAGGGATAGCAAGTGGCGCCACAAGAAGAATTACCATAATGGCCACAAGAGCATATGAAACAGGATCACTTAAAGTAACAAAATTATCCAAAGTTGTGGTAGTAAGAATGTATATTCCAAGTGCAACACTGGCAGCTTGCGTGAAAAGGAAATGGGAATCTTCAGATGGATCATCCCCCGAAGCTGGAGTACAAGGCCTAACAAAATACATTGTCAAAATACAAAGGGCCGGAATTCCGAGTGCAAGGAACAGCAAGAGCTTAGAAGAAGAATGACCAAGCAATAGACTGTATACTTCAGTAAACACTGCTGCACTGAGACCACTATAACCCTTAAGGATTCCAGCAACAGTCCCACGGTTGCGAGGAAAATTTTTCATGTTAGTTACAATTATAGCCGTGCTGAACCAAGCAGTACTATTGGTGGCAATGCAAAGTGAAATCCATAACTGTCACGGGCAACAAAAGATTAGTGGACAGTTCTTTAACACAGTGCCCTAAGAGCAACTCCAATAGATTAGCTACATTGCATCCTAAACAAAAATTTAGGGAAGCTTATTAAAAGTTAGTGCTCGAACAATGTTCTAGCCTTCCTTAAAAATTTAGAATCCTCCTTTCATGCCTTATTTACAAGGAATCAAAAGGCATTCATTATCTTGATTTTAAAAATTAAATATTCATTTCCCTACCTTATTTCACTTCAACCACCTAGTTAAAGTTTTAATATCATATATAATAATACTAGGATGCAAATATAAGGAATGTTGTTGGAGTTCACTTACAAAGTTACAAGAAAATGTTCTAAATCACTAGAATTCATTATTTTAATATTACTTTTAAGGAATATACTAAGACTCTATTGGAGTTGCTCTAACAGCATTCAATAATCAATATATCAGTTCCATGAATCATCTCATGTGAAAGAAAAGAGATGGGTGCCAAAAAGCATCAACACGTCTTTGTAAATATATATTGGCCATTTTCATACAGCTTTTAGCCAACACAGTGTCCAAAAAAACTGTAAAATGTATATAGAGTAACTGCAACGTCTACACGATTAATTTTTCAAAATTTTTGGAAATGAAAGGGCACGAAACAGCCTTGAAATAAGGGGAAGGTCTACATACATTTTACCCTCCCCTCTTCCGAGTGGGATATAATGATATACAAGGACATAGGTATATTTATTTTGGTAATGAGAGAAGGAACAAGGAATTGACATCATACTCATGATCAAAACATAATGCCTGTACGTTTCAGACTTGAAGGTTTTATTGTCTAAGCGTCCCGAGGCAACATGCGTGCCTTTTGGGTTAGATGGTGAACTTTCTTGAATGAAAAAAATCCCCTCTGTACGTTTTATTGTATTTTGATACAATTTATGAACAAGTAAGTTATTTCTGACAAAAAAAAAACATAATGCCTGTAAATGATGTCATACGAACATACAATTTATACATGTAGTTATCTACAAAATGCTCCATCATGTGTAAGCTTGATCCTAAGGAGTATCTGAGATCAGTGAGATCAGCTAAAATTTTAATTAAAGATACTACCTCTAATTATTTTTAATTATTGTGTATAATATTAGAAGAACTATCAACTGTATTTATTTATTGCAGATAAACCGGGTCATATATGAACTGTACCAAACAGCTCTGATCTCTAAGCCCCCATTCAATAACTTCTGAAAATGACTCCAGGAATAAATTTAACAAACAAAATTAGTACAACCCTAATAGACACCCTATTAATCTTTAAGATTTGACCAAACATAATTCAAAAAACAATATTAATGCCAAAAACCCTCCCAAAATCCAGCAAAAAACCTAAATTTATTACCATAAACAGCCAAACAAGACAATACATAATAAAGACATAACAATTACACACACACACATATTTCAAACATAATAAAGATTAAATTTTTCTCCAAAAAAAACAAAACAAACCATAATCCACTACCAAACAAGCCAAAACATACAATTACACATAAACACTACTCCAAACATAAAAAAGATCAAATTTTTCACCAAAAAAATCAAAACAAACTATGATCCACCAACAAAGATCCAATCTTGATCCAAAAAACCACAAAAAAAAATCAAGAATCAAGAAAATCTCACCAGCCAATAAGGCAAAGACTGAACAGTCTCAGAAACAGCAAGCCAAAGAACCCCATATCCAAAAAAACATGCACAAGAACCAATAGAAAGAAGAACCCAAGGAGGGAATTTATTACAGAAGATCCCAGGAAGAACACCAACATTCTCACCAATATCATTAGCAACACCAAGCATAGTAAGTTGTTTCTGATTAAACCCAAGAACTGATTTAAGTGAATGAGAGTAAAGTGGGAAGTTATAAGCATTGCCTGAAGCCATTTGAACTGCAACACCAGCTCCAAGACCAACCCATGGTGGCCTTGTTCCACCTTTCAGTGTCCCCATACTTAATTTTTTCTTGGTTTTGATCAATTTAATCAAAAGGGTTGTGTTGGATATATCTGTGTTGTGTTGTCGTTGTGTGTATGTAAGGAAGAAATATATATACTCCGTAGTAATTAAGGAAAGTGGGGAAAAGAGGAAAGTGAGAGAGAGTGGGATTTAAGTCGGGTAGCCACTAGCATCGTTCTAAAAATTCTAGCTGATTAATTCTATAAGGTGAATAATGTTGGTTTAATTTTTGAAATTTGATTAATTTAATAAATTTATTTAAAATGATATATTTAATTGAAAATTAGATTAATATATTAAATATTATTATAATATTTAATTAATATTCTGATTAATTCCTAATTATTCAATTAATTTTAAATTAATACCTTAACCAATTTATATAGCTTACCGATTTTTACAACCCACTGCTTATTGTCATAATAAATGACATCTGGGTTGTCAAGATTCTAGTGGATTTCTGACCAAGTGCTTCACTTCCTTGTGTTTTTTCCTTTTTTTCATGCATATTTTTCGATACATATGGTTTCTTTTGCATATATCTTGAAAAATGACATTTTTTACTAATTTCAATATAATATTTGCAAATATTAAATATAATGCTTAGTTTTTATTCGCATTTGTAATTACAATATTAGAAAAGTTAACAATTGGGTAAATAAATTAGAGTATAAAAAAAATTGATACTCCAAATTTGTATCGGAGAAGGAAATGGACAATTATCCGATTAGATCATTTAAATTTCACATTTTTTCACTGTCATTGTTGTCATGATACTTTGAAAAATAAAGATTTAAAAGATTTTTGGATTCTTTAATATTACTCTGCCCAAATTTAGCTGTATTTGATGCTTAGATGCGAAAGAAGAGAAAGCTAATATGTAGTATTTTTTTCTAAAATAAAATTAATAAGGGCTGAGAAGAAACAGTTTGTGAACAATACTTAATAGTGTTGCATTGGGTGTTCTAAAAATTGATTTACATGATTGATTAATGGATGTTTAGGCATAGATGATACAAAACATTTAATTATTTTTTTTCAAAAATTGACTATTAATCAAATCTAGATTGGTAGTATAAGTTTAGGCGTTAGATGATGCAAAAATATTTAATTATTTTTTTTTCAAAAATTGACTATTAATCAAATCTAGATCGGTATAGGCGGATTAATCGATAAAAAATTAGATGGAATTAATGGGTCTAACATATTAAAAACAATCATATTAAGAATAAAATTGTAAAAAGTAATTTTTAAAATAAAATATATAACTTACATATGAAAGTCAAATTCAGCCATCACGTTTAATAATAAAATGAAAATATTTTTATTTTTATTTATACAAAAGATATCTTTTAACATTTAAATACCGTCAATAAAAAAATACATTCAATTAATATTCTAATTAATTGATTATTACTAAAAGGTAGGTTCATCGTATAAATATTAGCGATTTTTAGAACATAGATTGCACTACTTGTAAGTTGTAAATGAATGTATGAATATGAAAATTGAAAAGATTTGAAGAGTTGTGGTGAAAAGATTGAAAAGATCTTTGCTTCCACGAGATGAGTTACAAAATGGTAATTACAAAATCACAACTAAATTACAAGAACTCCCAACTAATTGTTTCCCCTTGCCTCCATTTTACATTCATTTTCCTCTTTCGATGTACCTATTTATTTAGAAAAATGCTAGAGATACCAAATTTGGGTATCAAAAAATTGTTAACGAATGAGTGTTATTTTTTGATTGGTTACAATTACAATGAGCCCGTCAGGCCATCCAATAAAAATATTCCAAAATGACAACTAACTAGTGCCATGTATTTGATACCTAATTTGATACATGTAGCACTAATCAATCTATTACTCCGTACTATATATTATAAGCTAACAAAATTTGTCAATTTAATGGTCGTGAAATTACAATTATATCCTTATATTTTTAAAAATTACAAAAATACATGTAGCACTAATCAATCTATTACTATATATTATAAGCTAACACAAGGGCAAAATTTGCCAATTTAATGGTCGTGAAATTACAATTATATCCTTATATTTTTAAAAATTACAAAAATATCATCCTTTAATAATTATGTAAAAAAATTGAAATTATGTTTGCGTTGGGATTCGAACCACTAACCCTCTTCTATTAAACTTATGCCATAACCAACTTTGCTACATTTAATTTTGAATTTTGTTCAAAAATCCTATAAAATAAGCCACATCTTCTATTCTTGTCCATTCTTCTTTTACTTTATTTTTTGAGTAAATAAAATATTGATTTATATCATTTATAAAATATTGGATAGATAAACATACAAAAAATATTCTAATCGATTGAGTATACTCTACAATTCTCTTTTGTCATTTTAGATTATACATACTTTAACCGAATACAAAAAAAATTATTTATATGCTTCTCCGATCCATGTAGATATTAAATTCTTGAAATAAAAAATAAAATTTAGTTTTAAAAAATATGTAAATTTTAATTATCAAATCATACATAATTAATAATTGCATCACATTAGTTTTAGGTATATAAAAATTTAAATATGTGAGTTATATAATGAGGTTTGATCGACCAACTATTTAGACTTTTACGAATAAAATATATGATTGGTCTAAATATATATATAAATATATATATATATATATATATATATATAACATGAAAATAATGAAATTATGTTAAAAAGATGAGAACTCTAAAAATATGATTTATGTTATATATAAAAAAGTAACATAATTAACATTCAATAAATTTAAAAAATATATAAAATTTTAAATCTTGATTATTACAAAACTACAACAATTATTTATAATGATCAATTAGACTATAACTCAACTATGAAGTATGGTACATATGAATATTTATATAATTTGATAAATTGATCAATATAATATAAAATGGTTGAGTACCTAGATCAATATAAGATAAAATCAAAAATATTGATTGTAAATTTCTTATACATGCGTTGATCATTAAGGTAGTTTTATCATTTAACATTAACTGAAATATTTAGAAGAGAAAAATGTTCATATAGTTAACCGTAGATAATTACCTAAAGTTATTAGCATTTTGAATATAAAAAGTGGATGGCATTTTTGAAATAATGAAATCCACCCTATGTATTTACAAAAATAGCATTTGAATAGTATTATAATATGTCTTAACTTTAGGTAATTATCTACAGTTAATTATAGGATCATTAAGCCCTATTTAAAAAAATTTAAAATTGAGTTAAAAACTAATTCAATATGTAATATAAAAAATTAGTATGCAAAATTATAAAATAATTATAAAAATATTAGATAAATTTAAATTTTAGAGTTTATTATATTTTTAATTACGAGAAATTAGTTTAGTGCTCGTGCCTTGCACGAACTTTTACACTAGTTATTTATGTACACGCCAACCAAATTAAATTTATGTCGGTCCACACTTGACAACAAACTAGTTTGGTCCGTCAATCTTACGTATGTTTTGTACTCCCACCCTCTGTACCTGTACACAAATTTTGAAAATTAAATTTATACAACTTTGATTGCAAGTTATGCATCAGTAATTATAATTTTAAAATTTTAAAAATAAAATAAGATAATAAATCAAATTTATTTTTAAAAGTTTTTAAAAAAATTATATCTAATAATTTTTTTAATTATCAAATAAAGTTAAGATTATTTAAATTTAAAATTTCATAAAATATCAAAATTACCTAAGTCCCACGTTAAGTATATTAAGATACTTTATTCAATATATTAAGTTAAAATATTACTCCCTCCATCTCGTTATATGTTGCTCATTTTATATGTCGGGATTGTTCATAACATGAGACAAATTACTAATTTACGTCTAATCTATAAGACAAAATATAGTCATGAGTGATCTTGTTGAATTCGTATTTATGAGTACTTTAATACAGTGAAGTTTTTATATTTAATACTAATATGAAATTCAAGATATTAACGATCAAAAGTGTGCGTTGGCAAACGTGTTCGGAGGAAACAGGAAATATATTTAGAGACGGAGGGAGTACTATTAAGTATTGTACTAAGAACATTTCCAAGGATGCACATCCCTTACCAATTGTAGAGATTTTCTTCCAAAAAAACACTCTCCAACCACTTCTCCCCTTCCCAATATATTTTAGGGGAGAGAAAATAGATCCCTACATGTGAGGATCCAAATATCAGCCCCTATCTTTCTCCACGTCATCTGCTTCCCTTCCCATTGGTTGATTTATTTAAATTTCAAACTTTTAAATTTTAAAAATTAAACTTTTAAAATATAGGGTATCTATATAGGAATTATCATTGGAGTGAAATATAATTTTGATTTCCTATATTATTAATTATTTTAGGGGCTAATGAAAGAGTATATTCTTGGAGATGCTCTAATACAACATGCATCCTCGTCACGTCCCGGCAGCTTTTGGAATTTTTTAAGTTACATCAATTTTATTGTTTTTCTATTTATAAAAATTGGCACATACGTGATTCAGCATAAAACTGGTCCCACTATCCCTTCTTTGTCATTTGTTTTCGGTTTAATGACCTTTTGATCCTTCAAGTTTGCGTAGCTATATCCATAAAGCTCTAAGGTTTAAAGTCGTTCTTTTTTGCCCCTCCAACTTCAGAAATATACCTTTTAACCACTTTACCGTCATCTTTTTAACACAAAACCGTCGCCTTTTAAAGGCCAAAGACGACGGTTTGTGGCTAAAAGGTACATTTTTGAAGTTGGAGGGGCGAAAAGGAATGACTTTAAACCTTAAGGCTTTATGGGTATAACTGCGTAAACTTGAAGGGGCAAAAGGTCATTAAGCCCTTCGCTTTCTTACCGTTTTGTTGCGTATTTTAGTGTTTGTTTTGCTAAGTAAGTGATACACTACTTTTGTTTTTATTTGATTTTAAACCTACTTGAATGAAATTATTGTTAATTTATAAGCAAAATTTTAAAACAATGAAATCTCACGGATGCCATCGTATATTCTTAAGTTGATGGAGGATCTGCTAGCATTGATTAATGAATTGATTAAAATCGGTAATTTTGTACACCACACAAAAATACGATACGAAAATGATACAAAAATTACGGGTTTGGATTGATCTTTGCGATAAACGAACACAAAAATACACGAACATGAAATTACATGGATGAATTTAGTATCAGTTTTGGTTTATCCTTGGGTACATGACACGAAACGAAAATACACGAAATAAATAAATATTTAAATAAATATTTTAAATTATATAAATATATATTATAAATAAATATTACATATTTAACTTTTTTTCAAAATAAATAGAAAATACACGAAAAATACATGAAAAGTACACGAAAGTACATGGTTTTCGTTTCATTTTCGTGTAAACGGAAATATTTCGTGTTCTTTTCGTTTCGTTTCGTGTTTACACAAAATATTTAGTTTCGTGTTCGTTTTAGAATTTGAGTACACGAATTTATTTCGTTTCATTTTCATTTTGACCTCTTGGTACACGAAACATGAAAGTACACGACACGAAGTATTATCAAAATAAATATACGGAATTAGAATTGACAGTAAAAAAAATCTTATTTTAAAATACATGTATAGTCATGTTTTTTTATTAGACAAAAAAAATGATGTCATTTCTTTATCTATTCTCCTCACATTTTTCATTTTTCTTATGAGATGTTAATTATAATTTCGTTAATCTTTTATACTATATTAACTTATAGTCCGTATAAATTACGGGTTACTTTTAAATATTTTTAAAATTATATGATGAAACAAACTAGAGTATAATAATTTATTATGGATATAATTTAATTTTGTAATATTAGTTAATAAATTTATTAATAATAATGATTATTGTTTAATAAATGACATGTATTGTTTAGAATTAATAACATAAAATCTTATTGTAAATTTGTTGTTGATGAAATTCGAAACTTGAACCTTTAGAAAAGGAATTTAAATATAAAATATTACTTAGATCTAACGGTTATGATCTATTTACTAAATATTTAGCGGTCACTATTATTTTAACTGTTCAACTATTGAACAAAACTACTAACAATTATACCCATATTATAGATTAACATAAATTTAGAACAAATTATAACATTATTTTATTTTACCATAATGTTTAACACATTATTATAGCGATAAATTTTTATTTTTATTATATAATATAAATCTATCTATACTATCTATACTATATTATAATAAGCGAATGGGGTTATAATCTGTAGTTTGGTTATTCCCCATTTTTTGTCATCCATCAATCACAATCTATCTATATTATAATAAGCGAAGGGGGTATAATTTGTAATTTGGTTATTCCCCATTTTTTTTCATCCCTCAATCACAATCGTTAAATCATCAACTCAAATAGATCATGACCGTTAGATATAATAATAGTAAATTTGTTATATAAAGAGGTTTAAGGTTCGATTCCTGCCAACAACATACTAATTTATATTTAATACTAAAAATTATTATATACAAAAGATGCAAGGTTCGATGATATGGGCTGAAAGTAAGCCCTAAAAATACATTTAATGTTGCATTAAATGAACCTAAGTTGATCCAAGGTCAAAGCCCAATCGTGAGGCCAAAAACCTTAATAATGATAATAAATTCGTAGCTGTACCATCAGCCAACTAAAATACTCCGTTATTGAGTCTAAAAGGTAACCAAATCATCCTTGGAGTGGCCTCCAAGGAATTTAGCTGTAATACTTACCCACCTTCCACTCGGAAGGATCTAGAAATAGGCCTAAGATGTGTCTTGCCCACCAAGACACCCAATTATACCCTAATTCTAGGGTTCTCAACACCTATATAAGGACCTGCTCCTTCACCAACAGAACTACGTTTTTTGGCTTGATTCTTGATAATTGCAAGATACGTAGGCATCTGGTGAGGACCGAGTTAATTCACGAAACACTAGATCAGCCATTAAAGCTCGAAGCTTCCACAAACTCTAGCATCAAATACGCAATAACTATACCCTAATTTTCATTCCATAACATTTGGCGCCGCCTGTGGGAAGAAGATATCAACCATGGTTCAAACACGAAGAACAGCACCAATCACTACTGAGGCTCTGCCTCTAAGTTCTGCTCCGCCTGCTACTGAACAGGTACCCCCAACAACAGGGGCAATCACTCAAACTCAGGCTTCTCAATCCCCAGGAACGAATTCCCATGCTGAGGGGACGTTACCTATGGTCATCCATCCGGGTCAAGGAACCAGCCACCTTCAGACGTTGGTTTCTCCTTTAGTTGATCCCAATCGCCCGCCACCAGGAGTACAGATCCATACTACAGATCTCCCTAGGAATACCAACTCGATGTATGGTCTGCCCAATTATCCTCCAATTACTCAAGGTCCTGGACCCAGTGGCCACGCCTTGCAGATCCAAGATCGGGAGTATGTTGACTACTCTGGCCCCTATACCGAAGATTCGTCATCTGATGATGATGATCGTGATGAAGCCCCGAGGAGGCGACGTGTTAATAGAGAATCTCGAAGGAGAACTCAAACCATCCATGATGGACCCCCTCTCACAGCTGCTGAGAGAATCAAGGCTCATGAGGCCGAGATTCTAAGGATAAAGGAAGATATTGCAAAGGAACAAGCTAGGTTGAACCAAACTCAACCTTCTCCAACCTCAGGGCCGACGATTCCCATCATAGACTTAGAAAGGTCCTCCAGAAGGCAGAAAAGGGCTGACGCCCCAACCGAAAGAACAACAAGGGTTGAAACCCCTAGGAGCAACCCCAAGGACCTAATGCCGCTTGGGGATCCTGATGACCCTACACCCCCGTTTACTGAGGAGGTGATGAATGTTCACATCTCTAGGAAGTTCAAGATGCCGACGATTAAGGCTTATGATGGAACAGGTGATCCCGCGAACCACGTAAGGACATTCTCGAACATACTGTTGTTGCAGCCTGTAAGTGACACCTTGAAGTGTAGGGCGTTCCCTCAAACTCTGACAGGCATGGCTCAAAGATGGTATAGCCGTCTACCAGAGAATTCAATTGGCTCTTTCAAGGAGCTGAGCACCACTTTTGTTAGCTAGTTCATCAGCGGAAGGGTTCATGAGAAAAGCTCCGCGTCTCTTATGTATGTGGTGCAAGGGAAGAATGAGAATTTGAGAGACTACCTCAAACAATTCACTAAAAAAACACTGAATATCACAAATTTGGAGAATAAGGTAGCCATGGTGGCCTTGGAACATGGAACCACGGATCTCTTCTTTAAGAGGTCGTTGGCAAAACATCCCCCTGAAAACATGGCTGAGTTACAACGAAGGGCTGATAAGTATATCAAAGCCGAGGATAGTATGAAAAAAGAGGCCACAACAGGTAATGGAGGGAATAACAATGATCCCAGGAAGAGGAAGTCGGATCAGGAATACGATACCAAGGACAAGTACCCGCGCGCGGGCAAGGATTTGGACTCGGCTCCTAGAAAAGGGAATCCAGGGCAAAGATTTACGGAATACTCAAGATTGAATGCCCCAAGAAGCCAGATCCTGATGGATATAGAGAAAGATAGAGATGTGAGATGGCCGAAGCCACTAAGGACCGATCCTGAGAAAAGAAATAAGAATCAATACTGTCGATTCCACAAAGACGTGGGGCACGACACTTACGATTGTAGGCAATTGAAGGATGAGATCGAGTTTCTGATCCGGAGAGGAAAGTTGAGTAAGTTTTGCAAGGATGGAAATCAAGGGAACCCAAGGCGAGATTATGATAGGAAGGATGATGATCGCAATCGTAAACCGCAGCCCCGAGGGCCGGTAATAAATATGATTTTTGGTGGCCCAACAGCGGCCGGGACAAGTAGAAACTCCAGGAAGGCGTATGCACGAGAAGTGATGCACATTGTTGGGGAGGCACCAAAACGTGCGAAGATAGAGGTCTCAATTGGATTCGATGATTCGGACCTTGAGGGGGTGAAGTTCCCCCATGATGATCCATTGGTAATCTCCCCGGTGATCGGTAACTCCCAGGTGAAGAGAGTCTTGATAGACAATGGAGCTTCAGTGGACATTCTGTTCCATGATGTCTTTTTGAAGATGGGGTATACTGAGTCTCAATTGACGCCATCAAGTATGCCCATATATGGGTTTAACGGAGTTGAGTCCAAAGTTGAAGGGACGATTCAGCTACCCATGACCATAGGGCAGGAGCCACGGGAGGCCACTCAGATGTTAAATTTCTTGGTTATTAAAGCTACGTCTACCTATAATGCTATTCTAGGAAGAACGGGACTCTATGCTTTTAAGGCGGTTGCCTCCACCTATCATCTAAAGATTAAGTTCCCAACCAGAAACGGTGTAGGAGAAGAGAAAGGAGATCAAAAAATGGCAAGGAGCTGTTATGTGGCCGCACTGAGGCCGGATGGAACTGGGGGGCAGGTCCTCCCAATTGAGGATATGGATGTTCGAGAGGATGAAGAACGAAGAGGAAAACCGGCGGAAGACTTGGTTCCCATACCTTTAGAGTTAGGAGATCTTGAAAAGGTTACTTACATCGGGGCATCTCTGAAAGACCCTTTGAGAAGCGAGTTGATCACCTTTTTGCAAGACAATAGTGATGTTTTTGCATGGACAGTAACTGATATGCCAGGGATAGATCCTCAATTGATAACACACAACCTGAACGAAGATCCGAATAAGAAGGCGTTGAAACAAAAAAAGCGAAATTTTGCACCTGAGAAACAAGAAGCTATAAAGCAGGAGGTTGACAAACTCCTAGAGGCAGGATTCATTGAGGAAATCTAGTTCCCGGAATGGTTGGCCAATCCTGTAATGGTCAAAAAAGCCAATGGAAAGTGGAGGATGTGTATAGACTTCACTGATCTGAACGACGCATGCCCAAAGGACTGTTTTCCCTTGCCAAGGATCGATATGTTGATAGATGCCACGGCTGGGCACAAGATGCTAAGTTTTATGGATGGATTTAGCGGTTACAACCAAATCAAGATGCATAAGGATGATATTCCTAAGGTATCATTCATCACTGACTTTGGTGTGTATTGTTACCTGGTCATGGCCTTTGGATTAAAAAACGCATGAGCTACCTATCAGAGGTTGGTAAACAAGATTTTTGCTCATCTCATTGGAAAAACTATGGAAGTTTATGTGGATGATATGTTGGTGAAAAGCCTATGCAAGGCCGATCACATTGAGCACCTCCGTGAGGCATTTGAAGTGTTGAGACACCATAAGATGATGTTGAACCCAGGCAAATGTGCTTTTGGTGTCGGGTCAGGGAAGTTCTTGGGTCTTATGGTCTCGAAACGAGGAATTGAGGCTAACCCCGACAAGATCAAAGCTATTTTAGATATGGAACCACCTCGTTCCATAAGGGACGTGCAGAAACTGACTGGAAGGATTGCTGCATTGGGGAGGTTCGTCTCCAAATCCGGGGACAAGTGTTTGCCGTTCTTTAAAACACTAAAGAAGGTGAAAAACTTCGAGTGGACAGAAGAAAGCCAAGAAGCCTTTGATCAAGTGAAGAAGTATATGGTTGAAGCCCCGCTGTTGGCCAAGCCAAGTATGGGAGAAATCCTTTATCTCTACTTGGCTATTTCGAATCAAGCTGTGAGTGCGGTATTGGTAAAAGAGGAAGAGAAGGTTCAGAAACCGGTGTATTATGTGAGCAAGGTTTTGCATGGAGCTGAGTTAAATTATTCCACTATTGAGAAGTTTGCCTTGGCATTGGTAACTGCCTCTAGGAAGTTACGGCCCTATTTTCAGGCACACAAGATTGAAGTCCTTACAGGACAGCCATTGAGGAACATTTTGCATAGCCCTAAAGTCAGTGGTAGGCTCATCAAGTGGGCAATTGAATTGGGAGAATTCGATGTCAAATACAAGCCTAGGACGACCATCAAAGCTCAGGCGCTTGCTGACTTCGTGGTTGAATGCACCATTGACAACCAAGAAGTCGGGGGGGCAGGAGATACCTCAGGAAGGCACTAAGGAAGACAAAGAACCCGTGATCGAGGAGAAGGAATTCTGGATGCTCTATTTTGATGGGGCGTTAAAATCAAAAACAAGTGGTGCAGGTCTTGTCCTACAAAGTCCCGAGGGATTTACGATTGAATACGCCCTGAAGCTGGACTTCCCGACAACCAATAATGAGGCGGAGTATGAAGCTCTGATAGCTGGACTTGGTTTGGCAGGAGCATTGAGGGTTAAAAATCTAAAAATTTGTGGAGATTCAAGGCTAGTTGTGGCCCAAGTCAATAGAGAGTTTGAGGCAAAGGATGGAACCATGACCAAGTACTTAAGGTTAGTGAAGGCAGTGATGACTCAATTTGATGAGTGTTACTTGGAGCACATTCTGAGGGAGGAAAACGTCAAGGCCGATGCCTTATCTAAGTTCGCCTCTTCTGAGATAGAGAATTATTCTGGTAGTGTCTATTTCCAAGTTCTGAGAGCCCCCACTATTGATTCAAAGCTGGTAGCACCTATTGGAACTATGGAGTGTTGGATAGACCCGATCAAGATGTATATTGAGATCGGTTGGCTCCCGACTAATGCCATGGAGGCACGAAGATTGTCAGTAAGGGCGTTGAGGTATGCTCTAATTGAAGGGATCCTCTATAAAAAATCCTTTGTGATTCCGTACCTGAAGTGCCTAAGGCCCGAAGAAGCTAAGTCAGCACTAGAAGAAGTATCATTTTAGTAAATTAAAGTTGGAGAAACTGATGTGCCATGCTTTGAAAATGCACGTTTGCCTACAAGGTTATCATTTTAGTAAAAAAGAGAATTATGACACCAAACTAATATTAGGAAAAAGTAAAGGATGGCATACCGAGGCCAAAGCTTGAGCTCCTAGGTGCTCAGCCTCATCCATGTTTCCACCCGTCACGAAATCCTTGTAGTCGATAGGAGTGATTGAGTTCAATGACCAATCCATTGAATGCTTGTGGAGCCAACCACAGAATCCTGCTTCCTAAAGCCCCATGGAGGCCTATACACTATCGATTGGACGTTCACTTGTACAGGACCATCCTCTTCATCAACAGTAACCAAATCTTGCTTCTGCACTTTGTGTGGACGTAGAAAAGATGGCTCGCTAGATTTGCCCCTTGTGTCAAGGGCCCTCTTCGCTCTTCTCATACGAGCAGTTTCCTCCTCACCAGGATCCGTTTCTCGCATGATTTTCATAACAGCTACACACAATAATAAATTAAAACGTAGCGAGAAACAAAGTAAACTCACAAAGGAGTGGAAATTACCTAAGTCAGAAACAGCAGAAAGGCCAACGGCCCCAAGAGACTCCTCATTGATGAGGTCCCAACACACAGTTTCACCATTGTCTTTGGTTAGCTCATCGTAAGCCACTTGCTCCTCAGAGTTGAGAACTATTTTGTTGGGGTTGCCATCGGCCACCTTACCAAAAGAACTTCGAAAAAGGGTGCCCCAATCACCCCCTTTCCAGACCAAGTACATAAATTCTTCTTTCCACTTAGGGTTGTTGTCGACAACCGAGTGGCCGTTAAAGATGTGTGGAATTTTAGGGCGTTGTCTAACGTAGACCCACCCCAGTTGAACAGAAGAGCTATTATAGAATTGAAATATTTTCCTAAACAAAGGAACAGAAAGAGGGAATTTTTTCCTAAGGCACAAAACCATGAAACACAAAATGGATCGCCAGGCATTGGGTGGAAGTTGACATGGGCTGACTTGAACGTCGGCCAAAAGTTTGGGGATAAACTCATGAAAAGGGAACCTAAGCCCAGCTATAAGGGCGTCTCTAAAAACACATAGCCCATTGGGCCTCCAATGACAAGGCCTATCGCCAGGCCCAGCCTTAACAAGTCTATATGGAGTTTTAATTTCATATGTTTTGTTATAATTTTTAATACATCCTCATCATGAAATTTGTTACAACAGTTATAAACATCTAAATCAGCTAATGAAGGATAATCATCTCCGCGCATGTTGATCATTTCAGTTAAACTCATGTAAGAAGAACGAATTTCGATATCGTTACCTCTTTTCGAAGCAGAATTCATCTTCAAAAGGCGCTGTGCTGATTTGTCCGCCATTAATCTTCAAAGTATGAATGCTTAAAGCCCAGAAACCTTAATAAAAGAAATGAAGATGAAACAAAAGCCCAGAAAATCTTCAAAGAAACCCAGAAACCGACAAAAAGTCGCCGGAGAACGGTGGGATTGCTGGAAAAAATCGCCGGGAATCGCCTTAATTTGAGAGAAATAACTAAGAGAAATTTTAGAGGAAAGTAGAGTGTGTTAGAGTGAAGTGAGAAATGAATCTCACTCTACTCTTTTATAGGGATTTCGCAACTGGCTAATAGTCGGTTGAAATTCCAAGGAACCAGTAATAGCCGGTTAAGGCCCATTGAGAGGCCCATAGGCCCAAAAACAAGAAGGATCTAGAAAGTCTCGAAGTAAATAAAAGGGAATATGGATTAATTTAAAGTTAAAAGAAAATGGGATAGGCCCAATAGGCCCAGTATTGCAGCCATAATTTTACTGGTATCACTAGGCTATCAGTTAAAAGCCAATAAGGCCCAAAAAGATTAGTAGGCCCAATTTGTGTCCAAATTGCATTTATTCGACCAGGATCCTGATCGAAATGTCGACCAGGAATCTTGGTCGAAATGAGCTAGACCAGAGTGTCCAAATTGCATTTATTCGACCAGGATCCTGATCGAAATGTCGACCAGGAATCTTGGTCGAAATAAGCTAGACCAGAATGTCCATATTGCATTTATTCGACCAGGATCCTGATCGAAATGTCGACCAGGATCCTGATCGAAATGTCGACCAGGAATCTTGGTCGAAATGAGCTAGACCAGAGTGTCCAAATTGCATTTATTCGACCAGGATCCTGATCGAAATGTCGACCAGGAATCTTGGTCGAAATGAGCTAGACCAAAGTGACAAAATGGCATTTCTTCGACCAGGATCCTGATCGAAGTGTCGACCAGGAATCCTGATCGAAGTGCCATCGACTAGAGTGACAAAATGGCATTTCTTCGACCAGGATCCTGATCGAAGTATCGACCAGGAATCCTGGTCGAAGTGCCATCGACCATGATGACAAAATGGATGTATGTCGACCAGGATCCTGATCGAAAATTCGACCAGGAATCCTGGTCGAATCTTGTGAAGATTTTTGCTGATTCTCTTTGAAGGAAAATAATTTTCTTTTAAAAAAAAAATTATTATGCACAATTGTGTGATAATTGATATGTCAACGAATGAATGAGGGAAAATACTCGTGAGTATAAGAAAAATACAAGGACATTACTTGTAATTTCTTTGTAAATATATTTGTTTAGCCTCGAATAAGGCAAGTCGTCGCAAATGTGTAGGTCGCTCCACACTTTGCACTCAAGACGATACATGTGAAACACTAGTGTACATAGACTTCTTAACTTCAATGAAAACCTGATCAATTTTCTTAGAAGTTGGGGGGCAAATGATATGGGCTAAAAGTAAGCCCTAAAAATACATTTAATGTTGCATTAAATGAACCTAAGTTGATCCAAGGTCAAAGCCCAATCGTGAGGCCCAAAACCTTAATAATGATAATAAATTCGTAGCTGTACCATCAGCCTACTAAAAGACTCCGTTATTGAGTCTAAAAGGTAACCAAATCATCCTTGGAGTGGCCTCCAAGGAATACAGCTGTAATATTTACCCACCTTCCACTCGGAAGGATCTAGAAATGGGCCTAAGTTGTGCCTTGCCCACCAAGACACCCAATTATACCCTAATTCTAGGGTTCTCAACACCTATATAAGGACCTGCTCCTTCACCAACAGAACTACGTTTTTTGGCTTGATTCTTGATAATTGCAAGATACGTAGGCATCTGGTGAGGACCGAATTAAGTCACGAAACACTAGATCAGCCATTAAAGCTCGAAGCTTCCACAAACCCTAGCATCAAATACGCAATAACTATACCCTAATTTTCATTCCATAACATTCGAATTTTTTCAATAACATATTAAAATCAATATTTATAATATTATATTACACTATAAACAAATTATAAAAATTTAAAAGTAACCTGTGCTTTGCACGGACCATATTTATATTTAATACTAAAAATTATTATATACAAAAGATGTAAGGTTCGAATTTTTTCAATAACATATTAAAATCAATATTTATAATATTATATTATACTATAAACAAATTATAAAAAATTTAAAGTAACTCATGCTTTGCACGGACCAAAAACTAGTATAACATTCTGGAAAAAAGTTTTTTTTTGATAATTGAACACACACGTTAGGAGTCGAACTCTTGACTTCTCTTAGAAAAGCCAAGATCTCGACCACTGCACCAACCTTTTGTTCGTAAAAAAAAGTTTATAAAGCATGTTAAAAGAAAAGAGTGTATTTTGATAAAGTTTTATATTAAGATTCGGATGATCAGGTTATGCGTTCACATAGTAATCCTCTTCTCTAA
Organism: Kitagawia praeruptora; assembly: GCA_037693485.1. NCBI lineage: Eukaryota > Viridiplantae > Streptophyta > Magnoliopsida > Apiales > Apiaceae > Kitagawia > Kitagawia praeruptora. The sequence goes on along the minus strand of CM075344.1, from coordinate 159,899,721 downwards.
AAAGTAAAAATAATATTTATTTTTTTAGGGGTGGTGGTGTAGCTAATGTGTTAAATGAGGACTATGCCTTGTCGAACCACCAAGATTTGATTTTTCCCTACCGCATGTATACTAAAATAATAGAATCATTATGGGAAAAAAAATATTTTTATAAAATATTTGTCAAAAAAATGTTGTAAAATAGAAAGACGTTGAAGAATAACACGACAAAATTAATTAATTATATATATTTTGTAATTTCAATTTCAAAATTATTTTCATATATACAAAATTATGAGAACTTGTTTGAAATATTAGTCCAATTAATAATTGTTTATACTAGTACTATAAATTGACAACATCTAATAAATTCGGATGATGGAAATCACATACATGATAGAACTAAACAAGTGTATTTCAGTTTGTAGGTTTTTCAAAGTTGGGCAAGAATAGCCGAGCAAAAGTTTTCGTCTCAAAAAAGTGGGAAACAAGCCCAGTATTTTAGAAAAGCCCATAACTACAGGTCGAATGGGGCGGTCACCTTTAATTACTGAATATGAACACTGGGTTGGGTATTGTTCCAATAGATGTCTAGAGTATGGCTCAAAAACATCGCAACAAGAACCAATGGACTAGTAGCCCGATTAGAGCTTAATAAGTAACCCAACACCACCTAACAACCCAATCATATTCAGGCCCGAAATCCAAGTTCACTATCCTAATCCAGCTCCGATCACTGAACAAGTGAACAATTTTTAATTTTTTTTTATCATATAATCCGCTGACCAACTTTCGTGCATCTCGACTAATCTAAAGAACGATTAGCACACTCCGAATATGACAATTCACTTACTTTCGTCGCTCTTGCTGGGAGCAATCTTCGCCCTCTTAGCTCCCTTAGCAATAAACTTGAACATTGGCTGATTTAGGAAATTCAAGGATTCAACATACCGAGAACATTCTTTTTTTTGTTACTCTTTCTCTTATCAAACAAACTCCTATATCTATCTTGATGTTGATACTAGAAGCATAATTGACATTAAATTCATGATGGGTCCATTTTGGAGAAATTTATTGGACCGATTCTTGAGCCCAATGACCAATGACCCATTGGACTTTCTAAACAATTATGATTAAGATATTGTGTTTTGGAGAAGTATATTGGACCGTCTCCCGAGCCCAATGACTAATGACCCATTGGACCTTTTAAACAAGTATGATTAGGATATTGTGGCGGTTCAACAATGACGTCATCAGTCTTGGACTACAAGAAACCTAATATTATTATGGATCGAATATACGAGGAACTTACCATGAAGGCATGAATAGGTAATTTGCTCCTAAAGAATAGGAGAATGGGCCTAAACAGAGGTCAATACGAAAAAGAACCACGTGGGCTTGATTCTTTATAAAAGGATACGTAGGCACCTTGAGAAGGGATCGGAAAAACTCTAACCTCATAGAGAATTACTCTCAAGAGCAGTCCCAAATATCTAAAACCCTAATTGTGTTCTTAAAACCCTTCTCTATCCGAATACCCGATTATAAATCTAATCTTGGAGCTAAGTCCTTGACGAAAATTGGCTTCAACATTTGGCATCGTCTGTGGGAATCGTTCAGAGAAAATAGAAGAAGATTCATTAGTCACCGTTAAAATATCCGAAAGCAATCACCAATGGCTCGTCAAACATCCTACCAAACTCCTATTCGTATCTACAATCCATTCGGCAACTTTACTATCGGCGAAACATCACAACGTGTCAGATCTACCATCACCCGAATCGTCGTTGACAATGACGGTCGTGCAATCCCTATAGACAGAGCTTTTGATGATGGACATCGTCATCAAGGTGAACAACAACCCCCTATTAGGGATGCAAAAAATATCCTCTTGGCATTAAGAGTCAGATCCAATACTCAAGATAGGAGAGAAGATACACCCCTAAGGGGACGAAACCCTGAACTAGAGTTCAATCGAACGTCAGGCGACATGAATCGAGAAGCATCGGATGCAAGACAGCGTGAAATTGTAAGGCTCCGTGATGAAGAAATCCAGAGGAGAATTAGAGAATTGGAATATCGTGAAAGCGAACTAGCCGATGAACGACGCCGACTTCGAGAGAACCTAGGCGGAACATGATCGACGATCTCCCGCAGGTGACCGATCACCAAGGAGGAGAAGGTCTAGATCCAGGGATTGGTATCACACAGCACCTGGCGGATCACCTCCTCGTAGAGGCACTCCACCCCGTGATAATGATGATCGTTGAAACAATGGTAGATGGAATAATGGAGGCCACGGTGGAGGGCATGGTAATAATGGTGGAGGTCGTGGAAGTAACAATAATGGTGGTTATGGGGACGATGACGATGATTACCATCATCGACATGATGATTACCAAAGGAGAGGTAATGATGAAGATCATAGAAGGAATGGGTATGATGCTGATGGTAGAGGCTATAATAACAACCAATCTGGTGAAGCAACTCTTTTACGGGAGCAATTGGAAAAGTTGGAAAGAAAGATGCAAGGAGGAGGAAACGAAGATTACTCAACAGAATCACCATTGATAAAAAATATCAGAGACTATGTTCCAAAGGTTGGTCATGCAACCCCAAAGATGACTTATTACAATGGAAAAACTGATCCTTATGAGCATGTGACCCAATATGAGAGGCATATGAAGTGTGCTGGCCATGATCAAATTACCATGTGTAACATGTTCGAAGTTTACTTGAAAGATGGAGCGCAAGGTTGGTACCGGACTCTTCTCCCCAATTTAATCTATTCCTATGAACAACTAAGGCCTAATTTTTGAAGCATTATAATTACAATAGAAGGATCGGCCAGATGTCAGCTTCTCTTAACAATGTGAAACAAAGATCCGATGAGTCTTTAACATATTATATGAAGCGTTATAAGCAAGAATGTGAAAAGGTGTCATCGTTGGATGAAAATCAAGCTATGGGATTCTTCTACAGTGGTCTAGACAACAAGAGAAGCAGAAAGTTGTTGAAATCACTATTTGAATTTCCTCCTGCAAGCTTGAACGACATGTACACCATAGCAGAAAACATACGCCGAAGAGAAGAAGCCCATGGCACAGGAAGCCCGAAACTGATGTAGTACTATCAATAGCTTATCATCGGCATCATCATTATCAGATAAGTTTAAATAAATTGATGTTGATAAGCTTATAATCTATCTATTTCAGTAGGACATATATTCTCATATATATTTGGATTTTCTTCTTGTTAATAATGCTATATGAGATAATTATTAATAAAATTTCAATTTCTTTCATAAATGTTGATATGCATATGGGATTTATTGTTATGATATAACTTGGTGGTTTAATTTTCTTAATGACAAGCCATTGGGGACTGAAAAATTATCCAACCCAAACAAGTGTTCACCGATGGTCACTGGGGGCAACAAATTCGATGGACTCCCGAATAAGTGACCAATCGTCAAACACTTAGGGGCATTAAACTGATCTAGTCCTAAACTTGTGACCTATCGACAATCAACTAGGGACAAAATTTTGACAAGTCCCGACTTATGATCTATCGACACTCACAAGACTCGTGACCCATCGGCAATCAATTGGGGATAAATATCAATTCATTGTCCCAACTTTGATTTGTCGACAATCACTTGGGGACAACGGAATCTTCGATCCCAGACTAGTGATACACCACTTCAAAATAGAAGTACTGCATCACTTTGGGTGGAAGGAGATGTAGGGTCGGATATACGCTTTAGTGCGAAGCTATGATGGTCCACCCGCCAACTTTTAAAGTTGGGAGATGAGAAAGTGGTGATCTACAGTTTTTTAGATTTAACATTTTATAGATCACAGAGTATATCTCATCGTTGCACAATCCGAACCAAGGGTACTATTATGAACCTTTGAGGATTGGATGCAGAAGTTGAACCGAAAAATTGCGATTTATGCTATGATGGTTTGGCCAAACAATACAAGATAGGTAAGAAGTCTTAACAAGACTAAACGTGTACCTACAGAATATATGAAGAAAATTATCTCCATCGATTTCAAGATAAAGGCTCACTTTTGATATGCACCTGAAACTTAAAGAGCCTAATCATATAATGCTTCTTATCAGATGAGACCAATGGGTTTAGTGATTTTTATCAGATAAAACCAATGGCTTGTCGTTGCCCTTTTTCATCTTTGATATTTCTTCTTGAAGGTCTTTGACATAGTGGATGAAGACTTGGTTACAATGATTCTTATTATTGAAAGGAGTAAGATCTCAAATCGAAAATAGGTAGAACTAATGACTTGTTGGATATGCTAGTCATTGGAAACAGCTAAAACCAACGGCTTGTTGGATGTGCTAATGCCAAATACAAAAATGAGTTACTCCAAATACCAATAACTGTAGCAATTAACGGGGGACTGCTTAATCACATGGATTGAACTGATCAAGAACCAATGACCCATTGATTTACAAGAATACCAAAGCGCCTACCTCCAATTGCTAGAAGGAAATTCTCATCTCGAAGACTCGTTGGTTTTCGACATAATCAAAGGCTTTTGTTGTTTATAGCTGAAAGTTTGTTAGTTTCATGCAAGACCGAAGGCTTTTGTTTATAGCCAAAGACCCGTTGGTCTCATGCAAAATCGAAGGTTTTGTTTACAACCTAAGACTCGTTGGCTTCAATACTAGTGACCTCCGGATTCAACACTAGTGACCTATGGTTGTCTCCGAATTCAACACTGGTGACCTGTGTCTATGATTTGATTACATCAAATCCAACAACATTTATTCACCTCCCATACGCGAGTTCATTGTTGTCCTCGTTGGTTTGCTGCATTACCGAAGGCTTTTATGTGCAACTGAAAACTCATTGGTTCTGCGAGTAACCAAAGGTTAACATGTAAAAGACAATATTGAAGACCAGACTAGATAATATTTTTCGAAGCCTTTGTCTCCGATAAATATTGGGGACTTGTTGATATTAGAAGCATACTTGACATTACATTCATGATGGGTCCATTTTGGAGAAATTTATTGGACCGATTCTTGAGCCCAATGACCAATGACCCATTGGACTTTCTAAACAAATATGATTAAGATATTATGTTTTGGAGAAGTTTATTGGACCGTCTCTTGAGCCCAATGACTAATGATCCATTGGACCTTTTAAACAAGTATGATTAGGATATTGTGGCGGTTCAACAATGACGTCATTAGTCTTCGACTACAAGAAACCTAATATTATTATGGATCGGATATACGAGGAACTTACCATGAATAAGTAACTTGCTCCTAAAGAATAGGAGAATGAGCCTAAACAGAGGTTAATATGAAAAAGAACTATGCAGGCTTGATTCCTTATAAAAAGGATACGTAGGCATCTTGAGAAGTGATCGGAAAAACTCTAACCTCATAGAGAATTACTCTCAAGAGCAGACCCAAATATCTAAAACCCTAATTATGTTCTTAAAATCTTTCTTACTATCTCTATACGAATACCCGATTATAAATTTAATCTTGGAGCTAAATCTTTGACGAAAATTGGTTTCAACACTTTGACAAAATCCGTTTTATCTCTCCCTCTCTTGTAAAAGATGGGACTATGTTTAATTTCTTTTCATTACATTTTGTGATATCTCTTATGACCACCTTGAAGAGTTTTTCTCAGCTTAAATTGCGTAAGCTCCATCCAGAACATAAAAGTCTCAAGATAGTTATCCTGTTCAAGTTGGCAATGCCATCTAACAAATACTACAAAACTATCCTAACTGATATGACAGGTGAAGGATTCACAGGAAAAATGATTAAAACTTCATCCCACATTTATACGCTTTATAGTGGAAAATGTAACACCAGTGTCATTTTCAAACCTGAATATCGTTTGTTTCACAATTCACAATTTCACATAATGTATGTATGCCTGGCCTGCCATGAACACAAAAAGTTAAAAGAAAGTTTGTGCACTGTAGTTTGAGATAACCTCAACCCCTGTTGGAAAAAACCAATAGAGAAATCTAACAAAGTTTTGCTGGCCGCCAGCTCAAAGGGTTTTGTTTCATTCCCTGCATACATTCATTTTTTTAAATATGTCTCCTGACACCTCTTCATCCTCGTTTGTATTTATCCCCATTTTCGTTCCGATTCTCATTCTCGTCGACATCAACCATTCGGACCATTCGGGTTCCCATTTTCGGTCCATATGGTAAATTATTGTGTATTTTTTTCATAACTATTAAGTGTATAGAAGGACAAATAAACAAGTTTACTATTTTAATAATTCCGTATAGAACCAATTTTTGCATACCTAGACTAATCTTACCAGAAAGGTAGGTTCATCATGCATGAATGGTAATTGGCATGGATATCTCGACCACATGGGCTGTAGTGCAATATAAATGTATCTCTATGTAGCCACCCCACCATGCATGTACATGTCTCCTTCAAGTAACATACTACTGTACATTTTTGGCCCACTTTACTAGTCATTTTATCTTCCCTTAATTCTCTCATTAATTCTACTTTTTTAAGAAAATAAAAAGAAATGCTAAATATGAAAAATAAGTGTCACTATCACAAGTGTTACAACCTTATCCTAAAGGACCTCAGCCTCTTTCTTATTTGCTACATAGTACTAAAATAATTTCCCCACCCTATCCACAACTCCCTAGTAAAACCTTCCTAAATTAATAATTAATTAATTAATTAATTTTTTAAGATAATAATTTTTTACAATTTTAATTTGGAATCAGTTCAAAAAAGGATGAATGTCCAAAATATCCATTTTTCAATAAAATTTGACCAAAATATCCATATTGAATAAATAGTACCTAAAATACCCACCAGGATACTTATCAGGTGATACTCCAGTGAATAAGGAGTATTAGGGTGGTACTCGTAAGAAGTATCATCCCATTTGGGTGGGTAAAGAGTATCTGTATAGGTATTTTAGGCAGTGGTTTTTGAAAATAGGTATTTTAGGCAAATACACATCCCAGAATGGGTATTTTGGGTATTCTTTCTTCAAAAAGTAATCAATTTTGATAGAATAATAAAATAATAATTTTTACGAAAAACTTCATTTAAATTTATAATCTCAATAATATTATAAATTAATAATTATTTTGTAATCATAAAAATTTATGTATTACACTTTTGTAATATATAAATGGGAATTTCCCAAAAATGCTAGGTTTAAAGTTTCTATTTACAAAAATACCATATCCTTTAATTAATTACAATTTTACCAACTTAAGTTTCAAAATTATAAAAATACCAACCCTAACTTTAACCCTAACCCTTCCCCTCCCCTCTTCTATTCATTCCGCCGCCTGTGTGTACCTTTTTTTTTTTTAAGGGTGCTATTTGGGTTCCATGGTCCTGCAGGGACATATTCAACCAAATGTAACCACATTCAACCAAATGCAACCACATTCAATTTTTATTTTTTATTTTTTATTTTTTATTTTTTTTTAAGAAAGGGTGCTATTTGGGTTCCATGGCCCCGCAGGGGCATATTCAACCAAATGTAACCACATTCAATCAAATGCAACCACATTCAACTTTTATTTAAGGTGGGTGATTTTGGTGGATTTGGGTTGCATGGCCCCGCCAGGGCAATATTCAACCACATTCAACTTTTTTTAAGGTGGGTGATTTTGGTGGATTTGGGTTGCAAGGCCCCGCCAGGGGCAATATTCAACCAAATGCAACCACATTCAACTGGTTGCATTCAGTTGCTGATTTCAAGTTCCATTTTTCATTTGTCATTTTCGACCTCATTTTTTAACTCTAATATATATATATATATATATATATATATATATATATATATATATATATATATATATATCAAATGAGACCCCTCTTATAATGAGACTCTCTCTTATAATGAGTCCCCCTCATATTTCTTTTATTCTAAAGGGCCCCGCCAGGGGCACCCAATACGAAAAAGTCTTATAATTATATCCTCTATCCATTCATCAAAAAAAAGTTCTAAAATTTTTTTTTTTTTAAAAAAAAAAACTGCTGCCACATCATCAATTTTTTTTGAAAAAAAATATTTTTTTTAAAATTTTTTTTTGATGAATAATTAGAGGTTAGAATTATAAGACTTTTTTTATATTGGGTGCCCCTTGCGGGGCCCTTTAAAATAGATGAAATATGAGGGAGACTCATTATAAGAGAGGGTCTCATTATAAGAGGGGTCTCATTTGAGCACCTCCCTATATATATATATATATATATATATATATATATATATACTAGAGTTCAAAAATGAGGTCGAAAATGACAAATGAAAAATGGAACTTGAAATCAGAAAATTAGTTGCATGTGGTTGCATTTAGTTGAATGTGGTTGCATTTGGTTGAATACGCCCATGCGGGGCCATAGAACCCAAATAGCACCCTTCTTTAAAAAAAAAATAAAATTGGAATGTGGTTGAAAATGTGGTTGCATTCAACTAGTTGCATTAAGTTGCTGATTTCATGTTCCATTTTTCATTTGTCATTTTCGACCTCATTTTTGAACTCTAATATATATATATATTAGAGTTCAAAAATGAGGTCGAAAATGACAAATGAAAAATGGAACATGAAATCCGCAATTTAGTTGCATTTAGTTGAATGTGGTTGCATTAAGTTGAATATTTCCCCTGCGGGGCCATGCAACCCAAAATAGCACCCACCTTAAGTAAAAAAAAAAAAAAAAGAAGTCGCCGACTTAGATGGATCAGGAGGAGAGAGAAAGTGAGGGAGGAGGGGGACCTAGTATTTTTGCAATTTTGAAACTTAAGTTGGTAATATTACAAATAATTATTCTTAGCAAAAGTAAATGTGCAACAATTTACTTTTTTCTATATATTTATGAAAAAAGCCCTATAAAAATTTAGCATTCTTAAAATTTAAATTTATATGAAATTCATCCATAATCTTTATTTTTGCGTCCAAAATTTTGAATGTGATGTTTTCGTATTGCACTAAAAAATTACATGCAATAGAATTCTAAAATTATTAATATTATTTTTAATATCATATGAATATGCATGAATTTTTACTTTCGGTCTTGCGAATTCACAAAAAGTTTGTAAACTAATGTCCATTGAATTAATTAAATTAAGTATAAAATATAAATTATATAATTAATTTTATTTAAATTTGTATAAATAAAAACTTATTGTATTTGATATTATTTTTTAAATTAAAAATTATTAATTTATCAATTAATTAATATCTTTCTAAGTTAATAAAATTTTTCGATCCTAATTATATTAATTTATGAAGTTTTTACTGCATGTCTCTTTAATTTGGTACGAATTCTCTTAGCTGCCTGGTCGGTCTATCTATAACTCTTGTACTAGTACTACAGTTTACATACATATGGAGTTATACATACCGTGATGGTCTAAAATACTCTATCTCCAATTTTCATGATTTTGTCTCTTTTATTTTAAAATTTTGGTTTAAAATATTCCACAAATATAACATTTTGATCTACGCAATAGGTGACATGCATTTTTATCTGTTGTATCAAAGGTTCTAAAAATTCCCAATTTAACTGATTAATCCTCCGTAAGGTAACCAACTGATTCGATTTTTGAAATTCGATTAATCCTGTGAATTTATTTAAAATGATATGTTTAATTGTAAATTAGACTAATATATTAAATATTATTATAATATCCGATTAATACTCGAATTAATCTTTCCGATTAATCCCCGATTCCCCGATTAATCTTAAATCGGTACCTCAACTGATTTATACCGATTACCACTTTTACAGCCATGGTTGTATCAGGTTCTAATGCGACATTTCATGTACATCAACATGGCTGATACGGCAAGCCCTATTCATAAATATTCTTGATGCGTCATATACATGTACGTGGTACGTATTAGGTGGAAATTTTTAAAAACTTGATATTATGGGATATGGCAGATGAAATGTTACGATAGAGATAGTGAAGGACCTTCTTTCTTTATAATGGTCCATTTTGAAATATTTCTCTTATATGTACCAGCAAGTTAAAAATTTCTAAAAAGTTACAAGTGTAGTTCGAGACTTAAATATAGATTCCAGTTTGATTTGATTTTTCACTAATATAATTCAAACACTTATTCCTTGAGTAATTTGAAATCGACATTACGTATTCCATTCGTTATGAAAAATTGAAAACATACTAGAATTAACAAAAAATGAAGCGTAAACAAGTGTAGTTTCAAATAATTGGACCCCAAAATTTGGTGAATTAGCTGCTGTATTATATTGGGTCTACAGTGAAAGGATTATTGGTCCCCATGCATGGTTGTAAAAATCGGTAATCGGTATAAATCGGTTGAGGTATCGATTTAAGATTAATCGGGTAATCGGGGATTAATCGGAAGGATTAATCGGAGTATAAATCGGATATTATAATAATATTTAATATATTAGTCTAATTTACAATTAAACATATCATTTTAAATAAATTCATAGGATTAATCGGATTTCAAAAATCGAATCGGTGGGTTACCTTACAGAGGATTAATCGGGAATTAATCGGCTAAATCGGGAATTTTTAGAACCATGGTCCCCACGGACATTATATTTTTTTTTTTCTAATTAACCACAGACATTATCTTTCACTTGTCACTCAACAATGAAAGATGGTTAGATAGCGAGTTCATTGCGCACCCACTCATCAATCACTATTACTTTTCTCCAAACCAACTAAACTTTACTATTACATTAAAATCTCGATAAATAAATATTCGATAAAAGAATAATTTTATTAAATAAATAATTTTTTCTGGTCCCGACATAATAGAGATAATGTATTTTTGACCTCAATAAATGAATAATTTCAATTAATGAATAAAATTTTTCAAGCCCGAACATATTCATTTATCGAGGTTTAACTGTATTATATCGTCCTCCTAAAATTTTTTAAGTTCAAAATTCGAGTTTTCCAACTCAAAAATCAGTAATTAAATACAATCGTATATACATGCCTTTTTAACTACCCTACATGAAAACAAATAAATTTAGGTCAAATTTAAACTGAGGTAAGTTAAATAATTTATACGATAATAAACTTGCGAATAATTTATTCGTATGAAAAATTTAATATATTTTCTTTACACATAGTTGAGGAGAGGAAAAGTTTTCCAAAAATTTAAATTTGGATCATCAATTGATCCAAATTCTGATCGATTCAGCAATGTGATCCAAATTATTATTTACATATTATATTACATAAATTTATATTAAACTTTTTTTTCTTAAAATTTAAATTTATAGTATTGTAATTTTTATTTTATGCATATAATGTATTTTTATTTAAATTTTGATGAAATATGTTTTTCTCATTATTATAAATTTTATTCCAAAAATTAAATTTTATGAACTATTAATTACATTCTATTATTAATTTAAGTAATTAAAAAATCACAAAAAAAAATTTAAATTTAATAAATTAAAAAACATAAATAACAAATTTATTATTTTAATATTAAACCAGTTGATTAAAATTTGGATAAGTGAATAATATTGCTAATCACCATTTTGATCATTAGTGGAGAAAAATATGGGATAATCTACTTCAAATTTGGATCTGTGGATCAATACTGAATTTATTCAAAGAGGCCGAAAGCAGATAGGTACTCTCTAGATAGATTGGTACTACAAAAAAAAGTACTCTCTAGATAAATTATAATAAAAAGAGAGAAAAATGGATCTGAGATTATCCTCAATATTTTGAGATTATAACACAAATCACCTATAAATTAAGTGGCACGTAGAATATTTTTGTAAATATTATTTTTTTTATCAATAAATTTACCTAAACATCCCTAAATATATATTTAAAAAGCTTTTAAGCTCAGTATAATCTAATTTCAAAAAAAAAAAAGCTCAGTATAATCTGATCAAGATAAACGCTTATCAAGGGTTTGTCCTAAGAGGCAGAAAGCAAATAGGTACTCTTTAGATAGATTGGTACTACAAAAAAAACAAAGTACTTTCTAGATAAATTATAATAAAAAAATAATATAATCTAAATCAAGGATGAACGCTTATCATCGCTTACTGTAAAAACACGTATCATAAAAAAAAAAGAAAAAGATTTTGATGTAAAAGCAGAGGATTCAATTCTTTACATATTGTAAAAAAAAATTACAGTACAATTTATTAACAACAATCGTTTAGTAATGACCATCTACCTAAATAAATTAGTCCAAATCATAAATTTAACCTTCTTTGTTTTTAATATGTACTTTCTATTATTTTGCTTTATATAAATCTCTTAAAAAACCATTAAATTTAATTTTTTACTGCAATAGTTCTTTTGGACTTTAGTACAACTTCTAATTTCAAACTTTCGGACAACTTGTAATTTGGATTTATGTATAGGTGTTGTTGGAGGAATTTCGTAACAATACAAAATCGGAGGGATGTTGGAATAGTAGAGCGAAAATATGAAAATGTGGTTGTTTTAGGGGAGTAGGGCTTATGAAAAAAAGAAGAGACTGGACTTGGCAGGTTTCTCGATTTATCTCGGGTATCGGTTGCCAGGCTATCGATCGCCATATGCCAAGATGCCTTGTACCTATATTTATATAGGAGTACTTATGTTTATATAAGATCAAGCCCACCCACGTAATTCTGTGATTATTGATTTTATCTGATTTAATTTTATCGTTGTGATATCTTCCTGATTTGAAGAATATTGTTTGAAGATATTTTCCGTAATTGATTGATTGAGATTGATTATTTCCTCGTTTAAGGGAGAGAGGATATTTCTTAGGCTTATAATTATTAATCTGAATTAATAATTAATAATTATTAAAAATTTGAAAAATTATTAGACATGCAAAAAATATGGCATAACAAGTTAAAATATTCTGCCAGTAACTTCTGCAACCAATAATAGCAGTGTAAATTTTAATATGTACACAAAATATCCTCTAGGCCTGAAAAGGCCATTTTAGGTTTCCGGTACCGCCTTAACTAATACTACTATATATACACAGTCCGCAACAAAAGAAACGCAGCTCATAGTACCGTTACAAGAGGACCTCGTTCTGCTGTGGACATAACTGACAGCCTACTAGGTCTCGGCTGAAACGAACCACGACGCTTTTGGCTATGAGACGACGGTCGAATCAACGCAGCTAGCGCTCGTTTCACCAAATCACCTTCTACTGTCCCAATTCGAACCAGTGAGTTTGTCATGGCTGATCTCCGTGCATTCAGCCTGTTTGTCGGGTACGATGATGAAGTACCTTGATTCGACGAATTATTTTTGTGGAGGCTGCAACGAAATGAACCTGGATGATTTGTCGGAGAACACATGCACGTACGCTTCTTGTCGTTTCGCATTGAAATATTGTTACTAGATTTTTTTACCACCTGGTTACGAGATGTTGCGGAGATTGCCCTACTTGGTGACCCTGCACGGTCCATCGAGAATCGAACCGAGGACGAGGGAGAATTAGATGATCCGTATAAATTTACTCGCGTTGGCGATGTTGATCGAAGAAATTTTGATGGACTAGACGAAAAAGCCGAAGATGAAGAAGAAGCGAATGACGAGTAAAATTTTCCCGAAGGAGATTGAGAACGAAGAACAGGTCCATTGTATTTTCTTGATGAGGCCGCCATTTTCGGGTGAATTATAAATTTAATTTTTGGTAGATGGAAGGGGAGAAGTTTGTGTGTTGTTTTTTTAAAAGATGAGTATTTGGTGTTTGATTTGGCAAACATAGCTTAAATGAAGCTATGTATTTATAGATTTGAAATGGTTTGTCGTTAACTAGAGTTAAATATTAACCATGGTTAAATATTAACCATGGTTAAATATATCGTAAACTATGGGTTTGAGCATGAGAAAAAGGAAAACAGAGGCGTTAAACTAACGGCACATCATGGTGGGGGAGTGTAGTGTGTTACCACGTATCTTATTATTGCATGGTGACACACACTGTATGGTTTACACGTAGAAAGGTGTCACTAAATTAGTATGTATTGGACTCATCTATCAGTTGTGCCAAGATTAAAAAATTTGAAGTGATTCGATTTCTAGAAAATTTAGTACTTTGAATGTATATATACTATTTTCATTGTCGATATGTGGCATAATAAAAAACAGATCCAGATTCTTGATAAACGATGATATAATTATTTGTACATGTAAAACTTTTGTGCAAGATAAAAAATATTCTCGAATACTAAATTGTCATTATATAATTATTGATTATATAATTAGAATTAAAAACTATGAAGACCAATTTTTTTAGCGGAGATCGGAGACCATATATTAATAAAAATATTACAAAAATTTATTCATTGAAAATCATGTTCTATGAAAATCAGTACTGCATTTATTTCATTGAAAATCTTGAAAATCATATACTCCCTCCGTCCCGGCAGGAAGTTTACATTTGCTTTTAGCACAAAGACCAAGAAAAATGAATAAAATAAGTGAAGTAGTGGATGTAATAGTGATTTTATTGTTAAAATAAGTGAAGTAGTGGGTGTAATAGTGATTTTATTGTTTAAATAAGTGAAGTAGTGGGTGTAATAGTGTAAAGTATTGTTAAAATAAGTGAAGTAGTGGGTGTAATAGTGTTAAAACATACTATTTTAGGAAACGTAAAGAATTGGTTGGGACGTCCCAAAAAGGAAAGTGTAAACAATTGGTTGGGACAGAGGGAGTATGTTTTACATGCAAATTTCATTAAAAATCTTAAAAATCAAAATATTGCAGAACGTATTGTTCTTCAAAACATGTTCTACTAGCAAATCATATATGATTTTTAAGATTTTGAATAAAATAATAATGTTCATTGAACATTCTTTGCAAATATATATGTTTTGCAATATTTTGAGTGCATAATGTATCTGGTTTCCACGATCTACACTCAAATGTTGGTCTTGATAGAACTTAACTCAATATAGTTATCGATTAGTTTTTCATAAATTGACGTGGTGAGATATGCGAAGATTGTCAAGGTGGGGAAGGCATGTGGAGATGTTGAAAGAGGCTGAGGCACTTTAAGTTAGTTTATTACTCCAGGTGATACTCTGGTTTGTTTGTGAAATTATGAACATTGATTAGGATTAGGAGAATAATTAGCATCCACTTAAAAAAGGCTCCCGGTCCCTGGCAAACACATGCCAGGGACGGTTTATTTAACATACGGCTTTTAAGCCGCTGTGATTTAAAAAAAACAATACCGTACCGCATAAAGTTTATGCGGTACGGAGTAATTATCAAAATGCCCCCCTGTTTTCATATAAAAAATTTACTGTTCACCGTACCGCAGAAAGTTTCTGCGGTACGTGAACAGTAAGGGTATTTTGGTAATTACTCCGTACCGCATAAAGTTTATGCGGTACGGTGCGAATTTTTTTTTTAAATCACAGCCGTTGGATCAACGATCCAACGGCTTAAAAGTTATATGCCAAATAATCCGTCCCTGGCATGCGTTTGCCAGGGACCGGACCCCCTTAAAAAAAGGTTAAGTGGTGGAATCTAGTTGATTAAAGGGGTGTTCTCAAGATCGGAACACCGAGTAATATTTTAGGTACAGAATCTCTTTTATGTGTCACATTTGTTAATTTATGGACCAAATCAATGAACTAGAATTATGGTGATTCAGAGAAGAGAACCTAACTGGAATTATTTGTTATTTGATTAATGGATAAGCAAATTATGATTAGTTAGAAAACTTGAGGTGATAAAGTTGTACTCTTTTTTTTTTTTTGAATAAAGATGTCTTTCATTAAATAGGTAAATCATACAACAATGTATCCTGCATACTAGATGGAGGATAAGTAAAAACATTTTGGCAATTGAGCAAACAAGGAATTCTAGCCATTTCATGGGCTGCTTTGTTTGCTTGCCGTTTGACAAAAGAGATTGAAAAACCCGCTCTAGATCGCAAATAAGTACGACAGCTTTCCAATATGTGACCAACTTCCAACGCATTGTTACAGGGGACTCCGAATAGCTTGAACCGAGAGCAGAGAATCAGACTCAATATGCACGTACTGGTATGGCATCGAACTCAACCATTTTAGGCCTTCACAGATTGCTCGAGTTTCAGCTTCCAGAACCGAAAACGCCCCTGACACAGAAACAACCTTTCCTGCTACAAAGCTTCCCAGGTGATCCCGTAGTACTAACCCAATCGAAAATGAGGTAGAGTCTGTTCTTATAGAGGCATCAGTGTTAAGTTTCAACCAGCCTGTGTCCGGAGTTGACCATCTCGATTGAGAAGCAACCTCAGACGACGCCACATTAGGCTGCATTGCCTTCCTCGTATCGACAGCTAGCTTCCAGTCTATAAACAGCTGTGCACTCATGTTCATGGCAGTAATATGGTTAACCGATTTATGCTCCCACACCTTTTTATTGCGAAAGAACCATATCCCCCAGAGAACTTTTGCAATCTTTACCACCACGTCTCCAGATTCTTCACAGATTTTTTGAAGAATCCAATCCGGGTTATTCTTTACCAGTTGCGTATCATAGCTACCTTTCGTCCAATTTTTATCGTTCATTGACCAAAATTCACATTTTATTCAATTATATCAATTAAACTGATAGTTGTCAAATAATTCTAATATTTTATATAAAACTTAACATAATTAATACATAATATATCATATTAATTAAATGTGAATAATTATTTTGAGACAAAGAAAATAAAAAATTATGAACAATAAAAGTGAGACGGAAGGAATACTGATTAATACGGTACGGGACATAAGTCATAATCAAAGGTCCGTTGGATATTTTAGTGTAATTGGATTGACTAGTTGATCAATGTAATCGTAATCTTACATCGAACAAGTCGGGTTGGTGTGGAGTGCACACTTTGTTCGAGTTTATTATGATTTCAGTATTGTTGTGTCTTGTGAGACATGTCCATTGGTATTGGATACACCTGTTGGAAAAGATGTGTATGAGGCATGACCATTGACATTAGACACACGTGTTGGAAACGATGTGTCTATTAGCATTAAACATGACTCTTATATTGAGATGTGTCCATTGGCAAAATACTGAGATGTGTCTATTGGCAAAAAACACATATGTTGATATCTATATATAGGTGTTGCATTGATCATTTTTAGGACTGATTCATTTTTTTGAAAATACACAACAAAAACAATTAATAATATTTTGACTACTCAACATTTAAGAACTATTTTAGTAGTTTCAATAAAAAAAAACTATTTTAGTAATAAGTTTGAGAATTCTAACATCTATAATTTTTTTTAACATTCGATCACATAAACAAAACTAAGAAACGAATGCAACTAGACAAAAACTATGTATGTATGACTGCCACATACATTAAAATCTCGCTAAATTAATATTCGATAAATTAATAATTTATCGATATTAATAACTTACTACGACCCTAATTTGGACCAATTCAAAAAATGATCAGTTTCGAAAGATAATAAGATAATAATTTTTTCGATAAACTCTATATAAATATTTGGTCTAAATAATATTACAAATTAATAATTTCTTTATAATCATAAAAATATATGTTTTATACTTTTGTAAAATATGATTATAGGGTTCTGAAAATTTAAATTTACATGAAACTCATCCCTAATCTTGTTTGTTGCATCCAAAAGTTTGAATATGACGATTTGGTAAAGCATCACAGAGTTAATAATCAATGTTTTTAATATCTTGATTACTATTCTATGTGTAACAGACTCGAAAAATATTTTATTGTTTTTTATATCATGAAAATATACATGAATCTTACTTTGAATCCCGCTAATATCCATTGAATTTGTAAACTATCATACATTGAATTAACTGAATCAAGTATAAACATAAATTGTTCAATTGATTCTCTTTAAATTTATATAGTCAAAAGTTAATTTTGCTTAATGTCGAAAATTCTCTATAAATTAATTATTATTAATTTATCGATTAATTAATATCTATTTAAATTAATAGAATTCTCCGATTCCCAGTATATTAATTTATAGAGATTTTACTATAGTTTGTAGCTGTCTAGCTACTAAATTACCCTGCAATTATGATTTTTGAGCAATACATATTTTTAAATATAATTAGACACATTCACGTTTTCATTTTATTTATGATAAATTTCGAAATCTTAATATCCAAAAAAAAAAGTAGTAAGGGAGATATCACTTCATCGACAGATAAAAAATATATTATCACAAATATGTAAAAATGTAGTGTATCTATTAATAGTATAAAGCCTGTTGTGTTTTTCAGCTGTTAACTACCATTTTGTCCCATATAATTTCCTGTATTTACTCTTTCATGCTACTTGACCAGTTGACTTATACTACTTTATACGTATTTTGTTCAATTTCTTTGCTGTTGTCAAGCTTCTTTGAGAAGCTTTTTTATTTTCCCTAGATACATACTTACTCTTTGTTAATTTTCTTATTCAAATTCAAATCTCCGGTTCTATCTCCCTTCTTATCGCACTACTTTCTTCTCCTCATTTGATACAATTTCTTAATTCCGTTTCTTTTTCTTTGGATTCTAATTCTCTAATTTGTTCTTTGTATTGTAGGTTAAAGATTGTAGATTGGATACGAATTCAATTGTTTAAGATATCTAAACCCTTTTTTCTCTCATCTCTTCTTTTCTATTGTTTTTCCTTCTTTTCTTCTGTTGAATTTTGTTTGATGTTGTTTCTTTGGATCTTTATTAACAGTTGTTAATATTCATTAACGGTTGTTACAGACCACTCCATGTTGTTCTGTTTGATTGTTAACGGAATGGACGAAGGCATCGATCTGGAAGCTAGGAGAAGGACTACTTTTGGAACATCTCTCCCTCATCTTGAATGAGTGTTTTTGCATTGGATTTTAGTGGGAATAATTGGCACTGCAAGTGAAGAGTTGAAATTGGTAGTGTAATTACTAGCACTGATGTTAGGTTAGAAAAGTATGCTCTCAAGTTTCTTTGTGTATTGAGTTATAGGTGTTTCAATGAACTCTAGATATTCAGTTTTGATGTTGATAGGTTACCCCCCTCTATTCAGTTTAGGAAGATTGATGATATTGACAAGGAGAATAATCTATCTCCTAATTTGCAGAACATGTTTCCTGCCTTTTCTTCCGGTGAATTAAAGTTTCACCCTTTGTTTTGAATTCTTAAATTTATGTGTCATCAGTGTTTGATATTATGCCTAGCTGAGTTTGTTTACATTGATTTTTTGAAAGATGTAAGTTATTTTGAAAGATGAGCTTGCGTATATGAGATGAAACTTATTTTGAAGATATTGAGTTGTTTAAATGCAACTTTTGGCACAAAGTAGGGTTACAATTTAGATAGCTTTTTGTCATCATTTCAATTTTTTTATACATGTTTAAGAATGATAGAAGTATGGAAGTGTGATCCTCTAATTTCTTTTATTATAATTGGAATGCTTTGTGTTGATTATGGTTTTATGTTGTGATGATTGATTTTCTGATCAATGTTATTATTTCTTTTTCTTATTAGTGTTCATTGGTGTTCATGTTTGATAAATAGATGTGTTCCATGGATCAACACAATCTTCTCTTTTCCAAATTTGCCAAATTATAAATATTTCTTAATTTTTTATTGTGGCACTTATTTACTATATTCTACACTCATTGATCAAGTAGACTACATAATTTTTAAGTGGTTATTTGTCATTAATTTCAGAAAAATAGGTGCTTTTGAAGGATTATATAATGGAATTGGTTGATGAACTGGGAGCTTCGTCCAGGAAACGCAGTAACTATCGTTCAATTAGTGTCCTCTCTCTCTCTCTCTCACTCTCTAACTTTTCATATCAATTTTGAATTCAATTTGTATTCTATGTGTTATATTTATTCATTGATTTATAGCTTTCAACATGTTGATTAGCTTCGCGGAAAAACTCAACTCTGTTAAAGAATCTGAAATGCTAGCTTTCTAAAGTCGGCTTTCTAAAGTCGATTTTGGAAGCCTTAAAAGCCAAGGTACTTAATATCTTTGAACTTCTAGAGTAAAAGTGTTGGATTAATTTAATCTATAACAATGGAGTTATCTTTGAACTTTCCAATGAAGAGCTAAAGTGTGGACTTAGTTTTCATGAGAAATGTATTAAAAAAACACCAACTGGATATTGAATAAACGCATTTATTGCTTATTAATTACATGAATATAATAATGT
The DNA here is from genome assembly GCA_037693485.1 of Kitagawia praeruptora. Lineage (NCBI taxonomy): Eukaryota > Viridiplantae > Streptophyta > Magnoliopsida > Apiales > Apiaceae > Kitagawia > Kitagawia praeruptora. The sequence continues at coordinate 159,879,559 of CM075344.1, read as the reverse complement.
CCTTTGACTTTGAGTATTATTGTTTATTGCTTATTAATTACATGAATATAATAATGTCCTTTGACTTTGAGTATTATTGTTTGGCACTTTGCAGGTTTACAACACAAAGGATCAGCACCCAATTCAAGCATTAGTCCGTCTCTCCCTCTGTACTAGAAGCAGAGTGAGTTTTTGGTTATGTATACGACTGTCCTCAAAATAAAAAAAATTCTATTACTAAGGGAATAAAGAGATACATGTTCCAAATATCCAAGCAGGGAAAAAATATGACTGCAAGACACAGACAAGTATGATGTGTGATGCTAAAAAATTGCAGGAAACAAAGACAAGTCCTCTCGCTCCAAATACACCAGATGGTAAGGCCTCTAACATGAACATGTTAATGTTAATTTCAGCTTTAAAATTTAATCTTCTGCCATCTTTGCAGATCAGTTGGTAACCAAAAAGATGCGTAGCCCATTTTCCCCATTATCAACAAATACATTGTTCAAGTCAAATAATTCAAGGTACTCCACCAACCTTTTCTCAACTAAATACATTGTTCAAAAAGGGCTATTATATCTAGCAGCCCCTACTGAATTTGCTGAGAATAGGTCAAATCTGCTGGGTTCAGGTGGTCGTTTGACTGCTAACCAGGTTGCGAGTCGAAATCATCTTCTTTTATCCGTACTTCAGCTATGGTAATTTCCGACTTTAGATAACACATTTTCAAAGTTGGACAGATTGCATACTACAATTTGATATTGTTGTACTTTTAAAATCTTTTTCATGTTTTTCGTTCAAAAAAATACATATTGTTTACTTTTAAAGATGGTTTTAAAGATGATTTTCTGTGAATATCTGTAAAGAGGATGACCTAAAGGAAGTTGCAGAAGGAGTGGCATTCCGCGAGCTTGGTACGTTATGATCAACTATCTATGACCTTGCACAACCTGTTGGCTACATGCTGCTTGGCAAAGCCGTTGATTCATATAATACTAAATTAAGTTGGCTTGACAATTTTCTAGCAACTGATATATTGTGCTATTGAAATAGTAGTTTAAAAGATTTTGAAGAGCACTTTTTGGCTTCCAGCCTAGGATCAAAATTTATCTATCACCCGGGTATGGTTATACGTGTTTGCAGCTGTGAAAAAAAGTTGAAATTTTCTATAGTAATCGGTAGTGTAAATTTCATTCGCAGGATCTCAGTGGTTCCACCAAAGAAGCAGAGAAACAGACCGAAAATGAGCGTCGTGAAAGTGTGCCAAGTGCAGGAAATAGGTATGGCTTTCTACATTATTACATTAAGTAACTCCAATAGCATTATCATTTCAACCTACTGTTTATTTGTCATTTACAAAATATTCTTTTCCCAACTAAATTACATTGTTTTTGAAATTTGTTAGTATATTGTTTTTTATTCTAATGCTTATAATTATTTATCATTTTTATCATGTAAATTGATTGGATTATCACAAAATTAATATTATTTATTGAGAACTCAAATATCATTCATTATGTTACTACCTTCATCCCGCCTAATTTTTTATCGAGGTTAGGCATAAAAATTATGAAAAATTATAAATTATTGAAGAAAAATAAGAACAGTTAGTAAAGTATTGGAACTATTGAATATTAATTAATATATAAATTCAAATTTTCAATATCAATTAATCAAAAGTTTGAGATGTCACGAGAAGACTTGAACTTATAATGTATAACATAATTATAAGTTATTGTAATGTATTAAAATTAATATTGCAATGTATTATAATTAAAAGTCGAGGTATTGGCAGAGGTGATTGTCTTAAGAAAAAATCGCTATGTTTCTTTTATTGAATGGGTAATGATTCTTCGATGTTTGTAATTTTTTTGCAGTCCAGGTGTTTGTTTCCTTTCATTTTTTTCCTAATCTAATACGTATTTTAATGTTTTCATTTTGTGCAGTACGAACATGGGCGTGAACCGTGTGATGACCCGGTTGGTGGTTTCGTTTCTGACCAATAGACCATGTTATTGAACTCGAGATCATATAATCAGGTATGTTGTTATATACTGCAATGTATATATATGTATATAATCTCCCCCTGCGTGCAAGTAAATGCTCTGGAATAAAAAATTTGCTCCGGAAATAACCAGAGCCTTATGATAATGATATTTCCAGAGCAATTTGCTCTAGAAGCAAAAAACTGCTCTGGGAATATCATTTTCCTATTTTTTTGTGGTGATTTGAAATTGTGAGAAATAAGATTTAGGATTTTAAAATGTTAAATGTTTGATGTTAAGTTGTGTTTACTGATTGTTTAGGTAGAGAGTTTGATTGTTAGAGTTGTTCTGATTTTGTACATTGAATGTGTAGGTGTTTGCAGTAGCTCGATCACTGTTCAAATATTTACGCACTTTTTCAGAAATAAATTTAATTTGTATTTTTGTATCAAGCACGTGGACAGGGTTCCAAAGCAGATTCAGTATCACACATTAGTTCACAGCCTGTGCTGTCTTCATTGAGAACGACTGCTGGTGGTTAAGCTATAGGGCAAAAAGTTTGTATCTGTCCAAAAAGTGATGTAATTTCTTTTGTTTAGCCGGTGAAGTTGTTTCTTTTGCCTAGCTGTTCTGTTCATATTTTCATATGTGAAATGGTAGCTTTTGTCTTTGCACCAAGGAGATTTTTAAGTACTGTATGTTCGGATTGTGAAACATTAAGTTGGGTTTTTTTGTCATTATGTTCTCAATATATTCTCTATACAATAACATTTCTCAAACCCACTCTTCTTAAGTTCATATGTTCTTTACTACTTGAATTTGTTGTCTGGGGAAATCAATTTTACTAATATAAAATAAAATGGGAAGGAAACATACACTTATGTTTGAGGAAGGATTTGAAATTCTTAAAATTTTGGGAGACTTAAAACACTGTATATACACGAAAATAATTTATGTTTTCATTTTTTTTTAATTACATATAACAAATCATTGAATAAATAAAATTATAAATTTAGCATTTTTAACAGTTTCGTCCCGCGAAACGGGCACAAAATACTAGTTTGAATATGTTTACGAATTTAATGGCCAAACCTGGACCTGGATCTTTCAGTGGGTAGGCTGCTTGAACATCAATTAAATAACTACAGTACATTGAAAGTCTACTGGGATCATGGTCGTAAAAATGTATAAATTGATTGTGATATTGATTTAAAATTAATCGTGTAATCCGTGATTAATTAAAGTTATAATTGGATATTATAATAATATTTAATATATTAGTCTAATTTATATTTAAACATATCATTTTAATTAAATTCACATGATTAATCGAATTTCAAAAATCAAAACAATTATTTACCTTATAAAAAATTAAACGGAGATTAATTGACTAAATCAGAAATTTTCATAATCATGTTTTCTTCTTATTAGTTATTACTATAAATACAACTAATACAAATATTTAATATTAAATTCACAAATTATTACTCGTAAGTCCTAGTTAATCAATATTCTGTACGCATTGACAAAACCATTTGCGGGAAGACTGGAATGATGTTATTAAAATAATAGATCGTGTTTTTTTTTTTTTTTGACGAAAACCGTAGTTGCCATTCTTATAAACCTTCACAATCAGTTACATGAGAAATAAAATCGGGGGCATTAACATACCATTCCCGAAAATCTGACACAGAATGAACCACTCTTGCTAATACATGAGCCGCATCATTCGCAGATCTATTTGTATTTTACTTGTAACATTTTTTGGAAGCATCAAAATAATGTTACAATATAACAACTTGCTGGTTGGATCAAGAAGAATTCGTAAATTATCATTATCGGCTCCACTTAAAATATCTTTAGAGATAAATATCATGACTACTTGAATATTATCCTATTGACGATCGACATCTCTTTTGATACCCACACTTATTTTAACTGTGAAAATTACTTTACACTCGCGTTACAAGAGTATGATCAATTGAGGTAGATGTCGTGCCCGTTTGGCACACCTTATTTTAACGGCTTATCGACTTATTTTCGGATAAAAATTTTATATTTTGAAATTATTTTTTTATACAAATATTTAATGTATGTTTGAGATTCAATAATTTTCAAAAATAAGTTGGAAAGTTATGAATCTCTAACTTTGAGAGTGTTTGGCATTGCTTAAAATAAGTTACTTTTGACTTAATGGAGGTGTTTTTAACTTAAAGGAGAAAGTGAAGTTGTTTACTTTAAGTTGAATGAATGTGTTTGGGTAATTTTACTTAAAGTTAAATGGGGATTTAATAATTTTGACTTAAAGTGATATTTGACTTAAAAAATTTTAAATTCATAATATTTAAACTTTACAAGAATTGTGAAAAAATAAAAAGAAAAAAAAAACTCAATAAATCATAAGTCATAAGTCAAAAATACCTAAATGGAACTTTTTGACTTTAAGCAGTTTTTTAACTTAAAGCCGGCTTAAAGCCACACTACACAAACAGACAAAAAATGACTTAAAGCCATTTTTAGCTTTAAGCCATGTCTCCCAAACAGGCTGTTTATCTTAAAATAAGTTGACTTATTCTGAAAAAAAGTTCCCCCAAACACTCCAGTCATTTTGTTCGTTTGCTTAATTAAGGCAAATTATTATTTGTATGTTTGGGGTAGAGCAGAGATTAGAATGTTTGTTAAATCAGAACTTATAATTATTTGACCGTTTGGGTAAATCAGAACTTATAAGTTAGCTTTTTTTTTATAATTTTCAAAATATTTATTTTTTTATATATAACAATGGATATCAATGGATAGATCTCGAAGAATAGAGAAATTTGATATATATACATATCAATTTTCTAATGAACGGATCGAGAGATATAAGGTTTTGAAGATTTGAAGGATATTATGGGCCTATTTGGCTCCACTTATTGTGGCCAACTTATGCCTTATAAGGCCATAAGCACTTATGGGGGGTGTTTGCCAAAATAAGTTTTAGCTCAACTTATAACTTATAAACCCATAAGTTGAGTGTTAAGAATTCTTAACTTTCAACTTATAACTTATAACTTATTCTCGATATACGTAATATATAATATCCTTCAAATCTTCAAAACCATATATCTCTCGATCCATTCTTTAGAAAATTGATATGTATATATCAAATTTCCCTATTCATCGAGATCTATCCATTGATATCCATTGTTATATATAAAAAAACAATATTTTGAAAATTATAAAAAAAAAAGTTAACTTATAAGTTGTGATTTAGTCAAACAGTCTACTGATTATAAGTTCTGATTTACCAAACACTCTACTGACTGCTCTACTCATCACTTATATGACATAAGTGCTTATAAGTCATAAGCTACTTATTTTAAGATACCCCAAACATATATTATGTATATCGAGAATAAGTTATAAGTTGAAAGTTAAGAATTCTTAACATTCAACTTATGGATTTATAAGTTAAAAGTTGAGCTAAAACTTGTTTTGACAAATACCCCTCATAAGAACTTATGACCTTATAAGCCATAAGTCACGAGGTTTATGAAACCCCAAACGGGACCTATATATATATATATATATTTTTTTTTTTTATAAGAAAAGACTAACATATATGATATAATTTTATAGAAAATAAATCATTTTATCGAATGCTCGAAAATCGAAAATAAACAAGTCGAATTTTAACGAGTATTCGAAATTCGGACCTTTTAGATATGCGGATTCTCGAGTCACCGGAGTACAGTGCTAAAACATTATCTAGTTTTTCCAGGAAGATGTGAATTGACGCATCAGACTTATATATCATCGACATCGACCACATTAATTTTGGTAGGAGTTGATCGTGTCAAGTCTGATCAAAGGTGCCGAATTTGATTGATTTTTTGTTTTGCTGAAAAGTTCTTGCATTTGGTTCCACATGGGACATGGGGTTAGTGACATGGACTTGTGGGCACTGCCCACTCACTCACTGTAGTCACTACAACTTTTACGGGAATCCAATAAAGTTTCACTGAAGTTGAATCTGATTTTCAGTTCATTTTTGAAAAATTTGGTGTTCGGTCCAGATTTCGTGCACCTAGATTAATTTGGAAAATTGTTAGCAGCTTAGCACACTCGTATTCATCAAACATGACAATCCTCTTAGTTCTCTGCCTTTCAATGGATTCAAACATATGATCTTGTGATGGTAAATTCCTAAATCACGATCTGAATCAACGGGGACACTAATGATGGATCAAAGGGGCCATGCATGAATGATCTTTGCTAGCTACTCGTGATAACTACACCTGTACAACTTATTCAATTTGTTTGGTTCTGCTGGGGGGGCCATTTATGAATGTCTTTGAATCTTTGATGCATTCAGAGAAAGACTACAAAAATGCACAAGTCCACTTGGTTGTGTTAAGAAGTTAGCTAGCTTACACACCCGCTTTGACCGACCAGACAGTTTCGTTTTCAATTCGTAGTATGCACAACATTGAATAGTCTTGCGATATTATGAAATACGCATTTAAACCAAACAAATTCGTTATGTTCGGTTCTTTCTTTCGTGATCCTGATTCCGTTGCTGATTGTATTATTCCAATGTAAGATTCGGAAAATGTGAGATGTATGCAAATTTTATAGTGTAAAACTGTAAAAAGAGTGTTGTTGTTTATTACTCCCTCCGTTTCAAAATGTTAGTCCTATTTGTCAAAAAAAAATATCCCATAATATGTGTCCTACTCTTTTTCCAATACACTTTTCAAAACTTAACTTTGAAATTCTCTTTCCAATATTGACTAAATATTTAATGCTAGAAAACTTAGAAACGAAGAGGTGCAAACCACATCACTGTTCTACCACATCACTGTAAATATATATACATACTTTTCAAAGTACTATTACGTATAAACACTTCCTGTTGCAAAGAGATAAATCACACCAAACATGGATATATTTGATTTGAATAAATTACCAGTGGAGGATGAAGATGTACTTGGAGATGCGGAAGAAAATGCCAATCTAATGGTGAACAATGACAGGAGTAGTATTGATTTGAATGAGTTGCCTTTGCCAGAATATATGCCGCTTAGTGAATCGGTGCTGGAAATAATTCGCATTTTTACTGAAATTTATTTTCCAATTGTATTCAGAGATGCCCCAAATGAGAATTAAGTTCGGGTTTGTTGGCGTTCATCATTGGATAACACCTTAATTTTTTTGAATACCTGTTGGGCTTCTGATTCATCTTGTTCCTCTTGAAGATCATCTTGTTCACCTGCAAAATGAACGGATCACATGCTATAACATCTATCCTATGCCAAGAACATATATATAACAGTAACGTAAAATTACTATTTTCCGGCGGAGGTTGATTTAAATCAATGTTTATAGCTGTTTCTCTTTGTCTCTGCTCCAAGTTTTCTTCATGCTGCAAATACTCTTCAGATGATACATCCTCCAATTCTACGGTAACACAACCATGTCATTAAAAGATTAAAAAAATATAACCCTGATCAAACAAATAATTATAGAGATACCTTTGTTAAGATCAAGTAGTTGAGATTTATTTGAATAATCATGAACATGGCATGAGATGTCTTCTTCACTTGATTGCAGCTCTGATATTGGTGTAAGATTTAGGTCAACCATTATTCTTAAAACTCATTGCATTCCTGTGTATGAGTTCATGTCCATGCTTCTTTTTTATATGCAAATTTGAGAGGGAAATTTAAAACTTTCAATATTAAGAAGCTCATTTTAAGATGAAAGTTTAAATTAAGACTGAAAGTTTGAGAGGGAAATTTATACTCGTGACTATTGAAATTTGTACTTGTGACTATTGAGATTTTATACAGATTTTATACAGCAGCAGTAGTTAATCATACAGTATTAAATGCAGCTGATTTTCAAGGTTTACAATCACATGAAAATGAAAAGAAAATTATACACATTTAAGATACCTTAATATGTGTGAAAATGGCAAATAGGACTAACATTTTGAAACGGAGGGAGTAACTTTTAATCAATAAAAACTACGATTATTTTCGACAACATTCTTTTCTCTGCTTGATTGCAGAAAAAATAATGGGCATATGAAAATCAGTTATTTTTTAAAAAAAAAATATTTGGAACGAATTTATGCAGTAGTGTGCAATATGATTGGAAATTTTTGTAGGTTATATATACATCTGGACAAATGAAGTTTACGATTTAAAGGCTATAAACTGCAAGCTTATGGGAACACACTTGTATTATAGTGTCTATTGCTGGTGTCAATAAAATTGAATGGAAATACATGCATATATAGGAGACTTAGTGCTGCTAACCACTACTCCTAAAAACACTCCACTACACTGGACTCTCCTAATAATGCTGCAAACAAACCCACGACTAAGTCATCTCTCATGTAGACTAGGATGACAATTTATTTAATTTAAAACAACTAACTAAAATAATAAAACAAAGTTTAAGATTAATTTTCCAACAATCATCCCTACTCTTAAACTTATGAAGCACTTCTCTTCATCTTGTGATGCACTTCTCACCACCATCTTGTTATGCACTTCTCACCACTATCAATATTGATGCAAATCTCATCAAAAACGGGTTAATAGGCACTTTGGTCACTCAACTAACCCCTAACTTGCTAATGGGTCATCGAACTGAAAAAACTTTCAATCGGATCATTAAACCTAAATAAGCCTGCAATAAGGTAATTCAAGTTAAAAAAAAAATCACTCCGTTAAATAGGATTTGACTTTAGACGGAATCCGTTAAGAAGAGACAAGTCAGCCTCCAACTCAGCTAATTCATTAATTCTAATTTTTTTAAAATAAAAAATCTAAAAAAAAAATTCCAAAATCATTTTAACTCCAAAATCATTTTAATTCCAAAATCATTCTAATTCATTCATTTTTTTTTTCCATTTATTAGAAAGTCATTTAACTCCAAAATCATTCTAATTTATTTAGCAATTTGATTGTGGATAGGTTGTTTGTGGTGAAGGGAACGGAGAACAACGGACGGAGATGGCTTGGTAAATTGCAGACAGAGACAGAGGTGGGTTGGAGGGAATTGCAGAGGAGGTGGGAGGAGTGGATTGGGGAAAGGAGTTGAAGAAGATGGTGGTACTGAAGGAGGACGAAAAAGAAGAAGGGTTTTTGAGGGATGAACGGAGAAGGAGATGGGGAGGAGGAAGGTGAAGGTGGGTTTGCTGGTGAAGGGTGAACAACGGCAGGAGGTGAAAGGAGAAGAGGTGGGAGGGAAAGAAATTGTGAATGGTTGGATGATTGGCGAATGGAGGAGTGGGGAAATGGCGTGAAGGAGAGAGGGGTGAACGGAGGTGAGGTGTTGACAGAAGAAGGAAATGGGTGTTGAAGATGGGAGATGGGAAATGGGATTGTGTTGTTGTAAATGGGAAGGAGAAAGAAGTGCTGGTTGAGATTGGAGAAGTAAGGCAGTGGGTTTCGGCGGCGCCGGACGGTGGTTGTTGAGGTTGGCGGTTGAGATTGCAGCGGTGGTGACGGAGGAATGGGTGTTGGTGAAGGAAATGAAGTGATGTTGGTCGGAGAATGAAGGTGGGGAGTATGACGGAGGTGGGTTGTGGTGTTTGTAGAAGAAGAAAGGGGAGGGGCTGTTGTATTGTTGGCTGTTAAAGAAGATGGGAAACGGAGCAGGCGTGGTGGGTTGGTGGAATGTGAGTGAAGGAGGAGAGGAGATGGACTGGGGTGATGAAAGGCGTGGGTTGGTTGCTGCGCCATGAGGAGGTTGGACGGTGAAAGTCGAAGTGGGGATTTGCAGCAGTGAAGAAGGCGAAATCGCAAATTGAGTGAAGGTGTTTGTTTGTTGCAGGTGGCGCCACATCAGCCCAGCTTAGTCAGCGAAACCACGTCAGCCCAGCTTAGTCAGCTTACACAATCACTTTTCCATCCAATATTTAACTTTTCTAACGTCAATCACCTAAATGAAAGTTTTAATTGCTTTAGCTAGTTGACTGCAAGTTTTTTCAGTTTAATGACCCAGTTGCAAGTTGGTACCCACTTCAATGATGAAATAGCCAATTAACCCCATCAAAAACAAATTTTTTAAGCACTTCTCTCCATGGTGCACATAATCACCCATAATTCTAAAACAAAAAAATGCATTCATGACCACTTGTGCCACGATTTCCTCCACACACATCTACCTTGTGCGTGTTTTTTTTTTTTTTTTAAACTCTTGAACCTCTTTGTGCTTTTTCCCAGGAGCTTCATTACCTTGAGAATTTTCGATAACAAAAGTACCAGAAAATCAACTTATTTCTTCTTTCTCGGCTGGTTGCACATGAACAAACATCATCAACACATGCACAGCAGCTTTGTTCCTTTTTGTTTTAACCTCTTACTGCTGTCATCTCTCTGGGCAGCCTCTCTGCTGCACCTTCTTATGTCTCAAGGATCGGAGGGAAGGCTGTTAAGCCTTGATCCCCCCTCCTAAAGCTTTGATACCAAATGTAGGTTATATATACATCTGTGCACAAATGAAGTTTACGATATAAAGGCTATAAACTGCAAGCTCATGGGAACACACTTGTATTATAGTGTCTATTGCTGGTGTCAATAAAATTGAATGGAAATACATGCATATATAGGAGACTTAGTGCTCCTAACCACTACTCCTAAAAACACTCCACTACACTGGACTCTCCTAATAATGCTGAAAACAAACCCACGACTAAGTCATCTTTCCTGTAGACTAGGATGACAATTTATTTAATTTAAAACAACTAAATAAAATAATAAAACAAAGTGCCTGTTTGGCTCTACTTATAAAATGGACTTATTTTCGGGTAAAAATTTTATATTTTGATAAAATTTTTTTATACAAATATTTAGTGTATGTTTGAGATGTAATAAGTTGCCAAAATAAGTTGGAAAGTTAGGAATCTTAACTTTCAACTTAAAATAAGTTGACTAATTCTGAAAAATAAGTTTTCCTAAACACCCCAAAAGTTTAAGATTAATTTTCCCACAATTTTTTGACGGGTCATCTAAAATCTTGAATTATCATCTAAAACCTTAAATAATGAAATTTCATACCATTTTACTAGGCCCATGAAACAGATGTTAAAGCCCAATACATGCTGATCTCTCTTCTCTTGATTCTGGCGGATAACCAATGCCTATTGAGTATTCAATAGGCCGAAGCGCCGAACCCTGGCATAACGAACGGGTCAAGACCTGTCTTTTTCATAGAATGGCCCATTTTAAATCAAAATCGTATGACCTCGATTATATCAAGTTTAACAATTTGTACCAAACAGGCAAACAGCATCTCCCATGGAATTATGTAAAATGCTTGGTTAAAATAATATATAATAAGAGTAAAGTTCTATGAATTACTGTTTTAACTGGAGTACTGGAGTACATATACGTTCTGTATTCAAAATATTTTAAAATTTATTATTTTGCAAACCTTGTTATATGAATATCATAATTTCATTGATAATCTTGAAAATTATGTATGTTTTCATCTTGAAAATTCTTTATATTTTGCAATCGGAATATATATGTTTTGCAACACAAATGTGTTTCGCAGAACAATTCGTTTTGCAATATTTTGTTAACAAAACATACAAAATTTTCAATATTTTCGATGAAATACTGATATTCACGTAATAAGCTTTGCAAAATAATAAAGTTGCAAAATTTTGAATGCAGAACGTATATGTACTCCAAGTACTCCAATTAAAACAGTACTCCATAGAACTTTAATATTTTGTTAGCAAAACATACAAAATTTTCAATATTTTCGATGAAATAGTGATATTCACGTAATAAGCTTTGCAAAATAATAAAGTTGCAAAATTTTGAATGTAGAACGTATATGTACTCCAAGTACTCCAATTAAAACAGTACTCTATAGAACTTTACTCTATATAATAATACTAATAGTAATTATGTAAAACTAGCATTTTGCCCGTACTTCGTACACGGCTTCTTATTTAATTTAAAATGATACTCGAAATACCAAAAATTTAACAAATTTGATTGATTTCTTAAAACATCTTACTTAATTTAAATTGACAATACCAAAAATTTAACAAATTTTATTGATTCTTAAAAAGATATTGTATGCAATTATATAAATAATCAATTCTTAGCAAGATATTATATACAATTATATAAGTATTTAATTAAATAATGATATGCTAAAATTTATATAAAAAAGTAGCATACAATTCTATTTTAACAATGTTGAAAATTTATTTAATCCATCAAAATCTGCAATAAAAATAATAAATATTTTTACAAATATTGTTCTCTAATTGAAAACAATAATAAATTGTCTTCATTATTCAAATGCGGAAATGATAATTCCTTCACCCCCAATGACTCCAAAACATTAAATGGCTCCAAAACATTAAACCTCATATAATATCAAGAACATGTTATATTAACTATGAGACCTCATTATTAATATAATGTGTAAATGTTGGAGAACAATGAGATCACATTTCAAGCAATTTTTATTTTTTTTTGTTAAATTTTTTTATGAATGGATAGAGGGTAAAATTATAAGACTTTTGTGTGAAGATGCCCCTAGCGGGGCCCTTTAAAATAGTTTGAAATGTAGCGAATATGTGTGTTCTCATTGTTCTCATTTTAATTTTTTTTGTTAATTTTTTTATGAATGGATAGAGGGTAGAATTATATGACTTTTTTTTGGTGAAGATGCCCCTACCGGGGCCCTTTAAAATAGCTTGAAATGTAGTGAATATGTGTGTTTACATTCTCACCAGAGCGTGACTGTATTAGTAAATTCATGTATGAAAAAACAGTGTATATATATTATTAATATAGATTCTTTTATTAAAAATAAGTAAATTATACAATTAAATAAGCAAGCCAAAATATCAGATAAATATTCTAGTAGATTTATTGTTTATGTTCAAATTAAGGTCTTTCACCATGACTGACTTTATTATATTAAAAGTATGTTCTTATTGAAATGAATATAATAATTTGAATATATTTTTAAACTACTTATTTTGATGGTTTGTTAATTTTTTTGTGATCAACTTAGAGGGGTAACCAAAAATTAAATTAATTGGAATACATAAACCCATACCCACGTTATGATAAACAATACCTATAAAATGGAAGTTGCTTATGTGGTTCAGGCTTGTTAATTACTTCAATACTTCATTAGCTTGATCATTATGTGGACCATCTTTCTTTTTATCACTTATGTTGCTGCTATGTAGTCTATCTATAACTAACATCTTTCTTTTTATCACTTATGTTGTTGCTATGTAGTCTATCTCTAACTAAACATCTCTCTCTGCTTGTAATTTATATTTATAAATGCAAACTTCTTCTTGTATTGTATTTTGTTTTCAATATTTAAAATTATGTAGCTGGAGGAGAAGAGAAAGGCTGGAGGTACAATCGTAGTACTACAACATTACTGAAAATAAGTACAATATCATATTAAAATTTTTTGTTCCAATCTAAATTGGGTTACTCCAAATGCTGTGTAATGACAAAAGGGGGCATTAAATAAATAAAGAAGATTAAAAAAAATGAAGGATAATATTGTTTACCAAAAGCACAGGTCTCCGCAAGAAGCTCACATATTCACTTTTATCTTCAAATAATGTATGATTACAAATTATAACAATCACATTTTCCATTACCAATTCTCTCTAAAAAAGTCAACTAAACTGAAAAAGGGAAAAGTTAGTGCTTTTATATTTTAATATGGAGCTCAAGTGAAAGTGCTAAATATGAGATCATATATGAAGTGAAATTGAACGCGAGTAAAGAAGATATTTAGAGCATGAATAAGAGCAATGTTACCTGACCCAGAGGGCGAAGCTTGTGACGTGGGTCTGAGCTTCTAAGTATGATATTCCATAGTCCCTTCGGAGACATCCGATAAAAAGTATGTTATTCCATAAGACCTTCTGGTACGTAGCATGTCTACCCCATGAACATTAAGTTGAACAAATCCATAAAGAACATAAACTTGCTTGAAAACAAAATAATGTCTATAAGTATCAAACTGAGTCCCAAGATTATTTACAAATAACATGGTCTGTACTGTGTCAATGTTATTAACTGGTAATCTTTCCAACTACCTTTGTTAATACGACATGTAAAATAAAAAATTGAAAGGCCTAGCAAATATTTTAAAGGTGCCTTTCTGGTGTTCTGTATATTATTATAACATCGGGTAATTCATTAAAACTTTAATTCTTAAATTCTAAACCAAAATCAAAACCAAACAAATATTATCCTGTCTAATTTTTAATATTGTGAAATCAATAAAATCATAACTCTTATGGCCAAACTGAAAACTGGAACCAAATATATATGACCTGTACGGAGGTCTAGTACACATACCTTAACCCTACTTCAGGGGGTTTAGATGTTAATTTGGTGAAAAACCCAGCTTTCAAATCTGAAAAGTGCAAACATGCATCAAAATCCAGCAGTGTGAAGATTTGAGCGGCATGGACTTGAAGGTGAAAAATGACAGAGATAGATTTGAGTAATGACAAAACGGAGAATCAAAGAAATAAAGAAAGATAAAAAAATAAAGGATAATACTATAGTAGAGGTTTAGATTTGGGTCGATCCAATTGAGTTACTCCAAATGTTGTGTAATGACAAAAAATAGTATATGTTTAGATTTGGGTCGATCCAATCTAATTTGGGTCGCTCCAAATGCTGTGTAATGGTAAAAAGGGGCATCAAAGAAATAAAGAAGATTAAGAAAATGAAGGATAATAATATCGTTGACAAAATTTGAACCTTGAAATTTTAGTAAATAAATTTAATCATGTAACATATTTAATCATTAGATCTAACAGTTCTAATTTTAAATAAAATTCTAACGGATATTATTCGTTGTATACGAATTTTTATTATATTTTGTTAGTGGTTAGAAGATATGATGTCATATTTTTGGGTATGCAATTAGTAAATAAATTTAATCATGTAATATATTTAATCATTGAATCTAACAGTTCTAATTTTTAACTAAAAATCTAACGGATATTATCCGTTGTATACTAATATTTGTTATATTTTGTTAGTGGTTAGAAGATATGAAGTCATATTTTTGGGTATGTATTAATTATTGCAATATTACGTTTTAAATTAAAAGTCAACGTGTTTTAATTAATAGAAAAAAATTATTGATTGGAAGATATGATATTTTAGGTATTTATAAAATGTAATATCATCAATTATAAGTAAACATCTTTTAATTGAAAAAGACAATCAACTAATTATCATTAATTATATTATTAATAAAAAAAATGAAGGATAATAGTAGAGGTTTAGATTTGGGTTGATCCAATTGGATCGCTCCAAATGTTGATTAGAGAGAAAAAAATTATTGATTGGAAGATATGATATTTTAGGTATTTATAAAAGGTAATATCATATCAATTATAAGTAAACATCTTTTAATTGAAAAAGGCAATCGGCTAATTATCATTAATAATATTATTAATAAAAAAATGAAGGATAATAGTAGAGGTTTAGATCCCCTCGGATCTCCTTTATATATTTATATAATAGTTCTAATTTTTAACTAAAAATCTAACGGATATTATTCGTTGTATACGAATTTTTATTATATTTTGTTAGTGATATTTAATTTCCATTATTAATAAAATTTAAAATGCAATTGAGTTGTATATTTAGTTTTCTCGATTAGTAAAAATTTAAAATGCAATTTAGAGAAATTGATTATTTTAATATGTTTTACTTGAAAACAGTAATTGATTAGTTATTAGGAGAAATTTTATATATATTTAAGTAAGGGTAATTAAGTAAAAACAATAGGTACCGACCAACCAACCAACCAACCGACCGGCGCCATATAATTGGAAAACTATAGATTTTAGCTAAAGGAAATAGAAAAGGTAACATTTTTTTTAAAAAAATTGATTATTTTAATATGTTTTACTTGAAAAAGAAAATTGATTAGTTATTGGGAAATTGTTTATTTATAATTAAGTAAGGGCATCATTTAATTGAAAAAAAGAGATTTTAGCTAAAGAAAATAGAAAATGTAACGTATTTTAGAAGGAAATTGATTATTTTAATATGTTTTACTTGAAAACATAAATTGATCAGTTATTAGGAAAAATTTTATTTATAATTAAGTAAGGGTAATTAAGTAAAAACAATAGGTACCGACCGACCGACCAACCAACTAACCGACCGACCAAACTTTCAATGTTTCAAAATGCAATTTTAAAGGTAAGGATATTGAAATTGTATATTTAGTTTCCTCGATTAGTAAAAATTTAAAATGCAATTTAGATATTTACTTTACTTCATTAGTAAAGATTTTATAGGTAAAAATAATGAAACTATATATTTAGTTTCCTCTATTAGTAAAGTTTTAAAATGGAATTGAGATTTTTTTTAATCATTGGAATTATTAATTCAAAAATTTGAGAAATATAACAAAATAGAACCGAGCTATTTGACCGGCGCCACTTTACCTCCCCTCGTTTCTCCTTTATATAAGTATATAACAGTTCTAATTTTTAACTAAAAATCTAACGGATATTATTCGTTGTATACGAATTTTTATTATACAAGCTTAAAACACGTGCGATGCACGATTTTTTTTTTTAATATTATATGAAATTTTCATTAATTTAAGTTAATTTTTTTAAAATATAAAGTTGGGAGCCTTAAATTTTTATATGTGATTTGATAATAATTATATAAATGTTCTCCGTGATATTTCTAAAAAATGAGGGATTTTAGTTAGAAAATATAGAAAAAATTATAGGTTTTACTTGAAAAGGGTAATCGGCTAATTATTAGTTTTTATATAATTATTATTTTATTTCACTAAATAGAAATTGATACGTTTTAGATAAAAAAATGCAATCGGTTAATTATGAATATTATAATATTATTAGTTTGTTGTATTAAACAGAACCACCCGTGATAAAATCAGAAAAATAGAGATTTTAATTTCAAAAAATAGAAAGGTAACGTGAAAATTAAAAAGATGACATAATTTATGTGAAAAAAGTAATTGATTAGTTTATAGTAATTATAATTTAATTATGTTATTTTACTAAATAAAATTGCTCATAGTTTTTAGAAAATGAGAAATTAATGCTGCCCCTGAAATTTCTAGAAAAAAAGGAATTTAATTAGAAAAAATATAAAAGATGATACGTTTTAGTTGAAAAGGTAATCAGTTAATTATTAGTACTATAATATTATTATTTTATTTTTATTAAATAGAATCGCCCGTGATATAATTGGAAAAAGAGAGATTTTCGTAAGAGAAGAGAAAAAAGGTAACGTGTTTGAAAAAGGTAACCGTCGATGATACAATTGGAAAAAGAGAGATTTTAGTTAGAGAAAATAGAAAAGGTAACGTATTTTGGCTCAAAAAGGTAATTAATTATTTAATACTAATTATAATATAAATATGTTATTTTATTATATAAAATTGATCGTAGTTTTTAAAAATGGAGAAATTTTAGTTAGATAAAATGTAAAAGATACTGTATTTTACCTAAGAAGTAAATTATTTAGTTATTGAAAAATTTGTTTAACCTGAAAAAGGAAATTGATTAATAAAGGAGATTTGGGTCGATCCAATCTAAATTGGGTCGCTCTAAATATTGTGTAATGACAAAAAGGGACATCAAAGAAATAAAGAAGATTAAAAACATAAAGGATAAAAGCTGTACTTTTCCTGTGAAATGACAAAAAAGGGCATCAAAGAAATAAAGAAGATTAAAAAAATGAAGGGTAAAAGCAGTAATTTTTAAAATGCAATACTAGGAGACATTAAGAATATATTGATTGATTTGTTAAATTTAGAAGGTATTATATATTTTAATAAAATTATGCAATTATGTATAAATTTTATTTTTGGAACGTCACATAAAAATTTTAGCTAAAGATTATATGCAATTATGCATCAGAAATGTTCTTAAACCATCTTCAATGGTATTGAAATCATATAAAATAATGATTATGTAAATTTGTTGAATATGTAAGAGCGATCTACAACCGTGTAAAGCTCTTAAGTAAAAATCAAGATAGAGAATTTGTAAAATTTTGTCCACTACTCCCTCTGTCCCTCTCATTTCTTTACATAAAAAACTGCGTATCTGACACGCATTTTAAGGTGCATTTTAAGGATAGTTCTATAACTTATTTTTGATATTTTCTTTTTTTGTATAAAAATAGGATTGTTCTATTTTTATACAAAAAAAGAAAATATCAAAAATAAGTTATAGAACTATCCTTAAAATGCACCTTAAAATCCGTGTCGGAAACTGGTCCGCAAACGTAAACTATTGAGAGGGACGGAGGGAGTATAACTTAACAAAACCCTTAGGTTAAAATTTAAACAATTAACTATATTTGTCGAACCTTTAACAACCTATAGTAAAATTTCACATCATCAATTAGCATAATTAAATAATATATTTTATTTTTAACAACTTAAATAATAATAACATGTCATTTTTAAAATATAGCCAACTACTCCCTCAGTCCCATAAATATTGTCTTAAGTTGAATTTTTAAAGTCAAATTTATCAATTTTGACCAACAAATTCAACATATTATATAATACTCCCTCCGGTCCATTATATAAGGCATTTGACTTTTCTACACGTAACTTTAGGTGCTTTGACTACATAGCTAAAATAATTATTTTTTAATTTTTCTTTTTTTGATTAAAAATATAGTATTTTAATTTTTATTTAGAAAAAGAAATTTTAAAAAATAATAATTTTAAATATGTGTTCAAAGCACCTAAAGTTACGTGTAGAAAAGTCAAATGCCTTATATAATGGACCGGAGGGAGTAACTAGTATTTTGCCCGTACTTCGTACACGACATCTTATTTAATTTAAAATGTCATTTTAAATAATTTTAGGAGTTTAATTAATCACCTACAAACATGTTCCATTCAATTCAATTATACAATTATATAATTATTTAATGAAATAGTGTTATGAAAAAAAATTATATAAAAAATGGGCTACAATTCTATTTTGACAATGCTAAAAATTTATTTTATCCATCAAAATTTGCAATTGAAGTACTAAATATTTTTGAAATTTTATTCTCTAATTAAAAACAAATAATAAATTGTCTTCATTATTCAAATGTGAAAACGATTTCCTTCATCGCCAACAGTTCCAAAGCATTAAACCTTAGACACATTTTTTAAAAAAATACTTGTAAAAGAAATAAAATAATAATAATCTAATTAAATTGTCAAAATGAAAAATTTAGATATTAAACCTTTTTTTGCTTTTTGCTCTGATTGTCAACTGATGATGTGTTGGAAGATTTTTCTGTTCCCGGTGTTTTAGTAAACATTTTACCATAATACTTTGAATTTGATGGAGTAGCATCACCATCTTCTGAATTTAATCCCTGTTAATAAAATAATAATGCGTGATTAAGATAAATAAATAGGAAAATTATATATTATATATATTTTTTGTTTATGTATGAGTAACATATGTGTTTTTTTTCTTTTTGATTGTTTTTAATAATTATGCTCTCAAAAACAAAAATAATTTTTTTTTAAAAAGATGATGTGGCAGCAATTTTTTTAATTTTTTATTAATGGATAGAGGGTAGAAGTGAAGGTGCCCCTGGCGGGGCCCATAGAATAAATGATATATATATATATATATATATATATATATATATTTTAGTGTGGACTAAAAAATTTATATAAAGAGTAGCCTACAATTCTATTTTGACAATGCTAAATATTTATTCTATCCATCAAAATTTGCAATTTAAGTAATAAATATTTTTGAAATTTTGTTCTCTATTTGAAAACAAATAATAAATTGTCTTCATTATTTAAATGTGAAAATGATTTCCTTCATCGTCAACAGTTCTAAAGCATTAAACCTGAAACACATTTTTAAAAAAATACTTGTAAAAGAAGTAAAATAATTATAATCTAATGAAATTGTCAAAATGAAAAATTCAGATATTAAACCTTGTTTTGTTTTTTGCTCTGATTGTCAACTGATGACGTGTTGGAAGATTTCTATGTTCCCGGTGTTTAAGTAAACATTTTACCAGAATACTTTGAATTTGATGGAGTAGCATCACCATCTTCTGAATTTAATTCCTGTTAATAAAATAATAATGCGTGATTAAGATAAATAAATAAGAAAATTTTAAATTATATATTTTTTTGTTTATAACATACTTGTTTTTTTTTTCTTTTGTATTATTGTTTTAATAATTATGCTCTCAAAAACAAAAAAAAGATATGAATATTTTTTAAAAATGATAATGTGACATCAGTTTTTTTTTAAAAAAATTTTTGATTAATGGATAGAGGGTAGAATTGAAGGTGCCCCAACTGGGGGTCTTAGAATAAATGAAACATATATATATATATATATATATATATATATATATATATATATATATTTCATGAGGTGGTCCATATTGTGGTACATTTATCGAGTTACTTCAATCATACTCGTAGAGGAGATGATAGAGATGTATTGATTATATCTTCTTACTATATAGACTAACTTATGATATTTTAGGTATCTATTAAAATTCGAACCTTGAAATTTTAGTAAATAAATTTAATCATGTAATATATTTAATCATTAGATCGAACAGTTCTAATTTTTAACTAAAAATCTAACGGATATTATTCGTTGTATATAAATTTTTATTATATTTTGTTAGTGGTTAGAAGATATGATGTCATATTTTTTTGTATGTATTTAGTAAATAAATTTAAACATGTAATATATTTAATCATTAGATCTAACAATTCTAATTTTTAACTAAAAATCTAACGGATATTATTCTTTGTATGCGGTTTTTTACTATATTTTGTTAGTGGTTAGAAGATATGACGTAATTTTTTTGGGTATGTATTAATTATTGCAATATTATGTTTTAAATTAAAAGTCAACGTGTTTTAATTAGAGAGAAAAAAATTATTGATTGGAAGATATGATATTTTAGCTATTTATAAAAATTTGAACCTTGAAATTTTAGTAAATAAATTTAAGCATGTAATATATTTAATCATTAGATGTAACAGTTCTAATTTTTAACTAAAAATCTAACGGATATTATTCGTTGTATACGAATTTTTATTATATTTTGTTGGTAGATATCATTTTTTGGGTATGTATTAATTATTGCAATATCATGTTTTAAATTAAAAGTGAACGTGTTTTAATTAGAGAGAAAAAATTATTGATTAGAAGATATGATATTTTAGGTATTTAGAAAAGGTAATATCATATCAATTATAAGTAAACATCTTTTAATTGAAAAAGGCAATCGGCTAATTATCATTAATTATATTATCAATAAAAAAATGAAGGATAATAGTAGATGTTTAGATTTGGGTCGATTCAATTGGGTCGATCCAAATGTTATTGAAGATTTTAAAGGTAAGAATATTGAAATCATATATTTAGTTTTTCTCAATCAATAAAAATTTAAAATTTATAGGTATAAATATTGAAAAAGTATATTTAGTTTTCTCGATTAATAAAGTTTTAAAATGCAATTTTAAAGGAGGATATTGAAATTTTATTAGTTTCCTCGATTTGTAAAAATTTAAAATGCATATTACTTTACTTTATTAGTAAAGATTTTATAGGTAAAAATATTGAAACTATATATTTAGTTTCCACTATTAGTAAAATTTAAAATGCAATTAAGTTGTATATTTAGTTTTCTCGATTAGTAAAAATTTAAAATGCAATTTAGATATTTACTTTCCTTATTAGTAAAGGTTTTGTAGGTAAAAATATTGAAACTGTATATTTATTTTCCTCGATTAGTAAAGTTTTAAAGTTTTAAAATGCAATTTTAAAGGTAAGGATATTGAAATTGTATATTTAGTTTCCTCGATTAGTAAAATAGTATAGATTTAGATTTGGGTCGATCCAATCTAAATTGGGTCGCTCTAAATGTTGTGTAATGACAAAAAGGGACATCAAAAAAATAAAGAAGATTTAAAAAAATGAAGGATAAAAGCAGTAATTTTCCTGTGTAATGACAAAAAAGGACATCAAAGAAATAAAGAAGATTAAAAAAATGAAGGATAAAAGCAGTAATTTTCGAAATGCAATGCTAACAGACATTAGGAATATATTGATATTGATATTGATATTGATATTGATACAAATATTAGCGTTTGTAAGATATAGTACAATTTTAGGTGTTTATAAAAGGTAATTTCTTCAATAAAAAGTAAATGTTAAAAAGGCAATCGGCTAATAACTATTTATTATATTATTATAAATAATAATTAAGTAAAATAACATGTTTTATTAGTTAAGGGTAAATAAGTAAAATCAACAAGTACCAACCAACCAACCTTTTAATGTTTCGTCTTTTATATAATAGTATAGATTTTGATTAATGATTGTAAGATGCAGTGTGATATTTTTGGGTTTATATTAGTGATTGTAAGATTATTTTTAAATTTAAAGATAACATGTTTTAGTTAGAAAATAAATATTAGCGTTTGTAAGATATGGTTCAATTTTAGGCGTTTATAAAAGGTAATTTCTTCAATTAAAAGTTAATGATAAAAAGGCAATCTGCTAATAACTATTTATTATATTATTAAAAATAATAATTAAGTAAAATAACTTGTTTTATTAGTTAAGGGTAAATAAGTAAAATCAACAAGTACGTTTCTTTCGATATGTTATAAATTTTATTTAATAATATAATTAGGTTTTATATAATCATTATTTTCAATAATTTTTTTACTTTTAATATAATTTAATATACTCATGTTCAAGGATTATCCTCATGTTTTCTTATTGTTAGCAATGTATATAAATTTTTATTATATTTTATTAATGATTGTAAGATGCGGTGTGATATTTATGGGTTTATATTAGTTATTGCAAAATTAGTTTTAAATTTAAAGGTAACATGTTTTGGTTAGAAAACAAATATTAGCGTTTGTAAGATATGGTACAATTTTAGGTGTTTATAAAAGGTAATTTTTTCAATTAAAAGTAAATGTTAAAAAGACAAACGGCTAATAACTATTTATTAGATTATTATAAATAATAATTAAGTAATGATAATTAAGTAAAATAACATATTTTATTTGTTAATAGTAAATAAGTAAAATCAACATGTACCAAACAACCAACCAACCAAACTTTTAATGTTTCGGCTTTTATATAATAGTATAGATATGTTTAAACTGAAAAAGGAAATTGATTAATAAGTGAGAAATTTTAGTTAGATAAAATATAAAAGATATTGTATTTTACTTGGAAAAGTAAATTATTTAGTTCTTGAAAATAGAAAAGATAATATTCGTAACCTGAAAAAGGAAATTGATTAGTTAATAGATCTGTAATTGAGTAAGGGTAATTAGGTAAATTCAATAGGTACCGTTGAACCAAACTTTTAATGTTTCATCTTTTATATAATAGTATAGATTTACATATATGTATCAATAAGATAATTAATGATATAATTTATAATATATAATTAATAAATAATATCAAATTTTACCAAAAAATTGATATACTATTTTAAAATCTATATTATAAAATCAAAGATGTAGCATTAAAGTTTATATAATACAATTATCTTGCTAAATTATTATATTTGATACTCACAATAAATGAAATCAATTGATTAACAAAAATTTAGAAACACTTTAAACAAAAGGATAAGAAGAAATACACATGATTTATTGTTAAATGATTTTAGGAATTATAAAGTATATAATGATATTCTATTTTAAATGATTTGATGATATAAAATTTGGCATAAAATATTTGATTATGTATTTAACATTGATTGCAATTTTACATAAATTAAAGTTTAAGCAATGATTGATAAGATTTTAATTGATAATAATTTGCGAATTACAATGATCACGCTGGGATTAATTCTGCCCGCACTACGCGCGTTCTAAAAGTTATAATAATTTTTTGAATATGAATTTATAGATTAATGTTTATTTATTTTTGTTATCCACAATATTGACCTCGACTAATTTATAGTCATATTATCAAAGATAACTTACACTACGCATGTGATTAAAAAATAAAAAAAATAGTTTAAATTATAATTTTCATTTTTTTAAAAAATTATATTAAATTGTAATCATATTTTTAATCGATGTCAAAATTATCAAATTAAAATAATGATACTCGTCTCTTATTGATTGTAGCGGATTTTTTTTAGAAAAGAGGTATATAACTCCAATTCTAATTATGAAAAGATACCATATTACATATTTTAGTAATCGCATAAATGTATACAAAAATTTATATAAGATTCATGAGTTCAAGGTTTCTCGTCATCACCTAACGGTGACTTCTCGCATTTTATACATTGTAAAACTGAAAATTGCAATTAAATGATAAAAATCAATTATGAAAAAGTACTTTATGAGATATTCTATGATCGCATAAATGTATCTAATAAATTTATATAAAAATTTTGTTCAAAGTTTCTCACTCGCAATTTAGATATTGTAACTATAAAACTAAAATTGATTATGAGAAGGTATAATATCTCATATTTCATTAACTGCATAGATAGCTATAATAAATATTTATAAATTCAAATATTGTAAAATTAAAAATTTCAAGTAAAAAATTTAAATCAATCATTTGCGAGTTCTCAATTTTTAATTGGTATTTAATCATCAATTATTTATTGTCATCATCTAATGACGACGCCTCACATTTTGAACATTGTAGTTTAAAATACCAAGTAAAAAAGAATAAAACTATCCTTTATTCCATATTAAATTTAAGCATATTATTGACGATTTCTCAGTACCGTCTTCAACGATGCCTCGCATTTTGGTAACAGAAAGAGTTATAACAAATTTAATTTAATAATGCAAGTTAGAACAATTAAAAATCTACGCAATATGATATTATTATTAGATGAAAATTCGGAATTTTACCAATGCAAATTTATTTTATTTAGCTCATAATATTCTATTCATGTGCGAAGATAAGAAATTTATTATATTTAGCTCATAATTTATTTGATTTGATTTTAGTTTTAAAAAATAAAGAATAAATATATATTAAATAGTAATTACATTTTAATCAATGTCAAGATTATGAAATAAAAATAATAGCATCCATCTCCTATTTGTCGTACCCGATTTCTTCGAAAAGAGGTACATAATAATTCCATTTTTAATTAAGAAGAGAAAATCAATACAAATAAAGAAAAAAACGTAAATATTAAAAAAATGAAAATCAATACAAATAAAAAAACTATGGATAATGAGAGAAAGATAAAAGGCCAAGATAAAGAAAGAAAGATGAGCGAGACGATGATAAAAGAAATTGAATTCATATAATATATTCAAAGATTAGATACGTAATCATTAAGGATTTGAATTTTGAAAATAAAAGAGAAAATCAAGAAAGATAAGTAATTTGAAATTCAAAATTAATTGAAAAAATCAAGCAAGATTGGGAATTAATTAATGAAAAGATTGTGTATTATGTGAATAATTTAAATTTCAAATTTTCTTATGTACTAAAAGGAAAGATTGATTGTGTACTAAATGGAAAGATTGAGTAATGTAATAATTACTATAATCAACGGGATAACATATCAATCAATCAATCAGTCTGTTATAATGTGGTCTGGTCTGAATGTTAATCATCAATGTAATAATTTGGGTTTAACCCGATTTTATATTTAACCCTATTGTATTCCTTAATATAGTATTGTGATTTTGTTGGGTGTTTCGGGTCGATTTGTTTTAAGATATGGATGATCCATTAAGTTTAAATTACAAACATATCCTTAAAATTAAGAAAGGATAGGAAAAAGATAGAGGATAGTAATAGTAATTTTCCAAAATTTTTGCTAACAGGCATTTAGAAGATATAGATATAGATATCTATTGTTCTAAAAAATATAATAATAAAGTTTGAGTATTCTATTTTATGAAGCAATTTAAAATTTTGTAAAATCACAAACCAATATTTTTAAATTGTTAGTCAAAGTTAGAAAATTTTGACTTTGAAAAATCAACTTAAGACAATATTTATGAGACGGAGGGAGTAATATAATTAAGAAAAATGCTAACAATAGCCCTAAGAGCTATGATTAAGCATTAAATATTCTCATCTTTTCAACATTGATTTTAGTTATTTAATTATTTTTTATTTTTTCAATTCTCTTTTACAACATCAATTCAATTTTCTAAGTAATAATAGTGGACCCCCATGCATTCACATTAATTTCCACTAATAAAAAATCCCAAATTGCTAAATAATTATATTGAAATTCGTGCAAACTTATTGAGTGCAAATTTGACATTTTAAATGCATTTATTCACTTGCATTAATGCTTAACCATAGCCCTTAGGGCTATGTTTAGCATTACCCTATAATTAATCCCATTGAAGTAAAACACAAGTTCAGTAAATTTTACATAATCAATATTTAGCTAATCAATTTTACAAAATACCATTGGAGATGCTCTAAGGTGTTTTATATTCCAATGAGGTTGACTATATTAATTAGTTATATTTTTAAAATAGTATTAAAAAAATATTATTTTAATGTAGTAATTGATAATGTGAAGTTTCTTTAAGGTCTCTACGATAAATCTATCTATACTCTATATTAATGTGCAAAACCATGTTTTAATGGTACACAATAGTACCAAAGTACCAAAAGTACCAAATTTGGTTATCACTTAACTCGGGGTTCGATCCCTTCCGACTACATAATTATACAAGATTAATTATTTAATTTAATTTCACCCCATGTTTGATTTCGGGTTCGATCCCTTCCGACTACATAATTATACAAGATTTAGTATTTAATTTAATTTCACCCCATGTTCGATTTCCTATAAGGGGTTCGATTAAGGGGTTTGACGGTTATCACTTAACTCGGGTTTCGATTCTTTCCAACTACATAATTATAAAAGATTTATTATTTAATTTAATTTCTTTAATTTCATCGCGATAAGGGATTCAATTCCTGACATAATTATAAAGATTTATTTACTTTAATTGTTTTAACTTTATCTCGGATTCGATTCTTTATAACTACATAATTAAATAGTGTATTAAAATTAATTTTTTAATCTCGACTCGTATTCAATCTATGCCCGTGCTTCGCACGGGTTATCCGCTAGTATAATCAATATGATGAAATTATCTAAAATTTTAGCAATCATCCGTTAAATATGAATTTTTTTACACTTTTTTATAACTTTTATTTATGACATATCCAACACACTTTTACGTAACGAGGTTCGTATGATCGGAGATTGCTCTTATAAACCGTAAAACTGCTAAAACCGAAAACCAGATTGCATGATTCTAGAAAAAACAAACTTAAAATGAAGCTAACCAAAGAAAACAAACAAATCCCAAGAAAGATGATGAATCTCCAAAATAGAACCCTCGTTGATAGAATAAATTTATTAAGAGTTTGGTCTAACTTGATCTCTTAGTAAGATTTGAATGGCTATAGCCTATATATTAAACAAAATTTTAATAAATGTAACATTGAAGTGAATCGTACTCATATATAAAAGGATTTTTTTTCCAAAAATATTCATAATAAACTCTGAAGCAAACTCTGAAGCTTTGTAAAACTTTTCATTGATAAAACTGAAAACTATACAAATTACAATCTGATTCTAAGATCAATGATAGCTAATCTATATATACAAGAGAATGTAGAGTGAAAAACTCTAACTGATTTTAGGAGGGAAATAACTAACTTTTGAACTAGCTCTATCTTCTAATAATACATCATTGACTAAAGTTTGACTTGACTTAATATCACTAATACCCCCCCTCAAGTTGGGAGGAGAATCAACAAATGAAACACCCAACTTGGAAAGCAGATTAGTAAACTGGTGAGATGGTAGGATTTTTGTTAGCACATCTGCTAATTGACTTTGTGTAGGAAGATATGTGAGTTGCAACAATCCTTTCATGACTTTGTCCCTTGTAAAATGGCAATCTATTTCTATATGTTTAGTCCTCTCATGGAAAACCGAATTCTTTGCAATGTGAAGAGCAGATTGATTGTCACAATGTAGTGTAACTAGCTTTAAGTTTGTAATTCCTAATTCTTCCAAAAGTCGAACTGTCCATACCACCTCAGATGCTGCAGATGCCATGGCTCTATACTCTGATTCTGAGGATGATCTTGAAATTGTAGACTGTTTCTTAGACTTCCAGGTGACAGGTGAAGATCCTAGTAACAAAACATATCCTGTGACAGACCTCCTAGTATCAGGACATGCTGCCCAATTCGAGTCAGAAAAAGCTTGTAGAGTTAAAGTGTCTGAAGCTTTGAGAAGAATGCCCTGTCCAATGGTCGATCTAACATACCTTAGAGTATGCAATAATGCTTCATAATGTGGCTCTCTTGGAGATTGTAAAAATTTACTAAACATCTGAACTGTGTAACTTAGATCAGGCCTTGTGTTTGTGAGAAAATTCAACTTTCCAACTAAGGATCTATAAATCTCAGGTTTGTTAAACAAATCCCCATCTGTGGCATTTAACTTCACATGCAATGGCAAAGGTGTCACAACCTGTTTTGTTAAATCAACCTCATCTTCAACAAGACTAAAAATTTCTTTAGTATACTTGGCCTGACTCAGAATAGTTCCTTCTACAGAATAAGAGACCTCTATGCCAAGAAAATAACGCATTACACCAAAATCCTTTATGCCAAATTGAGAATGCAGATGTTGTTTCAAAGACTCAATCTTTGTAGAATTAGTACCTGTAACTAAGATGTCATCTACATATACAGCAACATTAGTAATATCTTGTCCATCTTTACAAGTAAAGAGACTGTAATCCAATTTTGACTGACAAAAACCTTGATGTAACAGTTCATCAATCAGTGTTTCATTCCATTCCCGTGAGGCCTATTTCAGTCCATATATAGACTTATTGAGTCTGCAAACTTGATTAGGACTATGAGGTATACCATCTGGAACTCTCATATACACCTCATCTTTCAAGGTTCCATGCAAAAAAGCATTATTTACATCCATTTGGAACAATTTCCATTGCTTATGAGCAGCTAAAGCTATTAGACATCTAACTGTATTCATCTTAATGACTGGAGAAAAAGTCTCCTGGTAATCAATACCATATCTCTGTGTATATCATTTAACCACTAATCTGGCTTTACATCTTTCAAGTGAACCATCTGAATTCAATTTCACCTTATAAACCCATCGACAATCAATTGATTTTTTATCTTTGGGTAACTCAGTCAAAGTCCAAGTATTAGTATTCTGTAAAGCTGTGATCTCTTTTTGCATAGCCTCCACCCAAAGTGGACTAGCAGATGCCTCTAGATAAGAAGAAGGTTCAGTAATAACTGAACTCTTGTCAACAAAATCAGAAGGTATTTGATTAGCTGCAACAAGATTACACCAATGATTACTAGCAGATTTACTAGCAAGACAGTGATAATCTTGTAAATAAGAAGGAGGATTTCTCTGTCTGATAGATTGTCTAATAGGTGGAGTCAGATTACTTAAATCCACAGAATGAGAAGAATCTGTAGAACTATAATCATGTGTAGAACCAGAAGAACTAGATGGAGTATTAAATGGTGGTGAATTAGGAATAGAATCAGATGAAGTATTTGAAGAACTAGAATTAACAGGTGTAGAACTAGATTTAGTATTTTGATGAACATATATATCATCAAAACAAGAACTATGTGTTGTCTTGGGAAGAAAAATAGAATTCTTATATAAACTAGTTGACTGAGATTTGAACAAATGGAATGGAAAATGTGTTTCATGAAAAGAAACATCGCTGGAAACTGTGATCTCATTATTAAGTAAATTGAGAACTTTGTAAATTTTCTGAGAAACAGGATATCCAAGAAAAACAGTTGGAAAAGCTCTATGATCAAATTTGGACCTCTGTACTTTAAAGGTGGAAACATAGCACAAACAACCAAAGCTTTTCAAATGTGCCAAAGAAGGTTGATCATTATAAAGTTTGTAATAAGGAGAATGAAAGTCAATACTCTTGAGTGGCATGCGATTAATTAAATAAGTTGCACACAAAACACACTCACCCCAAAATCTGGCTTGAACATTAGATTGAATATACAAGGATCTTGCAGTTTCCAATAAATGTCGATGTTTCCTCTCCACAACTCCATTTTGTTGTGGAGAGTAAGCACAAGTCATTTGACTAACAATTTTTTCTTTGAGAAACAAATATTTCATTTTACCAGCAACTAATTCCAAGGCATTATCTGATCTCACACAAAGAACAGTAGTGTGAAACTGATTCTTAACATATTGAAGAAAATTTTCAAAGGCAGAAGGTGCATCGGATTTATGTTTCAAAAGATGTATCCAGGTAAATCGACTAAAGTCATCAACAATGGTAAGAAACTGATTACAACCTGCAGATTGGGTTTTGACCTTATAAGGTCCCCAAATGTCAATGTGAAGAAGCTGAAAAATAGCACTTGACTTAATGCTACTAGAAGGAAAAGGATTCGTAGTTTTCTTTGCTAAAGGACAAACATTACAAATCTGAGATAAACACTTGTTTTTACATGAAGGTAAAACAAGTGGTAATTGTGAAAAAGGTAAATGTCCCAATCTGACATGCCAGAGATTAACATCAGAAACATTGATAGGTGCAGAAGAAGATGAAGAAGAACTGAGACAAGCTTGATGCTGCAGATTAGAGTCAACTTTATGCAGACTGTACAAGCCATTGTGCAATTTACCAAGAGGAATCAGAGGACTTTTCTGAGAATGGTCCTGAAGCATACAATATGCAGAATCAAAGATTAATTGACAATTAAGATCAAGGACTAAAAGAACATTTCTTAACATAATAGTATCAGTAAGCTGAACATTGCCAATATGAGTAACTTTAATCTTACTTCCATCAGGTATGGTGATGCTATTATCAGAAACATTTTTGTAAGAACAAAAATCATTCACATCATTGGTGATGTGATCTGTTGCCCCACTATCAAGAATCCAGTCTGCCTTAGTACAAGAAAGTAAACAAAGTTTACCTGTGAGCAAAGCTGTGTGAGAATTCTGATCAACACCATTTGAATTATCAGAAACATGTTGCTTGTTTAGAAGCTCCATTAGTTGAGTATATTGATCCAAAGAGATATTGTTAGAAATATCACTGGAAGAGTCATTCTGTAAGGAAACATCTGCAGACCCCTGTGTTGATCCTTGTGACAAAGCTGCAACCCTTTCTTTAGGTTTGAAGTTTTCTGGAAATCCATGTATTTTGAAACATCTATCAACACTGTGACCAGGTACCTTACAATGAGTACAATAATAATTTGAACCAGGTTTAGTTCCAAATTTTCTAGGTCCTGCATACTTTGCCTGTGAACCACCAGACTGAAACTTATTGTTGAAATTAGTCATTTTCTTTCTATCTGCCAAGAATGCCATAGTATCAGTTATAGCATTAGCCTGAGAAATTTCCTTATGTCTCTCCTCTTGAGCAAACAAAAGATAAGCAGAAGAAACATTAGGCAGTGGATGCATCATCAATACATTTGCTCTCACAGAAGCAAAGTTATCATTCAGTTTCATCATAAACTGAAGCAATCTTTGATCTTGTTGCCTAATCTGAATCCTTTGATTCACATTACAAGTACATTTCCCACAAGTACAACTAGGCAATGGATTAGCATCATTAACTCCATCCCAAATTGTCTTGATTGCAGTAAAGAATTCAGAAACAGTTTGTGAACCATGAGTAATCTTAACCAATTTTTGTTCCAAAGAATACACTTGAGTTGTAGAAGCATAACCATATCTTTCCTCTAAATCAGACCAAATCTCTCTAGCTGTAGGCAGAAACAGCACACTCCGAGCGATATTTTCATCAAGATTAAAAATAATCCATGAAATCACAAGATCATTACATCGAGACCAAAGTTTATATTCATGTGTATTTGCATCAGGAACAGAAACAGAACCATCGACAAATCCGATTTTGTTTTTAGCAGATAAAATCAAGGTCATAGATCGTTTCCAGTTGTTGAAACCATGACCGTCAAATTTAACAGAAACAAGTTGATTTGATGATGCATTAGAAGGATGTATATAGTAGATACTCGATTGATATGATTAGAGGAATTAGATGATGTAGCCATCGTAATTTTCAGAATTCAACAAGTTTTCTCAAAAATTTCACAAAGATAACAGATTGAATGAATCAAACAAATCGAATAGATCAAATAGATCGAATAGATCAAACAAATCGATGTATATACTAATAAATGAGAAACAATCACCAAGAAACACAATGATGATCAGAACGAATTAAAGAAACAATCGATGAATCGATGCAATCAGAACAAATTCTCAGTTATCGAAATGTGCAATGAACAAGATCAGAAGTATTACTGATTATGATGAATCTGCGCCTGAAATCAATCGGAGACAATCAGAAAAGACAATAGCGACAATCGGAGACGATAACGACGATCAGAGAAGATGATAACAGTGATCGGAAAAAGTGCGGAAACAGGAACGAGCTTGATTAGCTCTGATACCATAATAAACTCTGAAGTTTTGTAAAATCTTTCATTGATAAAACTGAAAACTATACAAATTACAAACTGATTCTAAGATCAGTGATAGCTAATCTATATATACTACAAGAGAATGTAGAGTGAAAAACTCTAACTGATTTTAGGAGGGAAATAACTAACTTTTGAACTAGCTCTATCTTCTGATAATACATCATTGACTAAAGTTTGACTTGACTTAATATCACTAATAATTCATGTTACAAATGGTTTTTTCAAAATTACGGTTCAAATTCATATGCAACCTGAAATGTAAATATGACTACGATGAACCTCATATGCAAAACTCAACTCATACCTAGAAATATTCAAATGCCATTGAAGTGTAATAATTCCATTCAAATGCAAACAATATTGGGACTGGCAATGCTTATACTATAAAACATTGAGAAAGGTTATGAATAGAACAAGAAAGCTCCGTAATCTATGATTTAAATTAAATAACCACATTTTATTACTCTAAGAATACACTAATAATAATAGAAAGGTACAACACCATTACGTGGAACTGGGAATCACGTGATGCCATTAGGACTAACCCCCGACCAAGTAATTAATTAATTACCTTGCCCAGACCAAAGATTAGTTAAAATAGTTCCAAGAGCCAGTCAAAATTCCAAATGTTGAACCAAGATTATTAAATTATCAAGTGGTAAACGTTTCCAAATTAAAAAAAAAAAAAAACTAACAAAAGTTTAACACAGGGGAGATCTTTGGGGGATGCCTTTTCTTCTACTCATGCTTGTAGCAATGTCTTCTTCTGAGTGAAGCTTGTTGTTATTATTTGATGATGATGATCTTATGTTGTTGATTCCGGTGCACGAGACATAAACAAGTCCACTTCGCTTCTTCCTGACGATTTCGGTGCACAACATGTTGTTGCTGCTGCTACTTATGTTTTCTGAACCCGAGGAGCCGGATGAATAATTATAGCAGCTCATTGGTTGTTCATCGGAATCAACAATTGTCGAATGGAGTGATTCGTTTGTTATTTCCTGATGAAGGTTGGTATGGTCTCCCATTTCTTGTGGAATGAAGAAGTCTGGACCCAGCTGTAATGTCTTGCATTTCCTTAGGAATGGAGATAGGTCTGTGTAGTGCTTTAGCACAAATTCCACCTGTACGTATATTTGAAGATATTAGGGCCATGAGCTAAAATTCCATGAAGTAGTTGACAAACTAGATGATCCTTTTCACATTCGTAATGCCTTATGGTACTGCTAGCTATTTCAGTAGTTTCTTTACTGTCATGTTGAATGCATGGAATCACTTCATTGTCAAATTTAGATCATGAAATTTGATGAACCTTCTATGTTGAATTACGCATGTTAGGTACTTAGATTATCAATGTATGTACCAAATAGAGTACTCAGCCTATTGCATGCTTAAATAGATAATATAATTTTCACGATATCTACATCTATGCTCAAATGATTAATCAGGGTGTAAAGCATGGGAACTGGGTAATGGTTTGATCACCTGAATTATGTATGTATGTAGACAATTGAGCTAGAATATATATATAATGAACTTGGGGAGAATTTATTCATGGAATTACCTTGCAGCCAAGGGAGCAATGAAAAAATGGTTCTTGGAGGCATCTATCACAAGAAGTACAGTAATTAGCTGAGCCTTTGAACCGCCTATTCTGAGGCCTCGACCTGATGAACACCACTTTTGCAGCATTGATCGTGTATGCCTGATCATGTACAATCAAACTAACTTGGTTACATGCATGAAACCAAATTGGGCATACATACAATACATATGTACAGCTATATATTGAATTATATGGAGATCATGACAATTGAATAGAAAGTAAGGTACCTGGATATTGGAGCAGTCAAAGAGCTTTTCAAGGTCCTCCAATCTGACAACGTCGTTATAAACATAGCGGCGTACTTGAAGAAGTCTATGGGAACGATGCGAATGAACACAGTGTGGGCATATGCTGGTGCAGCAATCCAAGCAGCATATATTTTTCTCGTTTTTCTTGGCCATTTCATGAATTGAGCATCCCCT
The DNA here is from genome assembly GCA_037693485.1 of Kitagawia praeruptora. Taxonomy (NCBI): domain Eukaryota; kingdom Viridiplantae; phylum Streptophyta; class Magnoliopsida; order Apiales; family Apiaceae; genus Kitagawia; species Kitagawia praeruptora. Next base: position 159,844,966 of record CM075344.1, on the reverse strand, counting down.
AAAGAACTTCTCCGTGCAAACTGCTTGCAACCAAGCTGCTTTCTTAATTCCCTAAATACACACCAAAATTAACCCATCAATAAATATTTGCATTAACAATTGATAGTATGCACATATTACTATATATACCCTAGTTAGCAACAAATTGAAAGATCAAGAAAAAAGTTATACTAGAGAAATTAAGTACCATAATTGTATGTGTAAACCTAAAGAGATGAGAGGATGTGAAACTGTGCTACTACGTAGTGTATTATTAGAAAAGAGAGGAAGTAAGGTATGGGATAAAGTGTGTATTTATGAACAATCACAAGAAAAGCAATGCAATCTATTTAACCCTTCCATACTACAGAAGCAACATAAGGTCCATTTTTTAAAAGATTTTTTTATAGTATTTTTCTCTTCCTTTCTATCTTTTTCCTTTCAAAAAAACAGAAAAAGGGAGGGAGTAAGATATGAGGAGGAGAACGTGGACACTGTTTCCATGTCTCCCATTTAAAAATAGAATAAAATTACTACCTTGGCTTGGGAGCTCTCTCCAATCCTAAGCCACCAACTACCATTGATCTTGAAGAAGCTGCCAATCCTGATTATATTTACTTCCTGCATTTCATTTTCCCTTGAATACCTATATCTTGAGCATGTAACCTATGTGCGTGTGTGTGGAGCAAGATGTAGCTAGCTAGTCTCTACAATTGATCCAAGTTGAGTCGCAAGACTACAAATGATCCAATTCATCAATATTTTTGCTATTGGCATATTATCTATAGTCATTGCGACTCATTTGATTTCAGGGCTTAAAGTATAGTGTGTCCGCATTCGAATGTTATTAAAAAGATATCATACTTAGCAAAAGTGTTCTTCTATAAAGCAGAGTATGCAGTATGGTGGTATCACATAAAATAGAGTATATGTTTGCAACAAGGAAATTAGAATTATCAATATATAAAACATGGGTTCCCTAGATATATTTCCTGGAATCTACAGTGAGTTTCATAAAGAAGACATTGGCAATCAGGATCACTAAGAAAAGCTTCTGATAAATTAAATGTAAAGTGCGTGCAAAAAACTGGGTTTATGGGGAAACAAACATGACAACATTCAACTACTCCACTAATTAGTGTAGTACTACTGATAGGAACTAAGCCTAGATTCACTCTCCTGCTGGTAATCTGGTATTTGTCATGAACGTTGACAGACAAACACAACCCATGAAGCACTAGTTAAATCACTTTATTGCTAATTTTGAGGAAATCATGTGTGTGTGCGTATATCATAGTTATTAACTCGTCATATCGCTCCATTTCGGTCGTGGACCGAGATATAGATATTTCGTAGATATATCGATATTTCATCGATATATCGATAGATTGTCAGAGCGAGATGACGATATTTCGTCGATATATCGACGATTTAATAACTATGATATATATATATATATATATTAGTGCAACTAATGCTGTAGTTTGAAGAATTAATTAAGTCCCAAGCTAACAGGATTACTGGAATATCTACGAGACTATAACCAGCAAACTTGATCAAAATCAAAAGAGTGATCATTTTAAATGATAGTCATCAATCATCTAAACACTTCAAGATCCACAGTAAGAGCAGTGCAAAACAAAGAGGCCAATAAAAGGGAACCTTGAGAATGAAAGCATAGATTAGATATGTACAAGATATACAAATGTTACACTAATGCTACTAAAGAAGTAACATAATATAAAATGAAAGTAGATATATTATGGATGGTATCATGCGGAGGAAGTTGAGAAATGAAGTCATGTGCAAGCCCCTGACTGCTCCCACATGAATCCATTTGATGAAAAACCTTATATATAGGAAATGAAATATATGCTTTCTTTTTCACTGACTATTAACTAAAACTAAAATCAACACTTTTCAAGATATCATTTGTTATTTTCTAATAATTTTTACGTACCTTTTAACACACAACTTTAAAAGAGAAATGACAAATTTTAATCAAACATACTCGGTATATTTCACTAATGAATATCTCTTGCAAGTAGGGTCTGGAGAAAAAAACATTTAATTTTTTTCCTCTGTAGAATAGGAGCAGAATACAGTATTTCTCTCGTACCATGTTCTCCTACAGTTTCTTCAACTGGTGAATTATGTAACGAAAGGTATGTGTATGTGTGAGAATTGCAGTCAAAGATCAGAGCCTGAAATCAGAAGTGCACGAGGGTGGGAGGTGGAAAAGTGGGAGAACAAACAAACAGGCAAACAGAATGAATCAGCGTGTGAGCCGCACGAGGGCGGATCTCCCAGCTCTTTCTCTCTCAAGCAATCTCTCTCTCACTATATCAGTACCCTAAGCTTTATTAAACATTTAATCTAGTGTCTGAGAGTGGAAGAGATCGCATTTTCTTATTAGTGTTATTTCCATTAGTATCATGATTTTTAGTTCTTTACTTTAGTTAAAAATATAATGCTAACATTCTTAATTAACTTTGTTTCTTCCACATAGCCTTCGAATTTTATAATCACTTATACTCTGTTATATCTTTCTAACTCTGTCAGTTAACACTTTCCAATCTATTCATAACTCCAATACTTGCCAACCACCGAAACTAATAAAAGATTCTTACATAGGATTCTTGTTTAATTTGATGGGTATCCAAGAGTGACTTGATCATATGAAAAATAAAGTGTACTCAGTACTTAGGATTCAAAATTGACATCATATTGAACCGCACTTGGCTAACCAAAACAAGTCTTAACATATAATCCTTGCATCCATCACATTTTGTTAACCCAAACTAAGCATTACACTTGCATAGTTGCATTCTTCTACCCTAGAGATTACCCTCTTAAGTTTGTAAGTAATAAGAGGTTTAGAGTTCGAAATAGAGTTACTCAAGGCGTGTGTGAGACCCACAAGTTCTGGCTTTTTGAGTCTTACTCAAAACTCATCTGTAGAGTCTTAAGCTGGTTCAACCTGACCTAAGAAATAAAATAACAGGGTACCTTATTTAGCAGGCTCTGTTCTGAACCCAAAGGCATTGTTAGCCATGTTCTTCCTCACTAAGGAAATTATTACCAAAAGTGTTTCTTCAGTGACCTAGTACTGACCACAAGTTTAAGATACTCGCATGTTTATCAACAACTCGGTGCTTTGGCCAATTAGACGCAGTCACGAGCTGAACTTTTCCGAGGAATACCCTCACAAGAAGGTTAAGATTTTGATGTGAACAAACAAGACTATAGGCTTACAGGGTGAAGTACTAATGCTAAGCTTGGCTGGAGGGAATGGAATAAGGTAGGAATAAAAAAGGAACCCTGTGAACAAAACTAAGGTGGAAGAAAACAATGTAAGAGGGAAGAACGAATAGAATGAGAGTGCATATTTTCGTGCCGAACTTTGTAAAGGAAGATAGTAGGAAGTAGGAATGGACATTCATCCCCAAATGGGTGCCAAATGCCAATAGGGAAGTGAAATTCCAGATTCTAAATTTCATTTCTTCCAACCAAATGGAGCATACCGTGGCTAAAACCTTGGTAGCTACCGGTAGCTTTCACATTATATCCATACAGATAAAAACAACATACGACACTTGGCTTTGCATATATATGAAGTTCTTAAGAGTTGCAACTGTTTGTGCATTTCTGAATGATGACACTTTTTGGTGCAGATTATGGCCAACCGCATACAATTAGATCAGTTACTGTATCAAGCGGACCCTTGAGGCTTTAACTGCAAGTTTAAAAACTCTCTAAGACTATAGTTTAGGCAGTTGCAACTTGCATGGATGCTTGCTTGTGGCCCTATTCACGACACTCTACCTAGTTTTACTTGTTGTAGACTTGTAGTTATACTCATTTAGTAGAGAGTCCATGCTTTAGGATAATATCTAGCTCCCAATCAGTCATTCAAATGAAGTTGACACTGACATTATAATAAATGAATGCCACAAAACTTCTTACTAAATTTAATCTAATAAAATATTTAGGATCTACAAACAATTTCAGATAATAATAACTCAAGATCATTGGGAAATTCTCTTATGTTTTCTAGGAAGTATATCATAATTACAGGGTTGTATTCATCAACACTACATTATTACAAAAATATTAACAAAGATTATGGGATTAAAAATGATATTTTACATATATATATAAACAAGGCACCGAGAAAGCCAAGTACGTAGAAAAAAATGTTTAAAAGAACCAAACCCCACATCAAGGCTTCTGTGCAGAACACATTTGGAGGATTGTTAATTTTTGCTTGTATTGCTGATAAGACCAAATACTGTGAATATATCTTAAGTCTCTTCTGCAGTCAAATTATTGTAGCCCTGCAGAATCCTCTCTGCCAAACAAAGTTACATAAAGATTATGGACTGAGATGGCATAGGAGTATAGATCCATACAAAATCATGTTCAGCAAGTAAATTGCAGGAAAAAGATCTCCAGTATCTATACGTTGACAAGAACTAATTATAGAGTAAAATGCACTTTGTGTACCTGAAGTATGGCGAAGACACCACTTGCAATACTACCTTTCTAAATGTACCATGCGCAATACCAAGTAATGGATTTACTTAAATTTCGTGTACCGCCGTCTATCTAAAGCAAACGACGTTAGATCGTCAGGGGCATTACAGTCTTTTCCATACGCATCACAATTACCAACTCAAACAATTCACAACAGTGCAACTACTTTGAATTCCCACACAACCACAACAGAGCAGGGACTTGCGAATAAAGACTGAACGGAATCGGGAAGGAGAACCGACACTCACACCATGGCAGGACACCCACACACGCACACACGCACTTGTTAATCACACACACGCACATATATTTCAGCTAATCATCCACACAACCCATTTTTTTCCCTTCCTTGATTCCCCCTTCTTTTCCCTCAAAATCCCATGAACACTTCACAACACAGCCTCTCCCATGCTCCACACCACAATCGCCTACCCACACCACCATCTGCACTCCCTTGTCCCTCCATAAAATACATAAAAACAGACCCAACTCAGTTGCATAACAGTCCCCTAGCGTGTACACACACACGGCAGATTATACACACCCAACATATACATATACATACACAGCAGCCATACCAAGTAGAACAATACCACAGCAGCCATAAGGAGTTCGAATTCGAACTCTAACAAGGAAGAACACAATCGGCAGACACCCACATACACAGCTATACACACCATATATATGTACGTACACATAGAGAGATAGACAAGAGATGAAGGGAGAAGATAATCGCGAGGGAGAGAGGCGAGAGAGAGAGACTTCGATTGAGGGAGAGAGATCGATTTGAGATAGAGAGAAATGAGAAGATCAGAGACACACACACTTCCAGAACTCTCGAGAAGGAGCTGGGTTTTGAAGATTAAAAGAGATAAAGAATCTAACGTTAGATCGTTAGATTGCCTATGGAAAAGACTGAAATGCCCCTGACGATCTAACGCCGTTTGCTTTAGATAGACGGCGGTACACGAAGTTTAAGTAAATCCATTACTTGGTATTGCACGTGGTACTTTTAGAAAGGTAGTATTGCAAGTGGTGTCTTCGCCATACTTCAGGTACACAAAGTGCATTTTACTCCTAATTATATGCTCAATACTCTTTAAGGACGGGTTATAGACTTATAGCTTAAGTAAAATTTTCCAATATGCTCAGATGGGTGATCCTGTGATCTCTCTCTCTCTCTCTCTCTCACACACGCACACACACACAAATATTACTTTTTCAAAATTTCAATATTTGTGAATATAGTATCTCCCTTGTACAAGTATATAAAATACAACTGACAGTTGGTAGAGCTCTTGATGTATGGAACTTCACATTGTTCTTCATCTCTCACACTGTGTATATGCAAAATAATAAATTACTTAATTATAGCATCTGCCTAGACATATCTTTGTTAGCGCCCTCTCCCACATGAGGTGACATGTTTCTACGTATCATGCCAGGGAATGCAATTACAATCTAAAGGATTCAGTATTGCTGAATGGATGAGCTGATCCAAAAGGAAGATAGTTTCCAAAAATACACCCCACTTCACATTATAAATTAAATTTGAGCAACCTAACCAATAAAGAAAACAAAGAAAACCTGATGACTTTCAGTAACCTGGTTATAAGGACACCAGCTTAACTTTACTCAAAACAATCCCGAACTGCTTTAATTTATTGTGGAATTATCTCTGTAGTGAAATCGAGTTTAAGTGGAAATCTTACACAGAAATCTTTGGTTATTTAATATATCATTTTGCTAATCATGTAGGGACATATATATATTGATGCAAGTTAGGTTGTAGAAAATTTCAAAAACAAGAAAAAATGTAAGAGATAGATTATGGGGTTTTGAGATTTAACAAGAGCTAGATAAGGTAAAATCCTTTAATGCACAATCTAGGCCCAGCCATAATTCAACGAGTCATAATAATCAGAAATGAAGTATTTTTGAATGATTACCAACACATAACAATTCTAAATAATTCTACTCAAATGCGGCCCCTAGTCAGCAACGGATGACTACTATTACTAACAGATACATTAGTTCTAAACATTCCTAGCATAATGTAATCAACCTGATAACTAATTACAGTTCAATCAGTTGTCTAATAAATAATAATCAATCAAAATTACTTATTTCTTTGTTCCTCATCAGTCATCACACATAACAACGGTTCCAACAATTCCGAAAATATCACAAACACCTTTAGGCACAAAAAACATGTATAGTTCTAAATATAATTCCCAATGATTTAGTTCGAAGATGTAATCATAATCAAGAAGCACATTTCAGTTAATTCTGACATGGCCCAACATATGAATAGTGCATAAATATGGTCCAGATAAGAGTTAAAGGTTCAATTTTATTCAAGAATTACTTAAGTGAGAGAGAGAGAGCAAGAGAGGGAGAGAGAAAGAGAGAGAGAGAGAGAGAGAGAGAGAGACAGGGAGGGGGAGAAAGAGAGAGAGAGAGGGAGAGAGAGGAGAGAGAGAGACTACCTGCTGAATTGGGCTTGTAGAAATACCAAAAAGGGTAGAGAAGAGATATGGGTATTCTTATTGTCTCCTCTTCTTGATCTTATTCCCTATATAGATACACAAGGCTATATACACTGGTAATTTCACTATGAACACCGGAGAAATCTTCTGTCTCTCCTTCATATTTTTTTTTTTCTCAGTTCAAGAAAACAGTGTTTACATGTCCTAAAACCAAGAAGATCCATTTTCTTGAAACTGGAACTAAAATGGGCCACACTGGAATGATACTTCCTGTCTGAGGCCCAATTATTTAGCCCAAATATATGGCATGCAAAAACACAAGGCCACAATGAAAAGTAGATAAAACAGGATAAAATAATAATAAAATATTATGTTCCAAACTGATATACAAACATAATCTTCATAACATAATCTATCTTTTAGTATCATTCATGTCCATGGCTACTGTGAAACCAATGTACACACTTTCCTGTTGTTCTTTATGTTCATTAAAACAGATAAAGACTCCATTTTTAAGTCCAGTGTGTTCTTACAAGCTCAACTCAAATGCTTCATCTTCTTTTTGGGTACACATGTTTAGTCAAGATAGAGGAGTTGTTGCACCATCTGTAGCATTCAATCCTCCTGGCAATTTTGATATCTCTATGGAAGATGATGAAGATATAGACAGTAAGATTTCTATTTCTTTATTATTATTACTGGTATATTAACTTAATCCTGCTAATTATGTTTTATTAATGTTACATTAGTACCGCATTTTAGTAGATACTAAGAGCATCTCCAAGCAACCACAAGAAATCCTTAGCTAAAATTAGATAAAAGATACTATAAATAAAAATTATAGAGATTATCTAAAAAAAACTTGAACTCCAATGGGTCAAAGCTGTTAGCTATAATTTTAGATAATTTCTACAGGTTGGCTATATTTGTCGAACCTCTAAGAAATCTGTAAGAAGATTCCACATCATTCATTACCATATTGAAATGATATATTCTATTTATAACAACCTAAATTATATAACATACTATTTTTAAAATATAGCCAACCAATATAGCTAATACCATTGAAGTAAAATGTCTTACAGATTCAACAAATCTATATATTATAAATTAGTGGATAGCCCTTACCTAAGGTTTGGTATCCATATTTAGGCTTGGACAAAATTTTGTATTGATTTTGACCCACTGGATAATCCATTTTTAGGTTTGGTATCCATATTACGTTTGGGAAAGATCCAAATTCAGTATTTGATCCATTGTTAATTAAAGAAAGTTTGTATAGAAATTTAAATACTATTAATATATTCTCTTAATATTTATGGTAAGATTATTAATGAAAATTTGAATAAATCTTTTAATTTTGGTAAGCTTATTTATACATATTATGACATAATAACAAATATAGAAAATTTAAATAATTTTATCTTTGATTGCATTTGTTATAATATATAAAATAATATTTTATTAATATTATTTCTTTCAATATTATTTTATTTGATCTTAAATATAAAGTTATTTTCTTTATTTAATCGTTATTATTATATATCATAATTATTATAAAATTTAAATTTAAACTAACGCATGCGTAGCACGGGCTATAATCTAATATTAAATAAATACGTAAATAAATCAAATTAGAATTATTGCCTACCATTTTAAACAATCCCCATCACCCCATGTACCAAAACCCTAAAATACAAATCATGACAAATCACAAATTATTTTCTTGCCAAAAATTATTTCCTTGATAATACAAGCCAAAAATTATTTCCTTGATAATATCAAAAATTGTTAACAAATGATTTTGATTGGTTATAATTATAATGGGCCCGCCAGGGTCATCCAATTAAAATATTCCAAAATGCCAAATAATTATTTCCTTCACAAAACACAAATTATTTTCTTGCCAAACATTATTTCCTTTCTAACAATTGTTAATTTTTCTTGGCAGTTGTTATTGTTAATGCCAAATAATTTGTTATAATTATAATGGGCCCTCTAGGGCCATCCAATTAAAACATTCTTGCCAAAAAAAAATTCCTTGACAAAACACGAATTATTTTGTTTCCAAAAATTATTTCCTTTCTAACAATTGTCAATTATAATTATAATGGGCCCGCCAGGTCTATCCAATTAAAACATTCTTGCCAAAAATTATTTCCTTCCACAAATTTTAAATTATTTTAAATTTTGTTTAATGATAACAAATTACTTAAATAAATTATTTTAATTTATTTAAACTAAATAAGCAATTTATTTTAATGATTTTGTTTAATTTTGTGAAAAATTATTTTGTTTAATGATGTGTGTCATTTTTCTTGACAGTTCAATAGTTGACTACCAATTTCATTATCCAAATTCTTTTTTTAAAAATAATTATTTTCTTCACAAAACACAAATTATTTTCTTGCCAAACATTATTTCCTTTCTAACAATTGTCAATTTTTCTTGGCAGTTGTTATTATTACATGCCAAATGGTTATAATTATAATGGGCCCGCCAGGGCCAACCAATTAAAACGTTCTTTCCAAAAAAAAATTCCTTGACAAAACACGAATTATTTTGTTTCCAAAAATTATTTCCTTTCTAACAATTATCAATTATAATTATAATAGGTCCGCGAGGGCCATCCAATTAAAACATTCTTGCCAAAAATTATTTCCTTGCATAAATTTTAAATTATTTTAAATTTTGTTTAATGATAACAAATTACTTAAATAAATTATTTTAATTTAATTAAAATAAATAAACAATTTTATTTTAATGATTTTGTTTAATTTTGTGAAAAATTATTTTGTTTAATGATGTGTGTCATTTTTCTTGGCAGTTGTTCAATAGTTGACTACTAATTTCATTATCCAAATTCTTTTTTTAATTTTTAAAATTTTGGTAATATCACTAAATTAAAAATATATTGACATCTGTTGGATCGTTGATAATTATTAATTAATTTTTAATTACTCCATAGATGACAAAATTGGCATATTCCTAGCTTCAAAGATTTGGCAAAGAGTAATCGGAAAAAAAAAAGGAAGAAGAAGAGTTTCTTGCTCCCCATTCTGTGATGTCTTAAAATCTATCCACGTGTTTCTGTGTTGTGCGTGTATGTGACTTTAATGTATTTACTTAAAATTTAACTTTAAATTGAGTGAGAACATACTAACTTCTTTTTTTCCCCGTATTATGATTTAATTGTTTTAATTTATTCTTTTTATCTACTACAGTTATAAAACATGATATAGTTGACACTACTAAAATAATGTTCAATTTTTTGATCTTTCTAAAATTGATTATTGTATTAATAATTTGTTATACTAATTGTAATTTAAAATATCAAAAAACCTCATGTTCTTTAAGAAATTAACATATTTAACTATTAAAGTAGACAACTTTTTAGTACTACTATCATATTTCATTTCTACATTATAAAACTACACATAATTTATTAAAATTTAAAATAAAATTTATTTAAATTATGAACTCCCGTGTGCGAAGCACGGGCATTAAACTAGTTTTACATAATGTCCTACAGGTCCAATTTAGCCAACCAATTTTAGCTATTCCCGTTGGAGATGCTCTAAGGATGTATTCAATCAAGATTTTGTAAGATTTTTGTAGATTTGAAAATGCATTCAATTTGGAGTTTAGCAAAATTCATTAAAATTTCGATGTATTCAACAAAAAAATTTAAAATTTGGTGATATTAAAAAATTTATTGACTTTGAAAGATTTTAAAAATTCATGGATTTTGTTGGATTTTACCATATATTTTTAGCTTTTTGAAATCTTACCAAAACCCAAGAGATTTTAGTAAATTTAAGCTCTACGAACTGTACGCCAACTCTACCAAACTGTGCGTGGACTCTACTAATTCTACAAAATTTCTACGTAGAATATTAAATCAGCGACAATGGATTATTAATAATTTTTAAAATCTGAAATGATTACACTGTCTTAGAGCATCTCCAATCATGTTGAACCCTTAGCTAAAAATAATTAAAACATACTATAAATAAAAATTATAGAGATTATGTAAAAAAAATCAACTTCAATGGATCATTTTCGTTGTCTATATTTTTAGCCAATATCTATATTTTTTGCCATGTTGGCTATATTTGTCGAACCTCTAGAGACCTGTAAGAAGATTCCACATCATCTCTTACCATATTCAAATGATATATTCTATTTATAATAACTTAAAATAATAATAACATACCATTTTTAAAATATAGCCCATCAATATAGCCAATACCATCGAAGCACAACGCCTTACAAGTTCAGTAAATTTTACATAATCAATATTTTCTATCATTTTAGCCAATCACTTTAACCAACCCCATTGGAGATGTTCTTAAGGTTTCAGTACGATGTCATTATGTGATGGTTTAGCAATTTGCCTTCATTTTAGTAACAGGGCCTTAAACGAATAGAACCGAACATTTCCTTATCGAACTCGAGCATTGAACTTAATAAGCTTATTAATCAGCTTTCTTGGTAGAACTCAAACTGGTTAAGAACTGATTTGAACTCAAGTTGTTCACGAATATTTCGAGTCGAGTTCGAGCTCTTAACAAGCAATAGAATGTTTGGACTTGTACCTATTTTTTTTCTTATTTAGTCAAACAAGCTCTTATTGTTATGCTCCAATGGTTGTAGATTGTAGAGAATGAGATAATGAGTAGGAGGTACAAAACATTCATCTTCAAAAATTTGTAGGATTGAGGTCCAATTTGTATGAAGAAAATAGAGGGAAGTATGGACTTTATCTATCTACAAAATAGTACAAATTTCTAACCATTTTCATCTAAATATATTGCCTCTAACAAAACACAGTATAAGTTTAAACCACTACAAAAAAAAAAAATGGTGTAGATTGCAATGCAGACTGTGCGTACTGATCTTTTTTTTGCGCCTTGACTGTTTATTCATAGTAATCTTGTGGCCCTGGCACACTACATTGCCGTTACAAATATGTTTAGATCTGTAACTACATTAGCTGAAATGAAGTGTTGCAGCTGGAATGGTTACATGTTTTATCAAAATCTGTGCTCGTATATAAATTTCCAGTGTTAAGAAAGTAAAAATCTCGAAGTAAGTTAATGTAAGTCTTACTTATTGAAGTAATGAAGTCAGTATGATGACTTCCACCTTCAGAATATGTGCAAACTAAAGGTTTTAAAAAGATTCAATGTCAGTTTTATATGATGAATACATAAGATTTCTTTGGAGACGGTTCTAAGACTACTGGAATTTACAGACATGAAAATACCAACTAATATCTAATATTATGTAATGTGTTAATGTCAGATATGATCAAAAGTGTCTAAAACAATTTGTAAAATATTTAAACTGGCAAAAATAATCAGCATAAAATCTCTATATTGAGTATTGACTGTATTTGATTAACAGATTCTCAAAAGGCACCGCCATCAATGCCCCCAAAAGAAGGGCGTTATGAAGTAACCATTGATAATCATGATATCCGTAGTCTTGACTTAACACCATTTCTGAGAGCTGTTGGAATCACTTCACCTTCCTCTGGTAAGCACAATGAGCAAGTTATTCTACATTCACCATTGCAAAGGGAAGGCTTATATTATTTCTATTTTCCATTATGCTGTTGTAGTTGAACCGAAGGAGTTTCTTGAAAGGACAATTGGATTTACAATCAACTACACAAAAGAAGATCAATATGATCCTCGAGAACTTTCAGAATATCCTGATATACGACTCTGGTTTCTTAGACTCGATGCTACTTATCCGTGGCTTCCTGTCCTGTTAGATTGGCGAGCTGGAGAACTTGCTCGCTATGCAGCCATGCTAGTTCCTCATCAGGTAATGAATACAGCCTCTATTTTTGCATTTACTTTTAGAAGAGACTAAGTGAAGGTGGACATATTGAGGTAATAATTTGTGAATATCTTGATTGACAGATGAATATGAGAATGGGGGTTGTATTTAACCCTGAGGCACTGGAGTTATTTGTCATGGAGAAAGTTTTTGTAGTATATTCATGGCTGAAGCAACATGATATCCCTAAGCCAAGATTGAAGGCAAAAGATATGGCCAGAATGCTTGGGTTTGGAATCGGAGATGAACTATTTGACTTGATTGATAAGCATCCCGTGGACTCGTGATACCATGAGCTTTTAGTTTCGGAATGTATAACTTTTCAGAACATAAAGGTGAGAAACTTAGAAATCATTTACATGTATGCAAATAAATACAATAAAAATCAAGAATAGAGTTTTCTAGTCTTTTTAGATGTAGCAGATTGAACTTTGAAGCTATCTCTCAATTAAATATCGAAGAACAAAGATTGATTTTCGAGGAATGTTTATTGTCTGGGACAGGCAATGAAGCAGCAGAGACCTGACCGATATAAATTTACACTTCGCAAATAGAAACACAGTGCTGCAGCCAAAATTAAAATAAAATCTAGTGACTTGTTTAGTTTTACATAACTGCAGGTTAGTAATGATTGAGCCTATTATTTATTTTAACTCGTATCAAGGACAATGGTGAATCTATGAATACTGTTGACTGCTCCAGTTTATAAAATATATATTCAATGCTTCAATTCTATCTATGAGCTTAATGTTCTCTATTAAAAACATGTTATAAATTTATCGGATCGAATTAAGTCAATCTACTAGCACCTTAAGGTTATAGAAGAGCTGATAAGTGATAACTTAATATTGTCTGAATCGGTCTCGTTGATATCACATGCAAGCCAAAAAGGAAAAAACAAAGAGAAGCATGTTAGATATGGCTCTTCTGACAATCTCCTAACATTTTAAATATGCCAAGATTACTGAGTTGGAGGTATCTGAACACAGGAATTTAGAGACCAAAAGTCTTGAGCTGTGTAGGGCCTGTTGTGGATATCATGGTCGGTAAGCTAAGGGGCAAAAATAGGAAGCAATGTTTCGTCCGACCTCATCTCAGTGTATATGTGTATAACTAAAATACCGTGTTCTGCTGATCAAAACTTTCCAATCCTATGGCGAGGAATTATAAAGATGGTAATATCTGTTCTATCACGGGTTAGTTCATGTGACAATGTACAAAATCCAAAATGAAACATGTGGAGTGGGGTGCTTTGATAGAACAGATAAGGTCAGTATGGAAAGACATTGAAGGAGCAGAAAATGTAGTATGAAGAAGATGGATTTCTACTCTGCGTTGAAACAGGGTTTCTCATGAGAGTTGTCGGATCCTTGCCTAGGAGTTTAAACTAGCTCACTGGACAAGACAAGAACACATGATGAGACTTCATATACTTTTATTTTGTGGTAATGATCAATTGCAGAAATTCAAAACTGACACATGTATGTCTAGGCCAAGGCTTGACCTCTTGTTACCGAGAAAAGAAAAGAGGGGTATCCACAGGCGTTCATTATAAATGTTGATCGATCAACTAGACTGATGCTGAACACATCGGTTAATTCAGCCTCGTGATATCTGAAACGTAACTTCTTTTCAAGATTTAAACCCAGAAAGTAGAAAAACACCAAGTGAAGGAAAGCTAACCCATTGTTATGAGTGGCAAGTGACATGTTTTGGCGTATTTGAAGAGTCCATCTGGCTGCTGGCCACAACTATTTTAACATATATAGCAAATATAATGTAATGAATGTCATGTTTCTTCTTCTCAAGCTACATACATGATGCATTATATATGGTCCCTGCAATCATGGAAGTTTTCAAGTTGATTTTTGTCAGAACTACCCATATCATTAACAGCCCTACTCGGGCCAGGGTTGTTTATTTTGCCTTTTTGCCTGTGAAAAGATTACATGTGTTGTAAAGGATGACACTTGCAGATTCTTTTTTGAAGACATTGTAAAAACATACTCTTCTGATCATTAAATTTTCAGATCTTAAAAGTTAGATCTACAGACATACAAATTTAATATTACAAAAACTGTGATATAGTAGCAAACAGACCAAGCATTGTTCGGATTTAGAGTAGAGCTAAGTTCTGCGTATGCTTTACCCTCTACTACACACCCTTGTTGGGAGTTGTCCCACATCGTTTGTGGGAGGGGTAGATTGCTAGTTAATAAGCAGCCAGACCCAATCTAAAACGGATAATATCATACTAATGTGGAGTTAAAGCCTGAGTTTTTCATTAAAACTAGCAGAAAATTTGGCTAAACAGAAACTAGCATGTAGCAGGAAATAAGAATAGTGTTTTCCGTGCCTCCAAAATCAAGAAGATGGAGCCCCAGTTATTTAGGAGAATTTAACTCTGTTCCCCGTTAATCAACTTGACAAACAAACTTTATCTTTATGGATCTTAAACTAATGAGCCAAGTCTAAATAAAGTCGAAAACCAATTAACAAGAACTTTTTGTTTTCGAGATTGGTGGACCCGATATTTGGACATATAAAAGCATGGCCTCCCTTTTTCTGACCATTCAAAAATCTAGCAAAGCCTCTATATCATTTGAAGCTCTCAAGCTTAGGATTTAGCTGCTTCTAGCATCCTAGCTCTATTCCTTGCTTTAATTTCGAGCAACAAAACTATCGAAGATGAAGAATTTATCTTTCTTAATCTCTCTTCTGCTTTTGACAACTCTCCTGCTTGAAGCTCAAGGTATGTCCAACCACCATCTGATATTTAAAATTGTATTATGCATTAACAAATAAGCCTGATATACATGTAAAGTCATCCTCTTAACACCTTAAGGTTTTGATAGAGTTCGTATTGGCAGATAAGCATGATTTACATATTAAGCACTCCTAACGTCTTAACAGTCTGTAACACATACTCCTAACCCTGTGTTCATCGTAAATTGACCTATTCGTCTACTATTTGCAGGACTGAAAAGCAGAAAACTTCTCTTGGAAACAACTGACTCAACTTCCATTTCTGCCACTACTTCTTCAAAGGTTGGTCAGTTAATTAATTTCCAAATTTAGTTACAGATCGGTGTTGGTGTTCACACTAGGCATACATACTGCAATATGGAAAGATGTCATTTACATCTTCAGGTAGCATGACCTTATATTTAACATGATTTTATGATTCAATTACTTGCAGAATCACCAGAAGACTGAAAGAGATACAAATGAAGTGAAAGTTAATGGGAAAATGAATACTAGCGCTACTACTAAACAAAGGGAAGACAACGGGAAACGAGAAAATTTCTCAGTTAAGTCATCACCAGTTCCACTAGAGGCTGCCCCAAAACACTATCCAGATGTGTTGGACATAGCAGGAATGGACTATTCTCCAGCAAGAAGAAAATCTCCGATACACAACTGATCTGAGTTCAGTCATGTACCATATACTACTTCCGGATGAAGCTGAAAAAAAAATAAAAAATACTAGCTAGTACTTTGCAGAAACCATGCATCATGTTAGGGTTAGAATGCCTTTGTATATAGTATGTACTACTTTGTTATAATGGTAGTTTACTCGGCTACTGTATTAGTAACTAGTTAGATAGTACTATTTGTTTAATGACTAAGTCATGAGCAGTTAAGCACATCCACACCTGAACTCAGGGAGCTTCAAGAATAGTACACTTGATTGGTTACTTATCGGAAAGTATGAAAAAAGACAGACCAGATATATTCTTTATGTTTCTTTATTTTTTCTGATTAACTTAAAAATTATTCAGCATTCTTCAATGCAGTCATGTAGAAAGTTGTCTTTGTATGCTTCGATGAGTGCTCCCCACATTAATGCAGAAGTCAGAACTTCATATGAAAGGAGGGATCAGTTATCAGAGGGACTCTTTAAACGACATGCCCCATATGAATCAAATTTCTATAAAATTTTATCAGCAAATTTAATAACTAAGTTCGCATTAGTATGCCCCAAATCTTACAACAGGAGCTCTAATTGTTGTTGAGATTCTTACAAACATTTGATACATAAGCTTTTTTTAGTACGCAGTAAGTAATTTTACTCGTACTCGTATAATAAGGTGAAAATTGGTAATTGTACATTTTCAAGAACAAAGAACATAAGATTAAAAACTATAACGATAACATAATAACAGGTTCATTCCCTTGTTCAAACTTGGCTCTTTATTAAAAATGGTATACCTAACTAGTAATCATACATTAGAATCTTGCTATAGTAACCTTTTGCGTTCACGTTTTTTAGTCAAGGTGGAAACAGGACGCGACTTGCTTGAACAGATACATGGATTTGAAATACATAAATGGAGACTATGTATGAAGTAGGCGTGTATGGCATTACATGAACCACACCTTTTATGTCTTTCAGGTCATTTTAATGGAACCCTACATGTTTCTTCTTATGAACTATTATCGTTGTAATTATATGGGTGGGTGATGGGTCTAAGTGGTCACACAGACATGTGGGCTCATATGCTCCTTTTGTTTTGGTCGTTTTAATGTGTATATAACCTCGAGACTTCCACATTATGGGGGTGGACCTTCATGTTCTGCTCACTTGTATCTGGCTGCTTACTAAATTTAATCTCTGTTTTGTTCGAAAACCAACCTAAATATCAGTTATGAAACTCTGAGATAATAATCCAAATAAATGTTAGGTTGCTCACTTTCCCTTGTACAAACATTAGTCGATAACAAAATAAAATTTCTAAGAAAGATCGGATAGAGAAAAGGCCCTCAATATCACATTTCCAACACAAATGGTCCCAAATATCACAACTCAAAAAGTTGGCCCCAAATATCACTCCAAGACACAGTATCGTCTAGCGTTTAATTTTTGGGGCAAAAAACGCTACTTCGTGTAGCGTTTCTTTTTTTTTTTTTAATATTTTTTTAATAGAAACGCTAATGCGTTTAGCGTTTTGGAGAGAGAAGACACAGTTTAAAGTGGTGTTTTGGTGAATACGCTAGATTAAGTTGTGTTTTGGAGGGAGAAGACACAGTTTAAAGTGGTGTTTTGGGGGAAAAGCTACACGAAGTAGCGTTTATGCTAAAAAAAATTAAAACGTTATATTAGACTGTGTCTTGGAGTGATATTTGGGGCCAAGTTTTTGAGTTGTGTTATTTGGGGCAATTTGTGTTGGAAATGTGATAGAAAGGGCCAATGCCCGATCGGATATTTGTCTATACCAGTATAACACACAAATTCGACTCTGAAAGCACCAGGGGTACGAGCACAGTGCCAACTTTGTTATGTTCATTAGCAGAACATTGATATGATGTTTGGAGGGAGGGGGGGGTTCACTAAACAAATTAGAAGTTTTTAGGAACATTTTCCCAACAAATTATGTACATTTAGCACAAGAACAGGTATGTGACTTGTTAACGATGATTCGATGAATCAGAAAAGCAATGTCAATGTTTCCAGATCTTAGATGGTGAAATGCAAAATTGGGTTCCAGATGCAATGCAACATGTTAGGTTACCAGGTTAGGATACAAACATTTCTTTTATATGACTAGTGAGAACAACAGAGCATCCAGGCTCAGATCATTCGCAGATGGAGATAGGCATCCTGCTGAACAAGCTTCGTCGATATATTTCCTGATGCTGACATCCTCGCTCATTCCCTGTTAAAACATTCGAAATCAATAAGCAAGGCATCTTGAGGAAATAACTTAAATTAGGTACAGAGTATGTCATATTCCGAAAGTCTGGGAACAACTATTAATGGAAATAATTTATAATGTAAGCACAAACAAGCAAAATCAGGTCTTCCAAGAATCTTTGTTTCCATTCAGCAAAGACGTCCTAGATGTTACCAAGAAAGCAAATGTGGGATGTAAAAGACATACCAAAACATGGAACATTTCTAGAGTAGCTGAATGCTTATACAGTAAAACCTCTATAAATTAATAATGTTGGGACCGGGATATTTTATTAATTTAGAGAGATATTATTATATCGATAAATTAATAATTTATTAATTTAAAGAGGTTTTACGTATGACCTTTAAATTTTCAAATCCAATGTACTTACAATGTATATTAGTTAGAGATGAAAAATAAATTACAAAAGTAAATTCCCACAAATTAATTGAATTTGAGGATGATTCAATAGCTTTGAAATCGATCACTTGGAAATAAGCATTGCAAGCGATAACAACTCTTTGTAACTTTTTGTTGTAATACGAGAAGACAATGCTCATTACCCCAACTCTAAGTACAACGAGAAGATTTAAAGATGAACTCAATATAGATTTGAATTTCAATAAAAAAACAAACTTTTTGTTGCAATACAAGAAGACAATGCCCCAACTCTTAAGTGCAATGAGGAGATTTAAAGAGGAACTCAATATAGATTTGAAGTTCAACAAAAAACAAATGAGTATATATATATTCATTTTTTACTAGACAATCTTAGAATTTGGAATTTTTTAGTAATTATTAATTTATAGTTTCGTTGGGACCAATATATATATACTAGGATTTCAAAAAAGTTATTATCTTATTATTTTATCGATTATGGTCCAATTTTGTACTGGTCCCAAGTTGGGACTGGACAAATTATTAATTTTATCGAGGTTATTAATTTATCGAGTATTAATTTATAGAGGTTTTACGGTACCTTTCTCTGTCTTGACCTTACTCCCGGGCCAAGTGCTGAACTGGTGAAGGCTCCAGGGGAACAAATGTTCTTGTCCAGAGGGTACCCTCAAATACGTACTGGAATCTCCTGGAACTCTAGACCAATGATCAAATACTGAACGGCAAAACTTAGAGTGATACCTCAGGTCTGTTTCAAATCCAAACTGACTCAATAATTAGTCCTTTAAAAATTAATGTTTGTTTGTTTAATTTGCATTCTTGCCATTTCTTGGTTTGGGTTTATTCCGGTTTCAAATCCTACAGATGAGATCCAACTGTAGGTGGAGTTCAAGAATCTACCTTTTCTCTACTGGAACTTTAAGTAAATTTCTTATGTTAGCTTTGCATGCACTAGGCAAACCATTGGCTTCTTATAGCCCTCCACATTTAGCTCTATGTAATGAACATGTAGAAATTGCTATGGTCGTGATTGAGATGGAGCCTTTGCTCCTCGGCCCAGCTTTCTTTTGAGATTATTACACGGTTGATTACTAACTTTAGATTTGACCATACCCTAACATATATAAGTAACATTAACCAAATGTTAAAATTTCATGCAAATGATATGGCTTTTGACAAAAAAAGAACCAAAGAAAAAAGAAAAAAAGAGCATACAATACAACACTTGCAACATTATAACTAACACAAGTCCACCCACAACTATTTATTTATCAGGAATATAAATAATATAATTAAAAATAAATAATGTATAAAGAATAGGGACGTATTTGAATAAAAATGCATTTATTGAAATGGTTTTGGTAATTGGTATATGTTTGATTATATTGTTGTCGTTGTGTAGTCAATATGATACGATTGAGTGTGAGTGTTGAATAATATCTAGCATAAAATTTTGTGTGGGACCTTATTATGACATTGATTTTAAATAAAGTTATTAGAGTTCGTTTTAAGGTGGTCTCACCCCTATCTATTTAATTTAAATAATTGCTATTAATATTGAGGAAAATGCTAGGTACCTCAAATTGGGTACCAAATTTTTTCTCAAATTACACGTGTCGTTATCTAAATGGTTATAATTACAATGGGCCCGCCAGAGCCATATAAATCTCACCAATTAAAATACTTCATACATCCAACTCATCAATGCCACATCATTTGGAGCAATTTTTGGGTACCAATTTGGTGTGATGTTGTACATGTCTGATTTTGTGTTGTTCCACTGAGTAATATTTATTATATTATAAGATCCTATTAGGATCTTTTCAAATATTATTAATGATAATTTTCGAAAATAATATCAATGAATTATAATCATGTCCTTATCTATTTTAAGATAATAAATCACTTTTACAATATTTACAAAAGTTGATTATATTTTGAATATTATTAAATTTTTTGTGATATTTAAAATCTCAAATGTATATAACAAAAGATATTTTAAGATATTTAAAATAATAATTATATTACAAAAGATATTTTAAGATATTTAAAATAATAATTAAATACCAATGTGTAATCGTATCAATAAAAATCAGTCATTCAATTTCAAAGATTTTCAATATGATAACAATTTTTTAAATGGATATCAATGCATCCTTGACTTTGTGTACACAAAACTGACAAAAGAATCCAAATTACTTTTATGGGGATACATCCTCATTAATTAATTTCTTCAATATTGTTATATATAAAGAGACTAGTGTAAGATCTCATATTTGAGTACAGAAAATTATCATATAATGGCTAACTCTAGCCCATCTGCTTTAGTTAAATATTTGTTAGTTAAAATTTCTATTCTTTTGTTGCTTCTCAATCTTGGTAACATTTTAGTTACTAATTCAACATATTTTATCAATGCATTTAATTATAGTTCTAATGATATTCGATGATATTTTATGTAGGAATTCCGAGCAAAGCTATGGATTTCAATGATATGAAATTCAGAGTACAAATGAAAAGGGGTTCAATCGGTCCATTCTGCTATGCTTCTTGCAATGATATCTCTTACGAGGATTGTCAAGAATTATGTTGGAGCAAGAATTTTGATGCTGGTGTTTGTGGTCAAGATCCTCCCCGTAACATGTGTTGTTGTTTACAGTGGTAATGGCGGATGGAGAAAATCAACTGAGAGTGAGCTAAAATTTTTGTATGCCAAAATTTGTATTGAATAAAATTTGTTTTTTTATGCATTTATTAATTGTTTTACAAAAAAATAATTAAGGTTTTAAATAATATTTTAAAAGAAAATATTAGAGAAAAAAATTAATTCAAGTTCAAATAATTGATTGATACCTAACAAGATGTCTAAAATAACAAATTGTACACGCATATGTCACATGCGTGGAGAGGAACACCCATTTGTTGGATGCGTGTATAGCTCGAAATCAGTGCACTCGCATACAAACAATACGTATAGAATTTATTTTACTTTCGCTGGATACACATACTGCAAATGCACAGTACAAATTACGCATATAACCTGAATGTGTAGGTAGTCTTGTACTAAAACAAATGATTGAATCCCCATTCCCAATTAACCCTTCAAATCAATAATTTTTAGCTTCACAGTTCACCTATAAATACTATTTGTGAGACTTGTTTTGAACAATCAAAACATCACGCCAAGATCATATGTAGAAAGAATATATGGGTCACTAAATTGACGAACATAGTTAAATTAATCAACAATTAGCTTGTATTTTTTCTCAGGAGGCAAGAATTTGGTTAGATTTTCAACAAAGAATATATGAAGAACTAAGAAGTGAATATGTATAAACTCTGTGTCTATTTTTTTAGGCACCGGAGAATGAGCGCATGGCGACGTCGGAGAAGACAAAATCACTTAATGAAGAGATATAATCGTCGGGTTTAAGGGAGATCAAGAGCATGAGATGAGAGAAAGGCAGATGTGAGGTGAGAGGTGAGAGACGTATCTGTGGTTCAAATAAAATAGGGATATACGCATCATACATATGCGTATAGCTCTGGTCAAAAAAGACATCCCGCACGCAAATTGTCATTTTGGACATCTACACCCTACAAATTGGTTATTATGGACATTTTTCCAAATATGGATATCATTTTAGTTGTTTATTCAGTTCAACAAATAATATTTCTTGAGTTGTTGTCTGATTATTATAATAAAAAAAATCAATAACTTCTCAGAATTCAGGGTGAACGAATTCAGGGTGAACGGTTGTTGCTGCTAACTTATATGTAGCTTCGTCCCTGGTTGCCTAGATGCTTAATAATATGAGTAGTGCTAGAGGCATCAAATTAGCTACCAAAAATTGGCACCAAATGACATGGTATGGTTGATATGGTAGTATGGATTGTTTTGATTAGTTTTGTTGGTGTGAATACAGGGGGCCCATTATTTACTATAACGAATCAGAATTTGCCACGTGTATTTGGGAAAAATTTTGGGAACTAATTTTGGTATCCCTAGCCAGGGGCGTAGCTACCTTATAGGTAGTGGGGTCAAGTGACCCCATATAAAAAAAAAATTTGGTAATGAATGTAGTAAATTTTGGTAATAAATTTTTTTTGACCCCATAGAAAAAGAAAAAATGACCCCATATCCTGAAATAATTAGTAAAATAGCAAAGAATAGGTAATATCTATGTATATTCCTATGTATTAGACTAGGCAATTTTCATTTTTTTTATGCAAATGAGGCTATTTTTTATTCATTTTAGCTTCTTTTATAGTTATTTCTATCATTTTTATATAGAAATGGTCCAAAAACAGGTCAAAAGTTTTTGCCCTGCGGGCCTAAAAAAAAGGCCAAAAATTTGACCCCATATGCTCAACTTCCTAGCTACGCCCCGCCCCTAGCATTATTCTAATAATATAGTACATCTTTTTGTGAACCACACACATGTATTGAAGGGGGTGATGGTTCATTTACCGAGCTTCAATATTTCACATTATGTTTATGTTATCTTTTTTATAAAAAGAATACGTCGTAGACTCGTAATTGAGATTGATATATTTCGAAGTAAAATATTTGAGATTGATCTATTTTAAATTAATGAGTTTTTTTATAACACATGTTGAAATCATTTAGTACCTTTTATAGAATACATAGAAGCTACCATCCTGGAAACAGGGAAGAGACCTTGACAAGTAGGGATGACAATTTGTACCGACCCGATGGATACCCGACCCATTTCGACCCGAATAACCCGAACCGAATCCGAAATTTTCGGGTTTGGGTTCGGGTTTGGGTTTGATTTTTAAACCCGAATCAATTTCGGGTCGGGTTTGGGTTTTGGCCAAACCCGACCCGAACCGACCCGAAAACCCAAAACCCGTTCCAAACCCGAACCCGACCCGAAACCCGAATTAATATATATTATTATTTCTATTATTTTATACATAATATTTAATATTTAATATATATTATCTATTATTATATATATTTAATATTTAATATGTAATAAAAATTAAAATATTTTATATATTTATGTTTTATATTATTTTTAATATAAAAAATATTTATTTTTTATTTATTTTTTTCGGGTTTCGGGTACCCGAAAACCCGTTCGGGTTTAACCGGGTCGGGTTTGGTTTCAAAATTTCGGGTTTAATCGGGTTCGGGTTCGGGTTTGGTGAATTTAACCGGGTTCGGGTTTGGTTTTGGCCAAACCCGACCCGACCCGACCCGACCCATTGCCATCCCTATTGACAAGTGTATGCTCCTTTGCGAACACCTTGCATTTGGCAAACACCCAGCATTCTTGTGTTTTATCAAAAACTTTTTATCTGAACCATCGAACTGTTTCATTATAAATTAGGAAGGCATATGAATATAGTATGATCAGGGGCGTAGCCAGGATTTCGATTCACCGGGGTCAAAATTTCCTGTCGTCTTCTCTGGCGACCGGTCATCTTTTTCGACGGCCCCGTAGGGAAATTTTTTTTACCGAAAATTATCAATGCGTAGATTTTTCCTAATTTAATACATATAAATATGCATGAGTTATACATCTTGGGGCGGCAATTACAGGGTTTCGCTGTCAAAATTAAAAGTTAGTGGGTCAAAAATGAAACTAGTTACAATAATTATTTTTTTTCAGTGGGGTCAAAATTCAAATTTACTACTATAAATATTTTTTCTAAAAAAATATATACATAAAAATTTTGTTTTTTAAAATTTCAGTGGGGTCAGATGACCCCGCTCGCTATACACCGGCTACGCCCCTGTATGATACCAGGAGAATTGTGTGATAACCATTATTTAAAAGCTGGTGGAGATGAATTAACTTATGCTTACTAGCCAATGGTTGAACCATAAGTGGTGGAGTCGCCATAAGAAACGATGAATGCACCACTCTTCTGGCTCTTGAAATGATCTGACCAATTCGACGATGCAATGGATCAGGCGCAATTCCCGCGTTAACATTTTTGAATATGGCATTTCTGATAGGTTCATCACACTGGAATCTGCAAAGGCATAGATGACACATAGATGACACATGAGTGTAATTTTAAGGGCCATAAAACAGAAACATCAGAGGAAGTGAAGGTTTAAGCTACATACCCATGAACAATGAAATATTTAACAGCATTCAACGTGCTTTTATCCACTTCAGCCGAGAATGTATCATGTAATAGCATGTTGAGTCTCTAATGTATGATGAAATTCGGTTTAAACTTTAATAAGGACTGATACTAACAATCTTACTGAAAGAAAATTTGTCGGGGAGCTCTGATAAGTAATTGTATAACTATTGAAAATATTAAATATAATCGTTATGCATTGATCATTGATCGATGAATACCTGTTTCTTAAGCCCAGATGCCCAAATAGACAGTGGAAAAAGCAAATTTCGATCATATTTTGTACTAAAAAAAAAGCACCCACTTTCTTTCGCTGCTAGTCCATCCTAATAACACCATTCTCGATATCTTCAGCGCGCAAGCCCCCTCTCCAATGGCTCTGCAATCTACAATACGATATGATCAATTTCCTAATATAAACAAGAAAAAAAATGAATCAATAAAAAACAATGAAAAATAATGTTCCCATGCCATTGTAATCTTATTTTTCTTGTTGGGTGTTTCAGCAGAACACTTCATTCATGAAGTCTCCACTACGGTCTCACAAAGTGAGACAATTGGATCTGCAACATGAAAAATGGGCAAAGGCTTATTACTAAATAATTCAGATTTTAACCAAAGAAGGTTTAAGTTGGCGGAAGTACAATCGCCTTGCAGAAGATAAACTAAGCCTCTACCAAGGAAATATTTTGCTTTACTGCCCTTCTTGGATCATCTACCTAAAGGGGTGTGCGATTATAAAATGTTTGGCCATGGATCGAATCCAACGATAAAATGTTATGCAAATGGCTGATTTGATAATTTAACTAAATAGAGTAATTTGATTTTATAATAGTGCCCTCGAAAAGAAGCACCATACATATTAAGTCATCAGCAATACTAGAAGTTCGACTTCCTAATAGACAATAAACTGCCATTTCCAAAAATCACCAAGTTACATAGATAATAAGGATAATTAGATTGCACGGAAGTGAAGTTAGTACGAATTCAAAAATAGGTGGTGTGTTTTCTACTGGTATGTCCACACAATATTGCTAAAGTCATGTGTGCCGTTGAGGCTGAATTAATGGATAACACACGAGTAAGGAGCACACTCGAGCTTACCATTACTTCTTCAGCTGCATCGACAACCAAAACTGCACCATCAGCAAGCCGAAGGGCAGCAATCATTTCATCCAAAAAAATCAACAAGACCTGGCATTGCTACCCTCAAGAACAAGGGACATAGGCATTGCCTTCAATAATCTCGTTCTCTCTTGCTCGTCGATCCTTGTATCAGTGCATCTCATGTCCTTCTCACTGTTTTGATCAAATGTCGACATCTGATGTGTTTGATCAATTAACATATCCATAAAAACTGTTTTCCCATGTTGCAAGTGTCTACAAATGCAGCATTACGAATTTAAGACGAGTTCGATCAAAGGCCAAAAAGATAATGTGTCAAGCCATAAGTAGAGGAGTCTTCCACGCCCTACTCAAACATAACATTTCTAACTAGTTTATTTATTGGTTGTGTATCAACATTCCTAACCAATTTTTCGACCTCTTCTCCGTAAACTTCTTCTATTAGAGGACATGCATTGCCATCCTCAATTGCACCTTCATTGTCCTTGTCTATCATATCAGGGATTACTTCATCTTCATTCTATCTATCACTCACCTAATCAGAGTAAACTTCATATCAAATGTAGGATGTGTTTGGCATTAACTTTTGCCGAAGGCAATTGAAAAGTTATTTGGTAAAATTCAATGTTCTAAAAATCAGTGAGTTGACCGACCGAGTATTCATTTTTAGGGTATGATCCGATCCAAGTCATATCGATTTCGGTCGAAATTCGATTTTTACATAACTTAGTCAATATTTGGTCAAATTCCGAGTACTAGGAATGAAATCTAATTTTAAATTATTCAATTTTTTATTATTACTTTAAGTATTGTTGAAAAATGTATATTTTTGATCATCATAACTTGTTTTAAGTTGTATTGATAAAAATGATCAAGTAAAAGGTTTTAATATTTTGACATTACCGTTGTTAGTACATTGTTAAAAATAAAACTAATTATAATTTTGGTATTTATATTAGTAAATACCAAAAAATTTATAACTTATAACACCAAACACACTAAATTATAATATGTGAATTTAACATTTCTAGTAAAACTTATGAAAATAATATTCGATTAGTTGTCCGTGTACTCATTCCGAGTACTATTCTGATTTCTGAGTACTCTTTTTTCCATAACTAAACCGAGTTGAACAGATTTCCGACTTTTACAACCTTGGTAAAATTTAAAAATTGTTTTCCTTAAAAGTGTTTTTGGCCTGAAAGCTACTTTTAAGAAGCACTCCCATGAGTTTGAAAAATCTATTTTTTAATTTTTTGTCGAATGCCTTTCACCATCAAATATATTTGGAAATATAACTTTTTAATACTGTACTCGTGAGTCGTGAGTTTGAAAAAAACCATTTTTCAATTTTTTGTCGGAAGCTCATTTCACCATCAAATCTCTTTAAAAATATTACTTTCTTATAATTTTACACCGGAACATATAAAAAATATTACCAAACAGTGATCAATTTTTTACAATAGCTTTCATCATCAATTTTTTTTTAAACATAACAATTTTTAACAACAATTTCAAACAGAATCCAGTTGTTAAGTTTGACACAATGATCAAGAAATTTTAGAAGTTGCACATTTTTTGAAGGGTGAATGTCCTTTTATCGTTTTTTCAGCACGTTCTGCCCAAAATGACAATATGCACGAAAAGTGTCCAAAATAACCAAAGACATGCGCATGCAGCTCATGCGTAGAGCTGCATGCATAGAGAGATACGCATCCAGCAAATGCGTGTGTTGTTCCGAATCACATTACTCACATACACAACATGCATATAAGTAGTTACATTTTAATTTATTTTAGTTACATACGCATGGTACAAATGCTTAATGTTGATTACGCATAGCAAGATTGCGTAGGTCTTGATTGATCTTCTACTCACCCAACTGGTTGTCCATAAATAAACTCGAGTTGAAAATCCATGTCCATAAATAAACTCGAGTTGAAATCCATTTCCAATTGAAGTAGCCATTTAAATCAATAATCCTCAGCTTTACATCCATGTTTTTTTATCGAGCCCGGTTTATTCGTCATCCTAAATATTTCTAAAACCCAAAATGAAACTGTTGAATTTCAAAGTTTAACTGTTAAACCCTCAAGAAAAAACAAATAAAATTTAAAAATTTTAATTAAAAATTTAAAAACCCTAAACCCTAAGTTTGTTTATGGTTTATTCATCATTCAGAATATTTCTAAAACTCAAAATGAAACTGTTGAACCCAAAATGTTAAATGTTAAACCCCCAAGAGAAAATACAAATAAAATTTAAAAATTTTAATTAAAAGTTGAATATTTCTTACTAAGTCCAGCGACCTGATTTTTAAAAAATCGGGCCTACATTAGGGTTTTGTTTATAACCATAGCCCCGATTTTTTAAAAATAAGTCCGTATATGATTTATTAATTCATATTTCTGAATATTTCTAAAACCCAAAATGGAAACGTTAAACCCCAAAAATTAACCGTTGAACCCCTTAGGGAATTCATATAAAATTATAAAAATTTAATTAAAAAATTAAATATTTTTAAATCTCAAATGAAACCTGTTAAAACCCAAATAAAAACTATTTAACCCCAAAGATTGTTGAACCCCAAATATATGAATAATTTTCATAACATTTGCAAGCACATACCTGTGATTTGATGGTTTATTTACTACACGCATTTTTGTAATGCGAAGACAATAAACATTTAGGGTCAGCGCTGCCACCAACAGGAAATTCGGTCCATCAATCCGACTGTAGACATGCGCATACAGCTCATGCGTGGGTGAATGGCTATTTTGAACAGGTATTTTGAACAGGTAGACCGATATTCGTTATTTTGGGCATCTAGTAGCTAAGGATTGATTATTTGGATCATTCTCTTTTTTTTAAAACCATATTCTATATTTTATAAATATATTAAATGATAAATATCAATCATTAATAAAACAAAATCTACTGTAGATATTAATTATAAATTCCAATTTAATACTCCCTCCATCTCATATTATGTGTCCTCTTTGCAAATTTCACACATATTAAGAATACTTAAATATCCTCATCTAATTAAATAACTATGCAACTATATATTCTCATAATTAGACTTGGGATTCACCGTCATTAATTACTCCAAGACTTACTCTTGCTTTATTAATCTCCATGAGTATAAAATTAAAACCTTCTATTGCTTTATTAATCAACTATTGGAAATATAAAATGAAAGACTATTTGCATTGGATAACGAACAAGACACATAAAATGAGATATTTTTTTTTTTTTCAAATAGGACACATAATATGAGATGGAGGGAGTATAACCTTACTTAAAAATATAACATTTCCTCTAACCTTACGTAAAAATATAACCTTTGCTCTAATTTCTGATTACCACGAATTAAATTATAGATACTACAATAATATATTTTAAGATTAAATTAATATTATTAATCCCTCGCTTAATTTTAAAATTTATTATTATACCTTTATTTTAATATTTTTATTTACCATTTAATTTTGTTTTATCTATGTGTTTAAATCACGGGTTAATGTTCCTAATATAGGTTTAAAAAATTGGCAAAATGGGTCAGAAATGTACTCTTTGCAAGAACCCTCCTTCCACGTGTCCCCCTTCCCTCTCATCTCACCACAACAAACTATATAAACAGCACAACTTAAAATTGTTCAACTAGTAAACACCACCACCACAAAGCATTACATTACTTCCCAACTCTCTCTATTATACATACAACTCTCTCAAAGATTCACCCTTTCTTTCTCTTTTCTTTTGTTATTTTTACAAATTCTTGATCACAGCAGCAACCATTTTTTCAAGAAACAAGAACTATCTGCTTTAGTCCATAGTTGATCAAGAACAAGAACAGAGTAGAGTTAAAGATAGATACAGATTTAGATATACACACATATTCATCACTTACCCAATTCTTGGTAATTTCTCTCCCTGCCCTTTTTGTTATTTCATGCATTTACATACATGTTACTCTCTCTCTCTCTCTCTCTCTCTCTCTCTCTCTCTCCCCGCCTCTCTCTCTCTCTCGTCTTAATTTGCCAATTTCTTGAAATTGTCTTGTTTTGTGTAGATGGGCCTATTATTTATAATTGTTGCTAGTTAATTAGTTGCATGTACTGCATTTACATACATACATGTTTAGTATCTCTCTGATTTTGTGTAAATAGGCTTATTTGTGTTTACCCATTTTCTTGAAATTGATTGTTTTGTGTAGATAGGCCTATTATAATGAATCTTGATCACAACAACTCAAATGCCACCAATCTTGGTGATGATCATGACTCTCACATTACCCCTGTTACCACCTCCGGAAGTGCAAATACTGAGGCCTCTGCCAGCCCTTGTCGAGAAAATTCCGCCAGTCTTTCTGGTGGTGAAGTACATTATCCCTGGATAGTGTGGCATTCGGAGTTCTTAGTTGGATATGAGAGTGATGCAGGGCCTGGTATTGGAGGTTGGGCTCGAAATCGGCTTTCATCGGTTAGTAGGCCCACTTTTGTTAATGCCCCGGTTGCTGAATCTCCTCCTGTTATTTCCACGGTTAGGTGTTCCGGTGGCCCAAGAATTGGTAACAGGGTTGGTGGTAGTAATTGTGATGAGGCCAGAAATGGAAGTGGAGATAATTCAGTTTCTTGGAATAAGGTGAAGATGTTCTGTAGATTTGGAGGGTTGATTGTGCCTAGAGGCGACAGATGGATATATCTTGGTGGGGATGCTAAGATTGTTAATGTAAGTAGAAATGCGAGTATTGATGAGTTTGTTCAGAAAATCGCTGATATATGTGGGCAATTTTATGTTGTTAAGTACAAGTTGCCAGAGGAGGATATTGATGCACTTGTGTCGGTAGCATCTTCAGATGATCTCGAGAATATGATGCATGAATACGGTAGAATGGTTCAAAAGTGTTCTTCAGATGAATTACCTAGGTTGAAGGTATTTCTGTTTTCGTCTCCTCAGAGTGTTTCTTCCCTCGTTGTTCAAATGAGGGCTTTCCAAGACAATGGTCAAAGACACATTCAGGAGGTACAAGAATTTGGTGATAGAAATGTTGCCACTATCACAAGAACGGAGAGTATTTCTAGTAATAGCACTGGGCATGAGAAAGTTGAGGAAGTCGAAGGGATTGTAGATCATGGAAATGGTGGAGGTACCACGAGAAAGGAGGAGGCAGAAAAAATTGGTGATAGAAATGGTGCCACTATTACAAGAACGGAGAGTATGCAGGATTCAGATTTGAGTGGGACTGAAGCTTTTGATAGCACTGAGCATGAGAAAGTTGAGGAGGTAAAAGGGATTGTAGAGGGAAATGATAGAGGTATCATGAGGAAGGAGGAGGTAGAAGAAATTGTTGATAGAAATGGTGCCACTATTACAAGAACGGAGAGTATGCGGGATTCAGATTTGAGTGGGACTGAGGCTTTTGATAGCACTGGGCATGAGAAAGTTGAGGAGGTAAAAGGGATTGTACATGGAAATGGAGGAGGTATCACAACAAAGGAGAGGGTGGCTAGTGACACTTCTCAGCAGAAATCAAATTTGAGTGGGGAAGTGGCTATTGATATCCCTGAGCATGAGGAAGTACATTTTGAGGAGGCAAGGCATGAGCAATTGGATTTGGAGGAGGCAAATGAGATTGTAGATAAAATTGGGGACGGTATCACAAGAAGGGAGAGTATGGCTAGTGCTTCTTCTATGCAGGATTTGGATTTGAGTAATACCGAGGCTATTATTAGCACAAGACATGAACAAGTAGATATTGAGGAGGTAAAAGGGATTCTAGATGGAAATGTTGGCGCTATCACAAGAATGGGGGGTATGGATAGTGCTGCTTCTATGCATAATTTGGATTTGAGTAGGACTGAGGCCATTGATAGCACAAGGCACGAACAAGTAGATGAGGAGACAGAAGGAAATGTAAATGGAAATGGTGGTGGTATCACCAGAAGGGAGAGTATGGCTAGTGCTACTCCTAAGCAGAGTTTAGATTTAAATGCCACCGAGGCTATAGATAGCACTGGACATGGGCAAGTGGAAATTGCTGGGAGTGTATCATCTAAAAATAATTTTACTGCCTGTCAAGAAATTGCACATAGAATGGTTTTTTTGGAACCTAACCCCCCAATGCATGTTGAACCTGCTACTGATCCATCAGGTATTCAAGCAGTTAGTTCATGTCCTCCAGTTTTATCCACACAGCCTATTGCTCTTGTGCAGCAAAAACAACAGCAACAAGCAGGTCTTCCACCTTGTGCACCTTACTTTCAGGCCTACGTAGATCCTCAACAAGAAGTCTTAGGCCACACTGAGTATGTACAGTATCCTTACCAGATGGGGTTTCCTTCTCAGCACTTGGAGACTGCTGTGCCTGTATTCACACAGCATAAAAAATGTGACAATGTTTCTTGTGTTACTCCCAATCAGTCTATTCCTATACTGCAAATGCCAATGACGCCCAACTATTATGCCAACCCTAGGCCAATTGCTGTGCAGCCAGTTACTCAACCCCAAGAAGTTCGACAGGAACATTTTCAGGAGGAAAATATGTTTAGGCAAAGGCTTGTCCAGAGTTCTGGTGACCAGACCTACGGTGCCTGTCATGCACAAGTTTCCCAGTCCCACACAATTCCAGGTGGTTGTGGGTGGCATCAAGCTCCACGGATAGAGCAAATTCCCTTATCGTATGGCTCTTGGCAACAGGTTGCTTTGACTGAGGGCGCACCTAGATTTGAGGAGGGCTATATGTGTGAAAAAGCTTTACCTCGGACACATTCAGATATATTGGCACAAGGTCAGAGAGAGAGTCCTACAACCACATCTAACTTCAGCCCGGTTTATCACAGTCTTCAACCATGGGATAAGATAAGAGGCCAGCCAGTAAGCACAGCTGCTCCAACTGACACCCTGGCAGAAGGCATCATAAAATATCAGGTTACAGTGGCACCACCTGTCTCTTCAGGCCATCTAGACCACGAAGGTAGAAAGCCAAAATATGATGAAGTTGTAATCTCCCAACATGTTGATGATGGAACTTCTTTGCAAAGAAATAATGATCATAACCATCTAAAGGCATCAGTTCCGGAGTGCATCTTAGGTGGCCCGCAGTCTCCTAATAGTGTGTTCACGGGAACCACTCCTCAGTTATACCAGGAAAATGCCACCCAGCCTGTGGTATTGATGCAGCACAGAGCTAAAGAAGAAGTGTCGTATAGCACATCAGTTAGTGTAGCTTCTGTTGGAGATACCTCTTTTCAAGTTTCTGACCATCCGTTTCATAATTCTTCCAAAGAGCATTC
Source organism: Kitagawia praeruptora (assembly GCA_037693485.1). Taxonomy (NCBI): domain Eukaryota; kingdom Viridiplantae; phylum Streptophyta; class Magnoliopsida; order Apiales; family Apiaceae; genus Kitagawia; species Kitagawia praeruptora. Next base: position 159,811,489 of record CM075344.1, on the reverse strand, counting down.
TGGTGAGCTACCTAGCTCTGTCTCTAAAGAAGGTACGCTAGAGCCCTTCCTCCCACATGATCAGCTCAAGCAAACTGACAGTAGAATGGAAAGTGTTGGTGTACGGCGCTCCTCAGAAATTGCTCCCGATAATGAACAAGTAATGTTGGGAGCTGGAAATTGCAAGCAGGATGATATCATGGGTAATAATGCATATCAGACTTTTAAGAGGGAACCCCACATGGATAAAGTTGTATTCATGGGAACCGCTCCTCAGTTGTACCAGGAAAACGTCTCCCAGGAGCGTGAGGTGACAATGCAGCACAAAGCTAATGAAGAAGTGTTGCATAACCAGCAGTTGGTGTAGCTTCTGTTGAAAATACCTCTTCTCAAGTTCCTGACGATCTAGTTAATGATTCTTCCAAAGAGCATGCTGGTAAGCTGTCTAATTTTGTGTCTAAAGAAGGAATGGTAGAGCCCTCAATTGCATATGATCAACTCAAGCAGCCAACTCTCCTCCAAAAGTACAAGCCGAACAGCAACCTATTTCTAATCAACCCCAAGTTAAAACTGAGAGAGTTTAAGCTCCTTCCCTAACTATTCTCTCTCTGCAGAAATAGAAATAGGCAAAAAAAATATAGATCTGGTCATAAGTCACAATGTTGTATCTACTGTGTTTGTATGGTGAAATTTGGTTACTCGAACGAATGCGTATTTTTTGTAGTCACAGATCCTTCTTTCTGCCGACTGCTGAGGTAACGGCCTCAGCACTCAGCAGCCTCCTTAGGTCTATTACAACTACGCTAAAATTACTTGTAGTAGTATATTTGCAAATGTTGCGATAAAAATCTGGGGTGCTAGATCTGTAGTGTTGACAATGATTCTCATTGTTTCCTGTTTAATGGCTAATCTGGAAGAAGATGTTGCGATGAAAACCTGGGATGTTAGTGTGTAATGTTGACAACGATTTTCAATGCTTACTGTTAAATGGCTGATTTGGGTTTCCAATTGTCTCTGTCCGTCAATAACCAGGCCTTGATCTATGACGATAAGCTTTTCTGCTGTGTCTTACTTCTAATGTTTAAACAAGTTACAGCGATGTTCAAGAATCTTGCTTTCTTTTTAACCCTTTCTTGCTCATTCCAGGAGAGGGTCATACCTCCAGTGATAATTCTTAAACACTGGTCTACATACAAATGTAACATGGTTGATCTAGCAACCTTAATGTTAACAGATGAGATGGAATGCGATTTTACTGAGTGTGCCTTGGATACTTCTAGTAATTTCAACGTTTATAGAGAGATTTTCGAGTGCATTTTAGATACTTCCCCGGTAAGCCTGTCATTGGATCAAGAATCCGATCCGATCCGATCCGATCCAACCCGAAATTAGCGGGTATGGATCCTTTAAAAAAATATCCGATCCGATAAGGATCCGATCCGATAATGATCCGATCCAATAAAGAGCGGGTATGGATTTAGCATGATCTGATCCGTTAACGATCCGATCCGAATATATTTATATATTAAATATTTTTTATATATTATATATAATATATTTATTATGTATAATATATAATAAAAAATATTTCTACATATCTATACTATATTATATATATAATATGTTATATTTATTGTTTATATTTATTATTTATATGTATTATATAATATACTATATTTATTTTTTAATATATATTATATTTTTTTATTTGTCATATATAATATAAAAATTATAAAAAATATATAGACTTTTCGATTAACATCTAAAAGTTTGAATACAAGTCAAAGTACTAATCAAAATAATAGTTGACCGTTAAATTACTAAATCAAATGAATTTATTTTTTTCTAAAATATTGGCATTAACATTTAAAATGATAGATGTTGACATCCGTACGGTTGGATCATCAAGTAATATTTTGCAAAATATCGAAACCCTTTAGGGTTGGGTTTAGGGGTTAGGGTTTAAAATTAATATTTATAAAATTGAAATAAATTAAAATTAATATTTATTTTAAAGTTAGCCCATCTTTTAATCAAGCGGGTCGGAGCTCCGATCCGAAAATCCGAAACCCGAACGGATCGGGTATGGATCAGACTAAAAAATATCCGGCCATAATCCGATCCGATCCGAACCCGAAAATTCTTAATGAATTTGGATATGGATTTAGCATAATCCGATCCGAATCCGACCCGTTGACAGGCCTATTCCCCGGCCATGTTCTCTAAAGTATTAAGTCTGGAGGCCTCAGAATAACTAGGACATGTAAATTAGAAACTAAGTTGTGAAACCAAAATTACATGTTTGCAATTTTACTCCTATGTTATAAGAGATTGCATATCTCACTCCTGATGCTCCAGGTTTTCATTCCACCAAAAAGGGTCAGGGAAGTAATTTTGATAACATTATATGCATTCACTTGACCACCTACCATGTAATTCTGATACATTATATGCAATGCATGCACTTCTCCGCCTTCTACCACTTCATTAGTACCTAAACATATTTGTTGGGAGACGAGGTGATATGCATTTCATGGGAATGATTTCGTAAACAAGTTGAAACAGAAATTGCCGACTACTAGCAGGGAGATTGTTACTAGCTAATTTCACCAAGTGTAAGTGCCTCCTGTATTGTGTGCTTATTAAATCCAGTCAATAATGACTGAGAGAATCAAGTAAATCGCAGTTCATTAGCCCCATACAGTCTCGTACCTACATACTGAGTATAAATTACATCATGTATCCACACTCATTAGCCATTGTAATAGCTAGGTATACAGAAATATAGTAAATAATTAGATATGTGAACAAAACTATCAGAAATTTAAACTGTGCAGGTATCAGCATACCTTCTTGCACGTACTAATCAAACTTGTCCACGATCCAATCTGTGCTTGAAGCTAATCACATGAAGGTGGGAACGGCATCATCATTTGCTACATATTAGGTGGCAATTTTTTTGGTCTCCCATACCCATATACTACCAAGTATTGTCCAACGGTATCTAGTATTTTCTTCTTAAGGTAAACTAGTCTACTACATGTCTACATGGTATGTAGCGCTAATGGAAGACGTTTTTCTGCTCAACTTGCCACAAGCTCTGCGTTGCGACTCAAAAGAAAAGGATCCTTGATTTTGTTAATATTACATGAAGGGCTCACCGTTTGTTTCACCTGCATTATTTTTCCAGATTTGAAAGTTAGCAATGAATCCTATGGATGTGTTTGTTTCCAATGCTTATAATCATTGGATCTAGAATTTGCAGTTATATTGTGTAGTTAAATCCTTTAAAATGATCATATGGAATACTTTTATTTTTCTAGATCATTTTGGAAGGCATGGATAACTAGTATCATAGCAATGAATCATAGATGATGGATAACTAGTAGTTACTAGTATCATAGAAATGAAATAAAAATTAATAAAAATGTAGTACATGGATAACTGACGGATTACATATGGTATAAATTTAGAGCAAGTAGGCATACAATCAGGGAATTATAAATCATATCAAACAAAAGCAACCTAAAGGTAATATCTTGGTTAATAATGGCGGAGGGCCACACACCTACCTCTTGCGTTTGCTCTTTTGAACAGTTGAAGATGACGGGTTACTGTGCCAATTCCTTTTTCTTTGGTTGATAAACCAGTTATTAATCTGCTTTAGCTGTAAGCCTGTTTCTTGCACCAGTCTTGCTTTGTCTTCCTCCTACAAGCATTTTTCAAATTAAAATTTATCTCAAGAAAAAGTTGATAATTAACAGAGTGAGGGTAACATTTACTGTTGGATAAGGCCATTTGGAATGCGACTGCCACCAAGCTTTTAATAGAGAAGTAGTGTCACCCGGAAGTTTTCCCGCTCTTCTTTTACGCAAAATTTCCTCTCTGATGTCAACAATTTTCTCCTTGTAACCCTGGAAAGTAGTATATCATTAAGTAGCCGCCAACACAAAAATATTTAACTTCACATATATGAATTCATACTTGTTTCAGCTCATGCTTCAACTCTTGCCTCACACGTTCGATCAAGGACCTTTCACTTTCAGTTGGGACAAGAGGACCAAAACCCATGCTGTCGTGCCCATCTAGACTTCCTTCAAAGATATTGGTGTCAGTGTCAGCCTGATCATCATCATCCGACATGGTTGAACCTGTGCCTTCACCAGGTGCTATACCTGTCCATGCACGGAAATAAAGTAATTGGTTGACACTAAGAACAGATGGGGAACATTATTGTAATTAAGATAAAAGAGACTGGAGAAACTAAGATCATCTGCTAACGCTGCAGTCAACTGCTTGTGGCAGAGCAATATGAATTTTGAAGTATATCACATGTAGACACAAATATTCTGGATCCAACAGGACCAACCAGAGGTGTTCGGATTTAATCATTAGAATTTGGAGGGGGTGTAATTATGTACATAGTTTATGTTTTCTAGAATGAATAAAAATATTAATACTAATGTCAACACATAGTAAACTCTTGGACAGCGACGTAATGCCACAGGATGGAAAAAGTTAGATGCTCTTACCAGAGATTTTTGTAAGGTACAAGACCAATAAATCCTAAGAATTATGTACTACATAACTAATTAAATATAGGAAACCAGAAACCAAGTGAGTCTTTACGAAATCTCGAAGACAACGATTTCAAGTTGGACTATAATAGCTTTAAAGTAGATGACTCAAATTCAAGAGTTTGGATGTTAATTTCTTTATCTGACATGTTATTAAATCTCCTCGACTCACAAACACTTCTGAAATGCAGTACATCACCACAATATAGCACTTCCCTTTACTTACTCAAGTCATAACTCCTACATGTCAGTGTTAGCAACACAAAATCACTGAATATAACCTTATGAGGGTTATTAATTGACTGCAAGACATGCATATCAACCAAAAGTCTTTTCTCCTTGTACAGAAAGCTAGATTTGAACAAGCGGAGGCATCGCTGAGACTCCGAGTCGACTTTAAGTCTTTAACACCCAAGATAAGTTTGAATGCCTCTTTGACAGGAACAGAACTGTGCTTTGCACTTTGTACAAACTCTTTTTCTTTGAATATAGATAGAAACACTTACCACCAGTTTTGTTAAATAAACTATATCTTACATGCAGTACCTTTCAACACTACCTATGATGACTTCCTTTGAGCTAAAAGCATAATTTATAGTTCAATACTGAAATACATCTCAAAAAGGTTCGAACAACAGATCCTGGCAGTTCTAAGGGCATGTTCTATTTATAAAGAATTTCAGATGTTCTGTCCTTAAACGGTCATACTACATTTAAGCAGCAGCTGTCTTATAAAATTTTCAGTCTATATATTCAACAATGGCATTAAATTATCAAGAAAGAAGTTTTCCCATGACAAAGAAAACTAAAAATACAAAGAAAACATCCAGGAAAAGACCAATGCCAAAAGAAGTTTACAAAAGTCCATTCACGATATTTAGGAACAAAGATAGACAGCCACTATAGACTGCTATCTAATAATGCAGTGGCTGTTGAAACCTAATTTATCCTCATTTGATCGGTTATACCCTTTTAGGGCATCAAAATAATATGAACTGGCTAATAAAAAAGAAAGTGGCTATATATATATACCCAGTTATCATACTATCATTGAGAAGCATATATGCTGCAAAGCTACAAGCCAGAAGCCAGAACCAATAAGAGATTTGAGTTAAAGAATTTGGAAGAATTGCATACTTGGTTACACATGATGCAATCATGCAGTTTAAATAAATGCAATATTTAAGAGGAAAATATAACAAGAATACCTGTCAAACTTTGCAGAGATTGCTCAAGCTCCCAGCAAGCCATGACTGCTTCCATAGCATGGACACGAACATGTTGTTGCAGTTGTTCTTTGAAGGAAGATAGCAGTAGAACATAATGTGTCTACATCAGGAGAACAGGAATCAAACCAGAGAAAGACAGACCCAATACTTCAGAAAGAATTTTAAAATTAAAAACTTAACAATTTATTAGTTATTTTCTGAAAAAAACGCATGAGATACAATCCAGACTATAACATGAGATACGTTTAATGTCATATATTTCTATTATTTTATTCAATTTAGAGAAATCTGGTCCACAATATAAATACTCTCAGAACTCTGGCTGTTATGGCCCCAAATCGACAACTCTGGATTATTCGAGAAGTCTGAATCTGGAGCATATATATTCAGATCCAGAACAACTCTCAGAACAAAATGATAGCTAATCATTTAACAAGTGAAGAAAAACACCACCTCTCCCACAACAAGATTCTCCAAACCACTTCCAAGGCATCAATAATTGGTACTGAACAACATTATTCCTCATATCATGCGGGCTAACTGATATCGCAACTGAAATCATAACCAATAAATGTACTCCACTAGGAAATTTCGTTCATAGCAAAAGCCAAGAAAATGATATAATTTTTATTCCCACCAAACTTTACTAATATTGTCCAACATATCTTGTCGAATTTATATTTGCCATGAAGAACTTTAGGTAAAACCAGATTCTGACCACACATATAGGTTCTGTACTGGAAAAACAAAGATCACAAGCACCAAATGATTAGAAATCAATCATAATTCCCTTATGATTAGATCGATCCTCAATCTATTACTCCAAGTACCTAAAATTTGGAAGCCTTCTCAATTCTAGACATTCAAAATGAAAGAAGTACTTTCAAATCAATCTAATCACATGCAAATTGTGCAAATATAACGTCAATTTAGCAAAACAAACTAAAGCCTATTTTGTCCACATAAATATATAGAACTTGCTCAAATGATAGTTAAAATTAAATTATTATCTATGACACGATTGTTAGAATATAATATAAACCTTAAGGTGTCAGACGAAAGCCTTATCAGGATCTTATATTATATTCTAACAACGATTTCCATACAAAAACTTGTTAATAGTAATTCTGATTTTTACCATGAACTGATCAAGGTCCTTATCATCAAGCGGCTGCTTATCATTATCATCTCCGAGAACAACATATTTTTGGACGATATAGTCTGACTGAGCCAGCTGAGCATCAATCCTTGGCAACTGATCAACAGGCGTAGCAATCCGTAAACACGAAATATGAGTAGAAAGCAACTGATCATACAAAGGATGCGAAATCACATCCGCTTTACATTTCGCATTCTGCCAATCTCCTACGTCGCTCATGTCATTTACAGGATCAATCATCTGATGCAATTTCCTCTCCTGATGCTCATTATTCAACGCGATCATCGAGTCGTTGTGATTCGATGGCGATGAGTCTGAATTGGAGGTCTGTAGGTGGAGAAAATTAGTTTCTCCACCGTAGTTGTGGTGGTGGTGGTGACTTTGTTGCCGGAGAATTGCGTTGTTGAGCCACGTCGGCTGCCCGGACTTGACTTCCGGTAAGATATCGCCGGTGAGTTGTTGATGATCAGTGTAGTGATGAAGCGCCATTGCTTGGGAGATGTGATCATGGAACGACATGGTTTAAATAGAAACGTAGAGTGTACTGTAGAGGACTACTTGAATGCAGTGTTACTACTGTTTAGTAACAGTATCGGAAAGCGCTTATAGGAGTAACGGAAAGTGATATGAAAAGCGGTGGAGAGTAAACAGGGGAAAGCAGAAAAAGCGATGACGACTTGATAGGTTTGACGCAATACACGAGGGAAGGGAGGGTGTCTGGAATGATCATAGATTCATAGGATTGTTGATTTTAATTAATTTGTAGGTGTATATGAAATTATGAATACACGCGGGATCTCATCTTATTATTGAAAAATTATTCAATATATAAGTGTTATAGAAAAAATTTAGAAATCGTTTTTGGGTATCTAGTATTTTCAATTTTTTTAAAAATGTTTTAAATTTAGGTCAATATTTAAAAATTGGCGGTGTTTTAGTAGATGTGATTAATTAATGAGAATGTTTAGTAAGTAAGACAAATTAATAGTCCGTAAAGGATGTGGGAAAGATATTATTATTAGAGCATCTCCAACCATGTTGAATCCTTAGCTAACAATAATTAAAATATACTATAAATAAAAATTATAGAGATTATGTAAAAAAAAATCAACTCCAATGGATCGTTTCCTTTGTCTATATTTTTAGCCAATGTCTATATTTTTTGCCATGTTGGTTATAATTGTCAAACCTCTAGAGAACTGTAAGAAGATTCCACATCATCTTTTACCATATTCAAATGATATATTCTATTTATAATAACTTAAAATAATAATAACATACCATTTTTAAAATATAGCCAATCAATATAGTCAATACCATCCAAGCACAATGTCTTACAGGTTTAGTAAATTTTACATAATCAATATTTTTTATCATTTTAGACAATTACTTTGACCAACCCCATTGGAGATGCTCTTAGTAGGTAAGATTAAAAAACCGATCAATGTAGGCACGTTTTATGATTGTAAATTGCAACAAGACTCATGCCAAGTTGATTATATTGTCCCATAAGAAGGAAGCCTAATTTCTTTCGTGTACTTAAAAGTTGATTACAAGTTGAAAATTTGTCTGATCGTGATTGGAAAAATATGGTGATGGCAATTTCGAGTTCCTCCCTACATTCAGATTGAATGTTAGGTAGTCTAATACTCTAATTAGACATAAATGTACTCGTATATGTTAATATATAAATCATTTTTTCGACTCGTCAATAGTTCAAAAAATGTACTCTCTCCGTCCCATCATTTTATATGATCTTTATTCCTTTTCACTACTAAATTCATTACTTCTTTATTCTATATTCTTTTTTATATTAAATAAATATTATTACACATTTTTTTCACTATTTTAAATTTATTATTAAATATTAATATCTCTCACTTTTACCCATTTTCCAACTAACTTTACGTTATTTCTATTACTTAAACCCACGAGGGGTGCTTTTGACCACGCAATAAACTTGTCTTTTTCCTCTTAAACTGTATCAAAGGACACATCTGACCACGTAAAGTATGTCTTATTGTATTGTCATCCTAGGAATGTCAGCTGCTGCTTTTAATTCTGATTACAACATAAACTGATTTTAAAAATTGATCGATTCGGCTAAATATTTGAAAATCGGAAGGCAATCAATTCGAACTAAATTAAGTAATGGAAAATTATGAATAAGATTCTTTTGATTTTGATCCTTATGAAAATATCTCTTTTCATGTGATATTTCTAAAAATTTTAACTTATTATAGGAAAAATTATGAATGACACCATTTTACTGCACAAATCAAAAGGATATCATTCATAATTTTTCTTAAATAATTGAATATTAAGAATGAAGATAAATGTTGGATTATCAAAAAATAAATATTAATACGTTTCCAAAAACTTAATTGACAAAATTTGATTATTTATATTTTTTAAAAATAAAAAGATTCTCCATATTTTCATGTATTCATGTAACTCTAAAATTTTGACCCAAAAAAAAAAATTTAACTCCAAAATGATACTACTTGATATTCGAAAATAATTTCATAAAACATTTCGAAATCCTTAACACCCCAAAAAATTCAATCAATTACCCGAAACTTGAAAACAACATCAAATACAATCGATTTTGGAATTCGGTGTACGATTTATATGCCGCCACTGCACTATCTATTGTGGAGATGCAGGCGGCTAAAGTTGAGTACAGTCCCACAAACCTGCCGACCTGGTAACGCAGGTAAGCTTTGTCGGGTCCCATACGAGACTATTCATACGACATGCTTTTCCCGAATGTTGTCTCGATTACCCGAATCTCCACCAACTCTTCACTCACCCACCGTCCCCCTCCTGTGGTTTGGACACTTGGACTCCGCATTCGAATTATTTTTAAATTTTTTTGTTATTAAAATAAATTAATATTTTAATGTAAATTTTTAATCCCAACATAAAAGCGACAGTATAAATTTGATTTTAATTACTCCCTCCGTCCCATTTTATATGACACTTATTCCTTTTTGGGACGTCCCGAAAAGAATGAACCTACTAAACTTACTATTTTTTAACATTACTTTTCACTATTACACCCACTACTTCTCTATTTTATACTTCCTTTTTATTAAATAAACACTATTACACCCACTACTTTCCTACTTTACCTATTTTTTATACACCCACTTTCACAACCAACCAACCACATGCTACCACCTAGCAAGTCAAATTGTATTTTCTTAATCTCCGTGAAAGTCAAACCATGTCTTCCAATTTGGGACGGAGGGAGTAATAATCTTGATAAATTAATAAAATTAATCCATTCCAATAATATTAATTTATAGGGTTTTACTGTATATAGTTTTTGTTATTGGACTTTCAATCTTGCTCTAACAACAAAACATTACCGAAAATGTCGGGTGAAGGTCCAAAATGTCCGATTTTCATACAACATGGCCCTCCCCTATCCCATTCCAAAAAAATGATCTAAAATATCCCATATATACTATATTTCTTGTTGCAAAACACCTGTTGTGTTGTTTCGTCCTATGCATTAACCCATATTGCGGTATTTTATCCTGTGCATTAGGCCTGATGCGGCACACCATACAGCACAACAAAGTAAATGCGTTACATGAAGTAGCATAACAATACAAAAAATTTGAAAAAATAGATACGCTACCCGAAATTCAGTATTAAGAGATAGGTGAGGGTCAAATTTTTGTGGATGAAATATTTTGATGATTATCTCGAAATTGTCAAAAGTATCTACCTATCGGGCCTGTTGTGTATTTACAGTAGGGATGGCAATCGGGTCGGGCGGGTCGGATTTTGCCAAACCCGAACCCCATTCTTTTGACCGAACTCGAAACCCGAACCCGAAAATACCTGAAATTATAAACCCGAACTCGAACCCGTTGGATACTAAACGGGTTTCGGGTATCCGAAACCGGACCCGAAACCGAAAAAAATAAATAAATAATAATTTTTTATATTAAAAATAATATAAAACATAAATATATAAAATATTTTAATTTTTATTAAATATTAAATATTAAATATATATAATAATAGATAATATATATTAAATGTTAAATATTATGTATAAAATAATAGAAATAATAATATTTATTAATTTGGGTTTCAGGTCGGGTTCGGGTTTGATACGGGTTTCGGGTCGGGTTCGGGTCGGTATTGAAAAAACCCAAATTCGACCCGAAAATGATTCGGGTTTAAAAATCAAACCCAAACCCGAATCCAAACCCAAAAATTTCGGGTTCGGTTGGACTCATTCAAGTTGAAACGGATAGGATATCCATCGAGTCGGTACAAATTGCCATCCCTAATTTACAGTAACATCTTGGATCCAAGTCTGATACTTTGTTCCTCCCTCTTTACGGACTCCAAAATCATCTCAATTTGTTTGGGCTCAGTACGGTCCGTAGTCCATACAATTCACTTTAGAGCAAGTCAATATCCAATTTACAAAATTATACGTGAATTTGGTGCGTTAACCAATCAGGTCTTCCTAAAAAATATCCGAACAATAAGAAGTTGTTTGGTTGAGGTAAATATATGAGAACTTGATCTTCCTAGAAAGTAGGGAATTATAAACTCGTTTGGTTAACATTATGTACGAAGTAGAAGTTACTAGATAGTTCTAATCCCCATAAAATATAGGAAGTTATTTACCCACCATCTCCTTTGGTAACTTACATTTTTCATGATTTATAAACTCCTACATGCCAAACATAATTTTCAACTTCCGAGGAACTTGATACAAGTAAATAATTGTCAAGGTATTAAAAATTCCCCACGAAATGAATACCCATACGCAACAAAACGAGTACTAAATACCATATACTTCATAAAATTGTATTCATATTTTAATTTTCACACCAATTTTTTTTATGAATAAAAATAAATTTTAACAAAAAATTAGGATAAAATATAACATCATTACACAAAATAACAAAAATATATATAAGATTACATACTAGATTCTATACTAAATTCTATACATTTGAGTTTTAATTTTACATAAGATCATACCTTAAATTTGATATATTAAATTTAATTGTTGTTAAAATTTATGATCCTAATCTTAACAAATCATTTTTATGAAATATAAAATATTTTGATAATGTTATATGTATTGTTCTCTGTATAAACTATTTTTACGAGAATGCAACTCATTTGTGAGTAACATTCTCAAAAAAAACTTAAGGGGTTGAGTTGGTACAGTGATGTCCAATATGTGAACCGTGAGGTCACGGGTTCGATCCGGGGGTCAAAAACCGGAAACAATCTCCATACATTTGTGTAGGGGCATGATTGCGTACATCCTAGCCCCCTCATGCGGGATATACTGAGTACGTTGTGTTGTTGTGTGTTTTATTCTCAAAAAAACTTGTTTCAAAAAATTTTCTAAATAATATATGACAAATTATAATTCGTGGACATATACGTATGCACGATAAATTCATTATATTATAAAACTTATTGCCAATTAAATCTTGTCATGTGTTATTTGGGAAGAATTTTGGGATCTCTAACATTTTTCTTTATAAATTATTTATGGGTATATTTATGATAAATATTTATATATGACTTTTCATATTCACACAATTACAGTTTAACAGTGTTCAATCCCCAATCTGCCTGTAGTTGCTCTACTTTGACAACACCGAGCAGGCCATTGTGGACTTTGCAGAATTGTAAGTTGTCGAATGCATATATATATTGTCGATTTGTTGGTAATGTCATTTTCTGTATAATACTTCAAAGCCAATTTTCTTCAAGTTTACGTAGTATAATTGCATTATATTACACGTAAAAACAACTGCAAACAAAATGTGCACGCCATCTTGGACCTAGGATGACCATATAGAAAAATAACACAATTAAGACTCACGATTTCCTGATCAAACTGCCTTTACTTAAACGAGTGATTATGTCCGGGGTATCCAAATGAAGACCAAATTTTTTTCGAATGAGGCACGACACATTTCAAATAACGCTGTCACGAGGTACCATTTCATGGTTGTGTTCCGGAATCAATCAAAGAAAAAAAAGAATAAAAATTGGGTTATTTTCATTTCTCTTTAAATCTTTCCCCAAAGGGGAAGAAAATTTGAAGATATATTTATATATATAGGGATTTTCTTTCCAAATCTTCAATCTTTTCTTTTCTTTTCTTTCTATAAAAATCTTTCGGGAACAAAAATGAAGAAATCACATCTTCAACTTTTTTTTCTTTTTTTTCAGGAAAAAGTTTATGAAACACAGTGTGGAAAATATTAAAAATAAAGTACAGCTTATAGACCAAAGGACTTGCGCCTTTGCAATTGCAGGGCAGAAAGACTAGGATCCATAGTTGCAGGCAACAATTTACACCGTTCATCCATTAATGCACCATGCAGGGTTCCAAAGTCCCCTATTGCTTTGTTATTGACTTATTTCCATAAGACATAGTAAAATTTATACGCGTAACAAATTGCAAAAAAAAAAAAAACAAATTACATTACATATCACCTGTCTGCGATTCACATAATATTAGAAATGAAACAGAAATAAATATTTGAACAAATTCACCGGCTTAGACGAACCAGAAGATCTGTGCTGATCAGGATCTTCTCCGTACAACAACATCAGAATTTTGCTCGAATTTGTTCTCCCGATATCTCCAATTTTTGCCAGAGAGGAAGCTCTTATGGCCTTGCTCCAAACTCGACCTATCGGATACGAGACCTTCGATTTTCGAAGCGAATGAGAACAGTCGCCGCGCATCTTGTGCAATGCGCAGCCACAGTTACGATGATACGGGCGGTTCTGAACGCCCATATCATGTCCGGGAATGCAACCGTCGTAAATTCCCTTGAAAAATCCGTCCCCTGCAGCTCCTGTAGTCATTCTGTCTATAAAGTGCAATGTACAAAGGTTGTTAGTTATATATAGTGCATTAGTACTTGTAACATGTACAATGTACTTGTCTAGTTGTGACTTGTGAGTTGTACACGCTTGTTTTCTCCTTTGCGTATTTTTTTTGACTTTATACATTTTCGTATTATTTATTTTCATATTTTTATTCAAAAAAAGAAAATTTAGGCGGAAGATTTGGTAATAGGCCAGAGTATATGCGTCGTATGTCCTTGTCTTTTGACAACAAACATTGCTAAAAATCATAGAACTATAACTATGTCATTACCTTCACACAATTATATAAATTTTAATTTTCAGTTTTCATATTATAATTGTTCTTTACACATAATGGTTACTTTAATAATAATTGTGACTACTTTTTTATTGTTTATTTAAAAATATTGTTATTTTTATTGTTAATAAGTTTTAAGAATGTTGGCGGCGTATATCTTGGTAACTTTGAGGGTGTTGTAACTTTGAACTAGACTAGAAGAGTACGGAAAGCTTGAGGAAGATTTTTCTTGTAATAATCACTTCACATCAACAAGTATTAGCAATGTATTTTTTTTTCTTGAGAAACAAATTTCTAATCTAAATAATTAAATTATTAATTGAAATGATATTGTATGAGGATTAATAGGGTTCATCAAAATAGGTCATAACCAAATATAGTACTCCCTCCATCCGCGGTGAAGAAATGAAGCCGACATTGACTGACTTTCATGGTCCACTTTGGCCAATATGAGTTCACCTGGTACTAGCAGCTTTATCGGGGAATTTCTCATCTGGGCTGGGCTAAACCTTCGACACCGGCACTGGATTAACGAAGAAGTAAGGAACATGAAACGTTTCGATAAAGCAATTGTTAGTTGACACATTTGCAAAAACACATATATTAAGAAAGTTTTGATTATGTAATTTGTTTCCATATTTATCCTTAATCTTAACATTAAATGATGAGTTATGAGTGTTTATATTAAACATAAAGTCAAACATTTTATTAGAAATAAAGGGATATATATGGAAAAATTGGTAAAAAAAATGTATTGAAACAATGAATGTGACAACTAGGAACAATTTTTTTTTTTTGCAAATGTGTCAACTAAACATGGACGGAGGGAGTATAAATTTTAAAGAAAATGAAAAATCGAACATCTGATTTATCGTATATATGATCTTAACATCCGCCAATAAAACATGCATGTCGTTGAGCATTTTTGTGTAGCTACTTATGGGTTACTTTTAGTTGAGAAGTAGGACTATTAATGTTGGTGTGCATTACCTAAAATTCGGGGAAGGGCTGTGGAAAATAACCTACGAACACAGGCACAGCAGTGAGCAAAATGAGTGGTGTTGGAGCAGGAGTTATTAATCAAGAAAGCGTACGAGTTAAATTTAGTTAGCACCGCAAAATGATAGTACGGCATTCATTTATTGTACACGGATTATGATCCCACGGATTATGATCCATGTGTGGGATTATGATCCATGTACAAAAATTCATGTCCCCTTATGTGTCCCCTATATAAAAAAAGTACCCCCGACAGGATTTTCGTATTAAAAAATATTTTCATTTTTATTTTTTAATACAGAGGCTCCGGGGCCCTGCAAGGGGCACTCTTTTTGTACAGGATACACATAAGAGGGCATGAAGAATGGGAAAGAGGATCCTCACCCTTTTTTCGGTAGATTAAATATCAAATTGATCATTAAATAATTTGGAAAATATCAAATTCATCACAGATTAATTTAATATCTCAAATTTAATACTTTTCAAATAAAATTGTTGATTTTTAGTAATAAATTTAAAATTTTATTAACTTACCACTAAGACTCACTAACTTAAAAATGGCTAATTTGAGATCTCATCAATCTTATAATAATCAAATTGATATCTCTAATTTGTCGATAATAAATTTAAGACCTTACTAAAAATTAATCCTTTTTCAGGTCAACAAACTTAACACCTCTTAACTGCTAACAGAATTCGTTACATAATTACGCACAAGAAAGAGCCAAATGTGTGGCGCCATTTACTTGTCCTTGTTATTCTGGTAAGTTGCCTCCGATCTCGTGAAGACAAGTTGTTTCAAGGCTACCATTGATTGTTAAATTTGTTGATCTTCAAAATTTTTTTTGTCGCATTTGTGATTTTAATACATAAACCCGAAAAGTAAATATCGAATTCGTTGTTTTCTTTAATTGTTTAATTTATATAAATTTTTTTATTAATTATGATTGATAATTTTAAGATACAAATTTTGTAAGTTTAAAATTATTAAATGATATTAGTTCAAAAGTTGCAACTGAGATTTGCGTTGCAACTAAGGTTGCAAAAGTTGCAACTGAAAACTAAAAGTTGCAAATCAGAAATCGACCAATTATGAGTGCCCCTAACGGGGTCTTGCAATCCAAATCCATCAATTATGAATGCCCCTGGCGGGGCCTTGCAACCTCATTTGCAACTGAGATGCGACAAATTTCTGATTGCAAGTTCCGGGTTTCAGATGTCATTTTCGACCACTTTTTTGGAATCTAACCATCCACAACAAGAATTTAGCTACTGTAAGCCATAAAATATTATAAATGAAGAAAGATTTATGATATGTACCTTTTACCAGGGCTAGAAGATTATGGCTCTAATACCAACAATCAACAATGACCCAACAATAACAATGGGCGGAAGCAACAATGGGCGGAAGTAGGAAACAATATAAAACAATATTTAAAGTAAGAAATGGGCTCAACACATAAGCATAAGAGAGAATAGAAGAAAGCACAATTTTATTCAAGCGTACCAAATATGGTTACAAAGCTCTCATTATATAGAGAGACAAACTTCAACTATTACAACAACTATTACAACAGGATCACACTGAATTATTATACAGGACAAACAACATTAATACAATTATTATACAAGACAAACAACTTTAATAAAAGTAAGCATTATTGCTGCCGGGTACTGCTTAGTGCGCCCCATCGCCACAATAATAATGCTACTTTAACAAAACAACCAAAAACTTTAATAAAGCATTTAATAATGCTTTTTCCCACTACGGAAAGCAGATTCCCATCGTCTGAATAATTGAGCAAATATGATTGCTGACTTCAAGCTGTGAAATTATTGAACCAAAGGAGTCTTTGCTTTAACAATCTCTGCTTATGAATTTTACTCCATAGATAGTTATGGAAAAGACGAACCATCTCGAAATCTTCTTGAATTTGTTGAGAAGTCCTATTCCTTCTTTCTTCCCATGAAAGTTGGTCTTGCTGCAGAAAATAGGCATCAATTTGAGCATGAATGAGCTGGATTTTTTGGTCTTTTTTCTTCAATTTTTTAAAAGCTGGACCTAGAGAGAACATAATTAATTTTGAGACTTTTTTCCTTTGCCAGAATTCTTTGGCTGCTGCATAGTAGTGTGAATTAGTGCATCCCAATCTTCTTAGGTGGCATCTTCTTGAATAGGATCGTCTTCGGCTTGAGATTCACCTGCTAGACAATTAAAGGCATTAGAATCCATTGATCCATGCGATGAAGAAGTCCACCATAATCTATGGTGGACTTCTATGTCTTTGTAAGTTGTTGACTTACTATTTGAGGAGAAAGGTATATCTTCCTTTTTTGGGGTGCAGGTAATTGCTGCAAATTTCTAGCCCGATTATGATAAACTGTCCAATCTCCTATTAGGGGAACAGTTGATTCTGCACGGGGCAACATATTGTTACTCCCATAACTTCGACCACGGCCATATTCGCCGCGACCTCTTCCCCTTGAAGGGGTTGCCATTAGTCACCCTGTAAAAATTCACGGGTTAAATAATCAGCTAGAGAATTATTTTCTCTTTTTATATATTGGATATCGAATTCAAAGACTGAAAGCTGGGCTTGCCATCCTGCAAAAATTTGTTTTGCTACAAAATTTTTAACATCTTTTTCAATAATTGATTTGGCTGAACTACAATCAATTCTTAATAAAAATTTCTGATTTAATAAATCACCTTGAAATTTCGAAATGCATTTGATTATAGAAAGCATTTCTTTCTTAACAGTCGAATATTTTGACTGAGTGGGATTCCATTTTCCTGAGGTAAATCTAACAAGGACTTCTTTTGAAGTTTCGGGAATTACTTGTTTTAGTATCCCACCGTATCCTATATTAGAAGCATCTGTTTCAACAATTTTAAAATATTTTGGATTAGCTAAAGATAAGCAAGGTAGACATTTTACCTTTGTTTTAATTTTCTGAACAGCCTGAGAATGCTTTTCAGTTCAGGGTTCAGGTTTTTTTTTAAGTCTAGAATACAGTATTGCCGTATCTTGTGCCAAATTAGCATAATAGTCTAAAATATAATTAAGACTTCCCAAAAATCTTTGTAATTGCTTTTTATCCATTATTTCATCAGGAAATTTCGAAGCAAACTCTATACTTCTATCTATAGGAATGATTTTTCCTTGATTAATCATATGTCCTAAAAACCTAACTTGAGTTTGGAACAACTTCATTTTGGGAGCAGATATGACTAAACCATTATTCTTTATTAAACTCTTAAATATTTTTAAGTGCATACATATGCTGATCTATAGTTTTAGAAAATACTAAAACATCATCTATATATACAATTATAAACTCGCTGTAAGGATTGAATATATCATTCATAATATTCTGGAATTCAGAAGGAGCATTCTTCTGACCAAATGGAAGAACATTCCATTCATAATGACCAAAGGGAACTGTAAAAGCTGTTTTATATCTATCAGATTCTTTAATCTGGATTTGCCAATATCCTAATTTCATATCAAATTTATAAAAGATTAAAGCATCGCTTAATCTATCTAACAAATCTTTTTTGTTAGGGATCGGATATCTAATCCAGTTTAAAACTTTATTAAGAGGTTTATAATTAATAACTAATCTAGGCACACCTCTTTCCTTTTCAGCAGCATTATTGACATAAAATGTTGTACAACTCCAAGGAGATTTAGACTTTCTAATTAAGCCTTTTTCTAAAAGGGAATTAATCTCTTTCTTACATAATTCTAAATATTCCTTATTCATTTGAGCTGGTCTAGCTTTTGTAGGGATTTGGTTTTCATTAAAACCATCTATATAAGGAAGGGAAATAACATGTTTCTTTCTATCCCAAAAAGCATTAGGAAGGTCATTACAAACTTCATCAATAAATTGGTTTTCAATGATTTTTATCTGATTTTTATTATCAGGCTTCTTGAGGTGTTCATTTATGCTCAAAACTTTTATTTCTTCTTTAAAAAAACATAATTGGTTTTCTTTTCTAAGAAGGCGATCCCTAACCTCATTAATTATACGACTTTGAGGATCTGTAATAAAGTCAAATTTTATTTTCTTTCCTTATATTATGGTAGAAATCCCGCTTTGATCAACATTGTTGAGGGGCATAATATTATGAAGGAAAGGATTTCCTAAGATTATTCTATGGTTCATATTCTTTATTAGGATAAAAGAGGTAGGAAGACAAATATCTTTATTACAAATGTAAGTATTAGGTAGCTTATAACTAACTTGAAGTTTTTCTCCAGCAGCATGTGATATGGATTGGGTAGTTTTCTCAAAATATTTGGTAGGAATTAATCCTTCTTGAATACAATTCAAGTCAGCACCACTATCAACAAGGGCTATCTCATCTTTGAGAATAAATTCTCTACTTACCACCAGGGTAACTTTGATATACCATCTTTGAGATGTCACTTGCTCTAACAGATTCAAATATTCTGTCTCTTTATTATTACTAGAATAGGGAATATGTAACACCCCGATTTTCGAAGATATTAATTTTGATTATTTTATTTGGAATAAGATTTATTGCGGTTAAATTTTGAACCGTTTTGGAGATAATAAAGAATTTAGAGACCGAGACGCTAAATTGTGGACATTGAGGAATAATTTCTTTTATTAGTTGAGAATGGAATTATTATGTCAAATATTAATTGTTTGACGTCAAGTGATTTTTATGATTTATTTCCGGGAAATTTTCAAGTGGACTCGTAATTATTTAAAATATGAGATTTCAGAGATTTGATGATTTATTTTATTAAGTTAAAGATTATAATTATTTTGGGAAATTTGGGAGATAATTGTTTTAATTAAACAATTACAAGTACTGGAATAAAAAGCGGAGAAAAACGAATAAGTAGTGTTTTATTTGGACCGAAAAGAATTAGTAGTATTAGTATTACTTATAAGGATTTGGGCCAAGCCCATTGGGCAGAAAAAAAACACACAGCACGCTTAAAAAAAGAGAATAACGGGGAGAGAGAAAGGAATTGGGGGAAAAGAAGAGAAATTAGGGTTTGAGCTTGAAATTTGGGGTTTTAAAATTAAAGAGAGAAGTGGGGAAAGAGAGGAGGATTGTAATATATATGAGTGTATGTTGGCATTTGTATGTGTGTGTGTATCGATGTGTGGGTGTGCGTTTACATCAGGCCGGAGGAGCCACCACCGAGCGACGGTGGTGGCGGTGATTGCGAGTGGTGGCGTCGAGTTTGGACGAAGAAGAGGAAGAAGGGGGTAGTGTTGGGGGCGTGTGTATGTGTGTGCGTTTTTGTGTGTATATATGTGTATGTATGTGTTTTGGTGGGTGTGTGTATATGTGTTGTATGATGGCAGCAGTAGAGAGACCACCATTGATGGTGGTGGTGGTGGTGGTGGTGGTTTGTGCAGGAGAGAAGAGAGTGAGAGAGATAAAGAGAGGGAGAGATGGATGGATAGAAAACGCAGGAGGGAAAAGGCTGGAGAGATTGTTCGATATTGGGAGAGATGTAGAGATATTTCAGAGGGAGCATTATGGAAGATAGAAGGAGAGATTTACATGGAGAGATATCAGAGAGATATAGGCAGATAGGCGAAACAGATCGGTGAAGATGGAGGAAGAAAGAAAGATAGAGGGAAAGAGAGGGGGAGAGAAAAGGCTGGAGAGATTTCTTGATATTGGGAGAGATGCAGAGATATTTAAGACGGAGCATTACCGAAGATAGAAGAAGAGATATACACAGAGAGATGTCGGAGAGATGCAATGAGGTAGGACAGAAAAATCAGAGAAGAGGGAGGTAACGCGTGGTCGTGGAAATGGCGAAGGTTCGCGAGAAAAAGAAAAAAAAAGAAATAAAAAAGGGCAGCGGTGGTAGTCACTGGAGAAGCTCCATGGATTCGGTTATGGTGTGCATAGTTTACACCGTAAGTGGGTGCTTCAATTTCTTATTTTTGAAGTTGCATTTTCGAGGAGTTTTTATTAATTCCGTAGTTAATTTTGTGGACTCGTTAAATATTATGGTTATAAATTATGGAGATAAATTTGAGGTTTTGTCGAATATTTAGAATTATATTCCCGGAATTAATTCGTGAATTTGTTGAATATTGGAGTTATTATTTTTGGGATTAAATTTAGAGACTCGTTGAATAGTAGAATTATATTTTGGGTTTTAGTTTGGAAACTCGGATTTATTGGAGTTGTAATGTTTTAAAATTATCGATGTTTATTGATAAATTGTGATGGGTTTGTAAAAGTGGATTTATAGAAATTGGTGGAGTATGGATTGATAATTGGTTTATTGGTGATTAATTTGAATTGATTGTTGAGGTGCTGTGACACCGGGTAGCGTCTAATTACGAAAAGGTCATGCCCGATTTTTTGTAAAAAGGACTGTAACGTCAGCCTAATAAATGTGAAGGATTTACGAGACTTATAACTGTAATTATTAAGCGTGAATTTTATAAATTTGGATATTTGAGGAGAAAGCTTTATAGTAATTGGAATCCCGATTAGTAGGCAGTAAAAGCTTATTCGGTGAATTGTGACCCAAGAAGACGTCATTTATTTTAGTGGACATTTTTAGAAACAAATCGAGTTGTAGAATTTGATTGGCTAAGATCGGGTTGTTTTGTAAAGTGTGAGTAGAATGATTTGAGAATATACGATTGAAGAGTTTGTTGATGCTTGACCAGGTTATTGGAAAAGTGGGTTGAGGAACAGTTGGACTGCTTGGATAGCGGTGGTTGTAAGTATATCTTGCTGTGATAAATTGAAGATAATGCGTTATATTTCTTTTAACGTATTTACTCTATTTTAAAGCCTATGCATATTTGTTTTATGTGCGTATAAATGTGAATCTGTGGATTTTAGAAGAAATCTATTTTTAAGTAGAAATGTGTATTTGTGGATTTTAAAAGAAATAAAATTTTCAAGTAGAACTATATATTTATGTAGTTTAGAAGAAATATTGATTTGAGCTGGAAAAGTAGAAATGTGGATTTATGAATTTGAAAGGAATATATCTTTTAAATCGAGGTGTTTAAAGTGTGATTTTTTTTGTAATATTATGAATACTCGTTAAATTGTTTTAACTAGTATATGTTGAGATGCGATTTTGAGGAAAACTGAGCAGACTGGCATTACTAGTGAATCACTCCAGAAATGGAGACAGTATGAACCTCCAGAAATGGAGACCAGTAGAACTTCCAGAAATGGAAACTTTGTGAACTTCCCGAAATAGGAAGTAAAGGCCGGGGACCCCCACTAGTAGAACTTGATGAACTTGTCGTGTGTAGAATGCCCAGTTGTTCCTCACGTAATTTGTGAAGTTTATATTTTATTATAAGTTACGAATTGTGAAGTGATGTTGATTGCTTATATGCAATGTTGTGAAAATGCCTTAAGATTCAGTTTATTGTGAAATTGTGTCGAGTTCGGATTATTGTGAAATAACACTGTTTACGGAATTTTTACTCAGTTTTAAAAGATGAATACTTTGGCAGAACTTTGATTTTGGTATGTGTTTATATTTTATTATAAACTGTGTTGTGCTGACGTATTGACAGAACTCTGATTTTGGTGTGAGTTATGTTTTATTATGACTGTGTAGTGATAATGATTTCCAAACTAAATTATTTTTATAAAACCTCAGTGGATCACTACAAAATATACTTGCTGAGCTTTATAGCTCATTCCTTTATTTTATAAATTATCACAGGAAGATACTGTAGATTTCAGAAGAACACTAGGAAAGGTAGAAAGAAGTGATGGAGGTTGATTTAGTGGTTGGGCTTTACGTACTGAAGTTTGTAGATCGATTTGGTGGAAGCACTTGTTGTGGACTTTGGTTGTATGTTCATTCGAGGTAAGTCAGGACAACATTGGTTTGTCGTTGTACAAATTACACTACCTGGTAGATAGTAGTTGATATGCGATGTGCGTGGCACAATTTTTTGGTGAGATGGACTTTTGTTATAGAGTTGAATTTTTGAATTGAAAAACAGGTGGATAGTCCTATTTACGAATACTTCATGCCGAAATTTTTTTTTTAAAAAAATATTAGCAAGTTAAGCAGGTTGAGATGTGGTTTTGGCGGACCCTCGGGCCGGTTTCTTTCCAGAGGAAATCAAACCGGGGTCGGGGGCGTCACAGGTGGTATCAGAGCTATGGAGTAGAAGAGTGAGGTACGTGCAAAGATAAAGTGTTGTATGACTGAAATTGTCAAGGAACTAAGGATTTGAAGAAGGGATGTGTAGAATTTTAGATTTTCAAGGAATAAGATTGTCAGAGCAAAGGTTTCTCGCATGGGAAGAGAGGTTAAGTTTTAGGATCTTGAGTTGGTAAGATCCTTAGAAAATGTTGAAAAGCATAAGGGCTCGTGTGGAGTTTATAGTGGATTACTGGATATAGATATAATATGAAGGAGTAAGACACTAAGTATACTCATCAAGGATTTTGGTTAAGAAATTGAGGATTTTTGAACATGAATCAATTTTGTGGATATAGATTATTAAAATACTTTTGAGGAATGATGGAGATCATTTAGCGATACATGTGATTTTTGGGATGTGCGAAATTGTTCGATGATATATAATTCTATGATAGTGCTTCTTTCTTGTTTGAGGATTTAGTTGTTTTGATGAGATAAACTTGTAGAATTGAGCATACGATTTGACAGATAGATTATTATTGGGAGATGTCATTTTTGACATGTGATCTCGTTGTTTGAGGAATATATTATTCAAGGATTAGAAGTGAGGAAAATCACGAGTTTTGGAATTTTGTGTAAATGGAATTTTAGATAGAATACTACTAGATATATATGATGGATTCACGAATGTGTGGGAATTAGAAGAGTTTTAATGTAAAGTAGATGATGACAGTTTGATGTGATTGCTTTGGGGAGCAATAAATTTTTCTCTGGATTTTTGACACTACTATTAGAATATTTTTGAGGATTTAATTTTTGATTCGGGGAATGTAAGGATTTTGAGAATTAGAATGTTGTTTGACGACTTGATTTTAGCATCAACAAATGGATATTTGTATTCAAGGAAACCAGTTTTATTATCGTGGACGTAGACAAATATTTATTTTAATATTTGAGTTATATGAGATTATACTGTACGGGTTACTGATGCAAGAATTTGAGGATATAGATTGTTGATTGAGGGTGATATTAGTAGAATTAAGAAATTTTGAGATTCTTGAGAATTCAAGTATTTGAGGATTTATTATTTTGTTAATCGAGGATGTGATAGCATATGAGGGTCCGAGTCGCTTAGATTTCTTTTCGCCGTTAATGTTGATCAATTATTTAGATAGCTGTTGACGTAGTTTTGTCCGCTAGTTTCAATTTCGTAGAGACTGCGGTTCTACCTCAGATAGTGACTGTTGCACCTTTCGGAAAATTTTGATGCATCGAGAGATTTTGATATATTGGAAGCCAGTAGTAAGAGTCGAGATACATGATAGGTAGATCATGTAGAACGCGACATGTGGACGATTATAGAGTTGTGTATTGATGACTGATGAAAAACCATATTACAAGTACTTGAGATGATTTTGAATTGTAAAGGAACTATGATGATTACGATGATAAAGTGAGTGTGTATTCTCAAATGGGAGATAGATACAAATGATGATGAGTAAGTATATGTGTGTACTGAATTACTGTTGATTTTCGACCGTGAGGGATATCTTGATTTTTTTCATTGATGATTTTAGGATGAGAAGTGAGTATTCTTACATTGATATCGTGAATTGTTGATGCTTCCTTGTTGGAAGTAAAGCTTAACCGGTTGGTTAGCTGGTCGGGAACCCCAATAGTAGAACTTGTGAACCTATCATGTCTGAATACTCATTTTCTTAATCCTTGTGTGATGATTGTCATGAATTATTGATGTTGTTCCTTTGAAGATTATTATAATTATTTTAGAAGAAGATTAAGGCCTATAGCTGAAATCATGTGAAGAGATTGTATTAGTGAGAAATGCTGCAAAGCAACTTTCAGGTTGGAGAGTCAACCAGGAATTGGAGTATGAACCGATAGGTGTTCTAGAGAATTTAAAATTTGAGAAAACCCCGTAGAGACTATGATTGACTGGAGCAGATGCTAAGAATGAAGGTAATACCTTTGATAAATTTTATGTGACAGAGTCATAATGTTAAAGAATAACTTGGAGACCAGAAGACAATATGAGGGGGAAGTATCTCACTTTGTTTTGGTGAGACCAGGAGCACTCAATTTCGAGGACGAAATTTTTCTAAGGGGGGAAGGATGTAACACCCCGATTTTCGAAGATATTAATTTTGATTATTTTATTTGGAATAAGATTTATTGCGGTTAAATTTTGAACCGTTTTGGAGATAATAAAGAATTTAGAGACCGAGACGCTAAATTGTGGACATTGAGGAATAATTTCTTTTATTAGTTGAGAATGGAATTATTATGTCAAATATTAATTGTTTGACGTCAAGTGATTTTATGATTTATTTCCGGGAAATTTTCAAGTGGACTCGTAATTATTTAAAATATGAGATTTCAGAGATTTGATGATTTATTTTATTAAGTTAAAGATTATAATTATTTTGGGAAATTTGGGAGATAATTGTTTTAATTAAACAATTACAAGTACTGGAATAAAAAACGGAGAAAAACGAATAAGTAGTGTTTTATTTGGACCGAAAAGAATTAGTAGTATTAGTATTACTTATAAGGATTTGGGCCAAGCCCATTGGGCAGAAAAAAAACACACAGCACGCTGAAAAAAAGAGAATAACGGGGAGAGAGAAAGGAATTGGGGGAAAAGAAGAGAAATTAGGGTTTGAGCTTGAAATTTGGGGTTTTAAAATTAAAGAGAGAAGTGGGGAAAGAGAGGAGGATTGTAATATATATGAGTGTATGTTGGCGTTTGTATGTGTGTGTGTATCGATGTGTGGGTGTGCGTTTACAGCAGGCCGGAGGAGCCACCCCCGAGCGACGGTGGTGGCGGTGATTGCGAGTGGTGGCGTCGAGTTTGGACGAAGAAGAGGAAGAAGGGGTAGTGTTGGGGGCGTGTGTATGTGTGTGCGTTTTTGTGTGTATATATGTGTATGTATATGTTTTGGTGGGTGTGTGTATATGTGTTGTATGATGGCAGCAGTAGAGAGACCACCATTGATGGTGGTGGTGGTGGTGGTGGTGGTTTGTGCAGGAGAGAAGAGAGTGAGAGAGATAAAGAGAGGGAGAGATGGATGGATAGAAAACGCAGGAGGGAAAAGGCTGGAGAGATTGTTCGATATTGGGAGAGATGTAGAGATATTTCAGAGGGAGCATTATGGAAGATAGAAGGAGAGATTTACATGGAGAGATGTCAGAGAGATATAGGCAGATAGGCGAAACAGATCGGTGAAGATGGAGGAAGAAAGAAAGATAGAGGGAAAGAGAGGGGGAGAGAAAAGGCTGGAGAGATTTCTTGATATTGGGAGAGATGCAGAGATATTTAAGACGGAGCATTACCGAAGATAGAAGAAGAGATTTACACAGAGAGATATCGGAGAGATGCAATGAGGTAGGACAGAAAAATCAGAGAAGAGGGAGGTAACGCGTGGTCGTGGAAATGGCGAAGGTTCGCGAGAAAAAGAAAAAAAAAGAAATAAAAAAGGGCAGCGGTGGTAGTCACTGGAGAAGCTCCATGGATTCGGTTATGGTGTGCATAGTTTACACCGTAAGTGGGTGCTTCAATTTCTTATTTTTGAAGTTGCATTTTCGAGGAGTTTTTATTAATTCCGTAGTTAATTTTGTGGACTCGTTAAATATTATGGTTATAAATTATGGAGATAAATTTGAGGTTTTGTCGAATATTTAGAATTATATTCCCGTAATTAATTCGTGAATTTGTTGAATATTGGAGTTATTATTTTTGGGATTAAATTTAGAGACTCGTTGAATAGTAGAATTATATTTTGGGTTTTAGTTTGGAAACTCGGATTTATTGGAGTTGTAATGTTTTAAAATTATCGATGTTTATTGATAAATTGTGATGGGTTTGTAAAAGTGGATTTATAGAAATTGGTGGAGTATGGATTGATAATTGGTTTATTGGTGATTAATTTGAATTGATTGTTGAGGTGCTGTGACACCGGGTAGCGTCTAATTACGAAAAGGTCATACCCGATTTTTTGTAAAAAGGACTGTAACGTCAGCCTAATAAATGTGAAGGATTTACGAGACTTATAACTGTAATTATTAAGCGTGAATTTTATAAATTTGGATATTTGAGGAGAAAGCTTTATAGTAATTGGAATCCCGATTAGTAGGCAGTAAAAGCTTATTCGGTGAATTGTGACCCAAGAAGACGTCATTTATTTTAGTGGACATTTTTAGAAACAAATCGAGTTGTAGAATTTGATTGGCTAAGATCGGGTTGTTTTGTAAAGTGTGAGTAGAATGATTTGAGAATATACGATTGAAGAGTTTGTTGATGCTTGACCAGGTTATTGGAAAAGTGGGTTGAGGAACAGTTGGACTGCTTGGATAGCGGTGGTTGTAAGTATATCTTGCTGTGATAAATTGAAGATAATGCGTTATATTTCTTTTAACGTATTTACTCTATTTTAAAGCCTATGCATATTTGTTTTATGTGCGTATAAATGTGAATCTGTGGATTTTAGAAGAAATCTATTTTTAAGTAGAAATGTGTATTTGTGGATTTTAAAAGAAATAAAATTTTCAAGTAGAACTATATATTTATGTAGTTTAGAAGAAATATTGATTTGAGCTGGAAAAGTAGAAATGTGGATTTATGAATTTGAAAGGAATATATCTTTTAAATCGAGGTGTTTAAAGTGTGATTTTTTTTGTAATATTATGAATACTCGTTAAATTGTTTTAACTAGTATATGTTGAGATGCGATTTTGAGGAAAACTGAGCAGACTGGCATTGCTAGTGAATCACTCCAGAAATGGAGACAGTATGAACCTCCAGAAATGGAGACCAGTAGAACTTCCAGAAATGGAAACTTTGTGAACTTCCCGAAATAGGAAGTAAAGGCCGGGGACCCCCACTAGTAGAACTTGATGAACTTGTCGTGTGTAGAATGCCCAGTTGTTCCTCACGTAATTTGTGAAGTTTATATTTTATTATAAGTTACGAATTGTGAAGTGATGTTGATTGCTTATATGCAATGTTGTGAAAATGCCTTAAGATTCAGTTTATTGTGAAATTGTGTCGAGTTCGGATTATTGTGAAATAACACTGTTTACGGAATTTTTACTCAGTTTTAAAAGATGAATACTTTGGCAGAACTTTGATTTTGGTATGTGTTTATATTTTATTATAAACTGTGTTGTGCTGACGTATTGACAGAACTCTGATTTTGGTGTGAGTTATGTTTTATTATGACTGTGTAGTGATAATGATTTCCAAACTAAATTATTTTTATAAAACCTCAGTGGATCACTACAAAATATACTTGCTGAGCTTTATAGCTCATTCCTTTATTTTATAAATTATCACAGGAAGATACTGTAGATTTCAGAAGAACACTAGGAAAGGTAGAAAGAAGTGATGGAGGTTGATTTAGTGGTTGGGCTTTACGTACTGAAGTTTGTAGATCGATTTGGTGGAAGCACTTGTTGTGGACTTTGGTTGTATGTTCATTCGAGGTAAGTCAGGACAACATTGGTTTGTCGTTGTACAAATTACACTACCTGGTAGATAGTAGTTGATATGCGATGTGCGTGGCACAATTTTTGGTGAGATGGACTTTTGTTATAGAGTTGAATTTTTGAATTGAAAAACAGGTGGATAGTCATATTTACGAATACTTCATGCCGAAATTTTTTTTAAAAAAAATATTAGCAAGTTAAGCAGGTTGAGATGTGGTTTTGGCGGACCCTCGGGCCGGTTTCTTTCCAGAGGAAATCAAACCGGGGTCGGGGGCGTCACAGAATATCCTTTGATTCACTAGTTATTAAAGACTTACTTTCTAATAAATTAATTCTTTGGGATAATAGAGTATTATTCTGTTTAATCTGATTAATTTCAGATTTTAATAAATTAACTTCTTTTCTCAAATCAGTTAAAGTAATAGGAGTTTCTTTAGTAGTAGATTTTTGAAATCTTTCTAATACCTCACTTAATTGGTAAGGTGCGTCTATGACTATGGGAGCTTCTTTCTCCTTATTATCTTTAATAAGGGCTTCGAGCATTTGCTTCTTAAGCTCAAAATCGGTAATTGAATCTATAATTTTTAAGGCTCTATATATCTTGATCAGCCGTTAAGACATTTAATCCATTCATATCTACTATAGATTTATAATAATTCAGCTCATTACACTAACAATCATTGTTATCAGAATTCTGTGAGTCAGAATCACTTGAGCTCTCATAAATTAAGGCTAAATCTTCATCATTAGAAGATTCTCTTTCTTCTTCAGAACTATGAAGCAAAACCTTTTCTAATTGTGAGCGTAATTGCTCATCCTCTATCTCATTAAGAGCTTTTTTAGTCCAACATTGGTTGGCATAATGACCCACTTTGCCACATTTATGACAAGTTATATCAATCCTTTTGGCCTTTCTTTTTCCTTTATTAGGGACAAAAGGTTTTTTCTCTGATTTATTATAAGATTTTCTTTTATAATTCTTTTTATAAGAATTTTTGTTAAAAGGATATTTTGTTTTATAAGAATTATTCTTATAATACTTATTCCTTTTATAAGCAATCTTTTGCTTTTTCTTTTCTTGGTATCTAGGAATTTTTCCTATATCAAAGGCAAATTGATCACAGAATTCACCTAATTGGTGTTTTTCTGACAGCTTTTGTTGTTTTAACTGATTTCTTAACTTTATGTCATTACATAAAGCTAATCCTTCATTAACACAATGGCTAACAATTTCTCCATAAGTTAGAGAAATATAATTAATATTTACTCCATCATTCTTATTTCTTAAGGATTGTCTAACCCTTTCTACAAAAAGATGGGGTAAACCGTCTATAAATTTTGACTTCCAGTGAACTGAATTTGGTTCTCCTAGTTGATACACTCTAGATAAAAAGGTATCTTTATACCATATAAAATGAGTCAAGGAAGGACATCTAAGATTTTGAAGAAGCGTACATAGCTTCTCTGCAACAGGAATATTACTTCCTACAAAATGTTGTAGGATAGCTAGACATAAAGTGTAAACGACATCTTCTTCTCTAGTAATAATGACACCATTTTCTACCTTAAGAATTTTTTTATGATTAAGAATTTCTAATCTCTGTTCTAGGGTAAAATAGTGATCCCACCATCCCCTGATTTGTCCTACAAATCCTGTGGATATAAAAGATGCTATTGCACTATCAGTGCTACCATTTTGTTTACAAACAGTAGAGTACATCATTATTCGGTGTATAACATCGAATATTTGTTTTTCATTTAAGCCATCAATATTCCATTCATAGATAGTTTTTCCTGAATACGAGGTTTGGATATATTCTGGTTCTTCAAATAGAAGATCTTGAGGAGAAGGTCTTTGATAATAAAATTTTTCTAAAGGTTTAGGAGCATAAATACGATTTATCCCCGCATTACTAATTTGTTGTTTAGCAAACATAGTTGCTAATTTGTTAATATCTTCTAGATCTTCAGTAGGTTCTGAAGTATCAGATTGCTGAGAAGAGTCGTCTTTAGACAAGAATGCTATATTCATATTGTTAAATTTTTGTTGAAGAATTTGCATGAATTCTTCTCCACTAGGTTCTAATTTAAATCCTTTTATTGGAATTGGAGGTTGAATCATTGGAACATTGTCTTGATTAGACGATGATCCTGGCATATCTATTTGAGATTTTTCCTTATCAATATATTTCTTAAACGAGACTAATTCGTTTTCTATTACTTGCCTAAGAGAAACTATCTCATTTTCTAAAGCTATAATTTATTTATTTTTGGTCAGGAATGAAATATATTTCATAAATGAATTGTATGGGAATACAATATCCTAATAAGGAGTTTTTTTCGATAAAGAAAGTTCATCATCTAACCGAAGGGCACGCATGTTGCCCCCGGACGTTTAGACAATAATACTTTCAAGTCTGAAAGGAAGAACCCCACAAAGAAGGGTCTCGTTAAAACCCCACAAGAGTAAAACCCTATGGGAAAAAAACTCAAGGGGGAAAAAGAGTGCCCTCAAAACAATAATACATCGTTATACAAATTGACTACTAAATTACTAGAACTTCTTGTTCCTTTTATGAATCCCCATTATCATCAGTTATTGTCAACGACTAGCCTTCTCTTTTGCCAAGGACTTGCCTTCGCTTTTACTCTGCACCTTGACTATTCCATTACTTCCTTTTGAAATTCAAAACTGAGTCTTTTTGAGACTTCTTTAATGATGTTAAAACTGCAAGTCACCAAAACAAACCCGACAAGAAAAGAATAAGTCAATGAATCACTTCTAACCAAAATATAATCTTAAATATATTAATTTTTTGAATTTTGACAAAAAAGATGCTCATTTCTAACCAAAGGGGATCCCTTTGGTTAGGCATCTAAAATAATAATCGATAGTTTATTAAAAATATGAAAATTATTTTTTAAAGACTATATACATATATATATAATATATACACATATATATATACATATAAATATCAATAATTTAGCTAATAAATTTTAAAAATATAAAATTACCAAATTAGTTGAATAATTAAATTCTAAAAATTAATTATGGAATCAATAAGCCATCTAAATGGTACATCGAAACCTCTTAAAGGCCCAAAAATATAAGCCATCAATCATGGCCACCCAAAATGGTACAAAATTTAATTAGCTCTTAAAAGTCAAAATTAGTCACAAACATGGCCATTGATATACGGTAGCTAAAAACCACTAATCAAAACACTATCAATCATCAAACAATTATAAATAGAGTAGTGCTAGGTACCCCAAATTGGTACCCAAAAAATGCTCCCAAATGATGTGGCATTGATGAGTTGGATGTATGGAAAATTTTAATTGGTGGGATTTATATGGCCCTGGCGGGCCCATTGTAATTATAACCATTCAGATAATGACATGTGTATTTTGAGCTGGGATCCTCTGTCCCCTTTCTCTGTGTCTCCTTTGTGTCCCCTGTTGTTTTTAATACAAAAAAAATGCTCTTGTGGAGGCCATTTTTATTATTTATTAAAATGGGCCCCGCAGGGGCACTCTTTTTGTATTAAAAAGAGCAGGGGACACAAAGGGGGCACGGAGGAAGGGGACAGAGGATCCGGACCCATGTATTTTGGGAAAAAATTTGGGTACCAATTTGGGGTACCTAGCATTTTCCTTATAAATAACTGAACAAATAAATATCAATCAATTATAATAAATGCAAATTAATTACTCAACAAACCAAACCACAACACTTACCCATCAAGCCATAAATAATTCACCAAACAGCATCATTACTACGAATACAAACCAAAAAAATGCTAGTAATGAATGCCACTATTTAAAAACAATAAAACATTACAACATATAAACTACCAATCAGCTAAATAATTAAATTAGAACACATTAAAACCAATCAGCTAAATAACTAAATTAGAACACATTAAAACCACTAATTGATCACTCAAATATCAATCAAATATTTGTAAATGAAAATTAAATATAGCAATAAATCATCATCAAGAGCAAATTAAAGATAATAAACCGGCCAAAATTAAAGCATGAACCTGGACAAAAAATTATGAACATGGTTATTGAAAAATTTTCCGGCCAATTTCGTACCATTCCAAAACACACCATATTAAATCCTATTGAAACTATATCCCCACAACAACTACATGCAAGAACCAGTCATATAATAACCAAAGCGAAACCAAAATCCGGAAAATCAATCAAATTCCGGTGACAACAAAACAATTCAGAAAATTCATAAATCAAGGTTCTACTCTAAATAAACAGATGTGTAAGAATATGGTACTAAAATAGACAATCAATCATTAAAACAAGAACTCCTTAGTAAATTTGACTAGCCAAAAACACACCAACTCGAGAATTCGATTGAACTCAGAACGAGATACCATCAGCAATTTACACAAACTCAACAAAAACTAAGCCAGAAAAAACAGATCGCAAAAACTGAGAGACTCAGAAAAACTCTCGACCAAAACTCAATTCACGAACTCAGCGAAAACTCGAAAAATACTCGGCTGAAAAAAAAAAGGACCAGCATCTTAGGCTCTTAGCACTAAATCAACAACCCAGCAACTTGAACTTGGCTACGACAAACAAGCAACAACGAAAAAACAAACATACTCAGAAAACAGCGACTCAGCGATTCAAGCACCAAAATTCAATAGCTAATTACAAAACTGAATCAAGCAACAACCCAATAACGAACTCGACTCAGCTAATTGACTCAGTAAGAAATCGACGACTCAACGAACATACATACGCAATTGCCAAACTTAATTCTCTAAAGCTATAAATTGGTCACCTAAACAGGTAAGAAAAGTATTGGTGTAGTTTTGTAATTTAACAATAGTATTAAGATCTTTAACAGTAGCTTGAGTATTCTCAAGTTTCTGAAGACTAGAATAAGCTGTGACTTCGACTGTATTACTCAGGCTAATTGTCTGCTCTGGAGGGAATAGAGCATTAAGTGATTCTCCTTTTACGGTTTTCCAAGGTTTTTGTAACACTAGAATTTCTTTATTCTTGTTACTGAGGTAGGTTTTCATAAACCAATACATAAAAGATATATAATCTTCGGTTTTAGCTAAATAAGCATAGTATTCATCTTTAAACCTTTTCAGGTCTTCTGAGGAATGATTCTCAAAATACCATTAGCTAAATTGAGCATGTTTTTCTTGCCGAAATTCTTTACTAAGAATTTCTCTCATTACACTTCCTGGGGATAAATCAATCATTTAAATGGAAGCTCATGTCTGATGGAGTAGGAGATTCTCAACTCTTTTCATAAATCCCTTCGGGAATTTGATTACTAATTCTTATTTCATTTACAGATTCTAATTCTTCTCTTATTTGAGAAGTAGATGCTCTAGAGGGATCTAAAACACTAGGGGTTGTAACATAATCACTAGCGATAGAATACCTAGCAGACATTGTCCTTGGTAGTCTAATAGTTCTTTGAGGAGTAAATCTAATTTCTACATCCCCTTCTGTTGTTTGGATAATCTGATCAATATCTTTATTGACCTGTGGTTCTGGTTCTAATTCTCGAGGAAGAGACCAAGTTTCTGGAAAATTAATCTCTTTCCATTTTATCAACCTATTGGTTGCTACATTTGAGGTTAACAGATTGGTTTGAACTAAGGTGGTAGTTCCTTGAAAGGAAAATTGTCTGGCCTTGTGATTTAATGTGTTTAAGACCTTATAATAAATTCTATAGCATATGGCTATAACCTCACTTCCTGGTTTAAAATTATAACCATTAGTGTGTATTGTTAGTTGCATAGCATCTAACAAGTTACCATCAGATAAAGATAGTGTCAAATTGGGAGCTACATCAAAGTAGACTGGTCCATGGCATAAGCTGGTTTCTATTAAAGTAGCTAGAGATTGTTTAAAATCTCTGCATCTACCATCCCTTACATGGGCCATAATATATTCTCGAATTTAAACCCAACAAAGTTAATGGTTTAAATGCTATTTGAATTAATCCAATATGGATAAAATTAAAATTTTTATGAGGGAGTAAATTTTTTTACTCAATATTCTAATTGTTTGATTAGTGTCAGAAATCTTAATTGTTTGTTCCATCGTTTTGATGACCTGACGAGATTTAAAATCAAGCATACCAATCGTATCAATTTGGTTAAAGGGAACAGATGGTATAACCCACTTATTAAGCTTATCTAAATTCTTTGGATATTCTACTAATTTAGCATTTTTAATCAAATTATTTTGATTATCATTTTCATCCATGTCATTCATATTCATGAAAAGGGGCTAAAACTGTTGTGGTTGGTTGGACATCATAGTATTCTAAGTATGTTTTGTTAATTTACGAAAAAGTAAACTTTGCAAAAAATTATAATATTTTTGGTCATCCCTACAAACGACTAACTCGTTTAACTATCAACCTAAAGGGATAGACGGATCAAGATCCACAAAACCAGGGATGTAAAATGTTTTTAGCAAAAATTTTCCATACAAAATCATCAAAAAAGTCCCATTTTCTCTTTAGGGAATAAAGATGATGTTTTAAGAAAACACTAAAAACATTTCGATTTTTTGTACTTTTTTTTACATACTTCGTCTCCTAAGAGTATCCAACCGTCCACAACAAGAATCTAGCTACTGTAAGCCATACAATATTATAAATGAAGAAAGATTTATGATATGTACCTTTTACCAGGGCTAGAAGATTATGGCTCTGATACCAACAATCAACAATGATATATATATAAACAATCAACAATCAACAATGATATATATATATATATATATATATATATATATATATATATATATATTCCAAAAAAAGTGGTCGAAAATGACATCTGAAACCCGGAACTTGCAATCAGAAATTTGTAGCATCGAAGTTGCAAATGAGGTTGCAAAAGTTGCAACCGAGGAAGGTAGTATTTTTGGAATATTGAAAACATAAAATTATAATGAGGTAGTATTTTTGAAAAAATGATTTTATAAAAGTGAAATGATAGTTGGATGGTAGTAAAATTGGAAATAATTGTTAAAATCTTATGTATTTCTGTAAATATCTCTTTTTTTTAAGGTGGGGTGATTTTGGTGGATTTGGATTGCAAGGCCCCGCTAGGGGCCATATTCAACTGAATGCAACCACATGCAACTGAAATTCTGATTGCAAGTTCCATTTTTCAGTTGTCATTTTCGACATCTTTTTTGAACTATATATATATATATATAGGCCTTTGCTCCATAAAGAACACTCTTATATAACAAACAATAAAGAACACTATAAAATCATTTATTCCAATAGATCCATTGGCCCCGCCAGGGGCACCCAATACAAAAAGTTCTTATTTTTTTAGGCTCTATCCATCCAGCAAAAAAAAAAAAAAATTTTGAAAATTTTACTGTTCATGATGACGTCATCGATGAACAGTAAATTTTCAATTTTTTTTTTTGCTGGATGGATAGAGCCTAAAAAAATAAGAACTTTTTGTATTGGGTGGCCCCGCCAGGGGCAATGGATCTATTAGATATGAGGTGTTCTTTGTTGTTTGTTATATAAGGTGTTTGCTATGGAGTCCAACCCTATATATATATATATATATATATATATATATATATATATATATATATATATAGAGAGAGAGAGAGAGAGAGTTCAAAAAAGTGGTCGAAAATGACAACTGAACAATGAAACTTTCTTATGCAACTCAATGCAACCACATGCATCTGAATTTCTGATTGCAAGTTCAATTTTTCAGTTGTCATTTTCGACCACTTTTTTGATATATATATATATATACTGCTCAAATGAGACCTTCTTATAGTGAGACCCTCTCTTATAATTAGCCTCCCTCATATTTCTTGTATTTTAGAAGGCCCCGCCAGGGGCATCCAATACGAAAAAAGCTTATAATTCTACCCTCTATCCATTTATGAAAAGAAAAAAATAGAATTTTTTTTTTGAAAAAAAATGATGACGTGGTAGCAGTTTTTTTCATTTTTTTAATTTTTTTTTAATTTTTTTTGATGAATGAATAGAGGGTATAATTATAAGAATTTTTTGTATTAGGTGCCCCTGGCGGGGCCCTTTAGAATAGATAAAATATGAGGGGACTCATTATAAGAGAGGGTCTCATTATAAGAGGGGTCTCATTTGAGCACCTCCCTATATATATATATATACTCTATATATATATTATATATATATATATATATATATATATATATATATATATATATATATATCACTACGCCATAGATGGCTTGCAGCAACGTTTTCATAATGTTGCAGCAAGCCAAAAAAACGTTGTTGTAGCGCAAAAAAAAGAAGCGGCAACGCTTTTTCAGCGTTGCATTTTGCACAGCTGCCGCAGGGGTCTACGGCAACACTTTTGTTCACTACGGTAACACTACTACTTTTGTTACCAAAAACTTCGATGGCAACGTTAAACAAAGTATACTGCAACACTAAACTAGTGTTGCAGTAGCTGTTAAAATTTGGTAAAATTGGGTCCCACAGGTGGGTCCCACGTGTGGCCCTCTTTTAAATGCACAATTTATAAGCATATTTTTAGCAATTAGTGGCAACATTATATTAAACCTACTACATGTTCCAAATGAAAATTTGACAGAAACTATTTTTTATATTTGCATTTCCCAAAAATTCAAACATGTATTACATCAATACAAAAATTCACCAATACAAGTATAGGGCTTTATAACCCTCAAGCCCATAATATAAATCAGAATCCAATACTACAAGAAAACAAATAAAATTTTTCTCATTCCATGGTACACACAAAGCTGCCAACTCCAATCCTTCTCCATTTCATAGTTTCTCCATTTCTGCGAACAAAGCTTCTGCGCAATTTCCACCTGCCTAATACACCAAGATATGGAGTCAGAAGCTCCATGCTAGCAGGCCTCATTGCTGATTCAAAATTGTAATGATCCCACTTCATAAGCTGAAAATAAAGTGTCAAATCCCAGTCATACCATTTCTTCGTATAAATTTCAATTACAGAAACGATTCATAAGATTCATAATCTCATACAAATCACGCAAAGAGCATAAGCAAAGAAAGTCACTCTATGCAGAGCGCAACTGAACATATACCAAAAGAGACGAAAAAATGGATGCATAAAAGCAAGTTTTTTCTATGGTTTTAAGAAGTCGTTTCACAGTTTTGACCATACAACATTATTTTTTGTTATAAATAGAGACTGAGAAAGTTGTACAAGCTGAAAGGGAGTATAGGCATACCTGAATTAAAATTAGATACATAAACTTATACAAAGTCATAAAGAGAGCTAAACATCACTAAATCAGTCATTAATAGTACCTTGGGATCTGTGCATGGAGTGTAATCTTGATAGTCAATTCCACATTCGGGAAAGGTAATGGATTTCACTTGCAGAGGAATAGGAACGGCCGCCTTGGATGATCCAACTGCTTTGCCAATGCCTTTAGCCATAATTCTGTCTTTCTCTGGACAATAGACTTTACCAAGATAGAAAGAAACTACACAGAGTGTAACAAGCAATACTGTCATGGGAACAACCCTGTAATTTTTCTAATATATCGGTTTTCCATCCTTGTGCTTCATTCTGAAAAAAAGCAAGACAAAGCAATATATCTAAACTTCAGCAGATCTACACAAGAGTAAAGAGTGCTGAACGTGTCATCATAATTAGGGCTGAGCATTCGGTTCGGTTAACCGAATACCGAACCGAAATAACCGAAATAATTTGGTTCGGTTAACCGAACCGAAATATTTCGGTTTTAATTCGGTTATGGCATTTTTAGTTATTCGGTTATTCGGTTATTTCGGTTTTTTAATCGAAATAACCGAAATATATAATAAAATATTTATATTAATATTATCTCTTCTTATTTCTTAATTCCTTTATCATTATTTTATATGTAAAATAATAATATTTATATTTTATATGTAAAATAATAATTTTTTGTATGTAAAATAATAATTTTTTATATGTAAAATAATAATATTTATATTTTATATGTAAAATAATATTTGTTTATATGTAAAATAATATTTTTTATATTTAAAATAATAATATTTATATTTTATATGTAAAATAATAATTTTTTATATGTAAAATAATAATTTTATATTTTTATATTTAATATGTAAAATAAAATATATAAATATATGTAATTCGGTTATTTCGGTAAAATAACCGAAATAAATATTTCGGTTCGGTTACCGAACCGAAATATTTCGGTTCCTTATCCGGTTATAATATTTGGCCTTATTCGGTATTTTTGTTATTTCGGTATTCGGTAATTCGGTTCGGTTATAACCGAATAATCAGCCCTAATCATAATCAACATTTCAAAGTTACAAACAATTG
Organism: Kitagawia praeruptora; assembly: GCA_037693485.1. Lineage (NCBI taxonomy): Eukaryota > Viridiplantae > Streptophyta > Magnoliopsida > Apiales > Apiaceae > Kitagawia > Kitagawia praeruptora. The sequence continues at coordinate 159,772,344 of CM075344.1, read as the reverse complement.
AGTTGATCAGACATGTTAACCAATATAAATCACATATGATCACATACATTGCTAAAAGCTACTTAAACTGGAAAACAGACCTGACTAACGAGGGAGGAGACGATAATAGTACTAATGTTGAAGAGAATGTGCAATTCCACTAACCAAGTTGGAGGTTATTCTGATTCTTGAGAAAAAGTGAAGTATGTAATTAACTATTGTATACACAAGTTGAATGTGTGTATCTAAAGTCAATAATAATTCTTGAAACCAATAAAAAACTACACTTCTTACATTATACTATGTGCTAAATGGTCAGCTGTTTGTATCTGTCAGTGATCAAATACCAATACAAAAAATAACTTAAAAGTAGACCATCTTCAGGAAAATAAGAGAACATGGTACTACTACTAAAGTACAGTAACAATAAGATATGAACATAGGGAAAGAACCAAACTTTTTATACACCCATATACAAATAATAACCAACAACAAATTCAACTCATGATATCATTTCAAATTCAAGAATATTACAAGAAAAATTGATTGCATTATACTAATACCTTTGGTTACTTACCTGATTCAGATCTCAAATGCAAAACTAAAGAAAAACCCATTATTTAAATTAGCAACAAAAAAACCCATTATTTACAAGTTTGGCAACTATTCACTTCCCACACACACAGTTAAGAAGTTTGGACACTGACCAATTGACACACACATACACACATAGTTCAGAAGTTTGGTAACAGACCATTTGACACACACACAGTTAAGAAGTTTGGCAACAAACTACTACACACATAAAAACAATATAGTGAGCAAAGTTGGGAGTAAAGCAATGAAACAAAGACAATATCAAACTAAATAGAGAAGAAGAGATCAGATTAAGTACCTCAAGTTGTAGATATGTACACAAACAACCTACTCAACTTCGGATATGTAAGAATGTGTGTGTGTGTGTGTGTGTACTCAAAACTTAAGTGTTCCTCTTGTAAGAACCCCAAGGCTCCAGGAAAAATGGAAGATAATGAGAAGAGGAAGAATGAGATTTCTGGCCTCACAAAGATATGAACACGTATATTTATAAGTACTACATGAATACGGAGCAAGGCATCATAAAAGAAGTGTACTGGCTTTGCATTCTGCCTAGCTGTCTAAATCAGTGTTAAAATCTTTACTACATTATTTTTCATTTTTTCTGTTCTTTATTTACCATTTAAATTATTTCAAGATTCCTTCATTGAAATCTAATAGACTAGCAGCACCTATAGTATTGGCGAGGCACGAAAAACTAATAGACTGCATCTCCTCCTCATAGTTGAAAATGCACACCTAGAGGGGGGTGAATAGGTGTAAATGGCTAACTATGTATAACTAAAACTGATTTTAAGAATTACCAGAAACAGCTTACTGATTTCGTTTAGGCAGATACAAATGGTATGCAGAATGCACAGATAAATGCACAGATAACACAACAAATGGTAAACTGAATGCAAACAGTATGCTGAGTGTAATGACAGTAAATAAGATAAGGTGCACAAACAGTAAGCAGTGCAGAAATAGTAATCTAGATGCAAGCAGTAAGTAAAGTGCAGAAAATAAAGAACACCAAGACTTTTAGCCAGGTTCGACCCCTAACCCCTATGGTCTACGTCCTGGTCCCTTACCAACTTGGTAAGAGAATATATTATTGATCACTGAAATAAGCCAATTACAAGATACAACAATATATCTCCCTTAATACCCAGTTGTTGACAAATGGCGTGCTGAACTCCTGTTTCTGAACTTGCTCTCTAAGCTATACTTCCCAAGTATACTTCTCTAGCAACGTTCACCAAACCCTAGTTCCCTAGCCAAACTGACCAACAACTAATCCTTACAACTTGAACAATACAATCAATAAGGAATACAACTCAAACTATGAACTCTTTAAGAATAGCACGTATCAATATATCAAGAGCTCGAGAAAAAGAAAGATATAGCAATGGAAAACTGAGTTGTTTGAAATCTTGTGTGCTTGAATATTTTCTCTGAAGTGTGTCTACGAATGAACACAAGAATAAACTATATATAGCCTCACAAACAACGTTCGGAAAATCAATCAATCATTATTCGAACGATTTAGAAATCAATTTCTAACGTTCAAATGATCACAGAGATTTTACCAACGTTCTTGTGAACGTTTGACAGAGGGTTTGGAAGAGATGAATCGTAGAAAACTTAACCCTTCTGATTTGTATAGATAAAAACGCGTATAGGAGATTTTGTAGAAAGAAATCTTTTAAATAAGGAAACTCCTATAAGTTTTATAAAATTAATTTAAATAAGGATATTTGAAAAAGATTTGAGCTCTATAATATATTGTGTACGTATTATATAATAAATAGTCCTCACAATATATTTCCTGAATAAAATCCATGAGAATTAATCTTGATAAATGTCTTCAGGATTTCTGCCAGTTGCGAATGGCTTGCTGTTTGAGTCTGCCAGTTGTGAATGGCTGCTGTTTGAGACTGTCTGCTAGAAATAGCTTGCTGGACTGTCTCTGTTGTATCACCAAATGGTTTGCTGTTTGTATATTCTATGTAAACAATCAGTAGCCTGCAAAACCAAGTTAGTACAACCATAACAAAATGTTTTATATCAAACTACAAGCAAATAGCTTGCTGAAAATGATCATCAAAACCATAGGAGTATCAATCTCCCCCTTTTTGATGATTACACAATATTTAGGAGAAAATAAAAACTCCCCCTAAATCCCTGCATATTAGTACATTTTGATATAAAACAGATTCAAGATAAACAAGCATAATAATCATATCTAAATCGAATATCTTGACCACACGGTTCTCCTAAATTTCTCCCCCTTAATCCATCAAAATTCAACAAAAAGAATATTAGACCAGGTCTGGAATAATCATAGAGAAATAAATTTAAAAAATTAAATCATGGTAATGGCATATAAACAGTTCAGATACAAATGGTAAGCCAACGTTACCCATTCTGTGTTTGTCAGCTTGCTGACTACACAGTACACATGCCAAGTTCCATTCGAATGGCTGCAAATCTTTCTTCAGCCAATGGCTTTGTGAAGATATCTGCTAGTTGAACTTCAGTTGATACAAATACCAACTCAATCTTCCCTTTTGTTGCATTATCTCTTAAGAAATGGTGACGAACGTCAATATGCTTCGTTCTTGAGTGATTGACAGGATTCTTTGAGATATTTATAGCACTCGTGTTGTCACAAAATATTGGAATTTTGCCACACTTGATATTGAAGTCCCTTAGAGTCTGAATCATCCATAAAATTTGAGAGCAACAGCTACCAGCTGCTAGATATTCTCCTTCAGCCGTTGATAGAGCCACAGAAGCTTGCTTTTTGCTTTGCCACGAAACCAAGCTTTGTCCAAGGAATGTACAAACACCACTTGTACTCTTTCTATCAGTTTGTGACCCTGCATAATCTGCATCACTATACCCCACGAGATCAAAAGTATTTGTGATAGGATAGAACAAACCAAGATTGATAGTACCACTTAAGTATTTAAAAATCCTTTTAACCGCATTTAAGTGAGACTCTTTAGGGTTTGATTGAAACCTTGCACAAACACAAACACTATACATGATATCAGGTCTTGAGGCAGTTAAATATAATAGACTTCCAATCATACCTCTATACCTTTTAACATCCACATCCTTACCATTCTCATCTGCAAACAGCTTGCTGTTTTGAGTCATAGGAGTTGTTTTTGCTTTGACATCTTCATAACCAAATCTTTTGAGCAGATTCTTTGTGTACTTTGATTGATGCACATAAATACCATCATTGGTTTGCTTGATTTGGAGACCCAAGAAATAATTAAGTTCTCCCATCATGCTCATGTCGAATTCATTGTACATGCACTTAGAAAACCACTCACACATAGATTCATTAGTAGCACCAAATACAATATCATCCACATATATTTGTACAACAAGAATATCTTTACCATTTTGCTTTGTAAATAATGTGGGATCGATATTACCTCGAATGAATCCATTTTTGAGAAGAAACTTACTAAGCCTCTCATACCACGCTCTAGGGGCCTGCCTTAAACCATATAATGCCTTCTTGAGCTTGTAAACATAGTCATGAAACTTCTCATGTTCGAATCCAGGAGGCTGTTTGACATAGACTTCCTCATCCAGCACGCCATTTAGGAATGCACTTTTTACGTCCATTTGATATAACTTGAATTTCTTGTAGCATGCATAAGCAAGAAGCATTCTGATTGATTCTAAACGAGCTACAGGTGCATATGTTTCTTCAAAATCAATTCCTTCTTGTTGATTATAGCCTTGAGCCACGAGCCTTGCCTTATTTCGAGTAACTGTTCCAAATTCATCCACTTTGTTTTTGAACACCCATTTGGTTCCTATGATAGAAGCATCTTCTGGTGGCTTTACAAGTTCCCAAACATCACATCTCTCGAATTGGTTGAGTTCCTCTTGCATTGCCATGATCCAATTTTCATCTTCTAAAGCTTCTTTGATATTTTTGGGTTCTTCTTGAGCTAAAAAGGCAGCATAAGCACAAAAGTTTGCTTTTCCTCTCCTTGTTGTGATTCCATCTGAGATATCTCCAATAACAAGTTCTGGAGGATGATTCTTTACTGTCCTTGTAGCCTTTGGTAGAGAATGTTGAGCAATTTCTTCATTTGTTGTGATTCTGACCACTTCAGCTTGCTGATTTGCAGTTCCAGCTTGCTGTTTTCCATTCTCAGTAGTGTTTTTGGCTTGCTGACTTCCAGTTTCAGCAGAATTATTGGCTTGCTGATTTCCAGCAACTTGAGGTTGTATGTTATCACCTGCAAATTCTTCCTCATCTCTTGGCAGATCATTGTTAGGTTCTTGAAAAGTAACATCAATAGATTCTTCAACTATATGTTTATTTAAGTTATAAACTCTATATGCTCTACTAGTTAAAGAATAGCCAAGAAAAATAGCCTCATAAGATTTAGCATCGAATTTACCATCATTATCAATTGTCTTGAGCACAAAACACTTTGAGCCAAAGATTTTGAAGTAACTAATGTTTGGCTTCTTTTTCCTCAACAATTCATACGGAGTTTTGTTCAAAATAGGCCTGATTATGACTCTGTTCAACAAATAGCACGCTGTATTCACTGCTTCTGCCCAAAAACTTCTAGGCAGCTTGCTTTCTTGCAAAAGTGTCCTTGCTGTTTCTTGTAGTGACCTGTTCTTCCTTTCTACCACTCCATTTTGTTGTGGAGTCCTTGGTGCAGAAAATTCATGTGTAATTCCTCTTTTTTCACAATAAGCAATGAAGTCTTTGTTGAGAAATTCTCCTCCTCTATCACTTCTTATACCTACAAGCTTTGTATTCAACTTGTTCTCAAGTAATTTGATTAGCTTCTTAAACTCATCAAAAGCACAATCTTTAGTACGAAGAAATAATACCCATGTAAATCTAGAATAATCATCTACAATCACAAAACCATATTGTTTACCTCCAATACTCTTGTAAGCTTCTGGACCAAATAAGTCCAAATGCAGAAGCTCTAAGGGTTTAGAAGTAGATACCATTTTCTTTGATTTGTGAGTACTTCGAAGCTGTTTTCCCAACTGGCAAGCTGAACATACTTCTGTTTTGACATACTTTAGCTTGGGCAGCCCTCTCACTAGTTTCTTGCTTGATAACTTTCTGATCAAATCCATGTGTGCATGTCCCAATCTTCTATGCCAAATATATGGGTCATTATCCATTGCAGCCAAACAGCATGCTGTTTCCTGCAAATCAAAGTCTAATACATATATATTTCCTTCCCTTCTAGCAACTAGGGGGAATTTGTTAGTACCAATAGTAATAACAGCTTTATCAATGCCTAATTCAACATGATGTCCATCATCAAATAATTGAGTAACACTCAGCAAGTTATAAGAAAGACCTTTGACATATTGAACTTTATCAATTGAAATATTACTATTACCAATAGAACCAGTACCAAGGATTTGAAGAGTTTTGCTATTCCCAATTGTCACTCTTCCACCCTTTTTCATTTTGAGATTCATAAACTGAGATTTGTCTCCACACATATGTCTTGTGCATCCACTGTCCAAGATCCATTGCTTTGTCTTGACCTTAGCAGCAAGGCACATCTACAAAACAAACAAAAATACCTCAATGTTTTGGTACCCATATAGGTTTGGGTCCAGGTTGGTTAGTAGCAAGAATATATAAAGCATTTAAATCAGATTTCTTGATCCACATTTGGACCACTTTTGGGGACTGATCATTCAGTTGGTAAGCTGTTTGTCTTCTGCTATTTGTATTCTGGTATGCTGTTTGTCTCCTGCTATTTGCACTCTGGTATGCTATTTTCTGTTTGCCTGATCCATTCTGGTATGCTATTTTCGTCTTATGATATACTTGAACCACACAATTCTTTTCCAGATGTCCTTTTCCACCACATTTGTTGCATGTCTTCCAAGGCATAGCATAATTGTAGGGAATGCCATTCCTTCCATCATATTTGAGCACCTTATCTTTCTTGTTGAAATTCATGCCAACTCCTTCTCTGACTAAGGGGACCTTTGCCTTCTTCATCATTGTCTTTAAAGTGTCTTCACCTTGAACAAAAGTTTCCATGCCCTTCTTGAGATCTTTAACTTCTGTTTCTAGGAGAGTGATCACTTCAGCTTGCTGTTTGATGAGTTCAGCTTGCTGGACTCTCTTTTCAGCAGTTTTTGAGGATTCGGCTTGACTAGATTCCTTCATTTTGTATGATTCCAATGCTTTAGCTTTAGTTTTGACATCAGACCTTAGCTCTTTGATTTCTTCAGTCAAGGTCTTGTTTCTCTTCTCAAGTAACTTGACATTTGCCTCTAAGTGTCTGTTCTTAGTATTCAGTTCCTTGATCTCTGTAGCTTTACTGAATGAAGTTGAATCCCATTCTTCCATTTTTGGCAATAGATCTTTTACCATCTTGGATAAATAGGCATTTTTATCAGTCAGCTTGCTGATTTCAGCCTTTAGTGCCATGTGTTCTTCAATTGTAACACTATTTTGTTCCTGCATGGTTAGTGAATCTAACAAAGTATCATCTGAAGAAATATAATCATTAAAAGAGTTTACCTCACTCTCATCTTCTTCAGAATCAGTTTCAGCATATACTCCTTCTGAATTTCCTAGACCATATTTTTCATCCATTCCAACAAGTGCTAAATTCACCATCTCTTCACTTGAGTCATCACTGGAATCAGAATCATCATCACTCCAAGTCAGTAGAGCCTTTGATTTCTTCTTGTCCTTGAAAGCAGTAGGCTGTTTTGACTTTAGTTTGTAGCAATTCCTTTTATAATGGCCTGGCTTGCCACATTCGAAACAAGTTTCCTCCTTAGAGTCTTTTGAGCCTTTCTTGTTGTTGTAGTAACCACCTCTTTCCCTTTTCATCATGTTCTTCTTTTCTATCAGCCTCTTGATCTTCTTTGAAATAAGTGCAAGTTCTTCATCTGAATCAGATTCATCATTAGAGTCAATTGGCTTGCTGTTTTTAGAATGGAGAGCCATATTCTTCATCTTTTCTGTTGGAGCTTTAACACTTGAACTTCCCACCTGATTTCCATTTATCTTGCTTTCAAATTGCTCTAGCTCAGCAAATACAGCCAAGTGATCCATAGTATCAATAAGTGGTGAGGATTCCAAGGCAGTAACTTTGGCTTCGTAGATAAATGGTACTGCACTTAAGACCTTCATATTGATTTCATCTTGTGGTATAGATTTTCCAAGCCTCTTCAGTGAGTTAATAGTAACTTGAAACCTTGCTTGACTATCCTTGATAGTTTCACCTTCATTAAGCTTGAAATTTCCAAAATCATTCATTAGCTTGCTAAGTTTCACCTTCTTTAGAGATTTCGAACCTTCATGATAAGTCTCCAAAGCATCCCACATTTCTTTTGCTGATTTGAGTGAAGATACTTTATCATATTCAGCCTGGTTCAAACCATTCATAAGAGAACTCCTTGCCTTTCCATTGTAGCCAAGTTTGATTAATTCATCCGGAGTGAGATCATCAACATCTCTTGGCTTGCCTTCCTTGTCAAGAAAGACATATGGACCTTTTTGCACAACTCTCAGAACTAATGGATCTCTGGATAAATGAGTTTACATGCTGCTTTTCCACCAGTGGTAGTTGTGTGTGCCATGGAGAAGTGGAGGCCTAAAATCAGATTTTCCTTCGGGATAGTTTTCAGCCATTATGATCGAATACTTTCCTGTTACAGAATTGTTAGTATACCAAAGCTCTGATACCAAATGAAAATGCACACCTAGAGGGGGGTGAATAGGTGTAAATGGCTAACTATGTATAACTAAAACTGATTTTAAGAATTACCAGAAACAGCTTACTGATTTCGTTTAGGCAGATACAAATGGTATGCAGAATGCACAGATAAATGCACAGATAACACAACAAATGGTAAACTGAATGCAAACAGTATGCTGAGTGTAATGACAGTAAATAAGATAAGGTGCACAAACAGTAAGCAGTGCAGAAATAGTAATCTAGATGCAAGCAGTAAGTAAAGTGCAGAAAATAAAGAACACCAAGACTTTTAGCCAGGTTCGACCCCTAACCCCTATGGTCTACGTCCTGGTCCCTTACCAACTTGGTAAGAGAATATATTATTGATCACTGAAATAAGCCAATTACAAGATACAACAATATATCTCCCTTAATACCCAGTTGTTGACAAATGGCGTGCTGAACTCCTGTTTCTGAACTTGCTCTCTAAGCTATACTTCCCAAGTATACTTCTCTAGCAACGTTCACCAAACCCTAGTTCCCTAGCCAAACTGACCAACAACTAATCCTTACAACTTGAACAATACAATCAATAAGGAATACAACTCAAACTATGAACTCTTTAAGAATAGCACGTATCAATATATCAAGAGCTCGAGAAAAAGAAAGATATAGCAATGGAAAACTGAGTTGTTTGAAATCTTGTGTGCTTGAATATTTTCTCTGAAGTGTGTCTACGAATGAACACAAGAATAAACTATATATAGCCTCACAAACAACGTTCGGAAAATCAATCAATCATTATTCGAACGATTTAGAAATCAATTTCTAACGTTCAAATGATCACAGAGATTTTACCAACGTTCTTGTGAACGTTTGACAGAGGGTTTGGAAGAGATGAATCGTAGAAAACTTAACCCTTCTGATTTGTATAGATAAAAACGCGTATAGGAGATTTTGTAGAAAGAAATCTTTTAAATAAGGAAACTCCTATAAGTTTTATAAAATTAATTTAAATAAGGATATTTGAAAAAGATTTGAGCTCTATAATATATTGTGTACGTATTATATAATAAATAGTCCTCACAATATATTTCCTGAATAAAATCCATGAGAATTAATCTTGATAAATGTCTTCAGGATTTCTGCCAGTTGCGAATGGCTTGCTGTTTGAGTCTGCCAGTTGTGAATGGCTGCTGTTTGAGACTGTCTGCTAGAAATAGCTTGCTGGACTGTCTCTGTTGTATCACCAAATGGTTTGCTGTTTGTATATTCTATGTAAACAATCAGTAGCCTGCAAAACCAAGTTAGTACAACCATAACAAAATGTTTTATATCAAACTACAAGCAAATAGCTTGCTGAAAATGATCATCAAAACCATAGGAGTATCAATAGTTAGTCGATGAAGCCGCTCTATCCGTCAGACCAGAAGAATCTTGGTGGACCAGATACTTCCCTTCAAGTGCGCTGAGTAACTACAACGAATATTTCAAGCATGCAAATATCAATCCACTACATGTAACTACAACGAATATGTAGGAAAACAGAGACTCAGCCTAAAAAAGTAAGAACAAAGATGAACCATCATATGCAAATGCTACACGATGCCGCACCCTGGTATAAATCCATCCTGCTTTCCAGAAGGAGTCGGACGATGAATCCAGAAACTTATTTAAAATGAATTTCAGATCAGAGCAAAGCTACACAATATGCAATAAAATTAATACTTGATACTTCGTAATAATATGTAGTGCCAAACAATTTAAATGAAACCATATCTACGAAAAATCTTGGGTAGAATTCATTAATCGAATTACACTTTGCATTCAATAACAACATGGATCAAGACTAGTGACACTATAAATCAAGCCAAAATCTCAAGCAAATTATGACCTGAACTAAAAGACCAATGACACTAGAACTCGAGCCAATATATGTTTATTCTTGTATATAAGGCCCGACCAAATCAAGCTAAACAACACTGGTCACCTAGTCCGTCTCTTCAAAAAAAGCCATGAAAAAAATACCTTTTCCCAACTGGACTCTTCCATTCGAAGATAACTTAAACATAATACTATGAAGTGATCATATTAACCTAATAACAGAGTTATGTAGATTCATCATTCATCTTAATTTCTCACCTGTCCTTGAGCCCTAATAGATGCTGATATCACTACTTAAATAAGGTGAGACAGAGTAAATAAGAAGCAACTCACATCATTTTGATTAATCTCCCTTTCCAATGATGTACCATTCCAAAAATCAATCCCTCTTGCACCATAATATCTATACTATTTTATAATATAATACAAAATTCATACATAACATCTGCGTAATGATTTGATCTAAAGCCGGGTAAATAATAGCATTCCTGTCACCGAATCTGGAGATGACTTCACTGCAGAGCCCGTGTTTCCCTCTACATATCCAAGATGAAGATTATGCAAGTTCTTGATGGCAGATTCTATATTATCAGTACAAAAGCAATGATATAACCAACAACAGAATTTCATCATATACACATTCAACATAAACAAAACAAAACTAAATCCATTAAACTCAAGTGCTAGTATGCTTAAACTAACATGATAGTAAATAATACCACTGTAATTATCAATTTTCGATAATTATTTTGGCAAGAAATAATAAAATGCCTAAACTAATCATTTAAATGTAATTCAATTAATTTTACAGATAAATAACATTATCAACAGATCTGGTTAATTACTAATTCAATAACACACACACGGGGAGAGAGAGAGAGAGAGAGAGAGAGAGAGAGAGAGAGAGAGAGATGCGGGAGAGAGAGAGAGGGGGAGAGGGAGGGAGAGAGAGGGAGAGGGAGAGAGAGAGAGGGTGAGGGAAAGGGGGTTACGGAGCAATTCAAAATCCCCTAATTCAATTCGACCTCTAAATCCCTAATTCAAACGGAGCCCAATCGAAATCCTTATTGAAGCCCAAAATTGAAACCGTGAAAGCTTGAAGCAACCCCAAATCTTGAAGATTACGGAGTGAGTGAACGGTGAACCCTAATTTTTGAGTGAGTTTTGAGTGGGTGGTAGAGAGCCGCAGTAGAGTAGAGTACTAGAGTGAGTGAGTATGTTTTGTCTTAACTCTTTTTTTTATTACTAGTGTTTTGACAAGGCGGCAAAATTGCCGCTTCTAACACATTCCAAAAATTCGGAACGCGCCACACTTAGACACAGGCACACAGCTGGCATGCTGCATTATTTTTAAAAAAAAATTCATCAAATTTTTTTTTTTATAATAAACTGTATAATTTTTATAAAAATGTCATATTTCACTTCAATAATGAATACAGAATTTTTTAACATCAAACTTAATATTTATTGTCAAAATTTATTCATTTTGTGTAAAATTTGTAATATTTAATATTTAAAAATAAAAAAAATAAAAATTGGCTTATTTATTACGTTTTTTTAATAATTTGGTCTATTTTCAAATTATTATGAAAAATGACATATTTTATAAAAATGTCAATATTGACGCTATTAACAAACTTTGAAAATCTAATTATATGTTTTTTCAAATTAATTAATTTTAATTCACAATAATTATTTTTTTCATTTTTTTTGCTAAAAGTGTAAAGTTATGTTTAAAACATATTAACGGCAACACTTCACAAGGGTTGCAACTTGCTACGCTTCTTATAGCTCCGGCAACACCATGTTATGTATACAACAACATCAAAAAAACAATGTTGCAGTAGACATCAAGTTTAGAGCTACTATAACATTTTTCATTGCAACGCCAAAAAAAACGTTGCTGCAGGCCATCTATGGCGTAGTGTATATATATATATATATAGGCTAGTGGTCAAATAGAAACCAATCTTAGAATAGAAACTAGAAACCAACACTAAATAAATTATATTTCATTTATTCTAATGGCCCCGCCAGGGGCACCTTCACAAAAAGTGTTTAAAATTATTGGCTCCATCCAGCAAAAAAAAAAAAAAAAAACTGTTCACGCTGACGTCACTGCCACGTCAGCAGTGAACAGTAATTTTTTTTTTACTGGATGGAGCCTAGAATATTATGAACTTTTTGTATTGGGGTACCCCTAATTTGGTCATTAGATTAGCTTGAAATATTTAATTTAGGTTTAGTTTCTAGTTTCTATTCTAATTTAGTTTCAATTAGAACAAGACCCTATATATATATATAGGGGACTACTCCAATACAAACCTCCTTAGAATACAAACCTAAAAACCAAATTTCAATCCAACATTTAAGATAATCTAATGACCAAACTAGGGGTACCCAAATACGAAAAAGTCTTATAATTCTACCCTCTATCCATTTATCGATTTTTTTTTTTTTTTTTAAATGAAGACGTGGCAGCAGTTTTTTTTATTTTTTATTTTCTGATGAATGGATAGAGGGTTGAATTATAAGACTTTTTTATGAAGGTGCCCCTGGCGGGGCCCTTAGAATAAATGAAATATAATATATTTTGTGTTGGTTTGCAGTTCTCATTTTAAGATTGATTTGTATTTGAGCAAATATATATATATATATATATATATATATATATATAGTTCAAAAAAGTGGTCGAAAATGACAATTGAAAAATGGAACTTTCTTATGCAACTGAATACAACTTTCGTTTTGAGTTGCATTCAGTTGAATATGGCCCTTGGCGGGGCCTTGCAACCCAAATCCACCAAAATACCCAACCTTAAAAAAAAATAGTTGAATGTGGTTGCATTCAGTTGAATATGGCCCCTGACGAGACCTTTCAACCCAAATCCACCAAAATCACCCCATCTTAAAAAAAAATTGCATGTGGTTGCATTCGGTTGAATGTGGCCCCTGGCGGGCCTTGCAACCCAAATCCACCAAAATCACCCCACCTTAAAAAAAAAAGAGACGATGAGCAGTAACCTGCTACGTGGCGCTGCCATGTGGCAAGTTACTATTCAACCAAATTATTTTTAAAAAAAAGTTTTTCTAAAAAAAATTTAAAATTGGGTTGGAAAAGGAAAAATAGTATTTTTGCAATTGAGATAGTAAATATGCAATTAAACTTTCTTGAATGAAAGAATACCTTCTTACGAATATTGTATTCCTTGCCATTCATATATGAAATAGGTACCCCTGACAAAAAAAATAAATTAAAGAAGATGGTATTTTTGCAAATAGAAACTTTAAATCTAGTATTTTTGGTAAATTCCCTTTTAGTTTTCATTAGCAAAAAATAAAAGAGATGAAATTCAAAACCAATATGCCAATTAACCGGATATATAATATTAGTAATAAAATGTATAATTTCATTTGTTTCAATAAAGCTACAACACCTGTACGCGGAGCATGGGCAATAAATAAATTTTTTTTGCCTCAAAGTAGATAGCATTTCATTAAAAAATAATTGGAACACAGCCGGGACAAACCCCCAAACTGGCAATACAACCTGGTTTAAAAACAAAAAAATGAACTAAATAAATAGCCGTTTTGTTTCAAGATCGCTTAACAAACAGAATAACAATATTCTTTTAACTAAGATAGATTACAATGACATTCCTAGCAATCCAATCTACACAAACCCTGAAAGCAGTAGCAACACAATTAACCTTCACACTAATGACAGTTGTAGTCCAACGTTCAGAACTTTCAATTGCAAGAATTGAAATAGGAGGAACCAAAGTCCTCAAAATATGAACAATCTTCTGTTGTGAAAGGTGAGCGTTTGCGAAAGCCACTACCGACACAGCCTCGATGCAGACTTTCCAGATTCCCCAAAACACCATAGGAATCATACTCCATGCAACCATACAACGGACTAAAAGATAACAAAACATAACCTACAGCCCAAAAGGAGAGACAACACAAACACCCAGAGAGGGAGACAACCAAACAAAAATTCGAAAAATCAAAGATCTCGAAATAACACCAAATTTTGATATGATGTTAAGTAGGAGATTTTGACTCTAAGAATGAATTTTAATTGAAACTTCGAGCTCTAAACCGGAGTGGATCTGAGAAAAAAAGAGTAGAAACTCGAATAAATTTTCAACTAAAACTCGATTATTGAAAGAAAAAAACGGATGGGAGGTGAATAGCAGAGAGAATGGAAGATGGAAGTGGATTTGTGAGGGGGAAGAAGGCTGAAGTGGAAAGAGAGGAGGTTAGATTGGAGAAAAGGGGAGGCGGCTGCTAAGGTAGCTAGAATCATGCGACTAAAATTGGGCAATAAATAATTAAATATTAATAAATAGTTAATTTTTTTTTGAATACATAGCCATTGTACTATCGAGAACCATTTTACGTGGAGAACCGTTGAGAACCACTAATTTCTGATTCTACGACAGAATCAAAGTTCTACTTTTTTGGTTCTATAAAAAAAAGACATTATTTTTTTGGTTCCACAAAAAAAAAATCTGCACCAAATACTGACGTGACAACCCTGTTGACGTCACCTGGTAATGCCACATCACCATTGATGATGTGGCACTGCCACGCCAGCATTGATGGTATGGCAGATGACATGGCATTGTCACGTCATCAGTGATGATGTGGCAGATGATGACATCATCGATGACGTGGCAGTAGCATTGTTGGCGTGGCAGCAACGATTTTTTTTCTTTTGAAAAAGTTTGGTTCTTCTACGGAATTAGAAAAAATAAAGTGGTTCTCTATTGTTCTCCATATAAGATGGTTCTCTTACCATAGATAATATATATCGCATTAATGATATTTAAATTTAATATGCAAACTTTTCATAATGAAAAATGGGTCAAATAATCATATGGATCTTCTACAAACCAAAAATGGATACCAAACCAAAAATATGGATAGTCCATGGATCTAAATAAGTTTAATCCGAAAATGAATATGGATACTGAACCTAAGGTATGGATTATCCACTAATTTATAATACTCCATATAGATATAGATATATAGATATAGAGACCATTGTTCTATAGAGAAACATCTTACGTGGAGAACCGTGGAGAACCACTTATTCCATACTAATTTCTGATTCTATTACAGAACCAAAGTTCTATTTTTTTGGTTCTATAAAAAAAATTTGTTTCTACAAAAAAAAAACTGGACAGATGTGTGGCAGTCCTGTTGACGTGGTAGTGTCACGTCACCTGCCACGTTATCACTGTTGACGTGGTAGTGTCACGTCATCGATAACGTCATCATTGATGGCGTGGTATTGTCGCGTGGCACTGCCACATCAGCACTGCCGACGTGGCAGGTGATGTGGCAATGCCACGTCAGCACTGCTGATGTGGCAATGCCACGTCAGCACTGCTGACGTGGCAAGTGGCATGACAATGCCACGTCATCAATGCCGACGTGGCAGTGATGACACGGGGCAATTTCGATTTTTTTTTGGAACTTTGGTTCTATTAGAGAATCAGAATTTTTTTTTTTAAAATTTGGTTCTATTACATAATCAGAGGGTTCTCCACGGTCCACGTAAGGTGGTTCTCCATAAAGTGCTAATCTGCTTAAATTTAGATATAGATTATTCCGAGATTAATCGAGGATCCCAACGGCCCAATAAAAGACAGATTTTACGAGCCCAACGGCCCAAACGAATCCGAATATACCTGATCCCATTTCCTCGCCTCTCCACAAAACCAAAGTGGTGCACGCAAACACTGCATCACACACAATCACATCCACCGGAAATTTAACAAACTTTTCCGACCAACAATTAAAACTATGGGCGGTGGAAAACGAAGAATTAACAAATCCAATCGGAAAAACACGTCATCGTTATTTATTCAAGGCGGCATCTTATCCGATTGGAACAACACACTCGCCTCTCCTCCTTCCAAAGGTACCTTCATCTAATTCACACACACTATATCAATTACTGCGTGTTTTTATGCTTCCTATTGTGTTTATGCCTTTACGATTGAATAAGACGAGTACTTGCGAATATTTTATCGATTATTATTATGTTTTTTTTAAAACATTTTTAATTAGGATTTGAGTATGTTATGTATTAGGTAAGCAGCGTAATGGGAAAGGTAATGCGTCGAGTTCAGCATCGAGATCTGTGAATTCTGGAGGTAAACAGAGAGGTGCGGTTGCCTCGGGTTCGGGTGCGAAACTGGAATCTCAGAAGGCGAGGAAAGGGAATGTGGTCGGTTATGTTTATCCTACGGTAGATCGCGAGGTTTGGCATAGCATTTTGATTTGTTTGTTTTGTGTTTGTGTATATTGAATTGATAGATGTTTATTTAAGTAGTATCTGTTTGTGTATAGTTGTGTGTATCTAAAATAGGAAAACAAGTTATTGAAGTGATTCGGATAATTACTTAGATTCTGCACAACTTGGTACTTGCCAACAAATTTTGGTGGGAGATTTTGCTCATGTATGATTTGGAAGTTTTTATCTTTGTAATCAATCTGCAAATTGTAACTTGTCATATGGTTGCTCTACCTTATTATTATTTATTAAACTTTAATTATATAAGCATTAGAGCATGTGCTTCATTAATAGAGTGAATGAGTGATAGGCCTGGAGTATAAGGGTTGGTTTGCATTATTTGCTGTGAATGAATTTAGGATTTGTTTGCTCTCACTTATGAATTTGTATAAAAAGATTATCAGACTTTGAGTCAAAGCTTAGTGTTTTGCACAAGCACAAGGTTAGTAAAATAAATAATAGTACTTGACTAAATATTTCATGTAATCTTGCCTTTACTGAGTTTGGTAAATGACTGCTTTTTTTAATTGGTCTAATCTAATCGAGGACTAGCTTGCGAGTAAAGATGTAATAATATTTATTATGAGCCAGAGCAGCTAATTTGTTTGTTATAAATGTACAGTGCTAAGAGTAATAATAGTTGATGCAATACTGCAGTATAGCACTATATTCAAAGGTTTTTGTGGGACTATGGATTCAATTCATTGACTTTTGAGTCATTTTTCATAATTAAACTGTCTTCAGTTGGAAGTGATTGTTGGTTAATCCTTTGTATAGACTGAAATGAAGTATGTGATATATTAAAAAAGAAGCGCACATGATCTGATTTACGCTGATTTAATTGTAGGAGGGTACACTTGTAGACGTCTGTAAAGATGGAGATAAAAACATGGATTTGTCCGATCCTATTGTGCTAGTTGATTCAGGAAATGCTCAAATATTCGCTTATGTTGACGAAAAATCACTCATGGAACCACAAAGCGTGAAATATACCTATGAGTATAGTGCCGGGCTAGGTTCAGACGATACCTCGCATAGAGGATTGGGATTCTCTGAAGAATTAGAAACAACTCCAAATGTCCCTTTATTTTCTTCCAATCCAGAACAGCAAGAAGATTCTTGTCTGGATTCACCATCCTTTGAGGAGGAAATGGAAACTGATGTTACTCATGTCAATGAACCAAGTGAGGTTGATGACCTGCTGGCTAAAACACCATCTCCAGAGAAAAATTCTGGTTATTTGTCTATTGGAGGCATGAAATTGTACACCCAAGATATCTCATGTGGCGAAAGTGAGGAGGATGACAATGAGCTGTCATATGGAGAAAGTATGGAGTCTTCTGAATCAGAGGAGTCATGTGGATCATCTGAAAGTGATGGCTCGTCAGATAATGATTCAAGTATTGATGAAGAGGTTGCAGAAGATTACTTTGAGGGTATTGGGGGGAGTGATAAAGTTGTAAATGCTGATCTTTTGGTAGGGAAAATGCGTAAGGTCAATGATAATGGTGTCTCTGGTGGTAATTATATTGATACTCTGCAGAAGCTAGGTGGGATTGATCTTCAAGATGCATCGAGGGAGTATGGCTTGAAGAAACCTCAGTCAGGAAACAAACATCGTTCAAAACCTGGTACCGCTGGAACCGGTGGATTTGCTTGGTCATCTGCTTTGGATGACCTAATGTTTGTAAAGGATTACAGAACAAGTTCTGGGAAAAAGAAGCATGGTTCTAAGTTTCCACAATCTTGGCCTTCCGATGCTCAGAAGGGCAAACATTTCAGGAGATTCCCAGGTAATAATATAAACTTTGATAGAGTATTATAACATGATCTGAGGACTTGCTGGTGTTCTATCTTAGTGGCTAGAAGGTTAAGTTCTTCACCTATCCCTCCCTGCTTTTTTTTTCCTCTACTTCCGATGTTCTCAAGGCTAGATCCTTAATAGCAAAATCAGTAAGTAATCCTGATTACCATATTAATGTAACCACTACACGTTGATTGGGCTCTTAGCCTATAAACGTTCTCACCTAAGTGTATATAGAGTTGAAGAGAGATCTTTTTTGTATATGTGAGCTAATCTCTATTGACTTCCTTTTTTTAACTTTTTCAAAGTGAAATGGTATTTTGATGGGGTATTCCCTTCTCGCGCAACCACGTGGCATTATACTCTTAGTCTCTTACTGTAATAGCTATATTTAAGTTTTGCATCAATTTTTATGTTTAAATTATCATTAGTATGCGTTAATCTCATCATTTATGTCTTTAGCATGCCATTTCAGGTGAAAAAAAGAAACTTCGTAAAGAAACAATTGCTAATAAGCGTTGGGAGAGAATGATTCGTCGCGGTGTTGATCTTGAGGAAATTAATTTGGTAAGCAACCAGTGTGATTTTTAATTCATCGGGGACATGCTTGTTCAATTTCACAACCTTGGGAATTTCTGGATCCAACGTATGAATTTTAGGAGTTTTGAATATGTTTAAAATGGTTAATTACATAGAGAAATATAGTAGATCCGTAGTCATACAAATAGGGCGGCACCTGATAACTAGTACACACTGATCAATCCCAAAAGTAAAATGAACTACAAGCTTAATTAATTTGTTTTAAATTTTTTTTTTCCAATGTGACGAACAGCTCAAATTTAATTTCTATCTCCATTGCTACCATGTAGCTTGTCTCGACATATCTAGGAACAGGCCGATGCATTACATTTTCTTTTCTTAAACTCAAAGAACATTTGTTTCATTCTTGCCAAATCAACTATACCATAGCAACAAGGCAAAGACATGCAATATCCCGTAAATGTTTTCCTTGCCATCTCAAAGCAAGCATTTACCCCACACTTGCAATATAAATATGGCCAGTGGAACTTGATCTAGACAAGTAGCTGAAAATTTACACTTGAAAAACAAGCAATAGTGAAACTGTGGGAGTCTTGCATATTATCTTTAGTAGTGTTGCATGCTCAGCGAGGCACCCTAACCTCACATGGTTGGCCTGAGGCAACTCTAAAGAGGTGTGCACCTCTGCAAGGCGTGAGGCACAAGCACACCACATGTTATTAAAGTGAAACCAATCTGACCTGTTTTTAACAAAATGCTTCTTTTTTATGAATCACTCATTTTTTTGTGTGCATTATGTTTATTGTAAGTATTTCATTATGGTTTATTTTTTTTGCAGACATACATGTTACATATTCATGTAGTAGTAGGGCGCAAAAAATTAACTTATGTTGAAGGTTAATATGATAGAAATACACCAAGAAATAGCACTTCAAACTTGTACATGTCATAAATTAATTTGAATATGTTGCCAGAAATTCATCACTATAATTATATCATTCTTTCACCTTAAACAAAACTGATCTTTGCACTGCACAGCTTTTACCTCTCCCTATTAACCGTTGATAGTGGCTTGTGAGTAATTGGCGATTAATCCTGAGTAGTCAGCCATATCATAAATTTATTTCAGGGAATCTTTTGCATCCCCGAGCTTGACATATACTCTTGTATATCTTAATAATTTATCAAAAGATTAAGAATATAAAATGATTGTTAATAGTACATGCTGTAGTATGATCTTTATATACCAAAACTACATTAGTAAACACTAAACAGTATTGTAAATGATAATAATTTCACTTACCTTCTAATGGTTTATCTTTTTGCTGCCTAAATTTTTCAGGTCCTTCACTAGTGGTTAATTAGTGCGCTTAATCATTTAGTTGTGTATATGAAACACTCTGTAAATTCATCATTTTAATGAGATTTTTTCTTCTGGAATGTAGAAATTACAGCAGATGGTTTTGGACGGAGATGATATGTTATCATTTCAACCTATGCACTCCCGAGATTGTTCCCAGGTGAGGGATCGACTTGTCTCACTATGTTGCTACTTCTTTGTTTGTTTGGTGTTTCACGATTTTCTACCTGAGATTTGCGAACCATACCTTGACACATATATATCTTGTCTTGATGTTTGTATACGTTTTACCATTGTCTGCTCATGTATATTGGTTGTGTGATTATTTTGTCATGATATGGTTGCTTCATTGCTATCACCAGTGTATATAACAAATTTTTTGGTTCCAGGTCATAACTTTAGAAGATTAGATTGCTGAGATAGATATATATGTCTGTGTCTGTGTATGTGTATACATATATTTCACATGTATCTTTTACTCCTATAGTCACCTTTTGGTTTGCTGATTTAGATATGGGTATATACATGTGTATTTATATATGTATTTCACATGTCATGATTCATGAATATCTGTAACTCCAATCACTTACGTGGTAATGTTTCAATAGTACCCTACGCATGAAATGATCGTTCATACTTCAAATGCAATTGTCCCACTAAAACAAACTTTTTCAAAGCTTCTGATTCTCTGTCTTGCTTGTTTATTCACTCTTCTTGATTTAATCTGATCTACTGCATATGCACTTTGTTGAATCTTGTTTGTAATTATTATTGATAAAGTATTCTCACAATTCTATTCTCATTCAATGGTGAAGGCATAAGCCTCAAGTTTATTGCAACATCACATTCGCTTATATAGCCAATCCCTAATTAGTAATAACGGAAATTAACATAAAAAGGGAACTCTCCTATTTCACTAATAACAATATTAAAGGCAACTCTCAAATTTTCCTATAATAATATGTTAACATATCTCTCAACAACAATTATATATCTATGCACAAAGGTTGTCTTCCAGTTTTGACAATCTTCAAACATTAAAATTTTAAATTCAAAATATTTATATTTACTCTATCTTGTTTGTATAAATCTAGGTCCGCAGATTGGCAAAAATATATTGCTTGCACAGTGATTGTCAAGGTTCAGGCAAGAAGAGGTAATTTGTAATCTTAGTTGGTGATTCCAGTGTAAGAGCCCTTTTAAAGAAAAATATAGTAATAAGAAACAGGTGAATAAATAAATGTGCAAGTAGTGAGCAGGTGTTATCCAAAATTTTTACAAGGCGAGGTGAAGGCTGAAGATTCTAATGATAGAATTCAAATTTCTAATGTGCTTCTGTTGATCTCCAAAATAGGTTGCATATGATGCCGTAAGACCATGTGTTAAATTTCTTATGAACTCTCCTCCCATCTGCTCTGTAGTTGGCAGGTGAAGAGAGCGAACACTGCAAATAACAGCCAATACCGTATTTGGTTTTGTGCTAATATCTGTCACCCAGATGTTTCTCAAATGCTGTTTATTTGGTATTTTGACCTTGTGATTCTCGAAACAACTTACATTTGTATTGTTTGCTGGGTTTCAGATTTGTTACTGTAATTCGAACAGAGCGCACATGCATGCCATCTTCAAGTGGTAAAGTTCGCCTTGAGAAGGTAACTCTAGCAAACTGTTGGCATTTTCTCATTCTCTTTTGTTTGTCTTGCTCACCTTATGGTGGTGGGTTGTTTCCGATGTCTAGCTGATCGGAGCCAGCAACGAGGATGCTGATTTTGCAATTAATGATATTACATCAACCAAGGGAGACAGAAAAATAGCTAAAAGGGGATCAAAAGGGTTTGGTCAGGGCTCTGCTCCAAACAAGTCATTCAAGAGCTCAGCTGATCGTAATAATGGCACTAAAGAAGTAAAAAGAAAGAATAAGAGTGAGGACAAGCGTTCTTATGCTGCACAGCCCATGTCTTTTGTCTCAAGTGGTGTTATGCATTCTGAATCAGAGATCAGAACACTTAATGCGACAGAGACAGAAAACACTTGTCATGACAAGAAAGATGTCTCGTCCAGCTATGGGGCTTTTGAATTGCACACTACGGGCTTTGGGTCAAAGATGATGGCTAAGATGGGATATGTAGAGGGGGAAGGTCTTGGAAAGGATCACCAGGGCCGGGCAGAAGTTATAGAAGTGGTCCAGCGGCCTAGATCACTTGGGCTTGGGGCTAATGCTCCCGAGCCAAGCATTGCAAGTTCTGTTAAAGAGACCCAACTTCCAAAGAAGTCAAGCGGCTTGGGTGCAAAGGGGCCTAAAACAAGAAATAAAGTGCCTGGAAATGAGTCCCAACAATTTGCAGCTTTTGAGAAGCATACGAAGGGATTTGGTTCTAAATTGATGGCCAAGATGGGGTTTGTTGAGGGCACAGGCCTGGGAAGAGATTCTCAAGGCATAGTTAATCCTTTAGTTGCATCCAGGCTACCCAAATCCCGAGGATTGGGTGCTAAAGGATAGATAATTCCTAGTTAATCACAGCATGATGGTCGACAATAAGCTTTAAGCAGTTTCATTAACTTTAACTCAAAGTTTGATTAGTTAGTTTCATTGACAATTCTGGTTGTAAGTTAATCCTAGACATCTTTGTAATTTATAATATTCTCTGAAGATGTTGGACTTGCTGTATATTCTCTCTGATTATGATATTCTACTAAAGTATCATAGTTCATGGGGATCAAAGGAATGATTGTGTTAACAGAAGTTCAAAGATTGAATTTTGGATCTGGGTTGGTGTGACATTTTGAAGAATTATCAATGCTTCAACTAGGTTCGAATTCTCAAATTACCGTAAATCTCAACAAGGTAAAATATTGTTATTGACAGCGTAGTCCAGTAACCGTACAACTTTACTTAGAACAGCCTAAATCTACAGCCAAAAATCAAGCATACCATAATTTTTGGCATAATTTGAACTCTTCTCTGCTCTTGATTGTCATAAAACACCTACATTTTCTTAGTTTCTGAAGCAGCAGTAGCTGTAGGGGTGGAAGATGACAGTGGAAGCGTCAAAAGTTGTGCATTTTTCACCTTGGAGACACTTGCTAGCACAGCTAACGGTGTTACATCTCCTACTACTGTTAACTTCTTTGCCGCAAAGTCTATATCGAAGGATGTTACCCCTAACACAAATCACACAGGTCAGAACCATGAACCCTAATTATGAATTTATGATTTTAATTGCGAAACAAAGTTAACGTTAGTCACTTAGTAGGTGTAGTAATATGAGTAATGTATCAACTGTTAATAGAAATGTTTGTATATATAAAAAGGAAATAATTATTAAAATTGAAAACACATTTATAGATTTTTGAATGTATATGTAATATAAATGCATTGTACCCACCTTCCATTCTGGAGAGATGTTTCCTCATTTTTTTCTCACATCCTCTGCAGTGAAGGGACACTCTTAAGACAACTACTACCTGCAAATAAAGACCCACCTCCATTATATGAATCAGTAATCCATACTATACCCACTACTAATGCATAGGACCACCATGTACTTCATAATGTGCTCTGTCCTTGTAGGCATCCCCTACACATTTTATGCATTACATGATTTCATGTGTATATCATATCTTACAAATTACAATGCAGGTCTTGTTTGGCGTCTACTTGTAATTCAAGGGGTTCCGAATTCAAATTATAAGGACGAGTCTGCGCATGTTGGAATCTTCATGTATACGAGAGTCTTTTGCAATGTGTACGAAAACTATAGTAGTTCCAATAATGGGTGCATGTTTTTTGGCTTGAGCTAAAATTTCATCATAGAGTCTTTTGCAATGTGTATGAAAAGCTAATGGGTGCATGTTATCGGACTTGCAGTTAACTTTCAACAAAGATGAACTTGCTGAAGTTTGTTACCAATAGCAACGCTGTTACTAGAAGAAAAGAAAAAGAAAAATGCTATCCAAGATATATATGTTAGTAGCTACATGCTGGTACATATTACCATTGAAGTGTAAACATAAATAGGTACTACAGATAAAATCACCATATATAACCTACTAGAAAATGTAAGTGAAGTATGAAAGTGAATGAATGATATTAGATAAGATCTATAGAGGGTTAGTAAAGAACGCTCACCTGTTGAGAAGAGCGAGTTGGAGGTGAAGCTGCTGCAGGTACATCATTATGCTTGGGTTTGCAATCAGCAAGAACCGGTGGAGGAACCAATGGAGAAGGCGGTGGAAGAAGAGGATCAAAATCGGGTAAATTAACACTAGATTTTTGATGATGAGTTGATGTGAGCAAGTATCGAGAAGAACCAGGAGGGCTGAAAAATTCACCAGGATTAGTACAGCTCCATGAGCTCTTCTTCTTGATCATCCGATTGTTAACATTCTTCTTACTAGTGTCATCACCATTCTCACTTGTTGTCTCAGTTGCAGCAGCACTACTCTTTCTCTTGTCATCAACATTGCTTAGCTTTGTAGAAAAAGAAATACAGCCAGTAACTATCTCAGGATTATTTTCTTTAGATTTGGAAAAAATGTGGTGCTTCTTGCGACTAGTACTATTCTTCGCAAGTGCTGGCAGGGTAGGGGCAAAGACATCCAAGTCCCTTTGTGGTCGCCCAAGCTGCATTGTCCCAAAGCCACTCTTGCGTCCTGGTTGTTCATTACAAGAGGATAGAATGGTGGTGTTTTGGCTTGATCTCTTGAGTCTAGACGAGTCTCTTATTATGGGATTGTACCTGTCTATTGCTCGGCTTCCTAGACGAATGGTGGTGGAAGAAGAGGAGATTTCATCCATATTAGTGAAACCAGGGACTGAGAAGTGAGAATCTAATGAGTAGGAGGAGAGTTTATGAGTTTAGACTAACAAAGAATGGCCTTATGGAATTGGAAGTAAGGAAAACAAAAGTTCTTATCTTCAAACCACAATACACAAAGATATCATTTTGATTGATATCCAACACAACTGTTGTAAGTGGCACTGTAACGTACGTTACAGGGCTATAAATTTGTTTCAGAAATGAAAATGACATTTTCTGTATACAACAAAAACACTGTAACTTTTCATGTCATTACCAAGGTAAATATATTTAAGTTCAAACACTGTGCTCGAACATTAGTTAATCCAAATTTTGTTATAATGACAACTAAAACACGAGTTTATTTTACGTTAACAATCCGCTATTGTTTTTAACCCTTGAGTCTGCGAAGGTTTCATTATATTAACGTTCGGGTTTTGTTTTAACCCTTTATCGACAGAGTCTGCTACTGCAAGTCTGCAACACCAAATGCCCCTTTTGAGATCTTGGATAAAATATTTTTCACAGACTAAAGAAGTAATTTGTTTGTAATCATGGATAAATAATCTGAAAGATACAGTCCATGCGATGAGTAGTTCCAAGATGGTGATATTAGTTTAGTGGGGTGGGGTGTGTGCTGGAATCTCTGTAAATTTCAGAAACAGCAAAGCCCATAAAGGGTTAAAACAGCAAAACTCTTGTTTATGACTGAGTTGATTCAGGATGAAATATTTATTGGCATTGCTGAGCATGGCCCTGGCTTTTAAGTTTTTCTAGAGTAAAAGACAAAGCAACGGTTAAATAATCAGTAGAAATTAAAACTGGCTTTGTTGAGAGCACATGGTTTGGTTTGGTTGTTGCCGCATACAGTTGAGGGCGCATGTACAGGTTTTGTCTCTTTTTAGAATTTATAAACTTTTTTTTTTCACGGTGCAAAATCATGTTTCAATGGTGAGTAATAATATCAAATATCAAAATATCACAATTTGGTTATCACTTGATTTAGTATTCGATTCGATTCCAGAAGAAAAAATCTCATTAAAATGATAATACTTTGTTCCGTTGTAAATGTATGTCATTTCCTTGACCCGATTGTAAACGGACAAGACTTGCGTTTATGGATTTCAAATATTCCAAAATCTCCAAATTCTTTATATAAAATAAACCAAATTGCAGAACATAAATGTATGGATGGTTGTGCTTGTGCACCTTATAATTTGCAATGGATTTTTTATTTTTACAGCTTTGGTCTTGCTTCAGTTAATGTAGTTATTTTGGTTGCAATTTAGATTGTTGATTGGTTGTTTTTTGGTGGAATTAGAACATACAGGGGGGAACCTTATAAAAACCAAAGAAATAACATCATAATTTTCATGAAAACCGATGTCTAAAGAACAAACTTACATCATACTCAAATAAGCAAAACCGATGTTTACTTGATACCTTCTGCAATGTGTTGATTGTGAAACTATTGAACCTTAAGTGCAAAAAGCTAAAACTAGAGTGATGCTAAGTGTAAATTACTCCCATATTTAACCAACAAAATCTATGACCATAAGTATTAAGAAGGTGTTTGTCTAATCTTGTTTTTCATAATAATCTTAGGCAAACACCCCAAAAACTAATTAAACAAAGTATACTACTAATCCAATATAAAAACCATCCAAGTTAATCTTCATTACCATCTTCTGGTTGATCAGGACTTGAAACTACTGCTGTATTCCTGGGGGATTGAGAACATGACTTATATCTGCAACTTAAGGGACTTTCACCGGTTCCAAATTTCAAATCTCCATTAACTCGAAACGACCACACTTGTATGTCCTTGCCAGCTTGAAGATGGTTCTCTTTTTGCATCGCAGTCCAAGGACCACACAAAACGTACCAAAACGACCTATCTATATCCCACTTCTTGAATTCAATAAGTTACCAGTTAAAACTCGGCTCCAGCAATAGAACCTGCATTCCCGCTATACTACCGTCTGCATTGCGTTTCTCCAAAAACTTCTCTTCCACTTCTGAAGAAAACCCTTGGCTTCTTCTCTGCATTGGTTGTACGGCATACTTAATCGATTCTTACCTTATGCCAAATCAGTATCAGTAAGACCCTTTTGTATTAGCAATCTAACATCAGTACCCCCAGCCTTTGAATTTCATTAGCAAACTCTACAGGCAATGGTGCAATTTCCAAAACTTTATTTCTCGCCTAATTATTCTTCCTTGGCTTCTTCTCTTTCTTTTCGGAATACTCAGAATCTTCGTATTTCGAATCATAGCACCTTCTATGATTCGAAATACGAAGATTCTGAGTATTCCAAAAAGAAAGAGAAGAAGCCAAGGAGGAATAATAAGGCGAGAAATAAAGTTGTGGAAACTGGCGGGGTACTGATGTTATTAGATTACTAATACAAAAAATACTACAATAAGTATGCCGTACAACCAATGCAGAGAAGAAGCCAAGGGTTTTCTTAATTATCCATGTCTTTCTCCGTCAAAACCCTCACGAGTCACGGCCTCACATTACGCTTCTTCATCTTTCTTGAATATTGTATGTATATTAAATGTAATGTAAATAGAAAAACAAATAAAAGCAGTATACGAAACTTAGAAAAATGCTAGAGGTACCAAATTAGGTACCAAAAATTGTTACTAAATGACTTGTCATTATTGTGATTGGTTATCATTATAATGGGCCCGCCAGGGCTAACTAATTAAAACATCCCAATATGCCAAATATTTAATGCCATGTCATTTGGTGGCAAATTTTGATAGTCAATTTGGTACCTCTAGCACTACTCTGAAACTTATATAGAGGATGATGATATGTGTGAGGAAAAAAGAAGGTGCCTAATTAATGCGATATATAAAGATGCCTAGATTTCAATTTTTAGATACCAAGAGGAAATGGAATTAATAGGCAGGTGATGGTCTTAAATGACTAATTTTGAAGATGAATGGTCATAAATGCTTTCCGATATTGTAGTTAGTAGGGCTGCATAAATGTCCAAAATCGGATCGGACCGAATACCAGATTTTATTGAATTCATGGACCGGGGAACGGACCGGTCATAACCGGTCTTTGGGACCGGACCGGAAAAACCTGGACCGGACTGGAACCGGACATATTATTATACTACAATTCTTTATTTTCCTCCATATTCGTGTTAATTCATGTATATGATGTTTGATTGATTTTGATCATATTAAGTATCTTTGTTGTTCTCCTGAATTTTGCATATGTGGTAAAGTTTTGTATATATACATGAGTTCTTTGTTATATTCATTGATTGTCTTTGTATGATTACTCCGATTTTGTATGCATTGTATATTTGGATTCTGAATTCTTGTAAAATTCGTATATGATTCTTTATTCATCGGAATTTCATGAAATTAGACTTTCTGAAAAGGTATTTAACTTTTTTTTCTTTTTTTTTTTTTCGAAATTCATCCTGTAAATATGAGTTTTCTGTGATTTGGTGACCTGCTGGTGTGTTTTCGAAATTGAGAAGGCTAATTTCAAAAATTCATAGTAAATTGAGTTTTTATCCAAAAATTATGAGCGATATCATTCTGGAAAGATATTTTTGTGCTCTATGTTTTTCGTTTATATTCCTCCATCAAATTCTGTGATTTTGAAGTCTTAAACAGCAAAATACTAGGTATTTCAGGGTCTGATTCTGTTATTCAATTCGCAAATATCTACTTTCTAAATTCGTTACTTGTTTTTTTTATTGAGCCTTACCATTCTAGAAAGGTCTCTAAATTGTAAACGTTTTTCGTGCTTTGTACTTTTTTAGAAAAAATTATTTTCAAAGAGTAATTTTCAATTTTTAAAACTGGTCAGGGCCGATTTTATTAATAATGGTCTATTTTATAAGATATTTTGGTGTGTGTGATTTTTGGAATTTTTTTTGAGTAAGTTATATGTAATCGTCGCATGAGTTCTATTAAGATGTGTGCTTATTTGCTTTATTTTACTGTTATTAAATAATGAATTAATATTTAGGATTTGTTGTGATTTTATTTTCAGGGTACGACATCGATGTTGTGATAAGTGACTTTTCGTTGCTCACTACTGTTATAAAATCTGTTTTTATTATGTTTCAAAATATCTGTTTGATTTGGTTATCGAAATTTGTGACATCGAAAATAGATTTTAGAAAAGACTTTTAGAAATCCCCAGTTTAGTTGCGTATCGAATTATAGAATCCGATCACTGGATAGTGTGACGCATGCAACTAATTTACGCACGTTCCGGAACACATAGATACCTTGTTGAGTTTAACTTGACGAGGAACGTAAACTAGCCCCCATCGAATTATAGAAGCCGTGTCACTGACATAGTGTGACTGTAACTTAGAACTCTGAGAATTAAAATATGAATACACTATTTTGAAATTCTTTATCGATCTAAACTCTAAGCATTGTTTTACATAATATTATTTTTAAGCCATTGAGCGATGGTTACTTGCTGGGTTTTGCAGCTCATTGTTTTAATATATTTCAGGTTTTGATTTTCGAAAATTCATTGAGATAAAGGATGTGAACTTTGTACAATTTCTTGTCATTTTATTTGATACAATTTATTGTTGTATCAAAATGAGGAAGGTGCTCTCGAGGCAAAGATTAAATCTTAGGAAAGTGGTAGCAACAATTAGTATCCAAGAAGCTCATTAAGGCAAAAAAAAATTCACAAATTAAGTGTTCGATGGAAACTTGAAATAAGGTGCAACAAATGGATTACATTAAACTGCCTCAGAGCATCTCCAACGGGAATAGTTAAAATTGGTTGGCTAAATTGGACCTGTAGGACATTATGTAAAATTTGTTGAATCTGTAAAACATTTTACTTCAATGGTATTAGCTATATTGGTTGGCTATATTTTAAAAATACTATGTTATTAATAATTTAGGTTGTTATAAATAGAATATATCACTTCAATATGGTAATGAATGATGTGGAATCTTCTTACAGATTTCTTACAGCTATATAGAGGTTCGACAAATATAGCCAACCTGTAGAAATTATCTAAAATTATAGCTAACAGCTTTGACCCATTGGAGTTCAAGTTTTTTTTAGATAATCTCTATAATTTTTATTTATGGTATCTTTTATCTAATTTTAGTTAAGGATTTCTTGTGGTTGGAGATGCTCTCACAATTGGTTCAAGTTCGATTCAATTTAGCTCGAATTCAAATTTTGAATTCTATCAAATATTTGAGTTCGCTCAAGTCGATCCAAGTTTTTAATATACTCGATTCGAATTCAATTTATTTAACTTCAACTCTACTTTAACTTGGCTCGATTTAACTCGATCTCGATAATATATTTTAGTGAATTTAAATGATTGGACCAGTTAATGTATGATTTACTCTTTTTTTCAAGGGGTCCGGTCTGTGGCAAACGGTTGCCACAGACCCCTTATTTGGCATACTATTTCAGAGCCGTTGGATCGTTGATTCAACGGCTCTGATTTAAAAAAAAAATTCGCACCGTACCGCATAAATTTTATGCGGTACGGAGTAATTACCGCTAATTATGAGTGTCCCTGGCGGGGCCTTGCAACCCAAATTCACCAATTATGAGTGCCCCTGGCGGGGCCTTGCAACCCAAATTCACCAATTATGAGTGCCCTTGGCGGGGCCTTGCAACCTCATTTGCAACTTCCAGTTTTCAAATTTCTGATTTCAAGTTCCATTCGTCAGATGTCATTTTCGACCTCTTTTTTGGACTCTGATATATATATATATATATATATATATATAGGCTCCAGAGAGAACACCCTTAAAAAGAGAACGAGAGAACACATCATCTAACCATTGAATCTATTAGATCTAATGGTCCCGTCAACAACACCCAATACAAAAAAGTCTTATAATTCTACCCTCTATCCATTCATTAAAAAAAATATAAAAAAAAAATTTGAAAAAAATAATAATGATGATGATGTCACTGTGACGTCACAACAGGTTTTTTAATTTTTTAAAAAAAAATTTTTTAATTTTTTTTTTTTATGAATGGATAGAGACTAGAATTATAAGACTTTTTTGTATTGGGTGCCCCTGGCGGGGCCATTAGATTTAATAGATTCAATGGTTAGATGATGTGTTCTCTCGTTCTCTTTTTAAGGGTGTTCTCTCTAGAACCTTGGCCATATATATATATATATATATATATATATATCAGAGTCCAAAAAAGAGGTCGAAAATGACATCTGAACCCCAGAACATGAAATCAGAAATTTGAAAACTGGAAGTTGCAAATGAGGTTGCAAAAGTTGCAATTGAGGAAGGTAGTATTTTTGGAATTTTGAAAACATAAAAGTATAATGAGGTAGTATTTTTAAAAAAATGATTTTATAGAAGTGAAAAGATAGTTGGGTGGTAGTAAAATTGGAAATAATTATTAAAATCTTATTTATTTATGTAAATATCCCTAAATTTAATCTCAATTAATTAATAACCTTTATAAATTAATAAAATTCATCGATTTCAACTATATTAATTTATAGAAATTTTAGTGATATTAATTTATAGAGATTTTACTGTGTGAGAAGTTGAAAAAGGATAATACCCAACTACATGAAGAAAATATTTTTTTAAAAATAAAGAAAAAAAGCAAGGAGACGTGTTAACACTATGCTTTAGTTTTTTTTAAAAAAATTTGGTCAATACATTAGTTTTAATATTACGAGCTTATCTTTCTATATATAATAGGACAACAGGTACTTGTCAAACCTGCATCCTGAGCAAATAAATTAGTTCCGAACCTAACTCCGAACCTAACTCAATTATAATATTAAAAAAATATTGTTGTTCCAAGGAATTGAACCTATGACCTCTAATAATGAAACTAAGCTCACCAACCAATTTAGCTAGATGAACATTTATACTTACAATGGAATTCATTAACTACATACACAAATACGTTTTGGGTTATATTATGTTTAATATATTAAACTATTCATTTAAGATAAGATTACTTATATTACAACTTCTGCACATTGTTTTTTATATTATAGACCTACCCAACTAAATAAATTTTATAGAAAATTTTCTTATATTTTTAAAATGGAGAAAATAGTATTTATTTTGAGATAAATTGTTTTGTTCATAATCTCATATTTGAAATGCATAGATAAAATAATTATTCTTTGAGATCAAATATTTTTGGGAAATTCTCAATGGTACCACTGTACTTTTGGCTTTTGCCAGTGGTACCATTACATTTTTGACTCCTCTTAACAGTACCCTTAACAAATTGACTTTCTACCAGAAATACCATTATGTTAGAAAATGCTATAAAAACGTTAAGTAGGGTAAAAAGAACATGGTACCACTAGCAAAAACCAAAATCACGGTGGTACCATTGAGAATTTCCTTAAAATATATTTGAAGAATACTGGTTGACCTCAAACCTGTTGAAAAAATATAAGAACAATCTTGGCCATACGCTACAGTATGCAATAAGAAATTAGGTTGAATATTGGCCGCAAACCCTACTTAACGTTTCTATAACGTTTTTCAAATATAATGGTATTTCTTTTAAAAAGTCAATTTGTTAAGGGTACCATTTAGAGGAGTCAAAAAAGTAATGATAGCACTGGCAAAAGCCAAAAATACAGTGGTAATGTG
This sequence comes from Kitagawia praeruptora, assembly GCA_037693485.1. NCBI lineage: Eukaryota > Viridiplantae > Streptophyta > Magnoliopsida > Apiales > Apiaceae > Kitagawia > Kitagawia praeruptora. Next base: position 159,739,724 of record CM075344.1, on the reverse strand, counting down.
GTACCATTGAGAATTTCCCAATATTTTTTTAACAACACCACATATGAAGTGCTCGTGGTTAATTTTGTTGTGAAATTTAATAAAAAATGAACTAAATTAAAATTGGTTGGTCAAATTAGAATCAATTAAACTACAGGCATACTAAAAATATGAATTTTAAGAAAATTTATAAAAAAAATATACAAATACGATTTGGATTACATATTATTGGTTAATAATTATATATAATATATAGTTTATTTATAAGACTGTATGATATACAAAATATAGCAATTTAATTAGCGAAATAAGAAAGATGTGAAGTTTTGAAAGGAAATTTGAAACATTTATATGTATATGTGTGTGTGTGTGTGTGAGAGAGAGAGAGAGATTTGTACTCCATGTCGGTTATCAGTTTAAATAACTAAATAAAATATATCATTGAGTTATGAGACGATACAATAATTAAGATTATGTATATAATGTTATATAACAGTGTATCTTCTTCTATATATAATAGGAGAACAAAGGAGTACCTCAGAATTTAACTTAATAAGTAAGATCTTGTATGTTACAATAATTAAGGTCTTGTAATCTTTAAATGTATTGTAAAATGTCTAAAATTTTAAACATGAAAGCATTCAATTATTTGTTGCATAGTTATTTTCTTTTAAATGCTTGCAAAGACCTATTTGCCTATTGAAGGTCGAGGAAGAAGTTGTTTTGGCATCAGAAGCCACAACGGTATTCACCCATACTTTTGGTTATCGTGCATTCCTTACATACAAGTTCCGAATTTGTCTCATATATTTCTAATGTATAAAAATATCATCAAATTAGTCAAATAATACACATTTTCGCGATGTTCAACAATACTAGAAATGGCCCGTGCCTCGCACGGGCTATTATGCTAGTTTGAGAAAACCAAGAAATAAGAATTAGACATGTTATCCCTCGTACATTAATGCACCAGTGTTATAAAAAATGTTCGATTTTTCAAAGATAATCGATAAATTACCGTTTTATCGTTAAAAAATATTTAATGAATTTGATTTTTAAAATCCGATTTATCGTTGTGAATTATTTTAAAATGTATTTATATTATAAATTAGATTAATATATTTAATATAATTAAAATATTAAAAATTTATCCGATTTTTGTTCCGATTTATCATTTTGATTAATTCCTAATTTATCGATAAATCGCTATTAGATACCGAAACCAATTTGTTTTGATTTTCGAAATATGCAACATGCACCTATTAATATACTCCCCCTATCCCAGCTGGTTCTTTACAGACGGTTGGGACATGGAGACCAAGGAATATAATTTAAATAGTGGATGTAATAGTGTAATAGTGGGTGTAATAGTGATTTTATTGTTAAACTAAGTAAAGTAGTGGGTGTAATAGTGTAAAGTATTGAAAAAGTAGAGTGAAGTAGTGGATTAGTGGGTGTAATAGTGTAAAGTGTTGAAAAAGTAGAGTGAATTAATGAATGTAATAATATATTTTATTGTTTAAAGTTACTATTTTTGGTAATGTAAAGAAATGGACGTGACGTCCCAAAATAGTAACAGTAAATAAACTGTTAGGACGAATGAAGTTTGGTTTTGGGTGAGATACCAAACTACCCACCAAATAAATCCATCTGCCCAAAATGCCTACACGCGCTCAGCTCCGCCCTTTTTACCCACGGTATACGCATCTTGGAGATGCGTATACTGTCCACGCATTTACACATTGCGTAGTCTTTGTAAATCAGCAAACGACCCATTTGAACAGTGCGATGAATACGCATCTTGAAGATGCGTAGGCCCAAATACGCATTCCCAACATGCGTCTTCCATACCACTGTTCATCGTCTTCTCTCCGCGGCGCCGGTTACATTTTTCGGTGAAAACATCGAACGATCCTACCACCCTTCCCAGCAATATTTGGCTAGCATATTATACACCAAAACGATCGTTATCTTCTCCTCTACAAGCCTATAATCCTCGTTTTTTGTATGTTTCGTCGGATTGTAAAGGCCCAAATCGAGATTATTTTCCGTTCGTGTTTTCCGATCTCGACGTACACGCCCCTGCGGGGCCAAAACGCAACAGATCAATGGGGGAAAATGGAGAGGGATGTATGGGCTTGATTGTGGTGCCCTCAAAATCAATGGTGATAGTCGGAATATGGAGAACGGAGGGGAGAGAACGGAGGAGCGATTTTGTGGAGGAGAGAACGCCGGTTGCGTTTTGCAAAAAATGACGTCATATGACGTCATTACGCATTTGCAACATGCGTGACACCCAATACGCAATTGAAGAATGCGTATCCATGACTACGCATATGAGGAATGCGCAGACCGTGGTCAAAAAGGGCGGACTCTCCCGTGATGATTCTGAAGACAAAGGTGATGGGAGGAGAAGACATCACAGGAGAGATAAGGGTGATGAAGACAAGAAGAAAAAGGGAGACAAGGATAAAAAGGATGATGATGACCAAGGTAAAACATATGTGAGAAAGAGTGGAAGACAGCAAGCCTTAGGCAATGCTAGCAGTAATCTCACCACAACACAAGACTCTAAGTCTAGGGTGAATACTGTTAGTAGTGACCTAGCAAAATCTACATCTATGGCCTCTGCAACTGTCTTACCATCTCAAGAAAAGAAGAAGATTCAAGTCAAGAAACCATGTGTATGTTTCAGAAAGCAATCTGCTAATGGAATACTACTATGGTCTACCAACCAAGGTCAAAGATTTCTGCCAAGCAACCATGTCAAGAGGATAAAATTTAAACATGCTGCAAGGAGAGTGAAGCTATCCAAATCTAGAGCCCTAACAATCATTCCAGGATTAAAGCTCCAGCCACTTGATGAAGACTTTGATGAAGAGCAACTGCTATTTCTAAGAGCTCAAAAGATATGCTATGCTGCAATTGTGGATGATCACCTTGTAATCAAGTACACTGATGGGAAAGAAATGAAATTCAAACAAGGGGGTTGTCAACATTGGGGTAAATTGTATGAGATAGAAAGAATCATTGCATTGCTGGATTCTAAGGACAAGGTGGAGAAAGTATGGAAGCTGGAATTGATTGACTTTGTGAAAATGAAGAAAGATTATGCTGAGAAGATAAGAAAGGGCTGCTATGAGAAATGGTTAGAAAGGGAGAAAGAAATTGATAGACTGGAGATTGAAGCAGAAAAGCTAAGGGCAAAGGGATTGTGTAGAGTTCAGTTTGATCCCTATGTGGTGAAGTATAGGAGGAGAAATGGAGACAATGTCAATATAAGAATGAACCTACTCAGTCACTATCCTGCCAACATTCTGAAGCCAGTGCTTGAAGATTTCAAAAACTCTATTATGATTGAAGAATTGGATGCTATGACAGAAATCATGAGAGCAGTAGATGAGATTGCAAGAAAGGAGAAAGAAAGGAAACAGAAAGCATATGATGATCTACAAGCCAAAGCAATGGAGATGCAATCAAAAGAAAATGGCTAGTACCTCATCATACTGTAAGAGTATTTATCTTGTAATTTCATTTATGTGTTCAATCAAAATACATACCTGTACTTTTAAAGTTTTATCTTTAATGTATGTTAGGCTTGTTATCAGACATGAAATTGTGACTAAGGGTCTCACTCACAATTTGGGGGAGATTGTTAGTTACAGAGGCATGCCTGTATACATCTAATAACAAGCCTAATTGTTTGTAATGCTTTGCATTACTTACATGACCTCTTAACTGAGGGAACCTCTAGTTGTAGAGTTTCTGTTTGTATTGTACTTGTAATAGGCATCAAATCCTAGTTGTGTAACTGTACAAATAGAGTCTAGAATAATGCTTGAAAGAAGTTCCATGGTTCATGCCTCAAGCAAGGAGTTAAAGACTGCCAAATAATCACAGTTGGGATTTGAAGAAATGAAGAATTTGCCTAAGTACCAATTCGAGAAGTATATTTGTCTATTCGAGAAGTCCAGCATTCGAGAAGTCAGAGATTCGATATCTCAAGACACTATTCGATATCTCTGAATACATTGTTCGATATCTCATTCGATATCTCAGGGATTCGATATGTCTACTACTCTATTCGAGATCTCAAGAAGTCAACAAGTCAAGATGGTATTCGAGTTCTCAAAGAGTCAACAAGTCAAAGTTCCATTCGATATCTCAAAGACTCAGAAAGCTATTCGACAACTCAAGGATTCGATAAGTCAAATGCTCTATTCGACAACTCAAGGAATCCTGATGGAAAAGAGCTATTCGAGAAGTGGTTCGATATGTCACTATAACAGTATTCGAGAACTCAGAGTTATCGATCAAGTCAATTCTAGTTCTCGAATCACTTACTTAGTCACTTCTCGAATACATTCTTGGAGACAAAATACTGAAGAAATTGTACAAGTCAGAAACCTGCAACAAGCCAATGCACTTTATGGACCACAACCTGTAACGTGCTCTGGAAAGCCTACAAGGAAGCTTGGAGAGATATAGAAGAGACAAGGAGCTAAAGAAGTGGATCTAAACAGGCTTTGCAAAGTCAAATCTGTAACCGTTTGGACGCTTACTCAAAAAGGATAGACAGACTAGAAAGTAATTTGTTTAGCTACCTTATTTGTAGTAAGCAGGCTGTATCCATGTTCTATAAGGACACAGCCTCACTTCATAACTTAGTAACTTTTGTGAGTCTAGTTTTTCATACACAGTAAGCTATATCTCTCTGAGAAAAACGAAGCTGAGAATACTACCATTTGTATTCACAGATTGTAGCAACCTTTATCTAATATACATTAGATTAAAGTGATATTGCGTGTTGTGTTGTTTATTTATCCGCACCTTAATTTCTGCACACACAGGCACTTATCTGCTACATAGACTCAATCAAGAAAAGTTCAAGAATCCATTCACCCCCCCTCTGTATTCTTTTACCGTGTTCAATACTCAACAAGTGGTATCAGAGAGGGCTGTTTATTCAAAAACAGAGAAACGATCATGAGTTCGAATACACCAAAGACTACAGGAACGGTGAAGGTCCCTAAGTTTGATAAAGAAAACTTCAACCTCTGGAAGATAAAGATGATGTTGTTCATCAAAGCCTCTCATCCCTTGTATCCTGAGATTCTCAAGAATGGTCCTTTTGTTCCACAACAAGAGATACCAGAGAAGACTGTTGGAACCATAACAATCCCTAGAACTTATGAGGCCAAGGATCCATCAAAGTGGACAGAGTCAGAAAGGGAGAAGGTTGCTCTTGACAGTCACCTCATGTTGCTCATCATTGATTCCATGGATATGTCAATGTTTGCAAACATTGCATCATGCACGTCTGCTAAAGAGATGTGGGATCACATTGAGGTGTTGTGTGAAGGGACTGATGAGGTTAAAGAAAACAGGAAACAGATATTGGTCACACAGTATGAAGCTTTCATGGCACAGCCCAAAGAAAGCATCACTGAAATGTTTGAAAGGTTTCACAAGCTAGTTACTGAGTTGCAGATGAATGGAAAGGTTTACAGCACCAAGGAGTTAAATATGAAATTTCTGTTGTCTTCACCAAATCATCTGGAGCAAAGAGTCATTTCCCTTAGAGAGAGAGATTTGAACAAAGTCACCTATGATGTACTCTATGGAGTCCTAAAGACTCATGAACTTGAGTTGCTTCAGAAGAGGGCTATCCAAGCAAACCAAGGTAGGATGATAAACACATCATGTGCCTTGATTGTCAACAAATCCATCCTGGACCTAGAAGCATCTACAAGCCAACTAAGGATAGAGGAGGTGGCAGATGATGAAGAAACTGAAGCTGGGGTGAGTGAACCTGTTGAGGAAAAGGAGGAAGAAGAAGAGGAGTTTTACACTCTGGAAGAACTTGATGGGATGGAAAATACTTCATATGCTTTCATGGCCAGAAAATTTCCAAACATCAGATTTAAAAGAAATCAACCCTTCAAACCCAAAACTCAAAACCATTCAGCCAACAAGAACAAGGCACCTGTGAAACCAAACAGAAATAAGTTCAAAACCGGTTATGTGGATAGGTCATCTGTAAGGTGTTATAGATGCAATGACCTAGGGCATTTTGCCAGTGAATGCAAGAAGCCTAAAAAGAAGGATAGAGATTATCTTGAGCTAGAAGCTAAGTATGAGGCCCTTCTGAAAAAGCAGACACATGGTAAGGCCTACATAGCTGAAGGGAAGTGTTGGGATGATTCTGAGAGTGATGAAGAGGAACAAGAATTCTGCAATTATGCCTTGATGGCCAACTCCAAGGATGACTCATCTTCATCTGATTCTCAGGTACCATCTCTCACTACTATAGACATGTCTGTTTCTGAATACAAATCCATGATTGAACAATTATCTGTTGAAATGTTTAATATTCATACTAGTATGACTGCTGCTAATGAGGAGATTGCTAAACTGTCTACTAGAAATGAAGTATTAACCAAAAAGAATGAGGAACTTGAGCTAACTGCTATGCAAGTAGAAAACCTTAAGAAAGAAGTTGAATATTTGGAGAACAAGGTTCTATGTGCTAGTCAAGTAGAGAAGGCTCTCAGGGATGAATTAGCTGAGAATGAATTCAAACTTAAAACTTTCAAGAAATCATCTGGTTTAGTGCAATCCTACTGTGAGAAAATTGAAGCTAAACCCAAAGCAGCTATTGGACTTGACTATGACTCTCTCAAACAAAGGAAAGGCTATGCTGTCATTGAAGAGGACATAGCTGTTCATGAGAAAGTGCCTCATATTTTGAGAAAAACTGAAAATCCAATTTTTAAGGAATCAACATTTGAAATTGATGAGGATGCATTACTCATCAAGCAAATGTTGAATGATGAGGATGAGGCACAATCTAGTGAACAGCAAGCATCCTCTAAGGGTGAGAGTGTCAAGTCAAAGACCAAGAAGCCAGTAGTTGATAGACCAAGACCTAAGAAGTTTGTTAAGTTTGTCTCAGCTGGGAAGAGTGAATCAGAAAAGGAAGTGACTAAAAGGAAACAGAACAGAAATGGCAAGTTAGGGATTAACAAGGATAACAACTATGCTTATATGCCTAATGCCCCTAGGAAAACTTGTCAGAACTGTTTCAGTACCAATCATCTAACTCATGCATGCAAGAAACCTGTTGGTAGTGTGTCTAAACCTTTCTATGATTGTTCTGTGCCTCTAAGACATAGAGATGCACCCTTCTGTGATAAATTTGACTGTATGCCATGCAATATGAATGTTATGACTAGTTGTTTTAATTTAAGAAGACAGTTCATTGATGGTTGTATCAGTCACAATTCTCACACACACTACACAAGGTCAAAGTCTTCAAGTCCTCCTAAAGCTAGGAAGGTACCTTTGTCACCTAAGTCTGAAACCTCAGGTTCTAAGACTTCCAACAGTGACAAGAAGACTGACACTAAGAAAGTTAACAAGCATGTTGTTTATGATAAAACTGTCTCTAAGTCACATGGACCCAAACTTGTTTGGGTACCAAAGGAAAAGTAATACCTTTGTGTTTGCAGGGCAAAGAAAGTGAGAAGAAGGTCATGTGGATTTTGGACAGTGGATGCTCAAATCATATGACTGGTGATATGGCCCTGCTATCACAGTATGAGGAAAAGGCTGGCCCAATGGTTGCTTTTGGAGATGACAGCATGGGTAACACATTGGGATATGGCAAGCTGAAAGTTGGAAATGTCATCATTGAAGATGTAGCACTGGTCAAGGGGCTCAAGCATAATCTGTTAAGTGTTGGTCAGTTTACTGATAGAGGATTCAAAGTGAATTTTGACAAAGATGAATGTTTGATCACCCACAAGAAGACTGGTGATTTTGCTCTATCTGGAGTAAGGAAGGGAAGCCTGTTTGTAGCCAATATGGACTCTGCAAACAAGGACAAAATTTGTTGCTTTTACTCAAAAGCATCAAATGAAGATTGTTGGCTGTGGCACAAGAAACTATCACACCTGAACTTTAAGGCCATTAATTCTCTAGTTAAAAGAGAGTTAGTGAGAGGCATGCCCACACTTGAATTCTGCCAAGAAGGAGTGTGTGAGGCTTGTCAAAAAGGAAAAATGAAGAGATCAAGCCACAAGTCAAAGACAGTGACATCTGTAACCAAGCCACTACAACTTATCCATATGGATTTGTTTGGGCCTGTTAACATAATGTCACTTGGAAGAAAGAAGTATGCCCTGGTAATGGTTGATGATTTTTCAAGGTATACATGGGTAGAATTTCTGGCATCAAAAGATGAGGCTCCACAAGTAATCATTGAGCATATAAAGAAAGTTGACAAGGAAGCAAAGGCAAACGATGCAAGTGTGATTGCATTGAGGAGTGATAATGGAACAGAGTTCAGAAATGCCACACTTGAAGCATTCTGCAAAGAGAATGGCATTTCTCAGCAATTCTCAGCTCCAAGGACTCCACAACAAAATGGAGTTGTTGAGAGAAAGAATAGAACTCTAATTGAGGCTGCTAGAACAATGTTACTTGATGCAAAAGTGCCCACATGTTTTTGGGCTGAGGCTGTGAGCACTGCATGCTATATTCAGAACAGAACCCTCATCAACAAAAACACTGGAAAGACTCCTTACAACTTGATGACTGGAAAGAAGCCTACACTGAAGTATATTCATACTTTTGGAAGCAAATGCTTTGTACTTAAGGACAATTCTGAATATGTTGGAAAGTTTGATGCAAAAGCATTTGAAGGAATTTTTCTTGGCTATTCTATGGAAAGAATTGCATACAAAGTTTATGTCATCAGTCAAAAGAAAGTTATGGAAAGCACAGATGTAACATTTGATGACAGCAAACTACCTGGACTAGAAGAAGCCAATGATGAAGACAAAGATCCATTGAAGTTTGATAATCTAGATGATTCTGATGAAGAGACTGAAACTAGAGTTGAAACTCAAGTTCAACAAACTCAAGTGAATAATGATACAAGAGAAGAATCTGTGCCAATCAATAGTGAAGAAACAAGCATCCAAGACACACCTGTGAGTAATGGCAACTTCACAGGGGGAGGAAATGAGGATGATCATGATGAGGATGATGAAGCAACATCAAGGATGAGAAATCAGGCTGAACACTCAAGGAAATGGGATAGATCACACACTGCAGAGCAAATCATTGGAGATCCTAATGCAGGAGTAAGGACTAGGAGAGCAACTCAAAATGAGTGCCTCTATGGATGTTTTCTATCACAAGTTGAGCCTAAGAAACTTGATGATGCATTGTTGGATCCAGATTGGATTATTGCCATGCAAGAGGAGCTGAATCAATTTGAAAGGAACAAAGTATGGGAACTTGTGCCTGCACCAAAGAATAGAACCATTGTTGGAACAAAATGGGTTCTGAAGAATAAGATGGATGAAGATGGTGTAATAATAAGAAACAAAGCAAGGCTGGTTGCAAAAGGATACTCTCAACAGGAAGGCATTGATTATGATGAGACATTTGCCCCTGTTGCTAGATTGGAAGCCATTAGAATATTCTTGGCATTTGCTGCCCATTCAAACTTTAAAGTTTATCAAATGGATGTCAAGAGTGCATTTCTAAATGGAGAGTTGGAAGAAGAGGTTTATGTGCAACAACCACCTGGCTTTGAGGATCCACATTTCCCAGAATTTGTCTACAGATTGCTTAAGGCACTGTATGGACTTAAGCAAGCTCCAAGAGCATGGTATGATACTCTATCACAATTTCTTCTTGAAAATCAATTCACTCGAGGCACATTGGACAAGACACTGTTTTACAAGAAGCATGGTGATGATATGATCCTAGTTCAAATCTATGTGGATGATATCATTTTTGGTTCTACAAATGAGAAACTGTGTGAGAAATTCTCTAAACTCATGCAGAGCAGATATGAGATGAGTATGATGGGAGAGTTGACATTCTTTCTAGGGTTGCAAGTCAGTCAAAGGAAGGATGGTATCTTTATCAGTCAAACCAAGTACATCAAGGATTTATTGAAGAAGTTTGACTTGGAAGATTGTTCACCTGCCAAGACACCCATGGCCACTGCCACTAAATTGGATGAAGATGCTAAAGGCAAGAGAGTAGATATCTCAGTCTACAGAGGCATGGTTGGTTCTCTACTCTACCTCACTGCAAGTAGGCCAGACATCATGTTTGCTACATGCTTGTGTGCAAGGTTTCAATCAAATCCAAAGGAATCACATTTGATTGCAATAAAAAGGATCTTTAGATATCTGAAGGGCACTCCTAACTTGGGATTATGGTATCCTAAGGACACAGGGTTCAATCTGGTTGGCTACTCTGATGCTGATTATGCTGGATGCAGAGTGGATAGGAAAAGCACCTCAGGAAGCTGCCAGTTTCTTGGACAAAGGTTAGTTTCTTGGTATAGCAAGAAGCAACAATCTGTGTCAACTTCTACAGCTGAGGCTGAATACATAGCTGCTGGAAGTTGCTGTGCTCAAGTGCTTTGGATTAGAAATCAACTTAGAGATTATGGACTTGTGTTGGAAAGAATTCCAATCATGTGTGACAACACAAGTGCAATCTCTATAGTTGCCAATCCTGTCAATCATTCTAGAACAAAGCACATTGACATCAGATATCATTTCATAAGAGAACATGCAACTAATGGAACCATTGAGTTGCATTATGTCTCTACAGATAAACAACTAGCTGATATATTCACTAAGCCATTAGATGAAGCCACCTTCACAAGGTTGGTAAGTGAGATTGGAATGCTGAATTCTTCAGATTCTGGCTAAGTGAATACATCATCTAGATTGTTGCAGCAGTAAACACTTACTTTATCTAAATTCTCAATATTTTTGGAGTAAGTGTTGGCTGAAATATGATTTATAAATATTTCAAATCTGTTGCATATGTTGAAAATCATATTTTTATTAACTTAAAATTTCTATGAAATTTTGAGAAAATCACTATTTGATTTGCTAGAATATTTTTCAATGAATATGTCTGGTAGATTTTAAAAAGATAGTGAAAATCAAATTTTTATGAGTGATGGGTATAGTTCGATAAGTCAGACTTCTCGAATGATTCACTATTCGACATCTCTAATAAGTCTCATTAGAGTACTCTTGAGTTCTCGAATAGAGTCTTTCTGAGATATCGAATAGAGGAATTATTGACTTCTCGAATATAGTAACTAAGTTCTCGAATGACTGAGTTCTCGAACACTATATTTGAGTTCTCGAATCATTTGAAAAGGCTGAATTCTCGCTGAATTTTAACCGATTTTGGATTTTTATCTAAAAATTTAATTCACTCATAAAAACACATTTTATTTAATTTAGAATTATTTCTAAGTTAGATAACTGCCAGCTGTGAGTTTCTATCTGCTTGAGTTATCGATTAAGCCATTCTTGACTTCTCGAATAGTTGTTTTCTACTTCTCGAATGCCTAACTTGTCGATACAAAACAGTCTGCTAATCGACAATTCAAGTACTTCATACTTATACAATCTCACATCTATTCGATTCATTTCATTCGATTTCTCAAGCATCTACACTGTCTAAACCCCTGAAACCCTAGCTACGAAAAGCCAAATTTCTTCTTCAACCTTCAATTTCTTTTCTCTCTTCTACACAAATGGCAACAGTAAAGTTCAACACCAACTTCATCGCTCTCACTAGTGATGTTGAAGCACCCAATGCCAATTTCAAGTGCTTTGTGAAATGGATGGCTGAGTCGTATATCAAGGATGCACTCTCTGCCAACCCAACTCTATATCTAGATATTCTGGAACAATTCTGGAGTACTGCTATTGTGGAGGTTGTAGCCCTGGAAAACGCAATCACTTCATATGTCATCTACTGCAAGGTTCAAGATAAGGAAATCACTATCACTACTGCAGACATGAACCAAGCACTAGGCCTACAACAAGAGTCATTTGACAGACTGGCCACTAATGCAGAGTTGGAGGAATTCTTTGAGTTCATAAACTACTCAGATGGGATTAACCTTGGAAAGCTAAACAGAAAGAATCTGAGAAAGGAGTGGAGTTATGTGTTTGCAACTCTTCTCCAAGTCTTCACTGCCAGGAAATCAAGCTTTGACCAAATCAGTGCACCTGTGCAGCAAATTGGATATGCTTTGGCCTATGGAAAGAAGATAGATGTTGGCCAAATCATACTTCAAGAATTATATGGGAGACTTGGTAAGAACACAACCAAGAGAGGTACTGATATTTTCTTCCCTCGCTTTATTCAATCTGTACTTAATTATAAAAATGCTTCATTGATTGAATTGCCTGGGATTGATAAAAATAAAATAGGCTATCCTAAGTCCATGACCAAACTCATTTTTGGTAACTTGGAAACTAGGAATGATGTGGATGTAAGACTGAACATAACTCCCCATATGGAGAGTTTGTTTAAGACTTACCCCCACAACATGCCAACATTTGATGCAAAATCTAAGTTAGCACAGCCCAAGCAAGTAGAACAAAATGCTAACCCAGGGCCTGCTAACCAACCCTCTCAACCAAACACTCTACCTCTTACTGAGCCAACTGCATCATCCTCTCAAAAGGGTGATGTTAGTAAAAAGAAGAGAAAGGAAGTAATGTCTGCACCTTTAAATATCTTGTCTGAAGCAGCATTAGCTGTTGAATTAGGTCTAGGAAGTGAGGAACCTGAGTCACCCTTACACAGAACAAAGAAGAAGAAAACTAAGACCACCTCTTCAGTCACACAAATGGCTGAAGTTGTAAAATCAGGGGCACACAGCTCACTAGGTGTATCCTCTCAACAGGGTGCACCTATAGAATCAAGCATCCTCCCCAATGCACCTTCTTGTATAGAGTCAGCACATGGGAGTGATAAGGCTGGCACAACACTGAGTGGAGAGCACATCACTTTTGAAACTCCCTCTATCTCTCAGGGGGAGTTGCCAAAATCTACTCTAAAACACACTTCTCTTCCAGAATCTATCTCTGAAATTTCTTTGGAACCTGCAACTCAGGCAACTGAGATGCAAGGTATTGATCATCAAGAATTCTTTTCTCTTGATGAGCCAATAATTTCAAGTGACTTAGTGCATGACACTTTGTTCACCACTCAGAACCCACATTTAGATGGTGAGGGAATGCATGCTGAGGCATATCCTAATGACACCATCACAAACACAGAGGTTCCCCTAGTTTTTACTAGAGACTCTGTGCCTGTGTCAACTGCTGGTGTAATTCATCCCACTTCTGTGGTGACACCAGTGGTAGAGTCAATCCATCCGGTTACAGAAGTTGCATCTGTAACTGAGGAGACTAGCTTGCCTAGCTCTAGCTCTGACTTCATGTCAACATGGCTGAAGCCTGTGCAACATGACAGTGCTTCAGGATCAGGGTCTGTTCCACAACAATTGACGGTTGAAGCACTTCAAAGCTTAATTGTGGATCAGATTCCTGAGTTCACAAAGATTGCTCAGCACCTTCTCACTGCAGACATGCCCAATCCAGACTATGAGGCTATTCTGTTATGCCATAGGGATGATGTGGAAGTGCAGAAGTCAAAGATCATTGATGATGCTGAGAGAGATGGCAACATAGATGCCTGGTTGCAAGGAAAATATGATATTACTCTCGATGAAGCACTTCAGTATCTCAGGGAGGAATACATCACTTCACTGGGCTCCAATGCAAAATCCCTGTCACCTGGTGAAGTGTATGAAGCTGTAAATGACTCCTACAAGGGTTTCCTCAAGGCTGCACACTATCTTGGCAAGGGAGTCAAAACTGAAGTCAACAGGGTGTGTGATAAGACAGCCACTTCAGTAGCAGAAGTCAAGAGGGCCTTTGATGCTAAATTTCCTCAATTGGACAGTGTGTTCAAGGACATCAAACACTGCAACTCTACCTGCACTCAGGTGGACAATGGGCTGGCTGTGCTAAAAGATGCTGTCACAGGTCTGGGGCATAAATTTCAGAATCTATCTGACCAGACTACAGATGCCAATGCCATGCTGAGGATAATGTTCAAAAATCTTTATGGAGATAGACTAGTGACTGATGTCCCTGTGCATGAATTGTCTAAATATGAAGTGAAGAGACTTCAGGACCAATCTTTATCTGGCTTCAAGGCCAATGAGTTATTCACTAAGGTCAACACTCTTGAACAGGAGGTAGCTACTCTCACCAAGACCAATGCTCATCTCACAGAAAAGGTTGCATTGCTAAATGATCAGTTGGACACTCAAGCATCCACCACAGCTGATGTCCTTCTGCATCAACAATCCATGTTAGCTGCAATGATGAAGCATATGGGTCTCCCTCTACCTGATGAATCTTCACTCCCAAAGGACATTTCTACAGCCTCTGTGCCTGACAACAAGCCTAAGGGGGAGAAGAAGGCTAGGAACTCAAATTCAAAGGGGGAGACAAAGGGAGAGAAAGGCATATTAATCAAAGAGGGTGGTCAACAAAGGGCTTCTAAGTCTCTAGCAAATGTGCCTGGCAAGGGAAAAGCCAAAGTAGATGAGCCTCCATCTATCTTGCCAGTTGTCACCCTACCAACTGTGCACATCACTACTCCTGGAGGACAAAAGCAATCCATAACTACCACAGTGGTTGCAGGGAGTATGCCTTCTGACAAACCTCAAATCTCTATATCTGAGAGTGCCAAGCCTGTAGAAGTCAAAGTTGTTACTGAGGCCAAGCTACAAGAAGTTGCTAACTCCAATGACTATCATGATAAAGCCTTCTTGGAGTTTCTGAAAGCCATAAGGGAACAGGTTGGTGACACTCAGTTTTATCTGAGGGAGGTGAAGAAGCAGATAGACTACATCACTGTCATCCCCAAGAAAGTCAACAATATATGGGTCAAGGAGATAGTGATGGTTTCTAAACTAAAGATATGGCATCTAACATACCAGACTCTACAAGACCTAAAGCACTCAGAGATAGATGCCATACTTGAGATCATTGAGAAGAAAAATGAGAACAGCAAGAGTCTGTTTGATGATTTGAGGAATGGTCAACCTACAAGGCTACCAGAAGTGATCAAGAAGCCATGGACAATTATTTATCAGTCTGGTACCAGAATTGAAGATATCAAGCAATTGGTCATTCCTCATGATCTCACCTCCAGAAATCACAGACTGATCATTGCTATCATTGATCAATTACAGAAGAAGGTTGGAGCCAGAAATGCTGAAGAAATTGAGGCACTGCATATCCTCAGAACCTATATTGCAACTGGTGAAACTCTAGAGATGGCTCAACCTAGGAGAAATAAGGATGATGATTCTGAAGACAAAGGTGATGGGAGGAGAAGACATCACAGGAGAGATAAGGGTGATGAAGACAAGAAGAAAAAGGGAGACAAGGATAAAAAGGATGATGATGACCAAGGTAAAACATATGTGAGAAAGAGTGGAAGACAGCAAGCCTTAGGCAATGCTAGCAGTAATCTCACCACAACACAAGACTCTAAGTCTAGGGTGAATACTGTTAGTAGTGACCTAGCAAAATCTACATCTATGGCCTCTGCAACTGTCTTACCATCTCAAGAAAAGAAGAAGATTCAAGTCAAGAAACCCTGTGTATGTTTCAGAAAGCAATCTGCTAATGGAATACTACTATGGTCTACCAACCAAGGTCAAAGATTTCTGCCAAGCAACCATGTCAAGAGGATAAAATTTAAACATGCTGCAAGGAGAGTGAAGCTATCCAAATCTAGAGCCCTAACAATCATTCCAGGATTAAAGCTCCAGCCACTTGATGAAGACTTTGATGAAGAGCAACTGCTATTTCTAAGAGCTCAAAAGATATGCTATGCTGCAATTGTGGATGATCACCTTGTAATCAAGTACACTGATGGGAAAGAAATGAAATTCAAACAAGGGGGTTGTCAACATTGGGGTAAATTGTATGAGATAGAAAGAATCATTGCATTGCTGGATTCTAAGGACAAGGTGGAGAAAGTATGGAAGCTGGAATTGATTGACTTTGTGAAAATGAAGAAAGATTATGCTGAGAAGATAAGAAAGGGCTGCTATGAGAAATGGTTAGAAAGGGAGAAAGAAATTGATAGACTGGAGATTGAAGCAGAAAAGCTAAGGGCAAAGGGATTGTGTAGAGTTCAGTTTGATCCCTATGTGGTGAAGTATAGGAGGAGAAATGGAGACAATGTCAATATAAGAATGAACCTACTCAGTCACTATCCTGCCAGCATTCTGAAGCCAGTGCTTGAAGATTTCAAAAACTCTATTATGATTGAAGAATTGGATGCTATGACAGAAATCATGAGAGCAGTAGATGAGATTGCAAGAAAGGAGAAAGAAAGGAAACAGAAAGCATATGATGATCTACAAGCCAAAGCAATGGAGATGCAATCAAAAGAAAATGGCTAGTACCTCATCATACTGTAAGAGTATTTATCTTGTAATTTCATTTATGTGTTCAATCAAAATACATACCTGTACTTTTAAAGTTTTATCTTTAATGTATGTTAGGCTTGTTATCAGACATGAAATTGTGACTAAGGGTCTCACTCACAATTTGGGGGAGATTGTTAGTTACAGAGGCATGCCTGTATACATCTAATAACAAGCCTAATTGTTTGTAATGCTTTGCATTACTTACATGACCTCTTAACTGAGGGAACCTCTAGTTGTAGAGTTTCTGTTTGTATTGTACTTGTAATAGGCATCAAATCCTAGTTGTGTAACTGTACAAATAGAGTCTAGAATAATGCTTGAAAGAAGTTCCATGGTTCATGCCTCAAGCAAGGAGTTAAAGACTGCCAAATAATCACAGTTGGGATTTGAAGAAATGAAGAATTTGCCTAAGTACCAATTCGAGAAGTATATTTGTCTATTCGAGAAGTCCAGCATTCGAGAAGTCAGAGATTCGATATCTCAAGACACTATTCGATATCTCTGAATACACTGTTCGATATCTCATTCGATATCTCAGGGATTCGATATGTCTACTACTCTATTCGAGATCTCAAGAAGTCAACAAGTCAAGATGGTATTCGAGTTCTCAAAGAGTCAACAAGTCAAAGTTCCATTCGATATCTCAAAGACTCAGAAAGCTATTCGACAACTCAAGGATTCGATAAGTCAAATGCTCTATTCGACAACTCAAGGAATCCTGATGGAAAAGAGCTATTCGAGAAGTGGTTCGATATGTCACTATAACAGTATTCGAGAACTCAGAGTTATCGATCAAGTCAATTCTAGTTCTCGAATCACTTACTTAGTCACTTCTCGAATACATTCTTGGAGACAAAATACTGAAGAAATTGTACAAGTCAGAAACCTGCAACAAGCCAATGCACTTTATGGACCACAACCTGTAACGTGCTCTGGAAAGCCTACAAGGAAGCTTGGAGAGATATAGAAGAGACAAGGAGCTAAAGAAGTGGATCTAAACAGGCTTTGCAAAGTCAAATCTGTAACCGTTTGGACGCTTACTCAAAAAGGATAGACAGACTAGAAAGTAATTTGTTTAGCTACCTTATTTGTAGTAAGCAGGCTGTATCCATGTTCTATAAGGACACAGCCTCACTTCATAACTTAGTAACTTTTGTGAGTCTAGTTTTTCATACACAGTAAGCTATATCTCTCTGAGAAAAACGAAGCTGAGAATACTACCATTTGTATTCACAGATTGTAGCAACCTTTATCCAATATACATTAGATTAAAGTGATATTGCGTGTTGTGTTGTTTATTTATCCGCACCTTAATTTCTGCACACACAGGCACTTATCTGCTACATAGACTCAATCAAGAAAAGTTCAAGAATCCATTCACCCCCCCCTCTGTATTCTTTTACCGTGTTCAATACTCAACAAATATCTCTTGGGTCTTTTTTTTAACAATTAATACTTATGCAATTGACCCTCAATAATACACACACACACACCAGTCATATGCTCAGAGAACAACATTCACCATAATAAAAGTTTAGAGTTTAACAGTTACTACATCCCAGGCTCACACTTAAGTACATCGCTGAATAACACTTCGACATGAAGCATTTCAACAATCAAAGGTTTATTACATTCTTACACACTTTATTATACATAAGGCCCTCAAAACCCGTATGCCTCATCACTACCTCAGGAATCGATGCTAACGTGCTCTCAGAAAGTCGCCTTCCCCCTACCCTCTTGCGGGGCGTTCTGCGTAGAATCGGCATACCTAGCTGTATATAGATAAGTAGCAAGAGTGAGCTAAAATAGCTCAGCAAGATAATTTCTATCAACTAACAACAAAGGAAGATAATCATCATATATATATTTTAATAAACAATTTTTCAGATATTATGGAAGGAAACTTTATTTCCGTTCAGGACATATACTTTTCAATTATCTTTGTACGAAAAGAAATATATAATATTATGGCCTCAGTCTCACTTCTAATATCATGTAATAACTGGAAACCAATTATAGACTTTGAGAAAAATGACATTCCTATTTAATAATACATCATCCACTTCCTATTATACGAAAAGAAAGGTACAATAATATAATATCAATTGCTCTTCTATATTCAGGTAATAATTCACACTTCCTCTCAACATATTATCTCAAGATAGCATAGAAATTTGAACTATATCTCTCATTATAATCCTCCCATTTCCTTTTTACACAAAAATTTTATACCATAATATAAAATCAGTTTCTCTTCATCTGTAACAGTAATTCCATCTTTTCATATCATTTTTCTGTTTTCAGTATAAAAATCTGAAAACCATTTTTCAATTCTTTCCTTTAAAAAAAACGTTGGGGATTTCCACTATTGCCGAATACGTGAGGCACGATGATCAGTTGTCCTCCGTACCCGTCCCTTTTACTACCGGTAGACGGAGGTAGGTTCGCCACCATCCCCCAGGAGGAAAGGTTCACCACCATCCTCCCTCGGCAACTCTTGGGCCGGAATAAGATATTTAGTGCTGGACTGTGCCACTCCCACACAGCCTCTTACGTTTTCTGTTGCAATCCCCCTTTTTCAAATCATTTTTCCATTATCAAATACCATTTCACATTTTCCATTTCCATTCACATTTCCTTTCACATATATCGTTTCCATTTCCATTTATCATCACCTTTAAAAATATTTATGCCATAATACTTTGATTATGACTCAGACATCTCTTCTATATTCAATGAAATCAAATATGTTCTTGTATACATAAAGTATTCCATTTATTTTAGAAGTATTAAATAATTCTCAATAATATCTATCACAACATTTAGAAAGAATACTTTTAAAATAGTATTATAAATCATATAACCCTAGATAATAACTGATACTATTCCTTTATATCACTCTAGATAACAACTGATACCATTCCTTTATATCACTCTAGATAACAACTGATACCATTCTCTTTCATATCCCTTTTCCCATAAATCATATTCGCTCCATTCATAATCATATCCACATTCATATTTCATAATTCATATCCATTTCTCTTTAATTCCCACTATCAGAGAAAAATAATTCATAGCAATATAGCAACCATAGAATCATATACATATTCCATAAAATCATATCATTGTGAAGATAAGTAGTTTTACAAAGTAAGGATAGAAGAAATCTTGCCTCGATCTCTGTATCCTTGCAGTATAGCTCGTGGCTCTCCCAAAGTTTCTATAAACACAAAAAGGACCGTCGTTAGAACACTACATTCCTTTCTCACTTCACTCTTGTATAACAATACCCTTGACACTTTAATATGTTTAACGTATCACTATTACCCCAAAGGTTCAAGAACTTAGCCATTTATAAACTCAATCGAAGTTTCAGGGGTTTTCACCATTTCCCCTAACGACCACACTTAACTGTAAAAATTCTCAGAAAATATGGATTTTGAATTTTACCATAAGGCCAACTGGTAATGCCTCTTTTACTACCCTACTACCATATCCCAAAGTTTTATAATTTTTAAAAATGTCTAAGTATGGTAGTTATAGCCTCAAACTTAACACATTTACATTTTCTCGGTTTTCGAACGTCTTTCACTAAAACTGACTTTTCTCCTAAATCGTTCATCAGATTTTAACGCACTTTATATCAAAACGATCTATGAACCAAGCTCTATAATCTCATGGTCACTTGGGAGTCTGGACAGTAAGGTACCGTACGGGTATAGGGTCCAAAAACAGGGCAGTTTCCTGGTCTAATGGAAATCGGACATTATAACGGCTATATTTTCATACTTTCCAAAATCAAACTCCTCCAAATCAATCATCCACCTTATACACCATCACCTACACCATGTGGTCATCTTACCAACCATGGTTACAAGCACATACTCCTTCCATATTCAACTTTAATCACTTACAAACACATATAACATCATGATTTCATCACTTATAACTACTTAACCACTAATACCACCAATATTCATCATAAACTCAAGAAGGGTGAAGAGATTATACCTTCCTTGAAGCTTTAACAACACTTAATAATCCTTGGGATATCCTTAAACAACCTTGTACTAGCTTGAATCAACTAAAGAAACCATAAAAACAAAGTTAGTTTCTAAGGGTTACTATTCATCATCACTTTTGTAAAAATCATAACAAATAGAAAAATAAGAGTTTGGCTTTCAAATTTTTACCACATCTTGGCCTCTGTATAAGCTTTGATTTGAGCTATAGATCACCAAAAACAAAGCTTCCTAGCTATGGTTTTGAGCTCCATCTTTCCACTGGATAGAAACTGGACAGATTGGGTTGTCCAACTTTGAGCATAGATTTAGCTAGGCTATACTAATTGGATTCTCATGAAATTTGGGGCGAATAATACCCATGGAGTGGAGAGGTTGTGGTTCAAATTTGGTGATTTTATCATGTATAGAAATGGAGATATGAATTTCTCTTTGAGTTGTGTTCTGGTTTGGCAGTTTTGAAGAAAATGAGATGGAGAGCTTTTTCCTTTCTTTCTTTCACTTGTTCAACTAAGTTTTGATCAAATAATGTTGATAAGATCAGATGGGGTGGCTGAGTATGATCCTTGGGATTTGTGCAAGGTGTATCCAAGAAGTTTGATAGATATTTGTTTGGTTTTTGGTTTGTTTTTACCATCTTATCCTTGCATTTTCATAATTCTTCCACTCTTGCCCTTGCCCCTTGGCTTTCACCATAAGCCACTTAATTAAATCAATAAATCAACTCCTTGTTTTGTATTGGGCCGAAGTTTGGGCTTCGTTCAAATTTCTCTCGTCATTTGATTCATCGATTGATTTCTGCGATCGTCTCAGTGGTTTCTCCTTTGTAAATTCCTTGGATATATAATATCCTCTCCCACATCATATATTAGTGTGTTAAGGTGATTCTAATCCTCAAGTAGGTATTAGATCCAATATCCTTGGTATATTCTCTTTTTCTTAGAAGTTGCTCTCCCGGTTCTCAAGCATTCCCAAACTCGTTTAACAACCTAAATTCTCTTGGCATTTCCTTGACTTGATCACTCCTTGGTTTAATCTAATTTCACTAATTCCTCAATATATAATTTCCTTAAATATCTCCATGCTTCTTAATATCCAATAGAAGCTTATTCGAAATCAAAATCCTCAAAATCCATATTCAGGAATTTCTGAAATCTATCGTCATTTCGAGTCACTTATTTTCATTGTATAACACTAATATGGTTTCTGTTTACTCATTTTCTGTTTCTCTTATAGAGTACCTACATACCATTTCCATAAATCCTCAAAATTTACTATTCATTTGATCACTGTAGCATTGCTAAAGTTAGGGGATCTTACATGGAAGTAATATATAAAAATTATGTTGACTTCAGAAACTCCGTAGCATTGATACATAGATGCTCTGTTATAGAAATCGGCCGATTTTTGAAAAATCGTCGATAAATCGGTCATAAATTGGTCAAAATTTTGGAACCGATTCGGCCGATTATGCTAAAATCACCGATAAATTGTCGATTTTTAAACCGAATCACCCGATAAATCGTAAATCGGTAACTCAATCGCATAGTTTCGATTTCCGAAATCTGCAACACTGCATAGATGTGCTATCACTTCTATTTGCATCACTGATTCCCCTTTGTCAACGGTCTGATTGAGCCCTATCAATTTTTTTCTCCGCCAGCAAATATTTATGTTAATTTCAATGATAAATTAACATATTTGAAATATACAAATATATTCTTAAAATTTTATTTGTAAAGATCATATAACATGCATCATCAATATAACCTTAGCCTTAGCCACATTTTTCTATGAAGGTAAAGTTAGGAATACAAAATTGGATATAAAAAATTGTTAGATATCAAAATTTGTTACATATGATGTTAGTGGGTGTGGTGATATTATGGAATGTTTATATTGATTAATATTAACATTATTTCCAATTTTCCATTACATTTAACTAGTGATTTATCAACATTTTTATATGGAATTGATACCTATTATCGGAGATAATATTGATTCATCATCAAAATACCCAAACTTTACCGAGGTCTTAGCATAGTGAGCATAGTCATGAAGGCTGAAATTCTATCGACAGATAGGTCACATGCAGTGTTCTAAAAAGCGCATTAAGCGGTTGCTTAAGTGAAAGCGGGTCTTAAACGTCTCGATTAGTGTATAATTAGATTTTTAAGCATTTCGTGCGGATTTATGCGAATTTAAGCGGGATTAAGCGAACTAATTTTAAAAAAAAAATTATTTAAATATAATTTTGTAATTGCGTTTATTATTACAATATTATTTATTTTAATATTTATGTCATTAAAATTGGTACAAGATTGCATAATCATTATATAATTATATACGATTATATATATATACACACACATGCATATAATTATATATATTTACTTATTTATTTACGGTCCACTTAATGATCCGTTTTTAAAACCGCTTAAGCGTCCGCTTTATCGCTTAAGCGCTAGAAGATGGTCTTCCCGTTTAGATCTGATTTGCGCTTTTCACAACATTGATAACAGGTTTGATTCTCATTCCTCTTTTGTAATTTGTATCGCGTGACTCATTTGGAAAAATAAAAATTAAAAATAAGAGAAAAATAATTAAAAAATTCTAATTTTACAAAAATACCCATCCCATATTTACATATAATTAAATCTCATGTATGTCAGAAACACCTGGGGCTCCCTAATCTCTAAAAATAAATAACGAAAATGCTAGAGTTACATAAAGTTTCATAAAAACTTTCACAAAATGATAAGTGTTTTAATTTAATTGGTTATAACACAATAGCCCGTGCATTCACATTAGTATCAACCAATAAAAATATGGGTAATGCTAAACATAGCCCTAAGGGCTATGGTTAAGCATTAATGTAAGTGGATAAATGCATTTAACATATCAATTTTGTACTTAATACATCAATTTTGCACGAATATCAATATAATTATTTAGCAATTTGGGATGTTTTTATTAGTGAAAATTAATGTGAATGCAGGGGGGTCCACTATTATTACTTGGAAATTAAATAATGATGTAAAGAGAGAGAATTACCAAAATGCCTATTTTTCACAAGTTTTTGTCCAAAATACTGATTTTGAAAAAAATGGCCCGAAATACCGACGGGATACGGAGAATCGTCCTCCGTATTAGCATAATACGGAACACCGTGTTCCGTATTATGCATGATACGGAACACCATCTTCCGTGTTAGCATGATACGGAACACGGTGTTCCGCAACACCCCATGATACGGAACATGGTGTTCCGCAACACCCCATGATACGGAACACGGTGTTCCGCAACACCCCATGATACGGAACACGGTGTTCCGCAACACCCCTCATATCACGGTAGACGGTGTAGCGTTTTCAATCAGTAAAAAGGGCCAGCATGGCTCCCATATGATTATTTTGGGCCATCACCCATGTAAAGAAGCATTGAAAAACCAAAAATCAATTACTCCCTCCGTTTCAATTTGTGTGTCCTGTTTTGACTTTGGACATTGTTTATTATAAATGATTGACTACTAATTTACCAATAATCTATAAGACCAAATATAGTCATGAGTGATCTTGTTGGATTCGTATTTATGAGTACTTTAATACAATGAAGTTTTTATATTTAATACTAATACGAAATTGAAGATATTAACGATTAAAAGTGTGTGTTGGCAAACGTGTTCAGAGGAAACAGGACACACAAATTGAAACGGAGGGAGTAAATAACTAAGAATAAATGTTGAAAACAAGAGAATATTTAATGCTTAACCATAGCCCTTAGGGCTATAGTTAGCATTTCCCTAAAAATATTTATTAGTGAAATCCATCTCATTCTTTAAATATTTCTGTGCAAATTTTCTATGCACCTAGCACTACTCAATAAATAAATACCCGAACTCTTTCTCCCAAGCTCTGTATATAAGGGCAAGCCATATGAAGCATTCTTCACCACCAAATATCAAGTGTAGAAGGATGGGATTGTTTAAATGTTTAGTCCCTTTAACTCTCGTCTATCTTGCTCTTATAGCTGCTACAGTCCATTCACAGGATGATCAATCAGGTAAGAAAACAACTAACAACATTTCTGAATACATGATGTGTGTGACAAAAACATGCCAGAACTAATACACTTCATGGTCTCAGGTTTCATACACATATACTGCGGAATACTAGCAAATTCCAACTACACTGATAGCACGACTGGCATAAACTATGTATCGGATTCTGGATTCACAGATGCCGGTGAAAGCAAGACCATACTACCAATTTACAGAACTATAACCCCTGTACTTCCACAAGAGGTTTTGACACTTAAAAGTTTCCTCAGGGAGCCAGAAACTGTTACACTCTAAAACCTGTTCAAGGACCTGGTAACAGGTACTTCATTCGTGCATGGTTTTTTTACGGAAATTATGATTCTAAAGGCCAAGCCCCGAAATTTGATATTCATCTCGGAGTTGAGAAATGGGATTGTTAGAGTAAAATATATTAATTGTATTAATTGTCCATCCTTTACAAAGTGGGAGGTCCATTCCTATATATAGTGCTCTAAATGGGATTCATCCTATAAGTGGGCCTTGGGCCTAACAATCAGTCCCCCCTAAGTACAAAAGCATCTTTAGATCTTTTCTAAACTTCTAAAATCCCTGCTACATAAAGCCCAATTTTTAGCCCAAGGCATTTACAAGAAAGGAGAGACAGAAAAAGAAAAAATTTAAAAGAAATTTTACAATACGCGGCTGCGTGTCATTACTCTGAACGGTCTTGTCTTTTGGCTTCCCTAGGTCTTGGAACCAGAACCATCACAGGTAAATATTATACTTGCTCTTCTTTTTCCTCCATAAGTATTTTCTTGCTTTATTTCTTTCTTTTCGTCCTTCCTTTCTAATCCTTCTCTCTTTTCTGGATCTGAGGTATCATTTCTCTCCTTTCTTTATCCTTGCTTTTTCTGTTTTTGTACTTTTGTTTCTCGTTTTCCTGGCTTTCTGCTTTTAACTATGAGGGTTACTCTTGTTTCTTGTTCTTCTACTAAAAGCGCTCATCTTTCTGATGAGGAAGATAGTTCCGAGAGTCAGCGTTCTGAGTCTGTTGTCCGTCCTCGTTATAACCTTCGTACTCCTTCTTCTGCAAAAACCCTGACCTTTTCTGTGACGACCGGGGTCAAATCCCGAGCCTTTTCGAAAATCGGGTCGAGTCCCGATTCCGAATCCGAAATAAGCCAAAGCAAACTGGCCCAAATGCCGCCAACTTGGGTAATCCACAAGCCCACCACAGGCCCCCAAAAGATCATGATTTGTTGGTGCAATCAGTAGTAGTACTTTGCCTTATAAACTGAACTGAAGTCTCAAATCTCCTCGATGTGGGACTGGGGTGTTACAAACTACCCTCCTTAAACTCCTGACGCCCTCGTCAGGCCGAACAGATATCCCATAGGTCCAAGATCGTTCCTCCCTAGCCATTGTGGGATAATACCGGCTGGCTTCGTGTCCCCACCTCCGGACCTCTATCCATTGTGGGATAATACCACCAGCCTTCGTGTCCCCACCTCCGGCAACTTGACGAGTCAAGCTTTCGAGAGTCGGCTCTGATACCATATGTGACGACCGGGGTCAAATCCCGAGCCTTTTCGAAAATCGGGTCGAGTCCCGATTCCGAATCCAAAATAAGCCAAAGCAAACTGGCCCAAATGCCGCCAACTTGGGGAATCCACAAGCCCACCACAGGCCCCCAAAAGATCATGATTTGTTGGTGCAATCAGTAGTAGTACTTTGCCTTATAAACTGAACTGAAGTCTCAAATCTCCTCGATGTGGGACTGGGGTGTTACATTTTCTCCTGGGAGGGATGAGAATTCTGTAAGTCGAGTTCTTCCCTTTGCTGGATCTGCCTCGCAGAGCCCTTCTGTTGTTGATGTAACTAGGCCTCGTTCTGGAGCCAAATTTGAGTCAAACAAGTCTTTCAATAAATCTAGCCATTACTCTAAACACCCTTTGGACCTCGATAAGTTATCTCGATATGTCTCCTTCTCTGAGGGTTACAATGCTTTTGCCCCTAGTGTTGATGATCGAATGTGGAAGCCTCCACATCCTGGTTGTGCTGCTATTCCGGATATTTACTTTGAATATGGTCTTAGGCTGCCTCTTCATCCCTTTTTTCATTTTATTCTTCAAGCTCTTGGGTGTGGGTTGAGTCAACTAGTTCCCAATACAGTGCTTCAGATTAATGGGGTCATCGCTAGATGTTACGAACTTCGTCAGTTCCCCAGCCTTGACTTATTTTTTTTCAATTTTTCGGGTTAAGACCAGTGGGATTCAGCTTTATGTTGACAAAAAGGAAGGGTGTAAAAAATTGGTTGAGGCTCCAATTTCTAATTCTGGCTGGCATGGGTTGTGGGGTTGGTACGAAGGTCCAGGATTGGGACCTGTAGGGTCTTGGCAAGTTCTCTGTCCTGGCCGCGTGAAGTCCGTGAACCGCTTGGGGTCTAGGACCTCTGCGGAGTTGCGGGTCTTTCTTGGTTCTGAGATTAAGTATCGGCCAGATGAGTTTTTAGACAATCAGTTCTTAAGTACCCATTGTTGTAAGCTTGTGATTGTGATCCTCCTCTTTGTACTTGTTTTGTTCTTGATTTCTGCTCTTTGACTTGTTTGTCCCTTTTGTTTTCAGTGATTGGGTCAGAAGTTCTTGAACTAGTGAAGCTTTTCGCCGACATGCCGACTGAGGATTTTCTGGCTCGTCTTATGAAGAGTAAAGCCGCTGGAGCATCGACTGTGATTCCTTGTATGGGAACGGAGAGTGGTCCTGAAGCTATTTCGAAGAATTTTGTATCTCCCTCTGGTGTGGCTGGTACTGGTACTTCTGAGACCACTTCTGTGAAAGATAAGGAGAGGAAAAGGCATCGTGATGTTCACTCATCTAGGGGTCATCACTCCAAGAAGCTGAAAGAATCTGTGAGTTGCCCGACCTCTGGTGATGTGGTTTTGAACTCTGATGGTGGTGTTGTGACCTTGCCTTTGGTGACGGCTGGTCCGACCGCTTCTGGTAATGCTGCTGAAAGTGGTCTTCGTGTTTGCAAAGATTTGTCTGATAAGGTATGTCTTGGCTCGATCTTTTATAACTCTTAGGCTTATGTATTTTACGATACTGTTTGCCCAATCTTTTTGTATATATAAATGTTTTTGCTTTTTGTTTTTGTGGTGCTGTTTCTTTAGTTGTCTGCTGAGCTAGAAAAGATGTTGAAGATTGGTGACCTGGGTGATCCTTCTGAAGTAAAGAGTCTTCGTGGAGAAGTGTGCGAACTGAAGAGGCTTTACAAGGATTCAGAGGAGACTTCTAAGAACCTTGCTAAAGACAATGTTGCTGCTGCTGATAAGCTTTTTGCTGCTTTAATTGAGAAGTCCGAATTGATCACTGAATGTGATGCTTTGGGAGATCGTGTAAAGACTTTATTGTTGGAGAACCAATCCTTAAAGGATGCTGTGAAGTTATCAGATGAGAAGCTTGTTGCGGGTTTGGATGCATGGACTGTTGAAAAAGCTGTTATGGTGGTTAAAATGGATGATCTATCTGGGCAATTGGCGAAGTATCAGGCTGAGTCCTTGTCCTCTTTCGAAGAAGGTTATGGAGAGGGTGTTGGCCGTTTTGCGCAGCTTGGGATTGATGTGTCTGCTCATACCTTTGACCGTTATTTGGCGGACGTGGCGAAGAGAGCCGGAGCTGGGAAGACTGCTTCATCTGATGCTATCCCCAAAGATTGAAGATTCTCTTACCTGCCTGGGGTATGCCCCTATAGGCGTTATGTAACCTAGTTGGATCAAGGTCGTATCTTTTAATTTTCAAGTATTTGAACTCCTTATGCTGGCCTGTATTTTGAAACTTCTAACTTTATTATCATCAGCTGTTGTTTGGTTTATTATTCTCTTGGCTTTCCTGCGTAGGCGTTGGCGAAGTATTTGAATTGTTGGAGATTTACCTTTTCTTTTATGCACTTGGAGTATTTTAACGCATTTCTTGTCCCCTCCCCCTTTTTTCTTCTCTTTTTTTCTTTTTTGGAGTCTTTACTTCGTGGTATTTTTTGGGGTGTTTTCCTTCTTTTTTTTTTTTTTTGGAGTCTTTACTTCATGGTGCTTTTTTCTTTTTTGTACAACTGGAGTGGCCCATGTGAGGGGCAATGCTATTGGAGTGTTTGTATTGGTCGAAGTATTTACCTGGCGGCGTATCTTCGCTCTTCTCCTCTTTCTTGTAATATTTAGAGTGTTTGTATTTTTGCATCGTTCCCTTTGAGCATTTGCCAATTTTTGCCTTTTTAATGACGTCATTCGCATTTTTGGAGACTTGGCGTAGTTGTGTTTCCTCATTCATTTTTTTATTTGGCGGGGCTTCGTCCTTTGGCGCATTCTTCATTTACTTTCTTTGTAGATTGTTTAGTTATTTTGTAGTATTTAGTCTATTCCAATTTGCATCTTGATCTGATGGTGATCTTCATCTTTTTTCATGTTATTCGTGGCGAGTTTCGGAGATACTCGTATTATGTGGAGAATGTCTTTTGCCCTCTTAGTGGTGTTATTTACCCCCTTTTTTTGTCTATTCATTGGCGAATTCGAGCTGTTTGACCTGCTTGGAATAATCCAAGTGTCTCTTTTTTCTTTTGATGCTGGAGATGGGCTTTTCCTTAAATTGTCTTCTACTGTGGACTTTACAAGCTTGAGCATTTTGTAAGCCCTAAACTAAAAACATGTTTGATAAGCTTTAACAAAATAGAGTATGATATAATACCTGAGTAGAAAAAATATGATAAAACGTGGGCACCAAACTGAAGTTCTTCCTCATAAAATTTAAACAAATGTCGACTTAAATCGTTGTTCACCCGTAGGTGGAGTGAGATACGAATGCGACTTGATTACACGCAGAGTGAAAGAAAAAGGAAAAACTTCCTTCATACCTTAATTTAAATAACTTAAACAAGTTGGCATTGTTGGAGACTTCATGGGTAGAACTTTTTGAGATGGATGGCATTCCATGCGTTTGTCAGTGGTGTGCCATCTAAATGTGCGAGTCTATACGAACCAGACCCCAGTATCTTAATGACCCTATAGGGGCCTTCCCATGGAGAGGACATCTTGTTTTGTTTTGTTGGCATTAATACTGCGGCCTCTCTCAAAACTAGATCATTGACTTGAAAACCTCTAGGCTTGATCTTCAGGTTATAGAACTTTGCGACCTTTTCTTGATACTTGGAAACCCTGACCTGTGTGGAGTCTCTAAGCTCTTCGACGAGATCAGCATTTAGCCGAAGTCCTTCCTCTGATGTCTCTGGGCTGAATTGTTCAATTCTTAGGGATTTGGAACCAATTTCTACTGGCAACACCGCCTCTGTTCCATAGGCCAGTCTGAATGGAGTTTCACCTGTAGATGCCTTAGGTGTAGTCCGGAGACTCCACAGCACATTTGGTAGCTCGTCTACCCAATTTCTGTTTGCCTCAATCAGCCTCTTTTTTAATCCCCGCAATATTGCTTTGTTAGTAATTTCTACCTGCCCATTGGCTTGAGGATACGCTACTGAGGCTTTAACATGGTGAATATCCAGCTCTGTCATTGTATTAGTCCACTTCTCGCCTGTGAATTGTATGCCATTATCCGTACTGACCACTCTGGGTACTCCAAACCTGCAGACAATTTGTTCCATGAAAAAGTTGACCGCTTCAATCTCTCTTATTCTGGCCAGCGGTCTTGCCTCTATCCATTTTGTGAAATAATCGACCGCCACGATAATGAATTGGCACTGTTTGGAGCTTTTTGGCAGTGGTCCGACCAAGTCAATGCCCCACATGTAGAATGGACATGGGGTTGTTGTTGGGTTGAATGAGACAGATGGCCTGTGAGACACTGAACTGTATTTTTGGCAAGGCTCGCAATGTCTTGTAAAGTCTTCACAATCTTTTCGCATTGTTGGCCAATAAATTCCATGCCTCATAATTTTTAATGCCATATTTTTTCCGGCCAAATGATTTCCGCAAATTCCCGAGTGTACCTCGATCATGGCCGTTTTTGCATCATTTTGATTAATACATTTAAGTAGGGGTTCAACTAGGGCTCTTCTATACAACCTGTTATCAATCAAACAGTAGTTTTTTGCCTTCATTTCTAACTTCCTTTCTTCTCCTTTCTCTAGTTCGCCTTGAGTTCCCTGAATGAACTTAATGATGGGAATCCTCCAATCCTCCTGAGTTGTTACACATAGAATTTCTTTTTGAAGAATTGAGGGTTGGTATAACTCCTTGAAGTATATGGGTTCTGAACCAACCGATGTAGTTGTGGTGGCTAACTTAGAGAGAGCATCTGCCCACTGGTTGTTTGATCTGTCGATATTGTTTATGGTCCATGAGGCAAAATTTTGCAGCATTTCCGAATTGAGCTTTTTGTAGGCTGCCATCCTTTCATTGAGAGTCTTGAACTCTCCCGTGATCTGTTTTACCACAAGTTGAGAGTCGCTGAAGATGTCTAAGTTAGATGCTTCAAGGCAACGAGCTAGAGACAGTCCTGCTATGAGTCCCTCATATTCCGACTCATTATTAGTTGTAGGAAATTTGAGCCTTACGACCTGCCTGACGACGAAACCCTCTGGACTTGTAAGGATGATTCCAGCTCCCCCTACTTGGGAGGTAGATGACCCGTCTGTAAACAGGGTCCATGCCTTGTCTTTTGTGTCCGACATTATCTCGCCTGGTTCAGAGGAAGCAAAGGTACACTCCGTAATGAAGTCTACTAAGGCCTGAGACTTTGTTGCAGTTCTTGGTTGATATTCTAGGTGAAATTGGCTTAGCTCTATTGTCCATGAAGCGAGCCTTCCCGTCATGTCTGGTTTGTGGAGTATTTGTCGCAAAGGTTGGTTGGTCATTACCACAATCAACCTTCCCTGGAAATAATGTCTCAGCTTTCGGCTAGCCACTAATAAAGCATATTCCAATTTCTCTATGTTAGAATACCTTCTTTCTGCATCTTTAAGGATATGACTTGTGTAATACACAGGTCTCTGCTCCGTGTTCACTTCTCTAACTAGCACAGCTGCCACCGTTGAATCAGATGCAGACAAATAGAGCTTTAATGGCTCACAAGGGATAGGCTTGACCATTATTGGTGGGGTCACGAGAAAATCTTTGATACCTTGTAGGCTTTCACTGCACTCTTTAGACCAAACGAAAGATTTCTTTTTTGATACCTCTTTAATTGCCTCATACATTGGAAGACATCGTTTAGATGCTTGAGGTATGAAACGTCGCAGAGCTGCAATAGCTCCTGCAAGGGCTTGGAGCTCTTTGAGACATTTTGGTTCTGCTATGTCTTGTATAGCTTTTATTTGGTTCGGATCTGCTTCTATGCCTCTCTGAGTAATTAAGAATCCTAAGAATCGACCTTCACTCATCCCGAACGAACATTTAGCTGGATTGAGTCTCATTGTGTGAGCTCTTATTCTTTCAAAGGTCTCCCTGATGTCCTTGATGTGCTCGGAGGCTTTTTGTGACATGGCTATTATATCATCTACATACACCTGTATGTTTCTTCCAATTTGTGGAGCAAAGATTTTATCCATTGCGTGTTGAAATGTTGCGCCTGCATTTAAAAGGCCAAAAGGAGTGACCTTATATCCAAAAACCCCTTTGTGAGTTATGAACGCCGTGTCATCTTGATATTGTTTCGCAAGTTTGATCTGATTGTACCCCGAAAACGCATCCATGAAAGATAACAGCTCATTTCCTGCTGTGAGGTCAATGAGCTGGTCGATGTTGGGCAGTGGATAAAAGTCTTTAGGGCAAGCTTTATTAAGGTCGGAGTAATCAATGCACATTCTCCATTTGCCGTTGCTTTTCTTTACTAGGACTGGATTCGCAATCCATTTAGGAAATTGGACTGGTTTGATGAAGTCAGCCTCCAATAGTCTTTCTACTTCCTTCTCAATGGCCTCATGTTTTTCTTTGGAAAAAATGCGCCTTTTTTGCTTCACTTCAACCACTCCTGGCTTTATATTGAGGTGGTGTAGAGCGACCTCTTCTGGAAGTCCAGGCATATCTTTAGGAGTCCAGGCAAATATATCTGCAAATTCTCTAAGTGTTTGGATGAGAGCCTCTCGAAGGTCTGCTGGTAATTTTGTACCGATTTTCACGACCTTGCTAGGATCATTGAGATATAATGGTATCTCCTCAACTAGCTCAACTGGTTCATAACTTGTCATTTTGGGTACCTCCATTATGTCTCTGGGGTCCATTTCTACTACCTGGTTTATTGAAGCCACTGGATTAGTTGGTCTTTTTGGGATAGCTGAGCTAACATAACATTGACGAGCCATCCTTTGATCTCCACACACTTCGCCCACTCCAAAATCAGTGGGAAATTTCATCTTAAGATGTGCTATTGAAACTATCCCCTTTAAAGCTGCAATGGTAGATCTTCCTAAAATTGCATTGTAACCCGAGACTGCGTTGACCACATGAAACTTGACTACATGCCATTTTTGGCATGGTGGTGATCCAAATAAAACGGGCATGTCAATGATTCCCGCTGTTCTAACCTCGTTACCGGTGAAGCCAAAGAGAGGAGACTCCTTCGCACTATTTAACTTCCTGTCCCCCAGATCCATTCTTGTAAAGGCGTTGTGGTACAATATATCGACTGAGCTGCCATCATCAATTAGAATTTTCTTCACCATATTTGTTCCAATCCTTGTGGTAATTACCAAAGCATCTTGGTGATCTTCCATGATTCTGTCCCCATAATCATCATCCGAAAATGATATTATTGGCGAAGGATTTTTCCTTAATTTTTTATTGTCTACCCGGAAGACTTCCCTGGCATAAGCTTTTTTAGCTCTATTTGAAGATCCTCCCGACGCATGTCCTCCCACAATCATATCTATGACCCTCTCTTGATCATCTCTTGACTAAATTACGTGGTTGTTTTGTTCTATGAAGTGGGACAACTCGTCTTTTTGTATTTTTTCCTCAATTAAGTTTTTTAATTGGTAACATCTTTCAGTGTCGTGGCCTGTGTCCTCATGATAGTGGCAAAACTTAGTGCTGGGAGGTCTATTAGGATTCATTGGCCTTGGAGGAACATATGCTGGATCAGCTTTAAGAACTCCGAGTATGACAGTTCTTTCTGCATTGAGTTTTGTGAATTCCTTGTCCTCTCTGGGCCGTTGTGTCCAGGGGCGCTGTTTGGGTGGAGATGTCCGTGAGGTGAACGATCTGTTTGAAGTGTAAGACGTGTCTTCTCGTTCCCTATTTCGAATTGGGGAGCGAGCTCGGGGTCTTTGTATACTTCGAAGACCGCGGTTACCTCTATGGTAATCCCACTGAGAAGTCTGATCAATCATCCTTCTCAACCTTGAGCTTGGAGATCTAGAAGACTGTATACTTCCCACAGCTTCTTGAAGTGTTAGACGGTGCTCAAAGAGCTCTATAGCTGCTTGTAGTAATTGAGGCTCTTTTTCAAAATATTCTTCTAACACCATATTATGCCTGGATCGATCAATTCCCGCTGCCAAGTATGTCATTGCTAGATTTTCTATCAAGTCCGGGATTTGAACCATTTCTGCTCGAAAACGACTTAAATAATCCCGAAGACTTTCATTTGATCGTTGACGAATATTGACCAACGATGCCGTCAACTTTTTTCCTTTCTTATTGGTTGAGAATCGTGATCTGAACTTTTCTCTCAAGTTCGACCATGATTTTACAGACCTCGCGGGGAGATTATTATACCACATGAGTGCTGTACCCTTTAGGCATGTTGGAAAGAATTGACATTTTGCGATCTCAGAGTGTCCGTAGAAGGACATCCTTCCATCAAAGAGGTGCACGAAATCATAAGGGTCCGTGGACCCGTTGAACTGCTCTATAGGTGGAATTTTGAGATCTCTGTTTATCTTTGCTTTTTCAATACTTTTTACTAGTGGACTCTCCGAGACATCTTTGGCCTCTGTTGGATGTGTCTTAATAAACTCTTTAAATTTTCTTATATCCTTCACCGATAAGCTTGCTGTGCTTGAGTTTTCTTCATCTTCCTCCTCTGAAGATGTTTGCTCTTCTCTTCTATCCTTACGCTTTTTTGACGCCCTTGAGCCGGATGAAGCCTCCAGTCTAGAATACTTGCTATCCATAGACGTCCTCCAGGAAGATTCATGGCCTTCAGACACTTCCTGTAGTTCTTTTTGTAACCTCGCTATCTCCTTCTTCCTTTTTACTTTCTCTGCTAATATTCGTCTTTCCAGATCCAAACGACGAATCTCTTCGTCGATGAGAATGTCATCTGTTGCTTTGTCATTCTTCTCTTGACTCAATTTCTGTCTTCTGAGCTTTTCTAGGTGCAACCGTGCATCACTCGTTAACACATGTTTTCCCTGAGGAGTCAACACCAATCATCGGGCGTCATTTCTCGGTCCTCGAGGTCCGTTCAGGGGATCTGATAAACTAGGACCTGGAGGTGAAGAGAATAATGCCTGTGGAACCATCGATACTCTGCGATTCTCTGATTTTTTGACACTTGAGATGTTGCGTGTGTTGAGAGCTGTGCCTTTACTTATCCCTTGATTTTCATCGGCCATCATTCGTTCAATACGAAGGATTAAGGTCGATTACCAGGTATTATTCTCAGATCTGTTTTAATTTCAATGTTCTCGTGGTGGTTGTATTGTTAGGAGGAAGTATAAAACCTCCTTCTAGCCCAATGTTAGAGTAAAATATATTAATTGTATTAATTGTCCATCCTTTACAAAGTGGGAGGTCCATTCCTATATATAGTGCTCTAAATGGGCTTCATCCTATAAGTGGGCCTTGGGCCTAACAGGGATACAGTCTCATTCAATGAAACAATTTCGCGTGTGTTAAAAGAGATCATCCATGTCCCAACATCAGACTACATTCATGTTTGCCTGGTAAATACAGGACATGGAACTCCTTTTATATCATCGCTGGATTTGAGGTACTTCAATAACAGCATGTATACAGCTGAGCTCGGATCCCTAGAGCTTCAGGCACGTTTAGATTACGGTGGAATATATGCGTACTCCAGGTAAGCCGTCTAAGCTTTAATGTTTAATGTCAAGTTACCCTCCTTCACTTAAGAGCTCATTTTTTTTTTCAGATTAACAATATTCATGTCGAAATTAATTTTATAACTCAAGTCCTCTTCTAACGCGAGGTCTCCTAACAAATCAACTGGGGGAAGGCTTAATTGGATCATATATCATAATAAACAGTTGACCTTTTTATTGTTGGTCTGTTACCAAATAATATACTTACTAAAATTTACAACAGGTACAAAGATGACATATATGACAGATTATGGAATTCATTTGACGAAATCAACACTTCATCATTATATGATTTTGAAGTGTTACAGAAGTACTATGACTATGATGGAGCATGCAAAGTACCATCTCAAGTTTGAATTATTACTAATAATTCCCACCTCAAGGATTTGAAAAAAAAAATTGTTCTGAAAAATGGACAATAGAAACCTAAGAAACAACCAAATGAATCTGAAATAAATAGAATAAACACTACAAGTAATGATCATTTCATTCCAACCTCAAGTACTGATGCAAGAATGCAATCAATATATGATGAATTCACACTAAATTCCGATTTGAGTAATATTACACACAGAAAACAATTTCATGCAGAGCACTGAA
Organism: Kitagawia praeruptora; assembly: GCA_037693485.1. Lineage (NCBI taxonomy): Eukaryota > Viridiplantae > Streptophyta > Magnoliopsida > Apiales > Apiaceae > Kitagawia > Kitagawia praeruptora. The sequence goes on along the minus strand of CM075344.1, from coordinate 159,703,659 downwards.
CCAGCAGGATCTGCATGTATGATGTATGGACTAAAGCAGAAAAGTGCATGAGAAACAGAAGTTTCAGTTTTGAGAAAACAGTTTCTTCCTCAAGCATACACTGCTATTCTCAACTATTACAGAACAATAAATTTGGAGCTCAAATGCTAAAACCCTTATTGCACAACCCTTTCGAAACAAATAAATAATATATGTTAGATTCTGCACCTGACAAGTGTAAAGATTAAGAAGACCACCATAGGCAAATCATAATTACCATGGAAAGCAATGTCATTAATACCACAATGGATAAAGATAAAAAGATTTCTAACGTTCTCTACTCACGGGGGGAACTGCATTGCTATTCACCTTTCTATCTTTGTCTTCATCTTAACTGGTAGCATTTGGATGCAGGTAGTAATCCAGATGTCTTGAGTTGGGAGCAGAGAATTCTAATCGCAATTGATGCTGCAGAAGGCCAAATTCTTTCTCATTCTCACATGTGGATGTTCATTTCATTAGTTTACAAACAAAAATACAAGAGATGTTGACACCAGTACAAAAATTATCACAGGGTTTGAGTATCTGCATCATGGTTGCAAGCCACCAATAATCCACAGAGATGAAAAATCAACAAATATCTTACTGACGGAGGACTTTCAAGGTAAACTTGCAGATTTTGGTTTGTCCAGATTTATCCCATCCGAAGCTGGTAGCCACATAACCACAGTAGTTTCTGGGACTCCCGGCTACCTTGACCCATAAAACAGTACATATGAATTTACATGCATATCTGGTAAACACCCCCCCCCCCCTCCCCTCCCTAACACCTTAATCAGGAAGCTAGGCATATATATAGTTTACTTTGTTTCTGGCTCGCAGGTATTACAGATCAAATCGATTGACCGAGAAAAGCGATCTTTATAGTTTTGGAATTGTCCTCTTGGAAATAATCACAGGCCGGCCAGCTATAGGGACCGGTGATGACTGTGAACACATAGTTGGGTGGGTCAGGTCAAGAATTGAGGAAGACGACGTCAGAACTGTTGTTGATTTAATGATTCGAGGATAAGGGAGAATATCAAAGTAAATTCTGTCTGGAAAGCTATTGAAATAGCATTGGCGTGTGTATCAATAGCCTCAGACTGACAGACCAACTATGAAATTTGTAGCGTACTAGCGACACAGTTGACAGAGCTTAGCAACAGAGTTAGAAACAAGAAAAGAAGAATTTGGAGAAATGTCTCTTAATGTAGATAGTGATGTATCAAGTCTTCAGGCACGGTGAGACCTTCCTGATAGCGCTTGGGAATTTCCTTGAGGATCTTACTGACTAATTGCAGTGTCACTGGTGTGGTCTTGAGCTATTTTGGATTTGGTTTGGTTTAGTTTGTGCGCGTCCCTGCTTCAGTAAGGTCTTAACTCTTTCATATACTATTATGTGCTTATTCTTTCTCAATGAAGTTGTATATAAATGATTACTGTTTACATAATTGAACTATCAATTAGTCATTTATGTTTCTGGTATTGGATTCAGTAGTGATATTCTGGAAACTTGTACTGATTCTGTTGGTTAAGAGCATTGTTGGCTTTTAAGTATGTATTTTGTTATTATTACGGAGTATCAATCAAAGTCGACTAATATTTTAGCTTTATAGGGCTAACCTTTAAACAAATAAATTAGCGTGCTTCTACAAAAACAAAGGTTCAACCCAAGATCTGGATTTTTAATGTTCAACCGAAAAACTTTTAATACTTCGAATTTAATGAATACTCAGAAGGCATGAAAACTTATGATTTGAATAGATATAAATTTCCAAACATTAAAAACGTCTGCTGTATGAAGTTACATACTGACTCGGAATTCTTTCACTACCAAAGATAGAATCAGACAGGTTTAGTAAGTGTACCCTAAGAATTTGATTTGAGAAGGGAACATCAAGGCACTTGAATTCGGGAGGGTTGTATACTTGTATGTATGTTTATGGTTGCACAGCAGCTGGTAACTGATCAGCTGGCCGTGGTACAGATTGCCATCCGGTGCAGTGCTGAAGAACTTGCTTAAGAGAATCAGTTGGAGGTTCCACTGTACAGGTTGTGTAAAATTCGGATGGATGAAATGTGGTCTGTTGGGCTGCTACATTCAATAGGCCATCCTGAGTTCCTGTTATAAACAAGTCCCCTTCCGATGTGATGCAGCCAGAACATGCTTCTTCCTTGTCACCAGCCTAGGAAGCAACCAACAAAAAGAGTGTGAGAGTAAGAGGCAAGTCCATCTCTAATATACAAGCAACATGCAGTAGATAGAAATCATGGAAAGAATCTGCATTCTACATATAGGTTTTAACAGAGGATACTGCTTAATGACCTAGGAGATAATTAATGAGTCACCATAGAGAAACAGTTCAAAGGACTATGTTCCAATGCTGACTAATTTAGTGACTGAACATAGAAATTTAACTCTATATACACAAACACACACCCCATAAAGATTAAGGAAGAGGCAATATGCAAGTTTTCTGACAAAACAGAAAGTGGAGTTTATCTCCACTCCGTTCTATTATATCTTAGATTTAGGTTAATTTCTTATGCTTCTCACCAAAATTGTACTTTTATCCTATTCTACCTTTTATCTCCTACATATTTTAAATTCATGTTTTATGAACTGAACCACACATGTTTTATATTTCTCTTTTAAATTGAACCCCTGCTTTTTTCTTCATAGTTGCTCACTTAAAAGAGCTTCACTGATGATAAGAGAACTGTCAAAGCTCAAAATACAATACTCCACTTAAAGTAAACTTATTTGTCAATTTGAATCTAAATCCGAACAATAGTACTAACTGAAATGTAGGAGCACAAGATTTTAATTCTCATCAGGAACTGCTGCTGATTATTAAAATGGAAATACAGTATTCAAGTTGACTGCAGAAACAGCTTATTGATTTATACTTATATCCTTTGTATTTATTAAAAATATTTCTGTTTATTATTTCTGTTAGAACATTAGAAGTTTTACACTAAAATCTGGTAAAATAAATCACATCTATACTCATATGATGCAAAAGTAAATGCTAGAAAAGCAAGTAAGAAATCGTATACCTTCTCTGTAAGATATTTAAATGCTACCTTCTTCTTCCCTGCTTCGTAAATATTGCATTGTGAGTATATCTGAAGCAAAAAAATATCATGTGAGTGAAATTGGGTAAACTAAACCAATTGGAAAAAGAGCAATTTCGATGCTACTGGAAGTAGAACCTGTGATTCTACACTAGCACAAATGGCATAGATTCCCCAGTTTCTTGTGTAATTGTTGTACAGATGTACTTTTGCAAATCTAACACGAGGATGCCGCTGTCTGGTGCCATCAAAGAAACAGTGGTGTATGGTAATCCGCATGCATCTGTCACCAGTGTGAGAAGCGTCTGCTCCAATGAGAATTGTCTTGTCATGCTGAGAGAAGTGACATCTAAATTCAATATAGAGATTGAATGTTAGAACAAGGACAAAGGTAAAATTAACTTCATGATAAAGTAGATTAGTTCACCGTGATATTGTAATATCTGTGCTTTCTCGTGTGATATCAATCAGGGCATCGTCATAATCTCGAAGGCTACAACGATCAATCCATATATGCTTTGAGTGAGGTTTAATTTGAATGCCATCCACATCGTGTCCCCTGCCTCCTTCAAACTCTAGGTTGCATATGATTACATGTTCGCATTCCTTCAACCTTAAGCCCTTTCCAGTGAGCTTAATTCTTTGGCCCCTCCCATCTATGGTCTTATGTGACGACACATTTAAGTAAGAGGAGAGTTCAATGGTGCCTGAAACTTCAAAAACTATCCACAGAGGATCTTTTTTGCGGCATCCATCACGAAGTGATCCAGGCCCATCATCTGGCAGAATACATATTAAGTTCTGACTATCTAATTTAAAAGTAGATCCCAAGTGAAAACACATGGTTCATTGTTACACTAATATAAGTGTTTTTAATTGATGGGAAATGTTATTTCCAGAGCATTTTTTTTTATTTCCAGAGCTATGTGTCGCCTATTGTGTTAGAATATGCTACATATTGTGAATGCAGGGGGAATATGCAACACATATTACTCTGGAAATAAAAAAAAAATGTTCTGGAAATGTTGTTGTTTCTAAGTTTTAGGATAGCAATGCAACAGGATTTTTTTGGAAACATCAGAATTCCTGCAGATTTACTCAACCAATAATCCAAATAAACCAAATACAAGTGATGGTTTGCAATCTGCATAAAGTCCCAAATATTAATCCGAATACTACAATTGAATCCTCTCTTCAAATATAAATCTAAAAACAAGACCAGATCAAACAAATCAAACATTACACAAAACACAAGACAAGTGGACATCTAACACCTTAATGTTTTTGTAGAGTTGGTCTTGGTCATCTAACATACAAAATAACCAGAATGTCCTTGGCTATACCCGAACAAGACTTGTCCCTAGGACTTCCAACTCTCAAGGATCCCAAAATTTTTGAAACCCTTAAATATAAATTTATGAAAGTTGTGGTGTGTATGTACCTTACTCCGAAATCTGATTTTGACTAATGCCCCTTAGGCTCTTAATTATTTAGGAGAATTATTTTCGGCGTGGGCCAACTTAATTGTTTTTCCGTGACACTTAAGGTTTTAGAAGAATTGATCATTTAACATGCAAAACGACCCCCAGTAAATACATGAGAAGGAGAAAGAAAAGGGATGATACCTGCCAGGGTGGTAACGTGGTAAAGGGGACCATGAAGGCCACCAATGGCGCAGTGACCAAAGCCCTCAGCTTGGCCGGCAAGAGCTCGTAAAGTGGAGTCAACTTGAGCATATGGCAGAGACAACAAAGCCATTTTGCGAGATGGATAAATGTACACCGGAGCTGAGCAGCTGCTGGTAAAGTGGCTGTGGACAAAAAAAGACTAGTGGTATTTATATGAAACTTAAGTCGAAACTGTTAATCCCGAAATAAATTGACTCTTTACTTAACCGACACATTTATGTGGATTGTTAGTACAAAATGAAACCTACCGACAGTGGACTTGTGGTCTGGAAACTGAAGATGTCCCACTCACTCTTCTCTTCGGACAAGATATATAATAATAATATAAATAAATAAAGTTAATTAGCACTCCAATGCAAATAGTTTAACTACTCCCTCCGATCCATTATATAAGGTATTTGACTTTTCTTCACGTAACTTTAAGTGCTTTGACTACATAGCTAAAATTATTGTTTTTTAAAATTTCTTTTTCTAAATAAAAATTAAAATATTATATTTTTATTCAAAAAAAGAAAAATTGAAAAATAATAAATTTTAACATATAATCAAAGCACCTAATGTTACGTGCAAAAAAGTCAAATGCCTTATATAATGGACCAGAGGGAGTATTATTTTTCCCTTGCTTTTTTAAAGCAAAAAGAAAAAAAACTTTAGGATATTTTCAAATAACATAAAATATGATAACTCTATATTCCGATCCGGTGTCTCCTCCGATTCCGATCCGGTGGTTGGGATTCTGCAAAACAATGCCGGGAGGTGGGTTTGAACCCGCGGCACCTCCGGCGTGAGAATAAGCAACGACGTTCGGAGGATAAAAGACAAGAACTAGAGTATCTAATTATGGAGGGTGTGTATATGAGTGTGTGTAAAAGAGAATGTAACCCCTAAACCTTCTTTTCTGGGTCTATTTATAGGCCCAGGATTAGGGTTTAGGGGTTGGTACCTTTAATCATGAGCGTTCAATCCTAGGTAGGTAGGACACTTGGGACGCATAGATGCACGACACCTGTCCAGGAGAATAATTGTGGGAAAGTGTGTCCCTTTTTGAGTGTGACATCCTCATTCTTGTATTATGCCAATTATTGGTAATCATTAGCTATCGTTTTTAGTTGGGACCCTTTGATGGTGACGGGAGCCTTGAGACGCCACATGCTCTATTACCCCGTACTGGAGTTACCTCACGGGTCCGGACCAGTTAACGGTGACATATTCCCGGATTCAGTAACTGTCGTAGGCCCGGATGGCAATTCAGGCTGTTTGTAGAGAGTATCCTATCATTTGCCCCCACTCCCCTATGCAGATTTGTCTGGATGGGGGAGTAGTAGTCTCAATTTCAATGTTCGTTGTTTTGAATAGCTGAAAAGAAAAATTCCATATTTCTTGCCTCCCAGGCCCGGATTGTGTGTAGAGCACATGATCCGGGGCTGTAGTGCTAGCATGATTGGATTGGAAGAAAAATTCCATATTTCTTGCCCCCCGGCCCGGATTGTGTGTAGAGCACATGATCCGGGGCTGTAGGCTAGTGGATTCGAAACGTTTCTCATCATATTTTTTATATTCCCTCATAATTCCGAATTTCCAGAGCTTGTCCATTCTCCTCGTGGGACGTGTAGTCATGATTACTTTTCCTGACAGCCTCTTTTGTTTTAATCCAGATCTCTCCTGGCCGTCCACGTGGCCACTTTTCCTCCCTTCATTCATTTTAACTTCTCTATAAGTATATTTCAATTGTATTTCTCCCCCTTTTCACTTTTACCATAAGCCTTTTCCGCTCTTCTCTTCTCTTCAAAATTTTCGTTGCTGATCAGTAGTGAGGGCTTTTCCGCTTCTTCTCCGGCCTTGTAAGTGTTCTCTTGTCCATATTTCTTTGATTTCCTTGCTTTTCTCGTAACTTGGTGTAAGATAATTCGATACTATTCTTGTTCCAACTGTTCGTATACCGTTATTTATGTAACTATTTACTATCCATGTTACTGTACTTGTTTGGGCTTTGGGATTGTAGTGGTTGTTGTTTCAATTTTGAGTTGTTTGAGGCTTTTGGGTTTTGAAGTTTCTGGGTTTCATGTTTGGAGGGCTTTTCTTGTTTTGTGTATGTATGTATCTGTTTGCGTAGATCTTTGGTTTTGATTCCAGGTTTTGTATGGGTGTTTCTGATATTTGTGTTTTTTCTTTTTGTTTTTATCTTTTGGTTCGGGGGCGTGCTATTGGTGGTCATCTGGGGTAGTGTAGTGTTTTATGGTATATAGAAAACAATTGGCTAAACGACCCCGGTCTTCCTTTATACTTTCCAGCTCTTCCTCGGACCTAGACCCCTCTACAGAGTCCGGACCTTGCTCCTCCTCTTCATCTACAATGTCTAAACGGACTAGGAAACCTCCAAAGACCACTTTGGAAGAGCTTCCTACCCTGCGACTCCCTCCGGGGGAGACCCTTAGCACGTCTGAGGGTCATTGGAGAGATGTCCAATTTTTCTTTGTCGAGAAGGATGTCTCCGTTCCGGACGAATATTATTACAGGAATTTATCCGAAGTATTCAAAACATGTCCTGGAGGTCCTGTCTTGTACGACAAGTGCTCCATGGATGCGGTCTCCCCGGAACCAGCACCCCCATGGCCCCTCTACTGGATATTGCCAAGACTGACAATTTAGATGAGTGTTTTAGGTTTTGCTTTCACCTAGATGACAAAGTTGTCTGGAGATGGCCCGAATCTGACGAACGAATATATCATAGACCCGGGGATGGGTTGGTGGGTGTCTCTTTGGAGCACCTTAGATCCGGGTTCAACCCCCACTGTCATCAATTTATCAACTGTCTCTGTAAATTTCAATATGAAATTCCCTTGTTCCAACTCGTACCCAACGCCGTCAAGTGGATCATGTGGTTCCTTGGTTGCTGTAATGTCAAAGGATTCCTCCCCACCTTTAAGCTTTTCCATTACATTTTTACTTTGGTCAAGTCCACCTTAGTACCCTTGTATGAGCTCCGATTCAATTATCACAAGTGTGGTTTTAAGAAGGGAGGGGTGATGCCTGTTACCATGATGTCCTCCCTTAAGGGTTGGCATGAAGAGTGGACGTTTATGCAGTTCGAAGATGTTGATTATATGCCTTTGTTCCGGATTGAGGCTTCCCGGGACTTCCAGGAGTATGAGTTAGAAGGCAATGCCCGGGCCAAGGTTCATGACTTGTGTAGGGCTTTAGGAGTTTCAACCAACCGGCATTCCTTCATGGATCATGAAATATTACATTATTTTGGATGTAAGTAGTATGTAATCATTTATACCTTGAATTGTTATCCCCCTTTGTTGACTATTCTAATTATCTTGTGCTCCTTCCTCTTTTCAGGTTTACCTCGGTATAGCCCCTATCATAAAGAGAGAATGAAGGCTCTGGATGCTGAAACGGCGAGCCTGGCCACGGCTATGCAAGGGATATGTGGCATCCACAAGGTTAATCAGCGTTCAAAGAAGGGTGGGAAAAAGAAGAGAACCGTTGGCAAAGGAGAGGGGTCCAAGACGGATGCAAGCGTTGAGCAGGTCTCCGAGTCCGGAGCCCTTCAGGGTGGTAAATCTATCAGCCGCGAACTTGAGGATGATTTGTCCCCGGGGTTCCAAAGAAAGTCGAAAAGGGTTCGGGAAGGAGACGCTATTGTGGATCTCACCGGAGGTAATCCGTCTGGAATTCCTACTCCAGGTTCAGTTCCTGTAATAACCCTAACTTTAGCAATGCTACAGTGATCACATGAATAGTAAATTTTGAGGATTTAGAGAAAAGGTATGTAAGTACCATATAATTAATACAGAAAATGAATAATCGGAAACCATATTAGTATAGCACTATAAAAATGAGTGACTCGAAATGATGTCGGATTTTAGAAAATCCCTGAGTATAGATTTTTAAATTTGTTTGATTTCAATGGGATATAAGTGTATTGTATATTAAAGAGTATGGAATATGAAAAGGGCGAATACTTTGAGGAATGTGTGAAATTAGGTTAACCCAAGGAATTATTAAGTTAAGGAAATGCCAAGGGAATTTAGATTGTTAAACGAGTTTGAGAATGCTTGAGAACCCAAGAGATAACCGGAAGAGCAACTTCTGAGAAAAAGAGAATATACCAAGGATATTGGATCTAATACCTACTTGAGGATTAGAATCACCCTAACACATTAATATATGATGTGGGAAAGGATAAAATATATTCAAGAGATTTACAAGAGAAAAACCACTGAGACGATCGCATAAATCGTTCGATGAATCAGATGACGAGAGAACTTTGTACAAAACCCAAACAAAAGCCCAAGGACATGGGGAGAAGCCCAAATTCGGCCCAACCCAAGTATGGAGCTGATATTAGGTGATATTAGAGTGTAAGGGAAGGAATCCCATTGGTGCAAACATTAAAACCAAAGTGGAAGAGGAGCAAACTTGTCAAACTTGAGTACTAAGTAGCATTTTTCATGTTAAGGTGTTTAGATGAGGAACAATTGGCTCTTTCTCATTGTTGGACTTCAAATACACTTAATTAAGAGATAAGGATCTGATTCAAAGGGATAGAAACAAGAGGATACATCATTATCCAAGATAGAAACAAAGCAAAACACAAAGAGATGCAAACTGCCCAGCAGAAACACCACTCAAAGAAAAATTCATATCTCCATTTCTATCCATGATTAAATCACCAAATTTTAACCATAGCTTCTCCACTCCATGTGTAAGATTCGTACAAAATTTTATGGCCAACAAAGTAGTATAGCCTAGTCAAATCCATGCTCAAAGTTGGAGAACCCAATCTGTCCAGTTTCTGTCCAGCGGAAAGATGGAGCTCAAAACCATAGCTAGGAAGCTTTGTTTTTGGTGATCTATAGCTCAAATCAAAGCTTATGAAGAGGCCAAGATGTGGTAAAAATTTGAGAGCCAAACTCTTATTTTTCGATTTTCTATGATTTTTACAAAGTGATGGATGAATAGTAACCTTCAAGAACTAACTTTTGGTTTTATGGTTCCTTTAGTTGATTCAAGCCATTATAAAGTTGTTTAAGGATATCCCAAGGATTTTTAAGTGTTGTCAAGGCTTCAAGAAGGTATAAATATGCTTGCCCTTTTGTATTTATGATGGATATTGTTTGGTTTAGTGATTAAGTGGTGTAAATGTTAAGATTATGATGATCCATGTGTTTGTAAGTGATTAAAGTTAAATATGGAAGGAGTATGTGCTTGTAACCATGGTTGATAAGATGACCACATGGTGTAGGTGATGGTGTATAAGGTGGATGATTGATTTGGAGGGGTTTGATTTTGGAAAGTATGAAAATATAGCCATTATAATGTCCGATTTTCGTTTAACCAAGTAGATGCCCTGTTTTTGGCACCCATATTCACACGGTAGGTTCCTGTCCAGAGCACCAACTGATCATGAAAGGCTAGAGCTTGGTTCATAGATTGTTTTGATATAAGGTGCGTTAAAATCTGATGAACGGTTTAGGAGAAAAGTCAGTTTTAGTGAAAGACGTTCGAAAACCGAGAAACCGTAATTGTGTCAACTTTGAGGCTATAATTACCATACCTATACATTTTTAAAGGTTATGAAATTTTGGGACAATATAGTAGGTTGAACAGAGATTAAAACCCCACAGACCTAGCATTAAAATTCGAATTTGAGAATTTATGATAAATTTTACAATCGAGTGTGGTTATTAAAGGAAATTGTGGAATACACTAAAACTTAGATCGAGTTTAGAAATGGTTAAGTTCATGTAAACTTTTGGTGCATAAAAAAAAATATAATATGTTTCAAGGGTGTTATTGTATAGAGATCAGGTGATTAAGTGGGATATGTACTAACGGTGATCCTTTCGTTCCTATAGAGATAGGAGACGAACTCAGGATCCTACCTACTCGCTTTAGAGATCCAGGCAAGATCTTTTTTATCCCTACTTGGAAATTATTTATCTTCAAAGAAACTTGATTTCATGGAATATATATATGTGATGCTATTGTTACTATATTGTTAAGAATTTGTTTTCCTTGATTATTGATATTAAAAGGAGAGGTATATGAAGATGTATATGAATATGGATATGGATATGGATATGGATATGGATATGGATATGAGTATAAGATGGATATGGATATGGATATGAGTATGAGATGGATATGGATATACTTAGAGATGATTATGCATAAAGTGAACATGCCTTATGGTTAAGAGTTATATTCAAGGAATGGTATCAGTTGTTATCTAGAATTATATATAAATGAATGGTATCAGTTGTTATCTAGAGTTATATATAAAGGAATGGTATCAGTTGTTATCTAGAGTTATATATAAAGGAATGGTATCAGTTATTATCTAGGGTTATATGATTTATAATATTGTGTTAAAAATATTCTTTCCAAATGTTGTGACAGATATTATTGAGTATTATTTAATACTTCTAAAATAAATTGAATACTCTATGTATACAAGAACATATTTGATTTCATCGAATATAGAAGAGATGTCTGAGTCATAATCAAAGTATTATGACATAAATATTTTAAAGGTGATGATAAATGGAAATGGAAATGATATATGTGAAGGGAAATGTGAATGGAAATGGAAAATGTGAAATGGTATTTGTTAATGGAAAAGTGATTTGAAAAAGGGGATTGCAACAATAAGCGTAAGAGGCTGTGTGGTAGTGGCACGGTCCAGCATCCAATATTTAATTCCGGCCCAAGAGTGCCGAGGGAGGATGTAGTGGTGAACCTTCCTTCTGGGGGATGGTGGAGAACCTACCTCCGTCTACCAGCATTAAAAGGGACGGGTACGGAGGGCGATTGATCATCGTCCTTACGTATTCGGCAACAGTGGAAATCCCCAACGTTTTCTTTAAAGGAAAGAATTGAAAAATGGTTTTCAGATTTCTATAACTGAAAATAGAAAAGTGATATGAAAAGATGGAATTACTGTTACAGATGAAGAGAAACTGATTTTATGTTAAATTATATAATCGTTGCATATGAAGGAAATGAGAAAATGATAATGAAAGATTTGTTCAAGTTTTCGTATTATCCTAGAAAAGTACACTGAGATGGTATATTGATTGTTATAGCATTCAAGAAGAGGAACTGATATTATATGATATTAGAAGCGAGACTGATGGAACGATACTATATATTTCTTTTGTACAAGGATAATTGGAAAGTGTATATACATATTGAATGGAAATAAAATTCTTCCATAATAACTGAAGTTTGCTTTTGTCTATTATATATATATATATATATATATATATATATATATATATATATATATAATGGTTTATTTTCCTTTGATGTTAGTAGATAGAAATTATCTTGCTGAGCTACTATAGCTCACTCTTGCTACTGATGTATACACAGCTAGGTATGCCGATACTACGCAGAACGCCCCGCAAGAGGGTAGGGGGAAGGCGACCTTCTGAGAGCGCGCTAGCATCGATTCCTGAGGTAGCGTAGAGGCAGACGGGTTCTGGGAACTTATGTATAATTAAGTGTGTAAGAATGTAATAAACTTTTGATTGTTGGAACGCTTCATGTCGAAGTGTTATTCAACAATGTACTTAAGTATGATCCTGGTTTGTAATAACTCTTTTAACTCTCAACTCTAAACTGTTATTATGGTGAATGTTGTTCTCTGAGCATATGACTGGTGTGTGTGTTAATATTTAAGTGTGGGGGTCTATTGTGAGTTTTTATTATGCATTCATACTCCAGCTGCCAAGAGAAGAATAGTAATAAATGGAAATTGGTCCGTGACGGCCTGGATTCATGACCCCGGATTTGGGGCTGTCACAGTTCCCTTGGGGCCTGAGGCTGCAAAGACCTAGGGTACTGTCTCCGGTCCCAGCCAGCCGAGCCGACAAGGGAAGGAGCCAATTTATTGTGGATCTACCCAGCAAGGAAGAGTGGGCGTGCTATCAATCTTTATGGTTTAATCCTTTATTCAAAGAGATGATGGTCACCTGGCTGAAGGTAAATTTTCTTGCCCTTTTAGGTTTTGTCTTTGCTTAAAGTATTCCTTTCTGACTCACTTGTCTTATCTTTCCAGATGGGTTCTGAGATGGCTGGGGTGTTTGCGGTGGGCAATAGAGAGTTAGAGACTGTTGAAGCGGCCTGGGCTGTTGTTTCTGACTCGGAGAAGAAGGACATGCAAATCTTCGACTTGGATCATGCCAACTCCAAATTACAGAAAAGTGTTGAAGAGTTGCAATTGTGGGCTAAAGAATCTGAAGGGAAACTCACCACTCTTCAGAAAAAAGCTGATGACGCTGAAGTCCGGGCTCAGACCGCTGAGAAGGAGCTCGAAGAACTCTGGGCAAAGTTTGCAAGTTATAAAGAACCAACCATCATCCTTGATGAGTTCCGTCATTCTCAGGAGTATTATACGGAGTTAGGTAAGAAGGCTGCCTCTAAGATTTGTCGTGCTTGGGTTGTTTCTCACAAGCTGTTGAAGGAGAACCCATCGGCTGGCTGGGACGAGTTCCAACCTCTCTTTATTGGCGCGGAGCAGCATTTCATTGCCACCGGAGAAGATCCAGAACTGAAAGTCATATGTTTACCCTATTTTTAAACATCGAGGATTCAACTTAACTCAAACAAGAATGTAATAGTTAATAGTATATACATACTGTCACAAGGATCTCAAATGTTTATTTGTCAAGAGAAAGAAGACAAAGTCAATCTACCGTTTTGAGTGTTTACTACATTGAAGAAGTTCATGTTTGATCAAGCGTCAGTGGAGTAATCAAGACAGTGGATTCAATTTATAGTGACAAGAGTATCCTACTATGACAGAATACAAGTTATAAAGGTTTGATAAAGAGTGAAGAAAAAGGATGACAGGAACCACAACTTTAAAGTTAAGATATGAAGAATGGTTATTGCAGTTAGTCACTCATGAACCAGACCGTGCATCGAGTGTCAACATCATGCAGTGGAAGTTCTTCATTCACTTCAAGTGGTTCAAGCTATCAAGACTGGTAATAGAAGAAATCATTGTGCAAGCAACAGAAGTGCTAAAATAATTAACCACAAGGATTTCGGTATCAAGACTGGCTCGAGGAGTAATTATTGTGGATGATCATAATTGTCAGATGAAGAAACCACAAGGGTTATGCTATCAAAGAGGTGTATTAATTCTCCTTTAATTAATTTAATAAGTTGGCTAATTTATTTTGTAAATTAATTCAATCAGAATTAATTTATTATTTAAATTAATCAATAGATTAATTAAATCAGAATTAATAATAATTCTATTATTAATTAACTAAATTATTTGGTTGATTTATTTAATAAATTAATTCTAGAATTAATTTATTTAAGGCTTAATGGCCTTTTAGCCCTCAAAGTTTCCACTGATATACCCATCAACCCTCAATATTTCAAAACGTTCATTTTAACCCTCGAAGTATCCATAAAGGTCCTAATAACCCTTAAACCGGTACAAAAAATAAAAAATAAAAAAATGGTATAACTCGGATGGGCAAAAGAGACATTTCACAAACCGATACCGAGGGTTAAAAGGTATACTTTAGATACTTTAGGGGTTAAAAGGTATACTTTAGATACTTTGGGGGCGAAAAGGTATAATTTAGAAAATGTTTATACAATTGTACAGAACATGAGGGAAATAAGTTATGTCATCAAAAATATATCATATAATTAAAAATAAATACAAAATATATATTGTTGGAAAGTATATTTAATTTATTTTTAAAATGTAATTTTAGATATGTTTTATTATTTAGCAAAGTAAAATAATGAGTAGTTCCTTCAAGTTACAATTTACTCACTTCTAATCACATTTACAAATTATTATTTTTCCTACAATTTACAAGTAAGTAGAAGTATATAAAATGAAAAATATTATAATAAATAAAATAAAAGACTAAGGTTATTTTAGTAAAATGCATAAAAAAGGGTGTGCATGAATAATTTTAGGGTGTGCATAAATCACCACCCTATTTTTATATGTGCAGTGTGCACCAAACTAGCATACGACAGTACTATGTAGTTTTTTTTTTGAAGAACAAAGGAGTTAATTCAATAATAAAAAGCCATACGGCATCTACACCATTGATCGAGTTGAACAAACAGAAAATTGTAATCGTCTGTTCTCATAAAGAGACAGTTAAACGATATATTGAAGATGTATATACAAGACTTAATGACCTTTTGACCCTTCAAGTTTGCACATTTATACCCATAAAGCCCTACAGTTTTAAAGCGTTCCTTTTCGCCCCTCCAACTTCAGAAATGTACCTTTTAGCCATAAAACCGTCGCCTTTTTGACACAAAACCGTCGTCTTTTAGAACGAATATACGACAGTTTGTGGCAAAAAGGTACATTTCTGAAGTTGGAATGGCAAAAAGGAATGAGTTTAAACGTTAGGACTTTATGGGTATAAGTGTGCAAACTTGAAGGGCCAAAAGATCATTAAGCCTATATACAAATACAAGTACCCACTTGGTGCATCCTCGTTGTATTACCGAGACCCACTTCATCATGCCCCGATGGAGCTATTGTTTGAGCTATCGACCAGCACTGCAAACCCCTACAAACTTTCTACAAGTGGAGTAGTGCAAGAACATTACATAGACGTTCAATTACAGCAACGTCCAATAAAAAGTGGGATTGTGCATGCATTTGAGTATAAAGCAAGTTTTTAACTTTCTCAAATTACCGTCTTCACATGAGATAATGTATTCCCTTCCTTTTAAATTATTATTCCATTTTCGGGGGAAAAAAATTTGTTTCGAAATTATTTTTACTTCTATTTTCAAGCCTATTTTTTACTCAAATTTTTTATATTATTCTTGAATTTTATTTCCAAAATTGATTTTATGTTCTTATTTTTTAACTATTGCAATAAATATATAGAATTAGATCATTAATGTTTGAATTTCTTAACATGCAAAATTCTTCGAAAGTGAATTACTTATTTGTAAATGAGGAAGTATTATAAATATGAAATTGTGTTTAGTTTGATAATCAAGTTGCTAATCATTCACTGAATGCGAATTTCTTTTCTTTCTTAACAGAGAATCTAATATGAAGATCAATGATAAACTTTTGGTCCATTTGGAAACGACACATATGCCCCTGATGATCAAAACATACCATATAAACCCCTTACACCAATTATATATAGGATATAATATAGTAATAGATTAAAATTTATATATTTATAACTTTGAAAATCCAGAAAATACATTTTAAAAATAAATTAAATATACTTTCCAACAATATATATTTTGTATTTATTTTTAATTATATGATATATTTTTTATGACATAACTTATTTCCCTCATGTTCTATACAATTGTATAAACATTTTCTGAAGTATACCTTTTCGCCCCCAAAGTATCTAAAGTATACCTTTTAACCCCCAGAGTATCTAAAGTATACCTTTAACCCTCGGTATCGGTTTGTGAAATGTCTCTTTTGCCCATCCGAGTTATACCGTTTTTTTATTTTTTATTTTTTGTACCGGTTTAAGGGTTATTAGGACCTTTATTGATACTTCGAGGGTTAAAAGGAACGTTTTGAAATATTGAGGGCTGATGGGTATATCAGTGAAAACTTTGGGGGCTAAAAGACCATAAAGCCTTTATTTAATAAATTAATTAACCCAGTTAATTAATCTTTGAATTATTAGTAAGATAAGGGTTTCTGATTTGAACTAGTAATAGTATGTTTTACTATTTCCAAGGTTTCAGCCATACTATTACTAAGGATTTTCATGATACTATTTCTGCTGCATCAAGATACTATTTCTGGATACTATTTCTGGAGACTATTTCTGGATACTATTTATGGAGGATTATGGATACTATTACTGATCAGTAATAGTATGCTACACTATCACCGAGTTTTATACTATCACAGAACCTATACTATTACCGAGTTTAGTTATACTATTACCAAGGTTAATTATACTATTACCAAGGTTTTTGTATACTATTACTAAGGTTAATGTATACTATTTCTGTGCATAATTGATACTATTACAAAGTTTTGTATCATACTATCACTCAGAAGCTATACTATGACCGAGCTGTTATACTATGACCGAGCAAGTTATACTATTACTCAGCTGTTATACTATTACAAGGGAATGAGTTATACTATTTCTAGCCATCTATACTATCCCCGAGTAAAAAAAAAAGAGGCAGTGGATTAGTTTGTTTTGTTTTAGTATAAAGGCAAGGCAGAAGACACAGACAGACATACAACTTCTCTCCCAAAACAAACAGAGCCGAGAGAAACAAAGACCAAGAGAGAAATTGTTCCTGAGCTTCAATTTTATTCTTGTAAATTATTTCTAGCTTGTATCGTTAAATCTAAACCACTAGAAATAGTTTACTTATACTATTGGAACTATCTAGCGAATTAAGTTCCCTACAATTTATCTCTCGAATTGCTTTTTAGCATTCGATCTTTTTATTACAAATATAGAAAAGTTCATGTCAAATTTTCTATAGAATCTGTAATAATTAGTTTGGTCATCAAACCTTATAATTTGTACCCGTGTATTTAGACACACCCCATCAAGTTTAATATAATTTTATATTTAACTTGAATATTGGCTTCGTTTTATTCCGCATCGAATTGTTTAAATTTTAATATACACACAAAGAACAATTTCGATAAAACGGTATAGTTTGTATTCAACCCCCCTTCTACAAACTATTTTGGACCTAACAATTGGTATCCGAGCCTTTTGATTGACGCACAAATCAAGATCCTTATTTTTGTGGTCCTCCAATTGGTTTTCAAGTTTGTTGACCCATACAAAAAATTAAATCCGGTATTAGACCAAAAAGTCAACTCCTCTTATTTTCAAATTTTTTTAACTTTCGAAAAATTCAATTCTTGAGATTTTTTGAACTTTAAATAATTTGAACTTATTTTTGGATTCTTTAACTTTCAAAATTTTCAATTTTGAGATTTTTGAATTTTAAATATTCTAAATTTATTTTCGAATTCTTTAACCTTTAAAAATTCTCAATTTATAATATTTTTTATTTTTAAACAATATGAGTTTATTTTCAATTGTTAATTAAATTGAATTTATTCTCAAATTGTTTAACCTTCAAAAATTTCCATTCTATGATATTTTTGATTGTTAAGTAATCTTAACTTATATTCGATTTTTTTTAATTCTTGAAATGATTAATTCTTGGAAATTTTGATTTTTAAACAACTTGAATTTATTTTCAAATTGTTTAATTCTCAAAATTTTTAATTCTTGATACTTTCGAATTTTAATTAACTTGAAGTTATTTTCGGATTCTTTAACTCTAAAAAATTATCATTTCTTGAGATTTTTTGATTCTTAATTAATTTGACTCTAATTTCAAATTTTAATTAATTTGAACTTACTTTCAGATTTTTTATTTCTCAAAAATTTTCAAGTCCTTGAAGTTTTTGAATTTTAAATATTTTGAATTTATTCAAAGCCAATGGTTTCAAGAAAGTTGGTAGCTGAAGATTCCTCCGGACATCAAAGATGATTTGAATCTTTTGAAGAAAATACATTTTTCATTGGAATTAATTTCTACCTACTGAAGAAAAATTTGTGGTACTTCCTCAAAGTTATATCCATAGGATCCCACTGGTTTTTCAGAAGTATGAATGGAAGAAGTTTTAGTGGCTGGAATTTTTCTTGAAGATTTTAGTCAACTCTAGTGATATACAAACACTTAGTGAATTTTCGCAATGCTAAATCCAATACACGTAGTGGTTTGTGAACGAGAATATCTTTCAAGGAATCAACAGAGACTTTAGAAGAATAGAATCAGGGTGGTTTGAGAATGGACTAGACAGTTATACATCTCAGTCAGGAATTAATGATGGAACCTCAGAACAGACATGAAGAGTTACTAATTCAGAAAGAGTACTAAAGTTGTATCCAGGGATCATGCCTATCTACTTCGAAGCAGAAACTCTTCAAGATATAGTTCAACTCAAGAGGTGGTTACAAGACTGAGATGGTGGAAAGAACAAGACATGATAGTTACAGTTATGAAAAGCTTTATGTGATAAGTAACTATCAAGGTGTGCAACATGGTACAGAATTCTGACATACAAGGATGAATAGGGATTCATTAAATGAGATGAAACAGAAGCATCAGTGCAGAACTTATCTTGCTGAATGAAATAGTTGGGATGGATCAGATGATGATGAGAAGAGCATAATTAATATCTTGCCTTCATAGCAATCTCTGAAGATGATTCACCTCATATGTCTCAGGTATCTATTCTTCGAACTAGTGTAATATGTAATTCTCAGAAATTCAAAGCATGTTAAGATCTTATCAATCTCTTAATATATGTATGGATATTTGTTGAATTTGATTAATTGTAATAGTGAGTTAGAAGTGTTCCTTAGATAATATCTCTTAATTCTTAAATGATATATGTCAAGCATATAAGACCTCTGCTTAAGCTAGTTTCAGGATCCCCAGTAGAACAGATTTGCTCACTCATTCTGAATTGTTTGTTAAGGTTTAAAAAGTTTAAAAGATGGAATAATTACCTAGGGTGTCAGTAGAACATCAAGTTATTTGTAAAACTGACTTAGGTAATAGAGATTATATAATGTCATATAGCAACATGAAAGGGTTGGATAAAATTAGTGATTGATTGTTAATTCTTCTATTCCATGTACGTTTAGAAAATTATTGAATATCTGTAAATCTACTTGCTACCTGTTGCATGTGCATAGGTTAAAGTAGATAGTACTGAATTTTCTAAAATGCATAACATGCATAATTTGCATAATTCTTATCTACAATGGTTTAAATGTTGAATGTATGCCATGTATTCTTATTATCATGTCTGCTTATTTCAAATATCATAAATGCATCTCTGAGCATTTGCATTGATTATAGAAAAAGCATGTTTAAGAATTACAATAAGGTACAGACTGCTTGTCCTCCTTATGGTAGGAAGGAACCATTATTCTCCTTGCTCAGTGACTATTTTGTCAATGACATTAAAAAGGAGAAATGGTCAGTCAAAGATAAGAATGAGCATGTTAAGGTTAAACTGTTGTTAACTCTGATAAAAGAGAAATCTCTAATCCATCTGGACCCAAGTAAATCTGGGTACCAAGAACTTTTTATCCATTTGTGAATGTAGGGCTTAACAGGTTAAATCGATTATGCATTATTATTGATTTATTCAAAGCATATCATCGAAGAAAAGAACCCTACTATCAAATGTGAATGTGAAGACAGGCCAAGTGGTTCATCCCTTGGAGATAACAGCAAGGGTATGACCCAGGGTCATGGCTATTCAATAGCTAAGAATGTTGTCAGTAATAAAGCATCTTTTACAAGATGAAGAGCTTACTGTTCGAGGATTAAGGAAAGAAAACTTATCTGTAGCTGACATGAAATCTCAGTCAAAGGTAAAGTCAACATGTCTAATCTAAAGCTTGATCAGACAAGAGTTCAGCTATAATATACGGAGCTCTCACACCTGAATGTCTAATCAATAGATTCTTTCCCGAAAATCAAATCAGTAAAGGAGACTACCTCATCTGAGATTAAAGTAAAATGAAATTATGAGGCATGTCATAAAGGGAAGTCAAAGAAGCATCACACAGAAGTTCTACATCAAAGTAAAATATATTTTAGTGGTGATGACTGATGACTTCTCTCAACAAACAAGTTATTGTTCAGACAATCTGAAGACAAGACAATCACTGATGGTGATTGTTATTAATCAACAGAAAGTGATTGAAAGTCTTAGTGATGTTCAATAACTTCTAGCTCCCATTTGTCAATGGTAAAGATGATTCAGATCCAACCAATGTGAAATATGGAGCATCTTCATGTAAACCCAGCAACAGCTTAGGGGGAGCAACTGAAGGATCAAATAGTCAACTTAACACCACATTGAAAATCAAAGGACACTATGAGAACATATCTACCAAGACAAAGAGTGTTGACTCAATTAACTCTTTGTCCCAGTTCTTAGTGTTTCTAATGGTTGAAGTAAAAGACTAGCAGAGCTTCAAGTACCAATGATTATTTCTATAATTTTCTTTCAGAAGAAACTAAGAAAGCTACAACGGCTCTGGAAGATCCAGATTGAGTGATTGCAATGCAAGATGATCTCAATAAGTACAAAAGGTAGATTGAAGGGAAGCTGGTATCCAAACCAAACAACAAGGCTATAATTTATACAAGGATAACCAGAAGTCTAACTGGATGTCAAGGCATTGTTATGAGGGACAAGGCCAAATTGGATGCAAGGTTACAAGTTGATCAAACAGTATATCTGACAAGAAGCACCAGTGACAAGACTTGAGGATATCAGGCACCTGCTACACATTCAAGATTGTGATGGACATCTGGACCTACTGAATCTGGATGCTAGAGGAATGTGAATAAGTGCACTCCTGGTCAGTGAGATAATGAAAGATCTCTACAGGTTAGTATCAACTGGTATCATCACTCAAGCAATCATGGAAGACATGGTATGACACCCTAACTATAATTTATTATTTGATATCAATCTTTAATAATTGATATCATTTAGCAATTAGTGTCATATTTATAGAACTCTCTACATCTTTAGGCACAAACATAAATGATATATATGTGCAATGATATCTTGATTATATTATATGTTGATCTACTAACTATAAATTGGTATTAAGGTATTTGCTGTTTTGATGTTGGTAAAGTTGCAATTCTTTTGAATTACTTTATGCAAGCCAAAAGAATAATTCTATTTGGAGCACAAGTAAGTCAAAAGAATTATGGCAATAAAAATTAGTCAAGGATCTTTTGTTTCTTTTCAGAAGATTCTAGACCTATCATGACTACATACCAACAATCACTATAGCTGAATTTTGACCTATTAGTTTAGACCTAACAAGTTGGAAATCAAAAATCTTAAGATGGACCCGGATCTGAGGAAATGGTAACCTAAAGATATTTGACCCAACAAGTTCAGGATCTACTAATTAGGACCTAATCGGGCTATAGAGTAATCATCATCTTATTATCTTATTCAATTGCTAATAGATCACTTACACACATATTTTATTCTCAATATGCAAATGTGCAAGGTCCCAAGTGGAACCTAGAGAATCTATTCTTGTAGTTATTACAATTGATTTTCAGTTGTCTTAAGTTGGACCCAAATCTGCGGAGATGGTACCCTAGAGACATCAGTTCTGACATGTTTTGATGCATAGAGACAGATCAAATGAGTTGTAACGAAAGAAGGAGAGCACAAGGAAACAAATTCATCTCCAACAACTCCGTGGAACACTCAAGGCCAAGCATTTTGCATAAGGTATCAATTCTTTTGAGAGAGCATGTCTTTAGTTAAGAATAACTTGCAGACACGTTTGCTAGATCACTTGATGAAAGTAATTTTTCAAGATTGGTTTGTAAATTTGGGATTTTATTAATGTTATATAATTTGTATATCCCATCTGTTAAGTAATTCTTAAGTAAGCTCACAAGTATTCAATTGTCCGTATTGAAAGGACTTGTGATTTTACTATAAGTGATTCTTAAATGAGTTTACAAGTATTCAATTGTCAGTATTGAAAGGACTTGTAAATTCATTGTAAGAAATTCATAAATGAGTTCATAAGTATTCAGTTGTCCGTATTAAAAGGACTTGTGAACTTATTTACATCCAAACCTCACGCTGAGAATTATCTGTTGAATGATTGCCATGTGTAAAATTGTAATATATTTCAGTGGTGATTATTTAAGGATAATTTGAATACTTAAATGCTAAAATCTAACTCATAGAGATTTAGTATTTATTTATTTAATTATTTACTTTGATTAATATGAGTTATAGAACCTGAAGCAATTCAATTAAGTATTTGCTCTATACCTCATATTTATTAAAATAAATATATAACATAACTAATTTGGACCTAATCTGTGTTAGTCTTCAATTAGTTGTGAGATGTTAATTCCAGTGAATTTATCAATGTTCCATTTTCAGAAATTCACTATAATTAATATCATGTTTCTAACAATTGGTTGTATTGAAGTTTTGACTTATATCAGTTAATGATATTTAGTTAGAATGCTATTTACTAACTAATTGTGAGATGTATTGATATGAGTGAAATTACTTAGAACTCCTCTAAGTAATCATTGTTATATCTTTTACAATTCACTCATACTACTATACAAAATATGAAAATTATATAAGTAGAACTATGGATATTGTAATATCTAAAGTCACCATAGTTCAGTTACTTCGAATAATTTTTATGCTTATTTGCAAGCTTCTAATCACTTTGATAATGAATGTTGTTTACTATGGATCAAGGTGTATTGGACTTAAAATATTTTTCTAAGATTGCAGAAAAGACAGCTTTGGTAATCAAATTTTTATTTACAGAACCAAGGTTGTCTAATACAAGCAGTTGTTAGGAGTTAACAATTGTTATTGTCGAGGAGTTGCCTTGAAGTCATAAGTTTGAAGTGTTACATCTAAAGAACTTGTGTATTTCTTGTCAACCAGTTCCTCATACTTATGAATGTCAGTGAATGATAGTCATAAGTAGTTAGATACTAATATTCATTCTGTCAATTGGTATTCAATGTAACAATTCAATCTTCAATGAATTGAATTTATCAAACAATTTGTATCATTGAATATTTAGTATTTAACAGTGATTATTTATATCCTAGTTAAATTATGACGTGAAGCAATTCAATGGTTTATTTGCTCATAATTTGATTTTGATAAAGTAATCACAAATACAATTACTTGCATTTTAAAGTATTTGACAAATACTAACAGTTGGTATCAAATAGTAAAATATTTGTTACTAACAATTGCTAGTTGCTCTGATACTTTATTGCAAACCAATTGTGATGTATATATTATCTCTGATGATATTACTTAGGATTTATTCTGAGTAAACGTGTCTTATCTACAAATCATTAGTGTTAGTATATATTAAGGTGTTCAACTTTCTAAGTAAGTGAGACTTAAAGTTACATTCGGTCTCCTATCACATTTTGAAGTGGTGAAAATTTTCAAAATTGAATTCTCTAATTCAGGTTATACACCACTTTATACATATGATAGCTCTTAGAATATTTTACATCCATAAGACGATTACTTAGTTTATGTTGTGCTAAGTAATGCAGTGCTAAGGGAGAAACATTGGTTATCTGTACTTATGTACTTGGTAATCTTTGTTACCTAAACTACATTCAGTGCTTGTATGAGTTTCACTAACTTTTGTGTTAAAGTTCTCTATACATAATAAGCACTTAAAGAAAATCTTTCTTTCTTAATTACTGCGAAGTCAAGAGTGTGTGTCTTTTAAAAATAAAACGACATAGTTTTCATTAAAAGACATGATAATACATTGTTTAATACACAAATACAAACTCTTGCACATCAACAGTTTTTAAAAGAAAACTCAATCTTTTTATGGTTGTGATTGCTTATATTGTAAAACTTTTTGAAGTCACAACTGTACGTCATTTCTTTCACTGGATATAATGCATATGTTTTCACACAATCTTATGGTATGTTATAAATGCATTCTATCTCTGTATTGCTCTACTGCTATGTGATGCAGGTTCAGCTCCTAGTGGAAATTTTCTCACATGAAAGTCATGAGGTTGTAAACCCAACAACTTCTATCTCGGACTGTAAATCCAAATCTAAACACATCCTAACTTACCTCTGAAGTGGAAGTAACCTATTAGACTAGAGGTCAATAAGGGAGTAACTGCACTTGATGCAGCAAATAAGGATGTGAGGGATAGTAAACCCACAGCTCTACCTCTCAAGGAGAATAGTCGTATACAACTTGAGGTATCTGTAAGCTTGCCTGCATTCTCCCAAAAGAATGCAGAGCTGAAAATGGCACTAAAATAGTCTCTAGATTCATTCTCTCGAATTTATTGAAATTCACATGTCAGCCAGGGCATCTGTTGGTAAGTCACTACCTCATACACAAGAATAAAATACTTCCTATGCACAAAGTGAGATTATACACACTAAGGACGAATTGACGGAAACAACTAATACTCCGACCATTTTACGGTTAGGATTATAAGTTGAAGGTTCCTCAAAGAACCAAGAGTCTTCACAGACCTCGAGAGAAGGCTTTGATCCCTAATGCAAAATCTTTCAGGATCATTGTCTCACTTCCCAGATGGAACATCTCTGGATCCTGCGGGTAACGGGTCCGACATAGGTGCGGATCGGCAACTTGTTGACTATGATTCAGATTCACCTGATGAGTTAAACAAGGAGATGTCGTCACAGACATTAGAAGGAAATATGATCTTAATTCTAAGTTTTGATTTCATTGTTTACTTTCTCAGAATTCAATTCTGAAACCTACAAAAAGGGAAAATTTTATCAACTTGTAGATTATGACTCAGATTCGTCTGACGAGTCCAACGAGGATTTGGGATTTGCGAACTCCCATTGCACCACCACTGACCTCTCTTGAAGGGGCTAGGGTGATTTTCCTTGCAGGTACACATGGATGTTGGAGCTATGAGAGATTAGAGTGATACACTAGTGAGCATGAGTGTAAACACTTGAGGGATGAGAGAAGAGATCACTCATTTTAAGTGATATGAGTGGAGAGATGAGTTAAACACTTGTGAGGTACACGAAACAGAATCACACACTCACATTGAGGAAGAAAGATAAACACCAAATCCCATTCCCTTTTCCCCAAACAAAGTTCATTTAAAGCAGTTGGGAGATATAAGGAAATTGTCGGGAGATTTGGTTGTCAGGATGATCAACAGTGAAGCCATTCTATAATATCTAAAGGGAAAAGTTGATCAGTCTACATATTTCTATTCTGGAAGTCTTCATGAAAAATCCTTCAACACAAGCAAAGCTTCTTTACTTTATTCCAACAGTCAATGTTAGATGTATGAAGAATCTGTTGTACTAAAGGTAAGAGGTGAGTTATAATTGAAAATATGGTATCATCTAATTTACATTTGGATGTTTGCTATAATTGAATGCTTGGAGGATTACTCAACTAAGGGGGAGAGATATATTGAAGAAGATATACTCAAAGATTGCCTTAGTAAGAGATACTAAACTAAGGGGGAGATTATAAGCTTACCTTAGTGAGGGGGAGATTTTCTATCTAAGGGGAGAGATATGAAAGAAAAATGATATACCTTAGAAAGGGGGAGTATTCACCTTATCAGGGGGAGATAGAAATATTCGCCTTGTCAGGGGAGATGAGAAGTATTCACCGTTATAAGGAGGAGACATATCACCTTAGGTAGGGAGACATAAGGAATTAGAGAAGTATGAAACGACAAAGAAGAATTCTTCAGTATGTGGTTGACAAGTAATATTCTTTACCACTGAAGAATTTCCAAGTATCTGTTGATAATGTTCTATGTTAAATGTAAAGTGTTATCAGGCAGATATGTCAAGAAATGAAGATGAGTTACTTAATGAAGATCAGTTCAGTGTCAAAGGAACAATCATCTATCATTTCATCAACTGAGATTCTGGAAATGTTATATCTAAACCAGAAATTTTTTTAATGTATTATTTACTATAGTTCTTTAATGCTTCATCTTCTTCTTGTTTTTAGTTGAGTTATCCTCTAGGAATTTGTATGTTAATGTTTAACAAACAAATAGGGGGAGATTGAAAATCATATTTTTACCCTATTTGTAAACATCGAGGATTCAACTCAACTCAAACAAGAATGTAATTATAAATAGTATATACATACTGTCACAAGGATCTTAAATGTTTATTTGTCAAGAGAAAGAAGACAAAGTCAATCTACCGTTTTGAGTGTTTACTACATTGAAGAAGTTCATGTTTGATCAAGCGTCAGTGGAGTAATCAAGACAGTGGATTCAATTTATAGTGACAAGAGTATCCTACTATGACAGAATACAAGTTATAAAGGTTTGATAAAGAGTGAAGAAAAAGGATGACAGGAACCACAAATTTAAAGTTAAGATATGAAGAATGGTTATTGTAGTTAGTCACTCATGAACCAGACCGTGCATCGAGTGTCAACATCATGCAGTGGAAGTTCTTCATTCACTTCAAGTGGTTCAAGCTATCAAGACTGGTAATAGAAGAAATCATTGTGCAAGCAACAGAAGTGCTAAAATAATTAACCACAAGGATTTCGGTATCAAGACTGGCTCGAGGAGTAATTATTGTGGATGATCATAATTGTCAGATAAAGAAACCACAAGGGCTATGCTATCAAAGAGGTGTATTAATTCTCCTTTACTTAATTTAATAGGTTCGCTAATTTATTTTGTAAATTAATTCAATCAGAATTAATTTATTATTTAAATTAATCAATAGATTAATTAAATCAGAATTAATAATAATTCTATTATTAATTAACTAAATTATTTGATTGATTTATTTAATAAATTAATTCTAGAATTAATTTTTTTAATAAATTAATTAACCCAGTTAATTAATCTTTGAATTATTAGTAAGATAAGGGTTTCTGATTTGAACTAGTAATAGTATGTTATACTATTTCCAAGGTTTCAGCCATACTATTACTAAGGATTTTCATGATACTATTTCTGCTGCATCAAGATACTATTTCTGGATACTATTTCTGGAGACTATTTCTGGATACTATTTATGGAGGATTATGGATACTATTACTGATCAGTAATAGTATGCTACACTATCACCGAGTTTTATACTATCACAGAACCTATACTATTACCGAGTTTAGTTAAACTATTACCAAGGTTAATTATACTATTACCAAGGTTTTTGTATACTATTACTAAGGTTAATTTATACTATTTCTATGCATAATTGATACTATTACAAAGTTTTGTATCATACTATCACTCAGAAGCTATACTATGACCGAGCTGTTATACTATGACCGAGCAAGTTATACTATTACTCAGTTGTTATACTATTACAGGGGAATGAGTTATACTATTTCTAGCCATCTATACTATCCCCAAGTAAAAGAAAAAGAGGCAGTGGATTAGTTTCTTTTGTTTTAGTATAAAGGCAAGGCAGAAGACACAGACAGACATACAACTTCTCTCCCAAAACAAACAGAGACGAGAGAGACAAAGACCAAGAGAGAAATTGTTCCTGAGCTTCAATTTTATTCTTGTAAATTATTTCTAGCTTGTATCGTTAAATCTAAACCACTAGAAATAATTTACTTGTACTATTGGAACTATCTAGCGGATTAAGTTCCCTAGAATTTATCTCTCGAATTGCTTTTTAGCATTCGATCTTTTTATTACAAATATAGAAAAGTTCATGTCGAATTTTCTATAGAATTTGTAATAATTAGTTTGGTCATCAAACCTTATAATTTGTACCCGTGTATTTAGACACACCCCATCAAGTTTAATATAATTTTATATTTAACTTGAATATTGGCTTCGTTTTATTCCGCATCGAATTGTTTAAATTTTAATATACACACAAAGAACAATTTCGATAAAACGGTATAGTTTGTATTCAACCCCCCTTCTACAAACTATTTTGGACCTAACAAGAACCTTACTACTCCGGGGATGATTCTGGTTCGGACGATGATGAGGAGGAAGAAAATGAGGAGGATGTTCGGGATCCTACTCCAAATAAAGAAATTGTCAATCAGGCTCCTCTTGCAGCCTAGTTTCTCAGCCCTTTTTCATCTTAATGTCCTTGTTGTATTCTTGAACTTTAAACTTTTTGATTTGCTTGTGGTCGAACTTGTTCTGGGATGTTTCGGACCATATGGCTGGTTCGGTCCTTTGTAGAATGCTATCTTTTATGTGATGCATGCTTTCCAACTTCTATTTATCCCTGTTGCTTTGTGTTTTTACTTCAGCTTACATGGATCTGATTGGATAGGCACTGTCCCCAGTTCGGACTGTTTTCGTAAGAAGTAATCCGGACTGTTGCCCTCGGCTTAATGTTTTCTCTAAATTCAACGTTAAAAAACATTGAATGACTCTGCGAAATAATTTCGAACTTTGTTATAATTTCGAAAATTTCTCTTAAGTTCAAAGTTTAAGAACCTCGAGTAACTTAGAGAAATCTTTTAAAATTTGCCCCCCTAACCGGATTCGATACAAAAGAATTGAGTCTGGATTGATGGTAAAAGTTTCACCTCATTTCTCTTAAGTTCAACACTTGAGAATGTTGAGTAACTTAGAGAGATTTTGTAAGTTTTGCCGCCCAGTCCGGATTTATTCAAAAGGATGGAATCCGGATGGCGGTGAGGATAGATGTCGTTCTCTTAGTCTTTTGTGTTTCCCTCATTTTTTGTCGAGTCTAACCTGAAACCTCGTGAAAGGATTGTGATTTCCACAGTCAAACTCCTTGGTCATTGAACTTTCAACCAGCATTTATATTTCACCAGTTTCCCCTGCATTGATAAATGGAAAGTTTTAACATCTTCCCTACTCTCTCTCTATAAATACCAGCAGTTTCATAAATCTTTTTTCATTCCTCTCTAAAAATCTTTCATCTTTCTTTCCTCCTTTCTTCCACCTTTTCTGCCATGGATCCGAAAACCCTTGTTTACGACTACGAGAATAACAAGATCATCGTGGATGGCATGGTGTTCGACGATCCCACGAACATGGCCGAGATCGATGCCGTCCTAAAGAGGATCGCTGATGCTCTTGCCTTACGTAGGATGGTCATAGATGAAGCTAGGAAGAGGCGCGGTGGGCCTGGAAATGGCGGGGAGGGTGCTGGTGGCTCAGGCACTATAGCCGTTTAAATACAATCACTTTATGTTTTTGTATTTTCATAAAAGTTGTATCTCCCCCCTGCTTAATAAAAATGGCTTGAAAAACAGCCATAAACATTTGTTTCTATTTCTTTGATTTTGTTTTGAGTGGTTGTATATTTGTGTTTGCTTTTATTGTTTCGGCTTGAAATGATTTCCATAGATACAATAGTTGTTTTTCTGAATTTTCATCGCGTTTGCCTCCAGTTCGGTAGTCTGTATCAGTAAATTGTCCGAACTATAGTGATTTTTAGCTAAGTCCAAAGTTTGAAAACTTTGAGTTACTTAGAAGCTTTTTCGTAAGTTGCCCCCAGTTCGGATATGTTTCGTAGAACATGATCCGGGCTGGAGTGGTTTTTTAGCTAAGTCCAAAGCTTGAAAACTTTGAGTTACTTAGAAGTTTTTTCGTATGTTGCCCCAGTCCGGATCATGTTCTACGAAACATATGTTCGGATATGTTTCGTAGAACATGATCCGGACTGGAGTGGTTTTTTAGCTAAGTCCAAAGCTTGAAAACTTTGAGTTACTTAGAAGCTTTTTCGTATGTTGCCCCCAGTTCGGATATGTTTCGTAGAACATGATCCGGACTGGAGTGGTTTTTTAGCTACGTCCAAAGATTGAAAACTTTGAGTTACTTAGAACTTTTTCGTATATTGCCACCAGTTCGGATATTTTTCGTAGAACATGCTCCGGACTAGAGTGGTTGTTTCTCAGCTAAGTCCAAAGTTCGCAGATTTTGGGTTACTTAGGAAAATAAGATTTATTGTGTTTGCCCCCAGTTCGGATATTTTCCTTAGAAAAGTATCCGGACTAGAGTGGTTGTTTTTAGCTAAATCCAAAGCTCAAGCTTTGGGTTACTTAGAAAATTTTCTCGTTTTCGCCCCCAGTCCTGGTCATTTTCGTAAGAAAGGATCCGGACTAGAGTGGTTGCTTTTAGCTAAGTCCAAAGCTTGAGAGCTTTGGGTTACTTAGAAAATTTTCTCGTTTTCGCCCCCAGTCCGGGTCATTTTCGTAGGAAGGATCCGGACTAGAGTGGTTGTTTTTAGCTAAGTCCAAAACTTGAAAGCTTTAGGTTACTTAGAAAATTTTCTCGTTTTCGCCCCCAGTCCGGGTCGTTTTCGTAGGAAAGGATCCGGACTAGAGTGGTTGTTTTTAGCTAAGTCCAAGGCTTGAAAGCATTGGGTTACTTAGAAAATTTTCTCTTTTTCGCCCCCAGTCCGGGTCGTTTTCGTAGGAAAGGATCCGGACTACAGTGGTTGTTGCATATTGCTTTTGCCCTGGTTCCAATTTTGCCTATGGCTCCGAACCAGGGACTTGTGTGTGTGAGTGATACAATAGTTTTACAATGAAAGATAAATAGTACAAGGCAAGGCCCTCTTTCATTAATCATAACTTTCCAACTACAAATAAATTATTCTTGCTTCAGTACAGAGACTAATAATCTATCTGCTGAAGACTTTTTGGGCTCAGAGGTAGCTCCTTAATTGGTTGTTTGGCCTTGACATTCTCTTCATTGGTAGAACTTCCGGAGCCGGAGGCCGTGCCAAGTGTTGGGGACCTCGGACTCATCCATATTGACCAATTTGTATGTTCTCGGGCGTAGTACTTCTTTGATCTTATATGGACCCTCCCATTTGGGCATGAACTTTCCAGTGTTGGTTGGGTCCGAAGCCTCGGTATCTCGCAGGACTAGGTCTCCAACTTGAAAGTTTTTGACTCTGGCCTTCTTTCCAAAATACTCCCTTGTCTTTTCCTTATACTTTTCCATTCTTGCAACTGCTTCGTCCCTGACTTCGTCGACCAGATCCAGATTGATTCGGAGCCCCTCCTCATTCGTAATCTCTTCAAAGTTAATAGCCCTGTGAGAGGGCGATCCCACTTCTATCGGGTGCATTGCTTCGGTCCCATAAGCCATCTTGAAAGGTGTTTCTCCAGTACTTGTTCGTGGGCTAGTCCTGTAAGCCAAGAGTACATTTGGAAGCTCTTCGGGCCACTTGTTTTTGCATTCTTGAAGCCTCTTTTCTATCCCCCTCAGCAAAATTCGGTTTGTTACTTCCACTTGGCCATTACCTTGGGGGTATGCCACCGATGACTTCTTATGTTTAATGCCCCTCTCCTTTAAGTAGTTTTCAAAGTCTGAACCAATAAATTGAGGGCCATTATCCGAGACCAGGATCTGAGGAAGGCCGAACCTCATCAATATGTTATCCATGAACCGGATACAATCTTGTTGATTTATAGTTCTCATGGCCTTAGCTTCTGCCCATTTAGTCATGTAATCGATGGCCACCAATAAGTACCTGAGATCACCCTTGGCTCGAAGAAATGGACCAACGATATCAATTCCCCAAACAGCAAAAGGTATCGAAGACAGGACTGAAGAGGGTATAACCGGACTCTGTCTTTGCACATTGTTGAACAATTGACAATTCTTGCATTTTCTGACAAACTCTACCGCGTCATTGTGAATCGTGGGCCAGTAATAGCCTTGCCTTACTATTTTGTAAGCTAGAGCCTTTGCGGATAAATAATCTCCACAAATCCCCTCATGAACTTCTTGCAAGCAGTATTCGGATTCAGCTGGTCCAATACACTTCAGGACCAGACTAGAGAATGTCCTGCGGTATAGTTGTCTTTCTTCCAGGAAAAACTTAGCAGCTTTGGCCTTGAGTCTCTGAGATTTATTCTTGTCTTCTGGGAATTCCCCCTTATCCAAGTACAAAATCAATGGGGCCATCCAATTGGGTTGATCTTCGATCTCCATCACTTCATTATTCTCCATGGTTGGCTTCTCAATTTCTTCGAAGTACACCGAGCTGTCCAATTCAGCGGTATTCTAGTCTAACCTTGACAATGCATCAGCTTCTTCATTTTCTTCTCTATTAATCTGAACCATTTCAAACCTGGGGATTGTAGCCAAATAGCTTTTAACCAAAGCTTGGTAATGAGCTAGTCTTGGGTCCTTTGCGATATATTCTCCTTTCGTTTGTTTCACTACAATCTGAGAATCACTGTAGATATTCAGGCTCTGGACCTTCAAGGATCGGGCCAACCGGAGTCCAGCTAACAACGCCTCGTACTCCGCTTGGTTGTTTGTGGCTAAGAACTTAAAGATTATAGCTTGCTGTATCTGAAATACGTGAGGGCTCTTGAGGAGTAATCATGCTCCAGATCTTTCACTTGTTGCGGATCCATCGACATACAAAGACCAAGTCTCCGGATCTGAGTCGTCGTCTTTCCCCGAATCCACGATCATAGGACTAGTTCGGAGTTCGGGAAAGGAGCATTCCACAATGAAATCGGCTAACACTTGAGCTTTGATTATTGTCCGAGGTACAAACATGAGTTGGAACTGGCTTAACTCAACAGCCAAATTGACGAGTCTGCCTGATACATCTGGTTTATGAATTATCCTTCTCAAAGGCTGGACTGTTATAGCTTTGATTTCTCTTCCTTGGAAATAATGCCTTAGTTTCCTGGAAGTTATTACCAGGGCAAAAATGAATTTTTCAAAGTTTGGGTACCTGGTCTTTGCATCTTTTAGTACTTGACTGACGTAATAAACTGGTTTCTGTTGTCCTTCGTGTTCCCTGATCAAGGCTGCCCCCACAGCTGATAGCCCTGTGGCTAGGTAAAGAGATAGTGCTTCCCCAAGCTCAGCGTTTGATAGAATTGGTGGCGACGACAAGAATTCCTTTATAGAATCGAAGGCTTTCTGGCAGTCCGGATTCCAGTTAATCTCTCTTTTGTTCTTCGCCCCCTTAAGCAGCTCGAAGAAGGGTAGGCACCGTTCGGCCAGCTTTGGAATGAACCGCCTCAAGGCAGCTAAAGAGCCTGCTAGCTTCTGAATTTCTTTCTGAGTCCGGGGCGGCTCCATTTCCATTATTGCCTTGATCTTTTCCGGATTAGCTTCGATTCCCCTCTGACTGATCATGAATCCAAAAAATTTCCCAGCTCCTACTCCGAAGGTGCACTTCTCCGGGTTTAATTTCATCTCATGCTTCCTTAGATTCTCGAAACATTCCTGCAAGTCTGGAATATGTTCCTCTATTATTTTTGACTTAGCTATCATATCATCCACATAAGACTCCAAGTTTCGACCCAACTGATCCTTAAACACCTCCACCATAGCCCTTTGGTAGGTTGATCCAGCATTCATTAATCCGAATGGCATGTACTTGTATGCATAAATGACTCTATGAGTTATGAAGGTGGTTTTGGCTATGTCAGCCAGATTCATCTTGATTTGATTGTATCCGGAGAATGCGTCCATGAAACTAAACATCACATGCCCCGCAGTGGCATCAATGAGTTGATCTATGCTGGGAAGGGGATACGGGTCTTTGGGGCATGCAGCATTCAGATCAGTATAGTCGACGCACATTCTCCACTTGCCGTTGGGTTTCTTGACCAGGACCACGTTGGCTAGCCAATCCGGATACTTTATTTCACAAATTATTCCCGCTTTGAGGAGCTTTTCAACTTCTTCGTCAAATGCTTTCTGTCTGTCCGGAGCAAAGTTCATTCTTTTCTGCTTCACTGGCTTTTTGCCTGGATTGACATCAAGGCTGTGCATGGCTACAGACTCATCGAGTCCGGGCATGTCCTCCGAATTCCAGGCAAAGACGTCCGCATAATTTCTGAGAAGTTGTATAAGATTTTTTCTGAATGTTGGATCCAGTCCAGATCCTATCTTTATCTTTTGAGCCGGATTACCTTCTTCCAGTTCGACCATTTCGGTCTCGACCGCAGGTTCGACCTTACAAAGATCTTTCTTTGATACAAATTGCTGAACTCGGGCCTGAGTATTTGTCTCCAGGTAATCTCTGGCTTTGGCGATCAGTTCTTCCTTGCGA
This sequence comes from Kitagawia praeruptora, assembly GCA_037693485.1. Taxonomy (NCBI): domain Eukaryota; kingdom Viridiplantae; phylum Streptophyta; class Magnoliopsida; order Apiales; family Apiaceae; genus Kitagawia; species Kitagawia praeruptora. The sequence goes on along the minus strand of CM075344.1, from coordinate 159,669,237 downwards.
TCAGTTCTTCCTTAGTCTGAGCTTCAATACTTTCGATGTTTTGGACTTCGTGTCCGGGCTCCTTTTTGAAGTAGGCTCTATGCTTCTTTCGGCTCACGTTCTTGTGGTACAACACTACGCCATAAACGCACATACGCAACCCCCATTTTCAGTTGCGTAAGGCCTGAAAAGCGTTGCGTAAGGTCTTACGCAACGCTTTTGGGGCGTTACCAATACTGGCGTTGCGTAAGATCCCTAACGCAACGCTTTTCCAAGCTATTGCAACACTTCAAAAAGCATTGCATAAGAGGCCTTATGCAACACCAAAAGCATTCAAACGTAACACTTCATGGGGTTGCATAAGATGTTTCAGCCATGTCAGCATGCTGACATGGAAGCAAGGTGCCACGTCAGCATGCTGACATGTAAGCAAGGTGCCACGTCAGCATGCTGACATGTCACTAGTGGGGCCCACAAGTGTCACGTCACAAAATGGGGGGCATGCCACGTCATCAGTGGGCCCACCAAGGTGCCACGTCAGCAATGGGGCCCACATGCCACATCAGCAGTAGGACCCATATGCCACGTCAGCAGTAGGGCCCACTGCCATGTCAGCAGTAGGGTCCACATGCCACGTCAACAGTGAGGTCCAGTATCTAACGCAACGCTATTTGAGTCTAATGCAACACTAATTTTTTTTAAGCAACACAGTTTATTGAAATTATTGTAAAAAAAGACTTTCTGGATAACTTACAAATTATCACACAGTTTGACAAATACCACACAGTATAGTATAAAACTATTACAATTATCCCATGCCAAATTGCCAACAATTATTTAATAACAACACAATTTATTTACCAAAAAAAAAATAGCAACTCAACTAAAATATAAAATTTATTTAGCTTTATTCTTCTCAGAATTTGCTTGATCTTTTTCTTTCTGAAGAAGCTCTTTCAACTGCATTATTTCAGCTTTCTGCTCATGGACATTTTCTTGAAGAAGAATCGCTTCCTTGTTCACATCTAATTCAAAGTAACTCGGCTAGCTGGATCTTCAATTTTCTCATCTCCCTTGTTTTCCGCTCGCTTTCGCTCTTGCTCTAATTCTGGTTTAAAAAATTAAAGACAGAAAATAAGCATATAGTATCAATTAAGAAGAATCATTGACCAAACAGTGTCTAGTCCTACCATATCCAGTTAGCACTGACTTGTGTTTACAACATCGGAAAGTATACAGGTAAAGAAAAAAAAATCTGTCCCCATAACGTGTCAATAAAACCTTAAAGCCTCAGAAATAAAGCATCAAGAATTTATCAATAATTGCATAACACAAATTGGCATAATCTAACTTATTTTTTTACACAAGACATCAGTATAGTAGCATAAATTTCTATATAGCAAAAGCCAGCAAACTGATTGTCTTTCACTCTTACTTCCTAAAATTCAAGGTTCATAGACACACACATATGTAATCTGTCCATATCTGCTATAACAATGAAAGAGAACACTTGTAACGAAAATTTCATATTGTTAGTTCTTAACTACAAATAGCAGTTTTATAAATTCCCTCTCGAAGTCTCTAGTCCAGAGACGAGGCACGGTTCAAGGGTATAGGTCATTTGACTCCCTCAATTCCTTATTATGCATTTAATAAGAGAAAATTTTGGGTTTATCTATAAACTGCTAGCCAGTCCCACTTAAATTGATTAAATATTCTTGTAGAATCAAATTATAATTTTGCTATTGTTCTTATAATGTTTTAATCTCATAGTGTACAACTATCCTTTATTATGCACCTCTCTTTGATCTCTTCTTTATTTCTTTACATTGGAATGAATTGATTTTTTCTTCTAAAATGTATAATGAATAGTATATATATGTTATACATTTGTAAATATATTTTTTTTAGAAAAGGTTATGCCAAATTGTCCTGCTTTTACTATTTCATTTTATGCAAGTAAAGATTACTTGCTATTTCCTTGCGGGCACTATTCGTCTATTCTAAAGCAAAACTATATTCAACGGAATTTCATGACCAATAAACTTAAAGAGAACATCACGCAGTTGGAGGTACAGGAACGAGAAGCTTTCAAACCTACTTAAAAGTGATTCAAAACAATATACAGATTAAAATGAAAAATACAAACAATTACAGGTGGCCTACTGGAAGAAAAAAAAATCTTTTGGAGGTATGAAAGAACATGTATAATAAGCATGGCAAGTCGATTATATACACTATTAAGTGATCTTTATAAATAACAGGATACCAGATAGAATGGTTGCTAGTTGCATCATGTTTTTGAACAGATATTTCGTACAAAACTTTTGGAATGTCAAACCATGTTACACAAGAAGCAGAATCTGCACTAACCTCTGAGATCAGTGCCTTGCAAGTCCAAACGAAAGCTCCCTGATGAAAATTATAAAGTTTATAATCAGCCAATCAAGTTTGTCATAAGCCAATCAGCTAATATCAAATGTTTTTTTACAGTTTTGGTGAAGTAAAACTACTCCTGCCTAATAATCTACACACACACACTAAAAAAACAAGTGCCAAAAGATCACACTTGTTAATTTGTTTTTACATAAACATGAAAATTATTATTGTGGAATAAGTAGGAATTTGTTTCTGTGAATCTATGTTAATGTGTACAGTTATGTTACATGTACTTGGAGAGAAATACCTGCAACTGTAGGATACTGTGGTTAAAATGGATAGCTAGGAATACGAATATTAACTTTTAGAAAAACACATTAAAACCTAAACTTTGAATTTACCTTTAATGACAGAGCTTCATTATGTCCAAAAATATGCATATAACTCAAGCATTAAAACATCACAATATACCAATTCAAACACAATGAACAAAACAAATTATATAAACTTTATGATAAATGGAAAGCATACCAGTTGACAGCAGGGATTGAGAGGCCCGTGTTGCGCAACGGTTTCTTGCGTCATGCTTGTACAATGGTGTCTCAGAGAACTTTTAGATGCCTCTTGGCTCCTCCCTTTCCTCACATTCAGTTGCATTTTTACTAGTTGTATTCTATGTGAGACAATTCATCAAACAGGTTGTAAGCACTCAAGTATAAAACAAATACAAAATGAATTTGTTACCCTTTCTCCTCTTACCTCGCAGCCATTTCCCACTTCACGCCACCAGCAAAAACCCACCCCTCTTCTCCTCTGTCCACGCCGCCAGCACACCATTCCTTTCAACTCAATCTTCCCCCGTTTATTCCCCACTCTGCCATCTCTTTCTCCTTACCCTCCACCTTTCGACCCTTCTTCGTTCACCGCCATCTCAATCTTCCTAGTACCACCCCGCCTCGCAACCATCTACTCCACCTACCTTCACCACCGAACTCCCTTAATCCCATCTCCTCTACAGCCGCCTTCATCCTCCGCCCGCAACCCAGTCACAACTCCGACCAACACCAAACTCTCCGAAAATTTAAATCCAACCTCTACAGCCCCAACATACAACCCTATCAACCCAGAAATTTCAAAATGGTTCATATATCTCCAAAAACCGAACAAAGCCGAATCTTACCTAGAAAATTTTCATCTCAAAATTGATTGATTTATATATGTATAGATATAGCTCAATTTATAGAACACATTCATATATAAATCACTAATTTTGGATGGATAGATTAAGAAATGTAAATTTTAGAAGATTATATGTATATGTATATGTATATGTGTGTAATGAGAGAGAGAGCAGCAAGATGAGAGAGATGAGGGATATGGAGTGGGGGCGGTAGAGTGATGTGATAAAGGGTAGGTAGAAAAGGAGTTATAAATATTTGAACGGTTAGGATTTAATCCCTAATTGTATGAACGATTCAGATTGTCTAAGTCTTACATGTCATCAATCCAAACTATATCCTTTCAACAAATTGCAGCACGCCAAGTGTCTCTAAATTATAAATTAGCAAAATATGTACAAATATGTGTATTGTTTATCAAATATCTATATCTTGTATATTAAAAATAAAATATGTAAATTATTCAATCAATATTCAAATAAATTTATAATATGTATTCGATCTAATACAAATAAATAACAATAAAAATTGAAACAAATAATAATTATTTAATAATGATATTGTAATATTTTATAATAGCACCTATTTAAAATAAAAATATAAATAACTAAAACATTCAAAAATAATATTTAATTTTTTTTAATAGAAATTCATAACTCCCTCTGTCCCTCTCATTTCTTTACATAAAAAACTACGTATCTGACACGTATTTTAAGGTGCATTTTAAGGATAGTTTCATAACTTATTTCTGATATTTTCTTTTTTTGTATAAAAATAGAACAATCCTATTTCTATACAAAAAAAGAAAATTTCAAATATAAATTATAGAACTATCCTTAAAATGCACCTTAAAATCCGTGCTGGAAACTGGTTCGCAAACGTAAACAATCAAGAGGGACGGAGGGAGTATAATATAGTAGACCACTACATATTATAATGAAGGAAATAAATGAAGGAAATTTTTTAAAAAATTATCACGTCACTAAAATCGTTATATCTTGACACCCGTGTGATTGGAACCTCTAAAAAATAATTTAAAAAAATAGATTCATCATTCGGGACAAGACTAGTTAAAAGGAAGGTCGACTTTGACCGGTTTGACCGTTATAAAACCAAACCAAATTAATGAAGGAAATTTTTTAAAAAATTACCACGTCACTAAAATCGTTATATCTTGACACCCGTGTGATTGGAACCTCGAAAAAATAATTTAAAAAAATAGATTCATCATTCGGGACAAGACTAGTTAAAAGGAAGGTCGACTTTGACCGGTTTGACCGTTATAAAACCAAACCAAATTAATGAAGGGAATTTTTTAAAAAATTACCACGTCACTAAAATCGTTATATCTTGACACCCGTGTGATTGGAACCTCGAAAAAATAATTTAAAAAAATAGATTCATCATTCGGGACAAGACTAGTTAAAAGGAAGGTCGACTTTGACCGGTTTGACCGTTATAAAACCAAACCAAATTAATGAAGGAAATTTTTTAAAAAATTACCACGTCACTAAAATCGTTATATCTTGACACCCGTGTGATTGGAACCTCGAAAAAATAATTTTAAAAAATAGATTCATCATTCGGGACAAGACTAGTTAAAAGGAAGGTCGACTTTGACCGGTTTGACCGTTATAAAACCAAACCAAATTAATGAAGGAAATTTTTTAAAAAATTACCACGTTACTAAAATCGTTATATCTTGACACCGTGTGATTGGAACCTCGAAAAAATAATTTTAAAAAATAGATTCATCATTCGGGACAAGACTAGTTAAAAAAATAAAATAAATATCTAGTGCAACACTTCAAACAACAAATGCAACACCACTGCTGTCTAATGCAACGCTTCTGCCACGTCAGCAGAGGTGGGTCCCACTTCTGCCACATCAGCAATTGTGGGTCCCACTTCTGCCACGTCAGCAATTGTGGGTCCCACAATTACCACGTCATCATTGGTGGGACTCATGCCACGTCACCCTTGTGGGGCCCACACTGCCACGTCAGCAATGGTGGGACCCACACCTGCCACGTCAGATTTTTTAAAAAATAAATAAACATCTAATGCAACACTTCAAACAACAAATGCAACACTACTGTTACCTAATGCAACGCTTCTGCCACGTCAGCAAATGACACGTCATCATAGGTGGGGCCCACTTCTGCCACGTCATCAACTGTGGGTCCCACAAATGCCACGTCAGTATGATGGGCCTCCTGACACGTCACCCTTGTGGGTCCCACACTGCCACGTCAGCAGTGGTGGGTCCCACATCTGTCACGTCATTTTTTTAAAAAAAAATATAAATATATCTAATGCAACACTTCAAAGAGCAAACGCAACGCTACTGGTATCTAATGCAACGTTTTTTGCCACGTCAGCAAATGCCACGTCAGCAAAGGTGGGCCCCACTTCTGCCACGTCAGCAAATGTGGGTCCCACATGTGCCACGTCAGCAAATGCCACGTCAGCACATGTGGGTCCCACTCCTGCCACGTCACCATTTATAAAAATAAAAAATTATCTAACGCAACGCCATCAGTTAGTGTTGCATAATGTGAAACACTGTGGGTAATACGCAACGCTAATCTATATCTAACGCAACACCAATTCAGCTCAGTTGCAAAAGACTTAAACCTTCTATCTAACGAAACGCTTTCTGTGCAACGCTTTGTAAAAAGGGTTGCGTATGCTCACTTATGGCGTAGTGCAAGGACACTTTTTGTTTGTTCTCCGAATCGGTTTCAGCCATAATCAATGCTTGGCCATAACAACGACCAGCAGTTTCCGAGTCACCTTTGACTTCCCCGACTCCGGTTGGAGTGGGAAATTTAAACTTTAGATGGGGCGTGGTGGTTATTGCCCGAAGCTTGGTTAGCACCGGATGACCAAGGATCATATTGTACGAAGATGGGGTATTGATGACATAGAATTTCACCATATGGGTGACTTGCTTCGGGAAGGCTCCAAACTGAACAGGTAGGTACAATGTCCCTTGAATTGGGACTAAATTGTTCCCGAATCCGAAGAGTGGGTCTTCTCTGCATTCGTTCATCTTTACGCTGCCTAGCTACATTCTGTCGAATGTATGTTTGAAGATGATGTTGACTGAGGATCCATTATCAACCAGGATTCTTTTGACTTCGTTCACAACAACGTCTAGGCTAACCACTAAGGCTTCATTATGATTGGGATCGACTCCTTCAAAGTCGGCGTTGCTGAAAGTTATCACTTGCTCGGGAAAGGACTGTATCACCATTACTTCATCACCTGAGTCTGGGCTAGGGGGAGGAGAGTTGGATCCCCCCATTACCACGTTGACCACATGCTTCTTTCTTGCTTCTTTTTCCGTAGTTTTTCGAGCTATGTACTGCCCCATGTTTCCTTTTTTAATTTGGTCCTCGATGAAGTACTTGAGAGATAGGCAGTTTTCAGTTGTATGGCCATGAGTCCCGTGATAGTCACATTGTTTGTGTGTAGGACGCTTCTCCGGGGCAGTGATCATTGGCTTGGGTGGGTAAAAGTATGGTTTGTCCCGGACCTCCTTTAGGATATCTGACCGGGTGCGGCTGAGTGGAGTCCACTCGGGTTCTGGCTTTGGGTCCGCTTTAGGTGGTTTGGGAGGTTTGGAGTCCGGATTAACGGTTATCGCAGCGGGTTCAGAGATTCTTTCGAAGACTGATGGTTGAGAATTCTGGATATAGTTGGTTTGCCTATTAGGCTTGAACCTCTTGTCAGGTTGATAACCACCCCAAGGGCGATCATCGTGGGTAGTTCGGTATGAAGAATTTCCTTGACGGGTCATTCTCATCGCCTGCAGAACATCACTTTCTTTGATGAATCGCGCAGCCATGGAGTATGCTGCAGCCAGACTTTCCGGTTCTTTGTTGATCAATTCATAGACATATCTTTCATTTTGATCCGGGTCCAGATTTCTCCGGAAGATGCTAAGAGCTTCACGCTCATCCAAGCGCGAAACCTTGTTTATTGCTTCCTGGAATCGCTTCATATAGTCTGCGAGAGATTCATTATCATTTTGACGAATAGTCTCCAGATGGCATATGTGCAACTCATGAGTCCGGTTCGTTCTGAACCTCTTCAGAAAGGCCTCTCAGAATTCTTTCCATGAGTGAATGCTTCGGGAAGGGATTCGGCTGAACCATCTCTGAGCCCCTCTTTTTAAGGTAGATGCAAAGAACCTGCATTTGGTGATGTCATTATAGTAGTAAATGAGGGCGATCTGCTCGAAGTAATTCACATGCTCTTCAGGGTCTCCCAACCCATCGAAGGAATCGAAGTTGTAATGCTTCAGGTTCTTCTGTCTAGGGATAGCTTCCAGAGATCGGCTGAACGGGGTCGGAGTTCCTTCAATCTCAAGTCCGGAGTCTTGTCCCACCTTCTTCTGTAGCTCATGAATCATTTACATCAAGTTCTCTTCGGGCTCATCTTCGTCTGAGATAACCTCTGGACTGACATCTCTCAGAATTCTTTTAGATCCGGACCTCCTTAAGACTCGGTCCTCTTCTTCCTGTATCCTTTTTTGGATATTGAGTTCAAGTTTCGCTTCTTCCTCCTGCCTGATCTTCTCCTTTAGTTCGGCTAGCTTTCTGAGTTTCTCAACTACATGATTTTTGCTTTGAGCTTTGTTGGCTGCTTGCTTTTCTTTGCTTTTATCACTAATCCGATCAAAGACAGATCTCCTGGATCGGTGGGAGTGTTGAGAACCCTGGGAGTTTTCAGCCTGCTCTAGTTCGGGAGGTGGCGGTGCTCGGGCTGTTCGGTATGCCCGGATTGCCTCCGCCAGCTCATCACGGGTAAGATCTTGCAGGTACATTCCAGCTCGAGGCACATCAGTATACTTGTACTGGTTGACCTCAATGTCAATTCGGGCATCGCCTGGTGCAATCCCTGCCCTTTCCACGATTGGAGGTACTTCAGCCGGTACTAAGGGCAGATCCGGAGGTGGGTTAAGATCTGGTGCCCGAGTGTTGGTTCTTTGAGTAGATTTGCTTCCTCTTACCATGATTCCAAGTTTCAAAGCAAGATAGATCACAAAGTATCGATTATAACAGATCTAAGTTGAGCTTAGGGTAGAACAGCTTAAGTGCGGACTCAATATTCAGATATAAACACAAGGTGGTGGATACAAGTAGATAGCAGGCGACTATGAGCACAGATCTCTATTTCGGCTAAGTTAAAAGCTAAAAATCGTAACTTTATCACAGATCTGGGCTAGAGAGCTAAATAACGCTAAGTACGTGCACATATGGCTGAGAAATGTGTAAAGGTGACATTTTTAGTAAGGGTTTCACAATGGTTTTTAGATCTTACAGCTTGATTTCGGACTCTTTTAAAGAGTTTGTTGATGTCGTCGAGTCCTGTGGCACCGAGACCAAAGGACAGAGTCACCCCTCCTTCTAGCGCCAATGATAACTCTATATTCCGATCCGGTGTCTCCTCCGCCGTCCCCACGCCTGGAAAGCGGTGTAGCTGGTGGTTGGGACTTTGCAAAACAATGCCAGGAGGTGGGTTTGAACCCGCGGCACCTCCGGCGTGAGAATAAGCAACGGCGTTCGGAGGATAAAAGACAAGAACTAGAGTATCTAATTATGGAGGGTGTGTGTATATTAGTGTGTGTAAAAGAGAATGTAACCCCTAAACCTTCTTTTCTGGGTCTATTTATAGGCCCAGGATTAGGGTTTAAGGGTTGGTACGTTTAATCATGAGCATTCAATCCTAGGTAGGTAGGACACTTGGGACGCATAGATGCACGACACCTGTCCAGGAGAATAATTGTGGGAAAGTGTGTCAGGCACCTTTTTGAGTGTGACATCCTCATTCTTGTATTATGCCAATTATTGGTAATCATTAGCTGTCGTTTTTAGTTGGGACCCTTTGATGGTGACGGGAGCCTTGAGACGCCACGTGCTCTATTACCCCGTACTGGAGTTACCTCACGGGTCCGGACCAGTTAACGGTGACATATTCCCGAATTCAGTAATTGTCGTAGGTCCGGATGGCAATTCAAGCTGTTTGTAGAGAGTATCCTATCAAAATACACAGCGAAAAAGTAAAACAACTAATATCTAGTGGATCGCAAGTAGGGTGGGTATGAATGAATGTATTTATAATCCAAAATTAGGATGGTAAATGAGTTCATACACTCGTGAATATATAGATTACAATATGGGTGAAGGGAGTCTAAAGTTAATTTTAGGAGAATTTTCTAAAGTTAATCAATAAAAACAAGACACGTTCTCATTATCATTAATGTCCCGTTCTCATTATCATTAATGTTCTTGCGGAGCCATTTTATTTTAAGGTTAAATTAAATTCACATAATTTTTAAGGTTAAATTTAGAAAATTCTCCTACAATTAATTTTAGAAACCTTTTTCTCTTACAATATTTGAAATGTGTTATATATATGTTTTAGAAGATATATAATTATGTATATAGTTACTAAATACAAATAATGTGTAATCATGACTATTGTTCTATAGAGAACCATTTTATATGGAGAAACGGAGAGAAACACATTCTATAATGGAATCAAAGTTTTAATTTTTGGTTCTATTAGGAAAAAATATCAATGTCATTTTGTTTTATAATCGAAAAAGATCAATTTTCTGATTCTATGGTAGAACAAAATGATGACGTGACATCACTACTGAAGACCAAATAATGATGTGGCACCATTGCTGACACGTCAATAGCCACGTGAATATATTTTGGTGATTTTTGATGTCATTTCTAATTATTAAATGTTTTTTTTAACATTTTTAAAGTATTATTTGCACTAAAAAAAATTCTTAGTTTACCTATTTATTTCTTGGTACATTTTTAAAAATATCTTTTTATTTTATAATTAAATGTCAATTCATGTTCTATAAAAAAATTATTTTGAAGTTGGAAATTTTATGTTGTACTTTGTTTACCTTATTTGCTATAGGTATTATTGAATGTTATTTGTGACTTATTTTTAATTATAATTTTTGTTATTTTATTTCTTTATTCATCTTTTTTTAACGAAGAAATTATAATGATATCTTATTCTAATATTTTTTTTTCTATTTGCAATTCATGTATGGATAAAATAATATGTTACTTATCTTAGTACCTTTTTATATATCTTCCCTACATTTTGTTTTCTTTTTAAATGTATTAATCTATACTATTATATAAAAACTGAAACATTAAAAGTTTTTGTATCTGTTTTTTGGTACCTATTTTTTGGTATTTCGTGAATTTACTTATTTACCCTTCATTATAAAGAAAATTAAATACACCTAAAATAAGTAATAACATAATATAATTAATGGTAATTAGTCGAGATATTACCTTTTATAAACACCTAAAAACATCAATAGTATCATATCTTTCAATCATTAATATTTCCTTTCGAACTAAAACATGTTACCTTTTTAAATTAAAATAAATCTTACAATCATTAATATATACCCAAAAATATCACACCATAATTTTCAATAAAAATGTAATACCTAAAATAAATAATAACATAATATAATTAATGATAATTAGTCGATAACATAATAAAATTAATGATAATTAGTTAATTGCCTTTTTCACATTAATATAATAAAATTAATAAAATTAATGGTAATCAGTCGCTTGTGTTTTTCATATTTACTTTTATTTGAAGATATCATCTCTTATAAACACCTAAAAATATCAATCATATCATATCTTTCGATCATTAATATTTCCTTTCGAACTGAAAAACGTTATCTTTTTAATTTAAAACAAATCTTTCAATCATTAATATATACCCGAAAATATCGCACCATAATTTTCAAGTAAAATATAACACCTAAAATAAATAACAATATAATTAATTAATGGTAATTAGTCGATTGCCTTTTTCATATTTACTTTCAGTTGAAGATATTACCTTTTATAAACACCTATCAATCGTATACTATCTTTCGATCATTAATATTTCCTTCTAATTAAAACACGTTACCTTTTTAATTTACAATAAATCTTACAATCATTAATATATACCCGAAAATATCATACCAAAATTTTCAATTATTAATAAAATATATTAAAAATCATATACATTGTTTATAATAATAAAACATTATTATAATCCGTAAAAATGAGTAAATTAAATTATATCAAATTAAAATTAAAAAAAATTATTGAAAAATAATGATTGTATAAAAACATAATTATAATATTAAATAAATTTATAACATAATACAAGAAACCCGTGCATTTCAATACTAATAATTAACTGATTATCTTTTCAGCTAAAACATATCATCTTTCTATTTTTTCTAATTAAATTCCTTTTTTTCTAAAATATCACGGGTAGCGTTAGTTTCTCATTTTCTAAAAAACACTAGGAGCAATCTTAATTAGTAAAATAACATAATTAAATTATAATTAGTATAAACTAATTAATTACGTTTTTCACCTAAAGCATGTCACCTTTTTAATTTTCACGTTATCTTTTTTATTTTCTCTAACTAAAATCTCTCATTTTCAATTATATTAAGGGCAGTTCCATAATAGTAATATAATAATACTAATAATTAATCGATTAACTTTTTCATCTAAAACATACCATTTTTTCTATATTTTCTAATTTCTCTTTTTCTAAAAATATTATGAGCAATTTATTTCGTAAAATAACATAATTAACTTATAATTACTATAAACTAATCAATTACCTTTTTCATTTAAAACATGTTACCTTTTTAATTTTCTTTACCCAAATCCTCTATTTTTCCAATTATATCATGGCATCTATTTAATAAAATAAAAAATTAATTTTTTAATTACTAATAATTAACCGATTACATTTTTCAACTAAAATGCATCATCTTTTCTAAATTTCTAACTAAAATCCCTCATTTTCTAGAATTATCACGAATAATATTTATGTAATTATCATCAAATAATCTCATTTAAAATTTAAGCCTCTAAAAATCATGTTTTAAAAAAATTAATCCAAATAATGAAAATTTTCATATGATATTAAAAAAAAATCCGTGTATCGCACGGGTTTTAAGCTAGTAATTTTAAATTTTATTATTTTGAAACGACCATCTGAACTCGCTTATTCCCATTTTATATACAAATCTATAACATTTATTAATAAGCGAAACACCCTTTTAACGGTTGGTTTCACCCCTATTTTGGTTTCACCTTTATTTTGGTTCCACCCCTATAATCCTATTTTTACTATAATTCTATGTTATTTTTTAATAAAATAGAAATCCTATTGTAATTATAATTCGTTTATTACAACTTTAAATAAAAAAAATAGTTTCATCCCTATAATCATATTCCCTTACAATTTTATGTTATTTTTAAAATAAAATAATAAAATTGAAATCCTATTATAATTATAATACAATTCTATAACCTTTATTAATAAGCGAAACACCCTTTTAACGGTACCACTTTTGGTTTCACCCCTATTTTGGTTTCACCCCTATAATCCTATTTTTACTATAATTCTATGTTATTTTTTAATAAAATAGAAATCCTATTGTAATTATAATTCGTTTATTACAACTTTAAATTAAAAAAAAAAAGTTTCATCCCTATAATCATATTCCCTTACAATTTTATGTTATTTTTTAAATAAAATAATAAAATTGAAATCCTATTATAATTATAATACAATTTTTTATAATAATTTAGAATAAAAAAATAATACGACCAATTCTCCAAAAGATTTTTCAAGGAGAACAACTAGAACATGTTTCTATACACTATTCTGAAATATTCTTCCGTGCGATTATATGTTATTTTTTAAAATAAATATAATAAAATTGAAATCTTATTAGTATTATACTTCTTATATTGTATTAGCAAATTTTTTTATTAAAACTTATAATAAAATAAGATTACGATCAATTATCTTAAATATTTTTTAATGAAAACAATCGAAACGTGTTTCCATGCACTTCGATTAAACAATCTAAGTTTATAGTTTTTTAATCATATAAATTTTTTTATGCAAATAAAATAGTTGTTTTTATAATTTTTTTAATATAATTTTTTAAATATTTAATTAAATAAAAATTAGTAATTATTTAACACTCCGAGCCCGTGCTTCGCACGGTTATCATCTAGTATAATTAACAGAAAAACAAAATCTAAATATATTATACACGTGGAAGGTCCGCGCGACTATTTATGACAAGCTTGTATTTATAAAAAAAATTCCGCGATTAAACCACCATCGCCATTTTCCCCCGACGTCGACATCTTCCGCCACCGAATAAACCCTATCGCTCAAGCTATATATACAAATTTACATACTTTTTGTATATGCATGCATGCCCATGCAACCCGTCGATGTTGCAGGTAATTTTTTATAATAAACGCATTTGTTCATATTCACATTCACAGCATATTAATGTACATCTTTTTTTTGTGTCTATGCATGATTATATATTGTAGGTTTTGTGATATTAGTCGAGGTGCGGGCAGCCTGATCATGACATAACAAAAAGATGGTTTTGTGGTATTAGAATGAGTTAATCGGGAGTAGCTCGGTGTGAAATAATGAATAATTCGGAAGAATGAAAAAAGATTCAAAAATGGGGCCCATGAATTCTATCAGTGATGTGCATGATCAGCTTGCTGCAAATTTGCTGAAAAGGGAATTGAAAATGAAGCCTACAAGTTCCTGCAATGATCTGAATGATCAGACTGTTTCGCCGTTGAAAAGGGATTTAAATATGAAGCCCTCGAATTCTAGTACTGATTTGCATGAACAATCTGGTTCACCTACGGTGACTCCGAGGGCACCAGTTGTTGTGCTGTCTAATTCAAGCAAAGCATTGGCCTCCTCTGCTTCAAGCAAGTCATTGTTGGGTGGTTCGAATTCTAGTAAGGCATTATTGGGTTCGAATTCGAGCAAGTCATTGGTGGTTTCTAATTCTAGTAAGGCATTAGGAATGTCGAATTCTAGTAAGGCATTAGGAATGTCGAATTCAAGTAAGGCATTAGGAATGTCGGCATCAGGGAAGAGGATGGACCAGAAAATGAAGTATGTGAAACAGGTGACTGGAAAGAATAATGATACGGAGCTGCATTTGGCAGCACAACGTGGGGAAGCAAGTGCTGTGAAACAGATATTGGGGGAGATTGATGCTCAGATGTTGCAAACATTAAGTGGTGCAGAGTTTGATGAAGAGGTAGCAGAGATTAGGTCCGCAGTGGTGCATGAAGTGAATGAGTTGGGGGAGACCCCTTTGTTTTCTGCTGCGGAAAGAGGGCATATTAATGTGGTGAAGGAGCTGTTGCCGTACATGACAAAGGAAGGCCTTGCTATGAAGAACAAGGTTGGTTTTGATGCTTTGCACATTGCCGCTAGGCAAGGTCACCAAGGTAATACAGAATTTGATGAAAATTGTCTTTCACTATAAGTGATTCGTATGTTTTAAGACTTGCTTCAGAAACAGAGGGCTTAAAGTTAAATTATTTGTAGGACTTCATTGGTGATTTTGTACTAGGCTTCATTCATTTGTGAATGAGGTGCTTATAGTTGCACTTTTATGCAATACTTTGTGTCACTACTAATTCTATGGTCACCTTGGTTTTCATTCATATGTGATATGTTGTTTTCATTACTATCATCCCACCCAAGTATTGTTCCTTGTTGGCTGCTTTCTCACAGTTTCTGCAAGCCTGCAATTGCTGAAAGAGTTTACGAATAATATTGCAAGTATTTTTTCAGATTGATGATGTTATTTGGAGTGATTTATTTCAAGGATTACATGTATACATATATTTCAGATTAATACAATCTCTCTTTTGATATAGGAGATTGTTTAGGAGCTTATAAATAATTGTCTCTAACTTGTTTTTACAATAAAACAGAGGTGTGTATAATTTTGTTTTGCAATCTTAACTTGTTTTCATCTGGAACAAATGTTTAAACCTTGGTAAAAAATCGATGTCTATAAGGTGAACTTTGAACATCATCGACAAAGATATCGGTCTAAAATTTAAACAAACATCGGTTGCCGATGTCTATTAGCTTTTTTCTAGTAGTGCCACCAATGGCTAAAATCCTGCCAAGTCATTTAGATTTATTTTCGGAAAAATTGAAGTAAATACTAAAGTTGTGCATGTTTAAGTAATTAATTTTGTTGACTCAATTTAAAAAAATTTCCAATCTTTTATCTTCAAAGCTAATTTGGTTTGTGCTTCAATGCAGCCATTGTCCAGATGTTGTTGGATTGTGACCCAGAGCTAAGCAAAACAATTGCCCAATCAAATTCAACCCCTCTTGTGTCTGCAGCTTCAAGAGGGCATACAGCTGTTGTCAAAGTGCTGCTAGAAAAGGATGCCAGTTTGATAGATATCCCAAGGTCGAATGGGAAGAATGCTCTACATTTAGCAGTACGTCAGGGATATGTAGAAATTGTTGAAGCGTTGCTTGAAAAAGAACGGCAATTGCCAAGAAGAACCGATAAAAAAGGGCAAACTCCATTACATATGGCTGTCAAAGGTGTTAGCCCTGAAGTAGTCAGGTTGCTTCTTCAGGCAGATCCATCTAGCGTGATGGTACCAGACAAATTTGGCAACTTAGCTTTGCATGTTGCTGCCAGAAAGAAGCGAACCGAGGTATTTCTATATAATAATTGTCCGTGAATCTCCTAAAAACATACTCTTGGGCTCATATATCAGTATATACTGTTACTATGCTCAACTTAGCACTTCTTCTCCTTTTAAGTATTTAGTTGACAAGCTGGTTCATGCCAAGTTTTTGTAAGTGAAGATTTTGTAAATGCAGCCTACAAGAGCTACTATATCCAAAAATATATATTTGCACTAGTACCACCACCTAAAGCAGTTAAAAATTTCGAAAAATTAAGAAAAAACTGGGAATACCCTGCTTATACAAGTGTCCCTAGAGCCAACTAGAATCAGAACTAGAAAATAAATGGCTCACTGCATTTAGTACAATCGCTTGCATATATCACATCTGTGTTAATGATAGACTGATGTTCTTAGTTTATTGACATGCATCAAAGATTATAAAAATGCTTGAAGTTGGGTACTTCATTGTTTACTGTAAAGCATAAATGACTGAATCTGAGGGATTAAAAATTGTATCAATTTAAATTTGCTGTTGTTTTGCAGATAGTCAGTGAGCTGTTACTCTTCAAAAACACCGATGTCAATGCGTTGACAAGAGATAAGAAAACAGCCCTTGACATTGTAAATGGACTCCCTCTATCTGAAGAAGCCGCGGAACTGAAGGACTGCTTGATGCGTTTTGGAGGTGTTACTGCCATTGAGCTAAACAACCAACCACGAGATGAACTTAGGAAAACTGTAACAGAAATTAGAAAAGATGTGCACTCACAACTTGAACAAGCACGGAAGACCAACAGAAATATGAATGGCATTGCCAAGGAGCTCCAGAAGCTTCACAGAGCAGGGCTCCTTAATGCTGCTAACTCAGTCACTGTTGTCGCTGTACTGTTTGCAACGGTTGCATTTGCAGCTATCTTTACAGTTCCCGGAGGTGATGACGATAATGGACAGGCTGTAATGGTCCACACTGCCCCCTTTAAGATTTTCTTTTTATCAAATGCATTTGCACTCTTCACATCATTAGCCGTGGTGGTGGTTCAGATAACAGTAGTAAGAGGTGAGATAAAATCTGAGAGACGGGTTGTTGAGGTGATCAATAAGTTGATGTGGTTAGCTTCTGTTTGCACTTCTGTGTCATTTATCTCTTCATCCTACATAGTTGTGGGGAGGCGTAATAGATGGGCTGCAATACTTGTGACCGTCATAGGGAGCGTCACAATGGTAGGAGTCTTAGGAGGGATGACATATTATGTGGTGAAGTCTAAAAGGATAAGAAGAGTCAGGAAGAGAGAAAAGTATTATAGGAACCGTTCAAACTTCTGGCACGACTTGTCTGATTCTGAGTTTAACCCAATATATGCAATTTGATGTTCTACGCGAAATTTCTTTCTTGTTTATATGCAAATATGCAGACACAGCAAGGCGAGTCAGAAATTGAAGTGCAAAATGGTGCAACAGCCACAGCTGAACTCCGCGGAGAGGCAAGCATGCGCTTGCACAAGCACAACACACACGTACACAGAGTTACTCGGTGTAATACTGCATAAAAAGTATTATAGTGCCAACTAATTAAGTAAGACACTGTGACAAGTGAAATCCAGGTGCTGCTATAGTTTTCATAACAGATTGTGTGACATGATGTCAAAAGTACATGAACTGGACAAGTATTGATCTCATCTCTTAATAAAGTGGACATATATTTAGGTGGTAACCGTGAGTTTACAAGGGGGATCCCTAACCTTTTTTTCCCTTAATAACATGTGTTTTCTTTAGAAACGCCTAGCTATATTTATTTTGTTGTCTTGAGGACTTTTGTTCTGTTAGACTTATACCAGCATGCAGCAGCTGATCTTTTCATACATGAAGAAGCTGCAAAAATATGAAATACATAAGATGATATTCATATTAAACTTTTCTCTCAACATCGCCGCTGAGGTAAAATCTCGAAAGAACTCGAAAGAGAAGCTACTATATATACTGAAAGAATGACAATAATACACCAAAATCAGACAATCTGTACGAAAATAACACTTTTTGGAACTGGTGGCCAAAAGTACCCCGCAATTACGCATTTCACAGAAGGGTAATCTATAACCTTTATTAATAAGCGAAATCCTCTTTTAAACGTACCTAAAGTTTGGTTCGCACTATATTTTGGTTTCACCCATTTTTGGTTCGCACTATATTTTGGTTTCACCCCTAAAATCCTATTTTCCCTATAATTCTATGTTGTTTTTTAAAAAAAAATAGAATAAAAATAGAAATACTATCATAATTATAATTCTTTTTGTAATTTTTATCCTATTATAATTATAATTCTTTTATTTGTAATTTTTTTAAAAAAATCATATTTCCCCTAGAATACTATGTTCCTTTAAAAAGAGTTAAAAATAGAGTTCTTACGATGATTATAATTCTTTTGTTTATAATTTTTTTAACTTGAAAAAATCAACGATAAAAAATCACCAACAAATAAACAAATAGAGGGTAAAACACCAACGAATACGTAGCCAGATCGTATAACATTTGATAACACACTAACGAATCTATAACCTTTATTAATAAATTTCTGTTTAATGATATTTTCGTAACAAATTTGGTTTCACCATTATTTCATCACAGATTCCTACTCCCCTAAAATTCATATTATTTTCTAAAATAATTGTTTGGAATTTTGTTATAATTATAATTCTTTTACTATAATATTACTGAATTGTACAAATAACGTATATATTAGAACCAGAACCATGTATGTTATGTTTTCTTGATTGTTTAAAATATAATCTTAAATAAATAATAAATAAATCTATATCTATAACGTGTATTAATAACAAAACCCCTTTTTAATGTACTATTTTATACCAAATTTGATTCGTACCATATTTTGGTTTCACCCCAAGACTCCTATTTTCTCTAGAATTCTATGTTATTTTATAAAATAAATAAATAAATTATATTACAATTATAATTTTTTTATTACAACTTAATAAAAAAAAGACTACGAATACAAATGTTAATCTACGGTAACATGCTTATCTATAACAAACGAAATACATTTTTAATGGTAGTTCGGTACCAAAAATTGGTTCCACCCATGAGATTCCTACTTCTCCAAGGATTCTATATAATTTTTTTTTTCTCGATTTTCTTAAATAAACTTAAATAAATAATATATAAAATGACCTTTATTAATAAGCAAATTCTTTGTAAATAACGTAATTTTTTATAATAAATTAATGATCAATTTAATTAAATTTTCTCGGGCCCTTATCATCTAATATCTTACTCCCTCCGTCCCATTGAATTATTAACATTTGCGGACCAGTTTCCAGCACGGATTTTAAGGTGCATTTTAAGCATAGTTCTATAACTTATTTTTGATATTTTCTTTTTTGTATAAAAATAGAACAATTCTATTTTTATACAAAAAAAAGAAAATATAAAAAATAAGTTACAGAACTATTCTTAAAATACACCTTAAAATGCGTGTCAGATACGCAATTTTTTATGTTAAGAAATGGATGGGACGGAAGGAGTATTTGTAATTGAAATCACGTTTTAATGATACTTACTTCTAGATTTGTGTCTCCTAAAAATATTGGAATTTTGATGTAATTACAATTCTTTTTTTATAAACTACTGAGTTCCATAAATATCGTAATTTTCTTTTGTACTTTTATCATTTTTATAGTATTTTTTAATGATAAATAAAATATTTTCTGTAAAATTTAATAAAAAATGATCAATTTTAATAAATTATTTCGACCCGTGCTTCGCACGGGTGATATGTTAAATTCTACCTAACCGCAAGCGCACGGTATCAATTGTAGTAGATACTAGCAAATACGGGTCGAATCCTCAAGGAGACAGTTTCAGTTTCAATTCAATTGCTATCAATTGCTTCTAGTCACAACGATTGTTTTGGAATTTTATTAACTACTAAAACAAATTTAACAAAGGTTTTAAATCAATTAATTAAGGGATCTAGGGCAATTCAGGTTCACCATGTTTACACCAAACAAATCACAAAAGTATAGCTTTTCAATGGGATTAAGTAATTAAAGCAATGGTTAATCTTTCTCAAGCATTAACGGTTAATCTTTCTCAAGCATTAACGCTCTCAGAATATCTAATGATGTTCTCACACTCACCTTCAATTCTGCTAATTGTATGTAAGCCTCTAGTAGTAAAATCTCTCGATCTATTACTCCTATTGCAATCGATTAATCCGTGATATTGCGCAATTACAAAAATTAAGAATTAGAACATATCAATCAGAATTACTCTCTACCCATCAATCTACTAATCAAATTAAACCCAAATCATGGTGCAAACATGGCTCCCCTTAATACCCTAGAATTAAACTACTCACTCATGGTAGAATAAAAACTAATAATAATAATCAAGAAAGCCATAATAAACATGTACTAATAAACAAGATGAGATAAAGAGTACCTTAAACTTTGTATAAACGAAGAACAATAAAGATCCAAATTAAACCAAGTGCTTACAAAGGAAGAGATGAAGAGAGAAAAACAAAAACCCTAACTTATGTAAAAATATACGTATGTATATGTCTATCTCTATCTCACGTTCTCTCCTCTTCCTTTTATAATAAAACCCCTTCAATAAAATCTGATATCTATCTCCTAATAAAAGTATTTTTAATATCCTAATCAATTTACAAAAAGATATCCATAATTGAATAGGATTTTCTTGTAAAATTCGTCACTAATTTTGCTCCTCTGTTTCTGGGCTCTTCCAGTTGGATTTTGCTTACTGGACCACCTCTAAATTAAAGATAATTCCACAAGCTTCGCGTGGACAGTAAGATCGTCAAATTCTGACGTCTGGAACTCAAGATATGGCCCAAACAGTGCAGGCAGCCTGTATAGCCCAATATTACGAATTTTCTCCTATTTTATCTCCAAAATAGCTCTTTTTGCTCCAAATCCTTCCAAGTTATGGATTCTTTATTTCCTACAATAAAACAATAAAATCTATTAAATAAAAATCCAAATCAATGCAAAACACAATAAATATGAGAATAAAATCATCTAAAATATATATAAAAATATATTCTATCAACGGGCTATCATCTAGTACAAAAAAATCATGTTACACATTTCTCATGTGGGTAAATAATAGAAAACTTTCTCCTATTACCCCTTTTTAAAATGTGTAATAGCATTTACCCATTTTCAAAATGCGTAATAGAGAAGTATTGTTTCACCTATTACCCCTTTTTAAAATGCGTAATTAGTATAAAACCTATTACCCCAATTTCAAATACGTAATAGCGGGGTATTTATGGCCACCCTCATCATTTTGGGGTATTCTTGTAACGGTGGGGTGCATTTTGGGGTATTTATGGCCAAAGCCCATATATACTCTATATTAATGTGCAAAATCATGTTTTAATGGTACATAATAGTACCAAAGTATCAAAAATACCAAATTTGGTTATCACTTAACTCGGGGTTCGATCCCTTCCAACTACATAATTATACTTTATATTAATGTGCAAAACCATATTTTAATGGTACATAATAGTACCAAAAGTACATCTTCTGAGATAGAAGGAATAAGAACTTTAAATTCGAGACGGCTTGGTTGCTAGATGATTCGTGTGAATTAGTGGTTAAAAAAGCTTGGGATTTCTCAGTCGGGGAAAATATTTTTCGGAAGTTAGATGCAGTGAGTACTGATCTGGTAGCATGGAGTAGAGAAAAGTTTGATGATTTAGGCAAGAAGATTGAGGTCACAGAACATGCTCTAAAGGTTGCACAACAGAAAAACATCACGCCGGAGAATTGCAAAGAATGTACGGAGCTGGAGAAAGTTCTTGATGACTTACATAATAAGCATGAGGCTTACTGGTACCTCAGATCTCGGGTTCAAGAAGTTAGAGATGGAGATCGTAATACAAAGTATTTCCACCACAAGGCTGAGAAGCGTAAGAAGCGAAATACTATTGAAGGATTATTTGATGAGAGTGGGGTGTTGTAAGAACCCAGATTTTTGGGTAGAATTAAAACTTTTTATTATGTAATAATATGGGAATGAATAGTGGTTATGACTGCGATGTAACGACTGTCTATTTAATGAATGGAATGGATTTGGGTTCAATTATTATATGTCATGCAGAATACCTTTGGTTGACAACATAGATAAGAATGATCTATCTCCTAAGAATATGAGAAGATGACTTCAAGTAAGATTATTCTTGTGTCATCCAAATCAATATCTATTATAAGTCCAGCGATTCCGTAAGAAGGTTAAGGAACACTCGAGAGTGAACCAGGTTCATTTTCCTAATTATAGGAATTAAATAAAAATAAGTGATGAATAGTGATTTTGGTGGAATTTGGAATATTATTATAATAATGCTATATCCGGTATCCGGAACGGATTTCTGAGTTCGTATTAGTGATCCAGGAGGAAAATAAGTGTATGTAAAAGCTGTCGGATTCAGAAAAAGAGCACTTTTATTTTCTCCGAGATTTCCCTGGACACTGCAAGACTTAAGGATTTATAAAAGGGATTTAAGGAAATTAAATTCGAGAAGTATTAAGTAAGATGGAGGATGGTATTATAATTATTAAGAAGGTTTTCGGTAAAACCCTAACTAGAAACGAATGAGTTATTCCCTCGAACGATCAACGAATTAAGCAATAAACGGACAAAGAAACAAGCAGAGGGAGCAAGAGTCATGCATAAGCTACTAGAAAATATCTAGCAACCAAGTGGACTCATGTAACTAGCACACTTAGAAAATGAACTAGTACTTAGAAATCAAATCACTTAGTTAGCTTATAACCATCCAATGTTCAACACTTGGCTTGCAAAACTCATCATCCATGACATACTACCTTTAATAAAGCTACTTTAGCTAGATATTATCCTAGCAAGTGTATGAGACAAGATGAGAGCAAGTGGAAAGCACTTTATGCATTATTATCAAGAAAATCAACCAAGCAACACAACTTTCTACAAACTGCCCAGCAGGAGCATCATGGAAAGAAAAATTCACATCTCCATTTCTAACCATGATAAAATCACCAAACTTTAACCCAATCCTCTCCACTCCATGGGCAATATTCTCTCAAAGTTTCATGGCAATCCAAGTAGTCTAGCCTAGTCAAATCCCTTCCCCAATTTGAAGTAACCAACCTGTCCAGATTCTGGACAGTTTATGTAGCGATTTTCAAACAGCCATATCTCCTTCCTTATCCAATGAAATTTTGTGTTCTTTAGCTTTTTGGAAAGCTGTTAAGATTCTCTACAACTCTCCTTTAGAAATATCATTCAGAAAAACATGGTAAGGCCCCCATTTTTGCAGTTCTTTGAACGGATGTATAGTAACCTTCAAGATCTAACTTTGCTTTCTTGGTTTCTTTTGGATGATCTAAGCTATTATAAGGCCACACGAGGACTATACAAGGCTTATTCAGTTGTTTTATACACCAAGGAAGGTAATCACCTCTTGAAACCCTAGGCCTTATTTTAAGATCTTGCATGTTCTTGATGATTTTTAGCATAGTCATGATATTAGTATGATTACAAGCATGATTATGGAGTTTGTTAGTGGATCTAAGTATGATTATGTTATGATGGTCAAGTAGATGATTTTGGACAGTTGGGGGATGAATAATATATGTATAAGTTATATGGATGCCCGGTGTGGCTTGTGATTGATGTTGTGAATTTTAGAACGTTCGATTTATAGCCGTCGTAATGCCCGATTTTCGTTAAACCTTGAAAACCGTGAATCACAGTAGGCTTAACTCACTGCATAGCTTCGATTTCTTCCATGATAAGCTAGATTATGTTATAATCTTCGTTTTGATATAAAGATCGTATGAAATGGACTTACGGTTTAGGAGTTATGATTAAATTCGTAAAAGAGGTTCGAAACCGTAACTGAAAGTTCGTAACTGAAATTGGATTCTTTTAATTGTACGAAATCAGTGGCGAATCTTGATAATTAAAAATTAGAGATCATAAGGATGGTGTGAGAAAATACCTCGTATTAAAAAGATCATTTTTCGATTTTATAAAAATGTTCGAATCGAGATTAAACGCGAACGAACCCCTTAAAAGTATGACTTTGGTTATAACTTAGAAAACGGGCGATAAAACTCGAGGTATAATCTTGATTCGTAAACGACCGACCTTAGAACTTGTACGACTTAAGTATATACCAAGTATAAGCATGATGACATGTCTTGATCATGAACGAATGTCGGATCGTATCGGTGATAAAAAGAGTTACACTAAAAGAGACGTAACGAGATAACTCGAAAACATGTTTCGATTTAAGTGGAGTTTATACTTAGCCTTTTAAGAAGCGTTAAGTGATTAATCTTAAATATTCTGATTGTTTATAGATCGTCGAGCTGACCCGGGACACATTACCCCTACCCGCACTCGATTCCCGGGCAAGTTTCCAATACCTTGGAACTGTTGTTGTGATAATATATATGATTGTTGTTATACCTATGCCATAGCATGCATGTTTGTTTTCAAAAGTAATATTGATACTTGTTCCCTGTTTTGATGTTGGCTTATAAACTAGATACGATATATCAGTATAAGCCGGAATTTGTTAAGACCCTTAGTGAAGGGCGTATGATATTCCTTCGATAATATAGACCGGGAGTCGGTATTTTGTGTTATATAGATAGTCGTGGAAACCCGGAGGGATTCCAGCGACAGAGTAGTATTCATTTTGAGGAATGTTATTATTAACCATTATTTATATTTCCATAAAAGTATCAAATACTTGGAAATCTTTTGAGAAATGTTATTTGAGTATTATCTCAGTCGAGAAATATTAAATGAATATTATTTTTGAATATTCATTAGAGTTTGATTATTAATGAATAATTACTTTGATATTCATTGGAATTTTGTTCATTAAATATCACTTTCAGATATTCATCTAAGTGTTATGTAATTGATAAATACTATTCCAAAAGTATTCTTTGGAAGTTCTAATTACTCAAGGAATATTATTTCGAATATTAAGGTTTTGATTACTAAATGAATATCATTTGGATATTTATTTAGAATATTAATTATTGAATGAATATTATTTGGTTATTCATTTAGAATATTATTTGTTTAATGAATATCAATTGAATATTCACTTGGAATTTATTTATTAAATGAATATTATCGTGAATATTCATTTAAGATTTTATGTACTTAATGAATATTATTTAAAAGTATTCATTCGAAGTTCTAATTACTTAAGGAATATTGCTTCGAATATTCCTTTAAAGTTTTGATTACTAAGAATATTATTTGGCTATTCATTTGGTATATTATTAAATGAATATTATTTTCAAATATTCATTTAAGGTTTGATTTATTTAGTGAATATTATTTTAAATATTTATTTGAGTTTATTTAATTAATGAATATTATATTGAATATTCATTTAAAGAAGAGAGTTATTTAGTAAATAATTCTATGTATTTATTCGAGGATTACTTACGAGCAATATTATGATTTAATCATATCCCTTAATTATTATTGATAAAATAAATATTCTTGGAATATTTATTTAAATCCTTTTAAGTTCTTTTTATAATAATTCATATTACTCAAAGATTATCTTTCACCTTCAGATATGGTGTAAAATATTTCGGAATATCTTATGACTATTTTTATCAAGGGGAGGTTCCCAAACTTTATTTCATTTAAATCTATCTTAAAGAAGATTTAACTACTCGCTCAACTTCCAACCATATATAAGGGGACCTCACTTGAGAGATGTTATTTATTGGACTGCCCGGTCCTATACTTGCTAAAACTATCTTGTCACTCACATCTTGATTCTTTCAAGCATCGATATGAGTCTGTTTGGTTACCTCCTCAACGCTCGAGGGGTAAGAATTGATGGAACAAGTTTATATCCATTAACAAGCATCAGCTTGGGAAATATTGGTGATTTTTCCTTTCCAACTAGATACGACTACTTTGTGGAGTCCTATCAACAAGTAATATACTTGGGGAAAGGGGGAGGAACTTCACGTTTCAAAGTTATGGATGTGAAATGAACTAGGAGATGCGTAAGTGACCCAGTGGCGCCGGTCCAGCAAATGGCCCAACCGTTGGCCGGGGGGTTCCAGAGGGCGGTAGACAAGTAAATCCGTCGGTGCTTCCTTCTACATGTAGTAAACAAGAGGTGGGGAGCATAACATGCGACTGATCATCGTGTAAATGCTATGTCTCCTGGCGCGTCAAACTCCAGTATTAGTTCATCTCTCAATGTTGGAAATTTCCTGCAACCTTATCATTATTGGCAGGTTTGAAAAGTGTTTGAATTGGAATTGCAATATTCTTCCTGCAAGTTCCTCTATTATGAAAAGTTGATAATATCTGGCTCATCTTTGACATAGCAGATATTTATTCAAAACAAATATATTTTGAGTTACCTTGTAACTTCATCTCATACCTTATATTGGTACTACATCGTTAATGCATGGCATATGGTTTCAAAGATATTTTGGACTGTTATATATTATCACCGTTCAATTATATTTTTGGTGGGCTATTGCTCACCCTTGCTTTATTTATTTATATCACAACAACAACTAGATCAGATGGCCGCGCAAGGCGCACTCAGCATAGCAGGTGTTAGCCGTCAGAGGATTAATCGCGGAGGTCATAGTTACCATTGCTGAGGATGCAGCCTCTGGTAGGCTAGTTGTTAGCATTTGTGCACCAAATGTATTTATATATATGGCATATACCAATGGATGGCAAAGAGCATGTAAATTGTAAAATTGTAATTCTTTGGGTTGTAAGAACTCCAACTTGTGATTAATAATATTAATGGTTACTCTGATTTCATCTCTGGGACTATAACGGGTGTGTTTTATGTTGTTGTTTTGGGTCACAAGGTTGTAATTTAAATTATGTTGGTTTTATGGATGGATATTGAGACCGTAACGACCAGATCCCTGACCCTGGATCTGGGGGTGTTACAGAAATGGCAGGAGAATGAGGAAAATTTAGAAAAATAGTCATTAAATACTATTCAGGCTTATTTACTGCCTCGGAACCTTCAGACGAAAGCTTGAACGAAGTTTTGCAGCATGTCAAAAACATAATTCCAGCAGAAAAAAATGCAGAGTTGCTTCGACCGTACTCAAAGGAGGAAATCCATTTGGCCTTGGAACAAATGCAACCATGCAAAGCGCCGGGTCCTGATGATATGCACGCAGTGTTTTATCAAAAGTTTTGGCATATTATAGGGGATGATGTTTCAGATTTTGTGAGTGCTATTCTAAACGGGGCTAAGTTTCCAAGGGACCTGAACAACACTAATATTGCCCTTATTCCAAAAGTTAAGTCTCCTACAATTATGGCCGAATTTCGTCTCATAAGCTTATGCAATGTCCTCTACAAGCTAGTGTCAAAGGTAATTGTCCTTCGATTAAAACTGATACTCCCAGAAATTGTGTCAGAAAATCAGAGTGCTTTTGTCCCAGGGAGGCTTATAACGGATAAAGCTCTCATTGCTCTAGAACTTTTCCACACTATGAAAAAGAGATCACGAAGTAAGAGGGGTGCAATTGCTATGAAACTAGACATGAGTAAGGCATATGATAGAGTAGAGTGGGGATTTTTAAAAAAATTGATGCTGTACATGGGGTTTGATGGAAGGTGGATAAATTTGGTAATGAATTGTGTATCAACAGTAACATATTCTTTTATCATAAATGGTAAAGTGTGTGGGTCAGTTGTTCCTTCCCGGGGACTTAGACAAGGGGATCCGTTGTCTCCTTACCTTTTTATTTTTGTGGATGACGCTTTTTCTCACATGTTGCAAAATAAGGTTCAGGAACGGAAGTTGCATGGGGTGAAGGCAAGTCGAACAGGACCTGAAATATCCCATCTCTTGTTTGCTGATGACAGCTTACTCTTTGCTAGAGCTAACCGACAGGAATGCCAAGTTATAGTTGATATTCTCAACCAGTATGAAGCAGCATCCGGGCAAAAAATAAATTATGATAAGTCGGAAGTCTCCTTCAGTAGAGGGGTGAGTGCTGATCAACAAGAAGAGTTAATGGGAGTTTTGAATATGAGAAAAGTTGATAGACATAAAAAGTATTTAGGTATCCCAACTGTTGTGGGGAGGTCGAAAAAAGCTGTTTTCAGGGCGCTAATGGATAGAATATGGAAGAAATTACGAGGCTGGAAGGAGAGTTTGCTTTCGAGACCAGGAAAAGAAATTTTACTAAAGTCCGTGATTCAAGCATTACCGACATATCTCATGGGTGTTTATAAATTTCCACAATCAATCATCAATGAAATTAATTCAGCAATGGCTGGATTTTTCTGGGGAAGAAGGGGAACACAAAGGAAAATTCATTGGAAGGCCTGGAGTGACATGTGCTCACCAAAATTTTTTGGAGGTATGGGTTTTAAAGATCTGTCAGTCTTTAATGATGCTTTACTTGGTAGACAGGCCTGGAGGTTAATTCAGAAGCCCGACTCTTTGCTAGGGAGGGTTATGAAAGCCAAGTACTATCCAAATCGTGAATTTCTTGATGCTGCACTGGGACATACTGGTAGCTACTCGTGGAGGAGTTTATGGAGTTCAAAAGCTCTTGTGAAAGAGGGAATGATCTGGCGTATAGGTAATGGGTGCAAGGTTAATATCTGGAGGGATCCCTGGGTGGCTGATGAGGAAGGGAGGTTTATTACGAGTAATGAAGTAGACAGTGTTCAACACGTCAGCGATCTGGTAGACTTTACAACAATGGAATGGGATATGAATCTTATATCCAGCATTTTCAATGAACGAGATCAAAAGTGTATTCTCTCGATTCCATTAAGCTGCAGATCTCCATCAGATGTGTTAACATGGGCATATTCAGAAGATGGTATGTACTCAATGAAGACATCATACATGCTTGGCAAAGGTTGTAATTTACAAGCTTTTCACCAAGCATGGGTGGTGATATGGGGAATGGATGTTCCGCCCAAAGTACGACACTTTTTATGGAGATTTTGTACAGGAACATTACCTTCTAGATCCTTACTTAAATCTCGTCACTTGTTAGAAGTATCTAACTGTCCCTGGTGCGAGGTAGAAGAGGAAACCAGTCTGCATGCTATATTCGAATGCGAACACGTTCAGAAATTGTGGGAAGGCTGTGAGTGTACGCCAGTGCTGGATATTAAAAGTGAAAACACCAGTGAAATGATGATGAACTGGGGGAAAATAGACACAAAAACTAAACAACGATCTGCAATTCTTGCATGGTGCATCTGGACAGAGAGAAATCTGAAAGTGTTTGAGGGAAAAACAACACCTAACGAAGTTTTAATTGCTAGAGTGGTAAGGGTGACAGACGAACATGGGAAGTATAGTAAGAGTGTCTACAAACCAGGTTACCCAAAAAGCACTCAGAGTCCGAAAAAATGGCCAGCACCAGCTCCTGGGTTTATAAAGTTGAACGTGGATGCATCGCTAATGGTGGAAGGATGGATCGGAATGGGAGTGGTGGCACGTGATCATAAAGGGCATGTAATGGCTGCTGCTGTTCGAAGAGTTCGAGCATGGTGGTCTCCAAAAATTGCAGAAGGAAGAGCTATTCTACTAGCAATAAAAATGGCGAAGGAATTAAGGTTTGATAATATAATCATAGAATCAGACTGCCAATCTCTCATTCAACGACTCTCCAGTGCTTCAGTTTATCTATCAGATTTTGATACTGTTCTTGAAGATATTCTAGCCTCTTGCTGTTCTTTTAATTCAATCCAGTGGATTCATGT
This sequence comes from Kitagawia praeruptora, assembly GCA_037693485.1. NCBI lineage: Eukaryota > Viridiplantae > Streptophyta > Magnoliopsida > Apiales > Apiaceae > Kitagawia > Kitagawia praeruptora. Next base: position 159,639,311 of record CM075344.1, on the reverse strand, counting down.
TAGAAGGGATGGTAATTTAGTTGCCCATCACCTTGCTAAACTGGTGCCATTTGGTACTGAACAAATGTGGGTGAATCATTACCCTTGTGAGATTTCCACATATGTAATTTCGGACATTATGTCCCCTTGTTAATGAATCAGTTCTTGACGTTCAAAAAAAAAAAATTTGGTTATCACTTAACTCGGGGTTCGATCCCTTCCAACTACATAATTATACAAGATTTATTATTTAATTTAATTTCACCCCATGTTCGATTTCCTATAAGGGATTCGATTAAGGGGTTTGACGGTTATCATTTAACTCGGGGTTCGATTCTTTCCAACTACATAATTATACAAGATTTATTATTTAATTTAATTTCTTTAATTTCATCGCGTGTTCGATTTCCTATAAGGGGTTCAATTCCTGACATAATTATAAAGATTTATTTACTTTAATTTTTTTAACCTTATCTCGAATTCGATTCTTTATAACTACATAATTAAATAGTGTATTAATATTAATTTTTTAATCTCAACTCGTGTTCAATTTATGCTTATCGGCTAGTATTTTATAACATCGTTTTCTGAGTGCAAGGTAGGAAAGAAATAAGTACGTTAGTCTTACGATGAATCCACACTGTTTAAGAATGTCTTGTAAGCCCAACTCAGGGGATAAGAAAGTTTAAAGAACAGAGATTTTAGTTGGAATAAAAATAACATAAAAAAGCTACACATATGATTGTTATCATCATAAGATCGTAACTATCAGACCTACGGCCATTATCGTAACTATCAGATTTTGGGATAAATAAGTATTTGGATGCTAGACCAAGTATTGTCCGTTTATAATTAGCAACAATGTATTTTATGTATGAGTTAATTGCGTTTTGCACCCTCCAACTTTCATTCAAATACAAAATTATACATACAAAATTATACAACCATTTTGGAAAAAGCAGTTCACTACCCTTAACTTTCAAAGTTGGTGCCCCTTTCGAAGTTGGATGCAACATTAAGAGGGGTAAAGTTGGAATTTTAGCATATCATTTACATAATATTAATGTTAAAATTTCTAAATTAGACTAAAAGCTAGAATTTCAAATTATATTTTTTTATTAATTTTAATTGATTTAAATTTTACTGATATTAATTTTTATAAATTTAAAATTGTAATTTATGATTAATTATGATTAAATTTATTTGAATATAAATTTCACTTGACAATTATTTTAAACTTTATTTAACGTTATGATTATTTTAATGCATCGATAATAAAAAACAGATTTTATATTAATTGTTTAATATAATTTTTCATGTAAAGAGTGCATTTATATAAAATTTTAATTAATTTAAAATTTTAGTTGTTAATATTATTATTCAAATTCCAATTTTACTCCTCAAAATAATAAAGATAACAAACAATTTTAAGGGAAATTTGTCAAAGGGGTGCATGTTGCATCCAATATTGAAAGTTAAGGGTAGTAAATTGCATTTTACAAAATGGTTATATAATTTTGTTTTTAAATGAAAGTTGGGGTCAAAACGCAATTAATTCTTTATGTATTACTAGTATTAGTTTGTATTTTTAAGTTGGCTAGTAATAGAAGACCACAAAAGAGAGCAAAGACATTATAGAGTGCATTACATGAGTGGTCATTGTCTCATTGGCCTTGTGAGTCTGTGACCAATAATACAAAACACTGCAATAATACAAAACACTGTAACATGACTTTTTGATCCTATTCTGCATATAAATGATATAATATAATTGACAAGTGCTACTAGAAAGGTCCTATTTTCTTCTATTTTCCATGTAATTAACTGAAACATCATACATCATAGGATTACATCATCATTCCAACTTTTGACAAACTGAAACTAGAAGTTAACTACCCATTTATTCCAATCTATCCGCTTCTAGCAAACATATAAAACTGCAGCTGAATAATTAGAAAATTTCATTTTTGCTTGTATCTTTCATTTAAGTACTACATGTAAGGATTTATCCTTCTGAGACCCTGCCCCACGAGCGGGATACACCAAGTATGTTTAGTTCTTCGGATTTTCAAGAACCGAATGTTCCTCGAGTCCCAGGTAAAGAATGACATACTCTGTAGAAGCAATGTAACATTTTTTTGCTTACTGAATAAAAGTTACTCCTATGAAACATATTGTTTCGATTTTGTTTTACTGGATGTTAGAGCACTTCCACTTGGGATCAGTTGACTTGTAGTTGCTACTGATATTTAAACAACTTTGTGACATACATTTGTGGATACCGTTTAAAATTCCCGAAAGTTAAATTTTATGATGTCTTTTCGTAAAAAGAAAATCCTAAGCATGTTGATGTGAAAAGAATATGTGCATCCAAGCGTGTATCTGAAATAATTGAATACCAGATACTAGCCACCAGCATGTTTCTCATGTTAGTTATTTTAAATGATTTTTTTAATCACAGTTTGTTTGTGTGATGATTGACTTTTGATTCAGGATTTTCTGTTTTTATGTACTTTGGTTTATGAAGTTTTGTTCTTCTGGCTGTAGTTCTGTAGTTCTGGCTGATGAACAAGACTATGAAGCAGTCGACACAGAAACGAGATGATACGCCTTTGCATTTGGCAGTTAGAGCTCAAAATTTGGAATTGGCTTTGGAAATACTGACTAAGAGTGAAGAAAAAGAATTGAAGGAGTTGTTGTGTAAGCAAAATCACTCCGGTGAAACTGCCCTTTATGTTGCTGCTGAGTATGGACATGTTGATTTTGTGAAAGCGATGATCAATTATTATGAGATTGCGAATGCTGGTATCAAAGCTAGGAATGGCTGTGATGCTTTTCATATAGCTGCTAAACAAGGAAATCTGGGTATTTCTTGCTTTGCTTACTCTATTTCTTCTTTTATTGATCTGTTGTAATTAGAAACTTAATCCCAAACTAAATTATCGATGCTTGGATCAATTTTCATTTTGTGTATTTCGGTGTGGTCAATCTTCTAAATTCGGATGTTAGTTTAGTGGACAAATTTCTAATTTCAGATGAGAAGGAAACTTTTTTTTTTTTCTGAATATTTGATTATTACTTGCAGAGGTGGTGAAGATTCTGATAGCCGCTCTTCCGCAACTTTCCATGACTTTTGATCAATCCAACACCACCGCATTGCACAGTGCTGCAGCACAAGGTCATACTGAAGTTGTTAAATTTCTTATGGAGAAAAATGGCAACTTAGTCACCATAGGAAAAAGCAACAAGAAAACAGCCTTGCATTCCGCGGCGAGAAATGAACACTTAGAGGTAGTGAAAGTCCTGTTAAGCAAAGAAACTGAGATTGCTTTGATGACTGACAAGAAAGGACAGACAGCTCTACATATGGCTGTCAAGGGACAGAGTGTTGAGGTAGTTAATGAGCTTTTATCTTCAAAACCTGATCTGATTAACATGGTTGATAACAAGGGAAATACTGCACTGCATATAGCAACACGGAAAGGTCGGACAAAGGTAAAAGTCTTAATTTTCAACTTCTTCAATATGCCTATGTGTGAGATTGAAAGGTTAGGCTAGTTTTTTGGTGCTAATGTGAAAAATTCGTAGAAATTTTTCTGGTTGCGTTAGCTGTTTTGTTTTTACGTTTCCCGGAGCTCCAAATCCTCTCACACTATGCAACTTATGAGTATAAGCTCAGAAGTTATGGTGAACATTCATTGCGAAAAGAAATTATGACAAGCTTATGTAAACAAGTGTCTATACTTGTTTAAAAAAATCCAAGTTATGAACTGTTACGATCAATATCTCATATAGTTTATAAAATAAATTTGGTTATGTGCTCAGCAGCTCAGTGCAATTCTGAATTGCATTACATGAGTTCAAGAATCGATGCATTACCAATTTAAGAAAAGTTAAATATAGTTGCGACTTCATCTACAATTTCTGTGGAGTAGGTTTCAAATTTATGCATTCTTTGCTCAGGAAATATCAAGAAAATCCTGTCTGGTTTGTCTCAGTTGGATGTAGTTTTATTTAGCTTACATATTTGCTTTAGAGTTGAATATGCTTAAAGGTATTCTTTCTTTTATCATATTCAAAAAATTTGATCAACACGCTCATCTCATCTTGCAGATTATCAATACACTGCTAAGCCACAAAAAAATCCTGGATACCAAAGCCATAAACAAATCTGGAGAAAGCACTCTTGATACTGCTGAAAAAACCAATCATTCAGAGATTGCAAGTATTCTACAAGAGTATGGGGTTCAAAATGCGAAAACTATGAAGCTAACACCACCAGCACCAAGTACTGCCAAGGAACTAAAACAAACAGTAAGCGACATTAAACATGAGGTTCATTATCAGATTGAGCACACACGCCAAACAAGAAAACAGATGAAAGGAATAGGCAAGCAGATAAACAAGATGCAACTGGAAGGGCTCAACAATGCAATCAACTCCACCACAGTTGTTGCGGTTTTAATTGCAACTGTTGCATTTGCTGGTATATTTACTGTCCCTGGGCAATATGTTGATGACCCTAAAGATGCAACTCATGAAAAAGTTCTAGGAGAGGCAAATATCGCTCCAAAACCCCAGTTCACAATTTTCCTTATATCTGACTCGATTGCACTATTTATATCGTTGGCTGTTGTGGTGGTTCAGACTTCTATTGTAGTTGTCGACAAGAAGGGAAAAAAGCAAATGATGGCAATTATTAACAAACTAATGTGGTTGGCTTGTGTCTCTATATCAGTGTCATTTCTTGCACTTTCTTTTATCGTTGTAGGAGAGGACGAACGGTGGCTAGCAGTTGGAGTGACAGTAATAGGAACACTGATCTTGGCCACAACGCTGGGGACAATGTCTTACTGTGTTATTTTAAACCGAATTGAGGCTTCTAACTTGAGGAGTATTCATAGATCAACAAGGAGTAGCAAGTCACAATCATTTTCACAGCATTACGCTATATCGGATTCAGAAAACAACAATTACAAGAATCTGTATGCAATATGATTCTGCCACAGCTTACAGGCCGGTTCTGTTTTTCCCCCCCTGCCTCTGCCTTACTCATCGATATATACAGACTTGTAACTCATCACACCATACCCTTAATGAGTTGCTGGAATGCTGCGAAAATAAACTTCAAAGAGAATCTCATCATGTAGTAGAGAAATGTAATATCTCTCACACAAGTTATAGCAGTTTTGTAATTCCTGCAGGTTAGATGCTGAGTTATAGCAGTATTATTATCTCCCGTTCACTATTAATAATCACTTAAAAAAGTTCGATTCACGTCTGTGAACGCAACGTTGATTTTTCCTGCGTGCAGTTACATTAAGTCCAATACATGCAATGACCATTAATTTCTGAGAAGTCCAATATAAGAGTGGACCTTGATTTGTACTAAAACATTGCTCATTTTCTTTTGTCTGGTTGCACTTGCTTAACGTAATATGTTTGATAATGTACATGTTTTCTCTTTTTCTTTTGATGAAAGTTCATGTTCTTATTGATGAATCTTTTTATGTCAATATCAGAAATAGGGGATATTCCCCCCCCCCCCCCCCCCCCCACCTAATGCATTGTTGCTCTTTTCGTTATACTATCGACCTTTCATTTTTAACGTATTGTAGACTGAGCGTTCAAGCTCTACCATTGCTTTTATTCTGGGAAAAGACTAGAAACAATGACACATACCTTACTTTCATGCAATAGTTTAACCACTTCCTGCTTTTAAATTTGAAGATGGAAGCCTCAAGTAGTGGCTCTGGTCTCTGGAATCTAAGTTAGTGAGATAAAGGCTGTTTGTCCTTACAGTACTCTCAAACAACAAAAGTTTAAGGTAACTTTAAACATATTGTGAAGTTAACTTGGTATGTGTGTAAAACAAGAGCTTTTCTTCTTTCTTACTACTTCCTTTTTCTTCACTTGAAAAGAGACTTTTATTGTTGCTAGTACATATCTATTTTTCTCTAATAAAGCAATGGTCAAAATGAAGATTGATCACTGGTAATTATAGTTTCTAAAGCAAAAGCTTTTAGCTGATTTGAACTTTGTAGAGGTTTCAAAAGGTTATGATTGCCACACAAGGATCAAGTGTCTGCTTGTTATCCGATAAGCTACTTAAGCAAGACTTTTCTTAGACTCTGCTGATGAGGGCCTCAGACTTTTTATCGTTTGCCCTTACACATGAAAATTGTAAAAAAGATAGTGCAATTATGTGACCATAATGAATCTGAAGTCCCACGTTTCTGAAAAGAGAATGCTTTTAACTGTTTAGCAGACTGCAGACCTTTCACTGAAATTTACATGTGGGGGTCTGACTCATTGTTTATCAAAGGAGTAAATTGCATGCTGTAAAAAAAAAAAAAAAAAACTTAACCAAAGCAATGCAATCTTGAATTTTACCTTTATGATATCTATCTTATGTTATATTGCCTTATAACAAGAAATTAAGTGGTCCTTTTAACTGAAGTGCAAGAAAACAGCAGGGAAGAACAGACTACTTGGTGCAGATTCAAAGTCAGAAATCACTACTGAAATGTCCTGGAAATAATTTACCCTACTCTGACAATCTAACAATAATGCTCATGTTCACACAGTAAAAACTCAGAATGTTATAGTAGCAGTTTTGTCTGCATGGTAAATACACACATTTGTACTCATGAATTATGATCAAAATGCCTGAAAGATCACATGGGAACTGAAAGAAGCCAGTAGATTCAATGGAAACGGGTAAAAATAAAACATTGGATTCGCTAAGCTACAATTCTTGAAACAGAAAATGAGCAAAAACCAGCTTCATTTACTGTGTTTCTTGTAGTAAAGAGTTGCTGAGATTTTTTACAGTAGGCAATTGCTGCTTCAATAGAACTCTCAATCTCTGAAGTTGCACTATTGCTCCTCTTGAGTAGCGGTGTTTCATATACCCCATTCGAGTATAACGAAAACGAAGACGATAAAGATGAAGCGCCTGATGAATTTGAGGATTTTATCGTAGATGGTCGCTGTTTTGTACTGATAGAAAATGATTTTCTATCAGCAGTAATATTATTATCCTGATCAAAACCATCTTTCTCGATACTACTCATTACAGACACTAATGTTGGAATTTTCATTCCTTTCAGAAGTTGGCCGTAGGGGGTCTTTTTGGCTACTTTCATGTACCTGCTGAAATAATCTTTGTTACCTTTTGTAACATGTTCAGATTCTTCTTCATTGCATGTTGCTTTGACAGATGATTCGTCAGAACCAGATTTCGAGAACAAAGATTTCAAATACGCTCGCGAAGCCTTAAGCTTTTGGCCTAAACAAGATTGCTTGATAAGCTTGAGCTTGTACTTGGACCAAGATTTTTTAGGTTGATCTGTCCCGCTAACAAAGCCACTCAATTCACTAGACCATTCAAAGTAGTCAGCTGGATTAAGTTCACAACTGACCCGACAAGACTCCGATGGAGAAATGTTGCAGGATTGATCCAGTGGAGTGGCATTAGTGGTAGAAGGAAGTACACTGCTGCATTGTTGGTCATCTTTAGAATTTTTGGTGGTTTGGAGAAGTTTTTCGACCATTTCTAAGCGTGGCGGAAGGTGAAGAGGAAGTAGTTTTCCTTTGTAAAAGAGTTCATCAGCAGGAGAAGTGATGGTTTCTTTTTCCAAATGAGTAAAATCACACATTTGAAATTCGAAATCTCTGGCTTGAGGGGATGAAAACAACAAACTGGTGGAGGAACAGCTTAGTTCCATATCTATGAACATATCTTCTGCATGATTATTAAATGGAAGATTAGTTGAGGCCATTAGCTTCATTTCTTTCTTCTTGGAGATGCTTATGAAGAGTTGAGCTTTGAGTAAGTGGACATGGAGGGAGGGCAGAGCACCCTTTAAAGCAAAGGTACTGCTAAGGGACAAAAGCATTAAAATTTTAAAAAGATTTGTTAGATTTTTCGTTTTTCAAATTTTCGAAATATCTCGAATGCTTCCAAATAATGAAATCATGCTTTTTATAGGGGTTAATTGGCAAATTCATAACTGAACTCGTACTCAACTTGCAGTTGGGTAATCGAACTCAAAAAACTTGCGGTCAACTCATCAAAGCAATTAAAACTTGCAATTGGGTAACCGCCGTTAACTCCATGTAACTTTCGTGACGGAAAAATGACGTGGTGTACTGATGTGTAAAAAAATATACACGTGGCAAGCTGATGTGTTATATAATTTAAAACAAATTATTTTAGAAACTCTTAAATCATTTTAAAACTCTTAAAAACTCTTACATTTTTATTTTTTTTCTTTTTATTCATAATCTTTCATCTCTCTTCTCCTCTAATCTCTCTCTCCCCCATCTGTTCTTCATTTTTTTTCTTTTCCTTTAAACAATTAAACCCCTTGTTCATTATGATTTTGTCATTTAAATTCGTAACTTTAGTATTCAAATCGTTTGATTTTCAATTATTTACAATCCCGTACCCACTAATTTCAATTCTGCAAATTTTTAAAAATTGGGGATTTTTGAGTTCTTGATGATGGGAGGTGGGTTGTCAAAGAAGGAGGAGGTCGAAGGTGATGTGGGTCGGAATGAAAAGGAGGAGAGGTGAACGGCGAATGGAGGAGGTTGGAATGAGGTGGAACAGCAGGCGGCGGTGGTAGGAGGGAATGGACGAGGTGGGTGGAGGTGAGCTGGAAGTCGTTGTTGATAAAACAGAGTAGCGAATAGACTCATAACCATTTGAATCTCCATCACCAATATATAATCAATCACTTGTTTTGCTACTCGAATGTAATGCTAGTACTCCAGCTCCGAGAGAAAGCAAAACAATGGCACTGATGGAAAATGAAGTGAATTTTTGTTTAAATAGTAGAAATGCAAAACCTACACATGCGTTTTAATTTTGATTTAATAGGGGTCAGTAAATAATTGCACACGGGCAGGAGGAGGTGGTGGTGATGGAGTGGCAAGCTGTGGTGGTGGTTTGCAGGTGCGAACGGGAACGGAGGAGGTGGTGATTGGATGTGACGAGAAGATAGAGGGGGAGAAGAAAGAGATGAGGGATAGAGTCTGTTGAGAGATAAGATAGAGATAAGATAGAGAAGTGAAAAAGAAAAAAAATAATCAGTAAATTAATTTTAAGTTAAAATAATGACTTGGCATCTTACGTGGTGATATTTAACGGAGCACCGTTAAAAGTCAACGCGAGTTAACGGTTGTGCAAGTTATTTCGTGTTTAATGATTAAATTGCAATCAATTATTAGTGTAATGACCCGATTGCAAGCTTTTTGAGTTCAATTACCCAACTGCAAGTTGAGCATGAGTTGAGTTATGAAATAGCCAATTAACCCAATGTAATGCTAGTACTCCAGCTCCGAGAGAAAGCAAAACAATGGCACTGATGGAAAATGAAGTGAATTTTTGTTTAAATAGTAGAAATGCAAAACCTACACATGCGTTTTAATTTTGATTTAATAGGGGTCAGTAAATAATTGCACACGGGCAGGAGGAGGTGGTGGTGATGGAGTGGCAAGCTGTGGTGGTGGTTTGCAGGTGCGAACGGGAACGGAGGAGGTGGTGATTGGATGTGACGAGAAGATAGAGGGGGAGAAGAAAGAGATGAGGGATAGAGTCTGTTGAGAGATAAGATAGAGATAAGATAGAGAAGTGAAAAAGAAAAAAAATAATCAGTAAATTAATTTTAAGTTAAAATAATGACTTGGCATCTTACGTGGTGATATTTAACGGAGCACCGTTAAAAGTCAACGCGAGTTAACGGTTGTGCAAGTTATTTCGTGTTTAATGATTAAATTGCAATCAATTATTAGTGTAATGACCCGATTGCAAGCTTTTTGAGTTCAATTACCCAACTGCAAGTTGAGCATGAGTTGAGTTATGAAATAGCCAATTAACCCCTTTTTATAGATAGAGAGTTTCATATGTTTCTTCTTTATCTTTTCAAAACCTGATGACTCATTTGTTTTGTTTATTAGCGCTGGGGTTGATATGTGTTTACTGAAATGGTATTTGCTGTATTAGTTTGGATGATCTGATTTCTACATTACAGTCCTCCAAATTTACTAAAGCAAAAATGGTTCATTATTTCCCAAAACGGAGAGAAGGTTCAAATTATTCTGCAAGTTCAATAATGCATATGAAATTGGTGATATCAGAATGTGCCAACAAGATTGCATGAATGGTCGACAGATGCTATCTTAAAAGTTACTCAGTAAAATAAAAATGCAGGGTGGAATTTATATTCGCTTCGCTTCTTCCCTATTTCGCTATTTCGGGAACCAAATTTTCTTCGATTCAATGGACCAAAAAAATTTCGAATTAATCAGTGTCAGTGTTCCAACTCCTAACCAGAAGAACTGGTAGTCTATTTATGATTTAGCATTCAACTATCAGTATCAAACACTCTGAAAACAACTGACTGGCGAAAAATGAGATCAAAACTACGTGCATTGGAATCGTTTAAGTATAATTGAAATAATCGCCTTCCAGTAGTAACATACTTTCTTTAATACCAACATTATCTAAAGTACAAACGAAATAGCTCCGGCATTTGACTGCAACACCCATTCTTCATCTCTGCAGAAAAAATTTAAGTTTTAAAACAGCCCATTCCTAGTGTCCCAGTTTTTCGCACTCTTCCCATTCTATGATCGGTAACCAGAAAAATGTACCTACAGTGGTATGGGTCTCCACGCTTGACTTGGTTATGTTGAGAGCTTCTTTTAAAAATGTAAGCTTAAATTTGCCCTATATCTTAGATCGCCAGCGTTCACTAGCAAACATTTGCTAGTTCATTGTTACACAACATATGGTTACACAACATATGGTGTCCCAGCAGTTGGATCATTAATCAAACGATTGAGGTTTTAAAAAAAAATTATATAGTATTGCGGAAAGTTTCTGCGGTACGGGGTAATTACAAAAATACCCCTATTTTCACATAAAAAATTTACTGTTCACTGTATCGCAGAAACTTTTTACGGTACGTGAACAGGGGGCATTTTTGTAATTTCTCCGTACCGCGGAAAGTTTCTGCGGTACGGTTTAATTTTTTTTTTTTTAAATCGTTGATCCAACGATCCTGAAACCATATGTTGCCAAAGTACTATTTGGCAAATGTTTGCCAACGACCGTTCCCCATCTTAGATTCGCAGGAAAAAAAAAAAGACTCTGCATATTTTATCTGCTTGCCCATATTTTGCCTGCTTCTTGGAAACAAATATCAAGATTGTCTACATTGAATATTTTTTGGTTTACAAGAGGGTGTCTATATTCTCTCCATCTCAATTTATTTGTACATTTTTCGATTAAATTGATTTAATTTGACTGAAAATTAAAATTTATTTTTTCATTATTTTAGAAAACTAAGAAATATATATTAAAATAAAATAGATATATTTTCTAATGATATAAATTTTACATTTTTCTTAACCAGTATAATATATGAAATTTTTAATCAAAATTGAGTTAATTTGATTATAGTCAAACAAGTCACATAAATTGAGACGGGGGAGTATATAAAAGGAGCCATCGTTACTATGGCCCCGTTTGCCTCACCTTTTTTAGGGCTTATGGACTTATTTTCGGGTAAAAATTTTATATTTTGATAGTTTTTTTTATAGAAGTATTTAATGTATGTTTGAGATTCAATAAGTTACAAAAATAAGTTGGAAAATAAGTTGGAAAGTTAGGAATCTCTAACTTTGTCTTAAAATAAGTTGACTTATTCTAGAAAAAAGTTCCCCCAAACACCCCCTATATGTCATGTCATTTCATCCAAATAAACGATCTACATTTCTTATCAAACTAAATTCATTTTAAACCTTATACTTATTTAACAACAATTTTTTTTGAAACATACTTATTTAACAACATTTACTTATAATTTACTAATCATAGTACCGATTGATAAACAAGTATTAATAAATATAAATTTTAGCATCTAATTAAACAAATTCATTAAAATATTATGAATACAGTATATAATAATCCACATCCTAAATGAATCATTTTATACAAGTAAAATATAACTAGTAATAAGTAAATCTAATTCTTTTGTTATGCGAGTTTTTAGTCCTTTGAACAACTTTCGCGCACGTTAGCTAATTTAGAGGGTGATTAGAGCATCTCCAACGATAATAGCTAAAATTATTAGCTATATAATAATTATTTAAAAGTTTGCTGAACTATAAGAGCATCTCCAACCATTATCATCTACTCCCTCCGGTCCATTATATAAGCCATTTGACTTTTCTGCACGTAACTTTAGATGCTTTGACTACATAGCTAAAATAATTATTTTTTAATTTTTATTTTTTTGAATAAAAAAATAATATTTTAATTTTTATTTAGTAAAAGAAATTTTAAAAAATAATAATTTTAACTATGTATTCAAAGCACCTAAAGTTACGTGCAGAAAAGTCAAATGCCTTATATAATGGACCGGAGGGAGTATTAGCTAAAAAGTCTAGGTGTCACTTTAATATACATATTAGCTAAAAAATATAGCCCTCCAACCATCAAAGCTGTTAGCAATAATTATAGATATCCTCCATCTCGTCTTCTATATTTGTTGAATTGTAGTCATTAGCTAAAACATCCATGTCAGCTTTATGCAATATTTAAACTAGACCTACACATTAATATATACCATTTAAATCAATTCCTACCCATCCATTATGTTGGAAATATTAACTACTACAGCAACATAGAGGCAGTTATATATCGTATTTAACAAGTCAAGGCCAAGCACACAATTAACGAAACAAAACATGAAGGTATAAAACATGCATGTCAGTAACTGAAAGAATAAAGGAAAGACAGAAGACATACCAGTAGCCATAGCTATATCAGTATATTAAACAAGTAAAAGAACCAGCTGAGTCATCAGGCCTTGCTCGAAGTCCTGACTGAAAAAGCTCTGACAGAAGGAGAATAGAGAAGAGAAGAGAATGTAGGGTGTGATTTCTATATCAAAATCATCAGCCTAGCTCTCTATTTATAGGAGAGGCTAAGTGTAACTGATGCTACCTTATTAATTTTATAACTGCCGATTTACATTTAATAAAATGAAACGGCTGATTTAATAAAATCAAAATTGTTACGTTATATTTTATCGCGAGACGCCGAGACATTCGCCCAAATCGCCCTTCGACCCGACCCGAGGCGAGGCGTGGCGAGGCGGGCGACGGCGGCGCGCGCGCGTGGAGCACACAGTAACACCATGCACCATCATACACCTTAGTAGTTGTACACTACCCATGTGTGTGATTCTATATAAAGCCAACTAACCCCTTTATTTATTTCAATGTGGGACAAATACACATTCTCATTTTTTCAAGCTCTTTCAAGTTACTAACTTCAACTCCATTTCTCTATGGATTTCACTAAAAAAATTACTTAGACCCATATACGAAAATTTAAGTCCTCATAGCAAGGAACAATTTTCAATCGTTAAAATCCGGAATTAACATCAAGAACATAAAATACTTATGCTAAAAAAACTCCATTTTTCTAACAATCCCCCACAAATCCATATAGAAATGCTTTAGTTTTCTCATCATGACTTGTTTTTCATAGTCGGTACCCTTCCGGGTTTGAACCCTCCTAAGTCCCCTACTTCGATGACTGCCGGATTCAGATGGAATGTTTCAGCTTGAATCTTAATCCGTTTGATGTAATCATGTTCCATAGACGACGACAAGTCAAAGGCTCTGGTGCCAATCTACGGCTTTGAGACATTAATGGTCTTGTCTCAATCCTGTTCGTCGAATGCTTCAAGGAATAACCCTTTCCTCTAATTGCGACCACACAATTACATTCGTTTAGCTGGGCATCTCCAGAGATGTACTGCAACCATCTCGTCAAATGACTTGACCCCATTCAGAGTTATAATAACTCTTGCTTACTAGCAGTGTCAGTACCTTCTAGGTTTACAGGGGATAGACTCAGATACAACAGTATCATCTATGTAGCAAAGGTACTACCAATTCATCCTTACAGCTTGTTATTACCACATTGAATACATTTCAAGGGATCTCCTCTCATGTGTATTGGGTTCCCACTGATGATGAACTTTGATGGGTTGCCAGCCCCATCCCCAACCTTGACTTAAGGACCACTGCTGGTTCCAGTCCTTTAGTCAAAGGATCAGCTATATTATTTTGAGTTCCTATGAACTCTACAGCTATAATCCTATCAGACACTAAACCCCTTATAGACTTTAGTCTAACTTAGATGTGCCTCTTTGTTTTAGCATTATACTTTTTACTGCTAATCTTGTCGATAGTTGTTTTACTATCACAATGAATAGCAAGCGCAGGAAGAGGTCTAATTACTACAGGTATCGCGGACATAAGTCCGTGTAACCATTCAGCCTCCGTCCCCGTGGCATCAAGCGCACACAACTCAGCCTCAAATGTAGACCGAGTTACTATAGTTTATTTAGTCGACTTCCAGGATATTGCTCCCCCTATTAAGGTGAACACGTATCTAGTCACTCCATTGGAGCCAAACTTCTTAGCTATCCAACTTGCATCACTATACCCTTCAAGCACACCAGGAAATCTCCTATAATGTAAACTAAGGTACATTGTGCCTTTCAGATATCTAAGTACTCTATCAAGAGCATCCCAATGAGCTCTGTTTGGACAGCTTGTATATCTAGCCAACTTAGACACAGAGTATGAAATATCTGGTCTAGTACAGTTAGCAAGATACTGCAAACTCCCTATAATCTGAGAATACCTTAACTGAGACACAGGTACTCCTGAAGTATTCTTAACAAGGGCAACTTTAGGATCATAGGGTGTACTAGCGATTCTACACTATGAATAACCATATTTCTCAAGTATAGATTTCTCTATATAATGAGACTGCGATAAAGTTATTCCCTCAGCTGACTGTGTCAGCTTGAGACCAAGAATCACACTAGCCTCTCCCAAATCCTTCATTTCAAAATGCCTTTTCAAGAAAGCTTTTGTCTCGTTAATAATCTCAATATTGGTTCCAAACAGTAATATGTCATCTACATATAGGCACAAGATGACACACTCACTACCTTTAACTTTGGTGTAGACACACTTGTCACTATCATTAATATCATAACTGAACGGCACTATAGTTTCATCAAACTTTTTATGCCAATCCCTATGAGCTTGTTTCAAGCCATAGATGGATTTGATCAACTTACATACTTTCCTTTCGTTACCAGATGCAACAAATCCCTCAGGCTGATCCATATAAATCTCTTCTTCAAGTTCACCATGAAGAAAAGCTGTCTTTACATCCATTTGATGGATGATAAGACCATGTACGGAAGCCAATGCTACTAGCATTCGGATTGTTGTCATTCTAGCTACTGGAGAGTATGTGTCAAATTAATCAATACCCTCTTTTTGCTTAAAACCCTTAGCTACCAGTCTAGCTTTGTACTTATCTATTGAGCCGTCAGGGTTCAACTTCCGTTTAAAGATCCATCTACACCCAATAGTAGAACACCCAAGAGGGACATCAACTAACTCCCATGTTCCGTTAGAAACAATAGAGTCAATTTCACTCTTTACAGCGCCTTTCCAGTGCCTAGACTCTGAAGAATCCATAGCTTGTCGGAAAGTTAAAAGTTTGTCCTCGACATTGTAAGTGATAAAATCACTTCCAAAATCCTGGACTACCTTTCCACGCTTACTCTTTCGTGGTTCCTCTACCTCCTTAGGAGTAGAAAATCACTTCCAAAATCCTTGACTACCTTTGCACGCTTACTCCTTCGTGGTTCCTCTACCTCCTTAGGAGTAGAGCTACTACTAGGTTCCGCCCCCACATTTGTCATCTTTTCCACATGATCAGGATTAGAACTTGTTGTGTGAGTAGGATCTTCATTAGAAGTATCTTGAGGCATACCAGTCTTTATAGGGTAAACATCCTCAAAGAATGTAGCATCACGAAACTCAACTATCGTGTTTGCCACTATACCATCTATGTCAGATTTTAACACTAAAAATCTCATAGCTGTAGTGGTTTCAAGATAGCCCAGAAAGATACAATCAACAGTCTTCGGACCTAGTTTCTTTCTCTTGTGCTCAGGGACAAGTACCTTGGCAAGGCACCCCCACACACGAAGATACTTAAGACTAGTCTTCTTGCTCTTCCATAACTCATAGGGTGTCTTATCCATGTGTTTCAGAGGGACTCTATTCAGAATATGGCAAGCCGTATTCAGAGCTTCTCCCCACATGTATTTAGGCAACCCAGAATTAATAAGCATACTATTAATCATTGTTAACTCGAATAACTTGTAGAAGGGGGGTTGAATACAAGTTATATAATCGTGTCTGATTTTTGCTTGATTATATGAACAAGAATAAACGAATGAATCAAACTCTGTTTGTATTAAAAAGATCAAATACAAACTCTACCAAAGGTGTACAATACCTTTAGCAGCTGCTGACAAAATAAAACTCTCTCTCTGTTTGTTTTGAACTCTCGAATACAAACCTTATACAGAGCTACGCACACGAACTCACAACACACTTGTTCGACTACGACTCTTTTTACAATGATATAGAGAGAGTATTTATAATGCTACCTATCAACTAATAACAGAAAGATATAATCTATACATGAAAATGTTCTGCCTTCTAGTCGATAGTTTCCATCAATAGAAAACTCTTTCCTTCATAATATCTTCTTGCTTGTTCTTCAAACAACGATCCTGTTTTATAGCACTTGTCAGTTTCTGTAGCATCCATAATGACATCATCAGTAACAAGACTGATATCAGGATTTCATCTTGCATCAGTATCTGATTATCATCAGTATCAGACCGTCATCAGGATTTGCTCTTTGTTCCTGACATGTAGTCTCCGATACACTGTTCATTCCTGACTAAACTTTACAGATAACTGTCTTACACATAAATCCTATATATAGTGCTAAATCCTTTATAAGATCAGGATTACAAGAAGTATAATGTGTAAATTCTATTCTTAACATCACAACTTATGAATTATTCCTAACAATCTCCCCCTATTTATGCTTTAAAATCTGAAGCATAAATCTAAGTTGTGGATGTCAAAACATATAACAATACAACCAGAATAGAATTTATGAATGTAGAATTATGAAGTTAAGTACCTCCTTCCCAGATGTAGACGTTTATCAAGTACTTAGAAGAAAGAATTTTAACTATTAATGCTGCTCTTCCTTTACCACTTCCTAACTGAGATTCACCACTGTCACTCCTAGTTCTTCTTTTTACTTCCCTTTGTCTGCTCTTTATCTCCCCCAGTCTGGTGTTGTTGTTGTTGTCTTTGAATTGTCTTTATCTCCCCCTTTTTGACATCAGCAATATTAATTCCAAGAGATTCAGAAACAGAACAAATGATATTCATCATAACTGCTTGATTTTCCATAATTGTGACTTGGTTATCTTCAAGTGATTGAAGTTTTGTTTGCATAGCAATTTGAGAATTCTGAATATCCTTCAAAACATCAGAATGAACTTCAATGTTGGAAGTGCTTCTAGTATCTTCAGAATCAGAATCAGAAAGAACTGTATCTTCAAGTCCTGTAGAAGAAGTTTCTTGAGTTGTATGATATTCAAGTAATAAAACCTGATTAGAAGTATCAACATCTTCATTTTTCTGATCTGGAACTGAAACATGATCATCATCTCCTTCACCAGTATTCTGTGTACTAACATCTTCAAATCCTGACTCCTCCTTAGAGTGATCAGAGACTGTAGATGTCTCAATTCTAGCTGATATTGAAAGTACATACAAAGGAACACTAGGATCATTAGGAACTTCATCTGGTACATATGTATCAAGAGATTGCTTTATCCTGGCACCTCTTCTGTTAATGATTCCTGCAAGCCTCTCCTTTTGCTTCTGAGCTTTAACTTCTGGCTTTGCATTGTGATGTGCTAGGTCATTCTTCTGATACATTTTGATGAATGAATAAGTACCAGCATCCATACCCAAATTTTCAGACCAAGATTCAGGAAAAACCTGATCCCAGAAATCAAACGATGGTTTCCTAATTTTCTCTCCCTCACTATGGAGTTGATCATCCATACCCTCACTCTTACTTTGACTTACTAAAGTCAACACTCTTTCTACCTCACCTTTTCCCTGGTCAGGAGCCAGCCTCTCAGTTTGTGGATCTAAGTCCATCTTTTCAAGTGTATCACTCAAATTTGGATAAGTACTCTCATGACCTATAGAAAAATAGAGTTTAGAAGGAGTTTTTATACCTGAACTCACATGGAGAGAGGGTTCCTCATGTGGCATGGGGCTTGAGGTTTTCTCCAAGGAGTGAGCTGCTATAATCTCTGAACCCTTACAATCATCTTCTTTCCTTCCAGAGACTACAGGCTCTAGTATACCACTTTCAGGTTCTTTACTAGACTCTGATGTCTTCAGTAATACTTCATTAGACACCATAGTTAGTACATCACCGTCTTTAAGTGTTGTTTGCTGAGACTCACCCTCAAGGTGGATAGACTCTGACTGAACAAAATTTGTTTGATCTTCAAGAAAACCAGTCAAAGTTATTCCTCCCATATCATAGGGTATCTCACTTGCATTCTCAGTCATCACAGAAGTCCTTTCAGCATCAGCTATCACAGCTCCTGAGTCATCCAACCTCTGACTAGATGGTTCTTGTGTTGCAGTGACTGTGATCTGATCTTTCCTACTATTCACCACTGGTGCAATAGTATCTTCTGTTGACTGCTTCCCTCTATCTACTTCCTCATGTTGTTCACCTTGAGCTGAGGCATCTTCAATAATGACATCTTTGTCAAATAAATATGCATGAAGTGATTGAAGTGCAACATGCTTTGAGAGTCCAAATTTCTTGACTAATTGTCTTCTGACAGATACATAGAAATACATCTTCATTAAGTCAAGTCTTTGATGTAGAAGTCCATATTCTTCAGGAAATGAAAGTCTAGGAACACTTTCACTTAGAAAATTTAGAACTGGCCTGGAAAGTTTCACTTTTAGAGAGATAAGTCCCATAGCCATTCTGTATGACAATGTAGTTTCCCATGAAGAATCAATATCCAGATCTCTCTTGTCAAATACTGACATAGATGTAGCTTGATATGTAGAAACCTGCATAATGTTAGTTGGACTAGACTCTGTGTGTGTAGGTGACAATTGAATCTTTCTCCTTGTTCTCCTGGTATAGTGAGCAAAAGATTTATCCTGAGAAGACTCAAGAGGTGTAGACACAGAAGTGATCTTGGGATGAGATCTTTGTTCAATAGACACAGTCTTTTGAGAGACAGTATCCAGTAACTGTTTTCCCTTTTTAAGAACTACAGCCTTTTGGAAGACTGCAGTCTGGCTGTGGCTAGGTTTTTCATCTCTTTGTGCTAACAGAGAAAGTTGAATTGCAGCCTTCAATTCTGCTCTCTCAGCAAGAGTTAAATCATCATCATCTTCACTAAAATTACTACTACTTGACACAACAAATCTTCTCTTCCTTACAACTGATGTCTTTTGAGAAACACCAGAGGTTGGTTTCTTTGAAACAATAGGCTGTGGATCAAAATTTGGTTCTTGAATTGTTTCAGAGATTATAATGTTTTGGGCTACTTGGGTAGACATAGGTGGGTTCTCCTCCAAATGAGATTCCTGAGCCATTTCACCACAAAAGAAAGAAGAATTGTAGAGAGTAGGAAGATGAGTTTTAAGAATTACCTGAACATGATGTGGATAATGAATTGCAGGTATTTCATCTAGATTCTTTTCATTGTCCTTCTTTATAATGTCAGAGAAAATTCTCTTTTGCTGTTCATAAGAAGAAACACAATTTTCCCTACCAAATCTAGCTTCAACATCAGGAATAAAATGGTTAATAAACAATTGTATGAATCTATGATAATAAACCATTTTCCTGCTTTGATCTCTTAACCCAAATTTAATACTCATCTGACTTAAGATAATGTGACCAATGTTAATTACTCTGTCATGAAGCAAACTATAAGCAATATGTGATGTAACAGAAGTAATTTGCTGAAAAGAACTACATTTACCAGTAAAACATTTAGCAATTTGATCAAAGAAGAAAGACCATTCCTTTCTAAGAAAAGACCTATTCAACTGGCTCATGTTGTCTAGAGGTCCACTATAACCTAATGCAAATAACATAGTTCTAACATCATCATCAGATGGTACATTCTCATAAATCAAACTAACAGGTAAGTGAAGTACTGAATTAACAACAGATTCAGTAATATCAAATGAATCTTGTCCTAAATGTAGAACAATCTTACCTGATTGACTCTAAGTAGAATCAATTACCTCAGCATTCAACCAAGCTTGTGAAACAGCTGCTTGATTAATTTGTGGAGATGCTGTCAATGCAAAACTTAATGGTCCACACGCCAGAAAGTCGATGATTGGATGAAAATCAGATGACACTCCTTCCTTGTTGGTGATAGCTGCTACATGATTGTTTGTCATAAAATCGAAGTCACCAAACTTGAAGGCTACTGATTTAGGTAATCTTCTCTCTGCTGCCATTTTTGATCTGAAAAGAACTTGAAAAATTCTTGAAATGGATTAGTGATTTTGAAAACTCAAGAGTGTTTTTGCTTTAGAGAATGTAAAATTAGAGAAAGCAATTACACGATTAGAGTTTCAAAACAAATATATTTCACAAATCTTTCAGACCACTATCCCATGTTGACACGTAAGTTGACAGGTGTCAGTCCCTAAAAAGTGCGGTTACCCACGATTTTTGGAAAATAAAATCCATAATTGATTTTCATGAAATAAATCATGGTATAAATAATCAATACTGATCAGCTTCCTTTTCCTGTTGACCTCCATCAAAATAATCACAAAAAGCAATGTGATTTTAAAAATATAATAATTCTCAAATCCTGATTGTCACACTTGAAATCCTGATCAATATCATCCTGATTCCAGAGACTTAATATGGAGTTTCCACGTGGCATTTTTCTTTTATCTAAAAAGAAATAAACAATTAATCTGAACAAAAATCAATTGGTTAGATATATTCAATATTTCTTGAAAACAAGAAATACAGTCACACGCAATAATTAGCATCTGACTTCATTAAAACTTCCAAATGACTGTTCAGCTTCTCACGTCTTTCTTTAAAAGAAACAGACGCCTTATGCCTTTCTCTATAAACCTTTCAATTTCTTTTCTTCTCAACAATGCTTCTCAAACCAAAATTCCATTCAAACCCATTCTTTAGATTTTTCACAGTCGATGAACATCCTGTTCTTGATCATCTCTTTGAAAAGACGACTCTTCTCATCGAACTAATCATGGATGGATTGGTTTCCAATAATATCCAGAGGTTTCTCCTAGAACATCCATCTGTTGGATACAATCTTCCCCTAACCTCCTCAAAACTTGAGGATGAAGAATTTGGCCGAGAGTCTGAGGTTGATCTTGATGGGAATGCTATACATTTAAGTTAGCTGCTCTCATTCAAGTCGCCCAGACAAGGAATCCAAGAGTAGACGAGGCTGTTCAATCCCCTGATGGATTTCTTGAGATGCTCCTTGTCCTGTACCTCAGAATTCATATCAATAAACAAGTATAGAATTTTCAGTAGAAGTTAGACAAAAAGATGTTGTATTTCATTTTCCATATATGTAATGATTTTAATTAATGAAAATACAATTTCTTGTTATCTACTTGTCTTTTGATTATTGAATGATGTATAAATTATCAGTATGCAAATATTAAAACTTGCTGGCATAGACTTAACACATCACAGAATTAGATTACTACACTAAGTAAACGTCAGGATCTGAAACAATTTTCATAATCCTGATACTGACACAATACTGATGATGTCAGCATCCTGATAACAAATCTAATCCTGATGATTATTAACAAGTCTATCATACTGAAATTTATCAAGGCAAAGTGTTATAGCTAAAGCATTTAACAATCAAATATAGATCCTGACAAGAATATCAAGTCTATAAGCTAAAAACAACATACCTTGCTACTATTGCAGATGTTAAAGATCTAAAAATTTAACATTCCTAACTCACTTACTAATCTACTGAATGTAGTCTCATCAAGTGGTTTAGTTAGAATATCTGCAAGCTGTTTGTCAGTAGGAACAAAATGAAGTTCCACAGTACCATTCTCAATATGTTCTCTAATAAAATGATACCTGACATCAATGTGCTTAGTCCTTGAATGTTGAACTGGATTTTCTGCAATTTTAATAGTACTAGTATTATCACAAAACATAGGAATATTACTAAGTGTCGTACCATAATCCATCAACTGATTTCTTATCCAAAGGAGCTATGCACAACAACTGCCTGCTGCTATGTACTCAGCTTCTGCAGTTGAGGTTAAACAGATTGTTGCTTCTTGCTTGCCCAAGAAATCAATCTATTTCCCAAAAATCGACATGTACCTGTAGTGCTTTTCCTGTCTATCTTACACCCTGTATAATCAGAGTCTGAATATCCAATTAGAAAGAAATCAGATTCTCTAGGGTACCACAAACCAAGATTTGGAGTTCCTTTGAGATATCTAAAAATTCTCTTCACAGCAATTAAATGAGATTCCTTAGGATCACTTTGGAATCTAGCACATAAACAGGTAGAAAACATTATATCTTGCCTACTTGCAGTTAGATATAACAATGAGCCTATCATGCCTCTATAACTAGTATTATCCACACTCTTTCCCTTAGGATCAGAGTCTAGTTTAGTAGCTGTTGCCATGGGTGTTTTTGCAACTGCACAGTCTTGAAGGTCAAACCTTCTTAAAAGATCTTTGATATATTTTGACTGATTAATGAAAATACCAGTCTCAGTCTGTTTGACCTGCAAGCCTAAGAAATAATTTAATTCACCCATCATGCTCATCTGATACTTAGACTGCATAAGCTTGCTAAACTTAGCACACAACTTTTCATTAGTAGAACCAAAAATAATATCATCAACATAAACTTGAACTAAAAGCAATTCACCTTTTATCTTTCTAAAGAATAGAGTTTTGTCAATTGTACCTCTTGTGAAGCCATTTTCAAGAAGAAATTTAGACAAAGTCTCATACCATGCTCTTGGTGCCTGCTTTAGTCCATAGAGTGCCTTGTCAAGTTTGTAGACATGATTTGGAAACTTTGGATCAACAAATCCAGGTGGCTGTTCCACATACACTTCCTCATCAAGTTTGCCATTTAGAAAAGCACTCTTTACATCCATCTGGTATACCTTGAATTTTGAATGAGCTGCAAATGCAAGAAACATTCTGATTGCTTCCAATCTTGCTACAGGTGCAAAGGTCTCATCATAATCAATGCCTTCTTCCTGAGAATAACCCTTGGCCACCAGTCTAGCTTTGTTTCTTACAATCATACCAGATTCATCTAGCTTGTTTCTGAAAACCCATCTTGCACCAACAATAGATCTATCTTTAGGTCTTGGTACCAGTTTCCAGACTTTGTTTCTCTCAAACTCATTTAACTCCTCCTGCATTGCAATTACCCAATCAGGATCCTGTAAGGCTTCTTCAACCTTCTTAGGTTCATTATTTGAGAGAAAGCAACTATACAAGCATTCATTTTGAATTGATCTTCTAGTTCGAACACCACTATTTGGATCACCAATAATCAAATCTTCGGTATGATCCTTTGTCCATTTTCTAACAGGTGGTAGATTAACTCTGCTAGTCTCTCCCCCTAAGTTAGTGGTATCTCTTGTAGAAGAATTCTCTCTACCTTCAAAAACTCTCCTTTGATCAATAGAATCAATAGATTCCATATTGCTGATAGTTACTGATCTTTCATCAGTAGACTCTGAAAGATAAGTTCCTGATGGAGTAGACTCTAAATAGCTAGTCTGCTCCTGATGATCACTGTGTTCTCTTTGATTTGTTTGCTCCCCCTCAACAGTAGCATTCCTTTGAGAAGCAATAGAAATTCCTTTTGGAGAACCTTCATCATCACTGGAGAGTATCTCAGAATTCTTCAGATTTTCAAAATTCAATTTGTCATGACTTTCATCAGTTTGCAGAATTCCAAATTTCTTATCATCAAATGCAACATGAATTGAATCCATAACAATGTGAGTTCTGAGATTATAAACTTTGAAGGCCTTAGATGCTGAATATCCTAGAAAAATTGCTTCATCCGATTTGGCTTCAAATTTTCCAAGTTGTTCTGGATGAACTTTTAGGACATAGCATTTGCATCCAAAGATGTGAAAGTATTTCACACTTGGTTTCTTTCCTTTGATCATCTCATAGGGAGTTTTTCCATGACTATTTACCAAGGTATAGTTTTGAGTGAAACATGCAGTGTTAATAGCTTCTGCCCAAAAGTAGGTTGGAAGTTTTGCATCTGCAAGCATGGTTCTTGCTGCCTCTATGAGAGTCCTGTTCTTTCTTTCCACTACACCATTCTGCTGAGGTGTACCAGGTGCAGAAAACTGTTGAGTGATTCCATTGTCTGCACAAAACCCCTCTATTGTAGAATTCTTGAATTCTGTACCATTGTCACTCCTAAGTACTTTAACTTTGTACTCAGAGTTATTCTGAATATTCTTTACAAGTTCAATGATTTGCTGAGGAGCTTCATCCTTCTTGTGTAGAAAGAACACCCATGTAAACCTTGTGAAATCATCCACTATCACTAGAGCATATCTTTTCTTGCTGATAGACATAATGTTTACTGGACCAAACAGATCAAGATGTAGCATGTAAAATGGTTCAGTAATTGAATTTTCAGTCTTGCTCTTGAAAGTGGTTCTTCTTTGCTTTCCAAGCTGACATGCATCACAAAGTCCATCTTGCACATAATTTGCCTGAGGTAGGCCTCTCACAAGATTGTGCTTAACAAGTTGATTAAGCTTCTTGAAATTAAGATGTGAGAGCTTCTTGTGCCAATTCCAGCTTTCATCACTTGTTGCTTTGCTGTAGAGACATCTAACAATTCCTTTAGATGTATCACTTAAGTTGGCTTCATATATGTTACCATGTCTTTGACCAGTTAGAACAATGTCTCCATTCTGCATATTCAAGATTTTGCATCCTTCTCTGTCAAAGATTGATTTGTAACCTTTATCACCCAGTTGACTTATGCTTAAAAGGGTATGTTTCAAGCCTTCAACCAGTGCTACATTTTTTATGATGACATTCCCCAAAACAATTGAGCCATATCCCAGAGTTTCTCCTTTGTTGCCATCTCCAAAAGATATTACTGGGCCAGCTTTCCTCTCAAACTTTGTAAGCAGGGACTTCTTTCCAGTCATATGTCCAGAGCATCCACTGTCCAAGATAATTGAATGCTTCTTTCCTGTGCCCTGCAAACAAAAAGTAACTAGTTAGAATTTTTTAGGACCCAACTTTGATTGGATCCTTTCTTACTAGATTTAGAAACAACAGGCTTTGAGAATTTTGTCTTTACTTTACCTGTTGTAGAGTCAACTTTAGACTCTAATTTCACAAACTGTTTGTGACTAGGAGTTTCAGATTTCAAGGAATAATAGTCATAATACAGTTCATGATATTCTCTACACATGTAAATGGAATGAAGTAAACTACCACAATGATAACAAGCTTTTTGTGGTTGATATTGAATTTTCTGAGTCTTGGGGAATCTAGACTCAGTTTTCCAAGAAGGTTTTTGATTGCAGTCTAGGGCCAAATGATTATGATTTCCACACTTATAGCATTTTTTTCTAGGTGCATCAAATACATTCTTATAATTATTCTCTTTGTTAATACCTTCTTTTCCATTCCTATTTCTTTTGATCTTGCTAGACTCTGAAAGACCATCTAATCTCTGTTTCAACTGAGACTTAGACAGAAACCCTATGTTTACATTCTTAGGTTTCTCTAACACTATCTCATCTGAATTACTATTGTTAATCCTTTTGTGTACAACAGGGGTACCTTTTGAATCAACAAATTTAACATGATTAGGTTCAGAAACAATTTTCTTACCTTCAGATTTAGATGTGCTAGCTTCTACCTTTCTATCATCATTGACAATAGCTACTTTTTCTTCTTGTCTAGCCTTATCAAAACCTAAACCATTAACCTTACCACGAATTCCACTTTCAAAGATTTCTATAGTCTTTTTACTGGAATTGTTAATGGTTTTAATCACATCTCTCTCTTCCTCTAGTTCTTTTCTGACATAGTCATAAGCCTCAAGAATAACACTATAATCATGCTTAGCTTTATCAGAACTTAATTTGTATTCTTCCATTTGAATGAACTCAGATTCAAGAAAATTATTTCTATCAACTAATTTATCATTCTTAACCTTAAGTTCATTTCTTTCACAAGTAAGAATTCTAAAATTAGTCATAAGATTCTTAAACTCAGCATGGATAGATCTAATTTCATCAGAATTTAAGCTATCAAATGAATCAAGAGAGTGAAGTGATACCTTAACAGAGGATGGAGAAGTTTTCTTTGGAGATCCAAGTTTGTCTGAACCATTTGCCATCAATGCAATGTTGTCATAATCCAATTCATCTTCAGAATCACTGGAATCAGCCCAATCCTTCTGTGTGACCATAAGTGCATTACCCTTTCCTGAATTCCTAGGCTTCTTACACTCACTAGCAAAGTGTCCAAGGTCGCTGCAATTAAAGCACTTGATCTTGGCCTTATCAAGCTTGACAATTGTACTTTTGCCTTTGTCACTCTTCTTCTCCTCCTTCTTTTGAAAAGGTCCTTTGCTAAATCTTCTCTTGTTGAATCTTCCTTTCTTGAAGGCTTTAGCAAACATAGCAAAGAGTTCATGCATCTCAGATTCAGAATCATTGTTGTCAGAGTCCATATAAGTAGTTTCTGACTCAGAACTTTTTTTGCTTTTCTTCTTCCTTGAATTCTTTACAGTAATCTCTTCACGCTGTTCTTCAGGAAGCTTCTTAACTTCAGGTTGAGTAGTAAGTGCAATAGTCTTCATCTTTCCTTCACTCCTGCTCTTCTTCTGCTGCTTGTCAAGTTCATAAGCTCTCAATTTTCCATATACTACCTCTAATGAAATCTCATCCAGATCATTAGCTTCCTCAATCGCAGATATCTTCTCATTGTAGAAATCAGGCAAAGCTTTCATGAACTTTGTATTCATATCCTCCAAGTCATAATATTTACCATGCATGGCCATCTCATTGATGAGTTTTGTAAACCTATCAAAGGTATCAGTAAGTGACTCACCAGACTTGGATTCAAAGTACTCATACTATTGTATAAGTAATGTCCTCATATTCTTCCTGACAGGCTTAGTTCCTTCACAGTGAACCTTAAGATTGTCCCATATATCCTTAGCAGTTTTACAAGAGAGAACATAGTTAGTGAGAACAGAATCAAGACTGTTGAATAATATGTTTCTCACTTTAGCATCTTTAAGAACATTCTCCTTGTCCTTATCTGACCATTCAGATTTTGGCTTCTCTGCTGTATGTTCTGGAACAACCACACCATCGACAGTTGCTTGTCCAACGACCTTTGTTGGAACAAAAGGTCCATCTCTGATTTTGTCAAGATAATCAGGATCTGTTGCTTCCAGATGATGCAACATCTTTACTTCCCATAGAGTATATTCGTTTCTCTTGAGCATAGGAATTTTAGTATTTCCATCCTTGTAACCAGACATGATTGCAGATCTTTATGATTATTCGAAATCAACCTGCTCTAATACCAATTGTTAACTCGAATAACTTGTAGAAGGGGGGTTGAATACAAGTTATATAATCGTGTCTGATTTTTGCTTGATTATATGAACAAGAATAAACGAATGAATCAAACTCTGTTTGTATTAATAAGATCAAATACAAACTCTACCAAAGGTGTACAATACCTTTAGCAGCTGCTGACAAAATAAAACTCTCTCTCTGTTTGTTTCGAACTCTCGAATACAAACCTTATACAGAGCTACGCACACGAACTCACAACACACTTGTTCGACTACGACTCTTTTTACAATGATATAGAGAGAGTATTTATAATGCTACCTATCAACTAATAACAGAAAGATATAATCTATACATGAAAATGTTCTGCCTTCTAGTCGATAGTTTCAATCAATAGAAAACTCTTTCCTTCATAATATCTTCTTGCTTGTTCTTCAAACAACGATCCTGTTTTATAGCACTTGCCAGTTTCTGTAGCATCCATAATGACATCATCAGTAACAAGACTGATATCAGGATTTCATCTTGCATCAATATCTGATTATCATCAGTATCAGACCGTCATCAGGATTTGCTCTTTGTTCCTGACATGTAGTCTCCGATACACTGTTCATTCCTGACTAAACTTTACAGATAACTGTCTTACACATAAATCCTATATATAGTGCTAAATCCTTTATAAGATCAGGATTACAAGAAGTATAATGTGTAAATTCTATTCTTAACATCACAACTTATGAATTATTCCTAACAATCATATCTTTAAATGTTTTGTTCTTTCGCTCAGCAACCCCATTAGACTCTGGTGTGTATGGTGGGGTAACTTCATGAACTACACCATTGCTTCCACAAAATTCATTAAAAGCGTTACTCGTATACTCACCACCTCTATCAGATCTCAACCGTTTAAGTACCTTACTAGTTTGTTTTTCTACTTCAGTTTTATATATAATAAATTTACTAAGTGCTTCATCCTTATGTCTAAGTAAATAAACATAACAGTATCTACTACTATCATCTATAAAGGTAATGAAGTATCTAAACTGGTCCTTAGTCAACACACTACCAAATTCACAAATATCAGTGTGTACTAAATCTAACAAGTCTGAATCCCTAACAATATTATGAAAAGGTTTCCTTATTTGTTTAGCAGACACACATACTTGACATTTAGAATTCTTTTCTATGGTATGTCTTGGAATCAACTCTTAGTTCATCATATTTTTAAGAGCACCAAAATTTAAGTGACCAAGTCTAGCATGCCATAAACTTGAAGATTCAACATAGTTAACAGAAGGAGTAATATTATTCAAAGCACCCAAAACGGGCTCAGCATTTATTATAAATAAACCATTTGACAAGTAACCCTTGCCAAAGAAAGTACCAGTATGAATAAGAACTACTTTATTACATTTGAGAGAGACTTCAAAACCGTTAGCTACTAAACAGCTTCCACTTATTATATTTCTACGCATGTCGGGAACATGATGCACTCTCGTCAGGGATAGTGTTAGAAATGATTGATGAAAACAGTGTTTGGAAGCTAAAGTCAGAAAACAGAGTTTAGCTGGAAGCAGTTAGAGTTTAGTTAAACACTGACTGGAAGCGCAACAGAGGTTGTTAAACTCTGTAGCGGTATTGTCTGAAGAGTCAACAGTGTTTGAAGATTGATTCAAGATAAATATGGAAGCAATATCTTTGAAGATTGGAAAGCTGTCAAAGAGATTGAGTTGACTTGGAAGACTGGAGCAATCGTGATTGATATCAATTGTATAGCTTGATTTTAGGAGAATCAGTTACTGATTGTACGAAGCTGTATGTTCTATAAATACAGTTAGGTTAACCCTAGAAGGGTAGTCGAAACATTTGAGAAATCTTTTGATTGTAATCTAAGCAGCTCTCTGTGATATTTACATCACTGAGAGAGGAATTATTAATTCCAAACAGTTTTTAATTGTTAAACAGTGTGTTCTTGTTAAGTTACTCATACAGTATTTGATTGTTTATTGTGTATTCGACCTAACAAGTGGTATCAGAGCCTAATCTGTTACTTTATTACAGTTAAAGATCCAAACACAATAGTAATCAATGGCAGAGATACCTCCACCAACTGAGAAAGCCCCTACTACTGTTAGTAGGTATGAAACAATAAGGGTTCCTATACTTAGGCCATCAGAGTATGCAATTTGGAAGGTGAAAATGACCATGTTTCTGGAGGCTACAGATCCAGAATACCTTGATAGAATTTATGAAGGTCCTCACAAACCAACAAAATTATCTGCTGCTGCTGCTGGTGAGGAATCAAAGGTCATTCCAAAGGAAAAGAAAGATCTAACTGCTGAGGATCTTTCATCTATTGCAAAGGATGCAAAAGTAAGACATTTACTTCACAGTGCATTAGACAATGTTATGTCTAATAAAGTGATTAACTGCACCACTGCAAAGGAAATATGGGATGCACTTGAGGTTAGGTGTCAAGGAACTCCTGCAATCAAGAAAAACAGAAGAAACATACTCACTCAGGAGTATGAGCACTTTGAGGCAAAGTCTGAAGAAACCATGACAGAAACATTTGATAGATTCTGTAAACTGCTCAATGATTTGTCATTGGTTAACAAAGAGTATGATTTAGAAGACTCAAATCTCAAGTTTCTTCTTTCTCTACCTGAAAAGTGGGATGTGAAAACAACCACTATAAGAGATAACTATGAACTTGGTGAAACAGAGATTGATGAAATTTATGGACTGCTCAAAACCCATGAATTGGAATTGGAGCAGAGAAATAAAAGATCAAGTAGAAAGTCAAAGTCTGTTGCACTTAAGGTTGAGGAGAAACCATCAAAGAAGGAGGCATCAAGGAGAAAGGCAAAAGGGAAAGCCTTAGTCATACATTCAGAGAATGAGTCATCAAACACTGATGTTGACTCACACACAGATGAATCATCTGATTCTGAAGATGATGAGGAGATGATGCAAATGGCTGCATTGATGGTAAAAACCTTCAAGAAGATGGGATACAAGAACTTCAAGAAGGGAAAGAGATTCTCCAAGGACTACTCAAAGTCTGACAAGAAGAATTTCAAGAAAGCTGAGGGAAAGGACTTCAAATCTGGTAAGAAAGATAAGTCTGAAATTCAATGCTACAAGTGTAAGGAGATGGGTCACTATGCTCCTGAGTGCAAGAAAGGTAAAACTGAAAAGGCACTCTACACCAAAGGCAGAGATTGGGCAGACACTTCAGATTCAGATGAGGAAGTCAACTATGCTCTCATGGCTACTACTCAGACTGAAAATGATGATCTCAAGGTACCTCCAACTACCTATGCTTATAACACTGATAATATAACTGAATTAAGAATTTATCTTAAAGCATTGCATATCAGTTATAGGGATCAGACTTTAGAAAATGAGAGGATAAAGTCTGAGTGTTCTCAACTCAAAGAAAGAAATAAACTTGTTGAGGAACAGCTAGAGAACATGAATAAAATTCAAAAAGAGAGAGATGATGCAGTGTTTATTGAACAGGAGTTGCTAGGTAAGTATAAGCAACTAGAATCTGAATTGGAGGATACTAAACACATCATTAAAACTTGGACACACTCTGGTAAAGACACTCAAGAAGTGTTTCAGTCAGATACAGTAGGTCTAGGTTACTCTGTAGGAGATGAACTTAGATTTGAAAATCAGGTAAAGGTTAGACCACATTGTTCATCTGAGGGTAATGTCATGGGAACAGGTGGACCTAAGACTGAAGCACAGAAAAAGGCTGTTAAAGAATCATATGCTAAAACTTTTGTTAAAGAGGCTAACATTGGTTTAATGACAGATAAACAACTCAAGCATAAGCTTAAGGAGATAAAATCTGTCAACAAACAGAGATTGCCTAAGAAAAACAAAAATGGAAAAGTAGGCATCACATCAGGAATTAAGCCAATGCTTGCTTCATTAGCTCCTAGAAAAACATGTTTTAATTGTGGTAGCACTAATCATCTTGCTAGTTTCTGCAGTAAGAATAAGAACATTAATTCTTTGCCCTCTAAAACTGCAGTAAAGAGTGATTATGTGAGAACTAGACCACAGACTTTATGCAAACACTGTGGAAGTACTTGGCATTCTATTTACACTTGCAGAGATTATCATGCTATTTACTATAATTACTATGAACCCAAGCCAAATTTGAAATGGGTTAAAGTAAACTCTGCAAATGTAAACTCTGAAAAAGTTAGCTTAAACTCTGTTAATGAAAATTCCGCTGCAAAAGCTAACAGAATTAAGAAAGCCAAAGGATCCAAGCAAGTCTGGATCCTTAAAACTAATAATCAGTGATTGTTTGTGATTGCAGGGCACCAGGGTCAGTACCCTAGTTGTGGACAGTGGATGTTCAGGACACATGACAGGAAATAAAGCCCTGCTATCAGAGTTTGAGGAGAAGGCTGGCCCAGAAGTTTCCTATGGAGATGGCAACATAGGACATACACTGGGATATGGCAATATTAATCTTGGAAATGTCATCATCACAAATGTAGCTCTGGTTCCAGGACTCAAGCATGATTTGCTATCTGTGAGTCAAATCTGTGACAGAAGATATCATGTGGATTTTCAGCCTGAATATTGTCAAGTGATCAGTAAATCTACAGGGAAAGTTGCTCTAGTTGGAAACAGACACAATAACATCTATGAAATTAAATTGTCAACAAACACTGATGGCAAAGCAGTGTGTCTGTCAACAAGAATGTCCAGTGAAGAGAGTTGGAAGTGGCACAAGAAACTCTCTCATTTGAATCTGAACAACATCAATGAGCTAATCAAGAATGATCTTGTAAGAGGTCTACCAAAGTCCTTGTTGAATGTAGAAGGACTGTGTGATTCTTGTCAAAAGGCTAAACAGAGAAAAGTCTCCTTCAAAAGCAAATCTGAGTCTTCAATTGTTGATCCTTATCATCTACTACATGTTGATCTTTTTGGTCCAGTGAATGTAATGTCTCTTGGAAAGAAGAAATATGCTCTAGTCATTGTTGATGAATATACCAGGTTCACATGGGTATATTTTCTTGCAAAGAAGGATGAAACTGCATTAACACTGACAGAACATATATTACAACTGGAAAAAGGGTCAGAGAATCAAGTGAAGATAATCAGAAGTGACAATGGAACTGAGTTCAGGAATTCATCAATGGAAGAATTTTGCAAGAGTAAAGGGATAAAACAAGAGTTTTCTGCACCTGGCACTCCACAACAAAATGGTGTAGTGGAGAGGAAGAATAGAACCTTGATAGAAGCTGCCAGAACCATGCTAGATGAAGCAAAGTTGCCAACATATTTCTGGGCAGAAGCAGTTCAAACTGCTTGTTTTACTCAAAATGCAACACTGATCAACAAGCATGGTAAAACACCATATGAAATGGTAAAGAAGAAGAAGCCAAATCTAAAATATTTTCATATTTTTGGATGCAAATGCTTTGTGTTGAAGACTCATCCTGAACAGTTGACCAAGTTTGACCTAAAGGCAGATGAAGGAATTTTTGTTGGCTATCCACTGTCAACAAAGGCATTCAGAGTTTATAATCTGAGAACCAGAGTGATCATGGAATCAATTCATGTGTCATTTGATGACAAGAAAATAAATGGACTAGAAGATGTCAATGAACATGATCAACTGCACTTTGAAAATGAAGATTTATTCTCTGAAAAAGTAAACTCTGATCAGACTGATTTGACAAACTCTGTTGATCTAAACTCTGAACCTCTACTGGTAAATACTGAAGAAACTCTTCAATCAGAAACAAGGGAAGAACCAGTTGAGGGGGAGCATGAAGAATCACATCAAAGTAATAATTCAAACACTGAAAGTGACTCAGTTGATGATTGTGAATCAAACTCTGTTGATTCAAACTCTGTTGATAATTCTGAGAAGTCACATTCAGGGGGAGCATCTGAAAATGAAGAAAGACACCAAGAAAATCAGGAGAGCATGGATCAAGGGGGAGGATCACATGATGACAGAAGCAATCTGCCTTCTGCAAGAAAATGGACTAAATCTCACACACCTGATTTGATTATTGGTGATCCTGATGCAAAAGTAAGGACAAGAAGTGCAACAACAAATGAATGTCTGTTTCATGCATTCTTGTCACAAAGTGAGCCAAAGAAAGTGGAAGAAGCTCTTAAAGATGCTGACTGGATAACAGCAATGCAAGAAGAGCTAAATGAATTTGAAAGAAATGAAGTGTGGACACTTGTACCAAGACCCAAGAACAGATCCATTGTTGGTACTAAATGGGTTTTCAGGAATAAAACTGATAGTGAGGGTGTTATCACAAGGAACAAGGCAAGACTGGTTGCAAAAGGCTACTCACAACAGGAAGGAATAGACTATGATGAAACATTTGCTCCAGTGGCTAGATTGGAGGCAATCAGAATCTTTCTTGCATATGCCTCTCACATGAAATTCAAAGTATTTCAAATGGATGTAAAAAGTGCATTTTTGAATGGAAAACTTGAAGAAGAAGTGTTTGTGGAACAACCACCAGGGTTTGTAGATCCAAAATATCCAGACCATGTCTACAGGTTAGACAAGGCACTCTATGGACTTAAGCAGGCACCAAGGGCATGGTATGAAACCCTTGCCAAATTTCTACTAGAAAGTGGATTTCACAGAGGTACTATTGACAAAACTCTGTTTTACTTCCAAAATGGTAGTGACTTGCTTTTAGTTCAGATATATGTGGATGACATCATTTTTGGGTCTACTAATGATAAACTTTGTAAGAGGTTTGCCAAACTTATGCAGTCAAGATATCAAATGAGTATGATGGGAGAGCTTAGTTATTTTCTAGGCCTACAGGTGAAGCAAACAGATGATGGAATCTTTTTAAATCAAGCAAAATATACCAGAAACCTTCTCAAGAAATTTGGTATGCTTGATTGTTCATCTGCAACAACTCCCATGGCAACTGCAACAAAATTGGACAAAGATGCAGGGTCATCAGTAGATATGACAAGTTACAGAGGAATGATTGGTTCTTTACTCTATTTAACAGCTAGCAGACCTGATATCATGTATGCAACTTGTTTGTGTGCAAGGTTCCAGGCAGATCCAAGAGAACCACATTTAACAGCAATAAAGAGAATATTCAAGTATCTCAAGGGCACCATAACTTTGGGGCTGTGGTATCCAAGAGAATCAGAGTTTAAACTTCTTGGTTACTCTGATGCAGACTTTGCTGGATGTAAGATAGATAGAAAAAGCACCAGTGGAAGTTGTCAATTTCTGGGTGACAGACTTGTTTCCTGGTACAGCAAGAAACAGAAGTCAATATCTACATCTACAGCTGAAGCAGAGTATATTGCTGCTGGTAGCTGCTGTGCACAGATTTTATGGATGAAGAATCAACTGCTGGATTATGGATTAAGGTATACCAAGATACCTATTTACTGTGATAATCAAAGTGCTATTGCAATGACAGGTAATCCAGTGCAACATTCAATGACAAAGCACATCAGCATAAGGTATCACTTCATCAGAGAGCATGTAGAGGAAGGCAACATTGAGCTTCACTTTGTGTCTACAGAACAACAACTTGCAGATATCTTCACCAAGCCATTGAGTGAAGCTACATTTACAAGACTGGTCAATGAACTAGGAATGGTCTCTAGTTTTGACTAGAGATGTTGGTTAGACTCAAAAACTTATTGCTCATGTTTCTGCAAATTGTTAAGTGCTATGTGAACCTTAGTATTAAACTCTGTTATGCATGCTTATGTTTAAAACTTTTTAAACTCTGTTAGCATGTCTGTCTGTTAAACACTGTTAACATGTTAGATACACTCAGTGAATTCAGAATTGATTATTGTCTGAATGAAAACACCAATGAAGAAAAATGTATGAAGCATGATTCTCAGTAAATAAATCATGATTCTTTCTGAGTCACTGTAATCTAATCAGACTTTGTGCAGTAAATCAACACAGCATGATACTGTTTCATATTTATAGCATCTCTTAGTTTATTCAGTCCTAAACTCTGAGTCTATGAATATTGTGTGCATTGCCTCTCATAAATAATTTTGGTTATTGATGAACTCTAAACTCTGATAAGTGACATTCTGTTTCCAAAAGGTATGGTTCATGATGATTTCTTGTTTGTACTTGTGAAAACCATAAAACTTGAGATATGTCATTGAATAGTTTGGTGAGTTCAGATTCATGTCTACACCATGTGAGAGTTTAAGCCAAATCAGTGATTGATACATTTTCTATCAATCAGTATTTATTGTTGTGTGATATTAATCAGGTAGTATGTTTCTCTAGAACTTGTATTAAACCATTTTGAGACTACATGATATGTGTGTGCATGAAAATGATAAAGGCAATAGGATTTACCCTTTCTTCAAACACTGTTCAAAATTCTTTTGAACTTTGTTCAAACACTATATAAACACTGTTCATAATTTCCATCCTTAGTAAACCCTTTTGAGCCTTATTAACTGCTCATTTTTCTTATACTCTGATGTATTAAGAGCAGTTAATTTTTTTTTCTCAAGCAGATGAGTGTTTCTCAAGAAAAGAAATAGTTTACTCAGTATATATGCTAAACAAAATTAATAAATAAATAAAAAAAAAAAACAAGAAAAAGAGCATATATACTGATCTTGTACAAATATATATACTAACATTGTGACTGAACACTTTGTTCTATTAAGATGTTCAGCTTGAAGTCACTCATGAATAAAACATCTCTTTTCATCTGTTTGATCTTACTCCATTTAAACCCTGAATAAAGTCCTTTTGATTTGTGAATACATGTACTCAAAGTAGTGTAGAATTGGTGGACATTCAAGCATATGGTAGATTCTACTATTTCTGATTGAATGTGAGAGTAAACACTTTATCTAAACACTTGTGTGTTTGAGAGTTTGTGAGAATATCCAGTTCATGACTGTTATTCACTGAATGATGCTCTGATTTCAATCTCTTGATATTTTTGTCTTTAAAGACTGTGTGCTTACTTGGATAATCATGGACATCAAAGGGAATGGAAGTTTTCAGATTTCTGTATTACAGTAACTACAGAGTTTAGCATTCATCAAACAATCAGTGTTTACTATGAGAGTTTGTGCATTCAGTGTTTATTGATTCATGTTATGGATTTTATGAAATATTAGATGCTTTAAATTGATTATGGTAAACTCTGCTTCACACACACTCAATTCACAACTGTGCAATTTTTGTAAGGGTTTTAGTGATTAAGTTGGAAAATTGATAAACTCTGTTGAGTTGTGTTAAGTACTCTGAGGTAAAGTCTCATTGAGATGATTTGACTATTTTGGAGTAATTGGAGTAGTTGACAACTGTTAATTAGTGTAAGTGTCGTGATTAAAGAAATGACAGCGGTAATTGTTAAGTGAACCATTGGCTGTTTGACACATGTCCCATGATTGTGTCCTACTCACACACTACTCTACAACAGTTGCGCGCTTTTACTAAATAAACGATTGAGTTTTAATTTTACTCTAATCGTCTTTAGTCTCTCACTCCATATCGATTCACATTCACCCACTCACAGTTACTTGCATATTCATTCACTTTCACACTTCTCATATACTCTCCTTCACATTTTGATAAACACTTACAGTGCATACACATCCTTTCTCTGAATATCTTCGTATCACTTTTTACTAATGGCAACTAAAGCGTTTGATGCAGCAGGGTTAGTTTTTCTCCCTAGTAACTATGCAGCACCATTGGAGAATGCAAATGCTCCACAGGCATTTCATTTGTTCCAAAATTTCTTGAACGATTCTGAGATAGGGAAAGCTCTAACAGCACCACCTACACTATCTGCTTCGCAAATTGCTACTTTCTGGACAAACTCTGTATATGATGATGGAGAAGAGTCTGGCACTCCCACAATCACTTTCACTCATGATGAATCAGAGTATATTATTACTCCAACTACTGTTAGGGATGCTCTGGATTTTGAGACACACACTTCTTACAGTGTTGTTGGTCATGATCGCTTGAGGACAATGTTGGAGCAAATTGGGTGTGCAGGAAACTTGAATAAGATAGGGTCTTTGAGACGGCCAAGTTTGAGAAAGGAATGGAGTTTCTTTTTCGATTGCATTACAAGAGCGTTTGGAAAGAAGACAACAAACTGGGATGCACTTCCTCTTGATACTCTCCAAATTGGTCATGCTCTACTATATGGAGGTAACTTCGATTTTGGTAGACTAGTGCTAATGAATTTGGGAGAGTGTTTGTCTGAATCTACTACTGTCTATTTTGCTCGTTTTTGTCAAATATTATTCACTGCTTGTGTGCCTAACATTCCAATTGTTGAAGCTGATGTGATTCAGCCTTTTCAAGTTGCTAAAAGAATGTTTTCTGATTTGACAAACAAAGATGTCACTAAACAGCAAATACCTGAGATGTTTATGCCTTTAGCCTTACAGAACTATGTAAACCAACCACAAGACCCTCAATCATCACAACAAATGCCTGAACCAATAGACACCATAAACTCTGAACCAACACCCACAACACCCACAACCACTGTACCTACTACATCTCATCAACCACAGCCAGAAACCTTAAACTCTCCACCAATAAACTCTCCACTCTTAAACACTGAACCCTCAAACACTGAAACATTAAACACTGAAACCTTAAATACTGAAACCTTAAACCCTGAGCCAGCACCTACTGAAACAGCCACAACTAAGCCAAAGAGAAAGAAACACACCGCCCTAAACACTAAACACTCAAAGGCTAAACAGACATTACCTGGAGCTGTTTATACTAGAAGAGTGAAGCAACATGCAAACAGACCTTCCTTTTCACCACCTAGAGAGAGCTCAAGTGAAGATGAAGAGGAGGTTGTAGTGCCTCCAATCAAGAAGAGGAGATTAGTTCTTTCTGATTCAGATGAAGAGAATGTTGTTGAAGCTCCAGAGGTGATTTCACAGCAAACACCTACTGTTGAGGATGAAGAAAATGTTTCTATACCTGCAGAGGTTGAAATGCCTGCAGAGGATAATGTTAATGATGAAATACCTACAGAGGATAAAATGCCTGTAGAAGAGGATCACAGAGATGGTTTTTCACCAGTGAATGATGTTCCTGAATCAATTCTTGATCCTATCTCACCTATTGTTCATGTTGAAGCTCCTGGTGTAGCTGATGAGCCTGCAGTAAATGTTCCTGAAGCTGCAGTATCACATACAGAGCTGGTATCTTCTCCAATTCAAGACAAAGGTGATGAAGTTGATCAGGCAACTAAGGTGATTTCTGAATCTATGCCTGTTGAAGATACAAATATAAACTCTGTTGCAGTTCCTGTGCAACATGAGGAGACTGTTGAAGAAAATGCAAAAGTTGTTGGAGAAACTGTGGCTGACACAGCTCAGCACAGTGATTCTTTAAAGGATGCTCAAGTTAAAAATGCAAGTGCTGAGAGTAAATCTGAAAGTAGTGCAAACTCTGATTCTTTTGTGAGTGCAACAGCACAAACAGATAATAAGCATAAACCTTTTGATCAGCCTTGTCCATCTCATGCAGTTGAAGTAGAGCATCTTGCTAAATCTGCTGAAAATTGGTATAAACAAGATTGCATTTTTCCAAAAGGAAGAGCATCTGAGTTTGTTAAGCAAACTGCAAAGCAAATTTCAAATCCAGAGATTTTATCCTGTTTAAAGGCAACTGTGGTGCAAATCAAGACTCTGGAAGGCAATTTTGCTGAAACAAAACAAGAGATTGCTTCTTTAAAGACTGAGATACAGTCAAGAGAATTGAAGATGGATAGAGAGTCTAAAATAAAAGCTGTTCAGCTGTCTAAAGTTCAAGACACTCTCTTTGCCAGGCTAGGAAAAGTTGAAGAAAATCAGACTGCTTTATTTTCTAAGGTGGATTCCATTGCTAACTCTTTGGAGCTCATTACATCAATACTCATTCCTGATGATGTCAAAAAGGGGGAGAGAGTTGCTAAGTCTAAATGCAAAGTTTCTCAAACTCTGACTCAAAAGGATGATGCTGGAGATGGAGGGGCAAGTGAAAAGAGTAAGGTATTAAACTCTGAAAGGCAAACTCTGAGATCTGGCAAATCTTTTAAATCACAGTCTGTTGGAATAAACACTGAAACTCAAGGTACTTCAAAGACCAAGAGTTTGGAATTAACATCAAATCCAAAGACTGATGAAGAATTAGCTGTTAAGCTTTTCATGGAAGAGAATGCAGAAGGAGTTACAATAGAAGATGCTAAAGCAGAAGAGAAGAGTTTACAAGAAAAGCATTTGAAAGCTCTAAAGTCTGAAAAAGCAAAGAAGAATGTGAAAGTTGCTAAAGCTGCAAAGCCTGTTCTTAAAGGCATACAAATCAAAGAACCAGTTGGTACAAATCAAAGAATGCAAGTATTTAGAAAACCAACAGATGCAGAAGCTAAGCAAAAGCTGAAAAGTATAATTACAACCTCTGTTGATACACATGTTGTAAAGAAGAATGAAGACACAACCTCTGTTGCTGCACAAGTTGTGACCACACCATTATTGTCTTCTCAGTTGAAATCAACATTTAAGAGAGGTGCTTCTCATGATTCGAGACTAGAAGCTACAATTCCAATGGATTTTACTGATGGTAGAGCTTTATCTGGTAAAGTGGGATACAACAAAGAAGGCATAGGCTCACACAGAGATAAAAGGCAATATGTTGGTCCTAGAGATCCTTCTTCATTGTCTGCTCCAGGTCGTGGTGTCACTCAAGAAAGTTTAGACAAACTGGAGTCAGTATAGCTTGTACATCAGAAGAGTCTAGAGAAGGATTTCTTGCTATATTTCATGGCTGATGGAACAGTATTTAAAGTCTCTGAAAAGGATATCGAATTAAAATACTGGGAGGAACTTGAATATGTTTTGTATATTTTCAGAGTGAGAAATCAAAGAGCTCAGTCAGTTGCAAATGTGCTTAGACAAAGAATGATTCAAAACCTTGCAAGAAGGCAAATGAAATTCAACAGCAAGTATGTTCCTAAATACAGAGATTGGAATGGCAATCTGATTGAAATGGAGAAGGGAACTACAAAACTGAAGACTGATCTTGGAATCACTGTTCTAGATTTTAATGTAAAATCTGAGGAAGTGAAATACATAAGGCTGGGAAATGAAATGAGAAGAAACAAAATCTACGATCTTAGAGCTGCTATCTATCAAACTGATGAGAATGATCCTCAGTTGAGAGAAATCAAGGAAGCTATGCAGATAGAGCTTGAAAATGCTGAAAGAAGGTTGCTTATAGACTATCTCAGAACAATGCCTGATCTGCAAGAGATTAGAAATTAAAGTCTGTAAGAATTTTCTTATTTTCTGTAGAATTTGTTAAGTAATAGCTTAAACTCTGTTTGTATGTTAAACACTGTAAAACTTTGTATTTGTTTTGACATCATCATTTACTGTAAACTTGTACATTTTGATAATGGACAAGTTGGGGGAGATTGTTAGAAATGATTGATGAAAACAGTGTTTGGAAGCTAAAGTCAGAAAACAGAGTTTAGCTGGAAGCAGTCAGAGTTTAGTTAAACACTGACTGGAAGCGCAACAGAGGTTGTTAAACTCTGTAGCGGTATTGTCTGAAGAGTCAACAGTGTTTGAAGATTGATTCAAGATAAATATGGAAGCAATATCTTTGAAGATTGGAAAGCTGTCAAAGAGATTGAGTTGACTTGGAAGACTGGAGCAATCGTGATTGATATCAATTGTATAGCTTGATTTTAGGAGAATCAGTTACTGATTGTACGAAGCTGTATGTTCTATAAATACAGTTAGGTTAACCCTAGAAGGGTAGTCGAAACATTTGAGAAATCTTTTGATTGTAATCTAAGCAGCTCTCTGTGATATTTACATCACTGAGAGAGGAATTATTAATTCCAAACAGTTTTTAATTGTTAAACAGTGTGTTCTTGTTAAGTTACTCATACAGTATTTGATTGTTTATTGTGTATTCGACCTAACAGATAGAATACGACCCGAAGGAAACTTCAGGTCCACGTTTCCTACTCCATGTACTTGAGCAGCACTTGCGTTCCCCATCATCACTGTCAAGCTATGACTCCGTTGATAAGATAAAAATAAACTAATGTCAGCACAAATATGTACATTAGCTCCAGTATCAATCAACCATTCATTTGACAGATAAGTGGAAAATAGTACAGGGTTGTAGGTAACATACCGGTCCACGTTGGTTTCAGAAGCCAAATCCTCACCAACAACCATGTTCGCTACAGGCCCACTTGAGGTTCCAAGCACAGCATTCGCTTGAGCTACCGCCTCGGCTTTCTTTGCTTTCTTTGTAGGACAGTCCTTACTCCAGTGCCCAACCTACCCACAAGACCAACATGGTTTGTTTGCCTTTGGTTTCTTGGCCTTATCATTGTCATTCTTAGGTTTATTACTATTACCCTTCTTAGAGATAGCCTTCCTTTTCTGTCCTACAGTAGCTACATTCACCTTCGAGCTTCCATGCTCAGTTGGCATCACATGTCCCTGTTTGGACTTGTGTTGTTCTTGCACCGAGATGTCCAGCATAAGGTTGGTCCAGGTGATCTCTCCTTTCTATCTTTTCAGGGAGAGAGAGAACTCTTCCCAAGACTTTGGGAGCTTTTCAATCACACTCATCACCTTAAACTTTTCGGGGAGGTCCATTCAGGACTCCTTCAAAGCATGCACTATCATCTCGAACTCATGCACTTGCTCAGTCATGGACTTATTGTCCACCAGCTTGAAATCAAGGAACCTAGCCACTGAATACTTTTCCAGACCTTGTGAGTCAGTATTATGTGTCTAGTCCAGCTTCTCCCATAAGAGTTTTGCGGTGTAGGCATCAGAGGAGTACACATCAAACAATGTGTTCGTGAGAGCAGCCAAAATGGCCGCCCTAGCCACCCCATCCTTCTCAGCCCACTAGTTCCGCAACTACTACCGTGGTTCGCAAAACCCTTAACTGATTCAGCCTTCTCTTGATCCACAACCGGCTTCTCATATTCCACAACAGGCCACAAACCCTTTACAGTCAACCACAACTTCATCCTTTTCTGCCAACGAGAAAAGCCAACGCCCCCATTGAATTTCTCCGGTAAGCCAGTTAATTTAACGGGTTGTGGAAAACTGTAAGTGGTCCAATCAATGACCCCAGCAGATGCAACCGAACTACCACTAGCAGGAATTTCACTCTCGTTAACCATTATGCTAAATACTATATAACCAATTATCTCTTCAATAATGTTGGAAATATTAACTACTACAGCAACATAGAGGCAGTTATATATCGTATTTAACAAGTCAAGGCCAAACACACAATTAACGAAACAAAACACGAAGGTATAAAACATGCATGTCAGTAACTGAAAGAACAAAGGAAAGACAGAAGACATACCAGTAGCCATAGCTATATCAGTATATTAAACAAGTAAAAGAACCAGCTGAGTCGTCAGGCCTTGCTCGAAGTCCTGACTGCTCTTGAAGAGATTATCGCCCCCACTTACACTGTTTCAGGATGCTGGCGATATTCTTCCAGGATAAAATAGCTCCGAGTAAGATGATCACAGCAACCAGAATACTCGACTTCGACTAGCACCTCAGTCGCCGGAAAAACCTTAGGTAAAAAAAACTCTGGCAGGAGGAGAATAGAGAGTGTAGAGAAGAGAAGAGAATGTAGGGTGTGATCTCTATATCAAAATCATCAGCCTAGCTCTCTATTTATAGGAGAGGCTAAGCGTAACTGATGCCACCCTATTAATTTTGTAACTGCCGATTTACATTTAATAAAATGAAACGGCTGATTTATTAAAATCAAAACTGTTACGTTATATTTTATCCACACATATCAGTTTTATTTTAATTATACGAATTTATATAATATATACATTATCAAATTCTGTTCAGGACTCAACATCAGGAACTGATGTCCATTCATCAGTATTTGATCATCAGGATCTGGTACCGTCAGGACTTGAGGTCCATCAGTATTTGATCAAGCATCAGGATCTGGTAGTACCTTCAGGATTTCATCTGGACTTGCCCATCAGTATTAGATGTCTGACCAGTTCCACATGATTTCCAATTAATATATATATATATATTTATTCTAATTAAAATATTAATTAAACACATAAATAAAATCCCTCGCCCAGGTCGCCTCGCGTACGCGAGACGCCGAGACATTCGCCCTTCGACCGACCCGACCCGAGACGTGGCGAGGCGGGCGGCGGCGGCGCGCGCGCGCGTGTGTGTATGCGCGCGTGGAGCACACAGTAACACCATGCACCATCATACACCTTAGTAGTTGTACACTATCCATGTGTGTGATTCTATATAAAGCCAACTAACCCCTTTATTTATTTCAATGTGGGACAAATACACATTCTCATTTTTTCAAGCTCTTTCAAGCTACTAACTTCAACTCCATTTCTCTATGGATTTCACTAAGAAAATTACTTAGACCCATATACGAAAATTTAAGTCCTCATAGCAAGGAACAATTTCCAATCGTTAAAATCCGGAATTAACATCAAGAACATAAAATACTTATGCTCAAAAAAACTCCATTTTTCTAACACATTACACAATATATACTGTTTTTGAATTATAGCTAACCATTATAGCTAATACCATTGGAGCACAACCCCTTAGAGGTTCAGCAAATTTTAGCTAACTATTATTTTAGCTAATCATTATACCTACTACCCTTGGAGATGCTCTAAGGAGTTAAACTCCAATGGGATTAGTTATAGTTGTTAGCTATATTTTAAAATAATTAGCTTTATTAATAAATATTAAAAAAATTATATGAGATTGATGATGTATCATGATATGAGTGGATAATGTGGATTTTAGATATTATCTATAATTCATAGACATTACCCAAATATAGAAGATGTGAAACCCATTATCTAAAAATTTACCTAACCGTGTGCATGGTTGGAGAAGAAAAAAAAAATACTCCCTCCGTCCATTTCATTTCTTTACACTTTCTATTTTGGGCCGTCCATTCCATTTCTTTACATTACTAAAAATAGTAACTTTTAACAATAAAATACATTATTACATCCACTACCTCACTCCACCTTTTCAACCCTTTACACTATTACACCCACTACTTCACTTATTTTAACAATAAAATTACTATTACATCCACT
Source organism: Kitagawia praeruptora (assembly GCA_037693485.1). NCBI lineage: Eukaryota > Viridiplantae > Streptophyta > Magnoliopsida > Apiales > Apiaceae > Kitagawia > Kitagawia praeruptora. The sequence continues at coordinate 159,594,496 of CM075344.1, read as the reverse complement.
ACTACATTTATTTTAACAATATTACATCCACTATCTTGGTCTCCGTGCAAAAAGCAAATGATAAGAAATGAAAAAAACAGAGGGAGTAGCTATTAGCTAGAAATACTGCCATGTCACTATTATAGCTAACAGATTGTTAGCCTTGGAGATGCTCTTAGAGCATCTCTTCAATTGTGTTGGTTAAAAATTGATTGGATAAAATGATATAAAATACTGATTATGTAAAATTTATTGAACTTGTAAGACGTTGTGCTCCGATGATACTGGCTATAATGATTGACTATTTTTTAAAAATAGTATATTATTATTATTATTATTATTATTATTTTAAGTTGTTATAAATAGGATATATTATTTTGTTATGGTAATAGATAATTTGGAATCTTCTTACAGATCTATAGAGCTTCGACAAATATAGTCAATTCGCTTAATTTTTAGATTGTAGTGAAGAATCTTTTACATAGATGCCCTTAGCATCCTAATGATAAGCAAATTATTATAAGCAAATTAGAGATAATTAGAGATATTTTGTAGTTTTGGTTATAGTTTTTTATAATCGTTAGATTATAAAAATAAATAGAGCAGAACCGATATACTATCAAATAATAATTAATATTGCAAAAATTATTCAAGGTCTCGAATTCAAATTCGGTTGATAACATATTATGTATGAATTATCACGGGCTTGCTAGCGAAATTAGGTTAATATGTATTTGTGTTGCTCTATTTCAAAAAATCAAATGGTATTTTTAATGTGTTGATGCTTATAATGCAAATAAGTTCAAGAGGGATTATGTGTTCACGGTGTATATCAACTACACAACAAAAAAAGGTATAATTTGCAATGTGTTAATCATTTCAAGGATTACTACTTGCCTGAATTAATAGTGACTAGCTATTCTGAAATTGCATATTAGCAAAAGATCGATACAACTGAAGAATTTATACGAGAGACTGACTCCAAATTGCTTGGGGATCAACCGTGTGATCCAAACACCATGAAACCAAGTGACTTAAATTAATGCTTCAGTTTTTTTTTAGTTGATATTACCATAATGGGATGAACCTAAATTTAAAAAATGGAGAGAGCAAGTAGAATAACTTCCCAAACCCATATTGTCATAAGAAAGTGATAATAGATCGATGCGTTTTCTGTTCCACTATAATTAAATATTTTAATAAATAGGTGCTTAATGTGCATGTAATTTACCGCACGAGCTTTGCTAGTAAATCATGTTAATCTGTATTTATATTGTTTTGTAATTAAATGGTGCTTGCAACATGTAATGCTTAGTATGCAAAACATATCTAAGAATTATCTATTCATGAGATTGATGTATGTGTGATAAGTGGATTTTATATCCACTTGGAACGCTTCGAATCGGCTTAAATTGATTGACTTGACCTCAAGTATGTCGTGTTTTTGATCCGTTTTATTGAGATTATGCAGGGTTGCTAACTTGAGGTTGGAAGATATAAATTGCATATTTTATGATGGATTTGAGTTCAAGAAGCAAAGCATAACAAGTTGCAAAAGAAACGAAGGAAAACGGAGGATAAAGGAGCAAATTGATTAAAATTCGGATTTTCAGGGTATGTTGCGCAATCTGGCCATATCTGGAGTTCTACAAGTCCGTTTGAGGCCCGTAAGCAGTCGTTGGAAAGCTCGGAAGAAGACGGATCTGATCCAACAGGTTCCATGCTAGGCCGCAGCGTGGCATAGGCGCGCCACAGCGCAAGAAGCATTCTGTCCAGCCCGAAATTTGTCCTAAAAATTCTGATTCACTGTTTGGGCCATATCTTGAGTTCTATAAGTCCGTTTTGGACAATCTTACAGTCCACGTGAAGATAACAAGATTCTCTATCATTCTAAAGTGGTCCAGATGTCCAAACACAACCGGAATGGCCCAGAAATAATGAAGAAAAGTCAGTTACGAATTTTCCTTTAAAACAGAATCAGTTTAGGAAACATATTCTATTTTAATTCTGATTTGGTAGTTTCCTTGCTGGCCAAGACTTCTAGAGCCTATTTAAACACATCCTACCATTGTAATTTGTATCACCATTACATATCAATTACTTAGGTTTATTTGTATCTTTTCATACTTTGTTTTTATCATGGTTTCATCAGATCCCATGATGACGAGCGGTTCGATTATGAACTAATCGTTGTCATGGGATTCTAATGGATTTATCTATGTAGCTTAGTAGTTTGATTGCTTTAAAGATTTATGTGTGGTGAATTCTTGATATCCTCGTATGGTTATGCTTCATGTGTTTAGATGCGTCGCGAACATCTAATTTGTTAATCTCTTGCGAAACGAGAGTGGATCTTGAGATTTAGAACTTGCCATGCTAGCATAGGATAGGTTGATATTTTAACATCATGATTTGTAGTGTAAATAGAGATATTGTGCTGCCCTATGTGATCTTAATAGACAACTTGTTCTTCAACCGTTATGTTTTCAATTCTTATAGAGATATAGGGTCTAAGCATTATTCAAGGTCTCGAATTCAAATTCGGTTGATAACATATTATGTATGAACTAGCTTTACAGCCCGTGCAAGGCACGGGCTTGCTAACGAAATTAGGTTAATATGTATTTGTGTTGCTCTATTTCAAAAAATCAAATGGTATTTTTAATGTGTTGATGCTTATAATGCAAATAAGTTCAAGAGGGATTATGTGTTCATAGTGTATATCAACTACACAACAAAAAAGGTATAATTTGCAATGTGTTAATCATTTCAAGGATTACTACTTGCTTGAATTAATAGTGACTAGCTATTCTGAAATTGCATATTAGCAAAAGATCGATACAACTGAAGAATTTATACGAGAGACTGACTCCAAATTGCTTGGGGATCAACCGTGTGATCCAAACACCATGAAACCAAGTGACTTAAATTAGTGCTTCAGTTTTTTTTTTAGCTGATATTACCAGAATGGGATGAACCTAAATTTAAAAAATGGAGAGAGCAAGTAGAATAACTTCCCAAACCCATATTGTCATAAGAAAGTGATAATAGATCGATGCGTTTTCTGTTCCACTATAATTAAATATGTTAATATATAGGTGCTTAATGTGCATGTAATTTACCGCACGAGCTTTGCTAGTAAATCATGTTAATCTGTATTTATATTGTTTTGTAATTAAATGGTGCTTGCAACATGTAATGCTTAGTATGCAAAACATATCTAAGAAATTATCTATTCATGAGATTGATGTATGTGTGATAAGTGGATTTTATATCCACTTGGAACGCTTCGAATCGGCTTAAATTGATTGACTTGACCTCAAGTATGTCGTGTTTTTTATCCGTTTTATTGAGATTGTGCAGGGTTGCTAACTTAAGGTTGGAAGATATAAATTGCATATTTTATGGTGGATTTGAGTTCAAGAAGCAAAGCATAACAAGTTGCAAAAGAAACGAAGGAAAACGGAGGATAAAGGAGCAAATTGATTAAAATTCGGATTTTCCGGGTAGGTTGCGCAGTCTGGCCATATATGGAGTTCTACAAGTCCGTTTGAGGCCCGTAAGCAGTCGTTGGAAATCTCGGAAGAAGACGGATCTGATCCAACAGGTACCATGCTAGGACGCAGCGTGGCATAGGCGCGCCACAACGCGGGAAGCATTCTGTCCAGCCCGAAATTTGTCCTAAAAATTCTGATTCACTGTTTGGGCCATATCTTGAGTTCTATAAGTCCGTTTTGGATGATCTTACAGTCCACGCGAAGATAACAAGATTATCTATCATTCTAAAGTGGTCCAGATGTCCAAACACAACTGGAACGGTCCAGAAATAATGAAGAAAAGTCAGTTACGAATTTTCCTTTAAAACAGAATCAGTTTAGGAAACATATTCTATTTTAATTCTGATTTGGTAGTTTCCTTGCTGGCCAAGACTTCTATAGCCTATTTAAACACATCCTACCATTGTAATTTGTATCACCATTACATATCAATTACTTAGGTTTATTTGTATCTTTTCATACTTTGTTTTAATCATGGTTTCATCAGATCCCATGATGACGAGCGGTTCGATTATGAACTAATCGTTGTCATGGGATTCTAACGGATTTATCTATGTAGCTTAGTAGTTTGATTGCTTTAAAGATTTATGTGTGGTGAATTCTTGATATCCTCGTATGGTTATGCTTCATGTGTTTAGATGCGTCGCGAACATCTAATTTGTTAATCTCTTGCGAAACGAGAGTGGATCTTGAGATTTAGAACTTGCCATGCTAGCATAGGATAGGTTGATGTTTTAACATCATGATTTGTAGCGTAAATAGAGATATTATGCTGCCCTATGTGATCTTAATAGACAATTTGTTCTTCAACCGTTATGTTTTCAAATCTTATAGAGATATAGGGTCTAAGCATAATTGGTGTCTATTCATCTTCTATCTCTTTTGTGGATGTATGTTTAGTTTGGTATTCGTATACTGAGAAGTAGCGTACACTTGTTTCGTATTGTCTGATCAGATATCAAAACTATCACATGCATTGATTAAAGTCATCAACTCTAAGCGAAGTAGTTAATGAAGTTAGGATCCCATGTTTTCTTTTGCATAAGTAATTCAATTTAAATTTTCATTAGTTAAGTAATTCTTAGTTTTGTTAATTTGTTTCTTAGTTAATTATAGTTAATCTAAACCCAATCTTGTTATTTGTCTTAGCAGTGAATAAAAACCATACATTGTTGCATAGGTGCATTAACTGAATTGAAACCTAAACCAGATCTCTGTGGGAACAAACTTGACTTATATCTATATTACTTGTGACCACGTACGCTTGCGTGATTTTGTGTTAACTAAAAATTAGTAAATTTCAATGTGCTAATCTCTTTGAACGAATGTTCCAATGACTGAGTTATGAGAATATAAGAATTTATATTAGTAGTGACTACATGATCATCCACAACCGATTTATGCATTTTGACCCGGATTAAAAGATATTCATAATATATAAATTAATACACAAATTATAGTATCTATCTTCTAAATCCAAGTAGCTTGTTTCTACTATAGAATAAAAAAATTGTTACATTACTATGTATTATTCGACATGTTCTCAAAGTTTTATAATATAATCAAAAGTAAAATCTAGCATAGTGATAAGGAATCTCACTTCTAAGTTAGAGGTCAAGGGTTAAATTTCCATTAGAAACATTTTTTTTGTCATTAATATAATATAGGAGGGGTAATTTAGTAATTTCATGATAATTAAATACGATATATTAATAATGAGTTTTACAATATATCCAAAACTGATGTCAAGTATAGTGGTAATGAATCCTTTTTTAAGTTAGAGGTCAATGGTTCAATTCTCACTACGAACATTTTTTTTATCGTTAATATAATATATGAGGGTTGTCTCATGATATATTAATAATGAGTTTTATAATATATTCAAAACTCATGTCTAGCATAGTGGTAAGGATTCTCATTTATAAGTTAGAGGTCAAGGGTTCAATTCTGACTAGAAACTATTTTTTTATCATTTATATCATATAGGAAGGGTAAATTAGTAATTTCATGTTGAATAAATTGTCTCACAATCCCCTTGTTGTGCTATTAATAATATAATAGATTCGGTTGATAACATATTATACTACATATTCAAATGTAAATAAGAAAATAATAAGTATTAAATATTACAAATCTATACTATTATATAAAAGCCGAAACATTAAAAGTTTGGTTGGTTGGTCGGTACCGACATTAAAAGTTTGGTTGGTTGGTCGGTACCGGTTGATTTTACTTATTTACCCATACTTAATTACAGATAAAATCCATCCTATTAACTAATTAATTTCCTTTTCTAGATTATTAAACATATTACCTTTTCTATTTTCACTAACTAATTAATTTCCCTTTTCAGGTAAAACACAATATCTTTTATATTATATCTAGCTAAAATTTCTCCTTTATGAGCAATTCTGTTTAACAAAATAACATAATTATATTATAATTACTACAAACTAATCAATTACCTTTTTAAGCCAAAATATGTTACATTTTCTCTATTTTATAACTAAAATATCTCTTTTTCCAATTATATCATTGGTGGTTCTATTTAATAATTAAATAATAATATTGTAATACTAATAATAATCGAGTACCTTTTTCAGCTAAAACGTATCATCTTTTCCATATTGAATTAAAATTCCATTTTTCTAGAAATATTACGTGCAACATTAATTTCTCAATATTTAAAGACAATACGAGCAATTTAATTTAGTAAAATAACATAAATTAAATTACAATTACTATAAACTAATCAATTACCTTTTTCATCCAAAACATGTCATCTTTTTAATTTTCACATTATCTTTTCTATTTTTTCTGACTAAAATCTGTCTTTTTTCAATTATATCACGAGCGGTGCTATTTAATAAAATAAATAAAATATTATAATATTAATAATTAACCGATTGAGTTTTTCAGCTAAACTATATCATCGTTTTAATATTTTCTAACTAAAAATCCTCTTTTTCTAAAAATATCACGGGCGACATTAATTTTTCCTTTTCTTAAAACATTACGAGCAATTTTATTTAGTACATTAATATAATTGAATTATAATTACTAGAAACTAATTGTTTACCTATTTCACCTAAAACATGTTTCCTTTTTAATTTTTTTAACGAAGACCTCTCTTTTTCCAATTAAATCACGTCATTCTATTTAGTAAAATTAAATAATAATTTTATCAGTACTTATAATTAACCGATTACCTTTTTCAACTAAATTTATCATCTTTTCAATATTTTCTAATTAAAATCCCTCTGTTCCTAAAAATATCACGGATAACATTTATATAATTATTATCAAATCATCTCATTTAAAAATTTAAGCTTCCAAATTTCATATTTTAAAAAAAGAAATTGAAATTAATAAAAAAATCATATAATATTAAAAAAAAATCCGTGCATCGCACGTGCAATGCACGTGCAACGTGCAACGCACGTGCATCGCACGGGCTTTAAGCTAGTAATAAGAAAATACTGTAAATATTAAAAATTGTCCGTATCGCACGTGCTAGTATAAATAAACAATGAAACGAAATTTAATTTAATGAAATATAATGTGAGTGAGCTTGAAATGTAAAGCTTGCACTCGTTCAGAGCAAAAGGCAATAAAATTGAGCTTGCATTAGGATGAGAAGACAGGAAGGAGAAGTAGCAAGAAGTAAAGGCCCATCCCCCTAGCAGAAGTTAATTGATACATCAAGTTTAATCAAACGTCAGTTGTATCAAGGACTAGCATATATGAGCACAAGTATTCTCACATTATTATTAGTTGATAATCTGTGGATTATTATATTTCTTCTTAGAAATTTATAGTCTTAAATTTCTTCTATTTTATAATATTATCTTGGTTAAGGCCCAGTGGATTGGCCTACACATTCTTTATTAAAATAATTATTCTAAATAATTTATTGAAAGATGAGTTTGATGTATACAGCGAATGCACTTCGTGAAATAGCTGATCAACTGGGAAAAAAGAACTGGAATTTCAATGTGAGTCTTTGTGTAAACTTGACCGACTGGGATACTACAAGAACTCAATTGTATGCAAATTCAGTTTTCTGCAATTGCACCTTCAAGCCATGTTCAAGCCATGTATGTATTTGACTTTTTAAGTGTTTCTACACTTGTTCAATTATGTACTATTTTGATTAAACAATCATGGTATGTAAAGCATTTGTGATACACTACCATCTCTCGATCACAAAATTAACTTCTACATGTTGACTCTTATGTGAAGCATCAATTTATTGGGAATGATCAACTTTTGATTCTTCATATAATAGGTCACTCAAACAGCAGGATCTTGATGGTATACTTCCACCATCCTTGGCGAAGTTGCCTTTCATAAAACAGATGTGAGAATACTCGTGCTCATATATGCTTGGTTCTTCGTTCTTACAAACGTCAGTTAGATTTTCAATGCTTTCATCCCTTAGTCAATACACTTTTTACAGTGATTTTACTCGCAATTACCTTCATGGCAACATACCCCCTGAATGGGCTTCAACAAAGTTGGAACATATGTGAGTAAATAATACTTTATACTTTACAATCAACAGTACTACAGTTTTATCAATAACAAGGAATATTGAAGATGCCTACTAGAATTAACAGTGTGACGATAAAATGTCCTAGGGCTGTTACAGTGAATCGTTTATCAGGACCAATTCCGGACTACTTGGGAAACATTTCCACTCTCAGAAATTTGTATGCTTTTCTTAATTTTATCTCAAATGCATACACCTATTCCTCTCAAACATATAATCTGAATAAGTATACTTTCAGGAGTCTTGACAGCTACATGTTTAATGGAAGTGTTCCAGCAGGGCGTGGGAAACTAGTTAATTTAAATTTCCTGTCAGGCCTTCTCCATATCTCCTATAATCATCATTATTATTAATTTTTTCATTTCAATTTATATATAAATGCATGTTTATGTGTAAAAATGACTCACACTCGGACTTTCCTCTTATAAATTGGTCAAAAAAGCCATCTTGATGCTAACTATCTTACGCGACAATTACCTTTGGAGCTTTATAACCTAATCAACTTGCAAGATATGTAAGCGTACAGAGGCTACTTTCTGTAGTATATTCTGATCTAGATGCACATTAATTTTCCGCCCTTCCTCTTATTTTCAACGTACTATTTGTTTGGCAAATGCAGTCGACTAGGCAGCAACAACTTTACTGGAAAATTACCTGATTTACAAAGTTGGAAGCAACTTCAAAAGTTGTAAGCTTGGCTTATCTTTGGACATTATTTATTTTTATAATTGTAAAAGTCAATCTTGGTGCACTTCCTGTGAAATCTGAATCCATTCGATATGTGCAATGATAGAGATATTCAAGCTAGTGGTTTTGAGGGACCTATACCTTCTAGCATTTCAGTCTTGAGAAATTTAAAAGAGCTGTGAGTTACCACTTCTCGACTTTCTTTTTAATGGTTGCTTATGGCATCCTTATACTTTCAATCAATCTAGAGACTTTTAAAGAGTATTTTTGCCTCTATGTAGATTAATCAGCAATTTAAATGGAGGGGCCTCTAAATTTCCTCAGCTGGAAAGCATGACACAACTGAGTAATTTGTGAGTCTTATATATTAAGATATGATTTTATGTATATGTTTGCACTTCCATGCTTCAGAAATAATTTTAGTGCTGTTTGATGTGTTACAGAATGTTGAGGAGCTGTAATATATCTGGAGAAATACCCAAGTATCTTTTCAAATTAACAAACCTGAATAAACTGTAATACTACTCCGATTCAGCTTTTCCCTTCTTTTATACCTACAAGCGTAAGTCCTCCCTTTAACTCGATCCGTAAGTCCTCCCTTTAAGCGTCATTGTTCTGTTTGTTGCAGAGACCTAAGCTTCAACAAGTTGGAAGGAGAGATACCCAGCAACTATAGTGACCTGATACATGTCAAGAAAATGTAAGCAATCAACTTTCACTTTAAGGAGAATCAAACATTTTGATCCTTTACTATTAGTAAAAGAAATGGTCCAGTGGAGTTTTCAATTTGAACCGGAACTTGTTTTAAAGTGAAATGTACATATATGTATATATAACAGACAGTGACATGGCCGGGCATTTTAGGCAGACATAATGAACAAAGTTAAGTGTATGATGTGGAGTTTGCGTTGGACATAGTGAATGCTTTTATTATGATGCATGCATTTATATCTGTAAATTATTTCCGGCATAATGATTACATATGCATGTAACTGTTCAAACAATTGAGTTTGCATATGTGCTACTCAGGATTCTCATAAACAACTATCTTACTGGAAATATTCCAAAGTGGATCATCGAAGGCAGAGATTCTCAGTACGCATTCCTACGCTCTATCAATTCCTTGAAAAAAAATTACTGCTTATAATTTAGTGGCTCGTATCATCTTCATTCTTACTGGCGATGTTCTAGTGTATATATTATTAAATCTGAAAATTGATCCCTTATGAGATTTTGCACTAAAGGGTTACCTTGGCTTTAGAGTGGAAGATTATGTTTGGAAAGAATAGATATGATGTTGGTGTAAGAAGAAGTCTCTTTATGAAGAGCTGTGGCTATACTTACCACAAGAGCATTGTTGCATGCTCTATCAAGTACAAGCTTATAATTGTCATTTCTAATGGACTACAGTAGTTTTAAGCAATAGTATGATATAATGATCGGTTGATTGAGCTTTTTCTTATATGTACCTGACATGCTTGAAGTGTAAATATGGTAGCTTTTAACATAAGCTTTTGTGAAGGCTGTGCAATAAAGAAGACTTATATTAAATTTAATTCAAGTTAATAGTTTACTTCAAGGGTAATGAATTTGCAAACTCGTAGAAAGGATACGGAGTTCCAGTTCTTAGAAAATTCTACTGAACTGTTGAAGTTTGGATACTAATGATTTTACCCTCTTAGTTGTACTCAAACTAAAAACTGGGGAATAACTGCTAGCTGCTTCGTGCTTGGTAAGCTCATATATCAAATTTACCTAAGCTCGAAATAGGAGGAAGAGTAGTAAATGTGATATGATGAGGTGTAGGTTTGAGTGCTTTAAGTGCTGGATTTTGACTATAGGTCCTTTCAAAGAAAATGCAATATAAACAAGTAATGTTGGAATAGTATTTCGTTTCTTTCACCACAGAGACACTGAAGACTTACATGTCTGATAATTTGCATATGGTAGTTTCTCCTGCTTCATTATTTTATTGTAATTAGATTGTGCATTCTCTTCCTACATTAGTTTCTACAAAGATAATATAACCTCTAATGAAATTTTTCAATGCATGCTTTTATGCAGTAGTATAGATCTGTCTTACAATAATTTCTCTCGTGAGCCACAAACTTGCCGGGATTCGCTGTAAGCTGCAAAGTCCACATGTTTCATTTCCTTCATTTACATTCACATTCAAATCATGCTAAGACTTCATTGTTTTCTTTTTAATAGAAATTTGTTCAGGAGCTTTAGAAACAACTTGTAAGCTCTTAAATTGATTCGTGCTGCGTATAAGATCATTAGATGTAAGTTATGGTTTTCATGCTGTACTGAGACTTTGTTTTGATTATCTACTCCATGTGATTTACACCAGAGAACCCGATTGCCTCGGAAGCACTTAGTGTACAGAGGGTAAGTATGTCACTAATGGTTGACACTGAAATTATGCTTTTGTTTTGTTTTGTTTTGTTTTGTTTTACTTTTTTTCCCTGTGAGCATGTTTAACCTTTTCTTCTTAAACTTTTGCCAATCTTTACATTATTTTCTAAATCTCAAGTACTACCGTATCCAAGCTATATTATTTTTTTATTCTGTTCGGAGCAGCACTATTATTTTCTCATCTTCTTTCCTTTCAAAAAATTAAAAATAAGCTATTTGCTATTCAACACTTTTTTTCCAACTAATATTCCAGAGGTACTGGATGAAGTTTCGGCTGCCAAAAAGGAAACAAAGGTAATTTAACATAAAGATTGTCAGGTCTGACATTATGCTGGTATTTTATAGATCGGTATTCGCTGCATATTAATTGTGGGGGACATCACGTTACAATTGGCAGCAGAACCTTCGAAGATGATGAAGTTTTAGGTGCAAAATATGTTAATAAAGGATACTGGGGAAGTAGTAATACAGGATTCTTTTATGGGGCAGACAGATGACTGTATAGCACGCAATCAATCTATTCTTAGAATAAAGAACTCCGAATTGTACACAAGTGCGCGTCTGTCTCCTTTGTCACTCACTTACTATGGTCGCTGTTTAGCAAATGGGAACTATACTGTGACACTACACTTTGCTGAGATAGGATTCACAGATAATCTTGGAAGACGTATATTTGACGTTTATGTCCAGGTAATCTATAACATTTTTGACAGCTATTTAGATTCATCTATTGTGAAATACTGTTCTTAACTAATCAGCTTGTTACAGGATGAACTGAAACTCAAGGATTATGATATTGAAAATGAAGCACATGGAGTTGGCAAGGCAGTAGAACATAAAATTAACGCTGTTGTAAAAGATAAATTTTTTTTTTAATACTTTTCCATAATTCTCTTGTTTTTCAGATAAAACTCCTCCTAATCGAAAACGGAAGATTATCATTGCGGTTGTAGTTGTGGCTTTAGGTCTATTGATTCTTCTTACGTTTTTCGGTATTTCTTGGTGGAAACGCTGTCTGGGATGTCGAATATCAAGGGAAGAAGGTGGTGTAGTTTGAAATGGTTTATTCAAACTGATATGACCCAAAGTTTTTCATTCATATAATATTAGCATTTAGTCAAGAGTGGAGGACATGTAGTATCAATTGCATTGTATTAAACATGTTCATGCAACAAAGATTTTGATCAAAAAAGAAATCTGGAACTGAAGGAAGAAAATTATATATTTAGAGGGAGTGAGAGAGAACTCTAGAATGTGAAAAATGTCTACTTGATTTGCAAGATTCATTTAACATTTTCAACAATGTGTGTTTGCAGTGCTGAGTGGACTGGATCTGCAGACTGGAGTATTTACCTTACAACAAATTAAAGCTGCAACCGATAATTTTGCTGCTGCAAACAAGATTGGAGAGGGTGGTTTTGGATCTGTTTACAAGGTGAATAGAAACATAATTTTCACACACTGACATTGTAATTTTGAATATAAAATTAAATAATATTTGTTTCTTTCTCTTCTGCTTTGGGCTTTTGACCCAATCAATTGCCATCTATTGTTATATATTACTACATCGTAGGGTGTACTATTGGATGGTACTACTATTGCTGTCAAGCAACTTTCGTCGAAATCAAATCAAGGGTCTCGTGAGTTTGTGAATGAAATTGGCATGATTTCTGGTTTAAGGCACTCAAATCTAGTAAGATTGCATGGATGTTGTACTGAGCGTAACCAGTTACTGCTAGTGTATGAGTTCTTGGAAAATAACAGTCTAGCCAGGGCTCTTTTTGGTGAGTTTAATATAAATTTTGGTACTTAAATATATTGATCATCCTTATCATACGTTATTCCTTATAGTATCATTATTTTCCATCATGTCTATAAAATTTAATATCTCAGATTAAGTGGTCTAGAAATGACACTTGCAGGTCCAAAGGAATCACGATTGAGTCTAGACTGGCCTACTAGACAGAAGATTTGCATTGGTATAGCAAAAGGGTTGGTGCATCTGCACGAGGAATCAATTCTTAAAATTGTCCATAGAGACATCAAAGCTAATAACATTCTTCTGGACAAAGATCTGAACCCGAAAATCTCGGACTTTGGTTTGGCCAAGCTTGATGAAGAGGAAAACACTCATATTACAACTAGAGTTGCTGGAACTATGTGAGAGCTCTTCTGTTCTGCATTTTGTGTGTACTATCTAATAGTCTAGGTCCAAACTAGTTGAATTTTTATGAGTCTTGGCATGTGTCACTGTTATGTTCAATTTATGGTTAGGTATACTTCTGATTGCACTTGCATCTCCGAGACAGATAAAGTGTTTCAAAAGTATGTGTTTGAGATAACCAATACTCAATAAGAAAATTACCATTAAAGAAAGAAAGAAAACATCTTTTAATATTTGATTTTATTTCTCAGTGGGTACATGGCACCGGAATATGCACTTTGGGGTTATTTGACAGACAAAGCAGATGTTTACAGTTTTGGGGTTGTTGCACTTGAAATCGTTGCTGGAAAGAACAACACAAGATTTCGTCCAAACGAAAATTTCGTCTGTCTTCTTGATTGGGTAATGCACACATTCATAGCATGCCTTGAACTTCGTACTTATTGCTCTGAACTTAATTTGGCTACAAGATGTTCCCTCTCTCCAACCTCATATTCATGCTTTTCAGGCTCTTAATGTCCATGAAAACGGGAATTTGATGGAGCTAGTTGATCCGCAGTTGTGTTCAGATTACAACAAGGAAGAGGCATTAAGAATGATCAAAGTAGCTCTATTATGCACTAATTCATCTCCAGCACTTAGGCCAACTATGTCTTCTGTAGTGAGCATGCTTCAAGGTGACGTATCTATTCAGGAGCTAAACCTTAATTCAGATATGTATGGGGATGATTTTTCCAGGTTTCAAGGGCTCAGAGACAAGTATAGCAAGTCCAAAAACAGAAGCTCAATCACTTATTCAGAAACCTTTGGTGATATATCTGATGATATTATTGATGGCTCTTCATCCACACCCGCTTATGACCTTAATGCAGTTAGCCTTCGATCCAAGTAACACGAAAATGTCCTAAACTTTCGAGAATTAAGTAATATTAATTTGTATTCTCTGTTCCTCATCACAATTTAGACATCATTTTGTTTGAATTATATCTTTTCATCCAAGTATTTAAAAAATAACGCCTACAGATTTAACATGCCCTTTTCCACTGATTACGCTAACTGCTATTATTACAGCTCTCTGCTTTTACTTTCACTTTGCTCCCTCCTTTGCTTGCAAGTATACAACATATATCTGGCAAAAGCATCATTTAGTTCCACTCTTAGAGTGTAATCAGCAAACAAAATTAAAAAATTTATTAGTTTAAGTTATGTAGATGGCTATGTATATTCATAGCAAGTCTCGTAAATCATTATTTCTTGAAATTCCAGTGCAGAAACTGTAAAATTTTATCGGAATCCTCGAGTGAGTGATAAACGAACCCAAAAATTAAAAAAATCTAATACATACTTGCACACAAAAAAGAAAGGGAAAAAAATTATATAGAAGCAGCTGAAGTCTAATGAAATAAGCTAAAACAAATAAGGAAATGAGGTAACTCACTAGTTAGCAACCACATCTACACTAGTAGTGCATGACAATAGCCTCCGGAAAACTGTACACAAGGGACGTCTCTTCTTCCTTCCACAGCCATCTTTCGTCACTTTCTCCGATCCCCTCCCTCGAACCGCCACTTTATCTTTAACTTTCGCAAAACATTTCTTAGTCATCTCTGGCACACTCTCCTTTCTCGAAAATGTGTAGCTTCGAAGGTACATTTGTCTGCATGACACACTGTCCACCACTCTCGGTTGAGGCTGATGAGGATGTCGTCGCCCTTGAATATCGTCGTCCTTAGTCCTCTTCACCGTCGTCTTAACGAACTCTGCATCGGATTCTGGCCACTTGTAGAGGTTGACATAAGTGGCTCTAACTGGAACTCTAGTGTCATTGACACAATTTGTGGTACAAACTGAGCTCATTTTTTTAATTTTAAGGTAGTTTTTGAGTTGGTTAGATTTGTAATGTGATAGGGTACTAAAATTAAAAGAAGAAGTAACGCTTAGATCGCAAGAAAAGACACTAACAGAAAGACATGTATCAAGTGCGTGGGGACTGGGTTTTTCTTCATGATTATTGTGTGGGGTGAGGCATAATTTTGCATCATTAACCAACCGTGACTCTACTCTCTTATATTTTTTTGTTTAGACCTTTTTATTTTTTTAATAATTTGGTATTCGGATCAATTTACACTGAACTCGATTAATACGAAGAAAGTTGCTTAAACCTTGAATTTGGGTCTTTGGGATTTTATCTTTAGGTCCGTCGACTTTAATTAAAAGAGTTGATGGGGTGATCCCAGCTGCGACCTACGAGCCAACAAAAGTGGGGCCTAGATTTCTCAAAATTCTCGCTAATTTCACGTACTTCATCTTTGTTTCACTCATTTCATCACTGATTTAATTTTAGACAAATTATTAGTTATTAAATAAAAAAGTTATATTATTTTTTAAATAAATTAACATAATTTATCATTTTTTGCGTAAATGAAACGATTTCATTTAAAAAATAGAATTTACAAAATCCGAAAGGAAATGAGACATTAGTTATTAAAAAAGTTATACTATTTTTTAAATAAATTAACATAATTTATCATTTTTTTGCGTAAATGAAACGATTTCATTTAAAAAATTCGAAAGGAAATGAGACATTCTTTCATCCACAAAAACTTATCATTTATCCGAAAGTTATGCTTAACCAATTCATAGGTCGTAACCTCAATTACGACTGATATGAGAAAGAGATTCCTCCGGGAATTTAGACAATAAAACCACTATATTAGAGAAGAAGACTCCATACATAGGTAGACCTCGTTAAAAATCCCGCAAAAGCAAAACCCTATTTGAAAAAAACGCCCCCACTCAATACAACCATACATCAATATACATAAGGCCATAAACAAAAAATGCTAGGGACTTCTTGTTGTTTCCACTACACACCCAAGAGTCTGCTTCCCTCTGTCTCCACTTTACACTTCTTCTCACCCAAGGAAAAACAACTTTATCTTCTCTTTACACTTCTTCTCGCCCCAAAAAAACTAAATGATTATCAAAATAAACAACGCAAATAAATCATGTCAATAAACCATTAACTGAAATTACTTTAACAATTAATTATATACAATCTACTAATTGAAAAAGAACATTTTTATATATCTAACCAAAAGGGATCCCTTTGGTTATAGGTATATAAAACGCTGGGTTCTATAAAACTAAAAGTCATCCAAAAATACAAAAACAGTTCATCAACTAACGACAGATCACAAAATCACTAACAAAAGCCAAAAGGAAGGTAAAGTTAATAGGGAAATGCTAACCATAGCCCTAAGGGCTATGGTTAAGCATTTAATATTCTCATATTTTCAAAATTGACTTTAGTTATATAATTGATATTTAGTTTTTCAATACTCTTTTACAACATCAATTTAATTTTTCAAGTAATAATAGTGGACCCCCCTGCATTCACATTAATTTCTACTAATAAAAAAATTCCAAATTGTTAAATAATTATATTGAAATTCGTGCAAACTTGATGTATTAAGTGTTAATTTGACATTTTAAAGGCATTTATCCACTTACATTAATTCTTAACCATAACCTTTAGGGTTATATTTAGCATTACCCTTTATATATTAAATTATTAAATAAAATAGAAAACCTAACCAAAGGAAATTTTTTTGGTCAGACACAAGATAAAATCAGTATAAAATGATACTAATAATCATTAACGAAACAGCCATCAAATATGGCACTACCCGTATAGTCACTCAAAACCATCATATATGGCGCAAAGTCCAAAACAAAACAATAATCATCCATTATGACCCAAATCGTCAAAAAAATGACATCAAAATTATCCCGAAATTGGTCCAAAACCCACATTATATGGCACACCCTCAGAGGTACAAGATAACAAAAGTAGTATTCCAAAAAGAACCATCTTATATAGAGAATCGGGAAAAACCATCTAATTTTTTCTGATTCTATAACACAACCAAATTTTTTTAAAAATTTTTTACAAATATTTTTCCTAAAAAAATATCTATCATTGCCACGTCAGCAGTGCTGCCTTTGCACTACCACGTCATCTGCCACGTCAGTAGTAATGACGTGGCACTGCCACGTCATCTCCTGCATCAGTAGTGTTGACTCATATTCGATTCAGTTTCGAAACTCAATATTCGGGTTTGATTTAGATTCGAATAAAATGATATTGAACTCAAATATGAACATTATAAAAATAAAATAATTCGATACTTGAGTAAAGGAATGTCCAATTTTACTCGAATTATTTTACACTCCAATGTACATTTATAGAGAAAATGACTAAAATACACTATTTTTGGGAACCCATAACCCAAAATACCTATAGGCGGTACGGGTGGCCCAAAATACCTGTCGAACACGCATTTGGGACATGCATATTCATGGCCCCCGAAATTTTTAAAGGCCACACATGATGAGCTTTCGCATAGGTGATAGTATATATTTTAGATGATTTTATTCTTATATTTATTGTGTTTTGCATTGATTTGGATATTTATTTAATAGATTTGATTGTTTTATTGTAGGAAATAAGGAATTCATAACTTGGAAGGATTTGGAGCAAAAAGAGCTATTTTGGAGATAAAATAGAAGAAAATTTGTATTATTGGGCTACACGGGCTGCCTATACTGTTTGGGCCGTATCTTGAGTTCCAGAAATCGAAATTTGACGATCTTACAGTCCACGCGAAGCTTATAGAATTTTCTTTCATCCCAAGGTGGTCCAAATATCAGAGTCCAACTGAAAGAGCCCAGAAACAGAGGAGCAAAAGCAATTACGAATTTCACATAAAAAGATCCTATTCAATTATGGATATTTTTTGTACATTTATTAAATTATTAAAAATACTATTATTAGAGATGTAGAGACTAGATTTTATAATGAGTATTGATTATTAGTTTGAAGGAAAAAATACGGAGATACTTCTATCTAGGTTCATCTACATAGGCTCTTTGTGGGAGGCTATGGATTTTCTTTCTTGTAAGAAGATTGAAGGTTAATGCATTTTCTTATCTAAATTTCTTCTCAACTCTTATTAAGTTTATTATGCTTCTTTGTTTTATGAGTTGTTTACTTGTTTAATTATTATAGAGTAGTTGTTTCTAGGGCGTTAAAGGGAAGCCATGTTTGCACAGTAATCTTGGTATGATTTTATCGGTGGTTTGATTGGTTGTGGTTATTCTAATTGATTATGTTTTATATTGATTTGTGTAATCGACTGATATCATGAGTTAATTCTATGCGAATAGGAGTATGATCGAGAGATTTACTACTAGATGCACACATACAATTAGCAGAATTGAATTTGAGTGCGAGAGCATCATTGGATTTCTAAGGGCATTAATGCTTGAGAGAGATTAACAATTGCTCTATTTACATAACTGATCGAATTACTAAAAGTGGTAAATTGTGTTGAATGTTTCGGGAGTGTTAATGCTCGAGAGAGATTAGCATACTCTAGTTATGTGATCACATTAATTGCTTTAGCTTAGAAGTCAGTTATTGTGTAAGCATGGTGGACCTGATTGTCCTAGGTTTTAAATAATTTGTTAAGCATCTATTTAGTTAGTGTTAGTGTTAGTTTAATTTATTAGTTAGTTAATATTCTCCACATAATCGTTTTGCTTTTGAAACAATTGATAACAACTCAATCGAAATTGATAAAACTTGTCTCCTTGTGGATACGACCCGCTTGCCATTCTGTATTAGCAATAGATATCGTGCGCTTGCGATTAGATATAAATAAACACATCACGTTTTTTGGCGCCGCTGCCGGGGAGACAGCTTATTTTTGTTGATTTTAATTTGGTTGTTTAGATTGTTTATGTTGTCTCATTGGAACTTTGGTTTCGATTGAGACAAGTTTTACTGCGTTTCTTGGCTTTGTTGAGTGTTTACAGGTTACTATAGGTGAAGTTGATACTTTTGTACTCTTATCTTCCCTAGTAGAGGCACATTATAACGACCTAGAATTTTTCGCGATATTTAAATTTTTGTTCAATTGTTAAATGTGGAAGCTATGTGTAATATATGATGAGTACATTTTTATGAAGTCAAGTTATGTGTGAAAGCATGATTATATGGTGATTGGTATGTGTCGTATATGCTCGTGGAATTTTATTTATATTTTTGGAACATTAAAAATATTTTAAAAGTGCATATTTAATCTTTTAAAAATCATATAAAATCATTGGAGTTGAGTTTAATCATGAAACCTTTTGCATTATCATCTTTGTGATATTGGGGAGTTATGAAAATTAGTTTGGATATTTAATTATATGTTTTGGTATTTTAAAATGATTTAAAAAGCATTATTTCTTATAAAGAGCCTTTACTTCGAAAATTCATATAAAATTCACTTTTGATCCAAATATTATTTTAAAAATATGGGAATGCTTCTAAATTCATGAACTTTATTTTAAAAATTTGTATAAAATATTTCTTCCCATTCCTCTATTTTATTTTGATTTAAAAGTGAATTAAAATCAGGATTTTCAGAAAATTGTTTAGCAATTATGAAATGGCATTTTTGCCCCTGGAAATTATTGTAAGAGGCGACAGCCTCCTTCCTCCTCTTTCGTATCTCTCGACTGTTCTCTCTCTCTCTCTCAGTTTACTCTCTTCTCTCTCTCTCTCTCCACTTCGGTACTCTCTTTCCTCCGATACCATTGATTCCTAGCTCGTTTTTGAGATTTAAAACCGTAGTTTTTCATCCTCTATATGATACTATGATTGCATATCGTTTTTATGATGGTGACTTGGAAACCCACTTCGGGTTTGATGGTTTCCCGAGTGGTTTGATCTGATTTCCTTGCTGTTTTAAGTCGTACAAGTGTTAATCTGTTGAGGGTAGTGGTCGTTGAAGGGAAACCCGACGATTTTGGGCACCTCCAACTGCTACCACCGCCGGCGGTGAACTCCGGTGAGCCGGCGGGAGGCGGTGATGAAATTCTCTGAGCCTAAATGATATAATTAACTTCGTTTTGTTGATGCATGTCGATTATATGTTTGATTATGTGAATTTTCGAATTTTTGCAATTAAAATTCGATATATATTGTTTCGTTAAGTTCTTGTTAATTATTCGAATATATGATTATAGCTCGTAATGATTTTCTGAGATGTCTTCGAATTACATGAGCTACATACATGGCCTCTTTTATTTAATTAGTGAATAATTCGAATTCTGGATTTAATTATGAGATGAAATCGAATAAGTTGATTCGTTGAATTAATTGTTAATTATTCGAGATAATATTAATTTTTAAGGATTATTTGAATTATGATGACCTGCGTTTACTATTTGTATTTTTAAATCAAATTCGGATTTTTTGGGATTTAATTGTGAATTATTCGAATTATTGAGAAATATGAGATATTAATGATTTGTTAAATATAATTTAGTAATTATTGATGATTGTTGTAGATTTCGAATTAAGTAGTATGCTTTGTATGATTAGGAGTCGATTCGAAATTATGAATTATGATATAATCTTTGGGAATGTAGGTGGATTTAAATCCATCGTAGGTACTTGATTGTGAATTGGAGTTGGATGTTTTCCGACGGAATAGTCCATATTATAAAAAAACTCTGTCCGATTTTCGTGAAATTATAAGTAATAAAGTATATGTTAAATAGCATGAATGCTTATAAATTATGTTTATCTGCTAAATGATTTATGTGAGTTGCATGATCTATATGCTATATGTTATGTGCTAAGTGATTAGTGAACTGCAAGTCGATATGATAAATAATATCAGGTACGTATGTTATATGCTAAGTATCGATGCGATATAGGAACCGTTTGGGTAGATTAAGATGAGACGATTAAGGGGTATAGTATTCTAAAGTAGTGATTATGGTTTATGTAGATACGAAGGATGTAGGCCCTAGCAATAAAGGGAAAACGAAGGTTGAGTACAAGTAGGCTGAGCTGTTAAGCTGTTGCATTCTACCGGAGGCAAGTAACTCTGTCTTTACTTGCAATTACTTTTCTTAAACTGATATACCATGTTGATTCAAGCATGCCTATCTTATACCATGTTGCTCATAAATCTTGTTTAGCCCATTTTATTCGTATAACCAGAATTCTATGATCAACTGTTTTATAAACAAGAAGTTCTAAAGTAGCCTGATTCTTTTTAATTGCTTCATGACCATATATGCCATACCGCTTTCTAGAGTCAAACTAAATTGGCTGACGGATAAACCACTACTTTAAATAACCTATGTCTGTTGTCAGTCGAAACCATGTTGACCCTATAACTTGGAAATTCTTTATGATCTAATTGCTGATTCAAGAAATTAAAATACCTTTAATCTTATTCTTAAAACTTGAAACCATGATCAATTGTCTTGATGCCTTGAGTCTATATCTTCTTGATCCAGACTTGTATCTTTGATCCTTTAATGTTAGGAAACCTAGTCAAACCCTTTGACTTTTATCATTGCAAACCAAAATGAGTTGTTTTTCTTAAAACTATCTTGAAGCTACCTAGACTGGGCTAATCTGTTATCAGAGAGTCGAAAGTACTTCGAGGTAAGGATTTTGGAAAGGTTAAGAGTTGAAATGTATTATGAAGATAAACTAAGTTTTATAAATTGGAATGGTTTTAAAATGAAAGGTTTTATAATATATTTCTACGGATTCCTGACGATTGGAGAGACGGAACAACGGGTAATGCCGGTTCCGTCAATTTTTGAGGTGTATTCTTTGTGTAGTTCTGGTCTGTCCAGTTCGACACTTTTATAGGCCAATGTGTTGCCTCTTGGGAACCCAAGCTATCCTAATGAAAGGAAATGATGTCCAGAGGGACTTTGTGTCCGGTATGAGGACGTTATGGGCTGATCACCCGTATTGTCTGTTAAGGTGAAATA
Organism: Kitagawia praeruptora; assembly: GCA_037693485.1. Classification (NCBI taxonomy): domain Eukaryota; kingdom Viridiplantae; phylum Streptophyta; class Magnoliopsida; order Apiales; family Apiaceae; genus Kitagawia; species Kitagawia praeruptora. The sequence continues at coordinate 159,572,283 of CM075344.1, read as the reverse complement.
AAAACTCCAATCAGTTTTTCTTAAAATTATGATTTCTTTAATTTAATTAGAAAATGAAGTTGGTTTACCATTGGAAATATATATCTTTCGTTTCACACAGTTTTGAAGTTATATATTGCTATCATGTTATTGGTAAACTTTATGTCAAATGCCATACCAGGACCCTTGCTATCACTTTCGGACAAACATGGTATATTTTGAATTACTGTCATCCTTCGAAATATTATATTATATTGTTCAGTTGAGATCTTAGTTACTTGCTGAGCGTTGGCTCATTATTATTCTGTGTCTAACCTTTTTGACAGTAAAAATAAGCATCATGGTCCGTACTATGCAAATTGCAAGGAAGCGCACCTTTCGTGAACCCGACTTGGTTCATTTCCACGTAGCTCCCGAGGTAGATGCAATAACAGCTCAGTGAGGAGATCTTAAGTTAGTTGTGAGAACTGGCAATAGTACTTTTGAGAACTTGGGTTTGTAATAATATTTTGAATTCAGGTTTGTAATAATAATAACTTAGTTAGATGATGACATGCTTGTTTCATACCATTACCTGTGATTGATCTTGGAGAGTAATGTAGGGTCCAGTCAGCATGTTATATTTTGTTAACTCGAATAACTTGTAGAAGGGGGGGGGGTTGAATACAAGTTATATAATCGTGTCTGATTTTTGCTTGATTATAAGAACAAGAATAAACGAATGAATCAAACTCTTGTTTGTATTAATAAGATCAAATACAAACTCTACCAAAGGTGTACAATACCTTTAGCAGCTGCTGACAATACAAATATCTCTCTGTTTGTTTCGTACTCTCGAATACAAACCTTATACAGAGCTACGCACATTCACACGCTCTTTACAATGATATTGAGAGAGTATTTATAATGCTACCTATCAACTAATAACAGAAAGATATAATCTATACATGACAATGTTCTGCCTTCTAGTCGATAGTTTCCTTCAATAGAAAACTCTTTCCTTCATAATATCTTCTTGCTTGTTCTTCAAACAACGATCCTATTTTATAGCACTTGCCAGTTTCTGTAGCATCCATAATGACATCATCAGTAGCATGACTGATATCAGGATCTGCACACTGCATCAGTATCTGATCAACCATCAGTATTGGACCGTCATCAGGATTTGCTCTCTGTTCCTGACATGTAGTCTCCGATACACTGTTCATTCCTGACTAAACTATACAGATAACTGTTTTACACATAAAACCTATATACAGTGCTAAATCCTTTATAAGATCAGGATTACAAGAAGTATAATGTGTAAATTCTATTCTTAACATCACAACTTATGAATTATTCCTAACAATCTCCCCCTATTTATGCTTTACAATCTGAAGCATAAATCTAAGTTGTGGATGTCAAAACATATAACAATACAACCAGAATAGAATTTATGAATGTAGAATTATGAAGTTAAGTACCTCCTTCTCAGATGTAGACATTTATCCAGTACTTAGAAGAAAGAATTTTAACTATTAATGCTGCTCTTCCTTACCACTTCCTAGCTGAGATTCACCACTGTCACTCCTGGTTCTTCTTTTTACTACCATTTGTCTGATCTTTATCCCCCCCAGCTTTATCTTTATCTTCTTCAGTCTGGTAGTGTTGTTGTTGTCTTTGAATTGTAGTGTTGTTGTTGTCTTTGAATTGTCTTTATCTCCCCCTTTTTGACATCAGCAACATTAATTCCAAGAGATTCAGAAACAGAACAAATGAGATTCATAAGAACTGCTTGATTTTCCATAATTGTGACTTGGTTATCTTCAAGTGATTGAAGTCTTGTTTGAATAGCAATTTGAGAATTCTGAATATCTTTCAAAACATCAGAATGAACTTCAATATTGGAAGTGCTTTTAGTATCTTCAGTATCAGAATCAGAAAGAACTTTATCTTCAAGTCTTGTAGAAGAAGTTACTTGAGTTGTATGATATTCAAGTAATAAAACCTGATTAGAAGTATCAACGTCTTCATCTTTCTGTTCTGGAACTGAAACATGATCATCATCTCCTTCACCAGTATTCTGTGTACTAACATCTTCAAATCCTGACTCCTCCTTAGAGTGATCAGAGACTGTTGATGTCTCAATTCTAGCTGATATTGGAAGTACATACAAAGGAACACTAGGATCATTAGGATCTTCATCTGGTACATATGTATCAAGAGATTGCTTTATCCTGTCACCTCTCCTGTTAATGATTTCTGCAAGCCTCTCCTTTTGCTTCTGAGCTTTAACTTCTGGCTTTGCATTGTGATGTGCTAGGTCATTCTTCTGATACATTTTGATGAATGAATAAGTACCAGCATCCATATCCAAATTTTCAGACCAAGATTCAGGAAAAACCTGATCCCAGAAATCAAATGATGGTTTCCTAATTTTCTCTCCCTCACTATGGAGTTGATCATCCATACCCTCATTCTCACTTTGACTTACTAAAGTCAACACTCTTTCTACCTCACCTTTTGCCTGGTCAGGAGCCAGCCGCTCAAATTGTGGATCAATATCCATCTTTTCAAGTGTATCACTCAAATTTGGATAAGTGCTCTCATGACCTACAGAAAAATAGAGTTTAGAAGGAGTTTTTATACCTGAACTCACATGGAGAGAGGGTTCCTCATATGGCATGTGGCTTGAGGTTTTCTCCAAGGAGTGAGCTGCTATAGTCTCTGAACCCATACAATCATCTTCTTTCCTTTCAGAAACTACAGGCTCCAGTATACCACTTTCAGGTTCTTTACTAGACTCTGATGTCTTCAGTAATACTTCATTAGACATCATAGTTAGTACATCACCGTCTTTAAGTGTTGTTTGCTGAGACACACCCTCAAGGTGGATAGACTCTGACTGAACAAAATTTGTTTGATCTTCTGAAAAATCAACCAAAGTCATTCCTCCCATATCATAGGGTATCTCACTTGCATTCTCAGTCATCACAGAAGACCTTTCAACATCAGCTATCACAGCTCCTGAGTCATCCTTCCTCTGACTAGATGGTTCTTGTGTTGCAGTGACCGTGATCTGATCTTTCCTACTACTCACCACTGGTGCAATAGTATCTTCTGTTGACTGCTTCCCTCTATCTACTTCCTCCAGTTGTTCACCTTGAGATGAAGCATCTTCAATAATGACATCCTTGTCAAATAAATATGCATGAAGTGATTGAAGTGCAACATGCTTCAAGAGTCCAAATTTCTTGACTAATTGTCTTCTGACAGATACATAGAAATACATCTTCATTAAGTCAAGTCTTTGATGTAGAAGTCCATATTCATCTGGAAATAAAAGTTTTGGTACTCTTTCAACCAAAAAATCTAGAACAGGCCTTGACAACTTCACTTTGAGAGAAATTAGTCCCATAGCCAGTCTGTATGATAATGTAGTTTCCCATGAAGAATCAATATCCAGATCTCTCTTGTCAAATACTGACATAGATGTAGCTTGATTTGTAGAAACCTGCATGATATTAGTTGGACTAGACTCTGTGTGTGTAGGTGACAATTGAATCTTTCTCCTTGTTCTCCTGATATAGTGAGCAAAAGATTTATCCTGAGAAGACTCAAGAGGTGTAGACACAGAAGTGATCTTGGGATGAGATCTTTGTTCAATAGACACAGTCTTTTGAGAGACAGTATCCAGTAACTGTTTTCCCTTTTTAAGAACTACAGCCTTTTGAGAGACTGCAGCCTGGCTGTGACTAGGTTTTTCATCTCTTTGTACTAACACAGAAAGTTGAATTGCAGCCTTCAATTCTGCTCTCTCTGCAAGAGTTAAATCATCATCATCTTCACTAGAATTACTACTACTACTTGACACAACAAATCTTCTCTTCCTTACAACTGATGTCTTTTGAGAAACACCAGAGGTTGGTTTCTTTGAAACAATAGGCTGTGGATCAAAATTTGGTTCTTGAATTGTTTCAGAGACTATGATGTTTTCGGCTACTTGGGTAGACACAGGTGGGTTCTCCTCCAATTGAGATTCCTGAGCCATTTCACCACAAAAGAAAGAAGAATTGTAGAGAGTAGGAAGATGAGCTTTAAGAATTACCTGAACATGATGTGGATAATGAATTACAGGTATTTCATCTAGATTCTTTTCATTGTCCTTCTTTGTAATATCAGAGAAAATTCTCTTTTGCTGTTCATAAGAAGAAACACAATGTTCCCTACCAAATCTAGCTTCAACATCAGGAATAAAATGGTTAACAAACAATTGCATAAATCTATGATAATAAACCATTTTCCTGTTTTGATCTCTTGACCCAAGTTTAATACTCATCTGACTTAAGATAATATGACCAATGTTAATTACTCTGTCATAAAGCAAACTATAAGCAATATGTGATGTAACAGAAGTAATTTGTTGAAAAGAACTACATTTGCCAGTAAAACATTTAGCAATTTGATCAAAATAAAAAGACCATTCCTTTCTAAGAAAAGACCTATTCAACTGGCTCATGTTATCTAGAGGTCCACTATAACCTAATTCAGACAACATAGTTCTTATATTATCATCAGATGGTACATTCTCATAACTATCAGTAACAGGTAAGCAAAGTACTGAACTAACAACAGATTCAGTAATGTCAAATGAATCTCGTCCTAAATGTAGAACAATCTTACCTGATTGACTCTGAGTAGAATCAATTACCTCAGCATTCTCCCAAGCTTGTGAAACAGCTACTTGATTAATCTGTGGAGATGCTGTCAATGCATAAATTAATGGTCCATACGCCAGAAAGTCCATGATTGGATGAAAATCAGATGACACTCCTTCCTTGTTGGTGATAGCTGCAACATGATTGTTTGTCATAAAATCAAAGTCACCAAACTTGAAGGCTACTGATTTAGGTAATCTTCTCTGAGCTGCCATTCTTGATCTGAAAAGAAACTTGAAAAATTCTTGAAATGGATTAGTGATTTTGAAAACTCAAGAGTGATTTTTGCTTTAGAGAATGTAAGATTAGAGAAAGCAATTACACGATTAGAGTTTCAAAACAAATATATTTCACAAATCTTTCAGACCACTATCCCACGTTGACACGTAGATTGACAGGTGTCAGTCCCTGAAAAATGCGGTTACCCATGATTTTTGGAAAATAAAATCCAAAATTGATTTTCATGAAATAAATCAGGGTATAAATAAGTAATACTGATCAGCTTCCTTTTCCTGATGACCTCTCATCAAAATAATCACAAAATGCAATTTGATTTAAAAATATAATTTTCAAATCCTGATGATCACTCATGAAATCCTGATCAATATCATCAGAGACTTAATATGGAGTTTTCCACGTGGCATCTTTCTTTTATCTGAAAAAGAAAATAAACAATTAATCTGAACAGAAAATCAATTGGTTAGATATTTTCAATATTTCTTGAAACAAGAAATACAGTCTCATGCAATAATTAGCATTTGACTTCATTAAGACTTCCAAGTGACTGCTAAGCTTCTCACGTCTTCCTTTAAAAGAACCAAACGCCTTGTGCCATTCTCCATAACCTTTCAATTTCTTTTCTTCTCAACAATGCTTCTCAAACCAAAAATCCCTTCAAACCCATTTTTCAGATTTTCCTTGGTCGATGAACATCCTGTTCTTGATCATCTCTTTGAACAAACGACTCTTCTCATCGAACTAATCATGAGTGGATTGGTTTTCGATAATATCCAGAGGTTTCTCCTAGAACATCCATCTGTTGGATACAATCTTCCCCTAACCTCCTCAAAACTTGAGGATGAAGAATTTGGCCGAGAGTCTGAGATTGATCTTGATGAAGATGCTATTCATTTAAGTTAGCTGCTCTCATTCAAGTCGCCCAGACAAGGAATCCAAGAGCAAACGAGGCTTTCATCCCCTGATGGATTTCTTGAGATGCTCCTTGTCCTGTTTCTCAGAGTTCATATCAATAGACAAGTATAGAATAGAAATTTAGACAAAAAGATGTTGTATTTCATTTCCATGTAATGATTTTTATTAATGAAAATACAATTTCTTGTTATCTGCTTGTCTTTTGATTTCTGAATGATGTATAAATTATCAGTATGCAAATATCAAAACTTGCTAGCATAGACTTAACACATCACAGAATCAGATTACTACACAAAGTAAACGTCAGGATCTGAAACAATTTTCATAATCCTGATACTGACACAATACTGATGACGTCAGCATCCTGATAACAAATCTAATCCTGATGATTATTAACAAGTCTATCATACTGAAATTTATCAAGGCAATGTGTTATAGCTAAAGCATTTAATAATCAAATATAGATCCTGATAGGAATATCAAGTCTATAAGCTAAGAACAACATACCTTGCTACTTTTGCAGATGTTAAAGATCTAAAAATTTAACATTCCTAACTCACTTACTAGTCTACTGAATGTAGTCTCATCAAGTGGTTTAGTTAGAATATCTGCAAGCTGTTTGTCAGTAGGAACAAAATGAAGTTCTACAGTACCATTCTCAATATGTTCTCTAATAAAATGATACCTGACATCAATGTGCTTAGTCCTTGAATGTTGAACTGGATTTTCTGCAATTTTAATAGCACTAGTATTATCACAAAACATAGGAATATTACTAAGTGTCATTCCATAATCCAGCAACTGATTTCTTATCCAAAGGAGCTGTGCACAACAACTGCCTGCTGCTATGTACTCAGCTTCTGCAGTTGAGGTTGAAACAGATTGTTGCTTCTTGCTTGCCCAAGAAATCAATCTATTTCCCAAAAATTGACATGTACCTGTAGTGCTTTTCCTGTCTATCTTACACCCTGCATAATCAGAGTCTGAATAGCCAATTAGAAAGAAATCAGATTCTCTAGGATACCACAAACCAAGATTTGGAGTTCCTTTGAGATATCTAAAGATTCTCTTCACAGCAATTAAATGAGATTCCTTAGGATTACTTTGGAATCTAGCACATAAACAGGTAGAAAACATTATATCTGGCCTACTTGCAGTTAGATATAACAATGAGCCTATCATGCCTCTATAACTAGTATTATCCACACTCTTCCCCTTAGGATCAGAGTCTAGTTTAGTGGCTATTGCCATGGGTGTTTTTGCAACTGCACAGTCTTGAAAGTCAAACCTTCTTAAAAGATCTTTGATATACTTTGACTGATTAATGAAAATACCAGTCTCAGTCTGTTTGACCTGCAAGCCTAAGAAATAATTTAGTTCACCCATCATGCTCATCTGATACTTAGACTACATAAGCTTGCTAAACTTAGCACACAACTTTTCATTAGTAGAACCAAAAATAATATCATCAACATAAACTTGAACTAAAAGCAATTCACCTTTTATCTTTCTAAAGAATAGAGTTTTGTCAATTGTACCTCTTGTGAAGCCATTTTCAAGAAGAAATTTAGACAAAGTCTCATACCATGCTCTTGGTGCCTGCTTTAGTCCATAGAGTGCCTTGTCAAGTTTGTAGACATGATTTGGAAACTTTGAATCAACAAATCCAGGTGGCTGTTCTACATACACTTCTTCATCAAGTTTGCCATTTAAAAAAGCACTCTTTACATCCATCTGGTATACCTTGAATTTTGAATGAGCTGCAAATGCAAGAAACATTCTGATTGCTTCCAATCTTGCTACAGGTGCAAAGGTCTCATCATAATCAATGCCTTCTTCCTGAGAATAACCTTTGGCCACCAGTCTTGCTTTGTTTCTTACAATCATACCAGATTCATCTAGCTTGTTTCTGAAAACCCATCTTGCACCAACAATAGATCTATCTTTAGGTCTTGGTACCAGTTTCCAAACTTTGTTTCTCTCAAACTCATTTAACTCCTCCTGCATTGCAATTACCCAATCAGGATCCTGTAAGGCTTCTTCAACCTTCTTAGGTTCATTCTTTGAGAGAAAGCAACTATACAAGCATTCATTTTGAATTGATCTTCTAGTTCGAACACCACTATTTGGATCACCAATTATCAAATCTTCAGTATGATCCTTTGTCCATTTTCTAACAGGTGGTAAATCAGCTCTGCTAGTCTCTCCCCCTAAGTTAGTGGTATCTCTTGTAGAAGAATTCTCTCTACCTTCAAAAACTCTCCTTTGATCAATAGAATCAGTAGATTCCATATTGCTGCTAGTTACTGATCTTTCCTCAGTAGACTCTGAAAGGTCAGTTCCTGATGGAGTAGACTCTGAAACATCAATTCCTGATGGAATAGATTCTGAAAGACTAGTCTGCTCCTGATGATCACTGTGTTCTCTCTGATTTATTTGCTCCCCCTCAACAGTAGCATTCCTTTGAGAAGCAATAGAAATTTCTTCTGGAGAACCTTCATCATCACTTGAGAGTATCTCAGAATTCTTCAGATTTTCAAATTCCAATTTGTCATGGCTTTCATCAGTTTGCAAAATTCCAAATTTCTTATCATCAAATGCAACATGAATTGATTCCATAACAATTTGAGTTCTGAGATTATAAACTTTGAAGGCCTTAGATGCTGAATATCCTAGAAAAATTGCTTCATCCGATTTGGCTTCAAATTTTCCAAGTTGTTCTGGATGAACTTTTAGGACATAGCATTTGCATCCAAAGATGTGAAAATATTTCACACTTGGTTTCTTTCCTTTGATCATCTCATAGGGAGTTTTTCCATGACTATTTACCAAGGTACAGTTCTGAGTGAAACATGCAGTGTTAATAGCTTCTGCCCAAAAGTAGGTTGGAAGTTTTGCATCTGCAAGCATGGTTCTTGCTGCCTCTATGAGAGTCCTGTTCTTTCTTTCCACTACACCATTTTGTTGAGGTGTACCAGGTGCAGAAAACTGTTGAGTGATTCCATTGTCTGCACAAAACCCCTCCATTGTAGAATTCTTGAATTCTGTACCATTGTCACTCCTAAGTACTTTGACTTTGTACTCAGAGTTATTATGAATATTCTTGATGAGTTCAATGATTTGCTGAGGAGCTTCATCCTTCTTGTGTAGAAAGAACACCCATGTGAACCTTGTGAAATCATCCACCATAACTAGAGCATATCTTTTCTTGCTGATAGACATAATGTTTACTAGACCAAACAGATCAAGATGTAGCATGTGAAATGGTTCAGTAATTGAATTTTCAGTCTTGCTCTTGAAAGTGGTTCTTCTTTGCTTTCCAAACTGACATGCATCACAAAGTCCATCTTGCACAAAATTCGCCTGAGGTAGGCCTCTCACCAAATTGTGTTTAACAAGTTGATTAAGCTTCTTGAAATTAAGATGTGAGAGCTTCTTGTGCCAATTCCAGCTTTCATCATTTGTTGCTTTGCTGTAGAGACATCTAACAATTCCTTTAGATGTATCACTTAAGCTGGCTTCATATATGTTACCATGCCTTTGACCGGTTAGAACAATGTCTCCATTCTGCATATTCAAGACTTTGCATCCTTCTCTGTCAAAGATTGATTTGTAACCTTTATCACCCAGTTGACTTATACTTAAAAGAGTATGTTTCAAGCCTTCAACCAGTGCTACATTTTCTATGATGACATTCCCCAAAATAATTGAGCCATATCCCAGAGTTTCTCCTTTGTTGCCATCTCCAAAAGATATTACTGGGCCAGCTTTCCTCTCAAACTTTGTAAGCAGGGACTTCTTTCCAGTCATATATCCAGAGCATCCACTGTCCAAGATAATTGAATGCTTCTTTCCTATGCCCTGCAAACAAAAAGTAACTAGTTAGAATTTTTTAGGACCCAACTTTGATTGGATCCTTTCTTACTAGATTTAGAGACAACAGATTTTGAAGATTTTGCATTTATTTTACCTGTTGCAGAGTCAACTTTAGACTCTGATCTCACAAGCTGTTTGTGACTAGGAGTTTCAGATTTCAAAGAATAATAGTCATAATACAGTTCATGATATTCTCTACACATGTAAATGGAATGAAGTAAACTACCACAATGATAACAAGCTTTTTGTGGTTGGTATTGAATTTTCTGAGTCTTGGGGAATCTGGACTCAGTTTTCCAAGAAGGTTTTTGATTGCAGTCTAGGGCCAAATGATTATGATTTCCACATTTATAGCATTTTTTCCTAGGTGCATCAGGTACATTCTTGTAATTATTCTCTTTGTTAATACCTTCTTTTCCATTCCTATTTCTCTTGATCTTGCTAGACTCTGAAAGACCATCTAATCTCTGTTTCAACTGAGACTTAGACAGAAACCCTATGTTTACATTCTTAGGTTTCTCTAACACTTTCTCATCTGAATAACTATTGTTAATTCTCTTGTGTACAACAGGGGTACCTTTTGAATCAACAAATTTAACATGATTAGGTTCAGAAACAATTTTCTTACCTTCAGATTTAGATGTGTTAGCTTCTACCTTACTATCATCATTGACAATAGCTACTTTTTCTTCTTGTCTAGCCTTATCAAAACCTAAACCATTAACCTTACCACGAATTCCACTCTCAAAGATTTCTATTGTCTTCTTACTGGAATTGTTAATGGTCTTAATCACATCTCTCTCTTCTTCTAGTTCTTTTCTGACATAGTCATAAGCCTCAAGAATTACACTATAATCATGCTTAGCTTTATCAGAACTCAACTTGTATTCTTCCATTTGAATTAATTCAGATTCAAGAAAATTATTTCTATCAACTAATTTATCATTCTTAACCTTAAGTTCATCTCTTTCACAAGTAAGAATTCTAAAATTAGTCATAAGATTCTTAAACTCAGCATGGATAGATCTAATTTCATCAGAATTTAAGCTATCAAATGAATCAAGAGAGTGAAGTGATACCTTAACAGAAGATGGAGAAGTTTTCTTTGGAGATCCAGGTTTGTCTGAACTATTGGCCATCAATGCAATGTTTTCATAATCGAATTCATCTTCAGAGTCACTGGAATCAGCCCAATCCTTCTGTGTGACCATAAGTGCATTACCCTTTCCTGAATTCCTAGGCTTCTTACACTCACTAGCAAAGTGTCCAAGCTCGCTGCAGTTAAAGCACTTGATCTTGGCCTTATCAAGCTTGACAATTGTACTTTTGCTCTTGTCACTCTTCTTCTCCTCCTTCTTTTGAAAAGGTCCTTTGCTAAATCTTCTCCTGTTGAATCTTCCTTTCTTGAAAGCTTTAGCAAACATAGCAAAGAGTTCTTGCATCTCAGATTCAGAATCATTGTTGTCAGAGTCCATATCAGTAGTCTCTGACTCAGAACTTTCTTTGCTTTTCTTCTTCCTCGAATTCTTTACAGCAATCTCTTCATGCTGTTCTTCAGGAAGCTTCTTTACTTCAGATTGAGCAGTAAGTGCAATAGTCTTCATCTTTCCTTCACTCCTGCTTTTCTTCTGCTGCTTGTCAAGTTCATAAGCTCTCAATTTTCCATATACTGCCTCTAATGAAATCTCATCCAGATCATTAGCTTCCTCAATCGCAGATATCTTCTCATTGTAGAAATCAGGCAAAGCTTTCATGAACTTTGTATTCATGTCCTCCAAGTCATAATATTTACCATGCATGGCCATCTCATTGATGAGTTTTGTAAACCTATCAAAGGTATCAGTAAGTGACTCACCAGACTTGGATTCAAAGTACTCATACTGTTGTATAAGTAATGTCCTCATATTCTTCCTGACAGTCTTAGTTCCTTCACAGTGAACCTTAAGATTGTCCCATATATCCTTAGCAGTTTTACAAGAGAGAACATAGTTAGTGAGAACAGAATCAAGACTGTTGAATAATATGTTTCTCACTTTAGCATCTTTGAGAACATTCTCCTTGTCCTTATCTGACCATTCAGATTTTGGCTTCTCTGCTGTATGTTCTGGAACAACCACACCATCAACAGTTGCTTGTCCAACGACCTTTGTTGGAACAAAAGGTCCATCTCTGATTCTGTCAAGATAATCAGGATCTGTTGCTTCCAGATGATGCAACATCTTTACTTCCCATAGAGTATATTCGTTTCTCTTGAGCATAGGGATTTTAGTATTCCCATCCTTGTAACCAGACATGATTGCAGATCTTTATGATTACTCGAAATCAACCTGCTCTGATACCAATTATTAACTCGAATAACTTGTAGAAGGGGGGGGGTTGAATACAAGTTATATAATCGTGTCTGATTTTTGCTTGATTATAAGAACAAGAATAAACGAATGAATCAAACTCTTGTTTGTATTAATAAGATCAAATACAAACTCTACCAAAGGTGTACAATACCTTTAGCAGCTGCTGACAATACAAATATCTCTCTGTTTGTTTCGTACTCTCGAATACAAACCTTATACAGAGCTACGCACATTCACACGCTCTTTACAATGATATTGAGAGAGTATTTATAATGCTACCTATCAACTAATAACAGAAAGATATAATCTATACATGACAATGTTCTGCCTTCTAGTCGATAGTTTCCTTCAATAGAAAACTCTTTCCTTCATAATATCTTCTTGCTTGTTCTTCAAACAACGATCCTATTTTATAGCACTTGCCAGTTTCTGTAGCATCCATAATGACATCATCAGTAGCATGACTGATATCAGGATCTGCACACTGCATCAGTATCTGATCAACCATCAGTATTGGACCGTCATCAGGATTTGCTCTCTGTTCCTGACATGTAGTCTCCGATACACTGTTCATTCCTGACTAAACTATACAGATAACTGTTTTACACATAAAACCTATATACAGTGCTAAATCCTTTATAAGATCAGGATTACAAGAAGTATAATGTGTAAATTCTATTCTTAACATCACAACTTATGAATTATTCCTAACATATTTATATTATTATATTAGGTTGTATGCATCTAGATGTGTGTTAGTGACCTTCCGATCTGGGCCCCTGGCCGGGAGGGCATCACACATATACTCGAGAGATTGCCACGTCAAAAATTACAGATCCCAGTATGCGTCCAATGAGTATCAATGAGATGTCACAAGTGGCCCCTAAAACTTACAACTTCTGTGAAGTTTGTGGTATTCAAGGTCACTGTGGTTACGAATGCTTGTATAATGTTTATAATTCTCAGAATGCTCAATTCGGACAATTGAATTCTTTTGAAGAAGGATATGAGTACAATCAGTATTCAAAAACTTTTGATCAAGAATGTGTGGATCAACAAAATTTATATTACATGGACAATAGTGTTCAAAATTTCCAGTATCATGATCAACAACCGTATCAGCAACAATATTGTGAAGAGCAATATGAGCCACTACAACAATATCAATATCCTTCTCTACACGAAGAGCCACAAGTTTCTCTAACTAATGTGGTTGTGCAAGCTGAACAAACCAATGAGATGTTGAAAGTATTGATGCAGGAGATCAGTGAGTTAAAATCTCAAAATTTAATGATGGAGACTCATATTGTAGAGTTGGCTAACTCTTCCACAACAAGGCAACTCGACTTTTTATCCTCACAACCTATCCAACTAGAAGGTGATGCCAAAAAAGGTTTGACATTACTCCAAGAATTGAAATGTAATAGTTTTGGGGAATTTTTCTATCGAGTAGATGTTGATGAGGATAATCGTGTGCGTTCCATGTTGTGGGTTGATCCAAGATCATTAAATGCTTATAAAAATTTTGGAGACGTGGTAGTATTTGACTCCACATACCGCACCAATAGGTATAGTATGCCATTTGTACCTATTACGGGGGTGAACCACCACTACCAATCCATATTGTTTGGTTTTGCACTAATGAGGGATGAGAAAGAAAGTTCTTATATATGGGTTTTGAAGAATTGGTTGGAAGCTATAGGAAACAAGCCTCCAATCTCAATCATCACCGATTAAGACATTGCACTTGGAAATGCAATTGCCGAAGTTTTACCAAACACGAACCATCTTTATTGTACTTGGCATATGAGTACTAAATTCGGGGAGAAGTTATCTGGTTTATACACATATGAACCACATTTCAAAGAAGATTTCAACTTATGTTTGTACAAGTCAATGACGGTTGAACAATTTGAAAATAGGTGGGAAGATTTGGTTGAAAAATATAACTTGGTTGATCATGGTTGGTTGCAAGAAATGTATTACGTTCGACATAAGTGGGTTCGTGTGTACACTAAACTTCATTTCACTACCGGGATAACAACTACCTCGAGAAGTGAGTCAATGAATGCATTTTTTGTCGAGTATGTAAAAGCTAACACCGGTTTGAAAGAGTTTATAGAGAATTCACAAAAAGCATTGGAGAAACAATATCTTCGTGAGAAAGAAGCGGACTATGAAACAAAGTATAAGGAAAGGTCAAGAATAACATCATCCTCATTGGAGAATCATGCGGCATCTATTTATACAAAAGAAATGTTTAGACGTTTTCAACACGAACTTAAACAAAGTGGAGCCTATGTTGTGAATGAGAGAGCTTCCATGAGTACTATGCTATTTAAGGTGTACGAAGCACATAAGACCATGGTGGCGGAGGAAAATAGAAAAGTTTATCAAATTATCGTGACCAATGATATGACAAATTGTATTTGTCAGAAATTTGAAAGTTCGGGAATGATTTGTCGTCATATTATTCGATACTTGAATATGATGCAATGGATGGAGATCCCTTCAAATTTAATTAACTTGAGATGGACAATTGGAGCAAATAAAATTGCCGGGTCTATATCGTATAAACCTCCTATCATTGGCGATATTCTTCAATCACAACCCGTCCGATATACAACTTTGTGCAAAGCCTTTCAAGATTTAGCGGCTCGTGGAAGTTGTTCATTTCCAAGATTTAAATACGTCATGGGATTGATTGAAGAAGAGTCAGAATATGTGGAAAATTTTCCTACGGAGATGCCTTCTACGAAAAAAACACCATCATGTGAGGAACTGAGGATGAACGTGGAGGTGAAGATTTTGATGGATTTGAAGATTTTGAAGATTTGAAAGACCCTATAATTTCCACCACTAAAGGTCGCAAGAGGGAAAGAATGAAAAGTGGCATAGAAAAGTCCACCCTAAAAAAATCAAGAAAATGTAATCTTTGCAAAGAATTTGATGTTAAACATGATTCACGAAATTGTCCAAAAAAATTTGATGATTCACAAAAAAAAAAAAAAAAAAAAGCAAAGAAATGATTTGCTTTTGTTGGATTTGGTTAGCAATTTTCAATTTGGTTAGTTGATTTTTTTTTTGAGTGAATTTGGTGGTGGTTTGATGCTTGAAGTTCATTTTATTTTTTTAGTGAATTTGGTATTGATTTGGTGCAATTTTAGTGAATTTGGTATTGATTTGGTGCAATTTTAGTGAATTTGGTGGTGCTTTTGATTTTACTTTTGAGTGAATTTGTAATTGATTTGGTATAGTATAAAAGAAAAAAAAACAGAACAAAAGAAAACTGGGTTGTACTTACGCTATATTATATAGCATACTTACGCTATATTATATAGTGTAAGTACAGTGAGGTTTTGCTATTTCCCCTGTTTTGGTCGGTTGTGCTCTGTTCTTACGCTTTATTATACATCGGCTTACGGTATATAATATAGCGTAAGTACGGTCCAGTTTTGCCCTGTTTTTTCCTATTTGTTGAGCATTCCCTGTATATAAAACTCAAACTCCAACCAACTAAAACTCAAACTCAAACACCCCTGTATATGAAACACATGTAGTAACTTGCAATATCCAACAATCAAACAAACAAACTAAAATTACAAAATCAAACATTTCAACCAATACAATCTCAACAACCAACTAGTAACTTGCAATCTTTAACTTACAATTTCAACATTCAACATTTTCAAAATCAAACAAACTAGTAACTTACAATCTCTAAAAATTACAAAATCGAACTAGTAACCTACAATCCCGCTAGTCTACAATCTTGGGACGACAAAGACATATGTCGAGCTTCATTTTTATGGAGCTCCCAACCGATACACCTTCGAAATGTTGTGATCACATCTTCATTCCATTTAACACCACACCAATCTTGGGTATTGCAAGTCAATATACAATCTATATATTTCATAACAAAAACTCCACAATCACAAGCAGTGTCTTGCCTAGGTCACTCATAGACGTTTTCAACATCAGGGAATATGACATGTTCGAATTTGTTAGGATCCAACCGATGCAATATGAGAGAGACCAATTTTTCCTATCAAACAAACATGAATTGTCTTAAAAATATATCACAATGTACCACAATGTAAATATGGACTAACGTAAATATGTACTACTAGAAATTTAAAAAAAAAGGAAGATAAAATATACCACAATGAAGAACTCCGCTTTGTATAATTCTTTTAATTTCATGTGAGTAGTATCGTCCCTTAGAGGATCAAACAAAGATACTCTAAAATTGGTCAATGACCACACGAATAGGATCAAATGATCGCCCGTTGCAAGTGGCATGGTAATATAGTCGAAATCGGTCACCTTTTCTGTTAGGTCGAATACACAATAAGCAATCAAATACTGTATGAGTAACTTAACAAAGACACACTGTTTAACAATTAAAAACTGTTTGGAATTAATAATTCCTCTCTCAGTGATGTAAATATCACAGAGAGCTGCTTAGGTTACAATGGATGAATATCTCAATTTTCGACTACCCTTCTAGGGTTAACCTAACTGTATTTATAGAACATACAGCTTCGTACAATCTGTAATTGATTCTCCTATAATTAAGCTATACAATTGATATCAATCACGATTGCTTCAGTCTTCCAAGTCAACTCAATCTCTTTGACAGCTTTCCAATCTTCAAAGATATTGCTTCCATATTTATCAATCTTCAAATACTGTTGACTCTTCAGACAATACCGCTACAGAGTTTAACAAACTCTGTTTGCGCTTCCAGTCAGTGTTTAATCAAACTCTGACTGCTTCCAGCTAAACTTTGTTCTCTGACTTTAGCTTCCAAACACTGTTTTCATCAATCATTTCTAACAATCTCCCCCAACTTGTCCATTAGCAAGAATGTACAAGTTTTACAGTAAATGATGATGTCAAAACAAATACAAAGTTTACAGTGTTTAACATACAAACAGAGTTTAAGCTTTTACTTAACAAATTCTACAGAAAATAAGAAAATTCTTACAGACTTTAATCTCTAATCTCTTGAAGATCAGGCACTGTCCTGAGATAGTCTATAAGCAACCTTCTTTCAGCATTTTCAAGCTCTATCTGCATAGCTTCTTTGATTTCTCTTAACTGAGGATCATTCTCATCAGTTTGATAGATAGCAGCTCTAAGATCGTAGATTTTGTTTCTTCTCATCTCATTTCCTAACCTGATATATTTCACCTCTTCAGATTTTACCTTGAAATCCAGAACAGTAATTCCAAGATCTGTTTTCAGCTTTGTAGTCCCCTTCTCCATTTCAATCAGATTGCCATTCCAATCTCTGTATTTAGGAACATACTTGCTGTTGAATTTCATTTGCCTTCTTGCAAGATTTTGAATCATTCTTTGTTGAAGCACATTTGCAACTGACTGAGCTCTTTGATTTCTAACTCTGAAAATATACAGGACATATTCAAGTTCTTCAGCATATTTTAATTCAATATCCTTTTCAGAGACTTTAAATACTGTTCCATCAGCCATGAAATATAGCAAGAAATCCTTTTCTAGACTCTTTTGATGTACAAGCTGTACTGACTCCAGTTTATCTAAACTCTCTTGAGTGACACCACCTCCTGGAACAGACAGTGAAGAAGGATCTCTAGGACCAACATATTGCCTATTATCTCTGTGTGAGCCTATGCCTCCCTTGTTGTATCCAACTTTACCAGAAAAAGCTCTACCATCAGCAAAATCCATTGGAATTGTAGCTTCTAGTCTTGGATCATGAAGAACACCCTTTCCAAATGTTGATTTCAACTGAGAAGATAATAATGGTGTGGTCACAACTTGTGCAGCAACAGAAGTTGTTTTTTCATTCTTCTGTACAACATGTGTATCAACAGAGGTTGTAGCTATACTTTTCAGTTTTTGCTTAGCTTCTGCATCTGTTGGTTTTCTGAATACTTGCATTCTTTGATCTGTACCAACAGGTTCTTTGATTTGAATGCCTTTAAGAACAGGCTTTGCAGCTTTAGCAACTTTCACATTCTTCTTTCCTTTTTCAGACTTTAAAGCTTTCAGATGCTTTTCTTGTAAACTCTTCTCTTCAGCTTTAGCATCTTCTATGGTCACTCCTTCTGCATTCTCTTCCATGAAAAGCTTAACAGCTAACTCCTCATCAGTCTTTGGGTTTGATGTTAATTCCAAACTCTTGGTCTTTGAGGTACCTTGAGTTTCAGTGTTTGTTCCAACAGACTGTGATTTAAAAGATTTGCCAGATCTCAGAGTTTGCTTTTCAGAGTTTAAGACCTTGCTCTTTTCACTTGCCCCTCCATCTCCAACATCATCCTTTTGAGTCAGAGTTTGAGAAACTTTGCATTTTGACTTAGTAACTCTCTCCCCCTTTTTGACATCATCAGGAATTAGTATTGATGTAATGAGCTCTAAAGAGTTTGCAATTGAATCCACTTTAGCAGATAAAGCAGTCTGATTTTCTTCAACCTTTCCTAGCCTGGCAAAGAGAGTGTCCTGAACTTTGGACAGCTGAACAGCTTTTATTTTAGACTCTCTTTCCATCTTAAACTCTCTTGACTGAATCTCAGTCTTCAAGGAAGCAATTTCTTGTTTAGTGTCAGCAAAATTTCCTTCCAGAGTCTTGACTTGTACCACAGTTGCCTTTAAACAGGATAAGATTTCTGGATTTGAAATTTGCTTTGCAGTTTGCTTAACAAACTCAGATGCTCTCCCTTTTGGAAAAATGCAATCTTGTTTATACCAATTTTCAGCAGATTTAGCAAGATGCTCTGCTTCAACTGCATGTGATGGACAAGGCTGAGCAAAAGGTGTATGTTTACTATCTGTCTGTGCAGGTGCACTCACAAAAGAGTCAGAGTTTGCATCACTGTCAGATTTATCTTCATCACTTGCACCTTGAGCTTGACCATCTTTGAAAGAACCACTGTGCTGAACAGTGTCAGCCACAGTTTCTGCAATAACTTCTGCAACCTTTTCAATAATCACCTCATGTTGCACAGGCTCTGCAACAGAGTTTGCCTTAGTAGCTTCATCACCTTTGTCTTGAATTTGAGAAGATACCAGCTCTGTGTGTGATGCCACAGCTTCAGGAACATGTACTGCAGGCTCATCAGCTACACCAAGAGCTTCAACATGAACAATAGGTGAGACAGGATCATGAATTGATTCAGGAACATCATGTACTGGTGACAAACCATCTCTTTGATCCTCTTCTACAGGCATTTTATCCTCTGTAGGTATTTCAACAGTAAAATTATCCTCTGCAGGCATTTCAACCTCTGCAGGTATTTGTACTTTGTCATCCACAATATTCTCTGCAGGCATGTCAACTTTTGCAGATACTTCAACATTCACTGTATCCTCAACAGAAGGTGTTTGCTGTGAAACCACCTCTGGAGTTTTAACAAGATTATCTTCATCTGAATCAGAAAGAATTAATCTCCTTTTCTTGATTGGCACAACAATCTCCTCTTCATCTTCACATGAGCTCTCTCTTGGTGGTGAAAGTGAAGGTCTGTTTGCTTTCTGTTTCTTCCTTCTTGTATAAACAGCTTCAGGTGTTGTTTGTTTAGCCTTTGAGTGTTTAGTGTTTTGGGCAGTGTGTTTCTTTCTTTTTGGCTTTGTTTTGGGTTGTTCAGTAGGTGCTGGCTCAGAGTGTAAGGTATCAGTGTTTAAAGCTTCAGTGTTTAATGGTTCAGTGTTTGAGGGTGGAGAGTTTATGTGTGGAGAGTTTAAGGTTTCTGGTTGTGATTGTTGAGATGTAGTAGGTGCAGTAGTTGTGGGTGTTGGAGGTGTTGGTTCAGAGTTTATGGTTTCTGGTGGTTCAGGCATTTGTTGTGGTGATTGAGGGTCTTGTGGTTGGTTCACATAGTTTTGTAAGGCTAAAGGCATAAACAACTCAGGTATTTGCTGTTTAGTGACATCTTTGTTTGTCAAATCAGTGAACATTCTCTTAGCAACTTGAAAAGGCTGAATTACATCAGCTTCATCAATTGGAATGTTAGGCACACATGCAGTAAATAGCAATTGACAAAAACGAGCAAAATAAACAGTAGTAGACTCAGACAATCGCTCTCCCAAGTTCATTAGTACAAGTCTACCAAAATCGAAGTTACCTCCATATAGTAGAGCATGACCAATTTGGAGAGTATCCAGAGGAAGTGCATCCCAGTTTGTTGTCTTCTTTCCAAAAGCCCTTGTTATACAATCAAAGAAGAAACTCCATTCCTTTCTCAAACTTGGCCGTCTCAAAGACCCTATCTTGTTCAAGTTTCCTGCACATCCAATTTGTTCCAACATAGTCCTCAATCTATCTTGACCAACAACACTGTAAGAAGTGTGTGTCTCAAATTCCAAAGCATCCCTGACAGTGGTTGGAGTAATGATATACTCTGATTCTTCATGAGTGAAAATGATTGTTGGAGTGCCAGCCTCTCCTCCATCATCATATTCAGAGTTTGTCCAGAAAGTAGCAATCTGTGAAGCAGATAATGTTCGTGGTGCAGTTAGAGCCGTCCCTATCTCAGAATCGTTCAAGAAGTTTTGGAACAAGTGAAACGCCTGTGGAGCATTTTCATTATCCAATGGTGCTGCATAGTTACTAGGGAGAAAAACTAACCCTGCTGCATCAAATGCTTTAGTTGCCATTAGTAACAAGATACGAAGATATTCAGAGATGTATATGCACTGTAAGTGTTTATCAAAAAGTGAAGGAGAGAATAAGAGAAGTGTGAAAATGAATGAGTATGTAAGTAATTGTGAGTGGGTGAATGTGAATCGATATGGAGTGAGAGACTAAAGACGATTAGAGTAAAATTAAAACTCAATCGTTTATTTGTAAAAGCGCGCAACTGTTGTAGAGTAGTGTGTGAGTGGGACACAATCATGGGACACGTGTCAAACAGCTAATGGATCACTTAATAATTACCGCTGTTATTCCTATAATCACGACACTTAGACACATTAACACTAATTAACAGTTGTCAACTACCCCAATTACTCCAAAATAGTCAAATCCTTCCTGTTGTGAGTAGCCTTTTGCAACCAGTCTTGCCTTGTTCCTTGTGATAACACCCTCACTGTCAGTTTTATTCCTGAAAACCCATTTAGTACCAACAATGGATCTATTCTTGGGCCTTGGTACCAGTGTCCACACTTCATTTCTTTCAAATTCATTTAGCTCTTCTTGCATTGCTGTTATCCAGTCAGCATCTTTAAGAGCTTCTTCCACTTTCTTTGGCTCAGATTGTGACAAGAATGCATGAAATAAACATTCATTTGTTGTTGCACTTCTTGTCCTTACTTTTGCATCTGGATCACCAATAATCAAATCAGGTGTGTGAGATTTAGTCCATTTTCTTGCAGAAGGCAGATTACTTCTGTCATCATGTGATCCTCCCCCTTGATCCATGCTCTCCTGATTTTCTTGGTGTCTTTCCTCATTTTCTGATGCTCCCCCTGAATGTGACTGCTCAGAATTTGAATGATCAGAGTTTGAATCAACAGTGTTTGATTCAGAGTTATCATTTGAGTCACTATCAGTGTTTGAATTTTCACTTTGATGTGATTCTTCATGCTCCCCCTCAACTGGTTCTTCCCTTGTTTCTGATTGAAGAGTTTCTTCAGTATTTACCAGTAGAGGTTCTGAGTTTAGATCAACAGAGTTTGACACATCAGTCTGATCAGAGTTTACTTTTTCAGAGAATAAATCTTCATTTTCAAAATGCAGTTGATCATGTTCATCTACATCTTCAAGTCCAGTTATTTCCTTGTCATCAAATGACACATGAATTGATTCCATGATCACTCTGGTTCTCAGATTATAAACTCTGAATGCCTTAGTTGACAGTGGATAGCCAACAAAAATACCTTCATCTGCCTTTAGGTCAAACTTGGTCAACTGTTCAGGATGAGTCTTCAACACAAAGCACTTGCATCCAAAAATATGAAAATATTTTAGATTTGGCTTTTTCTTCTTCACCATTTCATATGGTGTTTTACCATGCTTGTTGATCAGTGTTGCATTTTGAGTAAAACAAGCAGTTTGAACTGCTTCTGCCCAAAAATATGTTGGCAACTTTGCTTCATCTAGCATGGTTCTGGCAGCTTCTATCAAGGTTCTGTTCTTCCTCTCCACTACACCATTTTGTTGTGGAGTACCAGGTGCAGAAAACTCTTGTTTTATTCCTTTACTCTTGCAAAATTCTTCCATTGATGAATTCCTGAACTCAGTTCCATTGTCACTTCTGATTATCTTCACTTGATGCTCTGACCCTTTTTCCAGTTGAATTACATGTTCTGTCAGTGTTAATGCAGTTTCATCCTTCTTTGCAAGAAAATATACCCATGTAAATCTGGTATATTCATCAACAATGACTAATGCATATTTCTTCTTTCCAAGAGACATCACATTCACTGGACCAAAAAGATCAACATGTAGTAGATGATAAGGATCAACAATTGAAGACTCAGTTTTGCTTTTGAAGGAGACTTTTCTCTGTTTAGCCTTTTGACAAGAATCACACAGTCCTTCTACATTCAACAAGGACTTTGGTAGACCTCTTACAAGATCATTCTTGATTAGCTCATTGATGTTGTTCAGATTCAAATGAGAGAGTTTCTTGTGCCATTTCCAACTCTCTTCACTGGACATCCTTGTAGACAGACACACTGCTTTGCCATCAGTGTTTGTTGACAATTTGATTTCATAGATGTTATTGTGTCTGTTTCCAACTAGAGCAACTTTCCCTGTAGATTTACTGATCACTTGACAATATTCAGGCTGAAAATCTACATGATATCCTCTGTCACAGATTTGACTCACAGACAGCAAATCATGCTTGAGTCCTGGAACAAGAGCTACATTTGTGATGATGACATTTCCAAGATTAATGTTGCCATATCCCAGTGTATGTCCTATGTTGCCATCTCCATAGGAAACTTCTGGGCCAGCCTTCTCCTCATACTCTGATAGCAGGGCTTTATTTCCTGTCATGTGTCCTGAACATCCACTTTCCACGACTAGGGTACTGACCCTGGTGCCCTGCAATCACAAACAATCACTGATTATTAGTTTTAAGGATCCAGACTTGCTTGGATCCTTTGGCTTTCTTAAATCTGTTAGCTTTTGCAGCGGAATTTTCATTAACAGAGTTTAAGCTAACTTTTTCAGAGTTTACATTTGCAGAGTTTACTTTAACCCATTTCAAATTTGGCTTGGGTTCATAGTAATTATAGTAAATAGCATGATAATCTCTGCAAGTGTAAATAGAATGCCAAGTACTTCCACAGTGTTTGCATAAAGTCTGTGGTCTAGTTCTCACATAATCATTCTTTACTGCAGTTTTAGAAGGTAAAGAATTAATGTTCTTATTCTTACTGCAGAAACTAGCAAGATGATTAGTGCTACCACAATTAAAGCATGTTTTCCTGGGAGCTAATGAAGCAAGCATTGGCTTAATTCCTGAGGTTATGCCTACCTTTCCATTTCTGTTTTTCTTAGGCATACTCTGTTTGTTGACAGATTTTATCTCCTTAAGCTTATGCTTGAGTTGTTTATCTGTCATTAAGCCAATGTTAGCCTCTTTAACAAAAGTTTTAGCATATGACTCTTTAACAGCCTTTTTCTGTGCTTCAGTCTTAGGTCCACCTGTTCCCATGACATTACCCTCAGATGAACAATATGGTCTTACTTTTACCTTATTTTCAAATCTAAGTTCATCTCCTACAGAGTAACCTAGACCTACTGTATCTGACTGAAACACTTCTTGAGTGTCTTTACCAGAGTGTGTCCAAGTTTTAATGATGTGTTTACTATCCTCCAATTCTGATTCTAGTTGCTTATACTTACCTAGCAACTCCTGTTCAATAAACACTGCATCATCTCTCTCTTTTTGAATTTTATTCATGTTCTCTAGCTGTTCCTCAACAATTTTATTTCTTTCTTTGAGTTGAGAACACTCAGACTTTATCCTCTCATTTTCTAATGTCTGATCCCTATAACTGATATGCAATGCTTTAAGATAAATTCTTAATTCAGTTATATTATCAGTGTTATAGGCATAAGTGGTTGGAGGTACCTTGAGATCATCATTTTCAGTCTGAGTAGTAGCCATGAGAGCATAGTTGACTTCCTCATCTGAATCTGAAGTGTCTGCCCAATCTCTGCCTTTGGTGTAGAGTGCCTTTTCAGTTTTACCCTTCTTGCACTCAGGAGCATAGTGACCCATCTCCTTACACTTGTAGCATTGAATTTCAGATTTATCTTTCTTTCCAGATTTGAAGTCCTTTCCCTCAGCTTTCTTGAAATTCTTCTTGTCAGACTTTGAGTAGTCCCTTGAGAATCTCTTTCCTTTCTTGAAGTTCTTGTAACCCATCTTTTTGAAGGTCTTTACCATCAATGCAGCCATTTGCATCATCTCTTCATCATCTTCAGAATCAGATGAACCATCTGTGTTTGAGTCAACATCAGTGTTTGATGACTCATTCTCTGAATGGATGACTAAAGCTTTCCCTTTTGCCTTTCTCCTTGATGCCTCCTTCTTTGATGGTTTCTCCTCAACCTTGAGAGCAACAGACTTTGACTTTCTACTAGATCTTTTGTTTCTCTGCTCCAATTCCAATTCATGGGTTTTGAGCAGCCCATAAATTTCATCAATCTCTGTTTCACCAAGTTCATAATTATCTCTAATAGTGGTTGTTTTCACGTCCCACTTTTCAGGTAGAGAGAGAAGAAATTTGAGATTTGAATCTTCCAAATCATACTCTTTATTCACCAATGACAAATCATTGAGCAGTTTACAGAATCTGTCAAATGTTTCTGTCATGGTTTCATCAGATTTTGCCTCAAAATGCTCATACTCCTGTGTGAGTATGTTCCTTCTGTTTTTCTTAATTGCAGGAGTTCCCTGACATCTAACCTCAAGTGCATCCCATATCTCCTTTGCAGTTGTGCAGTTTATCACTTTATTAGACATAACATTGTCTAATGCACTGTGAAGTAAATGCCTTACCTTCGCATCCTTTGCAATAGATGAAAGATCCTCAGCAGATAGATCTTTCTTCTCTTTTGGTATGACTTTTGGTTCCTCACCAGCAGCAGCAGCAGATAACTTTGTAGGTTTGTGAGGACCTTCATAAATTCTGTCCAGATATTCTGGATCTGTAGCCTCCAGAAACATGGTCATCTTCACCTTCCAAATTGCATACTCTAATGGCCTCAGGATAGGAACCCTAATTGTTTCATACCTACTAACAGTAGTAGGAGCTTTCTCATTTGGTGGAGGTATCTCTGCCATTGATTACTATTGTGATTGGATCTTTAACTGTAATAAAGTAACAGATTTGTCTCTGATACCACTTGTTAGGTCGAATACACAATAAGCAATCAAATACTGTATGAGTAACTTAACAAAGACACACTGTTTAACAATTAAAAACTGTTTGGAATTAATAATTCCTCTCTCAGTGATGTAAATATCACAGAGAGCTGCTTAGGTTACAATGGATGAATATCTCAATTTTCGACTACCCTTCTAGGGTTAACCTAACTGTATTTATAGAACATACAGCTTCGTACAATCTGTAATTGATTCTCCTATAATTAAGCTATACAATTGATATCAATCACGATTGCTTCAGTCTTCCAAGTCAACTCAATCTCTTTGACAGCTTTCCAATCTTCAAAGATATTGC
Source organism: Kitagawia praeruptora (assembly GCA_037693485.1). Classification (NCBI taxonomy): domain Eukaryota; kingdom Viridiplantae; phylum Streptophyta; class Magnoliopsida; order Apiales; family Apiaceae; genus Kitagawia; species Kitagawia praeruptora. Next base: position 159,546,542 of record CM075344.1, on the reverse strand, counting down.
TTCCATATTTATCAATCTTCAAATACTGTTGACTCTTCAGACAATACCGCTACAGAGTTTAACAAACTCTGTTTGCGCTTCCAGTCAGTGTTTAATCAAACTCTGACTGCTTCCAGCTAAACTTTGTTCTCTGACTTTAGCTTCCAAACACTGTTTTCATCAATCATTTCTAACATTTTCCCCCATCCTTTATGCCATATGCTTGAAAATCTGCATCAATGGCCGCCCATTCAGTAGCTTTCCTTTTTGTGGGATTCTTCTTCGTATTTTTGCAATGATGAGCCTCCATCACTTAGAAGAACCACGGAGACATGAAGAAATATTTGACGACACCAATTTGATGACCAAAGAGGGTTCTTTCTCTTCTTTCAAGCAATACCGTATAACAATCGATTATAGTATCCTCCACTTCATTGCCCGGTTTCAAAGTAAGAATCGTTTTTGGAGTACAATTAATTGGAAGATTTTTAGGCTTACCACATTCCCACCAATTTTCATTCAACCAATCCACTTTATTCATCTTGATCGGCTTTACAAGGGATCCTTTATCAAATTATCTCTAGGACCAACCATGTCCCTTGGATTTGTTGATAAACCCTAAAATGAACATAGTGAACAAATGAATTATTAATAACTTACTAATTGACAAAGTGACATTGTGAAATTACAAACAAGAAATTATACCTCAACCGGAGCCTCTTCCAATTCAAAGTGTGCACTAGGATCATCGTCGAATTGGGTTGGATTAAGAATTGGAGCACTATGACCAACCATAAAACTTTCTTGAGTATCATAAGGTTGGTCATAGCGTTCATACCCCTCGAAATAATTTTCCTTCTCGGGACTAATTTCTTGAGTCTTGTTTGCCTTTCTTGCCTTTCTTTTAGGCAAACAACTCTTGAAATCAGGCCTTTCATATGTCGGGCCATATGTCTCGAGCATCAATTCATCAAATTTATTCACGAAGTTTGGCAATATTTCCTCGTGAAAAATCTCAGGCATATCATAAGAGCAAAGCCTACTCATGTCTCGAGCGGTACATATGATCTACAATACATATGAAGTAAGGACAAAATATAAATATAAATACAAAAATATTCAACGAAACTATCTCAAATAACATACTCCATGTTATAAAAAATACGTACCAAGTCCATTGCCTTGGGATTGTCGAACTTGTCTTTCGGTTGTTGGAATATTTTCGGATCCTTGGTTGGTTTTGAAGGCGGCAAAATCTTTAATTTGGTAACATTATAGTACCAATCCATATACTCCTCTAGAGATATGGCATTCAAAGGTGGCCCCAAAATACCAACACCATTTTGCACAAATTCATTCCAAACAACTACATATCGAGCAAAATTGAGATAATGTTGATATACAAAAGAATGTTCGGATCTCACCCTCAACGTTGCCATATCATCTGGTGGCGGCGGCGGAATGCTTAATGGAAAACCAAACCGTCTTCCCACCCTTTCCGGAACTTGATGTTCAACATCTTCAAAAAACACAAGGGGCATATGAGCTAGACCGGCAAAAAGGCCCACCGAAATTGGGCATCAAAACGCCGATAGAAGCGAGCATACGGCCTCCAATCAACCCATTGTGTGTCAAAGTTATCGAACATCCCGCGATATGCATCAATATTGTGATGCACATTAAAGTACTTGGATTTTCCTGGGCCAACGGGATCAACCGCCCATGCCAAAGCCCTAGGCCATATATGCTCGGTTTGAGATGCTAGCTTAGGTTGTCCCGGGCGCAACCTCTCACGTGCCCAAAGCATCAATATTGTCAAGCATCCCGAAATTAACCTACAATCCTTATGACTTGCCTCAAATAAATTCCTATGTAGATAGGCAAGTGCCGCTGCACCCCAAGCATACCCAAAAATTCTAGAAGTATCAATCAACAAGGGAATTAATCTTGGATAAGACACATTGTTTGATTTTGTGGGGAACAATATCGCCCCATACAAATAAAACACATACCCCCGTGTATATATTTCAAGAAGCTCTCGATCGTCCTTGTTCGGGCAATTGCAATATCTCTTCCTCAAAAAATTTAATTTGACGCCACCTCTACCCAAAGCCTCCTTCCTTTCCTCTAATGAGAGTGTCGGATCCTGCCAATCACGTAACCAAAGATTATTTATGTTAATTGTGTCACCCAAAGTTACCGCCTCTCCAACAACCGGAAGCCCCGTCAACATGTACACATCTTCAAGTGTCACTGTCATCTCCCCGAAAGTAAAGTGGAATGTGTTGGTTTCCGACCTCCAACGCTCCACTAATGAAGTAATTAAAGCCACATCATTTTGCATAACGGTTTTTGGGTTGGTAAACATTCCAAAACCCCAATGTTGTAAAAGATGAATTTGATATGCCTCTAATTTCCATTCATTAAGCAACGAGGTACTTTGACGGATTGTAAGTTTATCTCGATGATTACCAACCCATATACTACTACTTATATGGTTATCTTGGTCGGTAAGGAGAGAACGATCAACCGGACCGCAAAAATCTTCCATCTAAAATCCAATACATACAAAAAACTTTAATGCATTCAAAAAAATCCAAACTACACAAATTCAAACTTTATCCACAAATTCAAACTTTAATCCTATAAACTTTAAAATGTAAACTTTATCCACAAATCTAAAAATTTAAACCCTAATTCGACAATAATTCGATTCATAATTAATCCAAAATCTACATAATTCGAACCCTAATTCCAAATTAATCCAAAAATTCGAACCCTAATTCGAAATTATCCAAAAATTCGAACCCTAAATCGAAATTATCCAAAAATTCGAAACATATATACAAAAATCTACATATATACATGTACACAAATCTACAATTAGATGATGATGATAATGATGATATATACATACATACATACATGTACACAAAGATATATAGATACACGAAATGATGAAATTACTCGCTTTATACGAAGATATGATGAGCTTTACTTCCGATTATCCGGTGGTTTTGCGTTTAACTTCTGATTTCCCGGTGGTTTGTAAAGGTTTGTGGAGATTTGTGGTTTGTGATGTTTAATTTTACAAATGAGGATATGTTTTTCAACCACAATACGCTCTATTATGTTGAAAACCCGGTTTTTGAAAAAAAACCACTTACGCTCTATTATAGAGCGTACTACTCTGTATAATATAGCGTAAGTTTAAAATAGATCTGAGGGGTATAATTGTCAATTTGCTTACGCTTTATTATCTAGCGTATTACTCTATATAATAGAGCGTAATAATGTTCATCCGCGCCCTTAATTTTTTTATCGGATGGTTATAAACGGGTTGGTTGGATATTTAAAAATATCCAACTGTGGTTGTATAATGGACCCCTATATATATATATAATATTTATAATAATATAATATATATTATAAATAGAACAAATAATATATATAAAGAATATATTTTTATTAATAATAATATATATTATTATTTATATTTATATTAATAATAATTTATATTTTTTGGTTCAGGTTGCTTGATGTTTTGTATACTATTAATATTGGATTAATTTTCAAAATCATATTCATAGTCATAAATAGCAGTAGCACCGCGTTTGCATACAATAAAAATAAAACTTATTTTTAAGACTTCAAGGCACAAAAAGAGCTAACATCTCCAATTAAAATTCGAAATTTGAAAATTTCGATTTTTAAGAACCGAATCGAACCGACCGAAATATTTCGGTTCGGGTCTGGTTCGATTCCTTAATCTTATTATGTCTGGTTCGGTTCCAAAAAATTAATAAAATCAGTTTTCGATTGTTTCGGTTCGATTCAGTTTGGTTCTGTACCGAACCGACTGAATGCTCAGTCCAGTATGGGTGAGGATCCTCTGTCCCCTTCTTCATGCCCCCTTCTGTGTCCCCTGTACAATAAGAGTGCCCCTGGCGGGGTCCTTGTATTAAAAAATAAATATAAAATTTTTTTTAATACAGGGGCCCGCCAGGGATACTCTTTTTGTACAAGGGACACAAAAGGGGACATGGAGAAGGGGACAGAGGATCCAGGCTCGTCCAATCTATACTATTATATAAAAGCCGAAACATTAAAAGTTTGGTTGGTCGGTCGGTCGGTCGGTACGGTACCTGTTGATTTTACTTATTTACCCTTACTTAATTATAGATAAAATCCATATTTGAAAAGGTAATAGCTTGAAAAAGAAGTAAAAAAGCCAAGTTTTGGAAAGAATAGATTTTAGTTAGAAAAGATAATAGTCGAAAAAGAAGTAAAAAAAGATAAGTTTGAAAATGAGATATTTTAGTTTAAAATTATAGAAAAGATATTAGCTTTTAGCTGAAAAAGGTAATCAATTAGTTATTAATAATTATAATATTATTTGTTTATTTCATTAAATAGAACGACCCATGTTATTTTTGGAAAATAAGAGATTTTAGTTGGAAAATGTACAAAAGGTAATAACTAATTATAATATTATTAGTTTATTTCATTAAATAAAACGACCCATGTTATTTTTGGAAATAAGAGATTTTAGTTGGAAAATGTACAAAAGGTAATAACTGAAAAAGGTATTTGGTTACTTATTAAGAAATATAAAATAAGTGAAGAATAACTAAGTAAGGGTAGCTGAAAAAGAAGTAAAAAAAAAGCAAGTTTGAAAATGAGATATTTTAGTTATAAATATAGAAAAGATATTACCTTTTAGCTGAAAAAAGTATCAGTTAGTTATTAGTAGTTATGATATTATTAATTTATTTCATTAAATCAGACGACCCATGATATTTCATCTAACTAAAATTTCTCATTTTTAAAAAATACTACGAGCAATTTTGTTTAATACAATTACTATTAATTAATCGATCAATTACATTTTTCAACCAAAATATGTTACTTTTTTTCTTTTTTTAAACTAAAATCTCTCTTCTCGGCTAAAACGTATTATTTTTTCTATATTTTCTAATTAAAATCCCTCTTTTCTAGAAATATCACGGGCAACAATAATTTCTCCTTTTATAAAAAAACTAAGAGCAATTTAATTTAGTAAAATAACGTAATTAAATTATAATTACTATAAACTAATCAATTACCTTTATAACCTAAAACATGCACATGATATTTTATCTAACTAAAACACTACAAGCAATTTTGTTTAATATAATTACTATTAATTAATCGATCTTACCCTTTTCAACCAAAATATGTTACCTTTTTTCTTTTCTCTAACTAAAATCTCTCTTTTCAGCTAAAACGTATCATCTTTTCTATATTTTCTAACTAAAATCCCTTTTTTTCTAGAAATATCACGGGTAACATTAATTTCTCATTTTCTAAAACAACTATGAGCAATTTTATTTAGTAAAATAACATAATTAAATTATAATTATTATAAACTAATCAATTACATTTTTCACCTAAAACATGTCACCTTTTTAATTTTTATGTTACCTTTTCTATTTTCTGTAACTAAAATCTCTCCTTTTCCAATTATATGACGGGCGGTTCTATTTAATAAAATAAAATAATAAAATTATAATACTAATAATTAATAAATTACTTTTTTTAGCTAAAACGTAAAATCTTTTCTATCTTTTTAATACCTCTTTTTCTAGATATATCACGCGCAACATTAATTTCTCATTTTCTAAAAACACTACGAGCAATTTTATTTAGTAAAATAATTTAATTAAATTATAATTACTATAAATTAATTAATTACCTTTTTCACCTAAAACATGTCACCTTTTGAATTTTCACCTTACCTTTTCTATTTTCTCTAACTAAAATCTCTCATTTTCCAATTATATCACGTGTGGTTCTATTTAATAAAATAAAATAATAGTATTATAATACTAATAATTAACCGATTAACTTTTTCAACTAAAACCTATCATCTTTTCTAACTACAATCCCCTTTTTTTAGAAATATTACGGATAACCTTTATATAATTATTATGAAATCATCTCATTGAAAACTTTAAATCATTCATGTTTTAAAAAAATCAATTCAAATTAATAAAAAATATTTATATAATATTAAAAAAATTCCGTACATCGCATGGGTTTTAAGCTATTATAAAAAATCAAGACACTACACCATAAAAGGCCTACGGCAACGCCCAAAAAGTGTTGCGGTAGGCCCAAAATATGTTGGTGTAGGCCCAAAAAACACCAAAGGCAACATTTTGCTGATGTTGCTATTTTTGTCGTTGCCTTTGGTGTCAATGGCAACATTCTTATTCTCTATGGCAACACCAGTTTTAATGTTGGCGTAGACTTGTTATAGCAACATTATTATTAGTCTTTAGCAACCTAATATTATGTTGCCTTTGTGTTAAACATTTTTTTTTTAAAATAGTGGGTCCCACCAATGGGGCCCACTTTTGGGACCCACTTTGGGGCCCACTTTACTGCTTACGACAAAAATACACAATTTGAATAGATTCATTCCCAAATTAACCAAATCAACATAACAATTTTTTCATTACCACCAAACATAACATAGTATAACATAATAATCCTTACAAGTATGAAAATAATTAAAACTTCTAAGCATCGTAATCTATTCAACCATCTACATTACAATAATCCAAACCCTAAATATAAGCCTTAAACGGTTAAGTGATGATGCTAAACTAGAGCTGCACATTATGCGCAAGAAAGGCCTGGTACTCGACATTAAAATCCTCTTGTCCCACTGAACTACCTGTCACCATGCTCAGCCCTTGGTGCCTCTCATTTCAGCTGCTATCTGCCAGTTTAACCAAACATTAATATTCGAGTAGCCACGGTTGATGTTTACTTTCAACATCATACATACAACATCAGTCAACGTAATACCTATTATATAAACGAATAACAGGTCTAACACTTTCAAACAAGATCTTTTGAACTGTATGAAAAACTCAAGTCAAAACAGAACATGTTAAAAAGTTTTTTCTTAATAATCTGTGTTTTCTGGTATGGATAAATCGTATGCATGAGAAAGAAAGTATACCTTTAAGACAAGTTTTCCAAATGGTATTATGGTATTTAAGGCCCGATACAATATTTTTACCAAGCGACCAAAATAAAAAAATCGAGTCAGAATTTTTCATAAATTTGAAATGAAATTCAGGTTGAACTACAACTGAATGCAAATAGAATTGTATATGCACACATGCAAAAATCACCAAACATAAGAGAAGAGTATGATATAATGAAACTGCTAGTATCAAATTTGACACAATTTAATACCATACTATCATATTTCTTATTCAGAAAAATATAGACAAACCCTTTTTCTTTTATGCTGAGTAAGAAAAAAAAAACAGAACTATTACCTGATATGTCAGGCTCTTCCCCCCTCTAGTAGGCATTAGAACAAATACATCATGTCCACTCATTGTGGCATTTAGCACCTCTCTTTGGTTTGGCCGGAAGGAGCGATTCCCAAATATTGTCTTGTTATTAGCCTAAAGAGCAGAAAAAAACTAATAATTAGGAAAACACTGCATCAAAAAATATTAAAGTAATTGAAAATGCACACCTAGAGGGGGGTGAATAGGTGTAAATGGCTAACTATGTTTAACTAAGTCTGATTTTAAAAATTACCAGAAACAGCTTACTGATTTCGTTTTATGCAGAGACAAATGGTATGCTGAATGCACAGATAATCAGTACAGTAAAGTGCAGAAACAGTAAGCCAAATACAAGCAGTAAGTAAAGAGCAGAAAATAAAGAACACAGAGACTTTTAGCCAGGTTCGACCCCTAACCCCTATGGTCTACGTCCTGGTCCTTTACCAACTTGGTAAGAGAATATATTATTGATCGCTGAAATAAAACCAATTACAAGATACAATAATATATCTCCCTCAATACCCAGCTGTTGACAAATGGCATGCTGAACTCCTGTTTCTGAACTTGCTCTCTAAGCTATACTTCCCAAGTATACTTCTCTAGCAACGATCACCAAACCCTAGTTCCCAAGCCAACTTGTCCAACAACTAAACCTTACAAATCGAACAATACAATCAATAGATGAATACAACTCAAACTATGAACTCTCTAAGATATAGCACGTATAGAATATATTAAGAGCTCGAGAGTATCAAAAGAATATAGCAATGAAAAACCGAGTTGTTTGTAATCTTGTGTGCTTGAAAGTTTTCTCTGAATGTTCTCTGGATTGTTCTGAACGAATGAACACAAGAATCAGTTTATAAAGCATCACACCAACGTTCAGAAAATCAATCACCAATTATTCGAACTATTAGAATCAATTTCCAACGTTCAATTGGTTAGAGATTTTACAAACGTTCTTGTGAACGTTAGACAGAAGGTTTGAGAGAAAGAGATCGATGAAAACTTAACCCTTCTGAATTGTATAGATATAAAACGCGTATAGGAGATTTGAAAGAAAGAAAATCTTTTAAATAAGGAAACTCCTATAAGTTTTATAAAATAATTTAAAGAAAGATATTTGACAAGATTTGAGCTCTAGAATATATTATATACGTATTATATAATAAATAGTCCTCACAATATATTTCCTGAATTACATCCATGAGAATTTGTCTTGATATATATCTTTAGGATTTCTGGCAGTTTGCAAATGGCTTGCTGTTTGTGTCTGTCAGTGCACATGGCTTGCCAAACTGTCTCTGTTGTAACACCAAATGGCTTGCTGTATATATATTCTCTGTAAACTTAATATACCCTGCAAAACCAAGTTAGTACAACCATAACACAATGTTTTATATCAAACTACAAGCAAATAGCTTGCTGAATGTGATCATCAAAACCATAGGAGTATCAATCTCCCCTTTTTGATGATTACACAATATTTAGGAGAAATAAGAACTCCCCCTAAATCCCTGCATATTAGTACATTTTGATATAAAACAGATTCAAGATAAACAAGCATAATAATCATATCTAAACCGAATATCTTGACCAAACAAGCAAATAAATTCTCCTAAATTTCTCCCCCTTAATCCATCAAAAAATTCAACAAAAAGAATATTAGTCCAGGTCTGGAATAAGCATAGAGAAATAAAATCAACAAAATCAAATCATGGTAATGGCATATAAACTGTTCAGATACAAATGGTAAACCAACGTTACCCATTCCGTGCTTGTCAGCTTGCTGACTACACAGTACACATGCCAAGCTCCATTCGTATGGCTGCAAATCTTTCTTCAGCTAATGGCTTTGTGAAAATATCTGCCAGTTGAACTTCAGTTGAGACAAATACCAACTCAATCTTCCCTTTTGCTGCATTATCTCTCAAGAAATGATGACGAACGTCGATATGCTTTGTTCTTGAGTGATTCACAGGATTCTTGGAGATATTGATAGCACTCGTGTTGTCACAATATATTGGAATCTTGCCACACTTGATATTAAAATCCCTTAGAGTTTGAATCATCCATAAAATTTGAGAGCAACAGCTACCAGCTGCTAAATATTCTCCTTCGGCCGTTGAAAGAGCAACAGAAGCTTGCTTTTTGCTTTGCCATGAAACCAAGCTTTGTCCAAGGAATGTACAAACACCACTTGTACTCTTTCTATCAGTTTGAGACCCTGCATAATCTGCATCATTATACCCCACGAGATCAAAAGTATTTGTGATAGGATAGAACAAACCAAGATTGATAGTACCACTTAAGTATTTAAAAATTCTTTTAACCGCATTTAAGTGAGACTCTTTAGGGTTGGATTGAAACCTTGCATAAACACAAACACTATACATGATATCAGGTCTTGAGGCAGTTAAATATAATAAACTTCCAATCATACCTCTATACCTTTTGACATCCACATCCTTACCATTCTCATCTGCAAACAGCTTGCTATTTTGAGTCATAGGAGTTGTTTTTGCTTTGACATCTTCATAACCAAATCTTTTGAGCAGATTCTTTGTATACTTTGATTGATGCACATAAATACCATCATTGGTTTGCTTGATTTGAAGACCCAAGAAATAATTGAGTTCCCCCATCATGCTCATGTCAAATTCATTGTACATGCACTTAGAAAACCACTCGCACATAGATTCATTAGTAGCACCAAATACAATATCATCCACATATATTTGTACAACAAGAATATCTTTACCATTTTGCTTTGTAAATAATGTTGGATCGATATTACCTCGAGTAAATCCATTTTTGAGAAGAAACTTACTAAGCCTCTCATACCACGCTCTAGGGGCCTGCCTTAAACCATATAATGCCTTCTTGAGCTTGTAAACATAGTCATGAAACTTCTCATGTTCGAATCCAGGAGGCTGTTTGACATAGACTTCCTCATCCAGCACGCCATTTAGAAATGCGCTTTTTACGTCCATTTGATATAACTTGAATTTCTTGTAGCATGCATAGGCAAGAAGCATTCTGATTGATTCTAAATGAGCTACAGGTGCATATGTTTCTTCAAAATCAATTCCTTCTTGTTGATTATAGCCTTGAGCCACGAGCCTTGCCTTATTTCGAGTAACTGTTCCAAATTCATCCACTTTGTTCTTGAACACCCATTTGGTTCCTATGATAGAAGCATCTTCTGGTGGCTTTACAAGTTCCCAAACATCACATCTCTCGAATTGGTTGAGTTCCTCTTGCATTGCCATGATCCAATTTTCATCTTCTAGTGCTTCCTTGATATTTTTGGGTTCTTCTTGAGCTAAAAAGGCAGCATAAGAACAAAAGTTTGCTTTTCCTCTCCTTGTTGTGATTCCATCTGAGATATTTCCAATGACAAGTTCTGGAGGATGATTCTTTACTGTCCTTGTAGCCTTTGGTAGAGAATGTTGAGCAATTTCTTCATGTGAAGTTAATCTGACCACTTCAGCTTGCTGATTTGTAGTTCCAGCTTGCTGTTTTCCATTCTCAGTAGTGTTGTTGGCTTGCTGACTTCCAGTTTCAGCAGAATTGTTGGCTTGCTGATTTCCAGTAACTTGATGTTGTATATTATCAGCTTCACCTGCAAATTCTTCCTCGTCTCTTGGCAGATCATTGTTAGGTTCTTGAAAAGTAACATCAATAGATTCTTCAACTATATGTTTATTTAAGTTATAAACTCTATATGCTCTACTAGTTAAAGAATAGCCAAGAAAAATAGCCTCATAAGATTTTGCATCGAATTTACCATCATTATCAATTGTCTTGAGCACAAAACACTTTGAGCCAAAGATTTTGAAGTAACTAATGTTTGGCTTCTTTTTCCTCAACAATTCATACGGAGTTTTGTTTAAAATAGGCCTGATTATGACTCTGTTCAACAAATAGCACGCTGTATTCAATGCTTCTACCCAAAAACTTCTAGGCAGCTTGCTTTCTTGCAATAGAGTCCTTGTTGTTTCTTGTAGTGACCTGTTCTTCCTTTCTACCACTCCGTTTTGCTGTGGAGTCCTTGGTGCAGAAAATTCATGTGTAATTCCTCTTTTTTCACAATAATCAACGAAGTCTTTGTTGAGAAATTTACCTCCTCTATCACTCCTTATACCTACAAGTCTTGTATTCAACTTGTTCTCAAGTAATTTGATTAGCTTCTTAAACTCATCAAAAGCACAATCTTTAGTACGAAGAAATAATACCCATGTAAATCTAGAATAATCATCTACAATCACAAAACCATATTGTTTACCTCCAATACTCTTGTAAGCTTCTGGACCAAATAAGTCCAAATGCAGAAGCTCTAAGGGTTTAGAAGTAGATACCATTTTCTTTGATTTGTGAGTACTTCGAAGCTGTTTTCCCAATTGGCAAGCTGAACATACTTCTGTTTTGACATACTTTAGTTTGGGCAGCCCTCTCACTAGTTTCTTGCTTGATAACTTTCTGAGCAAATCCATGTGTGCATGACCCAATCTTCTATGCCAAATATATGGATCATTATCCATTGCAGCCAAACAACATGCTGTTTCCTGCATATCAAAGTCTAATACATATATATTTCCTTCCCTTCTAGCAACTAGGGGGAATTTGTTAGTACCAATAGTAATAATAGCTTTATCAATGCCTAATTCAACATGATGTCCATCATCAAATAATTGAGTAACACTCAGCAAATTATAAGAAAGACCTTTGACATATTGAACTTTATCAATTGAAATATTACTATTACCAATAGAACCGGTACCAAGGATTTGAAGAGTTTTGCTATTTCTAATTTTCACTCTTCCACCCTTTTTCATTTTGAGATTCATAAACTGAGATTTGTCTCCACACATATGTCTTGTGCATCCACTATCCAAGATCCATTGCTTTGACTTGACCTTAGCAGCAAGGCACATCTACAAAACAAACAAAAATAACTCAATGTTTTGGTACCCATATAGGTTTGGGTCCAGGTTGGTTAGTAGCAAGAATATATAAAGCATTTAAATCAGATTTCTTGATCCACATTTGGACCACTGTTTGTCTTCTGTCATTTGCTTTCTGGTATGCTGACTGTTGTCTGACTGATCCATTCTGGTAAGCTGTTTGTCTTCTGCTATTTGCATTCTGGTATGCTGTTTGTTGTCTGACTGATCCATTCTGGTAAGCTGTTTGTCTTCTGCTATTTGCATTCTGGTATGCTGTTTGTCTCCTGTCTGGTCCATTCTGGTAAGCTGTTTTCTGTCTGACTGATCCATTCTGGTATGCTGTTTTCGTCTTATGATATACTTGAACCACACAATTCTTTTCCAGATGTCCTTTTCCACCACATTTGTTGCATGTCTTCCAAGGCATAGCATAATTGTAGGGAATGCCATTCCTTCCATCATATTTGAGCACCTTATCTTTCTTGTTGAAGTTTAGACCAACACCTTCTCTGACCAAAGGTACATTTGCCTTCTTCATCATTGTTTTTAAAGTGTCTTCACCTTGAACAAAAGTTTCCATGCCCTTCTTGAGATCTTTAACTTCTGTTTCTAGGAGGGTGATCACTTCAGCTTGCTGTTTGATGAGTTCAGCTTGCTGGACTCTCTTTTCAGCAGTTTTTGAGGATTTGGCTTGACTAGATTCCTTCATTTTGTATGATTCCAATGCTTTAGCTTTAGTTTTGACATCAGACCTTAGCTCTTTGATTTCTTCAGTCAAGGTCTTGTTTCTCTTTTCAAGTAACTTAACATTAGCCTCTAAATGTCTGTTCTTAGTATTTAGTTCCTTGATCTCTGTAGCTTTACTGAATGAAGTTGAATCCCATTCTTCCATTTTTGGCAATAGATCTTTTACCATTTTGGATAAATAGGCATTCTTATCAGTCAGCTTGCTGATTTCAGCCTTTAGTGCCATGTGTTCTTCAATTGTAATACTATTTTGTTCCTGCATGGTTAGTGAATCTAACAATGTATCATCTGAAGAAATGTAATCATTAGAAGAGTTTACCTCACTAGAATCCTCTTCAGAATCAGTTTCAGCATACACTCCTTCTGAATTTCCTTGAGTAGATTCAACTTCAATTCCAACAAGTGCTAAGTTCACCATTTCTTCACTTGAGTCATTACTGGAATCTGAATAATCATCACTCCAAGTCAATAGAGCCTTTGATTTCTTCTTATCCTTGAAAACAGTAGGCTGTTTTGACTTCAGTTTGTAGCAGTTCCTTTTATAATGACCTGGCTTGCCACATTCGAAACAAGTTTCCTCCTTAGAGTCTTTTGAGCATTTCTTGTTGTTGTAGTAGCCACCTCTTTCCCTTTTCATCATATTCTTCTTTTCTATCAGCCTCTTGATCTTCTTTGAAATAAGTGCAAGTTCCTCATCTGAATCAGATTCATCATTAGAGTCAATTGGCTTGCTGTTTTTAGAATGGAGAGCCATATTCTTCATCTTTTCTGTTGGAGCTTTAACACTTGAACTTCCCACCTGATTTCCATTTATCTTGCTTTCAAATTGCTCTAGCTCAGCAAATACAGCCAAGTGATCCATAGTATCAATAAGTGGTGAGGATTCCAAGGCAGTAACTTTGGCTTCGTAGATAAATGGTATTGCACTTAAGACCTTCATATTGATTTCATCTTGAGGTATAGATTTTCCAAGCCTCTTCAGTGAGTTAATAGTAACTTGAAACCGTGCTTGACTATCCTTGATAGTTTCACCTTCATTAAGCTTGAAGTTTCCAAAGTCATTCATTAGCTTGCTAAGTTTCACCTTCTTTAGAGATTTCGAACCTTCATGATAAGTCTCCAAAGCATCCCACATTTCTTTTGCTGATTTGAGTGAAGATACTTTATCATATTCAGCCTGGTTCAAACCATTCATAAGAGAACTCATAGCCTTTCCATTGTAGCCAAGTTTGATTAATTCGTCCGGAGTGAGATCATCAACATCCTTTGGCTTGCCATCCTTATCAAGAAAGACATATGGACCTTTTTGCACAACTCTCAGAACTAATGGATCTCTGGATAAGTGAGTTTCCATGCTGCTTTTCCACCAGTGGTAGTTGTGTGTGCCATGAAGAAGTGGAGGCCTAAAATCAGATTTTCCTTCGGGATAGTTTTCAGCCATTATGATCGAATACTTTCCTGTTACAGAATTGTTAGTATACAAAAGCTCTGATACCAAATGAAAATGCACACCTAGAGGGGGGTGAATAGGTGTAAATGGCTAACTATGTTTAACTAAGTCTGAATTTAAAAATTACCAGAAACAACTTAATGATTTCGTTTTATGCAGAGACAAATGGTATGCTGAATGCACAGATAATCAGTACAGTAAAGTGCAGAAACAGTAAGCCAAATACAAGCAGTAAGTAAAGAGCAGAAAATAAATAACACAGAGACTTTTAGCCAGGTTCGACCCCTAACCCCTATGGTCTACGTCCTGGTCCCTTACCAACTTGGTAAGAGAATATATTATTGATCGCTGAAATAAAACCAATTACAAGATACAATAATATATCTCCCTTAATACCCAGCTGTTAACAAATGGCGTGCTGAACTCCTGTTTCTGAACTTGCTCTCTAAGCTATACTTCCCAAGTATACTTCTCTAGCAACGATCACCAAACCCTAGTTCCCAAGCCAACTTGTCCAACAACTAAACCTTACAAATCGAACAATACAATCAATAGATGAATACAACTCAAACTATGAACTCTCTAAGATATAGCACGTATAGAATATATTAAGAGCTCGAGAGTATCAAAAGAATATAGCAATGAAAAACCGAGTTGTTTGTAATCTTGTGTGCTTGAAAGTTTTCTCTGAATGTTCTCTGGATTGTTCTGAACGAATGAACACAAGAATCAGTTTATAAAGCATCACACCAACGTTCAGAAAATCAATCACCAATTATTCGAACTATTAGAATCAATTTCCAACGTTCAATTGGTTAGAGATTTTACAAACGTTCTTGTGAACGTTAGACAGAAGGTTTGAGAGAAAGAGATCGATGAAAACTTAACCCTTCTGAATTGTATAGATATAAAACGCGTATAGGAGATTTGAAAGAAAGAAAATCTTTTAAATAAGGAAACTCCTATAAGTTTTATAAAATAATTTAAAGAAAGATATTTGACAAGATTTGAGCTCTAGAATATATTATATACGTATTATATAATAAATAGTCCTCACAATATATTTCCTGAATTACATCCATGAGAATTTGTCTTGATATATATCTTTAGGATTTCTGGCAGTTTGCAAATGGCTTGCTGTTTGTGTCTGTCAGAGCACATGGCTTGCCAAACTGTCTCTGTTGTAACACCAAATGGCTTGCTGTATATATATTCTCTGTAAACTTAATATACCCTGCAAAACCAAGTTAGTACAACCATAACACAATGTTTTATATCAAACTACAAGCAAATAACTTGCTGAATGTGATCATCAAAACCATAGGAGTATCAGTAATGTGTAAGATACAAACCTCCAGCTTCTTTGTCCAGCTCCTGCACCAGAATTTCATGACAATGTGACCATACGCACAAAAGTGAAACCAATCAACCGTATAGTACAATTGAAAAAAAACAAGAAACAAAACCACAAAAAACAACTAACTCCCTAAAAAGCTAAAGGATAACACAACATGCCAAATGGATAGACATACAGTTGTATAACTTATATCGTCTGATGAGCCAAGCTATCCAAAATCATTGAGCCCAGTGGAATAAACACGACCAGATTCTGTCAAAAAAACAAGGACGAATTTATAACAGCAGCACCAAAAGCTATCAATCTCAAATTCATAATCAAAATCAAATAAAACTAATAATTATACGTTAAAAAGGAATTGCCAGAAAACGTACCTACAGTAGAGTTCAAATTACAAAATTATCCAATACACAGAGAAACACATCCAAATATCCTAAATTCTATATGTTCCCTTTCCAAATCGCCACGCTAAGGCCTCATGAAGCCTCCTTCACAACATTATGTTACATTTCAAGCACTCCTAGTTTAACTCCGTATTTATCTAAACCTTCCCCAACAGCATCACTCACAGTGATCAACACCGGCAATTTAATACATCGCACACTGTTTAAATAAATCAGACGCAATTAACAGGCAATTTAAACGCATAATCATAACAAATAATCTCACTACTCTATTCATTTCCCTATGTTCACATATATAATCAATCAGGCACAATTCAAACCCGAAAATAATCGCAACACGAAATCGAAAACAAATTCAAACATAACAACCTGTTAAAAACAGAGTATGAGCACCACCACAAGCAATCTGACAAACACAGTATAATGCTCGATACAAAGAAGTCTACACAATTGTACAAATACTGTGCTCCTATAATTAAAGTTTATGATTTAGGTTTACCTTCACCTTGAGATCTTAAATTAGTTCTTTCAATAACCTTGAAATCAACAGGTAAAGAAACTTGCATATATAAACACAAAAAATATTAAAACAAAAAATAAAAGTCAAAAATACATGCAAATTCAAAATAGTGACTTACCTTGTAGATGACCCAATCTCTTGAATCAACCAATCTGCTAAAAAAGTTCGAATAAAAAAACCAAAAACTAAAATGCAAAAATAAATTTGAAAACTACTTACTAAAATCGAACAAATCCCGAGCCATATGATGGAGGGAATCGATCGATTGAAGCTTCCTATTCAACTAATTAGCATAAATTGACTGATTTGCGCCAAACAAATGCTAGGGTTTGTGTAATTGAAAGTGGGGTTCGATTTAGGGGTTCAGTTTTAGAAAAGATAGGGTTTTGATTTAGAAAATCTAGGGTTTTAATTTACATAGGGTTCTAAGATGAGAGTATCGAGTGGGAGAGGTGAAGTGAGAGAGAGAGAGAGATACAGAGCAGGGAGGGAGAAATATTGGGGGAGGGCGGCGAAATAAAATTGTCTAAGGGGGAAACTATATTTTGGAGCAGTATTAAGCGGGATTTTTGCCCTCATTGGTGAAAAAACTTTCTCCAATTTTTTACACCCGTGCAAGAAAATTTAAGAAAAAAAAAATCATTCATTTCATAATTACAAAAAATTAATTATTCATCTCAAAAATTTGTTTTAATTTGTTTAGTGAATTATTTACCGCTTACCAATTTCTTCCAAATTTTCATATTTTTGTCTCTTTAAGGAAAAAAATAATTTAATTTTTCATTCTTTTATTTATTTGGAAAAACAATTTAATTTTTAATTAAGAATTCAATTCATTTTACATAATCTGAAATAATATATTCAAATATTTTTAATCATATATGATAATATGTTTATTTTTAATGATATATTAAAATTTATTTAGAAAAAAACATTTTAAAAATTTTGTTCGATAATATTTAATGAATATAAAAATAAAATTATTCACCTTAAAAAACTTTTAACATTTTTAATGAAATATTCACTTCTACGGGCATATTCTTGATTTTTATAAAAACTTCTTGATTGTATTTTATCTAAATAAATAAATTTTCATGTGAAAAAAGGTTAATTTTTTATTTTTTGTAGAAAATGTAAAATTTTATTCATTACAAAATTACGGCAACACAATTTCAGACCTACGGCAACATACAAACACTTTTATTCTATGCCAACATATTTTTGTTACCTAAGGCAACATAAAAATGTTAATGTTGTATTAGCCAAAAACATGCATGGCAAAGGCAACATATCCAAAGGCAACATAGGCTCTAGATGTGTTCATAGGCCTTTTATGGTGTAGTGAGAGATACATAAAAAATTTATTGAGTTAAGATTTGATCGGATCTCAAAAATCCGGATTTTGATTTTAATTGAGTTGATCCAAACTTTCAAAAAATATCTTAATTTTTTTCGATCATCGAAGTGGACTGGTTTCCAAAAAAATATTCCGAACTTTTAACTAAAAATACATGATATCACATATTTATATTTCTCTTATAGGGCGAACGTTCGATTCAAATATTGGATAATCGAAAGAGTATATTTGAAATAATTTTGTTCGGTATTCGAGTCATAAAATATGACTCAGCATTTGGAAAGAATATTTTAAATTTTTGAATTTAGAATTTTTATTTGGTTTTATGAATTATTTAAACATCTAAATTATCCAAATTTTATTTTATTTCACAATTTTATGAAATAGTATCTCTAATTCTTGTGGAATGAATTATTTACAATCAATTTACAAAAAATTAGTGGGAAGTCGATATACAATCTGGTTCCCCACTCCTCTAGCTATAGCAAAACCCATCCTGGTAAAGATATGAGGAGTAGCACGAGCCCCAATATCTTGAGTTGTAGAAAACTTCTGAACCCGCTTCAGCAACTCAACATCATCCTTATTCAGCTCCCCCCAGAGAAGAAAATGAGAAATGAAGAAAACCACAACCAATTTTCCGATAACGTGCCTCGTACTTGACCCGCTTTTGATTAGCCGCATCAGTCACAACCCGTCCCGAACAAATCCAGACAATCCAGTTTGTGTCAAAGGAGAAGATCCTGTCAAGTTAACACACACATCACGACCCCGATCTCAAGAATAGAGTAACACGTCTACAGGTAGGAGAGCTCCGCCGTTCCCTCCAGACAGTCCAAAATCAACCTCTTTCCTTGCCGAAATCCCAGACCGATAACAAACATCAACAAGGGTGTTACGAACAACATTATGTCGACATTATACGCCATAAGTGGCCTATTGTAACTCTCGCATAATGTTACAATAGGCCCAAAATCCGTTACAATAGGTCTATTGTAACACTTGGGGGTGTTACAACAGGTGCCTATTATAACGCTTTTACCCATCTATTGTAACACTAATAAAGCGATACATAATGTCGCTAATGTAACACTATCACCGCCTATTGTAACGGATCTGTAGTGTTACATTTGAACTTAATCCGAGGGACAGAATGTGGGGCCCACTAAAAGTGGGGCCCACTGACACGCGACATCCTGACATGTGGCAACCTGGCACGTGGCATGTGGGGCCCACCTTTTATTAAAATCTCGTACAACCAGATCGTTTTATTTTTTGATTATTTTTTCCTAACACTAAAATGAGTGTTTATTAATATCCGTAAGGTTCGATCGTCGAAGAAATCATTACAGGAAGCAACACTTTTACCACATTTTTGATTAAGTTCAATTAAAAATAATCAAAATCGAGCGTGAGAGCTGCCCCAGTGGTAGGGGCTAAAGCGTTGATCCAATGAGGTCACGGATTCGAACCTCACCCCCAACTTAGCAAAATAATAATAATAATAATAATAATAATAATAATAATAATAATAATAATAATAATAATAATAATAATAATAATAATAATAATAATCAAAATCAAAATCAAAATCATTTAATAATTCTTAATTATTTTTGAATTAAAAGTAAATAATAAAATAATTTTTGGAATTAAAAACAGAATTCAGAAATAAATTCTGAATTTCCAAAATATTTTCAGAAAGTAATTTTCTGAATTTAATAAATTCAGAATTATTTAAAAGATTTTTAAAAGTAATTAAAAGTAAATAAAGGTAAAAAAGTAAAAAAAATCAAAATCATTTAATTTTCACCACAACTGGTAAAATAAGATCAAAATCGGGTCTGAAGTTGGATCAAAAACGGGTCACGAAGAACGAATCCGGGACGCCAAGAACAACCTATCGGAAATTGGGTTTACTAGAATCCGACGGATTTTCCGGCAACCGGAAACTGCTGCACACGGAATACATCACAAACACGCACGGTTTCACTCAACACACAACCTCTGATACCAGTTATACACGTCTAGCAGCATCAATAACGATCAAAGTGAACCAAAATCAATCAAACTCACTGTTTCCCGGCAATCAATCCAGCGAACTCGACTTTTACAGAAAACTCGAACCAAATCCACTCTTTAATATCTCAAAACAAAGTTTATGAACTCAACAATCTATATAAGGCATCAGGAACAACAAACAATATACAATCAAGTCGAAAAATTCAAAAATCCAATTCACCCACACTAAATCGAACATGAAAAATCAAGTAAAAATGCTCATAAAATTCCTGAGATCATAAGCAATCTATAGAAACTAACCACATAAACAACAAATCATCATACAATCCACAACAAATTCAAATAATTCGAAAATTAAATAAAAAATAAAATTTTTTGATTGAAGCATATACGTACATATACACACCCACAAAAACATGTAGTACAGATCATGTGATTCAGTTTGGTTGCTCATATGAAATATTTGGATCTCGGAATCACCTTCAAATGGTTGTTTGATCCTCAAGAACACCAAGAACGAATTTCCAGAAAATTCAGAAAATTAAATCAGAAAATCTGATTTTTTTTATTATTTTAATAAATATAAATAAAACAGTTGCTATTTATTTTAATCATAAATTAATACCCCAAAAATAATTTTAACCCTTAAATAAAATTATTAAACATTAAAAATAACTTTTATGGGATAAAAATGTAAATTTTTTATTTTTAAACAAATATAATGTAAATGCCAAAATTTGATAAAAATTACGAATAATACAAAAATTACAAAATAATGCATTTTTAAATATCCTATTATTATATAAAAATAATTTTATTAAAAATAAGGTCTCGAATTCAGTACAGGGGCTGGATTCGGAAATTAAAATGCAAAATAACTGTATTCTAAAAATATATAATTACAGAAAAATAGAATAAAATATTCTATGCTACACAGAAGTCACATAACACGTATGGGATAATTTACACGAAATTTTCCCGGTCATTACAATTTTTGTGGGAAATTGAGAGAAAAAAGTGAGAGAGGAGAGAAAATGGGGAAGAAAACAAGGAGGTGGTTGAGGGAAAGTAGAAAAGAATTCATTTTCTATTTTTTTGTGGGACCCACGTTTTTGTGGGGTCCATCTGTTAAATATTAATATAAAATTTTAGAATAATGAATAAACAAAAATTACATATTAAAATATAAATAATATTTAAAAATTTGTAATATATTATATATTATATTTTATCATTTAGAGAAAAAATTAATGCAAAATATATATTTCCTATATTTTTTAATAATACATACACTTTAATACTTGTAAAATATTATTTTAATAAGTAATTAAAAATTTTGTCAAAAAAAATACTAAATGCAACACTAGCACTATTTGTGACACTAACATTAACAAATGTAACACCGTCACCCTTACTTCAACACCAAGTTATCGACTAATGTAACACTAGTTGAGTCGTGTTATAATAGGTCAAAATTTACTACCTATTGTAGCACTATTTCATGTAACGCTTTCAAAAAGTATTTCATTAGCCCACTTATGACGTAGTGTTAATACCCACGATACCAGCACAAGACACCGCAGGATCACCGAAGATATCCCCGCAAAAACTCTGGAGCAAGCATAACATGGTATCGAAATAGAGAACAAAGGGACACCCAACCGATAATACAACACATAATGGTAAGTCTTAGCATTCATCGTCTATCCCAGACTCGATATGGGGACTGTTGGATATTTTAGTGTAATTGGATTGACTAGTTGATCAATGTAATCGTAATATTACATCGAACAAGTTGGGTGAGTGTGGAGTGCACGCTTTGTTCGAGTTTATTATGATTTCAGTATTATTGTGTCTTGTGAGACATGTCCATTGGCATTGGACACACCTGTTGGAAAAGATGTGTCTGAGGCATGACCATTGGCATTAGACACACCTGTTGGAAACGATGTGTCTATTAGCATTAGACATGACTCTTATACTGAGATGTGTCTATTGGTAAAATACTGAGACGTGTCTATTGGCAAAAGACACATCTGTTGACATCTATATATAGGTGTTGCATTGATCATTTTCAGGACCGGTTCATTTTTGGAAATACACAACAAAAACACATTCTCTTTTCTTGCAGAATTTCTGACTTTATCCGATTGAATTATTTAGGTGAACCACAAATAACTTCATCTGAAAGTGTTCACACGACTTCAGAAAAATCCAAGTTATTATCACCCTATTCCCCAACAAAGATTGAAGTTATCTATTTTCTGAAGACGGCGAACGCAGAATCTTCAAAAGATATGACAAGCAAGTTTGCAAAATTGGACAAGTTTGAGGGTCAGGATTTTAGAAGATGGCAGAGAAGATGCATTTTCTATTGACGACACTAAAGGTTGTATATGTTTTGAGTACCCCCATTCCAGAAGTGATTGAGAATGAAACCGCTGAACAAACAAGGAAGCGTTGCAAATGGGAAAATGATGACTACATCTGCCGCGATCACATCTTAAACGGTATATCTGATTCCCTTTTTGATATATACCAAAATGTTGAGTCAGTGAAAGAATTGTGGGATTCTCTTGAATCCAAGTACATGGCAGAAGACGCTTCTAGTAAGAAGTTTCTGGTCAGTAATTTTATGAATTATAAAATGGTCGATTCTAGACCGGTGATGGAACAATACAATGAATTATTAAGGATTCTGGGACAGTTTGCCCAACACAATCTGAAGATGGATGAATCTATCTCAGTTTCTGGTGTTATAGACAAACTACCACCATAATGGAAGGATTTTAAACACTCCTTGAAACAGAATAAAGATGATATGACTCTGGTTCAACTTGGAAGTCACTTCAGAATTGAAGAGACTTTGAGGACTCAAGAAATTGAGAATAATCCTAAGGTAACTCTTCTGTGAATATGGTTGAAGATGGTGGATCTTCCAAGAACTCTAAGAATGGCAAGGGTGATAAATGAAAGTTTAAAGGAAACAACAACAATTCTTCCAACAAAAGGCCTAAGATGGCATGTTGGAAGTGTGGCAAACCTGAACATTTCAAGAAGGATTGTCGGGTTGGTAAAGGCAACCAAGAAAAGCAAAATGCTGGTCCAAGTGGATCTAAGGATCCAGAAAAGCAACAAGGTCAGATTTTAATACAAAATTATAATTCTGGTCAGAATTATGTATCACTAATATCTTAGGCATTTTATGTGCAGGATGACAATGTTGCTTGGTGGATTGATTCAGGAGCAACGAGTCATGTATGCAGAGATATTCGTTGGTTCATAGACTTTCAACCAATCGAAGATGGATCTATCTTAAAGATGGGTGTTGGTCCCGGAGTATTGCAGAAGGGTGGGTTGAATGCAATACTGATAAAATCGAATATTTAAATCAACAACGAAGATAAAGATTATAGATTATCAGTAGATGTATGCAAGCAATAAGTGAAACAAGATTTCTCACAAAATAAATATTTTATTTATTTTGTGTGAAGTGTTGCTACAACCTGGAGAGAGTGTTTCTCCAACTTCGATATCTCAAGAGATACAAATTGCTTCGTGTGCGTACATGAATAGAAAAGAATCTAAGATGTATCTAAGTAGACTAAGATACTCTGTTGTCTCTATCGCATGGGGTGTTGAGCTGCTGTCGTTTTCAAGTGGCAGCTCATTACAATTTGCACACCCATGTGACTTTCCCAAATTGCTATACAGACAGGATAAACCTTATAAGTAAAGCAACCTAGATTCTTTCTATTTCTAGCTAATACAATTCTAGTGGATGTGGATATTACATACTCCTCGAATTGACCAGCCTTGTCTTGTGAATCTCTTAAGCTTCTGTCGTAGTCTTGCAGGTCTGCTACAAACGATAGTGTGTTGCAGCAAATCTGTTTCTTGAGCATGTAACCTGTCACGGGCTTTGACTGAGAAAATACCCAAATCAAATAATTCAAGGTGACAGTAACCTTAACCGTAGAGTCTGATGTCAAAGGAATATTCAGTGATTGATAGTACGAGCTCCCGCCAATGTTGTTGTCGGAACTCCAGACTTGCTGTCAAGTGTGAGAATGTTACTGTCTCTTGCTTCAGCCAATGTTGCTGTCAGATGTAGCTTTGTCGTGACTTTGCAACATTTGTCTTCTTGTAACTTTACTGTCAAGAACATGACAGTAACTTTTATTCTTGCTGTCTTCTAGATGTATTCCTTGAGGCTTGAACAAATGTATGAACTTCTCCCAAATCATACAATTATTACATGACAGCAATTATTCGAATACGAAGACATACTATGGCTGTGACAGTATGTTCAACTTAGTAAAAACTAAGTACAGGGAAATATAGTTAAGTTGTCTCTATGCTATCACCCATAAATCCCAACAATGGGAAATGTTGCAATTGAACCGATCAAAGGACTAGGAAATGTCAAGATAGTTTTTACTTCTGGAAAATGTATATTGTTAAATAAAGTGTTTTATGTTCCTGGGATTCGGAAGAATCTCTTGTCTGGTGTTGTATTGAACAATTATGGATATAAACAAGTTTATGAAAGTGATAAATATATATTGTCAAAACATGGCTCTTTTGTTGGCTTTGGCTATTTGTGTAATGGTATGTTTATGTTGAATGTAAATACTCCATTTATTGATGAATCTGCTTGCATGGCTTCTACTAGTACTAGCAATAATTTGAATAAACCAGAATTATGGCATGCTAGACTAGGACATGTACATTACAAAAGAATAAAGGATATGTAAAAAATGAGTCTCATACCTACTATTGATTTAGATAATGAAAAATGCAAAACATGCATGTTAACAAAGATAACTAGAATGCCCTTTAAAGAGGTTAATAGGGTGTCTTATGTTTTAGAACTAATACATAGTGATTTGTGTGATTTCCATTCTACACCATCATTAGGAAATAAAAAGTATGTAGTTACTTTTATTGATGATGCTAAAAGATATTGCTATGTATATTTATTGCATGCTAAGGATGAAGCTCTTGACTTCTTTAAAATTTATAAAGAAGAAGTAGAGCTACATCGGAGTACCATGATTAAAAATCTACGTACTGATAAAGGAGGTGAGTATTATGATCCGGTTTATTTTCAATCTACTGGTATAATACATCAAACCACGGCTCCTTATACACCACAACAAAATGGTGTGGCAGAGAGAAAGAATATGACTTTGAAAGAAATGGTTAATTCCTTGTTATCCTACTCGGGTTTGAGTGAGGGATTTTGGGGTGAGGCTATGTTGACAGCCTGTCATTTATTGAATCAAATTCCTAGTAAGAGGAATAAGATTACCCCTTATGAACTTTGGTATAAAGAGTCACCAAAATTGAGTTTTCTAAGAGTTTGGGGATGTAGAGCAGTTGTAAGACTCACTGAACCCAAAAGAATAAACTTGGGTGAACGAGGTATAGATTGCATATTTGTTGGTCATGCTGAGCATTCCATAGCATATAGATTCTATGTGTTAGAATCTAATGACTATGTATCTGTTAACTCGATTATCGAGTCAAGAGATGCTATATTTGATGAAAACAGATTTATATCTATACCTAGACCAAGGGACATGCTTCAGAATTCTTCTAGTAGGAACTCAGTTTCTACTAAAGATGTGAATGGACCGTCTGAACCAAGGAGAAGCACTAGAGCTAGAAAAGCAAAGTCTTTTGGAGATGACTTTTATCTTTATCTAGTAGAAGGCTCTAGGGATGAAATTGAATATCAATACCAATATTGTTTTGTTATTGAGGAGGATCCAAATACTTTTAGCGAAGCTATGAAATCTAGGGATGTTGCATCCCGGAAAGAAGTTATCCAAGATGAAATGGATTCTATCATGAATAATAATACTTGGGAATTGAGTGATCTGCCCCCTGGCTGTAAAGCATTGGGAAACAGATGGATCTTCAAAAGGAAAATGAAGGTGGACGGTACCATAGATAAGTTTAAAGCCAGATTGGTAATCCAAGGTTTTAGACAAAAAGAAGGGATTGATTATTTTGATACTTATGCTCCTGTTGCTAGAACCTCCACTATTAGGTTGTTAATAGCACTTGTTGCTATGCACAACCTTGTCATTCACCAAATGGATGTGAAAACTGCATTCTTGAATGGTGAATTAGATGAAGAGATTTATATGAAACAACCCAAAGGGTTTGTTATGCCTGGTTGTGAGAACAAGGTGTGTAAATTGAAGAAATCAATTTATGGTCTGAAACAAGCACTGAAGGATTGGCATGATAAATTTGATACTGTGGTCTTGTCTACCGGTTATTTTCTTAACCAAATAGACAAGTATGTATATATCAAATTTGATGCTTCTGGTAAAGGAGTTATAATTTGTTTATATGTGGATGACATGTTGATTTTTGGTACTGACCAAAATCAAGTGGATAAAACCAAGAAGTTCTTGTCATCTAATTTTGATATGAAAGACATGGGGGAGGCTGAGGTGATTCTTGGTATAAGGATCAAGCGTGAGAACAATGGTATTTCAATTTCTCAATCTCATTATATTGAGAAGATTCTGAAAAGATTTAACTTTAAGGATTGTTCTCCTGTTAGCACTCCTCTTGATCCTAGTATTAAACTCCTACCTAATACAGGTGTTGTAATATCTCAACTTGAATACTCAAAGGCTATTGGTTGTCTTATGTATGCCATGATAAGCACTAGGCCAGATATTGCCTATGCTATTGGAAAGCTTAGTAGGTACACTAGCAAACCAAGTTCACATCATTGGCAAGCCTTAAGCCGAGTGTTCAAGTATTTGAAAGGAACCATGGATTATGGTTTGACATATACGGGATTTCCTTCGGTTATTGAAGGTCATTCGGATGCAAGTTGGATTTCCAATAAGGAAGATCATTCTTCCACAAGTGGATGGGTATTCCTTCTTGGGGGAGGTGCTATCTCTTGGTCATCGAAGAAACAAAGTTGCATTACTGATTCAACGATGGAATCTGAATTTGTGGCATTATCAGCGGCTGGTAAAGAAGCTGAATGGCTAAGAAATCTGATTTATGAGATTCCATTGTGGCCTAAACCGATATCACCCATATCTATCAGATGTGATAGTGAGTCTGCCTTGGCGAATGCTTATAGACAAGTGTTCAAAGGCAAATCTAGACACTTAGGTGTTAGATACAGCATGATTCGTGAGCTTATCACGCATGGAGTTATATCAGTGGAGTTTATAAGAACTCAACATAATTTAGCCGATCATCTAACCAAAGGGTTGAGTAGAGATCTTGTGAACAAGTCGGCTATAGGGATGGGATTAAAGTCCATCAAAAACCTCTCATGTTGAGATACCCAATTCCCATCTAATATGACATTAGGTGCTGAATTCAATGTGGAAAGCTTAACATTTAGAGATTGGAACACATTAAAGCATCATCCCAAGGTATTTGTTCAGACCTGCAAGTTGAGGAGGTTGAAGTTTATCTTCTTAATAGTTCTTTTGAAAACTTGCATATGCAGGTGCGAGAATAAAAGAACTACCTATTTGAGCATGAAGTTTAGCCGCTTCAAGAAGTTTGGACTTGGCTTTGATATGTTTAAGAAGGATTAGGACACTAGGCTAGTAAAATATAGTGTCGAGTAAGAACATTTGAGAATGTAAATTTATGTGTATATTATCTTCATGTATTCACTATGAATAGTAGAGGTTCAATCCATAGTGATACCTTGATATTCGAATATTTGGAATGTGTAATATACTAATGTAAAATTCAATCATCATGATATTTCATTTATGCACAACTTTGTTATTTGTTGTGATTTTGCTTTGTTAATCATGGATTACGCTAAAATGGGGGAGGATTGTTGGATATTTTAGTGTAATTGGATTGACTAGTTGATCAATGTAATCGTAATATTACATCAAACAAGTTGGGTGAGTGCGGAGTGCACGCTTTGTTCGAGTTTATTATGATTTCAGTATTATTGTGTCTTGTGAGACATGTCCATTAGCATTGGACACACCTGTTGGAAAAGATGTGTCTGAGGCATGTGAAAACAACACCTAGAGGGGGGGTGAATAGGTGTTTATGGCTAACAATGCTTGCTGTTTGTAATAACACAGTTCACAAACAGCACGCTGTTTGTATCTAAAATGCAATGCAGAAAGAATATAAACAGTAAGTACAAGAGACACACAATCTTTTAGCCAGGTTCGACCCCTAATCCCCTATGGTCTACGTCCTGGTCCCTTACCAAACTTGGTAAGAGAATATATTATTGATCAACTATAATCCAATTACAAGATACAACAATATATCTCCCTTAACCCTTGCTGCTTACAAATGGCTTGCTGTTTACCTGTGCAGAACTAACTGTTAGAAATGATTGATGAAAACAGTGTTTGGAAGCTAGTCAGAAAACAGAGTTTAGCTGGAAGCAGTCAGAGTTTGATTAAACACTGACTGGAAGCGCAAACAGAGTTTGTTAAACTCTGTAGCGGTATTGTCTGAAGAGTCAACAGTGTTTGAAGATTGATAAATATGGAAGCAATATCTTTGAAGATTGGAAAGCTGTCAAAGAGATTGAGTTGACTTGGAAGACTGAAGCAATCGTGATTGATATCAATTGTATAGCTTGATTTTAGGAGTATCAGTTACTGATTGTACGAAGCTGTATGTTCTATAAATACAGTTAGGTTAACCCTAGAAGGGTAATCGAACATTGAGATATTCATCCATTGTAACCTAAGCAGCTCTCTGTGATATTTACATCACCGAGAGAGGAATTATTAATTCCAAACAATTTTTAATTGTTAAACAGTGTGTGTTCTTGTTAAATTACTCATACAGTATTTGATTGCTTATTGTGTATTCGACCTAACAAGTGGTATCAGAGACTAATCTGTTACTTTATTACAGTTAAAGATCCAAACACAAAAGTAATCAATGGCAGAGATTCCTCCACCATCTGAGAAAGCCCCTACTACTGTTAGTAGGTATGAGACAATCAGGGTTCCTATACTTAGGCCATCAGAGTATGCAATTTGGAAGGTGAAAATGACCATGTTTCTGGAGGCTACAGATCCAGAATACCTTGATAGAATATATGAAGGTCCTCACAAACCAACAAAATTATCTGCTGCTGCAGCTGGTGAGGAGGCAAAAGTCATTCCAAAGGAAAAGAAAGATCTAACTGCTGAAGATCTTTCATCTATTGCAAAGGATGCAAAAGTGAGACATTTACTTCACAGTGCATTAGACAATGTTATGTCTAATAAAGTGATTAATTGCACAACTGCAAAGGAAATATGGGATGCACTTGAGGTTAGGTGTCAAGGAACTCCTGCAATCAAGAAAAACAGAAGAAACATACTCACTCAGGAGTATGAGCACTTTGAGGCAAAGTCTGATGAAACCATGACAGAAACATTTGACAGATTCTGTAAACTGCTCAATGATTTGTCATTGGTTAACAAAGAGTATGATTTAGAAGACTCAAATCTCAAGTTTCTTCTTTCTCTACCTGAAAAGTGGGATGTGAAAACAACCACTATTAGAGATAATTATGAACTTGGTGAAACAGAGATTGATGAAATTTATGGGCTGCTCAAAACCCATGAATTGGAATTGGAGCAGAGAAACAAAAGAACAAGTAGAAAGTCAAAATCTGTTGCACTCAAGGTTGAGGAAAAACCATCAAAGAAGGAGGCATCAAGGAGAAAGGAAAAAGGGAAAGCCTTAGTCATCCATTCAGAGAATGAGTCATCAAACACTGATGTTGACTCAAACACAGATGGTTCATCTGATTCTGAAGATGATGAAGAGATGATGCAAATGGCTGCATTGATGGTAAAGACCTTCAAGAAGATGGGTTACAAGAACTTCAAGAAGGGAAAGAGATTCTCAAGGGACTACTCAAAGTCTGACAAGAAGAATTTCAAGAAAGCTGAAGGAAAAGACTTCAAATCTGGAAAGAAAGATAAGTCTGAGATTCAATGCTACAAGTGTAAGGAGATGGGACACTATGCTCCAGAGTGCAAGAAGGGTAAAACTGAAAAGGCACTCTACACCAAAGGCAGAGATTGGGCAGACACTTCAGATTCAGATGAGGAAGTCAACTATGCTCTCATGGCTACTACTCAGACTGAAAATGATGATCTCAAGGTACCTCCAACTACCTATGCTTATAACACTGATAATATAACTGAATTGAGAATTTATCTTAAAGCATTGCATATCAGTTATAGGGATCAGACTTTAGAAAATGAGAGGATAAAGTCTGAGTGTTCTCAACTTAAAGAAAGAAATAAACTTGTTGAGGAACAGCTAGAGAACATGAATAAAATTCAGAAAGAGAGAGATGATGCAGTGTTTATTGAACAAGAGTTGCTAGGTAAGTATAAGCAACTAGAATCAGAATTGGAGGATACTAAACACATCATTAAAACTTGGACACACTCTGGTAAAGACACTCAAGAAGTGTTTCAGTCAGACACAGTAGGTCTAGGTTACTCTGTAGGAGATGAACTTAGATTTGAAAATCAGGTAAAGAAAAGACCACATTATTCATCTGAAGGTAATGTCATGGGAACAGGTGGACCTAAGACTGAAGCACAGAAAAAGGCTGTTAAGGAGTCATATGCTAAAACTTTTGTTAAAGAGGCTAACATTGGTTTAATGACAGATAAACAACTCAAGCATAAGCTTAAGGAGATAAAATCTGTCAACAAACAGAGATTGCCTAAGAAAAACAAAAATGGAAAAGTAGGCATCACATCAGGAATTAAGCCAATGCTTGCTTCATTAGCTCCTAGAAAAACATGCTTTAATTGTGGTAGCACTAATCATCTTGCTAGTTTCTGCAGTAAGAATAAGAACATTAATTCTTTGCCTTCTAAAACTGCAGTAAAGAGTGATTATGTGAGAACTAAACCACAGACTTTATGCAAACACTGTGGAAGTACTTGGCATTCTATTTACACTTGCAGAGATTATCATGCTATTTATTATAATTACTATGAACCCAAACCAAATTTGAAATGGGTAAAAGTAAACTCTGCAAATGTAAACTCTGAAAAAGTTAGCTTAAACTCTGTTAATTTGAATTCCGCTGCAAAAGCTAACAGATTTAAGAAAGCCAAAGGATCCAAGCAAGTCTGGATCCTTAAAACTAATAATCAGTAATTGTTTGTGATTGCAGGGCTCAAGGGTCAGTACCCTAGTCGTGGACAGTGGATGTTCAGGACACATGACAGGAAATAAAGCCCTGCTATCAGAGTTTGAGGAGAAGGCTGGCCCAGAAGTTTCCTATGGAGATGGCAACATAGGACATACACTGGGATATGGCAATATTAATCTTGGAAATGTCATCATCACAAATGTAGCTCTTGTTCCAGGACTCAAGCATGATTTGCTATCTGTGAGTCAAATCTGTGACAGAGGTTATCATGTAGATTTTCAGCCTGAATATTGTCAAGTGATCAGTAAATCTACAGGGAAAGTTGCTCTAGTTGGAAACAGACACAATAACATCTATGAAATCAAATTGTCAACAAACACTGATGGCAAAGCAGTGTGTCTGTCTTCAAGGATGTCCAGTGAAGAGAGTTGGAAATGGCACAAGAAACTCTCTCATTTGAATCTGAACAACATCAATGAGCTAATCAAGAATGATCTTGTAAGAGGTCTACCAAAGTCCTTGTTGAATGTAGAAGGACTGTGTGATTCTTGTCAAAAAGCCAAACAGAGAAAAACATCTTTCAAAAGTAAATCTGAGTCTTCAATTGCTGATCCTTATCATCTACTACATGTTGATCTTTTTGGTCCAGTGAATGTGATGTCTCTTGGAAAGAAGAAATATGCATTAGTCATTGTTGATGAATATACCAGATTCACATGGGTATATTTTCTTGCAAAGAAGGATGAAACTGCATTAACACTGACAGAACATGTAATTCAACTGGAAAAAGGGTCAGAGCATCAAGTGAAGATAATCAGAAGTGACAATGGAACTGAATTCAGGAATTCATCTATGGAAGAATTTTGCAAGAGTAAAGGGATAAAACAAGAGTTTTCTGCACCTGGTACTCCACAACAAAATGGTGTAGTGGAGAGAAAGAACAGAACCTTGATAGAAGCTGCCAGAACCATGCTAGATGAAGCAAAATTGCCAACATATTTCTGGGCAGAAGCAGTTCAAACTGCTTGTTTTACTCAAAATGCAACACTGATCAACAAGCATGGTAAAACACCATATGAAATGGTGAAGAAGAAAAAGCCAAATCTAAAATATTTTCATATTTTTGGATGCAAGTGCTTTGTGTTGAAGACTCATCCTGAACAGTTGACCAAGTTTGACCTAAAGGCAGATGAAGGAATTTTTGTTGGCTATCCACTGTCAACCAAGGCATTCAGAGTTTATAATCTGAGAACCAGAGTGATCATGGAATCAATTCATGTGTCATTTGATGACAAGAAAATAACTGGACTTGAAGATGTAAATGAACATGATCAACTGCACTTTGAAAATGAAGATGTATTCTCTGAAAAAGTAAACTCTGATCAGACTGATGTGTCAAACTCTGTTGATCTAAACTCTGTACCTCTACTGGTAAATACTGAAGAAACTCTTCAATCAGAAACAAGGGAAGAACCAGTTGAGGGGGAGCATGAAGAATCACATCAAAGTAAAAATTCAAACACTGATAGTGACTCAAATGATAACTCTGAATCAAACACTGTTGATTCAAACTCTGATCATTCAAATTCTGAGCAGTCACATTCAGGGGGAGCATCTGAAAATGAGGAAAGACACCAGGAAAATCAGGAGAGCATGGATCAAGGGGGAGGATCACATGATGACAGAAGCAATCTGCCTTCTGCAAGAAAATGGACTAAATCTCACACACCTGATTTGATTATTGGTGATCCAGATGCAAAAGTAAGGACAAGAAGTGCAACAACCAATGAATGTCTATTTCATGCATTCTTGTCACAATCTGAACCAAAGAAAGTGGAAGAAGCTCTTAAAGATGCTGACTGGATAACAGCAATGCAAGAAGAGCTAAATGAATTTGAAAGAAATGAAGTGTGGACACTTGTTCCAAGGCCCAAGAATAGATCCATTGTTGGTACTAAATGGGTCTTCAGGAATAAAACTGATAGTGAGGGTGTTATCACAAGAAACAAGGCAAGACTGGTTGCAAAAGGCTACTCACAACAGGAAGGAATTGACTATGATGAAACATTTGCACCAGTGGCTAGATTGGAGGCAATCAGGATTTTTCTAGCATATGCCTCCCACATGAAATTCAAAGTGTTTCAGATGGATGTGAAAAGTGCATTTTTGAATGGAAAACTTGAAGAAGAAGTGTTTGTGGAACAACCACCAGGGTTTGTAGATCCAAAATATCCAGATCATGTCTACAGGTTAGACAAGGCTCTCTATGGACTTAAGCAGGCACCAAGGGCATGGTATGAAACCCTTGCCAAATTTCTACTAGAAAGTGGATTTCACAGAGGTACTATTGACAAAACTCTGTTTTATTTCCAAAATGGTAGTGACTTGCTTTTAGTTCAGATATATGTGGATGACATCATTTTTGGGTCTACTAATGATAAACTCTGTAAGAAGTTTGCCAAACTCATGCAATCAAGATATCAAATGAGTATGATGGGAGAGCTTAGTTATTTTCTAGGCCTACAGGTGAAGCAAACAGATGATGGAATTTTTATAAACCAAGCAAAATATACCAAAAACCTTCTCAAGAAATTTGGTATGCTTGACTGTTCATCTGCAACAACTCCCATGGCAACTGCAACAAAATTGGACAAAGATGCAGGGTCATCAGTAGATATGACAGGTTACAGAGGAATGATTGGTTCTTTGCTCTATTTGACAGCTAGCAGACCTGATATCATGTATGCAACTTGCTTGTGTGCAAGGTTCCAGGCAGATCCAAGAGAATCACATTTAACAGCAGTAAAGAGGATATTCAAATACCTCAAGGGCACTATGACTTTGGGGCTGTGGTATCCAAGAGAATCAGAGTTTAAACTTCTTGGTTACTCTGATGCAGACTTTGCTGGATGTAAGATAGACAGAAAAAGTACCAGTGGAAGTTGTCAATTTCTGGGTGACAGACTTGTTTCCTGGTATAGCAAGAAACAGAAGTCAATATCTACATCTACAGCTGAAGCAGAGTATATTGCTGCTGGTAGCTGTTGTGCACAGATTTTATGGATGAAGAATCAACTGCTGGATTATGGATTAAGGTATTCCAAGATACCTATTTACTGTGATAATCAAAGTGCTATTGCAATGACAGGTAATCCAGTGCAACATTCAATGACAAAGCACATCAGCATAAGGTATCACTTCATCAGAGAGCATGTAGAGGAAGGCAACATAGAGCTTCACTTTGTGTCTACAGAACAACAACTTGCAGATATCTTCACCAAGCCATTGAGTGAAGCCACATTTACAAGACTGGTCAATGAACTAGGAATGGTCTCTAGTTTTAACTAGAGATGTTGGTTAGACTCAAAATCTCATTGCTCATGATTTAAAACATTGTTAAGTGCTATGTGAACCTTAGTATTAAACTCTGTTCTGCATGCTAATGTTTAAATCTTTTTAAACTCTGTCAGCATGTCTGTCTGTTAAATACTGTTAACATGTTAGATACACTCAGTAAATTCAGAATTGATTATTGTCTGAATGAAAACACCAATGAAGAAAATTGTATGGAGCATGATTCTCAGTAAATAAATCATGATTCTTTCTGAGTCACTGCTATCTAGTCAGACTTTGTGCAGAAAATCAACACAGCATGATACTGTTTCATATTTATAGCATCTCTTAGTTTATTCAGTCCTAAACTCTGAGTCTATGAATATTGTGTGCATGGCCACTCATAAATAATTTTGGTTATTGATGAACTCTAAACTCTGATCAGTGACATTCTGTTTCCAAAGGTATGATTCATGATGATTCCTTGTTTGTACTTGTGAAAATCATAAAACTTGAGATGTGTCAGTGATTAGTTTGGTGAGTTCAGATTCATGTTTACACCATGTGAGAGTTTGAGCCAAATCAGTGATTGATACATTTTCTATCAATCAGTATTTATTGTTGTGTGATATTCATCAGGTAGTATGTTTCTCTAGAACTTGTATTAAACCATTTTGAGACTACATGATATGTGTGTGCATGAAAATGATAAAGGCAATAGGATTTACCATTCTTTCAAACACTGTTCAAAGTTCTTTTGAACATTGTACAAACACTGTATAAACAATGTTCATAAATTCCATCCTTAGTAAACCCCTTTGAGCCTTATTAACTGCTCATTTTTCTTATACTCTGAAGTATTAAGAGCAGTTAAATATTTTATTTTTTTTTCTCAAACAGATGAGTGTTTCTCAAGAAAAGAAAAAGTTTACTCAGTGTATATGCTATATATATATAAAAAAAAAAAAAAAAAAAAAAAAAAAAAGAAGAAAAAGAAAAAGAGCATATATACTGATCTTGTACAAATATATACTGTGACTGAACACTTTGTTCTCTTAAGATGCTCAGCTTGAAGTCACTCATGAATAAAACATCTCTTTTCATCTGTTTGATCTTACTCCATTTAAACCCTGAATAAAGTCCTTTTGATTTGTGAATACATGTACTCAAAGTAGTGTAGAATTGGTGGACATTCAAGCATATGGTAGACTCTGCTATTTCTGATTGAATGTGAGTGTAAACACATCACCTAAACACTTGTGTGCTTTGAGAGTTTGTGAGGTTATACAGTTCATGACTGTTATTCACTGAATGATGCTCTGATTTCTATCTCTTGATATTTTTGTCTTTAAAGACTGTGTGCTTACTTGGATAATCATGGACATCAAAGGAAATGGAAGTTTTCAGATTTCTGTATAACAGTAACTACAGAGTTTAGCATTCATCAAACAATCAGTGTTTAATATGAGAGTTTGTGCATTCAGTGTTTATTAACTGTTTGTTATGGATTTTATGAAATATTAGATGCTCTAAAAATTGATTTCAGTAAACTCTGCTTCACACACACTCATATCCACAACTGTACAATTTTTGAAAGGATTTTAGTGATAAAGTTTGAAAATTGATAAACACTGTTGAGTTGTGTTAAGTACTCTGAGGTAAAGTCTTATTGAGATGATTTGACTATTTTGGAGTAATTGGGGTAGTTGACAACTGTTAATTAGTGTTAATGTGTCTAAGTGTCGTGATTATTGGGATAACAGCGGTAATTATTAAGTGATCCATTAGCTGTTTGACACGTGTCCCACGATTGTGTCCCACTCACATACTACTCTTCAACAGTTGCGCGTTTGTACTAAATAAACGATTGAGTTTTAATTTTACTCTAATCGTCTTTAGTCTCTCACTCCTTATCGATTCACATTCACAGTTACTTACATACTTATTCATTTTCACACTTCTCTTATTCTCTCCTTCACTTTTTGATAAACACTTACAGTGCATACAAATCTTTTCTCTGAATATCTTCGTATCTTGTTACTAATGGCAACTAAAGCATTTGATGCAGCAGGGTTAGTGTTTCTCCCTAGTAACTATGCAGCACCATTGGAGAATGAAAATGCTCCACAGGCGTTTCACTTGTTCCAAAACTTTTTGAACGATTCAGAGATAGGGACGGCTCTAACTGCTCCACGAATATTATCTGCTTCACAGATTGCTACTTTCTGGACAAACTCTGAATATGATGATGGAGGAGAGGCTGGCACTCCAACAATCATTTTCACTCATGAAGAATCAGAGTATATCATTACTCCAACCACTGTCAGGGATGCTTTGGACTTTGAGACACACACTTCTTACAGTGTTGTTGGTCATGATCGATTGAGGACAATGTTGGAACAAATTGGATGTGCAGGAAACTTGAACAAGATAGGGTCTTTGAGACGGCCAAGCTTGAGAAAAGAATGGAGTTTCTTCTTTGATTGTATAACAAGGGCTTTTGGAAAGAAGACAACAAACTGGGATGCACTACCTCTGGATACTCTCCAAATTGGTCATGCTCTACTATATGGAGGTAACTTCGATTTTGGTAGACTAGTACTAATGAACTTGGGAGAGAGATTATCTGAGTCTACTACTGTGTATTTTGCTCGTTTTTGTCAATTGTTATTTACTGCATGTGTGCCTAACATTCCAATTGATGAAGCTGATGTAATTCAGCCTTTTCAAGTTGCTAAGAGAATGTTCAGTGATTTGACAAACAAAGATGTCACTAAACAGCAAATACCTGAATTGTTTATGCCTTTAGCCTTACAAAACTATGTGAACCAACCACAAGACCCTCAATCACCACAACAAATGCCTGAACCAACAGAAATTATAAACTCTGAACCAACACCTCAACCACCCACAACTACTGCACCTACTACATCTCATCAACCACAACCAGAAATCTTAAACTCTCCACCAATAAACTCAACAACCTTAAACACTGAACCTTCAAACACTGAAAACTTAAACACTGAACCATTAAACACTGAAGCTTTAAACACTGATATCTTACACTCTGAGCCAGCACCTACTGAACAACCCAAAACCAAGCCAAAAAGAAAGAAACACACCGCCCAAAACACTAAACACTCAAAGGCTAAACAAACAACACCTGAAGCTGTTTATACAAGAAGGAAGAAACAGAAAGCAAACAGACCTTCACTTTCACCACCAAGAGAGAGCTCATGTGAAGATGAAGAGGAGATTGTTGTGCCAATCAAGAAAAGGAGACTAATTCTTTCTGATTCAGATGCAGAGAATGTTGTTGAAGCTCCAGAGGTGGTTTCACAGCAAACACCTACTGTTGAGGATACAGTGAATGTTGAAGTACCTGCAAAAGTTGACATGCCTGCAGAGAATATTGTGGATGACAAAGTACACATACCTGCAGAGGTTGAAATGCCTGTAGAGGATAATGTTACTGTTGAAATCTCTACAGAGGATAAAATGCCTGTAGAAGAGGATCAAAGAGATGGTTTGTCACCAGTACATGATGTTCCTGAATCAATTTTTGATCCTGTCTCACCTGTTGTTCATGATGAAGCTACTAAGGCAAACTCTGTTGCAGAGCCTGTGCAACATGAGGTGATTATTGAAAAAGTTGCAGAAGTTATTGCAGAAACTGTAGCTGACACTGTTCAGCACAGTGGTTCCTTCAAAGATGGTCAAGCTCAAGGTGCAAGTGATGAAGATAAATCTGACAGTGATGCAAACTCTGACTCTTTTGTGAGTGCACCTGCACAGACAGATAGTAAACATACACCTTTTGCTCAGCCTTGTCCATCACATGCTGTTGAAGTAGAGCATCTTGCTAAATCTGCTGAAAATTGGTATAGACAAGATTGCATTTTTCCAAAAGGGAGAGCATCTGAGTTTGTTAGGCAAACTGCAAAGCAAATTTCAAATCCAGATATCTTATCCTGTTTAAAGGCAACTGTGGTACAAGTCAAGACACTGGAAGGAAATTTTGCTGACACTAAACAAGAAATTGCTTCTTTGAAGACTGAGATTCAGTCAAGAGAGTTGAAGATGGAAAGAGAGTCCAAAATAAAAGCTGTTCAGCTGTCCAAAGTTCAAGACACTCTCTTTGCCAGGCTAGGAAAGGTTGAAGAAAATCAGACTGCTTTATCTGCTAAGGTGGATTCAATTGCAAACTCTTTAGAGCTCATTACATCAATACTAATTCCTGATGATGTCAAAAAGGGGGAGAGAGTGAGAGTGACTAAGTCAAAATGCAAAGTTTCTCAAACTCTGACTCAAAAGGATGATGCTGGAGATGGAGGGGCAAGTGATAAAAGCAAGGTCTTAAACTCTGAAAGGCAAACTCTGAGATCTGGCAAATCTTTTAAATCACAGTCTGTTGGAACAAACACTGAAACTCAAGGTACTTCAAAGACCAAGAGTTTGGAATTAACATCAAACCCAAAGACTGATGAGGAGTTAGCTGTTAAGCTTTTCATGGAAGAGAATGCAGAAGGAGTAACCATAGAAGATGCTAAAGCTGAAGAGAAGAGTTTACAAGAAAAGCATTTGAAAGCTCTAAAGTCTGAAAAAGCAAAGAGGAATGTGAAAATTGCTAAAGCTGCAAAGCCTGTTCTTAAAGGCATTCAAATCAAAGAACCTGTTGGTACAGATCAAAGAATGCAAGTATTCAGAAAACCAACAGATGCAGAAGCCAAGCAAAAGCTGAAAAGTATAGTTACAACCTCTGTTGATACACATGTTGTACAGAAGAATGAAGACACAACCTCTGTTGCTGCACAAGTGGTGACCACACCATTAGTGTCTTTTCAGTTGAAATCAACATTTAAAAGAGGTGCTCCTCATGATCCAAGACTAGAAGCTACAATTCCAATGGATTTTGCTGATGGTAGAGCATTATCTGGTAAAATTGGATACAACAAAGGAGGCATAGGCTCATACAGAGATAAAAGACAATATGTTGGTCCTAGAGATCCTTCTTCACTGTCTGTTCCAGGAGGTGGTGTCACTCAAGAGAGTTTAGACAAACTGGAATCAGTACAGCTTGTATATCAGAAGAGTTTAGAAAAGGATTTCTTGTTATATTTCATGGCTGATGGAACAGTATTTAAAGTCTCTGAAAAGGATATTGAATTAAAGTATGCAGAAGAACTTGAATATGTCCTATATATTTTCAGAGTGAGAAGTCAAAGAACTCAGTCAGTTGCAAATGTGCTTCAACAAAGAATGATTCAAAACCTTGCAAGAAGGCAAATGAAATTCAACAGCAAGTATGTTCCTAAATACAGAAATTGGGATGGCAATTTGATAGAAATGGAGAAAGGGACTACAAAGCTAAAAACTGATCTTGGAGTTACTGTTCTGGATTTCAATGTAAAGTCTGAAGAATTGAAATACATCAGGCTGGGGAATGAAATGAGAAGAAACAAAATCTACGATCTTAGAGCTGCTATCTATCAAACTGATGAGAATGATCCTCAGTTGAGAGAAATCAAAGAAGCTATGCAGATAGAGCTTGAAAATGCTGAAAGAAGGTTGCTTATAGACTATCTCAGAACAGTGCCTGATCTTCAAGAGATTAGAGATTAAAGTCTGTAAGAATTTTCTTATTTCATGTAGAATGTGTTAAGTAATAGCTTAAACTCTGTTTGTATGTTAAACACTGTAAACTTTGTATTTGTTTTGACATCATCATTTACTGTAAAACTTGTACATTCTTGCTAATGGACAAGTTGGGGGAGATTGTTAGAAATGATTGATGAAAACAGTGTTTGGAAGCTAGTCAGAAAACAGAGTTTAGCTGGAAGCAGTCAGAGTTTGATTAAACACTGACTGGAAGCGCAAACAGAGTTTGTTAAACTCTGTAGCGGTATTGTCTGAAGAGTCAACAGTGTTTGAAGATTGATAAATATGGAAGCAATATCTTTGAAGATTGGAAAGCTGTCAAAGAGATTGAGTTGACTTGGAAGACTGAAGCAATCGTGATTGATATCAATTGTATAGCTTGATTTTAGGAGTATCAGTTACTGATTGTACGAAGCTGTATGTTCTATAAATACAGTTAGGTTAACCCTAGAAGGGTAATCGAACATTGAGATATTCATCCATTGTAACCTAAGCAGCTCTCTGTGATATTTACATCACCGAGAGAGGAATTATTAATTCCAAACAATTTTTAATTGTTAAACAGTGTGTGTTCTTGTTAAATTACTCATACAGTATTTGATTGCTTATTGTGTATTCGACCTAACACTAACCCTCTAAGTACTACTTCCCAAGTATACTTCTCTAGTCTAGCTCGACTCATCCTAAAACCTGAAGCCAATCTTGTACAGCAACAAAACAATTACAACTTTGAACAATACAGATTTGAATAATACAATTTAACCTATGAACCCTCTGAAAATATATATATATGCGTATATGTAGGGTTTGAGAGGTTTGTAAGATTTTGCAATGAAGGCTTTGTGTTTGAATATATCTTCTTGTTTTCTGCTCGTGTATTGATATTAAGAACTGAACATTAACATCTCTTTTATAGGTAAACAAGAGTATTTGAAAGAAGGCTTTGAAATGGCTCCAACGGGAGGAATATCAAAAGGTTAAATATGAGATTAGATTTGCTTTGATTCTCAAGAACGTGGGAGGGGCTGGTAATTCAACTGATGAAGAAGAAGATATGTTGAGCGTGCAAGGAGAAAGAATATTTGATATCAAGAGAGACAAGAGCATGTGATTGGAATAAAAAAGTCAAAAGTGTCATGCTTCTTTTCTTATAATCAAAGTAGAGAATATATTGTTCCCCAATGAGTTGAATTATGATCTGGTGGGTTAGGATAATTAATAAATAATCAGAGGGCCCTTACAAATATTCCTAACAATGTTCCCACTTGATGCTCTTTAAATTTCCGAATGATTCTTTAATTCTGCCAGTCACAATCAGCTTGCTATTTGAGAAAATGGCTTGCTGTTACTGAAACTGGCTTGCTGAATGTCCATGCACTTGGCATGCTTTTTGATTCTGAACATAAGCACTGCATACGACCTATGGTTTGCTGTTTGTATCAACTGATTATACAATCAGTAAACTATTTATATTCTGCAAAACCAAGTTAGTATACATATAGAAAGCATGATGTTTTATATCTATTAATAAGTTTGTTATCATCAAAACTTAGGAGTTTCAATCTCCCCCTTTTGATGATTACAACTAATTTAGGAGAATTAGAATAACTCCCCCTAAATCCCTGCATCTCAAAATTAGATATAAAACGATGATCTAACATGTAAGAAATATAACACTAAAGATTATATGTTAAAACATGCATGTTCAGAATAATTAGAAGCCATTCTCCTAAAGTTCTCCCCCTTAATCCATCAAAAACTAAAAATCTTAAGATCAACAAATGATATGCCAGAATATAGGATAATCAGCATACCAATTATAACATACTGATAGAACAAATGGTAAGCTGACTTGACCAGAAATTACCATTTAGCATGCTGATTCACATAGAGCACATTCCAAGTTGCATTCGAATGACTGAAAATCT
Organism: Kitagawia praeruptora; assembly: GCA_037693485.1. Taxonomy (NCBI): domain Eukaryota; kingdom Viridiplantae; phylum Streptophyta; class Magnoliopsida; order Apiales; family Apiaceae; genus Kitagawia; species Kitagawia praeruptora. The sequence goes on along the minus strand of CM075344.1, from coordinate 159,504,322 downwards.
TTCTTCAGCAAGAGGCTTTGTGAAAATATCAGCTAATTGAAATTCAGTTGGAACAAAGACCAGCTCTATCTTGCCTTTGGCAACATTATCTCTCAAGAAATGGTGTCGAACATCAATATGCTTCGTTCTTGAGTGATTCACCGGATTTTTAGAAATATTAATGGTGCTAGTGTTGTCACAATTTATTGGAATCCTTCCACACTTGATATCAAAGTCTCTCAGTGTTTGAATCATCCATAGAAGTTGAGAACAACAACTTCCAGCTGCAAGGTATTCTCCTTCGGCCGTGGATAAAGCAACAGAGGTTTGTTTCTTGCATTGCCATGAAACTAAGCTTTGTCCAAGGAATGTACAAACACCACTAGTGCTTTTTCTATCAACTTGACAACCTGCATAATCTGCATCACTATACCCAACAAGATCAAAAGCATTTGTGATAGGATAGAACAAACCAAGAGAAATGGTACCACTTAAATATCGAAATATTCTTTTAATAGCATTTAAGTGAGATTCTTTAGGGTTGGATTGAAACCTAGCACAAACACACACACTATACATGATGACAGGTCTAGAAGCAGTTAAATATAGTAAGCTACCAATCATACCTCGATACTTTTTAATATCAACAGCCTTACCATTTTCATCTACAAACAGCTTGCTGTTTTGAATCATAGGAGTTGATTTTGATTTAACATCTTCATAACCGAATCTCTTGAGTAGACTTTTTGTATATTTGGATTGATGTATAAAAATTCCATCCTTAGATTGCTTGATTTGAAGACCCAAGAAATAATTGAGCTCACCCATCATGCTCATTTCGAACTCACTATGCATACACTTGGAAAACCACTTACACATAGATTCATTAGTAGCTCCAAAAATAATATCATCCACATATATTTGTACAATAAGAATATCTTTACCATTTTGCTTAATAAATAAAGTGGGATCGATTTTACCTCGAATGAATCCATTTTTGAGAAGAAACTTACTAAGCCTTTTGTACCAAGCCCTAGGAGCCTGCTTTAAACCATAAAGAGCCTTTTTTAGCTTGAACACATAGTCTGGATACTGTTCATGTTCGAATCCAGGAGGCTGTTTTACATAAACTTCCTCTTCCAGCACGCCATTTAGAAATGCACTCTTCACGTCCATTTGATATAGCTTGATTTTCTTGAAACATGCATAGGCCAGAAGCATTCTTATTGATTCCAAACGAGCAACAGGAGCATAAGTTTGATCAAAGTCAATGCCTTCTTGTTGATTATATCCTTGAGCCACAAGCCTTGCTTTATTTCGAGTAACGGTGCCAAATTCATCAATTTTGTTCTTAAACACCCATCTTGTTCCAATAATTGAAGCATCTTCTGGTGGCTTGACAAGTTCCCAAACTTCACATCTTTCAAACTGATTTAATTCTTCTTGCATAGCCATTATCCAATTCTCATCTTCTAATGCTTCATTGATATTTTTGGGTTCTTCTTGAGCTAGGAAGGCTGCATGAGCACAATAATTTGCCTTCCCTCTTCTTGTAGTAATTCCATCAGTAATATCACCAATGACCAACTCTGGTGGATGATTCTTGACCGTTCTTGTTGCCCTTGGTAAAGAATGTTGAGCTATTTCTTCATGAGTTGTCTTTCTCATCTTTGATGGTGGTGGATGATCATCTCCATTATACAGAGGCAATTTTTCAGTAGACCTAGAACCTCTAGGACCTTCCAAAGTCATTTTTGCTATTTTTTAAATTGTATCTTCCATTTCAGCTTGCTGTTTTGAACTTCCAGCTTGCTGATTGTCAGTGTCTGCATCCTCTTTGGCTTGTTGACTTTCAGTGACACTTTTATCTTCCGCTTGCTGATTTGAACTTCCATCTTCATGTTTTTCACTTCCAGCTTGCTGATTTGCACTTCCAGCTTGCTGATTTGCACTTCTAGCTTGCTGATTTTCACTTCCAGCTTGCTGATTTGCACTTCCAGCTTGCTGGTTGACAGAGACTTGAGGTTGCATACCATCTCTTTCACCTGCAAATTCTTCCTCATCTCTTAGCAGATCATTGTTAGGTTCTTGAAAAGTAACATCAATAGATTCTTCAACAATATGCTTATTAACATTATAAACTCTATAAGCTCTACTTGTTAAAGAATAACCAAGAAATATGGCTTCATAGGATTTAGCATCGAATTTACCATCTTTACCAATTGTCTTGAGAACAAAACACTTAGAACCAAAAATCTTGAAGTAACTGATATTTGGCTTCTTGTTTCTCAATAATTGATATGGAGTTTTGTCCAACATTGGCCTGATTATAATTCGATTCAACAAATAGCATGATGTATTCACAGCTTCGGCCCAAAAGCTTCTCGATAGCTTGCTTTCTTGCAGTAGAGTCCTTGCTATTTCTTGAAGTGACCTATTCTTTCTTTCCACCACTCCATTTTGTTGTGGAGTCCTTGGAGCAGAAAATTCATGGGAGATTCCTCTTTGTTCACAATATGTAATAAATTTGTCATTGACAAATTCACCTCCTCTATCACTTCTTATACCTACAAGTCTTGTATCATGCTTGTTCTCAAGTAATTTAATCAGTTTCTCAAATTCATCAAAAGCACAATTTTTAGTACTAAGAAACAATACCCAAGTAAATCTAGAATAATCATCTACAATTACAAAACCATATTGTTTACCTCCAATACTTTTATAAGATTCTGGACCAAATAAATCTAAGTGTAGAAGCTCTAAGGGTTTAGAGGTAGATACCATTTTCTTAGATTTGTGAGTGCTTCGAATTTGTTTACCCAATTGGCATGCTGAACATACTTCAGCCTTAGAATATTTCAGTTTTGGTAGTCCTCTGACCAGATTCTTGCTTGATAGTTTATTAAGCAAGTCCATGTGTGCATGTCCCAACCTCCTATGCCATATATATGGATCATTGTCGATTGCTGCCAAACAGCATGCTGTTTCCTGCATTTCGAAGTCTAATACATATATATTTCCTTCCCTTCTAGCAACTAGGGGGATTTTGTTAGCACCAATAGTAATAACAGTTTTATCTATGCCAAACTTAACAAAATGTCCATCATCAAATAATTGAGTGACACTAAGTAAATTATATGAAAGACCTTTGACATATTGAACTTTATCAATCGAAATATTACTATTACCAATAGAACCAATACCAAGAATTCGAAGAGTCTTACTATTACCAATTGTAAATCTTCCACCTTTCTTCATGTTGAGACTTATGAACTGAGACTTGTCTCCACACATATGTCTAGTGCAACCGCTATCCAAAATCCATTGTTTCGACTTTATTTTGGCGGCAAGACATATCTACAAAACAAACAAACACCAACTTAATGTTTTGGTACCCATATAGGTTTGGGTCCAGATTGGTTAGTAGCAAGAATATATAATACATTTAAATCAGCTTTCTTGATCCACTTTTGGATCACTTTTGGTGACTGTTGGTATGCTGTTTGTCTTTTGTCAGGAGCATTCTGGCATGCTGTTTGTCGCCTGACTGGTCCATTCTGGTAAGCTGTTTTCCCTTTATCATTGATTTGAACTACACAATGTATTTCCAGATGGCCTTTTCCACCACACTTGTTGCATATCTTCCAAGGCATAGCATAATCATAGGGTATGCCATTTTTACCATCATATTTGAGTACACCAAGCTTCTTGTGTATGTCCATGCCAACTCCTTCTCTGACCAAAGGGACTTTTGCCTTCTTCATCATTGTCTTTAAGGTGTCTTCTCCTTGAACAAAAGTTTCCATCCCTTTCTCGAGATCCTTGACCTCTTTTTCCAGAAGAGAGATCAATTCAGCTTGCTGTTTGATGAGTTCAGCTTGCTGTTTTCGTTTCTCAGCAGTTTTTAAGGATTTGGCTTGACTTGATTCCTTGTGCTTGAGTGATTTTATACATTCATTTCTAGCCTCAATCTCTGACTTCAGATTTCTGAGTTCTTTCATGAGTGCTTCATTCCTTTGTAGAATTACTTTGTTAACTCCTTCTATTTGACTAAGTTTCTCTTTTAAGTCAGTGATAAGATCATCATGATTTGTTTCTGGATCCTTCTCAGCCATTAAATCAGAAATAATTTTCTTCAACTGATTATTCTTCTTTTCCAGCTTGCTGTTCTTATTTTTCAGTTCCATAAACTCAATCATGGATACATGGTTTGGTACCTGCATGGTTAGTTTTTCCAGCATAATATGAGAGGAATTTAAATCAGAATAGATTGAATTTACCTCACTTGTATCATCTTCTGAATCCGAATAATCACTATCCACAAAATCTTCTTTTATGGATCCTAGTTAGCTTTCTTCATCATTTAGACCTACAAGAGCCAAATTCACCATGTCTTCACTTGAGTCATCACTGGAGTCTGAATCATCATCACTCCAAGTCAGTAGAGCCTTTGCTTTTCTCTTGTCCTTGAAAGCAGCTTGCTGTTTAGACTTTAGCTTAAAATAGTCCTTCTTAAAATGGCCTGGCTTGCCACATTCGAAACAAGTTTGCTCCTTGGCTTTCTTTTTGGAGAAATCACCTCTTTCCCTTTTCATTCTATTTTTCTTTTCAATCAGCCTCTTGATCTTCTGTGAGATGAGTGCCATTTCTTCGTCAGATTCTTCATCAGATTCAAACAGCTTGCTGTTTGCAGATTCTGGCTTGCTGTTTGTAGAATGAAGAGCCAAATTCCTCATTTTAGCTAGAGGAACCCGAACACCTTCAACCTGACCTTTGCTTATCTTGCTTTCAAATTGTTCTAGCTCAGCAAACACAGCTAGGTGATCCATGGTGTCGATTGTTGATGATGATTCCAAAGCCGTGACCTTGGCTTCATAAATAAATGGTACCGCACTTAACACTTTCATGTTAATTTCATCTTGTGGAATATCTTTTCCAAGTCTTTTCAATGAATTTATGGTAACTTGGAATCTTGCTTGACCTTCTTTGATAGTTTCATCATCCTTGAGCTTGAAGTTTCCAAAATCATTCATTAGCTTGCTAAGCTTCACCTTCCTCAAGGTTTTTGATCCTTCATGATAGGTTTCCAAAGCATCCCACATTTCTTTTGCTGTCTTTAGGGAGGAGACTTTGTCATACTCAGCTTGATCTAGAGCATTCATTATGGAGTTTCTAGCTTCTCCATTAAAACCACATTTGATAATCTCATCCATGGTGAGATCATCAACATCTTTCGGTTGATTCTTTTCATCCAAGAATTGATAGTCTTCTTTCTTTTTACAACTCTTAACACCAGTGGCCTTTTGGATAAGAATGTTTCCATTCTACATTTCCACCAGTTGTAATTTTCTGAGCCAGTGAGGAGAGGAGCTCTATAATCGGCTTTTGCTTCAAGATAATGTTCTGCCATGATCGATACTTTCCTGTTACAGAATGGTTAGTATACCTCTCTCTGATACCAATTGAAAACAACACCTAGAGGGGGGGTGAATAGGTGTTTATGGCTAACAATGCTTATTTATGACCTGTTTTGAAAATAACTGAAAACAGCTTGCTGTTTGTAATAACACAGTTCACAAATAGCACGCTGTTTGTATCTAAAATGCAATGCAGAAAGAATATAAACAATAAGTACAAGAGACACACAATCTTTTAGCCAGGTTCGACCCCTAATCCCCTATGGTCTACGTCCTGGTCCCTTACCAAACTTGGTAAGAGAATATATTATTGATCAACTATAATCCAATTACAAGATACAACAATATATCTCCCTTAACCCTTGCTGCTTACAAATGGCTTGCTGTTTACCTGTGCAGAACTAACCCTCTAAGTACTACTTCCCAAGTATACTTCTCTAGTCTAGCTCGACTCACCCTAAAACCTGAAGCCAATCTTGTACAGCAACAAAACAATTACAACTTTGAACAATACAGATTTGAATAATACAATTTAACCTATGAACCCTCTGAAAATATATATATATGCGTATATGTAGGGTTTGAGAGGTTTGTAAGATTTTGCAATGAAGGCTTTGTGTTTGAATATATTGTTAGGTCGAATACACAATAAGCAATCAAATACTGTATGAGTAACTTAACAAGAACACACTGTTTAACAATTAAAAACTGTTTGGAATTAATAATTCCTCTCTCGGTGATGTAAATATCACAGAGAGCTGCTTAGGTTACAATCAATGAATTTCTCAATGTTCGACTACCCTTCTAGGGTTAACCTAACTGTATTTATAGAACATACAGCTTCGTACAATCAGTAACTAATTTTCCTATAATCAAGCTATACAATTGATATCAATCACGATTGCTCAAGTCTTCCAAGTCAACTCAATCTCTTTGACAGCTTTCCAATCTTCAAAGATATTGCTTCCATATTTATCTTGAATCAATCTTTAAACACTGTTGACTCTTCAGACAATACCGCTACAGAGTTTACCAGCCTCTGTTGCGCTTCCAGTCAGTGTTTAACTAAACTCTGACTGCTTCCAGCTAAACTCTGTTTTCTGACTTTAGCTTCCAAACACTGTTCTCATCAATCATTTCTAACAATCTCCCCCAACTTGTCCATTATCAAAATGTACAAGTTTACAGTAAATGATGATGTCAAAACAAATACAAAGTTTTACAGTGTTTAACATACAAACAGAGTTTAAGCTATTACTTAACAAATTCTACAGAAAATAAGAAAATTCTTACAGACTTTAATTTCTAATCTCTTGCAGATCAGGCATTGTTCTGAGATAGTCTATAAGCAACCTTCTTTCAGCATTTTCAAGCTCTATCTGCATAGCTTCTTTGATTTCTCTCAACTGAGGATCATTCTCATCAGTTTGATAGATAGCAGCTCTAAGATCGTAGAATTTGTTTCTTCTCATTTCATTTCCCAGCCTTATGTATTTCACTTCCTCAGATTTTACATTGAAATCCAGAACAGTAATTCCAAGATCTGTTTTCAGCTTTGTAGTTCCTTTCTCCATTTCTATCAGATTGCCATTCCAATCTCTGTATTTAGGAACATACTTGCTGTTGAATTTCATTTGTCTTCTTGCAAGGTTTTGAATCATTCTTTGTTGAAGCACATTTGCAACTGACTGACCTCTTTGATTTCTCACTCTGAAAATATATAGGACATATTCAAGTTCTTCAGCATACTTTAATTCGATATCCTTTTCAGAGACTTTAAATACTGTTCCATCAGCCATGAAATATAGCAAGAAATCCTTTTCTAGACTCTTCTGATATACAAGCTGTACTGACTCCAGTCTGTCTAAACTCTCTTGAGTGACACCTCGACCTGGAACAGACAGTGAAGAAGGATCTCTAGGACCAACATATTGCCTTTTATCTCTGTGTGAGCCTATGCCTTCTTTGTTGTATCCAACTTTACCAGATAAAGCTCTACCATCAATGAAATCCATTGGAATTGTAGCTTCTAGTCTTGAATCATGAGGAGCACCCCTCTTAAATGTTGATTTCAACTGAGAAGACAATAATGGCGTGGTCACAACTTGTGCAGCAACAGAGGTTGTGTTTTCATTCTTCTGTACAACATGTGTATCAACAGAGGTTGTAACTATACTTTTCAGCTTTTGCTTGGCTTCTGCATCTGTTGGTTTTCTGAATACTTGCATTCTTTGATCTGTACCAACAGGTTCTTTGATTTGAATGCCTTTAAGAACAGGCTTTGCAGCTTTAGCAACTTTCACATTCTTCTTTGCTTTTACAGACTTTAGAGCTTTCAGATGCTTTTCTTGTAAACTCTTCTCTTCAGCTTTAACATCTTCTAAAGTAACTCCTTCTGCATTCTCTTCCATAAAAAGCTTAACAGCTAACTCCTCATCAGTCTTTGGGTTTGATGTTAATTCCAAACTCTTGGTCTTTGAAGTACCTTGAGTTTCAGTGTTTATTCCAACAGACTGTGATTCAAAAGATTTGCCAGATCTCAGAGTTTGCTTTTCAGAGTTTAAGACCTTGCTCTTATCACTTGCCCCTCCATCTCCAGCATCATCCTTTTTAGTCAGAGTTTGAGAAACTTTGCATTTTGACTTAGCAACTCTCTCCCCCTTTTTGACATCATCAGGAATAAGGATTGATGTAATGAGCTCCAAAGAATTAGCAATGGAATCAACCTTAGCAAATAAAGCAGTCTGATTTTCTTCAACTTTTCCTAGCCTGGCAAAGAGAGTGTCTTGAACTTTAGACAGCTGAACAGCTTTTATTTTAGACTCTCTATCCATCTTCAATTCTCTTGACTGAATCTCAGTCTTCAAGGAAGCAATTTCTTGTTTAGTTTCAGCAAAATTTCCTTCCAGAGTCTTGACTTGCACCACAGTTGCCTTTAAACAGGATAAGATCTCTGGATTTGAAATTTGCTTTGCAGTTTGCTTAACAAACTCAGATGCTCTTCCTTTTGGAAAAATGCAGTCTTGTTTATACCAATTTTCAGCAGATTTAGCAAGATGCTCTACTTCAACTGCATGAGATGGACAAGGCTGATCAAAAGGTGTATGTTTATTATCTGTCTGTGCAGGTGCACTCACAAAAGAGTCAGAGTTTGCACTACTAGCAGATTCATCTTCAGCACTTGCATCCTTAGATTGATCATCTTTTAAAGAGCCACTGTGCTGAGCAGTGTGAACCACAGTTTCTTCAACAACTTCTGCAACCTTTTCATCAGTTTCCTCATGTTGCACAGGCTCTGCAACAGAGTTTGTCTTTGTAGCTTCAACAGGCATGGATTCAGAAATTATCTTTGTTGCTTGATCAACTTCATCACCTTTGTCTTGAATTTGAGAAGATACCAGCTCTGTGGGTGATGCTTCAGTATGAACAATAGGTGAGATAGGATCAGAGAATGGTTCAAAGGAGTCAAAAATATTATCCATTGGTGAAAGACCATCTCTGTTATCCTCTTCTACAGGCATTTTATCCTCTGTAGGCATTTGAACATTAACATTATCCTTTGCAGGCATTTCAACCTCTGCAGGTATAGCAACATTGTCAGTGATAATATCCTCTGCAGGCATTTCAACCTCTGCAGGTATTTCAACTTTCACTGTAATCTCAACAGTAGGTGTTTGCTGTGAAACCACCTCTGGAGCTTCAACAACATTCTCTTCATCTGAATCAGAAAGAATTAATCTCCTTTTCTTGATTGGAGGCACCACATTCTCCTCTTCATCTTCACTTGAGCTCTCTCTTGGTGGTGAAAGTGAAGGTCTGTTTGCTTTCTGTTTCTTCCTTCTTGTATAAACAGCTCCAGGTATTGTTTGTTTAGCCTTTGAGTGTTTAGTGTTTTGGGCAGTGTGTTTCTTTCTTTTTGGCTTGGTTTTGGGTTGTTCAGTAGGTGCTGGCTCAGAGTGTAAGGTGTCAGTGTTTAAGGTTTCAGTGTTTAATGGTTCAGTGTTTGATGGTTCAGTGTTTGAGGGTGGAGAGTTTATTGGTGGAGAGTTTAAGGTTTCTGGTTGTGGTTGATGAGATGTAGTAGGTACAGTGGGTGTGGGTGTTGTAGGTGTTGGTTCAGGCATTTGTAGTGGTGATTGAGGGTCTTGTGGTTGGTTTACATAGTTTTGTAAGGCTAAAGGCATAAACATCTCAGGTATTTGCTGTTTAGTGACATCTTTGTTTGTCAAATCAGAAAACATTCTCTTAGTAACTTGAAAAGGCTGAATCACATCAGCTTCATCAATTGGAATGTTAGGCACACAGGCAGTAAATGTAGAGACCATTCCTAGTTCATTGACCAGTCTTGTAAATGTAGCTTCACTCAATGGCTTGGTGAAGATATCTGCAAGTTGTTGTTCTGTAGACACAAAGTGAAGCTCAATGTTGCCTTCTTCTACATGCTCTCTGATGAAGTGATACCTTATGCTGATGTGCTTTGTCATTGAATGTTGCACTGGATTACCTGTCATTGCAATAGCACTTTGATTATCACAGTAAATAGGTATCTTGGTATACCTTAATCCATAATCCAGCAGTTGATTCTTCATCCATAAAATCTGTGCACAGCAGCTACCAGCAGCAATATACTCTGCTTCAGCTGTAGATGTAGATATTGACTTCTGTTTCTTGCTGTACCAGGAAACAAGTCTGTCACCCAGAAATTGACAACTTCCACTGGTGCTTTTTCTGTCTATCTTACATCCAGCAAAGTCTGCATCAGAGTAACCAAGAAGTTTAAACTCTGATTCTCTTGGATACCACAGCCCCAAAGTTATAGTGCCCTTCAGATACTTGAATATCCTCTTTACTGCTGTTAAATGTGGTTCTCTTGGATCTGCCTGGAACCTTGCACACAAACAAGTTGCATACATGATATCAGGTCTGCTAGCTGTCAAATAGAGTAAAGAACCAATCATTCCTCTGTAACTTGTCATATCTACTGATGACCCTGCATCTTTGTCCAATTTTGTTGCAGTTGCCATGGGAGTTGTTGCAGATGAACAATCAAGCATACCAAATTTCTTGAGAAGGTTTCTGGTATATTTTGCTTGATTTATAAAAATTCCATCATCTGTTTGCTTCACCTGTAGGCCTAGAAAATAACTAAGCTCTCCCATCATACTCATTTGATATCTTGACTGCATGAGTTTGGCAAACTTCTTGCAGAGTTTATCATTAGTAGACCCAAAAATAATGTCATCCACATATATCTGAACTAAAAGCAAGTCACTACCATTTTGGAAGTAAAACAGAGTTTTGTCAATAGTACCTCTGTGAAATCCACTTTCTAGTAGAAATTTGGCAAGGGTTTCATACCATGCCCTTGGTGCCTGCTTAAGTCCATAGAGTGCCTTGTCTAACCTGTAGACATAATCTGGATATTTTGGATCTACAAACCCTGGTGGTTGTTCCACAAACACTTCTTCTTCAAGTTTTCCATTCAAAAATGCACTTTTTACATCCATCTGAAACACTTTGAATTTCATATGAGAGGCATATGCTAGAAAAATTCTGATTGCCTCCAATCTAGCCACTGGAGCAAATGTTTCATCATAGTCTATTCCTTCCTGTTGTGAGTAGCCTTTTGCAACCAGTCTTGCCTTGTTCCTTGTGATAACACCTTCACTGTCAGTTTTATTCCTGAAAACCCATTTAGTACCAACAATTGATCTGTTCTTGGGCCTTGGTACAAGTGTCCACACTTCATTTCTTTTAAATTCATTTAGCTCTTCTGGCATTGCTGTTATCCAGTCAGCATCTTTAAGAGCTTCTTCCACTTTCTTTGGCTCAGATTGTGACAAGAATGCATGAAACAGACATTCATTTGTTGTTGCACTTCTTGTCCTTACTTTTGCATCTGGATCACCAATAATCAAATCAGGTGTGTGAGATTTAGTCCATTTTCTTGCAGAAGGCAGATTGCTTCTGTCATCATGTGATCCTCCCCCTTGATCCATGCTCTCCTGATTTTCTTGGTGTCTTTCCTCATTTTCTGATGCTCCCCCTGAATGTGACTTCTCAGAATTATCAACAGAGTTTGATTCAGAATCATCAACTGAGTCACTTTCAGTGTTTGCATCATCTCTTCATCATCTTCAGAATCAGATGATCCATCAGTGTTTGAGTCAACATCAGTGTTTGATGACTCATTCTCTGAATGTATGACTAAGGCTTTCCCTTTTGCCTTTCTCCTTGATGCCTCCTTCTTTGATGGTTTCTCCTCAACCTTAAGTGCAACAGACTTTGACTTTCTACTTGATCTTTTATTTCTTTTCTCCAATTCCAATTCATGGGTTTTGAGCAGTCCATAAATTTCATCAATCTCTGTTTCACCAAGTTCATAGTTATCTCTTATAGTGGTTGTTTTCACATCCCACTTTTCAGGTAGAGAAAGAAGAAACTTGAGATTTGAGTCTTCTAAATCATACTCTTTGTTAACCAATGACAAATCATTGAGCAGTTTACAGAATCTGTCAAATGTTTCTGTCATGGTTTCTTCAGACTTTGCCTCAAAGTGCTCATACTCCTGAGTGAGTATGTTTCTTCTGTTTTTCTTGATTGCAGGAGTTCCTTAACACCTAACCTCAAGTGCATCCCATATTTCCTTTGCAGTGGTGCAGTTAATCACTTTATTAGACATAACATTGTCTAATGCACTGTGAAGTAAATGTCTTACTTTTGCATCCTTTGCAATAGATGAAAGATCCTCAGCAGTTAGATCTTTCTTTTCCTTTGGAATGACCTTTGATTCCTCACCAGCAGCAGCAGCAGATAATTTTGTTGGTTTGTGAGGTCCTTCATATATTCTATCAAGGTATTCTGGATCTGTAGCCTCCAGAAACATGGTCATTTTCACCTTCCAAATTGCATACTCTGATGGCCTAAGTATAGGAACCCTTATTGTCTCATACCTACTAACAGTAGTAGGGGCTTTCTCAGATGGTGGAGGTATCTCTGCCATTGATTACTCTTGTGTTTGGATCTTTAACTGTAATAAAGTAACAGATTAGGCTCTGATACCACTTGTTAGGTCGAATACACAATAAGCAATCAAATACTGTATGAGTAACTTAACAAGAACACACTGTTTAACAATTAAAAACTGTTTGGAATTAATAATTCCTCTCTCGGTGATGTAAATATCACAGAGAGCTGCTTAGGTTACAATCAATGAATTTCTCAATGTTCGACTACCCTTCTAGGGTTAACCTAACTGTATTTATAGAACATACAGCTTCGTACAATCAGTAACTAATTTTCCTATAATCAAGCTATACAATTGATATCAATCACGATTGCTCAAGTCTTCCATGTCAACTCAATCTCTTTGACAGCTTTCCAATCTTCAAAGATATTGCTTCCATATTTATCTTGAATCAATCTTTAAACACTGTTGACTCTTCAGACAATACCGCTACAGAGTTTACCAGCCTCTGTTGCGCTTCCAGTCAGTGTTTAACTAAACTCTGACTGCTTCCAGCTAAACTCTGTTTTCTGACTTTAGCTTCCAAACACTGTTCTCATCAATCATTTCTAACATATATCTTCTTGTTTTCTGCTCGTGTATTGATATTAAGAACTGAACATTAACATCTCTTTTATAGGTAAACAAGAGTATTTGAAAGAAGGCTTTGAAATGGCTCCAACGGGAGGAATATCAAAAGGTTAAATATGAGATTAGATTTGCTTTGATTCTCAAGAACGTGGGAGGGGCTGGTAATTCAACTGATGAAGAAGAAGATATGTTGAGCGTGCAAGGAGAAAGAATATTTGATATCAAGAGAGACAAGAGCATGTGATTGGAATAAAAAAGTCAAAAGTGTCATGCTTCTTTTCTTATAATCAAAGTAGAGAATATATTGTTCCCCAATGAGTTGAATTATGATCTGGTGGGTTAGGATAATTAATAAATAATCAGAGGGCCCTTACAAATATTCCTAACAATGTTCCCACTTGATGCTCTTTAAATTTCCGAATGATTCTTTAATTCTGCCAGTCACAATCAGCTTGCTGTTTGAGAAAATGGCTTGCTGTTACTGAAACTGGCTTGCTGAATGTCCATGCACTTGGCATGCTGTTTGATTCTGAACATAAGCACTGCATACGACCTATGGTTTGCTGTTTGTATCAACTGATTATACAATCAGTAAACTATTTATATTCTGCAAAACCAAGTTAGTATACATATAGAAAGCATGATGTTTTATATCTATTAATAAGTTTGTTATCATCAAAACTTAGGAGTTTCAGCATGACCATTGGCATTAGACACATCTGTTGGAAAAGATGTGTTTATTAGCATTAGACATTACTCTTATACTGAGATGTGTCTATTGGCAGAATACCGAGATGTGTCTATTGGCAAAAGACACATCTGTTGACATCTATATATAGGTGTTGCATTGATCATTTTCAGGACCGGTTCATTTTTGGAAATACACAACAAAAACACATTCTCTTTTCTTGCAGAATTTCTGACTTTATCCGATTGAATTATTTGGGTGAACCACAAATAACTTCAATCTGAAAGTGTTCACATGACTTCAGAAAAATCCAAGTTATTATCACCCTATTCCTCAACAGGGACCGCCCGAAGCCATGCAGAGGTATGATCTCTCTGCTGCGATTTTCACAAGACTAATTGTCGAGGAGATAAAGAAAAGGTGAATTCTGCAGATGCAGTTACCTTTATAATTATTTATATTTTTGTTATATCACGTCAACTGTCAACTGGTATATCCATTACGTAAATCATGTCCGTTTTTCTATGCTACAATGCACGTTTCTTGTGATTCTTTATAATCATTAACGAAACCTTTTTTTATTTTACTTTTTCCCTTTGTTTTCAGATTTTTTTTATTCATGATTGTCTACTCTGTTAGTTTTATGAACTAAAATTGTGATGGGCAAAATTGTATTATGATTTAATACGTTATTATTAAGGGAATTCAGAAAAAATACTAACTTTTTTAATTTGTTTTGCAAAAATACCATTTCTTCAACTTCATTGCAAATATACTACTTAATTGTTTTATACTATTATGTACTTATATTTATTTATTTTATTTTATATTATAATATTGATTCGGCTATGTTGACTGTGTGGTGACGTGGCAGTGGGTCCCACACTACTTTCTGGACTATGCTGGCATGGCATGTGGGTCCCACCCTGCTAGCGTGGCATGCTGACGTGACAGTTGGGTCCCACCCTGCTGACGTGACAGTTGACGTGGCAAGTGGGCCCCGCTCCTTGCTGGCATAGCATGCTGGCGTGGTAGTTGGGTCCCACCCCTGCTAACGTGGCAAGTGACGTGGCATGCTGATGTGGCAGTGGGTCCCCATTCTGACATGGCAGTTGACCGGTCAGGTGGTTTGATTGCTGACGTGGCAGTGGGTCTCGCAGGGGTAATTTTTTTTTTTTAAAAAGGTATTTTTGCAATTAAAATGGTAAATTTACAAATAGTTATTCTTAACAAAAGTAAAATTGCAAAAAATTACTTTTTCAATATATTTATAAAAAAAGCTCTTATTAAGGGAATTCCTTATTCCTTATTTTTGTTCAGTTTAAGACGTGCTACTATCATAATTGTACAATAATTAATAATTTTTTAATTTTTTAATTTTGAAATCTCATTGTTTGAGAATATGGTGGCTCAATTATTTGCTCTACTGTGTGAGTGGTGATCTATTATTTATGCTTTTTGGCATTTGAATTTTAAATAAGAAAACGTAATATTTAACTTTTTAAATGCTATACTATATTAATTTATTTCACCTTTTTGAAGGAAAGTATTCAATGATATTAAGTTGTGTAATTTGAATAAACTAGCTTCGTAGCCCGTGCAAGGCACGGGCATGCTCTAGATTATAAATATTTATGTATTATGCGTAATCACGTAGGATTGAATTGTTGATATCTTCAATTGTTCATATCTTCGCAACAATTGTTATGAGTAAATAGAATTTATGCAATACCCGATCGTGACATGCAAATTATAATTCTGGTTAAATTAAATCTATTTTATATTTTACGCTATGTTTTGTTTTGTTCAAAAAAACTTGAACGATATGTAATAAATTGGTCAATGATAAAATCAAAACCGTACTTCGAAATATAAATATATAGAGTTAACATGGATGGATACAGAGATACATACAAATATTAATTACATAATAATATATACATATTAGTCCATATCAGTTATTATTATGTAATAAATATGTTGGTGTTGCAATACCCCCGGAAATATAACATAGATATAATTAGTAGGGGTAAATATGACTTTTTATATGAATAAATTTGCTCATGGAACCACCCATTTATATGTGTGTGTGTGTGTGTGTGTTATATTGTTTTGTGCGTTTACGTATTAAAGATGTGATTGAAGAGTTTTATGATAGTTAATGTTAATACAAGTTTCTATTATACTTATATACGGATGAAGGTTCTTTTTTGTATTGGGATATTTTTTATAATATTTAATTCGTAAATAATTACAATAGATCTAAAATGATTAATAAGATATGGTATATGTTAGTGATTAGTGAATATTATAGTAATTATAACATATCCACATAAATTTATATATGTATTTATGTTTGTACAAGTGTATGTATAAATATGAATATTAATTATACAGTAATTAATATATTACATATAATGAAATATTAATAGATTATACAACAAAAATGTATGTATGTATGTATGTATGTATATATGTATGCTATATAGTATGTATGTATATATGTATATAATATTATTGTATATGTATGTATGTATGTTTGTTTAAATATGCATATTAATTATACAATAATTAATAGATTACAAATAATGAAATATTAATAGATTATACAACATAAATGTATGTATATATTATATGTATGTATGTATGCATGTATGTATGTACGTATGCATGTATAATTAATAGTTATGTTGTATGTATATATGTATGTATGTATGTATGTGTGTATGTATGTATGTATGTATGTATGCATGTATGCATGTATGCATGCATGTATGTATGTTATATAGTATGTATGTATGTATGTATGTATATAATATTATAGTATATTATTATGTATCCACATAAATTTAAATATGTATGTATTTATGTTTGTACATGTGTATGTATATATAAATATGCATATTAATTATACAACAATTAATATATTACAAATAATGAAATATTAATAGATTGTACAACATAAATGTATGTATGTATGTATGTATGTATGTATATAGTACGTATGCACGTATAATTAATAATTATGTATGTATGTATGTATGTATGTATGTATGTATGCATGTATGTATGTGTGTATGTGTGTATGTATATATGCATGTATAATTATTTATGTATGTGTATGTATAATTAATAATTATGTATGTAATGTATGTATGTATGTATGTATGTATGTATGTGTGTGTGTATGCATGTATAATTATTTATGTATCTGTATGTATAATTAATAATTATGTATGTATGTATGTATGTGTTTATGTATGTATAATTATTGGGATTATACATTATACAAATATTTATGTATGTAGCTAATGATGTTTAATATAGACCCAAATGTTAAGATAAATCAATTGGTTATGGTAGTGAAATTAGTTCCCAAGGTCATGGGTTCGAATCCTCTATATAACAATATTTTTACAAATAATTGGAATTAGATTCGGAGTGAGGTTCGGAGGAACCGAGCCTAGGAATTAATTTGCTCAGGGAAACCCCTGTTGGTGTATTAGATATATAATAGATTTACGTTAATTGAAGTGACAATTGGATCAATACACTGCTGCACCATGTTATCAACTTTTTATGAATGTCATTTTCGGTCTATCTGACATTTGACATATAAAGAGATCTAAAAAAATGTGGAAATTGACCCCTCTTAGGATTAGGGAGAGCTAGGTTTTTGGATAAAATTGCAGTTAAAGTGAAATATTTTCGATTTTAAAAATGAAAAGGCAATTAAATCGTGGGTTCGATTTTGGTCTCAAAAATTCCAGTTTAACTTTTATTGATTCGATTTTAGTAGCAAAACTAAATAATTAACAAAAAAAGGGAAAAAAATACTATAATTAAAAAATAATTTTATCTAAGTTTACAGAACTCAAAAAATAGTTAACGTCCAAATTCAAAACATAAATTATTCGAAGACCAAATGAGTGATTTCACAGAAATGTGAAAACTCAATGAAAAATATAAGTATATAACCAATGATAAACTACTACGCAAGAAAAATATGACCAATGGTTGCATCAGGCTAGCTATGAAGAGTTGCATCCAGACACATAAGACTACACATATACAATCGTTGCTTTTCATACTCATATCTATACGACAGGATAGCATTGGCAAATTACCATGAAATGATCCAAGTACTGACCAGTACCATCAAATTTCTCTGCTGCGCCGCCTGCGTTTTCTACATTTCTTTTCTTTTTGATAGATTGATAGATAGTGCATAGATCACAATAGGGGTAAATATTGGGGTCAAATATCCAATAATTGAATAAATATATCCGAAATAATCCGATTCAGTATTCAAATTGATAAAATAAAATCCGTTATATTAAAAGAATTATTTAAATTACAAAATTTTGGTTTTTTATTTAAATTTTCAAATTATCCGAAATATTCACATGAAAGATCACCATCTAAATTGATAACATTTATAAATGATGATCATCATTTTATCCTAAATATAACCTATTCATAAATATTAACCTTTTCGGTTCAATATCCGATCGTTATATTGATAAAATGTATTCACATTTTAAATTTTTTGAAGATGATCTAATAGTATGACGTTCAAGGAGCACGTATGATCGTCCTTTTGTATCAAGATTCTTTGTCTAGTCCAATAAATTTTCCTAGTATAAATGTGGAAATTGACCCCTCTTAGGATTAGGGAGAGCTAGGTTTTTGGATAAAATTGCAGTTGAAGTGAAATATTTTCGATTTTAAAAATGAAAAGGCAATTAAATCGTGGGTTCGATTTTGGTGTCAAAAATTCCAGTTTAGCTTTTATTGATTCGATTTTAGTAGCAAAACTAAACAATTAACAAAAAAAGGGAAAAAAATACTATAATTAAAAAATAATTTTATCTAAGTTTACAGAACTCAAAAAATAGTTAACGTCCAAATTCAAAACATAAATTATTCGAAGACCAAATGAGTGATTTCACAGAAATGTGAAAACTCAATGAAAAATATAAGTATATAACCAATGATAAACTACTACGCAAGAAAAATATGACCAATGGTTGCATCAGGCTAGCTATGAAGAGTTGCATCCAGACACATAAGACTACACATATACAATCGTTGCTTTTCATACTCTTATCTATACGACAGGATAGCATTGGCAAATTACCATGAAATGATCCAAGTACTGACCAGTCCCACCAAATTTCTCTGCTGCGCCGCCTGCGTTTTCTACATTTCTTTTCTTTTTGATAGATTGATAGATAGTGCATAGATCACATTAGGGGTAGATATTGGGGTCAAATATCCAATAATTGAATAAATATATCCGAAATAATCCGATTCAGTATTCAAATTGATAAAATAAAATCCGTTATATTAAAAGAATTATTTAAATTACAAAATTTTGATTTTTTATTTTAATTTTCAAATTATCCGAAATATTCACATGAAAGATCACCATCTAAATTGATAACATTTATAAATGATGATCATCATTTTATCCTAAATATAACCTATTCATAAATATTAACCTTTTCGGTTCAATATCCGATCGTTATATTGATAAAATGTATTCACATTTTAAAGTTTTTGAAGATGATCTAATAGTATGACGTTCAAAGAGCACGTATGATCGTCCTTTTGTATCAAGATTCTTTGTCTAGTCCAATAAATTTTCCTAGTATAAATGTGGAAATTGACCCCTCTTAGGATTAGGGAGAGCTAGGTTTTTGGATAAAATTGCAGTTGAAGTGAAATATTTTCGATTTTAAAAATGAAAAGGCAATTAAATCGTGGGTTCGATTTTGGTGTCAAAAATTCCAGTTTAGCTTTTATTGATTCGATTTTAGTAGCAAAACTAAACAATTAACAAAAAAAGGGAAAAAAATTACTATAATTAAAAAATAATTTTATCTAAGTTTACAGAACTCAAAAAATAGTTAACGTCCAAATTCAAAACATAAATTATTCGAAGACCAAATGAGTGATTTCACAGAAATGTGAAAACTCAATGAAAAATATAAGTATATAACCAATGATAAACTACTACGCAAGAAAAATATGACCAATGGTTGCATCAGGCTAGCTATGAAGAGTTGCATCCAGACACATAAGACTACACATATACAATCGTTGCTTTTCATACTCTTATCTATACGACAGGATAGCATTGGCAAATTACCATGAAATGATCCAAGTACTGACCAGTCCCACCAAATTTCTCTGCTGCGCCGCCTGCGTTTTCTACATTTCTTTTCTTTTTGATAGATTGATAGATAGTGCATAGATCACATTAGGGGTAAATATTGGGGTCAAATATCCAATAATTGAATAAATATATCCGAAATAATCCTATTCAGTATTCAAATTGATAAAATAAAATCCGTTATATTAAAAGAATTATTTAAATTACAAAATTTTGGTTTTTTATTTAAATTTTCAAATTATCCGAAATATTCACATGAAAGATCACCATCTAAATTGATAACATTTATAAATGATGATCATCATTTTATCCTAAATATAACCTATTCATAAATATTAACCTTTTCGGTTCAATATCCGATCGTTATATTGATAAAATGTATTCACATTTTAAAGTTTTTGAAGATGATCTAATAGTATGACGTTCAAGGAGCACGTGTGATCGTCCTTTTGTATCAAGATTCTTTGTCTAGTCCAATAAATTTTCCTTGTATAAATGTGGAAATTGACCCCTCTTAGGATTAGGGAGAGCTAGGTTTTTGGATAAAATTGCAGTTGAAGTGAAATATTTTCGATTTTAAAATGAAAAGGCAATTAAATCGTGGGTTCGATTTTGGTGTCAAAAATTCCAGTTTAACTTTTATTGATTCGATTTTAGTAGCAAAACTAAATAATTAACAAAAAAAGGAAAAAATACTATAATTAAAAAATAATTTTATCTAAGTTTACAGAACTCAAAAAAATAGTTAACGTCCAAATTCAAAACATAAATTATTCAAAGACCAAATGAGTGATTTCACAGAAATGTGAAAACTCAATGAAAAATATAAGTATATAACCAATGATAAACTACTACGCAAGAAACATATGACCAATGGTTGCATCAGGCTAGCTATGAAGAGTTGCATCCAGACACATAAGACTACACATATACAATCGTTGCTTTTCATACTCATATCAATACGACAGGATAGCATTGGCAAATTACCATGAAATGATCCAAGTACTGACCAGTCCCACCAAATTTCTCTGCTGCGCCGCCTGCGTTTTCTACATTTCATTTCTTTTTGATAGATTGATAGATAGTGCATAGATCACATTAGGGGTAAATATTGGGGTCAAATATCCAATAATTGAATAAATATATCCGAAATAATCCGATTCAGTATTCAAATTGATAAAATAAAATCCGTTATATTAAAAGAATTATTTAAATTACAAAATTTCGGTTTTTTTATTTAAATTTTCAAATTATCTGAAATATTCACATGAAAGATCACCATCTAAATTGATAACATTTATAAATGATGATCATCATTTTATCCTAAATATAACCTATTCATAAATATTAACCTTTTCGGTTCAATATCCGATCGTTATATTGATAAAATGTATTCACATTTTAAAGTTTTTGAAGATGATCTAATAGTATGACGTTCAAGGAGCACGTGTGATCGTCCTTTTGTGTCAAGATTCTTTGTCTAGTCCAATAAATTTTCCTAGTATAAATGTGGAAATTGACCCCTCTTAGGATTAGGGAGAGCTAGGTTTTTGGATAAAATTGCAGTTGAAGTGAAATATTTTCTATTTTAAAAATGAAAAGGCAATTAAATTGTGGGTTCGATTTTGGTGTCAAAAATTCAAGTTTAACTTTTATTGATTCGATTTTAGTAGCAAAACTAAATAATTAACAAAAAAAGGAAAAAAATACTATAATTAAAAAATAATTTTATCTAAGTTTACAGAACTCAAAAAATAGTTAACGTCCAAATTCAAAACATAAATTATTCGAAGACCAAATGAGTGATTTGACAGAAATGTGAAAACTCAATGAAAAATATAAGTATATAACCAATGATAAACTACTACGCAAGAAAAATATGACCAATGGTTGCATCAGGCTAGCTATGAAGAGTTGCATCCAGACACATAAGACTACACATATACAATCGTTGCTTTTCATACTCATATCTATACGACAGGATAGCATTGGCAAATTACCATGAAATGATCCAAGTACTGACCAGTACCATCAAATTTCTCTGCTGCGCCGCCTGCGTTTTCTACATTTCTTTTCTTTTTGATAGATTGATAGATAGTGCATAGATCACAATAGGGGTAAATATTGGGGTCAAATATCCAATAATTGAATAAATATATCCGAAATAATCCGATTTAGTATTCAAATTGATAAAATAAAATCCGTTATATTAAAAGAATTATTTAAATTACAAAATTTCGGTTTTTTTATTTAAATTTTCAAATTATCCGAAATATTCACATGAAAGATCACCATCTAAATTGATAACATTTGTAAATGATGATCATCATTTTATCCTAAATATAACCTATTCATAAATATTAACCTTTTCGGTTCAATATCCGATCGTTATATTGATAAAATGTATTCACATTTTAAAGTTTTTGAAGATGATCTAATAGTATGACGTTCAAGGAGCACGTGTGATCGTCCTTTTGTATCAAGATTCTTTGTCTAGTCCAATAAATTTTCCTAGTATAAATGTGGAAATTGACCCCTCTTAGGATTAGGGAGAGCTAGGTTTTTGGATAAAATTGTAGTTGAAGTGAAATATTTTCGATTTTAAAATGAAAAGGAAATTAAATCGTGGGTTCGATTTTGGTGTCAAAAATTCCAGTTTAACTTTTATTGATTCGATTTTAGTAGCAAAACTAAATAATTAACAAAAAAAGGAAAAAATACTATAATTAAAAAATAATTTTATCTAAGTTTACAGAACTCAAAAAATAGTTAACGTCCAAATTCAAAACATAAATTATTCAAAGACCAAATGAGTGATTTCACAGAAATGTGAAAACGCAATGAAAAATATAAGTATATAACCAATGATAAACTACTACGCAAGAAAAATATGACCAATGGTTGCATCAGGCTAGCTATGAAGAGTTGCATCCAGACACATAAGACTACACATATACAATCGTTGCTTTTCATACTCATATCTATACGACAGGATAGCATTGGCAAATTACCATGAAATGATCCAAGTACTGACCAGTCCCACCAAATTTCTCTGCTGCGCCGCCTGCGTTTTCTACATTTCTTTTCTTTTTGATAGATTGATAGATAGTGCATAGATCACATTAGGGGTAAATATTGGGGTCAAATATCCAATAATTGAATAAATATATCGGAAATAATCCGATTCAGTATTCAAATTGATAAAATAAAATCCGTTATATTAAAAGAATTATTTAAATTACAAAATTTCGGTTTTTTATTTAAATTTTCAAATTATCCGAAATATTCACATGAAAGATCACCATCTAAATTGATAACATTTATAAATGATGATCATCATTTTATCCTAAATATAACCTATTCATAAATATTAACCTTTTCGGTTCAATATCCGATCGTTATATTGATAAAATGTATTCACATTTTAAAGTTTTTGAAGATGATCTAATAGTATGACGTTCAAGGAGCACGTGTGATCGTCCTTTTGTATCAAGATTCTTTGTCTAGTCCAATAAATTTTCCTAGTATAAATGTGGAAATTGACCCCTCTTAGGATTAGGGAGAGCTAGGTTTCTGGATAAAATTGCAGTTGAAGTGAAATATTTTCGATTTTAAAAATGAAAAGGCAAT
Source organism: Kitagawia praeruptora (assembly GCA_037693485.1). Classification (NCBI taxonomy): domain Eukaryota; kingdom Viridiplantae; phylum Streptophyta; class Magnoliopsida; order Apiales; family Apiaceae; genus Kitagawia; species Kitagawia praeruptora. The sequence continues at coordinate 159,480,833 of CM075344.1, read as the reverse complement.
TAAATCGTGGGTTCGATTTTGGTGTCAAAAATTCCAGTTTAACTTTTATTGATTCGATTTTAGTAGCAAAACTAAATAATTAACAAAAAAAGGAAAAAATACTATAATTAAAAAATAATTTTATCTAAGTTTACAGAACTCAAAAAATAGTTAACGTCCAAATTCAAAACATAAATTATTCAAAGACCAAATGAGTGATTTCACATAAATGTGAAAACTCAATGAAAAATATAAGTAATAACCAATGATAAACTACTACGCAAGAAAAAATATTACCAATGGTTGCATCAGGCTAGCTATGAAGAGTTGCATCCAGACACATAAGACTACACATATACAATCGTTGCTTTTCATACTCATATCTATACGACAGGATAGCATTGGCAAATTACCATGAAATGATCCAGGTACTGACCAGTCCCACCAAATTTCTCTGCTGCGCCGCCGGCGTTTTCTACATTTCTTTTCTTTTTGATAGATTGATAGATAGTGCATAGATCACATTAGGGGTAAATATTGGGGTCAAATATCCAATAATTGAATAAATATATCCGAAATAATCCGATTAAGTATTGTAACATATGTCAAGTCTGGGTTAATCATTGTTCCAGTGATATTTCTGGCAGATAAATTGTCCCTAAAAAAAAAAAAAAATTTGTACTATAAATGGTACTCCTACTAAAATGGACACACAATTTCTCCCACAACGACGCGTGGTCTGGTAGGCCACTACGTCTATTCACTATCTATTCACCATAATATAATTTAATTCCAATTTATTTTCACTTTTCTATCATAATTAGTTTTTTTTTTTTTTGCTAGTTGATATATACATTTACCTCCGGCCAGCTTACGCGCACCTCGAGGTATCCCGCTTATGTGCATGCGCTCAGCGGGAGTCGAACCTGGGACCTTGGAGTGGTAAGCTCCTAAAGTCCTGGCCTAACCAGCTGAGACACCGCTGCGGGACTATAATTAGTTATTAACTAGTTGACAAAGCCGCGCTTCGCGGCGACATTACAATTTTTTTTTAAAAGTTCAATACATATTTACGTTATATAATATTATCATATCTTAAATTTTTATAGTTACATATTCTATTCTAATGTACCGATTTCTTGTTAAACACGATTTTTTCGATTGAGTCACTATCGTTGAAACCGAAATCCAAACTTTAACATATATTATAAAGACTTATATAATAATTTTATCCACAAAAATCGAATCTAAAAATTTTAAAAAAAAATTATGACATCGGTATCAAATTCTAATAGTCAATACAATCTTTTCTAGTGAGTAGTCTTCCCGTTAAAACATATTTCGAGCCGTTCTTATTTGTAACCGAAATTCTAATTTCACTACATATTATTGATGGCACTTATCTTATGAAATAACTTTTTTTCTTAAAAATTAAAACATAAATTCCAATTTTTACGTTCTTTAAATTTTATAATATTTATGCAATTTCAAAAAATGAAAATAAATCTTATATTTTATGTATATTATAGATATTCCTATATTAATTTACAGCTTTCTCATGGAAATTTTTTCTTTTATATTAACACATAAATTTTTTTTAATGCAAAGACTTTTCATTACGGGAATAATATTAAATTTATGGACATTTTTTTCTCATGCAAGTATAATAAACTTGTATAAAAAAGTTAAATAAATGATTTCTAGGAAAAAACATATAAAGTTTTAAAACATCGTATATGACGTTTCCACTGTAATAACCCGAATTTTCAGAAAATGATTTTTATTATTATTTTAAGAATATTAATGTTTTTCCTAAAATGAGGAGGAAATTTTATTTTATTTTATTGTTCATTATCCAGTTCAAGGAATTTCAAAAGCGAATTATTTAATTATTGTCTGGTTCAGTGTAATTATGAACTATATTATGTGATTTTTGTTGGAAGGTGGAATGTATGTGAAGTTGTGTTTATATGTTTATATGATGATTTGTGTGAGCTGTGAAGGCTGATGTATTTTATTTATATTTTGAGGAGTTAAATATATTTAAATCATGCATTTTGATCCTCTGTTAATTTTATAAAATTATCGGAGAAATTAAAAATCATGAAATCTTTTGTAATATTATCTTTATAATATTATTTAGTTTTTAAAATGGTTGGGTGAATTAATTTGGATGTTTCGGTATTTTAAAATGATTTTAAGAGTTTTATTGTATTTAAAGTATCAAAACTTTGAAAATTCATATTTAATTCATTTTTGATCCGAAAAATATTTCGAAAATATGTACGTGCTTGTAATTTTATATTCTTGATTTTAAAAATGAAAAGTTTAATTTTCCAAAAATTTTATTTAATTTCAATTTATAAAAGATGTTTATTAGTTTTGTAAGCGAATAAGTAGTGTTTTAATTGGGCCCGAGGAGTATTGTTAGTAGTTAATAAGAGGGAATTGGGCCAAGCCCAATTAGAGAGAAAAACAGACGCAGCCGAGAGAAACAGAGGTCGGGGAGAGAGAAGTGAAATTGGGGGAAAAATTAGGGTTCTAAGAATTGGAATTTGGGGGAATTGAATTGGGGGATATATATATATATATATATAGATACATACGCGTGTGTGTGTAAGTGGTGTATATGTGCGTGAGTGTGTGCAGCGCGGGGTGTGGTGAAAGACCACCGTGGTCAGCGGTGGTGGCGTGTCCGATGGGTGGTGGTCGCGGGGTGGCGGCGCAGCGTGAGATCGACGTGGAGGAGGTGGAGGACGGGGAAGAAGGCGTGGGTTGATGGTGTGATGTTGAGTGTGAAGGTGCTGGTGTATATATATGCATATGAAGTGTGTGTATATGTGCGTGTATATGTGTGTGCAAGAGGAAAGGGAGACTCCGGTGGCTTGATTTTCGGGTCGTTATCGAAAGGGTATAATTTCTATATTTTTAAATTATGTATTTAATTGTGGTATTTTAATTAGTTGATTGTAATTTTAATTAGTTGTGAAATTGCGAGTTTAATTATTAATTTTCGTGAATTAGTTCGGAGGGTTGATAATTATTAATTATGATTGATGGTATAAAGTACGAGATGATTGTATTAATTTTTGGTGATTTAATTCGAAAGAGGATAATTGTTAGTTGTTAAGTGCAAATTGTTAATTGCTAATTGTTAATTATTATAGCCGAATATTATATGTTAAGAATTATTTGAGTTGGCTAAGTATAGTTACCTTGTGCTAAATGATTATTAGTACTAATTGTTATATGTCGTATATTGTTGGAGTTATATGATGTACTAATTGTAAATAGTGATGTTGGCATTAATTGTGGAGTTTATACGAGTTGACTAAATGGTATAAATCAAGTCTTAGTATTTGTTGAATGTATAATCGTCAATTACTTGGTGTTGGTAAGTATGGGAATACGTGATACATGTTAAATGTTAGAATTTGATAATAATTAGAATTGTGCTAGGGGTTATGAGAAGATCACAAGTTTTTAAATGTCAATATTTAAAGGACTTGTGTAATTCTTTTCGACTAATCCCTAGGGCTTAAGAATATTCATGATTAGCTATCACGAGTATAATCAATATACTTAAGTGAAGTGATCATCGATATAGCGTAAGTAATAGTTAGTGCTAGGGGTTGTTTTCTAGGGCTTACGAACATCAATGATTGGTTGTCACGTGTATCATTAAAATGCGTGAGAAATACGATCATTGGTGTAGCGTAAGTAGTAGTGTTAATTATTATGTGCTAGGTGCCTCATGTCTGGGCGGGTACTTTTCATTATTTGTTTACTTTTACGTTGCTGCAATTGAGGCAGCTTTTATTTTATCAAAAGCAGGGTTATAAATTGTTTTGTTTGGCATGGAGGGGCTGAGCCCATAGTCCGATAAACGAATACTACATGCCGAAATTTTCTAAAAATCCCCTGCATTTTTAATTTATTTAACTTATTTGATTTCAATGGTTTAAAGGTATGATTGGGTGTTAACTGTTTATGTGTATATGTTAAGTGAAGTGGACTAAATGTGTTATGTGTATTAATTGGTATTTGAGTAGTCAGCTATAGGGATAACAACTATAGTACGACTTTAGGTGACTCAGTGGTAATTTTGAGTTGTGTCTACTCGAGATACGAGGTTGGACTGACGCGTACTCGTAACAATTACAGTATCATTAGGGCGTGATCAAGTGGAGCAACGTGTATCAAAAAGGAAGGATCGAGGCGTCTTGTAAAGTTCATGGAACTGCTTGGGCGAAACGCCAAGGATTTATTTGCGGTGTTCCGTTTGGTGCTAAGGACCAGAGGCAAGTTTATTTATACATACTCTATCGTTCAGAGTATATTTATTTTGAAATATATGAAATGTGTAGAATAAGACCTCAGTCCATATTTGCAAGATTTCTTCTATCTTTATCTTGATCAATTGTTTACTTTTAAGTAAAATGGTTTGACTGGAAATATATGTGATATGGAGAGAGTGATATACTATAAGGAGTAAAGTGATATGGGGAGGAGTGGTATCAGTTATTATATAAAGTTATTTTATAATATTACAGTTATGTGTAAATTGAGGATCTTTGAGTTCTAAACCCTGTCAGACGTTATTAATAAATATTTTGTTATATAAGGGGACAAGGGTTGATGTTTACAGATTTTCTTAAAAAGGGATTTCCATGTAAAGTATTTTAGTTGGTGTATTTTAAAGGTATTGATATATGAATGGAAAAGTGGAAGGGTTTATCTTGAGAGGTATATTTTCGAAAACCCGGGCAAAGATTTTAGAAAGAATTTCGCAATAATTAACCTAATGGCAACATCACAAATAAACTAGTGTTTATTTAATTATTAGATACCTCTCGAAGCATCTACTAATTAAATAAACCTTATTCGTCTAATTAAATTTATTTAATTAGATGAATATTATTTTTAAAATGTTTTCTTAAAATTGCTTTGTTCTGGAATAATAATAAAGATATTTCGATGGTTATAAATGAGACATTTTTGGTTAAAAATATTTGGAATGATATCGATAATTGTTACTTTAAGGGTTATTTAATTTAATGAATATTAATTATAATATTCATTTAAGAATGGATTATTAAATAGTTATTCTTTAGATATTTTAAGTGTTTAAGGATGATTAAATATTGTTAAAAGGTTATTTTAAGGAATATCATAATGAAATAAATGTATGTCTTGAATTGATATACCTGTATAAATGTTTTCATATGATTATAATACGGATATGAAAATGGAAAGGTGAAACAGAAATGTGAAATGTGTAAAGGTGAGATGGAAATGGAAATGAAAATGATAAATGTGAATGGAATAATGATTTGACAAAAATGGGGAATTGCAACAGTAAGCGTAAGAGGCTGTGTGGAAGTTGCACAGTCCAGCACTTAATATTTCATTTCGGCCCAAGAGTTGCCGAAGGAGGATGTAGTGGTAGACCTTCCTCCTGGGGGATGGTGGCAGACCTACCTCTGTTAGTAGTATTTTTATGTGTTCGTTCTCAGGGAAGGACTAAATTTAATACAAAGTTCAGGTTTCTTATCTCTTTTCGTCTAGAAGTGTGTGAGAAGAATTTTGGGTAATTAACCAAGAACTAATTATAAGTACTAAGAATTGATTTTAAACTGAGATTCAAATATATAGGAAAACAATCTAAGAACTGGGGTTCTTCACTTGGTCTCAATACATGCTCAATATTAATGTGATATCTGTGTTCCTACCTTGCTGAAAACAATTCTTCTAAAGTTATACTGCACCCTCCCAGGTTACAATATAGTGCCTACAGCTACACCCTAATTGTCACTCCCGTGATACAATCAAAGTATATCTATAAACTGTTAAGTGCCAAGAATTATATGTCTCACAATTCTCCTATTAATCTCCCGATCTAATATTCAAATTATGTCTGTTAAATCATGTACTAAGATTGCAACTTCTCTCCCAAGCTTATTACAATCCCTAGAATACAATCAAAGGTTCATGACTCCCCTAATTGTGTTAAGATCTCATTAACAGATCAGCAAAGCAGAAAATCACATAATCAAGCATGCATGAATACCAAGGAATACTACCCAATCCTCAGATTAGAGAATTAGTTACGCATATTTAATAAAGAAAACATAATAATAATGATAATTAATGAAAACATAATATTGAAGAAAGAATTGAAGATCGAAAAGTACCTTGATGTGATTAAAAGCTATCAATTGTTAGCTATGAATTGTTATCTATGAATTGTTATCTATGAATTGTTATCTATGAATTGTTCTAACTATGAATTGTTATGATTTACAATGGTAGGATGTGTTTAAATAGGCTCTACAAATCTTGCCTAGCAAGAAATTGCCTTCTATTACAATTAGGATTTAAAGAAGGTACCCAAAACTGCCCAGAATACAATTAGAATTAGAAAAAGGGCAAAACAGTAAATTCCCAGCCTTCTTTAATCAATATTACGTGCGCGACTTTATTCAGCTTATTTCTTGCACTTGTTTCCTATCCCAGGTTGTAGAAAATCTCTCAAGCTTCGCGTGGGCAGTAAGATCGCTGAAAACGGACTTCTAGAACTCCAGATATGGCCAAAACAGTATAAGCTGCGCAGCCTTCCCGGAAAATCCGAATTTTAATCAATTAAATCTCCAAAAACGACAAAAGCTTAGATATTCTTGGAAACCTGCACAACTAAGCAAAACACATCAAAACTACAACAACTTGAGTCCAAAACAATCAATTTAAGCCGAACGGAAGTATTCCAAGTGGATATAAAATCCACTTATCAAACCCCCAAACTTAAACTGATGCTTGTCCTCAAGCATAAACAATTACAACTACCTAATTAGTACCACTTCCGTAGGTGATCACGGTTGCATTTGGCATATGCAACAAGCCCTTTAAACCCCTAGACAGCCCTAGTGGACGAGTAAGGTCTCGTGAGGGCCTATAGCGAATGTACCCACAAAATCCATTTAACCTAATGCAATGCAATGCATGAATGCAACTAATACGAAAAATGCAATTAATCTAGCCTACCATACCTTCAAATCCTCTCATGCCATATCAACTTAAGAATCAAAGTAATTACGCAATGTCTTGGTGTCGAAAGTGCAAGTATTCACATAGTCTACTCAATGAACATGCATAAGTGTTGCCCAGTAAATAACAATTGTAGAAGGGGGTTGAATACAATTGTATAAGATTTTCGACTAAAAACAAATAACACAAGTATGAATCAATAACAGCTTTATTAACTCTGATATAAAACTGTTACAAAACTCTCTTAAGAAATTCTTATGTTCTTAAGAGCTGCTAGGTTACAATATAACTCGTGTAAGCGATTACAAAATGTAAAACCTAAACTGTGTTTATATAATGTACACAGTTGCACTATCAATTACAAGATATTCTAAATCAATTACATATATCTCTGAATGCATATCTTGTATGATAGCTGCCTTCCTACAAATTAGGAACCGACATATCAATCTTCCTTGATCTCTGGTCTGATGAGAATCTTCATCAAATACTGACCAGCTTCTAATCCTGATAGTCCAATACTGACGGTGCATTCCTGATGACGTCAGCATCAGTATCTGATCAGTAATGCCCAGATCCTGATCATCTCTTGAATCAATATCTAACAATCTCCCCCAATTTGTTCTTTATAAAACAAAGCACAAATTCCTTGATTCAAGATGTCAAAAACTCAAAACAAAATACCTTCTAAAAATCATCAGGAACAGTTTCAGAAATTCTTTGATAGAACAGATTCAGTCTCAAGAATTCAGATAACAATTCTTCTTCCTTGCTTTCAAGAATTTGAATCAGTTTCTTCTTCAGATTTTTGAGCTCTTCATCTTCCTCATTAATCTGATAAATAGCTGCCCTGATGTTCTTAATTGAGTTTCTCGGAAGATCTAAGTCACCTAGCAACACATAAGCAATTTCCTTTCCATCCGAATTTAGAGACAGTTGTTCCATGCCTAGATACACTTCTTTAACAGCTGTACCTTTCTTCATTTCAACCTCTCTATCTCTTAAATTTAAGTACATGGGAATATAATTGCCATCATACCTTGTTCCTCCATCCATGAATCTCTGTCTAATCTTCAGGTAAATCATGACACACCAATTTTGATAAACTTCTCTTTCACGAACATTTATTCTTTTACTTCTGAGAAGATACAGAACATATTTCAGTTCTTTTGCAGATTTACACAACAATTCATGAATAGGAATCTTCTTCACACTTCCATCTTTCATGAAGTACACCAGCTTCTCTATTTTCTTTGCATCAGCATGACAGTCAGCAATAATAGCAACAGCTTCAAGTTTCCAAAGATGATCTACAGTTAACTCATCCCCAATCTTGTCAACTAGAGCATATTGATCAGTTTGTGCAATGAAAATAACCAGTGCATGACTATATCCAATTCCTCCTCTTGTGCCAGGTTCCCATCCTTTCAAGCCAGATTGCATACTCACCCATTTTGGTGGATTTTCAGCAATAAAAGTAGTAGACTCTATTTTAACAATCAGAAATTCATTGATCAAAGAAGATTCTTTTATCAATCCAGCTGATATGAATACAACTGGTTTCCTATAATCAACCTTATTCACCTCCTTCTTCTTACTCTTCTTCTTCTCATTAGTTGGATAATCCTGCTGATGTTCAGGAACAGATCTATCTCTATCATACCATAACTTCCTGTCTGATCTATGAACATTTCTTAAATAATCTCTGGTTGTTATCTTTTCTGCTTTTGTGGCTTTGGCACTGATTTCACTTTCTCTTTCAAATCTTCTGAAGTTTTCTTGTTCATACTCCAATGTATCTTCAAAAACTTCCACATTGTGAAATTCAACCACAACCTTAATAATCATAATCTTAAGTTCTTTTAAGATTTCAGAATCAGAAACAACGACTGACTTCTCATTAAATGCAGTAGATTGAGCAGCTGCCTTACTCTTCCTTTTCAAAGGCAATATCTCTTCTACAAATTCTTCAGGAGCATTGAATCTGTTGTCTGGAGTTGATGCAAGAGATAGCGGAGTTTTCTTCTTTTCACTTTCAGAAACATCTTTCAGTTTGATTCCACTAGATCTTGTTTGCCTTGAACTAGTTTGAGCAGATGATCTTCCCCTATTTCTGTATCTTCCTCCTCTGCCTCTTCCTCTTCTTGCAGCAAGAGCTTTATTCTGTTTTGCCAGCTCTCCAAGGATCCTGTTCTGTTCTTCTAAGAATTCATCAGTAGTCATGTTTGGATTTTCTTCAGTAGATAAGACAAGTGCTTTCTCAGCATGATACTGTTGAACTCTTTTGTCTTTATGAAATAATTTAAGAACACGACCATCCCCAGTGTCAAGTTCATGAAACAGATTAGCAGCATCTTCATCCTGTTCCACATAAACATCATCCTCAGGAATGGTTGACAGAGTTTGACTAGGTGTCACTGTCTTCTTTCCAGATTCAGAAACATGAGTTGACTGCTTAGTTTGAGTTTGAGTATTCGTTCTCTTTGTCACTAAAGCAGCATCAGAGGTTTCAACTTTATGATGTGACTTAGCACCACCATCATTTCCAGAATTATCGTCCTTTTGTACAACAGGATCAGGTGAACATTTTGTTTTGACTATCTTCTCCCCCTTTTTGACATCAGTATCGTCCTGAATGAAGAACGACAATATAAGCTTGAGGGTTTCATCGATAGTATCAATTTTAGATTCCAAGACAGTCATTCTAGAATCCAATCTCCTGTCAAGAGCTTTAATATCATCTGCAAGAAGGCGTGCTTGAGAAGCAGTAGCAGATATGGAAACAGATGTTTGAATACCCGCTTGAAATTTATCTGTTGCAGCCTTCAGAGAATCAATCTCACTCCTTAATCCCTTTGCTAGAAGAGCATTGGTTTTGAGAAGAGCCTTAAGTTCAGGTGTCGGCATCCGCGTAGCAATATGACCAGAATGAAACAGAGCATTTTGAAAATTCATCTCAGAAGTTGGTTCATTCCATTCTGTATCCCATTCATGTCCCCTTGCAGCTCGAGTATCAGGAGGAAGATGTGAACTATATTCCCCTCTGAATTCTTCTTGAGTCATTTGCTGCATGTATCTACTTGAAGACCCATAATTAGATTGGAGACTTGCTTTTATAGCCGCCTGCATTTGCCTTGTTTCAAGATCAGCATGATCATCATCATCTGAGCCACCACCAGCCTCAGGAAGATTATGTTCAACATCATCATCAGGAAGCATAATACCTTTCAGTTTCAAAACACCAGTAGATACAGCTGGTGAATCCTGATGACCTGCAGACAAATTAGTAACATGTCCTAAATCTCTCTTTTCTTTTAAAGTGATCTCATCACTTCTCACAATGTTACCTAAGTTGCTTTCAATAGCAACTTCTACCTCACTAGAAGTTAATAACTTCTCACTCTTTTCTACCTCTCCTTTTGCCAGTTCAGGAGACTGCCTCTCATCACTCTTCTTTTTCTCTAAATGTTCACTCTCAATCTCACAAGAAAGGTTCTGGCTCATTAATTGTGAAGAAATAAGAGGTGGCTGAGAAGAGTTGTCTGAAGTCATACAAATAGAGGTATCCCTGTTATCAGGTCTATCTGTAATCATACTATCAGTAGTAAATGAAGTAGATAAAGAGATGTTACCTGATGAAGTAGTTAACGAATCCATTGGCCGTGCTGAAATTGGCTCAATAAGCAATGGAATAAGTGAATCAGTAGTACTTTCATCAGGATTGACCACTGCAACTATAGCATGACTTGCATCAGTATTTGCTACTGATGGTTCTTGTGTAGTCTGAGGTTTTGAAGCTTCTTCAACACTTTGAGTCAAAGGTTCTTGTGTACTTCCCTCAAATGCAGTGTCAGCAATCACTCTGTCACATTCAGCAATGTGCAAATCATGAGCAGCTTTTTCTGCCAGACTTCTAGCAAGTTCAATTTCAATTTCAGAAGCTCCTTGAGCATTGTCAGGAAACTCCCCTGCTGATGTGAGTGTGCCAGCATCTTCAGTTTGAGAAGATGGTTCTTGTGGGGCAGGAATATTCTTGTCTGCACCTTCCCTTTGAGAAGATGGTTCTTGTGGGACTATTCCTTCAAAAATGTCTGCACCTACACTTTGAGTAGGTGGTTCTTGTGTGACTGGATCTGCAATAGCTTCTGAACTCCTTTGAAGTTCAGGTTCTTGTGGGCTGGATCCTTTCAGAGATGACACTGTAGTCCTCTGTTTCTTATGTCTGTGAAAAACATTTGCTTCAGCAGTTTTTACTTCAAGAGGTGAAGGTTTAACACCCAGCTGAGCAGCAATAGCATTTACTTCATCAACGGACATCTCAATAATTCTTCTCTTTGGAGATGCAGATGCTGGAGAATCAGAAATCTCAACAGTCTTCACAGGTGAATTATTTGGAGTAGAGATGTCAGGATTAGCAGTAGCGTCAGGAACTGATGATCCATCCTGATTAACAACATCAGGATTGCCTTCCATATCTTTAGTAAGATTCAGAAATTCTGTATGATCAACAAATTTGCCTTTTCTGATTAATCTTCTTCTTTTCTTTGGCTTTTCAGAGATAGTCACTTCTCTTGTATCAGCAACATCAATCTCCTTCTTTTTCAACAAGACTGATATAGGCATTGTATCATCATCAGAATCAGAAATAGCTCCTTGAACAACTTTCCTTTTCACTCCTGCTCCTTTATCCAAACCAGATGTTTCAACAACTCTTTGTCCACCCCCTTGTGACTTCATTTGAGAATGAGTTGGAGTGGAGAAATCCTTTGACCCTGATTGCCTCTTAGACACATCAGATCTAGCTGATTTCTTTGATTTTACAACTGATGCCTTTTGTGAGACACCAGAGGTGGTTAACTGTTTAGGTAAGTGTTTGGGTTGTGTGCTTGTGTCAGGAATAGGATGTGTAAGGTCCTGTTCCATAGCACCAGTTGCTGGGCCATATTGAATAGGCATTCTCTTTCTTAAAAGAGACCATACTTCATCAGGAATGTATGGAGATCCCACAAACTTATTTGCCTTATCAGAATTGATTAGACTCTTTATATTGTTATCTGAGATTTTACATATCGGCAAAATTGTATCATTCTCAAAAACAGCATGAGGACATAAGTGAGAAAATATTAATTGAAAAAATCTAAGAAAGCAAACATAACCACATTTATCTGCCTTTCTTTCACTTAATGCCTTCAGTATAAAAGAACCATAATCAAATGAGAGATCATGAATTAGAGAGTACCCAATTTTGGCTGAACCTGTGGGTAAGGCATCAAAGTTTGATACTTTATTCAAGAAACATCTGCTGATTGTGTCAAAGAAGAAATTCCATTCCTTCTTGAGCTTTGTCCTGTAGAGCTCTCCAAACTTCTTTGGTGTTCCATTGTAACCCAAGCTTACAACATACTCAAGAAGTTTTGCATCAGTAACTTTGAACACAGGGTTACCAATTGTTGATGGTAAATGTAGGGCTGCATTGACAATCTCAGGTGTCACATAGTATGTAACATTGTCATATTCAAAGCTCATCTGAGGATTTTCTGATGGATGACTTTTCCCAAAAACACTTGTGTTCCACACCTGCATAACAGACTTAAAAGATATCTTGGCAGGTTGTGTTAGTGCATAATTGATTGGGCTTGAGGCCAAAAAGTCCTGAATAATGTGGAAATCACTCGGCAAGTCCTGATGATCTAGAACTGCAGTGAAGTTATTAGTATTAAACGTAACTCCATTGATTACCACCTTGCTGTTCATGAATAAGTTCTCCATTGCAATTTCAAACACAAAAGATGTGTTAATTTTGAAATTAGGGTTTGATAGTGTAAAGACAAGGAGAGACGATGCTTTACTGATAGTTTGAGAAAACTAAATCAATTAGTAAACTTAATTGATTTTGGACAATACTTGTAACTTCTCAAAAACAGGTGTCAGTAAATCATTCGTTTAGGCTAAAGTAATGGACCAAATTACGTGAGAGAGTGGTGAGGATTACACGCGTCGTGACTTACATATTTAACTGTGTGTAAGCATCGAGTGTGCACACGCGCTACATATTATTCGGAAAATAAAATTGTGACCAAAATAAAACATGGTAATTTTGTTTTAAATAAAGAAATTTAAAACATCACAATTGAATAATACCTGGTACTTGCACCAGTAATATGAATCGTTTCATATTCTCGTTCCACCCTCCTCTATTTAATCTTAGAGACCTGTCCACTTATTTCTTTAACGCTTCATTCTCTCCTGTTAAGAAAAACCTTTCTCATCAAAAGTTTTAGCAATGTCGAACCTTACCATCATTGAGAAAAACCTCCATCTCTTAGATAAAAGAGATATATTTAGTTATACTCGTGAAGAGTTTGATGCTTTCGACTGGGAAAGACAACTGGAGACTCTCTGGTTGCAGATGGATGCAGGTCTCGAAGAAATCGAGAAGGAAAAACCTGCAAAAGTGATCGACATTGATGCTGCCCTCCAAACAGCATTCGCATGGCTTTCATCTAAGGCATCCTCATCCAACTCCATCAACCATTGTTAATGAATATGTCAGCAAAAATAACCTTATCCCTTTCAACTTCCACCCAAACAAAGTGGCAAAGATGGGATCTGGGATGACTATTAACAATGGAGTGGATTGGTCTCTTATTTCCTGTTGAATAGATTAGTAGATAGAGAACACAAAAGATGTAATCTTTGAATGTAAACTCTTTCTTATTATCAATGAAAAAATCTTGTTTTTATGTTCTATTCAGTGTTTTTCATGATTTAACATGTTATCTGAAAATAAATATGAGGACTAATTAAAGTGATCACATTATCAGGAATTCAATAACATTAAACATAGCTTCAATCAGGAAATTGAGATAAAATGAAGACAGTTAGATTCTGACAAAATACTGATTATCGAATCGTTGCATCAGGATTCGACGTTGACCACTGTCAGGATTGACTTTCCATCAGTATTTGCAAGTTGTCAGTATCTGATGACCTCTTTTTCTCAGGAACTGCCATAGTTTACCATTCCAAGTTCATTCACCAACTTTGTAAAAGTAGCCTCAGGTAGTGGCTTGGTGAATATATCAGCTAACTGTTGATCAGTAGGAACAAAATGAAGTTCAATTGTTCCTTCCAGTACTTGTTCTCTTATGAAGTGATACCTGATGCTGATGTGCTTTGTAAGAGAGTGTTGAACTGGATTTCCTGTCATAGCAATAGCACTTTGGTTATCACAATAAATAGGTATTTTTGAAAATGACAAACCATAGTCCATTAGCTGATTTCTCATCCACATGATCTGAGCACAACAGCTTCCAGCAGCAATGTACTCAGCTTCTGCAGTTGATGTGGAGATAGACTTTTGCTTTTTACTGAACCAAGAAACTAGTCTTCCTCCAAGAAACTGACAACTGCCTGAAGTACTTTTCCTGTCTATTTTGCATCCAGCAAAATCAGCATCTGAATAGCCACACAAACTAAAGTCTGATTCTCTGGCATACCAAAGGCCAAGAGAAGATGTGCCCTTTAGATATCTGAAAATCCTTTTTACTGCAATGAGATGCGGTTCTCTAGGATTTGCTTGAAATCTTGCACATAGACAGGTTGCATACATGATATCAGGTCTGCTAGCAGTTAGATATAAGAGTGAGCCAATCATCCCTCTATAGTTGGTTACATCTACTTCAGTTCCTTGATCAGGATCAAGCTTTGTAGCTGTAGCTATAGGAGTGGAAGCTGTAGAGCTGTCTTGCATGTTAAACCTTTTTAGTAAATTCTTTGTGTATTTTGACTGATTGATAAAAATCCCTTCATCAGTCTGTTTAACTTGAAGACCTAAGAAATAGCTCATTTCACCCATCATGCTCATTTGATATCTCGACTGCATTAGCTTTGAAAACTTCTCACACAGCTTAGTATTAGTTGACCCAAAAATGATATCATCAACATATATTTGAACTAACAGCAAATCCATACCATGATTCAAGTAAAATAAGGTTTTATCAATTGTACCTCTGTTGAATCCACTTTCCAGTAAGAATTGAGCTAAGGTTTCATACCAGGCTCTTGGAGCTTGCTTTAGTCCATAAAGTGCTTTATCCAGTCTATAGACATGATCTGGATGTTTGGGATCAATAAATCCAGGAGGTTGTTCAACATATACCTCCTCTTCCAGTTCTCCATTGAGAAAAGCACTTTTTACGTCCATCTGGAATACTTTGAATTTCTTGTGGGCTGCATATGCCAGAAAAATTCTGATGGCCTCCAGTCTTGCAACAGGAGCAAAAGTCTCATCATAATCTATTCCTTCCTGTTGAGAATACCCCTTTGCTACTAGTCTTGCTTTATTTCTCACAATTGTGCCATCTGAATCAGTCTTATTTCTGAATACCCACTTTGTACCTACAATAGACCTTCCTTTGGGTCTTGGTACAAGTTTCCAGACTTCATTTCTTTCAAACTCATTCAGTTCTTCTTGCATAGCAGTCACCCAATCAGCATCCTTAAGTGCATCTTCAACTTTCTTGGGCTCCTCCTTTGACAGAAAGTTATTATATAAACATTCATTTTGAGTTGCACTTCTTGTCTTAACACCTGCTTCAGGATTCCCAATGATTAAATCAGGAGTATGACTTTTTGTCCATTTCCTTGCTGATGGTAAGTCATTTCTTGAACTGGATGCTCCCCCTGGATTGGTGTTTTCTTCAAAAGAACTAGAGTTTCTAGAAGCTCCCCCTGAGATAGTACTATCTTCTTCTGATGTACTATCTTGATTGTCACTTGAGTCTGTTTCCGATGAATCTCTACTTGATGTTTGAGTTGAATCATCACTAGTGATGTCTCGCTCTTGCTCCCCCTCAACATTTGCATTATTTGAGTCATCATCAGTAACAGGTGTTTGATCAGGAATTGATCGATCGTCAGGATCTGACAGAGTATCAGTATCTGCCGTGACTTCATCAGGATTGTTGGTAGCTTCATTTGCAAAAGTCAAACTGTCATGAGAGTCTTCTTGTATTCCTGTTAACTTTCTATCATCAAAAGATACATTAATAGACTCCATGACTGTCTTTGTTCTGAGATTATAGACTTTAAAGGCTCTTGTTGTTGGATAGCCAATAAAGATGGCCTCATCAGCTTTTGTCTCAAATTTTCCTAGCTGTTCTGGATGAGGTCTTAGAACAAAGCACTTACAGCCAAACACATGTAGATGCTTCAAACTTGGCTTCTTTTCCTTAATCATCTGATAAGGAGTTACACCATGTCTGTTGATTAGTGTAATATTTTGAGTGTAACAAGCTGTGTTGACTGCTTCTGCCCAGAAATATGTAGGTAGTTTAGCTTCTTCCAACATAGTTCTACCAGCTTCAATAAGAGTTCTGTTCTTTCTTTCAACTACTCCATTTTGCTGAGGAGTGCCAGGAGCAGAGAATTGTTGAACTATTCCTTTGTATTTGCAGAACTCTTCCATTGCTGAATTCTTGAATTCAGTCCCATTATCACTTCTCAGAATCTTGACTTTGTATTCCGTACCAGTTTCAATAAGTCTAACATGGTCCAGCAGTATTTCAGTAGTTTCATCTTTTCTGTGAAGAAAATAAACCCAGGTAAATCTAGTATATTCATCAACAATGACTAGAGTATACCGTTTCTTACTGATGGACATAATATTCACTGGTCCAAACAAGTCGAGGTGTAGCATGTGATATGGTTCATCAATTGAGGATTCAGATTTGCTCTTGAATGATGTCCTTCTCTGTTTAGCCTTCTGACAAGCATCACAGAGTCCATCAGGAGTATATAGAGCCTTTGGTAATCCTCTTACCAAGTCTTTCTTAACCAACTCATTTATATTGTTGAAGTTGAGATGAGAAAGCTTCTTATGCCAATTCCAACTTTCATCTACAGATGCTTTACTGATGAGGCATGTAGATGGATTTTCAGTATTAGAGTGAATGTTGGCTTCATAAATGTTACCATGTCTTTGACCTGTTAATGCAATCTTTCCTGTAGATTTGCTGATTACTTCAAAATGAGTATCATTAAAGTTGACACGATAACCTCTGTCTGTGATCTGACTAACACTCAACAGATTGTGCTTTAGTCCTTTCACCAGAGCTACTTTTTCAATGATGACATTTCCAATTACAATGCTGCCATATCCCAAAGTTTGTCCAATGTTGCCATCCCCATAAGACACAGTTGGGCCAGCCTTTTCCTCAAATTCTGATAGCAAGGTTTTGTCTCCAGTCATGTGCACAGAACATCCACTATCCATGACTAACACATTTTTCTTTTTACCCTGCAATCAGAATCACAAAGAACTCAGTTAGAATTTTTAAGAACCCACACTTGTTGGGTTCTCTTTTCATGCAATTTAACATCTTTATCAGTAGAAGATTTTCTTGTAAAGACATTTTTATCAGAATTAACTTCATCAGAATTAGTCTTTATTTTGACAGATGCATGATTAGAATTCAAGTTCTTTGCTTTTCCAAAATTTGCACTTTTATTGAACTTTGGCAAAGGCTCATAATAATTATAGTACAAATTATGGTATTCTTCACATGTATAGATAGAATGCCATTTACTGCCACAATGGAAACAAGGATTCTGTGGTTTATAGAATACTGATTTATTCCTAATGTCAGACTTAGGAACTACAGTTGGCTTCTTTTTACTCCTCCTGCAATCAATAGCAAGATGATTAGAATTACCACAGTTAAAACATACTTTTCTTGGTGCATTCGGAATATACTTATAATTATTCTCCTTGTTTATTCCAACTTTACCATTCCTGTTCCTTTTGACAGTTGGAACTCTCTTCCTATCTGTTACCTCACAGATTCTGTTCCTCAATTGCTTTTTGGACAAAAGACCTACATTTTTGTTTTTGACAGTTCTAGACTCAGAATGATGTGTAGAAGTAGACCCCTCTTCTGAAGTAGATTTGGGAATTTCTGGATACACATAATTAACTGGCTTTAGTTTGGTTTTGGTACTGTCTGTAACATATCTGTAGGTTTTTGGATTTGTTGAGTTATTAACTATAACTCTTCCAGGGTTAGATGAAACAACCTTTCCTTTGTCCTTTTTCTCATTTTCTGGTTTATACCCTAGACACTCTTTCCAGTTTTTATCAGAAATGATTTCATGAGTTTTTGTACCAGAATGTGTCCAGGTTCTGAGTTTTTCATTAGCATCTTTAAGTTGCCTCTCAAGTTCATTACATTTAAACTCTATTTCAAGTTTCATGTGTTTAGCATTATCACATTCAGCTTGAACTTCATGCAAGAAAATTAACTCAGCTTCTAGATGATCATTTCTCTTAACAACCTCTGCCATTTCAGATTTTATTCTTGTATTTTCAAGAGATTGACTCCTAAAACTAATATGCAGAGATTTTAAGAAAGATCTTAGCTCAGAAACATTATTAGTATCAAAATCAAATAAAACTTCAGATACCTTGGTTTCACCAGCAGAAGTCTCATCAGTTTTAGCCATCAAAGCATAATTCACTTTCTCCTCTTCAGAGTCAGATGATGAGTCCATCCAATCCTTGCTTGAAGAAATGAGAGCTTTGGTTTTGGTCTTCTTGCACTCAGTTGCAAAATGACCCATCCCATCACAGTTATAGCATCTGATTTTTGACTTGTCAAACTTGCTGCTTTTGCCTTCTTTCTTCTTGTACCTGTCTTTGTCAGCATTGAAGGTTTTCTTCTGGAATTTCCCTTGCTTCCTAGCCTTTCTGAATTTCATCTTTTTGAAGCCCTTGACTATCATAGCAACCATTTCCATCATATCAGAATCAGTAGAGTCATCATCAGTATCAGGATCAGACTCAGTATCAGTATCTGATGATGAGTCATCAGGAATTGACTCTTCCACTCTACTCTTTCGGTTATAAACCTCCTCAGCTTTTCCCTTTGATTTTGATTCAACATTCAAAGCAACAGATTTTGCTTTGACATTTTTCTTGTTCTTCCTCTGTTGAACCTCAAGATCATGAGTTCTTAGCATTCCATAGACTTCATCAAGAGACAGCATCTTCAAATCATATTGATGCCTTATGATTGAAGCTTGAGTATCCCACTCTTCAGTTAAAGCTCTGAGAAACTTGGTATTTGAATCCTCTGGATCATACTCTTTGCCAACCAGTGATAGATTGTTCAGTAAAGTCAAGAATCTATCGTACATATCAGTAAGGCTTTCATCAGATTTAGCATCGAATTGCTCATACTCCTGAATTAACAGAGCCCTTCTGTTTCTTTTGATAGATTCAGTACCTTGACATTGAGTTTCCAAAGTATCCCAAATTTCCTTCGCAGTCTTGCATGCTATTGCCCTGTTAGACATGACATTATCAAGACTGTTATGCAAAATATTCTTTACCTTTGCATCTTTGAGTACTTGAACCTTTTCTTCTGTCGTCCATTCATTCTTTGCCTTAATGACATAGTGTTCAGCAACAGTCTCTGTTCTTGCAACTAGTTTTGTTGGAAGAAATGGTCCAACATTGATCCTGTCAAGATAGTCAGGATCAGTTGCTTCTAGATACATCAACATTTTCACTTTCCAGGTTGGATACTCGGTCCTCTTGAGAATTGGAATTTTAATGCTTTCATACTTGCTTGTCGACATCTTAAGATCGTTACTGATTAAAATTAATCAGTTTAGCTCTGATACCAATTGTTGCCCAGTAAATAACAATTGTAGAAGGGGGTTGAATACAATTGTATAAGATTTTCGACTAAAAACAAATAACACAAGTATGAATCAATAACAGCTTTATTAACTCTGATATAAAACTGTTACAAAACTCTCTTAAGAAATTCTTATGTTCTTAAGAGCTGCTAGGTTACAATATAACTCGTGTAAGCGATTACAAAATGTAAAACCTAAACTGTGTTTATATAATGTACACAGTTGCACTATCAATTACAAGATATTCTAAATCAATTACATATATCTCTGAATGCATATCTTGTATGATAGCTGCCTTCCTACAAATTACGAACCGACATATCAATCTTCCTTGATCTCTGGTCTGATGAGAATCTTCATCAAATACTGACCAGCTTCTAATCCTGATAGTCCAATACTGACGGTGCATTCCTGATGACGTCAGCATCAGTATCTGATCAGTAATGCCCAGATCCTGATCATCTCTTGAATCAATATCTAACAATAAGTTCTCACAAGCCCATGTCAAGTGTAAGAATAAGTTAGTAAACATGCTAAGCCTACAAGAGCACATCTTTGAGACAAAACTCGGGATCTCATACGCAAAAACAAGCAAACACTCACAATCCACTCACAAAAGAATATTCACTCAAGATCAAGGGTAAGTGTATCACTCAATTCCAACAAAATCATAAACATGCTTGACATTTGGTATCAATCTAACTCTTAACACAACATACATCAATGACGATAATCAAAAGGTCTTTAATTGTGTTGTAACGTGGGCTAGGGACAAGGTATGTCAAATAAGCCAAAAACAGGTGAAGTGTCAAAAGCTAGTAAGCACCATAATAAATCATACACAACACTCTATTTTCCCCCCACATAAATTTTACTAAGAACACTCGACTAGTCGACTAAAGTAGGATCACAACAAACACAAACTTGCTCTCATAATATATTTTTTTTCTTTTTTTCTTTTTTTTCTCTTTTTTTTTTCTTTTTTTTTCTTTTTTTTTTCTTTTTTTTTCTTTTTTTTTTCTTCTTTTTTTTCTTTTTTTTTTTTCGAGAGCTAAATAAACAATAATATAAACAATAACAATGATCCCACCATTTATTACATATGCCGACTATTAAGTAAACAACCAAACCCAATCTCAATATTTTCCCCAAAAGTATGACCAACAATAAACCCCTCCTTGCACACCTTATTACTCCCTTAAGCACTTTACTAGCCTTTGACAATTGGGTTCAAGTTAATGTAAGGCCAATACAAGAAAAAGATATAGGCAAGTAATGTGGTGTGTCACCAAAAGAATAGGATTAAGCTCAACGGGTTAACTAATTGATCATGTTAATATGGTGTGGTAATATGGGAAAATATGTGGTTATTCCTAATTGTCATCATTTTAATCGTCAAATAATGTCATGCGTTTCAAGAAAGACCTCAAACAACTGCTAGCAATGCAAACAATCCGTGGACACTCAAGCAAACGAATAAATTGCAAATATGCAATAAGGCTCAAAAACTCACTTGGTGGAAAAACATACTCAATCCCAAGCAAACATCTCTCTAACGCACCAACTTGTATTCAAAGCATGCAAACTAAATCATCTTGCACATATTCATGTCCTTCTAATTACTTACAACATTCAATAAGTCTACTAGCTTCAACCTACTAGTGTATGTGTGTGCACAAGAACAAAGCATATCACTTCTCAATCAAAAGCGTCAACAACACAAAATTCCTATCAAGCATGGGTGCAAATGCAAACTACTATGAACTCACATGATATACGAAAAAATAAAAACAGAATGTCCTATATGAAACAAACGTAGCTAACACGAACATAAATGCATAATTTACTACTACTAATATGCAAAGCATGAAATCCTACATGAATAAATAATACAACAACAACTTACTAATCCCTCAAACCACCCCCAAACTTAAAATATTCAATGTCCGCATTGAATGGAAGTAATACAAGGGATAGCAGAAAACATACCTACAAGGCCTCATCCTCGAATGAATCATGCGGGAGACGAAAATTTCAGAACACCAGCACCACCTCTCCCACGCTTATGAGCCAAAAGAATCAATCCCCAACTCACAAGAAGCTCCACCAATAATTACCAAGCAATATCACACCACAAATAGCCCAAATTCCAAGAATAATACAAAATCCCAATTTACAAGAACACAAATTCGTAATAAAAATAAAATTAGAGAAAAAGATTTACCCAATACGAATCGGAGAGGTGAACTTGCAATTAATTACTCTTTAGAATTGAATTTTTAGAGATTTTAAGAAGTAAAAAAAAAAATTGGATTTGTATATATAGGTGGGTATATGTATTTGGGGAAAAAAATAAAAATAAAAATAAAAATAAAAATAAAAATAAAATAAAATAAAATATGAAATAGCAGATGGATTGGGAATAATTTGGAATTAATGGGACTATAATTAGGATTTTAGGTGGAGAAAATAATTTGAAAAGAGGTTGGAATTGGTTTGGAAGATGAATTGAATTTAATATATATTAAAACATATATACACGTAAAACAACTAAACTAACCTGGACAGAAACACACTGACGCCGCAGCCTTGGAAATCCGCGCCGTGGCCTTGACATATTTTGTTGATTTTCAATTTTTTTTTTTTTTATTAGTCAACAAACGTGGCCACAAAACTTAAACTTACCTGGCAAGTAGACTACACGCGCTGGACAGCTTGCACACTTCGAAAACATCACAATTTCCTGCCGGCAGAAACATGTTTTGTGTATTTTTTTTTTTTTAAACAGAGGGTGCTTGGCGCTGTTGCGCCTATTGGGCGCCTGATGCGCATCTTACTTCTGCGTCACTGTGGCGCTCCTGCGCGCGGCTGGCGCATCCTGCAATTCTGTTTCTTTTTTTTTTTTTAACACACAATTCAATTTTTTTTTTCTTATACTAATGCGTGGGTTGCCTCCCACCAAGCGCTTCTTTAACGTCAATAGCTTGACGCCGATTATACCTGGAAACTTCAATGAGGATAAAAAGCAAACAGATGCACATATCTACGAATTTCTAATATAAGCATATTGTGCAAATAAACCTTAGATTCATTGAAAGGTACGAAAACTTTCAAGAACCTATCATGCTCAAGAGACTTGGAAACATCAAAATAGCTAGAAAAGTCGTTAGAATAATCATTATAAGTACGACTCATATACTCCTCCCAAATCGGATCCTTATACTCTAAAGCAAGATTTTCAACTTCATCAATCTTAACTTCCTTCTCTTTTATAATTGGACACTCATCAATTTTAATCTCGTCTACCAATGTATTAAGCTCAAAATTTTCTAGATTTGGTAGAATTTCAATTGCATCCAAATTATCATTAATGCGCATGGGACAATTATCAACTACACAAGTAGACTCATCAGACATAACATTATCATCAATTGCTAAACAAGAATCATGGCATAGAGGAAAATTGACACAAGGAGGAGTTCGATAACAACCTTCATACCACACTGCTCGAACTTCCCAAATAAAATTATTTAGTTTAGCATTCTCCTCGTACCAAGCTATTGAATCACATGGAATATCATTGTCACTAGCAGTCTCTAAAGTTGGTTCATCAAAAACTCCCAAAGAAAGTAAAGGAGGATTAGACTGAGTTCCTTGAATCATTTTATTGAGCGCAATCTCCCAATCAGCAGGTAAAGAAGGATTAGACTGAGTTAGACTCGTATCAACATCATTACACATATATGGATAAACATCATCATGATATTGATTTTCAAACGAATATGAATAATCATTGCTAGGGGCATATGGAGCATAAAATGAGTTCTCAGAATAGAACGAATTCACCTGATATGCATTACAATCCTCATAAGAATTGAATTGTGGGTAAGGATTGAAGTCTTGATATCTTTCCTGACTGTTGTAGAAATTCTGAGCATCGTTCCAACCAAAGTTGTACTCCATCTAGTCTCTCTCCTCAAAACCTGTTTAAGTTGTCTACCTCAAAGAACCTGTAGACACACCAAAGAAAGAAACACAAAAAGAAAGAAAAGAAAAATATATACAAAGATAAAATCTAAACAATAAGAAACAATTAACCTAAACTCAACTATACTGCCTTCCCCGGCAGCGGCGCCAATTTGTTAGTAGTATTTTTATGTGTTCGTTCTCAGGGAAGGACTAAATTTAATACAAAGTTCAGGTTTCTTATCTCTTTTCGTCTAGAAGTGTGTGAGAAGAATTTTGGGTTTGTGTAGTAACTAAATTAACCAAGAACTAATTATAAGTACTAAGAATTGATTTTAAACTGAGATTCAAATATATAGGAAAACAATCTAAGAACTGGGGTTCTTCACTTGGTCTCAATACATGCTCAATATTAATGTGATATCTGTGTTCCTACCTTGCTGAAAACAATTCTTCTAAAGTTATACTGCACCCTCCCAGGTTACAATATAGTGCCTACAGCTACACCCTAATTGTCACTCCCGTGATACAATCAAAGTATATCTATAAACTGTTAAGTGCCAAGAATTATATGTCTCACAATTCTCCTATTAATCTCCCGATCTAATATTCAAATTATGTCTGTTAAATCATGTACTAAGATTGCAACTTCTCTCCCAAGCTTATTACAATCCCTAGAATACAATCAAAGGTTCATGACTCCCCTAATTGTGTTAAGATCTCATTAACAGATCAGCAAAGCAGAAAATCACATAATCAAGCATGCATGAATACCAAGGAATACTACCCAATCCTCAGATTAGAGAATTAGTTACGCATATTTAATAAAGAAAACATAATAATAATGATAATTAATGAAAACATAATATTGAAGAAAGAATTGAAGATCGAAAAGTACCTTGATATGATTAAAAGCTATCAATTGTTAGCTATGAATTGTTATCTATGAATTGTTATCTATGAATTGTTATCTATGAATTGTTCTAACTATGAATTGTTATGATTTACAATGGTAGGATGTGTTTAAATAGGCTCTACAAATCTTACCTAGCAAGAAATTGCCTTCTATTACAATTAGGATTTAAAGAAGGTACCCAAAACTGCCCAGAATACAATTAGAATTAGAAAAAGGGCAAAACAGTAAATTCCCAGCCTTCTTTAATCAATATTACGTGCGCGACTTTATTCAGCTTATTTCTTGCACTTGTTTCCTATCCCAGGTTGTAGAAAATCTCTCAAGCTTCGCGTGGGCAGTAAGATCGCTGAAAACGGACTTCTAGAACTCCAGATATGGCCAAAACAGTATAAGCTGCGCAGCCTTCCCGGAAAATCCGAATTTTAATCAATTAAATCTCCAAAAACGACAAAAGCTTAGATATTCTTGGAAACCTGCACAACTAAGCAAAACACATCAAAACTACAACAACTTGAGTCCAAAACAATCAATTTAAGCCGAACGGAAGTATTCCAAGTGGATATAAAATCCACTTATCAACCTCCGTCTACCGGTAGTAAAAAGGGACGGGTACGGAGGACGACTGATCATCGTGCCTCACGTATTCGGCAACAGTGAAAATCCCCAAAACTTAAAAGAAAGAATTGATAATGGTTTCAGAGTTGTGTACTGAAAGAGGAAAATGGTATGAAATGATGAAATTATTTTACAATAAGAAGAGAAACTGATTTTATATTACTTTTACATACAGTTGTTGTATAAAAGGAAATGGAAAGATTATATTGAGAGCTTGATTTTAAATGTTATATTACCTTGAGATATTATACTTTCCCTATAGAATTTCGTGGTTATAAATGTTCAAGAATGATATTAAGTATCGGTTGAATGTTGGAAACCCATGCGCCTGATGGGATATTTTGTTAAACTCTAGTAATAACTTGCTGAGCAATTCTTTCGCTCATACTTGTTTGTTTTCAAATATTAACTTTTCAGTGGAAGGTAGCCGGACGAGGTTATCTGCATGGCTTAGATGAAGCGGGCAGCGTGCCCTTATGAAGATATGATCTAGAAAGTTTATAGCTGGAGTAAGTATATTGATGTGTAATATATATGTTACTTTGCATAATATAGTACTAATTGCTGGTGTACTTCTCAACGAAGTTATACTAGTAGTAAGGAGTTGATTCTTGTTTCTAGCCCTATAACCTAAAAGATGCTTGGTGGTTGGGGTCTCAAATGATGTAACTTAATTATTAATGACTACAGATGGTTTAATGTGATTAAACAGGTGATTTGTTATTAAGGTTTTCCGCGTGACGACCAAATCCCTGACCCCGGATTTGGGGGCGTTACAGTTTGGTATCAGAGCTGAGGTTATAGTAAACTAGAAACGAGAGTGAGTAGGAGTGTGTATAGTTATGTGAGAACGTCAGAGCTCATGCAGAGTTCATGTTGGATTACCGGGTGTAGTGCCAATGATTAAGTTAAGATTTGAATGCTATGTTGAAGGATAGGTTGAGATAGAACTCCCTGCGATTATTAATGTCGATGATTGAATCCTTAGTGACTATTACGAGTCGACGATGACGTAAGTTATCAAGCACCTTAGGGTGTGCATGAAAAAGAACAGCTCCGGGATCGAAGGATTATCCGTCAGAGGAGCCGACATAAAAGGCATCTGTGGAGACCTTGGCAATATCCCCATTGTTGAATCTTTTTGATTACCTCCCCAATCTATGAATTATTTGACATATCTCTAAGGGAGAATTTTGATAAAGGATATATTTCCTCTTCGAAGTTATTTTTACTTGTGTTAAGTCATATTTGGTTTCAATTGTGCCAAGGGCTTTCATTATACTTACCTTCAGGTTTTCGAAGCCCTATCAAATGATATTATGTCAAACTTCCACTTTTCTTCAATGGTGGATAATTCAATGGTGATATAGAACCTCTTGCTTGTTGAATACCAGTATCTTTCTGGTTATCCTTTTCTTTGGAGATCGCGCCTTGGAAATTGTTCGATTTTAATCCAAGGTGTCCCTTTGAGAATTAATTGTCAGAAGATGATTGTTATTGACTTGACTTGAATTGCTTTCATACTTCTCAACTTCCACTGAGACGAACAACCCTATACTGATAGGGGCCACAAGGACTATCTGTCTGTGTGATAGAAGTCTGATGGGACGCCATCACTTGTGAGTTGTGAAATACAAGAAGGCTAATTACCTTTAGTAATGTCTCAACTGAGACACGCAATGTGAGTTCTTATGATCATATTGATCTCTCAGTAAATTCTCTTATTTCCAATAAGGTTTGTTTCGAAACTCATCATCCTATGGTCACCAGTGGATGACATTTGTCTTGATATGACAGCTATCTTTTCAAAGCTTCATGATTCTTGTTATCACAAATGAATTTCAAGGGGATGCCAACCAGGTCGGTCAAGTCGAAATTCGCTGATAGAAATTAGATTCGAGCGGAATCGCCAAGAGCAGGAGCGAATCGCAAAACGAATAGAATATCAGCGGCGTATCGATAGAATTAGTTCGCTCTCTCTCAAGGATGTTATGATTAATGTAATGAGTGGAATCTCTCTCAAGAGTGTTATGTTAATGGAATCAGTGAACTCTCTCTCTCAAGGATGATAATGGCAAGTTGGTCGAGATATATATGTGAATAGAATAGTGATGTATCAGATAGATACCCTAAAGTTGAATTTAGTTTTTGGGGAGTTGCTTATGAATGGATGTTATCTATGGTTTTGCAAAATAAGTGTCGATGATGAAAGAGTTAAAGAATCCCAGTAGTGGCCTTAGCTGATTCCGTGGACGGAATCCTTTTAAGGGGGGTAGACTGTAATAACCCGAATTTTCAGAAAATGATTTTTATTATTATTTTAAGAATATTAATGTTTTTCCTAAAATGAGGAGGAAATTTTATTTTATTTTATTGTTCATTATCCAGTTCAAGGAATTTCAAAAGCGAATTATTTAATTATTGTCTGGTTCAGTGTAATTATGAACTATATTATGTGATTTTTGTTGGAAGGTGGAATGTATGTGAAGTTGTGTTTATATGTTTATATGATGATTTGTGTGAGCTGTGAAGGCTGATGTATTTTATTTATATTTTGAGGAGTTAAATATATTTAAATCATGCATTTTGATCCTCTGTTAATTTTATAAAATTATCGGAGAAATTAAAAATCATGAAATCTTTTGTAATATTATCTTTATAATATTATTTAGTTTTTAAAATGGTTGGGTGAATTAATTTGGATGTTTCGGTAGTAACGTCAGTGTGAAAGTGATTTTTTTTTGTTGGATGTTGGTGAGTTAATTTAGGACATTTTTGTGAAGGTGCTCCTGGCGGGACCCTTAGAATATATGAAATATAATTTATTTAGTGTTGGTTTCTAGTTTCTATTCTAACTTTGGTTTCTATTTGACCATTAGCCTATATATATATATAGAGGCCTTTGCTCCATAAAGAACACTCTTATATAAAGAACATGTTGGGTTGTCCAGCATCTTCCTATTTCGAAACCGTGGCGCTGGTTGTACTCTATAAAGACTAGAGTTGCGCCTTTTCTACAAGCTCGGGCTTTTAGATCAACTGGTAAGCGCTTGGTCCTAACATGTGGTATCAGAGCAGGTCACGGGGTTCGAATCCCACTGTCGCGTATATTTATGTCAAAAGTAAGAATACATAATATGCCAAAGGCATCTGTGTGAATCAGCCATTGTCTCCTAACAGGGACTTGTTAGTACTGGCAGATGCTGGGGGGGGGGATTGTTGGGTTGTCCAGCATCTTCCTATTTCGAAACCGTGGCGCTGGTTGTACTCTATAAAGACTAGAGTTGCGCCTTTTCTACAAGCTCGGGCTTTTAGATCAACTGGTAAGCGCTTGGTCCTAACAGAACAATAAAGAACACTATAAAATCATTTATTCCAATAGATCCATTGGCCCCGCCAGGGGCACCCAATACAAAAAGTTCTTATTTTTTTAGGCTCTATCCATCCAGCAAAAAAAAAAAATTGAAAATTTTACTGTTCATGATGACGTCACTGATGACGTCATCGATGAACAGTAAAATTTTCAAATTTTTTTTTTGCTGGATGGATAGAGCCTAAAAAAATAAGAACTTTTTGTATTGGGTGGCCCCGCCAGGGGCAATGGATCTATTAGATATGAGGTGTTCTTTGTTGTTCTTTATTTTATTTTTTTTTGATCGGGAACGGACAATTTCAATAACATAGAGCCATACGGCATCTACAATCAAGAAACTTTCCTATGACAAACAAGAATCGATCAAAAAAAAATAACAGAATTCGTTTTCATGATTACTAAAGCATAAACGCTGCAAGCACGGCTCCGAAATCACGGTACCACCACCATGAAATAACATTGATGACTTTGCATCTTTAATGGAGATCCTCGTTACAATAACGGTATAACCATCTTCGTGAAAACTGCACTTGTTATGAATTTCATCTTGATCCTGCTCATCTAATTCCCATATACTTAAAACAAAAAGAAACATAAAACACGATCCAAAATGGACGGAAAATAGCGCGACCCGATAATCGGACGGAAAAGCTCAACCCGATAATCGGACGGAGAAATATTCAAAGTGAAGATCCCAACTAAATGGGAAATCACCTTATTCGCACACAACAGAGAAAAAAAGAGGAAAAAGCTTCCGGTCAGTGGCTAGAAAACCACCGCCGGAGCTGGGATGGGTACTGTGGGTTGCCTTCAAGAGTAAGAGGAATTGATGATGAACATAGAATTAGATGGGTTGAGGAAATATGCTGGATTTTTTTTGGGGTGCGGCGGCTTCTAGAGGAGAGAGAAGGGAGAGAATATTGACAAAGAGTAAAACTCTTTCAATATTTAAAGTGTTCTTTATTTAAAGTGTTCTTTATGGAGTCCAACCCTATATATAGATCATTACTCCATGGAAAACACCCTTATATAAAAAACATCATAGAATTTTACATAAAATCGCATTTAGATTATAATTTTCATATAAAAATGATGTTTTATGAATAAAATAGAATATAACAAAAAATTAGGATCATATATAACATGATTACACATAATTTTATTTTAAAAATATATATATTAGATTCTACAGTGGATTCTATGTAACATTCGATTTTTAAATTTAGATAAGATTCTATGTTAGGTTCAATATGTTAAGTTTAATTATTATTAAAATTTGTGATTCTTATCATAACAAATAAATTTTTATGAAAAATAAAATTTTATGATGACTTTCTTTATTATTCTTTATATAAGATGCTAGGAAGAACACCTTCAATAAAACCGTTCGGTTTTTAAGTTCGTTTTGATTTTATATCATTCGATTTTTACTGAATTCAATTCCATCGATTTAATTTTGAATTTTTACTCAATTCTAGTAAAAGGTATCTAAAATTAATTTTAAATAAATTTCCTAAAATTGGTAAGAGTAGGTAGTTATATAATAATTTCACAATATTTGAATAAAAATATAAAATAAAAAATAACTTAGCCATTTTCGATTAATAATATTAAATTAATCCTGACTAATATAGTGATGAGTTATTGGGTGAAAAACCAAAATATCCACATTTTAATTTTGAAAATCCAAATATCCATCGGCACTTGAGGTACACAAAATACCCACGAGATGCGCATCTTGAAGATACGTATACGCATGAGGAGCATGCATCTACTTTGTAAAATGGATATCTGACATTGATATTGTTGAGTATACAACAACGAAAACAAAACCAAAACGAATAAACAAGAACAAGAAAATAAACGACAATCACACAAGACAAAGATTTAACGTGGTTCGGAAATTTCTACTCCACAAGCCGCACTAATTTTGTATTGATCTCTCACAATTGTGTTGTGTTAGGGTTTTACAATTACAAGAGAATATTTATAATAGAAGAAACTGGGCCTATCTCAACATATGGGCCAAAGCTGAAAAACACACACTCAGGGGCCCTGAGCTTGAGCTCATGGTCCTGAGCACACATATTGATGTTGGCTGATTTGTTCAAAGGCCCTGAGCATCCGCTCAGGGGCCCTGAACAGCCTAGACTCCACAAACTTAACAATCTCCCACTTGGAGTCTGACCACATCTTCGCTTCACTCTTGTAAGTCTAGTATCACCCAATCCTTCGATCAATAACTCTAACTAGTGCAGCGCCTTCTCATCAATCAGTTCTGAAGGCCAGTTGAAGCTATGCAAAGCTTCAACTTTTCATTAGTAACCACCTTAGTCAACATATCTGCAGGATTCTTTGAACCAAGGATTTTCTTCAAGGACAAAGTACCATTGCTAATCAACTCTCTTGTAAAGTGATATCTTAG
This sequence comes from Kitagawia praeruptora, assembly GCA_037693485.1. Lineage (NCBI taxonomy): Eukaryota > Viridiplantae > Streptophyta > Magnoliopsida > Apiales > Apiaceae > Kitagawia > Kitagawia praeruptora. The sequence continues at coordinate 159,449,813 of CM075344.1, read as the reverse complement.
CTGAATATGCTTCGTCCTAGCATGAAACACAGGATTCTTCGCAAGATGAATAGCACTCTGACTGTCGCTATACAAAACACTATCCGCCTGTTTCTTGCTCAACTCCTCAAGAAAATTCTTCAACCAAATCATCTCCTTGCTAGCTTCAGAGATAGCCATATATTCTGCTTCTGTGGTTGAAAGAGCAACACTCTTTTGAAGTTGAGACATCCAACTAACTGCTGTGCCACCCAAAGTGAAAATATATCCCGTAGTACTTTTTCTTGTATCCAAACATCCACCCAAATCTGCATCAGAGAACCCTTCCAAGATAACATCTTTCTTGCTGAAACATAATGCAACCTTGGACGTGCCTTTCAAGTAGCGCAACAACCACTTGACTGCTTCCCAATGCTCTCTTCCTGGATTAGACATGAACCTGCTAACAACTCCCACTGCATGAGCAATATCTGGCCTTGTACACACCATAGCATACATCAAACTGCCAACTGCAGATGCATACGGAACTTTAGCCATATCTTTCTTGCCTTCATCCGTTTTAGGTGACTGCTTCTTCGTGAGATTAAAGTGAGTCGCCAACGGTGTACTTCTGGTCTTCGCATCTTGGACACTGAATTTCTGCAACAATTTCTCAATATACTTCTCTTGAGATAATTTCAAAGTACCTTCAGATCTATCCCTTATGATGCTCATACCAAGTATCTGTTTTGCTGCACCCATATCTTTCATCTCAAACTCCTCAGACATCTGTCTCTTTAACCTGTTGATTTCCCTCATGTTTGATCCTGCTATCAACATGTCATCAACATACAACAACAATATGATATAAGATGAATCAAATTGTTTAAAATAACAACAATGATCCATAGCACTCCTAGTGTACCCATTCTTCATCATAAAGCTATCAAACTTCAAGTACCATTGTCTTGGCGCTTGCTTCAAACCATACAAGCTTTTTATAAGCTTGCAAACAAGGTTTTCTTTCCCAGCTACCTGAAATCCCTCTAGCTGTACCATGTAGATGTCTTCCTCAAGATCACCATGTAAGAACGCGGTCTTAACATCTAGTTGCTCTAGATGTAACTCCTCTGCAGCCACAATACTTAGCACAATTCTAACTGTAGTCATCTTAACAACCGGAGAAAATATATCAGTATAGTCAATACCCTTTTTCTGTTGATAACCTTTGACTACTAACCTCGCCTTGTATCTCTTGCTGCCATCAGGTTCTTCTTTGATCCGGAACACCCACTTATTTTGTAAAACCTTCTTTCCTGCTGGTAATTCTATTAAAGACCAAGTTTCATTCTTCTCAAGAGAACTCATCTCTTCTTCCATGGCTGATTTCCACTGAACTGAATCATCCACCTGAACTGCCTCTGAATAACACTGAGGCTCTCCATCCTCGGTCAATAACATATAATATGCTGAAGGAGAAAATCTTTGTGGTGGCCTCACAATTCTGCTAGATCTTCTTACCTCAGCCTGTGGAGTAACTGGAACTGTGTCATCACCATTCCCCGAACTCCCACTATTTCCTGCAAGATCTTTTTCTATAATATCTTCAAGCACTGCTTTCTCTTTCTCAGGTTTTTCTTTTGCAAACTCAGAATCGACTGCAAGCTTATCCTTGTACACTGCACTTTCGTTAAAAGTAACATCTCTACTTCTAACAACCTTCTTCGTTAATTCATCCCAGAAACGGTAACCCATATCATCTGAGCCATAACCAATGAAGATACACTTCTTTGCTTTCGGATCAAGCTTGTCCCTGTCAGAATCTTTAACACGCACATAAGAAACACAACCAAAAACTCGCAAGTGTGAAAGATTTACCTCCTTTTTCTGCCACTCTTCTTCAGGAATCTTGAACCCCAAAGGAACTGAAGGTCCTCTATTTATGAGATACGCTGCTGTGCTAACTGCATCTGCCCAAAAAGTCTTTGGCAACCCTTCATGCAACCTCATACTCTTGGCCCTCTCATTCAAGGTTCTATTCATGCGCTCTGCAACACCATTCTGCTGCGGTGTCTCTGGAATAGTTTTGATCATTCTAATCCCATATTCTACGCAATAGCTTTTAAACTCATCACTACTGTACTCACCACCATTATCTGACATCAAGCTCTTAACCTTCAAACCGGTCTGATTTTCAACTTCAGTCTTCCACTTCTTGAAAGTAGCAAACACATCTGATTTATTCTTCAAGAAATAAACCCATACCTTTCTAGTGGAATCGTCAATGAAAGTGACATAGTAGCGAGATCCTCCCAACGACGCAACTGCTGTTGGACCATATACATCTATATGAACTAGCTCTAACCTCTCAGCCTTGGGTGTCCTCCCTGATTTTGCAAAAGTAACTCGTTTCTGTTTTCCAAGAACACATGGCTCACAGAACCCAACTTCCACATTCTTCAGCTCTGGAATCTTTCCCTTCGAAGTTAACAGCTTCATACCCTTTTCACTCATATGACCAAGTCTTTGGTGCCACAAAGTTGAAGACCCAATCTCATCAGCAACTGCATTTGCTTCATAGCTAGATTGTTCAACTATGTACAACGTCCCCTTTTTGTCTCCACGAGCAACAACTAGATTCCCCTTTATAACCTTCCATTGTCCGTCTCCGAAAGTAACTCGATACCCTTCCTTATCTAACTGACCCACAGATATCAGCATCTTCTTCAGTCCAGGAATGTATCTTACATCTTTCAACGTCCAGTTAGTCCCCAAAGAGGTCTTGAGATTAATATCTCCCATGCCCGCAATATCCAAAGTCTCATCATCAGCAAGACGGACTTTACCAAAATTTCCAAGTCTGAAATTTAACATCAAATCCTTGCAAGGGGTAGCATGGAATGATGCACCAGAATCCATAACCCATGATTCAACGGAACATTCAACACAACAAATCAAAGCATCGTCATCCGCCACTTCTTCAACTACATTAGCTGAATTATCCTCTTTCTTCTTTCCTTTAGGAGCTGCGGGAGCCGTACACTGATTTCTGAAGTGACCTTTCTTCTGACAATTCCAACAAACAATCTCCTTGCGATCTTTGGACTGTCCTCTCTTCTGTGACTTCGATCTACTACGCCCCTGATTCTGCCCCCTATCGGACTTTCTGCCTCTACTCTCAGTACTCAACAAGGAACCTGACGACTCTCCTGAGTTTCTCCTACGAATATCTTCTCCAAGAATCGCATCTCGAACTCCATCAAAAGTCATCTTACTGCTCCCAGATGAATTACAAATAGCAGTGACAAATCCTGACCAACTGTCAGGTAACGAGGATACCAACAACAAGGCTTGTACTTCATCATCGAATTTAATATCCACTGATGTCAATCTTGATAGGATAGAGTTAAATTCGTTCACATGATCAGCAACACAATCACCTTCATTCAATTTTGTGGCGAACAACAAGCGACACAAATATACCTTATTCGAAGCAGACGGCTTCTCATACATATTTGATAACGCCTTGATCAATCCATAAGTTGTCGTTTCCTTGACGATATTGTAAGCAACGTTTTTCGCAAAAGTCAATCTGACAACACCTAGAGCCTGCCTATCCAATAGATTCCAATCTTTGTCATCCATCTTTTCTGGCTTCTTCTCCTCCAGCGGTTCGTGTAGTTTTTTCTGATACAAATAATCTTCAATTTGCATCTTCCAAAACCCAAAATCTTTGCCATCAAATTTGTCGATCTTTACTTTCCCTTCTTCTGCCATCGCTCCCACTCGCCTGAAAACCTAGGCTCTGATACCAGTTGTTGAGTATACAACAACGAAAACAAAACCAAAACGAATAAACAAGAACAAGAAAATAAACGACAATCACACAAGACAAAGATTTAACGTGGTTCGGAAATTCCTACTCCACAAGCCGCACTAATTTTGTATTGATCTCTCACAATTGTGTTGTGTTAGGGTTTTACAATTACAAGAGAATATTTATAATAGAAGAAACTGGGCCTATCTCAACATATGGGCCAAAGCTGAAAAACACACACTCAGGGGCCCTGAGCTTGAGCTCATGGTCCTGAGCACACATATTGATGTTGGCTGATTTGTTCAAAGGCCCTGAGCATCCGCTCAGGGGCCCTGAACAGCCTAGACTCCACAAACTTAACAGATATGCGTATATGGTATACGCATCATCAGCTTGCATATGTGTCAATACGCATGCGTATTGGGTTATTGTTCACCGTCTCCCGAAAATCGACAATAGAGGCGATCAAGGAGGCGATTTTAGGGCAAATTCCGGCAACGTCCAGTTCACACCATAGAGGCATTTTTCAGTCACATATTATATACCAATCGACTCGTAATTGAATGATCTACAATCCTATACCGTAGATTTTTAATTTTTAGAAATTCCCAAACCAACCTTAAAATTCGGTTTTCATGTCCGATCGATTATTCCCTCGATATTTACACGTCCCCTGCAGGGCCAGATCTTGACAAAGATATTGGGGGAAATGGAGAGACAGAGGTGGTGATTATTATGATGTGCTTAGGGAGGGAGGAGGATGAAAGACGACGATGGGAGGGGGAGGTGGCGAAAAAGAGACGAGTCACCGGCGAGAGCTTCGAGAGCGAGAAAGAGGAAAAACATGAAGGACGATGAACAGTGGACGATACGCATGTGAAAAATGCGTATCCCGTGTACGCATGTACAACATGTGTAGTCTGTGGGTAAAAAAGACGGAAATTTTTGAATATAAGTATTTTGGACAGCTTCCATAGAAAAAGTGGGTAATTTGGACAATTTTTGTTATTTCACTCATGGTTATTTTTTTACAATATGTGATCTATGTTGTGTTTGGTTGTGTTTAGTTGAGATGATTAGAATGAAATGATATTTATAATCTAAAATGATTAAATACTCAAAATTTTCATTGTTTAGCTCATTCCAATTTAACAACCTACATTATAAGTTAGACACCGAGCGAAAATGCTTCATTCCTTATTCCAACTATTTTCTTCATAATTGTTAACATAACAATTTTGCACTATCTCATTTCTTTTCCAAATCTTCCTCCCAACTTGCATTATTTTCCTTTAATTTCATTTCATTCCAATCACCACGACCAAAACACAACATTAATATTTTTAGAGAACCCAAAAAGTTTTACGCATCATCCCCCTAAAATTCTCCCTAGACACATTATCAATCAATCATTAACCTGGGAGTACACACTTGTCTATTTTACCAATCAAAACAAGAATGAAATATTATTTTTTAAATATAACCAACAATTTTACATAAATAATAAATTATTTTACACAACCAGTTACATGACCACGTCTCGTCCACCATATGTCAATAAATAATAAACTATTTTACACAACCAATTACATGACCCATATGTCAATAAATAATAAACTATTTTACACAACCAATTACATGACCACCATATGTCAATCATAACCCAAATACAACCATAAAATGAATGACAATTATACATTAACAGAACAGTGTAGTGGGGATCTGTAAGCTAGTAAGAATAAACGGAAAACAGCAGGTCCCCACTTGGAATATTAATCTGGTCGGATGAGTGTCTCAGCAGACCCTGGTAAAGAGTGTCCCAATAGCCCCAGCAGAAGTTGCTATACCCAATATCAAATGCCTCTATTTCGACACCTTCAACATAAAAGGGAAAACCTGTATCCCCAAACACAGGACATATAGTTCTTCTAACAAGACTTCCGTCTCGACCAAAGGCAAGAAGAAAAGAAGATTTGTATCGATTGTAGCATTTCCAATAGAAAGAAAGAAAAGAACCACCACCAGGTAACAACTCGGATACCAACCATGGTACGTCTGCAACTCTCTTACCATGGCAACATTTATCTTTGTTATTGGGAAAATATATCACTTCAAACTCGTCAGCAGTGCCCTTCATCTGCATATACCTATCTTTTAAATTCTTCAGGAAATAGGCACCATCATATTTTGGATATTCACCCTCAAACAAAAATATGATTCTTTTTCCCGCAAGTTGAGAGAAACGAACCTATAAAAATAATTTGATAGTCACAGATATTAGATAGGGTGATGCAATTGTGAGTATCATCGGTCATTTACAACTTAAAAACCAACACATCTTTTTTGGACTTTAATGGCCATGGACTAACTTGTAGTGAAAGAGAATATAAAACAATAATTGGAACTTAAAAAATAACCTGGGACCCATTTTTTCTTCTAAAGACAGTTTCTGGACCACATAGCATCTTCAAATTCAATTCCCTGTCTCTTTGTGCCTCTAACCTGGCAAACACCTCACGCGTTAATAGGTTTGCGTCATATCCCTTTAAAACAGCAATAGCACCTGGGTCAATGATCTTCTTATGAGGCCCAACAATAACAAGCGACGGATCATTTCCGATTTGCCGCAGGTAGGGATAACTAAAGAGCCGCTTTAACTTCTTATGGGCTGGGTCTTTATAAGGGAGAGCCAACCAAGGCATAGTCTCAAAAGTATACCAGAATGCTTCTTCATTCGTACAACGGGTAAAAAATGTGTCATATAGGTAAAGTAGCACAACCTCGAAATTTTGATTATTCTTTGCCAATTCGTTATAGTACTTCTTTAGTTGTCTTATAACAAAACAAGGCATATAACCACCTTCATAAAAAAGCAGAGCTACCACCTTATTTTCAAGAGTGTGGATAGGAACCTATCAATACAAGTAGCTGCATGATTATTACGAAGGTAAGCAATCAAGTTCCGCTAGCCATTTAGCCGACTAGTCAACAAACAAAAAATAATGACTATATATATAATTCTTACATAGACCACATTGTTGTATTCCAAGGTTGAGGGGACAATAGAATATAGATAAATCAAGAGATAAGAGTATAACTAATGCAAACTGATATTTTATAAGAACTAAGAAAGACAATATAATTATTTAACAATAATCTGTTTTTGTTTAAAAGCAAGAGTTATGATTCTGTTTACCTCTATCCACAATAATAGAATATATTACCTCTGTGCTCTCATAATTTGAATCTGCAGTTTTAATCTTGATCGTAACAGAATGCAGAAAACCGAAATCATAATAATGCAGGATGCGGGAAAAAAAAACAATGCAGAATACGTCAAATGAACAAAATTTTGTGCCAGAAGTCAACATACCAAATCCAACAAAAGAAGTATCCAACATGAGCTTTAGATCTTTGTATAAATGTGTACTGGAAAACATAGACAAAATGCATTCAAAATGTTGTCAACAAGATCCAAATTATCACAATCACTACTCTCATGAGTATTAGTAGATGGCTTATGTCAACAAACATCATCTACATGGCTTATGTCAACAATCATCATCTACATCCTCATCATCATGAGAAGAGGAGCCACTAAAATCTATTGTGTATGTAAATGTAACAATCTTACCATATCACCAGCTCACGTAGGATTATGGAGACCCTCAAGCCTTGAAGGCCTTCCAATGAATGGATAAACAAATTATATAAACTCACTAGTTATTATGATCAATGGGTCAAGATATTGGGCCAATCCATTAAAATTAATAAGCTCACTAGTTATTCATATTTTAATTACTTTTAATGACCTAAAAGCGTACGCCAACTGCAATCCACTAGAGTAATCTACAAGGTATTTGGGTTTTGCCACCGCTAGTTCTTACCTTATTATTCTGTGGTTTTTATGCAATCTAATATGAAAATAAGAACAAAACAACACCATTCAAAGTTTTGCTTTGCTTATTTCCAAAGTCATCGGTAGACATAAAACAGTCATCTCTAAAGCTTTCGTAATAGGAACATCCATGAAAAGCCTTGAAGAAAAGAATAAAACAAATTCATGATCCTTCTAGTTATACAACTTTCCAGTTTCTACACTATTGTCAAAGTATACGTCAGCCTGGTGCATGAGTCCGTAGCTTAAATACGTGCAAAATTATTTAAAACCCCCAAGATATGAACACATATGTGTCCTATCACAGTTCATTGTCTTACTTTAAGATGAACATGATTATAATGTATAAGCTGATAAAAAGGTCCCTAAACAAGAATAAGGAGTAAAATCCCTTGCTAGGACGATCTATTAAGTGGTATAACAATTTTTATTGAGCAACCAATATTCTAGTCATATTATACACCACTGTAACACACGTACTTAAGTAAATGCTTGCTATATTCAGCAGTGTAATATAGGTAGGTGTAATGCACCTACCCAATGCCAAGACATCGATAACGTACTCCCGAAGAAAACAAAAGCAACAGGACATAACAGTCAAAGGGATTCCGCTTAGGAGAATCAAAACAAGTTAAATAGAGAAGTTTAAGGGGTAATTTTTAAAGAGGGTAGAAGGAAATAACATAAAAGCAGTGTAAGAAACAGAAGGGGTTTTATCCGAGTAAATTGTATTTTTCTTTTGTTCGAGAGGAGAGCACTGGGCCTCTCGAAAGTACGGATTATCATTTCATTATTTTAGTATTATATCCTTCAAGTTAATTAGAAACTCGTCGCTTTCATATTGTGAATTATCTGTTGAAATTTGAGGGTTCTACTAGTGAGTTCATCAGAGTAGGGTAGTAATTCAAACCGAGCCAACTAGATAAAATGGGATCGATAGGGAATTCGAGTCAATCCAAGATTTAACGAGCTCAAGTCGAACTCGACTTGTTTGCTCCAAGTCGACAAGTAAACGGTTCGAACTTGATATTGGGTTGGCCGGTTGGGCTATCTATTGGTTCATAAAAATACTTCTTGAAATTTCAAGTAGTTCAGACTCCACTTGGGCTCGAGAACACATTAACGGACTCGAACTTTAGAACCATCAACCAACTCACTCTATTTGCTTCAACATGTAATGGTTTTTAGGATGTATGTCAAAAACTCAAGTATCACTCATCCAGTCAGGCTTATAAAATAAAACTGAAAAAGAAATTACTGTTTGACAGTTGCAGTACATTATAACTGCCAACGTTTTTGCTTAAATGCTATATTTTTAGGGGATTATATCACCTTCGCAAATAGTATTTCCTAATCCAGGTATCAGATATGTCCAAAGAGTGACAATATTGATTTTAAATATTAAAACATTAGTATATTAAAAGTTCAAAATATCATTTCAATGTCCGAAGGAAAATAAAAGGAATAGCCACATTTTCTATTCTATCTCAAATTAAAGAAATTCAGAAACAAAATACATTCATACATACATAATACTGCAACTGTAATTTGTTGCCTATGACATTAAGTATACAATTTGTCCGTGCAAGTAAGACATTAAATTTGCAGCAACTACATCATTATGATAATTTAACTTGCAGTATCATCTCAGCTCATTATAAAATAATTTCAGCAACTTAAAAGAAACTATATACATAACCACAAAGACACATTCAAACATTACAATATGCAATCATATGATATGCAAAGTATTGGAAGACAGACAGTTTTAGTTTATATGCTCATATGATCAACAATGTCCTTAACCACAGTACTACAATTATTTTATTTAATATGAAAAAAATATGTGAAAAACATAAAGCTACTTGTACAAATTATAGTTTCACGGTGAAGATGCAAAGAAAAGAATAATATTTGCTACTTTAACTGCATGCAAATAGAATAATAATTTTTTATAGGAAACAAAATTATTTAAACTATTTGACCGATTATACCTCTAACGCTAGTTACATGCATAATAAAATTTATACCTTGTCCCCTTTATTGGAGATGACATAATCACGTTCCGCGGTGCCCAGAAGCGCTTTTAAGGAGGGTTGCCTAGTGGTGTTTTCATCTTCAGCTTTCAAAAATGCTATTCTTTCATCAGTAAAAGGGTAAGCCAAAGATCCATATATTTGAAATAGTGATCGAGGAAAAGTGTGCAAAATCATGCCTTCCGAATCTATGAGAACCTCCTTGGGTTCAAATAATTTGCGGGAGTGACAAAATTTCCTTTTCAGAAGCTTTCTGGATGTTATATCAGAGAATGGTATGGCCACCCATGGCATTTGGGAAAATAGATGTTCGAATTCTCCTAGAAGAGAAGGATCAGGACATAGTTTCCCGAGTTCTTTATCGAAGCTAGTAACATCATCAACGACGACCAAAACAACCTCAAAGCAGTTCATAAACTTTAAATCATTATATGTGTCGATCAAGGAATTTGTGAATTCCTCCACACTGAAACAATCACGACGTAGCGGCACAAAGTACATAACAAAAACCTTTCCTGCCAAGTGCTCGGACATTACCTGCAATAATCAGCTCAGCTCTCCCTAATACCACAAGATGTTAGGAGGTCTTAACTGGATTGTATATTATATTTAAATCCCCCCCCCCCCTCACTTGAAATCCCAGGTTTTCATTGAGAAGTGGATCCCTACTCCAGTCTTCACTACTTGACAATCTTTGGGGCAAAAATAAACCTTGAATGTATAGAACAATTAACTGAGAATATTGGGTTCTAACTTGAGACCTCTTCTTTATAAACTTATATGCCATGTGATGCGGAACAAGGAATTAAAACATTAATTTGTTTCTATTATATGTTATTAATTAAGAATAGAGTTGATTGTAATTTATTAGGTATTAGTTATATTAGATAAATAGATTATTAAGAATGTTCTAGATGTTGGGTTTATGGAGTCTATCAGGTTTCAGAATTGGAATTGGATTATGACTTGAGTTAGGAATCCTGAATTGGACTCTAATTGGAGTTAGGATTAGAGTTAGGATTTCAGAATTAGACTCTGATTCTTAGACCCAGTTTCTTCTCTTACAAATACTCATGTAATTGTAACATAACAACACAACACAATTTTGAGAGATCAATACAAAATTAGTGCGGCTTGTGGAGTAGGAATTTCCGAACCACGTAAATCTTTGTCTTGTGTGATTGTCGTTTATTTTCTTATTGTTATTTATTCGCTTTGGGTTTTGCTTTCGTTGTTGTATACTCAACACTAGATTATAGGAATAGAATAATAAAAAGGATTTACTTCCTTTATTAAAGATCTTTACTTGATGGCTAAGTTTTAGGATTTATTATATAAACAATTGTAATCTTCATTATTATGGAGAGTTGAATTATTATTGAAATTCAGAATTGTTTCTCTTTTGTTATGGGTTGCGATCCTAACAAATCCTTCTCTTCTGCGGTTGAGAAACTCTAGGGGTAGGATTTTCTACAGTTAATCCACAAATATCTATCCTTTATAGTTTTTGTTCCATAAATCCTTGTTTTCAACCCCTATCCTACATCACCATGTCAAGTTACCAACACTCTTGAAACCTCTATAACCTCAACTTGTTCGAAGGAATGCTTGATTGGATCATATATTATACTTAACACTACCAAGCTAAAGTTGGTCTCACCTTCGTCCAACAATGCTAAAGTTGAAAATTCTACTAATTTATTCAAGTCAGATCATGTAATTTTGAGGAACATTTTTTACAACAATACTTTGATCCCGCTTGGCTTACCTTAAAAAAGGGACTCATTACTTAAATTTATCTTCATAACATAAAGGAATATTATTAAGTTGTAAAAAGTTATTTGAATATTTTGTACAAATATTAAGTGCCTTCTTGTTAATATGGGGCCACACATATATATATATATGGTCTTGCTCAGGTGAGAACCACCACTTATGGTGAGATATGAGATCTAATCCTATCCATCCATTTAAATACATTAAATTCATCTCTTACCATTCATTTAATATTTTGGAATTTCACCATCTTCTTTCTAATTCAACCACCCACCACCACCGACAACCACCACCGGCGACCACCACCACCTCCGGCGACCACCAGAAAATCACCACCGGAAAACATAAAATCACCACCGCCAAACCAGAAATCACCACCAGAAACACAAAAATACCACCGGCAAACATAAAATCACTACCGCCAAATTTATAGAAAAAATTTATAATTAAAAGTTATATTAGAAATATAATAGGTGTTTGAATATATAGGGGAGAAGATTTCAAATTTATAAGGAAGACATAAATAAAAGTTCTAGTAGAAGTAGAATAAGTGTTTGCATAGTAGAAGAGTTCGAATTTATGAGGGATACATGTAATGAAAAGTTCTATTGAAAGTAGAATAGCTGTTTGTAAGGCATATAATTAAAAGTTTTATTAGAAGTGGAATAGGTGTTCGAATTTGTATAAGAGAAGAGTTCGAATTTATAAAAAAACAATAATTAAAAGTTATATTACAATTAGAATAGATGTTTGAATATATAGAGAAGAAGAGTTCGAATTTAGAGAACACGTATAATTAAAAAATTTATTGGAAGTAGAACATGAGGGCAAGTTCTATTGTAAGTAGAATAAGTGTTTGTAAGACTTATACTTAAGAGTTTTATTGAAAGTAGAATAGGTGTTCAAATTTATAGAGAAAATAGTTCAAATTTATAGAAAAGACATATAATTGAAAGTTTTAAAGGTAAAATTGTGTTAAAATATACGGAAGAGAAGAGTTCGAATTTAAAATTAAAAGTTCTATTGGAAATAAAATACGAGGGCGATGATGTGGCATCTTTTACGATTTTCTAAAACTATTTATCTTTTTTTCTTATCTATATTTATAATTTATATAGAGCCATTCGAAACGTGTTTAGGCGGCTTGAAACGTGCTTAATGAGAAAATGATTCCCTAGAAAAAATTGTATTAACTATTGGAAACTGATATTGATGCTATAAATTTTATTTAATTTTTAGGTTTCGATTTTTAAGGATTAAAATTATAATACAAGTATTCATAATATATGTTAAAGCTGAATTTTTGTTTAACGAGAGAGCGGTTTTATAGGAAGAATCATACGAATCACATCGTATTAACTATTAGAATTTGATATTGATGTTATAAATTTTATTTCATTTTTAGGTTTCGACTTTTGTGGATTAAACTATAATACAAGTAAACAAGTATTCATAATATATGTAAAAACTGAGTTTTGATTTAACTAGAGAACGACTTTATAGGAAGAATTATGTTTGACAAGGAGAGCGGTTCGTTAGAGAGTACCGTGTTAATTGTTAAAATTTAATATATAATATGAGGTAAATATAGATTAAAAAAATTAAAAAGTTTTGATGCCGCCGCGAAGCGCGGCTTTATCGACTAGTTTCACGTGAAACTTGGAGAAGTCAAATGTGGAGATCTGCCAATAATCATCCCTTGTACTTCATTGGACTCGACATTAAATCCGACAAGAAATTTATATATATGACTGTCTGCCACAATTTTATGGTTGTAGTCCTCAAAAGATTCCCATTCATAGGTGTTCAAAAGGTCAAGCTCCTTTCACACTCTTTTCAAAGAATCAAAATACTTGGTGATAGAATTGTTGGTTTTAGGTTTATGGGTGTAGGTGTGTATCAGCATGATGGAAAAACAACAAATGAAACGTAAACTTTATATATCATTATTATGATGGGCTTGGGCTTATATAAGCCAATACATAACCTTATCTCCTAAAAAAGCTGTTACAATTCAAAATTATTCAAAAGTAATTCAAATCAATCCTAATCTAATTTAACTAAAGATTTGGTTAACATAACCAATTATTAAAAACAATCTAAAATATTATTTAAAATATTAAACATATTTTCAACACTCCTCCTTGCTTTAATATTTTAAATTACATTAAAACAAAATATCATCTTCATGATCCTGGGTAATAGCTCCTTTTGTCTTCTCATGCTCCTGGAACATCATTTCTTTTGTACTTCCAAATATGTTCTTGTACGTACTCCTCACACATGCTGGTTGTATCCTTTCGCTTTCATGAATATGATTTTCTGCTGTAATTTTTTGTTGTAATTTTTTGGTTATGATTTTTGTATATGGCTTCTCAGACAAGGCATATTGTGATTTTCTGGTTATGGTTGTATATGACTTCTCAGTCATGGCATATGATTTTATGGTTATAGATATAGTTTTTGGTTATGGTTATGGATATGGGTTATAGGTCATGGTGTTTTACAGGTCCCTCAAGAAGAGAGCTCTGATACCATATGTTGGTTTTAGGTTTATGGGTGTAGGTGTGTATCAGCATGATGGAAAAACAACAAATGAAACGTAAACTTTATATATCATTATTATGATGGGCTTGGGCTTATATAAGCCAATACATAACCTTATCTCCTAAAAAAGCTGCTACAATTCAAAATTATTCAAAAGTAATTCAAATCAATCCTAATCTAATTTAACTAAAGATTTGGTTAACATAACCAATTATTAAAAACAATCTAAAATATTATTTAAAATATTAAACATATTTTCAACAAGAATCATTTCCTTAATGAATCTATCTTAAATTTAAGGTCAATTCAAAAACCCGAGATTGCTTGGCAAAAATTATCCCATAATTACCAGTAGGATAACACATGTAATTTGATCCTATCTCATCTTCCATGGAGTTGACCAACCATGTCATAACCTATGTTCCATGGAGTTGTAATTTGAGCTTCGAGGAGTATCTGAATCGACAAATATCCGAGTGTCGGACTTGAAAAATCTGAAATTTTGGGACACGGGACGGGACACTATCCTACTTTTGGACATGGGTACGTGGACAAGACATAATATATTGATAAACAAGTATAGTAAGTACGACATCTTAACAAAAAGTAACAATAAAATTCAAATTAAACATGATTTTTAAAGGACTTTAAAAATTAGGCATTTTCTCTACTTTTATCCCATCCTTGCTTCTTTCTGTCTTCTTACATGTTTATTTTGAATCGTAAGTTTGACTCATATTTGATCTTTAAATTGGTCAAAGTATCCACATTTTAGTCAAAGGGTACGACACGGAAGTGTCGTGTCCAAATATCCGACACGGGTACGGTGACCGAAACAGAAAAGTCGGAGTGACATAAGTCATAACCATGGAGATTTCAACGTCCGAAAAAGCGTAAAGTGGATCCTCATCAACAGGAGCCTTTTTGTCGCTTGTTATGTAACCATTTTTTTTCCCACAAATATACGTTCAGACAGATTGCGACCAACTGAGTTTAAGTGGTTTGACATGGACTCAAATGTTTTTACTGAATGGCAACAGGAAGGGATGTAGTGGTTTCAAAAGAGGCTTTTGACATAGCTACTACAGAATTTGGGTTGTCGTATATTGAGAATTAAAGACAGGTTAAATATCAAATTGGTCACTGAAATGGAAACCAATATCACTTTATTCACTGATCTCAACGGCGTATCATTTGAATCAATAAAGTCATAATAAATATCAAACAGATACCTCTAAATATGTGATTGAGAAGTAAAAATAATCTTTTATTGAGTTTTACAAATTTTCTTAAATGCTACCACAAGCAAATGAAAATTTTTGAGTTCTAGTATTTTAGATGATATATTTAGATTTAAAGAAACTTATTTACTATTGTTAATTTTATATTTAAATGATACCCTGTTGAGATCGAAGAACAAGGTGATATATCGTCTCAACTTCAATGACCAATTTGATATTTAACCCGATTAGAGAAAATGTTTTTTTTTGCTCCAATACCATTTTGAAATTTAAGAGGAAAAAGTATAAGTCTCATATATCAAGATGATTACAGGTCCTCTTTTATAAAAAGAGCATAACAACAGAAAAGGAAACTAATTACTGCTAACATAGTTACATACTTACATATGACATACAATACCGACAACCAAATGGGATAAATATCACAGACATCATTCATTAGATTCAAATGTATCGAAATAATCACTAATTAAAAAAATGACTCATTTTAGTCATTAACGTGAAATTTTGTATCAAAGAGATCATCTGACAATGACTAATTTGATACAAATTTTTTAACTTTACAATGAATAAATTGATACAAATTTTTAACTTTATGATGACTAAATTGATACAAATTTTTAAATTAATGTCTAATTGAGTTATTTTTTTTAATGAGTGCTTATTTTTATACATTTGGATCTAATGAATGATGTCTTTGATCTTTAATCCATAACCAAATATACTTATAATAATAGTATAGTATAGATAGATTAAGTGACCACAACTTTCAATGACGGCATAGCCAACAAAGCCACATATCATAAATTAACAAAAATTTAAATGTTTAACATTATTTTTGACCAAAATTATGTTTGACTCTAACTTTTGATACAAATTAAAGAAATTAGTGATCACATTTAGTCAAATTTGCAAACAATGCCCAAAGTGATACATTTGGACGTTATGAATCATGTGATTGATATTTAGCATATAATGTAATGGTAACTTTCATACAAACATACATACCAGTTGGGAGTCATTGGATTTAATGAGGTAATCTCTGTCTTTGGTGAAGAGAAGTTGTGATATATTAACAACATCCCCTATTTTATATCTGCCTTTTGCTCTCTCTTCTTCCTCTTCTTCCTCTTTTCCTTCAGTCAGCCATAAGAATTCTGCAGATCCGGTAGCCCATTTGTAGTGCAAGCCTTTAATAAAAAGTAGAGAAACAAATTAAAATCTATTATCATGTCTTGAAAAGACCAACATTTCTAATACAATTAATCGAAGCAGATGGAATGCAGTGCTAAAGCTAATCCAAGCATTTGACTGTAATATCTATTTACGACAGCAAAAACCATGTCAAATATACCTATAGTTATAAGGCTTATAGCTACTTTAACATTAAATATTGTTACAAGGTGTCGTCCCAGGCTGTGGTTTCGATTCCAACGGAAATTAAATTACGACTAGGTAATAACATAGTGTGTACCTCCACATTGAGCATGGGATCCCAAGCAATTGATGCTGGAAAACGTGTTTTTACGACTTGCCTTGACTGCTCTGGTACAATTAAAATTGTATCTATAGGATGTATTTAATCTGGTGGGGAACAAGTTTCCTCTCCCTATCACACACATACTACTCCCTCTGTCTCGTTTTACTTTTCTTATTTGAAATGTCGGGATTGTTCATAACAAGAGACAAATTACTAATTTACGTTTAATCTATAAGATCAAATATAGTCATGAGTGATCTTGTTGGATTCGTATTTATGAGTACTTTAATACAGTTAAGTTTTTATATCTAAAACTAATACGAAATTGAAGATATTAACGATCAAAAGTACGCGTTGGCAAACGTGTCCAGTCAAAACAGGAATGATATTTAGGGACGGAGGGAGTAGTATTTTTCACAGGTGAATACATGCTACTTGTTAACATCCTTGCTACTTCCATTGATGTCGAATTTCCCAAACTGCGTTCTTTATTTTCACGCCGTGTCCTGTAAAACCCTAATTTTCATACCTCAATTATTGCCTTATTGGTCTGTCACGGAGAAAAAAAAAACAGGGCCCCTTTCTTTTCTTGTTTTCCGACGAGAATAATCACAACAATAATCTTTTTTACTCCTGTGTCCCATTCATTTCTACCCACTTACTATTTTGGGGGTGTCCCATCATTTCTACCCATTCCAAAATTAGTAAAGTTTTAATAATAAAAAACACTATTACACCCACTAACTTTCCTCCACTATCTCAAATTTATAATATAAAACACTATTACACCCACTACTTTCCTCCACTATCTCAAATCTATTATTAAAAATTCATAGGTCCCACCACTTTATCCACTTTTCATCTAATTTTACTCATTTTTCATACAATTTCTTGGTCTCCGTGCCCGAACCCAGTGGGAAGAACCCACTGGGACAGAGGGAGTATTATAATACCCACGTCACTAACCAATCAGAATTGAGAAATTATTAGGACCAATTAAAGATAATTCCTGAATTTTAGAGCAATCATGTTATATTAATAATTTTCCTTATTTACAATCTAACCTACCTCTTTAACCTTTAATCATGGTTAGTTAACACTTCTAATATAAATACAATAATGATTTTATTAAAGATATTGATAAATACATATTTTTTAAATCAAAACATATTTACTAGAAAATTACAATTTTAATTTGAAATCAATCACGATATACTATTATATATTTTAAATTAAATTTCATAATAAATCATTCATTAATACCACTCTTTTAATATAAAGTCAATCACAATCAAATTATCATACATTATAAATTGATTTTTATAATATATATTGTATAACTATAATCGATATTAAATAATTATAATCTAACTTAACTAAAAATTTGAAAAAATCGGATTTGAAATCAGATTTGAACATCCTTTATTATAATAAAGGATTCTCGAATCTAACATATGTATTACTTTTTTAAAAAAACAAATCGTACTTGCATTACTTAGAAATTATCACTTTCGAGTACATGATTAATAAATGCTGGAGGAGTGACAGACCACTCTCCATAGCCTGATATAGAATTTGTGCATCATTTGCAAGCAAAAGAACCACACGATTCGCAGATCGATAATCGAACTACTAGCACTTGATCAATATGCTTTAGTGATTTTGTCCAAGAAATGGCTTCTCGAAGGCTAATGGCTTCAACTTCTCGTGGTTGTCAATTACCTTGTATCTGACAACAGCTCCCTCCAACCTCGCTCCAACCTGATTTCTCCAAACATGGAGCAAATTCCGAACTGCAGCCAACACACCAAACAAGACAAAAAATAGAAAACACAACCAAAACATAAACCCAAAAAATTGGGGATAAATCACTTAACCAATCACAAGATTGTGAATTATTTTAACATCAGTCAAAATCTATTAAATTTAAATCAATTAAACTTAATGTAACATGTTTCTCTATTGGATCTAGATTGTACGTTTCAGCCAAGACTAAACTCAAATCAAGTTACACTCAATAACAGTTAATTTTTATTTTTTCATATCAATTAACTAAACATAATAACTACTAACTTTTATTTTAACGGTTAACTAATAAACAATTTATATAAAATAAAATTCTTACAAACTAAAAAATATAATTATTATATCAATTTAAACATTACAGGAAATCTAAGCCGTTTATTCCCTATTCCTCATCAGACCTAGCCAACTTTGATAAACTAAGATGCATCAATTCTCCTCATGGCTAAATCATATCAATTTCGGTTAAGGTATTATTTTATATCTTTTTATTATATGACATTTTATACTTGGATAGATTATCTTTTAATTTTGATTGTATATGTGTATTGTATGTTTCGTGTTTTAATTGTCCAATAAATTCAACAAAAAAAAACGTTTCTAACAAAAAAATAAAAAACGATTTAGGTTATCATCATCTCCAATCCGGATTCTCCCAGAGTTACTTCCCATTAGAATATTTAGTAGCAAACTCCAATAATTATGTGACTTACTAAATTGTATGCATCAATCCTTATCACATTACACTAATTTATTTACATTATTAGGAGTGCCTATAGATAAATGTTTTTTACAGTGTTGGGTTGTCAATGTTATTCAGTGATTACTAACAATTTTATTCTAAATACAATAATTATTTAATTTAAAAAATTATACATTAATACATGAATGTATTATATTTATAATAGATATTTTGATATTTCAAACTCTCAATTTAAAATCATAAGGTACAATTAAAATCATGAATTAAAAATTATTAACAATATAAAACTATTTACCACACTATTCTAAATACACATTCAAAATTTAAGTTATGTAAAGTATTAAATAATTCAGTCATAAAAAAGTTAGGATCGACCAATTAAAATATTAGAATGAATTTTAAACCAATCATCTTTTAACATTTTAATTACGAAATTTTTAACTATGCAATAATTAATGGGAAAAGAATTTGACCTGAAAATATATTTGAATTATTCAAAATATTAAATATACTCTTAAATAGTACTATACATTATTTGGTGTATAAGTTATCAATCAAAAAATAAAAAATATTACAGAGTCAATGAAAATATTGTTAGTGAATATTTTCATAATAAAGTGGTTAATTTAGCACAAATTTTTTTATAAATCACTATTCATTTATTGATAATTAATTCATCAATAAAAGGACATATGTCATCCACAAAAATAATCAAACCTGCAAAAATCATCAATAAAAGGGCATACAACATCTACAAAAATAATTAAAATTGAACAAATACATAGTAAATTAGATCACTAATTTCCTTTATCCAATCATTGAACAGGTGTTCAATTATGGTACATCTCTAGCTTATATCACTAAATTATACAGTCTTTTCGGCTAGATAATCTAACAATTTGTTATAAATGTGAGGACATTTGATAAGTTTTGATATTTTTAGATCGGTCAATTATGGTTCCAACTAGTCGATAAAGCTGCGCTTCGCGACGGCATAACAATTTTTTTAAAAAATTCAATACATATTTACATTATATTATACTAGCTTATAACCCGTGCAAAGCTAAAACTATCCTCACCTAACAAAAAAGTTAAAACTATGCTACCAATGGTATATTTAATTTAACAAACAATATCAAAAAAGGATGCACTAAAATAAATAACATATGATAAAACACAACAAATTAAAGTTAAAAAAATTATTGTTTACTAAAATTATTACAAAAATAATTTATACTAAAGTTTAAAATATAATTAAAAAAAGCCTTACCACAAAAAAGAGTTTCAATGAAACCTATTTTTTAAAAAAAGTCATAAAAAATTTAACTTTTAGATTTTACAACAAACATGTTTTTAAAATTTATACTAACAAAAGTCAACATAAATCAATAAATTAGCATTTTATTATTTTGCAAAGATTCTAGTTCGGTAATAAAATTGTAAATAAATTAAAAACAATCCGAAAATCCAAAATAAAATAATTAATAGAAAATCTAAATATAATAAGTACAAAAATTCCTATAATAATTTAATTATTTAAAAGTTACAAAAATATTAAATTTCATCAACAATAAAATTTAAAGTAAATTAATAAAGAATAAGCTAATAAAATATTCATCATCAACTTAATTAATTGTTATTATTATAGGAAAAAGTGTTGTAGTAGCAAAAAACTTACACACAATTAACAAATAAGGATAAAATAACAAAAAACCATAATGAAAAAATAAATCACAAATTCATTCTTTATATAAAATAGACAAGTGTACAAAGCATATAATCAGAATTTCAGTAAATATGAAACATTAAAATATACTAGCTTATAGCCCGTGCAAAGCACGGGTTACTTTTTGATTTTTTATAATTTATTTATAGTATAATATAATATTATAAATATTAATTTAAATATGTTATTAATTCGAATATTACATCTTTGTATATAATAATTTTTTTGTATTAAATATAAATTAATATGTTATTGACGGGAATCGAACCTTGAACCTCTGCATATAACAATTTTTAGTATTGTTATATCTGACGGTCATGATTTATTTGAGTTGCTGATCTAACGGTGATGAATGAGGGATAGCCAAAAATGCGGGATAACCAAAAAAAAGGAGTTAACCAACTACAAATTATACCCCATTTTGCTTATTATAATATAGTATAGATGTGGAATGCAATTTTGTAAAATGTATTTGTAGCTAAAAATTTTAGAGAAAATGAGTTGTAAAGTGCAATGCTCACGATCTCAAATGCAAATGTAAACATCTTTAAAGATTATTCATATACAGTATTAATAGAATTAAGATTTTTTTAAATTTTAAAATATGTCTTAAAGTTTTATATATAACATTTATAAAAGAAAAAACTCGCGTGAAAATTGTGTAATATTGTATTATTTACATCTTTTACCTTCTGAATGGCATACTTACATATTTAAAATTTATCCTCCTTATTTTACGTAAAGATGATCCTATTTGATATTAAAATTTATATAAACAAATAAACACTAATCTTTATCAAAAAATAAAAGAAAAATAAATTTTTAAAACAAAAAGAAAATTCCTTTTCTTTTTAAAAAAAAGGTTTTCATTAGTAGGTAAAGATGAATAAAAAAATATGATATTTTATAATTTATCCCCATTGATATTAGATTTTTGCACATCTCTATATATGTAGTAGGTACTTTAATTATCAAATTAAATTGAAAATACCAACTTATAATTAAATTGACATTTTTTTATTGGCAAAACAATTCATATAACATAAAATAGTGCAACATGACATAAGAAGTCTAGTACCTGAAATACACACCACCTACAGAAACTAAAAAACCAGAAGACAATACAACACTAAGTTGACAAACGATTGAATGACACTAAAACCCCCCAACCTCAAGAACATGCAATTAGAATTCTCCCCCGGGACTGTGACCAAGCGAGGCATCTTCATAATCAAGAGGATCTTCATAAATGACATCATAGATTTCCAACACCTTACCTTGACCTGCAACTACTTCAACCAGGAACCCACTTGCAAGAACTTCGACACCATTTTTGGCCATCTAAAGCAAATGCAGTTCGTCTTGCAGCAGAACTTCATTAAACCGTTGACCATGGGGCCAAAATTCATGTCAAGATCCAAGATTTCCACCATCCTTCTTATCAGTTCATCCAGAAAAGGATACTATATGTAGATCTCTGTGGAGTGGATTGCCCAGCAAAATTATCACAAATAAAGAAACAGATGCACCAGTTTCTAGTGGATCATTCAAGTAATAAACTAATTAACTTTTGCGGACGTAAAGGATTATCAAAGCGGGCAAATTTGAGTAATCATTCATTCATGAATATACATGTATAGTAATTTCAGCTTGGCATATGCCCAATAGTTTTTGATACATGAGTCTACAATCGTTAATCTATAGCATTACTCTCTCATTGGCATTTATAGTTATAATAATTTTTTATCCAATGACACAAATTGGCCAAAAAGGGAAAAAAACAATCGTACAAAGTGGCAAATTTTTAAATTGATTATTAGTGCAGAACTTAGCTTAAAATTATAATTCTGAATGGTGAAATCTTAGTTGAACTAAATCAAAAAATGATCAATTATATTTTTGTACCACTAAAAATATTGGATCAACTAAAATTAAATTGGAACCATAAATCATATCAAAATTTGGATAATTTCAATTCAGTTTGTGAAATAGTAACATGATCCATCCATACTAACCAATATATTTTTGGCTCTAATTCAACACACGCAAAAGGAACACAATAAAAGTCAGGAGTATATATTGATATATTGACAGATCACTATAATTATAGTATTACTATCAAAAAATCATAGAATTTTAAAAGGAACATGTTCACGAAAGTGCAAACATCATAGTACTGGTACATACATACACCTGTTCCGAAAAGTAGTACATGTAACAGGTTAAGTTCTTTCTCCAACTTAAAGGCAAACTTTAGAATTTTATGTGCTCCTCATATGCCTCAAAGCAAAAGCCTTCTTAATATCCTGCCAAAATACATACGCGCACACACACACTAAAGTTTCATTAAGTTTCATTATACAATTGAAAGCTAGAGAACACATACTACTTGCCTAATCGTTTGCTCCAACTTCTTCAATATAATTCTATATTGTTTCTTGAAGTACTGATATATCCTGAAGTAAGTTTTTGATTGTTTCATATCAATGATGAATACACATAGACAAAAGATTATGGCTGGTAGCAACACAAACCATTACTCCAGTACTCTCATTTTGTCAGTTCCTACGGAATCTATTAATCATTTGGCAAAAAAAAATATAACGCTCTGTCTTGTGAGAATGTTGCATGCATGTGTGTTACATCAATGAGCTGTGTAAGAAACTTAAAGATTCAAAAATCAAACCTACTAAATCTTTATTACTTTATCATGTACCTGGACTATATTAATAAAATGCAGGGTTTAAGACTTATTATATCATATGATTTCTAAGTCTCCTATTTCACTGAATCAATCTTTCTATTGTGCTCGATCCCTAACTAATTTTTGTAACTATTTCTTATAACAACTCTATAGAAGATGTATGCACCATCATTATAGAATAATATTGCTAGATTGCTAGTCTCAATTAACTCAAATAAAGTAAGCTTGAACAACAACGTGTCTCCACATTTGAATGACGTAAGCAGATCTCTTAATTTTTGAAATTGTAGAAACAACATAGAGTAGATGAAATATAATATAACAGGCTCCCATTTTTTTCTATCAGCTGCAATTGTGAGGTACTTAAATGGCATGAAATCTAAGCTAAAACTTATATTCAAACCCTTGATATATCATGTAATTTTTTTGCTAGCATTATAATGACCAACTATATGTTGTAGTTGTGAATGGAAAGAGGTGAAAATTTCTAGCACATCATCACCGGAGTCAAATCCCGTGATAAAGAACAATAAGGTTTCGTATATACTGTCTTGAATCCGGAAATGTAATCATGTTCAAAATCAGTTAACACAATAATATAAACAGATCAAATGAACACATATATAAATATATAAACAACTATTAGGAAATACCAACTTGAGGGAGGGTATTAGGAAACATAGTATATTATACACAATTTATATTTTATTTTAGTTGTTTACCATAAATAATAATATTGTAATATTGGGTATATATACCCCCATACGAGGGCAATTGATTATGACTGAATAAGAGACATTTATCAACATTCTTCAACAACTTTTAACTACAAAAATCTTAACTCTAAAATGGAAAATCATTATGGAACAAGTATAAACACATACTTATGTAGTATGAACTTGTAACTACAAAAATTAGAACTTTAAAAAAATAGGAGCAAGACCTGGAACTATGTTAAAAGTACTGAACTGCAATCCGGGTTTTAACCCGGTGATAAATAGGGTATTGAGGGAGGGTATTAGGAAACATAGTATATTATACACAATTTATATTTTATTTTAGTTGTTTACCATAAATAATAATATTGTAATATTGGGTATATATACCCTCATATGAGGGCAATTGATTATGACTGAATAAGAGACATTTATCAACATTCTTCAATAACTTTTATCTACAAAAATCTTAACTCTAAAATGGAAAATCATTCTGGAACAAATATAAACACATACTTATGTAGTATGAACTTGTAACTACAAAAATTAGAACTTTAAAAAAATAGGAGCAAGACCTGGAACTATGCTAAAAGTACTGAACTGCAATCCGGGTTTTGACCCGGTGATAAATAGGGTAACCCAGTAAGATGATATAATATGTATAATTTAAAATGTAGGGGAAAAATTAGTAATCTTAAGAAGACAATGCTAGCAGGAATTAGGAAGCACTTATCAGTATTTTCAATCTGCCCGGAAGCACTTAAGCAAAGGGACATTAACTTCCAACGATCAGTAGGATGTAACAATCCAGGCAAGACCTCCTCCAGTTCCTTAAAGTTGTGTGTTTAAGTATTGTTGTCTACTCTTTCTTATTCTTAAAAAGTCACAAATCAGTCATGCAACGGACTTGCAGGCAAAAGAAAGACACCTCTATTACCAAATCTTTTACGTAAATTGTTTTTAGTTCCAAAAGAAATAGGTACGGAAAGGGTGGAATCATATATAGTTGGTTGAAAATAACAAATAATAAAAACAACTTGCATATACATCCAAATGACCAAACAACTATATGTATCCATTATTGTTAAAAACATATTGATTGTTAATTCACAATAAGAAAACTACCTACAAAGTGTGAACCGTATCAAACTATATATGGTAGATTACCTTCAAATTTTGTTAAATTGTAGCTTTAGACTAAGTCTTGGAGACGACTCAGAAGAGGAGTACCGCAAGTCCTCAAAGGCATATAATTTTTTAGTAAGAAAATCATCATTAAACAAAATATGAAAATTATCCAAAATAAGAGATTAGTAGTTCTAACAATGCAATGGATCTATAACTAAAAACTAAAAATGAATGACATGTACTAAACAATGACAATATCATGAATACATTATATACCACTTGAATTCGTGATTTTAAAAATCAATCAACATACACTGATTCAGGCAACAAAAATGAAGGTAGAACTTTAAAGCAATACTAAAATTAGTGCTTGAAATCACATCAAGCACTCACTGAAAAATATAAATAATAATAAAATATAGAAAAAGTATAACTTGAGATTTTTACCTGGGTTAAACAATGTTGAATCTTGATGAGAAAACTATGGTGATATTCATCATCACTTCATTGTTAAGAGTCTGGTAAAGGTCAAACAATAAACAGTTATCATTCTATCCAAATAACATATAACTATCAAATAAGCAAATCACACATATACATGGAAAACATATATACAAATCATTCCATGATTGTAAGCACTACTACAACTTGTGTGAAATTGTAAAAGGAATCCAATTTAAGCTTATTATAAAGGTAACTGACCAGTAGCACAATTACTATCCTAGGAGGATTACAGATTGCACGAGGAATATAATTGATGTCCACAAATATTTATAAAAATAATCAGGCATAAAACCATAAGCATTCAACATAAGTAATACTGTGATAGGGGAAATTTTTCCTAAACGACTAAAGCTCAAGATAGTAGGCAATACGACCTATCAACCAAACAAAACATGGTTTAATAATTAGTGACAGTTGGTTCTGATCAGATAGGAGTTCCTGGAGACACCATTTAGAGTTATTGGGAGATTCAGTGGTCTTGGTGTTAAAGTTTACGATGATCAACTTTTAATTGTGCAGAATGCGACCAATAGATGACTAAAGGGTAACATCACTAATACCATTACGTTCCAGATCCCAACTTAAGTATATCTGGTGGAATCTTTAGAATAACACTTGCCTGTCGTTTGAGACAACAAACTTATCACCATAAACTGATATAAAACCTCACATAATTTAGATATGATATTGAACATAATGCTCAAAGACAAAGGACTATTAAAGGGGAAGAATAAAAAGAGAAAAAGAAGAGGAAAGGGATATACAGTTTGTATGTGACAGGATCGATACCGAGTGTTTATTTGCACAGCCCCTGCGGGGCCAGATAGGCTGAGAGAGATACGGTCGAATAACACTACGTGATACCATTTGAGTGGCATACAATGGTTCACTTTTGTGCCCATTTTATATTTGCTCACAGAATCTGTGATATTATTTCATAAATTGATTGATTTTTCTTGCAACTATATCTGCGTGGTGAATTGTTAGACATGCTATACACTTGCCTGACTAATCCAACTTAACCAAAACCCTTATTTTGATTTGTTGAGTATTGAATACGATAAAAGAATACAGAGGGGGGGTGAATGGATTCTTGAACTTTTCTTCTTCGAGTCTATGTAGCAAGAGTGTTTGTGTGTGCAAGATTGAAGGTGCGGATAAAGAATAACACAAAACACAATATCACTTTAATCTAATGTATTATTAGATAAAGGTTGCTACAATCTGTGAATACAAATGATAGTATTCTCAGCTTCGTTTTTCTCAGAGAGATACAGCTTACAGTGTATGAAAAACTTGACTCACAAAGTTACTAAGTTAATTGACTAAGGAAGTGAGGCTGTATCCTTATAGAACATGGATACACCCTACTTACTACAAATAAGGTAGCTGAACAAATTACTTTCTAGTCTGTCTATCCTTTTTGAGTAAGTGTCCAAATGGTTACAGATTTGACTTTGCAAAGCCTGTTCAGATCCACTTCTTTAGCCCCTTGTCTCTTCTATATCTCTCCAAGCTTCCTTGTAGGCTTTCCAGAGCACGTTACAGATTGTGGTCCATAAAGTGCATTGGCTTGTTGCAGGTTTCTGACTTGTACAATTTCTTCAGTATTTTGTCTCCAAGAATGTATTCGAGAAGTGACTAAGTAGTTGATTCGAGAACTAGAATTGACTTGATCGATAACTCTGAGTTCTCGAACACTGTTATATTGACATATCGAATTACTTCTCGAATAGCTCTTTTCTTCAGGATTCCTTGAGTTGTCGAATAGAACACTTGACTTGTCGAATCCTTGAGATATCGAATAGCTTTCTGAGTCTTTGAGATATCGAATGGAACTTTTACTTGTTGACTCCTTGAGAACTCGAATACTACTTTGACTTGTTGACTTCCTGAGTTCTCGAATAGAGTACATAGACATATCGAATCTCTGAGATATCGAATGAGATATCGAACAGTGTATTCAGAGATATCGAATAGTGTCTTGAGATATCGAATCCCTGACTTCTCGAATGCTGGACTTCTCGAATAGACAAATATACTTCTCGAATTGGTACTTAGGCAAATTCTTCATTTCTTCAAATCCCAACTGTGATTATTTGACAGTCTTTATCTTCTTGCTTGAGGCATGAACCTTGAAACTTCTTTCAAGCATTATTCTAGACTCTATAAGTACAGTTACACAACTAGGATTTGATGCCTACTGCAAGTACAATACAAACAGAAACTCTACAACTAGAGGTTCCCTCAGTTAAGAGGTCATGTAAGTAATGCAAAGCATTACAAACAATTAGGCTTGTTATTAGATGTATATAGGCATGCCTCTGTAACTAACAATCTCCCCCAAATTGTGAGTGAGACCCTTAGTCACAATTTCATGTCTGATAACAATCCTAACATACATAAAGATAAAACTTGAAAAGTACATGTATGAAATTTGATTGAGCACATGAATGAAATCACAAGATGAATAATCTTACAGTATGATGAAATACTAGCCATTCTCATTTGATTCCATCTCCATTGCTTTGGCTTGTAGATCATCATATGCTTTCTGTTTTCTTTCTTTCTCCTTTCTTGCATTATCATCCATGGCCTTTATGATCTCTGCCAAAGCATCCAATTCTTCAAGCATGATAGAGTCTTTGAAATCTTTAAGTACTGGTTTCAGAATGTTGGCAGGATAGTGACTGAGTAGGTTCATTCTTATATTGACATTATCTCTATTTATCCTCATATACTTCACCACATAGGGATTGAATTGAACTCTACACAATCCTTTTGCCCTTAGCTTTTCTGCTTCAACTTCCAGCCTATCAATCTCCTTCTCCCTTTCTAGCCATTTCTCAAAGCACCTCTTTCTTATCTTCTCAGCATAGTCTCTCTTCATCTTTACAAAATCAATCAACTCTAGCTTCCATACTTTCTCCACTTTGTCTTCAGAATCGAATAATGCAATGATTCTTTCTATTTCATATAGCTTGCCCCAATTTTGACACTGTCCTTGTTTGAATTTCTTCTCCCTTCCATCAGTATATTTAGTCTCAAGGCAGTTATTCATAATGGCAGCATAGTAGATTCTTTGAGCTCTTAGATATTGCAATTGGTCTTCATCAAAGTCTTCATCTAATGGTTGGAGTTTTAAGCCTGGATAGATTGTCAGAGTCCTTGATTTGGATAGCTTTGGTTTCCTTGCAGCTTGTTTGAATTTGATCCTTTTTACATGGTTGCCTGGCAGTAGCATGTGACCTTTGTTTGTAGACCATTGTAGTATTCCATTAGCAGTTTGCTTTTTGAAACACACAGATGGTTTCTTGACTTGAATCTTCTTCTCTTCTTGAGGTGGAAAAACAGTTGTAGAAGCCATAGATGTAGATTTTACTAGGTCATTACTAACAGTATTCACCCTAGACTTAGAGTCTTTTGTTGTGGTGAGGTTACTGTCAGCAATGCCTAAGGCTTGCTGTTTTCCACTCTTCTTTTCATATACCTTTTCTCCACCCTTGTCATCATTCTTCTTTCTGCTTTTATCATCCATTTTCTTCTTGTCATCACTGCCCTTATATCTCCCTTGATCTCCACCCCTGCTTCCACTTTTATCATGATCATCCTTGTCTTGATTTGACTTTCCACCTTGAGCAATAGGCTTGATGTCTGATTGAGAGTTGATAAACTTCACCAGAATGTTAAGAGCCTCCTTTTCAGATTCAGATTTTCCACTCCTTGAATGTAGAACTCCAGCCAGAAACTTTATGGTGGACATGTTGTTTGCTTTTAGATGTTGGCCAAATCTGAAAGCAACAATGTCTTGATCCTTTTCATATAGAATACAATGAGGCTGAGGAACTACTTGAGGCAGTTGAGATTTCATGCACTTGGTGAGAATCTCTTTGAGCATATCATTGTCTGGTGAGTTATTCCTTTCTATCTTCTTGATGATTGTTCCAAGTTCAGAGCTAGACAGAATTTGAAAGGCTTCAATATGGATGTGAAAGAGGTTCTTGGCAGTGTGAATTAAGATTTCTCTATCATTCGAAAGAATGATGGCATGGGGATTGGTTTGCACAATTTCTCTTCTCATTACAGTGACTAGAAACACATCTTGCACAAGAAGCTTGATGTAGTCAAAGTAATGGAAATTGGCTCTTTTCCTTAACTCTTGTAGATGCTTCAAAAAGGCTATGTCATGGTATAGTCTAGAGTTTACAGTTTCTTGACATACCCTTTGAGTAAGCACATTTATGAATTCTGAAGGTTCAGATTGAAGGGATTGTTTAGCAATGTCAGGGATGTCAAATTCATACTCTGACTTCCCTTCAGTTTCAGATGGCTTGGCAACTTCATCTACAACCACTTTCTTCAGCTTGTCATCCTTGGATGTAGATTTCTCAGACTGAGATGACTTAGCAGTTCTTGGTTGGCCACTATCATTGGTTGTAATGCCTTTGGTTTGAGATTTCTCCCCCTTAGTCTGAGGCTCCCCCTTAGATTTTGAGTTCCTTGTTATCCTCTTCTCCCCCTTAGGCTTGTTGTCAGGCACAGAGGCTGTAGTAGGAGCCTTTAGAGTTGAAGATTCTTCAAGTAGATGGATACCCATGTGCTTCATCATGGCAGACAACATAGATTATTGATCCAGAAGAACATTAGCAGTAGTAGTGGCTTGAGTGTTCAATTGCTCAGTTAGATTTGTAACCTTACTTGCCAGATGGGCATTGGATTCTTTGAGAGACACCACCTCCCTTTCAAGAGTATCAACCTTGGTGAGAAGTGCAGTGGCCTTGAAACCAGTTAAGGATTGATCTTGCAGTCTTTTCACTTCAGACTTGGTCATTTCATGCACAGGGACTTCAGTGACCAGCTTGTCTCCATACTAATTTTTGAACAGTGTCCTGAGCATAGCATTGGACTCTGTAGTCTGGTAAGATAGATTTTGAAATCTGTTTCCTAGGCCTGTGACTGTGTCTGTGAGTTTGGCTAGGCCATTGTCCATCTTGGTGTAGGTGGTGTTGCAGTGTTTGAGATCCTTGACCACACTGTCTAATTGAGGAAATTTAGCATCAAAGGCCCTCTTTACTTGTGCTACTGAAGTGGCTGTCTTGTCACACACCCTGTTGACTTCAATTTTGACTCCCTTGCCAAGATAGTGTGCAACCTTGAGGAAACCCTTGTAGGAATCATTGACAGCTTCATACACTTCACCAGGAGACAGGGATTTTGCATTGGAGCCCAGTGAAGTGATGTATTCCTCTCTAAGATAATGAAGTGCCTCACTAAGAGTTACATCATTCTTTCCTTGCAGCCAGGCATCTGTATTGCCATCTCTCTCAGCATCATCAATAATCTTGGCCTTCTGCATCTCCACATCATCCCTATGGCATAGTAGGATGGCCTCATGGTCTGGATTAGAGATGTTGGAGGTGACAAGGTTCTGAGCTATTTTTACAAACTCAGGAATATGATCCACAATTAAGCTTTGAAGTGCTTCAACCGTCAATTTTTGTGGAACAGACCCTGATCCTGAAGCACTGTCATGTTGCACAGGCTTCAGCCATTATGACATAAAGTCAGAGCTAGAGCTAGGTAAACTAGACTCCTCAGTTACAGATGCAACTTCTGTAACCGGATGGATTGACTCTACTACTGGTGTCTCCACAGAAGTGGGATGAGTTACACCAGCAGTTGACACATGCACAGAGTCTCTAGTAAAAACTAGTGAAGCCTCTGTGTTTGTGATGGTGTCATTAGGATATGCCCCAGCATGCATTCCCTCACCATCTAAATGTGGGTCCTGGGTGGTGAGCAAAGTGTCATGCACTAAGTCACTTGAAATTATTGGCTCATCAAGAGAAAAGAATTCTTGATGATCAATGCCTTGCATCTCAGTTGCCTGAGTTGTAGGTTCCAAAGAAATTTCAGTGTTAGATTCTGGAAGAGGAGTGTCTTGTAGAGTAGATTTTGGCAACTCCCCCTGAGAGATAGAGGGAGTTTCAAGTGTGATGTGCTCTCCACTCAGTGTAGTGCCAGCCTTATCACTCCCATGTGTTGACTCAATACAAGAAGGTGCATTGGGGAGGATGCTTGATTCTATAGATGCACCCTGTTGAGAGGATACATCTAATGAGCTGTTTGCCCCTGATTTTACAACTTCAGCCATTTGTGTGACTGAAGAGGTGGTCTTAGTTTTCTTCTTCTTCTTTGGCCTTTGTAATGGTGACTCTGGTTCCTCACTTTCTAGACCTAGTTCAACAGCTAATGCTACTTCAGATAAGATATTCAAGGGTGCAGACATTACTTCCTTTCTCTTCTTTTTACTAACATCACCCTTTTGAGAGGATGATGTAGTTGGTTCAGTAATTGGTACAGTGTTTGGTTGAGAGGGTTGGTTAGCTAGCCCTGGGTTAGCATTTTGTTCTACTTGCTTGGGCTTAGCTAACTCAGACTTAGAGGCAAATGTTGGCATGTTGTGGGGGTAAGTTCTAAACAAACTCTCCATATGGGGAGTTATGTTAAGTCTTACATCCATATCATTCCTAGTCTCCAAATTACCAAAAATGAGTTTGGTCATGGATTTAGGATAGCCTATTCTATTTTTATTCATCCCATCTAATTCAATCAATTTATCATCTAAGAAATTAAGGACAGATTGAATAAAACGAGGGAAGAAAATTTCATTACCTCTCTTGGCTGAATTCTTACCAAGTCTCCCATACAGCTCCTGCAGAATGATGAGACCAACGTCTATCTTCTTTCCATAAGCTAAGGCATAGCCTATTTGCTATGCAGGAGTACTGATTTGGTCATAGCTAGATTTTCTTGCAGTGAAGACTTGAAGAAGTGTAGCAAACACATAACTCTATTCCTTCCTCAAATGCTTCCTGTTCAAGTGCCCAAGACTGATTCTGTCTGCATACTTGATGAAATCAAAGAAGTCTTCTAATTCAGCATTTGTAGCAAGTGGGTCATACACCTCTCCTTTGGTACCCATCCCAAGTGCCTCATTCATATCCTCTGTGGTGATAGTGAGATTTTTGTCTTGAATCTTGCAGTAGATGATGTACGAGGATATTGCAGAGTCAAGAGCCACCACCTCCACTGTAGCAGACTGCCAAAACTGTTCTAGAATGTCGAGGTACAGAGTTGGGTTAACAGATAGAGCATTCTTAATGTACGATTCAGACATCCACTTCACAAAGCACTTGAAATTGGCATTGGGTGCTTCAACATCACTAGTTAGAGCAATGAAATTGGTGTTGAACTTTACTGTTGCCATTTGTGTGAGGGAGAGATAGAAGAAATCGAAGGTTGAAGAAGAAATTTAGCTTTTGCAGTTAGGGTTTCAGAGGTTTTGGGAGTTTAGATGCTTGAGAAATCGAATGAAATGAATCGAATAGATGTGAAGTTGTAAAAGTATGAAGTACTTGAATTGTCGATTAGATGTATATTCTGTATCAACAAGTCAGGCATTCGAGAAGTAGAAAACAACTATTCGAGAAGTCAAGAAAGGCTTATTCGATAACTCAAGCAGGTTGTAGCTCACAGCTGGCAGTTATCTAACTTAGAAATAAATCTAAATTAGGTAAAATATGTTTTTATGAGTAATTCTGAATTATGAATAAAAATCCAAAATCGGTTAAAATTCAGCGAGAAATTAGCCTTTTCAAATGATTCGAGAACTCAAATATAGTATTCGAGAACTCAGTCGAGAACTAAAACACTATATTCGAGAAGTCAAGGAAACCTCTATTCGAGAACTCTAAAAGACTCTATTCGAGAACTCGAGAGTGCTCTAATGAGACTTGTTAGAGATGTCGAATAGTGAATCACTTGAGAAGTCTGACTTGTCGAATTATACTCATAGAAACTCAATTTTCACTATCTTTTTTAAAATTTACCAGCCATATTCATTCACGAATATTCTAGCAAATCAAACAGTGATTTTCTCAAAATTTCATAGAAATTTCAAGTTAACAAGAGAATATGATTTTCAAAATATGCAACAGATTTGAAATATTTATAAATCATATTTCAACCAACACTTACTCCAAAAATATTGAGAATTTAGATAAAGTAAGTGTTTACTGCTGCAACAATCTAGATGATGTATTCACTTAGCCAAAATCTGAAGAATTCAGCATTCCAATCTCATTAACCAACCTTGTGAAGGTGGCTTCATCTAATGGCTTAGTGAATATGTCAGCTAGTTGTTTGTCTGTAGAAACATAATGCAACTCAATGGTTCCATTAGCTGCATGTTCCCTTATGAAATGATATCTGATGTCAATGTGCTTTGTCCTAGAATGATTGACAGGATTGACAACTATAGAGATTGCACTTGTGTTATCACACATGATTGGAATTCTTTCCAACACAAGTCCATAATCTCTAAGTTGATTTCTAATCCAAAGCACTTGAGCACAGCAACTTCCAGCAGCTATGTATTCAGCCTCAGCTGTAGAAGTTGACACAGATTGTTGTTTCTTGCTATACCAAGAGACTAACCTTTGTCCAAGAAACTGGCAGCTACCTGAGGTGCTTTTCCTATCCACTCTGCATCCAGCATAATCAGCATCAGAATAACCAACCAGATTGAACCCTGTGTCCTTAGGATACCATAGTCCCAAGTTTGGAGTGCCCTTTAGATATCTAAAGACCCTTTTTATAGCAACCAAATGTGATTCTTTTGGATTTGATTGAAACCTTGCACACAAGCATGTAGCAAACATGATGTCTGGCCTACTTGCAGTGAGATAGAGTAGAGAACCAACCATGCCTCTGTAGACTGAGATATCTACCTTCTTGCCTTTAGCATCTTCATCCAATTTAGTGGCAGTGGCCATGGGTGTCTTTGCAGGTGAGCAGTCTTCCAAGTCAAACTTTTTCAATAAATCCTTGATATACTTGGTCTGACTGATAAAGATACCATCCTTCCTTTGATTGACTTGCAACCCAAGAAAGAATGTCAACTCTCCCATCATACTCATCTCATATCTGCTCTGCATGAGTTTAGAAAATTTCTCACACAGCTTCTCATTTGTAGAACCAAAAATGATATCATCCACATAGATCTGAACTAAGATAAGATCATCACCATGCTTCTTGTAAAACAATGTCTTGTCCAGTGTGCCTCTAGTGAATTGATTCTCAAGAAGAAATTGTGATAAAGTATCATACCATGCTCTTGGAGCCTGCTTAAGTCTATACAATGCCTTAAGCAATCTGTAGACAAATTCTGGGAAGTGTGGATCCTCAAAATCAGGTGGTTGTTGCACATAAACTTCTTCTTCCAACTCTCCATTCAGAAATGCACTCTTGACATCCATTTGATATACTTTAAAGTTTGAATGAGCAGCAAATGCCAAGAATATTCTGATGGCTTCCAATCTAGCAACAGGAGCAAATGTCTCATCATAATCAATGCCTTCCTGTTGAGAGTATCCTTTTGCAACCAACCTTGTTTTGTTCCTTATAATTACACCATCTTCATCCATCTTATTCTTTAGAACCCATTTTGTTCCAACAATGGTTCTGTTCTTTGGTGCAGGCACAAGTTCCCATACTTTGTTCCTTTCAAATTGATTCAGCTCCTCGTGCATAGCAATAATCCAATCTGGATCCAACAGTGCATCATCAAGTTTCTTAGGCTCAACTTGTGATAGAAAATAGCCATAGAGCCACTCATTCTGAGTTGCTCTCCTAGTCCTTACTCCTGCATTAGGATCTCCAATGATTTGCTCTGCAGTGTGTGATCTATCCCATTTCCTTGAGTGCTCAGCCTGATTTCTCATTCTTGATGTTGCTTCATCATCCACATCATGGTCATTCTCATTTCCTCCCCCTGTGAAGTTGCCACTACTCATAGGTGTGTCTTGGATGCTTGTTCCTTCACTATTGATTGGCACAAATTCTTCTCTTGTATCATCATTCACTTGAGTTTGTTGAACTCGAGTTTCAACTTCAGTTTCAATCTCTTCATCCGAATCATCTAGATTATCAAACTTCAATGGATCTTTATCTTCATCATTGGCTTCTTCTAATCCAGGTAGTTTGCTGTCATCAAATGTCACATCTGTGCTTTCCATAACTTTCTTTTGACTGATGACATAAACCTTGTATGCAATTCTTTCCATAGAGTAGCCAAGAAAAATTCCTTCAAATGCTTTTGCATCAAATTTTCCAACATATTCAGAATTATCCTTCAATACAAAGCATTTGCTTCCAAAAGTATGAACATACTTTAGAGTGGACTTCTTTCCAGTCATCAAATTATAAGGTGTCTTTCCAGTATTTTTGTTGATGAGGGTTCTGTTTTGGATATAGCATGCAGTGCTCACAGCCTCAGCCCAAAAACATGTAGGCATTTTTGCATCAAGTAACATTGTTCTAGCAGCCTCAATTAGAGTTCTATTCTTCCTCTCAACAACTCCATTTTGTTGTGGAGTCCTTGGAGCTGAGAATTGCTGAGAAATACCATTCTCTTTATAGAATGCTTCAAGTATGGCATTTCTGAACTCTGTTCCATTATCACTTCTCAGTGCAATCACACTTGCATTGTTGGCCTTTGCTTCCTTGTCAACTTTCTTTATATGCTCAATGATTACTTGTGGAGCCTCATCTTTTGATGCTAGAAATTCCACCCATGTATACCTTGTAAAATCATCAACCATCACCAAGGCATACTTCTTTCTTCCTAGTGACATAATATTGACAGGCCCAAACAAATCCATATGAATGAGTTGTAGGGGCTTGGTTATTGATGTCACTGTCTTTGTCTTGTGGCTTGATATTTTCATCTTTCCTTTTTGACAAGCCTCACACACTCCTTCTTGACAGAATTCGAGTGTGGGCATGCCTCTCACTAACTCTCTTTTGACTAGAGAATTAATGGCTTTGAAGTTCAGGTGTGATAGTTTCTTGTGCCACAGCCAACAATCTTCATTTGATGCTTTTGAGTAAAAGCAACAAATTTTGTCCTTGTTTGCAGAGTCCATATTGGCTACAAACAGGCTTCCCTTCCTTACTCCAGATAGAGCAAAATCACCAGTCTTCTTGTGGGTGATCAAACATTCATCTTTGTCAAAATCCACCTTGAATCCCCTATCAGTAAACTGACCAACACTTAGCAGATTATGCTTGAGCCCCTTGACTAGTGCTACATCTTCAATGATGACATTACCAACTTTCAACTTGCCATATCCCAATGTGTTACCCATGCTGTCATCTCCAAAAGCAACCATTGGGCCAGCCTTTTCCTCATATTGTGATAGCAGGGCCATATCACCAGTCATATGATTTGAGCATCCACTGTCCAAAATCCACATGACCTTCTTTTCACTTTCTTTGCCCTGGAAACACAAAGGTATTACTTTTCCTTTGGTACCCAAACAAGTTTGGGTCCATGTGACTTAGAAACAGTTTTATCATAAACAACATGCTTGTCAACTTTCTTGGCATTAGTCTTCTTGTCACTGTTAGAAGTCTTAGATCCTGAGGCTTCAGACTTAGGTGATAGAGGTACCTTCCTAGCTTTAGGAGGACTTGAAGACTTTGACCTGGTGTAGTGTGTGTGAGAATTGTGACTGATACAACCATCAATGAATTGCCTTCTCAGATTGAAACAACTAGTCATTACATTCATATTGCATGGCATACAGTCAAATTTATCACAAAATGGTGCATCTCTATGTCTTAGAGGCACATAACAATCATAGAAAGGTTTGGACACACTACCAACAGGTTTCTTGCATGCATGAG
The DNA here is from genome assembly GCA_037693485.1 of Kitagawia praeruptora. Taxonomy (NCBI): domain Eukaryota; kingdom Viridiplantae; phylum Streptophyta; class Magnoliopsida; order Apiales; family Apiaceae; genus Kitagawia; species Kitagawia praeruptora. The sequence continues at coordinate 159,412,025 of CM075344.1, read as the reverse complement.
TTAAATGATTGGTACTGAAACAGTTCTGACAAGTTTTCCTAGGGGCATTAGGCATATAAGCATAGTTGTTATCCTTGTTAATCCCTAACTTGCCATTTCTGTTCTGTTTCTTCTTAGTCACTTTCTTTTCTGATTCACTCTTCCCAGCTGAAACAAACTTAACAAACTTCTTAGGTCTTGGCCTATCAACTACTGGCTCCTTGTCTTTTGACTTGACACTCTCACTCTTGGATGATGCTTGTTATTCATTTGATTGTGCCTCATCCTCATCATTCAACATTTGTTTGATGAGTAAGGCATCCTCATCAATTTCAAATGTTGGTTCCTTAAAAATTGGATTTTCAGTCTTTTTCAAAATGTGAGGCACTTCCTCATGAACAACTGTGTCATCTTCAATGACAGCATAGCCTTTTCTCTGTTTAAGAGTGTCATAATCAAGTCCAATAGCAGCCTTGGGTTTTGCTTCTATTTTCTCACAGTAGGATTTCACTAGACCAAATGATTTCTTGAAAGTTTTTAGTTTGAATTCATTTTCAGCTAATTCATCCCTAAGAGCCTTTTCAACCTGACTAGCACACAACACCTTATTCTGCAGATATTCAACTTCTTTCTTAAGATTTTCTATTTGCATAGCAGTTAGCTCAAGTTCCTCATTCTTTTTGGTTAACATTTCATTTCTAGTAGACTGTTTAGCAATCTCTTCATTAGCAGCAGTCATACTAGTATGAATGTTAAACATTTCAACAGATGGTTGTTCAATCATGCATTTATACTCTGAAACAGACATGTCTATAGTAGTGAGAGATGGTACCTGAGGGTCTGATGGAGATGTGTCATCCTTGGAATTGGCCATCAAGGCATAATTGCAGAATTCTTGCTCCTCTCCATCACTGTCAGAATCATCCCAACACTTCCCTTCAGCTATGTAGGCCTTACCTTGTGTCTACTTTTTCAGAAGGGCCTCATACTTAGCTTCAAGCTCAAGATAATCTCTATCCTTCTTTTTAGGCTTCTTGCATTCACTGGCAAAATGCCCTAGGTCATTACATCTATAGCACCTTACAGATGACCTATCCACATGGCTGGTTTTAAACTTATTCTTGTTTGGTTTCACAGGTGCCTTGCTTTTGTTGAATGAATGGTTTTGGGTTTTGGGTTTGAAGGGTTGATTCCTTTTGAATCTGATGTTTGGAAATTTTCTGGCCATGAAAGCATATGAAGTGTTTTCCATTCCATCTAGTTCTTCAAGAGTGTAAAACTCTTCTTCCTCCTTCTCCTCAACAGGTTCACTTACCTCAGGTTCAGTTTCTTTCTCTTCTACTACCTCCTCTATCCTTAACTGGCTTGTGGATGCTTCTAGGTCTTGAATAGATTTGTTGATAATCAAGGCACGCGATGTGTTTACCATTCTACCTTGATTGGCTTGGATAGCCCTTTTCTGAAGCAACTCAAGCTTATGAGTTTTTAAAACTCCATAGAGCACATCATATGTAACTTTGTTCAAATCTCTTTCCCTTAGAGAAATGACCCTTTGCTCTAGATGGTTTGGTGAGGATAGCAGAAACTTCATGTTTAACTCCTTGGTACTGTAAACCTTCCCATTCATCTGCAACTCAGTAACTAGCTTGTGAAATCTCTCAAACATCTCAGTAATGCTTTCCTTGGGCTGTGCCATGAAAGCCTCATACTGTGTGACCAGTATCTGATTCTTATTTTCCTTAACCTCATCAGTTCCTTCACACAACACCTCAATGTGATCCCACATTTCTTTGGCAGATGTACATGATGCAATGTTTGCAAACATTGACATGTCCATGGAATCAATGATAAGCAACATGAGGTGGTTGTCAAGATCAACCTTCTCCCTTTCTGATTCTGTCCATTTTGATGGATCCTTGGCCTCATAAGATCTTGGGATAGTTGTGGTTCCAACAGTCTTCTCTGGTATCTCTTGTTGTGGAACAAAAGGACCATTCTTGAGAATCTCAGGATACAAAGGATGAGAGGCTTTGTTGAACAACATCATCTTTATCTTCCAGAGGTTGTAATTTTCTTTGTCAAACTTAGGGACCTTCACCGTTCCTGTAGTCTTTGGTGTATTCGAACTCATGATCGTTTTTCTGTTTTTGAATAAACATCCCACTCTGATACCACTTGTTGAGTATTGAATACGATAAAAGAATACAGAGGGGGGGTGAATGGATTCTTGAACTTTTCTTCTTCGAGTCTATGTAGCAAGAGTGTTTGTGTGTGCAAGATTGAAGGTGCGGATAAAGAATAACACAAAACACAATATCACTTTAATCTAATGTATTATTAGATAAAGGTTGCTACAATCTGTGAATACAAATTATAGTATTCTCAGCTTCGTTTTTCTCAGAGAGATACAGCTTACAGTGTATGAAAAACTTGACTCACAAAGTTACTAAGTTAATTGACTAAGGAAGTGAGGCTGTATCCTTATAGAACATGGATACACCCTACTTACTACAAATAAGGTAGCTGAACAAATTACTTTCTAGTCTGTCTATCCTTTTTGAGTAAGTGTCCAAATGGTTACAGATTTGACTTTGCAAAGCCTGTTCAGATCCACTTCTTTAGCCCCTTGTCTCTTCTATATCTCTTCAAGCTTCCTTGTAGGCTTTCCAGAGCACGTTACAGATTGTGGTCCATAAAGTGCATTGGCTTGTTGCAGGTTTCTGACTTGTACAATTTCTTCAGTATTTTGTCTCCAAGAATGTATTCGAGAAGTGACTAAGTAGTTGATTCGAGAACTAGAATTGACTTGATCGATAACTCTGAGTTCTCGAACACTGTTATATTGACATATCGAATTACTTCTCGAATAGCTCTTTTCTTCAGGATTCCTTGAGTTGTCGAATAGAACACTTGACTTGTCGAATCCTTGAGATATCGAATAGCTTTCTGAGTCTTTGAGATATCGAATGGAACTTTGACTTGTTGACTCCTTGAGAACTCGAATACTACTTTGACTTGTTGACTTCCTGAGTTCTCGAATAGAGTACATAGACATATCGAATCTCTGAGATATCGAATGAGATATCGAACAGTGTATTAAGAGATATCGAATAGTGTCTTGAGATATCGAATCCCTGACTTCTCGAATGCTGGACTTCTCGAATAGACAAATATACTTCTCGAATTGGTACTTAGGCAAATTCTTCATTTCTTCAAATCCCAACTGTGATTATTTGACAGTCTTTATCTTCTTGCTTGAGGCATGAACCTTGGAACTTCTTTCAAGCATTATTCTAGACTCTATAAGTACAGTTACACAACTAGGATTTGATGCCTACTGCAAGTACAATACAAACAGAAACTCTACAACTAGAGGTTCCCTCAGTTAAGAGGTCATATAAGTAATGCAAAGCATTACAAACAATTAGGCTTGTTATTAGATGTATACAGGCATGCCTCTGTAACTAACATGATTACCCATTTTTCTAATTCTAAACAATTCAATACACCACAACATACACCACTACAACATACACCAAGTAAACAATACTAAACAATTCATACACACACACACACACACTATACACCAATAAATATACACAACACTATATACAGACACTCTAGTAGAAGGTTAGCTAATTAAAAATATCACCGAGGACATATAATTCATACCTGAGATGCTAAAACCGTACTGTGAAAGAAGGGTCATCGAATATATATAGACATCCGGTGGGTTGTAATAAACAGATAAATAATAATACTGCGTTTGAGATGGTCAAACCGAATTGTGAAAGAAGGGGAGAAAGATACTGCAGCAATTGTGAAAAAAGGGGAGAAAGATACTGTACAATTGATTGCATATGCAGCCATAAGGAAGTAATTGAGTAATTGATTGTATATGCAGCCATAAGGAATATATGCTGATATGCAGATGATTGTTGAATATAAGGAAATGGGTAATGGCCAAGAATACCGATTTTACCAACATGTGACAAGAATACCAGTTTTCAGAAAAGTGGCCAAAAATACCGATCTATTACGCATTTATGAAAGGGGTAATAGGTTTTGTACTAATTACGCATTTGAAAATGGGGTAATAAGTTGTCCTGGCGGCGCTTATTACGCATTTGAGAAAGGGGTAATGCTGTTACGCATTTGTGAAATGGGTAATAGGGGAATCTTTTTTTTTATTTTATATGTATTACCCCTTTCAAACATGCGTAACATAAAGTTTTAACTTTTTTTTTATTACCCACTTCTTACATGCGTAACTGAATGGTATTATTGGCCATCAATCCCAAAATTCGTTATTTTGGTTAAGAATTTGAAAAAATGTGGTAAAGATGTCATTCTTTCAAGGGAACCTGCATATTATGTCTGTAAATTAGAGTAGCCCGAACACCTCTATATCGATTAAAACATGGATATCCATTAACCCATTAACCCAGTCAAAAAGTAAAAGGACTAAAAAGCCTATGTAAAAAAAATTGGATAATATTGATTTCGAAGGGTAGTTGGTGTAATTTAAAAGTAAAAGGACTAAAAAGCCAATGTAAAAAAATTGGATAATATTGATTGTAAAGGGTAATTAGTGTAATTTGATTAAATCCTTCACTAAGCATCATTAAGAATATATTGATATTGAATATATTTAAGTTTGACAACAAATATGTTTCTAATATTAACAAACAAGGATAAATTAGCAAAAAATCATAATTAAAAATAAGTCACAAATTCATTCTTTATATATAATAAACAAGTAAACAAAGCATATCATCAAAACTTCAATTTAAAAAATAATTTTAAAAAAAAAACAAGAATGTACATTTAATTACAAAACAGAAAAGAAGTTTTTAAAAAAATATATGGTAAAATAATATAATCAAAAGGTAATCAAAAAACTTTTGCAAAATTCAACAAAATAAAATCTACAAAAAAAACGCCAATTCAAAAAAAAAGATCTAAATGTAGAAAACTAAAATCAAAAATAAAATTCAATATAATGCACTTAAAATAAATATATATTAACACAAAAACATTAAAAGATAGTCCAAAATTTCTTTAAAAAAAATACAATTACATGTGTGTTCACAATTACATAATCACATATACATACATATATAAAGAATAGTTAAACCAATAAATTCCCACATTTATAAAGTATATTATATATCCTTTATTATCAAACCTGAGTCTACCACACCATCCAGTTAATTAATCACGTACTCAGTTAACCAATTAGAAAACTATGAATTATTTTAGAACCAATCATAGATCACTTCTAAATCATGGACCAATCAAATTAAAACAAATTTGTTTCCTTATATAATTTAACTTGCTATCTTTTAACCAAGGTTAAACCCATCAATCATTCTAAATATATTTAAAATTTAAATCATGGACCAATCAAATTAAAAAAAATCTGTTTCCTTATATAATTTAACTTGCTATCTTCTAACCAAGGTTAAACCCATCAATCATTCTAAATATATTTAAAATTGAATTATAATCCTAAATAGAATTACAAATAGAATCATAATATTATTCAAATTATTAAAATAGAAATCAAACCTGAGTCTACCACACCAATAATATTATATTAAAAAATTTCCTTATTTACCATTCTCATTCTATTATACTAACTATGGTTAGTTAACAATTCTAATTTAAATAGAGTAACTTACTTGATTTAACATATCCATATATTTTATTTTTTTAATGTCAAAAAATAATTATAATAAATTAACATTTTAAATAAAAATCAATCAGGATTATACAAATTTAAATATGCAAAACTTTGAATTATTTTAGTACCAATCAAAGGTCATTCCTAAATTTTAGACCAATCATATTATATTAAAATTTTTCTTTATTTACCATTCTCATTCTATTATACTAACTATGGTTAGTTAACAATTCAAATTTAAATAGAGTAACTTACTTGATTTAACATATCCGTATATTTTATTTTTTTAATATAAAAAAATAATTATAATAAATTAATATTTTAAATCAAAACCAATCAGGATTATATAAATATATAATATGAAGCAATTTTCGCAATATTAATTTTTTACACTTTGATTTATAGTTAATCATAATAACATTATTATATATTACGGATTAATTTTCATAAATATATATAAGAGCCAGTCAAAATTAACCACTAAAATTAAATTAATCATAGCATTCTCATACTAATTTACTTATCGTGGTTACTTAACCTTCAAAATTTAAGTTATATAAACTTTTAAATTAATCAATTATTAAAAAAAGGCTAAATTTAACCAATTTAAAAATTAAAAATGAAATTTAAACCAGTTATCATTAAAATTTTACTTATCGTTATTTTTCAAGAATTAATGGGACAAATAAATTGACTTGACGATATTTTTGAATTTTTCAAGATACTAAATATACTCTCAAATAGTATTAGACATTATTTGGTGTATAAATTATCAATCCAAAAAAAAATCATTAAAGAATCAATAAAAATATTGTTAGTGAATATTTATATAGCAAATTGGTTAACTGAGCGCAAAAATTTTAAAAAATCATTTTTTTATTTCATAGCAAATTGGTCAACTCAGCACAAAAATTCTAATAAATCACTATATTTGCCATGGTTAATTATTTATCAACAAAAGGGCATATATTATCATCCACACAAATAATCATTCAAATTTTCTTTTAAATCACTAATATTTTTAGGTAAATGATTTATCAATAAAATGTCATACATCTACAAAAATAATCAAGATTGGACAACACATATTAAAATAAAATAGATCATATCAAGGTAACAAGGTTTCCTTAATCCAAGCTACAATCGTTGATCAGATCTTAAATTGTGGTACATCACTCGCTTGAATTATATATACTCTTTGGCGAAATAATCCAACAATTTATTCTAATCGTGAGGGAAATACATATGTGATATCTGAGAATGTATTCGAACAACTGACCAAAATTGCGATTCTATACTATCCAAATCAATGAATCAATATAACAAAATCCTGTAAATCTAAAATTCCAGATGCCAAAATAAAGTAACCTATTCTCAAAATATAAAGAACAAAACCCAATATATTGATAGACAAAATCCACTAACGGGATACTAGACTCTCAATAAAGAGATATATTTATTGAAAAACGAAGTAAAATCAAGGAAAATAAACAGGAGTTGTCATTCACAAGGAGAAGGTGCAAAATCCAATAATTCAGTTGATAAAACCCACCAACGTGGTAGTAGACTCTCAATAAAGAGAGATATTTATTTTGAAAAACAAAGCAAAATCATGGAAAACAATAAAAATGGGCTTATCATCAACCAAGATGCAGATATCAACCCATAAACTTTGGGTTTACTATTTTTTAGGAGAGGATGAGATAGAATGACGGCTACAACAATCGTTTAAAAATCAATATTATTGATAACTAGATAGGTCGATACATATAAAATTATATATTATTTCTAATAAAAGGTGCTCATTTTAATTTTGTATTCTTCAATTCAAGTAATAATATTTAATTCTCATATCCTAATCTAAGAACAGACATATCGAATTTTGCTTGGTTGGTTAATAATATTTATTTTTAATATCAACAAAATCTTAAAAATAGGTAAAAAAAAAATATTAATAACTTGGTAGATAGATTCTAATCAAACAGAGGTATTTATTAACAATAAACAAAATTAAAGAAAAGGGCTTCATTTTTATGTACTCCACTTTTAGTTTTATTTTGTATTAATTCAATGTTATGTTCAATTATATAGTAACATACTTAGATAACTTGGGCATAGAGTAACATTACATGTAATTATCATATTTTTTTCATTTTGCGAATTATTTTTGTTTCGTGTACAAAAATAAAAAATGCGTAGTTTAGTAGCATTTTGTGTTCAAATTATGGGTATACAAAATAATTTCATGTCATTTTCATGCAAAACCCAAAATACACATGGTATGAATGTATATAACACGAACAATTTTCCAGATCTACGTAAACTCTTTCTTTTAATATATGTCGGTCAAATATACTCATTGTTAAATAAAAATTAATTTCATGTTTTTGAACTCGATAATTAAATTACAAGGACAAATATATAATAATGTGATTATGTGTTTATATATTACACATTTGATTTTAGTTTCATGTACAATTTTCTATTTTAACATGTTAATCAAATAGAAAAAAGATAGGTGATACTCATTTTCAAATATTTTATTTTACGCGTTTGGATGACAACGGGTTGGGTTTGATCCGAATTTTGTAAAATTCAAACCCACATCCAAATATTTTTGGGTTTTAAAAATAAATCCAAATCCAATATTCAATATCTAAAACTAAATTCGTCGGATTAGATTTGACTTTTTTGGGTATCCAAAATTAGTAATAATGTAGTCAAAATTAAAATAATTGTTACACGCAAACAATATTAAGTATATTTATACAAAAATTAAAAAGTAAAATGATTAACTTAAGTAGTCAAAATATAACATATTATACGAATTAATATACTAAGTAAAATTTAAAATATGTTAAAAAATCATTCTTTTTATACATAGAAATGAAAAATTAATGTAAAAAAAATTACATCTTGAATATATCAATAAAATTAGATATTGAGAAATATAAGTTCTAATTACTAAATTAGTATTGACTATTTCTAATGAAATATTTGAAAAAAAATAAACAAAATAATATGTCTTACATCTAAAATATTACATGAAATAATTTCAAATTAATGTATTATATTACATATGTATAGGATTTCGATAGTGTATTGGGTTTCAGATTTTGGATAGGCTATCGGTTCAGTACAACTTAAATCCAAATGCAAATCGAAACTATTTCGATTTTAAAATTTATATCCAAACCTGAATCCAAAAATTCGGGTTTGGGTTCGAATGGGGTACCATCATATCGAATTAATTTCCCTTCCTTATTAATGCGTAAAAGAAAACTAATATTTAATATACCATATTCTGATAGAAAAGAATAAAAAAATTCAACATACAAATTCCCAAACTAAATATGCACATTTAAAGTTGTCATTAAAAACAAACTGACCATAAACTCTAACAGATATATCTTACTCAAATAACGGGATGTATTGGATTTATTTGGTTAATTGATAATGTTTATTTTGCTATAGTACTAAATCAAATAACTAATAAAAGAACATAAAATTTGTAAAAAAAATATGGAACAAACACATAGGAAACTTAAAATATGGATAAAAAACTTATGGACTTGGTTGAAATATTCTAAAAAATGAGAGAAATCAAATGTAAAATAAAATTAAGAAAAAACAATAAAGAGATGTTTGGAATGTTTGAGCTGGGATGTGAATGGTATGATAATTGTTTGATAATATTGATATTAATGCAATTGGTATAAATTGACGATAATTTATACTTAAATTTTAATGAAATTATCTTCTTTTTTTTAAATAATGAATAATATTATGTTTATAATAATTAATTAATAAATTTTATCATTCGGTGCGTAGCACGGGTAGAACACTAACCAATCAAAATATGATAACTAACTTTTTGAGATTTTTTTAGGGACCTCTAGAATTACTCCAGAAAATTGCTCATTTCCTATTTTATTTTCATTTATAGAATGAAAAATATGTATTTGATTTATTTTTTCTATTAGTACTAATTAAGTTTTTACTATTTTCAACGCCTGATTCTCAAACATGATTATATTGAACCGAACTTTCCGTAAAAATGGCGTAATTTAAAGTTTTTATCATATATCAAATGAATGTGTTTTGATATTAATCTTTTTTTATATAAACAAATTTTCAATTTTTTTAACACGCATCCATACAATTATACATAATTTGAGAAAAGTTACTTAGAGATGCATATTGGGTTCGCTACACTCAAAACAAAATATAACAAAATAATTTATTTTTTAATATACTATATATTTTTGTAACTATTTTAAAATTGTGTTTTCGGTGCGTAGCACGGGTAAAATGCTAGTATTCTAATAAAATAGAAAAAAATTCCTAAAAAATATGAAATATTAAAATATATATATGTTAGGCTAAAACTTAAAATATAATTTACAAAAAAAAATCGTTTGCCAAATAAAAGGGCTTTAAGAAAAAATTATTTTGATAAAAATCATTAAAGTTTCTATTTTTAGGTTTGACAATAAATATGTTTTTAAAAATTAAATTATAAAATATGCGGACAAATCAACAAATAAACAAATTCTTACTTTGCAAAGAAAAAATTTAAATTTAAAAAAGTAAACATAAATCAATAAATAAACATATTTTAAATTAGAAAACAATCTAAACACCCACAAAATAAATTTATATTAATATCTAAATATAGTACAACATAAAAATCCCAGATTTATCTAAACAAAAACACATAATAAACACCACACATATGAAAAATATTAAACTAATATGAAAAAATAATCAATATTCAAACAAATTAAAAAAAACTTAATACCACACATATTTCCAAAAAAGTTTAAAAAAATGCCTTAAAAACTATAAAAACAACATAACAAAATATCTAAAAAATTTAAGATAATCGTTAAATTACATAATCAAAAAGATAAAAAAAATTAGAAATGGGCTAAGTTGACCCAAGTATTGGATTAAAAGCTAAAACTATTCTCGCCTAACAAAAAAGCTAAAACTATGCTACCAATGGTATTTTTAATTTAATAAGCAATATCAAAAAAGGATGCACCAAAATAAATAACATATGATGAAACAGAACAAATTAAAGTTAAAAAAATTATTGTTTACTAAAATTATTACAAATATAATTTATACTAAAGTTTAAAATATAATTAAAAAAGCCTTATCACAAAAAAGAGTTTCAATGAAACATATTTTTTTAAAAAAAGTCATAAAAAATTTAACTTTTAGATTTTACAACAAACATGTTTTTAAAATTTATACTAAAAAAGTCAACATAAATCAATAAATTAGCATTTTATTATTTTGCAAAGATTCTAGATTCGGTACTAAAATTGTAAATAAATTAAAAACAATTCGAAAATCCAAAATAAAATAATTAATAGAGAATCTAAATATAATAAGTACAAAAATTCCTATAATAATTTAATAATTTAAAAGTTACAAAAATATTAAATTTCATCAACAATAAAATTTAAAGTAAATTAATAAAGAATAAACTAATAAAATATTCATCATCAACTTAATTAATTGTTATTATTATAGGAAAAAGAGTTGTAGTAGCAAAAAACTTACACACAATTAACAAATAAGGATAAAATAAGGATAAAATTTCAAAAAACCATAATGAAAAATAAATCACAAATTCATTCTTTATATAAAATAGACAAATATACAAAGCATACCATCAGAATTTCAGTAAATATGAAACATTAAAATATATTATATTTAAGTTTGACAACAAATATGTTTTAAATATTAACAAACAAGGATAAATTAGCAAAAAATCATAATTAAAAATAAGTTACAAATTTATTCTTTATATATAATAAACAAGTAAACAAAGCATATCATCAGAACTTCAATTTAAAAAATAATTTTTTAAAAAAACAAGAATGTACATTTAATTACAAAACAAAAAAGAAGTTTTTAAAAAAATACATGGTAAAATAAGATAATAAAAAGGTAATCAAAAAACCTTGGCAAAATTCAACAAAATAAAATCTACAAGAAAAAAACGCCAATTCAAAAAAAAAGATCTAAATGTAGAAAACTAAAATCAACAATAAAATTCAATATAATGCACTTAAAATAAATATATAGTAACACAAAAACATAAAAAGATAGTCCAAAATTTCTTTAAAAAAAGTACAATTACATGTGTGTTCACAATTACATAATCACATATACATATATAAAGAATAGTTAAACCAATAAATTCCCACATTTATAAAGTATATTATATATATTCTAATAAAATAGAAAAAACTTCCCAAAAAATATGAAATATTAAAATATATATATTGTTAGGTCGAATACACAATATATAATCAAGTACTGTATGAGAGAATAACAAGAACACACGTTTTAGTACTTAAAAACTGTTTGGAATTAATAACTCTTCTCTCAGTGATGTAAAATATCACAGAGAGCTGCTTAGGTTACAATGAATGATCTTCGTTCACGATGATTACCCTTCTAGGGTTAACCTAACTGTATTTATAAGATATACAGCTACGTACAATCGTTAATTGATTCTCCTATAATTAAGCTATGTAATTGATATCAATTACGATTGCTACACGTCTCCTAAGTCAACTCAATCTCTTTGACAGCTATCCAATCTTCAAAGATATTGCTTCCATGTTTATCTTGAATTAATCTTCAATCTCTGTTGACCTGTAGACGCTTCCACTAGACCAAATTTAACAAACTCTGTTGTACTCCCAGCCAGCAGTGTTTGCGCTTCCTTCTGTCAGCGTTTGCGCTTCCAGCTGTCAGCGTATACTCAAACTCTGCTACGACTGCTTTCATTAACAAGTTAAACTCTTTTTCCCTGTAACACTTAAACACTGACATTAAATCACATCAATTATATCTAACAATCTCCCCCAACTTGTTCATTAGTAAAAATGTACAAGTTCACAGTAATTGATGATGTCAAAACAATCAAATAAAATCACAGTGTTTAACATTTAATCAGAGTTTAATCTTGACTTAACAAAATCTACAGAAAATTCGAATTACTTACAAATTCTTTCTACCTAACCTCCTCAAGATCTGGTGTTGTTCTGAGATAATCTATCAACAATCTTCTCTCAGCATTTTCAAGTTCTCTCTGCATAACTTCCTTGATTTCTCTTAACTCAGGATCACTTTCATCAGTCTGATAGATAGCAGCTCTTAGATCGTAGATTTTATTTCTCCTCATCTCATTTCCCAGTCTTATGAATTTTACTTCCTCTGATTGAGAATTAAAATCAAGAACTGTAACTCCCAGATCAGTCTTTAACTTTGCAGTTCCCTTCCTCATCTCAACAAGATTTCCATTCCAATCTCTGTACTTAGGCACATACTCTTCAGTAGTCTTTGATCCAGTAAAGGCTTTGGCTCTCAGCATATATTCTCTTATGGAATTAGCAATGAGTGCTGTTCGTCGATTTCTGACCCTGAATATATACAGAACATACTGAAGTTCTTCAAACAGTTTGAGCTTAATAGCATCTTCATTCACTCTATACACTGTTCCATCTGCCATGAAGTACAATAAGAAGTGAATATCTAAACTCTTCTGGTGAACCAGTTGAACTGACTCCAGTTTGTCCAGATTCTCTTGAATAATACCAGAACCAGGAGAGATGAGTGATGAGGGATCTCTTGGACTGTTACTAATTCTCAAATCTCTTTTTGAACCCAAGCCAAAAGTATTCCTACCAGGAGGCTTTCCGGAACAAGCAATGCTATGTTGATAACTACCAATCCATTCTGTTTGTGCTGGAACTGGAATCTTTGGTCTAGAGAACCCAGGTAAGAGTTTGCTTTGAACTGGTAGAGATTCACTCACAACTTGTGTAGCAACAGAGGTTGTGTCTACCTTTTTACCTTTGCCTTCTTCACCCATCACCCCTTTCAGTTTTAACTTAGCATCAAGAGAAGATTTTCTTATCAATTTTCCTTCTTCTTCTTCTTCTTCTTCTTCTTCTTCTTCTTCTTGAATACTAGATAAATTTTCTTTAATCACAATTCCTTTCCTTACAGGCCTTGAAGCTTTGACAGTATTCTTTCCTTTCCCAGACTTCAATGCCTTCAAATGTTCTTCTTGTAAAAGCTTTTCTTCAGCACGAATATCTTCAAGTGTAGCACCCTCAACATTTTCTTCAAGAAAAATCTTAGCAGCCAGCTCTTCATCTGTTTGTGGATTGTCAGAGAATGACAAATCCTTTTGTCTTGAAGTACTCTGAAGATTTGTATTTGCTACTGAACTTGATTTTGATCTTGTAGACCTTCCATGTCCATGTCTTAGATTTACAACATCCGTTTTTAACCCCTTATCTGAATTTGCACCTTCTTCATCCAGATGATCCCTCTTTGACAGAGTTTGAGACTGCTTGAACTTTCTTCATCCAGATGATCCCTCTTTGACAGAGTTTTTAACCCCTTATCTGAATTTGCACCTTCTTCATCCAGATGATCCCTCTTTGACAGAGTTTGAGACTGCTTGCACTTAGTTCTAGCAATTTTCTCCCCCTTTTTGACATCATCACTATCTAGAATCAGAATAGATGTGATTAACTCAAGAGAGTTTGCGATAGAGTCAACCTTTTCAGTGAGCAAAATCTGATTCTGTTCAACTTTACTCAATCTCTCAAAAAGAGTCTCCTGGGCCTTGGAAAATTGTTGAAACAGCTTTGAATTGGCTCTGTGAGATTTCTCCTCATGAGTAGCAACTTCAGTTCTCAGATCCAGAAGTGCTTTCTGATTGTCATCAAACTTGTGATTCAAAGCCTTAACCTGAATCACTGTTCCTTGTAGACAGGTTAGAATATCATGATTTGAAATCTTCTTAGAATTTTCCTTGAGAAAAGTAGCTGCTCGTCCAGTAGAAAAGATGCAGTCTGCTTTGTACCAATCTGCAGTTTGCTTTACCAGATAATTATCATCAATTTCTCGTACAGAAGGTCCAGCAAAGTCTGGTTTCTCCCCTGTTTTCTGTCCATCAGTTTGAATGTGATCATTTTCAGCTTCTGCACTCATTGCTTCAAAAGAATCATTATCAAAATCATTTGTATGTGCAGCTGAGGCACCTTCTTCATGATGATCTGCAGCAGGTTCTACTTGAGCAACCTGTTCTTGAGTAATTTCCTCACCATGTTCTGAGCCTTGATGTGCATCAGAGATTATCTCAGTATGAGATGCAACCTCTGTTTCTTCTAACACCACAGTAGGTTGATCTGCAACACCAGTGTCAATAGAGTTTGTAGCATCCATGGTTGTTGGAATTGGATTTTCATCTTCAACAGAGAATGTCTGAAAATTTTCAGTAAAATTTTCAACAAAAGCAAAATCTTCCATAGGAACAAAATCGTTCATAGGAGCAATGACTGGCTCATCAGCTTGAAAGTCATTTTCTGCTTGAAGTACATTCTCTGTTTGAACAGGTTCAGTGACAATCTCTGTCTCAACAATAGGAGTCTCCTTAGAGATGTCCTTTGGAGCTTCATTTACTTGCTCTTCATCAGATTCTGCAAGTATCAACTTCCTCCTTTTTGCTTGAGGCACTTCAACTACCTCTTCTTCTTCAGTAGATTTGTCATCAACTAATGGTGATGAAGGCCTATTTATCCTTTTGATGATTCTTCTGGTATAAACAGCTCCAGTAGATGTCTGTTTAGCCTTGGAATGCCTTGTATTGTGTGTAGTATGCTTTTGCCTCTTTGGTTTAGATTGTGGTTGAGTTTGAGTAGTAGTGACTTGAGGTTCAGAGATTGTTGAAGGTGGTATTATTTCATGTTGATTGTGAAATGAAGGTTGAGAATGTGATGCAGAGTTTAGAGGTGGCTGTGAAGTTTCAGGTGATGGGATAGGTTTAGAGTGTATGGTTTCAGTATGGTCAGTGGCCAATGGTTCAGGCATTTGTTGTTGTTCTGGTTGTTGTGTTTGTTGTGGTTCATTCTGTGGTGATTGTGGATCTTGGGGTTGGTTGAGAAAGTTCTGCAAGGCAAGTGGCAAAACAAAGGCAGGTAGGTCTTTACCAACATCCTTATTAGTCATATCAGAGAATATTCTCTTATTGACTTTAAAGGGCTGAATCACATCAGCTTCATCAATATCTAACCCAGATACACAGGCAGTGAATAATAGTTGACAAAATCTAGCAAAGTATACTGTAGTAGACTCTGACAGTTTATCACCTAAATTCATTAAAACATAACGACCAAAATCAAAATTACTGCCATAAAGTAGAGAATACCCAATTTGCAGACTATCCATAGGAATGGCATCCTAGTTGGTGACCTTCTTCTGGAATGTTCTTGTGATGCAGTCAAAGAAAAAATTCCATTCCTTTCTGAGATTTGGCCTCCTCACACTACCTAGCTTTGCAAGAGATTCCATGTAACCAATCTCTGTTAGCATTTCCCGTAGATTCTGTTTAGAAACAACTGCATATGAAGTGTGAGTGTCGAAACCCATGGTCTCTCTGACAGTTTGTGGAGTAATCACAAACTCTTGTTCATCATAAGTGAAGATTATAGACGGAGTCCCATTCTCTCCTCCAGCCACATACTTTGAGTTCTGCCAGAAAGTGGCAATCTGAGATGCAGATAGAATAGAGGGTTCAATCAAAGCTTGCCCAATCTCTGAGTCACGAAGAAAGTTCTGTATAAGATGAAACGCTTCTGGAGACGGTCATTATCGAGTAGAGCTGCAAAGTTGTTAGGAACAAATCGAAGGCCAAGAGATGTAAAAGGTTTAGTCGCCATTAGATCAAGAAAAGAACAAGAAATGACAGTGAAATTGGTGTGTTGGAAAGGTGTTTGTGAAAATGTCGAAGTGAAAGACACAAAATAACTCTGTGGTTTAGTAAAGTGAATATGAGTAGATGTGTAAGTGAGAGTAAAAGTGATTAGAGTTGTAATTAAAAAAAAATCAAAACCCAATCGTTTGTGCATCTAAAACACTCAACCGTTCCTAGAGTAATGTGTGAGTGGGACACAATAATAAGTGAGTGGGACACGTGTCAATCATCCAGCGGATCAATTAATCATGCGCAGTAAAATACCAATTATCACCGCTGTCTTTCCTATTACCAAGACACTTTAACACATTTACACTCATTAACAGTTGTCAAACACTCTATTTACTCCAAAATTTTCAAATTATCTTAATGAAAATTTACCTTAGAGTACTGAACACAATTCAACAGCGTTTGTCAATTTTCCAACTTTATCACTGAAACCCTTTCAAAAAGTGCACAGTTGTGAATATATATGTGTGTGTGTGTGTGTAGCAGAGGTTACCAAATCAATTTTTAGAGCATCTAATATTTCATAAAATCTATAAAGTAAATCAATAAACACTGAATGCATAAACTCTCATATTAAACACTGATTATTTGATGAAAGCTAAACTCTGTAGTAACTTAAATACAGAAATCTGAATACTCCTATTCCCTTTGATGTCCATGATTATCCAAGTAAGCACAAAGTCTTTATAGACAAAAAGATCAAGAGATAGATATCAAAGCATCATTCAGTGAGTAACATGCCAGGGATTTGATAAACCCACAAACTCTCAAAGCACACAAGTGTTTACACTCAAGTTCAATCAGTAAAAGTAGATGCTACCATATGGTTGATTGTCCACCAAATCTACATGCTGTGTTAACTTACTGCACAATTTCTGATTAGATCACAGTGACTCAGAAAGAGTCATGATTTAATTACTGAGAATCATGCTTCATACATATTTCTTCATTGGTGTTTTCATCCAGACAATAATCAATTCAGATTCACAGAGTTTATCAAACATATTAATAGTGTATGACATACAGACATGCTGACAGAGTTTAACAGTGTTTAAACAGAAACATGTTAACAGAGTATGCATACCAGAGGCATTGTTTAATCAACAAAGTTCACATAGCACTTAACAATTCACAGAAATATGAGCAACACATCATATAAGAAAATTTTTGAGTCTAACCAACATCTCTAGTCAAAACCAGAGACCATTCCTAGTTCATTGACCAGCCTTGTAAATGTAGCTTCACTCAAAGGCTTGGTGAAGACATCTGCAAGTTGTTGTTCTGTAGACACAAAGTGGAGCTCAATGTTGCCTTCCTCTACATGCTCTCTGATAAAGTGATACCTTATGCTGATGTGCTTGGTCATTGAGTGTTGTACTGGATTACCTGTCATTGCAATAGCACTTTGATTATCACAGAAAATAGGTATTTTGCTATACCTCAATCCATAATCCAGCAGTTGATTCTTCATCCATAGAATCTGTGTACAACAGCTACCAGCAGCAATATACTCTGCTTCAGCTGTAGATGTGGATATTGATTTCTGTTTCTTGCTGTACCAAGAAACAAGTCTGTCACCAAGAAATTGACAACTCCCACTTGTGCTTTTTCTGTCAATCTTACATCCTGCAAAGTCTGCATCAGAGTAGCCAAGTAGTTTGAAATCTGATTCTCTTGGATACCACAGCCCTAAAGTTATAGTGCCCTTGAGATACTTAAAAATCCTCTTCACAGCTGTTAGATGTGGTTCTCTTGGATCTTCCTGAAATCTTGCACACAGACATGTTGCATACATGATATCAGGTCTACTTGCTGTTAAATAGAGAAGAGAACCAATCATTCCTCTGTAGCTTGTCATATCTACTGATGACCCTGTATCTTTGTCCAATTTAGTTGCAGTTGCCATGGGAGTTGTTGCAGATGAACAGTCAAGCATGCCAAATTTCTTGAGAAGATTTCTGGTATATTTTGCTTGATTGATAAAGATACCATCATCTGTTTGCTTCACCTGTAAGCCTAGAAAATAACTAAGCTCTCCCATCATACTCATTTGATACCTGGACTGCATGAGCTTGGCAAACTTCTTACAGAGTTTATCATTAGTAGATCCAAAAATAATGTCATCAACATATATCTGGACTAAAAGCAAGTCACTTCCAGATTTGAAATAAAACAGAGTTTTATCAATTGTACCTCTGTTGAACCAACTTTCTAAGAGAAATTGAGCCAGAGTTTCGTACCATGCTCTTGGTGCCTGCTTAAGTCCATAGAGAGCCTTGTCTAGCCTGTAGACATGGTCTGGATATTTTGGATCTACAAAACCAGGTGGTTGTTCAACAAACACTTCTTCTTCAAGTTTTCAATTCAGAAAAGCACTTTTCACATCCATTTGAAAAACCTTGAATTTCTTGTGAGAAGCATAAGCAAGAAACATCCTTATTGCCTCCAACCTTGCAACTGGAGCAAAAGTTTCAACATAATCTATCCCCTCTTGTTGTGAGTAGCCTTTTGCCACAAGTCTGGCTTTGTTTCTTGTAACAACCCCTTCACTATCAGTTTTGTTTCTGAATACCCACTTAGTACCAACAATAGACCTATTCTTGGGTCTTGGTACAAGTGTCCAAACTTCATTTCTCTCAAATTCATTTAACTCTTCTTGCATTGCTGTTATCCAGTCAGCATCTTTAAGAGCTTCTTCAACTTTCTTTGGCTCAGTTTGTGACAAGAATGCATGAAACAGACATTCATTTGTTGTTGCACTTCTTGTTCTTACTTTTGCATCTGGATCACCAATTATCAAATCAGGTGTATGAGATTTGGTCTATTTCCTAGCTGGAGGCAAATGACTTCTCTCAGAGTTTGATCCTCCCCCTCGATCCATGTTCTCCTGATTTCCTTGGTGTCTTTCTTCATGCTCTGAGGCTCCCCCTGAATGTGACTGCTCAGAGTTTGAACTGTCAGAGTTTGATTCAAAATTTTCAGCTAAGTCACTATCAGAATTTGAGTTATCACTTTGATGTGATTCTTCATGCTCCCCCTCAACTGGTTCTTCTCTTGTTTCTGGCTGGCTAGTCTCTTCAGTATTTACCAGTAGAGGTTCAGAGTTTAGCTCAACAGAGTTTATCAGATCAGCCTCATCAGAGTTTACTTCATTTGAGAATAAATCTTCATTTTCAAAGTGCAGTTGATCATGTTCACTCACATCTTCAAGTCCAGTTATTTTCTTGTCATCAAATGACACATGAATTGATTCCATGATCACTTTGGTTCTCAGATTATAAACTCTGAATGCCTTAGTTGACAGTGGATAGCCAACAAAAATTCCTTCATCTGCCTTCAGGTCAAATTTGGTCAACTGTTCAGGATGAGTTTTCAGCACAAAGCATTTGCACCCAAAAATATGAAAATATTTCAGGTTTGGCTTCTTTTCTCTCACCATTTCATATGGTGTTTTTCCATGCTTATTGATCAGAGTGGCATTCTGAGTAAAACAAGCAGTTTGAACAGCTTCTGCCCAGAAATAGGTTGGTAATTTTGCTTCATCAAGCATAGTTCTGGCAGCTTCTATCAAAGTTCTGTTCTTCCTTTCAACTACACCATTCTGTTGTGGAGTGCCAGGTGCAGAAAACTCTTGTTTAATTCATTTGTTCTTGCAAAATTCTTCCATTGTTGAATTCCTGAATTCAGTTCCATTGTCACTTCTGATAATCTTCACTTGATTCTTTGACCCTTTGTCCAACTGCATTATATGTTCTGTCAGTGTTAATGCAGTTTCATCCTTCTTTGCTAGAAAATACACCCAAATGTATCTGGTGTATTCATCAATAATGACTAGAGCATATTTCTTCTTTCCAAGAGACATAACATTCACTGGTCCAAAAAGATCAACATGTAGAAGATGATAAGGATCAATAATTGAAGACTCGGACTTGCTTTTGAAGGAAGCTTTTCTCTGTTTGGCCTTTTGACATGAATCACACAGGCCATCTGCATTTAACAAGGACTTTGGAAGTCCTCTCACAAGATCATTCTTTATCAACTCATTGATGTTGTTTAGATTTAAATGAGAGAGTTTCTTATGCCACTTCCAACTCTCTTCACTGGACATTCTTGTTGACAGACACACTGCTTTGCCATCAGAGTTTGTTAACAATTTTATTTCATAGATATTATTGTGTCTGTTTCCAACTAGAGCAACTTTCCCTGTAGATTTACTGATGACTTGACAGTATTCAGGCTGAAAATCTACATGATATCCTCTGTCACAAATTTGACTCACAGATAGAAGATCATGCTTGAGTCCTAGAACCAGAGCTACATTTGTGATGATGACACTTCCAAGATTAATATTGCCATATCCCAGAGTATGTCCTATGTTGCCATCTCCATAGGAAACTTTTGGGCCAGCCTTCTCCACATACTCTGATAGCAGGGCTTTATTTCCAGTCATGTGTCCTGAACATCCACTGTCCACGACTAGGGTACTTTCCCTGGTGCCCTGCAATCACAAACAATCACTGATTGTTAGTTTTAAGGATCCAGACTTGCTTGGATCCTTTTGTCTTATTGAATCTGATAGTTTTTGCAGCGGATTTTTCATTATCAGAGTTTAAACTAACAATTTCAGTCTTAGCACCTGCAAAATTAACTTTAACCCATTTCAAATTAGGTTTCAGTTCATAGTAATTATGATAAATAGCATGATAATTCTTGCAAGTATAAATTGAGTGCCAAGTACTTCCACAATGTTTGCACATAGTTTATGGTCTAGGTTTGACATTATTCTTTTTCACTCCAGATTTGGAGGGTAAAGAATTAATGTCTTTATTCTTCCTGCAAAAACTAGCAAGATGATTAGTACTACCACAGTTATGACAAGTTTTTCTAGGTGCAAATGTAGCAAGCATTGGCCTATTTCCTGATGTTATGCCTACCTTTCCATTTCTGTTTTTCCTAGGCATTTTCTTTTTGTTGACAGATTTTATCTCTTTAAGCTTTTGCTTAAGTTGTTTATCTGTCATTGAACCAATGTTAACCTGTTTTGCACAGGTTTTTACTGGCTCACTTTCAACAGTTCCATGTTCAGTTTTAACTGTACCATGAACAAATTTTCTAGTTGGAAGAGTTTGCCTAACTTTCACATGATTTAGAAATCTAAGCTCATCTTCCTCACAGTACCCTAAACCAACAGTGTCAGCTTGAAAAACCTCATGAGTGTCTTTTCCAGAATCAATCCAAGTTTTAATAATGTGATTTGCATCCTCCAATTCAGATTCTAGTTGCTTATACTTACCTAGCAACTCCTGTTCTATAAAAACAGCATCATCTCTTTCTTTCTGAATTTTTTGCATGTTTTCAAGTTTTTCTTCAACAAGTTTGTTTCTCTCTTTAAGTTGAGAACACTCATTCTTGATTCTCTTATTCTCTGAAGTTTGATCCCTATAACTGATATGTAATGCTTTAAGATAAATCCTCAATTCAGTTATATTATCAGTATTATAAGCATAGGTAGTTGGGGGTACCTTGAGTTCAGAATCTTCATTCTGAGTAGAAGCCATGAGTGCATAATTAACTTCCTCATCTGAGTCTGAAGTGTCTGCCCAGTCTCTGCCTTTTGTATAGAGTGCCTTTTCAGTTTTACCCTTCTTGCACTCAGGAGCATAGTGACCCATCTCCTTACACTTGTAGCATTGAATCTCAGACTTATCTTTCTTCCCAGATTTGAAGTCCTTCCCCTCAGATTTGCTGAAATTCTTCCTGTCAGACTTTGAGTAATTCTTGGAGAATCTCTTTCCCTTCTTGAAGTTCTTGAATCCCATCTTCTTGAAGGTCTTTACCATCAATGCAGCCATTTGCATCATCTCTTCATCATCTTCAGAATCAGATGATCCATCTGTGTTTGAGTCAACATCAGAGTTTGATGACTCACTTTCTGAATGAATGACTAAGGCTTTTCCTTTTGCCTTTTTCCTTGATGGTTTCTCTTCAACCTTGAGAGCAACAGACTTCAACTTCTTGCTTGATCTCCTGTTTCTCTGCTCCATTTCCAATTCATGAGTCTTAAGCAGTCCATAGATTTCATCAATCTCAGTATCAGCAAGATCATAGTTATCTCTTATAGTGGTTGTTTTCACATCCCACTTTTCAGGTAGAAAAAGAAGAAACTTGAGATTTGAGTCTTCTAAATCATATTCTTTGTTAACCAATGATAGATCATTGAGCAGTTTACAGAATCTGTCAAATGTTTCTGTCATGGTTTCTTCAGATTTTGCCTCAAAATGCTCATACTCCTGTGTGAGTATGTTCCTTCTATTCTTCTTGATAGCAGCAGTTCCCTGACACCTAACCTCAAGTGCATCCCAAATTTCTTTTGCAGTTGTGCAGTTAATCACCTTGTTAGACATAACATTGTCTAAAGCACTGTGAAGTAAATGCCTTACTTTTGCATCCTTAGCAATAGATGAAAGATCCTCAGCAGTTAGATCTTTCTTTTCCTTTTGAATCACTTTTGATTCCTCACCAGCAACAGCAGCAGTTAACTTTGTAGGTTTATGAGGACCTTCATAAATTCTGTCAAGATATTCTGGATCTGTAGCCTCCAGAAACATTGTCATTTTTACCTTCCAGATTGCATACTCTGCTGGCCTAAGTATAGGAACCCTAATTGTCTCATACCTACTAACAGTAGTAGGAGCTTTCTCAGAACCTGATGGAGGAGGAATCTCTGCCATTGATTACTATTGTGTTTGGATCTTAAACTGTAATAAAATAACAGATTGGCTCTGATACTACTTGTTAGGTCGAATACACAATATATAATCAAGTACTGTATGAGAGAATAACAAGAACACACGTTTTAGTACTTAAAAACTGTTTGGAATTAATAACTCCTCTCTCAGTGATGTAAAATATCACAGAGAGCTGCTTAGGTTACAATGAATGATCTTCGTTCACGATGATTACCCTTCTAGGGTTAACCTAACTGTATTTATAAGATATACAGCTACGTACAATCGTTAATTGATTCTCCTATAATTAAGCTATGTAATTGATATCAATTACGATTGCTACACGTCTCCTAAGTCAACTCAATCTCTTTGACAGCTATCCAATCTTCAAAGATATTTCTTCCATGTTTATCTTGAATTGATCTTCAATCTCTGTTGACCTGTAGACGCTTCCACTAGACCAAATTTAACAAACTCTGTTGCATTCCCAGCCAGCAGTGTTTGCGCTTCCTTCTGTCAGCGTTTGCGCTTCCAGCTGTCAGCGTATACTCAAACTCTGCTACGACTGCTTTCATTAACAAGTTAAACTCTTTTTCCCTGTAACACTTAAACACTGACATTAAATCACATCAATTATATCTAACATATATATGTTAGGCTAAAACTTAAAATAAAATTTACAAAAAAAATGTTTACCAAATGAAAGGGCTTTAAGAAAAAATTATTTTGATAAAAATCATTAAAGTTTCTATTTTTAGGTTTGACAATAAATATGTTTTTAAAATTTAAATTAAAAAATATGCGGACAAATCAACAAATAAACAAATTCTTACTTTGCAAAGAAAAAATTTAAATTTAAAAAAGTGAACATAAATCAATAAATAAACATATTTTAAATTAGAAAACAATCTAAACACCCACAAAATAAAATTTGTATTAATATCTAAATATAGTACAACATAAAAATCCCAGATTTATCTAAACAAAAACACATAATAAATACCACACATGTGAAAAATATAAAACTAATATGAAAAAATAATCAATATCTAAACAAATTAAAAAAAACTTAATACCACACATATTTCCAAAAAAGTTTTAAAAAATGCCTTAAAAACTATAAAAACAATATAACAAAATATCTAAAAAAAAATAGATAATCGTTAAATTACATAATCAAAAAGATAAAAAAATAATAATAAATTATTACATGAATACAGTACCTATATGTTTCAAGTATATCATATGTAGTCTTATAAAATAAAAAAATCAAAAATAATTATGAATACTAAAAAATATTTTTGCCTAAACTTTGAAATATAAATTATAAAAAAACCATTTACAAAAAAAAAATGTATACTTACAAACCATATAACATATGTATTTTTATTATTAAAAGTAAAAATAAATTATTCAAAATGCTATAAAACTAATTTGTTAAGGAAATTGTTTTTAATCAAAATTGAAATAATGTAGTTCCAAGGAGTTGAACCCATGACCTCTCATAATAAAACTAAACTCACCAACCAATTTGGCTAGATGGACATTTATGCTTATAATGAAATTCATTAACCACATACATAAATACTTTTTGGGTTATATCATGTTTAATATATATTAAACTATTCATTTGAGATAAAATTACTTATATTATAACTTGTGCGCATTATTTTTTTATAATTATTTATAGACCTACGTACCCATCTAAATAAATTTTACAGAAAATTTTCTTATATATGAAATGGAGAAAATAATTATTATTTTGAGATAAATTGTTTTGTTCATAATCTCATATATGAAATGCATAGATAAAATAATTATTCTTTGAGATCAACTATTTTGTTAACAATATCACATATGAAGTGCTCGTGGTTAATTTTGTCGTGAAATTTAATAAAAAAATGCACTAAATTAAAATTGGTTGGTCAAATTAGAATCAATTAAACTATAGGCATACTAAAAATATGAATTTTAAGAAAATTTATAAAAAAAAAATATACAAATGCGATTTGGATTACATATCGATTATTGGTTAATAATTACATATAATATATAGTTTATTTATAAGATGATATGATAAATACTATACAAAATATAGCAAATTAATTAGCGAAATAAGAAATATATGAAGTTTTGAAAGGAAATTTGAAACATTTATATATATATATATGAGATTTGTACTCCATGTCGGTTATCAGTTATCGATTAAATAACTAAATAAAATATATCGTTGAGTTATGAGACGATACTATAATTTATAGTTTGTTTATAAGACGATATGATAAATACTATACAAAATATAGCAAATTAATTAGCGAAATAAGAAAGATATGAAGTTTTGAAAAGAAATTTGAAACATTTATATATATATGAGATTTGTACTCCATGTCGGTTATCAGTTATCGATTAAATAACTAAATAAAATATATCATTGAGTTTTATTTTTTTAATAATTATTTATAGACCTACCCATCTAAATAAATTTTGCAGAAAATTTTCTTATATTTTTTAAATGGAGAAAATAATTATTATTTTGGGATAAATTGTTTTGTTCATAATCTCATATATGAAATGCATAGATAAAATAATTATTCTTTGAGATCAACTATTTTGTTAACAATATCACATATGAAGTGCTCATGGTTAATTTTGTTGTGAAATTTAATAAAAAATGCACTAAATTAAAATTGGTTGGTCAAATTAGAATCAATTGAACTATAGGCATACTAAAAATATGAATTTTAAGAAAATTTATAAAAAGTATACAAATGCGATTTGGATTACATATCGATTATTGGTTAATAATTACATATAATATAGTTTATTTATAAGACGGTATGATAAATACTGTACAAAATATAGCAAATTAATTAGCGTAATAAGAAAGATATGAAGTTTTGAAAGGAAATTTGAAACATTTATATATATATATATGAGATTTGTACTCCATGTCGGTTATTAGTTATCGATTAAATAATTAAATAAAAAATATATATATCGTTGAGTTATGAGATGATACTATAATTAAGATTACGTATACCGTGCTATATAACATAACAGTGTATCTTCTTCTATATATAATAGGAGAACAAAGGGAGTATCTCAGACTTTAACTTTAATAAGTAAGATCTTGTATGTTACAATAATTAAGGTTTTGTAATCTTTAAAATGTATTGTAAAATGTCTAAAATTTCAAACATGAAAACATTTAATAATTTGTTGCATGGTCATTTCCCTTTAAATGCTTGCAAAGACATATACTTGCCTATTGGTGGTCGAGGAAGAAGTTGCTTTGACATCAGAAACCACAACGGTATCCTCCCACACTTTTTGGTGATCGTGCATTCCTCACATACATGCTTCAAATTTGTTTCATATATTTCTAATGTATAAAAATATCACCAAATCGTTCAAATAATACACAACTTCGCAATGTTCAACAATGCTATAAATGCCCATCCATCCATCCATCCATCCATCCATTCTATACATAATAGGAGAACATAAGGTTATTTTAGGGGCATTTTGAGCCAATAAACCCCCTATGAAAGTACAATTTTGCCCTTAAATATTAGAAAATTAAATTAAGTTGCCACTGCTCTCTTGTTCAAACAAAAAATTTAAGCAAATTATGTTCATGCGGGGAATTGAACTCATGTCCTCTTCGAAGAAACTCATCCTTATAACCATTGAGCTAAATATGTTTTTGAGTTTGAACTAAATATAATAGGAGAACATAAGGTTATTTTCGGGGCATTTTGAGCCAATAAACCCCCTATGAAAGTACAATTTTGCCCTTAAATATTAGAAAATTACATTAAGTTGCCACTGCTCTCTTGTTCAAACAAAAAATTTAAGCAAATTATGTTCATGTGGGGAATTGAACTCACGTCCTCTTCGAAGAAACTCATCCTTATAACCATTGAGCTAAATATGTTTTTGAGTTTGAACTAAAAAAATCTATAATAGGAGAACAAAAGGTTATTTTAGGGGCATTTTGAGCCAATAAACCCCCTATGAAAGTACAATTTTGCCCTTAAATATTAGAAAATTACATTAAGTTGCCACTGCTCTCTTATTCAAACAAAAAATTTAAGCAAATTATGTTCATGTGGGGAATTGAACTCATGTCCTCTTCGAAGAAACTCATCCTTATAAACATTGAGCTAAATATGTTTTTGAGTTTGAACTAAAAAAACATATTAGTTAACCCTCTGGTCTCACCCTTTTCCTATTTTTGCTATCAATTTAACTTTTGGATTAAAAATAAGATTGGATTAAAATCCAAAGTCATTTTAATAAAGGTCGATATATTAGAATATGCGATTTTGCATAATATCCAAGTAGACAAAATATTATGATCGAACAATTACATTACACACTTCGAGTCTTTTCAAATTGTATGCCAAAAAAGATAGAAATTTAGAATATGTAATTTTTTCGCATATTGATTATACATCACCTCAATCTCTTTCATCATTGCGTAGATAATTTCTTGTGGTACCGAGAATTTCAAAATATAACTAATATTCAAAAAAATATACCATCCTTATATAATTGACACTTAAACTTGTTTCTTGAGTAATTTTACATAAATCCGGTCTCTCCATTTTCTTATTTTTACTATTAATTTAACTTTTGAGTAAATATGTTAATGTTGGCTTATATTATTTATAAAACTTTGTATTTTATTATCAAAGATTTATATCATATATGATTATCTATACAACCAATTTTACAGATTTTTAATCTCAAATTTTGATAACGGTATCATGTGTGATGTACATTAATCTTTCTTTTACTTAAATAAATGTTTATTACGTATAATATTAATTGAAATATGTTTTATATCTTTATAGTATTTTCTTTCTTATACTTTATTTGAATTAGTTAGATATTTAATACATGTAACAAAACTTGTACACATTTTGTGAATTAGTCGAATTATGTTATATCATCTAAATTATTCGCATAAAATTTGGCAAAGGAGTGGTTTGATGAAACTATTTATAAACTATGTCTGCTCCTTTGATTTTGTATGCGAGACATACAAATTTTTGAATATTTTTTATTATAGTTAATATTTTTTATTATAGCTACAATCTTATTATTTTAACGATAGAATGACTCTAATTTTTTTTAATACTTTAATTATGACTGCTATTCTTACTATTTGAATGATAGAAATATTAGAAAAATCGTGAAAAAAAATCTCAAAATCTAGGGATATTGTGGGTATAGCTATTGATCTTTTAAAGCAATATTTTGATGTTTAAGATTACTATTTTAACGATAGAAAGATTAGAAAAATCGTGAAAAAAAATCTCAAAATCTAGGGATATTGTGAGTATAGCTACTGATCTTTTAAAGCAATATTTTGAGGTTTAGGATAAGAATTGTATTAGTTTAAACTTATTTTTGAATTAACTCAGGTGATTAGTTCTACCTTTTTCATACAAAATTAACTGTGATGAAGCCTGCTTTCTGAAAGAAAAAAAAAACTTTGAGGTGAGTTCATTGGTAATTTTTCGATAAAATTAAAGAGACAATATTTTCAAAAAATCGTGAAGTTATGGCAATTGTTGTAATCCTGCAATTTGTTAGATTTTTGAATTTAACAAATGTTGTTTTGAAAGGTGACTCCTTTTAGATTATTGAAAATCTGAATACTGTAAGTGAAGATCTTGCCATGTTGACAATATTATCGAAGAAAATAAATTAATTAAAAAGTTTACTCGAAGAGAAGGAAATAGAGTGACTTATATCTTGATGAGATATTTAAAGAAATAAATATTAAGGAGCATACTAATTTTATCTGGAAAATATTGTATGACGAGTATTATTCACATTAATGATATGTCCTTTTATCATTGTTCTAAAAGAAATTATGTTATAATCTATACAATATGTTTATATGCTACAAAACATCCTCTTTTTAATTCTCATATGATCTATACATAAATAAAATAATACATAAATTAAAATAGTGATATTATAATATGTATGAACATAAAAGGTGCAATTGTATTAAAAAATATCCTTAAATCGTAAAACTACACAGAATTTATATCAATTGCTAGAAGATGACCGTGCCTCGCACGGGTTATTATGCTAGTTAGCTTCTAATAGCACTGAGCTCATGGAGTAACATTTTTATGGCTACCACAGAAGCACCTAACGGTGTGAATTGGCTCCTTTTATTGTTAGGTGCTTTCATATACTAGAATATATATAATATATTTTAGGCATGTGGTAACTTATTGTAATTTAACATATATGTGAACACTTTTTTAAAGAAAGTTTATATCATCTCTTATATTTTGTGTTGGTTTATATTTATTTAAGTGCATTATATTAAATTTTCTTGTTGATTTTAATTTTCTAAATTTAGATTTTTTGTTTTGAATTAGTATTTGTTTTGTAAATTATTTTTTGTTGAATTTTGTGTCATTTCCAATTATAACATGTTTTTTGATTACTTTTTTAATATCTTGTTTTACATATATTTTCTTTTAAAAAAATTGGTTTGTAATTAAATGTAAATTCTTCTTTTTAAAAAAAATATTTTTGAATTGAAATTCTAATGGCATGCTTTGTATACTTGTTTATTTTATATAAAAATGAATTTGTGATTTATTTTTCATTATATTTTTTGTATTTTATCCTTATTTGTTAATTGTATGTAAGTTTTGTGCTATTACAACTATTTTTCCTATAATAGTAATTAATTAAGTTGATGATGATGAATATTTTATTAATTTTATTTTTTGTTAATTTATTTTAAATTTAATTGTTGATGAAATTTAATATATGATCTTTTGTACTTATTATATTTAGATTCTATATTAATTATTTTATTTTAGATTTTTGGATTTTTTTTAAATTTATTTACAACTTTAGTACCAAATCTAGAATCTTTGCAAAATAATAAAATGTTAATTTATTGATTTGTGTTTATTTTGTGTTGACTTTTATTAGTATAAATTTTAAAAACATGTTTGTTGTAGAATCTAAAAGTAGAATTTTTTATGACTTTTTTTAAAAAATTAGGTTTTCTTGATTTTTTTTGGTAAGGTTTTTATTAAATTATATTTTAAACTTTAATTTAAATTATTTTTGTATTAATTTTAGTTAACAATAATTTTCTCAATTATAATTTTTTCTATTTTTTCATTTGTTATTTATTTTAGTGCACTCTTTTTTTATCTTGTTTGTTAAATTAAAAATACCATTAGTTACTTGGTAGAATAGTTTTAGTTTTTTTGGAGTATAGTTTTAACTTTTAAACCGGCCCAACTTCTAATTTATTCTCTAACCCATTTCTTCTTTTTAATGAAGTTACGTTTCAACCCCTGACGACCAGACCACCTGACGACCAGACCACCTGATCCTCCTTACGCCAATTATATATAGGATATAATGTACAAATTTATCTAAAAAACGTATTGGCTAGGTAATTGAATTCTAAATAAGTGCAATATGTATTTGAATCGTAAAAACGAAAAAAACGTACAAATATATTATTTTGATTTTCCAAATATGTTATTTTGATTTTTATGTTAATCGTGACACATCTATACTTCTATATTATCTATACTATATATCTATATTATAATATTATAAGCGAAACAATAAAATATCAAGCAGGCACAAGAGTGGTCTGCTTCGTAACAAAGATCTATGGATTGCTACTAAAGGATTATAAGAAATAACTTGACCAAACACTTTGCAAGCATCATTTTCTTCACTTTCTTTGCTAGCCCAATCCACAATATTCATCTTATCCAGCTTTTGCATGAATTACAAATTAAACTTCATTAAGGTTCAATGTAGGTAAAAATATTCAATCATCATAATTATTGTTTTGACACTAAAATGAAAACAACCTTTATCTTGTGAAAAATGCAAAGAGGAGATATCTTATAAGCTATTGCATGCATCTATCAGACAACTAATATAGCCAAAAAAAAAAAAGTTAAGTTATAAGTCGATAAGTATAGGAGATTTTGTTCCCAACTGTCAAACGGGATTATTACCAATATTTTATAAAAATATAAAAGGATATACCACTAAAGTAAAAGTAATACCAAATTTCTTTACCATCAATCAGAATGTCCTCTATTTCAATATTCCGAATTCTAACATTGAAATTAAACCAAAATCATTCGATCAAATAGAAATCCAAAAACTCCAGCAATCACCAAACCTATTACATAAACTATTTTAGTTTGAAAAAAGTATGTGCATTTACACAGAAATCCTTTTGTTTTTTTTTTACCCCTAAACCCTTTTCATTCTAATGTAATCAATCTTTCACATGTAACAAAAGGTATGCAAAGAAACACAAACACAGACATAAATGTTGTATGATGAATGTGTAAGTTTTCATGTTAACCTTTTATTTTCAATTTTATACAGTTCTAATCTATTACCAAATTGTACTTAATACATATAAGGACCAACTACGACAAAGAAACTTAATTTTATGTATGAAATGTATGATAAATATGATCAAACAATTAGAAAAGATAAAACATTTAAAGTGCTATAACACAATTTTACCTCCTCCAATGGAATACGAAAACTGAAATATAAAAAATTTAAAAGTATATCAACACTTTCGGCATACAAAAATAAAAGCAAGAAACTAAAAGCAAACAATACGAAAAAAATAATGTCCAAGAATATAAATAATTGAACGTGTAAACACACTAACTATAGGATCAAAAACATGTTCTTAATATAGATATCCAAACTTACACAAAAATAGAAGAGAATGACACACGTCATGATAAATTCAACATACAAAATGGAAAAATGGGAACAACTATCTAGACATTAGAAAACACAATGCTTATTAGAGGTTCAAAACAACAAAATGACAATGAAAAAATCTGTTAGAACTAAAATCATACAATTGGAGTGCATAGTTTAATATATAAAATATTTAACGATTCATACTTTTGAGAAGAATTAGAATCAAGAACAAATAAATGAAATCATTGAGAAGATATGGTTTCGAGAACTAATCCGAAAAGAGTACATAATTTATATAAAAGTGTAAGAAGAAAGATAATAAAATTTGAATTCGAATTTGAAAATGATAGAAGAAGAGTAGGGAGCGGTGAATATGTTACATGGATACTTTGATTTGGAAAACAAATTAATTTATATCTAATATTAAAAATTGTTATATACAAAAATTTCGAAACCTCCTAACAACATATTAAAATTAATATTTATATTATACTACATTATAAGTAAACTAGCGTTCTACCCGTGCTACACACCGACCGGTAAAATGTATTCATTAGTTAATATAAACATATTATTTTAATTATTATTTAAAATACTTTTATTAGAAATTAACTTAAGTATAAAATTAATTATCCGTCAATTCATATCAATTACATTAATATTAATATCATCATCCAATCACCAAAACATTTACAATCTCCGCTGAAAGTCCAAAACCCCTCTTTATTGTTTTTTCTTAATTATAGTTTTCATTTAATTTTTCTCTTTTTTGGGAATATTTCTACCAATTTAATAAAATTCTACTCATATTTTGGGTTTTGTTTCTCTAGAAAATTGGTATATTTAAATGTTCAATATTGTGGTTCCCTATAATATGTATAACAATTCATTGAAAATATTTGTATGTGTCGTAGTCAATTTATCGAATACATATTAAAACATACTTATTTCTTACGTGCAATAAATCATTAGATTATCTCTAAAAAAACGATTGCATGTTTCAATGATATGAGAAAGGATCTCTACTACTACTGTGCAAGATACATGAAACGAACGTAATTATGACAAAGGAAATTTTCATGTAATCTAGTTTGTTATGTAATTGTTCCATATCACTTTTATAAATTATGTCCTTTTATTAGTGAACTCAGGTAAACTCAGGTATTATAATTTATAAATTGAAACAAAAACCCTAATTATAATTTTCTGATTGGCTAACTACATCTTAACTATACATGGTAAACTCAGGTATTATAATAAAGGATTATAAAAAATTAAAAATTATGCGTATTTTGTATGGGTTATAAGACACTAATGTAATAAATGTTTCAAAATGCTAGAAAATCGATAAAGTTATAAATATATGGACTTGGTTACCAAAGAAGACCCATTGGTCATAGCAAGGCTCATCTAAAATCAAATGCCGTTAATATCAATAAACATATATACACCGTCCAAATAAGTCGGTGTTATCTTATAAAACCAAGTCCAACCATAAAAATCCCTATCATTGATCCTTCGCAAAATCAAAAATTAGGGTTTCACTCATAAGAAGGTACGCTCTCTATTTTTCGAAAGAATGACATAATTACCATAAAATTGAACAAAAGTGACAAGAATATCACAAATTGTTGATATTGGCCATAAATACCAGTCTATTACGCATTTGAGAGAGGGGTAATAGATTTTATACATATTACGCATTTTCCATATGGGTAATAGGCCCATCAGGAAAGCTTATTACGCATTTGGAGAATGTGTAACCCTATTACCCATTCTCCAAATGCGTAATAGGGGAAAAAGTTTATGCTAGTTACCCCAATATCAAATGCGTAACATTGTTACCCTTATATGAAATGCGTAATAGAGTGGTATTTATGGCCACCATCAGCGTTTTGTGGTATTCTTGTTATGTCATATATGTTTTTGTGATATTGTTGGCCAAAACCTCTATTTTTCTCATAAATCATTAGATTATCTCTAAAAAAATGGTGCATGTTTCAATGATATGAGAAAGGATCTCTACTACTACTATGCAAGATACATGAAACGAACGTAATTATGACAAATGAAACTTTCATGTAATCTAGTTTGTTATGTAATTGTTCCATATCACTTTTATAAATTTTGTTCTTTTATTAGTGAATTGATTTATAACAGAAAAATAAATATTTTCGTAATGACAACTTAAAATGCATATTTTAAGTTTGGGAGTTTGTATGTTGGATCATTCTTTTCTATTAAAACATGGTATATAAAATTTTAGTTTTCTTTTACTCATAAAAAAAGACATTTGAAAATGAGTATCACTTATTTTATTTCTATTTGACTAACTTGTTAATAAAATACTACCTTAAAAATTGAAATCGAGTGTGTAATATATAAACACATGATTACATCATTATATACTCGTCCTTGTAATTTAATTATCGGGTAAATAACATGAAATTCATTTTCCTTTAATAATGAATATAGTTTTCCAACATATATCAGTAGAAAGCGCATATGTAGTCTTAACAAATCATTTGTATTGTATACATTCATGTCATGTACTCTATGATCTTGCACGAAACGACAAGAAATTAAATCGTGTACCCAAAATTCGAACACAAAATGACACTAAAGTACACGAATTTTTTTTGCGTACATGAAAAGAAATAAAATACCCGAATATAAAAATATGACAATTACATGAATATTATTCGGTATCCAACTTATGTAAATATGTAACTATGTAATTGAGAACGACATTGAGATGCTACAAAATAAAACACGACGTAGAGTCTCGAACCCTCCTTTTTTTATTTTTTTCTTAATTTTGTTTCTTGTTAATAGCTATCTCTCTTTATGTTGAATTTTTCTACCAAGTTAATAATTTTTTTATCCATATTTTAGGCTTTCTTCTCGTTGGTGGGTTTTATTTGCTGAAATAATCGATTTTGTACTATCTCATTGTGAATTATAAGTCCCCTTTTTCTTTTACTTAATTTTACTTTATTTTTCGACAAATATCTCTCTTTAGTGAGAGTCTAGTACCTCGCTGGTGGATTTTGTCTACACATATATTGGATTTTGTTATATTAGTTCATTGATTTGGGTAGTGTAGAATTGCAATTATGATCGATTACTCGAATACTTTTTGAAAAATCAGATATACATATCCTCATGATCACAACAAACTGTTAAATTATCTCACCAAGAAAGCTGAAGGTTGTACATTTCAGTAATACAAGCGAGTTATGTACCACAATTGAAGATTTTCTCAATGATTGGATGAAAGAAACTCAAATTTGATCTCTTTTACTATGTGTTTATTCAATTCTGATTATTTTTATAGATGTTGTACGCTCTTTTATTGATGAACTAATTACCTATAAAAATAGTGATTTATAGGAACATTTGGAATTTGTTGAGTATGGAATACATACAAGAAAATATAGAGGGGGGTGAATGTATTTTCAAACTTTTCTCCAAATCTGAATCTTAAGAACGTCGTTTGTTTGAAGGTGTGAATCTATGTTCTTGTTTATGTAGCTGAGTGTGTGTTTGTGTTTAACAGAACATATTTGTGCGAAAATAAAACTCAAGACACAAGCACTCACTTTTATCTAACATTGTATTAGATCAAGATTTTTGATACAACCTGTGAATACAAAAATTAGTATTCTCAGCGTTTTTCTCAGAGAGATGTTCTTGTGATTTTTCTATTATTGTTCTTGCTGCTAGAGAAGTGAGGGTTGTACACTTATAAAACACGTGTACGCCCTACTTACTACAAATGTAGTGACAAACAAAATTACTTTCTAAATTGTCTATCCCTTTTTGAGTAAACATCCATGCAACATGTAATTGACTTTTCTTTAACCTGCTCAAATCCACTTCTTTAGCAGCTTGTCTCTTGTAACAACTCTCTAAGCTTCTTGTAAACTTTCCAAAAGCACTTTACAGTATTGTGGTCCTGAAAGTGTTTTGGCTTGTTGCAGACTTCTGACTTGTACAGCTTCAGTATTTTGTCTTCAAGAATCCATTCGAGAAATGACTAAGTGATTGATTCGAGAACTAGAGTTGTTTGCACATATAACTCTGAGTTCTCGAACAACATGTTTCTTGAAATATCGAACCACTTCTCGAATGCATCATTTCCTCAGGTATCCTTGACTTTCGAATGAGACCTTTCTTACGGAAACCTTGAGATGTCGAACAGCTTCCTAGGTCCTTGAGATGTCGAATGTAGCTTGACTTAATGACTCTTTGAGAACTCGAATGGAATCTTACTATGATGAATTCTTGAGTTCTCGAATAAAGTGTTTAGACATGTCGAATCTCTGACTTCTTGAAAACTTGACTTCTCGAACTGACCAAAATACTTCTCGAATTAGTACTTAGACAAATCTTCAAATTTCAACTGTGTTTATTTCTTCAGCCTTGTTCTGTAAGCCTGAGGCATGATATCTGGATCTTCTTTCAAGCATTATTATATGACTTAATTTATACAGATACACAGCTAGAATTTTAATGCCTATTACAAGTACTAGATACAAGTAGAAACTCTACAACTAGAGGGTTCCTTAGTTAAGAGGTCATGTAAGTAATGCATAGCATTACAAACGATTAGGCTTGTTATTATATGTATACATGCATGTCTCTGTGACTAACAGAATTTTTATTAATTTTGTAGATGTTGTATGCCCTTTTACTAATAAATTAATCACGCATAAAACCATTAATTTATACACAATAAAAAAAATATTATATACCCGTATAATATTTATACACAATTAATTTATACCATTAATTGTTTGAATAAAATTGAGTTGAGTTGACTAATTTATTATAGAAATATTCAGTAACTATATTTCATTGATTCTGCATTGATTATTACTTTTTGATTGGCAATTTATACACAATTAATGTCTAACAGCCTAATAATATTTAAGATTATATTTTATATTTTGAATAATTCAAATATGTTGTCACATCAATTTATTTGTTATATTAGTTATTGCATATTAAAAAATATTCATACATAAAATATTAAAAGATAATTGATTTAAAATTCGTTTTAATATTTTCATTGGATGAATCTAAATTTTTTATAATTTATTAATTTAAAAGTTTATATCACTTAATTTTTGAACGCGTAATTAAATCAATGTGGTATATATTTTTTAATTTCAATAAATTTTTAATTCAATAATAGTTGATTTATAAAAGTTGATTGTTGAGTTTAAGATTTAAAGTATTATATTTTATAGATAAAATAGATGTATTAATATGTTATTGTTTAATAAAACAATCATTGTATTTAAAATGAAATTGTTAAGTAACCAAAATAAGAAAATAAGGATGACAGTGATATTATTGTTTTAATTTTAGTGGTTAATTCTGATTGGTTTTAATATATATTAGCTTATAACCCGTGCGATGCACGGTTTTTTTTAATTTTCTTTATTTAATAAATTTATTTTTGTATGTTTCATTTTGAAAATTGCTATTTTTATGTTTGCCGTCATCGAAATTATTTTAAATTAGGTTAATTAATATTGATATATATTTATTACTTGTCTTTTGAGGTGGTTTTCCAATTATAGGTTCTACATATATTAATGTAAATATCATATGGTGGCATTGATAAAATTTATGCACATACAGGAAACATACGTGTACATATATAATGTATTAAAAAAGACATAGACTAAGATGTGATTATTGTTTACTTTTTTTTTTGAATATTTTGGCTTATAGACTTTTACAATGAGTATCTGTTCATTAACAACGTCTCTTGTTAGTTGTTAAGCTCAATTTTTTTATTTTTCATTTGTAGATATAAATCTGGTGGACAAATCAATAACTCAATATTTAGGTTTTTTTTGTCTTAAAGAAGTTTGTCTAATAATATTTTAATATCTCAATATTTTGACATGGGATGAAGTTGGAAGCAATGAAGAATTATTTTGGAGGTAACTAATGGTCTTGTATTTATAGCTATTGATATGGGCTGAAAGTAAGCCCTAAAGACACATTTAATGTGGCATTAATTAGACCTAGAACGGTCCAAACGTGGGGCCCACCAGATGGGCCCAAACCCCAATTATAATATTAATTTCGTAATTAATATTAGGGGTAATTACCAGCTCGGCAATAAGAGTTAAACAAGGATATTACTCTTGTCTGACTTAGTCTCCAAGATACATATTCTAACATGGAAACTGGTTCCTACATACTAGGATCTGGAACCTTCTTCTAGGCGGTGACTTGCCCACCAAGTCACCTAACCCTACTACGATTCTAAGGCTTCTCAGCCTATATAAAGGGTCTGACCCCTCATTCTCAGAACTACGTCTTGGCTTGATTTTCAATAACGAGATACATAGGCACTCTGTGAGGACTGATTAGTCCCGAACATGGAAACAGCCATTAAAGCTCGAAGCTCACCAACCCTAGCATTAAATACAAATCGTAACCTAGTTTTTATTCCACAACATTTGGCGCCGTTTGTGGGAAAAAGATATCAACCATGGTAACTACACGAAGAACAACACCAGCAACTACCGATCCTATTCCACTCAGCTCCGCTCCACCAGTAACAGATCCGGTGCCCCCAACGACCGGAACGATCATTCCGCTTCAAGTTTCTCAACCCCTAGGGATGACCTCCCATGTTGAGAGTACGTTACCTCCGATCGTCCACACAAATCCAGGGACTAATCCCTTTCAGATGGTGGTTTCTCCCTTGATGGTAGATCCCAACAACCCTCCACAAGGGGTCCAGATCCACACTATGGATCTCCCCGTGAATACCAACCCGATGTATGGGCTGCCTAACTACCCTCCTACTCAAGGAGCTGGATCAAGTGGTCATGCCCTGCATATCCAAGATCGAGATTATCGCGATTTTTCTGGTCCTTATACGGATGATTCATCCTCTAACGATGATTACGATCGTGATGAAGCTCCAAGGAGGCGACGTGCAAGTAAAGAACCTCGAAGAAGAACTCGAACTACTCACGATGAACTCCCTTCGACAACTGCTGAGAGGATTAAGGCTTATGAAGCCGAGATCTTAAGATTAAAGGAAGATATGGCAAGGGAACAAGCTAGGTCAAATCAGACTCAACCTCCCCCAACATCAGGACCGATTCCCTTTATAGATCTAGAGAGGCCTTCAAGAAGGCAAAGAAGGGCTGATGCCCCAATTGGAAGAACAACAAGGGTAGAAACCCCCAAGAGCAACCCCAAGGATCTGATGCCACTTTGGGATCCTGATGATCCCACACCCCCGTTTACTGAGGAGGTGATGAACGCTCGAATCTCAAAGAAGTTTAAGATGCCGACAATTAAAGCTTATGATGGAACGGGTGATCCCGCAAACCACGTTAGGACATTTTCAAATGCACTGCTGTTGCAGCCTGCAAGTGATGCTTTGAAGTACAGGGCATTCCCTCAAACTCTGTCGGGTATGGCTCAAAGATGGTATAGCCGCCTACCTGCAAACTCAAT
The DNA here is from genome assembly GCA_037693485.1 of Kitagawia praeruptora. Taxonomy (NCBI): domain Eukaryota; kingdom Viridiplantae; phylum Streptophyta; class Magnoliopsida; order Apiales; family Apiaceae; genus Kitagawia; species Kitagawia praeruptora. The sequence continues at coordinate 159,372,571 of CM075344.1, read as the reverse complement.
TGGCTCCTTTAAGGAGTTAAGTGCTGCTTTCGTTAGTCAGTTTATCAGCGGAAGAGTTCATGAGAAAAGTTCTGCATCCCTTATGTATGTGGTACAAGGGAAGAACGAAAATCTGAGAGACTATCTTAAGAGGTTCACCAAGGAGACTTTGAACATCACTGATCTGGAAAATAAGGTGGCAATGGTAGCCCTGGAGCATGGCACCACCGACCTATACTTTAAAAGGTCATTGGCGAAGCATCCTCCCGAGAATATGGCTGAGCTCCAGCGAAGGGCTGACAAGTATATCAAGGCTGAGGATAGTATAAAGAAGGAGGCCGCAGTAGGCAGTGGCCAAGGTAACAATGATACAAAGAAAAGAAAGCAGGATCAGGAGTATGATGCTAGGGACAAGTATCCCCGTACTAGCAAAGACTCCGACTCACCACCAAAGAAGAATTTTGGACCGAGATTTTCTGATTATGCAAGGTTGAATGCTCCTAGGAGTCAAATCTTGTTGGAGATAGAGAAGGATAAAGACTTTCGATGGCCGAAGCCAATAAAGGGTGACCCCGCAAAGAGAGACAAGGGCCAATACTGCAGGTTCCACCGAGATGTGGGGCATGATACAGATGATTGTAGGCAATTGAAGGATGAGATCGAGTTCTTGATCCGTAAAGGAAAATTGAACAAATTCACTAAGGATGAGGATCGTGGAACCCAAAGGAGGGATTACGAAAGGAGAGACAATGACAGAAGGGATAACGATCGTGATCGTAACCCACAGCCCCGAGGGCCAGTTATCAACATGATTTGGGGAGGCCCGACAGCGGCCGGTACAACTCGAAACTCTCGAAAAGCGTATGCTAGAGAGGTGATGCACATCGTGGGAGAGGCCTCGAAACGTGCTAGGACTGAAACAATGATTGGTTTTGATGATTCTGATCTTAAAGGGGTGAAGTTCCCCCATGACGACCCGTTGGTCATAACCCCTGTAATTGGGAACTCGGAAGTGAAATGAGTCTTGATAGACAATGGAGCTTCTGTTGATATTTTGTTTCATGATGCTTTTGTAAAGATGGGATACACTGATTCTCAGTTAACCCCGACCAACATGCCCATCTACGGATTCAATGGAGTTGAGTCCAAGGTCGAGGGTACTATTCAGTTGCCCATGACCATTGGACAAGAACCAAAGGAAGCTACTCAGATGTTGAATTTTCTGGTAATCAAGGCAGCCTCGACCTATAATGCAATCCTGGGAAGGACTGGACTTCATGCGTTTAAAGCTGTTGCCTCCATTTACCACATGAAGATTAAGTTTCCAACCCGGAATGGGGTCGGAGAACAAAAAGGTGATCAGAAGATGGCAAGAAGTTGCTATGTATCTGCATTGAGAGCTGATGGAGTCGGGGGGCAGGTACTCTGTTAGGTCCAAATGTGTTGTAGAGGGGGGGTGAATACAACTTTTCGAATATGAGAAGCAATAAATACGATGCAATCAATGAACACACAGATTCAAGAAATATACGTTTTATATATAACTTGAAGTGGTTGCTACAACATTCATTACAAAGTATGACAGAAGTTGAGAGAGAGAGTAAATGATACTAAGCTCTGTGAATGCACTCTCTCTCTTTTTCTTGTGTTTTTCTCAACTATTGCTCTCTTCCCCAAAAATAAAACATTACACAAGTACTTCTATTTATACTACATGTAATCTATGTCCTGTAGTCTTCAAAGACTAAGATATACGTGGCCCAATGATGTCCACATAAATCTTGCCTTATCTTGAAAGCTTGGAAATCTGCCAATCAGAAGATGCCATGTGTCATGTTGAAGCTGCACTCTAAGTAGAACTTCTACTTGAGAATTTCTACTTAGCCATCTCGAATTTCTAAGTAGAACTTCTACTTGAGAATTTCTACTTAGCCATCTCGAATTTCTAAGTAGAACTTCTACTTAGAAATATTCTACTTGGTCATCCAGAACATTTAGTACTTAGAAAATATTCTGGTCTTCAACTTGAAACTTCAATGCACATCTTGAACTTGTGATATCTTCATGTCTTCTTTATTCTTCACCAAGCTCTTGAACATGGGTCTTTATTACTGACATAAACTTGCTATCAATGTCCTGACACTTGATGCACTGGTCTGGTTCATAAGTGACTAGTCTTGATAGTGTTTCTGCTTCTTGAATAAATTACCATATTCACTTAGTAACGTGGCTTTCCAAAGTTTGCTTTCCTTCTTGTTCACTTGAAATCAATTGGTCTTGTTGATACTGATAGTTATGATCTTGATTCTCGATTTCTCAAATCACTGAGGCATGAACAACTTTGACTTGAACTTCTCTCAATGATTTCTTCTTGGCTTGATCATAGTTAACATGTTCAACTGTATCAATTACCTTGTCTTCATTTAGTGTTGATTCCTTGTGACTTCTTGTTCTTGATTGTCTTCTGGTTAAGTATCTTTTCCTTTAATTGAGTTACATTAGTTATAGTGTTACAAGTTTACACACTCTGCCTTTCAATCTCCCCCTATTTGATTGTCTAACAATGACATTCAAATTAATGAAGGATAACTCAACTAAACAATGAGACGAGAAAAGATAATTAACATTACAGTCTTGAATAATATACAATTGAAAAGTACTTGAAAACAATACGAAGAACTTAAACTAGAAACAGAATTCGAACCTCGAATTAAAGATCATTTGAATGATTCCTATCACCTGGATTATTTCATATCTTTTAGTCAAACTTATATCACCTTATTGGATTCACTCTAAGGTGAATTTTCCTCAAGTGAGTTAAAGCAACCGAAAGACATGAAGTTTTTCCAACTTCAAGTTCACACCACTCTGACCTTTAACCCTAATTCCGTTTCCTCTTCCTAGCTTCAGCAGCTTGGTCTTTCTCTTCTTTCTGCCTTTTGCTCTTCTCCTTCTGCTGCTTTTGTTTCTTATATACTGGATCATGAAGCTGCGTCCACCTAGCATTCAACAAACTTACTGCTTCCATTTCTAGAGGATTCCTGGGTTCTGGGTAAGGATGTTTGAAAAGCCTTCTGAGTTTGTCCACCTCCTGAGTAGTCCTGATCTTTGGAATGTCCTCAAATTTCTTCATTATAAGCTGAGGTTTCCAATGAGCTTTATCAGCTTTAAACTGACAATAGATCATTTTGGGATAGCCCTTGACACGGTTAGTATTGTGGACACTAGCCACATCTTGCTCCATTCGCTTCTTTTCCACTACTACATCAGACAGGTAACTCACGAGTCTCTGCTTTTCTTTCACATACTTAACTTCCACATCTTCCCATTTGAACACATATAACACTCTATCCAGAAATGAAGCATCTTGAGTTTGTAGCAGCCAACTTTTACTCATATGCAAGATTGTTCTATTCTGGTCTGCATCTATGAATACTAAGGCATCAGCTGTATTATCAGCATAAGAGTGTATCCAGTATACACTATCTCTTCCTGGAACGCCAATTGACTCCCTTATCTCTCCTTGTTCCAGTGCTCCAGAAGGAAGAGTCAGAGCTTCATCTACATTCTTCATTGCTTGAAGAATATTCCAATTCTTCTCTATCAGCTCCGGCTCAATCTTCACGTTATCAAGAGGGTTTGGAGCAATGATATCACACTTCCACACCTCATTGCTCTTCTTGAGTATGACACTTTCAATGAGCTTCACTGATTTATCTTTAAGCTCAGAAGCGAATCCCTTACCCATCATTTGTCTATAGACGGCTTTAAGAGATTCCACTGAAAGTTCCATTAAATCTTTTTCCTCCAAGCTAACCCTCTTCATTTTCTTGTCAACCACCATCCGGACAACATTAGGATATGCTGAGAATTCTGGACCCTTGTCCTCTGCTAGCTGCATTAACTGATCCCTATACAGAATGCTTAGTTTCTCAGAATGAGAGTATTGAATTTTTGTTGCTAGCAAGAACAACTCTGACGCAGATCTTCTCGATATGAATTGGTCATCCACATATAGGAAAGACATTGGGACACCTTCTACCAAAGACAAAATAACCTGCCACTCCTTAAGCGTTGCATTGTATCCAACCCTGACTTTAGAAATTAATCTTTTCAATGCACTTATGTAGTTCATAGTCAGTGGATTCTGCAAATTTAGGTTGTAGAACAGATCATCTGCCTCCTTGTTATGAACTCCTTTTGCATAGGGTCCCATAAATATCTTCCTTGCTTCATCCCACTTCTGCCCTATCCTTCTATTATCCAGATCAACTTGAGGATCAGCTAGCCTTGCAAGCTCATAATCGTACTGCTTCCCTTGTAGCTCCACTTTCTTTTCTATAAAAGCAGCACGTTCTTGCATCATCTTCATTTTAGCAAACTCAGCTTGTTCCAAGGCTAACTGTTGAGACTTAAGGGTTTCCTCATCAATAGGAACTTCTTCAGGCATTCCGAAAGACATCCCAGCACCTCCACCTTGTTCCTTCAAAGATCTTTTTATTGCATGTGCTAAAGATACGTCTTCCATATCAGAATCTGAATCAAGTACCTCCTGTACTTTTTCTTGATGACTCAGGTCAACGAATGGTTCATCTTGCTCAACCATTATTGCCTTACCCTTTCTTTGCCTCTGAGCCTCTTCATCAGTAATCGGCTCAATTTCCTTTTCTTTGACAAGATCAGCTTGTTCTTGAATTTCTTCGATTTGAACTCCCTGCTGTCTCGTCTCCTTTCCACTCTCCCCCTTAGGTGAGTTATCCTGAACTCCACCTTGGTCTCCAGATCCACCAGCTGCATAAGAATCTTCAAAACCAGAACCATAGGCTCCTGCTCCACTAGCACCACCTGTACCAGCATCGGGAAAAACTTGATATGTTTAAATTATACCTAACCGCAAGCGCACGGTGTCTATTGCTAGTACAGATGGCAAGCGGGTCGAATCCACAAGGAGACAGGTTCTACTAATTTCTTTTCAGTTATCGCTAATTGTTTCAAGGGCAAACGATTATGTGAAATTATTAATTAACTAATTAAACTAAATTAATACTAATTAAGCAGATGATAAACAAATTATTTAAAACCTAGGGCAATCAGGTCCACCATGCTTACACAATTGGCTCTTAAGCTAAAGCAATCAATGTGATCCTATAACTAGAGTATGTTAATCTCTCTCAAGCATTAACACTCTCGAAACATTCAACACAATTAACCACTTTTAGTAATTCAATCAATCAGGTAATTAGAGTCAAGTTAATCTCTTTCAAGAATTAACGCTCTCAGAAATCCAATGATGCTTTCGCACTCAAATTCAATTCTGCTAATCGTATGTGTGCCTCTAGTAAGTAAATCTCTCGATCCATACCCCTATTTGCATATAATTAATCCATGATATCGGCCGATTACACAAATTAATGATTAAAACATATCAATCAGAATTAACCATAACCAATCAAATCACTATGAAAATCATGCCAATATTAGTGCAAACATGGCTTCCCTTTAAGCCCTAGAAATAACTACTCACTAATAATTAAACAAGTAAAACAACTAGTAAAACAAGAAAACATAATTAAACTAATAAGAATTGAGAAGAAATTCAGATAAGAAAACCTGCAATCATCAATCCTGTCACAAGAATGAAATTCATGGTCTCCTCTCCAAAACCCTAGCTCCTAAGAGTAGGAGCACGTATGTCTCCCCAAAATAATACCCTAGATGTGTTTTTATAGGCTCTAAAAGTCTTGCCCAATAAAAGTATTTTAATACTCTAAATCAATTACAAGTAGGATTCCATAACTGAATAGGATTCCTTAATTAAAATTCGTCACTTCTTTTTCTCCTCTGTTTCCGGCCTCTTCCAGTTCGATTTTGCTTATTGGACCACCTCTAAATTAAAGATAATTCCACAAGCTTCGCGTGGACAGCTTACGGGCCTCAAACAGACTTCTGGAACTCAAGATATGGCCAAAACAGTGTAGAACAGCCCGTGTAGCCCAATATTACGAATTTTCTCCTATTTTATCTCCAAAATAGCTCTTTTTGCTCCAAATCCTTCCAAGTCATGAATTCTTTATTTCCTACAATAAAACAATAAAATCTATTAAATAAAAATCCAAATCAATGCAAAACACAATAAATATGAGAATAAAATCATCTAAAATATATATAAAAATATACTCTATCAAACATCCCCACACTTAGCATTTGCACGTCCTCGGGCAAATAAGTGAAATAAAAACTAAGTCCTAACAAACATCACTTTCGTAGATGACACGATTGCATTGAGCATATGCAACAAGCCGTTAAACCCCTAGGCAGCCCTAGTAGGACGAGTGTTGTCTCGTGAGGGTTTATAGTGAATGTACCCACAAAATTCATCCAACCATGCAAAAGATTAATGCTAACACAACACCACACACACAAGTCCTCTCATGCCACATCAACTTAAGAATCAAAGCAAACATACGATGTCTTGGTGTCGAAAGTGCAAGTATTCACGTAGTCTACTCAACCAACATGCAGAAGGTCATAAAAATTCATGTCAAGTGTAAAAATCGTTGGTAACCATGCTAAGCCCACAAGAAACACATCTTTAAGTCTAAACCTGGGATCTCCTATGCCAAAACAAGTAATAACTCACCTTTCACTCAAAAACGAATATTCACTCAAGAACAAGGTTAAGTGTATCACTCAATTCCAACAAAATCATAAACACAACTTGACACTCGCAATCAATCTCACTCTCAACACAACATACATCACTGATGATAATCAAAAGGTCTTTATTCGGGTTGTAGCGTGGGCTAGGGACAAGGTATGTCAAGAAAGCTAAAGCAGGTTAATGTCAAAAGCTAGTACCCAACAATATAATTCATTCCATTCCCTTTCTATTAAAACAAATACTTCCCCACACTTGGATTTTTCAATAACCCTTACATAAATAACTTGACTAGTCGAATGAAGAAGGATCATACAAACATAAAAATGCTCTCAAATTTATTCATTTTTTTTCTTTTTCTTTTTTTTTTCTGTTTTTTTTTTCTTTTTTTTCTTTTTTTTCTGAGAGCTAAGGAATAAGCACAATGATCCATAGATATTTTTATGAATTTTCGACTAGCAAGCATCAACCCAAAATTAATATTCCCCAATGGTATGATCATCAATAACCCCCCTTTTTATGAACACCTTATTACTCCCTTAAGCACGATACTAGCCTTTGACAATTTAGGTTCAAATTTAATGTAAGGCCAATAGAATAAAAAGGATAATGGCAAGTAATGTAGTGTGTCACCGAAAGAATAGGATTAGGCTCAAAGGGTTAACTAATTGATCATGTATAAAAGGTGTGGAAATATGGGAAATATGAGGTTAAACCTAAGTGCCTTTATCATCTCATCATCAAGTAATGTCATGCATTTCAAGAAAGATCTCAAGTAAGTGCTAGCAATGTAAACAACATGTGGACACTCAAGCAAACGAAAAATCATGCAAAAGATATGCATATAGGCTCAAAAACTCACTTGGTGTGACAAAACATAATCAATCCCAAGTAACAAGACTCTCTAACGCACCTACTTGTACTCAAAGCATGAAAACCAAGTCATCTTGCACATATTCATGTCATTCTAATCACTAACAACATCCAATTAAGTCTACCAGCTTCAACTTGCTAGTGAAAGTGTGTGCACAAGAACAAAGCACGTCACTTCTCATACAAAAGCGTCAATAACACAAAATTTCTACGCATGCATGGGTGTATCAAGCAAAATACAACAACTAATCAAATTGCATGGCTAGAATTATTTTTGGTATTTTTAATTTTTCAATTTTTTTGGATTTTTTTTTTTTAAACAAGTAATACACTACGTTGAGAACACCTCCCCACACTTAAGCGCTTCATTGTCCTCAATGAACAAATATAGAAAAGAAAAGAAAAAAAATAAATATAATAAATATACAAAGAAAGGTGTAGAATACTCCCCTAGTGCATAAGCATGAAGTGGCCTTTGAAGATATTGAAGAAGTATGTGCTTGCTCAAATTTAATTTCTACAAAGCGCGCCTTACATATCCTTCCCCATCGCAACTCAACATGCTTGTTAGGCAAAAATCCCCTGTTCTGTAGCAATTTCCCAACACTAGCACCACCTCTCCCAACTCACAAGAAGCTCAACCAATAATTTCCAAGCAATATCACACCAAAAATAGCCCAAATTCCAAAAATAATACAAAATCCCAATTTACAAGAACACAAATTCGTAATCAAATAAGATTTTAGAGAAGAAATAAACCCACTACGAATTGGAGAGGTGAACTTGCAATTAATTCCTCTTTAGAATTGAATTTTTAGAGATTTAAAGAAATAGAAAAGGAATTGGATTTGTTATGGATAGGTGGGTATAAATATAAGATGATGGATAGGTTGAATAAAAAAAATTTAGAGTGTAGGAGAGATTTGGGATGGTATGGAATTGATCTAGGATAGATATAAGAATTAGGGATTGAAGAAATTGGGGTTAGGATAAAATTTGGGGTTGATTTTGTAGGCAAAACACAAAAAATTCGAACAGGAAAAATCCTGGAAAGACTGTAACGCAGGGGCAGGCTGCGTTACACCTGTGCAGACTGCGCTAGATGCAGTAACGCAGGCGCAGCCTGCGTTACAGGGGGGCGATCTGCGCGGCAAGCAGAAACGCAGGTGCAGCCTGCGTTATAGGTGTGCAGCCTGCGCGAAAATCATTGTTCCTTTTTTTTTTTTTTTTTTTTTTTATAAGAACACTCATTCAATTTTTTTTTTTTTTTTTTTTTTTTTACAAATACAACACAAATTTTTTTTTTTTTTTTTTTAAGGAAATGAAATATAAAAAAATCTACTAACCTTATAAAAATTATGGGTTGCCTCCCAAGCAGCGCTTCTTTAACGTCAATAGCTTGACGTCTCAAAAATACTCCGGTAAAGGCGTAATATCCACTTTCTCGATCATAAACTCGTCACCACAAAAAGTATCAAGAGTGTTAGTGGTTGTCTTTATCCTGCAGAAAGTCTCCAAACAAGCATCAGTAAAATAAAATATGTCATTAATAAGCAATAGAGAGAGTGCTTGTGCAGTTTTGGAAAACTTTGTGATAAAACAGCGATAAAATTCAACACCATGAAAATATTGAACTCCCTTGACATAAGGTGGAGGTTCTGGTGGTGGCTTTTCTCCACTCCTCACTTTCACTGGAGCCATTCGGACATCTTGGCTTATCACATCATTGGCTAATAAGACACTTCCATCTTCTCCCTCTCCTCGAGCTTGAAACGTATGAGCCACTTTGTATGGATCCTCAACCAGAATTTGAGAAATATCATCTTGGACAATATTTGTTATCACATCAACCTTGAAATAAGTGGTCTTGAGCAAAGAAGCCTTGTAAGTAGAGGCTAGATCGAGAGCAAATTTATCAATACATGGTAGCTTAGTCACAGGTTGTGGAAGAGAAACAACAACTATCTCTGTATTGCTTTCCTTTGTAGCCTCATCATCAGTCACATTGTTCTCGGTAGCAGCAACATCATTGATCTCGTCATCGGTGGCATGCTCCTTCTCTTTATCAATGGCCTCATCATCAACATACATGGAGAAACTATCATATTCCTGATCGCTTGTGAGATTGATAGCAATCAGGTCCTCTTCGGATCGGATAGATGATGATGGTAAATAGTCGAGCTGCCCTGTAGTAGAAGAGTTAGCCAACTGTGCAATTTGAGATTCAATCGCCAAACTTTGAGTTTCTAATTTTTCAAAACTCTTTAGCATTGTATTCAAGATATCCCACATCTCATTTGTCTGATCAGCTTGCACATCTACACTGGGTTGAGAAACATGTAGATCTTCTTGTAGAGGAGGATATTGATATGCTTGCTGTGGCGGCTGCTCATATGACTGATAATATTGTTGCTCAAACTGTTGCTGATTATGATATGAAAAATTTTGAGCACCATTGTCATGGTAATAGAAATCTGGTTGATTCACGTATTCTTGATCAAAAGTGTTTGAATACTGATTGTACCCATATCCTTCTTCAAAAGAATTCATTTGTCCCAACTGAGCACTCTGAGAATTATAGACATTGTAATAGCATTCCAAACCATAATGACCCTGGACACCACAAATTGGACAGAAGTTGTAAGTTTTAGGGGCCACTTGTGACATCTCATTGATACTCATTGGACGCATAGTGGGCTCTGTAGGGTTGAATGAGGCAATTTCTTGAGTGCGTGCCTCCAACATGGAAGAGAGTAGTGCAAAAGTATCAACTTCACCCATTGCAAACCTGTAGACACTCAACAAAGCCAAGAAAACGCAGTAAAATCCGCCTCAATTGGAACAAAGGTTCCAACGAGACAATGGAAACAATCTAAACAACTAAATTAAAATCAATAGAAACTTGCTGTCTCCCCGGCAGCGGCGCCAAAAACTTGATATGTTTAAATTATACCTAACCGCAAGCGCACGGTGTCTATTGCTAGTACAGATGGCAAGCGGGTCGAATCCACAAGGAGACAGGTTCTACTAATTTCTTTTCAGTTATCGCTAATTGTTTCAAGGGCAAACGATTATGTGAAATTATTAATTAACTAATTAAACTAAATTAATACTAATTAAGCAGATGATAAACAAATTATTTAAAACCTAGGGCAATCAGGTCCACCATGCTTACACAATTGGCTCTTAAGCTAAAGCAATCAATGTGATCCTATAACTAGAGTATGTTAATCTCTCTCAAGCATTAACACTCTCGAAACATTCAACACAATTAACCACTTTTAGTAATTCAATCAATCAGGTAATTAGAGTCAAGTTAATCTCTTTCAAGAATTAACGCTCTCAGAAATCCAATGATGCTTTCGCACTCAAATTCAATTCTGCTAATCGTATGTGTGCCTCTAGTAAGTAAATCTCTCGATCCATACCCCTATTTGCATATAATTAATCCATGATATCGGCCGATTACACAAATTAATGATTAAAACATATCAATCAGAATTAACCATAACCAATCAAATCACTATGAAAATCATGCCAATATTAGTGCAAACATGGCTTCCCTTTAAGCCCTAGAAATAACTACTCACTAATAATTAAACAAGTAAAACAACTAGTAAAACAAGAAAACATAATTAAACTAATAAGAATTGAGAAGAAATTCAGATAAGAAAACCTGCAATCATCAATCCTGTCACAAGAATGAAATTCATGGTCTCCTCTCCAAAACCCTAGCTCCTAAGAGTAGGAGCACGTATGTCTCCCCAAAATAATACCCTAGATGTGTTTTTATAGGCTCTAAAAGTCTTGCCCAATAAAAGTATTTTAATACTCTAAATCAATTACAAGTAGGATTCCATAACTGAATAGGATTCCTTAATTAAAATTCGTCACTTCTTTTTCTCCTCTGTTTCCGGCCTCTTCCAGTTCGATTTTGCTTATTGGACCACCTCTAAATTAAAGATAATTCCACAAGCTTCGCGTGGACAGCTTACGGGCCTCAAACAGACTTCTGGAACTCAAGATATGGCCAAAACAGTGTAGAACAGCCCGTGTAGCCCAATATTACGAATTTTCTCCTATTTTATCTCCAAAATAGCTCTTTTTGCTCCAAATCCTTCCAAGTCATGAATTCTTTATTTCCTACAATAAAACAATAAAATCTATTAAATAAAAATCCAAATCAATGCAAAACACAATAAATATGAGAATAAAATCATCTAAAATATTTATAAAAATATACTCTATCATTGTTGCGGCTCGAAACACTCCGGGGGCACAAAACTTCTGATTGCGAACATCACTCTACTGATCTCCACAGCCAGAGTATCCATTGTAATCTCCATTGCTCCCATCCTTTCATTCAGAGTGTTTCCCAAGACACCACCAGCATGGCCCAAGTCATTTACCTTGTTTGTCAAAACATTAAAAGCTGTAGCTTGACTTGCCATTCGTGCTGCGTAGTCATCAAGAGCCCTTTGATTGTTTCCAATGTTCATCCCTAACTGCCCCATTGTCTGCCCAAACTGCTTCATTTGATTTTCCATAGAAGTCATACGTGTATCAAGATTTTCAATATTAAGGGACGGTGTTTGGTTTAGGTGACCTCGCTCTAATACTCGTTCTGTTAGTATTTGGCGCTCGGTTTCGGGCCTTAAAAATGAAGGTCCCTCTCTCCCTAACCTCTCACACACACTCCCTGTCTCACGCTCGTGTATGTCTTCAATAATTGATCCAAAATATGAAGCAGTACCTGCAGAAACTGGATAAGCAATATAATTTGCAGTTATGGGATCAATTGCTGTTGGTTCCTGAGTTGGAATCTCAGGCTGAGAGGCTACAAAGTGTTCTTGTACAACATCAGAACCGATCCTCTTTGCAGCATCAGTAAGTACCGGTGAAGGTACGGCTGAAGCTTTTAAAGCTTCATGTCCTTTTGAAGCAACAGTATCTTCAAGAGGTACATAATCATCATCAAAATCCCTATGTGCAGATTGTTCAAGGGGAGAACCACTCTCGTGAGGTGGAGTGGTTGCGTGTGACACACTAGGGTTTGACTGAGGTTTAGAAGTAGCAGCATGAGAAAATTTGGCTTTCTTTCGAGTAAGAGGCTGCTCTTCGGGGTCACTCTCCTCATCATATCCAACATTTTCATGTGCTGGCTGTTTGGATTCCGGTGACAGGGGTGGCAGAGAATTAGAAATATAGCTCTCACCCTGGGATAGATCCTGCGGGCTAGCAGTCTCTTGGGTCTGGGAATCAGAAACATAGGAAGAGGAATGAGTAGTATGCAGAGAGAGATTACCTGATTCATTACCTTGTTCGTCACCGCTTTGCTCATCAGGAATCTCTTCAAATGCCTCAGCATGAGCAGACCGATTCTGAGCATATGATGAAACTTGCGATGATTCCACCAAGGTGGTAACTCCTGCATCATATATAAGCCACTGTTGAATGTTTTCAGGAATAGACATTGGTTTACCTTGATGTTTGTCCTGATTATCAATTGTTGAAAGTGACTTAGTGCCCATCCCTAGTGGTGCAGATGTTGGACTTCTGGCAAAACTCTGTCTAACTGCAAGAGCATCCTTCGATATTAAATCATTAATCAGCATCTGTAGGAACCGAGGAAACCAGCAGACAACATCTGTTGTGTTGAGGTCTCTGCTTGCAGGAGATCCCATTACACCCACTATCTCAGAGAGAACTATGCGTCCATAATTTATATCCAGTTCTCTTGCTAGGGCAATTCCAAAGGTTTGCATGGGAATGGAAATTTGATGGAAATCGCTTTCTCGTGCCCAAAAACATCTTGTGATAGCCTCGAAAAAGTAATTCCATTCCACATGAAAGAATTGTTTTTGGATGTTTCTAGTGATCCGGCCAGACGGAGGATAACATCCTATTTCTTCAAAGAAACTGAGGCGTTCTGCAGCTGTAGGTTCTGGATCATAAGCATCTTTTATCGGGAATCCCAGAACCCTGTTGACAATTTCTTCATTGACCTCATATTCCTGACCCGCTAAGGTAAACCTGAAACCATAGGGGGTTGATTTGCTCCCAAAAGAAACCGCACTAGTCCATAATTGCTGTAAAGCATCATGTACTAGTGTAGGTTTAGCAGTAAAAGCATCGCTAGCTTTGGAATACAAATTGAGAAATCGTATCCAAGACTTAAAGCGCGGGAGTTGATCACCAATTTCCGTAGAAATATTATAAAAATTGTTTTTAGCAAGTGAAAATTGGTGAGCCATTTTAATTAAAATGTTTTTCCTTAACAAAATGTGAATTTTAATTTTAATTTTCGAAAAACAATTAATTTTCGAATTAACAGATGTATCCCTTTTAATTTATCAAGAACAACAAAGTTCCTTTAGAAAAATTAAACTACGGGATTCAATCAACAACCAATTACTAAAACTAAATATTCAATGAAGATGAATATTCGGTGTGTGTATAACAGTGAAATCGTGTGTGGATATAGATAGAAAATATGGAACTCGTGTTTTGAACAGTTACACAAACAATTGATGTTTGTGTGTATGTATATGCGTGTATATGAACGGGTACAAAACACACCAACACAAAGATTTATGATAACACAGACAATATTAGTCTAAAAATTGGCAGTAATTCGTGATTTGTATGAGTTTAATCACAAAAACACGGATTAGAGGTATGAAATTGTGAAATCGCCTTGTTTTTGTGAAGAGGCTGCTGTAAAAATGAAATTAGGTAAAGTGAATGATGCATCGAGTTAGAGATGTATATATAGATGATTGTGAAATGACAAAAATGTCCCTGTTAAAAAGAGTGAAAATTACTAAGTCCATACAGGGAACACTTAAGTCGAACTCTATCTCGAACTTCTTAAGTCGAACTTCTATCTCGAAGTTCTCAAGTCGAAATCTATCTCGAACTTCTCAAGTCGAAATCTATCTCGAACTTCTTAAGTCGAACTTCTATCTCGAAGTTCTCAAGTCGAACTCTAGAGATTAACTCGAACAAACAAACACGAACCATTTTACAGCCAAAACCACCAGGGAAACCTATCTCGAACTCTAAGTCGAAATTCGAGATAAGTTTCGAGTTAGGAGTTAACTCGAAAAATCCCCTTACCAACTGAGAACTCTATCTCGAACATCAAGTCGAAATTCGAGTTGAGTTTCGAGATAGAGACTAACTCGAAGTTATTCTCAGTTCTTTTCAAAATATCCCCTTAATGGAAACCTATCTCAACCTTCGAGATAAAGTTCGAGATAGACCTTATCTCGAATATTTTGAAGATAACACTAGGCACACTGGTAACTCGAATTCGAATCTTAAGTCGAATTTCGAGATGAATTTCGAGATAGAGACTAACTAGAAATTCTTCCCAGACTTAGAATTTTCAAAACTTCACTCTGGAAGCTCAAATCGAAATCCAAGTAGAATTTCGAGATGAGTTTCGAGATAGAGACTAACTCGAAATTTTGAAGATACTTAGAATAATTTGACAATTCTTCTTGAAAAACTCAACACTTAATATTGCCAAATTAATATAAATATCAATTCAAGGATTTTAATATATGACATAATTAAAACATTCCTTGATAATTCTAAGGCCTCTAATTACATGAAAAACACAGGTAAATTCATCTAAAAATCATGCAAAATTTAGAATATTATGAATTTAACTCCCCCTATGATTATGCAATCTAACAATCATAAATTCAAAGATTTGTGCTATAAAAGACACTTAAAACACAATGAATTCATGTAAAATGACACTATATGCAACCTATAATAATCATTAATTAGGCATTTTAAAGTCTAAGCACATAATGATTAAGTAGCTTGCATATACACACATAAACATGGATTTTACAGATGGAAGGCTTTACTAACTTGTGTTAAGCATTCCCAATTCACCAACCAACCTATTGAATGTTACTTCATCAAGAGGTTTGGTGAATATATCTGCAATTTGTTGCATTGTGGGCACGAAATGTATCTCCACAGTCCCCTCCTCGACATGTTCTCTTATGAAGTGATACCTGATGTCAATGTGCTTGGTTCTTGAGTGATCTACAGGATTGTTGGTTATGGCAATGGCACTTGTGTTGTCACACATAATTGGAATTTTCTTGTGCTCCATGCCATAATCCTTCAATTGGTTCCTCATCCACAGTATTTGAGATACACAGCTTCCAGCAGCAATGTACTCAGCTTCAGCAGTAGAAGTAGATACTGTATGTTGCTTTTTACTTTGCCAGGACACCAATCTTCTGCCAAGAAATTGACAAGCACCAGATGTGCTTTTCCTATCAATCCTGCAACCTGCATAGTCTGAATCCGTATAGCCAGTTAGATTAAAACCTGTATCTCTTGGGTACCAAATCCCTAGATTTGGTGTGCCCTTGAGATACCTAAAAATTCTTTTGACGGCTATGAGATGTGATTCTCTAGGATCCGCTTGGAATCTTGCACATAAACAAGTTGCGAACATTATATCGGGTCTACTTGCAGTTAAATAGAGAAGTGAGCCAATCATACCTCGATAGCTTGTGATGTCAACTGGTTTACCTGATTTGTCTTCATCAAGCTTCGTGGCTGTTGCCATGGGAGTCTTAGCTGCTGATGCATCTTCTAGATTGTACTTCTTGAGTAAATCTCTGACGTACTTGGATTGACAGATAAAGATACCATCTTTTCTCTGACTGATCTGTAATCCAAGGAAGAAGGACAGCTCTCCCATCATGCTCATCTCGTATTTCTCTTGCATTAGCTTAGCAAATTTCTCGCACAAGCGCTCATTAGATGACCCGAAGATAATATCGTCCACATAGACTTGAACAAGTATTAAATCATTCTTCACATTCTTATAGAACAATGTTTTGTCAATTACTCCCCTAGTAAAACCACTTTCAATTAAGAATACGGATAGGGTTTCATACCAACATCTTGGGGATTGCCTGAGGCCATAGACAGATTTGAAGAGAAGATACACAAAATCTACAAGTTCTGGATCAATGAAGCCAGGCGGCTGTTCCAGATACACCTCTTCTTCTAACTCTCCATTCAGGAAGGCACTTTTCACATCCATCTGAAAAACCTTGAAGTTCTTATGTGCTGCAAATGCCAAGAACATCCTGACTGCCTCAAGTCTTGCAACCGGTGCATAGGTCTCATCATAATCAATTCCTTCTCGCTGAGAATAACCTTTTGCAACCAAACGAGCCTTGTTTCGTGTTACAAGTCCGTTTTCATCCATTTTATTTCTGAATACCCACCTAGCTCCAATTACTGATTTGTTCTTTGGTCGGGGTACCAGTTTCCAAACTTTCTGCCTTTCAAACTGATTGAGTTC
This sequence comes from Kitagawia praeruptora, assembly GCA_037693485.1. Classification (NCBI taxonomy): domain Eukaryota; kingdom Viridiplantae; phylum Streptophyta; class Magnoliopsida; order Apiales; family Apiaceae; genus Kitagawia; species Kitagawia praeruptora. Next base: position 159,355,712 of record CM075344.1, on the reverse strand, counting down.
CTCTTGCATTGCAATCACCCAATCAGCATCACCAAGAGCTTCTTCTATTTCTTTAGGTTCAAGCTTGGATTAGAACCCAGAATATAAGCAAATATTAGCCAGGTCAGCTCTTGCAGTTCTTCTAGTAGACACACCAGCATCTGGATCACCAATAATTAATTCAAACGGATGGTCTCTATTCCATACCCGTTCTCTTGGAAATTGTCTTGATGATTCAGCGTGACTTTCTGAGTTGTGGTGCTGACTACTTTGATTACTTTCACTAACTCCCCCTGAGTTAGTGCCAGCTCCTACAGAACTAGAGTCAACTCGACTCGAGCCTTGAACAGTAGTCCTTGAGCTGCTATTTACTCCCCCTGAGTTGTTGCCGGTTCGTACTGAAGAAGTCTCTCCTGATCTTGTAGGATTAGCTTGTTCACTAGACTCAGGTTCTTCACGTACACTTGGAACATTTAAAGGGACAACCAACTCAGGTTCATCTTCAAGTTCTTCTAAGTCCAGATTCTGAAATTTTAGGGACTCAGGTTCACTAGAATCTCTTGAAATTGATGAGAGTTTGGTATCGTCGAATCTGACGTTGTAGCTTTCAGTCACTTTTCGATCATTTACTAAGAACACCCTATAAGCTGCTACCACATCTGTGGAGTAACCAACAAAGATTCCTTCACGAGCTTTTGCTGCAAACTTGCCTAGATTTTCATCATCTATAAGTACATAGCATTTTGCTCCAAAGACATGAAAGTATTTGATTGTTGGTCTTCTGCCGTTCATTAGCTCACATGGTGTCTTTTCTTTATCTTTTATAATCAAGGATCGATTTTGAGTGTAACACACGGTACTCACTGCTTCTGCCCAGAAATACAGAGGAAGTTTCGAATCATACAACAAAGTTCTTGCTGCTTCAACCAATGTTCTATTCTTCCTTTCAACTACTCCATTTTGCTGTGGAGTTCTCGGGGCTGAATACTGACGACGTATTCCCTTAGATACACAGAAGTCATTCAGCACTGCGTTTTTGAATTCAGTGCCATTATCTGATCTAATCGTCTTCACAGTAAGTGTTGAAACATTCTCAATTTGATTGATGTGATCAATGATTAAGAAAGGTACTTCGTCTTTCATCATTGCGAACAATACCCATGTATACTTGGAGAAGTCATCCACGATTACCAATGCATATCTTTTCCTAGACAAAGATAGGACATTCACTGGGCCAAACAAATCCATATGAAGAAGTTGCAGAGGCTTAGTAATACTAGAAATTTCTTTGCTTTTATGCGATGCTCGCTTCGACTTTCCCATTTCACAAGCTTCACAGAGTCCTTTCGGAGCGAACTCCATTTGAGGTAGATCTCTCACCAAATCTCGCCTCGCGAGAGCATTCATCGTTTTGAAGTTTAAGTGAGATAGCTTTTTGTGCCATAACTAGCTTTCATCATTCGAGGCTTTGCTGTAGAAACAGGTAACCTCATTCTGATTTGCTGAATCCATGTTTGCAACAAAAATATCTGCCTTTCTAACTCCTCTCAAAGCCAGTGAGCCTTCCTTGACGTGAGTGATTGATACACCTTTCTTGTTGAAGACAATTTCGTAACCTTTGTCACAGAATTGACTGATACTCAACAAATTGTGCTTTAATCCCTCAACATAGGAAATATCTTCAATGATGACATTGCCAGTTTTCAGTTTGCCATATCCCTTTGTCACACCTATGCTGTCATCTCCAAAGGTAACATAAGGGCCAGCTTTCATAACCAACTCTGTAAGCAGGGACTTGTTTCCAGTCATATGCCTCGATGCTCCACTGTCTAGCACCCATATAACTTTATTTCTATTCTGCTTAATGCCCTGCAATGACAGATTGATTAGACGTTCTTCGGAACCCAACTTTGATTGGGCCCGGCTTTTCTATAAGATCGAGAATCAACAGATTTAACAACATGAGATGCACTTTTCGTAACATTACTAGAGCTTTCGACTCTCTCCTTTCCTTTCTCAGACTTGACAGATATGTCAGTCTTAGGAGAGGGTTTGTCACTCCTAACTTTAGGAGGACTGACAGTCTTGGCTCTCACATGCTTCTTTTTGATGTTTGAACTAGCAGCAGTATTTGAGCATGACTGGCTAGATGCATTCATTAAATTCACAAAAGTTTGCATGATGTTAAAAGTGCATGGCATACAATTAGGTTGACCACATTGTGCATGATTCTGATGCAGATTATTCAATGTATGTGTGGTAGGCATGGCATGTGTAGCAGGAACATTTATGTTAGCTTTACATGCATAAGAAAGATGTTCAGTAGATTTGCAATGATAACATGCTTTCTTTATCCGTTCAGCCTTAACCTCTTTTATGCCTTTCTTCCCTTGTTGTTTAATAGCCTTAGCTCCTAATCCTGGTTGTGCTTCCTGGCAATCTTCCATCTCAATCTCATATCTAGCTATCAATTCAGTCTCTTCTTGGGTGTAGTAGTCATCATCACTAATAGATGTGCACTCGTCATCATTATCAACTTGATGTGGTGCAAGTGATGATTTAGGCTTTGCTGCAACCATTGCCTTTTTAGACTCTTCCTCATCAGCAACTAATCCTGATGCAGTTTCTTTTCCCTTTGAATCATTTTCCCATGCTTGATCTTGAAGCGTTTCCAGCTCATAGGTCTTTAATATTCCATAATATTCTTCCAGAGAAGTTGTATGCAAATCTCTGGTTTCTCTGATTGCGTAGACCCTATGTTCAATGCTCTTTGGCTGGTTCCTCAGATATCTCGTATTGGTCTCAACCATGGGGAGAGTTACACCTCTCAGATTCAAATCCAATACCAACTGACTGAATCGTAGATAGACTTCCGTTATGCCTTCTCCTTTTCGTATTCTAAAGATGTCATACTCCATCTTGAGTATGAGTGTCTTGTTACTTCTAACCTCTGCAGATCCTTCCATGACAACTTCTATCTTGTCCCAAATCTTCTTCGTTGTAGTCAGACCTTTGACTATGTTGAACATTTCATGATCAAGAGATTCCATCAAGGTTTGTCGTACGGCAGTATCACAAGCTATTTGTTCCTTGTCAGCATCCGAAAAGTCCGCTGCCTTTTTGGGCTCAGACCGAGGTGCTATAACCACCCCTCCTTCCGTATGTGCAGGAATAACCACCATTGGAACAAATTTACCCTTGTCAAGGACTTCCAGATATTCAGGGTTAACAGTCTCTAAATAGAGTCTCATTCTGAAAACCCATTCTTCATAGTAATCTCGGTTGAACATTGGGATCTTGAAAGCATTTTTAGGAGCCATTTCAATTCTGGTCACTAAAAGTTTCTAAGTACCCAAGACTAGGCTATGTAGTATATATATGTAGAACTTTTGCCTAAGTCGAAATTTCTCTAAGTAGAAATTTTGCTCAAGTCGAACTTCACCAAGTAGAAATTGTCCAAGTCGAAATTCTATGTAGAAAATCTCAAGTAGAAATTCTATGTAGAACTTTTGCCTAAGTCGAAATTTCTCTAAGTAGAAATTTTGCTCAAGTCGAACTTCACCAAGTAGAAATTGTCCAAGTCGAAATTCTATGTAGAAATTCTCAAGTAGAAATTCTATGTAGAACTTTTGTCCTTGGAATAAATTTTCTGCAGATTACTTTAATATTGAATAAACAATATTATCTCTTTAACACCTTTTTGACTTTGATGCTTTACTCGCCTAACCCACATGCTAGGTACTGAGTATGTTTTGTTATGCTTTCGGCCATGAATAACGCACATCAAAAATCCAAAAACACCTTTTTGACTATCTTTTCTTTTGAAAAGGAAATTAAAAAGTTGTTGGGTTGTCTTCTTTGATAAGAACAATTGACGAACACTCAAGAACACCAAATATCAAAGTACCCAGATTAATTCACAAAAATTAATTAAAATACACCCAAGCCAAATAATCACACCTGGAGTATTTAAATAATTTTTCCGGATGAGTTTTCACTACAAACGAATTAAAGCTCACTTTTCTAGAATTTTAGAAGAGTAGATCTAGAAAATGAAAACTCACGATTCTTCTACCAAACACAAGGATCCATGTTTTGTATGTTAAACATCGGCTCTGATACCAATTGTTAGGTCCAAATGTGTTGTAGAGGGGGGGTGAATACAACTTTTCGAATATGAGAAGCAATAAATACGATGCAATCAATGAACACACAGATTCAAGAAATATACGTTTTATATATAACTTGAAGTGGTTGCTACAACATTCATTACAAAGTATGACAGAAGTTGAGAGAGAGAGTAAATGATACTAAGCTCTGTGAATGCACTCTCTCTCTTTTTCTTGTGTTTTTCTCAACTATTGCTCTCTTCCCCAAAAATAAAACATTACACAAGTACTTCTATTTATACTACATGTAATCTATGTCCTGTAGTCTTCAAAGACTAAGATATACGTGGCCCAATGATGTCCACATAAATCTTGCCTTATCTTGAAAGCTTGGAAATCTGCCAATCAGAAGATGCCATGTGTCATGTTGAAGCTGCACTCTAAGTAGAACTTCTACTTGAGAATTTCTACTTAGCCATCTCGAATTTCTAAGTAGAACTTCTACTTGAGAATTTCTACTTAGCCATCTCGAATTTCTAAGTAGAACTTCTACTTAGAAATATTCTACTTGGTCATCCAGAACATTTAGTACTTAGAAAATATTCTGGTCTTCAACTTGAAACTTCAATGCACATCTTGAACTTGTGATATCTTCATGTCTTCTTTATTCTTCACCAAGCTCTTGAACATGGGTCTTTATTACTGACATAAACTTGCTATCAATGTCCTGACACTTGATGCACTGGTCTGGTTCATAAGTGACTAGTCTTGATAGTGTTTCTGCTTCTTGAATAAATTACCATATTCACTTAGTAACGTGGCTTTCCAAAGTTTGCTTTCCTTCTTGTTCACTTGAAATCAATTGGTCTTGTTGATACTGATAGTTATGATCTTGATTCTCGATTTCTCAAATCACTGAGGCATGAACAACTTTGACTTGAACTTCTCTCAATGATTTCTTCTTGGCTTGATCATAGTTAACATGTTCAACTGTATCAATTACCTTGTCTTCATTTAGTGTTGATTCCTTGTGACTTCTTGTTCTTGATTGTCTTCTGGTTAAGTATCTTTTCCTTTAATTGAGTTACATTAGTTATAGTGTTACAAGTTTACACACTCTGCCTTTCATACTCCCAATTGAAGACATGGATGTCCGCGGCGATGATGAACATCGAGGAAAACCAGCAGAGGATCTGATCCCTATTCCTCTAGAACTGGGCGACCCAGAGAAAGTTACTTATATAGAAGCTTCACTAAGGGAACCCTTAAAGGGCAAATTGACGGCCTTCTTTCAAGAAAACAGTGATGTGTTTGCTTGGACTGCAGCTGACATGCCAGGGATTGATCCCCAGCTCATAACTCACAAGTTGAATGTTGATCCTGGGCGGAAGACGATAAAGCAGAAAAAGAGGAACTTTGCTCCTGAGAGGCAGGAGGCCATTAAGCAAGAAGTTGACAAGCTCTTAGAGGCTGGGTTTATTGAAGAGATTCAGTTCCCCGAATGGTTAGCAAACCCTGTGATGGTCAAAAAAGCAAATGGGAAATGGAGGATGTGTATAGACTTCACTGATCTGAATGATGCATGTCCAAAAGATTGTTTTCCTCTGCCTAGGATTGATATGTTGATAGATGCTACAGCTGGACATGAGATGTTGAGCTTCATGGATGGTTTCAGCGGCTACAATCAGATTAAGATGCACAAGGAGGACATCCCTAAGGTATCTTTCATAACTGACTTTGGTGTTTTCTGCTATCTTGTTATGGCTTTTGGTCTAAAGAATGCAGGAGCTACTTACCAACGATTGGTGAATAAGATATTCGCCCATCTGATTGGAAAAACCATGGAGGTCTATGTTGATGACATGTTAGTCAAGAGCCTAATCAAGGCTGACCATATCAAGCACCTCAGAGAGGCATTCGAAGTGCTGAGGCACCACAAGATGATGTTGAATCCAACCAAGTGTGCTTTTGGTGTTGGATCAGGAAAATTTTTGGGATTGATGGTTTCCAAAAGAGGCATAGAGGTCAACCCCGAAAAGATTAAAGCAATCTTAGATATGGAACCACCCCGTTCTGTGAGGGACGTACAGAAGTTAACCGGCAGAGTAGCCGCTCTAGGGAGATTCATCTCCAAGTCTGGTGATAAGTGCCTGCCTTTCTTTCAAGCACTAAAGAAGGTGAAAAATTTTGAATGGACTGATAAAAGCCAAGAGGCCTTTGAACAATTGAAGAAGTACATGGCCGAAGCCCCGCTGTTGGCCAAGCCAAGTTCCGGAGAGACTCTTTATCTGTACCTAGCAGTATCTGAACAAGCATTGAGTGTCGTCCTCATTAAAGAGGAGAACAAGGTTCAGAGACCTATCTACTATGTGAGCAAGGTTTTGCATGGAGCTGAGTTGAATTACTCAACCATAGAGAAGTTTGCATTGGCTTTGGTAACGGCCTCAAGGAAGCTACGACCATACTTCTAGTCGCACAAAATTGAAGTCCTGACGGACCAGCAGTTAAGGAACATATTGCATAGCACAAAAGCCAGTGGAAGGCTAATCAAGTGGGCGATTGAGTTGGGAGAGTTTGATATCAAGTATAAGCCTCGGACAGCCGTCAAGGCTCAGGCATTGGCTGACTTCGTGGTTGAATGCACCATTAACAACCAAGAAGTCGGGGGCAGGAGATGATAATCACCCCTGAGAATGGAGATAAAGATGAAGAACTGGTAGCTGATCAGAAGGAATATTGGGTGCTCTATTTTGATGGAGCATCAAAAACAAAATCTAGTGGTGCAGGTTTGGTTTTGCAAAGCCCCGATGGGTTCACAGTCGAATATGCCTTGAAGTTGGACTTTCCTACAACCAATAATGAAGCTGAGTATGAAGCCTTGATAGCCGGTTTAGGCTTGGCCAGAATTACGAGGGTCAAGAATCTCAAAGTCTGTGGAGATTCAAGATTGGTAGTCTCGCAAGTGAACGGTGAATTTGAGGCCAAGGATGAAACTATGGCAAAATATCTGCGAGTTGTGAAAGCTGTCATGACTCAGTTTGATGAGTGTTGTGTAGAACACATTCCAAGAGAAGAGAACGTTAAGGCCGATGCCCTCTCTAAGTTCGCTTCTTCTGAGATAAAAAATTATGCATGGAATGTTTACTTTCAGGTCTTGAAGGCCCCGACTGTCAACTCTAAGTTGGTAGCACCAATTGATGTAGGAAGCTGTTGGATAGATCATATCAAAGCTCACCTTGAAACAGGTTGGCTCCCTGACAATGCCTTGGAGGCACGAAAACTGTCAGTAAGAGCATTGAGATATGCCTTGATTGAAGGCATCCTATACAAGAGATCGTTTGTCGTCCCCTATTTGAAGTGCTTGAGGCCCCAAGAGGTAAGAGAAGCCTTGGAGGAAGTTCATGAAGGGATATGTGGGCAGCACTTGGGGGGTAGGGCCCTGGCTCACAAAATAGCTCGTCTGGGATTCTATTGGCCAGAGATGCTGGCCGATGCACAGAATTATGTCAAGAGGTGTGATAGGTGCCAGAAGCACGCTCCAATTGTAAGGCAGCCGCCTGAGATGTTAACATCAGTCAATTCTCCCATCCCGTTTGCAATGTGGGGGATGGACATATTAGGTCCTTTCACTATGGCTTCAGCACAGAGGAAGTTTCTGATAGTAGCCATTGACTACTTCACCAAGTGGATTGAGGCTAAGCCTCTAGCCAAGATAACCACCAAGCAAGTTGCTCAGTTCTTTTGGGAGAACATAATTTGTAGGTATGGAATCCCGTGAATCATTATGACGGATAATGGGACGCAGTTTAACAATGAGGAGTTCAAGAAGTACTGTGAGGAAAACGCTATTAATCTTCGATTTACTTCAGTAACACACCCGCAAGCTAATGGACAGGCCGAAGTAGCCAATCGAATCATCCTTGATGGACTAAAGAAAAGGGTCGAACGCTCAAGGAATACCTGGGTGGATGAGTTGCTGCCTATACTCTGGGCTTATCGCACAACTACTAAGGTGACCACCGAAGCAACCCCGTTTTTGCTAGCTTATGGAGCTGAGGAAGTTGTGCCACTGGAGATCATGCATGCATCACCTCGAGTTGAGGCATTTGAACCTGAGACTAATGAAGAAGGCATGAGGCTCGCCCTAGATCTGATTGATGAAGTCAGGGACGAGGCAAACGCCAGAAATGTGGAGCATCAAAAGAAAGCATCATTTTATTACAACCACAGGGTTAAGGAAAGGTTCTTTCAGCAAGGTGATTTAGTTCTAAGGAAGATTGAGGCTTCTGGAGTTGGCCAGAAAGGAAAACTAGCCCCTAACTGGGAAGGGCCGTATCGAGTCAGGAAGACGTTGGGACGAGGATCATACGAGTTGGAGACCTTGAACGGGGTTGAGGTGCCCCGTACTTGGCATGCCTTGAACCTCAAGATTTATTATGTTTGAGCTATACTTAGCACCTGCTGAGTGTAAGCCTAGAAAGGCCAAGTACCGAAAGTAAATGAACATACGAATAAGGGAAACAAATGCATAAGTAAAACGCCCCGAAGGGCCACAATTTGAGTTAAGTTACAACACAGTAAGATAAAGTTTAAGTCCCGAAGGACGCTGAATAAAAGTTGATGAAAGTACAAAGCCACATGCGGCTAATAAGGCCATGCAAGGCCGTTCCCCTCTACTCCTCGTCTGATTCTTCTTCGTCTGAGCCATCCTCATCTGAGTCCTCCTCCTTGGAACCATCATCAGGCTCGGTCATCGCCATCGGCTGAACTGTAGAAGCTTCATCTTCTTCTTCAGAGGAGGAACTAGAAGAACTGCCCTCATTTCGGATCAATCTCTTACCAGGGATTGGTTGTCGAACCACTCCAACTTTCCTTGCTGGCGGGGGTTTCTTTCCACGAGAACCAGAAGAGGATGAGTCCTGGCTAGTAACTGGGACAGCTCCCTTAGAGTTGGATCCAGAACGTCGATGACTGCCCTTGGAGCCGGATCCTGATGTCTGAGGAACAATTTTAGTTCCCGAACCAGAAGCTAGGTTGGCCGGGTTGACGCCCCAGTTAGGGCAAGGAAAATCAGCCGGGTTGACAACAGAAGGATGCCTATGGCTCACAGCGTTGATAGCCTTATCCCAACCAACAGACATGTTAAAGGGACGCATCTCATCATCATGATCATCGATGAACTTAAGAAATTCTTGAGTCTTATGATAGGCTTGGATCACTTTGTTGGCATCATCCATCATCTTTCGAGCTACAGAAGCAAGTTGTTTTCGGGAGGATAAAGCATTTGCTTCGGCATGGGCAACTTGAGAATGTAGGTCATCAATCTCTTCCTTGAACCTTGCTGAATCATTTTTCAAGGATATATTCTCATCCCTGAAAGCCAAACCTTGGGTGGAAACTGCTTGAAAATAGGCATTAGCCTGCAACAAAAAGTTGACAAGGCATAAGAAATTTGTAAAGCCTAAATCACACTGAACTTACTAAAAGGAGTGTCATACCTGATACAAGGCTTGAGCGCCCAGAAGCTGATTTTCGTTCATTTTGTCCCCGGCATGTAAAGTCACTTTATCAGGAGGAGTAATCGAAAGCTTGGACCAGTCTAGAGCTAGGTCAGGACTCCCACAAACCGAGTCTTGTTCACAAATGCCCCATGACGGTATAAAAGGGGTCCTGATAACCCCATCAGCATTACATGATCGTTTCCCACCTTGGGAGCAGCGCTCCAAGAAATTAGGGATATGAGGCTTAGTGGGATTCAGTAATTCCGTAGCCTTCTTCTTCATCCTCTTGGTCACGGTCGGCTGGTTCTGAGGACGGCTATCAATCTCCTCGGTGGTTGAAATACAAAGAGAAAAACATCGGGATAAGAACAAACAGAGTTCATAATAAGTTCAAGTAAGGAAGTTACCCTCAACGGAAAGAAAGCTAAGGCCAGCCTCAATAAGGTTCTTTTCATTCAGAAAAGTTTTATAGTGAGTACAGCCATCGTCGGCAAGAAGCTTATCTCGATCCGCTAATTCTGAGTCGTTAAGATCACACACGAAGTGTTTACTATCTTCTACGTATCCGAATTTTTTCACAAAGAAATTGCCCCAGTCACCGCCTTTCCATTCAAGAACTACAAACTCCCTTTCCCAGAAATGCTGAGAATCTGGAAAGGAGAAGGGATTCACCATGTGTGGGATTTTAGCCCGGTGCTTAAGGCTAACCCATCCTTTCTTGTGATCAGAAGAGTTAGTGGCCCCAAAGATGCTTCTAAACATTGTAGTGGTCGGTAGAATCCCCAATTGACGACATCTTATCAAAAAAATAGAGATATACCTCCAAGCGTTGGGATACAACTGACAAGGATGGATCTGATACTCCGCCAGTAATCTAATGATGAAGTTATCAACCGGGAATCTGAGCCCAGCGTCCAGGGCACCCCAGTGAACACAAATCCTCTCAGGATGCCAGTTGCAGGTCCTGTCTGAAGGGTTTGGAAGACGAACTTTGATAGCACTTGGAAAATGATATGTGTCCCTTATCTCCTGGACATCCTTCTCCTTCAACTTACAAGGACTGTTAAAAGCATCTAAGCTAGCACAGTTTGGGAAGGTGTCCCTCATGATGTTTAGTAGATCTAATAAGGATTCAAATCTATGTTCAACATATGAAAGAGGTTTGATTTCTTCTTTACCTTTAGCTGTTCTCATCTTACTCCTCTTCGCCATAGCTTCCATCATGGAGATAGGGGGAGCCATTGGACGATCACCTTCCGACATCTTGATCTTGAAGCTGAAACTGGATCTTGAATCTGAAACTTGATCTCGAAGCTAGAACTTGATCTTGCAACTTGAAAGCCAGAGAACTTTAGAATTCAAAAGCTCTGAAATGAAGAAATGAATTGAAAAGAAGGCTACTTCCCCTCTTTTATAGAAAATGCATGACCTGCTACATTAGGTTGAATCTCAGCTTGGTTCGCGTTTACAGGTCGTCTATCGTTTATAGAGGAAAAAAGGACAAAAATAATCGTTGTGATTCATATACGCCAGAAGAGAAATAGCAGATATAATCGCTGGAGCTGCAAAACAAATGACTTCTGAAAAGCTAAGTACGCTTAAGGAGTTAATTAAGGAGATCAACCATAATCACAAGGTTAGCAGTGCTAATCTTAAGCTAAGGAGTAGTATCGTCAGAAGTCACGAAGGACCAAACTGATGACTAAAGATCAAGATCAAGGTTCTTGATCCTTAGGATCACGGATGGTTTTGAATCCTGGATCCATGACGACTTGAGATCAAGATCAAGATTCTTGATCCTTAAGATAATGAAGTCACGAATGACCAAGATAGTAACTTGAGATCAAGATCAAGATCCTTGATCCTCAAGATCACGGAGGGTTTTCACGTCCGGATCGCTTAGCTAACCGAGAGGCAATCAACCACGGCCGACCACTTCCCGGAGGATCACCTTGGTTCGAGCCACCTCCCGGCCGACCACCTCTTAAAGAGGGGCTCCAGCCGACCACCTTGGTTCAAGCCACCTCCCGGCCAACCACCTCTTAAAGAGGGGCTTCAGCCGACCACCTTGGTTCGAGCCACCTCCCGGCCGACCACCTCTTAAAGAGGGGCTTCAGCCGACCACCTTGGTTCGAGCCACCTCCCGGCCGACCACCTCTTAAAGAGGGGCTTCATCCGACCACCTTGGTTCGAGCCACCTCCCGGCCAACCACCTCTTAAAGAGGGGCTTCAGCCGACCACCTTGGTTCGAGCCACCTCCCGGCCGACCACCTCTTAAAGAGGGGCTTCAGCCGACCACCTTGGTTCGAGCCACCTCCCGGCCGACCACCTCTTAAAGAGGGGTTTCAGCCGACTACCCTGGTTCAAGCCACCTCCCGGCCGACCACCTTGAAATCAAGTTCTTCGGCCGACCACGAGCTGGCCCTAGATCCGGCCGATCACGGGTCAGTTCGTGGTCCTGAATCCCGACTTTTTCAGCGGACCTCGGATAGTTTTCAGACCTAGATCTCGACTTTTTCAGCGAATCTCGTATGATTTTCAGTGCTAAAAAGAAGTCGAGATTAGCACAATTTAGTGCCGATTAGCACCGTGTAGTGCTGTTTAAGCACCGATTAGTGCATGTTAGCACAGATTAGTGCCGATTAGCATCGTGTAGTGCTGTTTAAGCACCGATTAGTGCATGTTAGCACAGATTAGTGCCGATAAGCACAGATTAGTGTCGATAAGCACAGATTAGCACCGATTAGTGCTGTTAGTGCCGTCTTATGCCATTTAACATCGTTTAACACTGTTTAAACGTTGTTTAAGGCTGATTAGCGCTGTATAGTGCCGTTTAACACCATTTAGTGTCGTTCAACATCGTCGTAAACGCGTCGGTCGCTCCACGCTTTACGTTAAGATGATGTCATTGAAAATACTCAAGTAAGAGCAATAAACCCTGACCCAAGTCTCGAATAAGGCCGTTATAACTTCAAGGAAAACCTGATCAGTTTTCCTAGAAGTTGGGGGGCAAATGATATGGGCTGAAAGTAAGCCCTAAAGACACATTTAATGTGGCATTAATTAGACCTAGAACGGTCCAAACGTGGGGCCCACCAGATGGGCCCAAACCCCAATTATAATATTAATTTCGTAATTAATATTAGGGGTAATTACCAGCTCGGCAATAAGAGTTAAACAAGGATATTACTCTTGTCTGACTTAGTCTCCAAGATACATATTCTAACATGGAAACTGGTTCCTACATACTAGGATCTGGAACCTTCTTCTAGGCGGTGACTTGCCCACCAAGTCACATAACCCTACTACGATTCTAAGGCTTCTCAGCCTATATAAAGGGTCTGACCCCTCATTCTCAGAACTACGTCTTGGCTTGATTCTCAATAACGAGATACGTAGGCACTCTGTGAGGACCGATTAGTCCCGAACACGGAAACAACCATTAAAGCTCGAAGCTCACCAACCCTAGCATTAAATATAAATCGTAACCTAGTTTTTATTCCATAACAGCTATATTTTTCTTGGTAGAATAATGTAATTATAATTCTATCTATTATTGTATTATGATTTCTTTTCGAATTCATTGTAGAGATCTTTTTAATTTATTTATTTGTAATTGATTATGATTTTTTTATACATATTTCACGGTGAGCAACCCAAAAAATATGCAAGGGAGTATAAATTTATACAGTCATCTATAGTTCATCACTCGCACAGGATATATAATATTTGAAAATAAGTTAATACCTTCATCCGCCTCTCTTAAGATCTCATTTATACTTTATAGTGGATTTGCGAGCTTCAAATTTTTCTCTGCTCATAATTTGGTGGCCACCACCACGATTAAAACCCATCCCAAATTCAGCAAGGTCCCTGATAACCGCAACATTATATCCTTAGTAAATAAATTTATACAACCTTTTTTAATGTAAAAAAGAAGTAAATAAATTTATATAGCTTTTTTAATAATATACTTTTTAGATATTAACACCTAGAAGCAATAAAAAAGAAGTAAATAAATTTATACAACCTTTTTTAATGATATCCTTTTTAGATATTAACACCTAAAAGCAATAAAAAAAGAAGTAAATAAATTTATATAACCTTTATTAATGATTTCCTTTTTAGATTATAATTTCCTTATTAATATGATATAATCTTGATCGTCTATTTTTAAAAATATTAGATTCGACGGTTGAGATTATTTTGGTAGTACAGTGATATCCTTTTTAGATTATAATTTCAGTTTTAATATAATATAATCTTGATCGTCTATTTTAAAAAAAAAATTAGATTCGACGGTTGAGATTATTTTGGTAGTACAGTGATATCCTTTTTAGATTATAATTTCCTTTTTAATATGATATAATCTTGATCGTCTATTTTTAAAAATATTAGATTCGACGATTGAGATTATTTTGGTAGTACAGCGACCAAATTTATGGATAAGATCCCTCTTACGCTTATTATATACTAGATTATAACCCGTGCGATGCACGGATTTTTGTTGATATGTAATAAATTTTATTTTATGTTATAATTATTTTTTTATATAATCATTATTTAAAATATTTTATTTTAATTTTAATATTAATAATTTAATATAAATTTAATTAATGATATGCATGGTTTAAAACTTATATTATGAAATTTAAAATAAATATGTCGTTAATAAAATTTGAAACTTGAAATTTTAGTAAGTTAATTAAATCATATAATCTATACTATTATATAAAAGCCGAAACATTAAAAGTTTGGTTGGTCGGTCGGTCGGTACGGTACCTGTTGATTTTACTTATTTACCCTTACTTAATTATAGATAAAATCCATATTTGAGAAGGTAAGAGCATCTCCAATGGCGTTAGCTAAAAATGATTGGCTAAATTACATAAAATATTGATTATGTAAAATTTGTCGAACCTGTAAGACATTGTGTTCCGAGGGTATTGGCTATAATGATTGGCTATATTTTAAAAATGGTATGTTATTAATATTTCAAGTTGTTATTAATGGAATATATAATTTTAATATAGAAATAAGTGATGTGGCAATTCACTACAGGTCTCTAGAGGTTCGACAAATATAGCCAACATCAAGAGATTATCTATAATTATAGATAACAGTTTTGTCCCATTGGAGTGTAAATTTTTTTACACATTCTTTATAATTCTTATTTATGGTAATTAATTTTAAAATTTACCTAAGGGATCCCTCCCATTGGAGATGCTCTAATAGCTTGAAAAAGAAGTAAAAAAGCCAAGTTTTGGAAAGAATAGATTTTAGTTAGAAAATATAATAGTCGAAAAAGAAGTAAAAAAAGATAAGTTTGAAAGATAAAATCCATACCCTTGAAAAGGTAATAGCTTGAAAAAGAAGTAAAAAAAACCAAGTTTTGGAAAGAATAGATTTTAGTTAGAAAATATAATAGTAAAAAAAGATAAGTTTGAAAATGAGATATTTTAGTTTAAAATTATAGAAAAGATATTACCTTTTAGCTGAACAAGGTAATCAGTTAGTTATTAATAATTATAATATTATTAGTTTATTTCATTAAATAGAACGACCCATGTTATTTTTGGAAAGAAGAGATTTTAGTTGGAAAATGTACAAAAGGTAATAACTAATTATAATATTATTAGTTTATTTCATTAAATAGAACGACCCATGTTAATGTTATTTTTGGAAATAAGATATTTTACTTGTAAAATGTACAAAAGGTAATAACTGAAAAAGGTATTTGGTTACTTATTAAGAAATATAAAATAAAATAAGTAAAGAATAACTAAGTAAGGGTAGCTGAAAAAGAAGTAAAAAAAGCAAGTTTGAAAATGAGATATTTTAGTTATAAATATAGAAAAGATATTACCTTTTAGCTGAAAAAAGTAATTAGTTAGTTATGATATTATTAATTAATTTCATTAAATCAGACGACCCATGATATTTCATCTAACTAAATTTCTCCTTTTTAAAAAACACTACGAGCAATTTTGTTTAATATAATTACTATTAATTAATCGATCAATTACATTTTTCAACTGAAATATGTTACTTTTGTTTTTCTTTTTTTAAATTAAAATCTATCTTTTCAGCTAAAACGTATCATATTTTCTATATTTTCTAATTAAAATCCCTCTTTTCTAGAAATATCACGGGCAACATTAATTTCTCTTTTTATAAAAAAAACTACGAACAATTTTATTTAGTAAAACAACGTAATTAAATTATAATTACTATAAACTAATCAATTACCTTTTTCACCTAAAACATGCACATGATATTTTATCTAACTAAAATTTCTCATTTTTAAAAACACTACAAGCAATTTTGTTTAATATAATTACTATTAATTAATCGATCTTACCATTTTCAACCAAAATATGTTACCTTTTTTCTTTTCTCTAACTAAAATCTCTCTTTTCAGCTAAAACGTATCATCTTTTCTATATTTTCTAACTAAAATCCCTCTTTTTCTAGAAATTTCACGGGTAACATTAATTTCTCATTTTCTAAAAGAACTATGAGCAATTTTATTTAGTAAAGTAACATAATTAAATTATAATTACTATAAACTAATCAATTACATTTTTCACCTAAACATGTCACATTTTTAATTTTCACGTTACCTTTTCTATTTTCTGTAACTAAAATCTCTCCTTTTCCAATTATATCACGGACGGTTCTATCCAATAAAATAAAATAATAAAATTATAATACTAATAATTAATCGATTACTTTTTTGTAGCTAAAACGTATAATCTTTTTGTATCTTTTTTAATGCCTCTTTTTTCTAGATATATCACGCGCAACATTAATTTCTCATTTTCTAAAAACACTACGAGCAATTTTATTTAGTAAAATAATTTAATTAAATTATAATTACTATAAATTAATTAATTACCTTTTTCACCTAAAACATGTCACCTTTTGAATTTTCACCTTACATTTTCTATTTTCTCTAACTAAAATCTCTCCTTTTCCAATTATATCACGTGTGATTCTATTTAATAAATGAAATAATAGTATTATAATACTAATAATTAACCGATTACCTTTTTCAACTAAAACCTATCATCTTTTCTATATTTTCTAACTACAATCCCTTTTTTTAGAAATATTACGGATAACCTTTATATAATTATTAAGAAATCATCTCATTGAAAAATTTAAATCATTCATGTTTAAAAAAAATCAATTCAAATTAATAAAAAATATTCATATAATATTAAAAAATTCCGTGCAACGCACGGGTTTTAAGCTAGTATATTTAATAATTAGATCTAATGATTCTGATTTTTTACTAAAAATTTAATGGTCATTATTCGTAATACGAATTTCTATTATATTTTGTTACTGATTACATGATATGGTGTGATATTTTTGGGTATATATTAATTATTGCTAGATATGAATTGATTGGAAAATATGATATGATTGAGGTTTTTAGGTGTTTATAAAAGGTAATATCTTTAACTAAAAGTAAATGTGAAAAAGGCAATCGACTAATTACCTTTAATTGTATTATGTTATTACCTTTAATTGTATTATGTTATTATTTAATATATTGAGGTTTTTTGTTATTATTTATGTTTGGTGTGTTATTATGTTATTATTTTGTTTTAAGATTTTTAGGTGTTTTTTTAGGTGTTTAATTGTATGGTGTTTTTAGGTGTTTATGATTGAGGTTTTTAGGTGTTTTTAGGTGTTTAATTGTATTTATTTATTAATGGTAAGCAACTACTTACTATTAATTATATTATGTTATTATTTATTGTAGGTGTTTTAAGGGTAAATAAGTAAAATCAACATGTACCAACCAACCAACCAACCACACTTTTAATATTTCGACTTTTATATAATAGTATAGATAAGGATATAATTTATGAAAATTAATCCTTAATATATATATTAATCCTTAATATATATATTAGTGTAATTATGATTCATTGTAAATTAAAATAGGAGTAAATTAGTTAATATTTTGAAAATCAGGTAATCTTATATTTAAATAGGAGTAAATTAGAAGTACCTAAAAACTTCTTTCGGTGGAAAAGGTCTCCCTTTTCTCTCTGCCATCTCTCTAGTCTTCTTCTTCGTTTTGTGCGAGTTCCCCTCCGGCGGTGGTTTATCCACCGACCGGAGGCCTTTTCTCTTGTTTTCTTCTTAATAATCATCCTCCTTCTGTGAGGATTGCGAGTGCTTGGTTTGCCTACCCATTTATTGGGTTTTTTTCCTCTCTCCTTGTGAGAGTTTGTTTTTCTCTCTTTGTGAGAATTTGTTTTGATTTGCTTGGTTTGTTTGGTTTTGATGAAGGTCTACGAGATCTGGAAAGTCTGCATCGAAGCTGGGATGCTGACGATTATTGCAAGAGCTCACAACTCACAATCAAAGATTGTTCTTTACCTGTGGAGGGTCTTCACTTTCGGCATGTCTATAGCTGGTATCCGGCACGTAGATAGCTGGGGTATTGCTCATCCTTTGGGGGTTTCCTTTTTCGGCATGTCTATAGCTGGTATCTGGCACGTAGATAGCTGGGGTGTCGTTCCTCTAACCATAGTTTATTCAACTGAGACTTCCAAACACTTGGTTCGAAATTTGCTTGAGGGTTGGAGGGAAAATCAGGTTGGAGCGAGCTGTTGTCAAGAAGCCATTTCTTGGACTAAATCACTAAATCACGTTGATCAAGTGCTACTAGTTTTCGATTATCGGTCTGCGAATCGTGTGGTTCTTTTGCTTACAAATGCTGCACAAATTCTATGTCAGGCTTTGGAGAGTGGTCTGTCACTCCTCCTTTTATTAATCTTGTACTCGAAATTGATCATTTCTAAGTAATGCAAGTACGATTTCTGTATAAAAAAAAGGAGTAAATTAGTTAATATTTTGAAAATCAGGTAATCTTATATTTTTTAATAATCCTGATTGATTTTAGTTTAAGATAGTAATTTATTATAAATATTTTTGACATTAAAAAATATGTAATATATAAATTAGAATATGTTAAATGAAGTAATTACTATATTTAAATTATAATTGCTAACCAACCATAGTTAATATACTAATATAGTATGATGAGAATCTTAAATAAGAAATTTTTTTAATATAATACGATTGCTCTAAAATTTAGGATGATCTGTAATTGGTCCTAAAATAATTTATAATTTTCTGATTGTCTAACTAGAGCTTAACTATACATGGTAAACTCAGGTATTATAATAAAAGATTATAAAAAATTAAAAACTATTCTTATTTTGCATGGGTTATAAGCCATGTTCTAAAAATCCACGATTTAGCCGATTAATTCCCGATTAATTCGTTGTAAGGTAATTAACCGATTCGATTTTTGAAATCCGATTAATCCTGTGAATTTATTTAAAATGATATGTTTAATTGTAAATTAGACTAATGTATTAAATATTATTATAATATCCTATTAATACTCCGATTAATCCTTTCCATTAATCCCTGATTACCCGATTAATCTTAAGGTACCTCAACCGATTTAAACCGATTATCGATTTTTATAACCATGTTTCAAAAAACGATTTTTATAACCATGTTTCAAAAAACATGCTGGAAAAGCGATAAAATTATAAGTATACAATTAAACCTCGATAAATGAATACGTTTGGGACCGGAAAATTTTATTCATTAATCGAGATTATTCATTTATCGAGGACAAAAATACAATATCTCTATTATGTCGGGACCGAAAAAATTTATTTATTTGACAAGATTATTCGTTTATCGAATATTCATTTATCGAGATTATAGTGTATGGTATTGGTTACCAAAGAAGGCCCATTAATCATAGCAAGGCCCATCTAAAATCAAATCGTAGCCTTTAATATCAAAAAACATATCTACACCGTCCAAATAAGTCGGTGTTATCTTGTAAAGGCAAACCGAACCATAAAAATCCTGATCCTTTTCAAAATCATTAGGGTTTCACTCAAAACAAGGTACGCCCTCCATTTTTCTCATAAAGATCAATTCATTAACTAGAAATAAATATCAATTGATTGTTTGTGTTGTTTCGTTGTAAATTATCGATTGTTTAATCTCGATTGATTGTAACACGAATTCAATTGTGTGTGTGTTTTTTAATTATACGAATCGATGAATTGAATGATTAATCGTCCGAATTTGAGTTTTTGATTGTTATTCGCTTTTCGAAGTTGTGAATTGGTGAATTTTTGTTATTTAGTTGGAAAATGCCGCGATATGATGATCGATACGGTGACCGATACGGTGACCGTGACCGATATGGAACAACAACCAGGCTGTATGTTGGCCATTTGTCATCACGGACACGATCGCGTGATCTGGAGCACATTTTTAGCAGATATGGGAGGTAAATTTTTTAATTCGCTTCGGTTTTATAACTGTTTTTGCTTGTAGAGGAACATCGTTTCGTATTTCTGTTAAGATTTTATCGTTCTGTTTGCGATTGGCGTTTGATTGAATGTTTTTGAGGTTCGTATTGAAGGGGGGTTGAAGATTTGTTTAGCCAACTAGAAATGTGAAAACTTAATTAAGGTTGCTGTTTTATTTTTTGTTGCTCACCTTATGAGTTGTTTGTGTATCTTTTATTTATCATTTCGTGATCAACTATAATTATCGGTTATTTCAGAATGTATATGTGTGTATATGTTTTGAGGCTTAAAAAAATTAGATGGTTGAAATTGATGGTCATACAGTCTAATGCTGTTTGGGGTAGCTTACTAATATCTAAAGCATAGATCCATAAATGTGGTTCTGTGGTATATCATCTAGGTACATATAGGAATTTTTAATAAACTTGTGAAGGTTAAACCTGGTTGGCTCCATTTTATTAAGGGCTTTTGTGTTTTTGTTAAAAATACCAATGTATATGTAGTTGATTGCAACTCGTTTATAGAACTGCCAAAAAGACAATATAGAGGTCGTGAAAACAGGAACAAAAGGAACGAGAAGTAGCATATGTGGTAATTACCCTGTTATTAATGTCTTGAGGAACTTTTTACCCCTAGGTGTCTTTCTATTTAACTTAATAATATTATTGAAGGTTTATGGGATTTTGCCTGTCCTGGAGGTCAAAGGTGGGTGTGTGACCATGGTGGAGAGTCTTGACGAGTGTTAGGAGACTTTGGCGATTCTTTCTGTAGTGTTATTGCGTTTTTAATCCAAGCAACAATCTCATACTGGTGTGTTTAGTTCGATTTGTGGGACGATGTATGATGCACTCCCAGTACTTAAAGTTATGATGGCCTTACTGTTTCTGGAAACCGTTTGCGCAGAGTACGGGATGTGGATATGAAGCACGACTATGCTTTCGTTGTATGTATTGCTTTTCTTTACCTCTTACATCTTTGTATAACATTGTTGTGTGGATAATTAGTAAAGGTGCTATATATGAGTCAATTATGGTATCTTTGTGGTTTCTTCTTTTGGACAACAATTGGCAGGAATTTAGTGATCCACGAGATGCTGAAGATGCAAGATATAGCCTTAACGGTCGTGACATTGATGGCAGTCGTCTTATAGTGGAGTTGGCTAAAGGGGTATGTTTCCTAGTGCATGAGTTTTTCTATCTTGGTGCAATGATAAAGTAGGTTGTTTTCATAGTTTTACTGCGGTTTTACTGTACAAGCATTGTTCTTCCGTTTATGTGCAACCGTAGTTGGTTAAGTTTGTGATTAGTATTTTCTAAAAGTAATCACTTTTCAGTTTGGAAAAAGCAAGATTTTCACCAATATAAATGCTTTAAGTGTGATCCTCCATTTCGTAAATCTCATTGTGTGCTGTTTTTTTTTCTATTCTGATTGTCAGAGTTGGGATAATGCAGTGTTTTCTTGAGTAGAAATATTTGTAAGTGTGATCTTTATTTTATTTTGTTGTTAGTTTTGTGGTGTAAGGTGTTTTCTTTCTGAGAATTAAGAGTACTACTGCGTAGGCCTGGGTCAGGAATTGTAAGAGTACTTCTTGTTGCAAATTTAGGTGTCGTTTGGATTGTGGGATATCAACCCAATTATGGGTTTGAAAATGCTAATACATCTTTTTTCTTAATTATAATCTCTTTTCCCTTTCTAGTAACCAGGTTGAAATCCCTTGATCCCTACTGCACCTATATCTTTTTGTTTCTGGATATAGTTGTAGCAGTTTTATACTTTTTATTTTTGTCCCGTGAACTCGAGATACCTAAGTTGTCAGGTTAGATTCTGGCCTCGTTCTATTGTCAATGTCAAGCAGTCAATCTGATATATAGCTTATGGATGGATTTGAACAGGTGCCACGTGGGCCAGGTGGTAACAGAGAATATATGGGCAGAGGTCCTCCTCCTGGATCTGGACGCTGCTTCAATTGTGGCCTTGATGGTCACTGGGCTAGGGATTGCAAATCAGGTGACTGGAAGAACAAATGCTACCGTTGTGGTGAGAGAGGTCACATAGAAAGGAACTGCACTAACAGTCCCAAGAAGCTAAGGTACTTCTATTGTCGAGGTTTTAGTAGTGAACTTACTAATCTATCATGTCCTCGGTGCATATTCAGAAGTGCTGCATGTTGCTAATTTTTGATTTATTTGCAGTCGAAGTGCACGAGGTAGAAGTTACTCACGATCACCGGTGCGGTCAAGATCACCGGTGCGGTCAAGATCACGATCACCTCGCCGCGGAAGAAGCCGTAGTAGAAGTTTCAGCCGAAGTCGCAGCTACAGGTTAGTTTAAAAATAAAAAATAATTAAAACCTCTACTTGGCTCATTTGAATGTTTTGATTCCCCTGGATAATTTGTAGCTTTCTATATCATATCTTATAGATCCAAGTCTTTTCTTTTTTAAATTATGGAAAAGATTTTTTCCCAGTTATTAGTTAATATTATTATATTTGGGCTTACGGTCAATTTGATAACTCAGTCTTGTATATATTGACAGCCGATCAAGGTCTCCCCAAAAGAGGGAAAGAAGGACGGACCGTGTGAAGGAATCAAGGAGTCCTCGCTATAGCAGTAGGAGCCCTGATCTCAAGAATTCTCCACCTCCCAAGTCCAGGAAGCGCAGCCCAACACCAGAAGATGCCAGCCCATATGAGAGAGGTAGTCTTTCCCCGGTGATGGACAAAATAGCAACTGAGCAAGATGGGTCAGACTATGGTGAAAGTCCTAGAGCTAGGACCCCTAGGAGCGTGAGTCCTGTGAGCCCCATCAGAGGGAGCCCTGTTGGCGGCAGGGATGAGAGCCCATTGGAAGCTAATGTAGGAGCTAATGGGCTGAGTCGCAGTCCTAGTCCTAGAGAAGACCGAAGTCCAATAGATGATATGGATGATGAAAAACCCCGATCATTTAGAGGCAGCGAGTCACCTTAAATTGCCTTTGCATTTCCGTTTGTTGGCACATTTTAATCATTTCGTATTTGTTTCGAGTATTTAAGAACGTTTTGCTATGAGATTGTTAAATGGTGATTGTTGAACTTATACTGTGGAAGACTGGCTATGCTGAATATTATCCGTCTTGTTATCTTGTTGCTGATTTAGAAGAAACTAGCTTCAATACCCGTTCAATACCCGTGCAAGGCACGAGATTGCTCTAATTTACGATATGAATTTTTTTTCTTCATTGTGCGTTATGTTAATGCCCGATGTTTCTATGATGTTTCTATTGTGACGATAAAAATCATTTTAGATAGAGTAAACTTAAAAGTGGTGCCCAGATTTTTCGCTCATTTTAAAAAAAGTGGTCAGATTTTCAGTTTTGCAAAATGGTGGCCAGATTTACCTTTTTCCTTTTAAAAAGGTGGTCGCAGGTGATTTTCAATTTTTTGACAGGGGTAAAATGGGAAAAAAATGCTAGAAATTCCAAAAATTGTCCACAAAATTCCCAAATTAATATGTATCACCTTATGATTGGTTATATTCGTAATAATAATAATAATGCCCCCATGTATGCATATCAATTCACCAAAAAATCCACAAATATGAGTTGTCAAGATTTAATTATTCAATTTATGTGCATGCATGGGGGACATTATTATTATTATTACAAATATAACCAATCATATGGTGACATATATTAATTTTGGGATTTTTTGGATAATTTTCGTGATTTTTAGCATTTTTTTAGTAAAATAACATATTTTACCATTTTATCCCTGCTAAATAAGCTGAAAATCGTCTCCAGCCACTGTTTTGAAAGGAAAAAGACAAGTCTGACCACTATTTTACAAAATTGAAAGTTCAGCCATTTTTTTGAAAATGAGTGTAAAATCTGGCCACTTTTTTGCAATTAACTCTTTTAGATATGCATATTTTTTTTTTTGAAATATGTATCTAAAGAGACCGATATTTTGTGTCTCTATTTTTTTATTGTTGTTTTTAGAGTGTTGATGCCTTTCTTGCGATTAGAGTTAGAAAAATAATTGACGAATGTACTTTCAACGTTTTTCATAAGTTTATTTGGATGATCATCTCTTAATCTATATTAAACTGTTATATTTGCATACAATTATATATTATGGGATGATATGAATGTGACTTTTGATTTAATACTACTACTAAGTATTATTGAAGCTTCAATAATTCGTTTATGGATTTATAAAATATGAATTCATAAAAATAAGGTTATTGTTATAGATGTTAAAGGTTCAGTTCTCACTTATGTGACACAATTTTAATATATTGTAGATCTTAATTTCAGATGACGCTATGGTAAATCATAACAAATTGAGAAACATAATAGTAAAATTTGATAGATTAAAATGTGACATATTGCCCTATCATAATTTTTCATTTCATATCCACTAGTTATCTAGAGCCTCATATACTTTAATTACTACATGTCCGATTAATTATCTAGGATACATGCCTAGAATTTGATATAAAAAGTTTGACCATACACGAGTTATAAACGTGTTAGGTCATAATTAATATGCGTCGATCTAGTAGCCAACCCTCCCAAATTGCAATTCAAATCACATGTATCGATTAAGTATTCGAATCTTCCAAAATATTCGGGAGAAAGCGATGTGCCGGTCAGTTAGGACGGTAGTTTGAAAATATTGTAAAAAAACATATTTTCAAAAAAGACAAGCAATAACAAAAAATAAGATCGTTCAAAATTTAAATGAGTACTAAGATTTTATTATCACATTTCTAATCCTAATCCGAATATTATAATTGTATAATTATACAATATCTTTAATATTTTTTACATTTCTATTGGTGCTTTTATAAACAATTAGAATAATGGTGATTTGTTTCCGCAAAATACCCTTCAAATATTTTATTTAAGATCCAATCACTTTTTTCAAATTTCGCATGAAATAAAATAATACAAATTTTATTAAAATGAAGTAGACATAGAGATTTTTGTATATATACAAATAATAATATGTAAAATTATAAAACAAATACTGATAAAAAAATACATGATTGATAGGTAAATAAGGTAAATAATATAGGACAAAATATAGGACACTCTCACACTTGTGAATGTATCTAATGAATCATAAAATTTAATCAAATATACATGTAGCTGAATGGTCATAACGGTGAATTTGAATTCATGATTAGTAGATTCATTATGTCAAAGTTTCGATCGTCATCTATATCGTAATATTTTTTTTACTTGACTTGACATTTAGGGGCATTTTTGTAAAATTAAATAAATTAAAATGTGACATGTTGTGGTATGCATTTAAATATTTAGATTATTACGTGTTCATTAACCATTTTTTAGAAAACATGTATTCAAATTTAATAAATTTATTATAATTATCTATGTATTGCAAATAATAATTATTAATATTATTTTATTAAATCGAATAATTTCAAAATATCTAAGTTCACTAAATACCATATATCACTCATTTATACTAAACTATAACATAATAAAATATAAATATGTAAATGTAAAACGAAGAAAAATGATTAAAATATCTTAGAAATCAAAATACCAAAGATTTTTCATTCATCACCCAACATAAATAGCATATTTTATGACTTATAACAAATACGATGTGTTAGCCTAGTGGTAAGGTGATGTTCAAATGAACCTAAAGACCTAGGTTCGATTCTCATGAGCAACAATTTTTTGAAAAAAAATTTAATTCAAGTGGATTAAAATGTGACATGTTGTGGTATTATCTATACTATACTATTATAAGCAAAATAAGGTATATTTGGTTTGGTACTCTTTTTTTGGTCACTCTTTTTTGGTACTCTTTTTTTGGTCACTCTTTGGTTTGGTTAAATCTCTATTATTAATAAAATTCAAAAAAAAAAACACACATAACCTAAATAATATGTATTAATATTAATATGCACCACATACACAAATATAATAATTCAAAATACAACTATAATAAATCAAAATATAAGCAAAACAGGGTATATTTGGTTTGGTACTCTTTTTTTTTGTCACTCTTTTTTTATACTCTTTTTTTTGTCACTCTTTGGTTTGATTAAATCTCTATTATTAATAAAATTCAAAAAAAAAAATACACATAGCCTAAATAATATGTATTAATATGCACCGCATACACAAATATAATAATTTAAAATACAACTATAATAATTCAAAATAAATAATTTTAATAATATTTATATACATGGGATTATAAACTTATAAATTATTTTATTAATAAAAATATATATACAACTTAAAACTTTAATAATAAAATATAATTAAAAAATTTACAAGCAACCGTGCATCGCTAGGCTAGTATATATAATAGATAGATTTAACTTGTTGGATGTTTTCATTTCCGTTATATGAATGATAGTTTATACTGTTAATAATCTAAGTAATTATAGTAGTTTTAAGTGAAAAGTTTAGATTATCCATGTTACTTACAAATTTAGGCGAAAATAGGAAGAAAGTAACTTCTCTGTTGTAAAATTCATCTTCTTAAAGTCAGTTCTCTAGTACATTAGAGAGATTTGAATCCTTAGATATAATTAGAGCGTGTTTGGCTTAACTTAAAAAATGTTACTTATCACTTAAAGTGCTACTTACTCACTTTAAGTGAAAAGTGATAATTTTTACTTAGAGCATGTTTGGCTTAACTTAAAAAATGTTACTTATCACTTAAAGTGCTACTTACTCACTTTAAGTGAAAAGTGATAATTTTTACTTAAAGTTAGGTGTATCTGTTTGGCTAATTCCACTTAAAGTAAATTTATTTTTAAAAAATTAATTAAAAAAAAAGAAATTTATATTTTTTGAAAGTATAAAATACAAATATATGCAAAGAATACAATACAAGTTAAAAGGTGACTCAAATACATAAAAATTGATATACGAAAAAAAATAAGTGGAAAAAAAGTACCTCCAAGCTACTTTTTTTTTTTTAGCCTACTTTCCACTTTAAGTGGCTCCACTTTAAGGGGAGCCAAACACGATGGTACCAGCTTTAAGTGAAAAAAAAAAAAAGGGGGGGGGGGCCAAACACCCTCGTAGTGTATTTTCATTTTTTCGTGTACTTTATTGTAAAACTCGTATTTGATTTGTTTTGAATTCGTGAATTTAATTTCAAACACATATTTGATTTGAAATGTAATTTTCTGATCGTATTCGTGTATATTAAATAAAAATATTAATTTAATTCAAATTAAAATATATGTATGTCATATATTTTTATGTAATTTTTTTATGAAATATATATTAACTATGTATACATACAGTTCTACAAAAAATTGCAAATATGTATTTTCTATATATAAATACATACTTTTAAGATAAAAATATAATTTTTTTTTGAAAGTAAAAAATATAATAATTTTATTGATAAATATATTTATTTCGTATACATTCGTGTAATGTTGTGTAGCCAAAATAAAAACTTATATCCGATATTTATATTTTCGTATTTGTATATTTTCATGTTTTATGTACTAAAACATAAAATCTAAATACTAAATATCCGATTTTTTGTTTTTGCTAATTAAACTTTCTTTAGCTCATCCAAGTTCACCATCCGGCTCAAATTAGTAGCTAATAGATATTACAAATTGTTGACGGAGGAATTTTGTAACAACAAAGTTTGAGGTCTGTCGCCGGAATCAAGATCTACGACGGTGGTTCTTCGCCGGATAAGTCACCGGAGTGTGGTGGCTGTGATGAATTGGGGGCTGAGATTGAGAGGGTTCTTGGTGGTGGCTCGTAGCTCTTCGCTTCCATCCCCCCCAATTTGCCTACGTACCTCTATATTTATAGAGGATCAAGCCCACATAATTCTTGGAGAGCAAGAAACCCAATTGGGCTTAGATTGTCGGTCTAGCTTCCGGAATGTTCTACTATGAGGCCTAACCACAAAGGCCCAAGGCTCACCCAAGATCTCAAGACTTCACGGATAAGGAAACTTCCCCCGTCGAGGACTAGTCCTATCCGTTACCGATATTTCTTGATTTCAAGGATGCAGGTATAGCCATGGTTTACCCCAAGTGTAGAACGCATCCCTGTCCCCCGAATGAGAAGCACCCACCAGATAGCAGGACAGGTGATCCAGAGCTTTTGGGTGCAAAGTGCAGGATTACTCTGAAGTTCCCCAATGAGAGCGCGCCCATTGGCTACAGGAACAGAGCTCCCAAAACACACACCAGAAAGTTCCCATCTTTCCACCTTAGGGCACGCCCTTTGTGTCTAAGATGGGTCCTTATATCCAGGCATACCCCTGGAGGCCTTCTGCGACGGACATCCCCCTCCTGAGATACGACAGGAGGGAATTCTTCAATCAACCTGTAAAAATCGGCTAACATGGAACATTTGACAAATTCCTTCAATCATAGAGGACGCGTCCTTAGAAGAGGACTAGTCCTTAGAGAGGGCTAGTCTTGAGAGAGGGCTAGTCCTGAGAGAGGGCTAGTCCCGAGTTTCTTCAACAATCTATTGTAAAACCAACAAACATCCTTTTTAATTGCTTCCAAATCACCTAGGGCGCGCCCTCCATATGCGGAAGATGAGGGCGCGTCCTCCTTCAACAAATTCTCACTAAAACCCTAATTTATCTAAGAAATCCCCAAATTGAACCCGCTATTGACCCGAATCCATCTTGAAAATACCCGAACCGAATTTTGGCTATAACAACTACCCCCCCAATTCCATGTAAAATCAGAGATGAAGCATGGAATTTTCAATCTTCAACGACACCAAAATTTCTTTGTAGCTTTTTCTTCTCTAGGGTGTGCCTTTGCGTTTCTTTTCTTCTATTGTACCACACGGAGGGCGCGTTCTTTTATTCCTTGGTTATACATCTTTGACAATTCTAATGTTTAATGAGGGATGACACCAATGCACCATGCCTCTAAGCTTACATGAGCTAACTCGGCGTAAGAAACAAGAAGAACTATGCACAGGTGTATTCCTCTCACAGGGCAATCCTAAAGCAAAATATATATTCATAGAGGGCGTGCCTTATGATATTAAGACGTTCAAACCCCTTCAGCTGTCATCCACATACACTTCCATGGTCTTTCAAGTTCTCTCTACATTAATCAAGCCAAAGGGCATTCCAATGTAGTAGTATAATTCTCTATCTGTGAAGATGAAAGAATTGTGCTCCTGATCAGGTGCATACATAGAAATCTGATTATAACCCGAATAAGCGTTCATGAAACTCAAGAACATGCCCTGCTGTTGCATCTTCCAACTGACCAATCCGAGGAAGAGGAAAACTATCCTTTCGGCAAGCCTTTGTTCATATTAGTGAAATCTACACAAGTCCTCCATTTCTCATTAGGCTTCATAACGAGAACCGGGTTAGATATCCACTCCGGGTAGTAAAACTCTTTAATTAAGCCAACGTTTAACAATCTATCAACTTCTTCCTTCAATGCGATAGCTCTTTCCCCAATTACCGGACGTCGCTTCTGCCTAATACCCTTCTTGTCAGGATTTATATTCAAGTGATGACACATGACCCTTGGGTCGATGTCCACCATACTAGCATGACACCAAGCAAAAACATCTCAATTTGTCAAAAGAAAGCTTGTGAGCATATCTCTTTACTTAGAATTCAACTAAGAACCGATCTTCAAAATTTTACTTGAATCCCTAGCATCCACCAAAATTGAGATTGGATCTTCTGTTGGATCTGTCTTTTTCACCGGTTAAGGTTTCTTGGATCAATATCAAAATCAAGACTTCGAAGGTCTTCAATCCTGGCTCCATCCTTGGAGGGCACATCCTCTTTGAGAGGGAAGTCTTCCTCGACAAGGGCATTCACCAAGCCTTCCAGTAACATTCTTCTTCCCTTGATCTTTTCACCTTTAATGCTGAGGGCGCGCCCTCTGGGTGGACGCCTCCTCATCCTATGGTTTTTGAACAAAATAATGAGCCTGAATTCCTCCCTTGATGTTGTTCATGATTCCTCCAGAACTTCTTTCAATGAGGGCGTGCCCTCAATCCCTTTATTCTCCTGAAACCTTGAATTGCCTTGTGGTAGCACTCCCTGGAATCATGTTGCAATTCCCGAACAGTGCCCACACCATATGGTGTAGGAAATTTCATAGTAAGATGAAAAATGGAAGTCACTACCTTCATTTCCCTCAACAAGGGGCGCCCTATTGGGGCATTGTGAGCTGACTCCTGATCCAAAATCATGAATTCCATTATCTGAGTTACTGAGAGAGAACCTTCTCCAAGAGTTACTGGTAACCTGATTGCATCGATCACTTCACAGCTTCTCCTGAAAAACCATAAATCCGTGCGTTGTCTGGAAATCCAGACTTCTTGTAAGTGTTGTAATACAGAATATTCACTGAACACGTTCTTAAAGCCAATCCATAACTAAGGGATTATTATGAGGGTGGTGCACCCATCTAACTTTATCTTCAGTGAAAGTGATACCCGCAAACTTCTCTTTTAAAAAACTTAGGTGGTCTCAATTCCAAGCTATTCACATCAGTAAGAGGTCTATGCCTTGCGTCTCTAGCATACCTCTTCAAAGCATTGTTATTATCACCCCCCCAAGTGTTGTCCTCAAAAGATAGTGTGAATACTCCCTTCTTTGATAAATTTCTTCTCTTCAATTTTGTCCTCATCACGGAGGGCGCGCCCTCCGTTCTTCTCAGGATTCTCCTTGTGCTTCTTGGCTTCTCTGACAATCCAATCGGTCAAGTATCCTTCCTTGATCAGATCTTCAATTTCATCCTTCAACTGACGACATTCATGAGTATTGTGACTTGTCGACTCATAGTACTGACAGTGCTTCTTCTTATCCTTGCTTTTCCAGGCAGATAGAGGAGCCGGCTTCTTAAAAAGCCCTTTATTCTTGTTTACCTTAAAGATGTGTTCAATCGAAGCCGCCAACAGAGTGTAATTATTTGTCCTTTGATCATAAGAATACGTATCCGGAGTTCCCCACTTTCTTCCAACACTAGTTGCATTCACTCCATTATCACCGATTCCGGTACGATATACATGACTTGTAATCTTCCCTTTAGCGTTCCCTGAGCTTCTGTCTTCCGATTTTCTGCCAAGGATTGCTCCACTATCTTAAAAGATTTAGCCTTATGCAAAAACATCAACCAACATAGCTGAATCCCTTTCTTGAAGACGCTTCCAGAAATCCTTCTCTACTTGCAAACTAGCTATCAAGAAACTCTTAAGTGTCTCATCGGTTGTTCCTCTAACCAAGGCGGATTCTACATTAATCTTTTGAAGTAAGATTGAAGACTTTCTCCTTCTTTTTGTCTGATGTTGGCCAGAGTTGTAACAGGAGGAGCATACTTCACTACTGCTTGGTACTTGGCTAAGAACTAAGTCCTCATCATCTCCCAATAGGTAATCACTCCATATCCAAGCTTTTGAAACCATTGCTAATCATTCTCACTAAAAGTTGTTGCCAGCAGACGACATCTAACCAAGTCAGTTACTTGGTAAACATTCATCTCAATGTCAAAACATCCTAAGAATTCCACAGGGTCTCTGTTGAAAATGGAGATGGAGTTTGTGCCGTAGCAGGTATCATTCCTTCATCCAAGTGAGAAAGAAGCCTCTTCAAGTCATCGACATTAAAAATCCTCACTCCTGGAATATTTTGAACTTTTGGTGGCACAATTGTTTGAGTACCCCCCCAAGGGTTGAGGTTGAGCTGTCGTCTGAGCATTTCCTGGAACTCCGGCATGAAGTTGTGTGAGAATTACCTCTTGAGTCTGAGTTTGTTCCTTTTGACCTTGAGCTTGTGGAATTTCTTCAATCTGTGGATTCCCCTGAGAACCTCCTTGATGCTTTCCTTTAGTGGGAGGGCGCGTCCTCAATCTCACTTCACTACAAGTACTTGAAGGAATTTGAGTGATATGGAGAGATCTATCTCCTGAGGGCGCGCCCTCTTTGTTCTGAAGTCGCCTCCCTCCTTGATACTTCTCCATCTTCCAATCTCCATGGTCTCGGCTACTTCCTCTTCCAGCATCACCTTGAGGAGGGGCTTGTTAATATCCAAAGGGCCTCAACCTGTGATAAGGGGGCGCGCGCTGTGGATCACCATCTCGAGGAAGGGCTCATTCATGTCCAAGGGGCCTCGGCCTGATGATCAGGGGGCGCGCGCTATGGATCACGGGGCCTCTATTCCAAGTTCCTATCTTTCTCTTGATGCTCAGGGAGTACCAACCTTAGATCGTCATCATTGAGCTTTATCCCCAGACGTTCCTTCAAGCTAGCAAAATGCTTCTTCTCCCTGGCTATCCTCTCTTCATCCCGCCGGATTTCACCAGTGGGCGCCCAGAGCGATGAGAATAAGGGTACGTCCTCTCTTTAACATCTGACAACCTTTTCGAGAACTTTCCTCAACTTGGAGGGCTTTCTCTGTTCGGTGATGATTTCGTGGGATACTCCAAAATTTTCTCCTACTTTTTCTTGTTAAACATAAGCTTCACGGTGGGCTTGGTTACCCCCCAAGCTGAGGGCGCGCCCTCTAAGAAGTGGTTGATGACTTCAGAGTTTAGGAAGCTGCAACCATCAAACCTAAGAGAACTGCACTGGGGCTTCAAAAGGATGTGGAGATGGAAGGCGCGTCCTCAAAAGAGGGAAGGCTTGCATACTTACAAGAAAACGTTCCGCATCGCATCTTCTACCCGAGGGCGCGTCCTCCATTGTACGAGAATTATTCAAACTCATCCTTCAGGACGCGCCCTACAGGCATAATCTTGCATTCTCGAAAAAGTTGAAAATTTCACAGAACTAAGACTAGGGAAAGTGTACATAAAGTGTACATGGACTACCCCCCTAGACTAGGAGGTAATTAATTTAGCTTGTAGTCTACTATTCAGGCATGCTCTAATTCAATCAACTTCTGGTAGAAAGAGTGCATTCTCCGATCACGGGCTACTTCAAATCTCATCCCATGAAGGTGCATCTCAAAATGAGGCATCCTATGAATAACATCTCTCGAAGAGGCATCCAATAAAGGGCATCTCACAAAGAGGCATCTCACAAGGAGGCCCTATGAAAGGCATCTCACGAAGAGGCATCCCTGTGCGGGTATTCCGCTGTTCACACAAATTGTCCTGAAATACATCAGTACTACCCCCCAGCATCAGAACATCATTCCTTAGAGAAGCGTCTCTTAAAGAGGCATCCCAAGAGGGGAATTGTAAGAGAGAGTCGTTGGAGTTACTGAGGACGCGCCCTGTTGCTTAGGGCGTGCCCTATGTGGACGAGGGCAATGACAAAGTCTCTTCTAGTCCGGATGAATGTCATTCTTGTGTAGAGGGGCTCACTCATGACCTTGGGGCCTCAACCTGCCTATCAGGGGGCACACTCTAAGATTCATGAGACCGCACATCAATGCAATTTTCTTCAAGCAAAAGATATGTCATGGATCATTGCGATCATACTTGCAGACGAAGCCACAACATGTGGTTGATAAGTTAGGGCGCGCCCTGATGCCTATCATTCAGGTCATTGTAGATACGAGGGCACGTCCTCTGTAGCAAAGTATTGTTTCTTCATAGAGGGACTCACTCACGATCTTGGGGCCTCAACCCGATGATCAGGGGGCACACACTATGGTTCGTGGGGCCACAACTCAACAGCTTCTTTCCTTCTGGAGTCCAAGCAATAAATTATCCTTGTAGATATTGGAGTCCGCTTGAGAATTTGCATCTTTCTTTGAGGGCGCGCCCTAACCAGAAAGGTCCTATGATAGGAAAGTTTCTTGAGGGTGCGTCCTATATTGGAGGATTTTCCTGAAGTCGTGCATTTCCTTGAAGTGGAGTCCTGATGTAGAGCATCGCCCTGGGGTTGAGAATTCTCACCCTATCTTCCAACAGTTGCACTATGAGAAATCAAAGGAACAATTGTAGGACCTCTCTCTCTAGAGGGCGCGTCCTTAGCAACATGTCGAGGACTATTCCTCACTTGGTGATTAGGCCAAACAATGTCATTCCTACATCCTTAGCTTCATTATCTTCCAAAGAAATCTCAAGGATGGGTTCACCTATGTCCAAGGGGCCTCGACCTGTAATCAGGGGGCACGCGCTGTGGATCATCATCCCGAGGAAGGGCTCGCTCATGTCCAAGGGGCCACGACCTATAATCAGGGGGCACGCGCTGTGGATCACGGGGCCTCGATTCCATGTGTTCCCCTTTCTTCTGGCCATGAAAACCCCTGCAGGCCTTCTCACCAGGCAAACCCCTGTAACTTTATACATGCAATAAATATATAGAGCAAAATAATATAGAGGTTGTATATTACCTGGAGGCGCGCCCAGTCAGGGG
Source organism: Kitagawia praeruptora (assembly GCA_037693485.1). Classification (NCBI taxonomy): domain Eukaryota; kingdom Viridiplantae; phylum Streptophyta; class Magnoliopsida; order Apiales; family Apiaceae; genus Kitagawia; species Kitagawia praeruptora. The sequence continues at coordinate 159,321,440 of CM075344.1, read as the reverse complement.
AAGACGCGCTTCTTAATAGTCTTCTAAGGCATGCTCTGCTTGAATTAACAAAACTCACCATTTGCAGCTTTCTCCTTCCAGCAAGATTCACCTCATCTCGTCGGATTTCACTGAGGGCGCGTCCTGACCCATGTTACTTGAGGGCGCCCTCAAAGGGAGATGCCTCTTGGGAATATCTAACATTCTGAAGGAGCATCCTCACAAATTGGAATTTTACACTCGACATATTCTTGAGATCTTTTCTGAAGTAGATGTCCCACCTGCAACTGTTCGTCTAACGGAAAGTCTTAGATGTTACCTGGAGGAGGCATCCTTAGAGAGGGCTAGTCCTGAGAGAGGGCTAGTCCTCAGGACTAGTCCTTTGCTTGAGGGCGCATCCTGATGGTGAGGGCGCATCCTATGATAAGGACGAGATCCCGATAATTGTGCCTCTTCCCTGGAACATCCTTCTTCGAATCATGTTTTGAATCTCCTCACCGGAAACCTAGTTCAACGTGGCTGGTCGAAAATCGCCGCCATCGAACATACCCAGAACCATCTTTTTATAGCAACAGTCCAAAAATCATCATTAACACCATCCTTCAAATCCGGGCGGTGTTTGATGAATCCTTCTTCAGATCTTGTTCGAACCCCTTGCTAGAGATCGCCATGCTTGGATCTTCCTCGTAACTGCCGGCATGCACCCTCATCGAGGGCTTTCCCTTAGATCTCGCATGATGTTTCATAAGAACCTTCATCGTGATGAGAAATCCATCCTCCTTGGATTATGATCTTGATCAGCACCCCTCCTTCTAGCGCCAATTTGTTGACGGAAGAATTTGGTAACAACAAAGTTTGAGATCTGTCGCCGGAATCAAGATCTACGACGGTGGTTCTTCGCCGGATAAGTCACCGGAGTGTGGTGGCTGTGATGAATTGGGGGCTGAGATTGAGAGGGTTCTTGGTGGTGGCTCGTAGCTCTTCGCTTCCATCCCCCCCAATTTGCCTACGTACCTCTATATTTATAGAGGATCAAGCCCACATAATTCTTGGAGAGCAAGAAACCCAATTGGGCTTAGATTGTCGGTCTAGCTTCCGGAATGTTCTACTATGAGGCCTAACCACAAAGGCCCAAGGCTCACCCAAGATCTCAAGACTTCACGGATAAGGAAACTTCCCCCGTCGAGGACTAGTCCTATCCGTTACCGCTATTTCTTGATTTCAAGGATGCAGGTATAGCCATGGTTTACCCCAAGTGTAGAACGCATCCCTGTCCCCCGAATGAGAAGCACCCACCAGATAGCAGGACAGGTGATCCAGAGCTTTTGGGTGCAAAGTACAGGATTACTCTGAAGTTCCCCAATGAGAGCGCGCCCATTGGCTACAGGAACAGAGCTCCCAAAGCACACACCAGAAAGTTCCCATCTTTCCACCTTAGGGCACGCCCTTTGTGTCTAAGATGGGTCCTTATATCCAGGCATACCCCTGGAGGCCTTCTGCGACGGACATCCCCCTCCTGAGATACGACAGGAGGGAATTCTTCAATCAACCTGTAAAAATCGGCTAACATGGAACATTTGACAAATTCCTTCAATCATAGAGGACGCGTCCTTAGAAGAGGACTAGTCCTTAGAGAGGGCTAGTCTTGAGAGAGGGCTAGTCCTGAGAGAGGGCTAGTCCTGAGTTTCTTCAACAATCTATTATAAAACCAACAAACATCCTTTTTAATTGCTTCCAAATCACCTAGGGCGCGCCCTCCATATGCGAAAGATGAGGGCGCGTCCTCCTTTAACAAATTCTCACTAAAACCCTAATTTATCTAAGAAATCCCCAAATTGAACCCGCTGTTGACCCGAATCCATCTTGAAAATACCCGAACCGAATTTTGGCTTTAACACAAATAATGGCTTGTAGGAAGCGTATTGGCAATGGGGAAGAATCTTTTGTTTGGAAAGTACCGTGGTTACCATGCAAGAACAACGGATATATGTCAACGAACATGCCGTATCAACTGGAAGAGACAAGAGTGGTAAACTTCATGGATGAGAGTAAGACCAGATGGGATGAGGATGTGCTGAACGATGTCTGTAATGAGAGGGATAGGGAGCTAATAAAACGTATCCCAATACCAGTGAACGGACAGGTTGATTCATGGTTTTGGTTACTAGAAGACAAGGGCTGCTTTACTGTGAAAAGTTGCTACAGGAAGCTGCAGGGTGAACAGACATGGACGGATGCTGAATTTTGGAAAAAATTGTGGTCATTAGAGTTGCCAGGGAAGGTAATAAATCTTGTGTGGCGAGTTTGCAGAGTTTGTTTACCCACTATGGTAAGCTTGGCATCAAGAAGAGTTCAAGTAGAGGTTAGATATCCGTGGTGCTTGGTTAGAAATGAGGATGACACGCATGTGTTGTTTGACTGCTCCTTTGCTAGAAGTGTCTGGGAAAAAGTAGGGATTATGGAGATCAACCAGATTAGGCCTGAAGAAAAGGCAAGGGAGGTTATGCATCAGCTGTTTCAACAATGCAGCAGAGAAAAGGTGGCGTTGATTGTGACAGTGTGCTGGAGTTTGTGGAGTAGACGAAACAGATGGGTATGGGATAAGGTTAGTATAACTGAGTTTGGGGTACAATCTATAGCAATGAGTTTGCTGCAAGAGTGGAGGAAAGCTCAGTCGGAAAGAGTGCGAAATGTGCCTGCAAGAAACCAGTGTTCAAGACGATGGAATCGCCCACCTCAAGGTTGGGTGAAGATTAATACTGATGCATCGATCTTCCGGGAATTAGGATGTATAGGGCTGGGAAGTGTGATTCGAGATGCAGGTGGAGGATTCATTCGAGCAAGAATCCATAAGGTGACAGCGAATATGCACCCAAGAGAAGCTGAAGTAATTAGTCTAAAAGAAGCGCTTTCATGGGTAAAGGACCTCGGATATAAACGATGCATTTTTGAGACGGATGCTAAAGTTTTGGTAGAGGCGTGCAACGTGCAAAGAAGTAAAAGGAAAGGCTTATTTTCATACTATTGTGGAAAATTGTATTGACCTTCTTAAGCACTTTGAGGAAGTGTAAGTAGTTTTTGTTCATAAGTATGCGAATGAAGTGGCTCACAGGCTAGCCCGGGCTGCTCATTCTGTGTCTGACTTACAGGAGTGGAGTGATATTGCTCCGGATTTTGTCCATGATGTATTGGTGATTGATTCAATTTAATGAGAAGCAAGTACTTTTTATTCAAAAAAAATAATGGCTTAAAAAAAAGATATTACAAATAATTGAAAGTATGACTTGTATAATCATCCATCAACCCTTAATTTACTTAAACAAAATTAACTAAAAATATAAATATCATAAAATATAAATTTTGGTATCTAATTTCATATATTAAACAGATACAACATTTAGGCCTTGCTCCCGAGTATTTTTAAGGAAGGAAAGCAAGTGAAAAGGAAGTAAAGTAACATAATTTACCTCTGTGTTTGTGCTCCCGAGTTTTTTTTAGGAGCGAAAGCGAGTGAAAGGTAAAGCAAGTTTTGTAAACTTTCATCCCAAAATTGGGATGAAAGTGAAAGCAAGTGAAAGTATTAAGTGCTTGGTTTTCTCTCCGTTTTGTGGGAGTTTGTTTTTCTCTCTGGCTTGTGGAAGCGTGGATTTGGATTTAGTGATTCAAGCTATTTTGGTTCTGCACTCATGGTCGATAAGCTCAAACGGGTGTTGGGGATTCAAATGTATATATCTCCGTCAAAATTTCGCTTTTGGTCTCCTTTGGATGTCCGGCGATATAATTATGTTTGTTCTACTCGATATGATTTGTAGATGACCTATGACTTTGATTTATTGAATTTAATACACTTGTTATTAAAAAAAACATTTGATATTACATATATACCCTTATCATTTAAATGAAACATTTTATATCTAAGGATAGAATTGTAATTTGACAATCATTTACATGCTTTCCTTCGGGAGCACGTGAATAAAAGAAGCTTCACTCATTTTTTATTTACGTTCCATCTAACTCGGGAGCAAGTTGATGAAATATATTTCACTTGCATTACTTTACTTTCACTTACATTACATTGCTTTCCCTCACTAAAAAAACTCGGAAGCAAAGGCGTTAGGCATTTTAAGCAAATGATATAATCCTTTCTTTTATCTTTATTCCCCTGAAAGTGCTATGTTACTCTCCCACTTCCCGGCGGTATCTCCGCCTGGTTTCACACTACACTCGCCGGAAAATCACCACCAGCTAAAACTCAGAGCCAACTTAAAAACCCAGTTCAACAAAAAACAAACCAAGAAAAATAAACCCACCACTAAAAACAAAAGCACCAGCGTTGGCTTCAATAATGTAAAAAAAGAACCAGTGTGGCAATGTGTAAAGAGCTGTGGAGCATGTTGTAAACTCGATAAAGGTCCTTCCTTTCCTTCCCCTGATGAGATTTTTGATGACCCTTCTGATATTGAGGTTTGTTTTCGAGTTCTTGCATTTTCTTTTTTCGAATATTTATGTTCGTGTTTGTAAATGGGTCAATTTTTGTCGTTTTAAAATTTACAAAAAATTTGAAAAATGAATGTGGTAAGTTAAGAGGAATAAAAATGAAAAATTTGTCGTTTCGGGTTGAGTAAAGTGGATCGTGTCAGATATTGTCATTCGTAATATTTGGAATCTTTAGGATAATGTTAATTGTATGTTATGATGTTGAGGGTTGTGGGGAGATTGATTGTTGATTGCATTTTAGTTGTTTAGGAGTATGATAGGTCCGGAAGGATGGTGTGTGCATTTTGAGAGGAATACAAGAACCTGCTCGATTTATGCTGGTGAGCTTTTATTTCTGGTTTCGTGTTTAGAATTTTGGTCTGTGATTGGTGAGTTGTTTGAGTTGTTTTTCTTTGTTGTTGTAGATCGTCCTTATTTCTGTCGAGTGGAGCCGGATATTTTTGAACAATTATATGGCTTTGAGAAGAAAAAGTTTAAGAAGGAAGCTTGCAGGTCCATACCAGTTCATTATTTGTTCTTAACTAATTTAAAGTTAACTTAATGGTGTATATATCAATTAGATTGAAGGGGGTTTCGTACAATTTGTTAATTGCTAATTGCTATACGACAATTATGACTGTGCATCTGTGTTTATATTATCCAGATTGAAGGGGGTTTTGTGAACTTAGTTAATTGATATGTCACCTGGATAGCATAACTGTGGGTTGCTAGGTTTTAATCTTGGCTATTATATATTGTCACTAGAGAGCATAGCTACTGAGAATGATTTATACATAGTTGCATTTGCTTGCAGTTCCTGTATAGATACAATCAAAGCTATTTATGGTTCTCAATCTAAAGAGTTGGACAACTTTAATCATGCTATAAGGGGCAAACGTGCTGCATAAATTAACCAGGCTTGGTCAAGTCTGATGTCAATTACAAAGGTTATCCTTTTATTCCCATGTGTTTTCGTCTTGATTTGTTAACAAGAACGAACTTAGAAATTATATTTTGTTGCAGGATATATATGTCTTGACAAATGTGCATCCTCGTGCTATCAGAATGCTAGGGAAAACCAGGGCTGTAAGAAAGTATACACCATTAAGTTAAATGCACAAAACTATGTATTTTCATCTGTTAAGATTCTGGGAGCAGAATGTAAGGGCAGCTTTAGTACTCTACGCTGAATTTACTTGTGTGATGGTATTAAATGATTCAAAAGCTTTGGTTTATTATCTCAATGTTACATGTCTATATTTCTCATATTGGGGTAATAAACCGAGATTTCTTTTCTCTGGAACAAATTGATTCCTCCTCAAATGGCATTTCCTTCCAAAGAAAAGCAACTCAGAGATGGGATGTGTTTGCTATATTGTAAACAAGCCATGAAACCGAAGTTGTACTCTGTATGATCCCATTTTGCCAATGCAGATTCTGCTGAATAAACTTCGTCCTCCATATTTAGTTATAATTAACAGATCATTAGCACCATGAGGTATGATACTCAGATGACATGCTACATTGCTCCAGTTTCATTCAAAAGGTCTGGAAGAGAATTGCATCTGGTAATATCAACATGTGATGCTTCATTGCATTTTATACATCTTACGTAGAATCTCCCTCTCTCTTCGTATAAATGCTCGTGGTTATGACAATTCAAATTAAGACTGGTTCTTTCATGAGTACACTGCAGCTTAAGTTGGATTTTAAAAAATAACATGAATCAACTGACCATACTTGCCAGGGTTTGCTCGATTACCAATGGTTATGGGGATTGGATGGAATAATTATTACTCCGTACATATCAGGTTTGTAAGTTGGGATTACAAGGGGGCATTTGACTTATGGTGTTTCTACCCAGTAGATTGAAATCAGATGTTATTCCCATGTACTTACCATGTATTAGTGTTTTGTTAAAGCATTTAATTGCCTGGCACGGGACAATCAGTACTATTACCCGGGTAACTCATTCATACCCATTAACTATCCAAACACCCCAAGTTATTTCCTGTGCAGTATTAATGTTTCAGTAAACAAAGATTGTAGATTTATGGATAGTGAAGTGACTTTTCCGAATTGAGAAGAGTTTAGATATATAATGCAGTGTGCTAATGATCATGATTTTTGGCTTTCAACTGGTAATGAATTCCATTTGGATGGTCGGAATCTTGAGGTGCAGATCAGTAGAAGTGAACATGTAGCCGTGATTGTAAGAGCTGGAACTTTGTGAGAAAATCTGGCATGTTCTTCAACAAGCAAAGGTCAGGTTGAATCCCTGGTGCAGTAGCCTACAACTGTCTAGTCCTTTACCATTCCTGTGGGAGCTTGTCTTAAGTATCAACAGAACTATGCTTCAGTAACTTCAAGGTAAAAGATTAGTGTGTTACTGAAATGCCTAGTTTTTGGTGAAGTTTAATCTGTTTTTAGACCATAAGCAAAATTCAGCAGGATTTAACCCTTTAGAAAGGCTAAACAACTTCAGAAGGATTTAATATGTTTCATTTCTAATTTGTAGCGCACACATTCTTAATACATAAGTCCGAAACATATAGATAGCTCTGAATCTCACGTTTACTTGCTAGATTGCGCTACATAATGAGCAGAAACGAAAGAAAGCTTCCCTGGAAACCTTTTCATATTTATTTTTTTCAAATAAGAAGCTACATATATAAATGTACATGTATTGTTGTATTGTTGTATTGTTGTATTGTGAAGTCAATGATACTAACAAAATAAAATCAAACAGAACCACCAAGGGGCCCAATGCCTAATTCGTCTTCGATGTCATCACCCTCTTCGAACAGTTTAAGAAATCGTGCCTGATCTTTCTGTCTCTTCTTTTTCTGCCAATATTTGTACGCTGCAGCTAGTCCAAGAATCACAAGTATTAATGCTAAAATACTAATCAGTGTCACGATGGCCCAGTGCATTCCATGTCCTTCATTCTCTGGTCTGGGAGCTTGGTGTGGATCTAGAACATAGTAGAGACAAAGATTAATCACCAAGGGTTGGCCAACGAAAGTCTAAAACTAAATTCTCAGTATCACATATGATAATAGATACGAATGTTGCATAGATAGACACTTGCAAAGTTCATTTCTTTTACTAAATGCAAAACTGCTATCCAAAAGAAATGTCTCGATTTCCCTGTCAAATGGTCTAAGAGACTTATACAGTGTTGTGCAGGGTCTATGAATGGCAGGCCAAGAGATCAACCACAACTGAATAAAAGAACACTGTGAAAGCTGAGAAGAGGAAATCAAAGAACCAACAGTAGCCATCTTACAGTTTTGCATATGTATACACTATACATTCACCCACATGGAAAATTTGCTACACTCTGAAGCAGCCATTGAACATGATAAAGTCCAAGATGATGCTTTCAGATGAAAGCATTATTTACCAAGGATGGACTAAGAAGTACTTACCAGGTTTTTCTGGATGTGGCACACATTCTTCGCATATAAATGTGGCACTTACTTCCTTGTCAACCGAGTAAATATACTTGCTATCAGCTCTTGTAAACTCAGTAGGACAAAATTCCCACTCACCAAAGACGTCATTTGATTTAATGGTGTGCTTTGCGTAGAATCCACATCGCTTGCATTTTTTATTTGGAAATTCTGTCAGTGGCTGAAAATTTGACGCGCAATCAAAGTCAACACTAGTTCAGAAAGGTAGACATTTCTTACAACACCTAACGTTTAGTAACATACGAATGATCTGTGAAACATTAATACATAGAGATTGCTGCTTGGATGTAATATATTCTCAACCTGCCAGAATTTAGTTTTAGGATAAAGCATGTAAACACTAAACAGTGCATACAAAGTATTTGATTGTATCTCATGGGGAAAAAAATGTTGTAACATACTTAGTGAAATCAAAGCTAAATTCCTTGCCAAAATGGTTAACAGGCGTTCAACCTTTTGGGTGAAAAATAAAATTAGGCATCTAGATTGCAGTGATCTACACATTATACAGTTAAGGAGTGTAGTGATTTTTTTTTTTTTTTTAGTTTCAGCAAGTGATTTAACTGTAAGCCATAATATTGCGTATTATTAGAAGAAGTAATGAAAGTCACCATGATCTCTGTAATAGCAGGACGAAGGTAAACGGTTTACCATAAGGCAAATCATTAGATGTTGAAGTACATAATTTGAAGCTAATAAAGAGTGTATGATATAAGTTGCAACTACTTAGGAACAGAGCAATAGAATCGAGAATCAAGAACCAAACTGAGTTGTCTACTCTAATATTATTACAACGAAAAATAAAATTGTAACGAACCTGCCAAGATTCTTGACCCTTAAAAGCATATAAGACATGTGTTTTCTTCACATCAGGCAAAATGATCCTCTCCTCTCCTTTACAACTAAAGTAAACTGTCGGGTCTGCTCCTATAAACTCATGTGTGGTAAAAATTTCAACCGATTGAAGTGTAACAGTTGCCGTCGACGCTACCTCTGCCAATATAATTTAGCAGGAAGCAAGTCAAACACTGAGCATTAATACATGTTTACACTAATTCTCGACATCCACAACATAAATATCAAAAATAAAAAAAAAACCATGTCCACCATAGCCTAGCAAATTCCCTACTTTTCGCGATAAGAGGTTGAGGTTCGAGTCTCAGGTAAAATTTCACATAACAACGTTAAGGAATAGTTTAAACATTAGGGTGTATTTAACAGTTTATATTGATGTAAAAAGTAATGTATTTATGTAAAACTTGCATAAAATTGTGTAATTACAAGAATGGTAATCAAGAAATGTACAAACTAGCTAGAAAAATAAGAGAAAATTTACCGCGAAAGCAGGTGATGTAACAGAGAAATAACAAAAGTGAAACCCAAGAATTCAATCCACGCCGCATCGAAAATATGTATGTATGTATGTATATATCTGATTGTAGATCGATGGAGGTTGTGATCGCGTAGAGGGTTTGATCGGGTGAGATCAAAGCTTTCAAGTATGTAGCTCTTTGTTTATTTATTTTTTCCTGGTCCGACAAGGATGAAACGTGTAATAAACTAAACTTTAGTACGTAGTGGTAATTAAACAGACACTATCTTTAAAAAAGAATTGAACACACAGTTGAACAACTCTTCTTTAGCACTACTGATATCTATTCTTATACGAGCGCGATTGGATAGCCTAAGTGGATATCTCTATTCCATCATGCTCGTTGTATTATAAATGTCATTTAATGTAGTATGTGATTTTTATTTAACTAAAAAAAAGAAATTACATAGTAATTATGATATCACCTGCTAATTTTGTAAAAAATTTACTCTATTATTCAACAAAATGTGCAGGAGTACAAAAAATATAAATAGTATTCATCAAATATTTTAAATTTTATTTTATCCCTCTAAAACAAAACTCTTGACATACACATACTTGTTTAAACTCCACGTTACAACAAATTTGACCTCAAAATTTAACCCATTTTGATCGCCTGAAATTAAGGTGATCCAACAGGACCAACACAAGCTACGACCATAATTAAACTTCTAAACTCCTTTCAATTTACCCCCTCCCTCTTTTTAAATATACATAAATACCCCTATAATTTATTTATTTATTTTTAAGACCAAATACCATTATTAAATAATTATAACTGTCACTTACAAATAGAGAATTTATTATGATGTCAAAAAATTACAGCATTTTAATTAAAAAGAATACTATAAAAAAATTTTGGGGTATTAACATTTAACAGAGTAATCAATTTACATGAGTATCTGGTCTCAAAAATTTCGGGTGAGCGAAAATCGAACTCAAAAACTTACTTATTCAAAAAAAAAAAATAGTCAATAATTATTTATGGTATATTGGTATCAGGTACTTTACAATTATGGTGACTTAATTATAAACAAATCTTAAGTTAAAATCCTCTACCGCCAATATTTTCACAAATTTCTATGAATTAATTTCATTCCATGTAAAAGTGGTGTACAGAAATATTTACTAATTTTTTGTTGGTGCATTTTCAATTTAAGAAATTACAAGATGGTATTTAAAGCCAGAGCCAATGAGAAGTTCCATTACCTGATCTCATTAGGCTCCCGTTTCCCTCAAAGATCTCATTAGACTTTTCGGAAACGGGAGCTACCCATAGGAATCTAGCAGGAACCATTGCCACCAGGTAGGTCCATAACAATGGCGAAGATGCTAAGAGCTCTTATCATCTTTGCATTTCTTGATGCATTTTATGTTGATGCACATCTTCCAAATTTTAATAATCTGAGAGATATGTACGATTCAATGGCCAAGTCTAAGCCTAATGAATATCTAGAAGCTCACAATCAAATCAGGCAAGTATATGGTGTGCCACCCTTGAAATGGGATCGAAGACTAGCAAGAATCTCGCGAAAATATGGAAACAGTCAAGCTCATATTTGCCGTCTACACCATTCTCATGATGGCTACGGAGAAAACCTTGCTTGGGAACTATACGACGACGCTTCACCAACACAAATTGTGCAAAGATTTATTGATGAGCAAGCAAATTATGATATTGTAAATGGTGTCTGCAATTGCCCACCTTTGTCAAAAGATTGCATGTGTGGGCATTTCACTCAGATCATTTGGAGGACTACTGAGAAAGTAGGGTGTGCAGAGGTTACCTGCAAGGGTGACAGGGGAAGACTTGTTGTCTGTTCTTATGATCCACCAGGGAATGTTGTAGGAGAGCACCCGCTTCATCCCCTCCAGTATTGATATTACAGAAAAGTACTTTTCCTTGGGGAAGAATGACTGGAATTACACGGGAAGGTTTATATATATATGTGTTGATGGCTTGATGCATTCGTATTTATACGTGCATATGTAATTCAGCCATGGAAAAGTGTAACATGGCATCATTAGAACTTCTTGATGCTGCCAAGTCCAGACAATATATTAAATAATTTACATTTTTCAGGATGAGTGTATTGATCTCTGGCTAAGCGTGCATATGTGCACGTTCCCCAGATGTCTTGAATCTATTTCTTACTTTCAAATTTTACATTTTTGAGATCCTGCAATGTAGACAAGGACAATTTTGGCAGAATGAATGGATTCTTATTCAAAATTTACTATAGTCTTAAGATGCAAATAAATTGTCCCAATCAACAGATAGATAAGATGCATGACATATATTCTTTAATACCATGTTCATAGTGCATCCTTCATCGAAAAATCTCAGATTATATTGTAAGGGTTGGAAACAAGGATCAATTTGGCATTTTATCTCATATAGTTGGCAAGAGAATCTCTCTAAAGACTTTTTATCTAGTTTTATTGAGAACTTTGTTGCTCATGTACAATTCCCCCAAGGTTCCAAGACCAATTTTTTTTTTTTTTTTTTTGCGATAATCAGCCAGGCAGGCTCATACAAATAAGTAGACCGCAATGCTGCTAAAAGTTGACTCCAGAACAAAAATTGTCATACAACATTCTGCAGCTGAATCACTTCTAAAAGATCCATAGTAATGCCAGTCATTGGATCGGGAAGTGACATAAGACCTGTATTTTGGTATTATCCAGGACAAACGATGGCTAAGCGCCTAAAACCTATTACAGTTCATCGATTACATGAACCAGAACATATTTTTGTGCCCGTAGTATCATTGTGACTCTATTAACGGTCAATGCACTGCCAACCATCATCCCTGCAACAGGACTGAAGTATCTTTGATTGAAAGGGACTCCGAGGAGTACCATCTGCAAGAAAATTGAAATGTTCTTTTAGCTAATTATTAGCAATAACATTGTTACTGACTTCGCATAGATGAAAATTTCGTAAGTAAACCTTACAATGTAATACGACTAATAGTAGTAGTGCTGTTGCTGCCACTGTGTTTGTGAAGAATCAGTACAAAGTTAATGTTGAACGTGCTCTATTGGCTCAAATAGATAGTACTCTTATTGGTTGTATTTGGAACTAATAGTAGTGTGCCAGCTGGACTTAGTAATATTGATCATTTTTGTATTCTAGTTCGTTATTTTAGTGTGTGAAGTTTGTTAGACCTGCGTGTCTATAAGTACCTGTACGAGACTTTCATTTACTTAACTTTTCTGAATACAATTCCATTTCTTCCTGCACAAGATACATATAGTGTAGATACATCTTTGTTCATTGTAAAGCTATTATGGTATCAGCTGAGCCATCATGGCTTATTTACGATCTATATGTCTTCATTTCTGCAAAATCTTCTTCGTTGATTGCTGATCTCTCGTTCAATTAAGGAGTGTGTGTCGATTGAGATCGATTTCGAGTCCTAATTTCACAGGTTTTTTTTTTGCTTAATCTCGTGATAAATACGTGTTGTTCTAGCTTATTTGTAGCTCTTACGATCCAGAAATTCATATTTTCATATGAGATTCATCGATTGAAGTGTATCGTTTGCGTACTCATTATATTCAGTCATGATGCGTAATAGTTATGCTAATGTAGTTCAAGGAAATAGATCAAATCAAACTGTTAATTCTTATATTCATACTGTTTTTGATGAAGAAGAAGAGGTCACTTTAGGATCTGGAAAAGTAGATCAGGATAGGAATGTTAATTCACAGTATAATGAGCTTACTGTTGATAACAATTCACATCCACTCTATATACATAATAATGATCATCCAGGTCTGGTACTCATTGCTAAGAAGTTAGTAGGAAATGATAACTATGCACCGTGGAGTAGGTCTATGCAAATTGCTTTGAATGCCAGAAACAAGTTTGTGATAGTCAATGGAAGCTATACGAAACCTGATATCACATCACCTCTGTTTGCTCAATGGGAACGAGTAAATGATCTGATCATCACTTGGATACTTAATTCTGTGGCTGAAGAAATAAGTGATGGTCTAAACTATGTTACTACTGCAAGTGAAGTATGGAAGGAGCTTTATGAGAGATTTTCTGGTGTTAATGGACACAGAATTTTTCAAGTTTTAAAGGAGATTCATAGCCTCGAGCAAGGCAACAAATCTGTGGAGGTCTACTTTCATAAACTCAAAGGGCTTTGGGATGAATATTCAGTACTTGAGCCAAGTATGAATTGTGTTTGTGGAGCTCGATCATAAGGTGCAGATTGAAAGAGATCAGAAAAGGAAGCTCTTACAGTTTCTATTGGGACTTCATAACAGCAATGCTATTGTTCGTGGACAAATTCTTCTGATGAATCCTTTGCCAACTGTTTCACAGGCATATGCCTTTGTTAGACAAGATGAAAAGGCTAGGCAAGGATTTCATAAGGTTACAACTGATGTTAGTCCACTTGCTAATGCCTTAGTACCTGCACAAGGATGCTACTGTTGCAGCTGCTTCTGTTGGTTTTAAGAAACCGAATGTTACTACTGGTGAAGTGAAATCACCTATAAAGTGTTCTTTCTGCAATTTTAATGGCCATACAAGAGAAAACTGCTATAAGCTTATTGGCTATCCTCCAAACTGGAAAAAGAAGAAAGATATTGCTTCAACAGGATTTGGAAACATACAACAAAGTACTTCTTCTCAATTTAGGCCTTTGCCTAAAACTAATCAAGCTAATGCAGCTACTACTGCTTATTCCTCTACGGATCAACTTACACAGATGCAGAATCAGATTAACTAGTTGATGAGTATGTTTGTGGGCACTGGAAAAGCATCTGTTAGTCTTGAGGATCATTTAGCAGGTATGGTAATTTCTGGTGCCAACCTTGTTAGTTCTAATGTTTCTACTTTTACTTGGTTGATTGACACGGGAGCTACAGATCATATGTGTTGTTCTTTGTCTTTACTTCGAAATGTTTCAACATTAACTACTCCTGTTAATCTGTCTTTGCCAAATGGTTCAACCTTATTAGTTGATAGAGTTGGTTCTTTTGAGATTCATCCACACATAGTGTTACATAATGTTTTCTTTGTCCCTTCATTCCACTATAATTTGTTGTCTGTTGCAAAGTGGGATAGTGAAACTAGTGGTAGTGTCTCATTCCATCAAGGTTATTGTGAGTTTCGTTTGCCTAATTCTCAAGCTGTTCTTGCTTATGGTAGACTTGTTGGTGGATTGTATCATTTAGAGTTCAACAACATTAGTTCTTCTTTGTCTCCTGCCATTAATAATGTCACCTCCAAAACCAAATTAAGTGCTCTTTGGCATATGCGTCTTGGTCATGCCTCTAGTCAAGTATTGCATAAAATTCCAGATGTTACATCTCATATCTTGGATGATTTTAATCATCAGTGTCCTGTTTGCCCTTTGTCCAAACAGACATATATCAACCTTTTCCCTTGAGTCATAGTCATGCCTCTCATATCTTTGACCTAATACGCATTGATTTATGGGGACCATATGGTCATGAAACTACACAAGGTTGTCGGTTTTTTCTCACAATTGTAGATGACTATTCAAGGAATGTTTGGACTTTTCTCCTTGTATCTAAACAACCTGTCTTTTCTCAACTTCAAACCTTTTTATCCCTTGTTGAAAATCAGTTTCAAACCACTGTTAAAACCGTACGAAGTGACCATGGCACTGAATTTTTCAATGCTACTATCCTTGCCTTGTTCTCTGAGAAAGGGATTTCTCACCAATCTTCTTGTGTTGCCACACCAGCTCAGAATGGTAGAGTAGAACGTAAGCATCGTCAATTATTGTCCATTGCACGTGCTTTACATTTTCAGTCTGGCTTACTTATCAAATACTGGGGAGAATGTCTGTTAACAGCCAATTACATTGTTAATAGATTACCCACACCAGTTTTACAACATAAAACACCCTATGAGTGCCTTTATAATGAGACTCCAGATTATCAACTTTTTCGAGTTTTTGGTTGTCTTTGTTTTGCTTCTATTCATGAGGCTGACAAATTTCATCCAAGGGCTATTCGTTGTGCCTTTCTTGGTTATCCTCTAGGCCAAAAAGGTTTTAAACTTTTGAATTTGACAACTAAACAAATTTTTGTTTCTCGACATGTGGTCTTTCATGAGCTGGTATTTACTTTTCTTAATCAAACCCATACTCCTTCTCATTCTGATCCCTATTTTCTACAAACTTAGTGTTCTACTGAAAACAACACCTAGAGGGGGGGTGAATAGGTGTTTATGGCTAACAATGCTTATTTATGACCTGTTTTGAAAAATGCCAGAAAAAGCTTGCTGTTTGTAATAACACAGTTTACAAATGGCACGCTGTTTGAGAATAATATGCAATGCAGAATGAAATTAACAGTAAGAAAATGAGACATACAATATTTTAGCCAGGTTCGACCCCTAAACCCCTATGGTCTACGTCCTGGTCCCTTACCAAACTTGGTAAGAGAATATATTATTGATCAATTATAAACCGATTACAAGATACAACAATATATCTCCCTTACACCCTGCTGCTTACAAATGGCTTGCTGTTTCCTGTGCTGAACTAACTTTCTAAGTAACACTTCCCAAGTTTACTTCTCTAGTCTAGTTCGACTCACCCTAAACGTTAAGCCAACATTTGTACATCAACAAATAGATACAATTTGAACAATACAAATGTTTGAATGTTACAACTCAACCTATGACCCTCTGAATATATAGATATATACGAATGTAATGGGTTTAAAAGGTTTTCAAGGATTTTGCAATGTAAGCATTGAGTTTGTGTATAGCTCTTTGTTTTTATGCACTGTAAGGATTGTCAAGAACTGAATATTATCAGTCCTTAAATAGGTAAAACACAAGAACTTTGAATAAGAGCCTTGAAAATTTCCAACGGTATAAAATCAATCCGTTAGAGATGATATGTTTGTTTAAGGAATGAAAGGAGCTATGTATCTCAACTGATGAAGAAGAAGAACGTGTGTGGAGAGAATAATAGCCATCATGAGAGCCATGTGTTTATTTTGAGTGGAGGCATGGTGTGTCATTAAATTAATGAAAAGTAGAACTTTACTTTTCTTAATTTAACCCAAGGAATATGTTTGTCTCCCAAATTATATATGATATGGACGTTTGTATATTCAGTTATACTCAGAGAGCCCTCACAAATATTCCTAACAATGTTTCCACTTGATGCTCTTTGAATTCTTTATATACGGTAAAACTGCCAGACTGAAAGCAGCATGCTGTTTGTGAAACTGGTATGCTATTTGAAAGGATAGCTTGTTATTTGTTCCAGACTGATTATATAATCAGTAAACTGTATTCTTTGCAAAACCAAGTTAGCACATATACATATGGTATGCTGTTTTATATCTGAAATCAAGCCAAATGGCTTGCTGTTTGTTATCATCAAAACTTAGGAGTTTCAATCTCCCCCTTTTTGATGATTACAACTAATTTAGGAGAATTATCCAAAAACTCCCCCTAAATTCCTGCACTCCAACATTAGATATAAAAACCATGATATTGAAATAAGAAATAATTTAAAAACATCCCATGTAACCAACTCAGGCATTTTAAACATTAAACACATAAAGATCATTAAGCAGGGATTTAGCAAATATTCATACAAACCATAAGCAATAAGTTTTAGCAAACCAAATAGTAGCAATAGTTTTAAACAAACCAAATAAAGTAGCAATAGAGTAGCAGCAAGATAATTAATTCTCCAATTTTTCTCCCCCTTAATTCATCAAAAAATTAAGAGTCTGTTGCTGTAGCCCTGGGAGAAGCATGGAAGTCATCATCCCCTTCTTTGTCCGTTCCACCTTCATCATCTTCTGGAGCATCTTTTGCAGCAGCTTGTGCCAATTTATCAAGTCCCAAGTTAGTGTCTATTGCAGAATGAGTAGCAGAGGTTGTACCAGCTGTCTTGAGCATCATGTCCTTCAAGGCTTTCATATCCTTGTGAAATCCTTTCATAACTGTCTTGATTGTTTGACAGTCTGATGTTATCACCTTAAGAACATTTTTGACTGCTTGCAACTCTTTCTTAATCTCAGAAACACTTTCAGTAGATGTAAACTCAGAAGCACCAGGAGTAGGATTGGAAGGTTCTCCAATCTCAGGAACAACCTCAGAAAGAGGTGGAGGCAAAATCCTTGTTACTAGACCATCCTCAAACTGAATATTATTCTGAGTTAAGGTCTTGTGATCAAAGACTTCCTTGACATTTATCTTAAGAGTTTTCTTGAAATCTATCTTAAAGGCCACAAAAACCTTTGTGAGAAGCTGAGCATAAGGGATTCCAGTGGAGGTTTTCTTAAGAGTACTAAGCATCTTTTGCATGATAAGAGATGAGATATCAAATTTCCTACCAGCTAAGATCATGGCAACCAACACCACATCTTGATTAGTGAAGTTAGACTTATTCCCCATTCTTGGGATGTGTGACCTAGCAATCTTAAAGATCAAATGAGCCAGTAGTGTAACCTCAGTAGTACTGGGAGGTGCATACTCCCCAACCAAATCAGAACCAATTAAAATTGACAGTTGATCTTTTATAGGAAAATTAGGAAAATCCAAGGCACTCTGAGCCGTATACACATCAAGCTCAGATTGATAATCAACATCTAGGATTGAGCTAAACAAAGATGTGTTGAATTGAATTTTCTTACCACCCACAGTTGAACAGATGTTTCCAAATTTATCAGAGTGTAGATTAGCATAATATTCTCGAACAAGATCAGGATAATAGACTTTGGGTAAATTGAGAATAAAGGAATCAATACCAACATCTTGAAAAAGCTTAATAATTCCAACATCAGTAAGAGGGTTAATAATCTTACTGTCAATAGGAGGAGCAGTGATGAGAGTCCGAGTGCCCAACTCCATGGTAAAGTAGCGAGATTCAAAATCAGGGCTAGCAAAATAAGGAATACCCTTCAACCTTTTTGATTTCGGTGTCTGAGAAACCTCGTCGCCGCTGTTATGAGTCGTATTATCCAATTCAATCAAGACCTTTTCTTTTTCGGACGGAGTTGTGTTTGCAATGAGACTAGATTTTCTGGTTCGAGTCATGATGATTGAAAGAGAGAAATAACCCTAAAAATCGCCGCTTGATGAAACCCTAATCGCCTCTGAGAGTGTTTTGGTTGAGAGAAATGAAAATGAATCGTCTTCGAGCCTCTTTTTCTTTTTGATAATTTTAGGGGAGAATATTTTAGGATTAAAGATAAAACTAAATATCTTATTGACATATTAGTAAAATAATCGAATAGAATTTTATGGAATAAAAAAATTAGAAACAAACAAGAAAAACAAAAAATCCAATTAATTCCTATTTTGAACAGATATACAAAATTTTCTAGAATTTCAATCAAATTTAACACCATATAATCATTTAGCATATATTATCAATTCAGGACACATAGATTCATAGGATATCTAATTTCACACAAATGGTAAGCCAGAGATGGAATCACAAACAGTATGCCATGTATAATATGTAACTGGAACAAATGGTAAGCTAACCTGTCCAGTACTTATCATCCAGCATGCTGTTCTACATAGAACACATACCAAGTTGCATTCGAATGACGGAAAATCTCTCTTCAGCAAGGGGTTTTGTGAAAATATCAGCTAGTTGAAATTCAGTTGGAACAAAGACCAACTCTATCTTTCCTTTAGCAACATTATCTCTCAAGAAATGGTGTCGAACATCTATATGCTTCGTTCTTGAGTGATTCACCAGATTTTTTGAAATGTTGATGGTGCTAGTGTTGTCACAATTTATTGGAATCCTTCCACACTTGATATCAAAATCCCTTAGTGTTTGAATCATCCATAGAAGTTGAGAACAACAACTCCCAGCTGCTAGGTATTCTCCTTCGGCCGTGGATAAAGCAACAGAGGTTTGTTTCTTGCATTGCCATGAACCAATTCTCATCTTCTAATGCTTCATTGATATTTTTGGGTTCTTCTTGAGCTAGGAAGGCTGCATGAGCACAATAATTTGCTTTTCCTCTTCTTGTAGTAATTCCATCAGTAATGTCACCAATGACTAACTCTGGAGGATGATTCCCTCGGTAAAGAATGTTGAGCTATTTCTTCATGAGTTGTCCTTCTTATCTTTGCTCGAGGTGACTGATCTTTTTCATCATAAATAGGTAGTTTCTTAGTAGCCCTTGATCCTCTAGGGCCTTCCAAAGACATTTTTGCAATTTTGGAGATTGTATCTTCCACTTCAGCTTGCTGACTTGAACTTCCAGCTTGCTGATTGTTATTGTCTACATCATCCTTGGTTTGCTGACTTTCATTTTCATCTTCATTTTCAGTTTGTTGTTCTGAACTTTCATCTTGCCGATTTGCACTTCCAGCTTGCTGATTTTCACTTTCAGCTTGCTGATTTGCACTTCCAGCTTGCTATCCTGCAAATTCTTCCTCATCTCTTAGTAGATCATTGTTAGGTTCTTGAAGTAACATCAATAGATTCTTCAACAATATGTTTATTAACATTATAAACTCTATAAGCTCTACTTGTTAAAGAATAACCAAGAAATATAGCCTCATAGGATTTAGCATCGAATTTACCATCTTTACCAATTGTCTTGAGCACAAAACACTTAGAGCCAAAAATCTTGAAGTAACTGATATTAGGCTTCTTGTTTCTCAACAATTGATATGGAGTTTTATCCAAAATTGGCCTGATTATGATTCGATTCAACAAATAGCATGCTGTACTCACAGCTTCGGCCCATAAACTTCTAGGCAGCTTGCTTTCTTGCAGTAGAGTCCTTGCTGTTTGTTGAAGTGACCTATTCTTCCTTTCCACCACTCCATTTTGTTATGGAGTCCTTGGAGCAGAAAATTCATGGGAGATTCCTCTTTCTTCACAATATGCAATAAATTTTTCATTGACAAATTCACCTCCTCTGTCACTTCTATACCTACAAGTCTTGTATCATGCTTGTTCTCAAGTAATTTAATCAATTTCTCAAACTCATCAAAAGCACAATCATTAGTACGGAGAAATAATACCCAAGTAAATCTAGAATAATCATCTACAATAACAAAACCATATTGTTTACCTCCAATACTCTTATAAGATTCTGGACCAAATAAGTCCAAGTGCAGAAGCTCTAAAGGTTTAGAAGTAGATACCATTTTCTTTGCTTTGTGAGTACTTCGAATTTGTTTACCCAATTGGCATGCTGAACATACTTCAACCTTAGAATATTTCAGTTTTGGTAGTCCTCTGACCAGATTCTTGCTTGATAATTTATTAAGCAAGTCCATGTGTGCATGTCCCAACCTTCTATGCCATATATATGGATCATTGTCGATTGTAGCCAAACAGCATGTTGTTTCCTGCATTTCGAAATCTAATACATATATATTTCCTTCCCTTCTAGCAACTAGGGGATTTTGTTAGCACCAATAGTAATAACAGTTTTATCTATGCCAAACTTAACAAAATGTCCATCACTAAATAATTGAGTGACACTAAGTAAATTATATGAAAGACCTTTGACATATTGAACTTTATCAATCGAAATATTACTATTACCAATGGAACCAATACCAAGTATTCGAAGAGTCTTGCTATTGCCAATTGTAACTCTTCCTCCTTTCTTCATTTTGAGACTCGTGAACTGAGATTTGTCTCCACACATATGTCTAGTGCATCCGCTATCCAAAATCCATTGATTTGACTTTACTTTAGCGGCAAGACATATCTACAAAACAAACAAACACCAATTTAATGTTTTGGAACCCATATAGGTTTGGGTCCAGGTTGGTTAGTAGCAAGAATATATAGAACATTTAAATCAGCTTTCTTGATCCACATTTGGATCACTTTTGGTGACTGTTGGTATGCTGTTTGTCTTCTGTCAGGAGCATTCTGGCGTGCTGTTTATCTTCTGACTGGCCTCTTCTGGTAAGCTGTTTTCCCTTTAGGGTTTACTTGAACCACACAGTGTTTTTCCAGATGGCCTTTTCCTCCACACTTGTTGCATATCTTCCAAGGCATGGCATAATTGTATGGTATGCCATTTCTTCCATCGTATTTGAGTGCACCAAGTTTATTGTCTGATTTCATGCCAACTCCTTCTCTGACCAAGGGGACATTTGCCTTCTTCATCATTGTCTTTAAGCTGTCTTCACCTTGAACAAATGTTTCCATCCCTTTCTGAAGGTCTTTGACTTCTTTTTCTAGAAGAGAAATCAATTCAGCTTGCTGTTTGACAAGTTCAGCTTGCTGTTTTCTCTTTTCAGCAGTTTTTGAGGATTCGGCTTGGCTGGATTCTTTATGC
Organism: Kitagawia praeruptora; assembly: GCA_037693485.1. Lineage (NCBI taxonomy): Eukaryota > Viridiplantae > Streptophyta > Magnoliopsida > Apiales > Apiaceae > Kitagawia > Kitagawia praeruptora. The sequence goes on along the minus strand of CM075344.1, from coordinate 159,299,840 downwards.
TTGAATGATTTTATACATTCATTTTTGGCTTCAATATCTGCCTTCAAATTTCTGAGTTCTTTCATGAGTGCTTCATTCCTTTGTAGAATTACTTTGTTGACACCTTCGAATTGAACTAGTTTCTCTTTTAAATCAGTGATAAGATCATCATGATTTAATTCTGGAGCCTTCTCAGCCATTAACTCAGAAATAATATTCTTCAACTGATTGTTCTTCTTTTCCAGCTTGCCATTCTTATTTTTCAGTTCCATGAACTCAATAATAGAGACATTACTTGGTACCTGCATGGTTAGTTCTTCTAGTATAATAGGAGAGGAAGATAAATCAGAATTAATTGAGTTTACCTCACTTGCATCATCTTCCGAATCTGAAAAATCACTATCCACAAAATCTTCTTTTATGGACCCTTGTGAGCTTTCTTCATCATTTAGACCTACAAGTGCCAAATTCACCATGTCTTCACTTGAGTCATCACTGGAGTCTGAATCATCATCACTCCAAGTCAATAAAGCCTTTGATTTTCTTCTATCTTTGAAAACAACAGGCTGTTTTCAAAGCTTGTAACAATCCCTTTTAAAATGGCCTGGTTTGCCACATTCGAAACAATTTTGCTCCTTGGCTTTCTTGTTGTTGTTGAAACTTGCTCTCTCCTTTTTCATTCTATTTTTCTTTTCAATTAGTCTCTTGATCTTTTGTGAAATGAGTGCCATTTCTTCATCAGATTCCTCATCAGAATCTGTCAGCTTGCTGGATGCAGTGGCTGGCTTGCTGTTTGTAGAATGAAGAGCCAAATTCTTCATTTTGGCTAGAGGAACCCTAGCACCTTCAGCCTGACTTTTATTTATTTTGCTTTCAAACTGTTCTAGCTCAGCAAAAATAGCTAGGTGATCCATGGTGTCGATTGTTGAGGATGATTCCAAAGCCGTGACCTTAGCTTCATAAATAAATGGTACAACACTTAACACTTTCATGTTAATTTCATCTTGTGGAATATCCTTTCCAAGTCTTTTTAAAGAGTTTATAGTAACCTGGAACCTTGCTTGACCTTCCTTGATAGTTTCATCATCCTTGAGCTTGAAGTTTCCAAAGTCGTTCATTAGTTTGCTAAGTTTCACCTTTCTCAAAGTTGTTGAGCCTTCATGGTAAGTTTCCAAAGCATCCCACATTTCCTTTGCTGTCTTTAGAGATGAAACTTTGTCATACTCAGCTTGGTCTAATGCGTTCATTATAGAATTTCTAGCTTCTCCATTATAACCACATTTAATAATCTCATCGGGAGTAAGATCATCGACATCTTTTGGATTGTTCTTGTCATCCAGAAATTCGAAGTCTCCTTTCTGTACCACTCTTAATACCAGTGGTCTCTTGGACAAGAATGTTTCCATTCTACATTTCCACCAGTTGTAATTTTCTGATCCAGTGAGGAGAGGAGCTCTATAATCAGATTTAGCTTCGAGATATTGTTCAGCCATGATCGATACCTTCCTGTTACAGAAATATTAGTATACCTCGCTCTTATACCAATTGAAAACAACACCTAGAGGGGGGGTGAATAGGTGTTTATGGCTAACAATGCTTATTTATGACCTGTTTTGAAAAATGCCAGAAACAGCTTGCTGTTTGTAATAACACAGTTTACAAATGGCACGCTGTTTGAGAATAATATGCAATGCAGAATGAAATTAACAGTAAGAAAATGAGACACACAATATTTTAGCCAGGTTCGACCCCTAAACCCCTATGGTCTACGTCCTGGTCCCTTACCAAACTTGGTAAGAGAATATATTTTTGATCAATTATAAACCGATTACAAGATACAACAATATATCTCCCTTACACCCTGCTGCTTACAAATGGCTTGCTGTTTCCTGTGCTGAACTAACTTTCTAAGTAACACTTCCCAAGTTTACTTCTCTAGTCTAGTTCGACTCACCCTAAACGTTAAGCCAACATTTGTACAGCAACAAATAGATACAATTTGAACAATACAAATGTTTGAATGTTACAACTCAACCTATGACCCTCTGAATATATAGATATATACGAATGTAATGGGTTTAAAAGGTTTTCAAGGATTTTGCAATGTAAGCATTGAGTTTGTGTATAGCTCTTTGTTTTTATGCACTGTAAGGATTGTCAAGAACTGAATATTATCAGTCCTTAAATAGGTAAAACACAAGAACTTTGAATAAGAGCCTTGAAAATTTCCAACGGTATAAAATCAATCCGTTAGAGATGATATGTTTGTTTAAGGAATGAAAGGAGCTATGTATCTCAACTGATGAAGAAGAAGAACGTGTGTGGAGAGAATAATAGCCATCATGAGAGCCATGTGTTTATTTTGAGTGGAGGCATGGTGTGTTATTAAATTAATGAAAAGTAGAACTTTACTTTTCTTAATTTAACCCAAGGAATATGTTTGTCTCCCAAATTATATATGATATGGACGTTTGTATATTCAGTTATACTCAGAGGGCCCTCACAAATATTCCTAACAATGTTTCCACTTGATGCTCTTTGAATTCTTTATATATGGTAAAACTGCCAGACTGAAAGTAGCATGTTGTTTGTGAAACTGGTATGCTATTTAAAAGGATAGCTTGCTGTTTGTTCCAGACTGATTATATAATCAGTAAATTGTATTCTCTGCAAAACCAAGTTAGCACATATACATATGGTATGCTGTTTTATATCTGAAATCAAGCCAAATGGCTTGCTGTTTGTTATCATCAAAACTTAGGAGTTTCATCTACTTCACTTCCTGATTCTAGTGGAGATAATTCTGTTAGTATGGAGCAGGGGTCTAGTGGTTTGGTTGATGATCAATCTGATCCTTTGTCTTCACTAGTAACACATTTCGATACTTCTACTGATTCCATTTCTGACACCATTTCCTCTATTGACATTGATGGTTTACCACCTGTTGGAGACACCCTTGTTAATTTACATTCAGATGTAAATATTTCTGAGTCCACTGGTGACTATTTAGTTTGAAAATCTACTCGAGATAGACAGAGACCACAATGGTGGAAAGATTATCATTTTCGGCATAACCCTGGTGTTAGTCATCTTTCTACAAAGTTTCCTATGACTAATTTTGTTTCCAGTGCTGCCTTTTCTACTGATCATGCTGCCTTTATGGCATAGTTAGACATGCTTAAAGAGCCAAGAACTTTTGCTCAAGCTGTGGTTGATCCAAAGTGGGTCGAAGCCATGAACAAAGAATTAGATGCTTTAGAGCATAATAATACCTGGGAGTTGGTTATTTTACCACCAGGAAAACAGACCATAGGCTGCAGATGGGTCTATAAGATCAAGTACTTTGCTAATGGTGAAGTCGAGCGATACAAGGCACGTTTAGTGGCTAAGGGTTATACCCAAGAACCAGGAGTAGATTTTCATGCCACTTTTGCACCTGTTGCTAAGGGGGTAACAGTTAAGACTGTGATTGCTGTTGCTGCGTCTAAAAACTGGGTTTTATATCAGTTAGACATTAACAATGCCTTTCTTCATGGCGATTTGACTGAAGAAGTTTATATGGATATTCCTTTAGGTTATCAGATTTCTTCCACTACTGCTACTTTAGTTTGTCGATTGATTAAGTCCATTTATGGTTTACGACAAGCATCTCGTGAGTGGAATAAGAAATTATCTGATTTTTTGTTGACTCTTGGCTTTGTGCAATCTCTGGCTGATTATTCACTGTTTATTCATCAGCATCAAACTACTTTGATTACAGTTGCAGTTGTTTATGTGATTGATGTTTTGCTTACTGGTAACCATGAGTCTTTCATTGCTTTGGTTAAAATAGCTCTGCATGAGAAATTTAGCATTAAGGATTTGGGAATTGCCAAGTATTATCTTGGTTTAGAAATTTCTCGAAATGACAAAGGCATTGTTCTTAGTCAACAGAAATTTATCCTTGACATGCTCTCTGCCACTCATCTTCTAGATTCCAAACCTTTGTCCATTCCTTTAGATCAGCATATCAAGTTGTATGATACTGACAAGTCAGGGAAGTTAATTTCGAATGCTTCTGTTTATCGTAGTTTGGTGGGAAAACTTTTTTATCTGAATTTTACTCGTCCAGATATCAGTTATTCAGTCCATCTTCTTAGCCAATTCATGCAAGCTCCAAGAACTAAACATCTTGATGCTTTATTTCAAGTTTTGCGTTATCTTAAGTGCACAGCAGGTCTGGGATTGTACTTTCCGGCTACTAATGATTTGTTGTTACAAGGATTTTGTGATATTGACTGGGGGGTTGCACCATAACTGGTCGATCTGTCACAGGCTTTTGCTTGAAACTTGGTTATGCTCTTGTTTCTTGGCAGGCAAAGAAGCAATCTGTTACTTCTCAAAGTACTGCAGAAGCTGAATATCGATCTCTAGCTTTGATTACTACTGAAATAATGTGGCTTAAATATTAGTTTGATGATTTACAAATTCCAGTCACTTATGATGTTGCTGTGTATTGTGATAACCAGTCTGCAATTGACATAGCCAACAATCCAGTCCAGCATGCACGAACAACGCATATTGAACTGGATTGTCATTTTATTCGTGAGAAGGTTCAAGCAGGGATCATTGTACCTCTAAAAATTTCTACTAAAGATCAGCTGGCAGACATTTTTACCAAGGCATTAGGTGGAGCAGCACATTGGGATATCTGTTCCAAACTGGGATTACACAATCCATGTGTATTACCAGTTTGTGGGGGGAGTAATACGACTAATAGTAGTAGTGCTGTTGCTGCCACTGTGTTTGTGAAGAATCAGTACAAAGTTAATGTTGAACGTGCTCTATTGGCTCAAATAGATAGTACTCTTATTGGTTGTATTTGGAACTAATAGTAGTGTGCCAGCTGGACTTAGTAATATTGGTTATTTTTGTATTCTAGTTCGTTATTTTAGTGTGTGAAGTTTGTTAGACCTGCGTGTCTATAAGTACCTGTATGAGACTTTCAGTTACTTAACTTTTCTGAATACAATTCCATTTCTTCCTGCACAAGATACATATAATGTAGATACATCTTTGTTCATTGTAAAGCTATTACAATGACAAACCAAACTATTCGGAAATCACCTATTATTACAAAAACCGAATCACCCGACACGACTACATCACTAGCTCACAAGATTTTGGTTGGCTGGATTTGTTGGCGAAACAAAAGAATCATGTCTTGAATAAATAATTTGACACTATAGGGAATGAACTTCAGCAGGGGAAGCTCTGCTTATAGATCACCCTCTTCTGAGTTTAACAGAACTATATGGATTGGCATTGCAGAATAGGAAAATATGGATCGTTATGTTTTATTAATTTATCAAAATCATCATTTTATTAAAATTAAATATAAACTATGTCAGAAACAAAAATATTATGAAGGTCCAAAATATCTAATTTCAGCAAAACATGCCCAAAAGGTCTATATTCAGTAAATCACAAAGGAATCGGTGAAGTATTATATTAGGTGAATGTTGGATGCTCATTGGTACTAAAGTATTACTGGTGAAGTATTAGGTGAATGTTGGATGCTCATTGGTACTAAAGTATTACTCCTGACATTTCATTGATTTGGGTGAGTCGTATCATCTCTGATTATCGAAATTGACATATTTTAGACAAACAAACATAAAAAAAAGACTAGATGATAACCCGCGCGAAGTACGGGCTCGGAGATTTATGTTAAATAATTACTAATTTTTATTTAATTAAATATTTATAAAATTATATTACAAAAATTATTAAAAAAACTATGTTATTTGCATAAAAAATTTATGCGATTAACAAACTATAAACTTAGATTGTTTAATAGAAGTACATGAAAACACGTCTCGGTTGTTTTCATTGAAAAATATTTAGGATAATTTATCGTAATCTTTTTTATTATAAGTTATAATAAAAAAATTTGCTAATACAATGTAAGATTATAACAATAATAAGATTTCAATTTTTTTATTTTTTTTAAAAAAATAACATATAATCGCAGGGAAGAATGTCCAAGAGTAATGTATAGAAACATGTTCTAGTTGTTCACCTTGAAAAATCTTTTGGAGAATTGATCGTATTATTTTTTTATTCTAAATTATGATTGAAAAAATTGTATTATAATTATAATAGGATTTTAATTTTATTATTTTCTTTAAAGAATAACATAGAATTGTAAGGGAATATGATCTTAGGGATGAAACTATTTTTTTAATTTAAAGTTGTAATAAAAGAATTATAATTACAATAGGATTTCTTTTTTATTAAAAAACAACATAGAATTATAGTAGAAATAGGATTATAGGGGTGAAACCAAAATAGGAGTGAAACCAAAATTGGGGTGAAACCAAAAATAATACCATTAAAAAAGTGTTTCGTTTATTAATAAAGGTTATAGATATGTCCAAGTCACGTTCATTAATTTATGGAAGTGAACATGCACCAAGAAAACGCTTGCATCATAATTCCGTATCTTTGAAACTATTTTATCCTCCTTTCTAGCATAACATATTTTCTAGTAGCCTTTTGTTTTTGGTCAAAAATTTTCTAGCAGCTTCAAATTAAATAGCATAATAATTAAATTATTTTCATATTCACATAGAGGGCATTTGGTTCGTGTTGGAGAAATGGAATGAAATTGAATGAAATTCAGAAAGGGAAATAAGAAGAAAAAAAAAGAATGATCGTAAATTTTTAATTCTTTGGTTTTGATTAATCAATGTGAATGGAAAATAGGATAGGAAGTTTTAAAGCTAACAAAAATCGAAAAAAAATAATAACTTTTATGGAGTAAAACAAATAGCAAACAAAAGAGGAATAAACCTGATTGATTTCCTTTCGATTATTAACCCTGACCAAACACCTTCTTCTTTCTATTTTGGATTTAGCATGGGCCTTCATATGGGCCAAGCCGAATGGGCCAAAATTCAGTTCATTTTCCAAACCCACATATATTACCCAACAGACACTAACAAATAATCACTCTTTCAGTCTTTCGCCTTCGTCTCCTCTTTACTCACACACACACACAAACACACACTCGAAATGCAAAAAATGGGTCTGCTCCGAAACGTTCTCAAATCGGGTCAACTTATCCGGGTCGGGCATCAAACCCCTCGAATCAGTTCACTCCTTCGCGATTCTCCCAGGGCCTTTTCAACTGCTGGAGGATCCACAACCCAGAACTCTTCCACATTTTCTGACCCATTTGTTCACAATCCAAAGACAGACGCAGGTTTAATTTATTTGTTTGTATCTATATTGTATATTCATTTGTGTTTTTTTTTTATTTAAATAAATTTTTTTTATTAGATGTCACATTTGTTATAATTTCCATTCTTGATTGTATTGTAGGGTTTTAAAGTTAATTTTGTTTATTTTTACACTTTTTTGGAAATAAACATGGTAATGCTAGAGGTATCAAATTAGGTACCAAAAATTGTTCCGAAATGACGTGGCATTGTTGACGTGACATTTAAGGGTGTTTTAATTGGTGAGATTAATGTGAATTTAGGAGGGTCCATTATTTAAAAATAGAGTTTGTGCCAATTAGAACGTGACAGGTGATGTTTGGGAACTATTTTCGGAACGAATACGGGACCTCTAGTATTTTCCAAAGAAAAATGGCTAAATATTTGAATAAAAATGTTTGTAGAACAAACATGTTTGGGTTTAAATAAACTCGTTTTGGCAACCTGTCTGAGTGTGTGATTTTTCAGGTTCAACTTATGGGGAATTGCTTGGCATTACAAGGCATACAACGAAGAATGATATGCTTAATTTGCTAGAGGACTGTAAACTGACTCCTGAAGATCTTAAAATTAATTACTCTCGTAGTTTTTGCCCGTATTCAATGTAATTTTCTCGTTATACCGCTCTTTTTGTTCTCATTTTTTCATTTTTTCGTCGCCCTGATTTATTTTAAGCCTCTTATGTGAATACTTTCTATTTTTGGTTCATTCTGCACCTCCATGGCTTTTGTGATGCGTTGAGATGATGTTTTATTAGTTTCTTTTCATTAATTTGAGCAGGCTGATTCAGTTTCCTTCTAGGAAAGCCTATGACACCGCTTTAAGGATACTTGCTAGGAACGCCCGTGGGTATAGACTGGTGGCTCTGGTAAGGCATTATTGTACAAATACTTGATAGTGGCTATTAATCTAGTATTCTGCTTAAAGGTCATTTGTGTGTTATGTATTTGCAGCTTAATCCCGAATTGTGGCCAAAAACAACAATCTACGATGGAAAAACTGTAAGTAGAAGTTCTTATTTTTTCCCCCTTCAATTTCAGTTAACTTGTTTTTTGAATAACTAGCTTCAATATCTGTGCAAGACACGGGACTACTCTAATTTACATTAATTTCCCATTATGTGTTGATGTTAATGTTAGATGATCATGTTGTGACGATAAACATCCTTTTTATAATGCATAAAATAAATGTACCTAAAGAGGCGGTTATTTTGTGTCCATGTCTCTTGTTTGTTGGTCTTGGAGTGTTGAAGTTATCTTGCGATTAGAGTTAGAAAAATACTTAATAATGGATGTAGTTTCAACATTTTTATAAACTTTTTATATAGGATGATCATCCCATAGTATATCAAAGTGTTATATATTTGTTAAAGTGTGAATTTTGACTTGATACTATTATAAATCGGGTTAAAAATCAAATTGGTCACTCAAGTGGAGATCAAATATCAATTTGTTCCAGATCTATTATGACATGGGGCACTTCAAATGTGAGAATTATTATGTGATAGGGTATACACATGCTGCTAAATAGTTTGTTTTCAATGAACGAATTACGTTATAGGTTAATTACCTTGTAAAAGTACTATTTAATGCTTTCACAAATAATTTGAAGGTGAATTTTTTTAAAATATTCGAATATTTGAATTTGATTCTTTTGTACATTTGGTTTCACCTTATAATGAAAAACTCATCTTTTTTGTATCTTTTTTGTAGTGACTCTTTAAATCATTAACATCAAATGACTTCTTTACATTATTAAAAAGCTCAAAATATGATCTTTACATGACTTTTATATAGATATATAGGACTTCAAATATAGGTTCTATTTCCAACTTCTTCATAAAATAAAATAACATGAGTAGCACTGAGAAAATCGATATAAGGATTTCGTATGTATTTACGGATACAAAAAATAACAAAAAATGCTAATCAAAAGGCATATAAAATGTAAATAGTATAAGACACATTAGTAAACAATCATTTTTTCATTAATGAAAATTAATGTAATGTTTAAAAAAATTGAAAGGTGGTGTTGTATGTATCTAATTATTTTTAAACTCTAATTAAATAAGCACGTATCTCAATATCTCATGGGTGAATTTGAATTCATGAAAATAAGGTAGGTTATTGTTATATATGTCAAAGGTTCAATTCTCACTTATGTGATTAAATTTTAATTTTTTTTAGATCTGATTTCAAAAGATGTCACGGTGAATTCACAACAAATTAAGGCACATCTATACTATCTATACTATATTATAATAGCTGAAATATTAAAAGTTTTGGTACCTATTTTTTGGTACTTCGTGTTTTTACATAATTACCCTTAAGTATGTTTTTACCTAAATACCCTTACTTATATCTATGTATACTACTATTAAAGCCAAAATATTGAAAGATATTAAAAATTTATAATTATGAATAACTAGTCAATTTCCTTTTTTTATGTAAAGCATGTTACCTTTTATTTTTTTATTAATTACTCCCTCCGTCCCATTTTTATTGTCCATTTATCAAAATCCATTTTTTATTCAATCATGTCAATTAAACTCATAGTTACCAAATAATTGTACTATTTTCTATAAAAGTTAACATAATTAACACATAATATACCTAATTAATTAAATGTGGACAATTATTTTGGGACAAGGAAAATAGGAAATAAAAACCAAACCAAACCAAACATACCCAGTATATCCCGCATGAAGCAGGGTCTGGGGAGGGTAAAATGTACGCAGACCATACCCCTACTTTACAGTAGAGAGGCTGTTTCCGTGAAGACCCCCGGCTTAGTGCACCGAAAAGCAAAGTGAGTTTTATACAAAGATGATAATAGTGAGTAAAGTAGTCGACCGAACCTGGGCCCATGGCCTGGATCTCAAGGGGCTTACCTACTCGGGCAAGGGGCACTCCTCTCCTGATCTAGGAAGACCTCCGGCCAAGCTCCCTGCGCCTGCAAAAACAACAAAAAAAAACAAAAAAAAAAATAAATAAAAAAATATGAAGATGAAAAGCCAAGCTTCTAAGCTAATGCTAACCGAGAGAGCCCAACTCTGAGGCTCTCAACCACAGAACCACTCCCTAGAAGGGAATCAACAACTCTAATCTGGCGTCTCCAACAACTCCTATCGGCTATCGAGTTCTCATCCAAGTTTAAGGCCTTCAAATCCATCCTGAGCTGTTCTTCCCACGACCTCCTCGGTCTGCCTCTTCTCCTCACCCCAACAACCGTAAGACTCTCGACCCTCCTCACCGGGGCTTCCGGAAGCCTCCTACGAACGTGGCCGAACCATCTCAACCTCCCTTCCCTAACTTTCGCAGAAAAAGGCGCCACCTCCAACTCGCTCCTGAAAACTACATTCGGGATTCTATCTAACATCGTGCGGCCACAGGACCACCGCAACATCCTCATTTCAGCTGCTTCCAACTTGCACTCAAGGGCCTTCTTCGCCGCCCAACACTCCGAACCATATAACATCGCAGGACGGATAGCTGCTCTATAAAACTTCCCTTTCAGCTTTAACGGGACTTTCTTATCACACATCACTCCTGACGCAGCCCTCCACCTTAGCCACCCCGCGTTGATACGATGAGTGACATCATCTTCAATCTCACCTTCCTTCTGGATGATCGAACCCAAATACTTGAACTTATCCGTACGGGGGACGGTCTGATCTTCAATCCTAACCTCCACCCCTTCCTCGTTGGCGTCACCACTGAAGTTGCACCAGAGGTATTCGGTTTTAGACCTGCTCAGACGCAGTCCTTGGGGCTCCAAAGTGGATCTCCATAACTCCAACTTCTCATTCACCTCCCTCCTTGATTCCGCCACTAGCACTATATCATCGGCGAAGAGCATACACCAAGGGATGGCGTCTTGAATCCCTCGCGACATGACATCTAGGATCAGGGCGAAAAGAAGAGGGCTAAGGGCCGACCCCTGGTGTAGCCCAATCTCCACAGGGAAATAACGAGCATCACCGACTGGGGTCCGAACGCAGGAAAAAGCTTGAGAGTACATGTCTTGAATCGCCCTGACGTACTCCGACGACACTCTCTTCTCCTCAAGACTCTTCCAAATAGCTTCACGAGGGATGCTATCATACGCCTTCTCAAGATCGATAAACACCATATGAAGGTCATTGCGCCGCTCTCTAAACTTCTCCATAAGGCGTCTGACGAGGTGAATGGCCTCGGTCGTCGATCTTCCCGGCAATCTTCCCGGCAATAAGGAAAATAGGAAATAGTGGACAATAAAAGTGGGACAGAGGGAGTAATTAATTTCCTTTTTCAGGTAAAACTTACATGTTCCATTTAATAAAATATTGTAATTGCAAACAACTTATTGATTACCTTTTTCAGATAAAATGTACTATCTTTTCTATATTTTCTTATTAAAATCGAACTTTTTCGGAAAATTTCACGGGCACCATATATATAATTATTATAATTAAATCATATCATTAAAAAAATTTTAACCTAAAAAAATCATATTTTAAAATTATCAATACTAATTAATAAAAATTATACAATATTTAAAATAAATTTGTGTATTGCACGGTTCTAAGCTAGTTATAATATTAAAGCCAAAATATTGAAAGATGTAAAAAAAAATACAATAATAAATACCTAATCAATTCCCTTTTTCATGTAAAGCATGTTACCTTTTTTATGTTTTCAATAATTAATCAATTTTCCTTTTCAGGTAAAACACATTTTCTTCTATATTCTAACTAAAATTTCTAATTTTTTCAAAAACAGTACGGGCAATTTTATTTAAAAATATTATTAATAATTTTAAAGTTAATAATACCAAACAAATTTCTTTTTCAGCTAAAAATTGTTACGTTTTCTATTTAATTAATTATTGTAATTACTAATAACTAATCGCTTACCTTTTTCAGGTAAAACATATTATCTTTTTATATTTTTTTATTAAAATTCCTCTTTTGTCTAAAAATATAACAGGCACCATACATATAATTATTATAATTAAATCATTTCATTTAAAAATTTTAGACCTATCAAATTTGTATCTTAAAATTATTAATACAATTAAAGAAATTTATTTAATATTAGAAAAATCCGTACGTTGCATGGTTTTTAAGCTAGCAATAGTAAAATTTGATGGATTAAAATGAGGCATGTTGCCCTATCATAGATCCGCTACTTACGTGCGGGCTCAAATATTATAATTAGTACAATTCTAATTAAATTGTCTAAGATGCATGCCTACAATTTAATATAAAAAGTTGGACCATATATATACACGAGTTAAAAACATATTAGGTTACATTTAACATGCATCTGTTTAGTAATCGACTCCCCCAAATTCGCATTTAACATGTATCTATTAAGTATTTGAATCTCCAAAAAGGCTCGATTTGGGAGGGGGTCCGTAAGTTTAGGAAGATGATTTGGGAATTTATATATATTTTCTAAAAAGACAAACAATAATAAAGAAAAAGCTTTTCTGGAAGTTCAAGAAGCACAAACTTTTTTTTATCACATTTTTTTTCCGGATATTATAAATAATATAATAACATTATTTTAATACTTATTACACCACTTCCATAAATCTTTCATTCTAAATATTATTAATTTTGGTAAGACATTATATATATGTTTTCAAAATGTGACTGAAGTACAACTTATTCTTTCATGTTATTAGAATTATGAGTTTTAAAGTAACTTAAAATTGATTTAGTTGAGTACTTGAGTTTTAGAAATATTTATCTTATATTGATCAAGATACATATGATTGATATGTAAATAATATAGAACACACATGCAGACGCGGATGTAAGTAGAGGCCTACGGGGACACGTGCCACCAGAGTAATTTTTTTAATAATTATTTGTTAGTTGTTTATCGCATAAATGTATATATATTTTATCAAGTGTCCCCATCAAAAAATTTAAATGCCTTTATTTTTTTTGTATTTACATGGTCGATGGTGGAGATAGCACGGTTGAAAAACAAAAAATTTAGCTCTTATGTACTAAAAATATTAAAATAGACCAAAGAATTCGATTTTGGAGGCAAACAATCCTATAAACTGTGACATAATTTTCTTGTATATATATTGAACATATAGTGCCCCCATCAAAAATTCGGCCCAGATCCGCCACTGCACACATATTAGTGGATATATCTAATGAATTGTAAAATATAATCAAATGATGATATAGCGCAATGGTCATAATGGTAAACTTGTGTTTATAATGAGTTGATTTGATATGTAAAATGTTCGATTCCCATTTTTGTCATGATATTTTTACATTTAACTTGATTTTTAGGGGCATTTTCATAAAATTAGATGAAATAAAATGTGACATGTGGTATTATATATATAATAATATAAAAGATTTATTTGCGTAAACTTTTGCGTTTATATCAAAAACAGAGAAAGTAATAGTATTCTGATCCCTCTGGCTATAGGCCATGTTTGTTTCAAGGGATTATAATCCTCAAATTATTACCTTATAAATCCCAAACGTAAGGGATTATAATCCCATGAATTCACATTTTGATCATTGTTTTAGTTCACTCTCATGGGATTATAATACCTTGTGAAAGAAGGTATTATAATCCCATAGAAATTAATCAAAAAGATGATAGCAATATACTTCCATGGAATTATAATCCTTTAAATTTAAGAAAGATAGTGTAATTTTCCAAGGATTATAATCCCCTAAAACAAACATGGCCATAGAGTATAGACTTGGACACTTGCATATATAATGGTCTTGATGAGAGAACAATTATCTATTAACTATTATATATTAAATCATGTGGGGCGAAGCCAAGGATTATAATTCAAAGCCACAGTGGATGGTTCACCAGTTGTCAGTGCTCTAACTGCTTTGCTACCTAATATTAAAAGTTTGCCCTGAAAGAAAAGCCATTTACTTTGTGTTGCTGGCATTTCTAAAGATATTATGCTGGGCCCTAATTACAGTGGTACTACTTGCTTCATTTTTAGTTGCTACTACAAGGAATCCCTCGCAATGCAGTTCAAGATGATATAGACCGATTGCTCTCAGGTTATCAGCTTGATGGAACCTCCATGCAAGTGCTTACCAGGTAATTACTGAAATTACTGTAACTTTGTATGCTGCTGTTATTGTGTATCATACTCCTGATTATTTTTTCTTTATTGGCTGTGCTAGGAGTATTGATAGAGTACCCGTTAGAATGGCACTCATTACGTTCCCATCAGCAATTTTGGCAAGACTTGCATTCTTCACCACAATCAGAGAATTTTGTCTCAACAGTCAAGTTGAAGCCCAAGTTCTTTACTAATATCTCAGTTGAATTTCGTGTTCTTTGGACGCGAAGTGTACCCCAGTATGGGCTCTATGCTTGGGGATACAAAATGCAGTTACTATCCGTACCATCACCATTCTAGCTGCCTTAATTTTCATATTTGATATTTCAACTTATTATTATGTGTTGAATTTCCTTTCTTTACAAAAAAAAACTTATGCAGATTGATGTTGGATTTATTTTCTAGTCATAATCTTCAGCTCATTTGTAGATGTGATTTTTTTAATGGTCATATGTTTTGCGTGGTTTCAGTTTGAAGTAAAGTTTGCTCAGTCAACCCGAAACAGTATTGTCAATTACTTGGAGAGAAATATATAGTGCAAAACATATGAAGAAAAACTACCGAAAAGTATAATTGTTATAGTTTAACCTCGAAATAGGTCAAGTTTTTTTTACATATACCGGTGTCCGAGTCATTTTGTGCGCACCTTGAGTAATCCTCCTGGAGGGTCACACTACACTGCCATGGTCACCCATTTGAATTCGTATCGCTCTTGTAGAGAATCAAATAAAATAAAATAAAAGCAACTTCAGAAATTTTGTGAATTTGTGGAAAAGAAGCTTGTATGATGTGCACGTAGATATAAATTTCGACAGACTAGATTGATCGACTAGATTAAACAAAATTGTGGATGCACGAAAGAGAGATTAAGTAGCGATTTGAATGACAAAAGAAAAATAACATCTAATCCTTTTTTTTTTCAAATGGTTATGTTTTATTATTTCTATTGGCGAAAGCCAAGTGTGAAGCCTACGAGGGGTTGTACAAGCACCTAGATACCAAGGAAGGAGCGAACGCCATTTTTAAACTAGCTAAAGCTAGGGAGAGAAGGCGGCGCGACCTGGGTTCTGTTAAGTTTATTAAGGATGAAGCAGGCCTAGTGTTAATTAACGAAGATGCCATTAAGGAGAGATGAAGTTCGTATTTTCATAATCTTTTCAATGAGGCTAGGAGGAGTGGTGTCACTGTGGCTCAAGAGGTCCCTATGTCGTATAGTCGAGCTCTCGGCCCATGTGAACGTATCAGCAAGAAGGAAGTCAAGGGTGCCCTTCAGAAGATGGCTAGAGGAAAGGCGGCGGGCCCGGACCAGATCCCTATCGAGGTGTGGCTTTGTCTTGGTGAGGTTGGCGTTGAATGGCTTGTTGATCTGTTCAATGATCTCCTCTCTGGTGCTAAGATGCCAGATGAATGGAGGAGCAGTGTTGTCGTCCCTTTTTTCAAGAACAAAGGCGAAGCCCAGAATTGTAGTAATTATCGGGGAATCAAATTACTCAGTCACTCTATGAAACTTTGGGAGAGAGTGGTCGAATTTCGGATTAGAAGAGAGGTTGAAATCTCGGAGAACCAATTTGGTTTTATGCCTGGGAGATCGATGACCGAGGCCATTCATCTCGTCCGACGCCTAATGGAGAAGTTCAGAGAGCGTCGCAAAGACCTGCATATGGTGTTCATTGATCTTGAGAAGGCGTATGATAGCATCCCTCGTGAAGCTATTTGGAAGAGCCTTGAGGAGAGGAGAGTGTCATCGGCGTATGTCCGGGTGATTCAAGACATGTACTCGCAAGCTAGGTCCTGCGTCAGGACCCCAGTTGGTGACGCTCGTTTCTTCCCCGTTGAGACTGGGCTTCATCAAGGGTCGGCTCTTAGTCCTCTTCTTTTCGCCCTTATCTTAGATGTCATGACGCGAGGGATTCAAGTCGACGTCCCGTGGTGCATGCTCTTCGCCAATGATATCGTGCTAATGGCGGAATCGAGGGGGGAGGTGAACGAGAAGTTGGAGTTATGGAGATCCACTTTGGAACCCCAAGGCTTGCGGGTGAGCAGGTCTAAAACCGAATATCTCTGGTGTAATTTCAGTGGTGAGGCCAACGAGGCAGGGGTGGAGGTTAAGATTGAGGATCATATCGTCCCTCGTACGGATAAGTTCAAGTATCTGGGTTCGATCATCCAGAAGGAAGGCGAGATTGAGGAAGATGTAACGCATCGTATCAAGGCAGGGTGGCTAAAGTGGAGGGCAGCGTCAGGGGTGTTGTGTGACAAGAAAGTCCCGTTAAAGTTGAAAGGGAAGTTCTACAGAGCTGCAATCCGCCCTGCGATGCTGTATGGTTCGGAGTGTTGGGCGGCGAAGAAAGCCCTCGAGAACAAGTTGGACGCAGCAGAAATGAGGATGCTGCGGTGGTCTTGTGGCCGAACGATGTTGGAAAGAATCCCTAATGCGGTTTTCAGGAGCGAGTTGGAGGTGGCGCCTCTTTCGGCGAAGGTGAGAGAAGGGAGGTTGAGATGGTTCGGCCACGTCCGTAGGAGGTTGCCGGAAGCCTCGGTGAGGAGGGTCGAGAGTCTTGCGGTTGCTGGGGTGAGAAGGAGAGGCAGACCGAGGAGGACTTGGGAAGAGCAGCTCAGGTTGGATTTGAAGGCCGTAAACTTGAATGAGACCCTGACCACTGATAGGAGTTCGTGGAGGCGGCAGATTAGAGTCGTGGATTCTCTTCTAGGAAGCGGTTCCGCTGTTGAGAGCCTCAGAGTTGGGTTTTCTCGGTTAGCGTTATGTTAGGAGTTTGGCTTTTCGTTTTCATTTTGTCTTTTGTTTTCTGGTTCTTGCAGATGCAGGGAGCATGGCATGAGGTTTATCAGGAGAGGCGTCCCCGCTCAGGTAAATCCCATGAGGTCCAGGCCATGGGCTCAGGTTTGGTTGAATACCTTCCCCATCTTTATCTCCCTAGTTATGTAAATTACACTGTTTTGTTGTGCACTAAGCCGGGGGTCTTCACGGAAACAGCCTCCCTACTGCAAAAAGTAGTGGTATGGTCTGCGTACATCTTACCCTCCCCAGACCCTGCCTTGAGCGGAATATACTGGGTATGTTTGGTTTGGTTTGGTTTTATTATATTAAAGTCGAAATATTGAAAATTTGTCGGTTTGGTTTTCGGTACGATCATTCTAGTTATTAAAATAAATTATTATATAATATAATTAATGGTAATAAATTGATTGTCTTTTTTTAATTAAAACACTTATTTTTAGTTGAAAATGTTATCCTTTATAAAAACCTAAAATATCGTATCGTTCATTCAATAATATTTTTTTTCTAATTAAAACACGTTACCTTAAAATTTAAAACATAATCTTGCAATTGTTTATATATAATATACCTAAAAATATCAGGGTGAAAGCCATTATTACCCATTTTTGGGCTGCTGGTTGCTGTCGGCGGGAAGTGGTGCCGGAAGTTGATAGAATATATTTTATATATATTTAGAGGATTTTATTCCCACATTTATTGTGTTTTTGCGAAGAATTGTGGCGATTTAATAAGTTTTATTGGAGTTTATTGCAGGAAATAAATATTTGTCAAGTTGAAGAAATCGAGCATTATTTGGTGATTTTATTTTATTTTTAGCTCGAGGAATTTATTTGGCGAATTTAGGAGAAGAAACGAATAAAGTACGGCTCGTTGTTAAAAGTTTTGGAGCTGAATGAGAGAAAACCGGGGTGCTAAATCACTAACTACGGTGCAATGATTGCTGCCACTTTACTGAATTAACAGAAAAATCAGAACCGTGGGGCGCGGGATCTGCGCCAGGGCGCGTGAAAATAAATTACACAGGACACGCATGCGTGTCATGCGTATCACAACCTGCGCATCACCAGGATGCGTATCACCTGGTGACGTGGCAGCCTGTCAGCCACACAAACAGTTCGCGCACAGCTTTGCAGAATAGTAACAGAATTAGTTTTGTACTCTAATTTCGATATATATTAGAATTAATAGAGTGGTGGGCCTATTTTTTTAATGGGTCAACTAGTTTTACTCTCCTGATTACTATAAAAACACTTTTAGGTTAGTAATTTTAGAGGGGGATCAATATAATTTCATATACTTTTAGATACAACTTTTGGGGATTTTTTCTGGGAGTCCAATTTAATTCCTTTGAAGATCTCAATTTTAAGGTTTAATTTCTTTACTCTGTTAATTATGTTTTCTTCAATTTCTTTTGATTCTTGTTTAATTAATTTAATTATGTGTAACTAAATCCCAAATCTGAGGATTGGGTAGTACTCTTTGGTTGTCATGTGCGTTTGATTATTGTGATGTTCTTATTTTGCTGATCTGTTAATGAGGGATTAATACAATTAGGGGAGTCATGAACCCTTGATTAAATCTTAGGAATTGTAACGAATTGGAAAAGGAGTTATAATTTTAGTACATGATTTAACGGACGTGACTTGATTATTTAATTGGAAGATTAATAAGAAGGTTGTGAGACCCATGATTCTTGGTGCGTAATAATTTATGATTGTACTTATATTGAATCACGGAAGTGACAATTAAGGTGTAGTCGTAAATATTATATTGTGTCTTGGAAAAGAACATTATAACATTATAAGAGTTGTTTTCAGCAAAGTGAGGACGTAAAAATCACAAAGATATCGAATGTGCATTGATACCAAGTGAAGAACCCCAGTTCTTGGATTGTTTTCTTATATATATTTTCTTCTTGATTAATCATTAGTTTAATTTAGTTTTAAAAACAAACCAATCATTCTTTTACACTTCTAAATTGTGAGAGATAAAAACTTGAACTTGCAAATACAATTTAGTCCTTCCCTGCGAACGAACTACAAAAATACTATTATCAAATTGGCGCCGCTGCCGGGGAAGGCAGTATAGTTGAGTTTAGGTTAATTGTTTCTTATTGTTTAGATTTTAATTGGTTCCACAAGTTGTTTTGTTGGTGATTTTCAGGTGTATGCTACGTTCATCTTGCGTTAGAAAGTTGGAATTTGACCCTGAAATCGAGCGTACTTTGAGAAAGATAAGAAAAGATAAAGCTAAGATGACGGACGCTGAGAATGTTAATGCAAATGTTAATGCTGATGCTAATGTTGATCAGACTTCTATTTGGGACCATGAGACACCTAATCCTGCCAATTGCATGTACAAAACTCCAGAGATTGGTGCAACCCAGTTTAACATCAATCCAAGTTTAATTCAAATGATCAGCAATCAGGCTTTTGAAGGAGATATTGAGCTCGAGGATCCACACAGACATCTAGAGCGTTTCGTGCAGATGTGTGGCTCATTCAGAATTAATGGTGTTACGAGCGATCAGGCTCGCCTTCATATGTTTCCCTACTCTATCAAGGGAAGAGCTTTGGAATGGTTTCAGCAACTTCCAAATGCTACGGTTGCTACATGGGAGAGTCTATCTACTGCATTCTTGTCCAAATATTATCCTTCTGACAAGACTCAGCAATTGAGGACTATGATTATGAGCTTTAAAGCGCAACCGGGTGAAGGTCTATACCAGGCATGGGAAAGATTCAAGGCACTTTTGAGGAAGTGTCCACATCATGGCTTAGAAGATTGGCAGATAATCAGCACTTTTTATGGGGCCATGAATGCAGATATCCGTTTGAGCTTGGATGTGGCTGCTGGTGGTAATTTCAAAAAAGCACCTACTACACAAGCTAAGGCACTTCTTGAGGAGTTGGCATCTAATAACTATTCTTGGGCACCTAGTGGGAAGAGCTCAGCAAAATCAGCACAGGAATCTGAGATTATCAACATGCTGGCTCAAAAGTTGGATACTCTAACTCAGGAGGTGCGAGGACAAAGGGTAAATGTGAATGCTATCTCTGCGCCTATGGAAGGATATCATGATTTTGGTGCTAGTCAGCAATCTTATGGGAATCAATTTCAAGAGGAGGCATCTTTTCTTCAAGGAAGGCAGCCGTGGCCTGTTCAGAATAATTCTTATTACAATCCGAATCAAAGGCCAAACAACAATCTTTCATACAGCAACAATCATGCGGCAAATCCTTCTTATCAATTTCCAAGGCAGAATCAACCTCCTGGTTTTCAGTCAAGACCACCATATCAAGCTCAGCAGCAGTATCAACCTCCTCCAAAGAAAGAACCAGCTGATTGGGAGGTTGCATTGAACAAAATTATGCAGGGAACTTCTGGTGCATTGGCTAATATGGAATCAAGGATAGATCAGATGGCATCATCTCAAAAGATGCTAGAAACACAGATTGGACAGATTGCCTCAAAGATGGGTGTTCGTGAACAAGGGTCTCTTCCTAGTCAACATGATCAGACTAATAAAGAGCAGTGCAAAGCAATCACTTTGAGGAGCGGAAAAGAGTTGCCAGATGCTGAGGTTCTTAAGCCTAACAAGAATGATGCTGAGAAAGAAGATGAGCCAGTGGATATTGCTGCAGAAAAGTCAGAAAAAGAAGATGAGAAGAAGAAGGAAGAAGAAGCTGCAAAGCCATATGTTCCTCCACCACCATATGTTCCTCCTATTCCATTCCCACAGAGACTTCACAACAAGCAGCTAGAGAAGCAGTATGAAAAATTCTTGACTATGTTCCGGCAGTTGCATGTTAACATTCCGTTGGCTGAGGCATTGAATCAAATGCCCCTTTATGCTAAATTTCTTAAGGAGATGTTGACAAAGAAGAGGAAGCTTGAAGATGCAGAAACTATTACACTTAATGCTGAATGCAGTGCAGTCATTCAAAAAGCTTTTCCTCAGAAATTGAAAGATCCGGGCAGTTTCTCTTTGCCGTGCACTGTTGGGAAGATGGAGAACATGAAAGCTTTATGTGACTTGGGAGCTAGTGTGAGCTTGATGCCGTTTTCTATCTTCAAACGACTTGGTTATGGAGAGCTGAAGGAGACACGGATTTCACTTCAGTTGGCGGATCGTTCTGTTAAGTACGCATTGGGAATCGTGGAAGATATGGTTGTTAAGGTTGATAAGTTTGTCATACCTTGTGATTTCGTGGTGTTAGAGATGGATGAAGATGTCGAGATGCCCATTATCTTGGGAAGGCCATTCTTGGCTACTGCGGGCACTACTATCGATGTTAAAGCTGGGAAATTAACTTTGAATGTTGGCGAGGACAAAGCTGAATTTGATCTGAATAAAGCAATGAAGATTCCTCCTTTCGGAGCCACTTGTTTCACAGTTGACATAGTGGATGATATTGTGCAGCTTGAAAATGAACACCTCATGGGAGCTGAACAGGTGTTAGAGGATGTAGTGGAAGAAGAAGTACTTGTTGAACGAGACACAAAAGTGGAGATGGTTTTTACTCTTTCAGAGGCACCACATGTTGAACTCAAACCTCTACCTGCTAATTTAAGGTATGCTTTTCTTGGTCCAAATGATACATATCCTGTGGTAGTTTCTGCTTCACTTAATGATGATGAGCTAGAGAAGTTGTTACATGTTCTTCGGCAATATAAATCGGCTATTGGTTGGTCAATTGAAGATATCAAGGGAATTAGCCCTGCTCTTTGCATGCATAGAATTGCCTTAGAAGATGATCATAAGCCTGTGATCGAGGGCCAAAGAAGACTGAATCCAAATTTGCAAGAGGTGGTGAAGAAAGAAATCACTAAGTTGCTTGATGCTGGTATCATTTATTCAGTTCCACACAGTAAATGGGTCAGTCCTATTCATGTTGTGCCTAAGAAAGGTGGGATGACAGTTGTACACAATGAGAAGAATGAGTTGATTCCTACAAGAACAGTAACAGGTTGGCGTGTTTGCATTGATTACAGGAAGTTGAATAACGCTACTCGTAAAGATCACTTTCCCCTCCCATTCATTGATCAGATGCTCGAAAGGTTGGCGGGTAATGAATATTACAACTTTCTGGATGGTTTCTCGGGCTACTTTCAGATTCCTATTGCGCCCGAAGATCAAGAGAAGACCACCTTTACTTGTCCTTATGGCACTTTTGCTTATCGGAGGCTACCTTTTGGCTTGTGTAATGGTCCTTCGACATTTCAACGGCTCATGAATCACATTTTCTCAGATTTTATTGGGAGAGACATGGAGGTCTTCATGGATGACTTCACGGTATATGGTTCTTCCTTTGATTCATGTCTAGCCAGTCTATCAAAGGTGTTGCAGAGATGTACTGAAACGAATCTTGTTCTTAATTGGGAGAAGTGTCACTTTATGGTGAAGGAAGGCATTGTGCTTGGGCACAAAATCTCTAGCAAAGGCATTGAAGTTGATAGAGCAAAAATTGAAGTAATTGAAAAATTGCCTCCACCTTCATCTGTGAAAGGTATTCGGAGCTTTCTTGGGCATGCTGGTTTTTATCGACGGTTCATCAAGGATTTCTCCAAGTTAGCTCGGCCTCTCTGCAATCTTCTCGAAAAGGATCGTGTTTTTGAATTTGATGAAAGTTGCCTTGATGCTTTCAACAGGTTGAAGAAGGAACTTACTTCTGCACCCATAGTTACATCTCCCGATTGGAGCTTGCCATTTGAGCTCATGTGTGATGCTAGCGACTATGCTGTGGGTGTTGTTCTTGGGCAGAAGAAGGAGAAGAGGATGCATGTGATAGCTTATGCAAGCAAGACCCTTGATGATGCACAAATTAACTATTCTACTACGGAGAAAGAGCTACTTGCAGTGGTTTTTGCACTTGATAAATTTAGATCCTATCTTGTTGGGTCTAAGGTGATTGTCTATTCGGATCATGCTGCGATTCGTTTCTTGATGACAAAGAAGGATGCAAAACCTCGTCTAGTTCGTTGGATTCTTCTACTCCAGGAATTTGATCTTGAGATTCGAGATAAGAAAGGGTGCGAGAACTTGGTAGCTGATCACTTATCTAGGTTGGACCAAGGAGATGGAGAAGTAGGTGATGCATTACCTATTAATGATAAATTTCCGGAAGAGCAGCTTTTAGTGGTGTCTATGTCTACACCATGGTACGCGGATTTTGTGAACTACATTGTGGGAGGAGTTGTACCTGATTCTCTCTCTTATAATCAGAAAAAGAAGTTCTTTCATGATGTGAAGCATTACTATTGGGAGGAGCCCCTGCTTTACAAGGAATGTGCTGATGGGATGTTTCGTAGATGTGTACCTCATGATGAAGTTCCCCATATTCTCATGCATTGTCACTCTCTAGAGTGTGGAGGTCATAACAGCAGCATGAAGACAGTTGCCAAAATGTTGCAGTCGGGTTTTTATTGGCCAACCATGCATCAAGATGCTAGAGACTTTGTGGCTAAATGTGATAGATGTCAACGAGTTGGTAATATGTCGAGGAGGAACGAGATGCCATTACAATCTATTCTTGAGGTAGAGATTTTTGATGTGTGGGGGATGGATTTCATGGGTCCATTTCCTTCTTCTTATGGGAACCAGTACATTTTGGTGGGAGTTGACTATGTCTCGAAATGGGTGAAAGCTATTGCGTCTCCTACCAACGATGCTAGAGTGGTGAAGAAGTTCTTGAAGAAGCATGTGTTCACTAGATTTGGAGTGCCACGGGCTATTATCAATGATGGAGGATCACACTTTTGCAATAAACAGGTGGCTGATCTCTTGAAAAAGTATGGTGTGACTCAAAAGGTGGCGACTCCTTACCATCCGCAAACAAGTGGGCAAGTTGAGATTTCTAATCGTGAGCTGAAGTCAATTCTGGAGAAGACAGTGGCAAATTCGAGGAAAGATTGGTCAACAAAGCTGGATGATGCTCTTTGGGCATATAGGACGGCATTTAAAACACCTATTGGAATGTCTCCATATAGGTTGGTCTTTGGGAAGCCATGTCATCTGCCAGTGGAACTTCAGCATAAGGCGTTTTGGGCTACTAGGAACTTGAATTTTGATTTGAAAGCAGCGGGAGAGAAGCGTTTGCTTCAACTTGGAGAGCTTGAAGAGATTAGGCTCCAGTCTTATGAGAATGCTAGTATCTACAAGGAGAAGACCAAATTGTGGCATGACAAGCACATTCAGAAGAAAGCATTTGAGGTGGGGCAGCATGTTCTATTGTTCAATTCAAGATTCCGTTTGTTTCCTGGGAAACTCAGATCGCGATGGTCCGGACCTTTTGAGATTGTGAAGGTCTATCCTAATGGGGTGTGTGAGATTACAAGAGAAGGGTCAGAAGTATTCAAGGTGAACGGGCAAAGATTGAAGCCGTACCTGCTGGGAGAGACAGTGGAGCGAGGAATGAGCATTCTTCCCCTCCAAGACCCTATCATTGGTTGAGAATCGGAGTCAAGCTAGTGACGTTAAACGAGCGCTTCGTGGGAGGCAACCCATGTCTTGTGAGTATTTCTATCTGGTTTTTACATAGAGTGTGTCAATGCGGACATTGACCCATTTAAGTGTGGGGATGTGTTCTCATGTGTTGTAATTGTGTACATGTTAAAAAAAAAAAAAACAAAAACAAATTAAAAAAATTTTGAAAAGACCAAAAATAATTCTAGCCTTGTGAAGTTTATGTGTTTAATGCACCCATGCATGCTGTTAGAAATCTGGTGTTTATGGATTCTTTTGATTGAGAAGTGGTATGTGATGTTCTTGTGCACACACTTACACAAGCGAGTGAAGCTGGTAGACTCATTGAATGTGGTAAGGGACTAGAATGACATGAATATGTGCACGATAATTTGGTCGATATGCTTTGAATACAAGTAGGTACGTTAGAGAGACTTATATTTGGGATTGATTGTGCTTTTACACACCAAGCGAGTTTTGAGCCGATATGCATATTTTTTTGCATGATTTTTCGTTTGCTTGAGTGTCCACTTGTTATTTGCATTGCTAGCACGTGTTTGAGGTCTTTCTTGAGATGCATGACATTAATTGATGACAACATGATAAAGGCAATAGGTGAACCTTATATTTCCCAAATGACCAAACCATTTATACATGATCCGTTAGTTAACCCGTTGAGCTTAATCTTGTTCTTTCGGTGACACACCACGTTACTTGCCATATATCCTTTTTATTGTATTGGCCTTATATTGAATTTGAACCCAATTGTCAAAGGCTAGTATTGTTCTTAAGGGGGTAATAAGGTGTGCATGAAGGGGGGGTTGCTGATGATCATAACTTTGGGGGGAATATTGAGTTGGGTTGTGTGCTTGTTAGTCGAAATTTGTAAAATATAATGGATCATTATTCTTGCTTGTTTTTAGCTCTCTTAAAAAAGAAAAAAAAAAAAAGAGAAAAAGAAAAAAAAAAAAAAAAAAGAAAAAAAATATAAATAAATTTGAGAGCATTCTTATCTTTTATGATCCTACTTGGATTCGACTAGTCAAGTTGTATATACATAAAAGTTCAAGTGTGGGGATATTAATATGGGAGTTGTTAATTTTATTGTTGAGTACTAGCTTTTGACTTAACCCTCTTTGGCTTTACTTGACATACCTTGTCCCTAGCCCACGTTACAACCCTAATAAAAGACCTTTTGATTGTCATTGATTGTGTATGTTGCGTTAGGGTTAGATTGATACCACGTGTAAAGCATGCTTATGATATTGTTGGAGTTGAGTGATACATTTACCACCTTGTTTTGAGTGAAAATCATTTGTGAGTGAATGGTGAGTTGTTGCTTTTGCATAGGATATCCCATATTTTGTCTCAAAGATGTGCTCTTGTGTGCCTAGCATGTTTACCAATGGTTTTTGCATTTGACATGGAATTCTATGATGTTATTCATGTAATTTGAGTATGCGGTGTGGATACTTGCACCTTAGACACCAAGGCATTGCATATTCACTTTGATTCTTGAGTTGATATGGCACTAGAGGACTTTGTGTGTGTGGTGTTGTGTTGATATATGGATTTTTGCATGAGCTAGATGGATTTTGTGGGTATATTCACTATAAGCCCTCACGAGACCTTACTCGTCCACTAGGGCTACCTAGGGGTTTAAAGGACTTGTTGCATATGTTAAATGCAACCGTGATCACCTACGGAAGTGGTACTAATTAGTTAGTGTAATTATTATTTTAGTTTGCACGAGGACGCGCAAAGTGCTAAGTGTGGGGATATTTGATAGAATATATTTTATATATATTTTAGAGGATTTTATTCCCACATTTATTGTGTTTTTGCGAAGAATTGTGGCGATTTAATAAGTTTTATTGGAGTTTATTGCAGGAAATAAATATTTGTCAAGTTGAAGAAATCGAGCATTATTTGGTGATTTTATTTTATTTTTAGCTCGAGGAATTTATTTGGCGAATTTAGGAGAAGAAACGAATAAAGTACGGCTCGTTGTTAAAAGTTTTGGAGCTGAATGAGAGAAAACCGGGGTGCTAAATCACTAACTACGGTGCAATGATTGCTGCCACTTTACTGAATTAACAGAAAAATCAGAACCGTGGGGCGCGGGATCTGCGCCAGGGCGCGTGAAAATAAATTACACAGGACACGCATGCGTGTCATGCGTATCACAACCTGCGCATCACCAGGATGCGTATCACCTGGTGACGTGGCAGCCTGTCAGCCACACAAACAGTTCGCGCACAGCTTTGCAGAATAGTAACAGAATTAGTTTTGTACTCTAATTTCGATATATATTAGAATTAATAGAGTGGTGGGCCTATTTTTTTAATGGGTCAACTAGTTTTACTCTCCTGATTACTATAAAAACACTTTTAGGTTAGTAATTTTAGAGGGGGATCAATATAATTTCATATACTTTTAGATACAACTTTTGGGGATTTTTTCTGGGAGTCCAATTTAATTCCTTTGAAGATCTCAATTTTAAGGTTTAATTTCTTTACTCTGTTAATTATGTTTTCTTCAATTTCTTTTGATTCTTGTTTAATTAATTTAATTATGTGTAACTAAATCCCAAATCTGAGGATTGGGTAGTACTCTTTGGTTGTCATGTGCGTTTGATTATTGTGATGTTCTTATTTTGCTGATCTGTTAATGAGGGATTAATACAATTAGGGGAGTCATGAACCCTTGATTAAATCTTAGGAATTGTAACGAATTGGAAAAGGAGTTATAATTTTAGTACATGATTTAACGGACGTGACTTGATTATTTAATTGGAAGATTAATAAGAAGGTTGTGAGACCCATGATTCTTGGTGCGTAATAATTTATGATTGTACTTATATTGAATCACGGAAGTGACAATTAAGGTGTAGTCGTAAATATTATATTGTGTCTTGGAAAAGAACATTATAACATTATAAGAGTTGTTTTCAGCAAAGTGAGGACGTAAAAATCACAAAGATATCGAATGTGCATTGATACCAAGTGAAGAACCCCAGTTCTTGGATTGTTTTCTTATATATATTTTCTTCTTGATTAATCATTAGTTTAATTTAGTTTTAAAAACAAACCAATCATTCTTTTACACTTCTAAATTGTGAGAGATAAAAACTTGAACTTGCAAATACAATTTAGTCCTTCCCTGCGAACGAACTACAAAAATACTATTATCAGAAGTGGTGCCCTAAATGACCACAGGATACGCTTTATGCTAAGCGTGTGATACAGTTACGCCAAGACAAATCACGGAGCCTGTGTATACAAGTTTTGATAACTGGATACGCCTTATGGTCAATTGTATTAAGAGGACACGCCAAAGCTTGTAGGTCTGTATCATTCCAGACCATACCTATTACAAATGGATACGCCTAACTGAAAGTAGTAGTCTATGGATACGCCATCTACTCAGTCGTATTAAGTGGATACGCCTCTGTCATCATTCCAGTTCTTGGTTTGCCTAAGCAAGCTAAATTGTCATCAATTGGATACGCCTTACGGGGAATAGTATTAAAGGGATACGCAAGTTCAGGTGATTAAAGGGTAAAAAGTTATCAAATGGGTACGCCACATGTTCAGGCTGGTTGGTCTGGTCGATGTTCACCATAGGATACGCCAGCTGCTCTTCCGTATTAAGTGGATATGCCTCAGTTTTCATAAAAGAACTTGGTTTGCGCCTTTGCTTGACCCGTATCAACTGGATACGCCTTATGGAAAATTGTATTACTAGGATACGCTAAAGTTTCGAGTGATTAAAGAGGATACATGGTTAAATGGTTACGCCTACGTGTGAATGGTAATCGATGGATACGCCTTTACAGTAGGAGAACGATGTACGGATACGCTTTAATTTTTGGCGTGTAAAACTGAATACGGATGGTAGTAAGGCGCTTTATGTCTTTTACGCTGTATTGTTGGGCGTATGTTTATTACATATAAGCCCTAAGCTAGTTGTCTCTTCTGTATGTCGAGGCGCCTCTTTTCTACAAAATTCTAATTCTTACTTTGGTTTTACACCAGATCAGGTACTCTCACACTTTTTACAAAATTCTAGTGCTTACAATATCATTATCTGTTTCAATTTCCCAAAATGTTGGTATTTTGATATCTTTACGTATATGGCTTCGGCTTGTAAAAGTGTTTGGGGATGGTTATATTGTGATGGACATATAACTAATGATAGTGTCACTGGTAGTGGATATGATAAGGATGTGGTTGGGTTTGTGAAATTGCACTATAATTTGAAATACAAAGAATTTCTTACTATTTTGCATAAGAAATTATCAATAGATCCGAAGTTGGTTAGGTTGATTGTATCGCGTAGATTTTATAATCCTACAACAAGAAAGTATGGAGTTGTTTTAGTTGTTGATGACGATGAGAGATTTTCCTACAGTAATTCCCGATGATGATATTCCAAACAAGCCAGGGAGAAGAAAGTCAACAAGATACAAGAATGAGATGGATTATCAAGCATTAAAAAAAACAAAGGAAAATGTGCTTCTTCTAGTGTCCCGTAGTTTACTTCGATTGGTATGTTTGTTACATTGATTGGTATGTTTGTTACGTTGATTGGTATGTATGTTAAATAAAAAATTGAATCCGGCGGCCTGATTTTTAAAAGCTAACGCGTTTTAAAATCAGGATAAGTTAAGGTTTAGGGTCTAGGGTTTAGGGTTGTAAACAACCCTAAACCCTAAGTTCGTATACGGTTTATTCGTCGTTCCGAATATTTCTAAACCCAAAATGGAATTGTTGAACCCCAAAGGTTAACCGTTGAAACCCGAGGGAATACAAATAAAATTTAATAATTTTAAATATAAAATTGAATCCGGTGGCCTGATTTTTAAACGCTAACGCGTTTAAAAATCAGGATAAGTTAAGATTTAGGGTCTAGGGTTTAAGGTTGTAAACAACCCTAAACCCTAAGTTCGTATACGGTTTATTCGTCGTTCCGAATATTTCTAAACCCAAAAATGGAATTGTTGAACCCCAAAGGTTAACCGTTGAAACCCGAGGGAATACAAATAAAATTTAAAAATTTTAAATATAAAATTGAATCCGGAGGCCTAAATTTTAAACGCTAACGCGTTTAAAAATCAGGATAAGTTAGGGTTTAGGGTCTAGGGTCTAGGGTTGTTTACCCTAAACCCTAAGTTCGTATATGGTTTATTCGTCGTTCCGAATATTTCTAAACCCAAAATGGAACTGTTGAACCCCAAAGGTTAACCGTTGAAATCCCGAGGGAATACAAATAAAATTTAAAAATTTTAAATAAAAAATTTAAAGGTTAAAATTGGATCCAAACAATTTTTAAAAGAGTATGTTTGTTATTTCAGGGTCTGTTTTGCCAGATTTTACAAGTTCTTGGTATGTTTTGTCAGATTTTTAAAGTTTATGGTCTGTTTTGTCGGATTTTCAAGTCCAAGATCCGTTTTGTCAGTTTTAATATTCAGGGGCAATGACAGTCATGTCTTTGAACAATGAAACAATTTTTGGCGGAAATATTCAGTATGACTTCAGATTAGGCCGAGGAACTAATTTTTCAGTCAATGCCAATATAAATAGCAGGAAAAAGGGCCAACTTTGTATAAAGAATAGTTGTTCTGATCACATGGAAATATCTCTGATTGTTGCAGTTGTTACAATCTTCAGGGATCTAATGAGGAAAATGGCAATCGGTGACTTTAACAATGATAAGCTGGAGATCGGATAAATTTGTTGTTTCACTGGTGAACTTTTGTATAGATTTCGAGAAATTTATTGCTGCTGAGCTCTATGAGCAGTTTCAGTCGTTCAGGGAAAACTAAAGTGGTACAAGTTTTTGGCGCCGTCAGGTTTAATATTAGATGCTTATTGGAGGATAGCAAGGAGTAGTTTTAAGCCTGTGATCCAAGTTCATGTCTTTTTTTAAGACTCTGGATTAGTTGATATATATTAGTTTGTGATTTTTGTAACAATTAGAAAGATATTCAACATAACTTTCTAATACAGTGGCTAGTATTTTATTTTGCAACTATTTCTGTACTGTCAAACAGCAGTGGTGTCTCAGCTGGTTAGGCCAGGACTTTAGGAGCTTACCACTCCAAGGTCCCAGGTTCGACTCCCGCTGAGCGCATGCACATAAGCGGGATACCTCGAGGTGCGCGTAAGCTGGCCCGGAGGTAAATATATATATATATATATATCAACTAGCAAAAAAAAAAAATATTCCTTTGGTACCTCTTTCTTGTGGGTTGGTATTAAACCGATGACAAACATAACCGACTTGTCTGTATTTTCGCAGGGATAAGTACAGAGTTTTGAGTGGAAGGAACTTATATCCAGAGAGAATTTACGACATAAAACTTGCTATAAATTATCACATAAAGCAGAGAATCCTAGTAAGTTTCGGGGGCACGAGATCTGAATACCAGACATGTCGTGTGCTACCTGAAACAGTTAAAAGAAACAATAGAGTAGGATTTTCTGTTCAAACATTTTTGACCATGTTTTTTTTTTAATTTTACTTAAGGAATCCAGTTGGCTGGCTAAATGAGGGTAATGGCCCTTTATATCACGTTTTTAATGTAAATGGTCCAAAATATCACAATTCTGAAAAATGGCCCTTTTTATCACATAACAACGCATTTTTAATTTGCGTTTTTTTAAAAACGCATCTTGGTAGTGCGTTTCTCTTTAATTTCTAAACAGTAAACATTTTCCTTTTATGAAAATGCATTAGAAACATGCGTTTCTAAAGAATTTAAAAAATTAGGCACGCATCTTGTAATTACGTTTTCTTAGAAATTCATATTGGGCCAACAACCCATAAAGCCCAATAAATTGGAGGCTCAGCAAGTAAACATGGATTTTCAAATTTTTACAGAAACGTATCATAATCATGCGTTTTATTGTGATAGATAAGGCCATTTTTTTGAGTAGTGATATTTTGGGCATTTTAACTCTAAATTGTGATTAGAAGGGCCTTTTCTCGCTAAATGAAGTTTACTTGAAGAACAATCTCTACAGCACAACATTACATACAGGAAGCCAATGTGCTTAGCTTTTTATAAGAACTAATAATGCCCTTGATCATGAAATAAGATTATGATTTAATAACAATCATTAGGTTGATAACATATATTCTTGAAATACATCACAAAAGAAGTACACACTTAGAAAATCCACAACCAAATCAATCTTACTACAAAAGTCTTCCGGAAACACATCAAAATAAAAACTACATTTGTTCTTAAAATTGTCCAAAATACGTAATAAAGTCTTCCAGAATCAAAAGTCTTGTTATCCCCCTGCACAAAAGATATTAAAATTAGACGCAATTAAAGTGTAAACTAGTAGTGGTCAAGACACTACTACAATCTATGAATTAAAATGATAAAAAATAATGAAACTACTAACTAAACAGACTTAAAAAATTATGAAAATAAACAGACTACATTGTGGTTTGCTCTGTTTATGGTATGCCTATCCAATATTTCTTGCCAATACTCTAAGTTTGCTGGTGATGATTATGATTAAAGAATCATAAACTTCCAAATGTACATATTGCTGATATACTATAATGTAATATCTACGTCTGTTCCATGTTGGTAGGGATTCACAGCAAGTGGGTTTATCTACAATGCTGTTGCTGGAGTTCTTGCAGAAATGAATAATGGCAGCTCATCGTTGAGAAATTTATGGTGGCTTTTCAAGATCCATGATCTGTAATCAAAACAATATACTATTAGAAAAACAAGACAGAAAACTGAATGAATATACACAACACAATAACTACACAATGTTTGTTGTTAACACCACATAATACAACACTTTGAAATTTAAAGTTCATCAAAGAATTTTAACTAAATTTGTTCTCCTAAAGGAATATCAACGAATATGTTCAAAGAGAAAAATGTGCCTGAGGATGTCCTCAGGTAGTTCTCCTGAGGTTATAAGACAAATAGCCTATTGAATAAGTGGCCCCGCAGGGGCATTTTTGTAATATCAAATTTTTTATCAATATATTTACCTAAATACCCTTAAAATTATATTGGAAAGTTTTTAACCTCAGGGTTCTGGCCTGAGGTCATGAAGCCCATGTTCAAATATATATATATCATAATGTGTTAATATACAATTGCATTACTATATTACATATAATAATTGAGCGGATTCTCTCAGTCAAATCATCGAACACTTACTACACACACTACATATACTACTTCACAAGCACTAACTAATAAATCCAATTCAATGATGGTCCTGTATAACACTTTTAGTAAGTCTGGACTTCAATACTTACACAACAAACTTGCAATTCTATAAAACAAACATAGATTATCAAACCCTAATTTTTTTAGCAGTACATACTGTAAGAACCCAGATTTTTGGTAGAATTTAAAACTTTTTATTATGTAATAATGTGGGAATGGATAGTGGTTATGACTGCGATGTAACGAAGATCTATTAAATGAATGGAACGGATTTGAATTCAATTATTTATATGGCATGCAGAATACTTTTGGTTGACGGCATAGATAAGAATAATCTATCTCCTAAGAATATAAGTATATTACTTCAAGTAAGATTATTCTTATGTCATCCAAATCAATATCTATTATAAGTCCAGCGGTTCCGTAAAAAGGTTAAGAAGCACCCGAGAGTGAACCAGGTTCATTTTCCTAATTATAGGAATTAAATAAAAATAAGTGATGAATAGTGATTTTGGTGGAATTTGGAATATTATTATAATAATGTTATACCCGGTATTCGGAACGGATTTCTGAGTTCGTATTAGTGATCCAGGAAGAATATAAGTGTATGTAAAAGCTGTCGGATTCAGAAAAAGAGCACTTTCATTTTCTCCGAGATTTCCCTGGACACTGCAAGACTTAAGGATTTATAAAAGGGAATTAAGGAATTTAAATTCGAGAAGTATTAAGAAAGATGAGGAATAGTATTATGAATATTAAGAAGGTTTTCGGTAAAACCCTAACTAGAAACGAATGAGTTATTCCCTCGAACGATCAACGAATTAAGCAATAAACGGACAAGGAATCAAGCAGAGGAGGCAAGATGCATGCATGTGTGCAAGTGATAAATATCTAGAAACCATATAGTTACTTAAGTAACCAATACTTAGTGAATCAACTAAGTACTTAGAAAACAAACCACTTGGTTAAGCCTTAACCATCCTATCTTCAACACTTGTCATGGTAAATCCTCATCCAACAATGCATCACACTCCACTAACACCACTTTAAGAAGATATTATCCAAGTAAACACCACTTTATGCATTATTGCAAAAATCAACCAAGCAAAATACTCTCTCCCCCTCCAAGAACAAACATTCGGTAATTGCTATAATTCCAAATCCAAAATCCAACTTCCAACCATTTGTTGATCTTGAAACTTTTATGGTGAGACTTACATTTCATATAAATGATCTCCTCAAAATCCTAGCTTCAATCTCTTCTTTTTCCATTTTCAAAAAAATGATTTAAGAGGAGGGTGAATAGTGTTTTCATGAACTAATCTTGTTTTTTCTTGTTTTTCATGGTTGATTTAGCAAGCTTAAGCACTTCTAAGGATCATACCAAGCATAGTGAGGCTAGATCATACTCCAAGGAAGGTATAGCAACTTGAAACCCTAGGCTTTACTTTGAGATTTTGCATGATCTTGGTGGGTTTTAGTATGAGATGTGTTATTAGCATGATTATAAGCTTGGTTGTGATTTAGATTTGATAAATGTTAAAAATAGTTTAGATGAACGGAAAGGCATTGCTTGGCCTCAGTTCATGGTGATATATCATGTATATGTTGTTTGGGATGGATACCTTGATTATTGGAAGGTTTGGAATTTAGATATATTCGATTTATAGCCGTCGTAATGCCGAAATTTCGTTAACATTAAGAACACGAATTTGACAGAAGGTTTAACTCACTGATTAGCTTCGACTTTTGCCATGATTAGCTAGATTATGTTATGAGCTTCGTTTTGATATAAAGATCGCATGAAACGGACTTACGGTTTAGGAGTTATGATTAAATTCGTAAAAGGGGTTCGGAACCGTAATCAAAAGTTCGTAATTGAAATTGATTCCCTTTAATGTTGTTTAATCAGTGGCGAATCATGATAATTAAATAATAGAGATAAAAAGGAAGGTGTGGGAGAAGACCGCATGTCAAAAGGATCGTTTTTCGATTTTATAAAAATGTTCGGATCATGGTTAAGTACGAAAGTACCCCTAAGAGGTATACTTGGTTATAACTTCGGTAAACCGCTTAGAAAACGATCGATAAATATCGAGGTCTAATCTTTCGACTTTAAAACTTATACGATTTAAATACTTACCATATGTAAGTGTAAGGTCATGCTTTAGTAACGAACAAGTGTCGGGTAATAAAGGCAATAATAAGAGGGAATTAGAGGAGTATAACGAAACGACTTGAAAACGTGTTTCGATTTAAGTTAAGTTTATGCGTAACCTTTTGAAAGGTGTTAAGTGATTAATCCCGAATGCCTTGGCTAATTATAGATCATCAGGCTGACCCGGGACACGCTACTACTACCCCTACTCGTACTCGATTTCCAGGCAAGTTTTCGAACCTTTCTTTTTAAAGGCTGTTGTTGTGAATATATATATATGTATGTGTTTTCAGTATACATATGCCATAGCATGCATGCCTGTTCTCGAATTATTTTGAAAATGCTTGTTCCCTGAATTATTGTTGGCTTATAAGTTAGATAGTTATTATATCAATTATAAGCCGGAAATTACTAAGACCCTTAAGCGAAGGGCATCTGAATCTCATTCTTTGACTATAGACCGGGAGTCGTTATTCCTTGATATATTGATATTATTTTTAGAGGAAAATAACTAAGTAAATATTTTCCATCTATTATTTGGAGAATATTATTGGAATATTCCCTTGAGATTATTTGATAAATATTATTCGAATTATCCATCAGATGTTTATTTATTCAAGGAATATTATATGTTTAATATTCATCTAAAGTCGATTAAATATTCGAATATTATTTCGAACTCTCAGTTAAGTTATTTAATTAGAGAATATTCATTCTTATTTACTCGATAAATATTATTTTGAATATTCATTCGAGTTTATTTATTTAATGAATATTATTTTAATATTCATTCGAGTCTTATTTAATTAATTGAATATTATTTCGAATATTCATTCGATCTCTATTTATTTTATAAATATTAGTTGAGCATTGATTCGAACTTCAGTTATTCGATAAATATTATCTTCGACATTCAGTTAAATTCAATTCTATTATTGAACATGATTTTAAATATTCATTCGATATTCATTTCTTCGATAATTATTATTAAGTCGAATATTCATTATTTGTTCAATGAATATGGTCTCAAATATTCAATCGATAATTACTTCATCAATAAGTATCATTCTCAAGTTAAATATTCATTATTTATTCAATGAATATTATTTCAAATATCCATTTGACGATTATTTCATCAATAAAATATTATTATTATTAATAGGAATATTCATTATTCGTCCAATGAATATTATTCTGAACAGTTATTCAAAGATTATTCCGAGCAACACCTTTCCAATACCCGTGACTCAAGAAATATTCTTGGAATATTTATTTAATTCTTCTAACTCGTTTCAAAGATACTTGGTGTCATTCACATAGTATCATCGACCTCCGAACATTATATAAATTATTACAGAGTCTTATTAATATTATTATATTATCAAGGAAGGTTCTCAGTGATTTCATTCTCCCTTCGATTCTATTATAAGGGAACCTTACTTGAGGAATGTTATTTATCTTGTGACTGCCCGGTCATAAATTATTCGTTCACTCGCAACTTGGTTGCTATTATTCCTGGCATTACGTGTACCCACTCATTATTCGAGGGGAAAGAATGTTGGAACAAGTCATTATCCATTAACAAGCAGTAGCTTGGGAAATATTGGTAAATTTTCCTTTCCATTTAGATATGACTACCTGGTGGAGTCTTATCAACAAGTATTATACTTGGGGAAAGGGAGACAAACTTTATGTTTCAAAGTTATGGGTATGGAATGAACTAGGAGACGCGTAAGTGGCCGAGTGGCGCCGGTCCAGCAATAGCCCAACCGTTGGCTTAGGAGTTCCAGAGGGCGGTAAACAAGTAAATCCGTCGGAGCTACCTTCTACATGTAGAGAACGACTGATGAGATGCATGACATACGGCTGATCCCCGTAAACGTCAGGGCATCTGGCGCGGCAATGCTCCCGTATTAGTTCATCACTCAATGTTGGAAATTTTCTGCAACATCATCATAGTTGGCAGAGTTGAAAAGTATTTCAAACTGGAATTGCAATATCATTCTGCAAGATCCTATTTTTATGAAAATGATGCTATCTTGCTTATTTTGGCATAGCACATGCTTCCACAAAATATACATTTATTGAGTTACCTTGTAACTTCATCATTTATATTAAACTGGCAATATTTTCTCTAATGCATGGCATATGATTTCGAAACATATCTTTGAACTGTCTTATATATTACTGCACAGTTATATATTGTTGGTGGGCTGTTGCTCACCCTTGCTTATTTATTATGTCACAACAACAGCTAGGTCACATGGCCCGCGTCAGGCGCACTCGGCGCAAGCAGGTTACCCACCCCGCAGGGCTACCCGTTGATATCATCGCTGCCATTGCTGAGGTAGCATAGCTCAGCAGCCTTGATTTCCAGTTTACTTATATGTATCAGTAATGATTAATCAACGGCTAAACTTTTAAACTTATGATGTTATCCTTTTGGCTTGTAATAACTTTTATTCGTAAACCAGTAATGCAAGACTTATTTCAATTTCATCTCTGGGACTATAACTGTGTGTGTGTGAGTGGTTATTATTGTGGGGTCACAGCAGGTGATTATTTATTGTGGACTCAAGTAAAGTATTAATCATGGAAAATAAGACCGTAACGACCCGATCCCGGACCCCGGATCTGGGGGTGTTACAGAAATGGTATCAGAGAGAGAGTTATAAATCCCAAGAGATGATGCGATGCTATACAATAATAAATTCACTAAGATAATAAGAACTCTTGCCAAGTTCACTTAAAACCCTTATGGGAACTTTTAAGTATCATGATAGTAATATAATTCGTCATTGTGTAGGCGAGCGACATGTCGGATCCAGAGGAGTATGAGAGACAGCACGATGATGCGATCCAGGCCGCCGAGGGCTCGGCGATGGTAGATTCAGATGCTGATACTGATGTTGTTGAGTCAGAGGAGGAGGACCCTGAGATCCAGGTGGATGCTGATACTGATGTCATAGAGTCAGAGGATGAGGACCCTGAGGAGGTCCAGATTGATGCTGATACTGATGTTGTTGAGTCAGAGGAGGAGGTCCAGGCCGTAGGGGATGCTGAGTTAGTTGCTGAGGATGTTGATGATGAGGACCCTGAGGAGGACCAGCTTATACCTGAGGGTAGAGAGATTGGGGAGGACTTTTGGGTTGTGACTCAGATTAGGACTTTGGAGGAGGATACTGACATGACCGCGGATCAGGTGGTACCGGTAGATGAGGGTGATGAGGGAGATATAGACGAGCCAGTAGTTGGTGTTGTAGGGAGTTCTGGACTACTTGTGCCACTCCTCTCTGATGAGAGAGCCCCTACCCCGCCACCACTACCTGTGAGCCCAGTGTCAGATGAGTTTGAGGCATTGACCCCAGAGCCACAGCAGGCAGAGGCTGCCCTTCCAGCAGATCCAGCCCCTCCACCCCATGGTCCGACAGGGGACGTCCCAGCATGTTTTCACCACTATGTTGTAGGCAGACTTACTTCTGAGGTAGCCGTGGCTGAGGCCAGGCTGGCAGAGTCCCGCAGAGAGCTAGCCGTAGAGAGAGAGGCCCGGTTGAGGCACCTGGGTGGTAGGCGTGCCAGAGCTGGAGATATGTATAGGCAGGTGACCGGCATAGAGCTGAGGGCCCGTGTGAGGGTGCGACGGTTACCCAGTGATGGGCATGGTATGGTATCCAGGGCTGATGCAGAGGAGATTTTCCGCCTTGCTATGAGGAGGGTTCTAGATTTGACCCGCCGTCGTGGCTGACTGCAGGGATAGTGATGTATTGGTCTAGTTGTCTAGTCTTGTACGGTCATAGTAGTGCCGATTTTTGGTAGGGATAGTTTCAGCTTGTAGATCCCTGTTGCAGACTAGACAGATAGACAGCTTATTTCACTTTTGACTAGTTGTTATTCGGATGGTTGTATTTCTTTTAAAACTGTTGTTGTATGTCGGATGTTGTACCGTTTGGTACTTGGTATATATTTATTTCCCTTTTCAGTCATTTCAGTCTTCTTATGACGCGATCACTAGTTTATTATATTATATCTGTCCGTACTGCTTTCGGCTAAAACTGCCATGATATATAGAACTGTGAGATCCTAAATCCATTTATGCATCGATATTGTGAGGAGAAACCTCTGAAATAGGTAAATAAACCTAATGTATATTGTCCAAATTTTCAGTAAAATGCCACCAAGAAGAATGGGTACTAGGGCTAACCCCCACGAATCTACTGACCAAGAAAGTCACAATCAACATGAGGAAAATTCTGAGTATAATGAAGAACAGGATCAGGACTATAATGAGCAGGAGGATTCCCATTATGGGATGGGGGATGAAACTTTCTATACTGCAGAGTTTGAAGAGGAAATAGAAGAAGGGGAAACTGAAGTCGAACATCAGGGGGAGAACCAGGGCGGAAACCCCATGGGACAATTTATGGATCTGCTCAGGCAGAATTTGAACCAATACCCCCAACCACCCCAAGGAAACAACACCACTGTGGCCAATTCCTTTAGGGCCTTCAAGTCCCTCAAACCCCCAGAGTTTCACGGATCGGCTGACCCCGTAGAGGCAAGGGCCTGGGTCAAGGAAATGGAGAAATCTTTCGAGATTCTGAGTATTGGGGAAGCCCAAAAGACTGTCTTTGCTACCTACTTGCTAAAAGGAGAGGCCAACTATTGGTGGGAAGCTAAGAAGAATATGGAGACCGATGCTATTGTAACCTGGGATAGGTTTAAACAATTGTTTTTAGAGAAGTATTTCCCAAAGTTTATGAAAACCCAGATGGAGCTTAAGTTTCTAGAGCTAAAACAGAACAACTTGTCGGTGGCCGATTATGAAGCCAAGTTTACTGAATTATCACGATTTGTACCAGAATTTGTGGACACTGAAGAAAAGAAAGCTAACAGGTTTCAGCAAGGGCTGAAGCAGTGGATTCAGAACAGAGTGGCCGTTTTAGAGATTACTGATTATGCCACCTTGGTGCAAAAGGCAACCATTGTGGAAGCAGGGAGCGATCAGATACAGAGAGAGAGAGAAGGGGGGATTAAAGAGAAAGCATGCCAGCATGGGCGGAGGTTCCGCAGGGGGAAGGCCCCCGAATAGGTTCAACCGAGGAGCAGTTTCCCTACCTGGGAGAAATATTGGGTTTAAACCATCTGGGAGTGCAACTGTGAGCCAGGGCGGCCAACAAGCAGGAGTGTCCCGTTCCCATCATTCCAGACCTCCACTACCAGTATGTGCCACTTGTGGGAAGAGACATTCCGGGGTGTGTACTCAGAAACAGACGGTCTGTTATAAGTGTGGGCGAGCAGGCCACTATGCCCATCAGTGTACCGCGATTGCTCCTACTGCCAGCAAAGGCACTACTTGTTTTCAGTGTGGTCGTCCAGATCACATGAGGAGGGATTGCCCAATGAACAAACCAGCAGCCTCAGGGGCAAGCAGAGCTGCCTTCAACAGGCCACCAACTGCTAGAACTTTTAACATGACAGTGCAAGATGCCGTGAGGAACACGGATGTGATAGCAGGTACATTTTCCCTCAATTCAGTCAGTGCAAATGTTTTATTTGATTCTGGGGCAACTAAGTCTTTTATATCTAGAGATTTTGCACATAAATTGAAACTTAAAACTCAACCACTAAGGGAGTCTTTGCTAGTAGAGATAGCTAATCAGGAAGTCGTTCCAGTTAATCAGATTC
This sequence comes from Kitagawia praeruptora, assembly GCA_037693485.1. NCBI lineage: Eukaryota > Viridiplantae > Streptophyta > Magnoliopsida > Apiales > Apiaceae > Kitagawia > Kitagawia praeruptora. The sequence goes on along the minus strand of CM075344.1, from coordinate 159,259,166 downwards.
ACTCCGATTGCAAAATAGAAATAGGAGGACGATCCTTCTGTGTTGATTTGATCCCTTTTAAGCTAGGGGAATTCGATGTTATTTTGGGAATGGACTGGTTGTCTCGTAATAATGCGCAAATAGATTGTAAAGGGAAAAAGGTTAAGCTGAAAACCCCAGGGAATAAGGAAATAGTGTTTAAAGGGTTACGACAGACCCAAACCATTCTAACCATGGCACAGACCAAGAGACTTCTACGAAAAGGAAACGAAGCTTATTTAGCTTACGTTATCGACACCCAGAAAGAGGCGCCCAAGATACAAGACATTCCGGTGGTTAACGAATTTGAAGATGTGTTTCCTGAAGATCTTCCTGGATTACCACCAGACAGAGTGATTGAGTTTGCTATCGAGTTAGCCCCGGGGACGGCGCCAGTTTCAAAGGCCCCATACCGATTAGCACCAGTGGAAATGAAAGAGCTAGCAAAGCAATTACAGGAATTGTTGAATAAGGGTATGATAAGACCCAGTGTGTCGCCTTGGGGCGCACCAGTATTGTTCGTCAAGAAAAAGGACGGGAGTATGAGGTTATGCATCGACTATCGAGAGTTGAACAAGCTAACCATAAAGAATAAGTACCCGTTGCCCAGAATTGATGATTTGTTTGACCAGCTAAGAGGAGCTGTGTATTTCTCCAAGATTGACTTGAGAACCGGATATCACCAGCTGAAGATTAAACCTGAAGATATTCCAAAGACTGCATTCCGTACTAGGTATGGACATTATGAGTTCTTGGTGATGTCATTCGGGTTGACCAACGCCCCAGCAGCTTTCATGGATTTAATGAATAGAGTGTTCAAGGAATATTTGGACCAGTTTGTTATAGTCTTTATTGATGATATTTTGATCTACTCAAAGACAGAGGAAGAACACGCTGAACATTTGAGGATAACCTTAGAGACGCTCCGGAAAGAGCAATTATATGCCAAATTCTCAAAGTGTGAGTTCTGGAAAAATGAAGTACAATTTTTAGGGCACGTAATCAACAAAGAAGGAGTGCTAGTTGACCCCTCCAAGATAGAGGCAGTTTCAAATTGGGAGCGACCAACCACTCCAACAGAGGTAAGGAGTTTCATAGGGTTAGCAGGATATTATAGACGATTTGTTCAAGATTTTGCAAAGATTGCAGCCCCGTTAACTCGACTTACCCGGAAAACTGAGAAATTTGAATGGACTGAAAAATGCGAGAAGAGTTTTCAAGAGCTGAAGAAGAGGTTGGTAACGGCCCCAGTATTGGCGTTGCCTGATGGAAAAGGAGATTTCGTGATTTACCGTGATGCTTCGCATAAAGGATTGGGATGCGTGCTTATGCAGCACGGCAAGGTAATAGCATATGCGTCAAGACAATTGAAGGATTACGAGATCCGATACCCCACCCATGATCTGGAATTAGCAGCAATTGTTTTTGCCTTAAAAATTTGGAGGCACTACTTGTATGGAGAGAAGTGTGAGATTTACACTGACCATAAGAGCCTCAAGTACATTTTTACGCAGAAAGAGCTCAACATGCGCCAGAGAAGATGGCTAGAGCTAATCAAGGATTACGACTGTGAGATTCGTTACCACCCGGGCAAAGCCAATGTGGTGGCTGACGCCCTTAGTAGGAAAGAGAAGCTCAAAATGATAACTACAGAGGAGGAATTGATAAAAGACTTTGAGAGGCTGGAAATTGAGATTAAGATACCTGAAGAAGGTCAAGAAAAGTTGATGGAAATTCGGATCCAGCCTCTACTGTTGGAAAAGATTAGGTTATGCCAAGAACAAATGATGGAAGCAGAAAAGAACTCGACAGAGGAGTTAATGACTGGGGAAGAAATAAAGTGTGAAAAAGATAAGGGAGGAATCATGAGATATATGTGGAGGATATGGGTCCCAAACAATCAGGAACTCAAGGAAGAAATTCTATATGAGGCACACAACTCAGGATACTCAGTGCACCCCGGTAGCACCAAAATGTATAGAGATTTGAAAGAGTACTACTGGTGGCCCAACATGAAAAAGGACGTGGTAGAGTGGGTAAGCAGATGCTTGACTTGCCAGAAAGTGAAAGCAGAACACCAAAGGCCTAGTGGACTTCTACACCCCTTGGAGATTCCCGAATGGAAATGGGAACATATAGCTATGGATTTCGTAGTAGGTTTACCAAGGACCAAAGCAAATCATGATGCCATATGGGTGATTATAGACCGACTAACAAAGTCAGCTCACTTCCTACCGATCAACGAAAGGTACACGGTTGATAGGCTTGTAGACATCTACCTCAAAGAAATAGTGGCGCGGCATGGAGTCCCAGTCGCCATAGTATCTGACAGAGATCCCAGATTTAACTCCAGGTTTTGGAGGAGCTTTCAGGAATGTGTGGGAACCAGGCTAAACATGAGTACAGCTTACCATCCCCAGACAGACGGGCAAAGTGAAAGGACCATCCAGACACTAGAAGATATGTTGAGAGTCTGTGCTATAGACTTTAAAGGAAATTGGGATGACCACTTGCCATTGATTGAGTTCTCCTACAACAATAGCTTTCATTCAAGCATAGGGATGCCGCCTTACGAGGCCCTTTATGGAAGGAAATGCCGATCTCCCTTATATTGGGATGAAGTTGGAGAGCGAAAGATGCTCGGGCCTGAGATGGTCCAACGGACTAAAGATGCAGTGGATCTAATAAGAGGACGGCTGGTAGCAGCCCAAGACCGACAAAAGAAATATGCCGACTTAGCACGGAAAGGAAAAGAATATGAGGTGGGAGACCTAGTGTTCAAATATATATATATATCTCAATGTGTTAATATACAATTGCATTACTATATTACATATAATAATTGAGCGGATTCTCTCAGTCAAATCATCGAACACTTACTACACACACTACATATACTACTTCACAAGCACTAACTAATAAATCCAATTCAATGATGGTCCTGTATAACACTTTTAGTAAGTCTGGACTTCAATACTTACAAAACAAACTTGCAATTCTATAAAACAAACATAGATTATCAAACCCTAATTTTTTTAGCAGTACATACTGTAAGAACCCAGATTTTTGGTAGAATTTAAAACTTTTTATTATGTAATAATGTGGGAATGGATAGTGGTTATGACTGCGATGTAACGAAGATCTATTAAATGAATGGAACGGATTTGAATTCAATTATTTATATGGCATGCAGAATACTTTTGGTTGACGGCATAGATAAGAATAATCTATCTCCTAAGAATATAAGTATATTACTTCAAGTAAGATTATTCTTATGTCATCCAAATCAATATCTATTATAAGTCCAGCGGTTCCGTAAAAAGGTTAAGAAGCACCCGAGAGTGAACCAGGTTCATTTTCCTAATTATAGGAATTAAATAAAAATAAGTGATGAATAGTGATTTTGGTGGAATTTGGAATATTATTATAATAATGTTATACCCGGTATTCGGAACGGATTTCTGAGTTCGTATTAGTGATCCAGGAAGAATATAAGTGTATGTAAAAGCTGTCGGATTCAGAAAAAGAGCACTTTCATTTTCTCCGAGATTTCCCTGGACACTGCAAGACTTAAGGATTTATAAAAGGGAATTAAGGAATTTAAATTCGAGAAGTATTAAGAAAGATGAGGAATAGTATTATGAATATTAAGAAGGTTTTCGGTAAAACCCTAACTAGAAACGAATGAGTTATTCCCTCGAACGATCAACGAATTAAGCAATAAACGGACAAGGAATCAAGCAGAGGAGGCAAGATGCATGCATGTGTGCAAGTGATAAATATCTAGAAACCATATAGTTACTTAAGTAACCAATACTTAGTGAATCAACTAAGTACTTAGAAAACAAACCACTTGGTTAAGCCTTAACCATCCTATCTTCAACACTTGTCATGGTAAATCCTCATCCAACAATGCATCACACTCCACTAACACCACTTTAAGAAGATATTATCCAAGTAAACACCACTTTATGCATTATTGCAAAAATCAACCAAGCAAAATACTCTCTCCCCCTCCAAGAACAAACATTCGGCAATTGCTATAATTCCAAATCCAAAATCCAACTTCCAACCATTTGTTGATCTTGAAACTTTTATGGTGAGACTTACATTTCATATAAATGATCTCCTCAAAATCCTAGCTTCAATCTCTTCTTTTTCCATTTTCAAAAAAATGATTTAAGAGGAGGGTGAATAGTGTTTTCATGAACTAATCTTGTTTTTTCTTGTTTTTCATGGTTGATTTAGCAAGCTTAAGCACTTCTAAGGATCATACCAAGCATAGTGAGGCTAGATCATACTCCAAGGAAGGTATAGCAACTTGAAACCCTAGGCTTTACTTTGAGATTTTGCATGATCTTGGTGGGTTTTAGTATGAGATGTGTTATTAGCATGATTATAAGCTTGGTTGTGATTTAGATTTGATAAATGTTAAAAATAGTTTAGATGAACGGAAAGGCATTGCTTGGCCTCAGTTCATGGTGATATATCATGTATATGTTGTTTGGGATGGATACCTTGATTATTGGAAGGTTTGGAATTTAGATATATTCGATTTATAGCCGTCGTAATGCCGAAATTTCGTTAACATTAAGAACACGAATTTGACAGAAGGTTTAACTCACTGATTAGCTTCGACTTTTGCCATGATTAGCTAGATTATGTTATGAGCTTCGTTTTGATATAAAGATCGCATGAAACGGACTTACGGTTTAGGAGTTATGATTAAATTCGTAAAAGGGGTTCGGAACCGTAATCAAAAGTTCGTAATTGAAATTGATTCCCTTTAATGTTGTTTAATCAGTGGCGAATCATGATAATTAAATAATAGAGATAAAAAGGAAGGTGTGGGAGAAGACCGCATGTCAAAAGGATCGTTTTTCGATTTTATAAAAATGTTCGAATCATGGTTAAGTACGAAAGTACCCCTAAGAGGTATACTTGGTTATAACTTCGGTAAACCGCTTAGAAAACGATCGATAAATATCGAGGTCTAATCTTTCGACTTTAAAACTTATACGATTTAAATACTTACCATATGTAAGTGTAAGGTCATGCTTTAGTAACGAACAAGTGTCGGGTAATAAAAGCAATAATAAGAGGGAATTAGAGGAGTATAACGAAACGACTTGAAAACGTGTTTCGATTTAAGTTAAGTTTATGCGTAACCTTTTGAAAGGTGTTAAGTGATTAATCCCGAATGCCTTGGCTAATTATAGATCATCAGGCTGACCCGGGACACGCTACTACTACCCCTACTCGTACTCGATTTCCAGGCAAGTTTTCGAACCTTTCTTTTTAAAGGCTGTTGTTGTGAATATATATATATGTATGTGTTTTCAGTATACATATGCCATAGCATGCATGCCTGTTCTCGAATTATTTTGAAAATGCTTGTTCCCTGAATTATTGTTGGCTTATAAGTTAGATAGTTATTATATCCAATATAAGCCGGAAATTACTAAGACCCTTAAGCGAAGGGCATCTGAATCTCATTCTTTGACTATAGACCGGGAGTCGTTATTCCTTGATATATTGATATTATTTTTAGAGGAAAATAACTAAGTAAATATTTTCCATCTATTATTTGGAGAATATTATTGGAATATTCCCTTGAGATTATTTGATAAATATTATTCGAATTATCCATCAGATGTTTATTTATTCAAGGAATATTATATGTTTAATATTCATCTAAAGTCGATTAAATATTCGAATATTATTTCGAACTCTCAGTTAAGTTATTTAATTAGAGAATATTCATTCTTATTTACTCGATAAATATTATTTTGAATATTCATTCGAGTTTATTTATTTAATGAATATTATTTTAATATTCATTCGAGTCTTATTTAATTAATTGAATATTATTTCGAATATTCATTCGATCTCTATTTATTTTATAAATATTAGTTGAGCATTGATTCGAACTTCAGTTATTCGATAAATATTATCTTCGACATTCAGTTAAATTCAATTCTATTATTGAACATGATTTTAAATATTCATTCGATATTCATTTCTTCGATAATTATTATTAAGTCGAATATTCATTATTTGTTCAATGAATATGGTCTCAAATATTCAATCGATAATTACTTCATCAATAAGTATCATTCTCAAGTTAAATATTCATTATTTATTCAATGAATATTATTTCAAATATCCATTTGACGATTATTTCATCAATAAAATATTATTATTATTAATAGGAATATTCATTATTCGTCCAATGAATATTATTCTGAACAGTTATTCAAAGATTATTCCGAGCAACACCTTTCCAATACCCGTGACTCAAGAAATATTCTTGGAATATTTATTTAATTCTTCTAACTCGTTTCAAAGATACTTGGTGTCATTCACATAGTATCATCGACCTCCGAACATTATATAAATTATTACAGAGTCTTATTAATATTATTATATTATCAAGGAAGGTTCTCAGTGATTTCATTCTCCCTTCGATTCTATTATAAGGGAACCTTACTTGAGGAATGTTATTTATCTTGTGACTGCCCGGTCATAAATTATTCGTTCACTCGCAACTTGGTTGCTATTATTCCTGGCATTACGTGTACCCACTCATTATTCGAGGGGAAAGAATGTTGGAACAAGTCATTATCCATTAACAAGCAGTAGCTTGGGAAATATTGGTAAATTTTCCTTTCCATTTAGATATGACTACCTGGTGGAGTCTTATCAACAAGTATTATACTTGGGGAAAGGGAGACAAACTTTATGTTTCAAAGTTATGGGTATGGAATGAACTAGGAGACGCGTAAGTGGCCGAGTGGCGCCGGTCCAGCAATAGCCCAACCGTTGGCTTAGGAGTTCCAGAGGGCGGTAAACAAGTAAATCCGTCGGAGCTACCTTCTACATGTAGAGAACGACTGATGAGATGCATGACATACGGCTGATCCCCGTAAACGTCAGGGCATCTGGCGCGGCAATGCTCCCGTATTAGTTCATCACTCAATGTTGGAAATTTTCTGCAACATCATCATAGTTGGCAGAGTTGAAAAGTATTTCAAACTGGAATTGCAATATCATTCTGCAAGATCCTATTTTTATGAAAATGATGCTATCTTGCTTATTTTGGCATAGCACATGCTTCCACAAAATATACATTTATTGAGTTACCTTGTAACTTCATCATTTATATTAAACTGGCAATATTTTCTCTAATGCATGGCATATGATTTCGAAACATATCTTTGAACTGTCTTATATATTACTGCACAGTTATATATTGTTGGTGGGCTGTTGCTCACCCTTGCTTATTTATTATGTCACAACAACAGCTAGGTCACATGGCCCGCGTCAGGCGCACTCGGCGCAAGCAGGTTACCCGCCCCGCAGGGCTACCCGTTGATATCATCGCTGCCATTGTTGAGGTAGCATAGCTCAGCAGCCTTGATTTCCAGTTTACTTATATGTATCAGTAATGATTAATCAACGGCTAAACTTTTAAACTTATGATGTTATCCTTTTGGCTTGTAATAACTTTTATTCGTAAACCAGTAATGCAAGACTTATTTCAATTTCATCTCTGGGACTATAACTGTGTGTGTGTGAGTGGTTATTATTGTGGGGTCACAGCAGGTGATTTATTTATTGTGGACTCAAGTAAAGTATTAATCATGGAAAATAAGACCGTAACGACCCGATCCCGGACCCCGGATCTGGGGGTGTTACACATACGAAAATTTAAATTCACTTATATTGATTAGTTGATATCACTAATTACAAAGACTTTGATGAGGAGAACATATTTGCTGAGGAGCTCGTAGTCTGGGAACAATATCAGTACTAAGTCATATTTTGAGTATTTAGTCAAATGTAAAATACGCCTTAGGTAGTAGCGTGTCTGATGGGTAAAAAAGGCGCTTTTAGCGAGATTGGGTATTTTGAGCAATGGGTATTAAAAAATTGGGTATTTTGGGCAATTTTTCAAAATATCACACTATATCTTCCGATCATTAATAAACTAATGGCCGTTCAATTTTTTGTTAAACTTTTAGTAATAAATAAAAACCGTTAGATCTAATGATTAACTATTTTATATGATTAAATTGGTTTATTAAAGATTTAAGGTTTGAATTCCGTCAACGACATATTTAATTTAAAAATTTTTGTATTTGATTTTCAGTTTGATTATTCAAATAAATTGATGAAGGCACAGTGGATACACCAACTGTGTTTGTTAAGTTACCAGCTCTCCTAAAACTTTAAGGTATTAGGAATTGGGCTTTACCAATATCATATATTATCTTAACATCCCCTCACTCGAAGACCCATTATTTGGGTCAAAGAGTGGATCACATCATATATTTATCTTAACATCCCCTCACTCGAAGACCCATTATTTGAGTCAAATAGTGGATCACTAGGTTGTTATCCAGAGCTCTGATACCATGTTAAGTTACCAGCTCTCCTAAAAACCTTAAGATGTTAGGAATTGGGCTTACCAGGATCATATATTTATCTTAACAGTGTTGCCACCTGATACCAGAACTTTAATAATTAATAGCCGAGAACAAGTGTTGACATGGGTGGGAGAAGAAGTTTTTTATGATGAAGATTGCAAGGAAAATTATGATGATTGGGAATGGAGCATTTATTCCAAAACATGTGGGTTAGAATTCTAGTTCAAATTATTTGGAGAGGAATGAAGCAAGAAATGAAATTTATAAACAATTTCCCCAATCTCCCCCAAATAATAGTATAAATTTCATTCCATTCTCCCCTCATTCCATTCAATCAAGTGAATCTAAAGATTTCGTGCTGGGCCTAATGTCACAAGAACAGTGGTAATACTTGCTTCCTCTCAGGTTGCCGTGATGGAACCTCCATGAAGATATTACCCCGTCTGTAACACCCCAATCCCACATCGAGGAGATTTGGGACTTCTGTTCAGTTTATAAGGTAAAGTACTACTACTAAGTGCACCAACAAATCATGATCTTTTGGGGGCCTGTGGTGGGCTTGTGGATTACCAAAGTTGGCTGCATTTGGGCCAGTATACTTTGGCTTATTTCGGATTCGTGATCGGGACTTGACCCGATTGTCGAAAAATGCTCGGGATTTGACCCGGGTTGTCACATATGGTATCAGAGCCGACTCTCGAAAGCTTGATTCGTCAAGTTGCCGGAGGTGGGGACACGAAGGCTGGTGGTATTATCCCACAATGGACAGAGGTCCGGAGGTGGGGACACAAAGCCAGCCGGTATTATCCCACAATGGCTAGGGAGGAACGATCTGGGACATATTGGATATCCGTTCAGGCCTGACGAGGACGTCAGGAGTTTAAGTGGGGGAGTTTGTAACACCCCAATCCCACATCGAGGAGATTTGGGACTTCTGTTCAGTTTATAAGGTAAAGTACTACTACTAAGTGCACCAACAAATCATGATCTTTTGGGGGCCTGTGGTGGGCTTGTGGACTACCCAAGTTGGCTGCATTTGGGTCAGTTTGCTTTGACTTATTTCGGATTCGGAATTGGGACTCGACCCGATTTTCAAAAAAAGTCTCGGGATTTGACCCGGGTTGTCACACCGTCAATGCTGAAATTACTGAAACTTTGTAGAGTTCAGTTGTCGTGTTTTATACTCCTAATTTCTTTTCTTTTCTTGCTGTTCTATGTATGATATTTGAATGGCAATTGTTCAGTTCCCATCAGTGATTATGGAAAGACTTGCATTCCTTATCAAGATCTAAGATTTCCGTCTCGACAATCAAGTTTAGTCTGAGTTCCTAACAGCAAATACTTCAGCTGAATTTTATTACCTTCGGACTATACAATCTAAGAACATGGCCAAAGACTTCACAGAATATCGTCCCCTGAATGAAAATCTATCATTCTATTCAGGTAGGTTCTTGACACACACTTGAACTATCAACGTGTAGGAAGATGATTTATTCACCAAAATTCAAATAAGAAGTTTGTGATGCTTACGTTCATAGCGATTTTCATATTAATATAATGAAAAAAGTTGTGCATGCAGTTCAAACAAATTTTCAAATCAAATGAGACTGGGAGTACATTATTTTCTTTACTGTTACAAATCCTTACAAAAGAAAAAAAACTCAGACTAGAAAAAAAGGACATCTTTTGAATGAAAAAAAGGCTTGTAAAACCCCAGTTTGCAAATTAGTCAGCTACATAAATTGCTATATCGAAAACATAATAACCTTATGCTCATGACTTCGCTTGCTCCCGATGCACTGCTTGACTTTCAGTGTGCTTATCCATGGACCTCTGGCTTTTTGTTTATTAGACAGGGGCCAAGGTCCTTGAAATCGACATCAGTTCTTTCTCCGTGCAAGTAAACCCAAAGTGTTTTTTCCTCTCATAGCGCACACATGGGTCAGTCTCATAATGTAAGCGGTCCAGACCTCTCCTTACAATTTGCTGAATTTGCGCGTGTCAAATATTTTCCACAAAGGTATTGTGAATCTCTTTCCAGCATACAAATATCTGTTCTGAGTCCTTCCAGGTAATCTACCAGCAGCATCTCTAACAAGACAACAAAAACTAAAGTTATTTGGCTGAGTCCTTTTGAGCAAAAGATGATCTCGGGCTTTTGCAAATGGCTTAGTAGTGCACCTCCTTAAAGGACCAACTGTACATTTCGTTTCATTGCATGCTGTGTAACGGAAGACCCTATCAGGAATTTTGCACCTCAGAGCTTCCATATGAAAATAAGCATTTACTTCCACACTGCTTGGGCTTATAGTGTCGAGGTTTTCAGTCTTTTTTGGAGCCTAAACCTCTCTTCCATGTCAGTATCCTGGATTAACGATTCAGGTGGTGGAGGAATGCTTCTAATCAGTTCAGTGTTTCTTGCCGTTGTCTCATCAACTCGGCAAAACAATCAATCATCTCCGGAAGGATTTCCGGAGAGAAACCCCAAACTTCAGACTTTAGCTTGGAGGGAAGTGCACCAATCCAATACCAACCATTGCTGGAGGTATCATTTGCTGCGAGACCTTTCCAACCCTTCATCATAGATCATGTAGTGGCTCCTCTGTCTCCAGAAGTTTTTTGGGTCTCCAGGTCTTCTTCTCACACACTTCACAATCTCATAAATGGTAAGAGATGGTAACCTATTTCTTCTCATTTGTTTAGTATTTATGACTTCCCAACTATTTCCCTCTCCGGTATTCTCATCAGCGACTACAAAATCATTTGCTTTCTTCCAGAGAGAAGTCGCAGTTTAGAAAAAGACACAATAGGCTTACTGCCAGAGATTTCACTCCTGGAAAACTTATTGTGGCATTTGCTTTCAGTGAACCACATTTCTTCTCTGTAGAACTAGGTGTACGAGTCAAATTTAGGGATCCTGCACCTCAAACTGTTCTTGTATAGGTGACCTGTCACTACGGGAAGTAGATTATTATCCAAAGAAATTATGGTCCTTCATTTGTGAAATGAAAATTTACATGAACAAAGTTAAATGGACAATTCGTGGTCACTCTTTTTCCTGTAAAGCATGTCATCCTGTATTTATTACATTTTTTTTTTTTTTGAAGGAAGAGGATCCATTAATAATAAGCCATACGGCATCTACAAAGATAATCAAACATTAACGAACACATAATACATATCAAATCAGAAATTTCTTCATTAAAACTACTATCGTCGAGTAGATCTTGCACTGTGGAGCATCCCTCGCTTATAACGCTGAGATTTGCAGCCTTCTTGGAGAGACAATCTAACGATTTGGTGTAGTTATAAAGAAAATGCATACCCGATCTGTTATAACGCATTCGAAACATCGACCATAACTGCGACACCATGTAGACCTTCATCAACGAATCATAAAACAAACCAAACAACTCTCACAAAGAGAGACAAACTCTCACAAAGAGAGACAAACAAACTCTCACAAGGAGAGACAAACAAACTCAATTAATGGGTAAACAAGCCAAAAGCTCACAATCCTCACTGAAGGAGGATGATTACTGGATTGTAACTAATGAACTACAACTTTCAAAATGAGAGAAAGGAGGGATGAGAAAATACACTTATATTGGCAATACTGAATGGATCTCTCTTTGTCATAACTCTCTCCAAAGCAAAAATAGTCATGAGTCTGAGTGAGTATGACGCCCATCTAACAACAATTCCTCATCCACCGTCCTCTTTTCTTTTTTCTCATTCTTCCCTCACTTGTAAGCATTTATATAATCCATTGCAAATCAATTTACAGTGTTCTTCTTCCTTTTCAATCTTCAACATTGGTTCTAGCTAGACAGAAGCTTCATTTGTCACTGATCAGGACTAAAACTTTACCTTCCTGATCAGTGATAAAGAAGGTTCTGTCTAGCTAGAACCAAAGTTGGGGATTGAAAAGGAAGAAGAACACTATAAATTGCTTTGGCTGTATTACATAAATGCTTACAAATGAGGAAATAATGAGAGGAAAAGAAAAGAAAAGAGGACGATGCATGAGGAATTGTTTGTCTGATGGTGTGTATAAAAGGATACTTTCATATACTATTTTTTGATCATAAAAGATCTGCGGAAAAATATTGTAAGTTCTCTTTTTATTAATTGTATTATGCTTGATAGTAAATAAACTACAAGTGATGTTTACCTTTATAGGCTTATGACTGTTCTTTTCTGTGGAAGAGTTATGACAAAAAGAGATCTATTCAATATTGCCAATATAAGTATATTTTCTCATCCCTATTTCTCTCTTTTTGAAAGTTGTACTTCAGTAGCTGCAATCCTGTAATATAAGTAAAAATATACAACATGCTTTACATGAAAAGGAGTTGCCATGAATTGTCCATTTAACTTTGTTAGTGTATATTTTCATTTTACAGAGACCTCAAATGAAGGACCATGATATCTTTGGATTATAATCTACTTCTTGCTGTGATTCATTTAAAAGCTTATATTCTGCAAAACTGCAAGTTTCTTAAGTTTGATGAAGTAGATTTTACTTTATTCCTATAGCTTTGTGAAGCACAAACCTGGAATCGATTTGATAACAAAATATAACTATCAAATTGGTCTTCTGCATCAGGAAGGACAAATATCACCTACGGGAGTATACAATAATGCATTTAACAACACTGAGGTAGACGTAGCGCATACATTGTTAGGACTTTCAAATATGACCAACATACCCACACCTCATGGAAGACATGAAGTGCTTCAGATGCTGGATGGTACATTACATGCTGAAAGTGAAACAACTAAACTAGGGGAAAGTGTAACATAGATTCAAATGCTGAATTCCCCAATACTATAAAATTGATATTAATTATAAGGACCATCGCTCTCATCCTATAAACTTAAGCAGAAGAACAAGTACATGGAAAGGAGCAGGAAAAAGAGACCCTGTCGAGGAGTGCAATATGAGCTAGACCTATACTGGGGCAAGAAAAAGAGACCCTGTCGAGGAGCGCAATATAAGCTAGACCTATACTTCATGAATGAAATGAAAGATGCAAAGTTAGACCCTTTAATCTATTATCAAGCCAATTTGTTCTCATAGGTCCTGCTCAAAACCATAAATAATCAAACAATGACCTAGATGAAGCAAGTAAATTGTGTCTAGTCCCTCACATTTCATAAACAATTAAAGCCTACTCATTTGTTACATGGGAACAAACAAAATGTGATAGGCCAACTACATAGTTGATTAGCAGTAACATAAACTTAACCATAAGAAATAACATAGTTTTAAGGCCTACAAAGTCCCAAAGATCTAGTGTTCGTTTACTAGGTATTTAGGCTGCAGTGTAGTGCTGATTGGAAACTAACTAAAACAAATCACCAGAGGATCATCACGTAAAAGATATCTATATAGGTTGCAATTTCAAGAGCGCCTATAACTTCAGATATAGGAAAAAGATGGATTTCGAAGCCTAATTATTTTCCAAAAGATCAGATTTTTTAGTTTTTATGCACCTTGCTATTCAACCAGAAACCGAGATAACAGATCTGAAGTTTTCTTTCCTAAGGCAATCTCTTTAAAGACTGATTTTACAATGCAAAACAGAGACTACAGAATGACTAACTAGACTTGAAGCTTAGCACATCAACATTTACAAAAAATAAATATAAACAATCACCATTTTATCTGAAACAAAAAAAGTTCCTACAGAAACCTTACCTTTAACAGGAACTACAGAAACTTTTAGGGCTCAGCAGACGGCACTATTAGCAAAAGAGGATATTTCTAGTTCTACAATCCCGATGTGGCCATGTGGGCGAAAGAACCGAGTGTTTGGCGATTTTGGGGACAGCGGCGCACATTAATAGGGCAAAGTCTATGCTGCAGGCAATGGGCCCTCTGGATGTGGGCCTAGTACATTCTCACTAGCTGCCTTGGGCCATGGTCGGCCCTGTAAATTACAATGGGAAATAGATCACAATACAAATCCATTGTGGTCCTTCATTTCACCTAAAAACAAATTGCACTATGAGTTAAGTTAAACGTAACTTCTGGAAATTTCTTTCCCTCAAAACTATGTCATCATCAATGTTATACCTATTACAGAATTGCAGTTTCGTTTGCAATAGAACAAAAAGAAAAGATGGATTATTTACAGTGGCCAGTTACCAATATAAGAAAAAAGGAAAATGAGATAGCATATATAGTTCTCGTGTTCATTATCGATAGAACTTTGTCACAATGCTGTAAAACTGGAATGATGCCTAACTAAAGTAAGCATGACAGTAACTCAACACACGATTAAAACAATCAGAACATGATTAAAGAGCACCAACATATTTACTCAGAGAACACATTTGAAACATGTAGAGAGGAATGTGGCTACCAGTTTACTGTTATAAGCATACACCAAACAAATCACTACTATATATAATGCCATATATGAAAAGAGAATCTACCAAATTATTTGTCAATCTTGTACGCTGTCGCTTTCCTTTTTATTTTTTCATCTTCTCCCTGACCCTGGAAAAGAAACACAAACTTCAGGCTGAAATCATACCTCTCACACTGTCTAGCCACTCTGGAGTCTTACGGATCAACTGACAAGTGACAAATGGTGACAATGCAAGGTGAAATATATCCACCTCTGAATAAATGAAACACACTTACATATCAGGTTACAGAGACATGTTAAACGCCCTCTTATAATTAATCAGGTCATCTGGGAAAGATTCCAGCAAGTTCACAATGCAAAAGAAAAAGGAATAAGGAAAAAAAATATATAGTAGTTTTTATAATTCTTGAACTTGTGATTGATTAGGAACCTAAACTTACAAAGAAACTAAAGTTTCTGTCCACATAATGCAATTGTGTTTATCTGTACTAGAAAATATGTTTAAGAAGTAGACATGCAAGTTACACTTAAATACACATTGCCCTGGATTTGTGGATTATAATCGCTTCCGTGCAGGGAATTAAAAACTGTGAGCACCGCTGCAATATCTGAGAGAGAGAGTTGAAGGCAATAAAACTGGATAGATCATGTATATAAACACTCCTTTCACTTAAAACCAATTAAGAATCTTGCACCCCTGGTGTTGTAGCCTGGTGGAGTTAGATGCGTGACATTTAAAAGTTTATAATTGTACCATAACAAAAATGCAAACCATTAAAAAGGCACAAACCCATTAAAGAGCAACAATAAAGGCGTCCTGGAGAATATTGGGAACAGGACTTGAACACAACACATACCCTAAACCTAAAGTATCCATTAATATGGTCAAATGCCATTACGAGTGAAATCTTGGGAAGCTACTTGCTGAAGGCATAAGACTTGATTCTACTACAATATAACAATTGTTTACATAGCCAATACCTGATCAATAATAAAGAAAACTAATAGAACAAGTCAAACTCTCCATATTTCGCTAATAATAATAAGTAAGGTAACTATCAATATTTCTTAACATCCCATTTTAAACTCACGATACAAGAGTTTGTCAAAATAATAATTAAAAAAACATTATCACCCGCTCCAATCAATTTCTTCATCCAAACAAAATCACTATTCCGGCCATTTTTTGATCAAAACAGATTCAACCGTTCATATCAATTTCTTTGTCATAACGGAATCACCTGCTCCAGTCAAAATTTTTGTCAAAATGGAATCACACTCTCAAGTCAAGATTTTTGTAAAAGAATCACCCGCTCAGTATCAAGTTTTAAAATGGATCACATGCTTAAGTAAATTTTTTTGTCAAAATGGAATCACCCGCTCAGTTTCAAGTAGTTTCAAGTATCAGAACAGATCACCCGCTCAGTCATCTCATCGTCACCTTTGTCCCTATGTGTTTTTTTCTCACAACCACTAACTTTCATATGAATTATTCTTTTCTTCCTTTTAAAATGGTGAACTACCGCATATTGGTTTTTTAAAAACTACAAACTCACACAAGATCGCTTTTTTTATCACACCGGGTGTTCTTTTCCACCCCTGATAAGCTATACTTTGATTAGGGCTGTAAATTGATCCGGACTATCCGGTATCTCGGATTTTATCCGGCTCAAAAATATGATAGACGTCTCATATACGTTTTATAAATTATCCAAATCTAGAGGAAAAATTGAACCCGAATAAAATATGATCCCAGATATAAGCACTCATATACCCGCTCAGATTAAGTATCATATTATTCTTATTAAAATGATCCTACCCGAATATGATTCATGATCCATATTCGGTTCAAACCCAAATATGAATTATATTTTTAACTCATTACATTTCTAATTAAATAGCATATTATAATTTCTTTATAACATTTATAACTTTAAATTTTCATAAAATACGAGTTATCCACCCAATTATTTATCATCAGATACTTAATTGATATAAAATTTTATCTTTATTATATGTAAATGTTTGTTTTTATTTTTACTTTTATTAAAATATTAAATTTAATATAAATATATTAAATATGATGAATTATCGGGTGAGTGTCCAAAATACCAATTTTTCAATAACATTTGACCAAAATACCCATATTGAATAAACGGTGCCCTAAATACCCACCAGATACTCCACTGTCATAGGAGTATAGGAGTATCAGGATGATACGCCAATGTCATAGGAGGGTAAGAAGAAGGGGTAGAGAAACTGCCTCGAGCCAATGTTCGAGTACCAGGTGCTACAACGCTTTAGTAACCCATGCCATACAATGTCATCTACTAATTCACCCGCCATTACTTCATCAAGGGTGGGTAAGAGTATCAGGGTGATACTCCACTCCACTGGGTAAGGAGTATCACCTCTGATACTCACTCCTCGGGTAAGGAGTATCACACGTGATACTCCATTGGGTAAGGAGTATCACTCCTACTGGGTAAGGAGTATCACACGTGATACTCCATTGGGTATACTCCACTGGGGTAAGGAGTATTTGACATGTGTAGGTTTTTTGGGTAGTTGTTTTTTGAAATAGGTATTTTGGGCAAATACACACCCAGAATGGTTATTTTGGGCTTTTTTTCATGAATTATCAAATTAATTTATTAAAAAATGTACCATAGAATATATAAAAAAATTGAAAACAAAATCCCAAATTTCCCGGGATCCCGGCGAACAAAATAATCCCAATTCGAGAATCGAGACGCGAACAAAACAATCCAATTTCGAGGATCGAGACGGGTCTGGATTTGGGTTCGCAGATTGGGGGCAAGGATAGCACTCCCCGATCCCGAAATGACTCTACGCCCATCCCTAATCCAGAATGAACTTCGATAAATCTCAAGTTCCATATGCTCATATTTATGTAAACAAGTTATAGTTTAATGCTTGCATGTCATCTTGTTATCTAGGAGTCATGGCATTCATGATATATAAAGCATAAGAAAGAATTGTTTAAAGGGTAATACCTCCTTCTTACGTGACATTCGATCGGTCAATTTAAATATCTGACAGACTGATACGTTGTGATTGTCGTCATCAACAATGAAGTCTGCTCTGAAGTCTGAACTAGGCGGACAAGTGCAGATATTAAGCCCAATATATGATTTTATAAGTTTTATTTAAAGTAAATTTATTGGTCAAACTAAAAAAAATTGTAGATTAGTACTCTCAATATTGTTAAATATACATATTAGTCCCTTTTCATATTTTTCCATCCAAAATACTCTCACACTATATAGCTGTTATCTTTCAGCTTAATATATCTTCGAAAACAATCATTCCAGTCTTCCAGATTCCTTAATTTAGATGTTTGGTAATGCAACATGTATCATGTTAATCGAGGAAGATCGCGGGGGGGGGGGGGGGGGGGGGGACTATTGCACCTCCAAAATACCATCAATTAGAAAAAAGAAGTTTTGGCAGAACAAACAAATATCAGTGGAACATGGTACTACTTTCGACAGTGAATTACCTCGAGCAATATATGAAGGCCCATCATATTGTTACTATCTCTCCGTATCTTAGTTCAGAAGATGGAGTGGAGCAGTGGGTGCAGCTACATTTGAAGAAAGTTTCTGACATTCATATATAATGATCTGTCTACAGCAAAAGTTTTAGCTTTTACCACCCAAGCAACTACATAACTACACTCGTATGAAGTTTCAGACGTACAGATGAGAATATTGTATAAATCCATCATATGCAATTTTTCTGGATAATATAATGAAACACAGATACCTCGCAAAGAAAGAGATATATTGCTTTGAAAATTTGTACAACTAGTACTAAGCAACAACAGAGCTTGACATTTCTAGTTCATCAGCTAACCGTACTCCTGAAGGATACAGACAAATGATGATCAAGAAGATAGTATAAAGATATGTTAATACAGAACAACAACATATCTTATAACTATTAGCTTATGAACCACATTTCTTCTTTGCAGAACTAGGTGTACTAAGCAAGTTTTGGGAGACTGCACCCGAAAGTGTTGCCCAAACTTCACCTCTGGACTTGAATATTACAGTTATGTTGCGTTTTCTGTCACTATTGTCTTGTCGAATAGCTTCATCCTTACGTTTCCTTTTCTTTTGTTTGCCATGAGGTGTGGGTGGTAAGTTGGTCATATCTGAAAGTTCCAACAATATCTGCGCTACTTCTAGCTCTTTTTTGGTATATGCATCATTGCATACTCCCAAAGGTGTCATTTGTCCTTCCTGATGCAGAAGACCAACTTGATAGTTATTAAAATTGAATGATGCCTAACTTCAGCAAGCAAAAAAACAACTCTCCACACAAAAATCAGTCATGAGCATATATAGGTAACATCACTATTAATTCATTTACTATCAAGCATAGTACCATTAATAACAAGAAAGAACTTATAATAATTTTCCTCGAATCTTTTATGACTTTGACTACAGTACTTCTATTTCTTCTGCAACTTTTAGCTTCTGAGCCCAGAGAAGAACTGCCCAGCTACAGGCTGAATTCAAACCTCTCAACACTGATTAGCCACTCTCAAGTCTTGAAGATCAACTGACAAGCGGGGATTGGGCAAGGACATATACTAGTTAAAGAAATCTTCAACATGTTCTTCGATAAAAATCAAGTTTTTCGGGCATTTTCATGTCAAATTGAAATTAAGTCGCAGTTTATATCAATCACACTTCCGAAAAATTGATCAAAGTACCATATATAACAAATTGTGGCTCACAAATACTATAATAAGGAAAGAATACCCAACATATCAAAATTAGTAGGCATCTTTAAGATCCGCATTAAGTAAAATGTTAAAACAACCGCGCATTGCGCAGGCTAGTCAGTTGGTAGAGGCATTCATATCAAATGATATACATAATGGTCCAAATACGCAATGCGCGAGTTTTAAGAGATCATGTAGTCACACAGTTGCATATCAGCTGATCATTTAGTCACACATAATAGGCTAACAGCTAAAAATCGTCATCCTTCCATCTTATACCTTTCTATCTAGAACCACTATGCACAAAACATAGGATGAGAGACTGTGACATTTAACATCAAGCACGGATAAAATTCTTTTTTAAAATAGTAAGCACGAATCAATTCATTACACTTATTTATCATATCAACTCAACTGAAACACAAACTCATATCCACCTAATTAAGACACAAACTCATATCAACTTTCTTGATCCAAATCTTATGTACAAGAACTTAAACATCAAATCCGTAGGTAAAAAATAACGTTAAACAAAAACACGAAAACCAAAATCCAAAAAGCCAAGTTGATCTAAGCACAACAGGGATAAAGAAACCAAAATTGATTGCTTGAGAGTACATTTAAGAACTAAAAATCTATCAGTAACAGATAAAAATTGAAAAAATGACAACCAATTAGCGATGAAATAGTAAAGCAAAAACAGTAAGCAGTGCAAAAATTCACAAAACATAGGATAAGACATATAGTAAGCATAAATCGATTAATTACACTTATCTGTCATATCAACTCAATTGAAACACAAACTTATATCAATTTAATTAGGACACAAATCCAAATCATGTACAAGAACTTAAACATCAAATATGTAGGTAAATAACATTAAACGGAAACACGAAAACTAAAATCTAAATAAACAAGTTGATCTAAACATAACAGGGATAGAGAACCAAAATTGATTGCTTGAGAGTACATTCAACAATTAAAAATTTATCAATAACAGATAAAGATCGAAAAACTAACAACCAAGCAGCGATGGAATAGTAACGCAACAACAGAAGCAGTGCAAAAATTCACAAAACATAGGATAGGACAATGAGACATAAAGATCAAGCACAGAAAAAAATCTTTTGTTTTTTAATAGTAAGCATATATCTATTAAAAACATTTATTCAACATATCAACTCAATTGAAACACAAACTCATATCAACTTTCTCGATCCTAATCTCATTTACAAGAAATTAAACATCAAATCCGTAAGTTATATAACATTAAACAAATATACGAAATGAAGCTTTAGGCTCCATAGACGGAACTCTTTTTAGGTCTTAGGGAGGGGAGGACAGCACTCAGCACCTAAGGTGGGGTTCAATGCCTAACAAAAAAGGAAAAAAAAAGGGGGAACAAAAGAGATGTATGGCCGCCGGCGGAGGTAAGGAGTTTCCTCGGCATGACCAACTACCTCCGCACTAAAGATTCATAAAAAATGACTCCCGGCTGATCTTACTCGGGGCCCAGAAAAGAAAACCCAAAGCCAAAAAAACATGTTGATCTAAACACCAGGGATAGAGGACGAAAATTGATTGCTTGAGAGTACATTTAAGAATTAAAAATCTGTCAGTAACAGATAAAGATCGAAAAAATGACAGCCAAGTAGCGATGAAATAGTAAAGCAACAACAGTGAGCATTGCAAAAATTCACAAAACATAGAATAAGACATTATAGTAAGCATTAATCGATTAATTACACTTATTCATCATATCAACTCAATTGAAACACAAACTCATATCAACTTAATTAAGACACAAACTCATATCAACTTTCTTGATCCAAATCTCATGTACAAGAACTTAAGCATCAAATCCGTAGGTAATAAAACATTAAACAAAAACACGAAAACCAAAATCCAAAAGAACATGTTAATCTAAACAAAACAGGGCTAAAGAACCAAAATTGATTGCTTGCGAGTACATTTGAGAATTAAAAATTTAGCGATAACAAATAAAGATCGAAAGAATAACAACCAAGCAGCAATGAAATAGTAAATCCCCAACAGTGAGCAGTGCACAAATTCAGCTTGCTTTGATCAGTGATTATATCACACACTAGAAGTTTACCTTTGTAATGAATGAGAAATGAAGCTTCTTGCTAGATCACCAATTTTCGAGATTAAAAAAAGGAAGAAGAACACCATAAATTGCTTTGGCTGTTCATACAAATACTTCCAAGTGAGCGAAGCATGAGAAAAAAATAGAAAAGAATAGAGGACGATGCATGAGGAATAGCCGTTTGCTGGAATGACTAATACTTGACTTTTTGCACTTATTTTAGAGATATATTATTTTTATTTCAATTTTCCTTTTTAAAAAGAATATGAATTTTCCTTTTTCGCATGTATCATGTTTCGATATTATTCATTTAGGTGAAAGTATCTCATGACAAAAAAAGGGAATATGAATTAAAAATACTATAGTAAAAATAAAATTTAAAACGTATATGTCGAAGTATATTTTTTATTCGCAATTAAAAAGTGAATAAATATATGAAAACAGAATGAGAAAAGTAAAAAAAGTGTCTCGACAAGTAAATTGGGTGAAGGCCCTCAATAACCAAAATTTAAAGTGGAGTACCCAAAATGATCACCGACGGAAATGGTGCCCAAAATAACAAGGAGCTACGCATTTGCATTGTGTGTACAGGATATACGCATTATGAAAATGCGTATAGGTTATATACGCATATTGGCTTTGCGTGAACTTTGTTAAAATAACTTCTACACTTGTGAAGAGTGTCTTGGGATACGCATGCTATGTTGAGCATGCGTGGCTTGGGATACGCATGTTCAACATGCGTATATGGTAGAAAGAATGACCAAAATAACCATTTTTTCCCTACCCACTTCCCAAAATGCCCAGCTGCGCGAAAAATGACCGAAATGCCCATGGGATGCGCCGTTTCGAAAGGCGCATCCAATGTACTGTTCATGTCAGAAAATTAGTAAACTCGCCAGAATTTCAGAGGTGCGATTACGCCGGCGACTTCGACGGAAAATTCCCATTTCTTAGTCTACCAACCATTCATCGTCTACCATCGTCCAAATCATCACCACAACACAAGCAACTCGTCTCCAACCTGATGCCCAAATCCGTTTATCTCTTTCGGCCCCGCAGGGGTAAGAACAAGCTCGCCGGATTTTCGAATCGGGAAAAAAGCTTGAATTGGGCGTTTTAAATCCTGCAAATTAAACTTAAAAAAACTGGTGTAGTTGTGTAGAGAATCGAATTGCGATTCTATTGGTATATAGAACGTTGGTGGAATGTTTGTGGTATGGATGGATGAATCGATACAAAATATACGCCGGAATGGTCTTTGCCGGATGGTCTGGAGACGATGAACAGAGGTACGATACGCCGTCTACACATGCGTATCTCTTGATACGCTTCTTACAGATGCGTATGCTGACGTCAATGATGACGTCAGCCACGCCGTTTACAACTGCGTATCTCGTGATACGGGGCTTACCAATGCGTATCCAATAGCATTTTTGTTACCATTTCGTCCGTATCCTCTTAATACGCTTGTGTGGTGGGCGTAACAGCATATACGCCTCTGCAAGAGGCGTATCTAGTGGGTATTCTGGTCAGGCTTTCCGCTCCGTGGGTATTTTGGTTAGGCTATATTAAAAAGTGGGTAGAAAGGGCAATCACCCTATATGGTACTATTCATCGTCCCATTCGAACGCTGTAGGAGGCGATTTCGACCAAAAATTCGATCACATCTTTCACCCCTTTCCAGCAATCTTTCACTACCATACTATATATCAAATTGATCGTCTTTTCACCATTATGTCTATACC
Source organism: Kitagawia praeruptora (assembly GCA_037693485.1). Lineage (NCBI taxonomy): Eukaryota > Viridiplantae > Streptophyta > Magnoliopsida > Apiales > Apiaceae > Kitagawia > Kitagawia praeruptora. The sequence continues at coordinate 159,235,728 of CM075344.1, read as the reverse complement.
ATTCGTTTTTCATTTGTTTCATCGGATTAAAAAGACCTAAATCGAAGCTTTTTTCGGATCCCGTTTCCAAATCTGTTCGTACACGTCACTGGGCCAAAACTCAACAAATGAATATGACAAGATGTAGTGGCACGTCTGGGCTTCGTTTTGATGCCCTCAGGAGGAGTAGAGGTAGCCGGACTGTGGTGAACGAAATGAGGCGATTTTGAGCGAGAGAGACGACCGGAACTGCAATTGCAAAAATGACATCATCACGCATCTGGGAGATGCGTGACCCCAGATGCGCATGTTCAACATGCGTATCCCAGGCCACGCAGACCGCAAATGCGTAATCCGTGATTATTTTGGGCACTGTTCACGTGATTTATTATTTTGGGCAGTTGGATTGTGTTTTTGTGTCATTTTGGTCATTTTCTCCATAATGATTTTAAAAATATTTAAAAAGAACACATGTTCTTTTATTTAATATTGGAATTTTGATTTTATAAATTTAAATCTCTTATACACAATTTTACTTTATATTACTTTTTGCTGGGCCCCGTATCATCTATTCTTTCTTCTTTATATGTTTTTATCTTCCAACAACTCACTGCTCTCATTTGCAAGTTGTTTTAAATGAGTAGAAAAAATGAGTAGAAAATATGTTACAACATGGAATGAAATTCCAAATAAATCTATTATTTTAAATAATTATAAAAATTAAGTAACTTTTGTATAATAAAGACTTTTAGACTTTTTTAAATATTTATAATTGGATACTATTAGATTTTATTTTTTAAGTTTCTGCATTGAATTCCTTTCTTAAATTTCTAAAATCTGAATCAAATATCTTTCAAGTTAGCACAACTTACTAATCAGGTTGAGTAGAATAATGGACTTTAAGAAAGAGGGCTCAACTACTGATGCTCACGGCCTCACATTTTTTAGCTATTCGGTATTTCAGTTATTTCGGTATTCAGTATTTCGGTTCGATTATAATCGAATAATCATAAATATATTTATATCATATATTTATATATTAAATATATATTTATATCAATTCGGTTTTTTATTTCGGTATTCGGTTTTAACCGAAATATTAAATTCGGTTCGATAAAATAACCGAAATTATTTCGATTCTTAGTTCGGTTATGATTTTTGAGCTATTCGATATTTCGATATTCAGTATTTCAGTTCGGTTTATAACCGAATAATTAGCCCTATATATATATATATGCTTGATTAGTTCCATTCATAATCTTATCATTGGCTCATCGATCATATGTGCATATGTCAAGGCTTGCATGATTTGGCCATAACAATTAGTGCATTACACAGCCAGTTTTTCTTTTTCTTTTTATGTAACATAACATCTACATAATCTACTCCGTAATAAGTAGTATAGAATTTTGGATAAATTTAAAAAAAAACAGCCAGTTTTTCTTTTTCTTTTTATGTAACATAACATATATATAATTTAATAAGTAGTATAGAATTTTGGATAAATTTCGGGTGAGCAAAAATCGAACTCAAGATTTGGGACGGTTGAAGCTCATACAAGCGGTTCTAAATGAGAAGATGGATGCATACAGCTTAATATTCCACAAAAGTAACTAGTAATATTCCTACTTTTTTTTTTTGAACCAAGCAAAATAGACTTTCATATCATTTCGGAATCGATTACAGATTTAAGAAAAGGAGGGGCCTGGGACCAATCTCCGAAATCAGACACAGAACGAACTGCCCTAGCTAGACAATGAGCTGATTCATTCGCTGATCTCCTAATAAAACCAACTGAAGCATTATCAATAGCTTCTAACAAAGTGACACATTCTGACACAATTGAGCCAAAATAAGATCCATCAATAGATGAAGATTGCAGAGCATTAACCAGTGCCTGACAATCAGTCTCTACATGAATGTTACCTAAGTTGGCTGACTTGATCCACGACAAGGCTTCTTTAAACGCCATAGCCTCCGCTATCGTCGCTTCGAACACTCCTCTTCTTGTACCATTAGCAGCCTTCATACATACTCCCTGCCCATTTCTAATCAGAAAACCAAAAGAACTGTAGTTTCTATCTTGAAAGATTGCTGCATCCACATTACACTTTAACATTCCGTTCTGAGGTTTCTTGATTCAGCACCACCTGCAGTAAGAGGTTTTTGAGCTCTTTTCCACTGCCATTGACCCTCTTTAGCCTGACAAATAATAACTTCTGGGCGGCTCCACTTATTATTCCACACAACTTCATTCCGGTGTTTCCATAGCTGCCAACACACCATACACACCAGTTCTAGACCCTCTGTTGACACCCTATTAGCTATCTCCTCAAACCAGATAAAGAGAGACTGCCAATGAGTCATAATCTGATGTCCCGGGAACAGTGACCAGCACTCCTTGGCAACCTTACACTGAAGCAAGATATGAATAGGAGATTCAGGGGCCAAGTTACAAACTTTACAGATTGGTGACATATCCACTTTACGAGCAATTAAATGATCTGCTGTGGGGATACAACCTGCTAAAAATCTCCACACACAATTCTTCACCTTAGCTAATATTCCTACTTCATCCGTCAACAATACTCCTAATGAGTACACAGACAAATAACATACATGATTAGTTGCTTTCAGATAGAGTTTTCTAAGATGAGTTCTAAGATATGTTCACAGTAACAGTTAAGTAGCCTACCCTTTTTCGAAAGGACAGTTTCTAATAAAAATATAATGACAGCCAACTACACCCTCCTCCTAAGAGATTTATAATAGCTGGTGACCAGCTGACATTCATAACTTAGTTCCAAGATTTACAATCCTGCTGACATTCATAACTTTCAAGTTGATCCAAGAATTTCAGCACTCAAAGATTTTCCATCTAGCTAATAAATTTTAACTTTATAGCAACTGAAAAGGCATCTTCGGCCGCATCTTTCTGGTCCTCAGGCAGTTTCTTGGATTCAATAAAATAAGTCTCAACCACTAATTCCACCTGAATTGGTTGAGGAACCAGGAAGCAAGCTCCTAATCCTTCACCTTCAGCTAGTGATCAAACTCCTCATTCCACAGCATCAGCTGCTTAAAACCCCCGCTAAGTCACTTTGTTGTAAGCCCGGGGGACCTCCTTGACCTTGACCGCAGCTTAAACTTGGACAATATAAAGGACAGTTGCCTATCAGTTTCAGCCACTTACACCTACACAGGGCAGGCCTTGACCTCCTCATCGGGATACATATTTGAGGTGTCCCCGGCCATGTAACCAGCCATCAAAACATGCAATACCCAAAATAAGAAAACAAAACTTAATCAGCCACCAAAGAAAAGGATGAAACCCTGAATATTTGAAAACCACTAAAATCCTACCTTCCCATTAATGGAGGCATCCATGACATGGTTACTGTGGCTTAAAATAGCATCCAGGAAAAAGACCGTCACAATGTATTAAATAGTCTACACGCATATAATGAAAATAAACTAGAAGTAAAGTTTACAGATATAGATCCTTAGATCAAATTACTTTAATAACAAATAGGAAATCCAAATAAATGGGAGGCTGGTAAAACCTCAGTTTACAAATATCCATTTACATAAATAACTGCGTCAGAAAGACAATAACCTTATGATCATCACTCCGCTTGCTCCTGATCACTGTTGACTTTTGAGTGTTATCCTCGGACCTTCTCCTTTTGATTCTAGGACGGGGGCCATGGTCCTTGAAATCAACATCAATTCTATTTCCATTCAAGTACACCCAAGAGTGTCTTTCTCTATTATAGCGCACACATAGGCGAGTCTCATAATGCAAGCGGTCCAGACCTCTGCTTACAGTTTGCTGCATTTGAACATCTGAAATATTTTCAACAAAGTACCTCAAATATCTTACCAGTGTACAAATATCTGTTCTGGTGCCAATACTTCCAGATAATCTAGCAGAGGCATCTCTAACAAGACAGAGAACAAATTTGCTGTCCTTTGGGGAAAATAATTCGAGATTTTACGGATGACTTAGCAATGCACGTCCTCAAAGAAGGAACTGTACATTTCGTTCCATCACGTGTTGTACAAGGGAAGGTCCTCTCTGGAATTTTGTACCTCGGAGCATCTTCCACGTGAAAATCAGCCTTTACTTCCCCAATACTTGGACTTGTAGTGTTGGGGGTTTTCGGACCTTTTTGGAGCCTAAACCTCTTTTCCATGTCAATATGTTGGATTAACGACTCAGTTGAAATGTATTAAAAAAAATTAGAGTGATCAACATCTGAACTCTAATCATAAAAAAAATTAGAGTGATTTAACTTGATGCAATACAATGATAACGTAGTAATCAAAAAACATAAATTGTTTTAAAATTATAGTATAAAATGAAAAAGGGTTTTAGATCTTATATGGTTTGAATAGTATATAGTATTTGTATAAATATAAATATATATATAGGGTCACGCTCTATGGAGAACCACACTAAACTGAGAACCGGAGAACTCTAATAAGTTCAGCAGCGGAACTTTAAGTTCAGCAACAGAATATTTGTTGAAAAAAGTAAGTTCAGTCGTAGAACTTTGTAGAAAAATAAGTTCGGTTGTAGAACTTTTAATGTAATGTGGAAAACTTTGAAAAAGAAGTAAGTTCAATTGTAAAACTTTTAATTTCATGTGCATAAATTTGAAATTCAATAGCAGGACACTATATTTTTATTACGAAACAAAATAGGTTCTACAGTAGGATCCAATGGTTCTCCGGTTCTCTTTTAGATAATGGTTCTCATTTGAATCAACCCCTATATATATATATATATATTAATATATTTACATATACTTACATTTATTTGGATCGGGTTCTTAACAGATCGGATCATGTAAAATCCATATCCGTATTAATTGGATCGGATTTTTATCAGATCGGACCGGAGCTACAATCCATTGACAGACCTACTTCCCGACTAGTGCCCTGTCCAATATGGTCATCAGCGACTACGTAATCATTTGCAAACTAAGCAATCAATGCCACGCGGATAGCAGAAAAAAGTCGTGGAAAAGAAAAAGAAAATCCAGGATGAGTGGTGAATGATTGCTTCATTACTGAATCGGCTAGAGGCACAGTATACTTACTGTTAGAGATTTCACCTCTTAGAAAACTTATTATGACATTTTGCTTCTAGTGAACCACATGTCACGCAGCCACAATTAAAGATGTATTCAAGAAATAAAGGCAAAGAAAAAAAACCGAGCAGGGAAGAAAGCAGAGCAGTCAAAGCAGGAAGAGTCAAAGGGCAAAGCAGTAATTTCAGATTAAGGGCATAACAGTCATTTGCAATTGTGGGAATTAGGGGTATGTAATCGGGGGTGAAGGGAGCTAGGGTTTTTATCGAATTATTGTGTGAGAGTTTTATATTGTACGGAGAGGCGGCCTCTGGAAGGACCGAGTTTATCATTTTACTATTCTGTAATTCATCGACATAATTCCATTCATCTTATCAGTTTATCGTATTAATTGAATAGATCTATATTGAGTCATTACAAATTGGTATCAGAGCACGTTTGAATCCATGGGACAACCAACGTTGGCGCAAAAGGTTGAGACCATCGAAGAGAAAGTGGCGGCGATGGAAGAGGCGATGAAGACGATGTTATCCGAACAACTCAAATTCCAGGCGGAGATGCGATCTACAGTCACAGGTCTCCAAACTAAACAAGTACAGAGGCCCGATAAGGCAGAAGGTAGCGTTAATCGAGGAGAGATGCGTGGGGCGAGTCATAATTCGGTGTTTGGCGGAGGAGGTGAGGAACATAGGGTTTTAGGAGCCCGTGATTGGGATGGGGGTTTGACTGGAGGCGGAGCAAATGGGTTTGGTAATGGGAACGTGCAGAGTAATTGGAAGTATCGTAAGGTGGACATGCCGATCTTAGACGGATCTGACCCAGATGGGTGGATACTGCGGGTCGAAAGGTACTTTGGGTTCTATAGATTATCGGAAGCAGAGATGTTGTGGTGGTAGCGTTGGAAGGAGATGCCCTACGATGGTTTCAATGGGAGAATAATCGTCACCCGATAAGGCGATGGGCGGATCTAAAAGTGTTCTTACTCCGACAGTTTAGAAACGTGAATGGTGGTTCGTTGTATGAACAGTGGTTGTCCACGCACCAGACATCATCAGTGAAAGAGTATCGTCGGAAATTTATTGAAACGGCTGCACCATTGGAAAGGGTGACCGAGGAGATGTTAATGGGACAATTTTTGAACGATCTCAAGGAAGAAATTAAGACGGAGGTCCGACTATTGAATCCCATGTGCCTAGAGCAGGCTATGGAACAAGCGGTGCGGGTGGAAGAAAAGTTACGAGTGGTTACTCAGAGAAGAGGTAGTGTTAGTACCACCAAGTTTGGGAGTTTCTCCAGTTATAGCAAGAGCAGTGCCTCGGTTGGGCCTTATTCGATGGTAACTCCCACCAGTCCTCCTATGAGCCGAACCTGGAACAGTAGACCGACTGAATCTCAAGCGTCTGTACAGTCACCTACAAGCCAGGGGAACCATGATATCAAGAGGTTGACTGAGGCGGAATTGCAGGATAAGCGAGCCAAGGGGCTTTGCTATCGTTGCGATGGCAAATGGGCAGTTGGGCATAGATGCAAAAAGAAAGAGCTGAGTGTGATGTTAATTGCAGAGGAGGAGGGAGAAACTGAGGAGGATAATGATGTACCAGCATCGCCAACGGAGGAAGTGGCCACCGAAGTTTCGTTGAATTCTGTGGTTGGTATTTCAAATCCTAAGACGATGAAGATAAGAGGGATTATAGGGACCAAGGAAGTAATAGTCATGGTGGATCCGGGAGCTACACATAATTTTATATCGTTGGAGTTAGTGGCAACAGCTGGAGTACCAGTGGATAATTCCACCAGTTTTGGGGTATCCTTGGGGAATGGTGATGCAATTAGAGGCGAGGGAGTGTGCAAGGGAGTCAGATTAAATGTTGATGGCGGACTGGAGATAATAGAGGACTTTTTACCTTTGAAATTGGGAAGTTCAGACGTGATTCTTGGCGTGGCTTGGTTAGAGAAGTTGGGAATGGTATTGACGGACTGGAAAGCACAGGTAATGAAGTTTGAGATCCGAGGGGAGCCATATACACTGGTGGGGGATCCCTCGTTGGTGCACGCCCAGATTTCACTAAAAGCAATGCGGAGAACATTGAAGAAACAGGGGTATGGCGTATGGGTCGAATGCAATAGTATTGAGCAGAAGCAAACTGCAAGAGACTCAGCACATGACAAGGGTAAAGACACTGAGGTACCCGAGTTCTTACTTCCAGTTATTAAGGCGTACGAAGGTGTATTTGAAATGCCTGTGGGATTGCCACCCTCTCGTGATCATGAGCATAATATTATGTTGAAAGATGGAAGTAACCCCATTAGTGTACGTTATAGATACCCACAGATACAAAAAGATGAAATTGAAAGGCTAATACGAGAAATGTTAGCAGCTGGAATCATCAGACCCTCCACGAGCCCGTTCTCGAGTCCTGTACTTTTGGTTAAAAAGAAAGATGGTTCGTGGCGCTTCTGTGTTGACTATCGGGCCTTAAATAAAGAGACGGTGCCGGACAAGTACCTCATCCCCGTTATCGACGAATTATTAGATGAGCTACACGGGGCCAAGTATTTTTCAAAAATTGGATTTACGATCGGGGAACCATCAAATACGGGTGCGAGAAGAAGATACTCACAAAACTACGTTTAGAACGCATGATGGGCACTTTGAATTCTTGGTTATGCCGTTTGGACTCATGAATGGACCTTCAACTTTTCAATCATTAATGAACGACATCTTTCGTCCGTTCCTAAGGAGGTTTGTCTTGGCTTTTTTCGACGATATATTGGTGTATAGCAAGTCTAAGGAGGACCACACTCAGCATGTAGAGTCAGTGTTGAACAAGTTACGGGAACAACAGCTGTTTGCAAATATTAAAAAATGTGAGTTTGGGAAGAAGGTAATCGAGTATTTGGGGCATGTTGTCTCTAAACAAGGGGTAGAGGTAGAGCAGGCCAAGATCCAGGCAGTAATGGAGTGGCAGTCCCCAACAAATTTAAGAGAGTTGAGGGGATTCCTGGGGTTGACCGGATATTATCGCAAATTCGTGGCTGGTTATGCAAGCATTGCGAGGCCCTTAATAGAGTTGCTAAAGAGAGACCGTTTTAACTGGAATCAAGAGGCTGAAGAAGCATTCCAGAATCTGAAAATAGCCATGACACGACCTCAGGTTTTGGCAATGCCGAATTTCCAATTACCGTTTGTAATTGAAACGAACGCCTCTGGATATGGGGTTGGGGCAGTATTACTACAAGAGGGAAGACCAGTTGCATATTTCAGTAAGCTATTGGGAGTACGAGCACAAGCAAAGTCGGTCTACGAGAAGGAGTTAATCGCCATCTGTCTAGCAGTGCTCAAGTGGAAGCCATACTTGTTGGGTCGTCACTTTGTGATCAGGTCAGACCAGCAAAGCCTACGATTTTTGACTCAACAAAGGGAGGTGAATGCCGACTATCAGAAATGGATGACGAAATTGTTGGGTTTCGATTTCGAAATTCAATACAAAGTGGGAGCTACAAATCGAATGGCAGATGCACTCTCGAGGAAAGTGAATGGAGAGGTAGTGTTGAGTTCGTTACTAACAATACCGACGGTGGCATGGGACGAGTTAGAGGCAGAGGTTCAGAATGACCCGGTATTGCTGCAAATTAAAACAGAACTCGCTACTAAGGCAAAGGAACATGTGGGTTATACTCTTGCGGAAGGGAGATTGTTGTATAAAGGCAGGTATGTGGTACCATCCAAATCAGCATTAAGGACTGTGTTACTTAGAGAATGTCATGATAGTGTCACAGGAGGGCACGCAGGGGAGTACAAGACATACAAAAGACTAGCTACGGAATGGTTCTGGGTAGGAATGCACAAGGAGGTAGCTCAGTATATACAACAGTGCACGACATGTCAACAGCAGAAAGTTTCCCATAGATCACCTGTTGGGTTATGGCAGCCTCTCCCAATTCCATCGCAAGTATGGAGTGATATTAGCATGGACTTCGTAGAGGGTTTGCCACTCTCGAATGGCGTCAACACGGTGTTAGTGGTAGTGGACCGCTTCACGAAGTATGCACATTTCTTGGGACTGAAACATCCATTTGATGCATTCAAAGTAGCAAATGTATTTATTCGAGAGGTGGTGAGATTGCATGGGTTCCCAACATCAATAGTCTCGGATCGAGACCGCATTTTCTTAAGTACTTTTTGGAGAGAGTTGTTCAAATTACATGGGACGGATTTGAAGAAAAGCACAGCGTATCACCCACAAACCAATGGTCAAACGGAGATTGTGAACAAGAGCCTCGAGACCTATCTGCGATGCTTCATTGGAGGCAAACCCACGAGCTGGGCGCACTGGTTACACTAGGCGGAGTACTCGTATAATACGGCTGTGCATTCTGTAACTAAGGTCAGCCCTTTTAAGGCTCTTTACGGGTGAGACCCCCCACACTTGATTAAAATTGGAACTGGGCAGACCCCTGTAAGTAGCATTGAAGAGATATTGCAAGAAAGGGATGCGGTGTTGGACGATTTACGGTTTAACCTCATCAAAAGTCAACAGGTGATGAAACGGGTCGCAAATGGTAAACGTAGAGATGAGTCATTTGAGGTGGACGATTTAGTCTACCTAAAACTCCAACCATATCGTCAAAAGTCATTAGCTCGACGTCCTTTTGAGAAACTGGCAACACGGTTTTATGGGCCATACAAAGTTCTGAAACGAGTTGGGGAAGTGGCGTATGAACTTCAGTTACCTGACACGGCGAGGATACACCATGTGTTCCATAGTTCGCAGCTAAAGCGCTCTATTGGTAATGCTGCCGTTTCGGCAGTGATACCTCCACAGTTGTCACCTGAATTGGAGTTGATCGTTGAACCGGAATCGGTGTTAGAAGTGAGACAGGTAAGGGTGGGTAGCGCACTGAGACTGGAGGCTTTAATCAAATGGAAGAATCTACCACCGTTTGAAGCAACCTGGGAAGATGTTCAAGTGGTGAACCACCAGTTTCCGGCATTCCACCTTGAGGACAGGGTGGCACTTTGGGATGGGGGTATTGTCACGCAGCCACAATTAAAGATGTATTCAAGAAATAAAGGCAAAGAAAAGAAAAACAGAGCAGGGAAGGAAGCAGAGCAGTCAAAGCAGGAAGAGTCAAAGGGCAAAGCAGTAATTTCAGATTAAGGGCATAACAGTCATTTGCAATTGTGGGAATTAGGGGTATGTAACCGGGGGTGAAGGGAGCTAGGGTTTTTATCGAATTATTGTGTGAGAGTTTTATATTGTACGGAGAGGCGGCCTCTCGAAGGACCGAGTTTATCATTTTACTATTCTGTAATTCATCGACATAATTCCATTCATCTTATCAGTTTATCGTATTAATTGAATAGATCTATATTGGAGTCATTACACCACATTTCTTATTCAAAGAACTTGGTGTATGAGTCAAGTTGTGATATCGTGCACCTGGAAACTTGTCTTGTGTTAGGTGACTGTCAGAACTGTTTTTGTTCCCAAAATATTATTTTCGGCCTTGATTATTAAAGTTATGTGGAGTTGTCGGTGACTATCATCATGTCGAATAGCTTTAGTGCACTGTTGATGTTTTGTTAATTCATTTGGACATTGGGCTTCGTCCTCAGGTTTCCTTTTCTTTTATTTGCCTTGGTCAACAAGTAGTATTGGGAATGTTGGGACTTTCAAATATGACTAACTTACCCACAGCTAATGGAAGACATGAAGTGCTTCAGATGTTGGACTCTACATGCTGAACCGATAAGGGAAAAAAACAACATTGATTCAAAAGATGAAAGGCTGCATTCCCCAACTCTTTAACGACAGAGAGATAGGTTTAACGATGCTCTTTCGGATGCAAAGGTTAATGGTTACAATAAGTGTGTGAAAAAGGTAAAAGAGAAGGGCTTGAGATATATGAAACTTTTGTTGGATCCTATGTATGACCCTATAGACAATCAGCAAGGGAATTCACTAGTACCCCCTTCAGCTTAAAACCTTAGGATTTGGATAATATCTGACTCTACTAATGGCATCCCAATTGGTACCGACTCTACTGCCACTATCCCAACATGTAATTTTTAGAAGAGATATCATTACCAATTGGGACAGTGGCAGTAGATCGGTACCAATTGGGACGCCATTAGTAGAGTCGGGGAGATTATCCAAATCCTTAAGATTTTCAGCTAAAGGGGGTACTAGAGAATTCTCTTGCTGATCGTCTACAGGGTCGTACATAGGATCCAACAAAAGCTTCTTCTAAGCCCATCTTTTTGGCCTTCTTCACACACTTATTGTAACCATCAACCTCTGCATTCGAAAGAGCATCGTTAACCCTATTTGAAAAGTTGGGTAATGTAGCCTTTCAGCATTTTAATTTTTGTTGCTCTTTTCCCTAGTCGTTTCAGCATGTGGAGTACAATCCAGCGTCTTTCAGCACTTCATGTCTTCTTTGAGCTATGGGTAAGTTGGTCATATTTGAAAGTCCCAACAACGTGTGCGCTACATCTAGTTCTGTATTGTTATTTGCATCATTGCATACTCTCTTAGGTGTCATTTGTCCTTCATGATGCAAAAGACAAACTTAATAGTTATAAAAAATTGAATGATGCCTACTTCAGCAAACAAAATATCGACTTTATCCACAAAAATATCAGTCACCTGCATTTAAAGGTAACATCGCCGTTAATTTTTTATTATCAAGCGTAGTACCATAAATAAAAAGATAACTTACCATAATTTTCCTCGAATCTTTTATGACTTTCATTTCACTTCTATTTCTTCTGCGTCTTTTAAGCTTCTGAGCCCAGAGAAGAACTGCCCAGCTTCAGGCTGAAATCAAACCTCTCAACACAGATTAGCCACTCTGAAGTCTTGAAGATCAACTGACAAGGAGGGACTATGCAAGGACAATACAGTTAAAAAAATCTTTTAACATGTTCTTAGATAAATAGTAAGTTTGTCAGGGTTTTGCCATTGTAGTAGGGTTTTACTATTTCGATAAATAGTAAGTGACACTTACTTTTTATCGAAGAACATGTTAAAGATTTTTTTAACTAGTATATCCTTGCATAATCCCCGCTTGTCAGTTGATCTGCAAGACTTTAGAGTGGCTAATCAGTGATGAGAGGTTTGAATTCAGCCTCAAGCTGGGCAGTTCTTCTCTGGGCTCAGAAGCTAAAAGACGCAGAAGAAATAGAAGTGAAATCAAAGTCATAAAAGATTCGAGGAAATTATGGTAAGTTCTTTCTTGTTATTAATGGTACTATGCTAGATAGTAAATGAATTAAGAGTGATGTTACCTATATATGCTCATGACTGATTTTTGTGTGGAGAGTTGTTTTTTTGCTTGCTGAAGTTAGGCATCATTCAATTTTAATAACTATCAAGTTGGTCTTCTGCATCAGGAAGGACAAATGACACCTTTGGGAGTATGCAATGATGCATATACCAAAACAGAGCTAGATGTAGCACAGATATTGTTGGGACTTTCAAATATGACAAACCTACGCACACCTCATGGAAGACATGAAGTGCTTCAAATGCTGGATGGTATTCTACATGCTGAAATATATGGGGGAAAAAGCAGTATAGAATCAAATGTTGAAAGGCTGCATTCCCCAATACTAATTACGGACCATGACACATCAAATGATCAAAGGTGTATTGAAGCTATTTGACAAGATGAAAATCACAGACAACGCCACATAACCTTTATAATCAAGGCCGGAAATAAAATTTTGCGAACAAAGACAACTGAGTCACCTATACAAGAACAATTATAATCAAGTGCAGGATCCCAAAACTTGAATTATAGAACTAGTTATTCGAAGAAGAAATGTGGTTCACTACAAGCAAATGTCACAATAAGTTTTCTGAGAGGGGAAATATCTGATAGTAAGCCTATTGTACATGTAGTTGATTCAGTAATCAAGCAATCATTCACCACTCGTCCTACATTCTCTTTTTCTATTCAAAAACTTCATTCTACTATTTGCATGGCACTGTTGCTTAGTTTTCAAATAATCGTGTAGTCTGCTGAGCATAGTGGAGAGGGCATTAGTCGGGAAGTCACAAGTACAGAACAAATGAAAATAAATAGTTTATCATCTCTTACCATCCATGAGATTTTGCACCGTGTGAAAAGAAGACTCAAAGATCCAAAAATTCTGGAGACAGAGGAGCCACTACAGGATTTGTTTAAAGGAGCTCTTAACATTTTGTCGTCTCAAACAGCACTTCCAGGGTTGAAGTGTTGGGAGGACCTCACAGCATGCAAAATCTTCACCAACGGTTTGTATTGGACTGGTACACTTCCCTTTGAGCTAAAGTATAAAGCTTGGAATACTTCATCAAAAATCCTTCCGGAGATCCTTCCGAAGATGATTAATTGCTTTGCTGAGTGGATGGAACAACGACATGAGTGGATGAAACGACGACACGAGACAGCTGAAATGATTAGAAGTCTTCTCCGCAACCTGAATCGTTAGTCCAACATATTGACGTCAAAGGGAGGTTTAGGCTTGAAAAAAGCCCAAAGTGCCCTAAAACTATAAGCTCGAGCAGCGAGGAAGTAAGGCTCATATTCATAAACAAAAGAAGCTCTGAAGTAAAAAAATTCCTAATAGGGTGCCGTATACAGCACCCGATGGAACGAAATGTACCATCTCTAATCTCTCCTTTAAGGAGGTGCAGTTTTAAGCGATCTTTAAAGGCCCAAGATCATTATTTGCTTATTAGGACTCGACCAAATAACTTACTTTAGTGTTCTTTGTCTTGTTAGAGATGCGGCTGCTTAATTACCTAGAAGGATGGACACCAAAACAGATATTTGTATGCTCGTAGAGGATTCACTATACATTGTGGAAAAAAATTTAGACGTGCAAATTCAGCAAGTGTAAGGAGTGGTTTGGAACGTTTACATTATGAGACTGACCCATGTGTGCGTTATGATAGGGGTGAACTTCATCCGTCTTGTTCTCATCATATGCGAGAAACACTTTTAGGCGCACTTGCATGGGGATAGAATTTATGTTACTTATAAGGACCATGGCCCTCGTCCTAGAAACTTAAGTAGAAGAAGTACATGGAAAGGGGTACGAAAAAGAGACCCTGTCGAGGAGTGCAATATAAGCTAGACCTATACTTCCTAAATGAAATGAAAGATGCAGCGTAAGACCCTCTAATTTCTTATCATGACAATTTGTTCTCATAGGTCCTGCTCAAAACCATAAGAAATCAAACAATGACCTAGATGGAGCAAGTAAACTGTGTCTAGTCCCTCACATTTCATAACCAATTAAAGCCAACTCGTTTGTTCCATGGGATCAAACAAAATGCAATTGGCCAACTGCATAGTTGATTAGCAATAACATAAACTTAACCAAAATAAATAAGAAATAACATAGTTTTGAGGCCTAGAAAGTGCCAGAGCTATACATAGTTAAAGTCTGGAACTAATGTCCAAGTATTAGGTATTTAGCATGGTGCGCGGTACGGGGATACGGAAGTTCGGCATTTTCAAAAATATGGGGATTTGGGTGCGGGAGGATACGGCAAATATTAAAATATATATTATATAGTCAAAATAAATATTTAAATATATAAATAATATTCAATTATTATTTGACTTCTGCCGGATACCATCATTCAAAAAACAAGTTGTTTGACTAGCAAAAGCTTAGCACATGGCTTAATTATAAAAATAAAAATTAATAAGCAAATTAAAAAAGCTAGCAGTCAATTAAAGAAAGTAGAGAGTTGGCGACGGTGAACGACATCAACGATAAGGAATGAGAGTTGGCGACGATTAGGTCACCTCAGTTGTCTCTCCTCTCAGTTTTGTTTTAACTAAAGATCAATAAAAAAAAATTACAATTTCTGCCCTTCCCGCACCTCCATGAATCCGATCTGTGAAATACAGGGACATGCCACGTGGCGCACCCCGTACGTATCCAGCCGCGCAACCCCGCACCGCTATGTATTTAGAGCGCAGTACATTAGGGGGTGCCGCACCCCTGCTTTCTAGGTATTTAGACAGCAGTTTAGTGACTGATCTCAAACAAACTAAAACAAATCACCAGAGGATCATCACATAATAGATTTCTACATAGGTCAAGAATGCTTATAAGCCTGATTATATTCCAGAAGATCATAAAATTTAGTTGTTATGGACCTTGCTATCCAACCAGAAATAGCGAAAAAAATATCTGAAGTTTTCTTTTTCAAGGAAATCTCTTTAAATACAGATATTTTAAATACAAAATAAAGACTATACAATGAATAACTAAACTTGTTGCTCAGCACATCAATATGTACAGAAAAGCAAACATAATCCTATCTGATACTAGAAGAAGACCCTACAGAAACCTTACCTTTGCCAGGAATTAGAGAACCTTTAATCATTTTTCCACCTAGGGCTCAGCAGACAGCACTATTGGCAAAAGAGGATATTTCTACAATCCAGATGTGGGCGACAGAATGAGGGTATGGCGATTTTGGGGACAGCGGCGCACATTAATAGGGTAAAGTCTATACTCTAGACAATGGGCCCTCTGGATGTGGGCCTAGTGAGACCGCACTAGCTGCCTGGGCCAGGGGCCAGGGTCGGCCCTGTAAATTACAATGGGAAATAGATCACAATCCAAATCCATTATGGTCCTTCATTTCACCTAAAAACAAATCGCACTGCAAGTTAAACTCAACTTTCTAGGAAATTCCTTTCCCTTAAAACCATGTCATCATTAATGTTTTTACCTATTACAGAATTGCAACTTTAGTTTTCAATAGAACAAAAAGGAAAGATGGGATGATTTATAGTGGCCAGTACCAATTAAAGCAAAAAGGAAAATGAGATAGCATATATTAGCAGTTTAGCACCATCGTTTAGTTCCTGTGTTCATTATCAATAGAACTACGTCTCAATGCTGTAAAACTGGAATGATGCCTAACTAAAGTAAGCATGTGACTGTAACTCCCTCCAGACAGAAAAACAATCAAAACTAGATTAAAGAGCACCAACATATTTACACAGAACACATCTGAAACATGTAAAGGAGAATATACTGTATAATACCATGTATGAAAGAGAAATTACCATACCAAATTATTTGTCAATCTTGTACGCTGTTGCTTTCCTTATTATATTTTATTCTTCACTCTGACGCCCGAGAAGAAACGAAAACTGCAGTCTGAAATCATACCTTTCACACTGTCTAGCCACCCTGGAGTCTTGCAGATGAACTGACAAATGGTGACAATGCAAGGTGAAATGTATCCACCTCTGCATAAAGAAATGCACTTGTATATGTGGTTACAGAGACATGTAAAACACCCACTTATAATTGATCAGGTCATCTGGGAAAGATTCCAGCAAGTTCACAATGCAAAAGAAAAAGGGAAAAAGAAAGAATATATACTACTCCTTATAATTCGTGAACATGTGATTGATAAAGAACCTAAACTTACAAAGAAACTAAAGTTTATGCCCACATTATGCAATTGTGTCTATCTGTACTAGAAAATATGTTTGTGACATTGAAATGCAGCTTACACTTATAAATACATTGCCCTGGACTTGTGGAACAATTGATAAGCAATGTTACCCAATAGCTCAACATTCATTCAAAATATACTAGCAACTCTTAATAATTTGCTGAGTGTAATATATTTTAGGGCAAAGGTCTAAGAGTAAAAAATAAAATCTAGTATCCTCCATTACAAGACCAAATTGATCCAGCGACAACACTGAGAGCATTCCAAAAAAATTAGTAAAAATAAATGTACATAAAGATTAAAATCGCTAGCATGCAGGGAATTAAAAACTGTGAGCACTGCTGCAATATCTGAGAGAGAATTGAAGATAATAAAAACAAGATAGATCATGTACATTAACACTCCTTACAATTAAAACCAATTATGAGTCTAGCATCCCTGGCATTGTAGCCAGGCAGAATTAGATGTGTGAGTATTTAAAAGTTTATATTTGACCATTACAAAAAAAAAAAACAAACAAACAAAAAAAAAAAACCTTCAGAGGCACAAACCCATTAAAGAGCAACAATAAAGGTGTCCAGGAGTATATTGGGAAAAGGACTTGAACACAAAACAAACCCTAAACCTAAAGTCTCCATTAAGATGGTCGGAAGCCCATTACGAGTGAAATCTTGGAAAGCTATTACATTGATCATATACAAATAATGGTATACAGTATACTAAACAAATCAACAGAGTGATTCAAGTGAGAACAAATTTTGTAATTCAAGTGAGAACAAATTTTACAATGAGAATAATTGTTCGGCACTCGATGAGAGTTAATTTTCTGCACTTTTACAAATTAGTATAAAAAAAATTAGAAAATGTACCACTGTTCTGTACTCTTAATTGTCACATAGTTCCCAAGCTAAAATGTATCTTTCATAAAACGCGGCCCTATATACATACTTACCATATAATATTTATATTGGAAAATGATAACTAAGCTCTAATTGTTACTATTTAAACTCCAATTTGATATGTAAATTACATAACTACCCATAATATGATGGGGCTTAAATAGTAAACTTATGGGTAATTAACTAATATACATATTAAAATGCTTAGCAAAAACTATATATATACATATTAAAATGGAGCTTAATAGTGAAGTGTCGAGCTATAATTTGATATCATTATGTTATCACAGAGTCATGGCATTCTTAATGTGTGTGTGTGTGTTGGGAACAACCTCTCATGAAGATCTTCATGAAGTTACGCTGTGTGTGTGTGTGTGTTGGGAACAACCTCTCATGAAGATCATGAAGTTACGCTGTGTGTGTGTGTGTGTTCGGAACAACCTCTCATGAAGATCATGAAGTTACGCTGTGTGTGTGTGTGTCTGTGTGTGTGTTGGGAACAACCTCTCATGAAGATCATGAAGTTACGCATAAGCAAGAATAGCTTAATGGGTACTACCTCCTTATGTGACATTCGATCAATCTGAATATTTGATAGACTAATACGTTGTGATTGTAGTCATTAAGAATGGAGTCTGCTCTGCACTAGGCCGAGAAGTGCAGATATTAAGCCCAATACGATTTTTTTTTAAGTTCTATTTCAGGTAAAACTATTGGTCAAACCAGAAGAACGTAGTCATACTCTCAATATTGTTAAATATACATATTAGTCCCTTTTCATATTTTTTTATCGAAGATACTCTCATACTATCTAGTTATTCAATTTAGTATATCCTCATAATGATCTGTTATCTTTCAGCTTAATACATTGTCAAAAAATACCACCCCAAGAAAAAGCATTCATCTGGAGGGCAGTAACTGGTTGTTTCCCTACTACTTCACACTTGGTTAAAATACAGGTTTCTGTTACGAAAAGTTGTCCTGTTTGGAAAAAAAGGTAATGGAACTATAATCAGTAATATGTCATTTTGCTGATGTGTTGGAGAAAAGTAGGGCTACACCACATGAATAGCAAGGATGAGATGGTTAGTTCTTAGTTGGCTGGAGCTTTATATTTGGTAGACAAGAAGCTAATGGAGGAGGTTTTCATGATGTGCAGGGCAATTTGTGGTTCCAGAAATGAGAAGATTTGGCAGAAAAAACAATTTTCAGTGGAAGATGTAGTAGTTTCTTCAAAGAATTACCTTGAGCAATGGATGTGAAGCCAAACATAGTGTTACTATCTCTTTATGTCTTAGTTCAGATGATGGAGTGGAGCAGTGTGTGAAGCTACAATTGAAGCAGAAGGGCACCGAGATCAATGATTGTAAGAGTATGATCTCTTAAATTGATGATGTAAACTTATCCTTTGTATATCAGTTTGCTAAGAGAGTCTCCCATTGGTTCGCACGGGCTCTTCTTAACAAATGTTTAGGAGGAGGGGGTGTCCTAGTCTTTTATGGACATTTTGTCTTCTCATGCTATGAATGATTGAAGTTCCATTCTCTTTTACAAGGGAAAGAATTCAGATTTTAATATCAAAAAAATAATCAGAACACTGATACGAACATAAGAAATCATTTTTTTGATATTCATATATAATGATCTGTCTACCGCAAAAGTATTAGCTTCTTACGTTGATACAAAACAAGAAAATATCTGACACCAATTAGCTTACCATTTTTCTACTGGTAAGCTTGGCTGACAATTGTAAACTTCCAAGTTGATGTACATACAAACTTTAATCATCTGGCTATTGAATTATGTGTCGAGTAGATCCAGATTCCTTGACAACACCTATTTGGGTTGATTTCTAGGCTTAGGTACTGACTTCTGAGCTGATTTCTCGCTCTTCTTTATGACCTTAGAGGCTAATGTTTTCAACGGAACTGTAATATCCAAAGGTAGAAGCAAATCTTTCAACTCATGCCACTCAAGATCTTCAAAGTCTCCATCATCATAATGTATCCTGTACCAACCAGAATCTTTTTCATACTTGGTTACTTTTCCATAATATAGCTTCTCCTCAAACAATTTCTGAACTTTCCTACCAACCAACCATTCACCAAATATTGTTTCCTTATGCGATTCAATGTCGCTTACCATCTCACGGGGAGTAGGAGTATTACCGTTACTTACTGCAGGAGGCACCCCATTAATAACTACAGCAGGTTCACCCGGTAACTCAAAAATTCCAGTCACCAAGGATTCCGAGTTCTCCTCTTTGCAGCGATTTTCCATTATCTACTAACTCAACCTGCAACGAAACGTTCACATCAAGTACACGTAAGCAAGAGAAAACAATAGGAAACAATAAGCAGATTTTCCAATGGAAGTTGGCTACTTATTTGATAGTCAACCGTAAATCCTATGAAGTAAGCTTGGATAAGGACATTATGTATGATAGCTTGTAGCTTCTGCTTCTAAAGCTTAATATAGAAATCTCAAGATCAAGGAATCACTATGTAGATATTGCTTTTAGCCAATGTTACGCTCTCTCATTGTTGGTAAGGAGGCCACCGACATGGCAATATGGTGTTCACCATATATATATTAAAGTTACATATAGTACTAGTAGGATTCAGGATAAAACTCCTATCTGGAATGAACTGAGCAACTAATTTATACCTATCATTTCGTCTTCATTAATGGCAAGGAACACATGGGTCTGACTCCAATCAGCGGCGAAACTGGCTGCAATAGCACTTTACTTATCCATCCCAAAAATTAGTTTTATTATTTCACATGACATCCGATAAAAACGAGGACCGATTTAAATAAGTAAACCGATTGTTATTTGATTTAACTTCCGATAACACCTGACTTGAAAGAAGAACTAAATTAAACATCTAAATCGGGATATATAAAAAATTGTTACCACTAAATTCCGATTAATGATAAGTCATCGGAAGGCACAAACACAGGTGAAGATTTTGGTGACAACATCATCCCTTCCCCCCCCCCCCCCTATTTGTCCTGGAGTCTCTTCCCGGGGGGTACACTCAAACCAATGGTGCATTAACAAAGACTGATTATCATCCGTTCTCATCTTTTAATCATGTCGTATAAATAGTTTTTTGGTTCACTCTTTATAGGAGTTTCCTACTAAAATACAGTCTATACACATATTTATCTACTCCCTCTGTCCCACTAGGTTCTTTACATTTGGGACAGAGGGTTTTGTTGAAAGATTGTGCAGAACTTCCTGAAGGTTCTAGAATAATTAAGTCCTGAAGGTTCTAGAATAAAGGAGTTAATTATGCATTCATGGTTCATGCACTAGAAGGTTCAATGTCTAGAAAGTTCCATTACTTTCATGCATTTCATGCACTAAAAAATTCCTGAACTTTTTCTGCATCTAATAATCATCTAGAATAGTCTACTGCTAAAGTACCCAGCAGATTTGTATCAAGTCAGTGTTAATAAATCAGAATCCTGCTCTCTCTTGTGTAAACCAGCAGTGTTGTGTGTGTGTTTTAAGTGCAGTTTTCTGCCCAGTTCTTAAGTCTGATCTTGGGCCTGCAGTTAGTGTGTCTACTGCAGTTTTGAGAGTGTCCATAATTCTCTCGACTTGGTATCAGAGCTGTGTTTCAGCTGCTGTGTTCAGTGGAGGCTGTTCGTGAAAAAGGAAGGCAGAAAATTGGTGGTTTAAGGCAGAAAATCTGCTATTGTTGCTGGTGTTTGTATTCCAGGAGATGGATATCAACGGTGGAGCATTGAATCAGTTTGGAATGGAGAAACTAACAAACAACAACTATCAATATTGGAGGATGTGCATGAAAACGTATCTTCAAGGACAAGATCTTTGGGATATCGTTGATAGAGGTGATACTGATTTGCCTCAAGATACATCAGAAAATTCTGAAGCAAGAAGAAAATGGAAGATTAAGTGTGGGAAGGCCTTGTTTGCTTTGCGAGGCTCTATTCACAAAGATTTGATCGATCACATTCGCGATAAGGAGTCTCCAAAAGATGTGTGGGACACATTGGAGAAGCTTTTTACAAAGAAAAACACGGCCAGACTTCAATTCTTGGAGAACGAATTGGCAAACAAAAATCAGGGGAACATGATAGTAGCTCAATACTTTCAAAAAGTAAAGAGCTTGTGTGCTGAAATTTCAGAACTAGATCCTGATGAGCCTATCAAGGAGGCACGAATGCGAAGATATCTTATTCGTGGCATAGCATAAAAAGGGAGTACACCCCATTCTTGACATCCATTCAAGGATGGGCAAATCAGCCTAGCATCGTGGAGTTGGAGAATCTACTTACTAATCAAGAAGCTCTAGCTATGCAGATGGCAAAAGCTTCAATTTCTGAAAAAGATGAAGCGTTGTTTGCTGGAAAACGAAGGCAAAACAATTACCAAAGCTTGAACAGAAATAATACAAAAGGAGCTGATTGGAAGGGCAAGAACTTCAGGAGTGGAGAGCAATGGAGGCTGAAAAGTTCAAACGAACGCGGAAACTGGCCAGGGAAGAACTTCAATCAGAAAGATTAGAATTTTGAGAATTCTCATTACGAGGCCAGGAAGAAGATAATTTGCAACAGGTGTGGCAAACCTGGACACATTAAGAAGTTTTGCAGATCAAGATTCGTAGAAGGAAATGCAAGCATTTCTCAAAACAAGGAGGAAAATTCTGATGATTGGGGAACTTGTCTTTCAACCGAGATGACAAATTTGGAGAACTTTGTACAAGAACCCGCACTAACTTCAATAAATGGAGGCTCTTTAGAAGCGGGTCTTGCAACTATCGATTATTCAAAAGATTGGATCATTGATTCAGGTTGCTCTCACCATTTAACAGGCAATGATTCCTTATTTTCATTGCAAAAGGAATACACGGGAAACAAAGCAATTGTGACAGCGGACAACTCAATTCATCCGGTTGAAAAGGAGGGAAATGTCAAGGTGAAGGCAGTGCAAGGACCTGTAAATCTGACCAGTGTGTACCATGTTCCCAGTATGACAAAAAATCTGATTTCTGTTTCTCAACTAACAAATTCTGGTCGATATGTTTTATTTGGTCCAAGTGATTTCAAAATTCTGGAAAACGTCAAAGGCATTGATGCTAATACAGTATTGGAAGGGAAGAGAGTTAATTCTCTTTATGTTTTATCGGCAAGTGAAGCCTTAGTGGAGAAAACAAGCCGACAAGATAAAGCACCTTTGTGGCATGCTCGCTTGGCTCATGTGAGTTATGAGAAGTTGAAGAATATTTCAGAAAACAATATTGTTAACAGGCTGCCTCACTTGGGAAGCTTTCATCATGAAGGTGTTTGTGAAGGTTGTCAATATGGTAAAGCACATCGTCTTCCATTTGGCAAATCTTCAATCAGATCTACAAAACCTTTGCAGCTGATCCATTCTGATTTATTAACAAGCAATGCGGCAAGTTATGGTGGCCTTCATTATATGCTTGTTATTGTTGACGATTATACAAGATTTTCTTGGGTGTTTTTCATGAAAGAGAAGTCTGACACATTCTCAATCTTCAAGCAATTCAAGAGGAAGATTGAGGGGGAGCTTCGAAGAAGGATCAAGTGCTTGTGAACTGATAATGGAGGGGAATTTACATCCAACGAGTTTGCTGATTTTTGTGAAAGGCATGGAATAAGAAGACAATTGACATGTCCAAGAACATCGCAGCAAAATGGAGTTGCTGAACGGAAATTAAGGCACTTACAAGAGGTAAGTAGAAGTTGGATACATGCTAAAAGTCTTCCTCAAGAGCTATGGGCAGAAGCTATGCGATGTGCTTGTCATGTAATAAACCGATTGCCCTCGAAAGTTATTCACATGAAAACTCCCTATGAACTTCTCTACAAGGAGAAACCCTCGGTTTCATATTTTAGAATCTTTGGCTCTACATGCTATGTCCATGTTTCTGATCAGCTGCGTGCTAAAATGGATGCCAAGGCAAAGAAATGCGTGTTTGTTGGCTACGATCTTAATTGAAAAGGATGGCGATGTATGGATCCCGACACACTCAAAGTTGTGACATCAAGAGATGTTGTCTTTGATGAAACATCGTCCTATTATGTGCAGCCTATACTAACACATATTCCAGATCCTTCAAACAATGAAAATGAAGACGTCATTGATAAATCAAATCCTTCAAGTCCAACTGCAGCCCACGATGATACGATGATTCTGCCAGTGAAAGTGAAGCAACTCATGAAGAAAATGATGGAACTCAAGAAAGTGATCAGCCGCCTCGAAGATCACAAAGAGCATGCAAGAGGAATGAAAGATACAAAGACTACACTATAGGAGCTGATTATGATAAAATAACAGAATATTTCTTTGCTGGCCCATTTGATAAATCTGAACCATCGGCGTATGAAGAGGCTAAAGGCAATCAAAATTGGGAAGCTGCTATGGAGGAAGAAATATCAGCACTTCATAAGAATGAGACATGGGATCTAGTTCCTAAACCTAAAGGAGTTATGCCGATTTCTTGCAAATGGATTTACAAAGTCAAGCGTAAATCTGATGGAAGCATTGATCGATACAAAGCGAGGCTTGTGGCTCGTGGTTTCTCTCAAAAATATGGGCAGGATTATGAAGAAACTTTTAGTCCAGTTGCAAAGATGACGTCCGTTCGAGCTATTTTATCCATGGCTGCCTCAAAGGGATGGAAACTTTGGCAACTAGATGTGAAGAACGCATTTCTTTATGGAAACATTGATAGGGAGATTTATATGGAGCAGCCTTTGTGGTTTAAATCAAAGAATTTTCCAGGTTACGTATGTCGGCTCAAGAAAGCTCTTTATGGACTCAAACAAGCACCGTGGGCCTGGTTCGGAAAAATTGCTCAATATTTAAGCTTTTGTGGTTATGCTTCCTCAAATGCGGATGCGAGTTTATTTATAAAGAAAGATTCGAAGGTGCATGTTCTTGTGTTATTATATGTCAATGACATGATAATAACCGGTAATGATGAGGAAGAAATAAACAGGTTGAAAGATGAACTTGCCATCCGGTTTGAGATGAAAAATCTAGGAGAACTAAAGCACTTTCTCGGTTTGGAGGTATCAAGGTGCAAGGAAGGCATTTTTGTTTCTCAAGGTCAGTATGCTAAAAAGATCCTCGAGAAATTCAGGATGATCAATTGCCGACCAGCAGCTACTCCAATGCAGCAAAATTTGAAATTAAGAGCTAATGTTGGCAAAGAGCTCAAGAATGGAAAAACATATCGCACTTTGGTGGGAAGCTTAATATATTTGACTATTACTAGACCGGATATTTCATTTCCGGTTGGAGCTGTTAGTCAATTTATGCAAAAGCCAAGGAAGCCACATCTGGATGCAGCAAATATGATCCTTCGTTATCTTAAACATACGATGAATTACGGGCTGATGTATAAAGAAGGTGCAGAGATTTTTCTTAGTGGATTCACCGATGCAGATTGGGCAGGTGATCCTTCCTCAAGACGTTCTACATCAGGCTATACTTTCGACCTTGGTTCAGCTGCTATCTCTTGGTGTAGCAAGAAGCAAGCTACTGTAGCGTTATCAAGTACAGAGGCAGAGTATAATGCTGCTACACTCGCTGCACACGCTGCACAAGAGTGCGTATGGTTAACGAGACTGATCAAGGACATTTCTCATTCTAAAATGGAACCGGTTGAGCTATATTGTGACAATATGAGTTCGATTCGCCTAGCCTCAAATCCTGTTTTTCACGCAAGAACTAAACACATTGAAGTGCACTATCATTTTATACGGGAGAAAGTGTTGCAAGAAGAGATTGACTTCATCAAAGTGGATACAAAAGAACAACTTGCTGATATATTTACGAAGGCATTACCTAAGGCGAAGTTTGAGTTTCTTAGAGCACAACTTGGCTTGGTATCTGAAGTTCGCACAAAGGGGGAGTGTTGAAAGATTGTGCAGAACTTCCTGAAGGTTCTAGAATAATTAAGTCCTGAAGGTTCTAGAATAAAGGAGTTAATTATGCATTCATGGTTCATGCACTAGAAGGTTCAATGTCTAGAAAGTTTCATTACTTTTATGCATTTCATGTACTAAAAAATTCCTGTACTTTTTCTGCATCTAATAATCATCTAGAATAGTCTACTGCTAATGTACCCATCAGATTTGTATCAAGTCAGTGTTAATAAATCAGAATCCTTCTTAAGTAAAATCCCTGCTCTCTCTTGTGTAAACCAGCAGTGTTGTGTGTGTGTTTTAAGTGCAGTTTTCTGCCCAGTTCTTAAGTCTGATCTTGGGCCTGCAGTTAGTGTGTCTACTGCAGTTTTGAGAGTGTCCATAATTCTCTCGACTAGTTTGACACGCATTTTAAGACTCATATAAAGTATAATTCCATAAATTATTTTAATTTTTTTCCCTTCTGAATAAAAATTTAATGTTTAAATTTATATTCGAAGAAAGAAAATTTTAAAAATAAGTTATGGAATAATACTTTATTTACACTTTTTTTTTTAGGAAATACTTTATTTACACCTTAAAATGTGTGCCAACCAGTTGAAAAAAATTGTAAAGAAATGAGAGGGACGGAGGGAGTATATATTTGTCCAAAACTTAAATTGTAACATACCATCAGTGATAAAATATAATTTTAAGCCAGAATAATAGATTAAATAGTATGCACAACATTTGTTTAAATTATAAATTACAGAATACAGATTCATGATTACAAAAAAAAAATGGCTACTTGCTCAAATGAGAAAAAAGAAGAGGAATTACAAAGAAAAGGAAATGAATAATAATAAATATATAAAGAAAGTAAAAACAATGAACAAGAGGGAGGGAATAATAAAAACAATGAAGGACATACAAGACCAGTTGGCATATGTACAATTTGTGATGTGTCGTTTGGTGAAAAGTTGCTCATGGAGTCCTCGCAGAGTTAATTAGATTTTGGATCAATATTTTAGTCCATCCCAAATAGGCCAGCTTAAAACATACATAGATAAAGACTGAATATCAACGGTGCCATCAACAACAACTGAATAATAGCTGTTCCTCATATTTTAATCATGTGGTATAAATTAGTTCTTTGGTTCACTCTTTATAGAAGTTTCATACTAAACTATACTCTACACGCACACATACATATCTCTATATTTGTCCAGAACTTAAATAGTAACATACCATCACAGTGATAACATACAACTACGTCTAAAACTGTTGTTGGAAGGTCACACACCTAATTGAACTTGATAACGGATGAGAAACAAGAAAACTCCATGGAGGGATGTCAACCAACAACTGGTAGTTAAATAACTCTGGCTTATCGGAGGGGAATATCGCTACAATACATAATTTTAGTGCTACAAACATGTACCTATTAATGCATTTAAATTGCACAAACTTAACGGGTTTCTTTTCAAAAAAATAACTTATAAGCATCTAACCACAATTTCATTAATTTTCGACAACTTGCCTCCAACAATTCGTAACTCAACATAATTACGATTCATTTTCGAAAACAATAGCAAAGAACTTTATACGTGCCCCGAAACGTACAACAACCTAGGCACGCCGACAGCCCCAACACTCCAATTCCATATGCAAGAGCAAATTCTACATACAAACAAATTAAAATACACAAATAACTAACAAAAAATTAACTAAATGTCAATTCAATAAATAGCAACAAAAACAAAAAACAAAAAAGAATGTGATAATTACATCTAATAACTAATTGTCAGTCGCAAGAAACTCAAAACATGAACACAATTAAGATGTGTTGAGCAATGTAATACGACGTAGTTTAGAATCATGAAATGAAATTATATTAAGTAAAAAATTAAGTAGAGGAGAGTTACCTGAAGAAAAGCTCGTAGAGAAACCCTAGTCCGATGGCCGGTATTTTAAGAGAGGCCGGAATTTAAAAGCCGGTGGGTCGGGTAGGGTTTGTTCGGGAACTGTTGGGTAAGAGTTTGAGGCAGGACCCGGATAGGTCGGGTTTTTATCAAGATTATTTATTTTATTAAATTAATTTAATAAATTTCTGGAAAAAAAGTTATAAGTTCTAATTTAATGGGTAATGGCCAATAATACATTTTTTTCAACATCCCGTCACTGGAATACCATTTTTCAGAAAAGTGGCCAAAAATATCACTCTATTACGCATTTAGGATTGGGGTAATATGTTTTATATTAGTTACGCATTTTAAAAAAGGGTAATAGGTGAAACAGTACTTCCTATTACGCATTTGGAGAATGGGTAATAGCTATTACGCATTCTACAAAGGGGTAACAGGAAAAAATTTTATATGTATTACCCATTTGTCACATGCGTAACATAAAGTTTCAGATTTTTTTTTTATTACCCACTTGGTAGAGGGTGAAGTCGGTAAATACCGACTTTTAAGACTGTCATGATGAAAATACCAATTGGCGGGGAGGTTGTGAAAATTACCGGATTGATTACGCATATGCCACTGGAGTAATCATTCAATACGCATGTAAGGATGGGGTAAGCAATCAATACGCAAGTCTAGTTAGGGTATTGTGTGTTTTTTTTTAAAAGACTACGCAAGTCTTACTTGGGTATTATGTAAATATTATATTTACATTGATAAGTTGCTATGTCTACTTTGGAGTATTACCTACCTACCTTCCTAGTTCCTACCGCGAGTTCATGTCACGGGTATCGTGACTTCAACTACCGGTTTTTTTTTTTTAAGGTTTGTAATTTTAATTTTAAAATGGGTTGAATATTTGTATCAATTTTAATTTAAATTTATAAATTCTAAGTCCGTATACGGTTTATTCGTCATTTCGAATATTTCTAAAACTCAAATGGAATTGTTGAACCCTAAAGGGTTAACCGTTAAAACCCGAGGGAATACATTTAAAATTTTAATTAAAAATTGAATCTGGTGGCCTGATTTTTAAACGCTAACGCGTTTAAAAATCAGGATAAATTAGGGTTTTGGGTCTAGGGTTTAGGGTTGTTACGGTTTATTCATCGTTACGAATATTTCTAAACCCAAAATGGAACTGTTGAACCCCAAAGGTTAACCGTTGAAACCCAAAAGTTAATATTTTTAATTAAAAATATTTAAATAAACAATTCATACAAATCCAAATATTTCTAAAACCCAAATGGAATTGTTGAACCCTAAAAGGTTAACCGTTAAAACCCGAGGGAATACATATAAAATTTAAAATTTTAATTAAAAAATTGAATCCGGTGGCCTGATTTTTAAACGCTAACGCGTTTAAAAATCAGGATAAATTAGGGTTTTGGGTCTAGGATTTAGGGTTGTAAACAACCCTAAACCCTAAGTTCGTATACGGTTTATTCGTCGTTACGAATATTTCTAAACCCAAAATGGAACTGTTGAACCCCAAAGGTTAACCGTTGAAATCCAAAAGTTAATATTTTAAATTAAAAATATTTAAATAAAAAATTCAATAACTGGGAAAATGAATATGCAAACAATTTTTTTATGAAGGATACGCATTTTGCATCTGGGTATTCAGGGGTTACGTATTTGGTAGATGCGTAACCCAGACAGAATTTTTTTTTAAAAAAAATGTTAAGGTTACGCTTTTTCTAAATGCGTATAGAGGAATACGCATGATCAGATTGCGTGACTGGAAGACGCATGTGGTAGTTGGGTAATAGAAACGGTATTTTCAGCATACATGTGCGCGGATTGGTATTCTTGTTGCTTTTTTTATAAAAAGCGTTATTTTAAAAAATTATTCCTTGGTAGATGCGTAACTTGCTGGTATTATTGGCCATCAATCCCAAAAAGTGTTATTTTGGTTAAGTTTTTAAAAACTTGTGGTATTTATGTCATTGTTTCTAATTTAATAGAAGTTTTTAATTTGAATCTAATCTAATATTATAATATTATATTAAAAATAAAATACTCATTTGTAAGCTAATAAACATTTTATTGTCAAAAAAAATAGAATTTAGGGTCAATTTTTACTATAAACTAGTCGATAGAGCCGCGCTTCGCGGCGGCGTTATAATATTTTTAAAAAATTTTAATACATTTACATTATATTATAATATTAATATTGAATTTTAATAATTAAGTAATCTTTTCTAATGAATAACACAATTTTTTCGATTGAGCCGCTCTCTCGTTAAAACCGAAATCTCAACTTTAACATATATTATAAAAACTTATATAATAATTTTTATCCATAAAATCGAACAATAAAAATAAAAAAATTTAGGACATCAATATCAAATTCTAATAGCTAATACAATCTTTTCTAGTAAGCCGTCTTCCCGTTAAATACGTTTCGAGTCGCTCTTATTTGGAACCGAAATTCTTACTCATTATATAAAGAAAGTAAATTCCAATTTTTATATTGTTTAAACTTTCTAATATTTATAGAATTTTAAAAAATGAAAATACATCTTATATTTTCTGTATATTATTGATATTCATGTACTTATTTTCACCTTCCACATGGGAATGTCTTTCTGTTATGTTAACATACAAAAAAAATTAAATACGAAGGCTTTTCGTTACGGGAATGATATTGAATTTATGGATATATTTTTCTAATGCAAGTATATTAACTTGTATAAAAAAGATAAAATAAAGGATTTTTAGGAAAAAATATATATAATTTTAAAAAATCGTGTAAGACGTCTCCACCGTCCTCGTATTCTACTTTTAATCAAACATTTTACTTTATTCTTATATATTCAAACATCTTTATGCGGTCTTCTGTAATGAATCGTTTTCTCATTAAACACAGTTATTACTATTGATCCGCTCTCTCGTTAAGATCAAAAACCTAACTTTTACATATATCACTTGTATGATAATGTTTATCCATAAAAATCGAATCCTAAAAATAAAATAAAGTTTATAACATCCAAATGATATTTTAATAGCTAATACAGTCTTTTATAGTGAGTCGTCTTCCCGTTAAACACGTTTCGAGCCGCTCTCATTTGGAATCGAAATTCCAAATTAATTACATATTATTAATGATACTTATCTTACACAACAACTTTTTTCCTTAAATTCAAAATCTAAAAAATAGAGTGAATTACAATTTATACTTTATCCAGACTTTCTAAAATTTATCGAGTTTTAGAAAATGAAAACACAACTTATTTTCTCTTTGTATTATAGATACTCCTATTTTTTTAGGATTCCTGCATAAGAATGTTCTTTTATTATGTTAACACATCAATTCTTTTCTTATTAAATACGATGTCTTTTTTTATATGAGAGTCGATTCTCAACCAAACTAACCGCCTATAAATCCACCCTCTCCCCATCAATTAAGCCTCCTTCCTCACGAATGAATCAACCAATTAGCCTTTCTCTCTGGATTAAAGGAATAGAGTACCAATCTTTCACTTTTTTGCAAGGGACGGTTGTTAGGCAGCTAAGCTGTTTGATGAATGGTCTGTGAGAGTGTCATTTCAAAATTATTTATACTATCGTATGTCTTGCATATTTGCAAGTGTTTGTCTTGCATATTTGCAAGTTTCTGTCTTGCATATTTGCAAGTTTTCTGGTTTTTAGTCTAAGGTAATATAAGTCTTGGTTCTGTTGTTCTTTGTAAAAGGCTGCGTTTCTAGAGTTTTTCTGTCATATTTTTCTTGTATCTCCTCATTTGGCTGGCATGAGTACTATAAGCTGGAACTGCCAAGGTATGGGACCACCTTGGAAATTTCGGTTCCTTCAAGACGTAATTCGTCAAGAAAGACCCAAGATGGTTTTTTTATGTGAAACGTTGAGTAATAAGGAGAAGATGGAATGGGTTCGTTCTCGTATTGGTTTTCAGGGAATGATAGTTGTTGAAGCTCAAGGTCGAAGTGGAGGGCTAGCTTTATTGTGGAAGGAATCAGTTCAAGTCAAGTTACTTAGTCTCTCGAAGTATCACATTGATGTAGAGGTGAATAGTACTGGTATGCAGCCTTGGTGTTTAACTGGATTCTATGGTGAGCCAAACAGAATTCAAAGAAGAAAAACGTGGGATTTGCTTAGAAACCTTGCAAGGGACTCTAACCTTCCATGGTGCACCATTGGTGACATGAATAATATTGCATCTCAAGCAGACAAGAAAGGAGGAGCGTTATATCCTCAATGGCTACTCGATGGATTTAATGAAGTTCTAGCAGAGACAGGGCTATCGGACTTAGAGTTAAACGGTCACCAGCACGTGGGAGAAAGGGAGGGGAACAACGTTATGGATGGAAATTAGATTGGACAGAGCAATGGCAACTGGATTATGGTTCGACTTATTTCCGTTAGCTAAACTTTACAATCTGGAAGGTACTCCATCAGACCACAACCCCATATTTCTGATGCCTATAAGTAAAATCTCGATTGCAGCTAAAAAGCGCTTTCGTTTTGAGAACTCTTGGCTAATAGAGCCGCTATACAAGCACATTGTTAACGATACTTGGGAAGCCAATGCGGGAGTAGACATTTTGCAGAAAGTGAAAAACTGTGGTGTTAGCCTGGGTTCGTGGGGAAAAGAAATCACTGGCTACTTTGGTAAAAGAATTAAGGACTGTAAGTTCAAGCTCAGACAATTGCGTAACAAGAGGGATGAGATATCAATTCAGGAGTATAACGAAGTCAAAAATCATCTGTTATTAATCCTAGATCAAAAAGAAATTTTTTGGCGCCAGAGATCTAAACAGTTATGACTGCAATCAGGTGACAAGAACACCAAATACTTTCATGCTACGTGTAATACTAGACGTCGTAATAATAGTATTCACAAGTTGAAAAATGAAGCAGGTGAATGGGTTGATTGGCAAAGTGGTTTGCAGACTCTTATCACCCAGTTCTACACAGACCTCTTCAAAGCTGCGCACACAAACCATGAGGAGGTTATAGATTCTGTTTCTCAAACAATTTCGCAAGATCATAACATGGTGCTGTTGCAGGAGGTGTCAAAGGAGGAAGTTAAATTTGCTCTCTTCAATATGCACCCTGACAAGGCGCCGGGTCCGGACGGCATGACGCCGGCTTTCTTTCAAAAGCACTCGGAGATAGTGGGAGATGACATTTTCAACATGGTTAGACATTTTTTCAGTACTGGTGAGGTCTTGCAAGGTCTAAATGACACAAATATCATCTTAATCCCGAAGAAAAAGAATCCTACAGGGTGAGTGATCTTCGTCCTATTGCCTTGTGTAATGTATTGATGAAGGTGATTACAAAAGTTCTGGCCAACAGAATGAAGGAGTTGCTTGATAAGGTGGTATCGGATTCAAAGATTGCTTTTATTCCTGGACGGCTAATTTCTGACAACATCATGGTCTCTTATGAAATAATGCACTATTTAAAGAAGAAAAAGATTGGCAAAGATGGTTATATGGCCTTAAAGCTCGATATGAGCAAGGCATACGACCGTGTTGAGTGGGATTTTTTAAAAGCAATAATGAGGAAAATGGGTTTCTCTGAGTGGTGGGTTCAATTAGTTCTGAAGTGTGTATCTATAGTGTCGTATACTATTGTCCATGGAGAGCATGAGATGGGTCCTTTTTCTCCAAGCCGAGGGATTCGTCAAGGCGATCCTTTGTCGCCTTACTTGTTTATTATTTGCGCTGAAGGTCTTTCCTCCTTGATTAGAAAGTATGAAGCTAAGCAGTGGATTAGGGGGATCAAAATATGTAGAAAAGCGCCAATTATATCGCACATGTTCTTTGCCGATGATAGTTACCTCTATTGCAAAGCTGCTTCAGAGGAGGCTCGAAAAGTTTTAGAATTACTGGATATATATGAGCACGCCTCAGGTCAGAAAGTTAACAAAGGTAAGTCATCCATATTTTTCAGTGAAAATGTGATTCAGTACAACAAGGAAGGGATTTGTCAGCTAATGCAAATGGTTGAAATAGATGCGCATAGCAAATATCTGGGGCTGCCTAATGTGTTGGGTAGAAATAAATCAGTCATCTTGGGTTACTTAAAGGACAAAGTTAGCACAAGAATTAGAGCTTGGGAGGGAAAAAGTATCTCGCGGGGCGGAAAGGAAATTCTAGTCAAATCAGTTGCTCAATCTTTGCCGTTATATGCTATGAGCGTATTTCTACTTCCATTAGAAATCACCACAAATATTGAAAGAAGCCTCTCAAAATTCTGGTGGCAGTCATCTCACTCTAGTTCCTCGAAGATCGGCTGGATGTCCTGGGAGCGCATGGCTAGACACAAATCTGCAGGCAGTATGGGTTTTAGAAACTTCAGAGATTTCAATATCGCTATGCTCGGCAAGCAAGGTTGGCGTTTTATTATAAATCCAAGCAGCTTGGTGTCGAGATTATACAAAGCCAAATACTTTGCGACTACCGATTTTATTCATGCCAAGCTGGGAAACAGTCCAAGTTTTATCTGGAGAAGTATAGTGGAGGCTAGGCAATTACTACTTGATGGCGTTCGGTGGAGAATAGGGAGGGGATACAACATTCAGATTTTGGGTCAACCATGGCTAATGGTGGAGGATAACCCTTTTATTACATCCAATCCCCAGAATCTTGAAGATAAATTGGTGGAGTCGTTAATTTGTGCAGAGCAAAGACAATGGAATGTGGACATGATTCGGGATAATTTCAATGCGAGAGATCAAGATAGTATCTTGAACACCAGTTTAAACAATTCCAACAATGAAGATATGATTTACTGGCACTTTGAAGATTCAGGGCTGTACTCAGTCAAAAGTGCGTACAAGTTTCTGCAAATTCAAAAGGGACATTGGAACGCAGTGGATAATAGCAGTGTATGGAAAAAATTGTGGAGTATGAAAGCCCCACCAAAGACTCTAAACTTAATGTGGCGGGCACTTTCACACTGCCTCCCTACGATGTCACAGTTACAAGCTAAGCATGTCCCAGTGCAGAGCTGCTGTCCAGTTTGTAAAAATGAAGATGAAACTATATTACATAGTCTTGTCAATTGTCCAGTTGCAAGACAATGCTGGTGTATAGTGTTACCAGGTAAGCAGTGGGACGAGCATATGGATCTCATGAACTGGGTGCAGATGATTCTTAATTCAGAAAATCGAGCGAAATGTGCTGAAGTGCTCACGGTTTGCTGGGCCATTTAGAGAGCAAGAAATGATTTAATCTGGAATCAAAAGTACACAATGGTTAACAAAATAGTAGCTGAAGCAAAACAATACCTTACACAGTGGATTATAGCCCAAAGTAGGTCGAGTATGGCTCAACTCCAGCCTCAGGTTGAAGGAGATGGTGCCGTTGTTTGGGTTAGGCCTTTACCAAATATAGTTAAGGTATCAGTAGATGCTGCTGTCTTTGAAAATCGTAGTGAAGTTGGTTTCGGTATGTTAGCTCGAGGCTCAGATGGCTTGATGATTGAAGCCCGAACGATAGTGCATCCTCACTTGATAACTCCAGTCATGGCAGAGCCGATGGCAATAAAGGAAGCACTCAGCTGGATTGACTACACACAGTGGCCTCAAGTTATTCTGGAGTCGGATTGTTTGGTAGTAATCCAAGCCATTCGAAGCAAGACTCCAATGAGGTCTCATCTTGGTTTAATTATTGAGGAGTGTCGTAGTCTTGTACAACGACTTCACAAAGTTACTTTGTCTTTTGTTAAACGATCTGCGAATATGGTTGCTCACGAGTTAGCTAGAGAATCATATATGTACCCAGGTCGTAATTTTGACAGGAGGTCTGTTCCTGTTAATATTCAAAATTGTATTTTGTCGGATTTGAGTTAATGAAATCCCCTGCTTTCGTCAAAAAAAAAAATACGATGACTTTTTTTATGATAATAGTATTGGATTTATGAATAAATTTTCCTAATAGAAGTATAATTAAATTATATAAAAAATATATAATTTAAGAAGATCATACATTTTATAAAATATTTTAGTATATGGTTGCTCTATATATTCAAACACCTATTCTACTTCTAGTAGAACTTTTATTTATTTGTTTTTTCTATAAATTTGAACTCTTATTCTCTATAAATTCGAACTCCTATTCTATTTCCAATAGAACTTTTAATTATATTCATTATAAATACTTATTCTACTTAAAATATAAATTTTTATTTTTATGTTTTTCCAATAAATTTGAACTCTTATTCTCTATAAATTCGAACTCCTATTCTACTTTCAATAGAACTTTTAATCATATGCTTTATAAATACTTATTCTACTTCCAATAGAACTTCTAATCATATGTCTTCCTATAAATTTGAATTCTTCTCCTCTATAAATTCGAACACCTATTCTACTTCTAATATGTTAAATGATATTTTTATATTTATAAGTG
Source organism: Kitagawia praeruptora (assembly GCA_037693485.1). Taxonomy (NCBI): domain Eukaryota; kingdom Viridiplantae; phylum Streptophyta; class Magnoliopsida; order Apiales; family Apiaceae; genus Kitagawia; species Kitagawia praeruptora. The sequence continues at coordinate 159,200,009 of CM075344.1, read as the reverse complement.
TTTAAAATTCTAAAATTCTAGAATATTAGAAAAATAAATTGAGACGATCTTAGAGTGACATCTAAGCTCCCGCGTATCCTCTTTTATATATATATATATATATATATATATATATATATATATATATATATATAGGAGGAGGTTCAAAAGAGAACCCTCCTTAGGAAGAGAACCAGAAGACCCGATCTTTAGCCATTAATTTAAATCTGATCAGATGGCTTAGATAAATCAGGTTTTAATTAAAGAAAAATAGTATCAATTCCTTTTTTAGTCCCAAAGGGTAGGGTGGGAAACGTAAAAACATGCAGACAAATCACATATTACTCCATATATGTTTTTAATCAATCAACATAATTTTAATTTAGTTACCATTTTAAAGAGAAAATTTGCACCCATTAACCATCGATCTTTCCATATCATAATCATGAATCAGATATAGTAACAAAATATAAAATATAATCACATTTTATACACGATTCATGTATTATGTATCATTTACAGATCTTTCATTCATAATTGCGATTCTAGTGAAAGACCATAACGTTTTCTACATTAGAATGTGTTGTACGTTTAAAGTGATTCTCCCTTTAATCTGGAAGGTCCTGCATACACCCCAAGACCCGGGATTAAAACACATAACGATCAAGTTATATGCTCTTTCCGCTCAAGTCATGTAATCCAAGTATTTAGCCGATTAAATGGGTGTTTTTTTAGGATGTTACAAATAGAGCTCTAGAGTATTATGGGTGATCTCAGTGTTCTTGCTAGCCTAATAATTGTGTTAGCGAAGATTATGTTAAGTGTTTCAATTGATTAAGACACGAACTTGATGAGTATCTGATGATGAGTATGAGCAAATAAACACAATTATATTGGTTGAAAAATGGCACAATCTATAAAAATATTTTTCACTTTTTATTTTTTTCCCCAAAGAATATGTTATAGAACATGTAGGGAAAACATTGTGTTTCCTTCAAAATTTCAAAATTTCCGATCATGTTAAATGGCTGTACAATCTGATTTATATTGACTTTCCAAAAAATACATTGAAAACCTATTTATTAGGAATTAATCAATGGTTTATATTACACCCTCTTTCATATAATCAAGTAGAATCTCGAAAAATCTAGCAGAATCTCGAAAATATAATAAAAAAAATTGACATATTGATTTGAAACACGTAAAAATCTTGGTTTATTACCTAAGATTTATATATATAATTTAATTTCAAAAGAAATGTATAATTTTTCTTTTAAAAAATTAAATATATAGAAAAATTATGTAATATGCCAAGATTCTCCTAGGAATTTTGTTAACTACGCTGAAAAAATTCTAAAATATAATAAAAAAATTGACATATTAATTTGAAACACGTAAAAGAATTATTACCTAACGTTTCTACATAGAACTTGATAGAATTTTAACATTACTTAATAGAATTTTAAAAATATACTTAACAAAATCGTAAAATATAGAGACACCTAGTAGAATGTGCAGGGTAAGATTTTATAACTATTTTTATAATTTAATAACTTCTTTTTATAACTTTTTAACATGATACGTATTCAAAATATTTTTTTAAAAAAATTGAAGATGAGTAAATATGTAAACAAATTGTCAAAAATTACAAAATGAAATTGTTTCCAAATAAATACTAAAAAAGTAGAATCTAAGGTGTTATACTAATTGTTTTTATTGAAAAATGATATTACATGATAATTTATCCAACACTATAAATAATTCATGTACATGATAATTTATCCAATACTAAAAATAAATATTTCTTAAAATATAATTTTGTTACAAAAATATTTTATTGATCTATAATAAGTTTTGAATATAGTTATGTACAAGTACAACACTATAAATAATTTATCAAACATTTAATAAAATTTATAGAATTTTTTTCGAATTAAATTCAATTTTTTATAGCAAGTTTTCTAAAATAATTCTCAAAAGAATCTCGGAAATATAATAAAAAATTGACATATTGATTTGAAACACGTAAAAGAATCTTGGTGTATTATGTAAGATTTCTATATATAACTTAATTTTAAAAGAAATGCATAATTTTTCTTTAAAAAAAATAAATATATAAAAAAATTATGTAATATACCAAGATTCTCTTAGGTATTTTGTTAATTACTCAAAAAGAATTTATAAAAGATAATAAAAAAATTGACATATTGATTTGAAACACGTAAATGAATCTTGATATTACATGATAATTTATCCAATGTGTTATACTAATTGTTTTTATTGACATATTATAAATAATTTTTCAAACATTTAAAAAAATCTATAGAATTTTTTTTCGAATTAAAATTCAATTTTTATAGCAATTTTTCTAAAATAATTCTCAAAAGAATCTCGGAAATATAATAAAAAATTGACATATTGATTTGAAACACGTAAAAGAATCTTGGTGTATTCCCTAAGATTTCTATATATAACTTGATAGAATTTCAACATTACTTAATAGAATTTTAAAAAATAATTAACAAAATCGTAAAATATCAAGACACCTAGTAGAATCTGGAGTGTAAGATTTTTTAATCATTTTTATAATTTAATAACTTTTTTTAATAATTTTTTAACATGATACGTAGTCAAAATATTTTTTAAAAAATAATTGAAGATAAGTAAATATGTAAACAAATTGTCAAAATTTACAAATTAAAATTGTTTTCAAATAAGTATCAAAAGACCTAGTAGAATCTAAGGTATTATACTAATTGTTTTTATTGACATATTGATATTACATGATAATTTATCCAACACTATAATAATTCAGGCACATGATAATTATCCAATACTATAAATAAATGTTTCTTAAAATATAATTTTTTTATAAAAATATTTTATTGATCTATAATAAGTTTCGAATATAGTTATGTACAAGTACAACACTATAAATAATTTATCAAACATTAAAGAAAATCTATAGATTTTTTTGCGAATTAAATTCAATTTTTTATAGCAAGTTTTCAAAAATAATTCACAAAAGAATCTCGGAAATATAATAAAAAATTGACATATTGATTTGAAACACGTAAAAGAATCTTGGTGTATTACCTAAGATTTCTATATATAACTTAATTTTAAAAGAAATGCATAATTTTTCTTTTTAAAAAATAATTATATAGAAAAATTATGTAATATACCAAAATTCTCTTAGGTATTTTGTTAATTACTCAAAAAGAATTTATAAAAGATAATAAAAAATTTGACATATTGATTTGAAATACGTAAATGAATCTTGATATTACATGATAGTTTATCCAATGTGTTATAATAATTGTTTTTATTGACATATTATAAATAATTTTTCAAACATTTAAGAAAATCTATAGAATTTTTTTTCGAATTAAAATTCAATTTTTATAGCAATTTTTCTAAAATAATTCTGAAAAGAATCTCGGAAATATAATAAAAAAATTGACACATTAGGATATTGCATGATCACCCGTGGAACACATTGGAGAACACACACACACAACTGCATATGTTTAAGGCGATTCATAATGGTTTTTAAATTGGTTTTACGATTCATGAAAACTAAAATAAAGATACACAAGGGACAAACTAACCAGTAAACAACTTAAAGGCCGTAGGCAAAGTTCTCCGAGGGCTAACCCAGAAGATGTCTAATTTTGTTGATTGGTAAAGCCCTGAGTCTATCATGAACTTGTTTCTCCATTTATTTCCGACAAATGTGTTTTTGATGACGATTTCATTATAAACCTGCACGTTTATATACACAAATTCTATTTAGTGTTCGTTAAAACATTAACAAAATATAATAATTAAAAAACCAACACTCTATACCGTAAGATTCTTAGTGTTGTGTGTATGTTTATCTGCTTCTTTCTTGACGGCGCTTATATGATTTTGTTCTTCTATCTAGGTATAGAAGCTTGATATGTCGTTAATTTGAATAAATGTATACAATAAATCATTACAGATATGTGTAATCAATCATGGATTCCTTTCCATATATGAAAGTATTCAATTAGTCAATCAAATATTGATTGATATATTGTTTCCTTAAGTAAAGCAACAGATCGTATTTATACATAATCGAACAATGCAAATAATCATGATTCTTAGATGTATTTACAACAATGCCATTATACACATTATTATTAGATTTATTAAAAATCTAAATATTGAATGGTCAGGATTGAGTCTTCTGGTTCTCTTGCTAAGGAGGTTCTCCCTAGAACCTTATATATATATATATATATATAGAGTAGGGTTCTAGGGAGAACCATCCTATCAAGAGAACTAAGAGATCCAATCTAAGACCGTTGATTAATATGATTTATTATTAATAAAAAATCTATTATTCCCATGGCAATTTTGTGAATACAATGAAGTTTGAGGATAAAAATCTACACTATTAAGTAAGAATATTTTACATAAAATCTTTTCACGATTAGCTTGTTTTCAGAATCTTTTCAGATGGAAACATATATAATCACTTTCTGATTGACTGATTTCACGATTTTCTCAAATATGGAAATTAAATCAGTCACAATAATTCTCTCAATATGGAAACATAGTTGTGATATATTATCTAGGTATCTAGGTATATTTTAATAGTTCGAAGAAAAAATCGTAGAATGAAAAAATGGAGGACGCACTGCCATGAATGAGTACGTAGCTAATATCTTATGATAATATTCTTTTAGCTAATATCGTATGTTTTATATGTATATATTGTGTTCATCTACAAATCACTTTTTGTATATTAGAGATTCTTTTACGTGTTCGGACTAGTGTTTAATCTATTATACGTGAGTTTCTCTTAAGTGTTTTCATATGTATTTATGCAGACATGGTTTAATTGTTCATCCGGATGTCGTAGCTTCTGCAAACAAGGTTTAAGGTTTAAGATTATTACATCCCTTTTAGAATCTCACCGCAAGTGGGTTATTGATACGGGGCGTTGAATTCTTGTTACTGTCAACATTAAAGAATATCCTGCAAATATTTGTTATTTAACATATGTTTTTTGAAAGACTCAAGCCTGCAGGGATAACTAGAACAACACAATGGAGTCATGGAGAGGACATGGCATACATTCTACGCCAGTCTAGCATTTCATCATTGTCTTCTAAATATTCTAAGGTATTCTTTGGGTATTGCAGTCACACGACATGCAGATTGCAGGGGGCTGTGTTTTAGTCAAAGAAGAAAATTTGTTGATGAAATTATTGACAGAGCTGGCATGACCTCGCGCTCGTGTATGCCTGTTGCGACGTCGATTGATACAAAAGTTAAACTGAGTGCATCATTAGGATGTCCATATATATAAAGATCCAACACATTTACCGCCGTTTAGCCCGCAGTTGACATTTACACGACCATAAATTTCATATGCTATACAGCAGGTTTGCTTGCACTCAGTACTAAGAAGAATAACTCCAGGAATTTGCGTATGTCTTTGCTTTTGTTATGACTACCAAACTGGTTACCTGGTGCTACTGAACAGCAAATGATTACATTAAAGTTGGAAACCCATTGCAAACTTGTATTATAAAAGTTTCTGGGTTCGTTTTAATGTACGTATCATCGAACTATGTTGGATCATATAGGGCAACTGGAACAGTCCATAACATGTAATTTCAAGAAGTATGCCTCCGTTTAGTCATTGAAATTTTGTATTTGTAAGATTTTTAAAGGAATTCAGCAAAAAAAAAAAAAAAGGGATGTAGCCTTTTGTTTATGTATGTTGCTTCTCTTCCTGTGCCTTTTGTGGTTTGATATTTGTTTAATGTTCGTGATAATTTGTTTAACAAGTCCATGAATTTGAATTACATTATGTCTTTGCTTTTGTTATGACTGTGAAAGAGGTCATATATATCATATATGCTACTAAATATCAAATGAGAACCTTAAAGTTGGAAACGCATTGCAAACTTGTATTATGAAAGTTTTTTTTATGAAAGTTTCTAGTTCCTCGTTTATTGATCTCAAAATTACCTAAAATATAAATTTATTTTGGAATATATTTTGAATAAACTCTAAAAAACAATGTAACAAGCAATATCTATTTTCACCCATAATTCTTTAAAATTAAAATTAAAAAATATTTTTGTTATTATCTTGAAATACCTTAAAGAATTTCAATAAAAAAAAATACTTATTAAAAAGTTAACAAAAAAATTATATCATCTCGAACACTTTAAAGAATTTCGTATTATATATATTTAGATTAAAATTCCTTAAAGAATCTCAATAAAAAATACATAGAGAAAGTTCAAAGAAAAATTATATCATGTCTAAACACTTTAAAGAATTTAAAAAAAATATGTTTTCATAAACCTTAAATAATCTCAATAAAAAGTACATATATAAAAAAATTAATTGGAAAATTTATATTATCTCAAAATACTTTAAAAAATCTCAAAAGGAGATATATTGAAAAAATTTCACTTTTATAAAAATAAATTATAAAACACTTAACTGAATCTTTAATAAATTGACAAATCACTTTAATAAATTATTAAAAATACTTAACGAAATATTTAATGAATTAATAATAACAATTCAAAGAACCTTAAAATGGTATATTTCATATTATTCAAAACACCTTAAAAAATCTCTAAAAAGTAAAATAAAAAACTCTTAAAGAATCTCAAAACAATTTAAAGAATTTTAAAATATTTTAATGAATCTCGTGATGGTATATATTATTTATTATTTAAAACACCTTAAAGAATCTCTAAAAAGTGGATAAAATAAAAACATGTTAGAAAACCTCAAAACACTTTAGAGAATCTCAAAAATGATATATTTCATATTATTCAAAATAACTTAAAGAAAGAATCTGTACAAATTAAAGGAATCTTTATTAATTAATAAAAACATTTTATAAAATCTTAAAAAAGTGATATACAATTTAAATTGCAAAAATTTATGAGAATTTAAAATTTCTAGAATAAGAATCTAAGTTTACACGAATTTTAATATAAATATTTGATAAAGTAATATTATGATCTAAAATAACTAACAAAAACACTTAAGAGAATCTCGGTATTACATAATAGTTTTATAATTTTTTAAAGAATAATTACGCAAATTTTTTTAAATCTAAGTTACATCTAAAAGTATTATGTAATACACCAAGATTCTTTACGTAAAATCTTAATAAAACTAAAAAAACACCTAAGAGAATCTTGATATAATTAATAATATTTTTATACACTTATTTTTTCAAGAGAAAATTCATACATTTCTTTTAAAATTAAGCTACATGTAGAAATATTATAAAATGCATCAAAATTCTCTTATGTTTTTCAAATCAATGTATCAATTTATTTACTTTTTTTTTTATCTTTTTTGAGATTTCCAAGATAATACATATTACATGCACAAAATAAGTATAATACCTCTTTTGATACATATTGGAAACAATTTCATTTTGTAATTTTTGACAATTTGTTTATATATTCACTCATCTTTAATTATTTTTTAAGAATATTTCGATTACGTATCATTTAAAAAAAATATAATTTTTTATTAAATTATAAAAATAATAATGAAATATTCCACTTCGACTAGGTGTCTTGCTATTTTACAATTTTGTTAAGTGTTTGAAAATTCTATTAAGTAATGTTAAAATTATGTCAAATTATATATAAAAACCTACACTAAGATTCTTTTACGTGCTTCAAATTAATATGTCAATTTTTTTTTTGTCTTTTCAAAATTTTTTTCAAAGTAACTAACAAAATACCTAAGAGAATCTTGATATATTACATAATTTTTCTATATATTTATTTTTTAAAAGAAAATTTATACATTTCTTTTAAAATTAAGTTATATATATAAATCTTAGGTAATACACCAACATTCTTTTACGTGTTTCAAATCAATATATCAATTGTTTTATTATATTTTTGAGATTCTTTTGAGAATTATTTTAGAAGACTTGCTATAAAAAATTGAATTTTAATTCGAAAAAATATTCTATAGATTTTCTTAAATATTTGATATATTATTTATAGACTTAAATATTTTAATAAAAAATTAGCAAAAAATATTTTAATAAAAAATTAAAATTATAAAAAATATTCATTTATAGTATTGGATAAATTATCATGTACATGAATTATTTATAGTGTTGGATAAATTATCATGTAATATCATTTTTCAATAAAAATAATAAGTATAACACCTTAGATTCTACTAGGTCTTTTGATACATATTGGAAATAATTTCATTTTGTAATTTTTGACAATTTGTTTATATATTCACTCATCTTTAATTATTTTTTAAGAATATTTTGACTACGTATTATTTAAAAAATTCTAATTTTTTTTATTAAATTATAAAATATTACACTCCAGGATTAGACTAGGTATCTTGATATTTTACGATTTTGTTAAGTGTTTGAAAATTCTATTAAGTAATGTTAAAATTCTATAAGTTATATATAGAAACGTGCACCAAGATTTTTTTACGTATTTCAAATCAATATGTCAATTATTTTATTGTTTTTTCAAAAAAAAAAAAAAATTCAAAGTAACTAACAAAATATCTAAGAAAATCTTGGTATATTACATAATTTTTCTATATATTTATTTTTTTAAAAGAAAATTTATACATTTCTTTTAAAATTAAGTTATGTATAGAAATCTTAGGTAACAAACCAAGATTCTTTTATGTGTTTTAAATCAATATGTCATTTTTTTTATTATGTTTTTGAGTTTCTTTTGAGAATTATTTTAGAAGACTTGCTATAAAAATTGAATTTTAATTCGAAAAAATATTCTATAAATGTTCTTAAATGTTTGATAAATTATTTATAGTGATGTACTTGTACATAACTGTATTCGATACTTATAGATCAACTAAATATTTTAATGAAAAAATAATTTAAATAAAAAATAAGCAAAAAATTTATTTTAATAAAAAATTATTATTATAAAAAATATTCATTTATAGTATTGGATAAATTATCATGTACATGAATTATTTATAGTGTTGGATAAATTATCATGTACATGAATTATTTATAGTGTTGGATAAATTATTTATAGAAATCTTAGGTAATTTATTTTTGACAATTTGATTATATATTCACTCATCTTTAGTTATTTGGTAAGAATATTTTGACTACGTATTATTTAAAAAATTCCATTTTTTTATTATATTATAAGAATAATTAAAGATTATTATACTCCAGATTCGACTAGGTGTCTTGATATTTTACGATTTTGTTAAGTGTTTGAAAATTCTATTAAGTAAGGTTAAAATTCTATCAAGTTATATATAGAAACATGTACCAAGATTCTTTTACGTATTTCAAATTAATATGTCAATTTGTTTATTGTCTTTTCCAAATATTTTCAAAGAAACTAATAAAATACCTAAGAGAAACTTGGTATATGACATAATTTTTCTATATATTTATTTTTTTAAAAGAAAATTTATACATTTCTTTTAAAATTAAGATACATATAGAAATCTTAGGTAATACACCAAGATTCTTTTACGTGTTTCAAATCAATATGTTAATTTTTTATTATATTTTCGAGATTTTTTTGAGAATTAATGGGAAACAATTTTTTTAAACACTCTTTAAATAATATAATAAAATATTCCTTCGAAGCTATTCAATAAAGAAGTTGTTAAGTGTTTTCTGAACCATTATTTAAGTCAATTTTATATATTATACTTCAGACTATATAGTAGTACGCATGTATTTCAAATTACAACGGTGCTGTATACACAGTCAAGACAATGAGATCCGAAAAAAATACCTATTTTAGTACTCATTATTGTAACGATTGTAATAAAATATAATGACATGAATTAAGCATGACGTGATTGATCATTTTGATTTTATTAAAGTCGTAACTGTCTCATGATTCATTACCAAAATTCTTGATTGACATATATGTGTTTTGTAACTTTACATTCCCACTATACCCTCCTGTTATAAATTTAGTAAAACGAGTAATTAATGCACGTAATATGACATCCATCGGATTATACTAAGATGAAGGGCTAGTAAGTTGGTCTCTCGGTTCTCCCCCATAGCAGGGTTCTCCCTTGAGCATGTGCCTATATATATATATATATATATATATTGATTAGTTTAATGAAGGTTGACATTTATCCTCTTGTATTTAGTTTAGCTACATCATATAATATTGTTTATGTAATATAGAATATGATGTCTAATGTATTATAGAAATAATGACATTTTTATCATTTTTTTTAAATTTTTGACAAAAATATCACTTCTGAATTTTTTGACCAAAGATACAAGTGTATTACGCATTTTAAAAATGAGTAATAGTATTATGCATTTGTTAAATGGATAATGCATATAAATTAAAAAAATATTAATTGTGTTACGCATTCCAGGAATGCGTAACACCTTCATAGTTGGGGTGTTACGCATTCCCAGAATGCGTAACACAATTATATAATTTTTTTTATTTTTTTTCATTTTTTCAAAAAATTCTTACATGATACCCATTCTTCAAATGCGTAATAGTATTACCCATTTTGGAAATGCGTAATAGGCTGGTTTTTTTGGCCCAAAAAATTATATTTTTTTTTAAAACAAATGTGTTAATTCAATAATAAAAAGTCATATGGCATCTACACCAATGATCGAGTCGAACAAACAGTAAATTGAAGTCGCCTGATCTCATGAAGAGATAGATAAACGATATTTTAAAGATAATGTATATACAAATACAAGTACCTGTTTCATGCATTCTCGTTGATTACCGGTACCCATTTCATGCCCCGAAGGAACTATCGTTTGAGCTATCGACCATGAATGCGATTCCATAATGACCTTCATCCCTGAATCAAATCCATAAAAATCATGCCGATCAATAATCTCGGCCATGGAGAAACCCAAAACAAAATCAAACTCTCACAAGGAGAGACTAACAAAACCCAAATAAATTGGGAACTTATTGAAAGGGAAAAAAGATTTTTAACAAGAAAATGACGAATAAAGGCATTATAAAGGGATTGGGGCTTTCCATCGGTAAAAATCGATGGAAGCCCCCTAAAAAATCTTTGATGGAGGCTAGGGTTTAGGAGAGAAAGAGAGTATAAAAAAACACAAGTTTAAAGAACAGGCATTATAGGGTAATGGCCAAAAATACCATTTTTTTAAGATTTTATTTCACAAATACCAATTTTAATTTTTTTGGCAAAAAATACAAGCCTATTACGCATTTCCAAAATGGGTAATGCCATTATCCTAATATATGATATTTTTTTTAAATTACATAATTTTTAGGGTGAAATCCCTAAGTACCCACCTTTTCAAACCAAACAACCAAAATACCTACCTGCGTGTTGATCCGCCCAAAATATCCAGCAGCTATGCATTTTCAACAAGCGTAGCCTCATACACGCATGTTGAACATGCTAGTCTTCATATTTTTTTTTTAAAGAAGAAGGCCACGCATTGATATCATGCTTGTTTTTTTTTTTTTGAAAAAAACATTAGAGCACGCATTTGTGCCATGCGTGCAAGGTTATTTACAATCTCCATCTGGTTGAAAATGGGCTGGCCCCTGGGCATGCTAGGCTGTGAACGCACACGAATTTTTTCATTTTTTTATAAATATCATTTAATATTTAGGTATTAAAAAGTCTGTATACGATTTATTCGTCATTTTGAATATTTCTAAAATCAAAATAGAAAAGTTGAACCCCAAAGATTAACCGTTGAACCCCTAAGAAAATACAGATAAATTTTAAAATTTTAATTAAAAAATTGAATGTATATTTTAATAAGTCCGGCGATCTGATTTTTAAAAAATCGGGGGCCAGCCCCGATTTTTTAAAAATCAGGATAAATTAGGATTTTTGGTCTAGAACCCTAAACCTTAAATCCGTATATGGTTTATTAATAATTCTGAATATTTCTCTAAAACCCAAAATGGAGACGTTGAACCCCAAAAATTAATTGTTGAAACCCCAAGAGAATACAGATAAAATTTAAAATTTTTAATTAAAAAATTGAATATTTCTAAATTCAAAATGGAACCCACTAAACCCAAATAAAACTATTTTAATCCCAAAAGATATTGATGCCCTACACATTTATTATATGCATGATCTATGTACGCGTTATAGGCTTGCGTATGATAATTTATTCGTTGACCAAACAACACAACAGCTGTTGACTTTACTTTTGTTTGTAAAGAATGCGCACTGTGGTAATGCGTAGGGTGAGTACGCATGGTATACATGCGAATTTGGTGGGCAAAAAAGACGATGTCTTTCGCATGTGGGTATTTTGGGTAGTGAATTCCTAAAAGTGGTGTAATTTGGTCATCCTTTCTAATTTTTATAAGAAATAACTTATTTTTGTAAATAACACAATTTTTATTTACTCTTATAATATGTTCAATAACAAGATTATAAACACAAAATAGAAAATACTTTGAAATATGTTCTTGAGCATAATTTTCATAATAGCCTTAAGGTCTTTATAATTTAATGGATTTATAATTTAACAATATGAGTTTTAAAATTTTTGAAGAAAATTATTTTTACTGAACTTTTAAAATAAATTTTCAAGGTACTTTGTTGATATTGATTAAAATGCTTAAAATTTTAGTAAGTATAAAAATAAATCGGATTAGATTTTTTCTTAGCTAGTATAGGCGTAAATGAATCTAGTCAAGTTAAATTTTTTTTATATCAAATATCAAATGTAGTTTGATTCTTTTGAACATGAAAACGCAAATGATATAATCGTTATTTAGTTATTTAGTAATGAAAAGAGACATTATTTACAATTATCATTTTTGAAACATTTTTACTAACATGTAAATTCTGTACATCTGAATTAATAAAAAAAATTATTATTGAATGTGAATCGATTTTTAATACATATCTAAAACTTTTATGTCACATTCTAGCTGTATATTCAAATTAATAAAGTATTTTTTTATTACTGGATGTGAATCATCACATCCATTTTGATGGGCTATGAAATATCTTCAAACTAATTAATTACTAATAACCAGGATCTGGAATAAGGTTTTGGGGTTTTATTTCTTTCATAACCATTTTAGAGATTCTTTCTTTACATCAAGTTGCCTCCTCCTTCAAGTAAGGCCATACAAGTATATTTATAGGGGATCCCTTGTGGGTCCCCTTTCCTAACTACCCTTACTTGAGGAGTTGGTTATCTTTTAATTACAGGCTTGGGTTTCAAGGCCCATTAAGGAAGATAAATACAATTGGGCCTAACTACAAACTAAGTCTAATTGGGCCTAATTGCTAACTATAATTATGTCTAATATTCTAGCTAATATTCGTGGCCCAACATTTGTCCCCCCCTTTAGTTGTAGCAATATCTTTAGATTTGCTGATTTCCTTTTCGAGGAAATTTATACTTTGTTATTATTATTATTATTTAGTCTCTTTGAAAATCGGTATTTGGTTTTAAGAAAGGCGGGACGTTTGAGTCCTGCATAGGTGTCTGAAAGGTCAATGGGAGTTTGCGTCCTTTGATGTTGATTGGCACCGTTCCAATGCATCTTCTTTAATTGGTTTGACTGGGCGACTATTTGGTTGTTATAAAAGCGGGGAACTCCTTCCTCTGAATTTTATCCCAAGGTGTCCTTATTGTTTTAGCTTTATTTTTAAACTTTATCCCTGAGAGATTAACACTCGTGCGAATGGCCTGGGAGAAGCCAACAGATGGGTTTTACAAGATTAACGTGAATGGCGTCTTTGATTGGGAGAAAGGTGTCTGTGCCATTGGGTGCGTCATGAGGAACGACGATGGTGATTTCTACCGTGGCTTCGGGGGAATGTTCTGCTGTTCCGACCCTTATGTGGCGTCTTTGCAAGCCATATGTCATGGGCTTGAGTTTGCCTGGAGAAAGGGTAAGAAAAAACTGATTCTTGAGACTGACGATGCTGCGGCTTTGGAAAAGGTTCTTCATCCTGATTCGAGTTACAAGTATTGGGCCCTTGTCGGGGTTATCGACCAGCGTATGGACGACGATTTGGGGAATTTGCAGATGGTCTATGTACGTCCCTCTGCAAATGGCGTTGTCGTTGCTTTGGCTGATTACTATCTACAGAATGAGTTGGATTTTAGCGAGATGGACGAGTGTCCAGACGTCGTGCAAGCGATCATCGAGGCTGAGAAGTGATGGATTGTTTGTGTGTCTTTGTGATGATGAGATATATATGTACTGTGATTGATCCCTTCGGGGTGTTTTTAAATGAATTGTTTACTTAAGTTTCTTCTGTGATTTGGAGTTATCTTTGATGTTCTTGTTCTTGTTTCTTTTTATTTTGTTTTAAGCTTTTGAATTTTTCAATTATTTAAGCTTTTCTGATTTTGAGAAAGCTAATTGTCACGGTATCATCAATCAACTGTAAATCTTTTTGTAAATAGAATGATAATTATGCGGGTAAAGATGGAGAAATGCAGGAACAATATCTTTTAGATTTGTTTTATATATAATTTTTGATTCTATTGGGGATGATTTAATGATATTGTTTATGGTATAAGAAAAAGTTTTTTTTGGTGACATGTACTTGTCTTTTTCTTTCTATTTTTGTGTGTTGCACGTGCGGATTCGTGTCTATATATATCCGTGTTTTTCAATTTGTTCGCAGTTTTAATTTTTTTTGGAGTGGCGGTTCGACTTTCGAGATTTGCACTTAAGGACTTTTTAGGAGTTTTTCTCCCGTCTCTAGAGGTATGAGTTTCTATTATTTTCTTTAAAGTTTAGCATCTCAATTTACCAGTCTTTTTGCATTCCTCTTTATTTTCTTTTTCTGTTCTAATCAGACGTCGGTAGTTCTCTGTTCTTGATTATGTCGGAGTCTTTCGCTTCTTTTTCTTCTCGTGTTTTTGATTCCGGTGATCTCGGTAAACTTCCGATTAAAGAAGAATCTTTAGAGTTTGATAGAGTATATTTTTATATATATTTTAGATGATTTTATTCTCATATTTATTGTGTTTTGCATTGATTTGGATTTTTATTTAATAGATTTTATTGTTTTATTGTAGGAAATAAAGATTTCATAACTTGGAAGGATTTGGAGCAAAAAGAGCTATTTTGGAGATAAAATAGGAGAAAATTCGTAATATTGGGCTACACGGGCTGCCTGCACTGTTTGGGCCATATCTTGAGTTCCAGAAGTCAGAATTTGACGATCTTACTGTCCACGCGAAGCTTGTGGAATTTTCTTTAATTCAGAGGTGGTCCAGTAAGCAAAATCGAACTGGAAGAGGTCGGAAACAGAGGAGAAAAAGAAGTTACGAATTTTAATTAAGGAATCCTATTCAGTTATGGAATCCTATTTGTAATTTATTTAGAGTATTAAAATACTTTTATTGGGCAAGACTTATAGAGCCTATATAAACACATCTAGGGTATGATGAAAGATGATTAGGGAGTAATATTAGATCATATAATATAGTTTAGAGTAGATTAGTATTATTAGCTGGAGATGTAGAGAAACACCATGACTCTTCTTTTGGGTGACAACATTGAAGTTTGAAGGTTTTGTTCTCTTAATCTTTTCTTTGTTCTTATTAGTTTAATTATGTTTTCTTGTTTTACTAGTTGTTTTACTTGTTTAATTATTAGCGAGTAGTTATTTCTAGGGCTTAAAGGGAAGCCATGTTTGCACTAATATTGGCATGATTTTCATAGTGGTTTGATTGGTTATGGTTAATTCTGATTGATATGTTTTAATCATTAATTTGTGTAATTGGCCAATATCATGGATTAATTATATGCAAATAGGGGTATGGATCGAGAGATTTACTTACTAGAGGCACACATACGATTAGCAGAATTGAATTTGAGTGCGAAAGCATCATTGGATTTCTGAGAGCGTTAATTCTTGGAAGAGATTAATTTGACTCTAATTACCTGATTGATTGAATTACTAAAAGTGGTTAATTGTGTTGAATGTTTCGAGAGTGTTAATGCTTGAAAGAGATTAACATACTCTAGTTATAGGATCACATTGATTGCTTTAGCTTAAGAGCCAATTGTGTAAGCATGGTGGACCTGATTGCCCTAGGTTTTAAATAATTTGTTTATCATCTATTTACTTAGTGTTAATTTAGTTTAGTTTAATTAGTTAATTAATAATTCTCCAATAATCGTTTGTCCCTGAAACAATTAGCGATAACTGAAAAGGAATTAGTAGAACCTGTCTCCTTGTGGATTCGACCCGCTTGCCATCTGTACTAGCAATAGACACCGTGCGCTTGCGGTTAGGTATAATTTAACATATCAAGTTTTTGGCGCCGCGTTACTGGTGTAGCCGCAGTCTGCGGGGGTGTCACGCAGCTTGCGCCTGCGTGACTGACTATGGCGCAGTCTGCTTCTCAATCGCGCAGCTTGCGCGTCGGTCAGGAGAGGGGAAAAAAATTCAGCCGCTGTACTGTGTTGCTGTGCGTGTTGTTGTTGTTTTATATATATAAAAAAAAAAAATTCTTTTCTTACCCCCATCCTATTTATACCCCTATTTTACACCTAATTCTTTTCCTATTTCAATTCCAAAACCTCCCATCTTTTCTTCAAAAATTCTAAACCTATTTCTATTCTAATTCTTATTTATTTATTATTATTATTATTATTATTATTATTATTTATTATTATTATTATTATTATTACTATTTATTTATTTTTATTTTTATTTTTATTTTTTTCTTTTTAATCCCTAAACCCTATTACCACCCAAAATTTTTTCCTTTTCACATTAAAATTCTTAAATCCATCCTATCATTCCATTATCTATTTATACCCATACACACACACCCAATTTCTTATTTTCTTCCTCTACATCTCTAAAAATTCAAGTTTGGGGGAAAATTAGTACAAGTTCACCTCTTTGATTCGTAGTTGGGATTTTTCTTCTCTAATTTTTTATTACGAATTTGTGTTCTTGTAAATTGGGGGTTTTGTAATATTCTTGTTAACTGGGTATTTTTGGTGTGATATTGTTTGGTGGTTTTTGGTAGGATATTTCTTGGTGGTTGTTGGTGAAGCTATTGTTGAATGCAGTTTTGGTTATTATGGCTCCTAAGCAAAGGAGGGATGGTTTTCACACTCGACACCTTGATTCCAGGGGAGTTTTCTTTCTTTTCTTTTTAGTGTAGTTTTATTTTGTTTTTAGTTGTAGTTTTGTATCTTGTTCATTAGTTCATTGGGGACAATGAACCACTTAAGTGTGGGGAGGTGTTCTCAACGTAGTGTATTACTTGTTTAAAAAAAAAAATCCAAAAAAATTAAAAAATTAAAAATACCAAAAATAATTCTAGCCATGCAATTTGATTAGTTGTTGTATTTTGCTTGATACACCCATGCATGCGTAGAAATCTTGTGTTCTTGACGCTTTTGTATGAGAAGTGACATGCTTTGTTCTTGTGCACACACTTACACTAGCAAGTTGAAGCTGGTAGACTTAATTGGATGTTGTAAGTGATTAGAATGACATGAATATGTGCAAGATGACTTGGTTTTCATGCTTTGAGTACAAGTAGGTGCGTTAGAGAGTCTTGTTACTTGGGATTGATTATGTTTTGTCACACCAAGTGAGTTTTGAGCCTATATGCATATCTTTTGCATGATTTTTCGTTTGCTTGAGTGTCCACATGTTGTTTACATTGCTAGCACTTACTTGAGATCTTTCTTGAAATGCATGACATTACTTGATGATGAGATGATAAAGGCACTTAGGTTTAACCTCATATTTCCCATATTTCCACACCTTTTATACATGATCAATTAGTTAACCCTTTGAGCCTAATCCTATTCTTTCGGTGACACACCACATTACTTGCCATTATCCTTTTTATTCTATTGGCATTATATTAAATTTGAACCTAAATTGTCAAAGGCTAGTATCGTGCTTAAGGGAGTAATAAGGTGTTCATAAAAGGGGGTTATTGATGATCATACTTTTGGGGAATATTAATTTTGGGTTGATGCTTGCTAGTCGAAATTCATAAAAATATCTATGGATCATTGTGTTTATTCTTTAGCTCTCAGAAAGAAAAAAAAAAGAAAAAAAATAGAAAAAAGAAAGAAAAAAAAAACAGAAAAACAGAAAAAGAAAAAAAGAAAAAAAAATGAATAAATTTGAGAGCATTCTTATGTTTGTATGATCCTTCTTCATTCGACTAGTCAAGTTATTATAAGGGATATTGAAAAATCTAAGTGTGGGGAAGTATTTGTTTTAATAGAAAGGGAATGAATAATGATTATTGTTGGGTACTAGCTTTTGACATTTAACCTGTTTTAGCTTTACTTGACATACCTGGTCCCTAGCCCACGCTACAACCCGAATAAAGACCTTTTGATTGTCATCAGTGATGTATGTTGTGTTGAGAGTGAGATTGATTGCGAGTGTCAAGTTGTGTTTATGATTTTGTTGGAATTGAGTGATACACTTAACCTTGTTCTTGAGTGAATATTCGTTTTTGAGTGAAAGGTGAGTTATTACTTGTTTTGGCATAGGAGATCCCAGGTTTAGACTTAAAGATGTGTTTCTTGTGGGCTTAGCATGATTACCAACGATTTTTACACTTGACATGAATTTTTATGACCTTCTGCATGTTGGTTGAGTAGACTACGTGAATACTTGCACTTTCGACACCAAGACATCGTATGTTTGCTTTGATTCTTAAGTTGATGTGGCATGAGAGGACTTGTGTGTGTGGTGTTGTGTTAGCATTGATCTTTTGCATGGTTGGATGAATTTTGTGGGTATATTCACTATAAACCCTCACGAGACAACACTCGTCCTACTAGGGCTGCCTAGGGGTTTAACGGCTTGTTGCATATGCTCAATGCAATCGTGTCATCTACGAAAGTGATGTTTGTTAGGACTTAGTTTTTATTTCACTTATTTGCCCGAGGACGTGCAAATGCTAAGTGTGGGGATGTTTGATAGAGTATATTTTTATATATATTTTAGATGATTTTATTCTCATATTTATTGTGTTTTGCATTGATTTGGATTTTTATTTAATAGATTTTATTGTTTTATTGTAGGAAATAAAGATTTCATAACTTGGAAGGATTTGGAGCAAAAAGAGCTATTTTGGAGATAAAATAGGAGAAAATTCGTAATATTGGGCTACACGGGCTGCCTGCACTGTTTGGGCCATATCTTGAGTTCCAGAAGTCAGAATTTGACGATCTTACTGTCCACGCGAAGCTTGTGGAATTTTCTTTAATTCAGAGGTGGTCCAGTAAGCAAAATCGAACTGGAAGAGGTCGGAAACAGAGGAGAAAAAGAAGTTACGAATTTTAATTAAGGAATCCTATTCAGTTATGGAATCCTATTTGTAATTTATTTAGAGTATTAAAATACTTTTATTGGGCAAGACTTATAGAGCCTATATAAACACATCTAGGGTATGATGAAAGATGATTAGGGAGTAATATTAGATCATATAATATAGTTTAGAGTAGATTAGTATTATTAGCTGGAGATGTAGAGAAACACCATGACTCTTCTTTTGGGTGACAACATTGAAGTTTGAAGGTTTTGTTCTCTTAATCTTTTCTTTGTTCTTATTAGTTTAATTATGTTTTCTTGTTTTACTAGTTGTTTTACTTGTTTAATTATTAGCGAGTAGTTATTTCTAGGGCTTAAAGGGAAGCCATGTTTGCACTAATATTGGCATGATTTTCATAGTGGTTTGATTGGTTATGGTTAATTCTGATTGATATGTTTTAATCATTAATTTGTGTAATTGGCCAATATCATGGATTAATTATATGCAAATAGGGGTATGGATCGAGAGATTTACTTACTAGAGGCACACATACGATTAGCAGAATTGAATTTGAGTGCGAAAGCATCATTGGATTTCTGAGAGCGTTAATTCTTGGAAGAGATTAATTTGACTCTAATTACCTGATTGATTGAATTACTAAAAGTGGTTAATTGTGTTGAATGTTTCGAGAGTGTTAATGCTTGAAAGAGATTAACATACTCTAGTTATAGGATCACATTGATTGCTTTAGCTTAAGAGCCAATTGTGTAAGCATGGTGGACCTGATTGCCCTAGGTTTTAAATAATTTGTTTATCATCTATTTACTTAGTGTTAATTTAGTTTAGTTTAATTAGTTAATTAATAATTCTCCAATAATCGTTTGTCCCTGAAACAATTAGCGATAACTGAAAAGGAATTAGTAGAACCTGTCTCCTTGTGGATTCGACCCGCTTGCCATCTGTACTA
This sequence comes from Kitagawia praeruptora, assembly GCA_037693485.1. Taxonomy (NCBI): domain Eukaryota; kingdom Viridiplantae; phylum Streptophyta; class Magnoliopsida; order Apiales; family Apiaceae; genus Kitagawia; species Kitagawia praeruptora. The sequence continues at coordinate 159,179,772 of CM075344.1, read as the reverse complement.
GCAATAGACACCGTGCGCTTGCGGTTAGGTATAATTTAACATATCAGAGTTTCTCTATAATTTAGATCACTTGGAGATTCCAGAAGCTATATCCGCCCAGTCTTTGGGTTTTTTAGATGATAGTGGGGAGGAAGTTTGTCCCAAACCCGTGCCTTTGAGTCCTAGAACTATGGCTTCCAGAAACGAAGTTGTCCGCCTACCGAGAGAGGTGGGTTTGGTAGAATTTGCCGCTAAACCCAGCTTAACCTATACGAGTATTTATGCTAGGAGTCCTGTAAATTGCAACTTTTTAAATTCTTGGGTAAATTTAGATGGTGGTTGGCGTTGTGAGGTCCCTAGAATTGACGACCCAATTTGGTTGATGCCGGAGTATGGAATGTACGAGATTCCTCTTGTCTATTTTGAATATGGGTTGCGTCTTCCGATGCACCCTTTTCATTTGGCGATCTATGAAGCCTTGGGCTGTGGGGTTGCGCAGCTAGCCCCTAATTCCGTGGCCCAGGTGAGCGGTTTCATAGCTCGCTGTGCCAAAGTAAGTTGTATTCCCACGTTGAGACTGTTCTTTTCCATTTATGGAATTAAGCATTCTGGTGGTCAGGTTTATTTTGATAAGAGGTCGGGTCGATCGAAGCTTGTTGATGTGAAGTCGTCAAACTCTGGATACCACGAGAAGTGGTTGTATTTTTATGGTCCTGATTTAGAATTTATTAAGCCTTGTGGAAAAATTTCCAAGGATATTCTAGACAAGTTGTCAAAGATGGAGAAGTATGATAACGACTTTTTAGATCGGTTTCAGGGCTTGAGTTCGCTGTATACCCATGCTCATCTTAGAAATGCTCAGTTTTTGGAGAAACATAATCGTAATTTTGTTTACATTTTTGCTTTTTCTTTTTCTTTTATTTGATTTATACTCATTCATGTATTCTAATTCTGAATATCTTTTCGTGTTTTGGTAGTTGCCGGGGAGTCTTTGAAGGCGATTTTTACTAGTGGCCTAAAGGAAGAAATGGACCGAGCCTTAGTGTTGTTGGCCAAACAATCTGTTGCTTCTAAAATGGCTGCAAAATGTTCCTCAATGAATGTTAATGATGGTCTCTCAAAGCCCGTAAACATTCCGGAAGTTGAGGTTTTAGGAGGAACAGAAATTGAGAACGTTGGTTCTGGTGTTGGTGAAGGTACAGAGCTTCGTGAGAGAAAGCGTAATCGAGATCGTGACGGTGGGTCGTCTCGTAGGATTGTTTTGAGAAGGTGCGATGATGGGGGTCGCGATAGTCTTGGTAAGCCTCCAGCTGTTTCCCAGGTGGCAGATCTTCCGCCTATTTTTCAGCCTGTTGATCCCGTGACTTTAGTTCGGGTCGAGGTTTCCCCGCACCAACGTTGGACTGCAGGACCAAATGCCCCTGTCCAGGTGTTTCAAGTGTTTGATTTGCCCCAGGATCTCACTTCTTATACGGATAAGTATCGTGCCGAGATTGCTGAGCGATGTTTAACATGCGGGGGTCGAGTAAGTAGCTCGTTTGTGTACGTTGTAGCTTTTGTCAACGTGTCTTATTTATCGTCTTTTGCCGTTTAATGCTTTTTATAATGATTTTTTTTTACAGTTCTTGTCTGACTTGACTCACATCGTGAATGCCTATAAGGCTGACGCTGGCTTCCCCGAAAGGGATCGTCTCGTCAAAGAATTGTCTGATGTTAAAGCTGGGTGTCTTGAAGCTGAGAAAAGGGCAAGTGATTCTGAGAGAAGGGAAACAGAGGTTGCTAAGATGAATTTTGAAGCTAAGAAGAAGCTTATGGAAGAGAACAAGGTGCTTAATGATAAGATTTTTTCTCTGAGCGGGGAATTGGATCAGGTTAAGGTGATGGCCAATACTGAGAAGGATAAATTCGTTGGTTCGGAAAAAGAGATTGAACGCATGCGTAGTGATCTAATCAGGCTTCATGAGGAAAATGCTGCTCTTAAGGTTGAGGTTGACAAGGGTGTCGCTGATGTTGATAAGGCACTTGGGGTAGGATATGGCTACTGCTATGATCGTCTGAAAGCTGTTGGTGTCGACCTCACAGGTCACACTTTTGAAGACTACTGCGCCGAGCTGGCAAAGACCCTTCCCCAAGATCCCGCTAATGAGGCTTCGGATGTCGTTTGAAGGCGAGGTATGCCTCGTTATGAATGTGACGTGCATTTAACTTTTAACCATTTATTTGTGGGGGGGATGCCCTGTGTCACTGTTAACTTTTATCCCCACTTGGTTGGGTTTGAATTTGATTTTATTTTATGTTGATTCTCTTGGTTTGGATATCTGATTCTCATCTCTAAGTTGGTGATTTTGGTTTTTTAGTCACCTTAATTAATTTAACTGTGATAACTTCTTGGAATTGATTATGGGTTTTCCTGTTTTGGGATAAAGTTCATGATTTTATGGCCCGATTAGTTGTTCTTTTGAAATTCTTTTAAGCATGATGGAGTTAGTCCGCAATGCATGTAGTCATGAGATCCCATCAGGTTATATTTTGTTGCTTTGTTTTACGTTTGTTCTTATCGACTTATGAGAGTAATTTTCTTGTATTCTTCTGCAATCTTTGTAAAGGTGAAACTCTTTTCCTGGATTGTTAGGATGTCATCCTAAGTAGTTGCTCTTGAATGGCATTTTATTTCGTGTAAGAAAATTGTGAAGGTAAACGAGAGCAGTTAGGCATTCGTTTGTTTGTTTTTATCGAAGTATTTTTGATATTGAGTGCTTAGATAACAAATATAAAAACAAAGAAAGACGACAAGAACAATTTTATTTAATAACTTAATGGAGGCCAAAGTGAGGATTTTATATCGATCCTTTCCACTTAGCTAGGCCATATCTAAGGCGGAAATTGTGGATATTTTCTTGTACAAATACATAGAGAAGTATTACTGATAAAATTTTTTAAGGTGGATTCCGTTCCACGCATTTTTTATGAGCTCCCCGTTAAGATGTTCGAGCCCATACATCCCAAGGCCTATAACCTTTTTGAACTTGCACGGACCTTCCTACGGGGCTGTGAGCTTTCCGACTCGTGTTGGTTGTGATGTAGCAATTTCTCGGAGTACAAGGTCATTGACCTGGAAGCTTTTCGTCTTTACTTTTTTATCAAAGTACTTTGCCATTTTATTCTGGTACTCTACCGAGGCTGCCTTGGCATTATCTCTCGTTTCTTCTATGAAGTCATTGTCTAAAAATAAGCCTTCTATTGAGCTTATTGGATTGGAGACTTCTACTCGAGGTGATCCGAGGCGAACCTCGATAGGTAGCACGACGTCCGTTCCGCAAACCGTCCTAAAAAGGGTTTCCCCCGTAGAAGTACGAGGGGTTGTACGATATGACCAGAGAACATTAAGAAGCTCGTGGCCCGATGTGGCATCGATCAGCTGGTCTATATTCGGGAGTGGATGGTGATCTTTGGGACATGCCCTATTGAGGTCGGAATAGTCGACGCATATGCGCCATTTTCCATTACTTTTCTTTACCAAGACGGCGTTGGCGACCCAATTTGGGAATTGGACGGGCTCGATGAATTCAGCCTCGAGGAGTCGATCAATTTCATCATCGATGGCCTTACGTTTCTCAAAGAAGACTTGTTTCTTTTGGCAAACTGGCCTGACCTTTGGGTCGATGTGGAGAGAGTATCGTGCAATGACCTCGGGTATTCCCGGCATGTCCTTCGGGTCCCAAGCGAAAATATTCATATATTCTCTAATTAGTTGGATGATTTTTTGGCGGAGTTCGGGATCGAGGTTCTTCCCTATCCTTGTGACCTTATTTGGGTCGCCAACGATTACCTCGATCTCCTCCGTCTCTTCCATCGACGTACAGTTTGAATCGCTCGGGACCTCGATGAGGTCTCGAGGATCCATGTCCATGATTTGATTGATAGAGTTGTCCTCCACTTTTTTGTTTTTAGGAATTGCCATTGTTAAGTAGCACTGTCGAGCTGCGGTCTGATCGTCTACGACCTCTCCTACCCCAAAGTCGGTGGGAAATTTCATTTTCAAGTGTGGGATAGACGTGATAGCCTTCAAGGATGTTAATGTCGTTCTTCCCAAGATGGCGCTAAAACTAGGAACGGCGTTAATAACGTGGAATTTTACTGTTTGCCAGGTCTGGCATGGGAGAGAGCCGAAGAGAACTGGGGGATCGATCGTTCCCACGACCTTGGCCTCGTTTCCAGTAAACCCATATAATGGGATGTTTACGTTTTCCAGTTTTCGGTCGCTTATATTTATTCTGGAGAAGGCACTGTGATATAGAATGTCCACAGAGCTACCATTGTCCACGAGGATCTTTTTAACAGTGTTGGTCCCCACTTTAGCCGTGATCACCAGGGCGTCCTGATGAGGCTCAATCATCCCACGAGGGTAATCCTCGTCCGAGAAGGAGATAATTGGAGTAGGATTAGGTCGTTGGCGTTTTTGTGGTTCTGGATGAACACTGAATACTTCACGAGCATATGATTTATTGGCATTATTGGAGGTTCCTCCGGCAGCATAACCATCGATTATGACATCAATGACTCTATTGGGGTCGTGTTGGCGATTTCGCTCGGTGTTTGTGTCATTTTCAATGAAATGGAGAAATTGTCCTTGTTTTAGCTTTTCCTCAATTAAATTACTTAATTGAAAACAAGCCTCGGTGGTGTGACCATGATCTTCATGCTAATCACAAAACTTTGAGCTCGGGGGCCTGCCCGGCTTCATTGGCCTCGGAGGTCGGTAGCCAGGCTCCGATTTTAGGATGGCGAGTATGGTGGACTTGTCCACTGTCAACTTTGTGAACTCTTTTTCTGTTTTATTTCGAGGTCTCCACGACCTGTTGGAGTGAGTTTTTTTCTCAGTTTTAGGACTCTTCGCATCTCGGGATCTTGAGCGCGAGTCATTTTCTTTCCTGTAATCTGATTTCGGAGATCTAAATCCGGAGGTTGAACTCCTCTCCCATCTCTGTGAATATTTTCTAGGTGATTGGATGCTTCTTATAGCCTCTTGGAGTGTCATTCTATGGACCTCGGGGGTAAGTTGTTGTACCATCGTTGAGTAGTGCCTTTAAGACATGTAGAAAAGAATTGGCATCGGGCAATTTCTGAGTGTCCACAAAATTTCATTCTTCCGTCGTAGGTGTTCAAGAATTCACTAGGGTCTGTGAACCCGTCAAACTGGTCAAGTGATGGCGTTTTCAAATTCCTATTGATTCGCACTTTTTCAATTCGCACCGCGAGGGGGCTTTCAGTCAGCACTACCATAATCGTCTGATATTTCCATGATCGAGGAATAATCGTCTGGGCTGTAGCTGTTGTCTTGAGGTGCCATCGTCCTCACGGGGGACTATTCTTATTTCCTCCTCCGTGAGGCGTTGGACGACTGGTTCACCATCATAATCATCCATTTTTTCGATGCAATCGTTGATAAAAGTGCTGCTTCTAGCGCCAATTGATGGGCTATGAAATATCTTCAAGCTGATTAATTACTAATAACCAGGATCTGGAAAAAGGTTTTAGGGTTTTATTTCTTTCATAACCATTTTAGAGGTTCTCTCTTTACATCAAGTTGCCTCCTCCTTCAAGTAAGGCCATACAAGTATATTTATAGGGGATCCTTTGTGGGTTCCCTTTCCTAACTACCCTTACTTGAGAAGTGGGTTATCTTTTAATTACAGGCTTGGGTTTCGAGGCCCATTAAGGAAGATAAATACAATTGGGCTTAACTACAAACTAAGCCTAATTGTACCTAATTGCTAACTATAATTATGTCTGATATTCTAGCTAATATTCGTGGCCCAACACATTTATATATATAAAGTAGGATTTTTGTGTGAAAAGTTTGCTGGAAACAAATGTTTGTTGGTGACCAAATGAAACATTTTCTTTAGCTTGTATGTTATGTAACTTGATAATAAAATTAAGATGAATCTTGCTTTTTATTACTTGATCATCACCTTTCATGTAAAATGTGTAGTTTCACTATGCCAGAAATTATTTAATGAGATGAAGGAGAGGAACGACATCACATATTCTGCAGTCATTTCGAAGTCCGCCTTCATGGAAACATAGAGAAAAGGTAAATCATATAGTATAGTTTGCCCGGATCCTAGCAATAGTTCGATTGATACTGGTCGACAAACCATGTGGGTGACTAGTTGTTTGTCAAGTAATTATATTATTGTCCTAGAAGAGGATGAAAAATTCATGACACATTCACTCATTACCATCTGAAAACCCCACTTTAAAGAGATGAACAGAGATACATTTGAGGGGATGCAAGTTAAAAGGGTAACAATAGCCCCTGATAAGCGCAGATTGATGCGATGCAATCTAGTAGTTTCACCCTCCACTTCATTATTGTTAGTGTAGGGAAAAAGTTAAAGATATCATGGGCCAAAGTGTTGTTTTTCTTTTACTTCTCTTCTGTTTGCCGTATTAAGCTCTTGATATGATTTGGTATTGAAAACAGAGGGATGCCAAACGTGGTTGAACTGGACATATACTTGTGGACAAATCCCCAACATTTCCATTCACTCCCTTCCATTCTACTCCACCACGGCATCACCCAATGCCCATACATTCTTCATCTAATCGCGATTATTTATCTACTACCAAGATATTTCGTCATTGATAAATAAGCTTGATACGTGATACATTTGTAGTTCTTGTTATTTATACGATATTTATCTAATTGCGATTATTTATCTACTACCATATCATTGATAAATAAGCTTGATATGTGATACATTTGTAGTTCTTGTTATTTATACGATATTGGTATGGGATGTTGCAACAATTGTTTGTCAGTGACCCGGACCATTTAAAATACGGTATTTGAGTTTAATCGCAAATAATTAAGTCTTCTAACTACTATATTATAAGGTCAGAAGGCAAACATACTCGTTCAGTATAAAAACTCTTATTATAAGAGCCTAGAGATCTCCCAAATATGGACAACCATTACTCTGTAATCATGGCAGCACTCTCCACACTAACCCCTCCCCAGCTCTCAGATCTGATAGCCTCTCTCTCCGCCCTCTTTCATCGCCACCACCGTCGTCTTGCCACCCTCCTCTCCTCCCCTACACTCTTTTCCCTCACTTTCCACCACCTCAAATACCTTTCTCTCCACCATAAGTCCTTACTCATTGCTCAATACTTGTTGTCTAATTTAACACACCTCATTGATTTTATGCACACCAAAACCGCTGCTCCGTCCTACTCTGCTACCAACCTTAAGCTGCATGATCTGGATGCTGTTTTGCTGCTGCTCCTCTTTTGTGAAGTCCGGCAACATGATCCCACTGCCCTTGAAATTTCACAAAGTGAATGGCATAAAGTCCTACGTAATTATTATGTCTACGGTACCCTGTTCACCCTCTCTGGAATAGTTGTATCAGATGTAGAAACCTTGAACAAGTTTGTCGAGTTGTTAATAACATTCTTGAGATTTGTTGGCGTGGATTTTGATTGTAGTGGTGGAAGGAAGGATGGTATCGAGGTGGCAGCTTCCGCGGCAGTGGTGGTAGCATTGCCATCAGTGGAAGTGAGTGGAGGTGAAAAGGAGTGTGTCATATGTAAAGATGAAATGAAACAAGGGACGGATGTTTGTCAATTGCCATGCACACATTTGTTTCATTGGTTGTGTATATTGCCTTGGCTAAGGAAGACCAATACTTGTCCTTGTTGCCGCTATCGCCTACCTTCTGATGACATTTCCTGCGAGATTGAACAGCTGTGGGAGGTTCTGGTCAAGATAGGAATCGACAGTAACTCGTCTCGAAATTAACTCTGTTAGATACTCCCTCCGTCCCATCCAATTCTTAACATTTTTTTGTCATTTTCTGGTACGCATTTTAAGGTGAATTTTAAGGATAGTTTCAAAAATAAGTTATAAAACTATCCTTAAAATTCACCTTAAAATGCGTGTCAAACACCCCATTTTGAAATGTTAAGAACCCGGTGGGATGGAGGGAGGACTAATTAGCCAGGTGAAATGGTATAGCACTAGCTGCTGGATGTACATTGCTGCAAATGTTTCGTGTTTCGATGGTCTCATCAAATGCAACCATCAAATGAATGTGAACTGCTAATGGTGTAAATACATAAAGGTTGATAGGGCTTTGGTAGGATACAGAATAAATCATGGTTATAGAAACCAAATGTTTATATAAAGCTGGATCCAGATTTAATGGCAGTATTGTAAGTTTTTCAATTGAATTTTGGTGTTGGTAGTTCATAGAACTTGTCAAATGTACGATTTCAGGTTCGATTCTCGCTCATTTTGTAATTTATTCGGATCAAAAAAATATTAATGCATGAGATGGTTAGAAAGCAAAATGAATGTCCGAAAACGGACTAAAAAGTAAAAACTTCTTCAGAACAGAACAGAAAATTTTCTTTTTTAAAAAAAAGAAAAGCAAAGAAAAAAAAAAGTGCAATACTGCTGATTTTTAAAGATTCGTTTGTCTTTAAGAAAAGTAATCGAAATTGTTTACTTTCATTTATGAGGACGGTGGTCTGAGACGTGCAGCCACTAAAACTTTACATTATTTCTCTTGTAGAAAAATATAAATTAAATAAAAAACTGGAAAGTAAAAAAAATTGAGAAATATTTTAATTTCCTTTTGAAAAATACTAGAGTTCGCAAATTTGTTTCTAGATTTGTAAGTGGTGTTAGAATTTTATTGGTACTATGTTAGGTCGAATACACAATAAGCAATCAAATACTGTATGAGTAACTTAACAAGAACACACTGTTTAACACTTAAAAACTGTTTGGAATTAACAATTCCTCTCTCAGTGATGTAAATATCACAGAGAGCTGCTTAGGTTACAATCAATGAATTTCTCAATGTTCGATACCCTTCTAGGGTTAACCTAACTGTATTTATAAAACATACAGCTCCGTACAATCAGTAACTGATTCTCCTATAATCAAGCTATACAATTGATATCAATCACGATTGCTCCAGTCTTCCAAGTCAACTCAATCTCTTTGACAGCTTTCCAATCTTCAAAGATATTGCTTCCATATTTATCTTGAATCAATCTTCAAACACTGTTGACTCTTCAGACAATACCGCTACAGAGTTTAACAACCTCTGTTGCGCTTTCAGTCAGTGTTTAACTAAACTCTGACTGCTTCCAGCTAAACTCTGTTTTGTCACTTTAGCTTCCAAACACTGTTCTCATCAATCATTTCTAACAATCTCCCCCAACTTGTCCATTAGCAAAAATGTACAAGTTTTACAGTAAATGATGATGTCAAAACAAATACAAAGTTCACAGTGTTTAACATACAAACAGAGTTTAAGCTATTACTTAACAATTTCTACAGAAAATAAGAAAATTCTTACAGACTTTAATTTCTAATCTCTTGAAGATCAGGCATTGTTCTGAGATAGTCTATAAGCAATCTTCTTTCAGCATTTTCAAGCTCTATCTGCATAGCTTCCTTGATTTCTCTCAACTGAGGATCATTCTCATCAGTTTGATAGATAGCAGCTCTAAGATCATAGATTTTGTTTCTTCTCATCTCATTTCCCAGCCTGATGTATTTCACTTCCTCAGATTTCACATTAAAATCCAGAACAGTGATTCCAAGATCAGTTTTCAGCTTTGTAGTCCCCTTCTCCATTTCTATCAGATTTCCATTCCAATCTCTGTACTTAGGAACATACTTACTGTTGATCTTCATTTGTCTTCTTGCAAGGTTCTGAATCATCCTTTGTCTGAGCACATTTGCAACTGACTGAGCTCTTTGATTTCTCACTCTGAAAATATACAGGACATATTCAAGTTCTTCCCCGTATTTTAATTCAATATCTTTTTCAGAAACTTTAAACACTGTTCCATCAGCCATGAAATATAGCAGGAAATCCTTCTCTAAACTCTTCTGATATACAAGCTGTACTGACTCCAGTCTATCTAAACTCTCTTGAGTGACACCACGACCTGGAACAGACAGTGAAGAAGGATCTCTGGGACCAACATATTGCCTTTTGTCTCTGTGTGAGCCTATGCCTTCTTTGTTGTATCCAACTTTACCAGATAAAGCTCTACTATCAGTAAAATCCATTGGAACTGTAGCTTCTAGCCTTGAATCATGAAGAACACCCTTTCCAAATATTGATTTCAACTGAGAAGACAATAATGGTGTGGTCACAACTTGTGCAGTAACAGAGGTTGTGTCTTCATTCTTCTGTACAACATGTGTATCAACAGAGGTTGTAACAATACTTTTCAGCTTTTGCTTAGCTTCTGCCTCTGTTGGTTTTCTGAACACTTGTATTCTTTGATTTGTACCAACTGGTTCTTTGATTTGAATACCTTTAAGAACAGGCTTTGCAGCTTTAGCAACTTTCACATTCTTCTTCAATTTATCAGACTTTAAAGCCTTCAAATGCTTTTCTTGCAGACTCTTCTCTTCAGCTTTAGCATCTTCTATAGTAACTCCTTCTGCATTCTCTTCCATGAAAAGCTTAACAGCTAACTCCTCATCAGTCTTTGGATTTGATATTAATTCCAAACTCTTGGTTTTTGAAGTACCTTGAGTTTCAGTGTTTATTCCAACAGACTGTGACTTAAGAGATTTGCCAGATCTCAGAGTTAGTGTTTCAGAGTTTAAAACCTTACTCTTATCACTTGCCCCTCCATCTCCAGCATCATCCTTTTGAGACAGAGTTTGAGAAACTTTGCATTTAGACTTAGCATTAGCAACTCTCTCCCCCTTTTTGACATCATCAGGAATGAGTATAGATGTAATGAGCTCCAAAGAATTAGCAATAGAATCAACCTTAGCAAACAAGGCAGTTAGATTCTCTTCAACCTTTCCTAGCCTGGCAAAGAGAGTATCTTGAACTTTAGACAGCTGTGCAGCTTTGATTTTGGACTCTCTTTCCATCTTCATTTCTCTTGACTGAATCTCAGTCTTCAAAGAAGCAATTTCTTGTTTTGTGTCAGCAAAATTTCCATCCAGAGTTTTGACTTGTACCACTGTTGCCTTTAAACATGATAAAATATCTGGATTTGAAATTTGCTTTGCAGTCTGCTTAACAAAATCAGCTGCTCTCCCTTTTGGAAAAATACAGTCTTGTTTATACCAATCAGCAGCATATTTAGCAAGGTGCTCTACTTCAATTGCATGAGATGGACAAGGCTGATCAAAAGGTTTATGTTTATTCTCAGTCTGTGCTGGTGCACTCAGAAAAGAATCAGAGTTTGCACTGCTGTCAGATTCATCTTCAGCACTTGCATCTTTAGCTTGAGCATCTTTTAAAGAATCACTGTGCTGAGCTGTGTCAGCCACAGTTTCTACAACAACTTCTGCAATCTTTTCAATAGTCTCCTCATGTTGCACAGGCTCTGCAACAGAGTTTGCTTTTGTAGCTTCAATAGGCATAGATTCAGAAATTTTCTTAGTTGCCTGATCAACTTCATCACCTTTGTCTGGAATCGGAGAAGCAGTAGATATCAGCTCTGTGTGTGATGCTGCAGCTTCAGGTAAATTAACTGCAGGCTCATCAGCTACACCAGGAACTTCAGTGTGAACAATAGGTGAGATAGGATCAAGAATTGAATCAAGAACATCATTCACTGGTGAAAAACCATCTCTGTGATCCTCTTCTACAGGCATGTTATCCTCTGTAGGTACTTCAACATTGACAGTATCCTCTGCAGGCATTTCAACATTGACAGCCACAATATCCTCTGCAGGTATAGCAACATTCTCTGCAACCTCAACAGTAGGTGTTTGTTGTGAAACCACCTCTGGAGCTTCAACAACATTCTCATCATCTGATTCTGAAAGAATTAATCTTCTCTTCTTGATTTGAGGCACTACAATCTCCTCTTCTCCTTCACTAGAGCTCTCTTTAGGTGGTGAAAGTGAAGGTCTGTTTGCCTTTTGTTTCATTCTTCTAGTATAAACAGCTCCAGGTAATGTCTGTTTAGCCTTTGAGTGTTTAGTGTTTTGGGCGGTGTGTATTTTCCTTTTTGATCTGGATTTGGCTTTTTCAGTAGATGCTGGCTCAGAGTTTAAGGTTGCAGTGTTTAAGGTTTCAGAGTTTACTGGTGGAGAGTTTATTTTTGGAGAGTTTATTGGTGAAGAGTTTATGTGTTCTGGTTGTGATTGATGAGATGTAGTAGGTACAGTGGTTGTGGGTGTTGGTTCAGAATTTATGGTGTCTAATGGTTCAGGCATGTGTTGTGATGATTGAGAATCTTGAGGTTGGTTTACATAATTCTGTAAGGCTAGTGGCAGAAACATATCAGGTATGTGCTGTTTAGTAACATCTTTGTTTGTCAAATCAGAAAACATTCTTTTAGCAACTTGAAAAGGCTGAATCACATCAGCTTCATCAATTGGAATGTTAGGCACACAAGCAGTAAATAGCATTTGACAAAAACGAGCAAAATAAACAGAAGTAGGCTCAGACAAACGCTCTCCCAGATTCATTAGCACTAATCTACCAAAATCGAAATTACCTCCATACAGTAGAGCATGACCAATTTGGAGAGTGTCAAGAGGAAGTGCATCCCAGTTTGTTGTTTTCTTGCCAAAAGCTCTTGTAATGCAATCGAAAAAGAAACTCCATTCCTTTCTCAAAAGTGGCCTTCTCAAAGACCCCAGCTTATTCAAATTGCCTGCACATCCAATTTGCTGCAACATTGTCCTCAAGCGATCATGACCAACAACACTATAAGAAGTGTGTGTCTCAAAATCCAGAGCATTCCTAACCGTAGTTGGAGTAATAATATACTCTGATTCATCATGAGTGAAAGTGATTGTTGGAGTGCCAGACTCTTCTCCATCATCATATACAGAGTTTGTCCAGAAAGTAGCAATTTGTGAAGCAGAGAGTGTTGGTGGTGCTGTTAAAGCTTTCCCTATTTCAGAATCTTTCAAGAAATTTTGGAACACATGAAACGCCTCTGGAGCATTTGCAGTCTCCAGTGGTGCTGCATAGTTGCTAGGAAGAAAAACTAACCCTGTTGCATCAAACGCTTTAGTTGCCATTAGTAAGATGTGATTCGAAGATATTCAGAGAAGAGATGTATGGTAAGTGTTTACCAAAATGTGAAGGAGAGTGTATGAGATTTTTGAAAGTGAATGAATATGCAAGTAACTGTGAGTGGGTGAATATTAATCGATGTGAAGTGAGAGAACAAAAACGATTAGAGTAAAACTAAAACTCAATCGTTTATTCAGTAAAAGCGCGTAACTGATTGTAGAGTAATGTGTGAGTGGGACACTATCATGGGACACGTGTCAAACAACCAATGGATCATTTAATAATTACCGCTTTCATTCCTATAATCACGACACTTTGACATATTTACACTAATTAACAGTTGTCAACTACCCCAATTACTCCAAAATAGTCAAATCATCTCAATGAAACTTTACCTTAGAGTACTTAACACAACTCAACAGTGTTTATCAATTATCCAACTTTATCACTAAAACCCTTTCAAAAATTGCACAGTTGTGAATATGAGTGTGTGTGAAGCAGAGTTTACCATAATCAATTTTTAGAGCATCTAATATTTCATAAAATCCATAACAAAAATCAATAAACACTGAATGCACAAACTCTCATTGTAAACACTGATTGTTTGATGAATGCTAAACTCTGTAGTTACTGTAATACAGAAATCTGAAAACTTCTATTCCCTTTGATGTCCATGATTATCCAAGTAAGCACACAGTCTTTGAAGACAAAAAGATCAAGAGATAGAAATCAGAGCATCATTCAGTGAATAACAGTCATGAATTTGATAAACTCACAAGCTCTCAAAGCACACAAGTGTTTAGGTGAAGTGTTTACACTCTCATTCATTCAAAAATAGCAGATTCTACCATATGCTTGAATGTCCACCAAATCTACACTACTTTGAGTACATGTATCCACAAATCAAAAGGACTTTATTCAGGGTTTAAAAGAAGTAAGATCAAACAGATGAAAAAGATGTTTTATTCATGAGTGAATTCAAACTGAACATTTTAATAGACCAAAGTGTTCAGTCACAATGATAGTACATATTTGTACAAGATCAGTATATATGCCCCTTTTTTATTATTATTATTATTTTTATTATTTTTATTTAGCATATATAATGAGTAAACTTTTTCTTTTCTTGAGAAACACTCATCTGCTTGATTTTTTTTCAAAAAAAAATAACTGCTCTTAATACTTCAGAGTATAAGAAAAATGAGCAGTTAAATAGGCTCAAAGGGGTTTACTAAGGATGGTATTTATGAACAGTGTTTATACAGTGTTTGAAAGAATGGTAAATCCTATTGCCTTTATCATTTTCATGCACACACATATCATGTAGTCTCAAGATGGTTTAATACAAGTTCTAGAGAAACATACTTCCTGATGAATATCACACAACAATAAATACTGATTGATAGAAAATGTATCAATCACTGATTTGGCTCAAACTCTCACAGGGTGTAAACATGAATCTGAACTCACCAAACTAATCAATGACACATCTCAAGTTTTATGGTTTTCACAAGTACAAACAAGGAATCATCAGGAACCATACTTTGGAAATAGAATGTCACTTATCAGAGTTTAGAGTTCATCAATAACAGAAATTATTTATGAGAGGCAATGCACACAATATTCATAAACTCAGAGTATAGGACTGAATAAACTAAGAGATGCTATAAATATGAAACAGTATCATGCTGTGTTGATTTACTGCACAAAGTCTGATTAGATTACAGTGACTCAGAAAGAATCATGATTTAATTACTGAGAATCATGCTTCATACATTTTTCTTCATTGGTATTTTCATTCAGACAATAATCAATTCTGAATTCACTGAGTGTATCCAACATGTTAACAGTGTTTAACAGACAGACATGCTGACAGAGTTTAACAAGGTTTAAACATAAGCATGCATAACAGAGTTTAATGATAAGGTTCACATAGCACTTAACAATTTGTATAACATGAGCAATGAGTTTTTGAGTCTAACCAACATCTCTAGTCAAAACTAGAGACCATTCCTAGTTCATTGACCAGTCTTGTAAATGTAGCTTCACTCAATGGCTTGGTGAAGATATCTGCAAGTTGTTGTTCTGTAGACACAAAGTGAAGCTCAATGTTTCCTTCCTCTACATGCTCTCTGATGAAGTGATACCTTATGCTGATGTGCTTTGTCATTGAATGTTGTACTGGATTACCTGTCATTGCAATAGCACTTTGATTATCACAGTAAATAGGTATTTTGGTATACCTTAATCCATAATCCAGCAGTTGATTCTTCATCCATAAAATCTGTGCACAGCAGCTACCAGCAACAATATACTCTGCTTCAGCTGTAGATGTAGATATTGACTTCTGTTTCTTGCTGTACCAGGAAATAAGTCTGTCACCCAGAAATTGACAACTTCCACTGGTGCTTTTTCTGTCTATCTTACATCCTGCAAAGTCTGCATCTGAATAGCCAAGTAGTTTAAACTCTGATTCTCTTGGATACCACAGCCCCAAAGTCATAGTGCCCTTGAGATACTTAAAAATCCTCTTTACTGCTGTTAAATGTGGTTCTCTTGGATCTGCCTGGAACCTTGCACACAAACAAGTTGCATACATGATATCTGTTAGGTCCAAATGTGTTGTAGAGGGGGGGTGAATACAACTTTTCGATTATGAGTAGCAATAAATACGATGCAATAAATGAACACACAGATTCAAGGAATATATTTCTTTTATATATAACTTGAAAAGGTTGCTACAACATTCATTACAAAGTATAACAGAAGTTGAGAGAGAAGTGAATGATTCTAAGCTCTGTGAATACTCTCTCTCTTTTTCTTGTGTTTTTCTCAATATTGCTCACTAACTAAAACATTACACAAGTGCTTCTATTTATACTACATGTAATCTATGACCTGTAGTCTTCAAAGACTAAGATGTACGTGGCCCAATGATGTCCACATAAATCTTGTCTTATCTTGAAAGCTTGGAAATCTGCCAATCAGAAGATGCCATGTGTCATGTTGAAGCTGCACTCTAAGTAGAACTTCTACTTGAGAATTTCTACTTAGCCATCTCGAAATTCTAAGTAGAACTTCTACTTGAGAATTTCGACTTAGCCATCTAGAACATTTCTTACTTAGAAAATATTCTGGTCTTCAACTTGAAACTTCAATGCACATCTTGAGCTTGTGATATCTTCATATCTTCTTTGTTCTTCTACAAGCTCTTGAACATGGATCTTTATTACTGACATAAACTTGCTATCAATGTCCTGACACTTGATGCACTGGTCTGGTTCATAAGTGACTAGTCTTGATAGTGTTTCTGCTTCTTGAATAAATTACCATATTCACTTAGTAACTTGGCTTTCCAATATTTGCTTTCCTTCTTGTTCACTTGAAATCAATTGGTCTTGTTGATACTGATAGTTATGATCCTGATTCTCGAATTCTCAAATCACTGAGGCCTGAACAACTTTGACTTGAACTTCTCTCAATGATTTCTTCTTGGCTTGATCATAGTTAACATGTTCAATTGTATCAATTACCTTGTCTTCATTTAGTGTTGATTCCTTGTGACTTCTTGTTCTTGATTGTCTTCTGGTTAAGTATCTTTTCATTTAATTGAGTTACATTAGTTATAGTGTTACAAGTTAATACACTCTGCCTTTCAATCTCCCCCAATTTGATTGTCTAACAATGACATTCAAATTAATGAAGGATAACTCAACTAAACAATGAGACGAGAAAAGATAATTAACATTACAGTCTTGAAAAATATACAATTTACAAGTACATGAAAACAATACAAAGAACTTAAACTAGAAACAGAATTCGAACCTCGAATTAAAGATCATTTGAATGATTCCTATCACCTGGATTATTTCATATCTTTTAGTCAAACTTATATCACCTTATTGGATTCATTCTAAGATGAATTTTCCTCAAGTGAGTTAAAGCAACCGAAAGACATGAAGTTTTTCCAACTTCAAGTTCACACCACTCTGACCTTTAACCCTAATTCCGTTTCCTCTTCCTAGCTTCAGCAGCTTGATCTTTTTCTTCTTTCTGCCTTCTGCGCTTCTCCTCCTGCTGCTTTTGTTTCTTATATACTGGATCACGAAGTTGCGTCCACCTAGTATTCAACAAACTTACTGCTTCCATCTCTAGAGGGTTCCTGGGTTCTGGGTAAGGATGTTTGAAAAGCCTTCTGAGTTTGTCCACCTCCTGAGTAGTTCTGATCTCTGGAATTTCCTCAAATTTCTTCATGATAAGCCGAGGTTTCCTATGAGTTTTATCAGATTTAAACTGACAGTAGATCATTTTGGGATAGCCTATGACACGGTTAGTATTGTGGACACTAGCCGCATCTCGCTCCAATCGCTTCATTTCCACTACTACATCAGATAGGTAACTCACGAGTCTCTGCTTTTCCGTCACATACTTAACTTCCACATCTTCCCATTTGAACACATATAACACTTTCTCTAGAAATGCAGCATCTTGAGTCTGCTTCAGCCAGTCTCTACTCATATGCAAGAGTGTTTGCTTCTGATCTGCATCTATGAATACTAAGGCATCAGCTGCATTATCAGCAAAAGAATGTATCCAGTATACGCTGTCTCTTCCTGGAACACCAACTGCCTCCCTTATCTCTCCTTGTTCCAGTTCTCCAGTAGGAAGATTCAGAGCTTCATCAACGTTCTTCATTGCTTGAAGAATATTCCAATTCCTCTCTATCAGCTCTGGTTCAATCTTCACATTATCAAGAGGGTTCGGAGCAATGACATCACACTTCCACACCTCATTGCTCTTCTTTAGTATGACACTTTCAATGGTCTTCACTGCATTATCTTTAAGCACAGAAGCGAATCCCTTACCCATCATTTGCCTACAGACGGCCTTAAGAGATTCCACTGAAAGTTCCATTAATTCCTTTTCCTCCAGGCTCACCCTCTTCAACTTACTGTCAACCACCATCCGGACAACATTTGGATATGCTGAGAATTCTGGACCCTTGTCCTCTGCTAGCCGCATTAACTGATCCCTATACAGAATGCTTAGATTCTCAGAATGAGAGTATTGAATTTTTGTTGCTAGCAAGAACAACTCTGATGCAGATCTTCTCGTCATGAATTGATCATCTACATACATGAAAGACATCGGGGCTCCTTCTGTGAAAGACAAAACAACCTGCCACTCCTTTTGCGATGAATTGTATCCAACCCTGACTTTAGAAATTAATCTCTTTAAAGCATTTATGTAGTCAGCCGCCATTGGATTCTGCAAATTTAGTTGGTAGAACAGATCATCTGCTTCCTTGTTATGCTCTCCTTTTGTACATGGTCCCATCAAAATCTTTCTTGCGTCATCCCACTTCTTCCCTATCCTTCTATTGTCCAGATCGATTTGAGGATCAGCTAGCCTTGCAAGCTCATAATCGTACTGCTTTCCTTGTAGCTCCGCTTTCTTTTCCTGAAACGCAGCACGACCTTGCATTTGCTTCATTTTAAAGAACTCAGCTTGATCCAAGGCTAACTGTTGAGCTTCAAGGGTTTCCTTATCGACAGCAATTTCTTCAGGCAATCCGAAAGACATTCCAGCACCTCCACCCTGATCCTTCAATGATCTCTTAATAGCATGTTTCAACGGTGCGTCTTCCATATCGGAATCTGAGTCAAGTACCTCCTGTACTTTTTCTTGATGACTCAGATCAACGAATGGCTCATCTGGCTCAATCGCTATTGCCTTACCCTTTTTCCTTCTTAGAGCCTCTTCATCAATGGACGGCTCAACTTCCATTTCTTTTACAAGATCAGCATGTTCTTGAATTTCTTCGATTTGAACTCCCTGCTGTCTCGTCTCCTTTATATTCTCCCCCTTAGGTGAGTTATCCTGAACTCCACCCTGGTCTCCAGATCCACCAGCTGTATCAAAATCTTCAAACCCAGAACCATAGGGTCCTGCTCCACTAGCACCACCTGTACCAGCATCGGGGGGAGGTTGTTGTGGCGCGAAACATTCGGGGGGCACAAAACTTCTGATTGCGTACATAACTCTGCTTATCTCCACAGCCAGAGTATCCATTGTAAGCTCCATTGCTCCCATCCTGTCATTCAGGGTGTTTCCCAAGACACCAGCAGCATGGCCCATGTCATTTACCTGATTTTTCAAATCAGTAAAAGCTGAAGCTTGAAGTGCCATTCGTGCTGCGTAGTCGTCAAGTGCCCTTTGATTATCTCCAACATTCATCCCTAACTGCCCCATTGACTGCCCAAACTCCTTCATTTGATTTTCCATAAAAGACAAACGAGATTCAAGATTTTCAGAATTAAGGGACGGTGTTTGGTTTAGGTGACCTCGCTCTAATTCTCGTTCTGTTGGTATTTGGCGCTCGGTTTCGGGCCTTAAAAATGAAGGTCCCTCTCTCCCTAACCTCTCACACACACTCCCTGTCTCACGCTCGTGTATGTCTTCAATAATTGATCCAAAATATGAAGAAGTACCTGCAGAAACTTGATAAGAAATATAATTTGCAGTTACGGGATCAAATACTGTTTGTTCCTGAGTTGGAATCTCAGGCTGAGAGGCTACAAAGTGTTCTTGTACGACATCAGAACCGATCCTCTTTGTAGCATCAGTACGTACCGGTGAAGGTACGGCTGAAGTTTTTAAAGCTTCATGTCCTCTTGAAGCAACAGTATCTTTAAGAGGTACAAAATCATCATCAAGATCAAAATCCCTATGTGCAGATTGTTCAAGGGGTGAACCACTCTCGTGAGGTGGAGTGGTTGCGTGTGACACTCTAGGGTTTGACTGAGGTTTAGAAGTAGCAGCATGAGAAGTTTTGGCTTTCTTTCGAATAAGTTGCTGCTCTTCGGGTTCACTCTCCTCATCATTTCCTACATCTATATGTGCTGGCTGTTTGGATTCCGGTGACTTGGATGACAAGGAATTAGAAATATGGCTCTTACCCTGGGATAGATTCTGCGGGCTAGCAGTCTCTTGGGTCATGGAATCAGAAACAGAGGAAGAGGAATGAGTAGAATGTGGAGAGAGATTACCTGATTCATTACCTTGTTCATCACCGCTTTGCTCATCAGGAATCTCTGCAAATGCCTCAGCATGAGCAGACCGATTCGGTGCATGTGATGAAGCTTGTGAGAAGTCCATCAAGGTGGTAACTCCCTCATCATATAGAAGCCACTGTTGTAAGGTATCAGGAATAGACATCGGTTTTCCATGATGTTTATCCTGATTTTCAACTGTTGAAAGTGACTTAGTGCCCATCCCTAGCGGTGCAGATGATGTACCACTGGCAAAGCTCCGTCTAACTGCAAGAGCATCCTTCGGTACTAAACCATTTATTAGCATCTGTAGGAACCGAGGAAACCAGCAGACAACATCTGTGGTGTTGAGGTCTCTGCTTGCAGGAGATCCCATCACAGCCACTATCTCAGAGAGAACTATTCGTCCATAATTGATATCCAGCTCTCTTGCTAGGGCAATTCCGAGGTTTTGCATGGGAATGGAAATTTGATGGTAATCGCTTTCTCGTGCCCGAAAACATCTTGTGATGGCCTCGAAAAAATAATTCCATTCCACATGAAGAAATTGTTTTTGGATGTTTCCAGTGATCCGGCCAGTCGGAGGATAACACCCTATTTCTTCAAAGAATTTGAGGCGATCTGCAGCTGTAGGTTCTGGATCATAAGCATCTTTAACAGGGAATCCAAGAACCTTGTTAACAATTTGTTCAGTCACCACATATTCCTGACCCGCTAAGGTAAACCTGAAACCAAAGGGGGTTGATTTGCTCCCAAAAGAAACCGCACTAGTCCATAATTGCTGTAAAGCATCATGCACTAGTGTAGGTTTAGCCGTAAAAGCAGTGCTAGCTTTGGAATACAAATTTAGAAATCGTATCCAAGACTTAAAGCGCGGGAGTTGATCACCAATTTCCGTAGAAATATTATAAAAATTGTTTTTGGCAAGTGAAAATTGGTGAGCCATTTTAATTAAAAGTTTTTCTTGAAAAAGATGTGAAATTTCAATTTTAATTTCTGAAAAACAATTAATTTAAAGAATTAACCGTTTGTATCCCTTTTAATTAATCAAGAACAACAAATGTGCGTTTTTGAGAAATCAAACTACGGGCTCAATAAACAGTCAATGGAAGACAACTTTCAAACCACTAATGAAATCTGCTTTAACAGTGAGGTGTTTGTGTGAAATCTCGGTTTTGAACAGATTTGTTAACTTTTGTGTGTATATACGTGTGTATATATATATATCAATGGAGATGAACAGTTACACAAACACAAGAACAATGATTAATGATGACACACAGAAGATATCAGTCAAAAATCGGGCATTAATTCGTTGTCCGTAAGAGATTTGTCACAAAAATCACGAATAAGTGATTGAATGTATGAAATCGCCTGTATATATGGTGCGGCTGTAAATCTCAATTAGGTAAAAGTGAAATGAAATCATCGAGTTAAAGATGTTTATATAGACATGAATGTGCAATGACAGAAATGCCCCTGATAAAAAATGTGAAAAATACTAAGTATATACAGGGGAACTCTATCTCGAAGTTTTATCTCGAAGTCTATCTCGAACTTTTTTAAGACGAACTTCGAGATAGAGTTCGAGATAGCTGTAACTCGAAAAACTTGAACCATTTATCAATTAGACTATGTAAACAGCACACACCAATCATCTTACTAGGGAAACCTATCTCGAAAATCAAGTAGAAATTCGAGATAGACTTCGAGTTAGGAGACAACTCGAAAAATCCCCTTAATTAATTGAGAATTCTCAGACTCTAAGTTAAAGTCTAAGTCGAACTTCGAGTTGAGCTCTAAGTCGAACTTCGAGTTGAACTTCGAGATAGAGGTTAACTCGAAGTTATTCGCAATTCTATTCAAAATATCCCCAAAATTGGAAATCTCATCTCAATTTCGAGATTGAGTTCGAGATAGGCTGTATCTCGAATATTTTGAAGAACTAGGCACACTGGTAACTCTAAGTCGAACTCTAAGTCGAATTTCGAGTTGAATTTCGAGATAGAGTCTAACTCGAAATTCTTCCCAGACTTAGAATTTTCAAAACTTCCCTCAGAAAGCTCAAATCGAAATTCAACTAGAATTTCAAGATGAGTTTCGAGATAGTGACTAACTCGAAATTTTGAAGATACTTAGAATAATTTGACAATTTTTCTTTGAAAAACTCAACAATTAATTTTGTCAAATTAATATAAATATCAATTCAAGGATTTTAATATATGACATAATTAAAACATTCCTTGATAATTCTAAGGCCTCTAATTACATGAAAAACACAGGTAAATTCATCTAAAAATCATGCAAAATTTAGAATATTATGAATTTAACTCCCCCTATGTTCATGCAATCTAACAAGCATAAATTCACAGATTTGTGCTATAAAAGTCACTTAAAACACACTGAATTCATGCAAAATCACACTATATGCATCCTATAATAATCATTAATTAGGCATTTTAAAGTCTAAACACATAATGATTAAATATCTTGCATATACCAACATAACCATGGATTTTACAGATAGAAGGCTTTACTAACTTGTGTTAAGCATTCCCAATTCACCAACCAACCTATTGAATGTTACTTCATCAAGAGGTTTGGTGAATATATCTGCAATTTGTTGCATTGTGGGCACAAAATGTAGCTCCACAGTCCCCTCCTCGACATGTTCTCTTATGAAGTGATACCTGATGTCGATGTGCTTTGTTCTTGAGTGATCTACAGGATTGTTGGTTATGGCAATGGCACTTGTGTTGTCACACATAATTGGAATTTTCTTGTGCTCCATGCCATAATCCTTCAATTGGTTCCTCATCCACAGTATTTGAGATACACAGCTTCCAGCAGCAATGTACTCAGCTTCAGCAGTAGAAGTAGATACTGTATGTTGCTTTTTACTTTGCCAGGACACCAATCTTCTGCCAAGAAATTGACAAGCACCAGATGTGCTTTTCCTATCAATCCTGCAACCTGCATAATCTGAATCCGTATAGCCAATTAGATTAAAACCTGTATCTCTTGGGTACCAAATTCCTAGATTTGGTGTGCCCTTGAGATACCTAAAAATTCTTTTGACGGCTATGAGATGTGATTCTCTAGGATCCGCTTGGAACCTTGCACATAAACAAGTCGCGAACATTATATCGGGTCTACTTGCAGTTAAATAGAGAAGTGAGCCAATCATACCTCGATAGCTTGTGATGTCAACTGATTTACCTGATTTGTCTTCATCAAGCTTCGTGGCTGTTGCCATGGGAGTCTTGGCTGCTGATGCATCTTCTAGATTATACTTCTTGAGTAAATCTCTGACGTACTTGGATTGACAGATAAAGATACCATCTTTTCTCTGACTGATCTGTAATCCAAGGAAGAAGGACAGCTCTCCCATCATGCTCATCTCGTATTTGTCTTGCATTAGCTTAGCAAATTTCTCGCACAAGCGCTCATTCGATGACCCAAAGATAATATCGTCCACATATACTTGAACAAGTATTAGATCATTCTTCACATTCTTATAGAACAATGTTTTGTCAATTACTCCCCTAGTAAAACCACTTTCAATTAAGAATACAGATAGGGTTTCATACCAACATCTTGGGGATTGCCTGAGGCCATAGACAGATTTGAAGAGAAGATACACAAAATCTACAAGTTCTGGATCAATGAAGCCAGGCGGCTATTCCAGATACACTTCTTCTTCTAACTCTCCGTTCAGGAAGGCACTTTTCACATCCATCTGGAAAACCTTGAAGTTCTTATGTGCTGCAAATGCCAAAAACATCCTGACTGCCTCAAGTCTTGCAACTGGTGCATAGGTCTCATCATAATCAATTCCTTCTCGTTGAGAATAACCTTTTGCAACCAAACGAGCCTTGTTTCGTGTTACAAGTCCGTTTTCATCCATTTTATTTCTGAATACCCACCTAGCTCCAATTACTGATTTGTTCTTTGGTCGGGGTACCAGCTTCCAAACTTTCTGCCTTTCAAACTGATTGAGTTCCTCTTGCATTGCAATCACCCAATCAGCATCACCAAGAGCTTCTTCTATTTCTTTAGGTTCAAGCTTGGATAAGAACCCAGAAAATAAGCAAATATTAGCCAGGTCAGCTCTTGTATTTCTTCTAGTAGACACACCAGCATCTGGATCACCAATAATCAATTCAAACGGATGGTCTCTATTCCATACTCGTTCTCTTGGAAATTGTCTTGATGATTCAGCATGACTTTCTGAATTGTGGTGCTGACTACTTTGAATACTTTCACTAACTCCCCCTGAGTTAGTGCCAGCTCCTACAGAACTAGAGTCAACTCGATTCGAGCCTTGAACAGTAGTCCTTGAGCTGCTATTTACTCCCCCTGAGTTGTTGCCGGTTCGTACTGAAGAAGTCTCTCCTGATCTTGTAGAATTAGCTTGTTCACTAGACTCAGGTTCTTCACGTACACTTGGAACATTTAATGGGACAACCAACTCAGGTTCATCTTCAAGATCTTCTAAGTCCAGATTCTGAAATTTTAGGGACTCAGGTTCACTAGAATCTCTTGAAATTGATGAGAGTTTGGTATCGTCGAATCTGACGTTGTAGCTTTCAGTCACTTTTCGATCATTCACTAAGAACACCCTATAAGCTGCTACCACATCTGTGGAGTAACCAACAAAGATTCCTTCACGAGCTTTTGCTGCAAACTTGCCTAGATTTTCATCATCTATAAGTACATAGCATTTTGCTCCGAATACATGAAAATATTTGATTGTTGGTCTTCTGCCGTTCATTAGCTCACATGGTGTCTTTTCTTTATCTTTTATGATCAAGGATCGATTTTGAGTGTAACACACGGTACTCACTGCTTCTGCCCAGAAATACAGAGGAAGTTTCGAATCGTACAACAAAGTTCTTGCTGCTTCAACCAATGTTCTATTCTTCCTTTCAACTACTCCATTTTGCTGTGGAGTTCTCGGGGCTGAGTACTGACGACGTATTCCTTTAGATACACAGAAGTCATTTAGCACTGCGTTTTTGAATTCAGTGCCATTGTCTGATCTAATCGTCTTCACAGTAAGTGTTGAAACATTCTCAATTTGAGTGATGTGATCAATGATTAAGAAAGGTACTTCGTCTTTCGTCATTGCGAACAATACCCATGTATACTTGGAGAAGTCATCCACGATTACCAATGCATATCTTTTCCTAGATAAAGATAGGACATTCACTGGGCCAAACAAATCCATATGAAGAAGTTGCAGAGGCTCAGTGATACTTGAAATTTCTTTGCTTTTATGCGAGGCTCGCTTCGACTTTCCCATTTCACAGGCTTCACAGAGTCCTTTCGGAGCGAACTCCATTTGAGGTAGATCTCTCACCAATTCTCGCCTCGCGAGAGCATTCATCGTTTTGAAGTTTAAGTGAGATAACTTTTTGTGCCATAACCAGCTTTCATCATCCGAAGCTTTGCTGTAGAAACAGGTAACTTGATTCTGATTTGCTGAATCCATGTCTGCAACAAAAAGATCTGCCTTTCGAACTCCTCTCAAAGCCAGTTTACCTTCCTTGATGTGAGTGATTGATACACCTTTCTTGTTGAAGACAATTTCGTAACCTTTGTCACAGAATTGACTTATACTCAACAAATTATGCTTTAATCCCTCAACATAGGAAATATCTTCAATGATGACATTGCCAGTTTTCAGTTTGCCATATCCCTTTGTCACACCTCTGCTGTCATCTCCAAAGGTAACATAAGGGCCAGCTTTCATAACCAACTCTGTAAGCAGGGACTTGTCTCCAGTCATATGCCTCGATGCTCCACTGTCTAGCACCCATATAACTTTATTTCTCTTTTGCTTAATGCCCTGCAATGACAGATTGGTTAGACTTTCTTCGGAACCCAACTTTGATTGGGCCCGACTTTTCGATAAGATTGATAATCAACAGATTTAACAACTGGAGATGCACTTTTCTTAACATAACTAGAGCATTCGACTTCCTCCTTTCCTTTCTCAGACTTGACATATTTATCAGTCCTAGGAGAAGGTTTGTCACTCCTAACTTTAGGAGGACTTACAGTCTTAGCTCTCCCAAACTTCTTTTTGATGTTTGAACTAGCAGCAGTATTTGAGCATGACTGGCTAGATGCATTCATTAAATTCACAAAAGTTTGCATGACGTTAAAAGTGCATGGCATACAATTAGGTTGACCACACTGTGCATGATTCTGATGCAAATTATTCATTGTATGTGTGACAGGCATGGCATGTGTAGCAGTGCATGCATAAGAAAGATGTTCAGTAGATTTACAGTGATAACATGCTTTCTTTATTCGTTCAGCCTTAACCTCTTTTATGCCTTTCTTCCCTTGTTGTTTAACAGCCTTAGCTCCTATTCCTAGTCTAGATTCATCTCTAGGAAAATTGATTTTAACTTGTTTAATAGGAGTTATAGGTTGTGCTTTCTGACGATCTTCCATCTCAATCTCATATCTAGCTATCAAGTCAGTCTCTTCTTCTTCTATTCTAGGAACAAGGTGTTTGTAGATGGGTTTGACAGAAGGTTTAAAGATGCTAGGAATATCATTTTTAAGGTCACTGGAACTAGTGTCTATAGGTCTCTTCCCATCTTTCTTAGAAAGATTAGAATAATCAAGTCCTACACCTACTCCAGTTATCTTCTTAAACACATCATTATCTACATACACTTTACTAGCAGCTAGTTTGTAAGCTTCACATTTAGTTTCTAACTCAGCTAGTTTGTTCCTTAAACATGATTCTATTTCCTCCTTAAGGACGAGCTTGTGTTCCAAAGATTTAATAAAATCTCTTAGAGAAGTATCTACAGTGCAAGCAGCCTCTAACTCTTCCACTTTTGCCTCAAGCATTCTGCTTTTGGCGACAAGTGTTTTCTGTTCCTTTTGAGAAGTGTCTAGGCTTTTGCACAACATGTAGATCTCTTCGCTAAGAGCCCCGTTCTGTTCCTTATAATCATCAATAGACATTTCTACTTTAAGGGTTAGAACTGGTACCTCTGGTTCCTCTGATGTCTCAGCCATGAGCGCAAAGTTTGCTACATGAGTAACCTCTTCCTCATCTGAATCATCCCAAGCTCTTCCTTCTGTTACTACTAAAGCTCTTTTACCATGTTTTTCTTTCATCAGCGATTCATACTTGCTTTTGAGGGCTTCAAATGTCTCTTTTGGATAAGTCTGTTTAGCCTTTTTGCAGTCCGAGGCAAAGTGTCCAGGTTCTCCACAGTTATAGCATTTGAACTTCATTTTGAAATCCAAAGGAGATTTGTAGCTGGTACTCTTGCCTTTACCTTGGTAGCCTGACGAACTACCACCACCCTTAGCAGCCCGATAATAAGATGAAGAATTTCTCTGTGGTCGGTTGCTCTTTCTGAATCTCATGTTGCTGAACTTCCTTGCCATGTATGCCACGACACTATCATCCATGTTGTCCAGCTCTTCTTGGGTGAAGTAGTCATCATCACTGTTGGATGCGCACTCGTCATCATTATCAACTTGATGTGGTGCAGGTGATGATTTAGGCTTTGCTGCAACCATTGCCTTCTTAGACTCTTCCTCATCAGCAACTAATCCTGATGCAGTTTCTTTTCCCTTTGAATCATTGTCCCATGCTTGATCTTGAAGAGTTTCCAGCTCATAGGTCTTCAGAATTCCATAATATTCTTCCAGAGAAGTTGTATGCAAATCTCTGGTTTCTCTGATTGCGTAGACTCTATGTTCAATGCTCTTTGGCTGGTTCCTCAAATATCTCGTATTGGTTTCAACCATGGGGAGAGTTACACCTCTCAGATTCAAATCCAATACCAACTGACTGAATCGTAGATAGACATCTGTTATGCTCTCTCCTTTTCGTATTCTAAAGGTGTCATACTCCATCTTGAGTATGAGTGTCTTGTTACTTCTAACCTCTGCAGATCCTTCCATGACAACTTCTATCTTGTCCCAAATCTTCTTTGCTGTATTCAAACCTTTGACTATGTTGAACATTTCATGATCAAGAGATTCCATCAAGGTTTGTCTTACTGCAGTATCATAAGCTATTTGCTCCTTGTCAGCATCCGTAAAGTCCGCTGCCTTTTTGGGCTCAGACCGAGCAGGTATAACCTCCTCTCCTTCCGTACGCTCAGGAATAGCTTTCATTGGAACGAATTTACCCTTTTCAAGGACTTCCAGATACTCAGGGTTAATACTCTCTAAGTAGAGTCTCATTCTGAAAACCCATTCTTCATAGTGATCTCGGTTGAACATTGGGATCTTGAAAGAATTTTTAGGAGCCATTTCAAATCTCGTCACTAAAAAATTTCTAAGTACCCAAGACTAGGCTATGTAGAATATCTATGTAGAACTTCTGCCAAGTCGAAATTTCTCTAAGTAGAAATTTTTTGCTCAAGTCGAAATTTCTCTTAAGTAGAAATTGTCCAAGTCGAAATTCACCAAGTAGAAATTGTCCAAGTCGAAATTCTATGTAGAAAATCTCAAGTAGAAATTCTATGTAGAACTTTTGTCCTTAGAATAATTTTCTTCTGCAGATTACTTTAATATTGAATAAACAATATCACCACTAAAACACCTTTTTGACTTTTGATTGCTTTACACGCCGAAAGTGACTAACCCACCTGCTAAGCACTGAGTACACTTTCTTTTGCTTTCGGCTAAGAAATAATAATCAAATCAAAAGTACCAAAAACACCTTTTTGACTATAATTTCTTTGAAAAGGAAATTGAAAAGTTGCTGGGTTATATTCTTGATAAGAACAAATGATGAACACTCAAGAACACCAAATATTAATGAACCCAGATTAATTCACAAAAATTAATTAAAATACACCCAAGCTAAATAATCACACCTGGAGTATTTAAATAATTTTTCCCGGATGAGTTTTCACTGGAAACGAATTAAAGCTCACTTTTCGAAAAAATGAAAAGTAGATCTAGAAAATGAAAACTCACGATTCTTCTACCAAACACAAGGATCTATGTTTTGTATGTTAAACATCCGCTCTGATACCAATTGTTAGGTCCAAATGTGTTGTAGAGGGGGGGTGAATACAACTTTTCGATTATGAGTAGCAATAAATACGATGCAATAAATGAACACACAGATTCAAGGAATATATTTCTTTTATATATAACTTGAAAAGGTTGCTACAACATTCATTACAAAGTATAACAGAAGTTGAGAGAGAAGTGAATGATTCTAAGCTCTGTGAATACTCTCTCTCTTTTTCTTGTGTTTTTCTCAATATTGCTCACTAACTAAAACATTACACAAGTGCTTCTATTTATACTACATGTAATCTATGACCTGTAGTCTTCAAAGACTAAGATGTACGTGGCCCAATGATGTCCACATAAATCTTGTCTTATCTTGAAAGCTTGGAAATCTGCCAATCAGAAGATGCCATGTGTCATGTTGAAGCTGCACTCTAAGTAGAACTTCTACTTGAGAATTTCTACTTAGCCATCTCGAAATTCTAAGTAGAACTTCTACTTGAGAATTTCGACTTAGCCATCTAGAACATTTCTTACTTAGAAAATATTCTGGTCTTCAACTTGAAACTTCAATGCACATCTTGAGCTTGTGATATCTTCATATCTTCTTTGTTCTTCTACAAGCTCTTGAACATGGATCTTTATTACTGACATAAACTTGCTATCAATGTCCTGACACTTGATGCACTGGTCTGGTTCATAAGTGACTAGTCTTGATAGTGTTTCTGCTTCTTGAATAAATTACCATATTCACTTAGTAACTTGGCTTTCCAATATTTGCTTTCCTTCTTGTTCACTTGAAATCAATTGGTCTTGTTGATACTGATAGTTATGATCTTGATTCTCGAATTCTCAAATCACTGAGGCCTGAACAACTTTGACTTGAACTTCTCTCAATGATTTCTTCTTGGCTTGATCATAGTTAACATGTTCAATTGTATCAATTACCTTGTCTTCATTTAGTGTTGATTCCTTGTGACTTCTTGTTCTTGATTGTCTTCTGGTTAAGTATCTTTTCGTTTAATTGAGTTACATTAGTTATAGTGTTACAAGTTAATACACTCTGCCTTTCAATATCAGGTCTGCTAGCTGTCAAATAGAGTAGAGAACCAATCATTCCTCTGTAACATGTCATATCTACTGATGACCCTGCATCTTTGTCCAATTTTGTTGCAGTTGCCATGGGAGTTGTTGCAGATGAACAGTCAAGCATACCAAATTTCTTGAGAAGGTTTCTGGTATATTTTGCTTGATTTATAAAAATTCCATCATCTGTTTGCTTCACCTGTAGGCCTAGAAAATAACTAAGCTCTCCCATCATACTCATTTGATATCTTGACTGCATGAGTTTGGCAAACTTCTTACAGAGTTTATCATTAGTAGATCCAAAAATGATGTCATCCACATATATCTGAACTAAAAGCAAGTCACTACCAGATTGAAAGTAAAACAGAGTTTTGTCAATAGTACCTCTGTGAAACCCACTTTCTAGTAAAAATTTGGCAAGGGTTTCATACCATGCCCTTGGTGCCTGTTTAAGTCCATAGAGTGCCTTGTCTAACCTGTAGACATAGTCTGGATATTTTGGATCTACAAAGCCTGGTGGTTGTTCCACAAACACTTCTTCTTCAAGTTTTCCATTCAAAAATGCACTTTTTACATCCATCTGAAACACTTTGAATTTCTTATAAGAGGCATATGCTAGAAAGATTCTGATTGCCTCCAATCTAGCCACTGGAGCAAATGTTTCATCATAGTCTATTCCTTCCTGTTGTGAATAGCCTTTTGCAACCAGTCTTGCTTTGTTTCTTATGATAACACCCTCACTGTCAGTTTTATTTCTGAAAACCCATTTAGTACCAACAATGGATCTGTTCTTGGGCCTTGGTACAAGTGTCCACACTTCATTTCTTTCAAATTCATTTAGCTCTTTTTGCATTGCTGTTATCCAGTCAGCATCTTTAAGAGCTTCTTCCACTTTCTTTGGCTCAGATTGTGACAAGAATGCATGAAACAGACATTCATTTGTTGTTGCACTTCTTGTCCTTACTTTTGCATCTGGATCACCAATAATCAAATCAGGTGTGTGAGATTTAGTCCATTTTCTTGCAGAAGGCAGATTGCTTCTGTCATCATGTGATCCTCCCCCTTGATCCATGCTCTCCTGATTTTCTTGGTGCCTCTCTTCATTCTCTGATGCTCCCCCTGAATGTGACTGCTCAGAATTATCAACAGAGTTTGAATCAACAGAGTTTGATTCAACAGAGTTTGATTCAGAATTATCAACTGAGTCACTTTCAGTGTTTGAATTATCACTTTGATGTGATTCTTCATGCTCCCCCTCAACTGGTTCTTCCCTTGTTTCTGATTGAAGAGTTTCTTCAGTATTTACCAGTAGAGGTTCAGAGTTTAGATCAACAGAGTTTGTCAGATCAGTCTGATCAGAGTTTACTTTTTCAGAGAATAAATCTTCATTTTCAAAGTGCAGTTGATCATGTTCATTGACATCTTCAAGTCCAGTTATTTTCTTGTCATCAAATGACACATGAATTGATTCCATGATCACTCTGGTTCTCAGATTATAAACTCTGAATGCCTTAGTTGACAGTGGATAGCCAACAAAAATTCCTTCATCTGCCTTTAGGTCAAACTTGGTCAACTGTTCAGGATGAGTCTTCAACACAAAGCATTTGCATCCAAAAATATGAAAATATTTTAGATTTGGCTTTTTCTTCTTCACCATTTCATATGGTGTTTTACCATGCTTGTTGATCAGTGTTGCATTTTGAGTAAAAAAAGCAGTTTGAACTGCTTCTGCCCAGAAATATGTTGGCAATTTTGCTTCATCTAGCATGGTTCTGGCAGCTTCTATCAAGGTTCTGTTCTTCCTCTCCACTACACCATTTTGTTGTGGAGTGCCAGGTGCAGAAAACTCTTGTTTGATTCCTTTACTCTTGCAGAATTCTTCCATTGATGAATTCCTGAATTCAGTTCCATTGTCACTTCTGATTATCTTCACTTGATTTTCTGACCCTTTGTCCAGTTGTAATATATGTTCTGTCAGTGTTAATGCAGTTTCATCCTTCTTTGCAAGAAAATATACCCATGTGTACCTGGTATATTCATCAACAATGACTAGAGCATATTTCTTCTTTCCAAGAGACATCACATTCACTGGACCAAAAAGATCAACATGTAGGAGATGATAAGGATCAACAATTGAAGACTCAGATTTGCTTTTGAAAGAGGCTTTTCTCTGTTTGGCCTTTTGACAAGAATCACACAGGCCTTCTACATTTAACAAGGATTTTGGTAGACCTCTTACAAGATCATTCTTTATTAGCTCATTGATATTGTTCAGGTTCAAATGAGAGAGTTTCTTGTGCCACTTCCAACTCTCTTCACTGGACATTCTTGTTGACAGACACACTGCTTTGCCATCAGTGTTTGTTGACAATTTAATTTCATATATGTTATTGTGTCTGTTTCCAACTAGAGCAACTTTCCCTGTAGATTTACTGATTACTTGACAATATTCAGGCTGAAAATCTACATGATATCCTCTGTCACAGATTTGACTCACAGATAGCATATCATGCTTGAGTCCTGGAACCAGAGCTACATTTGTGATGATGACACTTCCAAGATTAATATTGCCATATCCCAGAGTATATCCTATGTTGCCATCTCCATAGGAAACTTTTGGGCCAGCCTTCTCCTCATACTCTGATAGCAGGGCTTTATTTCCTGTCATGTGTCCTGAACATCCACTGTCCATGACTAGGGTACTAACCCTGTTGCCCTGCAATCACAAACAATCACTGATTATTAGTTTTAAGGATCCAGACTTGCTTGGATCCTTTGGCTTTCTTAATTCTGTTAGCTTTTGCAGCGGAATTCACATTATCAGAGTTTAAGCTAACTTTTTCAGAGTTTACATTTGCAGAGTTTACTTTAACCCATTTCAAATTTGGCTTGGGTTCATAGTAATTATAGTAGATAGCATGATAATCTCTGCAAGTGTAAATAGAATGCCATGTACTTCCACAGTGTTTACATAAAGTCTGTGGTCTAGTCCTCACATAATCATTTTTAACTGCAGTTTTAGAGGGCAAAGAATTTATGTTCTTATTCTTACTGCAGAAACTAGCAAGATGATTAGTGCTACCACAATTAAAGCATGTTTTTCTAGGAGCTAATGAAGCAAGCATTGGCTTAATTCCTGATGTTATGCCTACCTTTCCATTTTTGTTTTTCTTAGGCATTCTCTGTTTGTTGACAGATTTTATCTCTTTAAGCTTATGCTTGAGTTGTTTATCTGTCATTGAACCAATGTTAACCTCTTTAACAAAAGTCTTAGCATATGATTCTTTAACAGCCTTTTTTTCTGCTTCAGTCTTAGGTCCACCTGTTCCCATAACATTACCTTCAGATGAACGATGTGGTCTAACTTTTACCAAATTTTCAAATCTAAGTTCATCTCCTTCACAGTAATCTAGACCTACTGTATCTGACTGAAACACTTCTTGAGTATCTTTACCAGAGTGTGTCCAAGTTTTAATGATGTGTTTAGTATCCTCCAATTCAGATTCTAGTTGCTTATACTTACCTAGCAACTCCTGTTCAATAAACACTGCATCATCTCTCTCTTTCTGAATTTTATTCATGTTCTCTAGCTGTTCCTCAATAAGTTTATTTCTTTCTTTGAGTTGAGAGCACTCAGTCTTTATCCTCTCATTTTCTAAAGTCTGATCCTTATAACTGATATGCAATGCTTTAAGATAAATTCTCAATTCAGTTATATTATCAGTATTATAAGCATAGGTAGTTGGGGGTACCTTGAGATCATCATCTTCATTTTGAGTAGTAGCCATGAGTGCATAGTTGACTTCCTCATCTGAATCTGAAGTGTCTGCCCAATCTCTGCCTTTGGTGTAGAGTGCCTTTTCAGTTTTACCCTTCTTGCACTCAGGAGCATAGTGACCCATCTCCTTACACTTGTAGCATTGAATCTCAGACTTATCTTTCTTACCAGATTTTAAGTCCTTTCCCTCAGATTTCTTGAAATTCTTCTTTTCAGACTTTGAGTAGTCCTTGGAGAATCTCTTTCCCTTCTTGAAGTTCTTGAATCCCATCTTCTTGAAAGTTTTTACCATCAATGCAGCCATTTGCATCATCTCCTCATCATCTTCAGAATCAGATGTTTCATCTGTGTTTGAGTCAATATCAGTGTTTGATGACTCACTTTCTGAGTGTATGACTAAAGCTTTTCCTTTTGCCTTTCTCCTTGATGCTTCCTTCTTTGATGGTTTCTCCTCAACCTTAAGAGCAACAGACTTTGACTTTCTACTTGATCTCTTGTTTCTCTGCTCCAATTCCAATTCATGGGTTTTGAGCAGTCCATAAATTTCATCAATCTCTGTTTCACCAAGTTCATAATTATCTCTTATAGTGGTTGTTTTCACATCCCACTTTTCAGGTAGAGAAAGAAGAAACTTGAGATTTGAGTCTTCTAAATCATACTCTTTGTTAACCAATGACAAATCATTGAGCAGTTTACAGAATCTGTCAAATATTTCTGTCATGGTTTCTTCAGACTTTGCCTCAAAGTGCTCATACTCCTGAGTGAGTATGTTTCTTCTATTTTTCTTGATTGCAGGAGTTCCTTGACACCTAACCTCAAGTGCATCCCATATTTCCTTTGCAGTTGTGCAGTTAATCACTTTATTAGACATAACATTGTCTAATGCACTGTGAAGTAAATGTCTCACTTTTGCATCCTTTGCAATAGATGAAAGATCCTCAGCAGTTAGATCTTTCTTTTCTTTTGGAATGACCTTTGATTCCTCACCAGCAGCAGCAGCAGATAACTTTGTAGATTTGTGAGGACCTTCATATATTCTATCAAGATATTCTGGATCTGTGGCTTCCAGAAACATGGTCATTTTTACCTTCCAGATTGCATACTCTGATGGCCTAAGTATAGGAACCCTTATTGTTTCATACCTACTAACAGTAGTAGGGACTTTCTCAGATGGTGGAGGTATCTCTGCCATTGATTACTATTGTGTTTGGATCTTTAACTGTAATAAAGTAACAGATTGGCTCTGATACCTCTTGTTAGGTCGAATACACAATAAGCAATCAAATACTGTATGAGTAACTTAACAAGAACACACTGTTTAACACTTAAAAACTGTTTGGAATTAACAATTCCTCTCTCAGTGATGTAAATATCACAGAGAGCTGCTTAGGTTACAATCAATGAATTTCTCAATGTTCGATACCCTTCTAGGGTTAACCTAACTGTATTTATAAAACATACAGCTCCGTACAATCAGTAACTGATTCTCCTATAATCAAGCTATACAATTGATATCAATCACGATTGCTCCAGTCTTCCAAGTCAACTCAATCTCTTTGACAGCTTTCCAATCTTCAAAGATATTGCTTCCATATTTATCTTGAATCAATCTTCAAACACTGTTGACTCTTCAGACAATACCGCTACAGAGTTTAACAACCTCTGTTGCGCTTTCAGTCAGTGTTTAACTAAACTCTGACTGCTTCCAGCTAAACTCTGTTTTGTCACTTTAGCTTCCAAACACTGTTCTCATCAATCATTTCTAACATACTAATTTAATTAATTATGATGGATACCTCTGCATTCACATAAATTTTATCAATTATAATCTTTTAAAATGTCATAATTTACATAAATTTCATCAATTAAAACTTTTTCAAAACATCATTTACGTCATTTGAAAACTTTATTTTTGAACGTTTTTTTGGATAGGGTTTCAAGTACCTGAGGATGACCTCAGGAGAGTACCCTGAGGTTAAAACAATTACAATACAAATAAGAGGGTATTTATGTAAATTATTGGGGAAAAAAATTATAATTACAAAAATGACCCTGTGGGGCCCTTACTTTACAAGTAGAATTTTTTTTTTACTAATTGATTGATGTATATTAAAGACAAAAAGTACATAAGCTAGGGGCATACCCCACGAGAAAAGAAAGAGGATAAGCTAATCAGACTAAGGAAACCATTGACTTACAAAAAACTACATACAGCTAAGCCTGGTTAATAGAGCAGAGATATTAAGGATGGATCCTTAGTCACTTGCTTTTGAAAGCATTTACAAGTAAAAAGTTTCTCACGGACCGTGTTCTTTATAACTAACGATAGCTGGATCGTTGGTCTAGCTTGGCCACTCGCATGCATTCTCCTATTTCGCTCCTGCCATATATAATAAACCATCACTGAAATAAATAGCCAGCCTATCACCTTTTTAAAGTTTGTTGTAGTGCCTGCGACAAAGTTTCCATTCTGCCAGTCAGTCTAGTTATAGCGCAAAGGGACAGGGCTACAGCCTAGGATGAGGGCCGAGTAGGGGCAGGAAGTGAAGAGGTGACTCACAGTCTCAACACTGCACTGACAGAGTAAACAAGATGGGTTAACATTCATACCGAAGGAATTCATCCTGTCTTTTGTTAAAAGCCTATCCTTAAGTGCCAACCACATGAAGAATGCACACTTAGGAATGGAAAATTTATGCCAAACCGCCCCCACCCAAGTAGGAGGAGCACAAGTTCTCCTGATTGAGTTCCAAATTACCGATAGTTTCACTCTGCTAGACCCCTGCCAAAGCACTGCATTCTCACGAGCTATATTGGCATTAGCAAGGAGCTGTCTTAACACCTTAGGAGAGGATCCTGAGGACAACCTCAGACCCATTTTTCTCTTTTGGATATGTAACATTACTTTTTTTCTTTTTTGGACGTTGAATTGTCCTATTTTAATTTATTCTATGAAGAAGTAGTCCCATTATATGATGAGATCAGGTGTTCCACAACTTAGTGATCGAGGTCTTGGTTTCTCTAAGAGAGGTCAAGAGTTCAATTTCTGACGTGTGCGTGTATTCAAATAAAAAAAGAAAAAAAAAAGAACTTAGTGGGAATTATATTAACATTTTCATTTTTGTGAATTTTAAATCGATACTAAGAGCATCTCCAACCCTGAAGAATCCTTAGTTAAAAGTGGGTCTGAATTATCATAAATAAGAATTATGGAGAATATGTAAAAAAAAAAAATCATCTCCAACATTCCTGGTAGCTATAATTTAAGATAACGCCAACATATTGGCTATATTTTATCAGGCCCGTCTTGAACTTTCGTGGGGCCCTGTGTTAAGTATAAAATGTGGCCTCAATGTCCGTAAAGAACATTACTATAATATAGATAATATTGTAAATTTCCGAGCAATTGTGAAAGAAACATAGGTTTTAGGCCTAATTTATTGTTCAAAAGATAAACATATACCTATTTTTTAAAATTTGGGGGCCCTTCAAATATTGAGGCCTTGTGCTATAGGGCTTCTTGCACACCCTCATAGACAGCTCTGATATTTATCTATATTTGTCGAACCTATAGAGACTTGTGATAAAACTCTACAAGCTATATTTGTCGAACCTATAGTGACCTGTAATAAAGCTCTACATCATCTATTACCATATTAAAATAAAATATTCTATTTTTAACAACTTAAAATAATAATAACATACTATTTTTAAAATATAAACAATTATTATAATCAAATCCATTGGAGTACAATACTTTATTTATTCAACAAATTTTACATAATTACTCCCTTTATTGGGATGGAGGGAGTAATATTTTATATTATCATTTTAACCGGATATTTTGAACAACGTCATTGGAGATGCTCTAATAAATTCAATGAAATCCCAATAAGCCAAATTATAAAACAGGTATTAAATTATAACGGGCCGATTAGAATTGGGCAATTATTTGCATTGTCTCAGATGGTGGAATCGTAACTAATTTTATAAAGACCGTATGAAGTCCAACAAGGATACCAATGAGGCAACGAGGATTAAATAAAAAGTTGGGCTTTTTCTCGTTAATTATATTATTCTTTAAAAAAATGTTTTGCATTCAAGAAATTTTTGGTAATAATAAAGCATAATTCAACCACGAAAAGCAAAGTACTTGTTTAGATAGTGTTTGGGATTGTTGTTCCGGAAAGGTACATCAGTTTTTAGTACAAAAGCAAGTAAAATAGCGTTTGGTAAAATATAACAGCTACTTTTGGGGAAAGTGCTTTTTATATAAAAGCTGCTTATTTTAGAAGCAGGTGTGAGATGCTTTTCTAAAAAGCTGTTGGTAAAAATAAGCGGAATTATTAATTCAGATTAATAATAATTACTTAACCACTAAGTTTTATCCTCTCTCTGAAATGAGGAAAGAATCAAACTCAATCAATTAATAACAGAAAATATCTCCAAACGATATTCTTCAAATCAGGAAGATATCACAACGATAAGATTAAATCAGATAAAATCAATTATTACCCACATTAACGTAACTTATCCCTTAAGTCTCTCGGGATAAGCCCAATTAATTCACAGAACTGCGTGGGGCTTGATCCTATATAAACATAGGTACGCAGGCATCTTGGTACGATATGGAATCCGATACACGAGACAAATCGAGACACCTGCCAAGTCCAGCCCCCTCTTTTTTCATAAACCCTAATCCCCTAAAACAGTCACATAAATATACAAATCGCTCTATTATTCCAGCAAACCTCTGATTTCGTGTTGTTACGAAATTCCTCCAACAACATTTGGCGCTAGAAGGAGGGCAATTAATTATTTGTGGAGGACAAATAATTTTCAAACAGAAATTCATATGGGTTTTGGGTTTTAATTACAAACAAGAAGAGGCGGCTGTTATTTTCGAGAGGAAAATGATGAATGAGGACCACGTGCGGACAAAAAACAAAGGCAGTAGATACAAACATGGCGGGATTGGTGGATAAAAATTTGGAAAAAATGAATTGGCAAAGTAAGATAAAAAAACAACCAAGGCAGCAGCAGCGAAAAAGAAAAATTACAAACGATGTAAGACAGCAGATGCAGGACAGCAGGAGGTTACGTGGATGAAAAAAAAAAAAAAAGTACCAACGGAAGGAAGCACGGCAGCGTTAGCACAACAGCAAGTGGAGCCCGCATGATAAAAAAATAGAATGAACCAAGTGAGGCAAAGACAATCAACTAGAGCACATGAGACAACACGCACACAAAATAGGCAACTGCTCTATAAAAAATAAAGCTAAGTTTTTATTAACTTTTAATTTTCTGCAAATTAATTATTATGCCATGCATGCATAATTATCATGTTTTTAAATATTTTTTTTTAAAAAATATTTATTATTTAAAAAATTCGTGCGAGTAATAGATATTTTTATGCTTGTAAAATTATTGCAATTTAGAAAATATCGTACGTGATATTTATGCTGATGACTTGCCGATTTTATTCTGATTGATTTTGGATATTTATGCTGATTGATTGCGGATTTATTTTACAATCCCGTACGAGTTGCATTATTCTCAAGAAAAGAAAAAATACATATACGAGATGTATAATTTTGTAAAAGATTTTCTACAAAGAAAAGGAGCATTATTTTCGAAGAAAATAAATATCACGACACTCTTAAAAGAGCATATTTATTATTGCGTTTGGATTTGTAAAAGATTTTTTATATATCGTTGCGATAGTACATATATGTCAAAAATATTTTCAAACTTGCGAACTAAGTTGCCAAGTAGGGTAGCCTGGACAAGCTATAAATCTCGCAATGCAACATGCTTAGTAAAGTGCAGCACCCTCTGGATTATTGAAGGCCCATGAGATATCGCTATATCGAATGGGTGGAGGCATCCCTATGCAAACTATCTTTATTGAAGGCCCATGACCAGATCTTGACCTCAAGGTCGCATGGGTGGGAAGGCATCCCTATGCAAAATATCTTACAGACATGCACAGCCAGCGCGCGTGCAAAGTTCACCAGAACTACATCTACATCTCTTATCAACAGTCTCTCGTCACAAACGAACACACAACATCCTCATGTGATTGCATCAGACACTTGAAAAGCGTGTATGCCAGTTCGGGATATATACAAGCGCCAAGGTCCTAACTAGACAACAAGGATCGCAAAGGATTTAAAAAATAAATACTATTTATGCTCGCACATTTGAAAACCTTGGCAAAAAATATATCTTATACTGGTCATCGCATGCTATCATTCTTGCATCCGCATACGCCTAATGAGCACAGTGGTGCTCTAAATGTTTTTCTAATCATCTATTTTAAGGTTTTTCAGCGACTCAAGAAATTTGGAAGCTTGAAGAATGTTTAGTTCTCCACTGCAGCGAGCTACACTGAAGAACTGGGGGCTAGTTGTTATGCCATAAATTTGGCATGTCTAATAATCTCCCAAATTTTTAATATTCATTAATTATTAATTCAGATTAATAATAATTGCTTAACCACTAAGTTTTATCCTCTCTCTGAAATGAGGAAAGAATCAAACTCAATCAATTAATAACAGAAAATATCTCCAAACGATATTCTTCAAATCAGGAAGATATCACAACGATAAGATTAAATCAGATAAAATCAATTATTACCCACATTAACGTAACTTATCCCTTAAGTCTCTCGGGATAAGCCCAATTAATTCACAGAACTGTGTGGGGCTTGATCCTATATAAACATAGGTACGCAGGTGTTGTGAGGGAAAATTGGTACAACACTTCAATAAGGTAATTACAAGAATAAGATCAATAAAATCCAGTAATAATGATTGAACCAACCGGGTTTATAAACCAAAACCCTAGTTTTATGAACCCTAATCCGTGAGGGAGAAGAGTAAATATTTGGACTGAGTTTGCAAGTTCTCCAGGCTTTTAATGACCGAATATGACCTATTCAATCACTTACCAACAACCAGGAGCCAATGTTAGAGGTGTGAATTTGTGTCTAACCTTGCAAAGTGCCTACATACTTCTATATTTATAGAAGATCAAGTCCCATGTAGTTCTTGATAACCCTCCATGATTTGATAAGCCTGATCCTCCATAACAGACCTCATGTGATTGTTTATCCATCCTCTCACGATTATCCAACCGTTACTCCATGATTAATCCATGTATTTTCATGATTTATCCTCCCGTATATACGTGTGTATATATATATCCTATATATACGATGCTAATCCACGATATACACTGCTGTTAGACCGTTCCTATTGTTCAGGAGTTATCTACTGGGTCGTTTTGACGTGTCTTATCTGATTGTCCGCGTTTTAAGGAGCCCCGCAATTGCTGGTGCAATTTCTGGGAACTATCAGGGTTCGCGTGGTTGAACCCCTACTAGTTCACCTGCCACCGGGTTGAACCCCTATCCAGCTTCAACACAGCACTTCCCCTATCCAGGGTTCACACACTTACACCCCTACATGAACATATCCCCAAGCCAACTATCAGAATCCTTAGCTTTAATCTATTCCTAAGGCATAATGGACCAATACATCTGCTCGTAGCCCAACTTAATCCTTTCATATCCCGATTATTCGAACCCGTAACCTTAATGGGCCTTAAACCAAGCCCAAGGCGAATTTTAGGCACAACAACTAACTACCCCCCGGTTCCTTGTAGTCATTTAAATGCAAAAGGAACCTTACGTTATTCACACCCTAGCCACACTTTCATTCCACATGAACCCCTAAGCCTACGTGAGCGTACTCCTTGTAGGAAACAAGGGATTCAACCATGGAACTTTTGCGGTGACAATCATTCTCCCAAAAATTCAC
The DNA here is from genome assembly GCA_037693485.1 of Kitagawia praeruptora. Classification (NCBI taxonomy): domain Eukaryota; kingdom Viridiplantae; phylum Streptophyta; class Magnoliopsida; order Apiales; family Apiaceae; genus Kitagawia; species Kitagawia praeruptora. The sequence goes on along the minus strand of CM075344.1, from coordinate 159,138,005 downwards.
ATTCTGGGGTCCATATGTCTCTCCTCTGGGTTACCTCCATCGAACCCCCTTAGACCACAAACTCTCGTATATATTCTCATTTTTCTCTAAATATCACATTCAAACATTCTTCTTAAACGATAAACCTGAAAACAACATAAGTCCCACTTGAACTCTAGTTAATCAGACTTCAAATCCCATAAAAACTCAAATATCCTAAAATTTGATTTTCATATAATCACTCCGTTTTTCCATAAAATTTAATGCATTAAGCCTTTTACCCGTCCAGATTCAAAACCCTCATACTTCTCAAAAACCGTGTTTATAATTATCCTCAACCTTCAATCAAACACGTGTAACAACGGTTCATATCCCCAGGCTATTATATATACTCTTCCCACTATACCTTCGCCCCTTTCATCTCTTTCTCAAAGAAATAAAACCCTTCTTTTTATCTACTCCTAAGCGATTCACCTTCCAGACCCAATCCCGGCGAGAACTCCAGTTTTCCGGTTGCTCTCTCCAATTCGAAGGTACTTTTCTATTCTTATTCTTCCATTATTTCTCGTATTACTTGGTGTCTACTGATTTTTATGCACACTGATGCACACGTATGTTCACCCCACCTTTGTATTTGCATCTGTCAATGTTTGATAATCCATCCCAACTATTTCCTTGCCATTTCCTTGTGTTGAACATCGTTCTTTAGATGATGTTCTGTATGATTGGTGTATGCATGCCGTGTTTGTTTTCCTAATTGAGTAGATCTGTTTACTTCCGATAATAAGATTCCATCTGCCTGTTCATATTTCCATATACACATGCTTGTTTTTACACATCTGTCCTCCAATTGTGCATTTTACTCATATTCGTTAAGTGATGTTTCGCTCATGTTCTTGTGATGTCAATGAATTTCTTTTCGCGTTTCCCCTACTCCAACCTCTTTGTTCGTAGGTTATAATTCGCTGAACTCAGCCCTGGATTTATTGGTTTAGGGGTCCTACACTCGTAACCCCTTTTTGCTTGGTCCTGGGATGCATATACACAAACCCTGTTTGAAGTAATGTCCCACCTATCCTTTATAAAAACTCTTCGCATGAAACCCTTGGATGAATTTGAACACCTTCAACCCATTCCCTTCATTGAAACCTAAAGGACAGAAGAGTGAACATGATTGAATTGGGGGGTTCGTATCCCTGAACCCCTTTGATCAATACACCTCCACCATTCTTTTCCTGACGTGAAAATTGCCCCCTTTAAGACTTGAGCTATGGGACTTGGAACTCACTCTGTTTTTTTTTGTGCAGATGTCGAGCCAATCCATGTCTGACGGATCAAAAAATTCTGTCACCAGGAAGGTTCCTCAAATGGCAGCAGCCTCTGATACTGACTCATTCTCCTCTCCCAGTCCCCTATCCAGGCTTCCCCCTACGGTTGCTACCGTAAGTGGCCGTACCCGCTCCAAAGTCAAAATCCTTGACCCCACCACTGCTCAAATCTCAGTTAAAACCTTTCCTTTTGACTCTTCACCGTTTACTCCTACCCCTGTTAGTTCTGATTCTCCGGAATCTGAGGAGGAAATTCATTCACTGGGACATTTATCCCCAACAGCCGTACCCTTCAATGACCAGTCGGAAAATAGTGAAAACCAGGATGAAGCCACCTCTGTCAAAGTCTTGAATGCTACCACCCCCCAGCTTTCTTGTGCAAACACTCGAACCTCTATGACCTCTCAAAAACTAGGGAACCTCCTCGAAGCCTGTAATCCCGGGTGTTCACTTGTCGTACCCCAGCCTGAAGAGAGGTGTCATGACTTTTCTAACTTTGAGCCTGACCAGGCGATTCCATGTGCTGTCTTCTCTGCTCAGTTCTTTAGGTTGGGGTTATCATTACCCCTCCATCCTTTCATTGTGGACATCCTAAACACTTATAAACTTGCTCCTTTACAATTGACCCCGAACTCCTACCGAATGGCAATTTGCATGTACATCTTGTACGACTCCTTGTTTCAAGTTAAGCTAACCGCTCGTGAGTTGGGTTTCTTTTATCAACTTAAAGAGACTGGGAAAACCTCTGGCTTTTACTACCTTACCACCTGGAACATCCACCAAGGTAAATGCATAAAGGGCAACAAACAAGGGATGTCAGGTTGGCACAAGCAATTTCTCTATTGCTATGATTGTCCGAGTTACAGAACAGACTTTAACCATGACCCACCCATGCCCCTCCAGACTGATTTGGAGGGTGAAGAGCTGAAGAGGGCTTGTAAAGCCTTAAAGAAGAGTGCAGGGCTAGGTGATGGTGCTAGACTGCTAACTAAGAGAAAATTAATCCGCTTAGGCTTTAGTAAGAAAATCAGCACCAAATCTTTAGAGGTTACAGGTACCCTTGTTGAGACAAACCTTGCTGACAAAACTCCTAATGAAACAGGTTTTCCATGCACCCCCGCTTTGCAATCAAATCTCCCGTTTACTGCTTTCCTTTTATTATAAATGCTCCACACCTTTATCTGCCCATAACATGCTTGACTTGTGTATTGTAAATATCCTTTTAATCATAATTATTTTAATCATAATTCTGTTTATCTGTGCAGATATGTCTTTCTCTGTGCCATCGTTCATCAAGCGTTCTGGATACAAGGGTACCTCCAAGTCATCAGTCATACCCCATGCTTCATCTAACAGAACCCCTGTCCCAGCTGCCAAATCTAGTCCGGCTCAAGCCGAAAAAATGGTTTCCTCCAAGAAAAGGTCTTCTCAACGTACCCCTGAGCCATCAGGGGCCTCTGGTTCTCATGGGAGCAAACGTCCTAAAACTGAGGCAAAGCGAAGTCCTCCAAAAATCGTTCCTCCGGCTCCTCTAACGGCCTTCATTGAGTCCATAAAAGAGAGGATTCCTATACAATCCATCCTGGAATGGGATAGTTTGAGCTTTGAAGAAGCTGCAAGTAGGGTCCCTTTGATGAATGCAGAAAGCTTGTTCTTGTATCTGAAGCACAGTGATCAAATTGCAGAAGCTGCGAAGGGGAACTCCAGGGTCCATACAGAGTTGTTCAGGGTGCAGTCAGAATTGAAAGCTTTCCAGGACGATAGGAAGAAGCTCTTGGATTCTAACAAGAAATTGTACGAGAGTGAAGGCAAACTGATCCAAGAGAAAGATAGGTTACTGAAGGACAGGGAGACCCTTGATACCGTTATTCTGAAGATGGACAAAGAGAAAGAGGAGGCAGCTGCAGCTCACCAGAAGGAGAAGGAGAAACTCGACCTCAAAATCAAATCTCTTCAAGGCTCAATTGCTAAGCATAAAGTTTCTCTTTCCAAGCGAGAGGATCAGCGATATGACTCGGGTTATAAAGCTGGTGTGAAGGATTACATGTCATCTATGTACGAAGCCTTTCCTAACTTGGAGTGGGGTCTTCTTGGCCAAGATGCAGTGGATGCCATCGAGTTGATCAAGGAAGAGCAGGCCGTTGCTGCTATGCAGGTGAATCCCAACCCTGTGGGTGTTGAAGCTGTGCAAACTCCTGGTGATGCCATCATGCAAGATGTTTCTGTAATGGAACAAACTGTGGTTCCAACTGCTGAAGCCCCGGAAGGTGAGGTGCAGACAGCTGAAGTCCCGGAAGGAGACCCTGCAATTGAATCTCAGATGAACACCTCTCCTGCAGAACGTGAGAAAGAAGCTTTAACTCCTCCGGCCGAAACCCAGGTAGTCAGCCCTGCCAAGTTATCCCAGTAACTTGCTCGTACCTCCCAGAATTTCCTTTATTAAATCAGCTTTGTGAACTTTTCTTTTGCTGGCATGTATTGCCATGAACTAATTAGTTTGAGGGTGCGGGCTCCTCTGAAGGCCTCGCGTGATGTAATCTTTGAACTATTTCCCTGAAGCTTTGCTATGGTTTATGCATGTCATTTGCTTGATAAATGCCCAAAGTGTAGCTAAATTGCATGCTCACCCGTGCACACACCTCCTTCAAATTCAGCACCTAGTACTCCTTACTTCGCAGGCCACGCTTAGGGGTACCATCCACCTTATATTTAGTTTCATTTAGTATCAATGCCAGAATCCACCTTACAGTAATTAAGCCTTTGCCAATCTTGGGGTTCCAACGACTATACCCCTGTTTATTAATGGGATAACGTGTATCCTTTTCTGAAGAACAGTAGATGTTCCATCTATCATGCTCCTAATATGGGTTGACAAATCATGTTTATCCTTATAAGTTTTTAAATCCGTGCACCAAGTGAATTTTCCATTAGGTCTGCCATTTCCATCCTGAATCTTTATTTTGTAGCTAGCCCTTATTAGCCATAAGATCTTAACTGAAGGTTAATTGGTAATCCACCAATCGTACCATCGGATATGACCTATGTTGAAACATGTTGGGTTCCCACCATCCCTAACTTCCATACACCTTCTTTATAAGACCAATTTTCTCAGTCATTCCTATTGCTCAAAGACCAGGCCTTACTCGCCCAAATTCCTTGGGGTTGTGGTGAGGCTATCTTGATATCAGTCACCCGCCATACTAACTATACGGCAGTTCGAGGTTCGAGCGGTTGAACCCCCCTTCGTGATCCTAGTTACCCTAGAATCTTCCTACCACGGGGTTCATCCCTTGTTATGCATGAACCATGCATATTCCAACCCCTTTGTACGTAATCCCTGTGCATTTCTGTCCATGTATTCGTATAATTCATATTTATATAACCCGTGTGATCCATTAACATACATTCCATATGTTTTCCATCCATTAACATATAATCCATATGCTTCCATCCATTGACATATAATCCATATGCTTCCATCCCTTAACATATAATCCATATGCCTCCATCCATTAACATATAATCTATATGCTTCCATCCATTAACATATAATCTATATGCTTAAAAATTTTTATCCATTTTTTAAGTTAAACTATCCTTCCGTTAAGCGATGTATATCCACTACCCCCCGAGTTCTTTAATATAGTTAGACTTATAATGAAGAACTAGGTTCAACAGTCGTACCCCTGATATTTTTTTATTTAAAGGCACAAATAAAACAGGTTACACATAGCATGCATTCATCCATATAAGTCCATACATTTTATGCATAAAACGGAAATGGGAAAAGGAGAAATAAAAAAGAAGTCGATTTCAATTCCATTAAATCACATCATTGTACGGTGTTCAACAGGTAGGCGTACATTCACAACCCCCCAAGCACTTTATTAACATAAAAGAAAAATTTCTGACCGACTGATCCTAATATGATGGTAGCTACAACTAATAAGCCACTTTTATTTTCCTACACCTGAAAGAGGTCTACAAGAAACGTTACCTGGGTTCAACTACTGGTAATACTTCTTAAGATGTTCGGCGTTCCATGCCCTCGGGATTAGTTTCCCGTCCAAATCTTCCAAATGATAAGTTCCTTCCCATAAGACTGATTTAATCACATATGGGCCTTCCCAATTTGCCTCAAAGGCTCCATATCCTGGAGTCCTCATGTTAGGCATCATCTTCCTTAAAACCAGATCACCAACCTTTAAGGGTCGTGCTCGAACCCTGCCATCAAAGTACTTGCGAGTTCTTTGTTGATAGGCTGCAAGCTTCAACTGAGAAGTTGCACGAACTTCTTCCACCAAATCTAAGTACAAGCGATGATTAACCTCATTTTCCATGGGATCAAAGTTATCTCTCCTAAATGAACCTGCACCAATCTCCACGGGTATCATTGCCTCGCACCCATAAGTTAATGTGAATGGGGATTCGCCAGTTGTAGTCCTAGGTGTTGTGTTGTAAGACCATAACACCATAGGAAGTTCCTCTGGCCAGCAACCTTTTTTATCTTCCAACTTTGCCTTCAAAGTGTGTTTAATGATTTTATTGATGGCTTCAGTCTGACCATTGCTTTGGGGGTGGCAGACTGCAGAGAAGCCCTTAATGATTCCGAGATCTTCACATAAACCCCTCATCTCCTTGCTGTCAAATTGCTTGCCATTGTCGGATATCAACTTATAGGGGACCCCATATCGGCATATAATTGCTCGAAACACAAACTCCTTCAATTTGGCTGCAGTGATCGTTGCCAGGGGTTCAGCCTCTGCCCACTTTGTAAAATAATCCACGGCTACAACAGCGTACTTCACCCCTCCCTTTCCCTTAGGGAGTTCTCCAATCAGGTCGATGCCCCAAACAGCAAAAGGCCATGGGCTAGAGAGCGGCTTTAGGGGTACGGCAGGATTCTTATTTGAGTTGGCGTACCTCTGGCATCGATCACATGCCTTTGAGAATTTGTGCGCATCCTGCTGCAGGGTTGGCCAGTAATACCCCTGACGAAGTATCTTGTGGGCCAATGAGGTTCCTCCAGAATGGTTTCCACATATGCCTTCATGCACCTCCCTCATAATATATTCACATTCACTGCCTGCTATACACCGTAGAAGAGGTTTGTTGAAGCCTCTCTTGTACAGCTTTCCATCATATAAGGCGTAACGCGTAGCCTTATATTTCATTCTCCGGGCTTCATCCTTTTCAGCTGGCAGAACCCCTTTTGTTATGTACTTCAAGATGGGAGTGATCCATGTGTCCTCTACTTGGGCCTCGACATCCATACAATCCATCCTTGGAATGCTAGGTTGTTGTTGTATTTCCAATGGTATCACCCCTAGCATAGTCGCTTCCCTATTAGAACCCATTTTTGCTAAGGCATCTGCACTTGAGTTTTCCGTCCTTGGAATTTGCACCAGATTGATTTCTTCAAACTTGCTCATCAGCTCTTGAGCGTACCTCATGTATAGATCAGTGCGTGGACCCCTGGCTTGAAAGTTGCTTTTGATATGTCCTACTACCAACATGGAGTCACTATACACAGTCATATTTATCACCTTCATTTCAAGTGCCAGTTTCAGCCCCGCAATCAGGGCTTCATATTCAGCATCGTTGTTTGTAGCCTTGAATGTGAAATGAATTGAGCTCTGCAGCTTGTGACCTTCGGGGCTTATCAGGACTATACCAGCACCTGCCCCATTTCCATTCACGGCTCCATCCACATAAAGGGTCCACCATGGTGCGCAATTTTCTGTCGGGGCTTCCTTCTCCAGAGGTTCCCTCACGGTTTTCTTGGTTTCCACCTCAAAGGACGGTGGGAATTCCAATAAGAAATCGGCGAGTGCCTGTCCCTTGATAGCTGTTCTTGGCTTGAATTCAACATCAAATTGGCCTAACTCTACAGCCCATTTCATCAACCTTCCTGAGGCTTCAGGTCTGTGCAGGACCTGCCTCAGTGGGAATGAGGTTCGTACCTCTATCGTGTGCGCCTGAAAGTATGGCCTTAACTTTCTTGATGCCAAAATCAATGCGTAGGCTAGCTTCTCCATGTTTGTATATCTGGTTTCAGCATCCAGAAGCCTCTTGCTCACATAATACACGGGGTATTGGATTTGATCTTCCTCACGAACCAAAACAGAACTAATAGAGTGTTCAGAAACTGCCAAATACAAAATCAGGGTTTCGCCCTCTATTGGCTTTGCCAGCAATGGGGGGCTTCCTAATTGTTCCTTCAATTTGGTGAAGGCAGCTTCACATTCAGGCGTCCACTCAAAGCCTTTTCTCTTCTTGATAGCTGCAAAGAATTCTCGACATCTGTCCGAGGATTTGGAGATAAACCTGTTCAAGGCTGCCACCCGTCCGGTGAGGCTTTGAACTTCCTTCACACTTCGAGGGGATCTCATTTCGACTAGTGCTTTTATTTTGGCCGGATTGGCTTCGATTCCTCGATGGTTGACAATGAAACCCAAGAATTTTCCAGATTCTACCCCAAACACACACTTTTGGGGGTTCAACTTCATCCTATATTTCCTCAGGATGCCAAACATTTCAGTGAGGTGGGCAACATGGTCGCCTGCTACCTTGGATTTTACCAGCATATCGTCCACGTATACTTCCATAGTTTTTCCAATCTGGTCTTTAAACATCTTGTTGACCAGCCTTTGGTAGGTTGCTCCAGCGTTCAGCAGTCCGAAAGGCATTCCGATATAACAGTAGAGCCCTCTGTCTGTGATAAAAGAAGTGTGCTCCTGATCGTGTTCATACATCGGGATTTGATTGTAACCTGAATACGCATCCATGAAACTCAGCAGGGCATGACCAGCCGTAGCATCGACTAGTTGATCAATACGCGGGAGCGGGAAGCTATCCTTGGGACAGGCTTTATTCAAGTCAGTGAAATCAACGCACGTACGCCATTTGCCATTGGGCTTCTTTACCAAGACCGGGTTTGCCAACCACATGGGGTAGAATGATTCCTTTACTAGCTTGGCCTTCAACAGTCTGTCTACCTCTTCTTTCAGGGCGACAGCCCTTTCCCCACTTATTGCTCTCCTTTTCTGCCTTACAGCCTTCATGTCTGGATCAATGTTCAAATGGTCACACATCACCCTCGAATCTATTCCCACCATGTCCTCATGGCTCCATGCAAATACGTCTAAGTTGTTTCTTAGAAATACCACCAGTGCTTCCTGGACTTCAGCTTTCAACTGTTTGCCAATCTTCAACTCCTTAGTAGGATCAGCTGCATCCACCAAGATAGATAAAGTGTCTTCAGCTGCCCCAGTCTTTTCCTTGGCTTCGGGCATTCGGGGGTCAAGGTCAATTTCCACTGGGTTCACCTGTTCTGCACCCTGGTGGGGTTCCACCACCTGACCATCGGCCTCTCTTGATTCCTTCAGATCGTCTCCATTATCCACACTTTCAAAATCACTGTCATGCACTTCTTCCACTATACCCTCAATCAGTGGCTCTTCAGCTTTGGAATTTTGAAATTTCGGGGCTTCCAGCATTAGTATCCCTTTAGGGGTACCTACCCCCTGAAAAGGTGCAACATCCGTATAGGGCTCCTCGCCTGGATGTTGTACAATCATAATAACATTACACATGTCTCTTTCTTGTCTTGCTTCCTTTCGACGCAAAGATTCATCTCCCCTCCCTGTGCCGGGGTCCAAGTAACGATAGCATTGTTCCGAGGTACCCCCATCCACCAACAATAGATGTTTGCAAGCTTGTTCAGCTGTATGCAGGGCTTTACTATAGCACTCCCTTGAATCTTATTGACATCCCTGAACACACCCAATTCCTCCGGGAGTTGGGAATTTCATTGACAGATGATAAATGGATGTCACTACCCGCATTTCCTTTAACATCGGCCTTCCGAGTATCCCATTATAGGAGATGTCTTCATTTACCACCATGAATTCTACCACTTGTGTAGCTGACCGGGGTTCCTCCCCCAAAGTGAGAGGGAGTTTCACTCGCCCCACAATTTGTACAGGGTTGCCGGTAAATCCGTACAATTCATTGTAAGAAGGAGCCATTTCTTTGTCAAGTAACCCCATTTTCTGGTAAGTGCTATATGCCAAAATGTTTACCGAGCTTCCGTTATCCACCAGCACTCGGTGTACGTTCAAGCCTCCGATCGCAGCTTTAATTACCAAAGCATCGTTATGGGGGTGGTGAACGTGCCTGGCATCCTCTTCGGTGAACGTTATGTCGACTGTCTCACCCTTAAAAAGCTTGGGTGGCCTTTCAGACAGGTTATACACATTCGTGAGGGGTACGCCCCTTGCTTCCCGGGCATAATTTTTCTGGGCATTCCTGCTAGTACCCCCGATATACGGTCCACCAATTATAGTGCGGATACTGTTGGTTCTTGTAAGGCGTTCAGGATTCACCTTTTCAGTTTCTTTGTGAATTCTGTCATTCTTGTCTCCTTTGGCTTCTGGAGCTACAAACTCGGTGAGATAACCCCTTCTTATAAGGTCTTCAATGTGGTCCTTCAAATGACGACATTCCGCCGTTTCATGTCCATTGGCATCGTGAAAAGCACAATACCGTCCTTCATTTTTATTCCCTGGAGGTCCATTTCTTACTGGCTTCCTAAACATTCCTGCCTTGTTCCCAACTTCATACACCTGTTCAATGGAAGCCGTGAGCGGGGTGTACTCGGTATACCTGCCCGAACCCTGAGAGTCCTTCCTAGTGGGATATTTGTAATTTACTGTCCTTCCTGTATTGGTTGCATTCACCATTATAGGAGCTGTCTTTTCATCACGATGGGTGTTTCTGGTAGAGGAGCTTCCACCATAGGAGGTTCGTTTGTGGTACCCCCTATCTTTTGGGCTATATGACCTACGCCTCTTGCTCCTGCTCCATTCCCTTGAACTTCGACTTTTCTCAAGTTTAGCCAGTGACTCTTCAACCACCTTGTGAGTTTCTGCTTTGGCGTAAAAGTCTGCCAAAGTTTTGGGCTCCGCCCCTTGTAGCTCCTTCCAGAAATCAGTACCTGGGCGTACGCCCGCAATCAAGAAATTCTTATAGGTTTCATCTGTGGTCTTCCTCACCTTAGGAACCTCTGCATTAAACCGCTTGAAATATTCAGTGAGGGTTTCATTCCTTTCCTGCTTGATGTTCGCCAGAGTGTTAGCTGGGGGTGCGAATGCAACCGAAGCCCGAAATTGGGTCACGAACATTTCACTCATTTGCCTCCAAGATTGGATAGAATTTGGACGTAGCCTCTTGAACCATTGATGAGCACTGTCTCTTAGCGTAGCAGCCAATAAGCGACACTTCGTTAGGTCTTTCACCTGATATACTTCCATTTCCGTATCAAATCGGCTGAGATATTCTACTGGATCAGTGGTTCCACTGAACTTTAGGTCTCCCACCCCCCTGTATTTTGGTGGGAGTGGCGAATCCCTCACTTTCTTAGTAAAGGGTGAAGCCACTGTTAAGCCTTCTAGCGACTATTTTTCCATCTTCAGCTTCTTTAGTGCCTCACGCAGATCCTTTACTTTGTAGTGCTCATTCTCCTCATCTGTGAACTGGTTGTCATCACTGCAAGAATCCTCAGCTAAACCCAGGTCGTCATCACTGTAATTGGGGTTATGTCGGGAACTGCAGGTTCGCTCATCATTACCCCCTTTAGATTGTCTACCAGACCTGGAAACGGATTTATCCCTTCTGTAGCTATGAGATCCTTGTGACTTCGCCTCTGGGGCTTTCCTATTCTGTCTTTCCTTCTTCCCATTAAGTTTGTGACGTAAATCTTTGACGTCCATCTTATTGCCCAATCTGTCGAAGACACTCAGGCTACGGGTGGGTGAACCCTGTGACTATCGTACCTCCTCTTCTCCTTCATTCCAGTCTGGGTCTGTTTGGTCCGTCTCCACATCAGAAAATCCTTTCTGTGAGGCCTCTTTTTCCGACCCCTCCTCATCACTGTCGAAATCTAACCGAACTGGCGTAACCACCTTTTTCTTTACCTTTCGATCCTTGGAACCCTGCTCTTGCTTCCATTTCTTCAGCTTTTCAGATTTCTTTCTTAAAGAAACAACCTTCTTCTCCATCTTCTTTAACTTTTCTCTAAGTTCCCTGTTCGTGACTTCACCATCATGTTCCCTGTCCTCATCACTTCGTCCAACCTCCGGTGTACGATCATCACCAGATTTTCGAGACATCTCTTCCCTCAAGAGATAAAACCAGCCCCTCCTTCTAGCGCCACAAATGTTGTGAGGGAAAATTGGTACAACACTTCAATAAGGTAATTACAAGAATAAGATCAATAAAATCCAGTAATAATGATTGAACCAACCGGGTTTATAAGCCAAAACCCTAGTTTTATGAACCCTAATCCGTGAGGGAGAAGAGTAAATATTTGGACTGAGTTTGCAAGTTCTCCAGGCTTTTAATGACCGAATATGACCTATTCAATCACTTACCAACAACCAGGAGCCAATGTTAGAGGTGTGAATTTGTGTCTAACCTTGCAAAGTGCCTACATACTTCTATATTTATAGAAGATCAAGTCCCATGTAGTTCTTGATAACCCTCCATGATTTGATAAGCCTGATCCTCCATAACAGACCTCATGTGATTGTTTATCCATCCTCTCACGATTATCCAACCGTTACTCCATGATTAATCCATGTATTTTCATGATTTATCCTCCCGTATATACGTGTGTATATATATATCCTATATATACGATGCTAATTGTTTGCACTAAATTCACGCAAGCGCACGTGGTCACAAGTAATATATAAGGTTAAGTCCAAATTCGTTCCCACAGGGATCAAGTTATGGTTCTATTCAGTAAATATGCCTATGCAACAATGTATGGTTATTATGCACTGCTAAGACAAATAACAAATATGGGTTTTAACTAAATTAACTAAGACACAAATTAACAAAACTAAGAATTAACTAACTAACAAGAATTAAAATCTAATTACTTCTGCAAGAAAAACCATGGAATCCTAACTTCATTAAATACTTCGCTTAGATCTGACGCCTTTAATCACTATATGCAATGGTTATGATATCTGATCGGATAACACGAAACAAGTATACGCTACTTCTCAGTATACGAATACCAAACTAAACATACATCCACAAAAGAGATAGAAGATGAATAGACACCAATTATGCTTAGACCCTATATGTCTATAGAATTTGAAAACATAACGGTTGAAGAACAAGTTATCCATAAAGATCACATAGGGCAGTATAAGTATTTTCATCTCACACCACAACCATATTGATAAACAATTATGAACCTATGCTAGCATGGCAAGTTCTAAATCTCAAGATCCACTTTCACTTCACAAGAGATTAACAAATTAGATGTTCATGACGCATCTATCAATTAAGCATAACCATACGAGGATATCAGATATACATCACACACAGATCTTTAAAGCAATCAAGATACTAAAGCTCCATAAATAAATCCGTTAGAATCCCATGACAACGATTAGTTCATAAAACCTCTCGTCATCATGGGATCTGATGAAACCATGATAAAAACAAAGTATGAAAATATACAAATAAATCTAAGTAATTGATATGTAATAGTTCTACTCCTAATGATGATGATAATCTAATGATCTTGATTATAAATTACAAGGGTTGGATGTGTTTAAATAGGCTCTAAAAGTCTTGCCCAGCAAGAAAATACCCAAAATAGAGTTAAAACAGAATTTCTGCAAAAGACGTTTCCTAAACTGATTCTGTTTTTAAGGAAAATTCGTGGCTGACTTTTCTTCTGTTTTCCAGAGCCGTTCCAGATGTAATTGGGCCTCTGGACCACCTTAGAATGATAGAAAATCTCGTTATCTTCGCGTGGACTGCTTACGGGCTGAAAACAGACTTATAGAACTCAAGATATGGCCCAAACAGTGAATCTCACGCGTGCAGCCCAATAAATCCGAATTTTAATAAATTAAATCTCCAAAAACGACAAAAACATCCACCATAATCAACATCCTTGTAAATCTGCACAACTAAACAAAACACATCAAAACTACAAGAAACTTGAGCCCAAGACAATCAATTTAAGCCGATTTAGAATGTTCCAAGTGGATATACATCCACTTATCACACCCCCAAACTTAAACCGATGCTTGTCCTCAAGCATTAACAATTACAACTAACTAACTAATACCACTTCCGTAGGTGATCACGGTTGCATTTGGCATATGCAACAAGCCCTTTAAACCCCTAGGCAGCCCTAGTGGACGAGTAAGGTCTCGTGAGGGCCTATAGCGAATGTACCCACAAAATCCATTTAACCTAATGCAATGCAATGCATGAATGCAACTACTATGAAAATGCAATTAATCTAATCTACCATACCTTCAAATCCTCTCATGCCATATCAACTTAAGAATCAAAGTAAATACACAATGTCTTGGTGTCGAAAATGCAAGTATTCACATAGTCTACTCAATGAACATGCATAAGTTCTCACAAGCCCATGTCAAGTGTAAGAATAAGTTAGTAAACATGCTAAGCCTACAAGAGTACATCTTTGAGACAAAACTCGGGATCTCATACGCAAAAACAAGCAAACACTCACAATCCACTCACAAAAGAATTTTCACTCAAGAACAAGGGTAAGTGTATCACTCAATTCCAACAAAATCATAAACACGCTTGACATTTGGTATCAATCTAACTCTTAACACAACATACATCAATGACGATAATCAAAAGGTCTTTATTCGGGTTGTAACGGGGCTAGGGACAAGGTATGTCAAATAAGCCAAAACAGGTGTAGTGTCAAAAGCTAGTAAGTACCATAATAAATCACACACAACACCCTATTTTCCCCCCACATAATTTTACTAAGACAAACACTCGACTAGTCGACTGAAATAGGATCACAACAAACACAAACATGCTCTCATAATATATATTTTTTTTTTCCTCTTTTTTTTTTTTTTTTTTTCTTTTTTTTTCGAGAGCTAAATAGAACACAAACAATAATATAAACAATAACAATGATCCCATAATTTTATTACATATGTCGACTATCAAGTACACAAACCCAATTTCAATATTTCCCCCAAAGTACGACCAACAATAAACCCCTCCTTGCACACCTTATTACTCCCTTAAGCACTCTACTAGCCTTTGACAATGTGGGTTCAAATTAATGTGAGGCCAATACAAGAAAAAGGTCTAGGCAAGTAATGTGGTATGTCACCGAAAAAATAGGATTAAGCTCAACGGGTTAACTAATTGATCATGTAAACATGGTGTGGTAATATGGGAAAATATGTGGTTAATCCTAAATGCCTTTATCATTTTAATCGTCAAATAATGTCATGCGCTTCAAGAAAGACCTCAAACAACTGCTAGCAATGCAAACAATCCGTGGACACTCAAGCAAACGAATAAATTGCAGATATTATGCAATAAGGCTCAAAATCTCACTTGGTGGAAAAACATACTCAATCCCAAGCAAAAATCTCTCTAACGCACCAACTTGTATTCAAAGCATGCAAACTAAATCATCTTGCACATATTCATGTCCTTCTAATCACTTACAACATTCAATAAGTCTACTAGCTTCAACTTACTAGTGTATGTGTGTGCACAAGAACAAAGCATATCACTTCTCAATCAAAAGCGTCAACAACACAAAATTCCTATCAAGCATGGGTGCAAATACAACTATTATGAACTCACATGATATACGAACATAAAAACAGAATGTCCTATATGAAACAAACGTAGTTAACACAAACATAAATGCATAATTTACTACTACTAATATGCAAACATGAAATCCTACATGAACAAATAATATAACAACAACTACTAATCCCTCAAACCACCCCCAAACTTAAAATATTCAATGTCCTCATTGAATGGAAGTAAATACAAGGGATAGTAGAAAACATACCTGAATATCGAAGCAGTCACCCTCCTCGGATGAATCTGGTGGAGGATATTGCGCACGAGCTCCATAGACTGGCCACCTTGCTTGAATACACGCGCGAGTTGCCCAGCGTGGGGGCAACCTGCCTCTATTCCAGACACTCAGGCGCAAGTTGCGCGTCTCCCAGCAAATTGCCTCCCTTCCAGTTGCGCAGGCGCAACTTGCGCAAC
Organism: Kitagawia praeruptora; assembly: GCA_037693485.1. NCBI lineage: Eukaryota > Viridiplantae > Streptophyta > Magnoliopsida > Apiales > Apiaceae > Kitagawia > Kitagawia praeruptora. The sequence continues at coordinate 159,122,589 of CM075344.1, read as the reverse complement.
AGGGGCGCAAATTGCCCTGTAACGCAGGTTGCTCCTGCGTGACACCCAAAAAATTCGATTTTTTCATTTTTTTTTTTTTTTTTTTTTGTTTTTTTTTTTTTTTTTCACACAACACTCAAATTTTTTTTTTTTTTTTTTTTACACTAATGCATGGGTTGCCTCCCACGAAGCGCTTCTTTAACGTCAATAGCTTGACGTTACTTCCAAGCCTCCATTAAGGATGATAATAGTTCGCCTGGTCCTCTCTTCGCAATACTTCATCATCATCTCGGCGGCACACTTTTTGCTCCTTTTCCTTTCTTGGCCTATTCGGGTAACAACCATGTCCTCTTCCCATGCCTTCATCTGTTGACCCAAAATCTGACAATTTGTAGAACAACACACCTTCGCGGGCTTTGCTTGAATATAATGGAGGAGGGTAAATGTAAATTGCTGAAGCCTTTGGTTCCTCAACGAGAACTTCCTCCATTGGCTCTAATGCGCTACCTCCATCTTTAAATTCTGAGACAAGTAGAAGACCTGCATCTTTCTCATGATCATCAACCTCTTGGTTCGCACATACCAATTCTTGAAATTTCTGTAGCCCAACAGTGTCTTCTAGGTTCGCACAAAACAATTCTTGAAATTTGCGTAGCTCATCAGTGTCTGTCTCAAATAGTGCCCTTTCCAAATCATCCACCTCACTAGCTTGATCAAATTCCTCACATGGCTTATGAACACTCTCCTCCTCTTGGAATTTGTCTTCTTCAATTAAGCATGCAGTACCTTGCTCCAAGTCATCGGTATTTTCTGGAATTGCTTCTGGTATGAATTGTTGATTCTCTTGTTCCAAGACTCTCAAAACTTGAGCAGCTAATGTCCCCATAGATTTGATAAGCTTCTCATTATTCTCTGCAAGCATCCTAATCTCCTTCAAATCATCATCTGACTGAAAAGTAGGAGTAGGTTGCTGATGTTGAAACTCTTCACTACCAAAGTCATATGACATATCTGGAACATCTTGCTGGTACTGTTGAGGATAGTATTGAAAATATGGTTGTTCCTCATAACTGACATATGGATCAACTCCTTCGTAGTAACAATATTGCGATGGATCATGAACGCCCAAATACTGCTCACATTGCTGAGGCTGTTGAATACCACCTTGGTTGCTCCAGCACTGATACGTCTCATGTGCGCCCGCACATAGCTCGCAAACACTAGCCACCTGCTGAACTCCATAGTAAGATAGAAAATCCATCTTCAACGTCAATGCTCTCTGACAAGTACCTGAAACACCAACTAACTACAAGAATAGATGAGAAAAAGAAATCTGAGTCAGTGAACTCTAACGACCACTATTGACAAGCACATAAACCAAAAATAAAACACCAATGATCCCCGGCAGCGGCGCCAAAAACTTGTTTGCACTAAATTCACGCAAGCGCACGTGGTCACAAGTAATATATAAGGTTAAGTCCAAATTCGTTCCCACAGGGATCAAGTTATGGTTCTATTCAGTAAATATGCCTATGCAACAATGTATGGTTATTATGCACTGCTAAGACAAATAACAAATATGGGTTTTAACTAAATTAACTAAGACACAAATTAACAAAACTAAGAATTAACTAACTAACAAGAATTAAAATCTAATTACTTCTGCAAGAAAAACCATGGAATCCTAACTTCATTAAATACTTCGCTTAGATCTGACGCCTTTAATCACTATATGCAATGGTTATGATATCTGATCGGATAACACGAAACAAGTATACGCTACTTCTCAGTATACGAATACCAAACTAAACATACATCCACAAAAGAGATAGAAGATGAATAGACACCAATTATGCTTAGACCCTATATGTCTATAGAATTTGAAAACATAACGGTTGAAGAACAAGTTATCCATAAAGATCACATAGGGCAGTATAAGTATTTTCATCTCACACCACAACCATATTGATAAACAATTATGAACCTATGCTAGCATGGCAAGTTCTAAATCTCAAGATCCACTTTCACTTCACAAGAGATTAACAAATTAGATGTTCATGACGCATCTATCAATTAAGCATAACCATACGAGGATATCAGATATACATCACACACAGATCTTTAAAGCAATCAAGATACTAAAGCTCCATAAATAAATCCGTTAGAATCCCATGACAACGATTAGTTCATAAAACCTCTCGTCATCATGGGATCTGATGAAACCATGATAAAAACAAAGTATGAAAATATGCAAATAAATCTAAGTAATTGATATGTAATAGTTCTACTCCTAATGATGATGATAATCTAATGATCTTGATTATAAATTACAAGGGTTGGATGTGTTTAAATAGGCTCTAAAAGTCTTGCCCAGCAAGAAAATACCCAAAATAGAGTTAAAACAGAATTTCTGCAAAAGACGTTTCCTAAACTGATTCTGTTTTTAAGGAAAATTCGTGGCTGACTTTTCTTCTGTTTTCCAGAGCCGTTCCAGATGTAATTGGGCCTCTGGACCACCTTAGAATGATAGAAAATCTCGTTATCTTCGCGTGGACTGCTTACGGGCTGAAAACAGACTTATAGAACTCAAGATATGGCCCAAACAGTGAATCTCACGCGTGCAGCCCAATAAATCCGAATTTTAATAAATTAAATCTCCAAAAACGACAAAAACATCCACCATAATCAACATCCTTGTAAATCTGCACAACTAAACAAAACACATCAAAACTACAAGAAACTTGAGCCCAAGACAATCAATTTAAGCCGATTTAGAATGTTCCAAGTGGATATACATCCACTTATCACTAATCCACGATATACACTGCTGTTAGACCGTTCCTATTGTTCAGGAGTTATCTACTGGGTCGTTTTGACGTGTCTTATCTGATTGTCCGCGTTTTAAGGAGCCCCGCAATTGCTGGTGCAATTTCTGGGAACTATCAGGGTTCGCGTGGTTGAACCCCTACTAGTTCACCTTCCACCGGGTTGAACCCCTATCCAGCTTCAACACAGCACTTCCCCTATCCAGGGTTCACACACTTACACCCCTACATGAACATATCCCCAAGCCAACTATCAGAATCCTTATCTTTAATCTATTCCTAAGGCATAATGGACCAATACATATGCTCGTAGCCCAACTTAATCCTTTCATATCCCGATTATTCGAACCCGTAACCTTAATGGGCCTTAAACCAAGCCCAAGGCGAATTTTAGGCACAACAGCAGGCATCTTGGTACGATATGGAATCCGATACACGAGACAAATCGAGACACCTGCCAAGTCCAGCCCCCTCTTTTTTCATAAACCCTAATCCCCTAAAACAGTCACATAAATATACAAATCGCTCTATTATTCCAGCAAACCTCTGATTTCGTGTTGTTACGAAATTCCTCCAACAACAGCAAAGTACTTGTTTAGATAGTGTTTGGGATTGTTGTTCCGGAAAGGTACATCAGTTTTTAGTACAAAAGCAAGTAAAATAGCGTTTGGTAAAATATAACAGCTACTTTTGGGGAAAGTGCTTTTTATATAAAAGCTGCTTATTTTAGAAGCAGGTGTGAGATGCTTTTCTAAAAAGCTGTTGGTAAAAATAAGCGGACAGCAGCATCAAAGACTTGCCATCAAACCCCAGCTCCTGCATCTTTTTTTTTAATTCTACTGCTCTCCTACGTAGATAGCAAACAAGTAATACAACCCTAAACAAAATCAAACTTCACTATATATATAAATACAAACACGTCTAATCAGAATCAAACTAGGGTTTTTTAACAGGTTCTTTATTATTTGAGAAAAATAAAGGAATAGCTATCTTTGGTTCAAGCCGTGTTCAACCCAGAACACCCCCGATTAGTGGTACCCTTCTTCCATCTTTTATATATATCTTTAATATGTTTTTATTGTCAGTTTTCGTATATTTGTCATGAATGAATTAGTAGTGATTTACTTGAATTAATGAACGTTGGTCTTGCATCATAGATGAGTGATACCTACATGAATGTTTTGCACTCAGAAGTACTAGTGTAACATCCCAGGTTTTTAAATTAATTTTAGTAAATAATTTGATAATTTAGTATTAATAATTTAGGATTTAAGATAATAGCATTTTCAATTTTAGAGGAGTTATTGTAGAAAGTCATTAAAAATAGAAGATTTATAGGTTGTAACTCATAATTGATTTTTAAGTTTTGAATTTTGGCTAAAGATTAGTATTTTTTTTTATAAAGGAGGATGTATCATTAAAGATTAATTAGTAATTAGTAATAATAATTAGATATAGTATAAGAAAAAAAAAGATTGAGATATTAGTTACGAAAAATTAGAGAACCCTAGCAAGAGAATTCAGTTGGGCAAAGAAAGAAAAAGAAACGCCAAGAGAGGAAAAAGATAGAGAAAGAGAGAGAGAAGAGAGAAGAGAAGATAAACATGAGAAGAGGAAGATTCATAACAAACTGAAAAAGAAGGGGTAACTTTCTTTAATTCTCTTGATATTCGTGTTAATTCATGTGTATTATATTTGATTGATTTTGATTAGTTGTTTTCTTGAGTTTTGTATATGTGATGATGTTTTGTATATATCCATGAGTTATTTGTTATATGATCATTGTCTTCGTATCATTACTCCGATTTTGTATGTATAGTATATTTGTTATTATGAATTCTTGTAAAAATCGTATCTGATTCGTTATTCATCGGAATTTCGTGAAATTAGAATTTATGAAAAGGTATTTGAATTATATACAACTTTCAATCTCTGTGTTTTGTGAAATTCTGCTTGTAAGCATGTCAAAATCTGCTGTTTGTTTAATTTGATGGGTTAAATTCAGTTCTGATGTCTGAACTTCGAAAATTCATAGTAAATCGGAAATTTGTTCAAAAACTATGAGCAATACCATTCTGGAATGCTCGTTTCAATATCTACATTTTGTGTTGACGTTCCATTAACAAATTCTGTGAACTTGATGTGTTAAATATCGAATTACTACTGTGATCAGTGGCTGTTTCTGTTCTACCTGTCTGCATTTTCTTTATTTCTGAATTCGTTACTTATCCGTTTTTGACGAGCCTCACCATTCTGGAAAGGTCTCGGAATTGCCTACGTTTTTCGTGCTTTGTTATTTTTCAGATAAAATGATTTTCGTAGAGTAATTTGCCAATTTCCAGAACTGGTCAGGGCTGATTTTGTTAACAATGGGCTATTTTGTAAGATGTTTTGGTGTGTGATTTTTGGAATTTTCTTTAAGTAAATTATATGTAGCGCCGCATGAGTTATATTAAGGTGTGTGCTTATTTGCTCTGTTTGATTGTTAATAGATAATGAATTAATATTTAGGATTTGTTGTGACTTTATTTTCAGGGTACGACATCGATATCGAGGTAAGTGACTTTTCATTGCTCATTATTATTATAAATTCTGTTTTAAAATATCTGTTTGATTTGGTTATCGAAAATTGTGATATATATCGAAAATTGATTTTAGAAAAGAATTATTTTAGAATTTCCCAGTTTTAGTTGCGTATCGAATCATAGAATCCGGTCACTGGATAGTGTGACATATCGAATCATATAACTAGTTTACGCACGTTCCGGAACACATAGATACCTTGTTGAGTTTGACTTAATGAGGGACGTAAACTAGCCCCCATCGAACATAGAACCGTGTCACTGGTTTAGTGTGACCGTAACTTAGAACTGTGGGAATAAAATGTGATTTTACTGAAAGATTCTTTTATCGATTTATAGCTTTTGAGCTTTTGTTTTTTTTTTAAGTATTATTTTGAGCCGTCGGGCGATCGTTACTTGCTGGGTTTTGTAGCTCATTGTTTTAATATATTTCAGGTTACTAAGCTTTGGATCGAATAAGGATGTGAACTTTTGGATTTTGTGCTACCTGGTTTATATGCAATTATAGGAAAAGATTTATCGCATTATAGAATAATTTCAGTTTTTAATTGGACATTGATTATTGAATTCGTGTAGTTGCGATTCTAATTTGATTGTTTCAGATTATGGTGTTGACTTTGGCTTTGACTTTTGTTGAATTTGGATTTATTGAATAAAGAGTTGTATTTTATTTTAGTTTCGAATTTAGAAATAATAGTCCGAAAAGTCGGGTTTTTAAAGTTGGTATCAGAGCTCTAGGTTATTTTCCTGTAGACTGGCTAATAGGCTTGACTTGTGGGTAATTTCGGTTTCCCGGGAATTTTTGAAATAGGTATGGTTCTAGAAATATCATGATTTTTGAGAATTTTGGGACCAAATTCCTTTAAGGAGGGTAGTTTGTAACATCCCAGGTTTTTAAATTAATTTTAGTAAATAATTTGATAATTTAGTATTAATAATTTAGGATTTAAGATAATAGCATTTTCAATTTTAGAGGAGTTATTGTAGAAAGTCATTAAAAATAGAAGATTTATAGGTTGTAACTCATAATTGATTTTTAAGTTTTGAAATTTGGCTAAAGATTAGTATTTTTTTATAAAGGAGGATGTATCATTAAAGATTAATTAGTAATTAGTAATAATAATTAGATATAGTATAAGAAAAAAAAGATTGAGATATTAGTTACGAAAAATTAGAAAACCCTAGCAAGAGAATTCAGTTGGGCAAAGAAAGAAAAAGAAAGAAAAAGAAATGCCAAGAGAGGAAAAAGATAGAGAAAGAGAGAGAGAAGAGAGAAGAGAAGATAAACATGAGAAGAGGAAGATTCATAACAAACTGAAAAAGAAGGGGTAACTTTCTTTAATTCTCTTGATATTCGTGTTAATTCATGTGTATTATATTTGATTGATTTTGATTAGTTTTTTTCTTGAATTCTGTATATGTGATGATGTTTTGTATATATCCATGAGTTATTTGTTATATGATCATTGTCTTGGTATCATTACTCTGATTTTGTATGTATAGTATAATTGTTATTATGAATTCTTGTAAAAATCGTATCTGATTCGTTATTCATCGGAATTTCATGAAATTAGACTTTCTGAAAAGGTATTTGAATTATCTACAACTTTCATTCTCTGTGTTTTGTGAAATTCTGCTTGTAAGAATATCAAAATCTGCTGTTTGTATAATCTGATGGGTTAAATTCAGTTCTGATGTCTGAACTTCGAAAATTCATAGTAAATCGGAAATTTGTTCAAAAACTATGAGCAATACCATTCTGGAATGCTCGTTTCAATATCTACATTTTACGTTTACGTTCCATTAACAAATTCTGTGAACTTGATGTGTTAAATATCGAATTACTACTGTGATCAGTGGCTGTTTCTGTTCTACCTGTCTGCATTTTCTTTATTTCTGAATTCGTTACTTATCCGTTTTTGACAAGCCTTACCATTCTGGAAAGGTCTCAGAATTTCCTACGTTTTTCGTGCTTTATTCTTTTTCAGATAAAATGATTTTCGTAGAGTAATTTGCCAATTTCTAGAAATGGTCAGGGCTGATTTTGTTAACAATGGGCTATTTTGTAAGATATTTTGGTGTGTGATTTTTGGAATTTTCTTTGAGTAAATTATATGTAGCGCCGCATGAGTTATATTAAGGTGTGTGCTTATTTGCTTTGTTTGATTGTTAATAGATAATGTATTAATATTTAGGATTTGTTGTGACTTTATTTTCAGGGTACGACATCGATATCGAGGTAAGTGACTTTTCATTGCTCATTATTATTATAAATTCTGTTTTAAAATATCTGTTTGATTTGGTTATCGAAAATTGTGATATATATCGAAAATTGATTTTAGAAAAGAATTATTTTAGAATTCCCCAGTTTTAGTTGCGTATCGAATAATAGAATCCGGTCACTGGATAGTGTGACATATCGAATCATAGAACTAGTTTACGCACGTTCCGGAACACATAGATACCTTGTTGAGTTTGACTTAACGAGGGACGTAAACTAGCCCCCATCGAACATAGAACCGTGTCACTGGTTTAGTGTGACCGTAACTTAGAACTGTGGGAATAAAATGTGATTTTACTGAAAGATTCTTTTATCGATTTATAGCTTTTGAACTTTTGTTTTTTTAAGTATTATTTTGAGCCGTCGGGCGATCGTTACTTGCTGGGCTTTGTAGCTCATTGTTTTAATATATTTCAGGTTACTAAGCTTTGGATCGAATAAGGATGTGAACTTTTGGATTTTGTGCTACCTGGTTTATATGCAATTATAGGAAAAGATTTATCGCATTATAGAATAATTTCAGTTTTTAATTGGACATTGATTATTGAATTCGTGTAGTTGCGATTCTAATTTGATTGTTTCAGATTATGGTGTTGACTTTGGCTTTGACTTTTGTTGAATTTGGATTTATTGAATAAAGAATTTTATTTTAGTTTCGAATTTAGAAATAATAGTCCGAAAAGTCGGGTTTTTAAAACTAAAATCCAGCAAAGTATATGTCGGTTACTATCTAGCTAGATATGTTTCCTGGCATACAGGCTGTCCAAACTTTAGAGCCCTATATGTACGTACTAGTTTCGTGCCATAGGTTCTCCAAACTTTTGTGCCTCTACAGAAACTATGAATACATCAACAAACACATAACTGATAGTCTGATAGTAATATTATATAGTATCCTATAACTATGTCCTCTTCTCATTTTATTTTTTTACTTTCATAATTTCAAAACATAAAGTTACTTACTATGACAAATTTATAGTCAGGGAATTGTAAAGTAAATTTACGCAAGTAATGTTTATACAAGTAAACTCTCGGTCCACAACAAACTTGTCAAGATAGTTGAAATGCATCAGGATTTCCTGCATTTGACTGCAAAACAATAAGATAAGTTTTCATGATGGCATTTAGGTAGGATGAGCAGGGTCTAGTAACCAATTAAGCACTTGTCCTTTTTGCATGCAAGAGGGACTAAAGGCTGAAAACCTTTCCTTAGCTTGAACTGAATATATTGCAGACAACATATAGTATAATAGTAGTAGTTATATAGTTTTATTCAAGAAAGAAGAAAATTAAAAAGAGTAATCAGAACTATTCAGATAACATATTTTGAACGTGTGAAAGATATCAAATGTAAAAAATATTTGAAAACAGGGATGAGAATTGGCAAAAAAAAAAAACAGAGATGAGAAGAATTTCGGGAGAGATAATATGAAAGAATCTAATTAGATATAGTTTTTGACTACGAAGATGAGAAGAATTTACCAAACGCTTATTTATCAATTTTTCATTCAACAACAAATTTATTATGAATTTTACCAAACAGTCAGCAGCTTTTTCTGATAGTGCTTTTTACCACAGCTACAACACTTTTTAACAGCAATCCCAAACAGAGCCTTAGTAAAAGAAAAATATAATTTTCGTGATGTGAGCTATGATTACAATATTTTATTTTTCGTATTTGAAGATATTCGATAAAACTTTATCAAATTTACATATATATTATCTAAAACGAATTCTTCCTATTTGATTGCTTTCTATTATATTGCAATATATACAGTAAAACCTCTATAAATTAATATAATTGGGACATGGGAATTTTATTAATTTGGAGAAGTATTAATTAATCGATAAATTAATAATTATTAATTTATAGAAAAATTTTGACATCAAAGAAAATTAGTTTCCAATTATATATATTTAAATAGAATTAACTGTATAATTTATATTTTATACTTAATTCAATTAATTCAATATATATTGTTTACAAATTTAATGAGTATTTGTGAGATTCAAAAGTAAATATTCATGTATATTTAGATGATATCAAGGATAAAACAACATTTTTTGAACCTTTTTCACGTAAAGAAGCACCCAATACATCAAAAAGATTGATTAATAACTTTTTAATGCTTTACGAAAACACCACATTCGAAGTTTTGGATGCAACAAAGATGGTTAAAGATGAGTTTCATATAGATTCAAATTTTAAGAACCCTAGAATCAGGTTAGGTCCGGAATAACGTAGAAGGGGGGTTGAATACGTTATTTAAAAATATTTCGATTTTTGATGTGGATATGAAATCAAAAAATACTAAATCGAAATAACACAAATGTGTGGGAAATATCTTTAAATAGATAAAACCCGGAGGTTTGTTACACAATCTAATCCTATATATGGATCAGCTACAAAATCAAACACTCCTAAGGATAGTTTAGGCACGAGGACCTTCTACCCGACACTTCCTGAAAACGGGCTAAGCCGGCTTTCCTACTAGATGGACTATCTAGCAGCTTACACAGAGAAGATATTTAAGAGAGAGAGAAAGTTGTGTGTTGAGGTGTATTTTAAAATGAAATACAACAGGCCTATTTATAGATTTTTAGAAAATCACTATTCAGCCAAAATACGTAACTGATGACGATAGTTTTTTATCAGTTTGGCTGCTGTCTGCTTCTTTGAACAATCTGCACGAAGACTTTCATTTCTTCATTCAACATTTATATTCATGTGGGCCCACCTGATGAATAGTACTTTTGGGTACTATTCATGAATAGTAATTTCGGTTACTATTCATATGAATAGTAATATTCATATGAATAGCGATTTCGGTTACTATTCATGTGAATAGTGATTTCGGTTACTATTCATATGAATAGTGATTTTGGATACTATTCATTTTCTCTCTTCTGTTTATTCTGCTGTTTTAATTCACCTCAGAAAATAATTCAAGTACCAGATTAATTTAATTATTTTGTTAAAAATAATTAATTAATCTGTTACTTATTTAATTTTCAGAGTAAATTAACTTTTGACAATACCTTGAGATATTATGTCTGTCCTTGATCGTCAATAGGCTTTGGCAATTCTTTCTATGAATTAATGTGTTGATCCTTCCCGTATGTGTTGACACTTGGTGCACTGGTCTGGTTCACAAGTGACTATCACTGATCTTGATCTTCACACCTTCGTTACATTCCAATTTATTAGCCTGCAGCAATATCTTCAAATACATGAAATCTTTTGGCCCTTCAACTGAATCATCTGTACATCTTATTATGTCACTGAGGCTTGATCATGTTAATGAACTTCTTTCAACGACTTGATCCTTGTTGGTGCCTGTTCTTCAAATTTCACGATCCCTGTATAGAGTTAATATTATTTATCTTTTATCCTAGTTGAGTTATATATGTCCTCCATTACATATTACATTTCATTATACTTTACAATCTCCCCCTATTTGATTGTTAGGGTTTGACAAGCAAATACCTAGAGGATAACTCAACTGATACAAATAAAATACAAAGATAAATAATATTAAAGTGCATTCTAGATCATATATATACATTTTCCAGATTTCTAAAAATTAACCAAGTGCAAGACAATTGTTCCTGTAGACTGAACATATCTTCAAGTTTGCCTTTGCTTTCTTTCCACATTGCACTAATACTCCCATTAGTTTTTCCTTTCCCAAAATAAAGTTAATTCCGTGTCAACAACCTTTTTCTTGCCTTTACGCCTAGTAGATTTTTCTTGTTCATCCATCTTCTCCCCCTCAGTTGGGTTATCCTCCAGAGTAGTAGGATGTGGAGTTGGTAATTTAGACAAAAATCCTTTTACCAAGGAGTTGATTGCTTGACTAAACTGGGCTGCCATGGAACTTAATTGAACCTGGAATGCATCATGTTGAATGAGTTGTAAATTTTTGATTTCTGCAATGGACTTACAGATATTTGACAACTCTTTCTCCATTGTTTGGACCCGTGTAAGGAGTCTGGTGTATTCCTGTCTGGTTATAGGTGCATGTGGTTGAGTAGGTTGCTCACTCGTACGTTCTGCAGGTGTTTCACTCAACACTATATATTCACTCGGTTTAATGGTTTGGGTTACACTTACATGTTCTGTTGGTGTTTCCCTCAACTTTCCTCTAGAGCTTCCACCGATATGTGTACCTGCAAATGAAATCATCCTAGCCCCTTTTTCAGAGGTCACGGATGGTGCAATGAAAGTTCGTGAGCTTCCATCCTCGCGTGAAGCGATTTGCCGACCACTGGTAAAAAGTGGTAAATCTCGAAAGAGATCCAGAAATTTTCCCTCTAGGAGGTTAAACTTGAATCGATTAAATGGCACAAAACCCAAGTTTCCCTCGTATGTCTGTGAAGACACTTGGTTCATAAAAGAACCACCCACCAATGGATCATTCCGTAAAATGGAAGATTCACCAGCAGTTATTGAGGTAGGTAATTCCACCTCGGATGCCGTAAGTGTAGGAGTTTGTTGTGTTTGTGTTTGCATTTGTAGAATGGGCTCTTCGACCTGTGTTAGAGTCGGTGGGATTTCCTGCTCTTGGTCGGGTAAGATGGCCACTGGGGGCTGTAGAAACTGTATTTCCTGTGACACAATAGGGAATACAAAGGTTGGAATAGCAGGGATTGAAATATTACCTTGTCGTATACCTGCTCTCACTGGTCGTGGTAACAACGGAAGTGGGACAGTCTTTAGATATTTAGTTAGGACTGTAGGCACATCCGTATATTTCTTTTTGCTTATGTAATTAATTACATTCGTCTTCATGGAAGAACATTCAACCTTTTGACCATTTTCCAAGCGTACCCTGTCTTCATCATTCAAAAAATCATTCAATATTAACTGTAGAAACCTTGGATATAGACATTTGACATTTTGAGTCTGAACATCTCTTGTTCCCAAGCGTTTCATTTTTAAAATGATTTGACCAAGCACTATTTTTCCAAAATTAATCCTCAAATTATTGGCGACCGCATACCCTATTATTTGAATAAATTCAGGTATTCGATCTTGATTTGTTCTATCTGAGGAAAAAACATGGTTAAGAGTGTGAAAGAAGAAATTCCAATACTGGGTTAGAAACGTTCTAGATAGATTACCAGTGTTGAAATTGCCATCTTGGTACCTTATAAAACGAAAGAACATTTCAATCTGTTCAGGTGTAGGATCAGAAACGAGATTTTCCATAGGAAAATGAAGAATTCGATTAACATCTCGTTCAGTGACCCTAATCGACCTACCAAATAGTCGATATGTGATTGCACACCCGTCCTGTCCAGAAGTGTTGACCGCACTGCAATATAGTTCACACAATGCATCATGGTTAAGCTGCACATGTGTAACTAAAGCATAACGAATTAATGAATGTTCATTCAGAAATTGTGTCCAAGCCCGAAATTGCTCATCCTGAATGGTTTCGATTTGCTGAATGGAAATAGGATTAACTTTAGCAATTAAAAAGCTTCCCTGCAATGCCATTTTCAAAAACTTTGAGGAAATTCAAAAACAAGGGTTAGTGCGTATAACAAGAATATGAAATCCGCTCTAAAAACCACCAGCTAGATTGTGAGATCTTTCCGGTCAAAGCTTGAAATATTCAGCAATTGTATGTATATGCTATGTATATCTGAAAATTGATGATGTTAAACACAAACAAAAACTCATCATTTATAAGGTTTCAAGTATTAGTGGGTTAGGTGTAATAGTGACAGGTTATGTTTGAAAAATAACACCGCTCAATAATTTCTCACCTAACTACCTAATTAGCCAAAAAAACATCTTATCACCGAAACCTGTCGGTCAAAAAAACATCTTATCGCCGAAACCTATCAGTCTATACACATACACATATAATACTTCTAATTATTATGGATTTAAAAATAATCACACAGTAAATCAAGAATTAATCCACAATAATCAGATAAACTCACAATTAAATAGACATAAAATTAACAAAATATCATTAATTGATATATGTCAATAAAATATTTATTTAATTATGCTACAATTAACTCAATTATTTACTAACTAATTACCATAAAATATAGCATTTATAAGCATGGCAATTAATATAGAGATAACTGTAAGATGAGGACTGGATGCAAAGTAAATTCACAAGTCCTAAAAATATGGACATTTAAAATACCTGTGAATTTATAACAAATTGCAGTTATTGATTATCCAAAATTAATTAGACAGATTTAACATCCCAAGTTCACCAACTAACCTGGAGAAAGTGGATTCATCCAGTGGTTTAGTAAAGATGTCTGCAATTTGTTGATCTGTGGGAACAAAATATAATACCACAGTTCCATTCATGACATGCTCTCGTAAGAAATGATACCTGATATCAATGTGCTTAGTCCTGGTGTGTTGAACTGGATTGTTGGCAATGGCACTCTTGTTGTCGCATAGAATTGGAATTTTGTCCAACATGAGTCCATAGTCCTGAAGTTGATTCCTCATTCACAGGATCTGAGCACAACAACTACCTGCCGCAATGTATTCTGCTTCGGCTGTTGAGGTAGATACTGAGTGTTGCTTCTTGCTGTACCAAGATACCAACCTTCTTCCTAGAAACTGACAGCTTCCAGAAGTACTTTTCCGATCAATCTTACAACCTGCGAAGTCAGAATCTGTATAGCCAACTAGGTCAAAACCTGTTCCTTTAGGGTACCAAATCCCAAGATTGGGGGTTCCCTTAAGGTATCTGAAAATACGTTTAACAGCTATAAGATGTGACTCTTTAGGGTTAGCCTGGAATCTAGCACATAGACAAGTTGCGAACATAATATCTGGTCTACTAGCAGTTAAATACAAGAGAGAGCCGATCATACCTCGATACTTCGTGATGTCAACTGACTTACCAGATTTGTCTTCATCAAGCTTGACTGCAGTTGGCATCGGGGTCTTGGCAGTAGCTGCTTCTTCCATCCCATACTTCTTCAGAAGATCCTTTATGTATTTTGATTGGAAGATGAAAATACCATCAGGCTTCTGAACAACTTGAAGTCCAAGGAAGAAGGACAACTCACCCATCATGCTCATCTCGTACCTACTCTGCATTAGCTTAGCAAATCTCTTGCATAGCAAATCATTAGTAGAACCAAATATTATATCATCCACATATACTTGCACCAGAATTATATCATTTTTATGCTTTTTATGAAAGAGAGTTTTGTCGATGATACCTCTTGTAAAACCATTTTCAAGTAAGAACTTGGAGAGAGTATCATACCATGTTCGAGGGGCTTGCTTGAGACCATAGACAGCTTTGAAGAGAAAGTACACAAAACCTTCAAATTCCTTGTCTTCGAACCCAGGGGGTTGTTCAACATAGACTTCTTCCTCTAGATCTCCGTTAAAAAATGCACTCTTCACATCCATCTGAAAAGCCTTAAAGTTGGAGTGTGCAGCAAATGCTAAGAACATCCTGATTGCTTCAAGCCTTGCAACTGGAGCATAGGTTTCATCATAATCAATTCCTTCTTCTTGAGAGTAACCCTTTGCTACCGATCGAGCCTTATTCCTCGTAACAATACCATTTTCATCCAGTTTATTCATAAACACCCATCTAGTGCCAATTACAGATTTATCTCTTGGTCTTGGCACCAGCTTCCATACTTTCTGCCTTTCGAACTGATTGAGTTCTTCCTGCATTGCAGTTACCCAATCTGGATCATCAAGAGCTTCATCAACCTTTTTAGGTTCAATTTGAGATAAAAATCCTGCGAAATTGCATTCATTCTGTGTTGCTCTTCTAGTCTGTACACCCGTGTCCGGTTCACCAATGATCTGTTCAAAGGGATGCGCTCTACTCCATACCCTTTGTCTTGGCAGATTTGATCTTGATGATTCTCCAAGTTCATGATTGTGTTGAGTGTGATGACTAGTAGATCCAAAATCATTGTTTGCTCCCCCTGAGCTGTTGCTTTCAGAGTTTGATGAATCAGAGTTTAATGAACCAGCAGATGCATTCTTTGATGTTTCTTCACTTGATTGGGGTTCATTTTCATTGTTCACTTGCTCCCCCTCAACATGTGCTGCTGTCTGATCTACTGGTATAGATTGAACAATAGAGTCTGAAAGAGTATCAGAATTTTGTTCATTCTCAAATCTCAGCTGGTCATGTTCATCAAAATCTTCAAGTCCTGTTATCTTTTTATCATCAAAAGACACATGGATAGATTCCATGACCACTTTTGTTCTCAGATTGTAGACTTTGAATGCTTTTGTGGATAGTGGGTATCCTACAAAGATTCCTTCATCAGCTTTTAAATCAAATTTGGAAAGCTGTTCTGGATGAGTCTTAAGAGCAAAACATTTACATCCAAACACATGAAAGTACTTCAGGTTCGGCTTCTTCTTTTTCACCATCTCATATGGTGTTTTACCATGCTTGTTTATAGAGTTGGAAAAAAAATCCGAAAAATCCGATATCCGTCCGAAATATCTGTATTCGTATCCGGGAAAAAGCAGATATTATCCGTATCCGGAGTCAATCGGATATTATCCGTATCTGAATCCGAGAGTTTAGGATACGGATATGGATACCGGTACATCTGTATCCAAAAATATCCGTATCCGAAAGTAATTATATATAATATATTTTTAATACATTTTTAATTTTTATCATTTACTCTTAAAAATAAAATATAATGAATTTAATATAAAATGAAATAAAAATTAGTCCAACACGTTCTAATTTCTAAAGTAGTATAGTCTATCTACCATAATTCTACCTAATTCACTATTTGTATAGTCTAAAGTAGTATGGTCTTTAATTATTTGTATATGGCATATAGTATATAGTTTTGTATAAATTTGGATATGGTTTTTGTAATTTGTAAATTAGAACCGAGTATCTCTTTAATATGTCTGTTTTTTTTTTCAAAAAATGCCTATTTTTTATAATAATGCAAATTTCAGGAAAAAAATTATTTTTTTGCAAAACGGATTCGGATCCGGATATTATCCGAATTCGGATAATATCTGCCGGATTTGGATTCGGGTAAAGTTTTGTCGGATATTCCCGGATTCGAATACGGATACGGATACGGTTGTAAAAAACGGATCCGGATTCGGATATGGCTGTATCCGTATCCGTATTATCCGTTTTCCAGCCCTACTTATTTATGAGTGTAGCATTCTGTGTGAAACAAGCAGCTTGCACAGCTTCAGCCCAGAAGTAAGTTGGCAGCTTTGCTTCATCAAGCATGGTCCTTGCAGCTTCTATGAGAGTCCTGTTCTTTCTCTCTACTACTCCATTTTGTTGTGGAGTTCCAGGTGCAGAGAATTCTTGCTTTATTCCATTTTCTTTACAAAACTCTTCCATGACTACATTCTTGAACTCAGTGCCATTATCACTCCTTATGATTTTCACTGTATGCTTAGATCCTTTGTCCAGTTGTCTGACATGCTCGTTTAAGATTGATTCAGTTTCTTCTTTCTTGTGCATGAAATATACCCATGTATATCTGGTGTATTCATCAACAATAACCAAAGCATATCTTTTCTTTCCAATAGACATTATATTTACTGGACCAAATAAATCAACATGCAATAAGTGATATGGCTCAAGAATTGAGGATTCAGTCTTACTTTTGAATGAAGTTTTCCTTTGTTTTGCCTTTTGACATGAGTCACATAGGCCATCTGGAGTAAAAACTGATTTGGGCAATCCTCTCACAAGATCTTTCTTCACTAGCTCATTAATGCTGTTGAAATTCAGATGAGAAAGTCTCTTGTGCCAATCCCATCTTTCTTCAATTGATGCTCTACTCAGTAGACAGATTGCAGAGCCATCAGAGTTTGTTGAAATCTTGGCTTCATAAATGTTACCATGCATGTATCCCTTCAGAACAACTTTTCCTGTAGATTTGCTTACAACTTCACCGTGTTCTTCAAAGAAATCCACATGATAACCTCTGTCACAGATTTGACTCACACTTAGTAGATTATGTTTGAGTCCTGAGACTAGAGCTACAGATTCAATGATGACATTCCCAAGTTTGATATTGCCATATCCCAGAGTCCTTCCTATGTTGCCATCTCCATAAAAAACACTTGGGCCAGCCTTCTCCACAAATTCTGATAGCAGGGCTTTATTTCCAGTCATGTGTCCTGAGCATCCACTGTCCAGAACAAGGATATTTTTCCTGTTACCCTGCAATCACAAAAACCACTAATGATTAGTTTTAAGGACCCAGACTTGCTTGGATCCTTTGGTCTTATTAAGTTTGTTAGCTTTTGTAGCAGAAGTCTTATCAGAGTTTGTGCTAACATTCTTTTTATCAGAATTTATACATGTAGAATCAGTCTTGAATTTATTCAAAGAGGGTTTAACTTCATAATAAGCATAATACAAATTATGATACTCTTTACATGTATAAATAGAATGCCAAATATTGCCACAGTGAAAACAAGGATTCTGTGGCTTAAACCTAACTGAACCACTCATAACTCCTGACTTAGGAGGTATAGAGTTTATATTTTTATTCTTCTTGCAAAAAGTAGCAAGATGGTTAGGATTTCCACAATTGTAACATTTCTTCCTAGGAGCATTGGGAATAGGCATATAGTTATTGCTTTTATTGACGCCTACCTTTCCATTTCTGTTTTTCCTAGGTTCTTTTACCTTGTTCACTCTTTTTATCTCCTTTAGCTTGTGTTTAAGCTGTTTCTGAGACATTAAGTCAATATTTACTGATTTGACTTCCTGTTTTGGTTTGTCAGATTTTGGTACAAACCTCATAGGATTAATTTTGGGCTTTGCAGCCCTTTCAGTAAATACAGGTTTAGAGGTCTCAGCTTCTAAGTTGGCAGTTTTCTTTTTATCAGTGTAACCTAGACCTTCTTTCCAACAATCATTCTCTATGATAATCTGAGTATTTTTACCAGAGTTAGTCCAAGTTTTAATAATGTTTCTTTCTTTAGCAAGTTCAGATTCAAGATAAGCATGCATTTTTAATAATTCAGTTTTAACAAAAATAGCATCATCTCTCTCTTTCTGAATTTTTAACATCTGGACTAATTCTAATTCTAGATAGTCATTTCTCTTTCTAAGGTCTAGACTTTCAGATTTTATTCTTTCATTTTCTAAAGTCTGATCTCTATAGCTAACATGCAAGGTTTTAAGAAAGATTCTTAACTCAGATATATCAGTAGTATCAAAAGCTAGAGTAGAATGAGGTACCTTGGTCTCAGTAGCTTCAGAGATAATATCAGCATTTGCCATCAATGCATAGTTCACCCCATCTTCAGAGTCTGAAGTGTCAGCCTAGTCCTTCTTCTTTGTGATGTAAGCTTGACCTTTATTAGCTTTGGCTTTATTGCACATAGGTTCAAAATGTCCTTTCTCACCACAATTATCGCATTTGATCTTGGACTTGTCCACTTTCTCAGACCTGCCTTCCTTTCCCTTGGCTTTTCTGAAATTCTTCTCTGACATGATTGTATAGCTTTTCGGATCTTAACTGTTGTATAATAACAGAGTGGCTCTGATGCCAATTGTTAGGTCCGGAATAACGTAGAAGGGGGGTTGAATACGTTATTTAAAAATATTTCGATTTTTGATGTGGATATGAAATCAAAAAATACTAAATCGAAATAACACAAATGTGTGGGAAATATCTTTAAATAGATAAAACCCGGAGGTTTGTTACACAATCTAATCCTATATATGGATCAGCTACAAAATCAAACACTCCTAAGGATAGTTTAGGCACGAGGACCTTCTACCCGACACTTCCTGAAAACGGGCTAAGCCGGCTTTCCTACTAGATGGACTGTCTAGCAGCTTACACAGAGAAGATATTTAAGAGAGAGAGAAAGTTGTGTGTTGAGGTGTATTTTAAAATGAAATACAACAGGCCTATTTATAGATTTTTAGAAAATCACTATTCAGCCAAAATACGTAACTGATGACGATAGTTTTTTATCAGTTTGGCTGCTGTCTGCTTCTTTGAACAATCTGCACGAAGACTTTCATTTCTTCATTCAACATTTATATTCATGTGGGCCCCACCTGATGAATAGTACTATTCATGTGAATAGTGATTTCGGTTACTATTCATTTGAATAGTGATTTCGGTTACTATTCATATGAATAGTGATTTTGGATACTATTCATTTTCTCTCTTCTGTTTATTCTGCTGTTTTAATTCACCTCAGAAAATAATTCAAGTACCAGATTAATTTAATTATTTTGTTATAAATAATTAATTAATCTGTTACTTATTTAATTTTCAGAGTAAATTAACTTTTGACAATACCTTGAGATATTATGTCTGTCCTTGATCGTCAATAGGCTTTGGCAATTCTTTCTATGAATTAATGTGTTGATCCTTCCCGTATGTGTTGACACTTGGTGCACTTGTCTGGTTCACAAGTGACTATCACTGATCTTGATCTTCACACCTTCGTTACATTCCAATTTATTAGCCTGCAGCAATATCTTCAAATACATGAAATCTTTGGCCCTTCAACTGAATCATCTGTACATCTTATTATGTCACTGAGGCTTGATCATGTTAATGAACTTCTTTCAGCGACTTGATCCTTGTTGGTGCCTATTCTTCAAATTTCACGATCCCTGTATAGAGTTAATATTATTTATCTTTTATCCTAGTTGAGTTATATATGTCCTCCATTACATATTACATTTCATTATACTTTACAAATCATATTTTACAAAGAGTAATACATATATTTCTATGATTATAAAGGAATTATTAATTTATAATAGTATTGGGACCATATATTTATATAGGGTTTTCAAAAAAAAATTATTATCTTATCGAAATTGATCATTTTTTGAACTGGCCCAAGCTGGGACCAAAATAAATTATTAACTTAGAGAGATTATTAATTAATCGAGTATTAATTTAACGAGGTTTTACTGTATAATGCTTTCCACGACTTCCAAAACAAAAATAAAAGGGGTTGATCAGAGACAAATATTTAATATGATAAATGATGAAAATATGTATCACAAAACTTTTTGCAATACGTGTACAGTAAATTTTTTGGTATGAAAATAAAGAATTCCATCTTTTTACGTACATTAGAAAATTTATGTGATACAATTTGTTGCAAACAAAAGTTGGGATATTCCATTTGGTACCATTGTACTTTTGGCTTTTCCAAATGGTACCATCCAATGTTTTTGGCTTCCAAATGGTACACCTGAACTTTTGACTTCAACCATTCAATAGCACTCCGTTATTCAAAAGTTAATCCTCCGTTAAACCAGTCTTAAACAAAGTACAAAACAGAAATGTTATACCAAATTCTCTGTTCGCAACTACTGCCCACGCTTGTGCCACCCGCAATACCAACTCTCCATTTCACCTCCCACCTTCACACCACTCTACTTCCTCCATTCATCCCAATCCCTCACCCCATCTGCTTCAATCTCCACAGCCGCACTCTCCACCACACCTGCAAACCAACCACCTCTTCCCATTTCTTCTCCTTCCACTCTCCCTTCACACCGCGTCTCCGCCATTCTCCTTCCACCACTGCTGCTTCTTCCTCCGGTCAGCAGCCTTACCACCCACCTCCCTTCTTTTCACCGCCATTACCACCCACCTCCTTCCCCAACGATTATACCCCCTCTTCTCTTCCGCCTGCTAACAACTCCACCGCAACCCACCAAGTCCGCTGCGTCACCACCACCCGTTTCATTCAACTCGCAATCACCTCTTCCCTTTCAAACTCTCCTCAAATCTACAACCACCGCCGTTCACCTAGCCTACCTTCACCGTCCTCACCACCACTATCCTCTTCCCCTCCGCCTTCTTCAACACTCGCCTTCACCACCAACCGCTGCCGCACCTCCATCCCCTTCTTTCCATTCAATCTCCTCCCCACAGCCCCTCTCCGTTCATTCCCTTCCCACATCTGTCCGCCCAATTCGCCCAAATCGTATTTTGTCTGTTTGAAATGGTAATACCCAACTAATTGGCTTAATTAGTATTTTATCTAATTTTGATTTTATTTAATTGTTAAATAAATAACGTTTGTATAACGTTTTTAAAATGGAGTGCTATTGGATGTTGAAGTTAAAAGTTCAGGTGTACAATTTGGAAGCCAAAAACATTGAATGATACCATTTGAAAAAGTCAAAAGTACAATGATATCAAATGAAATATCCCAAAAAAGTTTGCTACTATGGTTCCAATCTAACAAAAACCGCCGTCGCCTGAACCTCCGGTGATAAAGTCCGATAAAAAATCTCCGTTTCTGCCTGCTGTTTTGGACAAGTAGCTAAGAACATTCATTCCTTACTTTTTTTTTGTCTTTTAGACGGTATATTTATTCATTTTTTTATGCATTCCTGCTACATTTCCTTCTAATATATACATTTTGTTAGATCTTGCAAGATGTAGATGTTGGTTATATAGAATCAGTCATGTTTTACAGTACATTTGGGTATGTTAAATTATCAGGTTTGACTTTGTTTATTTCTCTGTTTTTTCCTCTTCATCTTTGAATCAGTAATAAGTTTATGTTCTTATTCTTAATAGTTCTCTAAGCTTGGCTTTCTTGTGATCTTTGTCCGGTTCTGCTTTCGGTTGGATGGGTTATGCTAATTGCTGTGTTTTCCAGATTTGGAGTTGGTTGAATTTCTTTGTGTTCTTCATTCTTGTATGTGTAGCTAGTATGTGTTTTGATTCTGCAGAATCAATAATGGTTGAAGGAGTATTGTTTTGAGTTTTGTAACTGTTAATTTAATTATAATCTTTTAATTGCCAATTGTCTACTCTCTGTTTGCATTCTAAAATGTTGTACCAGAGTCTCCTTGATTGCATGATTGTTGGTATCGTTAAGGTAATCAGTTACGTTATTTTGAATTGTGGCTAATGTGTTGATTTGTTGATTGGGATAATTGATTGTGTATTTAATTTTGATTTGATTTTTTGTACCATTTGTATGGTTTTTGTAACTAATTTTAATTGATAGGGGAGTTTAATGTACCCGAAATGGATGATTGTGATTTGCATAATCGGGGTGAATTGATTGTGGGCTCGATATGGATATGATTCTTTTTTGATGTGTCTTAATTAGTAAGACTATACCATTTTATATGGTTTTGTACTTATGAGGGTGTGCCATGTATTTATGGCTTTGTGGACCAATTTTGGGTAACTATTGATGTCATTTTTTGACGGATTGGATCATTCATTGATTTGGAATTTGGTGTCATTTTAGATGACTTTATAGTAGACCGTTATAAGAAATTAATTGTTATATGTCTAACCATAGGGGTCCCCTTTGGTTAGATATATAAAATTTGTTCAATTTTATTAAGTTTTTTTAGTATAATAATTATTTAATGTATTTTCGATTAACTCCTCGTTGACATATTATTTTTTGTTGGAGTGATATATTCAGTTTTCGTGGATGCAAAGGGTTAAATAGAAGATGGATGACGGCAAGTTTTGGGGTTTTTAGGGTGAGAAGATGGATGAAGGCGGGATTATGGATTATTATAGTGTATGAATCAAGCCGAAGAATCAAGAAGTTTGTAGTCATTTCATTTTTAGGTTTTGTTAAATGTTGTACTCATTTATTTAGTAGGACACTCTTTTTTCCCCGCTTGAGTTTTTTTCCCATATGGTTTTGCTCTTGTGGGGTTTTTAACGAGGCCTTTTTTGATGGATATAAAGGTGTAGTTATCTAAACTTCCGGAGGAATCTCTTTCCTATGGGTTGTTAGACTAATGGATTGGTTAAGCATACCTTTCGGTTAGATGATGAAGCTTTTATTATCTTTTCGGATGTATCATCTCTTCATGAATGAAATTTATCAAAAAAAAAAAAAAAATCTAACAAAGACAGAATGATTGAAAATGAGTACGCAAATGGGGAGTAGTTGATGTGGATAGCTCCAACTGGATACCAAACCTACCAGATTAGCCCCACTTAAAACCATGGGTCTCTAATAATTATTTGTTACCTGGCCCAACAAATACAATAATGACCATTTGACTATTGAGTACGCTTCAAGTTAATTCATGGGCTTCCGCAGAGTTGAGAACTTTTTTTTTTTCTTCCCATTTTTACACTGAGTTGGTGAGAGAATTTTATTAGGGGAAGCACGGTTGTAAATTTTGAAAATAGTAATAAATCGGTTGAGATAGATTTGCGTTTTATCTGTAAATTGAGGATTTATTGAAATAATTAATTAAAATAAAAATTGGATAAATATTAATATTTTAATAATATTTAATATATTAACCTTATTTATAATATGATATATCATTTAAAAATAATTCATAACGATAAATTGATGAATTTAGGGGCGATAATGTAGCTCACGTGGTAAATGAGAACTATGCTTTGTCAAAAAAAATAAATTAATGAATTTTAAAAATCAAATTGATCAAATATTTTTTTAAAGAATAATTGGGTAATTTTAGAAAAATCGGACGATTTTAGAGCACTAGAAGCAAATTTGATTGCTGTGCTAGCTCCTTCAATTTTAATTCTGATAAAATTGAAAAAGTAATGGAAATAAAATGATAAATTATGGTTGAAATTTAATAGATTTCTATGGTTATTTTATACTCCCTCCCTCCCTCTTGATTCTTTACGTTTGCGGACCAGTTTTCGGAACGGATTTTAAGGTGCATTTTAAGGATAGTTCTATAATTTATTTTTGATATTTTTTTTTTGTATAAAAATAGAACAATCCTATTTTTATACAAAAAAAATATCAAAAATAAGTTATAGAACTATCCTTAAAATGCACTGTTAGGTCGAATACACAATAGTTAATCAAATACTGTATGAGTAACTTAACAAGAACACACTGTTTAATACTTAAAAACTGTTTGGAATTAACAATTCCTCTCTCAGTGATGTAAAATATCACAGAGAGCTGCTTAGGTTACAATCAATGAATTTCTCAATGTTCGATTACCCTTCTAGGGTTAACCTAACTGTATTTATAGAACATACAGCTTCGTACAATCAGTAACTGATTCTCCTATAATCAAGCTCTACAATTGATATCAATCACGATTGCTCCAGTCTTCCAAGTCAACTCAATCTCTTTGATAGCTTTCCAATCTTCAAAGATATTGCTTCCAAATTTATCTTGTATCAATATTCAAACACTGTTGACTCTTCAGACAATACCGCTACAGAGTTTAAACAACCTCTGTTGCGCTTCCAGTCAGTGTTTAACTAAACTCTGACTGCTTCCAGCTAAACTCTGTTTTGTCACTATAGCTTCCAAACACTGTTCTCATCAATCATTTCTAACAATCTCCCCCAACTTGTCCATTAGCAAGAATGTACAAGTTTACAGTAAATGATGATGTCAAAACAATTACAAAGTTTACAGTGTTTAACATACAAACAGAGTTTAAACTTTTACTTAACAAACTTACAACTTTTGTCTACCTAACTTCCTCAAGATCTGGAGCTGTTCTGAGATAATCAATCAACAATCTTCTCTCAGCATGTTCAAGTTCAATCTCCATAGCTTCCTTGATCTCTTTTAAATCTGGATCATTCTCATCAGTTTGAAAAATAGCAGCTCTGAGATCATAGATCTTGTTTCTTCTCATTTCATTTCCCAACCTGATGTACTTCACTTCTTCAGACTTTACATTGAAATCCAGAACAGTAATTCCAAGATCAGTCTTCAGCTTTGAAGTCCCCTTCTCCATTTCTATCAGATTGCCATTCCAATCTCTGTACTTAGGAACATATCTTTCAGCAGACTTTGATCCTGTAACAACTTTAGCTTTCTGCATATACCCCCTTATAGAATTGGCAATAAGCTGTGTTTGACGATTTCTGACTCTGAAGATATGCAAGACATACTGAAGTTCCTCAAATAATTTTAGCTTGATTGCTTCTTCATTCACTCTATACACTGACCCATCTGCCATAAAGTATAATAGAAAGTGAATGTCTAAGCTCCTTTGACGAACTAGCTGAACTGAATCCAACTTATCTAGATTTTCTTGAGTAATACCAGAACCAAGAGATACAAGTGCAGAGGGATCTCTTGGACTGTTACTAAATCTCAAATCTCTTCTCGAACCTAAGCCAGAAGTATTCCTGCCTGGTGGCTTTCCTGAACATGCAACATTATGTTGATATCCACCAGTCACTCCTGCTTCTTCTTGCACTGGAATCTTTGGCCTTGAAAAACCAGGTAAGGGTTTACTTTGTGTCTGTTCAACTTGTGTGGCAACAGAGGTTGTAACAATCATTTTGTCTTTGTTCTCCTCATTCATTACCCCTTTTAACTTTAATTTAGCATCAAGAGAAGACTTTCTGATCAACTTTTCTTTATCTTCTTCTTCTTCTTCTTCTTGAATGCCAGTTAACTTCTCTTTAATTTCAATGCCTTTAAGAATAGGCTTTGCAGTTTTAACAACTTTCTCTCTCTTCTTCAACTTAACAGACTTTAAAGCCTTCAAATGCTTTTCTTGCAAACTCTTCTCTTCAGCTTTAGCATCTTCTATAGTAACTCCTTCTGCATTATCTTCCATAAAAAGCTTAACAGCTAACTCCTCATCAGTCTTTGGATTTGATATTAATTCCAAACTCTTGGTTTTTGAAGTACCTTGAGTTTCAGTGTTTATTCCAGTGTTTATTCCAACAGACTGTGACTTAAGAGATTTGCCAGATCTCAGAGTTTGCCTTTCAGAGTTTAAAACCTTACTCTTATCACTTACCCCTCCATCTCCAGCATCATCCTTATGAGACAGAGTTTGAGAAACTTTGCATTTAGACTTAACAACTCTCTCCCCCTTTTTGACATCATCAGGAATGAGTATAGATGTAATGAGCTCCAAAGAGTTAGCAATAGAATCAACCTTAGCAAACAAGGCAGTTTGATTCTCTTCAACCTTTCCTAGCCTGGCAAAGAGAGTATCTTGAACTTTAGAAAGCTGTGCAGCTTTGATTTTGGACTCTCTTTCCATCTTCATTTCTCTTGACTGAATTTCAGTCTTCAAAGAAGCAATTTCTTGTTTTGTTTCAGCAAAATTTCCATCCAGAGTTTTAACTTGTACCACTGTTGCCTTTAAACATGATAAAATATCTGGATTTGAAATTTGCTTTGCAGTCTGCTTAACAAAATCAGCTGCTCTCCCTTTTGGAAAAATACAGTCCTGTTTATACCAATCAGCAGCATATTTAGCAAGGTGCTCTACTTCAATTGCATGAGATGGACAAGGCTGATCAAAAGGTTTATGTTTATTCTCAGTCTGTGCTGGTGCACTCAGAAAAGAATCAGAGTTTGCACTGCTGTCAGATTCATCTTCAGCACTTGCATCTTTAGCTTGAGCATCTTTTAAAGAACCACTGTGCTGAGCAGTGTCAGCCACAGTTTCTGCAACAACCTCTGCAACCTTTTCAATAGTCTCTTCATGTTGCACAGGCTCTGCAACAGAGTTTGTATGTGTTACTTCATCTTGCATAGGTTCAACAGAGTTTGCATCTTTAGTTGCTTGATCAACCTCATCACCCTTGTCAGGAATTTGATAACCCTCAGAGATTAACTCTGTATGTGATGCTACAGGCTGAACAGCTGTACCAGTTGCTTCAGAATGAACAACAGGTGAGATAGGATCAGAGAATGGTTCAAATGAGTCAAGAATATTATCCATTGGTGAAAAACCATCTCTGTTATCCTCTTCTGCAGGCATTTTATCCTCTGCAGGTGCTTCAACATTTTCAGGCATAGCATCCTCTGCAGGTATTTCAACCTCTGCAGGTAGTTCAACATTTTCAGCAACCTCAACAGTAGGTGTTTGCTGTGAAACCACCTCTGGAGCATCAAAAACATTCTCATCATCAGATTCTGAAAGAATTAATCTCCTCTTCTTGACTTGAGGCACCACAATCTCCTCATCTTCTTCTTCACTAGAGCTCTCCTTAGGTGGTGAAAGTGAAGGTCTGTTTGCCTTTTGTTTCTTTCTTCTAACATAAATAGCTCCAGGTAATGTCTGTTTAGCCTTTGAGTGTTTAGTGTTTTGGGCGGTGTGGATTTTTCTTTTTGTTTTGGATTTGGGTTTTTCAGTAGGTGCTGGCTCAGAGTTTAAGGTTTCAGAGTTTAGTGGTGGAGAGTTTATTTGTTCTGGTTGTGGTTGATAAGATGTAGTAGGTACAGTGGTTGTGGGTATTGTGGGTGTTGGTTCAGAATGTATAGTGTCTAATGGTTCAGGCATGTGTTGTGGTGATTGAGAATCTTGAGGTTGGTTTACATAGTTCTGTAAGGCTAGTGGCATAAACATATCAGGTATTTGTTGTTTAGTAACATCTTTGTTTGTCAAATCAGAAAACATTCTTTTAGCAACTTGAAAAGGCTGAATCACATCAGCTTCATCAATTGGAATGTTAGGCACACAAGCAGTAAATAGCATTTGACAAAAATGAGCAAAATAAACAGAAGTAGGCTCAGACAAACGCTCTCCCAAATTCATTAGCACTAGTCTACCAAAATCGAAATTACCTCCATATAGTAGAGCATGACCAATTTGGAGAGTGTCAAGAGGAAGTGCATCCCAATTTGTTGTCTTCTTTCCAAAAGCTCTTGTTATGCAATCGAAAAAGAAACTCCATTCCTTTCTCAAAAGTGGTCTTCTCAAAGATCCAATTTTATTCAAATCTCCTGCACAGCCAATTTGCTGCAACATTGTCCTCAAGCGGTCATGACCAACAACACTGTAAGAAGTGTGTGTCTCAAAATCCAGAGCATCCCTAACCGTAGTTGGAGTAATGATATACTCTGATTCAGCATGAGTGAAAGTGATTGTTGGAGTGCCAGACTCTTCTCCATCATCATACACAGAGTTTGTCCAAAAGGTAGCGATTTGTGAAGCAGAGAGTATTGGTGGTGCAGTTAACGCCTTCCCTATTTCAGAGTCTTTCAAGAAATTTTGAAACAGATGAAACGCCTCTAGAGCATTTGCATTTTCCAGTGGTGCTGCATAGTTACTAGGAAGAAACACTAATCCTGCTGCATCAAACGCTTTGGTTGCCATTAGAAGATATGATATGAAGATATTTAGAGAAAAGATGTGTATGCACTGTAAGTGTTTATCAAAACGTGAAGGAGAATGAATGAGAATTTTAAATGTGTAAGAGTATGCAAGTAACTGTGAGTGGGTGAATATGAATAGATGTGAAGTGAGAGAACAAAAACGATTAGAGTAAAACTAAAACTCAATCGTTTATTCAGTAAAAGCGCACAACTGATTGTAGAGTAATGTGTGAGTGGGACACTATCATGGGACATGTGTCAAATAACCAATGGATCATTTAATAATTACCGCTGTCATTCCTATAATCATGACACTTTGACATATTTACACTAATTAACAGTTGTCAACTACCCCACTTACTCCAAAATAGTCAAATCATCTCAATGAAACATTACCTTAGAGTATTTAACACAACTCAACAGTGTTTATCAATTTTCCATCTTTATCACTAACAACCCTTTCAAAAATTGCACAGTTGTGAATATGAGTGTGTGTTAAGCAGAGTTTACTAAAATCAATTTTTAGAGCATCTAATATTTCATAAAATCCATAACTAAAATCAATAAACACTGAATGCACAAACTCTCATATTTAAACACTGATTGTTTGATGAATGCTAAACTCTGTAGTTACTGTAATACAGAAATCTGAAAACTTCCATTCCCTTTGATGTCCATGATTATCCAAGTAAGCACACAGTCTTTGAAGACAAAAAGATCAAGAGATAGAAATCAGAGCATCATTCAGTGAATAACAGTCATGAATTTGATAATCTCAGAAACTCTCTAAGCACACAAGTGTTTAGGTGAAGTGTTTACACTCACATTCAATCAGAAATAGCAGAATCTACCATATGCTTGAATGTCCACCAAAACTACACTACTTTGAGTACATGTATGAACAAATCAAAAGGACTTTATTCAGGGTTGTTATGGAGTAATGGAATAAGATCAAACAGATGAGTAGAGATGTTTGAT
This sequence comes from Kitagawia praeruptora, assembly GCA_037693485.1. Classification (NCBI taxonomy): domain Eukaryota; kingdom Viridiplantae; phylum Streptophyta; class Magnoliopsida; order Apiales; family Apiaceae; genus Kitagawia; species Kitagawia praeruptora. The sequence continues at coordinate 159,092,907 of CM075344.1, read as the reverse complement.
TCATGAGTGAATTTCAAGCTGAACATTTTAATAGAGCAAAGTGTTCAGTCACTCTGTTAGTACATATTTGTACAAGTTCAGTATATATATGCCTCTTTTTTTTTCTTTTTTTTTTTATATTTTTTTTATATTTTTTTTAAATTTATTTAGCATATATACTGAGTAAACTTTTCTTTTCTTTAGAAACACTCACCTGCTTGATTGTTTTCAAAAAGAAATATAACTGCTCTGAATACTTCAGAGTTTAAGAAAAATGAGCAGTTAATTAGGCTCAAAGGGGTTTACTAAGGGTGGTATTTATGAACAGTGTTTATACAGTGTTCAAAAGAATTTTGAACAGTGTTTGAAGGAATGGTAAATCCTATTGCCTTTATCATTTTCATGCACACACATATCATGTAGTCTCAAGATGGTTTAATACAAGTTCTAGAGAAACATGCTTCCTGATGAATATCACACAACAATAAATACTGATTGATAGAAAATGTATCAATCACTGATTTGGCTCAAACTCTCACAAGGTGAAGACATGAATCTGAACTCACCAAACTAATCAATGACACATCTCAAGTTTTATGGTTTTCACAAGTACAAACAAGGAATCATCAGGAACCATACCTTTGGAAACAGAATGTCACTTATCAGAGTTTAGAGTTCATCAATAATAGAAATTTTCTTATGAGAGGCAATGCACACAATATTCATATACTCAGAGTTTAGGACTGAATAAACTAAGAGATGCTATAAATATGAAACAGTATCATGCTGTGTTGATTTACTGCACAAAGTCTGATTAGATTACAGTAACTCATAAAGAATCATGATTTATTACTGAGAATCATGCTTCATACATTTTCTTCATTGGTGTTTTCATTCAGACAATAATCAATTCTGAATTTACTGAGTGTATCCAACATATTGACAGTGTTTAACAGACAGACATGCTGACATAGTTTAACAAGTTTTAAACATTAGCATGCAGAACAGAGTTTAATACTAAGGTTCACATAGCACTTAACAATTTGCAGAAACATAAGCAATATTTTAGAGATAAGTCTTTGAGTCTAACCAACATCTCTAGTCAAAACTAGAGACCATTCCTAGTTCATTGACCAGTCTTGTAAATGTAGCTTCACTCAATGGCTTGGTGAAGATATCTGCAAGTTGTTGTTCTGTAGACACAAAGTGAAGCTCAATGTTGCCTTCATTTACATGCTCTCTGATGAAGTGATACCTTATGCTGATGTGCTTTGTCATTGAATGTTGTACTGGATTACCTGTCATTGCAATAGCACTTTGATTATCACAGTAAATAGGTATCTTGGTATACCTTAATCCATAATCCAGCAGTTGATTCTTCATCCATAAAATCTGTGCACAGCAGCTACCAGCAGCAATATACTCTGCTTCAGCTGTAGATGTAGATATTGACTTCTGTTTCTTGCTGTACCAGGAAACAAGTCTGTCACCCAGAAATTGACAACTTCCACTGGTGCTTTTTCTGTCTATCTTACAGCCTGCAAAGTCTGCATCTGAATAACCAAGTAGTTTAAACTCTGATTCTCTTGGATACCACAGCCCCAAAGTCATAGTGCCCTTGAGATACTTAAAAATCCTCTTTACTGCTGTTAAATGTGGTTCTCTTGGATCTGCCTGGAACCTTACACACAAACAAGTGGCATACATGATGTCAGGTCTACTAGCTGTTAAATAGAGTAGAGAACCAATCATTCCTCTGTAACTTGTCATATCTACTGATGACCCTGTATCTTTGTCCAATTTTGTTGCAGTTGCCATGGGAGTTGTTGCAGATGAACAGTCAAGCATACCAAATTTCTTGAGAAGATTTCTGGTATATTTTGCTTGATTTATAAAAATTCCATCATCTGTTTGCTTCACCTGTAGGCCTAGAAAATAACTAAGCTCTCCCATCATACTCATTTGATATCTTGACTGCATGAGTTTGGCAAACTTCTTACAGAGCTTATCATTAGTAGATCCAAAAATGATGTCATCCACATATATCTGTACTAAAAGCAAGTCACTACCAGATTGAAAGTAAAACAGAGTTTTGTCAATAGTACCTCTGTGAAATCCACTTTCTAGTAGAAATTTGGCAAGGGTTTCATACCATGCCCTTGGTGCCTGCTTAAGTCCATAGAGTGCCTTGTCTAACCTGTAGACATAGTCTGGATGTTTTGGATCTACAAAGCCTGGTGGTTGTTCCACAAACACTTCTTCTTCAAGTTTTCCATTCAAAAATGCACTTTTTACATCCATCTGAAACACTTTGAATTTCTTATGAGAGGCATATGCTAGAAAGATTCTGATTGCCTCCAATCTAGCCACTGGAGCAAATGTTTCATCATAGTCTATTCCTTCCTGTTGTGAATAGCCTTTTGCAACCAGTCTTGCTTTGTTTCTTGTGATAACACCCTCACTGTCAGTTTTATTTCTGAAAACCCATTTAGTACCAACAATGGATCTGTTCTTGGGCCTTGGTACAAGGGTCCATACTTCATTTCTCTCAAATTCATTTAGCTCTTCTTGCATTGCTGTTATCCAGTCAGCATCTTTAAGAGCTTCTTCCACTTTCTTTGGCTCAGATTGTGACAAGAATGCATGAAACAGACATTCATTTGTTGTTGCACTTCTTGTCCTTACTCTTGCATCTGGATCACCAATAATCAAATCAGGTGTGTGTGACTTAGTCCATTTTCTTGCAGAAGGCAGATTGCTTCTGTCATCATGTGATCATCCCCCTTGATCCATGCTCTCCTAATTTTCTTGGTGCCTCTCTTCATTTTCAGATGCTCCCCCTGAATGTGACTGCTCAGAATTATCAACAGAGTTTGAATCAACAGAGTTTGATTCAGAATTATCAACTGAGTCACTTTCAGTGTTTGAATTATCACTTTGATGTGATTCTTCATGCTCCCCCTCAACTGGTTCTTTCCTTGTTTCTGATTGAAGAGTTTCTTCAGTATTTACCAGTAGAGGTTCAGAGTTTAAATCAACAGAGTTTGTCAGATCAGTCTGATCAGAGTTTACTTTTTCAGAGAATAAATCTTCATTTTCAAAGTGGAGTAGATCATGTTCATTGACATCTTCAAGTCCAGTTATTTTCTTGTCATCAAATGACACATGAATTGATTCCACGATCACTCTAGTTCTCAGATTATAAACTCTGAATGCCTTTGTTGACAATGGATAGCCAACAAAAATTCCTTCATCTGCCTTTAGGTCAAATTTGGTCAACTGTTCAGGATGAGTCTTCAACACAAAACACTTGCATCCAAAAATATGAAAATATTTTAGATTTGGCTTCTTCTTTTTCACCATTTCATATGGTGTTTTACCATGCTTATTGATCAGTGTTGCATTTTGAGTAAAACAAGCAGTTTGAACTGCTTCTGCCCAGAAGTATGTTGGCAATTTTGCTTCATCTAGCATGGTTGTGGCAACTTCTATCAAGGTTCTATTCTTCCTCTCCACTACACCATTTTGTTGTGGAGTGCCAGGTGCAGAAAACTCTTGTTTGATTCCTTTACTCTTACAAAATTCTTCCATTGATGAATTCCTGAATTCAGTTCCATTGTCACTTCTGATTATCTTCACTTGATTCTCTGACCCTTTGTCCAGTTGGATTATATGTTCTGTCAGTGTTAATGCAGTTTCATCCTTCTTTGCAAGAAAATATACCCGTGTGTATCTGGTGTATTCATCAACAATGACTAGAGCATATTTCTTCTTTCCAAGAGACATCACATTCACTGGTCCAAAAAGATCAACATGTAGGAGATGATAAGGATCAACAATTGAAGACTCAGATTTGCTTTTGAAGGAGGCTTTTCTCTGTTTGGCCTTTTGACAAGAATCACACAGGCCTACTACATTCAACAAAGACCTTGGTAGACCTCTTACAAGATCATTCTTGATTAGCTCATTGATGTTGTTCAGGTTCAAATGAGAGAGTTTCTTGTGCCATTTCCAACTCTCTTCACTGGACATTATTGTTGACAGACACACTGCTTTGCCATCAGTGTTTGTTGACAATGTAATTTCATAGATGTTATTGTGTCTGTTTCCAACTAGAGCAACTTTCCCTGTAGATTTACTGATCACTTGACAATATTCAGGCTGAAAATCCACATGATATCCTCTGTCACAGATTTGACTCACAGATAGCAAATCATGCTTGAGTCCTGGAACCAGAGCTACATTTGTGATGATGACATTTCCAAGATTAATGTTGCCATATCCCAGAGTATGTCCTATGTTGCCATCCCCATAGGAAACTTTTGGGCCAGCCTTCTCCTCATACTCTGATAGCAGGGCTTTATTTCCAGTCATGTGTCCTGAACATCCACTGTCCACGACTAGGGTACTCACCCTGGTGCCCTGCAATCACAAACAATCACTGATTGTTAGTTTTAAGGATCCAGACTTGCTTGGATCCTTTGGCTTTCTTAATTCTGTTAGCTTTTGCAGCGGAATTCACATTATCAGAGTTTAAGCTAACTTTTTCAGAGTTTACATTTGCAGAGTTTACTTTAACCCATTTCAAATTTGGTTTGGGTTCATAGTAATTATAGTAAATAGCATGATAATCTCTGCAAGTGTAAATAGAATGCCATGTACTTCCACAGTGTTTGCATAAAGTCTGTGGTCTAATTCTCACATAATCACTCTTTACTGCAGTTTTAGAGGGCAAAGAATTAATGTTCTTATTCTTACTGCAGAAACTAGCAAGATGATTAGTGCTACCACAATTAAAGCATGTTTTTCTAGGAGCTAATGAAGCAAGCATTGGCTTAATTCCTGATGTTATGCCTACCTTTCCATTTTTGTTTTTCCTAGGCATTTTCTGTTTGTTGAAAGATTTTATCTCCTTAAGCTTATGCTTGAGTTGTTTATTTGTCATTAAACCAATGTTAGCTTCTTTAACAAAAGTCTTAGCATATGACTCTTTAACAGCCTTTTTCTCAGCTTCAGTCTTAGGTCCACCTATTCCCATGACATTACCTTCAGATGAATGATGTGGTCTAACTTTAACCATATTTTCAAATCTAAGTTCATCTCCTTCAGAGTAACCTAGACCTACTGTATCTGACTGAAACACTTCTTGTGTATCTTTACCAGAGTGTGTCCAAGTTTTAATGATGTGTTTAGTATCCTCCAATTCAGATTCTAGTTGCTTATACTTACCTAGCAACTCCTGTTCAATAAACACTGCATCATCTCTCTCCTTCTGAATTTTATTCATGTTCTCAAGCTTTTCCTCAACTAGTTTGTTTCTGTCTTTGAGTTGAGAGCACTCAGTCTTTATCCTCTCATTTTCTAAAGTCTGATCCCTATAACTGATATGCAATGCTTTAAGATAAATTCTTAATTCAGTTATATTATCAGTGTTATAAGCATAGGTAGTTGGGGGTACCTTGAGATCATCATTTTCAGTCTGAGTAGTAGCCATGAGAGCATAGTTGACTTCCTCATCTGAATCTGAAGTGTCTGCCCAATCTCTGCCTTTGGTGTAGAGTGCCTTTTCAGTTTTACCCTTCTTGCACTCAGGAGCATAGTGACCCATCTCCTTACACTTGTAGCATTGAATTTCAGACTTATCTTTCTTACCAGATTTGAAGTCCTTTCCCTCAGATTTCTTGAAATTCTTCTTGTCAGACTTTGAGTAGTCCTTGGAGAATCTCTTTCCCTTCTTGAAGTTCTTGAATCCCATCTTCTTGAAGGTCTTTACCATCAATGCAGCCATTTGCATCATCTCTTCATCATCTTCAGAATCAAATGTTTCATCTGTATTTGAGTCATCATCAGTGTTTGATGACTCACTTTCTGAGTGTATGACTAAGGCTTTTCCTTTTGCCTTTTTCCTTGATGCTTCCTTCTTTGATGGTTTCTCCTCAACCTTAAGTGCAACAAACTTTGACTTTCTACTTGATCTTTTGTTTCTCTGCTCCAATTCCAATTCATGGGTTTTGAGCAGTCCATAAATTTCATCAATCTCTGTTTCACCAAGTTCATAATTATCTCTTATAGTGGTTGTTTTCACATCCCACTTTTCAGGTAGAGAAAGAAGAAACTTGAGATTTGAGTCTTCTAAATCATACTCTTTGTTAACCAATGACAAATCATTGAGCAGTTTACAGAATCTGTCAAATGTTTCTGTCATGGTTTCTTCAGACTTTGCCTCAAAGTGCTCATACTCCTGAGTGAGTATGTTTCTTCTGTTTTTCTTGATTGCAGGAGTTCCTTGACACCTAACCTCAAGTGCATCCCATATTTCCTTTGCAGTTGTGCAATTAATCACTTTATTAGACATAACATTGTCTAATGCACTGTGAAGTAAGTGTCTTACTTTTGCATCCTTTGCAATAGATGAAAGATCCTCAGCAGTTAGATCTTTCTTTTCTTTTGGAATGACCTTTGATTCCTCACCAGCAGCAGCAGCAGATAACTTTGTAGGTTTGTGAGGACCTTCATAAATTCTATCAAGGTATTCTGGATCTGTAGCCTCCAGAAACATGGTCATCTTCACCTTCCAAATTGCATACTCTGATGGCCTAAGTATAGGAACCCTAATTGTTTCATACCTACTAACAGTAGTAGGGGCTTTCTCAGATGGTGGAGGTATCTCTGCCATTGATTACTATTGTGTTTTTGGATCTTTAACTGTAATAAAGTAACAGATTGTCTCTGATACCACTTGTTAGGTCGAATACACAATAGTTAATCAAATACTGTATGAGTAACTTAACAAGAACACACTGTTTAATACTTAAAAACTGTTTGGAATTAACAATTCCTCTCTCAGTGATGTAAAATATCACAGAGAGCTGCTTAGGTTACAATCAATGAATTTCTCAATGTTCGATTACCCTTCTAGGGTTAACCTAACTGTATTTATAGAACATACAGCTTCGTACAATCAGTAACTGATTCTCCTATAATCAAGCTATACAATTGATATCAATCACGATTGCTCCAGTCTTCCAAGTCAACTCAATCTCTTTGACAGCTTTCCAATCTTCAAAGATATTGCTTCCAAATTTATCTTGTATCAATATTCAAACACTGTTGACTCTTCAGACAATACCGCTACAGAGTTTAAACAACCTCTGTTGCGCTTCCAGTCAGTGTTTAACTAAACTCTGACTGCTTCCAGCTAAACTCTGTTTTGTCACTATAGCTTCCAAACACTGTTCTCATCAATCATTTCTAACATGCACCTTAAAATGCGTGTCAAACACGCACTTTTTTATGTAAAGAAACTAGGAAATTTTATGTAAAATGAGTGGGACAGAGGGAGTATATTTTATGTGGTTATTTATCTATTTATTTGAATTGTTCAAGTAGGAAATTTTTCCTTTTTGCTAAGAGGGTGTTTGACATTACTTAAAATAAGTTACTTATGATTTAATGGAGGTGTTTTTAACTTAAAAGAGAAAGTAAAGTTGTTTACTTTAAGCTGAATGAATGTGTTTGGGTAATTTTACTTAAAGTTAAATGGGGTTTTAATAATTTTGACTTAAAGTGAAATTTGACTTTAAAAAATTTTAAATTCATAATATTTAACTTTTACAAAAAATCGTGAAAAAAAAAAACTTCATAAATCATAAGTCAAAAATACCTAAATGAAACTTATGACTTAAAGCAATTTTTAAAATTAAAGCAGACTTAAAGCCGATGTACATAAACAACGCAAAAATGACTTAAAATCTTTTTTAGCTTTAAGCCGTTGTTGCCGAAGTGATTCTAAGTTTGATTTCAATTTTCACGTTTACTTTAAAAACATGCTGCCGTTTTGTTTCAACAGCTGTCTACCAGTTTGATAGTTCTATTCCTATAATTGGTGTTTGGGAAATTTGTGAACACTGCTAATACGATGAAATAGGAAAAAAAAAATATTCGCTTCGACCTATGTTATAGAAGGGAAATGTTAAATTAAAAGCAACATTTTTATTTCCAAATCAAGTTTTTTTGAAAACATCAAATTATTCTTGTTTTTGTGAATGTAGGAGGTTAGATTTGGTTTAAAATAAGAGCAATTTTGTCATTTCACAAAAATTTGTTATGGAAATAAAAATTTTGCTCTGGATTTAACATTTTCGTTATAGAATTGTAGTTTTAGTAGTTGTTTTAACAATGGTGGGAATAGTTCCATTAATGGGTACAACTACAGTTGAACTCGATGAAATAATAATTAATAAAGTAATTATTTTATTATAGTAATATTTTTTTCTGGTCCCGATAAAATGGATTTAGTGTATTTTTACTTTTGATAAAGTAATATTTTTTCCCTACCTTCAAAAAAATAAAAAAATTCTCAATCCCAAACATATTACTTTAAACTTTAAAGAGGTTTAACTGTATTCATCGATCAAGATTTTAAGTTCGATTATCATCTATATTTTATTTGTATCTATCCAACAGATTAATGTTAGTGTAAAGTTTAGAGTTAATTGCAAAAAAGTGGTCAGATTTTATACTCATTTTCAAAAAAGTGGCTAGATTTTCAATTTTGCAAAATAGCGGTCAGAATTGCTTTTTTTTCTTTCAAAAAAGTGGCTGGAGATGATTTTCAGCTTATTTGGCAGGGGTAAAATGGGAAAATATGTTATTTTAATAAAAAATAATTCTAAAAACCCCAAAAATTATCCAAAAAATTCCTAAATTAATATGTGTCACCATCAGTGTTCTAAAACTCGGAAAACTCGGCCGAGTACTCGGGGGAGTACTCGGACTCGGCACGCTTCCGAACCGGTTTCAGTGTACTCGCTGCTTAATCCGGTTTGGTACATGACTCGGGTCAAACTCGGGTTTTGACCGAAGTACTCGGAGTACTTGGCAGAGAAAAAAAATGCCGAGAATTGTGTTTTGGGCCAAATAGCAAAAGCCCAATAAGGAAACTTAATAACCTAACCATACTTCTAAGTTCTGTCTTCTGAACTCTACGAATTAGGGCAATTAGTGCGATTCATCTCTCTCAAGTTTTATCTAGCAATTTATAAACTAGTACTATATAACAATTTATTGGTTATATTCGTAATAATAATAATAATAATAATAATAATAATAATAATAATAATAATAATAATAATAATAATGCCCCCTCCATGCATGCACATAAAATGACTAATTAAATCTTGACAACTCATATTTATGGATTTTATTTGTGAATCGATGTGCATACATGGGGCATTATTAATATTTCGAACATAACCAATCATATGATGATACATATTAATTTGAAAATTTTTGTGAACAATGTTTGGGATCTCTAGCATTTTTTTTTCCATTTTACCCCTGACAAAAAGCTGAAAATCGCATGTAACCACCTTTTTTAAAGGAAAAAGGCAAGTCTAGCCACCATCTTGCAAAATTGAAAATCTGACCACTTTTTTGAAAATGAATGTAAAATCTGGTCACCACTTTTACGTTTACTCTAAAGTTTAATATAAAAAAATAAGTAGTTTTAACAGACATTTTAGTACCCGTAAATGCATCATAATCGGAATATACCTTAAACGAATCGAATCAGATCCGATCCGAACTGAACTGGCTCAAAATAGTACCTTAACCGAAAGTGGATTCGATCCGAAGCAGATCTGATCCGAAACCGATCCGTTTACCCGATTTGTCAGGTCTAATTATCACCCATCCATTAAATTATACTAATATGTATTATAAAGTTGAAGTTAAACGAGTCCCATCTGACAAACTCGTTAAAAATTTGAATCAATTCAAAGTACTTACTGAACTCGAGCTCGAAACTTGGTTCAAGTCGAATGGAGCTCATTATATCGAATCGAGCTCGAATAAATTTCGAGATGACTCTGTTCGAATCATATGCCAGCAATAAATTGTTAGATAGTACTAGTTTATAGCCCGTGCTTTGTTACTTTAAAATACTTTTAAAAATTACTAGCTTATAGTCCGTGCGAAGCACGGGTTACTTTTAAATACTTTTAAAATTATATAATTAAATAAAATAGAGAATAATTTATTACGAATTTATTAGTAATAATAATAGTTTAATAAATGATATGTATTGATTAGAATTAATAATATAAAATCTTAATGTAAATTTGTTGTTGATGGGATTTCAACCTTGATCTTTGGAAGATGGATATTAATAAAGAATATTCCTTATTATTAGATCTAACGGCTATGTGAAAAGTATTTATGTTTGATATATGGTGTTGAAAAAGAAGAGAAAAGCCGAAGAAGATTGTGTATTGAATTGATGAAGATTGCGCAGATGAGATTTAGAAGAATAGAGTTCTGTAAGGTTTAGCTGTATTAGTAATGGTGTAAATATAAAATACTACTCTGTATTGGTTTAACGGAATTCATTTGATTTGTTTTATATTATAAATAATTTAAAATTAAATAATTAGAGTGAAAACCAAAACTTAGGAGAAAACCAAAACTTTTAATGTTTCGGCTTTAATATAATAGTATAAATAATTAGAGTGAAAACCAAAACTTAGGAGAAAACCAAAACTTTCAATGTTTCGGCTTTAATATAATAGTATAGATATGATAAAATAAAATAAAATATAATAATTTATTAATGATATAATTTAACTTTGTAATATTCATTAATGAAATTATTAATAATAATAATAGCTATTTAATAAATGATATGTATTGATTAGAACTAATAATATAAATTTGTTGTTGACGTGGATCTTTAGAAGAGAGATTTAAATATAGAATATTTCTTATTATTAGATCTAATAGCTATTATCTATTTACTAAATATTTAGCTATTTAATAATTTAAATAATTTAAATATATGTTGTGTTGGCTCTTATGCATTTATTAATTAATTTATTAAAAAAATTATGAATAAATATATTTTTGAGCTTTTAAAAAAAATCGAGTATTTGAAGGTATGGATTTTATCCAAGTTATTTAAAATCTGATTTCAAATCCAATTTTTTCAGTTTTCTAATTGAGTTAGATTAAAATTGTTTAAAATTGATTACAATTGTATAATATATATTATTGAAATAAATTTGTAATGTATGATAATATGACTGTGATTGACTTTATATTAAAATAGTGGTTGATTAATGAATGAGTAGTTATGAAATTATTCTAAAATATATAATAGTGCATATCGTGATCGATTTCAAATTAAAATAGTGATTTTTATTAATTTTTTTGATTTAAAAATATATATTTATGGATATGTTAAATAAAATCATTATTGTATTTAAATTAGAAGTGTTAACTAATCATGGTTAAGTTGGTATGGTGAGAATGTAAATAAAGAAAATTCTCAATATAATATGATTGATCTAAGATTTAGAAGTCAGCTCTGATTGGTTCTAAAATAATTAATAGTTTTCTGATTGGTTAACTGCACATAATAAAGGATTTGAGAACAATTTTTTTTAAAAAAAAGAGGATTTGAGAACAATTTAAAAAAAAAGAAAAATGAGTGAAATAGGTCGAACACTAATGTCTTAGTTGGAGAGGAGCCCGGTTTCGAGGGAAGTTTCGTGTGATATGAACAACTTACTTGCTTGCATATTAAAGCATGAGTCTAACTAATGACGTGGTTAATTAAAAATCAACTAATTATTTGTTAGTAGTGGGATAACCAAAAAATGGATAACCAAAAAGAGGGGGTAACCAACTACAAAATATACCCTTTTTTGCTTATTATAATTTATATATATATATATATATATATATATATATATATATATATATATATATATATATATATACTAGCTTATAGCCCGTGCAAAGCACGGGTTACTTTTAATATTTTATAATTTATTTATAATATAATATTATAAATATTGATTTTAATATGTTATTGAAAGAATTCAAACCTTACATATTTGTATATAATAATTTTTAGTATTAAATATAAATTAATATGTTGTTGGCGGGAATCGAACCTTGGACTTTTGCATATAACAATTTTTAGTATTTTAATATTGTTAAATCTAACGGTCATGATCTATTTGAGTTGCTGATCTAACGGTGATAAGTGAAGGATAACCAAACATGAGGATAACCAAAAATAAGGGATAACCAACTACAAATTATACCCCTTTTGCTTATTATAATATAGTATAGATGAGTTATTGTATCTTTTTGTAAATTTATTCCCAATAGCCTTGAAACTTAAATATATGTTTAGGGTAAAGAGAATCTACCCGGTAGAAAAGTTCTCTATTTATAGAGTTTTAAATTCATATTTTCAATAGTTTTTACGAAAATTCAATCGTACAGATTAAAAGATTACACAAAAATTATTGGGTTACATAGAAATTAATTTTTTACATGATGCAATATTTAATAAAAAATGATATAAAATCTGAGCTGTTACTTTCATATTGTAAATCATATATAAAATACCATGTTAAATTAAAGGTATTCTTAAAGAATAAAATTTTGCACACTTACTTATTTTTTCATAAAATTTTCATAGGTATGGTTAGATATACAAAAAAAATTGATAAATACATGATTTTAAATCGCGTTGGTAGAGAACTTTTATACGACATGTAGATGCTTTTTACCCATATGTTTAATATAAAGATATATTAAATATAAATTGGCAAAAAAAAATATATTAAATATATTTTTACAAATCCTGTCAATCGATAATAGAATCAGCAATTTAGTAAATAATATGATAGTAATACAATACGAAAATGATACGAATATTTAGTGTTTGAATTTAATTTTTGCGTACACGAATACAAAATACACGATAAGTATAGTGTTGGATACGGGATATGGAATTTCGAAATAAATACATTTAATAATAAATAATAATATTTTAATTTAAAAAGTGTATATATACATATTTACAAATAATTGTCAAATTATATGTAAATTTACATATTTAATATATTTTCTTCAAAATTTACATATTCTTGTCATAATATATAGATTTTAATTATTAAAATTCATATTTTTATTTAATATACACGAATGCGACACAAAAAAAATACATTTAAAACAAATTTAACTGTTAAACATTTAGAATTGAAAATGTATTTAAAATTAAGTACACAAATTTAAAATAAATCGAATATAAATTTTACATTAAAATATACTAAAACATGAAAATACACTATACAAAAGTAATACTGACACATTACTTTTGCCATGCCCATGTCTTTGTAAAACCACTCCAAGTCTCCTTTTGAAGATGCCATTTGATGTCCCAATATCACCAAATGGGTCCGACTTTAATTGTATGTATCCGACCCGATAGCATAGGGAAGATTACAAATGCGCAGTGGCTTTGTCTTGTGATGGGCTATGGTAAAATTAATAATGGTGCTGAAACAATTACAAGCACGAGCAACAACGAGCCAGTGGGCACACTGCTTGAAACTTCTCGTGAACCTCGAACCTTATCAACCGCCCACGTCAACCCAATAAAACACCTACAATAGATGGGATCCTTGGTCACGAACAAACGTTTATTGTGACAAACGATGAAATATGTATTGCAAAATTTTTTTACGTTATATGTATAGTAAAATTTTTGGTGTGAAAAATTTTTTTGCGATACAATTTATTGTAAAAAAGTATTTGTTGGTGACCGTCAACTATAGTACAATAGTAATAGTTAATTTTACATGAGGCGGTCTATGAATACCATGTCATGATCTTTTTTCACGATACTTGTAAAATAAAATTTTTATTATGGATGTATGGTAATGGGATCGATATTTACACGTGTTGCAATTGATCTTTTTCTACGGTTAATTTAAAGTAAGATTTCTATTGTGAATGTATGGGAGTTCATATTTACACGTACCACGATTTTTATGGCGACATATTATATTATAGAATTTGTGTTTATTCTGAACCATATGGACTAACTGCATTATTAAGTGACCCAGATCTGATGTTCAAGAGATAATAAGCACCATGAATTTTTTCTAAATTTGACAAACTTGTAAGATTGTCAAAGTTTACGCCAAACCTACTTAGCTGGTACTAATTACAAGGTAAGTGAATATAAGGGAAGATGTAATTACTCGAAATATTCTTAAACCGTAAAATTTTTATAGAATTCGCATTCGATGCAAGTACATTTTGTTTAAATTTTACGGAGTTACATAGATTTTCGAGTATATCTTGTAAAATATTTCGACTGCAAAATATATCTCGAATTAGAACCGATAATAACAGCCTAACAGGACATAAATACCTTTACAGAAGGTAAAGTTGTACTCCGTAACAAGATTTATGTTGCAAAGTATTCACGTCAGAACACTAGTTGCTGTCATCTTGTTTTCCTAACCCCTTTGTTAAAAACCAGCTTAGCAATCGTTTGTCTTCTTAACAAACATAAAAAGTACTCCCTCCAGTCCATTATACAAGTCAATTGACTTTTCTGCACGTAACTTTATGTGCTTTGACGACATAGCTAAAATAATTATTTTTTAATTTTTCTTTTTTTGAATAAAAATATTTTGAATAAAAATATAATATTTTATTTTTTATTTAGAAAAAGAAATTTTAAAAAACAATAATTTTAACTATGTATTCAAAGCATCTAAAGTTACGTGCAGAAAAGTCAAATGCCTTATATAATGGACCGGAGGGAGTACTCTTTAAAATGGAGTAGTTATATTTAAAAAACTTAGGATTCACTTCTAACAGATCACTCCCACACTCTTTGAGTTCTGATCTGTAAGGACAAAATTTGTATAGTCACAACTGTTAAATATATATGAGTATAAGATCCTTGAAAGGGCCTTCCCCAACACCTTAAGGTTTTGGGTGAAATGGTTTCTAACATGGTATCAGAGCACTGGTGTTTGTGGAGGTCTCAAGTTCGAACCCCACCACCCCCAATATTCTCAATTTAATTTGGCAATAAGGTATTGCTCCAAATATGGGCTCCTAGTGACCACTCTTACCCCATAGTGGGCTTGCGAGTGAGGGGGAATGTTAAATATATATGAGTATAAGATCCTTGAAAGGGCCTTCCCCAACACCTTAAGGTTTTGGGTGAAATGGTTTCTAACAACAACTACTAGAGCCTAGAGGTGGGTTATTTACTTATTTTTGAGTAGTGTACCTAGAGATCAAGAATTTGCAGCAGAGTGGACAAGAAATCAGCAACATTATGAACTCTCAGGGTAATGTAGCTGCAAAGCAAAGGTGGGTATTCTTTATTCTTTATTTTTTTATTTAACTTGGTAAATTTTGAATATTTTTCGATAATTTACGAGACTTGTTTAGTGAAATTCTTGAAAATTTGAGATGGGGTTTGGTTTTAGTGGAAAGGAAGTGGAAGGAGATGATGGTGTGAAGACTTTAGAGTGTTTAAGAGGGAGATTGCTTGCAGAAAGAGCTGTTTCAAGAGCTGCCAATGAAGAGGCAGATAAACTAGGCAATAAGGTATGTTATCTGTATCTTGACGTATGGTATAAGATAGATTTTGAATTTGTTTGTAATTTTTTCATTTTTCATACAGTTGATTGAATTGGAAAACAAGTTTAAAGAAGAGGTCAAGTTGAGGAAGAGAGCTGAAAAGAGGCTGAGATCACTAATCAAGAAACTTGAGGCCATGAAAATAGTTCATGTAGTTTCAGATGAATCCTCATCTGATCACTCAAGCCCATTGGGAAAGAGTGATTTAGGATCTTTATCATCATCCTCCACTGCCTCTTCTTTTTCATACTCTGATAAGCAAAACAAAAAGCCTAATTCCCCAAACAGAAACTCCTTAAAATGTGAGCTCGATAAGGCAGTTAAAAAAGATGGGTCTACATGTTCAGAAATCTTGAAGCATAGTGATGTTGACAGTGGTGCATCCAGTGAAAACCAAAGTTTTACTTCAAGTGAAAAGATCAATTCAGATAAAACCATCTCTGAGAAATCTGATGATCATTCACAATGTACGCAGTCTAACTATGATGAGAAGCTTAATGATCATAGGTATGTCAAAGGCAATTCAATTTTCCGCAATGTTTTGTTAAGTTTTGCAGATAAAAGAATTACAAACATATAGTTGTTTAAGGATCTTAAATTCTAGATCTTTAAATGTTCAATCTTTATAGATCAAAATCTTCAGTTGAGGACGAGAAGAATAATGGAGAGAATCATCGTGATTGGGATGAAACTAGTGTTGATAATTCAATGGCACTGGTTGCTGTTGGTATTCCTGCATCAAGAAAGACTACTACTACTACTACCATTGAACCACTTATAGCTGAAAATTCCGGGGTTAAGGATGTTCTCGACACATTGCGATATGTGAAGGAAGGGCTGCAAAGCTCAATGGGGAGGAGGCATATGATTAGAGTTGGTTATTAGTTTATGCTATAATTTAATCCTAATATAATCATTCCATTTGATGGATTTGTTTGAGCTCTTGTTATTTTTGATATTGGAAGTTCTGTTTCATATAGAGGTAAATGTGCAGGACTAGTTATATAGTGATCAATAAGAAGCTGTGGTGATAATTTTGAACTCTTACATAATCAATGGATCAGTGCAATGTTTAGTAATAAATTTCTTGTAATAATAGTCTAAGTAGTTTTGAGTTGTCCATTTTATAATTTTGCTTATTCAATGTTTTTCTTTTCAAAATTTGAATGTTGTTGGTTTTGAACTGGGATAAGGGGTTAAGTATCAAAGTGGTCACTGAAGTGGAAGCCATATATCAATTCGTTCACCGATCTTTACGGGGTATCATTTGAATCATTAAAGTCATAATAAATATCAAATGGATATCTTTAACATATACTCGAAAAGCAAAAATAATTTTTCATTGAGTTCTACACATTTTTCTTGAATGCTTCCATAACCAAACGAAAGGTTAATAATTCTAGTATTTCTGATAATATATTTAGATTTTTAAAAATTCATTTACTATTTTTTTTTAATTTTATTGTCATTTTCCTTGTTTTAATTAAAAATAAATAGTAAACAAACTTTTTAAATTCTGAATGTATTATCAAAAATACTGGAATTCATAATCTTTCATTTGATTATAGTAGCATTTAAGAAAAATGTGTAGAACTCAATGAAAAATTACTTTTACTTCCCGAGTACATATATACAGGTATTTGTTTGATATTTATTATGACTTTAATGACTCAAATGATACCCCGTAAAGATTGGTGAACAAATTGATATTTTGCTTCCACTTCAGTGACCACTTTGATACTTAACCCCTGGGATAAGGTAGTAGTTGGTCTGACACTGACATGTTATCTTGACTCCTACAACTAACTATGCAGGCCTGCAGGGTGTTCATTGTTCAATGACAGAGTTTAAATGCAATCCCACAGGCCTCTGTATTAGCTTAAACAACTAGTTTGCACACCGATATTTTTCGGAAATTGAATTGGTAATTTAATTTATTAGTTTTTTTTGTTGTTTCAGCAAGGTCTAATATTTCTATATTTAATTCCTTTTCTTTTTTACTTGGTATCGCTTGATTTATGAATGTTATGAAATCTAACGTCGAACAAATTACAATTCTTAGAAGCTGCAGTTGTCATACTTGGAAGTTTGTTATATATTATAATCTACTCCCTCCGTCTCATAATAATCTTCCCCTTTACAATGTCGGGACTGTTCATGACATGAGATAAATTACTAATTTACGCATAATCTATAAGACCAAATATAGTCATGAGTGATCTTGTTGGATTCGTATTTATGAGTACTTTAATATAGTGAAGTTTTTATATTTAATACTAATACGAAATTGAACATATTAACGATCAAAAGTGTGCGTTGGCAAACGTGTTTTTTGAAATGGGAAGAGTTTTTTGAGACGGAGGGAGTAATAAACATGATTAAAAGTTTGTTACACTAAATCGATGATGCAGAAGACTAAATTAGTCCACACAAGAGTTTAGATCAAATTGCTCCAGCCTGATCAGCAGCTTCAATTCCAGCTGCACCTGTACAATAAGTATTTTGAATCAACTATTTGCAGCACCTGTATCCCCACTGGTGATTATTCCGCCAGGAACCTATTATGCACTAGCCCAACGTAGCTGAACTATCAACTTATATTAACAAACAGCCCAAGACAGGCCCGTGGATAGAAAGCCCAAGGGTTAGCAAATAGAGATATAAGCAAGAAGAAGGCACATGAGGGTTATCGATGAATTGGTTAAGATAGGCTACTTGGGAGAGAGCTGAACCTCTCGAAAGTTCAGTATTTATCTTCAAATTCCTGTACTTGTTTTCTTCATAGCATCATCCTTATTATCCTGTAAACATTATCCAGAAAAAATACAAATTCAAGCTTGTTATCTCAGTCCTTCTTATCAGTTTATTCAGTATTGCTGGTTTAGTGTTTGGATCCTATCTTAGTTCATAACAAAGTGGCATCAGAGCATACGGTCCTCGCGAGGAACAAAAAAATCGAAATGTTTGAGCAGGATTTGGGGGGTTTGAGGTCAACGATGACTGAGACATCGCAGCGATGGGAAGCATGTATAGCTCGAGTCTGTGAACAGCAGGAGGTATTGATTAACACTCTCAAAGAAGATCAATTAAGGTATCAGCAGTGGGTACTTACTTCTCTTTCGTTGATAATGGTTCAGGACAGTCACCATGTGTTTGGGGGTCCGTTGTCTGGGTTAGATGGTAAGGGCAGGAGTAACGGGATTGAGGAGAGGAACGGAGGAGTAACGGGTTGGGGTGGTAGTAATATGGGCAATACCTTTGTGAACGGAGATGATGTTGGTGGAAATTTCCAACAAGGGAGGAATTGGGGAAACCTTGATCCAGAAGAGTCAGTAAAAGAGATGGTAAAAGAGATGGTTTCGAAGTCAGTTGAGAAATCTTTGGAGGCAATGCGTCAATCGCTGGCAGAATGGGCTAAGGAGAGCCAAAGAAAATGGTTGTCAGGGAGGCCGGATGGTTGTATCAATCAGAGTAGCGAGTACCAGGAGCCATTAACCATGAATACCAAGTCATCCAAGTTTCAGGAGTCAACTGAGATGTAGTTGTTTTCGGTACCCGTCAACGACAAGATCGACGAAAGTATTGATAACCCAGGACGGGGTTATACCGGAATACTTACACCCTTGGTGGTGCTGAATGAGAGAGGGATGAATGATGTTGGGGGAGGGTTTGACGGCTGGAATCTGCATAAGGCCATGAAGGTAAATATTCCCTATCAACTACAGTTAAACCTCGATTAAGTAATACCCGATAAAGTAATAACCTCGCTTAAGTAATAAATTTCGTCGGTCCCAACTTGGGCCAATGTTATAAATTAATATTCTCGCTAAAAGCATAAGATAATAAAAAATTATATAGTCATTAAGGGCTCAAGTAATTTATAAAGTAATAATTTCAGAATTATATATGATCTAGGGAAAACCTCGTTTAATAGAAAACTTAGAAAACTTAGAAAACTAAATCGAAATATAGCATGTATGGTATGCAAACTAATCGTTGGGAGATGAAGAAAAATGTGGTGAAATTAGATTTAAAAAAAATATCACCGATTGACGGGAAAAATCAAATTAAAAATGGAGGGGATTAGGTGTGATTCTGTGTGTGAGGGTGTATTTGATTAGTGTGTGGGTGCCCCTGGCAGGACCATTGATCTTAATACATCTAATGGCTAGGATTAGTACCTTAGTTTTCTTCAAAAAATAAGTTCTCTTTTGAGCACTTGCCTATATATATATATATGAGTTACAAAATTTAATTCTTTTTAAAATATGAACTTGTTTCTTCTTTCCACCAAAGCCAAAATTAACCTCATCCTTGACTTTATGTAAAGCATAAATAATTCCTGTTATGTTTTGCTTGTTTTGTAACAAGTAATTGTTCAAAGTGCTAATGAAATTCTATCATGTTAATATTATCATTTAATATTATGTTGTATGTTCATGAATTTATATTTTAGAGTTACAATAAACTTTAGATGATTGAATTTCTATACGATGTACACAACACATGTTACATGTATTTGGTGCAATTTTTTATATGCATGAATTAATCATAACAAAAGTAATTTTAGATCAAATACATTGCATGTGATTGATTCTTGTTTTTAAACATAAAGTATTGTAATACATAAACATAAAAATTCGGTAAAGTAATAAAATATTACTTTATCGATAAAGTAATAAAATATTATTATATCGATAAAGTAATAAATTCGGTAAAGTAATATTTTTTCCCGGTCCCAATAGTATTACTTTAAAGAGGTTTAACTGTACCTAGGTTTGATAAAATTATGGTTTACAAGTTCCATGAAAATGAGTATGGTAAAGTTCATATGGAATTCTATATTAATTTTAAGAATAGTGTGATTGCAAATCAAGTGTTTGATAAATTATGTGTTAATGATAAGATTGTTTGGGTGATACTTTTATATTTATATGGACGGGTGTATAACTCATGTAATATAGGAGAATATGAACGATTTCACACTAAGCTTTATAGGAATTTAGTGGGGTGGGATGATGGAGGTGAAATCATGTATTACAAGTTACACGAGGACGAGTATGGTAAGATTGAGCCTATAACAGGAAGTAGAAAATCAGAATGTGATTACAAGTCGTTGGGCAAAGGTGGAACTATCAACTCCATTATTATGAGTTTGTATGAGGACTCGTGTTTAAAGGATGTTATGAGCGGTGTGGAAGTGATGTCGGCTTACACAACAGCTACAACAATTGTCCTTGCTCGAGGTTTAAATCACAGCAACTACAAAGGTGATTGGGTTCCTCTTAAAGCAAGCAGTGAGACATCGACAAAGGCCAGGTGGATATAAAAGGGGGGGAAAGGCTGCCACGAATGGTGTCTCTGTAGTTGATGATGCTACAGAGAATCTGGAACGGATGTCACTAGATGAGAATCATGGAAAATGAGGGAAGTATGTAGACCCTGTTGGAAATGTTGTGTCTTCTTCCATAACTTTGTTGCAGAATCTTTTCGTTGAGAACAGTGAACAAACATCATCAAAACGCAAGCTGCAACTATTCCTGATTGATGGAAGTACTCGAAAAGCATGGAAAATGGAAAATTACAATCCCCACTCGAACCTCATTTTAAGTACTCGCAAGAAGATATCATCAGTTTTGGAACATCTTCGTAAGTGGGGAATGTCGAGCATAGCATGTGGAGAAGTGTTGATCCTTCCTTACCGTGGCCAAAAGGAAAACCTGGCTAATTCTCAAAGATGGACTCAGGACTCAAAGTTGTACATATCTTTACGACGAGAAAGTGACAACTCAGCCATCATGAAACAACCTCAGGAGAAGAATGACATGCGATTAAAAACTGGTAAGTTGCTGATTCTCGGGGATTGGGCTGTGATTCTAACCAACATAAGTATTGGTGAACTTCTCAACGAGGCATCTGATAACATGGGAATCAATTATGTTGGCCCATTTCATGCTAGTTGTCAATACCAAGTGTCATTCGGCTGTGATTCTTTTGATGTTGTAATTGCTGCACCAATGGGTAAAAATCAAGATACGAAAACTTTGAGCTATAAAACTGATGCAGTGTATGCTTTTGATTTTGTTTGGTTACTTGCTCGTGTTCTTGATGTTCTTCTTTGTGAAGGTGAAAATATCTCTTTTTCCTATGACCACAAGTTGAAAGACATGAACGGAAGTAGTCAACAATCGTCAACACTCCGAAGACTTGATCAAGAAGAGAAATTACTTCAGATGCTAAGTACAAAGAACTTCCCAGAGGGAAGTGGCCTGGTTAAAATTGATCTGGAGAGGGAGTTTATTCATCCAGCATTTAAAATTTTAAACATATGTGGAACATGCTCACACATAATATGTTACTACTCAAATCATTCTAGTTTTTTAGTTGCAACTTCAGCTATGAAGCATACAAATAAATCAGCTAACGATCAGCAAGTATATGATGTCATGTGGCGTGGTGAAACTATAAAAGTCCGTCGAGAGTGGGTGTTCCCTAACAATGGGAAGCCTTTGCAAGTTTCAGTGCCTTCTCAAGTAACTTATAGAGAATTTATTGCCAAAGACAACGGTCCTATTGGGACGATAGGTAACTACAAAGGCACAACAGTTTTCTCACTCCCACCTTGAGGACAAGGTGGTTCTTGGGGGGCGGGGTAATGTTATGCACTAGCCCAACGTAGCTGAACTATCAACTTATATTAACAAACAGCCCAAGACAGGCCCATGGATAGAAAGCCCAAGGGTTAGCAAATAGAGATATAACCAAGAAGAAGGCACAGGAGGGGTTATCGATGAATTGGTTATGTTAAGATAGGCTACTTGGGAGAGAGCTGAACCTCTCGAAAGTTCAGTATTTATCTTCAAATTCCTGTACTTGTTTTCTTCATAGCATCATCTTTATTATCCTGTAAACATTATCCAGAAAAAATACAAATTCAAGCTTGTTATCTCAGTCCTTCTTATCAGTTTATTCAGTATTGCTGGTTTAGTGTTTGGATCCTATCTTAGTTCATAACAGAACCCCAAACAGATGTATGATTGTTAATATAAACATCTTCTTCGTACTTGCTCTTTGGAAGGGCAATTTCGTGGCCTTTTACAATCTTACCAGCACGATCATATTCAATTTCTGGCTCGCTTTGTCCTCTTAAGAGCTCCTTTGGAAGTGGATCTGCAGTGGCTGCATTGCCATATTTTTCCATTATGGTATCCTTGAATTCAGATTTCAGCTTTTCCTTGTTTACTTTGAAATTGATATATAACAGTTCGGCTTGCGATGGAGCTGCTTGCGTGAACATTATTTCCTTTTCCGAATGCATCCCAAGCAAACATATTGACTTGCTTGAACTCCAAAGCTTGACCAGTTACTCTATGTTGATTATCTCCAGCATAGAACTTATCATTTGGATTTATATCTGGAAGAGGATCCTCACGCATGGATCTAGTTTTAGGATCATAGTGCGCAGAGTTAATATCAAGATTAAGAAGGTACTTTCAGTATCTTCTCGAATACGAAGATTCCTAACAGTTCCTGTGCTCCCACCACCAGTAGCACGCACACGCTTCTCAACCTTGGCAAAATCCATCTGTTTACTTTCATCAACCTTTGCTTCGTCTACCCTCAAGTCATCTTCGATTCCTTCACCTCCAACGTTTTGGTTATTTGTACTCTGCTCCTCCAATTTTTAAATCTCCCGATCCTTCAAATACTTCCTTTTGGCCTCATCTTGAGCTTCATATCGTTCAACAACCTGAACATACAATGCTGGATCATATCCATTCCATCGGTCCCTCTTTCCATCATAATCAAGTTCAAAACGCTCAATTTTCTCGTCGGGGGCAATATTTTTGTTAGTCCAAATTGCACCAAATTTACGAGGCCTGTCGGTGTATTCCTTGACATTATGTGTCATAGCTCCACAATTGTCACAGGCACCTTTCCTGTACTTATCAGCATGATATATTGTCGAACCTCTATCGTATCATGTTTTCGCGTAATTTGGTTCAAACTTTCACTTCCTTTGGTGTTTTAAACTGGGGATATCTTCTTCATTAACGAGATAATATGTGGTTGCAAAGAATTGCATTTGGTTGTACATCGTATTTTTGCAAATAAATTGATATTTTCACAAATATCACAAGGGTTTCATGTGCCTGAGGTTGATCTCAGGTTCTACATGTGAGGTTGGAACAAATTTCAATACATATTTTAGGCTATTTTTGTAAATTACTGAAAATTTATAGTAATTTTTAAAAATGCCCCTCCGGACCCTTTACTTTATAGGTATATTTTGTTATAACCTTACCCTGTTTTATCTTTTCACAAAACATATTATTTTTTAAAAAAATATTGCAAAAAAAAACAATATTATGAAAAAAATCCGTAATTTTATTAAACGATCAATTGAGTCAAGAAAGACAAAAAGTCCCAAAATTAACCACGGTTTTTTTAATATTTTTAATTTTATAAATTATATTATTAAATAATTTTTTGAATATTTATATTTTTTTGAAAGATAATATTTAAATTTATTAAGATTTAATTTCTTTTGAATATGATTTTTTTATCAGATAGATTTTATTTTTTCATTTTTGGAAATAAAAAATCTACATGTTCCCTAGGTTGCAAGAAAACTCAAAAATCAATGGTGATTCACTTTAAATAAACCTTAATTGCAATTTTAAAAATCGCAATCAACCAAAACAACTTGAAAAGCTCCATAATAATTGAAAGAAAAAAAAAGTCAATTAACATGTTGTGTAGGTTGCAAAATTAGAAATTTCAAAAATTAATAATAATTCACTTTAAATATACCTTAACTGCAACTAAAGATAATCAAAAGCAACTACAACAATTACACAAGCTTAAAATCAAAAGCAAAATTCAAAATATTGTTTGTGTTGCAAAATCAAAAGAACTCAAGATCACTCATAATACACCTTAATTGTAATTGAAAATAACAAAATGCAATCACAATAATTGAACAAGTTTGTAATAAAAAACAAAGTGACTTTAACATATTACTGCAAAATCACAAAATTTCCAAACTCAAATTCAATGGTTGATTCACTCTTTATAAACCTTAATTGCAACTAAAAAAATTAAAATTAATTTAGCAAAAAAAAAAATCAAAATTAACCAAAATCGATAAACAAACTCGAATTTAAAAATCAAGAATATAATGAACAATGTTGGTTGCGACATCAAAAATTCAAGATCTATGGTGATTCAGACATAATAAACCATAATTATAACTGAAAAAGAGTAAATCTGAACATATAAATTATAGGAGCTCGAAATCAAATCTTAGGTAACTGAACGTCAATTGCAATTCATAAATACACTAAAACAAATTCGAAAGTAATAATCAATAGCAACCTTCTCGAAAATTTATAACTTTAACCAAAAATCTAGGAACAAATACATAGAATTTGATGAAGAGTGATATATAATGGGAATAATTGATAGCGGAATCTGAATAAATAAAATGTGTCATATTTTTGAAAATAAAATATAGTTGATGGTATATTTATCATAGTATTTTCAAAAAGAGCTTATTTTAATGTTTGTATTTTAAAAAAAATTCCTAAATTATAATATTTACAAAATTTATGTACAACTCATAAAAATAAATAGTGATCAATTAATCTATAAAAAAACAAAAACAAAAATGTTGATTTTATTCAACGGCCAAATTTTTAAAACTATAAATATACAAAAGTAGAAAAAGATTTAAAATCATTTCAAAACTCGTCGTGAAAACATTACCGATTAAACAACACTCATCGATTACAAACTTTTAGGTTTCAACTCTGATGGTGATTCCTCGGCCCTTTAATACCTGTCGGATTGCGGCAAAGAAATGGCCGCAACAAAAGGAATATGTGGCTGTTAACATCTTGAAGAAGTTGCAAATGAGAGAAGTATGTCCGAAACACAATCGGGTTTTCAATCTGTGATATGAGCCTCATCGTTTCAGAAATTTTCGATTGCAGGTTCTGTTGGTTTGAAAACTAACTGCGCAAGTGTACGCGGTCACAAGTAATATAATAAATTCGATCACACGAAGACTTGGTGTTTGTTCAGAAATAATGCTTAAGCAACGACGTATGATTAAACAACAAACTGCTTGAATGAATATAAAAGGGGTGTTTTGTTGTATTTTTTTAATTGATTAATTAAATTAATAATACTAAATAATTCAAACTACTTGATTTAATTAACTGAGAATTTATATGTGAGAAAAACATGGGATTCTAATTTCATTATTTATTTTATTTAGAATTGATGCCTTAATTTCAAAGTAATTTTGATGATTACGAAAGCTAGTCGGGAACACGAAACTAACATAAGCGCCTTTCAGCCTTAACTCATATCAAACCACAAGAACATCCACTTAAAAAGATAGAAGTCGCGTAGACACCTTTTATGCTTAGACCCTATATGTCTATAAGATTTGAAAACATAATTGGTTTACGAATAAATTCCTTTATTATGACTACATAGGGCGGTGTGATCCAAAACCCTACCACTTATCGTAAATGTATATGACAATTACGAACCTATGCTAACATGGCAAATTCTAAATTCCTAAATCCACTTTCGCATTCATTAGGAATTAATAATTTAGACGTTAGCTACGCATCTAATAAATTAAGCGCAACCACATTAGGCAATCTGAATTTTTATCATAATACAATTTATTAAGGCATCGAATTACTAAATTACGTAAATAAATCCATTAGAATCCCATGATGGCGATTAGTTCATAATTGAACGGATCGTCATCATGGGATTAAATGAAAACATGGTATTAAATTGCATGAATAAAATATGAAATTACAAGGGTTAAGAAAATAAAACCGAAATAGCTTTCAATGAAAGATAAGAGCACTCCAAATAGTCCCCGTAAAATTAGAGTTTAGAAAATAGAACCGAAATAACTTCCAACGAAAGAGAAGAGCACTCCAAATAATTCCCTTAAAATCTTCACCCGAAATAAAACTTATACTAAATTTGCAGAAAATTTAAAATGTCTAAAATGAAACTGAAATTACAAAGAAGCTAGAGAGAATACAACTGAATTAGAAGAGAAAACTCAGCTGTGGGATGTCTTAAAACTATGGAAAACACTGCTATTTATAGCACCTCTCAGCACACCATCTATGAATAAAAATAGACCGAAAGCAACAAAGTATTACTGGAAACAAAATAATACAGCTGACCACACTTTCCGCCAGAAACACTTTGCATTTTTAATCAACAGCTGCAGAAATTGAACCAGTCGCGTATAGGCAGGTGAGGCACACGCGCTGACTGATTTAGTTTTCTTCCGGGCGCGTGGTTCCCACGCACGAGTGGGAGAGTGCGGCGAGAAAGACATCACATGGACACAACATACTGCTTCACTTTTGATTTATATAAACAATTCATGTGCACTGAACCACAGCATACAGATTACTAATATTCTTTGCCTTGAAAATAATTCACGTGGCCTTAACTTTTGAACGGGTTCCGTAGAAATGCTTTTTAACCGCACAGCTTATAATCTTTAA
This sequence comes from Kitagawia praeruptora, assembly GCA_037693485.1. Taxonomy (NCBI): domain Eukaryota; kingdom Viridiplantae; phylum Streptophyta; class Magnoliopsida; order Apiales; family Apiaceae; genus Kitagawia; species Kitagawia praeruptora. The sequence goes on along the minus strand of CM075344.1, from coordinate 159,065,908 downwards.
TTAATAAATAATTAATTTAATTCAGAAATTATAAAAATAAATATCTAATATTATTAGATATTTATAAATATAATTTTCCAATTAAATAAAATATTTATTAATATAAATAAGTCCTTAAGTCCTAAGCTGCGGTCTCTGGCCGTCTGGAACCGGACTACTTTTGCTTAACAGAAAATATAACAATTCCAACCGGGGTTTCAGCATTAAGAATATATCACTCAGAATTTCTTTATGATAATTCTTTTTTCTTCATTGCTCGTCCAGATGTAAGTTACGGTCTCTTGAGGATCTAAAACCGGACTCCTTTTGCTTAGAAAAAAATATAACAATTCCAACCGGGGTTTCAGCATTAAGAATATATCACTCAGAATTTCTTTATGATAATTCTTTTTTCCTCGTGGCCAGTCCTCCTTGTTCTCTTGGCAACTCTAAATTCCGAATTGAGGTAGAAATCCATAGTTTTAGCCTTTTATCGCCACAATACCTAAAGTTGCGAGTTCTGCACAACAAAAAACTGAAACAACAACAAAAATGAATTAAAAGACATCACATACTTAAGGATAAACCACCAATTTAGGTCCAATTAGCGCATAATAAGTGGATATAAATTCCACTTATCAGGTTCGTACCCTTTACTCGTTCTTGATTTCTACGATGTGGGCTTTTTTTCCTTATCTTTTTAAGCTTTCTTGGAACTGAATTTTAATTTTCATTGTGATTATAGAATTCAAGATTCTTGAGATTGATTGTATTAAAGATTCCTGAATTTAGACTTTTTTTCTTTTAGGATTCTTTTAGAATGTTATTACAGTGCTAGAAATATTACACACACTCTCAAGTACATAGCTAGAATGACGGTTGTTTAAGGAAAAAACTCACCCTATCTTGATATTCCTAACATTGCATAGTTCTTCAGTTCAAATACTTTGACCTTGTAGATGCTGATAAAAAAGGGAAAAAGATATGTTAGGAAATTAAGTAGCATTATTTGCACACAGTGGTATTCCTTTATTACAAACAACAATAAAAATAATTGCAAAGGAAGTTACAGTTCAACTATCTTGTTTAGAACTAGCAATGATCTTCTGGTTAACATCATCAAACTGGATATTAGCAGGCCATTTCAATTGCTCTTCAACTATACGGAAGCCACGATCTGGTCTACCACGTAGAAGGTATCTAAAATCAGATGCAAAATGTGAGTTAAGAATAAATAGAAGGAAAACTACAAAATCTCACAAATATTGTAGCAAGAGTATTTACAACACACTTGATGCTAGTGGTTCTGCATTCGATGGAACTGTCTAATGAAAAAAGTGAGACAGTGAGGACTGAATCATTGCCTTTGTCGTAGAACAAAGTTTGAATTCCACTAGTCACACTGTCATTCAAAATGCAAAGCTTTTGGTGGCTATCTGCATCCAATAATGAAAACTTACAAATTGTAAAGTATAATTCTAACTTTTATTAATGATTGTTATATGAAATTTTTACCTTGCCTATATGCATAACAAGTACCTCGCTGCAAAAGAACAAATACTACCCGGAGCAGAGCTAATTGAGTATACTTTTGATGGAATCAGGAACATCGGATCAGAGGTGTCATATTCCTCCTGATTGAGAAAGAGATATAAAAAAAATAAACTTTCACCATCAAATCGACTTGTGCAAAATTATCCATCTTGCATGATTTTCAATATTTAGCCTTCCATTACTACTCATAAAAATAATATAATTCGAAGTTGTTCGAACACAGTATGCAATCAAACTGATAAAGCTAACTCCAGTTCTAATAAAACTCAACTATATCTATGTTCTTAGTTTGTTCGCGTCTTAATAACATATTCATTCTTATCATGGTGATATATCAAACACATACCTTCTCTAATACTCATACATTGTATACCATAGGTTTTATTAGGATGCAATTATTTCCTGTATATTAAAACTGTAATCCCACAGTAAACACAATCAACACAAATAATTCTTCTACATTTCTATAAACCTAAAGAGATGGGAGGATGTGTGTGAAACTGTGTTGTGAAATGGTACTACTAGGTAGTGTATGAGGGTGGGAGGTGGAAAACCGCGAGAACAGACAAACATATTGAAGCAGCACACAAGGGTGTATCTCTCACCTCTTTCTCTTTCCCTAGATTCAGTACTATACTATTTGTTCAATTGCAATACTTTACACACATGCACACAATCATGAACAATCAACATACATTCAAGAATCAAGAATCAGTCTAAAAATAATCAAGAATTAAAAATTGGGGGAGAGAAAAAAATTATTCGAAAAAAAGTCTAAATTTAGGAATTTTTAATACAATCAATCTCAAGAATCTTGAATTCTATAATCACAATGAAAATTAAAATTCAGTTCCAAGAAAGCTTAAAAAAGATAAGAGAAAAAACTCCCACATCGTAGAAATCAAGAACCGTAGAAATCAAGAACGAGTAAAGGGTACGAACCTGCACTCGAAAATTTCTGAAACGATGAGGCTCATATCGCAGATTGAAATCCCGATTGCGTTTCGAACATACTTCCCTCATTTGCAACTTCTTCAGAATGTTAACAACCACATCTTTCCTTTGTTGCGGTCATTTCTTTGCCGCAATCCGACAGGTATTACAGGGCCGAGGAATCACCATCAGAGTTGAAACCTAAAAGTTTGTAATCGATGAGCTAGTGTCGTTTAATCGGTAATGTTTTCACGGCGAGTTTTGAAATGAGTTTAAATCTTTTTCTACTTTTGTATATTTATAGGTTTAAAAATTTGACCGTTGGGAGCCAAAGGAATAAAATCAACATTTTTGTTTTTATTTTTTTATAGATTAATTGATCATTATTTATTTTTATGAGTTGTACATAAATTTTGTGAATATTATAATTTAGGGATTTTTTTAAAAATACAAACATTAAAATAAGCTCTTTTTAAAAATACTATGATAAATATACCATCAACTACTTTTTAATTTTCAAAAATATGACACATGTTATTTATTCAGTTATAATTATGGTTTATTATGTCTGAATCACCATAGATCTTCAATTTTTTGATGTCGTAACCAACATGTTCATTCTATTGTTGATTTTTAATTTCGAGTTTGTTTATCAATTTTGGTTTTTTGTTTTTGGTAAATTAATTTTAATTTTTTTAGTTGCAATTAAGGTTTATAAAGAGTGAATCAACCATTGAATTTGAGTTTGGAAATTTTGTGATCTTGCAGTAATATGTTAAAGTCACTTTGTTTTTAATTACAAACTTGTTCAATTATTGTGGTTGCATTTTGTTATTTTCAATTAAAATTAAGATGTATTATGAGTGATCTTGAGTTCTTTTGATTTTGCGACACAAACTATATTTTGAATTTTGCTTTTGATTTTAAGCTTGTGTAGTTGTTGTAGTTGATTTTGATTATCTTTAGTTGCAATTAAGGTATATTTAAAATGAATTATTATTAGTTTTTGAAATTTCTAATTTTGCAACCTACACAACATGTTAATTGAGTTTTTTTTTTCAATTATTATGGAGCTTTTCAAGTTGTTTTGGTTGATTGCGATTTTTAAAATTGCAATTAAGGTTTATTTAAAGTGAATCACCATTGATTTTTGAGTTTTCTTGCAACCTAGGGAACATGTAGATTTTTTATTTCCAAAAATGAAAGATTAAAATTTATCTAATAAAAAAATTGAATTCAAAAGAAATTAAATCTTAATAAATTTAAATATTATCTTTCAAAAAAATATAAATATTTAAAAAAATTATTTAATAATATTATTTATAAGATTATAAATATTAAAAAAACCATGGTTAATTTTGGGACTTGTTGTCTTTTCTTGACTCAATTGATCGTTTAATAAAATTAAGATTTTTTTCATAATATCCAAATCTAGTAAATTTTTTACAATATTTTTTTAAAAAAATATGTTTTGTGAAAATATCAATTTATTTGCAAAAATACGATGTGCAACCAAATGCAATTCTTTACCACCACATATTCAACTGCATGCAATAAGTTGGTCAGTGATACATGCAAATTCAACTAAAATCAACTAAAGTCTACAAACAGTTTGCATGATTTGGTTGAAGACCGTATTTTTACAAATTAGTTGGTATTTTTATAAAATATTTTTTCTGGGATTATTGTTTGGTATAGATATATTGATTGAATAATGGAGGAGGCTGGGAATAAAATAAACCCTCATATTCCTAGTTACATGTCCTTCTGCTGTGACAACCCGGGTCAAATCTTTTTGAAAATTGGGTCGAGTTCTGATTCCAAATCCAAAATAAGCCAAAGCAAATTGGCCCAAATACAGCCAACTTGGGTAGTGCACAAGCCCACCACAAACCCCAAAAATATCATGATTTGTTGGTGCAATTAGTAGTACTTTGCCTTATAAACAACTAAAGTCCCAAATCTCCTCGATGTGGGACTGGGTGTTACATCTGCACCATGGTATCTGGGTAATGAAGAAGATATCCCCAGTTTAAAACACCAAAGGAATTGGAAGTTTGAACCAAATTACGCGAAAACATGGTACGATAGAGGTTCGAAAATATATCATGCTGATAAGTACATGAAAGGTGCCTGTGACAATTGTGGAGCTATGACACATAATGTCAAGGAATGCACGTACTGACAGGCCTCGTAAATTTGGTGCAATTTGGACTAACAAAAATATTGCCCCCGATGAGAAAATTGAGCGTTTTGAACTTGATTATGATGGAAAGAGGGACCGATGGAATGGATATGATCCAGCATTGTATGTTCAGGTTGTTGAACGATATGAAGCTCGAGATGAGCCCAGAAGGAAGTATTTGAAGGATCGGGAGATTAAGAAATTGGAGGAGCAGAGTACAAATAACCAAAACCAAAACGTTGGAGGTGAAGGAATCAAAGATGACTTGAGGGTAGACGAAGCAAAGGTTGATGAAAGTAAACAGATGGATTTTCCAAGGTTGAGAAGCGTATGCGTGCTACTGGTGGTGGGAGCACAGGAACTGTTAGGAATCTTCGTATTCGAGAAGATACTGCAAAGTACCTTCTTAATATTGATATTAACTCTGCGCACTATGATCCTAAAACTAGATCCATGCGTGAGGATCCTCTTCCAGATATAAATCCAAATGACAAGTTCTATGCTGGAGATAATCAACATAGAGTAACTGGTCAAGCTTTGGATTTCAATCAAGTCAATATGTTTGCATGGGATGCATTCGGAAAAGGAAATAATGTTCACACGCAAGCAGCTCCATCACAAGCTGAACTGTTATATATCAATTTCAAAGTAAACAAGGAAAAGCTGAAATCTGAATTCAAGGATACCATAATGGAAAAATATGGCAATGCAGCCACTGCAGATCCACTTCCAAAGGAACTCTTACGAGGACAAAGCGAGACAGAAATTGAATATGATCGTGCTGGTAGGATTGTAAAAGGACACGAAATTGCCCTTCCAAAGAGCAAGTAGAAGATGTTTACATTAACAACTATACATCTGTTTGGGGTTCCTGGCGGAATAATCACCAGTGGGGATACAAGTGCTGCAAACAGTTGATTCGAAATACTTATTGTACAGGTGCAGCTGGAATTGAAGCTGCTGATCTGGCTGGAGAAATTTTATCTAAACTCTTGCTTGGACTAATTTAGTCTTCTGCATCATCGATTTAGTGTTACAAACTTTTAATCATGTTTATTAGATTATAAATTTGTAATGTATCATGTTTATCTAAAAAATTAAATTTACATTTTACTTTATACATTAAAAAGTGTAACTGCATTTTGTAAACAGTTAGAAGTTAGATAAACAAGACCTGGAAGCACCCACTCTGGTGAATAAAAGGGAACAAATACAAGACATCTTTTGCAATACAAGAAGAGGTCTATCTCAGTTTTCTCTGGGTTCCATCTATGTTTTTGTACTTGTTTCTGGTGTTTCAATATCAACTACCCTGATAACCCGTGCAAGACATGGGCTAATATATAAATTCAAAACTAGTATGACTTCTTGTTAGAGGCCCATCCCCTTAATGGCCCGAACCGACAATCCAGTACCCCCAATCCGAATGGAGGCCCACCTTCATCCGGCCTAACTACCAACAACGGTCATACAGTTCACTTTCTTGTAAACGTGGGACACGTTTGTGCACGATGCCCACTCTTCGGGTAACCACCTGGAGGAAAAAGGATATGATTTAGTCAGGTTTATTCGATCATTGATACACATTTACACACAACACAAACACTCTGCATTCTAAATTACCTTACCAAAACCGACTAAGTTATTCTCACACCGGAGGTGAATCGGGGGGTCAAACCCTCGCATTCTTCTCATTTACAGGTCCGACCGAACCAAGGTCCGGCAGAAAACTAGTCGTAACATTTGGCGCCGCCTGTGGGAACGTAGAGATACGTTTTGTGTTGAGTTCTACCATCAATAATGACAAATGAAACCGAAATACCAGTAGCTGATAATAGCATAGTAGCTGGAAATAGCCGCACCACTCCTCCCCTGATCCCAAGGACAGCTCCCATCACCCCAAGGCTGTTAACTTTTGATGAAGAAGGAGATATGCCGTCTTCTGAAGAACAACAGGAGATGCTCGTGAAATGGCGAGAAGAACCAAAGGCCAAGGGGAAGCGAAAGGAAATGGAAAAAGAAAGGAGCTGCAGGGAGGCCGAACGTCTAGCCAAGAAAAGGGAGGCCGATCGCTTGAGGCTAGAGGCACTAAAGCTCCAAAGGGAGGAGATTGAGTTGCAAGAGAAAGTGTTCCGCGAGGCTTTAGAAGCCAAAGACCCGGAGTTGGATGACCGGAGAGATAAGAGGCCGAGGACTAGAAATGATGAAGACGAGTCAGGGGACTCTGAATCAAATTCTAGGAGAACCCGGTCGAAGGTAGTATATTCCTCTGATTCGGAGGAAGAAGGTCCACATACGGATGACCGTATCCGTAGGATTGAGAAGGCTATGTTTGGAGAAAGAAGGGTCAGCCGCGAACCAGTGGTGACCGAGGATGTTGAACAGTTTCGACCCCCACTAGGAAGGCAATTTCCAAAGATGAACGAATTCAATGGTAAAGGAGACCCCGAAGACCACTGTGAGAAGTATGAATCGCTCATGACTGGTATGGGGCATTGTGATGTAATGCTTTGCAAGATGTTCAAGACATACCTCAAGGGGAATGCATCCATGTGGTACAGGTCGTTAAGACCTAGGTCGATAGGCTCGTATGAGCAGATAAAGAAGAAATTCTTGAGGCACTACTCCCACTTGTGCCGAAGAGAGAAGGATACCGAAGCCCTGATCCACTGCAGGCAGGGACCGAACGAAGAATTGGGTGACTACTTGGCAAGGTTTAAAGAAGAAGCCAGAATGGTCACCAACTTGGATAAAATCATGGCAGATGGATTCCTTGCAACCGGCCTCGACCCTGTTAAAGGTAAGAAGCTTCGATCTTCTCTTTACGATATGCCTCCTAAATCTTTGAATGATATATATTTGAGGGGAGAGGCTATTAGAAGGAAGTTAGAATCCATTGGGGGTTACAAGAAGAGCAAGAAAAATGATAGGTATGATAGAAGGGATGAGAGAAGGGAGGATAGAAGGGACGACCGAAGGGGTCGTGGCGACATTAAGAGCAGACTGAACGATACGAGGCCTGATAAAGGGGCCGAACGAAGAAGAGATAGAGATAGTACTGTGTTCACACCACTTAACACACCCATCTCGAAGATTCTCCATGAGATAAAGGGCAAACCTGGGTTCGTTAGGCCACCCAAGTTAAAGACACCTGAAAGCAGAAGGAGCGACAACAAATATTGTGATTATCATCGAGATAAAGGTCACAATACTGATGAATGTTACCACTTGAAGAAGTTGATAGAGAAAATGATTAAAGACGGGGAACTGACCAAGTTCGTTGGAGATCTGAGAGACAGGCTAGATGATAAGGAAAAGAAGAGAGACACTAGAGATGCCGAAAGTTCGGAGAAGTATCAGGGTGAAGTCAGAACAATATCTGGAGGAACCATACTCGACCGGGACAGCAAAACAGCCCGAAAGAAGTATGCTAGGAAAATCTATAGTCTTTACCAGTCAAATGTAGCCAAGCAACCACTTCCGATATCATTCACGGAAGATGACTTTGAAGACGTGATATGGCCACACGAAGACCCTCTTGTCATAAACCCCGTCATTGGAGAAAACAAGATTTGGAGAGTGCTGGTCGATGAAGGAAGTTCGGTCAACATACTGTATCACCGAACATATTGTAAGATGAATTTGGGTGGAGAGCAGCTGGAACCGTGCCATGAGGCACCCCTTTATGGCTTCGGCAACCAACCTGTACCGATCGAAGGCACAATCACGCTGAATATCCTGTTGGGCAAGGCTCCCTACACGGTGGTAAAAGAAGCTAAGTTTTATGTTGTTCGGGTAGAAAACCCATATAATGGGATTTTGGGGAGACCGGCTTTATCCTTGTTCCAAGCTGTGTCATTCATCCCTCACCTGAAGTTGAAGTTCCCGACCAAACATGGGGTTGGAGAGATGAGAGGCGATCAGAAAGCCGCAAGAATCATTATGCTGGAAGATTTGGAGAAAGACAAGGATGTGGAAATGACTGAAGCTGGTAAAAGGAAGAGAAATGAGAATAGCCCTGGAGGCAGCCATCAACTACTCAACATAGAGTTGGAGAAATTTGGGGCCGACCTGTCGATCCCGATTGCCGAGCCGGCTGTCGAAACCGAAGAAGTAGAGCTATATGTGGGTCAGTCTGGAAAGATGATCCAAATTGGAAGGAACATGGAATCGGAGCTAAAAGAGAAAGTCATCAAAGTCATTAGGGAGTTCCATGACGTGTTTGCATGGAATCCCGAAGATATGCCAGGGTTGGACCCTTCGGTAGCCAAACACTGTTTAAATGTAGCTCCCAAAGCCAAGCCCGTGAGACAGAAGAAGAGAAATTTCGCCATGGAAAGGCAAAAAGTAATTCAAGCTGAAGTGGAAAAGTTGCTAGAGGCGAAGTTCATCGAAGAAATCGACTACCCCGACTGGTTGGCAAACGTGGTCGTGGTCAAGAAGTCAAATGGCAAGTTGAGGATGTGTGTAGATTATACATACTTGAACAAGCATTGTCCGAAGGATCACTATCCTCTGCCGAATATTGATCAACTGATAGATGCCACTTCGGGGCATCAAATACTCAGTTTTTTAGATGCATTCTCAGGATACCACCAAATTGCCATGAATGCCAAGGACGTTCCAAAGACAACATTCATCACACCAAACGGCACTTATGCCTATGTTAAGATGCCCTTTGGCCTGAAGAACGCCGGGGCAACATTTCAAAAGATGATCAACAAAGTGTTCAAGGCCCAGATTGGCCGGAACATGGAATGTTATGTAGATGACATGATTGTTAAATCCCTTTTTAGGGATCATGCTACGGACTTGAGGGAGTGTTTCGAAACACTCAGGAGAAACAACATGAGGATCAATCCGAACAAGTGTACGTTCGGAGGAAATAGTGGAAAATTTTTGGGTTACATGGTCAGTGCCTGAGGAATCGAGGCAAACCCAGAAAAGATCAAGGCAGTCATCGACATGAAAGCACCGAAAACGATCAGAGACATTCAGAAGCTGACCGGATGGTTAGCAGCCCTAAGGAGGTTCATTTCCAGATCGGCCGAAAAGGCATTACCATTCTTTGAAGTACTTCGGGGGTCCAAGAATTTCGAGTGGGGGCCGAACTGCCAGAAAGCTTTTGAAGAGGTCAAAGAATATTTAGTGAAAGCCCCACTCTTAATGAGGCCTGATCCGAAAGAAACCTTGTAGCTGTATTTAGCTATGAACGACCGGACCCTTGGAGCCGTGTTGGTCAAAGAACATGAAGGGAACCAGCATCCGGTGTTCTATGTTTCCCATATTCTCAAAGATGCAGAAACTAGATATCCGAATGAAGAGAAGTTCGCCTATGGGTTGGTAATGGCCGCAAGAAAACTAAGGCACTATTTCCAGGGAAGAACGATCAAGGTAGTAGCAGATCAGCCGTTAAAGAAAATCTTGCAAAGGCCAGAGGCATCGGGCAGAGTAGTTGCTTGGGCGATCGAACTGGGGGAGCATGATTTGGAGTATACGCCTAGGACTTCGATCAAAGCCCAAGCACTAGCCGATTTTATGGTAAAATGCTCTTTCTCGGGGCCGAATGACTTGGCTCCCGAAGAGCAGCTAATTCAGGCACCAGGAAAATGGAAGTTGTTTGTGGATGGGTCGGTCGCCAAGGAAAAGTGTGGGGCAGGTTTAATTCTGACAAGCCCAGAAGGATTTGAAATCTGTCAAGCTATCAGGTTCACTTTCCCGTTGACGAACAATGAAGCCGAATATGAAGCGCTTTTGGCAGGACTAGACTTGGCAAAAAATCTAGAAGTTAAGCACCTCAGGGCGTTTAGTGATTCGATGTTGGTGGTAAAACAGTTCTCAGGGGAGTATGGGCAAAAAGATCCCCGAACCAGAGCCTACGCCCTTAAGGTACACGAACAATCTTTATTGTTTGAATCATTTGAATTAACTCAAGTAGCTAGAGAGAACAACAGTCGAGCAGACGCATTATCAAGGCTAGCTTCGGCAGAAACCCAAAACCTTAATGGATCTATCTATCTGACTGAAGTAAAGATGCCTTCGATAGACAGAAAGCAATGTATGGAAATCCATCAAGGGGTAAACTGGATGACCCCAATCAGGGCCTTTTTAGAGAAGGGAACTCTGCCAGTTGACCGAAAGGAAGCACAGAAAGTGAGGCATCGGTCAACAAATTACACTGTGGTCGGGGGCCGTTTGTTCAGATGATCGGCAAGTCAACCACTACTTAGGTGTTTAGACGAAGACGAACAGCAGCTAGCCCTCAAGACGGTTCACGAGGGAATATGCGGAGAACATTTGGCTGGGAGGTCCTTGGCCTTCAAAATTCTTAGACAAGGATTTTTTTGGCCGAAAATGAAGGAAGACGCTACCGAGTATGCCAAGAAATGCAAACAATGTCAGTTATTCAGCACAATCCCGAAGCAACCTCTTGAAGAGATGTCTTCGGTTCTCAGTCCCATCCCATTCACCATGTGGGCAGTCGATATCGTGGGAATCTTGCCCACCAACACCAAACAAGCCAAGTATTGCATTGTGGCGATCGACTACATGACCAAATGGATAGAAGCCAGACCTCTCTCCACCATTACCGAAGAAGCAGCAAAGAAATTCATGTTAGAGCAGGTAATCTTAAGGTTCGGCATTCCGATGGTATGTGTATCGGACAATGGAACTCAATTCATTGGAAGCAAGTTCATGAAGTTTCTAGCTCAGTTTGGAATTAGGCAGAAGTTCAGTTCAGTTGGGCACCCCCAAGGAAATGGGGCGATCGAAGCAGCCAACAAAATTATTTTTGATGGCATCAAGAAGAGGCTGGGTGAAGCCAAGGGGCTTTGGGCTGAAGAATTACCTTGGGTCCTTTGGGCCTACCGAACAACTACAAGATCTTCAACCGGGGAAACGCCTTTCAAGCTGGCCTTCGGAACGGATGCCCTTCTGCCTGTTGAAGTCGGTTTAGAGTCTTACCGAACACAAGTGTTTAATGTGGAAACAAATGAGTTCGGACTCCGAGCGAATGTGGATTTACTGGAGGAAGATAGGGAGGCAGCCCATCAAAGAAACTTAAGGTACCAACTCCAAGCGGCACAGTATTATGATTATGGAGTCAAAAAGAGATCTTTCCAAGTAGGCGATTTGGTTCTACGGGAGTTGGCAACATCTATGCCGACCAAACAAGGAAAGCTCATGCCGAACTGGGAAGGACCTTATGTGGTGATTGAAGTGGTCCGGCCAGGCACCTACAAATTGGCTCATTCGGACGGCAGCCCAATCAAAAACACCTGGCATGCCGCTCGCCTTCGCCATTTTTACCAGTAAGCTTACTGGATGAATTTTATTGCTTTTTACTTCAGTACTCTGTTTCATGCAAGTTTATTCTGAATTCCCTAAGCTAGCATCAATCTGTAATCAAATCTATGTAAGAGTTGCATGATTAATGAAAAGATTGTTTTGCTCTATTTTTGATCTGCTATTATTAAGCTAAGTACATTTGTAGCCAAAAGGTTAAGTACACAATATTAAGCTTAACGGACCCATGTTTGGGTCCGACCGAATAAAACATGCGCCCTCTAACTTATTTTTAATGTTCAAGTACATTATGATTTAAGTTACAAATACTTGACGAATCCAAATTTGGGGCCGACCGAATGAAATTTGGACCCTTACAAAAATGTCTTAGTATTTAAGTTTCTTTGACATTAAGTAAGGCCGGGAGGAAAAAAAAAATAAAATTCAACCGACCGAGCGGGACCTTAATCATTTACAAAACCCCTTAAATACTGGGGCACAGCTAGGTTACGACCAGAAATGCACATACATGCTAGGACGAAGCCGAAGACGCATAAAAACATAAGTAATTATGCTAAGGCAAAATGAAGCCGAAGACGCATAAAAACATAAGTAATTATGCTTAGGCAAAATGAAGCCAAAGACGCATAAAAACATAAGTAATTATGCTAAGGCAAAATGAAGCCGAAGACGCATAAAAACATAAGTAATTATGCTAAGGCAAAATGAAGCCGAAGACGCATAAAAACATAAGTAATTATGCTAAGGCAAAATGAAGCCGAAGACGCATAAAAACATAAGTAATTATGCTAGGTTACGACCGAAGACGCACAACATGCTAGGCCGAAGCCGAAGACGCATAAAAAGAAAATAAAAAGTAATTATGCTAGGGCAAACTGAAGCCGAAGATGCATAAAACTGAAATTATGCTAAGGCAAAATAAACTGACCAAAGATGCATAAAACTAAAATTATGCTAAGGCAAAATAAATGACCGAAGATGCATGCATGATTAAGCGATAAATCAGCCGAGGCGAATTATAAACGCCCGGAGGCAGAGTTAAATATTACAAAAGCCCAAAGGCACAAATTTAAAGCCCGAAGGCAGAGTCAAATATAGCAAAGCATAAGGACCAACAGAATACAGAAAAATCAACAATCGGAAAACTCCTCATCTTCACTCGAGGAGACCACCAAGGGTACATCTGCATCGGTCCGACCGACCGGATCTGTCATTGTTTCGTCCAGCAGTTTGGTGTGGTCGAAGCCAACATCATTAGCTTTCAGCACGGCATCGTCGTAACCCATTTGGTAGCACCTCTCTTCGGTAAGGTCAAGGGTCTTCTTCAGCTTTCGGATGTTCTTCCTCGAAGCTTTAAGCTGTTGGTTCCTCCAGTCGATGCCCTTTTTCAAGACATCAATCTCCTCCAATTTCACCTTCAGGGCCTCATTCTCGGTCTTCAGTGAATCAGCCTGACCGGTTACCCTCTCCAGCTCGGAGGTAGAATTCCGAAGGCCCTCCTCAGCTTTGACCGCCCGAACCTCCATCTGTTTATATTCTTTCATCTTGGCTTGCATGGCCTCCACTCGTTCGGTGACTATGGCTGACCAGGAAACACCCTGAAAACAAACAAGGAAAGGGATCAAGAGATGAATGTAAACAAATAAATGGTACAAAGGAAAAAATCCTACCATAGAAAGGAGGGCCAGCATCTCAGTGCAGGCCTCGATATCATTCGCTTCAGCAAACGTTGGCCGATCAGCCGGAAGAACTAAGCCCCAGCAAAGATCGGGACCGACGACCGTGGACGACTGCGGAGCAGGGACAATAATCCTGTCGGTCTCCAGAACTCCCCAGTGAGGGGCATACACCTTCAGCTCCGCCTCATTCAATCTGTTCCTCTTCCTCGAGTCAGTTGAGATGTAATACCCCAATTTAGTTATATCTGAATAATATAAATTTTTATAATTTTATGTGTTTATATTACTATCACAAATATACATAGCTATTTTTAATAAAAATTAATTAACTTCAAATATATTTGAATAATTTTATTGGTTTGCTACGACGTCTCGTAGCTCCCATAAAATTGTACTATGATTGGTCTACATCGATATATCGACGTTCCCATAAAGATTGGACTAGGGGAAATGGGCCGAGCAGAAGCATCGAGGCCCAAATGGGAAAGGGATAAAAATTTTGAACTGATTATGCGAGCAAGTGTGAACTTGCCCAAGGATTTAATCTTACTAAGACCCCAATATATAGTTGAGGAAGGGATTTTTCACTTAAATCCCATCAATGTGGGACAAGTGAAAACATTCATTTAAGAGCAAACTTAGTCCAAGGTCTTGTTATATAAGAGAAAGAGCATAGCTAGTTCTACATCTTTTCGATGTGGGACAAAGTGAACTTAAGTTTTGATAAATTTTGCCATACTTAGTTTTCCACTTCAATCACATGAAGTTATAGATCAAATTCGTTTTGGGTTACTGAAGCCAAGGATTTGATTTTAATAAAATTTAGTAATTTGCTTGCAATTTCTTTTCAAACTTTTAATTTATTGCAGCCTCACAAAGGAAGCAAATATACACCTTAAGTGATAAGCCCAAGAGCCTTATTAGAATTTTATAATAGGGGGAGGGATTCACTTTCCAAACCATTTCGATGTGGGATGAGAAATGCTCTAAGAAATGAAAATTTTCTATTTGTTACAAATTGGTTTTGAACTTGAGGCTGTCACTGAAGCCTTTGGAAGTATGAGGATTAATTAAAATACCAAATTTGTCAATGTTTTAACTTTCATATATACTAGTTGATATCTCGGCTACAAAGGCTAGGACATGGTTAACTTTGTAAGCCTTAAGGTCAAGTTCCCCTCCTTATATGGTTTTATAGAGTTGAGAAGAGGATTCCCTCAACCACCATTTCGATGTGGGACAAAATATATTTTCTACTTTTTGAGAATTCAACTCTTACTCTTTTTAAGTACGAGGAGTTTGTCTTTTGATGCATTCAGTAGTGGTGTAGATGTTACCAATTCTAGCTGAAACTTAGTTTCCATTTATCAAAATTTAGACTATTATCTACTTGGCTCAAATTAGAACCAAAGTTATAGTTGTGAGCTTCAACTTTCAAATTCTTGAAGGAGAAACCTTACTTTTATAGAACCAAAGAAGAAGTCATTTGCTTTAGTCTCTCAATGTGGGAAAATATGAACTACTTCACATTGAAAAGAAAGACTAGAGCAACCCTTTTTGTCTTAAAATATTTCAAAATTTTCTTGTAAGTGTAACAAGACGCCAGCCTTCATATTGTTTTGCCTTGTTCCAAAATTTTATACTTTGAGATCATTTTGGACTCTGAGCAAAGCCAAGAAAGGTTGAAAGAAATTTTACTCAACTCAAGGTTTATAGAGCTTATATGAGGTTCTGCTCTTAATCAATGCGATGTGGGACAAATTGTTTATGTTGAGGGCACCATGTGAGCACCCAAGTGTTTCTCTTGTATTCAAGTTAAGTTTTAAAGTTTCAGACAAACGAACCTTGCATTTTAAATTCGTTTAACTCTTTTCTTTAACCATATTTCCAAAAATGAGGGCATTAGAGGGTATCATTTTTGTGTGTTTCAACACCACCCTTCGTTTTGTCATCTCAGCTCAAGTTGGAGTTAAGGTGAGAATTAAGAACTTCTTGTAGCTAGGGTAATAACCTTTTGTAGCATTTATAGACATGAGAAAGAGTTACTCTAGAAATCCTCTCGATGTGGGATAAGTGGCCATTATAGAAAATAGAATAACACAAACTCCCACATTGATAAATAAAGGGAAGACTTGGGAGTATATATGGAGCAACTTGACTACAATCATACAAATGAAATTAAGAACAATGGAGTCGGTTCAGTTGTGTTGTTCGTTGTTAGTCATTGCCGGATTGTTTGAGTTATAGGCCGAGTAGCATTTTATTATTTTTACCAATCTTCTTTTGTACCACATCGATTACAGAAAGAGAGGTAAGGGTGTATATATTGCAGAGCTTCAGTTATTTAGAGCAAATCGAATTGAGTGTGGGCATGTTTGATCGAGGATTAAGTTCAGTTGTAGTGCAATTCTGAGCCAATTATTTTTCAAGCTTACTGGTGGTTATACCACATCGAGTAGGAAGGGAATGAAGTTCCCCTTTCCTTATATAAATATGTTGTAGTATACAGAAAAGGAAAGTAGGAGTAAAAGCTTACCGTTTGTAAGTCTTTCTACTTTACTTTTTATTTATAGTATTCTGATCTAATTTATTTTAATTTAGAAATGTGGTAATTAGTAGTTAAAAATAATGAGAAATAATGTGTTAATAACGATAGTTTAAATTTTGGATAGTTTGAGAGACGAATTTGATATTCGGAATTATTCAAGAGAAAGAGGCAAAGAATAGAAGCGGTTTACTGTAAGTATATACTGTACTGATTTACTGTTGTGAATGATTAAATTGACTTTGAAATATCGATAATTTATTGTTGGAAATTGAGTATTCTTACATTGATGTTGTGAATTGATGATGATGCTTCCAAATCGGAAGTAAAGCTAAACCAATTGTTTAGCAGGCCGGGATCCCCACCAGTAGAACTTGTGAATTTATCATGTTTGAATACTCATTTTCAAATTATGTGAAAAATTATCTGTTTTGATGAACATAGTTACTTGTTCTGTAAACCTCAGTTAAATAGTATGATATATGCTTGCTGGGCTCTATGAGCTCACCCTTTGATGTTATTAACTTCCACAGGGAAGATTTTTGGCGAAGGAAGTTCGGGAAAAGATAAGACTGTGATGAAGTAACTATCGAAGTTAGATAAGAAGTATGTAGAACTCTAAGAAGAATGCTTTTGTAATAGACCTATGTTGAAGTTAATTATAAGCGTGTAATATGTTGTAAACTTTTATCGTAAGACTAGACTTTGTGGTAACTCCTTTTGGTTATAAATGAAATTAAGTTGTGTATGCATATATTACGACGTTTGGTTTGTTTGGCGCTCCCCGGGTCGGGTTCATGAGGTCATCCCGGGACCGGGGGCGTCACATGAGATGATTAGGTCAGTCTCCCTTATCTCCAATTCTCGCGAAAGAGAAGTGGCCGGTGGCGTAGTAACCACATCATTCTCCCTCGAGTTGGAGGCTGACCTCCCCGCCTCGTCGACTTCGGGAACGGATGCATTGGCTTTATTAGCAGCAGCTTTGGTAGCAGCGGCCGCCTCTTTCGCGGCATGCTTCTGTCGTCTTCTCTCAACAAGCTCCTCACGGGAAGACACTGCACAAGAAAAACAAAAGTCAAGGTCAAAATAAGGGCGATCGGGCACCGACCGAAACATATATTTACAGAAGGAACAATAGTCAAACCAACTAGTGTGCATATTTACAGAAGCAAAAGGAAAACAAAAGTTACCGTTGCCCCAGAGGGAGAACAACCAGTCTTTGTCCCGACTGAGGGATAAGGGAACTTTCTTCATCTTCAGGTCGCAAATCAGCTTATAATCGTGTTTCTCCGACTCTAAAAGCGAGGGCATGATGACCTGCTTCGCTGGGTCAACGTCCTTTCATTCCGAATACTTGGCGATTTTAGGCCCATAAAGAAAGAACCATCTGTCATGGGTCCCCTTGTTGCTTGAGTTGGTCTGGGCCCAATCCGCTCTGTTGGTGCGACGGACGATCGTATAGAAGCCGTAGCTCTTCGAATTATGACGGAAGTCATAATGGTGCCAGAACAAAGAAGTCCGTGGATGAACCTTGGTAGCCAGACAGCGAGCTTGAAAAACATTTACATATATGAAACTATTCGGGTCAAGTTGGCCTAAGGCAATGCCCATCTCCTTCAGCAGCTTCTTCAAAACGGGCAGAATCGGCAACCGAAACCCGCACTTGAAAACGGCTTCGGAGATACCCGTGCATACGCCCCCGCAAGTTTCTGGAACGGGAGGATTGTCATAAATCCTCTCCTTTTCCCTAGGGGCGTACACAAACCAATGTTGTTTGTAAATACTATAGGTGTCGGCGAATGGAGTGAGTTTTTCTTCGTCCAGTATAGTCCGGAGATTTGCCGCAGGATATTTGGTGGCATCGGTAAAAGGAGAAGGGGCCGAAGGGCCTGCACCTTCGGATGACCGATCCTTGTCCCTGCATTCGGAAATGAAGAGACATTAGCCTTGTACTCAGATAGAATAACGAAAGAAGAGAGAAAAGAAAAATAGGCCGAGTACAGCGGGCCAGGATCGGTCAGGGACATCCTAAATATCTCAGAGGGGGACAGGCGAAAAAAGGTCTAAAGACTAAAAGCAAGGGATTGGGACCGTCCGAAGAGAGTTCTTGAGGATTGAAGATCCCGAAGGATGTTCTTGCCCAGAAAACTTTCAGACAGGACCCAAAATCCCCGGAAAAGCGGACGTAAAGACACGCCTAATTTTTACCTAAGGAATACAGGTAACTTTACATACGAGCATAAAATGCAGGATTACAACAACAGGGAAACAGGTACGAAAAAGAGTAGCACACATATATTATTAACCAAAAAGGTGAAAAAGGAACTTACTTATTTGCCAATTGGGTAATGAGATCGAGCTCTTGAGGGTATTTCTCTTGAAGATGGGATGCCACCGAAATTGGAGGACTATCAGCGGTTGAAGATGAACCAGCGTTTCCAATCCTTGCTCGCAAAAAGTTCTGAGAGAAATTGTTTGTTGCTTTAAAGATTGTGAAATGAAAAGTTGTAAGCGTAAGGGCGAAAATGAGAGGGTTTGGAGGTTTAAGTAAAAGAGACGCGTCGTTGGGACAAGAAGCGTTTCGAATTCAACGATGGTGATTAAAACGTAGATCTCGAGACTCGACAGCTGTCATCAATAAAAGGACACGACTTCCTAGAGACGTCCTGACCTTGTCCATCGCCATTCTTATCCAGAGAAGATGTCTGAAGAGGATATTCCGAAGATGGGTTTGGGCTTTGGCCTTCGTCCTGAGGGCTACTCCGAACGAAATCCAGGGACATGTTAGAGGCCCATCCCCTTAATTGGCCGAACCGACAATCCAGTACCCCCAATCCGAATGGAGGCCCACCTTCATCCGGCCCAACTACCAACAACGGTCATACAGTTCACTTTCCTGTAAACGTGGGACACGTTTGTGCACGATGCCCACTCTTCGGGTAACCACCTGGAGGAAAAAAGATATGATTTAGTCAGGTTTATTCGATCATTGATACACAATTACACACAACACAAACGCTCTGCGTTCTAAATTACCTTACCAAAACCGACTAACTTATTCTCACACCGGAGATGAATCGGGGAGTCAAACCCTCGCATTCTTCTCATTTACAGGTCCGACCGAACCAAGGTCCGGCAGAAATCCAGTCGTAACACTTCTAAATGTTTGCTTGTCAATATTTTTAAACAATTTGAATACACAAGTGTACAAAGTGAACCTAAATCTGATCTATTTTTATCAAATATTTTTATTCGTGGACCTAAATATGATCTATGCAAGATTTTGGTCACAACAATAATTACATAAATAATATTTGATTAATGGTTAAATAAAACTTCGTATTGCAAAATACAAAGTGTTAAGGAGATAAATCAGCAAAAGCTCCACCTGTTACTACTAATCACCACATTTTTTTTTATTTCTGTTTGTTAGTTGAACTTTTCTCCAACTTCCCAAAATCTGGCAACTATATAGTACTAGTACACACTGCACGCTCTCTGACAGATCTACTGGCTTCACTTACCTAGTTCCCAGGTATTTGTAGCTTTCTTTCAGTACACAATGTCTTAAAGAAAAATGAAATACATTGTCGTTTTATAATTTCGAAAGTTACATCTCATCTGTAGAATTGTTTCATGGTGCATATATTAATGAACACGATTACTCTGTTATGTAGGGCGGAAAAGCTGTAAGGTGATTTCTTCCCCTGTTTTATCGACTGAGATTCGTAATAGTTAATATCATTTGGTATGTTTTGTTTACTGATCTTTGTCGAAATATTTTTAATCTATGTTGACGCAGAAGATATATCTTGTTGATGTTATTTGCCTGTTTACTCAAAGGACAAGTCTACGAATGTTGCAACAATGGGGAGGAAGGGGATCAATTGTTTTTCTTCAGTACAGAGAGCTTTTAGACCACAGTACAAAGAAAAGAAAAAACAGGCATCGGCTTTGCATCTTTTTCTTTATTTAATGTTGCTCCTGTTGTGTTTCTTTACTTGATTTTAATCATTTTTCTTTACGGTTTTAGAAATGGAAAATATGGTTTGGAAAACAAAAATTTTTGAAGCACAAGTCCACTTCAGAAACGCGTCAAAATCTTTCTCAACGACCACAGATTCAAAAAAATGGAATTGTTCGGCCCATGACAAGGACTCGGTTCACTGGAAGATCAAGGGAGGAAATGTCGGCCATCAAGATTCAGACAGCATACCGAGGATACCAGGTAAGCGATGAGATTTTTCTTTTGGGAGAGCCTATAGTTAATTATGTTTGAACTAATTGTTGTGACTGATGAAACGATAGACATAACGAGTTAAATGTTTGTATTTGTTGTTTTCAGGCTAAAAGGGAATTTCGGGCCTTGAGAGGTCTTGTCAGGTTAAAGTCACTAGTAGATAGTTCTGCTGTCAAACACCAGACCACAAATACTCTACGAACCATGCAAGGCATGTCTCGCTTGCAGTCCCAGATCAACTCTAGGAGGATCAGGATGTTGGAGGAGAATCAAGTTCTTCAAAAGCAGCTTCTGCGGAAGCGTGCAAAAGAACTCGAGATCTTGCAGGCAAGCATTATAAAATCCAATTGCTTTCTTAGAACTTGACATGTGCTATAGGAGTAAGATTAGTTCTTCACTCTCGAGATATTTCAAGATATATTTTTATTTCATAGTTGCAAATTCTTTAGGTTCTGATTCTGCCAGTGTTATGTGGCACTGGCACACATGTTACCGGAAAAAAAATGCAATAACTTATGAGCATGATTTGTACTATTGAGGTGTAGGTGTACATTAATGGAGAATCACTTTGTGTAGCACAAGGCTCCAGGATAAATGTGCTCTCTATTTTTCAATATGATCATGTTCTAATATATAGATTATACATTCTACTTCTCAGTTTCCAGTTCCCATACATATGATTCAATTGTGTGATGGTATCTCTTTGTTTACTTTACTAAGACGGATTCTTGTAAATCCGTCTTATGCTTGTCCTCCTTTATCCTCATCTTCCATCAGTTTCAATTGAAATTCAAGTATTCTAATGTTGTACAGATGGGGGAGGGCTGGGATCACAGCTCACAATCAAAAGAACAAATCGAAGCAAAGCTACTGAGCAGGTACGAGGCCTCCATGCGAAGAGAAAGAGCAATGGCTTACTCATTCTCGCATCAAGTAAGCTTTTCAAATTTCTACACTCTACAATATGCCTCGTCAAAACAAAAGGTCTGCAAGAGAAAATAACGATTAATACATGATTTTGACGATGGATAACCTGCAGCAGAGGAACTTGTTTTCACCGATCAAATTCCACTAAATGCTAATTCTACACCATCAATTCAGAATAATATATTTATTTGCCTTCAGAATAAAACAGTTAGAAAGTTTTGTCGTGCCCAACTACTGAATTTTTTTGCCTTGATGTACTATTATCCAATGAACAGCAAACGTGGAAGAAGTCTGCAAAAACTACAAACCGACTTTTCATGAACCCAACTAATCCGCAATGGGGATGGAGCTGGTTTGATCGCTGGGTGGCAGCCCGCCCAGAGTCTAAGACAGAGAAAGAATTCACTAATGATCATTCCTCTCTTAAGGGTGCAAGACTGAACTTTGCTGGAAGTGCAGTTGCCAAATCCTATGTTCGACACCAAATAAATTTCGATAAACCTATATCGGCATGTTACAGTAAGCTAAATAGTCCTTGTAGTCACCAATCCCTCTCAACTCCCTTATCCAAGATAACATCGCCAAAACCAGCCAGGAGATTTAAGCCTCCAAGCCCAGGAGCAAGTGTATTGAGCATAGATTATGATTCAAAGAGCATGTATAGTATGGATTCAGAGCTAAATAGGAGGCAGACCATTGCTGGATCATCAGTGAGAGATGATGAGAGTCTAGTAAGCTCCCCCTCAGTTCCGCGTTACATGACAGCTACACATTCTGCCAAGGCAAAAGCAGTACGTGCGCAAAGCCCTTTGAGCATGGAGATCAATGGGACTCCAGAAAAGGGATCAGCAGGTTATGCAAAGAAGCGGCTTTCCCCAGCTTCACCTGCCAGGGCTGGGCGGTCTTTAGGTCCACCAAGGTTGGATAGCACCTCTATTGCAGATAACAATGTGATTGATATCCCTGTCAATTAGGCACGATTTGAAGAGAAGAAACAGGGTTTATGGGTTTTGAACAGGAACAACATAGTAAATTGAAAAGAAACCAACAGTTGTTCAAGGTGCTAGTCTTTCAAGTCCAATATTTATTTTCTTCTAATTCGAAAGAACCCGGGTTTCATCATTTTATAAGGATGTAGTGAACTTTGCATTGTCTTCCAACATCTGAATGCAATAAACTTCACTTTTTATCTGCAACATTTGTACAAACGCCACTAATTGCGAGGGTAATTGTTATATCGCTTAATCAATTTTTTTTTCTTGTAACAGTTATATATAAGTATTCCAGTTAACATTTAACAGTCCTGTAATGGATCCACCCCTGTCTGCACCACCCATCCAGCAGCAGATTCAGTAGATGCAAAGCCGATTTTTACTCTTTGGAAAATAATTCAGTCCTGCAAGTGAAAATCAGAATATACAGGCATTAAGCAGAGAAGATTGATAACATGCCGTTTTAAGTAAAATCTACCAGGAACTTTGTCACTAATTTTATGTGTAATTATGAACCCTAGCACAAAAACAGTAAGACTAGTTAAAAACAAAGGATGACATTTATTTCATTAATTTCACAAATAATGGCGAATGATGCGAGCAGTGGTTCCGGAGTGAGGATTTATATGGATGACCTCTTTTCTAACATGTAGTATTCCAATAACCCGCAGCAGTATGTCTCTAGTTCTACCGGCTTCATCAGGTCCTCCATCACCCAAGGCAGCTGAGCCTGAAATTGTTCGTCGCTCGTCCAATTATCATCCCTGCGTTTGGGGCGACCATTTCCTTGCATATAATACCCCTGATCATGCGGTAAATATAAATGTCTTAATTAATTACCCCGTACTACTCATATGCACATGATATATTTCTCTGTGCCATAACTTATGTGCACAAATTTTATGTCTTATCTTTGTGCCATATACTTGCTGTAGACGCCTGATCAGGACGTAGTGCAAAAAATTGAAGTACTAAAGGAAGAAGTGAAGAAAATGCTACTGGAAGCTGCTTGTCAGCCTCAACAACAACTTAAGTTATGATAGATTTTATATAAGCTACAGCAAATCACAATGAAGAACATAAGACCGAATTATATTGATAAAGAAGTATTTACAGTTGCTCATCTATGGAGCTACAAACAAAATACAATTTGGAGTTTACATTGTGTGTTTTGTGGTGTCCTTACTACTACAACAAAGACCTTTTTTTTTTTTTGAACAAATCGTACTTGCATTACTTAAAAATTATCAATTTCGGGTACATGATTAAAAAAACAGGAGGAGTGACAGACCACTCTCCATAGCCTGACATAGAATTTATGCAGCATTTGCAAGCAAAAGAACCACATGATTCGCAGACCAATATACGAACTACTAGCACTTGATAATTGTGCTTTAATGATTTTGTACAAGAACTGGTTTCTTGACAACAGCTCGCACCAACCTGATCTTCCCTCCAACCCTCAAGCAAATTCCGAACCAAGTGTTCAGAAGTCTCAGTTGAATAAACTATGGTTAGAGGAACGAGGCTCCAGCTATCTACTTGCCGTATACCAGCTATAGACATGCCGAAAAAAGAAACCCCCAAAGGATGAACAATACCCCAGCTATCTACATGCCGGATACCAGCTATAGACATGTCGAAAGTGAAGATCCCCCACAGGTAAAGAACAATCTTTGATTGTAAAGTATGAGCTCTTGCAACAATCGTCAACATCCCATCTTCGATGCAGACTTTCCAGATCTCGTAGACCTTCCTCAAAACCAAACAAACCAAATAAACTCTCACAAGGAGAGACAAACAAACTCTCATAAAGAGAGACAAACAAACCCAATTAATGGGTAAACAAGCCAAAAGCTCACAATCCTCACAGAAGGAGGAAGATTATTGAAAGAAATAAAAAACTAGACAGAAAAAGGGGCCTCCGGTCGGTGGATAGACCACCGCCGGAGGAGAAGGACGGACTGATGAAGAAGAGGATGAAAGAAAAGTTTCTTTCTTTCGGTGGAAAAAGGAGAGAGCAAATGTTATATTACTACAACAAAGACCTTATTTATAACTTTAAGCATACAATCTGAACGTCATGGCATACATCAATTAAGGCCAGCTTTTCAATGTGTAGCTCATCTTATTTTCAGGCTGCATCTTCTTTGTTTCACAATGCAGCCTTATTTCCAGGATTTATCTTCTTTGTTTCACATTGCAGCCTACTTTTATTGAATATATCCGTAATACCCCCCTCAAGTTGGATGTGGGAGAGAAAACGACAAACATGCAACTTGGAGATTAACAAAAAAAATCAAAAATGGAGCAAATTTTTAGTGGCTCGAACGGCCAAAACAAACAAGGACTGGAATGATCATCAGTCGAAACAAATTTTTTTTATTCCCCATTAACTTCAGAATTTGGTGGAATCTTCTCCCCAGTAATTTCAGAATTTGGTAGAAACTTCTCCCTAGTAATTTATAAATTTGGTGTAATCTTCTCCCTAGTAATTTCAGAATTTGGTGGAATCTTCTCCCCAGTAATTTCTGAATTTGGTGGAATCTTCTCCCCAGTAATTTCCAAATTTGTGGAATCTTTAATTTTGTGAAAATCATTTTTTTTTTGGAAAAAGGTAATATTGATCACCCCACACACAAGTAAAGAATGTGTAACTTTTCCCAGATCATTCCAAACAACCTTACTCTCGGTTACAATACGAAAAAAAAGCAACACCAAAAGTAAAAGAAGAAAAATAAAAGTAAAAGAAAAAAGAAAAAAAAAGTAAAAGAGAAATTATCATCACCACCATCAAAGTTCCCATCATTTATGTTGGGCTTCATATTTTTAGTTTAAACACACACACAATGTAAAACACACGCACACAGCAACACACACACCTGTTTAAACCCACACACAGAAACCTCTCAACAATTGATTCAAGATCAACAACGAACAGAACCAAAGAACCAAAACAAACGCACCATCGTTCTCATCCCAAACAGAAAACTCCCAAACGCAGACACAGTGTTGTGTTTATTCGAAGAAAGAGAAGAAAGTAAGAAGGATATAGGTTTGGTTTGTGTTTTCAACGAAGAAACAAAGGAGCAAATGCGGAAGAATGACGCCTCGAAGATCAGAGGCTCTGATACCATGATAAATTTTATATAAGCTACAGCAAATCACAATGAAGAACATAAGACCGAATTATATTGATAAAGAAGTGTTTACAGTTGCTCATCTGTGGAGCTACAAACAGAATACAATTTGGAGTTTACATTGTGTGTTTTGTGGTGTCCTTACTACTACAACAAAGACCTTATTTATAGCTTTAAGCATACAATCTGAACGTCATGGCATACATCAATTAAGGCCAGCTTTTCAATGTGTAACTCATCTAATTTCCAGGCTGCATCTTCTTTGTTTCACATTGCAGCCTTATTTCCAGGATTCATCTTCTTTGTTTCACATTGCAGCCTACTTTTATTGAATATATCCGTAATACCCCCCTCAAGTTGGATGTGGGAGAGAAAACGACAAACATGCAACTTGGAGATTAATAAAAAAAATAAAAAATGGAGCAAATTTTTAGTGGCTCGAACGGCCAAAACAAACAAGGACTGGAATGATCATCAGTCGAAACAAATTTTTTTTTATTCCCCAGTAACTTCAGAATTTGGTGGAATCTTCTCCCCAGTAATTTCAGAATTTGGTAGAAACTTCTCCCCAGTAATTTCTAAATTTGGTGTAATCTTCTCCCCAGTAATTTCAGAATTTGGTGGAATCTTCTCCCCAGTAATTTTTGAATTTGGTGGAATCTTCTCCCCAGTAATTTCCAAATTTGTGGAATCTTTAATTTTGTGAAAATCATTTTTTTTTGGAAAAAGGTAATATTGATCACCCCACACACAAGTAAAGAATGTGTAACTTTTCCCAGATCATTCCAAACAACCTTACTCTCGGTTACAATACGAAAAAAAAAGCAACACCAAAAGTAAAAGAAGAAAAGTAAAAGTAAAAAGAAAAAAAAAGTAAAAGAGAAATTATCATCACCACCATCAAAGTTCCCATCATTTATGTTGGGCTTCATATTTTTAGTTTAAACACACACACAATGTAAAACACACGCACACAGCAACAAACACACCTGTTTAAACCCACACACAGAAACCTCTCAAAATTGATTCAAGATCAACAACGAACAGAACCAAAGAACCAAAACAAACGCACCATCGTTCTCATCCCAAACAGAAAACTCCCAAACGCAGACACAGTGTTGTGTTTATTCGAAGAAAGAGAAGAAAATAAGAAGAATATAGGTTTGGTTTGTGTTTTCAACGAAGAAACAAAGGAGCAAATGCGGAAGAATGACGCCTCGAAGATCGGAGGCTCTGATACCATGATAAATTTTATATAAGCTACAGCAAATCACAATGAAGAACATAAGACCGAATTATATTGATAAAGAAGTGTTTACAGTTGCTCATCTATGGAGCTACAAACAGAATACAATTTGGAGTTTACATTGTGTGTTTTATGGTGTCCTTACTACTACAACAAAGACCTTATTTATAGCTTTAAGCATACAATCTGAACGTCAGGGCATACATCAATTAAGGCCAACCTTTCAATGTGTAGCTCATCTTATTTCCAGGCTGCATCTTCTTTGTTTCACATTGCAGCCTTATTTCCAGGATTCATCTTCTTTGTTTCACATTGCAGCCTACCTTTATTGAATATATCCGTAATAAGTTAATTGATGATATTCAACGACTTTGTGTGGCTTATCATTTCAAAGTTGAGATTCATGCAGCATTAAAGCGCATGAATGATACTTATCATCAGTTCTGCAGAGTTAAAAACATGAATGACCTCGACATTGTAGCTCTTTGTTTTCGGTTGCTCCGACAACATGGTTATAATGTCTCTTCTGGTACATCAATCGGGATACCTCTATTCTACACTTAGCACAAATGCGTTATATGTCTCTGTTCCGATCCACTAAAAAATATACTTCATATATTCTGTTATAACGGAAGCAAGAAAGATTATATGCAGAAGAGAAATAATTTATATTGATCTTGAGGATAAACAAATTACACAAATTTTCAGACGCCTCAGATGATTTACAATCCTTACATGCACATCTATTTATAGACAAAATATAAGGGGTTAGGTGTGGTAGGTGGGTTAGGTGTGGTAGGTGGTGGCGTCGGCGGCCGCCGCAGTCAAATCCGGCGGCTACATATTCAAGGCGTTCTCACAAATCTCCACCTTAACTTGAATCCTCTCACAAAAACAGATAACAGATGTACCGGATGGATCATAATAATGCCAGATGTACCAGATAAAACTCTTCACCTTGACTTGAATCATCTCACAAATAACAGATAACAGATGTACCAGACGCATCATAATAATATCAGATGTACCAGATGCACCATAATAATGCCAGATGTACCAGAAAAAACACTTCTGCCTCAGATTTTGCCCTAAAAGGGCAATCAACAACTCCGAACATTTAGCAAGTTCAAACAATGTTGAAACTTGCTATGTGGAACCAGCTTGGTGAGCATATCAGCTGGGTTATCAGCAGTACCCACTTTTCTCACCTTAATTCTCGTCTCACTTCTTAGAAAATGATATCTCACATCTATGTGCTTAGTCCGCTCATGATGGACTTGATCCTTGGCTAAACAGATTGCACTGAGACTATCACAAAATACCGTAGCCTGATCATGATGTAGACCTAGATCGCTGACCAATCCTTTCAACCAGATTCCTTCTTTTGCGGCTTCCATCAATGCCATGTACTCTGCTTCTATAGTAGACAAAGTCACTGTAGGTTACAGAGTAGCTTTCCAACTGACAATCGAACCACCCAGAGTGAAAGCATAACCAGTCATAGATCTTCTACTGTCAACATCTCCAGCATAATCAGAGTCTGAAAACCCTGTTACCAAACACTCAGTATCACCTCCATAAATGAGACTAACATCAGACGTACCTTTTAAGTACCGAAATACCCTCTTCACAGCTTTCCAGTGCTCCTTGCCTGGATCACCCATGAACCTAATAACAACACTGACAGATTGTGCAAGATCGGGTCTAGTGCAGACCATTGCATACATCAAGCTTCCTACTGCACTAGCATAGGGAACTCGAGACATGTACTCTTTTTCCTCAGCAGACTTAGTACATGTCACTGCTTCTTTGTAAGTGGATGGCTCATCAAAGCTAGGATACACCTCTTCAGCTACCTGTAGTGCATATGCCACCATATCTTCAAAACCATATTTCTTTGGAGGCACTCCATACTTAGCTCTCCTTGATCGATCAAGAGCCAAATTGTGCTGATTCGCTACTGGTACTGATGATTCTGATTTTGACTGTGGTTGTTGAACTTCTTGTTGTGGTTCACTCTCATCTTGAGTGACTTCCTGCTCCACCTGTTTCTCAACACCACCACTTTCTGAAACAATCGTAGATCCACGATTTATCAGATAACCTGATGTACTAACTACTTTCGCCAAGAATCTTCTAGTTAGTCCAGCATTAGAGAGCATGCACCTAGCTCTCTCCAGAAGTGTCTGATTCATACGCTCTGCTACACCATTTTGCTGCGGTGTATCCCTGACTGTATGATGCCTAGAAATCCCTTCTCTCTCCAGAAGTGTCTGATTCATACGCTCTGCTACACCATTCTGCTGTGGTGTATCCCTGACTGTATGATGCCTAGAAATCCCTTCTCTCTCCAGAAGTGTCTGATTCATACGCTCTGCTACACCATTTTGCTGCAATGTATCCCTGACTGTATGATGCCTAGAAATCCCTTCTCTCTCCAGAAGTGTCTGATTCATACGCTCTGCTACACCATTCTGCTGCGGTGTATCCCTTAATGTATGATGCCTAGAAATCCCTTCATTCTTACAGAACTCATCAAACTCAGATGAGCAAAATTCCAGACCATTATCAGTTCGCAGCCTCTTAATCTTTTCCGAGGACGCGATAGCAACAGAACCTGATAACGTAACAGTTCGCAGCCTCTTAATCTTCTCCGAGGACACGACAGCAACATAACCTGTTAACATAGATCCTTGAAGAAGATACAAGGTACCACGTTTAACACCTTTCAGAACCACATCAGAACCCTTGTGGACATGTAAAACTCCACCTTTACCTTGAAAACTGAAACCCTTGCTATCTAACATACTCAAAGATATCAGATTCTTTGTCATAAGTGGAACATGCCTAACATCATCCAATGTGCAGAATTTACCATCATGTGTCCGAATTTTAATCGAGCCTATTCCAACCGTCTCACAAGTAAAACTGTTAGCCATAGAAATCTTGCCACCGTCTACTCGCTCGTAGGTTGTAAACCACTCCCTGCGCGGACATATATGATAAGACGCTCCAGAATCAAGAATCCACACATCAGAGTGATGCGTGTCCTTGATAGCAACTAGAGCAATATCTTCTTCGGAATTAACATCAGCTACAGCAGCATCATGTTGCTTCTTTTTCTTGGGACAGTCGGATTTCCAGTGTCCCTTTTCTTTACAGTAATTGCAGACATCATTAGCTCTCAAACCCTTAGAAGCTGGTTTCTTGGATTTATACTTCCCCGACTTTCCATGTCCGGTACTCCCGCTAGCTACCAACCCAGCAGCATGATTATCTTCACCTGTACCAACCGCCTTATGGCGCAGCTCTCTAGAATGAAGAGAAGATCTAACCTCCTCTAGAGAAATAGTATCTTTACCAACAATAAACGATTGCACAAAGTTCTCATACGATAATGGTAAAGAAACTAACAGAATCAAAGCAACATCCTCATCTTCAACTTTAACATCAATATTACGCAATTCTAATAAAATTGTGTTTAATTGATCCAAGTGATCTCGAAGAGGCTTACCTTTCTGCATTCGCAGACTGAACAGACGTTGCTTCAGAAGCAACTTATTTGTTAAAGACTTTGTCATGTAAAGACTTTCAAGCTTTAACCATAAACCAGACGCGGTATCCTCATCCGCAATTTCAGTAATAATATCATCTGCAAGACACAACAGAATTGTTGAATGTACCTTTTCTTCCAGAATGGTCATCTCAGCGCTTGTAGAAGCAGCCGTTTTTGTGTTTAACGGCGCCTAGAGCCCCTGTTGTTTTAACAGGGCACGCATCTTGATTTGCCATAGACTGAAATTATTTCTCCCAGTAAATTTTTCGACCTTAACGTTAATACCACCAGACATCTTTCTCCCATAACCGTATACGTGAACAGTACTGTATGAACAGTGTGTCAATATTATTTAACTAGATTAAGTGTATATTATTGTTGTTAGGCTGATGTAAGTATGCATAGATAACAGTTGTATTAGGTTGATACTAACTGATTTTATAGGCTGATTTAGAGCCTGATTTTGTGGGATTTGTTGGGCTGATTTGCTGGGCTGATGTAGAGGCTGTCATCAAGGGATTTGGTTGCTGATTTGTAGCTCTAATTAGCTCTGTTGTACCTATAAATACAGGAGCTGTTTGTATAGAAAATAAATCAGAATTCATAGCTTTTTCTTGTATTTTTGTCATGGTATTAGAGCCACTTAGTTAAAAATCTCATCTTCTGTTTGGTTCTTGTCTTTAATCAAAATCAAAGTGTTTCTTTGTGCTCTTGGGTTCTATATTTCTTGGCTCTCATCTCATAGTTCTTGTCTCCGTTCAAATCATGTCACTAGATCGTTCTGAGCACTTCCTTGTTCGTTTTAATGGGAAGAACTACTCTGCCTGGGCTTTTCAATTTCAGATTCTTGTCAAAGGAAAAGAATTATGGGGCTATATTGATGGAACAATTCCTGCACCCGACAAAAAAGAAAAGGACCAACTTGCGAAATGGGAAGTGAAGGATGCTCAAATCATGTCTTGGATTCTTGGAAGTATGGAACCCTCCATGCTTCTCAATCTCAAGCCTTATAAGACTTCTAAACAAATGTGGGGGTACTTGAAGAAAGTTTACAACCAAAGCAACGCAGCCCGACGCTTTCAGTTAGAACTCGAGTTGGGGCAACTCAATCAAGGGAGCATGACAATCCAGGAGTTCTATTCTTCATTTGAGAATTTGTGGGGTGAGTACACAGATATTGTGTACGAAAGTGTGCCTTCAGAAGGACTAGTTGTTGTTCAAAGTGTGCACGAGACTAGCAAACGTGACCAGTTTTTAATGAAATTAAGAGGAGATTTTGAGCCTATCAGGTCCAATCTCATGAACAGAGATCCGGTTCCCTCAATGGATATTTGCATCGGTGAGCTCCTTCGTGAAGAACAAAGGCTTATGACACAAACTTTCATCGAGCAAAAAGCTCAGAATACTGCTCCAATTCCAGTTGCCTACGCTGCTCAAGGAAAGCATAGAGGTGGAAGAGATATGAGCAATATTCAGTGTTATAGTTGTAAAGAATTCAGACATGTTGCTACAAATTGCACTAAAAAATTTTGCAATTATTGCAAGAAGACAGGGCATATCATCAAAGATTGTCCCATCCGGCCTCCAAAGAAATCTGGAACTGCCTACGCCGCCTCAGTTGGATCCTCAAATGCTCCCATGTCTGGTCAACCTTCTGTTACTCCTGAAATGATTCAGCAAATGATAGTTAATGCTTTTTCAACCTTAGGCATCTCAGGTAACAAAAAATTTCCTCATAAGCCTTGGTATTTTGATTCTGCTGCTTCAAATCACATGACTAGCTCAACATTACCTCTTAATAATGTTCAAAAATATAAAGGAGACCTTCAAATCCAAACTGCTGATGGTAACTCTTTACATATAACTGCTGTTGGTGATATTTCGAGTTCTCTAAACAGTATTTTTGTGTCTCCGAAATTGTCCACTAATCTTATATCTGTTGGCCAATTAGTTGACAACAATTGTACTGTTCAATTTTCAAATTCTGGTTGCCTTGTGCAGGATCAAGTGTCCGGGAAGATGATCGCGAAGGGGCCTAAAGTGGGACGTCTATTTCCTTTACTTCCATCACCCTCCCAAGTGTCAAATAAAGTATTTTGTAATGCTGCTGAATGTAATAATCAAGTGTGGCATAAACGGTTGGGTCACCCTAATCCTTATGTTCTCGATATTTTGCTTAAATCTGGTGTACTTGGGAATAAATTTTCAACTTCTTCAAATAAAGATATTGTTGATTGTGCATCTTGCAAACTTGGCAAAAGCAAAACACTTCCTTTTCCTCTACGTAAATCACGCACCACCACAGCTTTTGAGCTCGTACATACCGATGTATGGGGCATTGCACCTGTGATTTCTCATCAACATCACAAATATTTTGTTACCTTTATAGACGATTTCACTCGTTTTACTTGGGTATATTTTCTTCGATCTAAAAGTGAGGTTTTTCATGTATTTAAAACCTTCCATGCTTTAATTGAAACACAATTTTCTGCAAAGGTCAAAATCTTACAATCTGATTCAGGTGGTGAATATATGTCAAACGAATTTCAATCTTTCCTTCAAAATCATGGGATTATATCCCAACGTTCTTGTCCTTCAACTCCACAACAAAATGGTGTGGCTGAAAGAAAGAATCGTCATCTTCTTGATGTTGTTCGCACTATTCTTATCGAGTCTTGTGTACCATCTCAATTCTGGTGTGAAGCTTTGTCCACCGCTGTCTATTTGATTAATAGATTACCATCTCCCACCTTAAACAACGAATCACCTTACTTTCGTTTGTTTAAACATGCACAAGATTATTCCAATCTACATATTTTCGGATGTGTTTGTTTCGTTCATCTTCAACCACATGAAAGGAATAAACTTAGTGCCCAATCTGCCAAGTGTGCTTTCTTGGGATATGGTGGCCCTCAAAAAGGTTTCATGTGCTATGACCCTCATGTTCATCGAATTCGTGTATCTAGAAATGTAATTTTCTTTGAAAATCAACCATTCTTTAGTACACATATGATTTCAGAACCCTCATCTATAGCAATACTGCCACATTTTCCTGAGTCATCCACACCAAAAGAAAGATTTAAACCTGGTCATGTTTACAATAGACGCACTTTGGCTCCTCCGAATCTTCCTGAAGCATCTGATCCTGTTACATCTACTTCAAATGATCATCCTCCTCTCCGGAGAAGTTCTAGAAATTCAAGACCTCCTGACAGGTATGGTTTTTCAAACCAAGTAGCCATGTCCACTACTTTGTCTTCTATTGCTATCCCTACTTGTTATAAACAGGCCATGGAGCATGAGTGTTGGCAACAAGCAATGGAAACAGAACTTCAAGCTCTTGCAGAAAATCATACTTGGGACATTGTTTCCTTACCTCCAAATGTCAAGCCAATTGGTAGTAAGTGGGTTTATAGTGTGAAACTCAAGTCTGATGGCTCTTTAGATAGATACAAAGCTCGATTGGTTGCACTTGGCAATAAACAAGAATATGGTCTTAACTATGAAGAAACATTTGCGCCAGTTGCTAAGATGACCACAGTAAGAACCATTCTTGCAGTTGCTTCTTCTAAATCTTGGCCTTTACATCAGATGGATGTAAAAAATGCTTTCTTAAATGGGGATCTCAAAGAAGAAATTTACATGAAACTTCCACATGGTATGGCATGGTTAGCTCCTGACAAAGTTTGCAGGTTAAGACGCACGTTGTATGGGTTGAGGCAGTCTCCTAGAGAATGGTTTGATAAGTTCCGCAATACTCTTATCAACTTCTCTTTTACACAAAGTCAATATGATTCATCTCTATTCTTTCATAAGATATTGACGGGTGTGGTCTTTGTCTTAGTTTATGTTGATGATATCATCATCACTGGGGATGACTCTGCGCTAATATCAAAGCTTAAAAAGATGTTGCATAGTACATTTCAAATGAAGGATCTTGGGAATCTTAACTATTTTTTGGGTTTGGAAGTTCATTCTCGAGATCAAGGTATGTTCCTAAATCAGCATAAATATATCAAAGATGTTATTGAGTTGGCTGGTTTAAAGGAGGCTACTGCTGTTGATACTCCAATGGAGGTGAATGTCAAATACCGAAAAGATGAAGGGGAGCTTTTACCTAATCCTTATTTGTATAGACAGTTGGTTGGTAGCCTTATTTACCTGACTATTATAAGACCTGATATCTCGTATGCTGTCCATATTGTTAGCAGATTCATGCAAGAACCCCGACATCTTCATCTTGTTGCAGTTAAGCGTATTATTCGATATTTAATTGGGTCACCTACTCGTGGACTGTTTTTTCCCACACAGTCCAATCTTCAATTGACAGCATATAGTGATGCTGATTGGGCTGGTTGTCCGGATACTAGAAGATCTACAACTGGATGGTGTGTATTTCTTGGAGATGCCTTGATCTCGTGGAAGTGTAAGAAGCAAGACCATGTCTCTAAATCTTCCACAGAGTCAGAATATAGAGCCATGTCTGCAGCTTCTTCTGAAATTGTATGGTTACGTGGCCTTCTTTCTGAGCTTGGAGTGTCTCAGCTTAATCCTACTCCACTCCATGCTGATAACAAAAGCGCTATTCAAATTGCTGCAAATCCGGTTTATCATGAACGCACAAAACACATTGAAGTGGATTGCCATTATATTCGAGATGCATTTACTCGTGGTGTTATCAAACTTCCTCATGTTAGCACTACTCTTCAAACAGCTGATATCTTCACAAAAGCTTTGACGCGCCAACGACACCAATTTCTAAGTGGCAAATTGATGTTGCTAGATTTACCAACATCAATTTGAGGGGGGATGTCAATATTATTTAACTAGATTGAGTGTATATTATTGTTGTTAGGCTGATGTAAGTATGCATAGATAACAGTTGTATTAGGTTGATACTAACTGATTTTATAGGCTGATTTAGAGCCTGATTTTGTGGGATTTGTTGGGCTGATTTGCTGGGCTGATGTAGAGGCTGTCATCAAGGGATTTGGTTGCTGATTTGTAGCTCTAATTAGCTCTGTTGTACCTATAAATACAGGAGCTGTTTGTATAGAAAATAAATCAGAATTCATAGCTTTTTCTTGTATTTTTGTCACAGTGTAGTATGAACAGTACCGTATGAATAGTGCCGTATGAACAGCGCCGTATGAACAATACCGTATGAACAGTGCCGTCTTCTCCGGCGATGAACAGTGCCGTCTTCTCCGGCGATGAACAGTGTCGTCTTCTCCGGTGATGAACAGTAACTCCGCCTGCACAGTGTCGTCTTCTCCGGCGAGCTTGAAAAAATTCCGGTGAAAATTTTCGCAAAAAACACAGCAGCTTCAACCAAAAGCTCTGATATCAATTTGTTATAACGGAAGCAAGAAAGATTATACGCAGAAGAGAAATAATTTATATTGATCTTGAGGATAAACAGATAACACAGATTTTCAGATGCCTTAGATGATTTACAATCCTTACATGCATATCTATTTATTTATTTTTTTGCCAAATTTAAAGAGATTTCATAAATACTTTAAAGGCGACTCAATCGGGACAAACCCCCAACTGATCATGCAACCAGGTTGAAAAAACAAAAAACGAGCTAAAAAATTAGCCGTCTTGTTTCCGGATTGCTTAACTACCTAAATACAAATTACTGAAAATTAAAAATAAAGATAACGGTTTCTCGAGCAATCCAGTCTGCATCACCCCTGAAAACAGTAGCTTCACAATTGACCCTCACATTAATTCCATGCATATCAATTTATAGACAAAATATAAGGGGTTAGGTGTGGTAGGTGGGTTAGGTGGGTGATTCAAGATATATATGGATAATAATTGTATGTGTAGACAATTATTATATATGATATGTTTTGATCACTAAGTTGGGTAATTAGGTGTCAAGAATTGAAAGAACAAGTATGGTAATTCTTGGTGGCTAAGTTTTGAATGACTATATATACATAGTCATGTTATGTCTTGATATGGATGGCTACATATGCTATACATACATAGTCATTTTATGGGTTTTAGCGACACTCAAAAATTGAAAGAGCAAGAGGAAATATGTCGTCTGTGCATGTTCGAAAGAAGAAAAATCGAACATGCATTTTAAGATCGATTTTCCATGTCTTGCAGCAGAGGAGAAGATGATTGATTGGTTGATCAGGAGATGCTGGCATTGCTTGTTTGAAAATTAAGCCGTAGAAAATGGACCTTTTACCTACTTCTATTTAAAGAAGTTGATATATAAATTTGGATGGGTAAAGAAATTTGATGTATAGACTATCAATTTGGTGCAGCCATGTGCCATCGCTGTTAATCAGATACTGGAAATTAACTTGAACGACTTAAGTTCAGCTGTTAAAGCTTGTGCAAGTTTACAAGTTAATCTATCTTATGTAGGGGTGAGCACGGTTTTCCGAAAACCGGTTAAATTGACTAAACCAACTCGATCAAACCGAAAGTTTAGGTTTTTTTGATTTGGATTGGTTATGGTTTTAAATTTTTAAAAACCGAAAATTTTGGGTTGAGTTTGGTTTTACTAATTTTTCCACCCGATTTAACCAACCCAACCATTAAGATCAAATAATATATAAATATTATATATATATATATATATATGTATATATACATTATATATAGTTTTAAAATTAATTTTATGCTTATATAAAATTAATTTATTTATGTTGAAACGATGTCGTAGCCTAATTAAAGTTTTATTACCTTGCTCAATCCTAAAATTAGATGCGGCTGCTCGCTTTCATTCTTCTTCCTCTCAAACACTTGATTATATATAATTTTGAAGATTTTGTAATTTATTTTATAACTGCTTTGATGAAACTTTATGCTACTATTAGTTCACACATGTTGTTGCCTCTTTTTTATTATTTAATAACGGTTTTTAACCGAAACCGACCAAACCAAACCGTTATAATTACGTTGGTTTTTTTAAAATGTTATGAATTTTGGTTTGATTATGGTTTGAAAAATTAAAAACCCGAAATTTATGGTTTGATTGGTTTGACGGTCCTAAACCATCCAAACCACCCGATGCTCATCTTATGTTTGTACGTCCTCTTAATATGAACTAATCAGATTTTTTGGCCTTTTGCAAATTGGATGTCTGTTTTGGCGGAATATATTATCAAATGTTTACTTACTATTTTTTGGGCTATATTTGTATGACAAAATACATTTTCACGAAAATAGTACTCAAGGATTAATTCTTAGAACGTTTAGTATAATCAAGTACTTGAGTAGATTGAGAGCAGCATTTTGAAAGAAAGATTATAGATTTCATTTGTTCACAACAATTACAGAGCAGAGCAAGTCCAATGGTTGTGTTAAAATAGGTGGAGCTATTGCTATAATTTAGTACCAAAATTAGCACCAAAAAGTAATTTTTGATGCTAAAATAGCACAATGTCTCCAATGGTTTGTGCTAAATCTTGTTCTAAATTTAAATAATTCTCCAAGTACCCCACTATTTTGAATATAGGTAGAAAATTGAAGTACCTCATCTACCATTTCCCTCCATTTTTTCACTTTTTGATGATGTGGCAAATATAGCTCTATCTATATTTTGTGCTAAATATAGCACAAACTATAGCATTGTGCTATTTTAGCACAAAATTTAGCACATCATTGGAGTGATGTTTATTACTTTTGGTGCTATAATATAACTACACCACAAGATATAGCACACCATTGAACATGCTCTTCGGAATAAATATTTACATAACACACTCTCCTTAATATTTCCACACATATCATTTTTGTTCCAATAACCTGCAGCTAGCAATATGTCGTCAGTGCATGCTTCATCAGCTCCTCCAGCAGCCAAGGCAGCAGCTGAGCCTGAAATTGTTCGCCGATCGTCCAACTATCATCCCTGCGTTTGGGGTGACCATTTTCTTGCTTATAATACCTATGATCATGCGGTAAATATGAACATGGAACCTTACATTGTTTTACTGTATTACTATTATTACTACTACTACTACTACGATGATTGTTTCCAGATATATAAATTTTCAATTTGCACATGATATTTTCTCTTCCTGCCATGAGTAATGTGCGTGCTCAAAATGTACTTGTTGTAGACGCCTGATGAGGACACAGTGCAAAAAATTCAAGTTCTAAAGGAACAAGTGAAGAAGATGCTACTGGAAGCTGCTTCTCAGCCTCAACAACAGCTTAAGTTAATTGATGATATTCAGCGACTTGGTGTGGCTTATCATTTTAAAGTTGAGATTGATACAGCATTACAACGCATGAATGATACGTATCATGAGCTTTGCAGAGTGAATGACTTCAACATTGTAGCTCTTTGTTTTCGGTTGCTCCGACAACATGGTTATAATGTCTCTTCTGGTACATCAATCGGGATACCTCTCTTCTACACATAGCATCAATGCCTTAAATGTCTCGGTTCCAATCCACTAAATTAATTTACTTCATATATTCCATCATTTTGTTTATGTGAGAATGATCATTCTTGCTTTTCGGCAACAAATACAAAATATTTTTCAAAGCCTTAATATTTCTCGAAATGTGACAATATTTATTTAAAAAATAAAGTCCTGCATGAACCTAATTATAACACAAATTCATAACAGATGTCTTGGACAAATTCAAGGACGAGAGCACTGGGATATTTAAGGAGTCTTTGAACAAAGATGTAAATGGACTGCTAAGCTTATATGAAGCAGCACATCTTAGAGTTCACGGAGAAGATATACTTGACGAAGCATTAGCATTCACAACCTCTCACCTTGAAAGTCTGAAAACTCAGTTGAGAAACCCTCTTGCAGCGCAAGTCATTCGTGCACTTAAAGTACCTCTATGGAAGAGTATAAACAGGGTTGAAGCGAGGCACTACATTTCTCTTTATGGAGAGGACGATTCTCATTCTAAAACACTTTTAAGCTTTGCTATATTAGACTACAATAGTCTGCAAAAACTCTATCAGAGTGAATTGGGCAAAATTTCAAGGTATTGATATTTTAATTAAAAACTCTAAATTTTAATTGATATGTTATATATAATTATGTATTGTTTGCTTTTCTAGCTGGTGGAAGAACTTGCATATTAAAGAGAAAATGCCTTTTGCAAGACATAGAGTGGTGGAAAGCTTCTTCTGGGCTATAGGGACAACTTTCGAGCCCCAATATGCACTTGCCCGAAGCTTTCTAACAAAAATACTTGCACTTCAGGTAGTTGTTGATGACATGTATGATGTGTATGGTACTATTGAAGAACTTACACTCTATACAGAGGCAATCCAAAGGTATTGTTAAGTAGAATAATTTATAACTTGTGCCTTAATTGTTTGATTGCTTCCAATTAATACTTTAAGCAAGTAATTAATTAGTCGATACTCATAGCTGGGAGGATACATGTTCAGGTGGGATATCAGTGCCATGGATCAGCTACCGGAGTACATGAGGTATATCTATCAAGTCTACTTGGACTTCCATGCAGAAGTGGAGGAAGAACTGAGTAAGGCAGGACTACCAATAAGTCGTGCTTGGTATTCAAAAGATGCTGTGAGTATCTTGTTAATATATTACTCTATAATTAGTAAGCATGTCTAGAAGCCTGTTCGTAATGATTGCCTAATTTTAAGCACGCACAGCCTTTGCTGAACGCCAAAGCGAACATTAGTTATTTTTTCCTGGTTTCAGGTGAAAGAAACAGTTCGATCATATATTTTTGAGGCCAAATGCGTTAACAAATGCTTAGTACCAACAATAGATGAGTATATGCCGCATTCACTAATAGGCACAACTATACCAATACTAGCAGTCCATTGCATGGTGGGGATGTGCGACACAGTGACCACAGAAGCCCTTGAATGGTTATCTACTTTCCCATTAATTATCCGAGCATCAAGCTTATATTGCAGACTCACTGACGATGTGGTTGAATGGTATCCACAAAAATTTCCCCTGCATTTACATAAAAGATGTTTTGTGTTATATTAGTACATACATAAGACCATCAAACGCATTTTGTTTATGATGACATGCATGAAACTGTAGGAGGGGAAGGCAGAAGACACCGCTTACTTGGTCGAATGTTACATGAGACAACATGGCGTGTCCAAGGAATATACATATTACGAATTTCAGAAGCAGGAAACTAATGCATGGAAAGATATAAACTCAGAGTGCCTCCATCCAACTGCAGTCCCACTTCGTCTACTTATGGTGGCTCTTAGTTCGGCACGCCTAGTGTATGTTTCCTACGATTGTCAGGATATTTATGCATTTACTTCAGCAGATACCATTATACCAAGACTAAAGAACTTCTACTCACTCTGCTTGTGGATCTTATTCCAATTTAAACAAAAAGCTTGTAAGTTCTGTAGAGTTGGACTCCTCTACACATTGAAATGATGTAATGTTTTCTATAATGGGTTGCAAGGGCCAAGGACCGGTGTGTGCTAATTCACTTTCCTTTGCAGTAAAAGTGTCTCATTTCTTAATTATATGACTTATTTATAATGGTGTAGAAAATAAAAAAAAGTTGGATATTCTTGTGGATTCAAGAACTCCTTGTGGATTCAAGGAAAACCTTGTGGATTCAAGATATTTGAGAATTTCTCGTGTAAGAGTTCTTATAAAAATTAGCGCTTATTTTTCCTTAACTTCTGTGCTGCGTTAGAAAATATGAACACATAACAGAATCAAAGCTTAGAAATGCAAAATTATTAATCATTATTTAAACCAAGCCATTTTAAAGTAATATTCTATAAAATAATTCCGTCCAAGAAAATATTAAAAAGGTAAAGTTTTATGATAGTAAAAACCTATTTTAAATTAAAATGAAAAAGGCTTAAATATATAACTAACGTTCGACAATTATAAAAGCAGTTATCATAATAAAACGATGAACATAATACTAAAATTATCTACTAATATACTAATAGTGTCTATGTTAACATCCTCCTGAAATTTATAATATGAGAGTTTATTGAAGTGAAAATTCAAATGAACACAATCTTAGTGAATTTAAAATTGCAATCACAAAATAAAAGCATCCAAAATAATTCAAAAATCGAAATCATGGAGCAAAATGAACCCAAAACTTCCTAACAAATCCAAAGTGCGCATAAATCCAAAAAAAATAATTTCCACATCATACTGTATAAGAATAATCTCTTGAAAAGGCTTATGATAGTGTGCCACGGGAGGTAATTTGGCATTGTTTGGGAGCTAGAGGAGTTTCAGATGTGTATCTAAGACTTATTAAAGATATGTATGGAGAGGCCGGGACATGTGTTAGAACCACCACAAGAAATTCCAATTTTGTTAACGAAATTTCCCAACGTAAACGTGCCTATTGCTATTTACTAAAGGATTGCTTCAGAGAATTAAAAAAGCTTCCTAAAAATATCTTTGCCCCTTGGTCAGCTACCGAACTGGCTTTATGATTTTGCTGAAAAACCAATGATAAAGTATCAGATTGGCGACGATTCGGTAACAGATAGTTAG
This sequence comes from Kitagawia praeruptora, assembly GCA_037693485.1. Classification (NCBI taxonomy): domain Eukaryota; kingdom Viridiplantae; phylum Streptophyta; class Magnoliopsida; order Apiales; family Apiaceae; genus Kitagawia; species Kitagawia praeruptora. The sequence continues at coordinate 159,024,135 of CM075344.1, read as the reverse complement.
TAACGGAAATATCCGTTGTATGAGATGGGCGTCGGTTTTGAATAAAGTTTTATTTAATATTTATAAATTTTTATTATAGAATTATGTTGACATTGTAATTTGGTATTGAAAAAAATTAAGAGATTTTTATGGAGTTGATGAAGTTAATAATATGTTAGAGGATCTTCATTTTGTTTAAATAATTCATTTTAAACGACTTAGTGTTTATTCAAAATCCAATAATTTTTAAATTCATTTTTAGTGGAGATAAAATAATTACATGTAAATATTTATTATAAGATTTAATATAAAAGTATGAAAATATGTGAGTACCATTTGGACCATGTGTACATGAATTTAAATTTAATATTACATACAAAAAAAAGTTATTATAAATGATCAAAAAAAATTAATCAAATGAATTGATATAGGTGTCGAATCATTCTGAAAAATATGAAATATGACTTACAAAATGGATTTGAATTCTGTTTTGTTTATCTTACAACCAAATTTATCGACAAGTTAAGTCAATCGCACTTCTTATTACATTTACATTCTGCTTCCTTTTTCGTCATACAAACAAATTTATCAACAAACTAAGCAATCACATATTTCATAATGTCATTAACAACAAAAATAATTCAAAAATGGTACTTTTACTTATCTATTGTCAAACTTTACAAATGTTTATCAATATTGGATTTCAAAATCATTTTTTATGCAACAAAATTGACGTCATCAATATTTTCGAAAATATTATTATTAACACTATTTTTTCTGCTAATTCTTTTCTCCATAATTCTTAAACATATTTTCTTTCTGCTAGTTGGTTTTTCCATACTTCTTAAACGTTCATATTTAATTACATTTTATACAAATTTCAATTTATTATATCAATTTTTAAATAATAAAACTTAACAAACAATGATTTTATGTATACGATTTTTAAAAATAATTCTGTGCCGCGCGCAGCGCAGTTTTGTTAACTAGTTTATCATAATAAGAAAATCAACATAATACTAAAATTATCTAATCACTAAAATTATCTAATCTGTACTATCCTATAATAAGAAAGAGATAGAGTCTGTAGTTTGGTTAAACCCTTTTTTGATTATTTTCTCATTTTTTGTTATCGCTCATTCACAATCATCGCAACGCAAATTTAGAGTTTGTTGAGATGAAAAGACAAATGAACACAATCTTTCAAATGAATTCAAAGCACAGAATAAAAACATCCAAAATAATTCAAAAAACTAAATCATGAATCAAAATGAACCCAAAACTTCTAAATATATCCGAAGTTGCGCATAATCCAAAGAGAATTGAATTTCATATCCATGTCATGTAAGTATAAACAAAAACAAAACTACAAATAATTAGTAAAACTAGCTTTATACTGGTGCGATGCACGGGTAACTTTTTTAATAATTTTTAGTACAATTTTCATTATAATTTTTTTTTGAAAAATTAGTTTGATAACATTTTGAATAATGTGTTTTTACTTTCTTTTTTTTTTTTGCTAAATTGCATATATATAAAGAGAGAAAGAATAATACAGGGATTGACCCTTGCTCTAAGCCGTAGCCAAGAGAAACTACCTATCCCAATCTAACCTAAACAAGCTAGAATGAAACCAGAACCAAAAGAAGGGCAACAATCCCCAGAATCAAGGAATAAAAATCCACTTATACATATCTAGATGTATGAACTGCTGAAACCATGTAGAATTCTTCAATTTAGTTTTGAGATCAAGCATAATGTCTTTGAGCAACTTGTAAGGACCGAAGTATCCCTTGTCGTGGTGCCTAGCATTGCGTTCCCTCCATATGTGGTACGAATAAATCTGGGCAGCCAGTAAAACAACATGCCTTAAAGCAAAGTCTGCAATAGATCCCCAAGTACTGATCAAGTCGACCCAAGTAATGTCCGAATAGTCAACCTTTAGGAACCCTGCTATCTTGGAAAGAATGAAGCTGCTATACGAACAGGTGATGAAAAGGTGAGAAGAGGTCTCGGTTCCTCCAGCACATAGGTGACAAAACGTGGAAATGTCTAGCCCAAATGAGGCGAGTCTGTGTAAGGTTGGAAGACGATCATGACACAAAAGCCACTCATGGTGAGCATATCTCAAGATCTTAAGCTTGTGCCAAACAAAATCACACCATGGTACTATGGAAGCATGAGTACGTATTGAGTTCCAAATATCCCAAGTTTTTAGTTTTCGGAAAGAAACATCTTGCCAAAGGATGTCATCCGAATTATTGAGATTAAAAGCAGGGTAGTCAAAGTTATGCAGCCATGAATTGAGACCAGGGTCCAGATGATGAATCCTAGCAGATGGACGAGGCAAGATCCACGCTCCAGTGGAGATAAGAGTATTAACCTTAGCATTATGAGGCAAGGAAGACTGGGTAATAATATTATCAAACCGAGAAACGGCCAAACAAGTCGAATTCCACCACGGATCAAACCACAGAGATGTACGAAGTCCATTCCCAATTTTAAAAGTAATAAATTGGCGGGCCAGTGGACGAAGCTTCAAGAAATTACGCAGGATCCATGAACAATCACTAGGCAATGACATAGTCCAAAAATTTTTCCGTTTAAGCATTGTGGTGTTCACCCAGCAAGGCCACAGAGCTTTACTGTCCTTCACAATACTACACAGATGATACAAAACCTGAGCCTTATTCCAATCTTTTGGATTTTTAATACCCAAGCCTCCCTCCCTGTTAGGCGAGCAAACCCTATCCCAAGTGATTTTCGCACCCCCTTTCGAATTTGTCACCCTTCCAAAGGAACTTGGTGAAGAGAGTTTGAAGTTTGCTATGCACAGATTGAGGAAGAAGAAAGTGCCTGGTCCAGTAAGCTTGTATAGCAAACAAAACAGTACGAAGGAGCTGAACTCTACCTGCAAACGATAACAATAAAGAGGTCCAAAAACCAATTCGAGCAGTAACCTTGTCCAGAAAAGGTATGCAGTTTTTGTGGCTTAACATAGAAGAAATCAATGGAACACCCAAGAACTTAACAGGGAGAACACCGTGAGCAATCCCAAAGTTTTGATCAAACCAAGTAACGAAGTCTGATCTGCAGTTGCTAAAAAACACTGTACTTTTAGCAAGGCTAGGATGGAGACCACTGGAGATAGCAAACCGCTGAACGCAATTCATGAGGTGTGACATCGAATCAGTGTTTCCATTACAGAATAACAAAACGTCATCAGCATAAAACAGGTGAGTTAACTTCAAGTCCTTGCATTTCCAGTGATACTTAAACCTCGAGGGGATGTCAGCTAGCATGCAAGAAAGAACATTCATGGCAAGCGCAAAGAGATAAGTGGAGATGGGATTACCTTGGCGTAAACCCTTTTTACCCTTAAAATGACCACACAAAGCCCCATTCACTTTGACAGAATAGGTAGGAGTTGAGATGCAAGCAAAAATCCAGTCAGTGAATTTACCAGGAAAGCCAAGTCTACTCAAAGCACCCATAATAAAATCCCAATGCAGAGAATCAAATGCCTTTCGCAGGTCCAACTTTAAACCACATTTGGGAGGACCAGAGTCACGATGGTACCCTCTAAACATCTCCTGCGCCATTAGGATGTTATCTGAAATGTTACGACCTTGTATGAAAGCAGACTGGGAAATATTAACCAAGGTTGGCATTACTGCTTTAAGACGAGTGGCAAGGATCTTAGTGATGCATTTGTAAGGAATCGAGCAAAGGGATATAGGACGAAATTCAGCCATGTCCGAGGGAGTTGAAACCTTAGGGACCAGTACTATACTCGAAGAATTCACAGACCTGTGCATAACAGAATTTTCAAAGAAGCTTTTAATTGCATTACAAAAATCATCTCCAACAATTTCCCAAGCTGCAATAAAGAATTCAACCGTGTATCCATCAGGACCAGGTGCCTTATTTTTCTTCATAGATTTGATGGTGTCCAGAATAACTTCATTAGTGATAGGTGCCTCTAAAACAGCAGCTTGAACAGTGGAAATCGTGGCACAAGAAATACTGTTAAAGTCAAAAGGTGGGAGTTGCTGAGATGTCCCTAAAGAATTTAAGAAAAAATCAACCGCAACTTGAGACACTTGTTTATGTCCCACGACAATGACCCCATCCAAGTCATTTATGGCCATAAGCTTGTTGCTGTTCCAATTAGCTCTAGTTTGGTTAAAGAAAAATTTTGTATTCCCATTACCAACCGAGAGCCACTTAACTCGAGACTTTTGCAAAAGGAACGCCTCCTCCTCAAGCATGGCTGTCTCTAAGTGATTGATAGCATCAGATTCTTTTTGTAAGAGGGTCGGGCTACCACTATCTTGAAGCAAGGAATCCTGAACTTCACACAGGGCAGCACGAGCAGCAGTGACATTACTATGGACATTGCTATGAGTATTGTTTAAAGCAATCAATTCTCTTTTTGCATCCTTAAGTTTACGGACAAGAATGGACATTGGATCACCAAACCACTGAGTTTCCCATGCTTTAGAAACAGTAGGTAGGAAGACATCTAGATCCTTCATGAAATTGAAAAATTGGAAGGGTTTCCGAATCTTTTCCAACTACATAGGAATCAAACACAAAAGAGGGCATTGGTCCATTATACCTCTATTTTTAACAATGAAGGAGCCCTCACTGAAAGTATTAAACCAATGATCATTGCAGAGAATTCTGTCAAGACGTTTTTGGACAAGGTTCAAAGTACTTCGTTTGTTCGTCCAAGTAAACAAAGCCCCAGTAGTGTTGTAATGACCCAACAAAGAGTTAGTAGTACAATCTAAGAAAGACTGCATACCGGGTGTCCAATGTTCTCGACCACCTTTGACCTCATTCAACGCAAGAATGCAGTTAAAATCCCCAGAGACGCACCAAGGAATAGAAATCAGATGGCTCAGATCCTCAATTTCTGTCCATAGTGGCAATCTTTGGTGATCCCTGTTTAAAGCATAGACAATTGTTGCATAGAAGGTAATTTGTTTTTCTAAAAACGTAACCAAACAGGTTATCTATTGTGGTGACTTAGAGTAAAGCACAACAGACCAAACGGAGGAGTCCCAACCAACCCAAATTCTACCATAGTGATGCTCCTCATAATTGTGAAACCACTTCCAATTTTTATGGATACGTTTCGAAATAACCGGAAAATTATCAACCGTAACCTTTGTTCATAAAAGATAAATGATTTTTAGATATAAAGTTAATTACCTCCTTTTGATGGGAGCTTTTATTCAAGCCCCTTACATTCCAAATTCCGAAATTCATTGACAAGATTTGTTAGCTAGCTTTCCTGCTAACCTCAGGATTCGTTTGATGGGAACCTCGGAATGCCCATGTTTTCCTTCACAAGTCTGAATAACCTGCTCCTTTTCAGTGATTGTGTGAGGTCCAGGTGTATTTGCAGCTATGACCACAGTTGTTGTTGATTTCTGAGGTGACTTACTTTGTCTTCTTTTTCGTTTGCTAGGTGATTCTTCAGGCATTGTTGGGACTTCATCAGGTTCTAATATGTTTAACATTTCAAACGGGTTGTTGTCAACAATGGGGCCAATAGTTGCAATAGGCAAGGCAGAAACAGGTGAGGAGTTGACATTTTGATCAAATTCATCCAGATTATCCTCATCATCTAGCAGGTCACCTGCAAATCTCACAATACTTAGATCATTTCCATCAGCATTAGCTTGTTCTTCATCAAGAATTTGGTCTTCGTCCATAACAACAGCACAACCAGCAAATTGCCCAATAACATAAGGCACTATTCCCTGGGAGTTGAGCAAATTGTCAAAAGGAGGAGAAGAATCACCTGATTGATTCGAGTTATTACCCTGGTTTTCAACATTGTCAGCATTGTCATTTTCTCTACGCTGTTTTTTCTGATGGTGGTTTGCCTATTTTGATGGCCTAACTGCCTCAGGGTTGTCCAGACATCTAGGCAATGAGTGCCCAAAAGCCTTATACAAGCTGCAAGAATAAGGCAACTGAGGGTACAAAATTTCCACCTTCTCTCGATCTTTAACACCATTACATACAACGTCTACCCATGCAAAATCAGGTCTAGGACCTCCATATTGTAATTCAATAAGAACACCAGCATATTTAAGGGGCTCAAATCTGGTCGTAGCTTCATCAAACTTAAGTGGCTTGCCTATACCCTTTGCAATCGAAGTAAGGCCATCATAGCTCCAATATGTATGAGGCACATCTACAAGTCTAATCCAACACGGGATTTTAGTGACAACATTTTTCTTAAACTTGGATCCCCCCATCCATGGCTGCAGGTACATAGTTTTCCCTCCCATAAACACCGTATTCAAGCTTAGAATTGCATCTTTTTCCTGAACATGATTAAATCTGAATGTGAAGTACCCTTTCGAGCTATAATAAACCTGGGACAATCCCTTGTTTTTCCACAATTTAAATGCTTGGTCCCTTACAAATTTAAAGGCGAAGCTTCCTCCAATAAAGTGGCCAATGAGACTAGATTCCCATTGCTTTTGAGCATTAACATGGAATTCATGTGGAGGTTTGATGTTGACAGAACCATCCAGATTGTAGGTAATTAGTTGACTCGGATCAGAGTTAGCATCTATGTCAATATTAACGTTGGGGATGTTGTTACCAACCACAGCACTCCAAGATACCTTTTCCTTACTAGCTTCTCCTTGCTCAAAAGTCGATGGTCTCATTTCGACATTTTCACAAACAGTTGGTGTGCTATCTTCAAGAACGGTGTTTAGAACTCCATTTTCAACATGAAAATTCATTTCGACATTTTCACATACAGTGGTGTTTCCCAAAATTACAGTATGAGATTTTGAATTAGTCTCTTCCGGGGAGATAGCTTGACTATCAGCAGCGTTGCTATCTGGGCGGATAGAAGAGACATCTTTTGAAGAACCACTGTTTTGTGAACCATTTCCAGAAAGAATATCAGCTTCCAGCTGATGAGGGATACCACGAAGCCTATCTCTAGTTGGTAGAGCATAGTGATGGCCAATGAAATTAGAAAACTGATCTTCCGAGTTCATTGATCCAGAATTCTCAGAATTTTGCGAACCCATGAACTGAGATGGAAGAGTTAGAAAAGGGAGAAATGAAAGATAATAGGCTAGAAGAAATTAGATAAGTGTTTAGATAGTGTTTGAATAAAATTGTGAAGAAGAAATGAAAGAAAAAGCTTGCAAGTGCGATGGCAGCAACCCTAGCAATCACCATGAGAGAGAACGGAGAGTTTCATGCGCCTCACGCGCCCGAGAAAATCCATGATTCTTAATTTTTACAAAATGATTAATATGTTTTTACTTTTGATAATAATAATACATATATTATATGATTTGTAAGTATACATTTGTTTTTTCTTTTAGATGGGTTTTCAATAATTTTATTTCAAAGTTTAGGCTAACATATTTTTTAGTACTTCATAATTATTTTTATTTTATTTTATTAGATTACATATGATATACTTAAAATATATGTACTATATTCGTGTAACAATTTATTATTATCTTTTTATCTTTTTGATTATGTAATTTAATGGTTATCTTAAATTTTTTAGATATTTTGTTATTGTGTTTTTATAGTTTTTAAAGGCATTTTTTTAACCTTTTTGGAAATATGTGTGGTATTAAATTTTTTTATTTGTTTGAATATTAATTTTTTTTTCATGTTAATTTTATATTTTTGCCATGTGTGGTGTTTATTGTGTGTTTTGTTTAGAGTAATATTAGTGGTTTTTATGTTGTATTATATTTAGATATTAATATAAATTTATTTTGTGGGTATTTAGATTGCTTTCTAATTTAAAATATGTTCATTTATTGATTTGTGTTCACTTTTTTCATTTAAATTTTTATCTGTAAAGTAAGAATTTGTTTATTTGTTGCTTTGTGCTCACATTTTTTTAATTTTTATTTTAGAAACATATATATTGTTAAACCTAAAAATAGAATCTTTAATGATTTTTATTAAAATATTTTTTTCTTAAAGCACTTTTATTTAGTAAACGATTTATTTTCTGTAAATTATATTTTAAGTTTTAGCCTAACATATATTTAAATATTTCATATTTTTTGGGAACTTTTCTTCTATTTTATTAGAATATATATAATATACATTAGACATGTGGGAACTTATTGGTTTAAATATTCTTTACATATGCATATGTGATTATGTAATTGTAAATACACATACATTTGTACTTTTTTTAAAAAAAGTTTGTACTATCTTTTTATGTTTTTGTGGGGTATATATTTGTTTTAAGTGCATCATATTAAAGTTTATTGTTGTTTTTAGTTTTTTACATTTAGATCTTTTTTTAAAATTGACGTTTATTTTGTATATTATATTTTGTTGAATTTTGGTGTCATTTATGACATTTTTTTGATTATTTTTTGATTATCTTATTTTATCATATATTTTCTTAAAGACTTCTTTTTTGTTTTGTAATTAAATAAACATTCTTGTTTTTTAAAATTAGTTTTTGAATTGAAATTCTAATGATATGCTTTGTTTACTTGTTTATTATATATAAAGAATGAATTTATAATTTATTTTTAATTATGATTTTTTGCTATTTTATGCTTGTTTGTTAACACTAGCTTATAACCCGTGCAACGCACGGCTCCTTTTTAATATCTACAATTATATTACTTTTATGAAATTTTATAAGTTATTAATTTACATATCAAATTGGTGTTTAAAAATTGATATATACAAGATTTTACATGTTCGATTTAATATTTGTACCCTATCTTGAATTTTAAAATTTGATTTGGACGTTTACAGCCCACATGAAATTAACAAAATAATCTTTAAATTAATGATGGTTTAATATAATTAAATCTACACAGAAACAAAAAATAGAAGAAATTGACGATTTTTTAAGTTAAAAATTCTTTTTGATTTATGAATTCTACTTATAATTCGTTTTGATTATCAAAATATCCTTATAATAATTAAAAATAGTTCTACTCACAACCAAATACAATTTTTATAATAATTGTAAGAGAGATTTTGTCCGAAATTTTGATAATCGGTAGTCTATTCCTCTGTATGACAAAGATCTTAAAATAAATAGATGAAAACCGTTGGATCTAGCATAAAAACTGTTTTATATTTTAATATGTTATAAACTAAAAAGTACTACGTATATTTATATAAGATAGATTTTGTCCAAAATTTTGATAATCGTCTATTCCTCCGTACGACAAAGATCTTAAAATAAATAGATGAAAATCGTTGGATTTAGCATAAAAAATGTTTTATATTTTAATATGTTATAAAATAAAAACTATATTTATATTGAAATACGAAAATGTATATGTCAATGATTTAAATCATATACAATTAGGTTTTTCAACAATTGATAGCATTATCAAGGGTGATGGCCCAAAATAATCATTTTTGTGATTAAGTGGCCCAAAATACTGATTCTGGAAAAAATGGCCCGAAATACCGACGGGATACGGAGTTTCGGCCTTCGTATTAGCTTAATACGAAACACGGTCTACCGTATTAGATGGATATGGAACATGGTACAACGTGTTATGCATGATACGAAACACGGTTTACCGTATTAGATGGATACGGAACACGGTACACCGTGTTATACATGATACGGAACACGGTCTACCGTGTTTGTGCTGCTCACCCGCCTGTTACGGAACACAGTACACCGTGTTACACAGAACACGTTACACCGTGTACCGTATCATGCACCCTTATGGAGGACGAAGTACCGTATTAACCCTCATATCACGGTACACGATTTAACGTGTCCCTTCAGTAAATCGGGCCATTGATCCTCCAGATGAGGTATTTTGGTCATTTTCTCCATTGTCAATGTAGAACTTCTACATAGATTAGGATTAATGTAAAAATTTGTAATTATATTTTCTTTTGATATTCTGAGCGTTTTAATTTGAATAATAATTATTAAAGTATCACTAAATTAAAGATAATTTTATGAGATTCGCATGGATTGTAAAATCATTCAAATCTGATTTCTAGATCTCAAGATAGAGGCCAAATAGTAAATATGAAATTTTTTAATACTAATAAATAAAAAATAAAATTCAATTCTAATACAACTTTTTTTAATTATATCCTTTTTAGAATATAATTTTCTTTTTAAAATTCAATTATAGGGCCTGTTCGGCTCACCTTATAAGATGGACTTATGGACTTATTTTCGGGTAAAAATTTTATATTTTGATAAAAAAAATTTATACAAGTATTTAATGTATGTTTGATATTCAATAAGTTGCAAAAATAAGTTGGAAAATAAGTTGGAAAGTTAGGAATATCTAACTTTGTCTTAAAATAAGTTGACTTATTCTGAAAAAAAGTTCCCCCAAACCACCCCATAATACAACCTTTTTTAATTATATCCTTATTGGATTATAATTTTCTTTTTAAAATTCACTTCTAATACAACCTTTTCTAATTATATCCTTTTTAGATTATAATTTCTTTTTTATGTGATCTAATCTTGATCGTTTAGTTTCAATCCAACAGATCATATAATTTTGGTAGTACAGCGACCAGACCAAAAATTTGGATAAGATCCCTCTTGTAAAGATATTTTTAAATTAAATTTAGTTCTAATGATGAAGAAAAAAACAAATCGATCAAATCGATGAAGAAAGGGTATTATAGTAAATTAACAAAGTGAAAATTATAAATAAATATATAAGGATATAATTTATAATCCAACGGATGACTTTTAATCCAATTTTTTAATCCAACGGATCATATGCTTTTGGTAGTACAGCGACGACGACCAAAAATTTGGATAAGATCTCCCTTATGCTTATTATATATAAGGTATTAATTAGTGTTGAGTGTTGAACACGGTAAAAGAATACAGAGGGGGGGGGTGAATGGATTCTTGAACTTTTCTTTGATTGAGTCTATGTAGCTGATAAGTGCCTGTGTGTGCAGAAATTAAGGTGCGGATAAATAAACAACACAAGACACAATATCACTTTAATCTAATGTATATTAGATAAAGGTTGCTACAATCTGTGAATACAAATGGTAGTATTCTCAGCTTCGTTTTTCTCAGAGAGATATAGCTTACAGTGTATGAAAAACTTGACTCACAAAAGTTACTAAGTTATGAAGTGAGGCTGTGTCCTTATAGAACATGGATACAGCCTGCTTACTACAAATAAGGTAGCTAAACAAATTACTTTCTAGTCTGTCTATCCTTTTTGAGTAAGAGTCCAAACGGTTACAGATTTGACTTTGCAAAGCCTGTTTAGATCCACTTCTTCAGCTCCTTGTCTCTACTATATCTCTCCAAGCTTCCTTGTAGGCTTTCCAGAGCACGTTATAGATTGTGGTCCATAAAGTGCATTGGCTTGTTGCAGGTTTCTGACTTGTACAATTTCTTCAGTATTTTGTCTCCAAGAATGTATTCGAGAAGTGACTAAGTAAGTGATTCGAGAACTAGGATTGACTTGATCGATAACTCTGAGTTCTCGAATACTGTTATAGTGACATATCGAACCACTTCTCGAATAACTCTTTTCCATCAGGATTTCTTGAGTTGTCGAATAGAGCATTTGACTTATTGAATCCTTGAGTTGTCGAATAGCTTTCTGAGTCTTTGAGATATCGAATGGAACTTTGACTTGTTGACTCTTTGAGAACTCGAATACCATCTTGACTTGTTGACTTCTTGAGTTCTCGAATAGAGTAGTAGACATATCGAATCCCTGAGATATCGAATGAGATATCGAACAGTGTATTCAGAGATATCGAATAGTGTCTTGAGATATCGAGTCTCTGACTTCTCGAATGCTGGACTTCTCGAATAGACAAATATACTTCTCGAATTGGTACTTAGGCAAATTCTTCATTTCTTCAAATCCCAACTGTGATTATTTGGTAGTCTTTAACTCCTTGCTTGAGGCATGAACCATGGAACTTCTTTCAAGCATTATTCTAGACTATATTTGTACAGTTACACAACTAGGATTTGATGCCTATTACAAGTACAATACAAACAGAAACTCTACAACTAGAGGTTCCCTCAGTTAAGAGGTCATGTAAGTAATGCAAAGCATTACAAACAATTAGGCTTGTTATTAGATGTATACAGGCATGCCTCTGTAACTAACAATCTCCCCCAAATTGTGAGTGAGACCCTTAGTCACAATTTCATGTCTGATAACAAGCCTAACATACATTAAAGATAAAACTTTTAAAAGTACAGGTATGTGATTTGATTGAACACATAAATGAAATTACAAGATAAATACTTCTCACAGTATGATGAGGTACTAGCCGTTTTCTTTTGATTGCATCTCCATTGCTTTGGCTTGTAGATCATCATATGCTTTCTGTTTCCTTTCTTTCTCCTTTCTTGCAATCTCATCTACTGCTCTCATGATTTCTGTCATAGCATCCAATTCTTCAATCATAATAGAGTTTTTGAAATCTTCAAGCACTGGCTTCAGAATGTTGGCAGGATAGTGACTAAGTAGGTTCATTCTTATATTGACATTATCTCCATTTCTCCTCCTATACTTCACCACATAGGGATCAAACTGAACTCTACACAATCCCTTTGCCCTTAGCTTTTCTGCTTCAATCTCCAGTCTATCAATTTCTTTCTCCCTTTCTAACCATTTCTCATAGCAGCCCTTTCTTATCTTCTCAGCATATTCTTTCTTCATTTTCACAAAGTCAATCAATTCCAGCTTCCATACTTTCTCCACCTTGTCTTTAGAATCCAGCAATGCAATGATTCTTTCTATCTCATACAATTTACCCCAATGTTGACAACCCCCTTGTTTGAATTTCATTTCTTTCCCATCAGTGTACTTGATTACAAGGTGATCATCCACAATTGCAGCATAGCATATCTTTTGAGCTCTTAGAAATAGCAGTTGCTCTTCATCAAAGTCTTCATCAAGTGGCTGGAGCTTTAATCCTGGAATGATTGTTAGGGCTCTAGATTTGGATAGCTTCACTCTCCTTGCAGTATGTTTAAACTTTATCCTCTTGACATGGTTGCTTGGCAGAAATCTTTGACCTTGGTTGGTAGACCATAGTAGTATTCCATTAGCAGATTGCTTTCTGAAACATACACATGGTTTCTTGACTTGAATCTTCTTCTCTTCTTGAGATGGTAAGACAGTTGCAGAGGCCATAGATGTAGATTTTGCTAGGTCACAACTAACAGTATTCACCCTAGACTTAGAGTCTTGTGTTGTGGTGAGGTTACTGCTAGCAGTGCCTAAGGCTTGCTGTCTTCCACTCTTTCTCACATATGTTTTACCCTGGTCATCATCATCCTTTCCATCCTTGTCCCCCTTTTTCTTCTTATCTTCATCACCCTTATCTCTCCTGTGATGTCTTCTCCTCCCATCACCTTTGTCTTCAGAATCATCATCCTTATTTCTCCTAGGTTGAGCCATCTCTGGAATTTCACCAGTTGCAATATAGGTTCTGAGGATATGCAGTGCCTCAATTTCTTCAGCATTTCTGGCTCCAACCTTCTTCTGTAATTGATCAATGATAGCAATGATCAGTCTGTGATTTCTGGTGGTGAGATCATGGGGAATGACCAGTTGCTTGATATCTTCAATTCTGGTACCAGACTGATAAATGATTGTCCATGGCTTCTTGATCACTTCTGGTAGCCTTGTAGGTTGACCATTCCTCAAATCATCAAACAGACTCTTGCTGTTCTCATTCTTCTTCTCAATGAGCTCAAGTATGGCATCTATCTCTGAGTGCTTTAGGTCTTGTAGAGTCTGGTATGTTAGATGCCATATCTTTAGTTTGGAAACCATCACTATCTCCTTGACCCATAAATTGTTGACTTTCTTGGGGATGACAGTGATGTAGTCTATCTGCCTCTTCACCTCCCTCAGATAGAACTGAGTGTCACCAACCTGTTCCCTTATGGCTTTCAGAAACTCCAAGAAGGCTTTATCATGATAGACATTGGAGTTAGCAACTTCTTGTAGCTTGGCCTCAGTAACAACTTTGACTTCTACAGGCTTGACACTCTCAGATATAGAGATTGGAGGTTTGTCAGATGGCATACTCCCAGCAACCACTGTGGTAGTTATGGATTGCTTTTGTCCTTCAGGAGTAGTGATGTGCACAGTTGGTAAGGTGACAACTGGCAAGATAGATGGAGGCTCATCCACTTTTGCTTTTCCTTTGCCAGGCACATTTGCTAGAGACTTAGAAGCCCTTTGTTGACCACCCTCTTTGATTATTATGCCTTTCTCCCCCTTTGTCTCCCCCTTTGAATTTGAGTTCCTCCTAGCCTTCTTCTCCCCCTTAGGCTTGTTGTCAGGCACAGAGGCTGTAGAAATGTCCTTTGGGATTGAAGATTCATCAGGTAGAGGGAGACCCATATGCTTCATCATTGCAGCTAACATGGTTTGTTGATGCAGAAGGACATCAGCTGTGGTGGATGCTTGAGTGTCCAACTGATCATTTAGCAATGCAACCTTTTCTGTGAGATGAGCATTGGTCTTGGTGAGAGTAGCTACCTCCTGTTCAAGGGTGTTGACCTTAGTGAATAGCTCATTGGCCTTGAAACCAGATAAAGATTGATCATGCAGCCTCTTCACTTCATATTTAGACAATTCATGCACAGGAACATCAGTCACTAGCCTATCTCCATAGAGATTCTTGAACATTATCCTCAGCATGGCATTGGCATCTGTAGTTTGGTCAGATAGATTCTGAAATTTATGCCCCAGACCTGTGAAAGCATCTTTTAGCACAGCCAACCCATTGTCCACCCGAGTGCAGGTAGAGTTGCAGTGTTTGATGTCCTTGAACACACTGTCCAATTGAGGAAATTTAGCATCAAAGGCCCTCTTGACTTCTGCTACTGAAGTAGCTGTCTTATCACACACCCTGTTGACTTCAGTTTTGACTCCCTTGCCAAGATAGTGTGCAGCCTTGAGGAAACCCTTGTAGGAGTCATTTACAGCTTCATACACTTCACCAGGTGACAGGGATTTTGCATTGGAGCCCAGTGAAGTGATGTATTCCTCCCTGAGATACTGAAGAGCTTCATCGAGAGTAATATCATATTTTCCTTGCAACCAGGCATCTATGTTGCCATCTCTCTCAGCATCATCAATGATCTTTGACTTCTGCACTTCCACATCATCCCTATGGCATAACAGAATAGCCTCATAGTCTGGATTGGGCATGTCTGCAGTGAGAAGGTGCTGAGCAATCTTTGTGAACTCAGGAATCTGATCCACAATTAAGCTTTGAAGTGCTTCAACCGTCAATTGTTGTGGAACAGACCCTGATCCTGAAGCACTGTCATGTTGCACAGGCTTCAGCCATGTTGACATGAAGTCAGAGCTAGAGCTAGGCAAGCTAGTCTCCTCAGTTACAGATGCAACTTCTGTAACCGGATGGATTGACTCTACTACTGGTGTCACCACAGAAGTGGGATGAATTACACCAGCAGTTGACACAGGCACAGAGTCTCTAGTAAAAACTAGGGGAACCTCTGTGTTTGTGATGGTGTCATTAGGATATGCCTCAGCATGCATTCCCTCACCATCTAAATGTGGGTTCTGAGTGGTGAACAAAGTGTCATGCACTAAGTCACTTGAAATTATTGGCTCATCAAGAGAAAAGAATTCTTGATGATCAATACCTTGCATCTCAATTGTCTGAGTTGCAGGTTCCAAAGAAATTTCAGAGTTAGATTCTGGAAGAGAAGTGTGTTTTAGAGTAGATTTTGGCAACTCCCCCTGAGAGATAGAGGGAGTTTCAAAAGTGATGTGCTCTCCACTCAGTGTTGTGCCAGCCTTATCACTCCCATGTGCTGACTCTATACAAGAAGGTGCATTGGGGAGGATGCTTGATTCTATAGGTGCACCCTGTTGAGAGGATACACCTAGTGAGCTGTGTGCCCCTGATTTTACAACTTCAGCCATTTGTGTGACTGAAGAGGTGGTCTTAATTTTCTTCTTCTTTGTCCTGTGTAAGGGTAACTCAGGTTCCTCACTTCCTAGACCTAATTCAACAGCTAATGCTGCTTCAGACAAGATATTCAATGGTGCAGACATTACTTCCTTTCTCTTCTTTTTACTAACATCACCCTTTTGAGAGGATGATGCAGTTGGCTCAGTATGTGGTAGAGTGTTTGGTTGAGAGGATTGGTTAGCAGGCCCTGGGTTAGCATTTTGTTCTACTTGCTTGGGCTGTGCTAACTTAGATTTTGCATCAAATGTTGGCATGTTGTGGGGGTAAGTCCTAAACAAACTCTCCATATGGGGAGTTATGTTCAGTCTTACATCCACATCATTCCTAGTTTCCAAGTTACCAAAAATGAGTTTGGTCATGGACTTAGGATAGCCTATTTTATTTTTATCAATCCCAGGCAATTCAATCAATGAAGCATTTTTATAATTAAGTACAGATTGAATGAAGCGAGGGAAGAAAATATCAGTACCTCTCTTGGTTGTGTTCTTACCAAGTCTCCCATATAATTCTTGAAGTATGATTTGGCCAACATCAATCTTCTTTCCATAGGCCAAAGCATATCCAATTTGCTGCACAGGTGCACTGATTTGATCAAAGCTTGATTTCCTGGCAGTGAAGACTTGGAGAAGAGTTGCAAACACATAGCTCCATTCCTTTCTCAGATTCTTTCTGTTTAGCTTTCCAAGGTTAATCCCATCTGAGTAGTTTATGAACTCAAAGAATTCCTCCAATTCTGCGTTAGTGGCCATTCTGTCAAATGACTCTTGTTGTAGTCCTAGTGCTTGGTTCATGTCTGCAGTAGTGATAGTGATTTCCTTATCTTGAACCTTGCAGTAGATGACATATGAAGTGATTGCGTTTTCCAGGGCTACAACCTCCACAATAGCAGTACTCCAGAATTGTTCCAGAATATCGAGATACAGAGTTGGGTTGGCAGAGAGTGCATCTTTGATATATGACTCAGCCATCCATTTCACAAAGCACTTGAAATTTGCATTGGGTGCTTCAACATCGCTAGTAAGAGCGATGAAGTTGGTGTTGAACTTTACTGTTGCCATTTGTGTAGAAGAGAGAAAAGAAATTGAAGGTTGAAGAAGAAATTTGGCTTTTCGTAGCTAGGGTTTCAGGGGTTCAGAGAGTGTAGATGCTTGAGAAATCGAATGAAATGAATCGAATAGATGTGAAATTGTATAAGTATGAAGTACTTGAATTGTCGATTAGCAGAAGGTTTTGTATCGACAAGTCAGGCATTCGAGAAGTAGAAAACAACTATTCGAGAAGTCAAGAATGGCTTAATCGATAACTCAAGCAGATAGAAACTCACAGCTGGCAGTTATCTAACTTAGAAATAATTCTAAATTAAATAAAATGTGTTTTTATGAGTGAATTAAATTTTTAGATAAAAATCCAAAATCGGTTAAAATTCAGCGAGAATTCAGCCTTTTCAAATGATTCGAGAACTCAAATATAGTGTTCGAGAACTCAATCATTCGAGAACTCAGTTACTATATTCGATGTCTCAGAAAGACTCTATTCGAGAACTCAAGAGTACTCTAATGAGACTTATTAGAGATGTCGAATAGTGAATCATTCGAGAAGTATGACTTATCGAACTATACCCATCACTCATAAAAATTTGATTTTCACTATCTTAAAAAAAATTTACCAAACATATTCATTGAAAAATATCCTAGCAAATCAAATAGTGATTTTCTCAAAATTTCATAGAAATTTTAAGTTAAAAAAAAATTTTCAACATATGCAACAGATTTGAAATATTTATAAATCATATTTCAGCCAACACTTACTTCAAAAATATTGAGGATTTAGATAAAGTAAGTGTTTACTGCTGCAACAATCTAGATGATGTATTCACTTAGCCAGAATCTGAAGAATTCAGCATTCCAATCTCACTTACCAACCTTGTGAAGGTGGCTTCATCTAATGGCTTAGTGAATATATCAGCTAGTTGTTTATCTGTAGAGACATAATGCAACTCAATGGTTCCATTAGTGGCATGTTCTCTTATGAAATGATATCTGATGTCAATGTGCTTTGTTCTAGAATGATTGACAGGATTGGCAACTATAGAGATTGCACTTGTGTTGTCACACATGATTGGAATTCTTTCCAACACAAGTCCATAATCTCTAAGTTGATTTCTAATCCAAAGCACTTGAGCACAGCAACTTCCAGCAGCTATGTATTCAGCCTCAGCTGTAGAAGTTGACACAGATTGTTGCTTCTTGCTATACCAAGAAACTAACCTTTGTCCAAGAAACTGGCAGCTTCCTGAGGTGCTTTTCCTATCCACTCTGCATCCAGCATAATCAGCATCAGAATAGCCAACCAGATTGAACCCTGTGTCCTTAGGATACCATAATCCCAAGTTAGGAGTGCCCTTCAGATATCTAAAGATCCTTTTTATTGCAATCAAATGTGATTCCTTTGGATTTGATTGAAACCTTGCACACAAACATGTAGCAAACATGATGTCTGGCCTACTTGCAGTGAGGTAGAGTAGAGAACCAACCATGCCTCTGTAGATTGAGATATCTACTCTCTTGCCTTTAGCATCTTCATCCAATTTAGTGGCAGTGGCCATGGGTGTCTTGGCAGGTGAACAATCTTCCAAGTCAAACTTCTTCAATAAATCCTTGATGTACTTGGTTTGACTGATAAAGATACCATCCTTCCTTTGACTGACTTGCAACCCTAGAAAGAATGTTAACTCTCCCATCATACTCATCTCATATC
Organism: Kitagawia praeruptora; assembly: GCA_037693485.1. NCBI lineage: Eukaryota > Viridiplantae > Streptophyta > Magnoliopsida > Apiales > Apiaceae > Kitagawia > Kitagawia praeruptora. The sequence continues at coordinate 159,005,400 of CM075344.1, read as the reverse complement.
TGCTCTGCATGAGTTTAGAGAATTTCTCACACAGTTTCTCATTTGTAGAACCAAAAATGATATCATCCACATAGATTTGAACTAGGATCATATCATCACCATGCTTCTTGTAAAACAGTGTCTTGTCCAGTGTGCCTCGAGTGAATTGATTTTCAAGAAGAAATTGTGATAGAGTATCATACCATGCTCTTGGAGCTTGCTTAAGTCCATATAGTGCCTTAAGCAGTCTGTAGACAAATTCTGGGAAATGTGGATCCTCAAAGCCAGGTGGTTGTTGCACATAAACCTCTTCTTCCAACTCTCCATTTAGAAATGCACTCTTGACATCCATTTGATAAACCTTAAAGTTTGAATGAGCAGCAAATGCCAAGAATATTCTAATGGCTTCCAATCTAGCAACAGGGGCAAATGTCTCATCATAATCAATGCCTTCCTGTTGAGAGTATCCTTTTGCAACCAGCCTTGCTTTGTTTCTTATTATTACACCATCTTCATCCATCTTATTCTTCAGAACCCATTTTGTTCCAACAATGGTTCTATTCTTTGGTGCAGGCACAAGTTCCCATACTTTGTTCCTTTCAAATTGATTCAGCTCCTCTTGCATGGCAATAATCCAATCTAGATCCAACAATGCATCATCAAGTTTCTTAGGCTCAACTTGTGATAGAAAACATCCATAGAGGCACTCATTTTGAGTTGCTCTCCTAGTCCTTACTCCTGCATTAGGATCTCCAATGATTTGCTCTGCAGTGTGTGATCTATCCCATTTCCTTGAGTGTTCAGCCTGATTTCTCATTCTTGATGTTGCTTCATCATCCTCATCATGATCATCCTCATTTCCTCCCCCTGTGAAGTTGCCATTACTTACAGGTGTGTCTTGGATGCTTGTTTCTCCATTATTGATTGGGACAAATTCTTCTCTTGTATCATCATTCACTTGAGTTTGTTGAACTTGAGTTTCAACTCCAGTTTCAGTCTCTTCATCAGAATCGTCTAGATTATCAAACTTCAATGGATCTTTGTCTTCATCATTGGCTTCTTCTAGTCCAGGTAGTTTGCTGTCATCAAATGTTACATCTGTGCTTTCCATAACTTTCTTTTGACTGATGACATAAACCTTGTATGCAATTCTTTCCATAGAATAGCCAAGAAAAATTCCTTCAAATGCTTTTGCATCAAACTTTCCAACATATTCAGAATTGTCCTTAAGTACAAAGCATTTGCTTCCAAAAGTATGAATATACTTTAGTGTAGGCTTCTTTCCAGTCATCAAGTTGTAAGGTGTCTTTCCAGTGTTTTTGTTGATGAGGGTTCTGTTCTGAATATAGCATGCAGTGCTCACAGCCTCAGCCCAAAAACATGTAGGCATTTTTGCATCAAGTAACATTGTTCTAGCAGCCTCAATTAGAGTTCTATTCTTTCTCTCAACAACTCCATTTTGTTGTGGAGTCCTTGGAGCTGAGAATTGCTGAGAAATGCCATTCTCTTTGCAGAATGCTTCAAGTGTGGCATTTCTGAACTCTGTTCCATTATCACTTCTCAATGCAATCACACTTGCATCATTTGCCTTTGCTTCCTTGTCAACTTTCTTTATATGCTCAATGATTACTTGTGGAGCCTCATCTTTTGATGCCAGAAATTCCACCCATGTATACCTTGAAAAATCATCAACCATTACCAGGGCATACTTCTTTCTTCCAAGTGACATTATGTTGACAGGTCCAAACAAATCCATATGGATAAGTTGTAGTGGCTTGGTTACAGATGTCACTGTCTTTGACTTGTGGCTTGATCTCTTCATTTTTCCTTTTTGACAAGCCTCACACACTCCTTCTTGGCAGAATTCAAGTGTGGGCATGCCTCTCACTAACTCTCTTTTGACTAGAGAATTAATGGCCTTAAAGTTCAGATGTGATAGTTTCTTGTGCCACAGCCAACAATCTTCATTTGATGCTTTTGAGTAAAAGCAACAAATTTTGTCCTTGTTTGCAGAGTCCATATTGGCTACAAACAGGCTTCCCTTCCTTACTCCAGATAGAGCAAAGTCACCAGTCTTCTTGTGGGTGATCAAACATTCATCTTTGTCAAAATTCACTTTGAATCCTCTATCAGTAAACTGACCAACACTTAACAGATTATGCTTGAGCCCCTTGACTAGTGCTACATCTTCAATGATGACATTTCCAACTTTCAGCTTGCCATATCCCAATGTGTTACCCATGCTGTCATCTCCAAAAGCAACCATCGGGCCAGCCTTTTCTTCATACTGTGATAGCAGGGCCATATCACCAGTCATATGATTTGAGCATCCACTGTCCAAAATCCACATGACCTTCTTTTCACTTTCTTTGCCCTGCAAACACAAAGGTATTACTTTTCCTTTGGTACCCAAACAAGTTTGGGTCCATGTGACTTAGAGACAGTTTTATCATAAACAACATGCTTGTTAACTTTCTTAGTGTCAGTCTTCTTGTCACTGTTGGAAGTCTTAGAGCCTGAGGTTTCAGACTTAGGTGACAAAGGTGCCTTCCTAGCTTTAGGAGGACTTGAAGACTTAGACCTTGTGTAGTGTGTGTGAGAATTGTGACTGATACAACCATCAATGAACTGCCTTCTTAAATTAAAACAACTAGTCATAACATTCATATTGCATGGCATACAGTCAAATTTATCACAGAAAGGTGCATCTCTATGTCTTAGAGGCACAGAACAATCATAGAAAGGTTTAGACACACTACCAACAGGTTTCTTGCATGCATGAGTTAGATGATTGGTACTGAAACAGTTCTGACAAGTTTTCCTAGGGGCATTAGGCATATAAGCATAGTTGTTATCCTTGTTAATCCCCAACTTGCCATTTCTGTTTTGTTTCTTTTTAGTCACTTCCTTTTCTGATTCACTCTTCCCAGCTGATACAAACTTAACAAACTTCTTAGGTCTTGGCCTATCAACTACTGGCTTCTTGGTCTTTGACTTGGCACTCTCACCCTTAGAGGATGCTTGCTGTTCACTAGATTGTGCCTCATCCTCATCATTCAACATTTGCTTGATGAGTAAGGCATCCTCATCAATTTCAAATGTTGATTCCTTAAAAATTGGATTTTCAGTTTTTCTCAAAATGTGAGGCACTTTCTCATGAACAGCTGTGTCCTCTTCGATGACAGCATAGCCTTTCCTTTGTTTGAGAGAGTCATAGTCAAGTCCAATAGCTGCTTTAGGTTTAGCTTCAATTTTCTCACAGTAGGATTGCACTAAACCAGATGATTTCTTGAAAGTTTTAAGTTTGAATTCATTCTCAGCTAATTCATCCCTAAGAGCCTTCTCTACTTGACTAGCACATAGAACCTTGTTCTCCAAGTATTCAACTTCTTTCTTAAGGTTTTCTACTTGCATAGCAGTTAGCTCAAGTTCCTCATTCTTTTTGGTTAATACTTCATTTCTAGTAGACAGTTTAGCAATCTCCTCATTAGCAGCAGTCATACTAGTATGAATATTAAACATTTCAACAGATAATTGTTCAATCATGGATTTGTATTCAGAAACAGACATGTCTATAGTAGTGAGAGATGGTACCTGAGAATCAGATGAAGATGAGTCATCCTTGGAGTTGGCCATCAAGGCATAATTGCAGAATTCTTGTTCCTCTTCATCACTCTCAGAATCATCCCAACACTTCCCTTCAGCTATGTAGGCCTTACCATGTGTCTGCTTTTTCAGAAGGGCCTCATACTTAGCTTCTAGCTCAAGATAATCTCTATCCTTCTTTTTAGGCTTCTTGCATTCACTGGCAAAATGCCCTAGGTCATTGCATCTATAACACCTAACAGATGACCTATCCACATAACCGGTTTTGAACTTATTTCTGTTTGGTTTCACAGGTGCCTTGTTCTTGTTGGCTGAATGGTTTTGAGTTTTGGGTTTGAAGGGTTGATTTCTTTTAAATCTGATGTTTGGAAATTTTCTGGCCATGAAAGCATATGAAGTATTTTCCATCCCATCAAGTTCTTCCAGAGTGTAAAACTCCTCTTCTTCTTCCTCCTTTTCCTCAACAGGTTCACTCACCGCAGCTTCAGTTTCTTCATCATCTGCCACCTCCTCTATCCTTAGTTGGCTTGCAGATGCTTCTAGGTCCAGAATGGATTTGTTGACAATCAAGGCACATGATGTGTTTATCATCCTACCTTGGTTTGCTTGGATAGCCCTCTTCTGAAGCAACTCAAGTTCATGAGTCTTTAGGACTCCATAGAGTACATCATAGGTGACTTTGTTCAAATCTCTCTCTCTTAGGGAAATGACTCTTTGCTCCAGATGATTTGGTGAAGACAACAGAAATTTCATATTTAACTCCTTGGTGCTGTAAACCTTTCCATTTATCTGCAACTCAGTAACTAGCTTGTGAAACCTTTCAAACATCTCAGTGATGCTTTCCTTGGGTTGTGCCATGAAAGCTTCATACTGTGTGACCAGTATCTGTTTCCTGTTTTCTTTAACCTCATCAGTCCCTTCACACAACACCTCAATGTGATCCCACATCTCTTTAGCAGACGTGCATGATGCAATGTTTGCAAACATTGACATATCCATGGAATCAATGATGAGCAACATGAGGTGGCTGTCAAGAGCAACCTTCTCTCTTTCTGACTCTGTCCACTTTGATGGATCCTTGGCCTCATAAGCTCTAGGAATTGTTATGGTTCCAACAGTCTTCTCTGGTATCTCTTGTTGTGGAACAAAAGGACCATTCTTGAGAATCTCAGGATACAAGGGATGAGAGGCTTTGATGAACAACATCATCTTTATCTTCCAGAGGTTGAAGTTTTCTTTATCAAACTTAGGGACCTTCACCGTTCCTGTAGTCTTTGGTGTGTTCGAACTCATGATCGTTTCTCTGTTTTTGAATAAACAGCCCTCTCTGATACCACTTGTTGAGTGTTGAACACGGTAAAAGAATACAGAGGGGGGGGTGAATGGATTCTTGAACTTTTCTTTGATTGAGTCTATGTAGCTGATAAGTGCCTGTGTGTGCAGAAATTAAGGTGCGGATAAATAAACAACACAAGACACAATATCACTTTAATCTAATGTATATTAGATAAAGGTTGCTACAATCTGTGAATACAAATGGTAGTATTCTCAGCTTCGTTTTTCTCAGAGAGATATAGCTTACAGTGTATGAAAAACTTGACTCACAAAAGTTACTAAGTTATGAAGTGAGGCTGTGTCCTTATAGAACATGGATACAGCCTGCTTACTACAAATAAGGTAGCTAAACAAATTACTTTCTAGTCTGTCTATCCTTTTTGAGTAAGAGTCCAAACGGTTACAGATTTGACTTTGCAAAGCCTGTTTAGATCCACTTCTTCAGCTCCTTGTCTCTACTATATCTCTCCAAGCTTCCTTGTAGGCTTTCCAGAGCACGTTACAGATTGTGGTCCATAAAGTGCATTGGCTTGTTGCAGGTTTCTGACTTGTACAATTTCTTCAGTATTTTGTCTCCAAGAATGTATTCGAGAAGTGACTAAGTAAGTGATTCGAGAACTAGGATTGACTTGATCGATAACTCTGAGTTCTCGAATACTGTTATAGTGACATATCGAACCACTTCTCGAATAGCTCTTTTCCATCAGGATTTCTTGAGTTGTCGAATAGAGCATTTGACTTATTGAATCCTTGAGTTGTCGAATAGCTTTCTGAGTCTTTGAGATATCGAATGGAACTTTGACTTGTTGACTCTTTGAGAACTCGAATACCATCTTGACTTGTTGACTTCTTGAGTTCTCGAATAGAGTAGTAGACATATCGAATCCCTGAGATATCGAATGAGATATCGAACAGTGTATTCAGAGATATCGAATAGTGTCTTGAGATATCGAGTCTCTGACTTCTCGAATGCTGGACTTCTCGAATAGACAAATATACTTCTCGAATTGGTACTTAGGCAAATTCTTCATTTCTTCAAATCCCAACTGTGATTATTTGGTAGTCTTTAACTCCTTGCTTGAGGCATGAACCATGGAACTTCTTTCAAGCATTATTCTAGACTATATTTGTACAGTTACACAACTAGGATTTGATGCCTATTACAAGTACAATACAAACAGAAACTCTACAACTAGAGGTTCCCTCAGTTAAGAGGTCATGTAAGTAATGCAAAGCATTACAAACAATTAGGCTTGTTATTAGATGTATACAGGCATGCCTCTGTAACTAACAATTAGAAACATATTTGTTGTCAAACCTATAAACAAAATCTGTAGTGATATTTATTAAAATAATGTTTTTATTAAAACACTTTTATTTGGTAAATGATTTGTTTGAAAATTATATTTTAAGGTTTAGCCTAACATATATTTAAATATTTCATATTTTTTGTCATTTTTTCTTCTATTTATTAGAATATATATATATATATATATATAATATTTTAGGCATGTGGGAGCTTATTGTAATTTAAAATGGTTTTTTGCTATTTTATCCTTATTTGTTAATTATATGTAAGTTTTGTATTATTATAACTATTTTTCCTATAATAATAAATAATTAAGTTGACGATGATGAATATTTTATTAGTTTTAGTCTTTGTTAATTTATTTTAAATTTTATTGTTGATGAAATTTAATATTAGCGAGCCCCATTAGGGTAGAAACTACGGATATTGGCTCGTAAAACCACCGTTGGGATGAATAATTGTACTTTTTAAATTATTAAATTATTATAGGATTTTTTGTACTTATTATATTTTGATTCTCTATTAATCATTTTATTTTAGATTTTCGGTTTTTTTAATTTATTTACAACTTTAGTATCGAATCTAGAATATTTGCAAAGTAATAAAATGTTAATTTATTGATTTGTGTTTATTTTGTGTTGACTTTTGTTAGTATAAATTTTAAAAACATGTTTATTGTAAAATCTAAAAGTAAAATTTTTTTATGACTTTTTTTTTAAAATTAGTTTTTGTAGATTTTTTTTGTGGTAAGGTTTTTGTTAAATTAAATTTAAAACTTTAGTCTAAATTGTTATTGTATTAATTTTAGTTAACAATAATTTTCTCAACTTTAATTTTTTTTCTATTTTATCATTTGTTATTTATTTTAGTGCACTCTTTTTTTATCTTGTTTGTTATTGGTTGTTAAACCAATACTCTGGCCCAACTTCTAACTTATTCTCTAGCCCATTTCTACTTTCTAATGAAATTACTTTTCAACCCTTGACGAACAGACCACCTAAACCTTCTTACGCCAATTATATATAGGATATAATGCAGGTAAACTACAACTAACGAGAAGCAAAACGAAACGCAAATCAAACTAAAACGGAGTCTGAAGCCAAAACCATAAATCATATTCAAATCTAAAATTAAATCATAATCAAAATCAGAAGAAAAATGTTACAGAACCCAATTTTTTTCCCAAAAATTGTCTCAAATACTTATGTGTCTTTAATTAGTAAATTACCTAATAAAAATATGAGATTCCGCGACATACATATGCACATCAAATTAAAATGTGTCATGTATCATGCCACATCATTTGGTAGGGGTGTTCATGGGTTCACCGAACCGATCAAACTGATCCAATCCGACCCTTTTCTCGATCGTTCAAACCGAAAAAAAAAAAATATTTGATTGGGTTAGAAAATTTTCAAACCAATTTAAATGGGTTGGGTATAGATTTTATATTTTTTCGGCCAACCCAACCCGACCCGATCTAAATTCTAATATTTAATTTTTATTTTATAATTTAATATAATTTTATTTATAGATATATGATTATATATGGCGTGTATGCATATGATTTACGATATAATTTACATTACTAAAATTATAACAATAATTAAATTAAATATTAACAATAAAATCCTAGGTTACACACAATTTAATTTTACTTATGTTCTCAAAATGAACTTTACTTTGTGTATTTTAATTTTTTATAAAATTATTTAACTCATTCAAACTGAACCAACCCAACCCAAACCGATATATAATGGGTAGAGTTGGGTTATAAAATTATTTTTTATGGGTTGGGTTAAAAATTTTGAAACCGATTTAATTGGGTCGGGTTGCAAAAACGTCATCAACCCGACCAACCCGACCCGCGAACACCCCTATCATTTGGGACAATTTTTGAAAAAAAAATTGAATTCCCTAGCATTACTCAAATCTAAATAAAATATAAATTTAAATTTAAATCGTATCCAAATTTAACAATCAAATTGTATCTAAATCTAACCAAAAACGTCCCATTTTATTTGAAACGGGCACATGCTTTTTAAAAATTAGAAACGAGGCCACTCATCTCAGCACACCTTCACCACTTGTGTGGGTTTTTAAAAGAGAAAAAGTGTTGGTCCCGGAATATTGCAGAAGGGGAGGTTGAATGCAATACTGATAAAATCGAATCTTTAAATCAACAACGAAGATAAAAATTATAGATTATCAGTAGATGTATGCAAGCAATAAGTGAAACAAGATTTCTCACAAAAATAAATGTTTTATTTATCTTGTGTGAAGTGTTCCTACAACCTGGAGAGAGAGTTTCTCCAGCTTCGATATCTCAAGAGATACAGATTGCTTCATGTGCGTACATGAATAGAAAAGAATCTAAGATGTATCTAAGTAGACTAAGATACTCTGTTGTCTCAATCGCATAGGGTGTTGAGCTGCTGTCGTTTTCAAGTGGCAGCTCATTACAATTTGTACACCCATGTGACTTTCCTAAATTGTTATACAGACAAGATAAACCTTATAAGTAAAGCAACCTAGATTCTTTCTATTTCTAGCTAATACAATTCTAGTAGATGTTGATATTACATACTCCTCGAATTGACCAGCCTTGTCTTGTGAATCTCTTAAGCTTCTGTCGTAGTATTTGCAGGTCTGTGTTATCACAAAATCATGCAAGCGTACGTGGTCACAAGTAATATAGATTCAAGTTCGTTCCCACAGAGATCTGGTTAAGTTTCAATCAGACGATGTGCCTATGCAACAATGTATGGTTTTAATTCACTGCTAAGAAAAGTAACAATTTGGGATTTTTGATTATCTAAATTATACTAAGATGCAAACTATCAAGCTAAGAATTAAATTAACTAATGAGAATTGAAATCGAATTACTTATATGAGAATAAACATGGAATCCTAACTTCATTATCTACTTCACTTAGAGTTGCTGCCTTTAATCAATACATGTGATGGTTTTGATATCTGATCGGATAACACGAAACTAGTAAAAGTTACCTCTCGGTATACTATCACCAAACTACACATACATCCACAAAATAGATAGAAAATGAGAAGACACCTATCATGTTTAGACCCTATATCTCTAAAGAATTTGAAAACATAAAGGTTTAAGCACAAGTTATCCACTTAGATCACATATGGTAGCATAATATCTCTATTTACGCCACAAATCATGATGTTAAAACATCAACCTATCCTATGCTAGCATGGCAAGTTCTAAATCTCAAGATCCACTCTCGTTTAGCAAGAGATTAACATATTAGATGTTAGCTACGCATCTAAATTCATGAAGCACAACCATACAAGGATATCAAGAATTCACCACACATAAATCTTTAAAGCATGCAAACTACTAAGCTACATAGATAAATCCGCTAGGATCCCATGACAACGATTAGTTCATAATTGAACCTTTCGTCACCATGGGATTTGATGAAAACATGATAATGAACAAGATAACAAAGATGAATAAATCAATAATGTAACAAGGTTTACAGAACAAATCCGTGTATGTAACAAGCATCCAAAAGATATGCCTAAACAAAGAAATACAAGAAAACTATGTCTAGATCTTCTTGTCGTCACAATCCTCGCCTTGGCTTCTCAATCTCGTGCTCCAATGGTGTGTATGTGTTATGAAGTAGATCTGATCTCTGGTGGATGGTTGGTGTTTTTGTTATCCCAAGATGTGTATTTATAGCCCCAAGTTGACTCTCCACCAAGCAATTGCCGTCTTTGAGTTGGAATAGAATTTCGGCAATTTCCGTTCTTGAATGAAAATAGAATTGTAATTCCCATGTAAAGATCAGATTCTGGAATGTTCTAGCCGTCCAAAACAATTTCCATAATGATTAGAAGTAGAAAACTCAGCAATTTCCTATTTGAAATTAATTTTCAGGAATTTCTGGCGGTTACATAATTCCGACTTCCCGCGCGCGCCCGAGAGCACTCCCTTTGCTAATCAGGCTCGGCCGCGCTTGACATACTGTTCATGCAGACTGATTTCTTCCTTTAGCTGATTTCTCTTCCGTTTTCGAATGCAACTCCCGGCACTTGTTCCATTGACTTCAAAAACACCATATAATCAATAAAACTCCATACCTTCACCTAGAAATACATCCTGCACAATTCTCACAAAAACACATTAAAACACACCAATACTTGAGATACAAGCGATCAACTTAATCCAAAATGAAGCGATCCAAGTGATAAAAATCCACTTATCACACCCCCAAACTTAAACCGATGCTTGTCCTCAAGCATAAACATACAAAACTATCTACACTAACTAGTACCACTTTCGTAGGTGATCACGGTTGCATTTGGCATATGCAACAAGCCCTTTAAACCCCTAGGCAGCCCTAGTGGACGAGTAAGGTCTCGTGAGGGCCTATAGTGAATGTACCCACAAAATCCATCTATCTAACAATGCAATGCATGAATGCAACTAATATGAAAATGCAAAGATCCCCTTCAAACTTACCAAAACCAACTAACAAGCAAATATCTCAAAGTATGCAACAAAATCCAAGTAGAGCTCGACTAAGTCCCCGTATACTAACAATACATGAACAGAAACATGCGTGTGTGCGATGCTCATCAGAATACTCCCAAAACTAGATCACAATCATACATGTTCTTTGCCAAGACAATCACAGGTTATAAATAGAATAGACTGTAAACACTTCATAACCTAGGAACACCTCCACCCTTATCCAAGGTAGACAGAAACTCATGTTTTATTATTATACTACGACACATAATACTATATACAATACGCATGCTTATTTAACCGTGCAATAAATGAGACCCCAAAAGGCTTATACAATAATACCCATGTAGCGAGTGTTAGGTCAGCAATCCCAAACCACAAGGGCTTTAGGTTACTAGGACTAAGTCCCCTCAGACTTAATTACTCGAGTATTAGAGCTCACTCGTGGTTAATTTTGAATTTAACAATTGACTTTTTTTTCTTTTTTTCCTTTTTTTCTTTTTTTTCTTTTGACTTTTTTTATGCAATCTGGAATGAGCCTTTCTTATTTCCAACCCTAGACCACTCATATAAATATGAGCCGGCTACTAGCCATTTGACACCTAGCCAACAATTAGCATGAAATTCTTGTTTTCCCCCCAAACTTCGACTTTAGTGCTCCTACGCATCAAGGGAATAACGAAAATTATAAATATAATCAAGTGATTAAATCTCAAAACATCCAAACAAGCATGACCTCAACCTAGCCCCAAAAGCAAACGATGAGACTGTGTAAAAATTTTGTTCCCGTAGTGGATCTAGTATAATTAGTGCATCAAATTTCATTTATTCCCTATGTACTAACCTCTATGGAATTTTGTTGAAAACCGAACGGCTGCAAATAAAAGCCAATTCTATTTTATTAATCCCTAGGGACAATATATTAAAGAATATGCAAAAAAATGGGATGCATCAAATTTCATCTATTACCTGTGTAAAAACAAATAATTGAATATATTTAAATTAAAGAATATATTTAAAAAAACAAATATAAAACACATGGAAACAATTTGAATTTTTTAAAAATTGAATTAATTTAATATTTAAACGATAATAATAACTTAAGCATTAAGCATCGAAAATCTATATATTATAAATTAGTGGATGACCCTTACCTCTTTGGTATCCATATTTAGGTTTGGACAATATTTTATATTGATTTTGACCCACTTGATAATCCATTTTTAGGTTTGGTATCCATATTATGTTTGGGAAAGATCCAAATTCATTATTTGACCCATTGTTAATTAAAGAAAGTTTGAATACAAATTTAAATACTATTAATATATTCTCTTAATATTTATGGTAAGATTATTAATGAAATTTTGAATAAATCTTTTAATTTTGGTAAGCTTATTAATACATATGATCACATAACATATATAGAAAATTTAAATAATTTTATCTTTGATTGCATTTGTTATAATATAGAAAAATAATATTTTATTAATATCATTTCTTTCAATATTAATTTATTTGATCTTAAATATAATGATTTTATTTATTTAATCATTATTATTATATATCATAATTATTATTAAATTTAAATTTAAACTTCCGTGTGCGTAGCACGGGCTATAATCTAGTTTAAGAATTTAATAGTACTAGCCTATAACCCGTGCAATGCATGGTTCCTTTTATAATATTTATAATTATATTAACTTTTTTAATATTTATATATATAAGATTTTACACATTCAATTTAATATTTTTGCTCTATCTTGAATTCTTAAAATTTTGATTTCGACGATTTTATAGTCCACGTAAAATTAACAAAATAATATTTAATTTAGTGATATTTTAACAATTATTTTTCAATCAGTACTATGCAAAAACAAAAAAGAGAAGAAACTAACGATTTTTTACGTTAAAAAATTTGTTCGATTTATTAAATCTACTTATATTTCATTTTGATTATCAAAATACAGTTTTTATTATTTGAAGATAGTTCTACTAACAATCAAATAAGTTTTAATAATGAGTGTAAGAGTGATTTTGTCCAAAATTTTTGTAGCGGGTAGTTTGGTTTTCCAGTATGAAATATTAAATAAGAATCGTTAGATCATAAAATAAATAAATGAAAAATGATAGATCTTATGAAATCTACTTATATTTCGTTTTAATTATCAGAATACCGGTTTTATTATTTGAAGATAGTTCTACTAACAATCAAATAAGTTTTAATAATGAGTGTAAGAATGATTCTGTCCAAAATTTTGGTAGGGGTAGTTTGGTTTTCCAATACGAAATATTAAATAAGAACCGTTAGATCATAAAATAAATAGATGAAAAATGATAGATCTAGCATAAAAATATTTTATTTTTTAACATGTAAATTAAAAAGTGTATTTATATTGAAATTCAAAAAAGTGTATGTCAATAATTTAAATCATATAATTTGGGTTTCTACATTGAATAGGATTATCAATGTAGGTCTTCTGCGCTGAACATGATTAATATAAAAATTCGTAATTTGGTTTTCTACATTGAATAGGATTATCAATGTAGGTCTTCTACACTGAATATGATTAATGTAAAATTCCTAATTATATTGTCTCTTGATAGTATGAGTGTTTTCATTTCTATAATAATTATTAAATCATCACTAAATTATTTTGTGAGCTTCGCTTGGGTCATAAAATCATCCAAATCTGATTTCTTGATCTCAAGATAGAGTCCAAATAGTAAAAATGAATTTCTTTAATATTAATAAAATAAATAAAATTCAATTTGTATCCGTTTAATTATATCCTTTTAATATTATAATTTTATTTTTAAAATTCAATTCTAATACAAACTTCTTTAATTATGTACTTTTTAGATTATAATTTTCTTTTTAATATGATATAATCTTGATGGTCTATTTTTAAAAATATTAGATTTGATGGTTGAGATTATTTTGGTAGTACAGCGACCAGACCAAAATTATAATCCAACGGATGACTTTTAATCCAATTTTTTAATCCAACGGATCATATGCTTTTGGTAGTACAGCGACGACGACCAAAAATTTGGATAAGATCTCCCTTATGCTTATTATATATACTAACCTATAACCCGTGCAAAGCACGGAGCATCATATATTATTATGATGAATTAAGATATTAATTATTCGACTTAATCTAAAATTTAAATTTATTTTTATAAATTTCATTATTAATTTCAATTTTACATATGTTCCATACTTAATTTCATAACATAAATAATTATCATTAATTTAACGTTTTTTAAAATTTATTGTTAAATATCTTAAAATTCAATAGATATTTTTAAAAAATTATTTAGTGTAACATACAATCGTAAAAGAAAGAATCGTAAAAATAAGTGTATGCGGGTGATGATTCTAATCGGGATATAATTGAAAACGTTTATAATTCTATAAAACATGTGGTTTTTCATTTTTAATATATTATATATATAATTTAACTGAATTTGGAACTAAAGTCGTAGAAGAAATAATCGTAAAAGTAAGTGTGCGCGACGTCGATTCTAATCGGGATATAATTGAAAATGTTTATAATTCTATAAAATATGTGGTTTTTTTTATTTTTAATAAATTATATATAATTTAACTGAATTTGGAACTAAAATCGTAGAACAAAGAATCGTAAAAATAAGTGTATGCGGACAATTATTCTAATCGAGATATCAATATATATTCTTAATGTCTGCTAGTATTACATTTTAAAAATTACTGTTTTTACCCTTCATTTTTTTAATCTTCTTTATTTCTTTCATGCCCTTTTTTGTCATTACACAGGAAAATTACAGCTTTTATCCTTTATGTTTTTAATCTTCTTTATTTCTTTGATGTCCCTTTTTGTCATTACACAATATTTGGAGCGACCCAATTTAGATTGGATCGACCCAAATCTCATTTATTAATCAATTTCCTTTTTTCAGGTTAAACATATTATCTTTTCTATTTTTCAATAACTAAATAATTTACTTCTTTGGTAAAATACAATATCTTTTACATTTTATCTAACTAAAATTTCTCCATTTTTTAAAACTACGATCAATTTTGTATAATAAAATAACATAATTATATTATAATTAGTATTAAATAATTAATTACCTTTTTGAGCCAAAATACGTTACCTTTTCTCTTTTCTCTAACTAAAATCTCTCTTTTTCCAATTGTATCATAGACGGTTACCTTTTTCAAACACGTTACCTTTTTTCCCTTCTATTACGAAAATCTCTCTTTTTCCAATTATATCACGGGCGATTCGATTTAATAAAATAAAAATAAAAATATTATAGTACTAATAATTAACTGATTACCTTTTCAACTAAAACGTATCATCTTTTATATTTTTTCTAATTAAATTCCTTTTTTTCTAGAAATTTCAGGGGCAACATTAATTTCTCATTTTCTAAAAACTATGAGCAATTTTATTTAGTAAAATAACAGAATTAAATTATAATTACTATAAACTAATCAATTACCTTTTTCACATAAATTATGTCATCTTTTTAATTTTCACGTTACCTTTCTATTTTTTAAAACTAAAATCTCTCTTTTTCTGATTTTATCACGGGCGGTTCTGTTTAATACAATAAACTAATAATATTATAATATTCATAATTAACCGATTGCATTTTTTATCTAAAACGTATCAATTTCTATTTAATGAAATAAAATAATAATTATATAAAAACTAATAATTAGCCGATTACCATTTTCAAGTAAAACCTATAATTTTTTTATATTTTCTAACTAAAATCGCTCATTTTCTAGAAATATCACGGATAACATTTATATAATTATTATCAAATCTCATATAAAAATTTAAGCCTCCCAACTTTATATTTTAAAAAAATTAACTTAAATTAATGAAAAATTCATATAATATTAAAAAAATTCGTGCATCGCACGGGTTTTAAGCTTGTATAATAAAAATTCGTATACAACGAATAATATCCGTTAGATTTTTAGTTAAAAATTAGAACTGTTATATACTTATATAAAGGAGAAACGAGTGGAGGTAAAGTGGTGCCGGTCAAATAGCTCGGTTCTATTTTGTTAAATTTCTCAAAATTTTGAATTAATAATTCAAATGATTAAAAAAAATCTCAATTCCATTTTAAAACTTTACTAATAGAGGAAACTAAATATATAGTTTCATTATTTTTTACCTATAAAATTTTTACTACTGAAGTAAAGTAAATATCTAAATTGCATTTTAAATTTTTACTAATCGAGGAAACTAAATATACAATTTCAATATCCTTACCTTTAAAATTTCATTTTAAAACATTGAAAGTTTGGTCGGTCGGTTAGTTGGTTGGTCGGTTGGTCGGTCGGTCGGTACCTATTGTTTTTACTTAATTACCCTTACTTAATTATAAATAAAATTTCTCCTAATAACTAATCAATTTATGTTTTCAAGTAAAACATATTAAAATAATCAATTTCCTTCTAAAATACGTTACATTTTCTATTTTTTTAGCTAAAATCTCTTTTTCCAATTAAATGACGCCTTTACTTAATTATAAATAAACAATTTCCCAATAACTAATCAATTTTTTTTTTCAAGTTATTAAAATAATCAATTTTTTTTTAAAAAATGTTACCTTTTCTATTTCCTTTAGCTAAAATCTATAGTTTTCCAGTTATATGGCGCCGGTCGGTTGGTTGGTTGGTTGGTCGATACCTATTGTTTTTACTTAATTACCCTTACTTAAATATAAATAAAATTTCTCCTAATAACTAATCAATTTCTGTTTTCAAGTAAAACATATTAAAATAATTAATTTCTCTAAATTGCATTTTAAATTTTTACTAATCGAGAAAACTAAATATACAACTCAATTGCATTTTAAATTTTATTAATAGTGGAAATTAAATATCACTAACAAAATATAATAAAAATTTGTATGCAACGAATAATATCCGTTAGATTTTTAGGTAAAAATTTGAACTATTATATAAATATATAAAGGAGATCCGAGGGGATTTAAACCTCTACTATTATCCTTCATTTTTTTATTAATAATATAAATAATGATAATTAGCCGATTGCCTTTTTCAATTAAAAGATGTTTACTTATAATTGATATGATATTACCTTTTATAAATACCTAAAATATCATATCTTCCAATCAATAATTTTTTTTTCTCTAATCAGCATTTGGAGCGATCCAAATGGATCAACCCAAATCTAAACCTCTACTATTATCCTTCATTTTTTTATTAATAATATAATTAATGATAATTAGCTGATTGTCTTTTTCAATTAAAAGATGTTTACTTATAATTGATGATATTACATTTTATAAATACCTAAAATATCATATCTTCCAATCAATAATTTTTTTCTATTAATTAAAACACGTTGACTTTTAATTTAAAACATAATATTGCAATAATTAATACATACCCAAAAAATATGACTTCATATCTTCTAACCACTAACCAAATATAACAAAAATTCGTATACAACGGATAATATCTGTTAGATTTTTAGTTAAAAATTAGAACTGTTAGATTCAATGATTAAATATATTACATGATTAAATTTATTTACTAATTGCATACCCAAAAATATGACATCATATCTTCTAACCACTAACAAAATATAATAAAAATTCATATACAACGAATAATATCCGTTAGAATTTTATTTAAAATTAAAACTGTTAGATCTAATGATTAAATATGTTACATGATTAAATTTATTTACTAAAATTTCTAGGTTCGAATTCTGTCAACGATACTATTATCCTTCATTTTCTTAATCTTCTTTATTTCTTTGATGCCCCTTTTTACCATTACACAACATTTGGAGCGACCCAAATTAGATTACATCGACCCAAATCTAAACATATATTATTTTTTGTCATTACACAACATTTGGAGTAACCCAATTGGATCGACCCAAATCTAAACCTCTACTATAGTATTATCCTTTATTTATTTTTTTATCTTTCTTTATTTCTTTGATTCTCCGTTTTGTCATTACTCAAATCTATCTCTGTCATTTTTCACCTTGAAGTCCATTCCGCTCAAATCTTCACACTGCTGAATTTTGATGCATGTTTGCACTTTTCAGATTTGAAAACTGGGTTTTTCACCAAATTAACATCTCAACCCCCTGAAGTAGGGTTAAGGTATGTGTACTAGACCTCTGTACGGGTCATATATGTTTGGTTCAAGTTTTCAGTTTGGCCATTAGAGTTAAGTTTTTATTGATTTCAAAATATTAAAAATTAGACAGGATAATATTTTTTTGGTTTTGATTTTGGTTTAGAATTTAAGAATTAAAGTTTTAATGAATTACCCGATGTTATAATAATATACAGGACACCAGAAAGGTACCTTTAAAATATTTGCTTGGCCTTTCAATTTTTTATTTTACATGTCGTAATAACAAAGGTAGTTGGAAAGATTACCAGTTAATAACATTGACACAGTACGAACCATGTTATTTGTAAATAATCTTGGGACTCAGTTTGATACTTATAGACATTATTTTGTTTTCAAGCAAGTTTATGTTCTTTATGAATTTGTTCAACTTAATGTTCATGGGGTAGACATGCTACGTACCAGAAGGTCTTATGGAATAGCATACATTTTATCGGATGTCTCCGAAGGGACTATGGAATAGCATACTTAGAAGCTCAGACCCACGTCACAAGCCTCACCCTCTGGGTCAGGTAACATTGCTCTTATTTATGGTCTAAATATCTTCTTTACTCGCGTTCAATTTCACTTCATATATGATCTCATATTTAGCACTTTCACTTGAGCTCCATATTAAAATATAAAAGCACTAACTTTTCCCTTTTTCAGTTTAGTTGGCTTTTTGAGAGAGAAGAAGTAATGGAAAATGTGATTGTTATAATTTGTAATCATACATTATTTGAAGATAAAAGTGAATATGTGAGCTTCTTGCGGAGACCTGTGTTTTTGGTAAACAGTATTATCCTTCATTTCTTTAATCTTCTTTATTTATTTAATGCCCCTTTTTGTCATTACACAGCATTTGGAGCAACCCAATTTAGATTGGAACAAAAAATTCTAATATGATATTGTACTTATTTTCAGTAACGTTGTAGTACTACGATTGTACCTCCAGCAAAATAAGTAGTTTAAAAATATATTCAAATTCAAATTATTATATTCATTTCAATAAGAACATACTTTTAATATAATAAAGTCAGCCATGGTGAAAGACCTTAATTTGAACATAAACAATAAATCTACTAGAATATTTATCTGATATTTTGGCTTGCTTATTTAATTGTATAATTTACTTATTTTTAATAAAAGAATCTATATTAATAATATATATACACTGTTTTTTCATACATGAATTTACTAATACAGTTTAATGGTCACGCTCTAGTGAGAATGAGAACAGTGGGAACACACATATTCAGTACATTTCAAGCTATTTTAAAGGGCCCCGCTAGGGGTATCTTCACAAAAAAAAAAAGTCATAAAATTCTACCCTCTATCCATTCATAAAAAAATTAACAAAAAAATTAAAATGAGAACAGTGAGAACACAAATATTCGCTACATTTCAAACTATTTTAAAGGGCCCCGCTAGGGGCATCTTCACACAAAAGTATTATAATTCTACCCTCTATCCATTCATAAAAAAATTTAACAAAAAAAAAATTAAAAATTGCTTGAAATGTGATCTCATTGTTCTCCAACATTTACACATTATATTAACTATGAGGTCTCATAGTTAATATAACATGTTCTTGATATTATATGAGGTTTAATGTTTTGGAGCCATTTCATGTTTTGGAGTCATTGGGGGTGAAGGAATTATCATTTCCGCATTTGAATAATGAAGACAATTTATTATTGTTTTCAATTAGAGAACGATATTTGTAAACATATTTATTATTTTTATTGCAGATTTTGATGGATTAAATAAATTTTCAACATTGTTAAAATAGAATTTTATGCTACTTTTTTATATAAATTTTAGCATATCATTATTTTATTAAATACTTATATAATTGTATATAATATCTTGCTAAGAATTGATTATTTATATAATTGCATACAATATCTTTTTAAAAATCAATCAAATTTGTTAAATTTTTGGTATTGTCAATTTAAATTAAGTAAGATGTTTTAAGAAATCAATCAAATTTGTTAAACTTGTGGTATTATCATTTTAAATTAAATAAGAAGCCGTGTACGAAGTACGGGCAAAATGCTAGTAATTGAAAAT
Source organism: Kitagawia praeruptora (assembly GCA_037693485.1). Classification (NCBI taxonomy): domain Eukaryota; kingdom Viridiplantae; phylum Streptophyta; class Magnoliopsida; order Apiales; family Apiaceae; genus Kitagawia; species Kitagawia praeruptora. The sequence continues at coordinate 158,985,423 of CM075344.1, read as the reverse complement.
GTTTATAATTCTATAAAACATGTGATTTTTCATTTTGAATAAATTATACATAATTTAACTGAATTTTGATTTTTGAACACGTATTTTTTCATTTTTTAAAAATATATTTTTGCGCCTTATTGGTAATTATGTTGTTTATAAAAAATAAATTAATATTTTTAGGAAGGTTTTAACAGTTACATTTATTTTTGTGCCTTATTGGTTAATTTAGTTGTTCATAATAAAAAATTAAATTAATATTTTTAATATAATGTTTTTATTTTATTATATTTCGAAAGATGTTAACATTTTTTTTTGAAGGCGTTAATCAACCAACTAATTGAATATATCTTGTTTTGCTTATAATAGTATAGTATAAATAGTATAGATGGATAATTTTCTAATTACAAATACAAAGTTATGTTCTAATAACTTTATATTGAAAATAAATTATATTTTAATAATCTATTATTAAATAAATAATTTATTTTTTCCTCTGTTCTAAAAAGCGGCATAAGCGGCCGCCTAGGCGGTTTTGAAGACCTAACCGCTTCGATTAGTATAAAATCGGGGAATTAAGCGTTTTTCAGGGGATTAAGCGGGTTTAGGCGGGATTAGGCGGATTTATGGGGGATTTAGGCGGGAATTAAGCGGGGATTAAGCGGGTTTGACCAAATTTTGACCCTTTAATTATTATTTTTTTAATTTTTTTTACATATTTTTCAAATTTCATATTACAAATTAATATATATAATAAACATATATAATTAAAATAATTAAAATAAATATGTATATATTCACAATCCGCTTAATGACCCGCTTAAAATTCCGTCTAGGCGTCCGCTTAACCGCTTAAGCGCTAAAAGGTCCTCCCAATGCTTAGAACCGCTTACCGCTTTTTAGAACACTGATTTTTTCGTAATATTGAGAGTGCGAGTTTGCTTGATGTTGCTGTATAACATTGAAATACATGTTGATGCTTGGCCCAATCGTTGTTACTTGTTGGCACGATTGTGTATACCTAAATACCTAATGTCGGATGTTTATTTATATTAAATAATTTAATTAAAATTTTTAATATGTATTTTTGAACGTGTAAGTTTTAGGAAGGTGTTAAGAATTTTTTTGGAAGGGGTTGTTTTTTTTTATTATTTTTATTGGGTTATTTTATCATTTGTTATTTTATTATTTTTTAAATGCCTTTAAAATTGTTGTGGTGCCTGTAGAGCGACAATAGAGTGTAGGTAGGAGTGTAGAGTAGAGTGTTTGTATTTTGCTTCTATTTGGTTATTTTATTACTTTTTAAATGTATTTAAAATTGTTGGGTTTCTTTTTGTTTTAGGAAAGTAATTATAATTTTTTTGGAAGGTGTTAACCAAAACCAACCAACCATTATACCCTATTTCGCTTATAATAGTATAGTATAGAAGTATAATATAAACTAGCGTTCTACCCGTGCTACGCACCGACCGATAAATTGTATTAATAAATTAATATAAATATATTATTTTAATTTTTATTTAGAAAAATATATAATTTTATTGGAATTTTAATTAACGTAAGTATAAAATTACTTATCCGTGAATTCATATCAATTGAATTAATATTAATATTATGAACCAATCATCAAAACAAATACAACCCACGTTGAAAAGTTCAAAATCTCTCTTTATTGTTTTTTTTTTAAAATTTAGCTTTCATTTTATTTCTCTCTTTGTTAGAGAATATTTCTACGTATCATGTTAACAAATTTTTCACCCATATTCTGAGAATTCGGTATATTTATTAAATATCGAATACTTAAAATATTTATTATGTTAATTTATTGAAAATAGTTGTATGGTCGTGGTTAATTTTTCGATTACATATTAAAAATGTGTATAAAACACTCCAATAAATCATTAGACTGTCTATCAAAAAAAGGTTGCATGTTTCAACGATATGAGAAAGGATATCTATTGTGCAATATATATGAAACGAACGTAGTTATAACAATAAAAACTTTCATCTAATCTAGTTTGTTATGTGATTGTTCAATATCATATTTACAAATTATATGTCCTTTTATTAATGAATTGATTTACTATAAAAAAATTATCAACTAACCAAACAAATTCAATATATCGCGTTCTTGGAGTAACATATAATTGTTAGATTTTATGGTTATTGCCCTTAGTTTATTTGTAAAGATCATTTAAAATGTGCATTTGCAGTTTGGAAGTTTGTATTTTGGTTTTTTATTCTTTTTCAGTAAAACATTGAATAATAAATTTTAGTTTTTTTTATTCTTAAAATAAGACATATGAAAATGAGTATTATCTATCTTTTTTTAAATTTGACTAACATTTGAAAATAAGCTACTACCCATAAAATTGAAATAAAGTGTATAATATATAAACACATAATCACATTGTTATATAAGTGTCCTTATAATTCAGATTTTGGGTTAAATAACATGAAATTCATTTTCCTTTAACAATGAGTATATTTTTCCTACATATATAAGAATAAATAACTTACGTAGACCTGGCAAATCGTTTTGTACATTCATGTCATGTACTTTAGGGTATTGAACGAAAATGACATGATATTAAATCGTGTACCCGAATTTAGAACACAAAATGACATTGAATTACACAATTTTTTTCGTGTCTACGAAATGAAATGAAATTCGTGAATAGAAAAAATATAACAATTTTATGAAATATTACTATGTATCCAAGTTATGTAAATATATAATTATATGTCTTAGAACAACATTGAGATGTTACAAAACAAACTAAGAGTAGCATGCATGGTTTAAAGTCTCCAAAACAAAATGAAACCTTCCTTTTTATTTTTTCTTATTTCTCATTCTCTCTTTGTGTAGAATCTTTGTACCAAGTTATTTAGTTTTCCTAGCCATTTTTTATGCTTAGTTGATATAAAATAAATATAGTCAACCAACCAAGCAAATTCAATATATGCTCTTAGTTTAAGATATGAGAATTGATACTATTACTTTAATTCAATAATACAAAATTCAAAAAGACACCCTTTTATTAAAAACAATATGTAATTTTAAGTGTATCAAACTTTTTATTTATCATTATTAATAATTTTTTTAAAAAAAACGTAGTTGCTACTCTCTCTCCACCTTTCCCAAAAGATGCTAAACTAATGTTTAGGAGCTGATATTAGTTTTTTTTAAGTATTTTTAAAAACTTTATATTGGTTTTTCTTTATTTTTCAATAAAAAAATCATTAAGAGTCTAGTACCCCGTTGTCCATTGGTGGATTTTATATAACAAAATATTAGGTTTTGTACTAACTCCTTGTAAATAATAAGACTTATTTTTTTTTCCTTGATTTTACTTTGGCTTTCACTAAATACCTCTCTTATTGAAAGCCTAATATCCTATTTGTGGATTTTGTCTACCATATATTTGATTTTGTTATATTAGTTCATCGATTTGAATAGTATAGAATCAGAATTCTGGTCGGTTGTTCGAATACGTCATGACAAATCAGATATACATATTCCTCACGTTAACAACAAATTGTTAAATTATCTCTCTGAAAAGACTGTATAATTTAATGACATAAGCTAGAGATATACCATAATTGAAGATCTATTCCATGATTGGATAAAGGAAATTAGTGATATAATTTACTATGTGTTTGTTCAATTTTAATTATTTTTGTAGATGTTGTATACCCTTTTATTGATGATTTTTGCAGGTTTGATTACTTTTATGTATGACATATAATTATCAATAAATGAATATTGATTTATAAGAAAATTTGTGCTACATTGACCAATTTATTATGAAAATATTCACTAACATATTTTCATGGACTCTATAATATGTTTTCTTTTTTGATTAATAATTTATACACTAAATAATGTTAAGTAATATTTAAGAGTATATTTAATATTTTGAATAATTCAAATATATTGTCAGGTCAATTGTTTTTCCATTAATTATTGCATAGTTAAACAATTTTGTATTTAAAATGTTAAATAGTTTTATAACTGAATAGTTAAAATTTTGTATTTTGCATAGTTAAAATTTTGTATTTAATTGGTTGATTAGCTTTTTTTTATAACTGAATTATTTAATATTTTACATAACTTAAATTTTGAATGTGTATTTACTATTTAGAATACTGTGGTAAATAGTTTTATATTGTTAAAAGTTTTTAGTTCATGATTTTAATTGTAGCTTATGATTTTGAATTGAAAGTTTGAGATATAATAATATCTATTATAAATATAATAGATTCATGTATTAATATATAAATTTTTAAATTAAATGAATATTGTATTTAGAATAAAATTGTTAAATAATCACTGAATAACATTGACAACCCAACACTGTAAAAAAAACTTTTATCTATATGCACATCTAATAATGTAAACAAATTAGTGTAATGGGATAAGGATTGATGCTTACAATTTACTAAGTTGCTGAATTATTGAAGTTTGCTATTGAATATTCTAATGGAAGTAACTCTAGGAGAATCCGGACTGGGGAAGATGATAACAAAAATTGTTTTCTATTTTTTTGGTTAAAAACGTTTTTCTTGTTGAATTTATTGGACGATTAAAACACGACACACATAATACATATATACAATCGAAATAAAAAATAATTTGTCTAAGTATAAAATGCCATATAATAAAAAGATGTAAAGTAGTACCTTAACCGAAATTGATCTGATTTAGCCATGAGAAGAATTGATGCATACACTTAGTTTATCAAAGTTGGCTAAGTCTGATGGGTAATAGGGAATAAGCGGTTTAGATTTCCTATAATGTTTAAATTGATATAATAATTATATTTTTTAGTTTGTAAGAATTTTATTTTATATAAATTGTTTATTTATTAGTTAACCATTAAAATAAAAATTAGTAGTAATTATGTTTAGTTAATTGATATTAAAAAATTAAAATTAATTTTTATTGAGTGTAACTTGATTTGAATTTAGTCTTAGCTTAAACGTATAATCTAGATCCAACAGAGAAACATGTAACATTTAGTTTAATTGATTTAAATTTAACAGATTCTGATTGATGTTAAAATAATTCACAATCTTGTGATTGGTTAACTAACACATGTTAGATTCGGGTATCCTTCATCATAATAAAGGATGTTAAAAAACAATTCATAAATAAAAGATATATAACCATATGTAATATACTATTATGTGGATTTATAGAAAATAATATGTACGGTTAGTAGACATTTTTTTAAATAAAAAACCTTGTAATATACGAAGTTATTAATATATTAAAAGAGTGGTTGATTAATGAATGATTAATTAAGAAATTTAATTTAAAATATATAGTGGTATATCGTGATTAATTTCAAATTAAAATAATGATTTTCTAGTAAATATTTTTCATTTAAAAAACAGGTATTTATGGATACGTTTAATAATAAAATTGTTATTGTATTTAAATTAGAAGTGTTAACTAATCATGGTTAAAGAGGTAAGGTGAAATTGTAAATAAGGAAAGGTCTAAATTTTAGGAATTAACTCTGATTGGTCCTAAAATAATTCCTCGATTCTTATTGGTTAACTGACGTGTGGTAGACTCAGGTATGATAATAAAGGATAGTATAGATGGATAATTTTCTAATTACAAATACAAAGTTATGTTCTAATAACTTTATATTGAAAATAAATTATATTTTAATAATCTATTATTAAAAAAATAATTTATTTTTCCTCTGTTCTAAAAAACGGCCTAAGCGGCCGCCTAGGCGGTTTTGAAGACCTAACCGCTTCGATTAGTATGAAATCGGGGAATTAAGCGTTTTTCAGGGGATTAAGCGGGTTTAGGCGGGATTAAGCGGATTTATGGGGGATTTAGGCGGGAATTAAGCGGGGATTAAGCGGGTTTGACCAAATTTTGACCCTTTAATTATTATTTTTTTAATTTTTTTTTACATATTTTTCAAATTTCATATTACAAATTAATATATATAATAAACATATATAATTAAAATAATTAAAATAAATATGTATATATTCACAATCCGCTTAATGACCCGCTTAAAATTCCGCCTAGGCGTCCGCTTAACCGCTTAAGCGCTAAAAGGTCCTCCCACCGCTTAGAACCGCTTACCGCTTTTTAGAACAGTGATTTTTTCGTAATATTGAGAGTGCCAATTTGCTTGATGTTGCTGTATAACATTGAAATACATGTTGATGCTTGGCCCAATCGTTGTTACCTGTTGGCACGATTGTGTATACCTAAATACCTAATGCCAAATGTTTATTTATATTAAATAATTAAACTAAAATTTTTAATATGTATTTTTGAACGTGTAAGTTTTAGGAAGGTGTTAAGAATTTTTTTTGGAAGGGGTTGTTTTTTTTATTATTTTTATTGGGTTATTTTATTATTTGTTATTTTATTATTTTTTAAATGCCTTTAAAATTGTTGTGGTACATGTAGAGCGACAATAGAGTGTAGGTAGGAGTGTAGAGTAGAGTGTTTGTATTTTGCTTCTATTTGGTTATTTTATTACTTTTTAAATATATTTAAAATTGTTTGGTTTCTTTTTGTTTTAGGAAAGTAATTATAATTTTTTTGGAAGGTGTTAACCAAAACCAACCAACCATTATACCCTATTTCGCTTATAATAGTATAGTATAGATTATAATTTTTTTGGAAGGTGTTAACCAAAACCAACCAACCATTATACCCTATTTCGCTTATAATAGTATAGTATAGATAGATAGATTGGGTTATTTTATTATTTGTTATTTTATTATTTTTAAATGCCTTTAAAATTGTTGTGGTACATGTAGAGCGACAGTAGAGTGTAGGTAGGAGTGTAGAGTAGAGTATTTGTATTTTGCTTCTATTTGGTTATTTTATTACTTTTTAAATGTATTTAAAATTGTTGGGTTTCTTTTTGTTTTAGGAAAGTAATTATAATTTTTTTGGAAGGTGTTAACCAAAACCAACCAACCATTATACCCTATTTCGCTTATAATAGTATAGTATAGATAAGGTATTAATAAAAAAATTTTAAAATAAAAAGGTAATATGTTTTAAAATAAAAAGGTAATATGTTTTAATTCGAAAGGAAATATTAATGATTGGAAGATATGATACAATTAATGTTTTTAGGTGTTTGTAATATCTTTAACTAAAAGTACATGTGAAAAATGCAATCGACTAATTACCATTAATTATATTATGTTATTATCTTTTTTAGGTGTATTTATTTTTTTATAATGAAGGCTAAATAAGTAAATTCATGAAGTACCAAAAAACAGGTATCAAAAAATAGGTACCAAAACTTTTAATATTTCGACTTTTATATAATAGTATAGATTTTATAATGAAGGCTAAATAAGTAAATTCATGAAGTACCAAAAAACATGTATCAAAATATAGGTACCAAAAAACAAGTACCAAAACTTTTAATGTTTCGATTTTTATATAATAGTACTAGCTTATAACCCGTGCAAAGCACGGGTTGCTTTTAATTTTTTGTAATTTGTTTATAGTGTAATATAATATTATAAATATTAATTTTAATTTGTTATAGTGTAATTTATTATTTGTTTAATATGGTTTTTAATATTAAAAAATAGGATTGAACCAAACTAACAATTATCCCCTAGTTCAATACTATTATAAGCAAAATAAGATATTTTTGGTTGTCGGTTTGGTACTCTTTTGTTGGTCACTCATTTTGGTCACTCTTTGATTTGCTTAAATCTCTATTATTCACTCTCGGATAAATCTTTGCTTACCCGAGAATGTTTTTAGGTAGATAAAATATTAATTAAATTTATTTTTAGTTGAACTAAAATTATGGCTAAAAAATAGGGTTGAACCAAACTACCAAACTACTAATTATTACCTAGTTTACTTAGGATTAAAGACAATAACGGAATTTATTTGATTTGTTTTATATTATAAATAATTTAAAATTGAATAATTAGAGTGAAAACCAAAATTTAGGAGAACCAAACTACCAAACTACCAATTATTACCTTACTTAGGATTAAAGACAATAACGGAATTTATTTGATTTGAAAAGCCGAAGAAGATTGTGTATTGAATTGATGAAGATTGCGCAGATGAGGTTTAGAAGAATAGAGTTCTGTAAGGCAACGGAGGTTTTAAGTTTAGCTGTATTAGAGGTTTTAAGTTTAGCTGTATTAGTAATGGTGTAAATATAAAAATAAAATACTACTCTGTATTGGTTTAACGGAATTCATTTGATTTGTTTTATATTATAAATAATTTAAAATTAAATAATTAGAGTGAAAACCAAAACTTAGGAGAAAACCAAAACTTTCAATGTTTCGGCTTTAATATAATAGTATAGATAGATAGTATAGATATCCTAAACAAATTCAAAAAATATCAAATTGCAAATACTCACACTACAGGCGTTGGATGGGATGTTATCCAACGGGTGAGAAATAAAGCGCAAACATATAAAGAGAAATCCCCTCTTCCCGATCTCCATTCTCCCTTATCACGGAACGCCCCGATATCGTGTTTCATCGTCTCCTATATTTTGAGGTCCGTATATCGATTTGTCTCGTGTTTACCTTGAGTTATGTAACTTGGTCTAATTATTTATTTGATTATATCTGTTGTTTTATGTATATCGCATCAGTTATCTGTTGTTTGATTTAGTTGGTACTTGCTGAACATCTTATACGATTTGATTATGTTGATATGCTAGTTTTATGTGCGTATATATGTTCTATATCTTCGTATATAATTAGTATTATTATCAACACATTGGATCTAGTATGGGGAGGGGGGGTATGTGCTCGCGTATCCATTAATTAAAATTACAAAGCCTCAGATTGTATATGTCACTGTTTGATTTTTTGGTGAATTCTGAGTAACTTTGGTTTGTATCCTAAAATTGTTAGGGATTGACCTGGTTTATCAATTAATTTAGTATTTAATTTGTTAGTTATTGTGTAGCTGAAATAACAAGTCCTCATTTGTGGGATGCATATTCTCGATTTCGGTTAGCTGGCTTCGTATCTTTATGTTGTATTGGCTCATAGAAGCCTCTCCAGTTTTATGATTAATATTCCTTTGCTTTGGTGTTTACAACTCTAGATTTACTAACGAAAATAATAACAGTAAATATAATCATCTGTTGATTTTGTTTCTTATTATTGCAATATTAACCCCCCCCCCCCCCCCCTACTTGTATATTTTTTGCTACAGCTATGGTTTCAGTTGCCTCTGCTGGAGATTTCTCCTTACCAACACCTACGGGCGAATCTGATTCTCTCTCTACTGAATTATCGAGTCTTAAGCTGGACTTTTTTGATGTTTTCAAGGGAACTACACCTAGGAAGCCTACGTGTTTGTATTTTACTCAGGGTTGCTGTACTATGATGGATCAAGGCGATCACATGGATACGCACACACATGGTTTCCTGGAGCTCAATACAAAGTCTTTTGATCTCAGCAAGGTACAGCCTCAAGATTTCGACTATTTCCTTGTGCTTGATTTGGAGGGAAACATTGAGATTCTTGAATTTCCTGTTCTGTTGATTGATGCTAAAACCTTGGAGCTTGTTGATTTCTTCCATCGATTCGTAAGGCCCCGAAAATTGAGGAAAGAGCGATTAGACCAGAATGTCGAACAGCACTTTGGGAAATTTGGTATTAACAGTATCTGGCACGAGACAGCAATTCCATTTAAGGATGTTATACCACAGTTTGAAGATTGGCTGGCCAAACATAATGTGTTGACAAAGGAGCTTGTTGGGCATTTGAATAAAGTTGCATTCATAACCTGCGGCAATTGGGATATAAAGACTAAAATCCCTGACCAATGCAAAGTATCACGGATGGAGCTTCCACCATACTTCATGGAATGGATCAATCTCAAGGACATCTACTTGAACTTTTACGGGAGGAGGGGTAGATCTATGCTCGCAATGATGGGGCAGCTTCAGATGCCATTAGTAGGAAACCACCATCTTGGAATTGATGACGCAACTAATATCACAAGGATTCTTCAACGTCTGATTGTTGATGGTTCAGTTTTACAGATCACTGCCCGGAGAGACAGTGATAAAAAGGTAGAATTCCTCTTTGAAAATCGTATTTGGTAGCTGGCTTTAGTTCTTTAAGATTAAGTGAAGTCGAACTTCATTATGTAGTTGATGCCTTTGATAATTGGTGGCCGTACTGTGATATATTGCTTTCATTTAGCTGTTTTCCGTACTTGTTTCCAATATTACAGATGAGTATGAACAACTGCTTATTTCTTTAAAAACATATTTTCTGCTTTATTTGATTGTTAATTTAAATTAGGTGCACAACAATTAGGGTATGAGTACGATTCGTTGCAGCTTTTGAACATAACTGCAACCTTTCTACAAATCCTCCCAAATCCTATCATAGAAAATTTGGACTCCCTCATTTTTCAACAAATCTTTCTTACTATCTTCATTTTATCCCATTAATTTTATTTATTTTGTTACATTCATTTCATTCCCCCAAACCAAACACAACATTAGTAATTGACTAATTACTAACAAGAATGAATGATTCCTGATTCTTGATCAGTTATATCCTTTTAGGTTTTTTGATAAGCAGGTTTTTTCCCAAGCTATCTTCGCTTTGCAAAAAGGAAAATGAAACCCCTTAATTGCTTTGGTTAAATAAGATGCAACCTTAAATGCGACTAACTTCATTTATTTTTAAGAAAAACAAAAAAGCAAGTTGCATCTGGTTATTTTCGGCTGCAAATTGTAATATTTGAAAAAAAAATAATTAAAATAGGGTAGCATTACAATTTTTTTAAATAGTATTTTTTAGTAATTTCTCTTAAAATAATTAATTTAAAATTTTATTTTAACCAAAGTTAGTATGGTTAGATATGTTTGAAGTAAAAGGAAAACAAATCAGAAAAGTTAATTCACATATAAATAATTATTATCTAACATTTTGAAATATAACATAAAGAAAAGTGGATATAAAATACAATAATCAAATGATTCTATAAATGCCGATTAATCGATAATGTAACGAATTCCGTCTACTTCGATTAAGTTAAAATTGGATTAAAGAAATATTTTTAGAAAATTGTAAGAAAAGAGCGGTGGAAACAGAAGTCTAACTCTTATGGCAAAATTATGGAGAGAAGAGCAGGAGGACAATGCTTTCACAGTGACGAGGCTTATCACCCGGGTAAAGAATGCAAAGCCAAGTTGAATGAATCAAGTACTGGAGTAGTACATTGAAACTTTAAAACACCTTCCCTTCAAGTAAAGTACTTAATAACCAAATCTATTCGTAAAGGGTTAAACGTTGTACCGTACCTCTATAATACAGTTTTATAGGTAGAGAGACCGTTTTCGTAAAGATCCTGGAATTTTATAGCACAAATCGGTAAGCTTAATCAGCTCACATGTCACAACGGTTGATCTCCAATTCTTTAATATTCTATGTTCCAATGTTGTTCCATCCATATGCCTGATCCTTAAGACCTTAACACTTCAATTCCCCATACAGAAACACTGATGGTGCCCCCACTCGGGGAGACATTGATAGGATCAGCTGTCATTATCTATTTAATTATTGTATTGTGTGTCAATTATTATATCTTTAATTATTGTATTGTGTGTTAATTATTGTATTGAGTGGTGCCCTTGTTTTAAGGCATTATTAGTTTACTTTCCAGTTGTTGGTGGCTTTGTGTGTAGCCCACTATAGCTGATTAATTCAGCTATATATGCTGAGTTTTATCAACCATTGTAGGGGACTTTTGATATACATAAATTCTTGAGAATAATATTAACATTATTCTTGGGATATTGTATAACTCTTTGCTTGATTTCCTGTAATTGTAATCTTCTCTTAATATAAGTGTTTGTTACATATTGTCCTACACCAAATTGCCATCAGAGCCTAATTCCTACGAGTACTGTTCATCGATCGATTTACTGTTCATTGATACTGGTTACTGCTCACAGCCGCTGCTTCATTTACACCATCGTTTTAACCCAAACCCACCACCATATACCCACAAAACCCTCGCTGCCCTAGTTCCCAATCCCTAATTACAGCCCTAAAAACCCTAATCCCCAAATCAGGAACCCTAATTACCTGACTCGAATCACAAACCACAATCAGATTCGGCCCAACCCATCACGAACACAAGGAATAATCAGAATCGGGAAGAAATCAGGCCGGAGAAGAAAGGTACGCACCTTGAACGGAGCGGAGACTCACCGGAATCGGCAACGGAGTTCAACACCACCGTCGGACACTGCTACTAGTCGGGACTCATTGCTGCTCAGCATCAACAACCTACTCTCCAATCATCTCCAGTCCATTTCTGTGTGCTTGCGTTGTTATACAAGGGGGTAACCCTGAACTCACCTATATATACATACACGCTTCATATATATACACACTTTAGCCTCCTGCTTCTTTGTCTTTAAACTGAACCCAATGTTTGTTTCTTTGGATAGTTTAATCTCCTATTTTAATATTTTGCTTGCCTAGTTTGTTTTACTTATTAATATATATATATATATATATATATATATATATATATATATATATACATTAGATTTTCTTTTTCTTTTTTAAAATTCCAGGATCATTACATATATTATAGGTTATTTAATTCGTAGTAGAAGTAATTAATTCTCTTAGTTAATTCGTGTGGAGTTGTTTTCTTAGTTGCATTATTATTCCATCTTAGTTGCATATTATCTATCATTTTTATTATTTTCTCTTGAGATTAGTGATAATATCTGTAGTCGAATCATGATTTAGTTGTTAATTAATTTCTATCATATCTCGGCTTTGCATTTAAAATAATCATGGTAGGAACACGTAGCGGTACCAACACTACCCCTGACCCACCTACTGAGCCGACTATGGCTCAGCTTGTGGAGAGCATTAATAATCTTACTCGGGTAATGAACACTAAGTTGGGTGAGGTAGATGAGAGGATAGATGCTTTAGAGGTTCGGAGGCCTGTCAATGTGGAGGATAGAGACGAAGAGGTTGTCGTTCAGCCTCAACGTCAGGAGCGAGGGGCGAGGGGAGGACGTGGTGGAGAACCTAGGGTAGACTTGTATGATTATGAGGAGGAGGGTTACCGTAATTACAGGGACCATAATAGGTTTGACCAGAGGCAAAACTATGTGTCAAAGATTAAGGTAGATGCTCCAGAGTTTGACGGGAGATTTGACCCTAATGCGTTCTCTGACTGGTTAGCCAGCATGGAGAAGTTCTTTGATTGGCATGATATGGATGATGGGCATAGGGTTAGATTCGCGAAGATGAAGCTTGTGAAGCAAGCTAACATCTTCTGGAGTAGTGTTGAGAGAGATCTAGAGCGCGTGGGAGAACCGCCTATTAGGCATTGGACCGAGATGAAGATGCGCTTGTCTCGATACTACCTACCGAGGGGGCATAAGGATAGATTGATGGAGCAGTTTGATAACCTCTATCAGGGTACCATGCCTGTTGCTGAGTACATCAGCAAATTTAGGGAGCTTGTCCACAGATGCGATCTTAAGGAAGAGGCTCGTATGACCCTCATTAAGTTTCACAACAAACTGCGTCCAGAGATCAAGCAACATGTGCTAATTAATCAGATGAACACCTTAGAGGACATTTTTCAAGTTGCACTAGAGCATGAGTATCGGTTGAAGGACAATTTTCAGCGGAGGAGTTCTTCATATCAGAGTCAGTCATTGAGTCGAGTTATACCCCAGAGTCGGACAGTTTCTGCCTCTCAGGGGACTTCTAGGGCTAGTAACACTATGAGTACCTCCACGAAACAATCCGTAGGTACTTCCACCATGAAGTGTTTTCACTGTCATGAACCAGGGCATAGGTCATTTGAGGGCCCGAAGAAGAAGAGTATGAACTTTATTGGTGGAGTTATAGAAGGAGAGGTAGAGGATGACATCCCTATAGATGATGAGTTGTATAGTCCTCATGACCCATTGGACGATGAGGCTGAGCAAAGCTTGCAACAGGTAGACCGTCAATTGGGTGTCATGCGATGCATGTACACCCAAGTGAGGGAGGACGATTGGAGGAGAACCTCTATATTCCATATCTTTAGTAGGGTTGGGGGAGTTTCTTCTAAAGTCATTATTGATGGGGGGTAGTTGTCTGAATGTGGTTGCCGAGATCGCAGTTGCGCGATTGAAGCTAAAGGCTGAACCACATCCACAACCTTATAGTGTCGCTTGGGTCAATAAGACGTCTATTCCTGTGACTCATAGGTGTCTTGTACCGATCCACCTGGAGGGTTACGAGGAGAGTGTATGGTGTGATGTCCTCCCCATGGATGTTGCTCATATACTCCTAGGGCGACCTTGGTTATATGACCGCAGTGTGACTCACTATGGGAGGCAAAACACTTATGTGTTTATGCATAATGGGCAAAAGGTCACTTTGCGACCAAGTAGACCTCGTGAGATTCCCAGTAGTGAGGCAAAGGTCAACAGCATACCTACACAACCAACTAAATCTCTCCATGTTTTGAAGAAGGAGTTTGAGAGATGTGCCTTAGAGTCTAAGGTTGTGTATATGCTAGTTGCTAGAGAGGTGAGAGACACACCCGTAGAGAGGGGTATTGAGCTTCCTAGGGATGTTCAGCAAATTCTTGACGAGTTTGCAGATGTCATACCCGAGAGCTACCCCAGGGATTGCCACCTCTTAGGGACATCCAGCACGCTATAGACTTAGTCCCTGGATCTTCATTACCTAACCTGCCGCATTATAGGATGAATCCTGCTGAGCAGATAGAGATGCGGTGACAGGTTGAGGAGTTGTTGAGTAAGGGATTTGTGAGAGAGAGTCTTAGCCCTTGTGCTGTACCAGCCTTGTTTACACCAAAGGCTGATGGTAGTTTGAGGATGTGTTTTGATAGTCGAGCTATCAATAAGATCACCGTCAAGTATAGGTTCCCTACACCTAGACTTGATGACATGCTAGATATGATTGTTGGAGCTCAGTTTTTCACAAAGATTGACTTACAGAGTGGATACCATCAGATTCGTATCCGGGAGGGAGATGAGTGGAAGACCGCATTTAAGACATCGGATGGGCTTTATGAGTGGTTAGTCCTACCGTTTGGACTATCCAACGCCCCGAGCACGTTCATGAGGGTCATGAACCAGGTGCTTCATCCCTTTATTGGTAGGTTTGTTGTCGTATATTTCGATGACATACTCATATATAGCCCCACGCGAGGGGAACACTTATCTCACTTGCGACAGGTTCTAGCAGCTCTTTTACGTGAGAAGTTGTATGTGAACCTAAAGAAGTGCTCTTTTGTGCGTGACTCCGTGATATTCCTTGGATTTATCGTTTCCAAATATGGGGTTTCTGCAAATCCTGAGAAGGTAAAAGCCATTGCAGAGTGGCCAGAACCTTCTAATATCCATGAGGTACGTAGTTTCCATGGATTAGCTACCTTCTATAGGAGGTTTATCAGAGGCTTTAGTACCTTTATGGCTCCCATTACTGATAGCATGAAGAAAGGGGAGTTTGTTTGGTCTAAATCAGCTGTGAGGGCCTTTACTGAGGTGAAGGATAAGCTGACACATGCTTCAGTCCTTACTTTGCCAAATTTTGGTAAGGTTTTTGATGTAGCATGTGATGCCTCTGGCGTAGGTATAGGTGGAGTATTGAGTCAGGAGGGCCATCCAATAGCTTTCTTCAGTGAAAAGCTTAACGAGGCCAAAAAGAGATATACCACCTATGAGAGGGAGTTTTATGCTGTAGTGCAGGCACTTGGGTATTGGCGACATTATTTGTTGCCTAAAGAGTTTGTGCTCTATTACGATCACCAAGCATTACAGTATATTAACGCCCAAAAGAAGCTTAATCATCGACATGCTAAGTGGTTTGAGTTTGTTCAGGAGTATACCTTTGTGCTTAGGCATTGTAAAGGTAGCGAGAACAAAGTCGCTGATGCATTGAGTAGGGTATTCATTCTCCTTACACTTTGAGTGTAGAGCTAGTCGGGTTTACACATATGATCCAGGATTATCCGTTATGTCGAGATTTTGGAGAGATCTATGCTAGCTTTCAGGATCCTAGCTCTCCACCTTCGAGAGTGTATTATGTTCATGATGGATACTTGTTTCGAGGGGTTCGCTTATGCATCCCTAGTACATCTTTGAGGGATCATCTCATGAGAGAGTTGCATGCAGGAGGGTTAGCTGGTCATTTTGGTCGAGATAAGACCATTGCCATTGTTGAGGATAGGTTTTATTGGCCTAGCTTGAAGAGGTATGTCGCTCGTATAGTTGCAGGGTGTCGTACTTGTCAGACGGCCAAGGGTAGGAAACAGAATACGGGTTTATACACTCCTCTTCTGGTTCCTCATGCTCCTTGGGAGGACCTTAGTATGGATTTTGTATTAGGGTTACCTAGGACACGTAGTGGGCATGATTCAGTCTTCGTTGTAGTGGATCGGTTTACTAAGATGGTTCACTTCGTTCCTTGTAGTAAGACTGATAATGCTGCTCATATTGCCTCCATCTTCTTTCGTGAGGTAGTTAGGATACATGGTGTCCCATTGACTATTTTTTCTGACAGAGATGTCAAGTTTGTGAGCTACTTTTGGAGGACTCTTTGGAAGTTACTTGAGACTAGTCTCAAGTTCTCTACCGCCTATCACCCACAGACCGACGGACAGACTGAGGTCGTTAATAGGAGTCTAGGTGATTTGCTTAGGTGTCTTATAGGAGAACATGTGTCTAGTTGGGATAGGGTTCTGCCCACATCTGAGTTTGCCTATAACAGTTCTGTTAATAGGTCTACATGAGTCAGTCCTTTTGAGGCTTACATTGGTCATCAGCCTAGGAAACCCATAGATTTGGTTCCTCTTCCACCTGCTTATAGATCTAGCGAGTCAGCCGAGTCTTTTGCACGTCACATTCATGATTTGCATGCTGAGATACGAAAGAAAATTAATTTAAGCAATGAAAATTATAAGTCTGCTGCAGATGTTCATCGCAGGTTTCGGGAGTATAATGAAGGTGATCAGGTTATGTTGCGACACCGCACTGAGAGGTTACCTCCTGGTGCTTGGAAGAAAGTGCATGCTAAGAGGACGGGTCCATTTCGGGTTCGAAAGAGAGTTGGTACTAATGCTTATGAGTTAGATCTTCCTAGTGGTATGGCTATTGGCCCTGTGTTTAATGTGGAAGATCTTACTCCTTTCCATGAACCAGCTAATATTTATACATCTTCTTCACTTTCTTCACCAAATATGCCTTCATCTTCACCACCTATTACTACATCAGTTCCTTCTAGCCCCATTTAGCCTATATCTACCCCACTGCCTCCTACACCCCCTTATGTTTCTACACAGCAGACAATTGATGTGCCTATTGATGTTCTAGATGAGAGGTTTATGCCGACTCGGCGTGGTGGTGGTTATCGATAGTATTTGGTTCATCGGAGTGGTAGATCAGAGGATGAGCGTACTTGGATCAGCACTTCAAAGTTTCGCCGACTTGCCCCTGATCTTTTTGCGAGTTATACGGAGTTCAGTTCGACAGAGCCGAACTTTTCTTAGCCGGAGAGAGTTGATAGGGATCAGCTGTCATTAACTATTTAATTATTGTATTGTGTGTCAATTATTGTATCTTTAATTATTGTATTGCGTGTTAATTATTGTATTGAGTGGTGCCCTTGTTTTAAGGCATTATTAGCTTACTTTCCAGCTGTTGGTGGCTTTGTGTGTAGCCCACTATAGCTGATTAATTCAGCAATATATGCTGAGTTTTATCAACCATTGTAGGGGACTTTTGATATACATAAATTCTTGAGAATAATATTAACCTTATTCTTGGGATATTGTATAACTCTTTGCATGATTTCCTGTAATTGTAATCTTCTCTTAATATAAGTGTTTGTTACATATTGTTAGTAGTATTTTTATGTGTTCGTTCTCAGGGAAGGACTAAATTTAATACAAAGTTCAGGTTTCTTATCTCTTTACGTCTAGAAGTGTGTGAGAAGAATTTTGGGTTTGTGTATTAACTAAATTAAACTAAGAACTAATTATAAGCACTAAAAATTGATTTTAAACTGAGATTCAAATATATGGGAAAACAATCTAAGAACTGGGGTTCTTCACCTGGTCACAATACATGCTCAATATTAATGTGACATCTGTGTTCCTACCTTGCTGAAAACAATTCTTCTAAAGTTATACTGTACCCTCCCAGGTTACAATATAGTGCCTACAGCTACACCCTAATTGTCACTCCCGTGATACAATCAAAGTATATCTATAAACTGTTAAGTGCCAAGAATTATATGTCTCACAATTCTCCTATTAATCTCCCGATCTAATATTCAAATTATGTCTGTTAAATCATGTACTAAGATTGCAACTTCTCTCCCAAGCTTATTACAATCCCTAGAATACAATTAAAAGTTAGCTACTCTTCTAATTGTGTTAAGATCTCATTAACAGATCAGCAAAGCAGAAAATTATGTAATCAAGCATGCATGAATACCAAGTAATACTACCCAATCCTCAGATTATAGAATTAGTTACGCATATTTAATAAAGATAACATAATAATAATAATAATGAATGAAAACATAATATTGAAGAAAGAATTGAAGATCGAAAGTACCTTGATACAATTAAAAGCTATGAATTGTTATGATTTACAATGGTAGGATGTGTTTATATAGGCTCTACAAATCTTGCCCAGCAAGATATTGCCTTCTATTACAATTAGGATTTAAAGAAGGTACCCAAAACTGCCCAGAATACAATTAGAATTAGAAAAAGGGCAAAACAGTAAATTCTAAGCCTTGTTTAATAAGAACACGTGCGCGACTTTAATCAGTACGTTTCTTGCACTTGTTTCCTATCCCAGGTTGTAGAAAATCTCTCAAGCTTCGCGTGGGCAGTAAGATCGCTGAAAACGGACTTCTAGAACTCCAGATATGGCCAAAACAGTATAAGCTGCGCAGCCTTCCCGGAAAATCCGAATTTTAATTAATTAAGTCTCCAAAAACGACAAAAACTTAGATATTCTTGCAAACCTGCACAACTACACAAAACACATCAAAACTACACAAACTTGAGTCCAAAACAATCAATTTAAGCCGATATAGAATGTTCCAAGTGGATATAAAATCCACTTATCAAACACCCCCAAACTTAAACCGATGCTTGTCCTCAAGCATAAACAATTACAACTACCTAATTAGTACCACTTCCGTAGGTGATCACGGTTGCATTTGGCATATGCAACAAGCCCTTTAAACCCCTAGGCAGCCCTAGTGGACGAGTAAGGTCTCGTGAGGGCCTATAGCGAATGTACCCACAAAATCCATTTAACCTAATGCAATGCAATGCATGAATGCAACTAATATGAAAAATGCAAAGATCCCCTTGAAACTCAACAACACCAACTAACAAGCAAATATCTCAATGAATGTAACAAATCCAAGCAGAGCTCGACTAAATCCCCGTATACTAACAAATACATGAACAGAAACGTGCGTGTGTGCAATGCTCATCAGAAATACTCCCAAAACTAGGTCAAAAATCATACATGCTTTCCGTCAAGACAATCACAGGTTTATAATCAGAATAGACTGTAGACACTTCATAACCTAGGAACACCTCCACCCTTATCCAAGGTAGACAGAAACTCATGCTTTATTACTAAACTACGACACTAAATACAATACGCATGCTTATTTAACCGTGCAATGAATGAGACCCCAAAAGGCTTATACAATAATACCCATGTAGCGAGTGTTAGGTCAGCAATCCCAAACCACAAGGGCTTTAGGTTACTAGAACTAAGTCCCCTCAGACTTAATTACTCGAGTATTAAAGAGCTCACTCTGGTTAATTTTCCATTTAAACAAATAACTTATTGACTCTTTTTTTTTTTTTTTTTGCAATCTGGAATGAGTCTTTCTCATTTCCAACCCTAGACTACTCATATAAATATGAGCCGGCTACTAGCCATTTGACACCTAGCCTTTATTAACAACTTAGCATGAAATTCCTTTTTTCCCCCAAACTTAGACTTTAATGTTCCTACGCTATAAAGGGAATAACGAAAATTCTAAATATAAATAAGTGATTAAATCTCAAAATATCCCACAGGCATGACCTTAACCTAGCCCAAAAGCACCCCAATGAGACTGTGTAATAAATTTTGTTCCCAAATTTTGTTCCCGTAACATGCAAGTCAATTTCATAGAAACTATAATCAGCCCTCTACTCATCATCATCACACCCAAATCAACATCCACCTATCAATCAGAATCAGCTCGTCCTAAGGGATCATGAAATATGCATGCCATGAAAATGCAACTAAATGAAAACTCACATGGTATACGAAAAGAAAAACAGAATGTCCTATACGAGACAAACGTAGATAATACGAACATAACAATCATGCATGAACTATCACTATTATGCAAACATGATATCCTATATGAACACAAAATATAACAATATATACAACATACAACTACTAATCCCCCAAATTACCCCCAAACTTAAAATATTCAATGCCTTCATTGAATGGAAGTAAATACAAGGGATAGCAGAACATACCTACTCATCCTCGCTAGCAGTACCCTCATCATCCTCGTCAGATGAATCAGGTGGAGGATACGGAGTCCGAGCTCCAAATATAGGCCACTGGACCGGAGTACTAGGTGACTGAAACTTCGCCTCCAAAGCCACACCCATATCCTCAGAATACTGACGACTGCTCACATGCATAGCATCCATTCGCCTAGTCATTCGGCGAAAATAAGAATCAAATACCGACATATCCACCATACGCCGCCGAGAACCCGCCATAGCCACTCTCGGTGCCCTAGAAACCTGTGGCGGAGCGCCCGCTCCCTGACCACCAGCACCACCAACTATAAAACCGAGACCCCTAGGATGAGGAATGCCGCCCGACCACTCCCCCATCTGGTCTATAGAAACATCATTAATAGAACTCAGAGGTTTATACACCGGCTCACCTTCGTACCAATTGACTTTCGATGCATCACACAAGTACCATATGATAGAAGCATAAGGAATACTAGCCGACGAATTGCTTCCCAAAAATCGAAGAATATTCTGATTAATAAGGTACCCAAGGTCAACATACTCACCTTTGAGAATACCCCATAGTAGAATAGCTCTATCAACTGTAACTTCGGACACATGAGATGATGGAAGGATACTAGAACTGATGAAATAGAACCATGCCCGTGCAAACTTAGACAATGCTTGAGCCGGGAAAGTACACTTCTCGGTGGTACCTGCTCTACACTTCCACTCCGAACCTGGAATACATAGCTCATCAATAATCTCATTAAGATCAACATCATCTCTCGTCATTTTCCCCCAATCTGTAGCACCCCTAGGTTTAGGCGGTTGTCTAATCAAAGAACGAATAGCACGAGGCGAATAATCCACCTTCTGACCCCTAACAACCGTGGAGTTATTCCTTGCTATCGAAGCATTAGCATAAAACTCCCTAATTACATCCAACGGAGCCTCATTAGCAAATTCGCAAAATAACTTCCAACCCCGCTCATTAACCATCGCCACAATCTCCTCATTATTACGAGGAACAAACCGCCTCTCCTGAATAACCCCCTTTTTCACTAACCGTACATACTCCGCTTTAGCATCCTCATTCACAAATCTCTCCACTCCATCTCCCACAACATCATTCTCATTCAAAGATGGAGGAGCACTACTACCACTACCCATTAACCGTTGCCTTTTAGGAGCCATAATCAACAAAAATCAAGCAAGGCACAATAATCTCCAAACAATTCACCAAATAAAGAACCCCCAAATTACACACCAAGAACCCTAATTTGCAAAATTCACAAATTCAAATAAAAGATAGGATACAATGTTACCCAATTGAATCCAAGAGGTGAAATTGCTAAATTATTCCCAAGAAAATCGAATTTAATCCCCCCTTGCACTTTGAATGGATGAAAGTTGAGAATTTTTGGGGTTTATGTAGATGGGTTTTGTGTATGTATAGGTTTATGTATATATAGGAGATGTAAAAAAAATTGAGATGAAATTAGATATAGAATAGGATTTGGGGGTGTTTAGGATTTGAATTTAAGTTAGGATAGGAATTGGAGATGATAGGTTGAAGATATGGGTATATAATAGAAATAGGATATGAGAATGAATAGAAGGAGTGAAAAAAATTGGGGTTAAAGGGTCAAAAAATCGCACATTCCAGGAGAAGAGCGCGCTGACAGCGCTGGAGGGCTGGTTGCGCCGTTTGAAGTCGCGTTACAGGGCGCTGACTGCGCTGTGGCGCTTGTTGCGCGCTTCGAACCAGCGTTACAGGGCGCTGACTGCGCTGAGGGGCTGTTGGCGCAGCACGGTCCTGCGTTACATGTGGCGCTGACAGCTTTGTCAAGCTGTTGGCGCTGCACTGTTCTGACTATATATATATATATATATATATGTATATTCTTTTAAAGAAAGAAATAAAAATCCTATACTACACCAAGGTACAAAAATGCTTGGGTTGCCTCCCAAGAAGCGCTTCTTTATCGTCAATAGCTTGACGTTACTTCCTCAACTCATAGTAGGGTCTTGGAGGTGAAGACTGCTCATTCCTTGCTCCACTGTTTCTCCAAGCAGGTATGGTTTAAGTCTCTGACCGTTCACCTTGAATATATCCGACCCTTCTCTAAAAATCTCACAAACCCCATTAGGATAGACCTTCACAATCTCAAAAGGTCCGGACCATCTTGATTTAAGCTTTCCAGGAAATAAACGGAGTCTTGAATTAAACAATAAAACATGTTGCCCAACCTCAAATTCCTTCTTCTGAATGTGCTTGTCATGCCACAATTTGGTCTTCTCCTTGTAGATACTAGCATTTTCATAAGATTGGAGCCTAATCTCCTCAAGCTCTCCAAGTTGAAGTAAACGCTTCTCTCCCGCAGATTTAAGATTAAAATTCAACTCTCTTGTTGCCCAAAATGCCTTATGCTGAAGTTCCACCGGCAAATGACATGGTTTCCCAAAGATCAACCTATATGGAGACATTCCAATAGGTGTTTTAAACGCCGTCCTATATGCCCAAAGTGCATCATCAAGCTTTATTGACCAATCCTTTCTTGACATTGCCACTGTCTTCTCCAAAATTGACTTCAACTCACGATTCGAAATCTTAACTTATCCACTTGTTTGCGGATGATAAGGAGTTGCCACCTTTTGTGTCACACCATACTTTTTCAAGAGATCAGCCACCTGTTTATTGCAAAAGTGTGCACCTCCATCATTGATAATAGCCCCTGGCACTCCAAATCGAGTGAACACATGATTCTTTAGGAACTTCTTCACCACTCTAGCATCATTAGTGGGAGATGCAATAGCTTCAACCCATTTAGTGACATAATCAACTCCTACCAAAATATACTGGTTCCCATAAGAAGATGGAAATGGACCCATGAAGTCCATCCCCCACACATCAAAAATCTCCACCTCAAGAATAGATTGTAAAGGCATCTCGTTCCTCCTTGAAATATTTCCAACTCGCTGACATCTATCACACTTTGCCACAAAGTCTCTAGCATCCTGATGCATGGTTGGCCAATAGAATCCTGACTACAAAACCTTCGCCACTGTCTTCATACTACTGTTATGGCCTCCACACTCAAGAGAATGACAATGCCTGAAAATATGAGGAACTTCATCATGAGGCACACATCTACGAAACATTCCATCAGCACACTCCTTGTAAAGTAGTGGTTCCTCCCAATAGTAGTGCTTCACATCATAAAAGAATTTCTTCTTTTGGTTATACGAGAGATTATCCGGCACAACTCCTCCCATAATGTAATTCACAAAATCTGCATACCATGGTGTAGACAAGGACACACCTAGAAGCTGCTCTTCCGGAAATTTATCATTGATAGGTTTTTCACCTCCTACCTCTCCATCTCCTTGATCCAACCTAGATAAGTGATCAGCTACCAAATTCTCGGACCCTTTCTTATCTCGAATCTCAAGATCAAATTCCTGGAGTAAGAGAATCCAACGAACTAGACGAGGCTTGGCATCCTTCTTTGTCATCAAGAAACGAATCGCAGCATGATCTGAATAGACAATCACCTTAGACCCAACAAGATAGGATCTAAATTTATCAAGTGCAAACACCACTGCAAGTAGCTCTTTCTCCGTAGTTGAATAGTTGATTTGTGCATCATCAAGAGTCTTGCTTGCATAAGCTATCACATGCATACGCTTATCCTTCTTTTGCCCAAGAACAACACCCACAGCATAGTCACTAGCATCACACATAAGCTCAAAAGGCAAGCTCCAATCAGGAGATGTAACTATAGGTGCAGAAGTAAGTTCCTTCTTCAGCTTGTTAAACGCAACAAGACAACTTTCATCAAAATCAAAAACACGGTCCTTTTCAAGAAGATTACAGAGAGGCCGAGCTAACTTGGAGAAATCCTTGATGAACCGTCGATAAAAACCAGCATGACCAAGAAAGCTTCGAATTCCTTTCACAGATGAAGGTGGTGGCAATTTTTCAATAACTTCAATTTTTGCTCTATCGACCTCAATGCCTTTATTAGAGATTTTATGCCCAAGCACAATGCCCTCCTTCACCATAAAGTGACACTTTTCCCAATTAAGAACAAGATTAGATTCAGTACATCTATGCAACACCTTCGACAAACTGGCTAAACATGATTCAAAGGAAGAACCATAAACTGTGAAGTCATCCATGAAGACCTCCATGTCTTTCCCTATAAAATCTGAGAATATGTGGTTCATGAGCCGTTGAAACGTCGAAGGACCATTACACAAACCAAAAGGAAGCCTCCGATAAGCAAAAGTACCATAAGGACAAGTAAAGGTAGTCTTCTCTTGATCTTCGGGTGCAATAAGAATCTGAAAGTAGCCCGAGAAACCATCCAGAAAGTTGTAATACTCATTACCCGCCAACCTTTCGAGCATTTGATCAATGAATGGGAGGGGAAAGTGATCTTTGCGAGTAGCGTTATTCAACTTCCTGTAATCAATGCAAACTCTCCAACCTGTTACTGTTCTCGTGGGAATTAATTCATTCTTCTCATTGTGAACAACAGTCATCCCACCTTTCTTAGGCACAACATGAATAGGACTAACCCACTTACTGTGTGGAACCGAATATATGATACCAGCGTCAAGCAACTTAGTGATTTCTTTCTTCACCACCTCTTGCAAATTTGGATTCAATCTTCTTTGTCCCTCAATCACAGGCTTATGATCATCTTCTAAGGCAATTCTATGCATGCAAAGAGCAGGGCTAATTCCCTTGATATCTTGAATTGTCCAACCAATAGCTGATTTATATTGCCGAAGAACATGTAATAATTTTTCTCGCTCATCATCAGTAAGCAAGGCAGAAACTACCACAGGATATGTATCATCAGGACCAAGAAAGGCATACCTCAAATTAGCAGGTAGAGGTTTAAGTTCCACCTGTGGTGCCTCTGAAAGCGTAAAAACCATCTCAACTTCTGTGTCTCGAACAACAAGTGCTTCTTCTTCTACTACCTCATCTAATACCCTTTCTGCTCCCATGAAGTGTTCATTTTCTAGCTGCACAATTTCATCAACTCTGTCAACAGTAAAACAAGTTGCTCCAAAAGGAGGCATCTTCATCGCTTTGTTTAGATCAAATTCCACTTTGTCCTCGCCAACATTCAATGTCAATTTTCCAGCTTTAACATCGATTGTAGTGCCAGCAGTAGCCAAGAATGGCCTTCCCAAGATAATTGGTATCTCGACATCTTCATCCATCTCTAACACCACAAAATCACAAGGTATGACAAATTTATCCACTTTGACAACCACATCTTCAACGACCCCCAACGGATATTTAACAGAACGATCAGCTAACTGAAGTGAAATTCGTGTCTTTTTAAGCTCCCCAAGACCAAGTCGTTTGCAAATTGAATATGGCATTAAACTCACACTAGCCTCTAAATCACACAAGGCTTTCATGTTCTCCATCTTCCCAATAGTGCAAGGCAAAGAAAAGCTTCCCGGATCTTTCAATTTCTGAGGAATGGCCTTTTGGATGACTGCACTGCATTCAGCATTGAGAGTAATGGTTTCTGCATCCTCAAGTTTCCTCTTCTTTGTCAACATCTCCTTAAGAAATTTAGCATAGAGTGGCATTTGATTCAAAGCTTCAGCCAAAGGAATATTGACATGCAACTGCCGGAACATAGTCAAGAACTTCTCGTACTGCTTCTCTAACTGCCTGTTGTGAAGTCTCTGTGGAAAAGGAATTGGAGGAACATAAGGTGGTGGAGGAACATACGGCTTTTCTGGTTCTTCTTCCTTCTTCTCTTCATCTACTTTTTCTGACTTTTCTGCATCAATCTCTACTATCTCACTTTCTTTTTCAGCATCCTTCTTTTTAGGCTCAAGAACCTCAACCTCGGGCAACTCTTTCCCGTTCCTCAAAGTAATTGCTTTGCATTGCTCTTTACCAGTCTGGTCGGGTTGACTAGGAAGTGATCCTTGCTCACGAACACCCATCTTGGAGGCAATCTGTCCAATCAGCGTTTCTAGCATCTTTTGAGATGATGCCATCTGCTCTATTCTTGATTCCATATTAGCCAATGCCCCAGAAGTTCCTTGCATAATCTTATTCAGTGCAACCTCCCAATCAGCTGGTTCTTTCTTTGGCGGAGGTTGATACTGCTGTTGCGCTTGATATGGTGGTCGTGACTGAAAACCAGAAGGTTGATTATGCCTTGGAAATGCATAAGAAAGATTAGCTGCATGATTATTACTGTAAGAAAGATTGTTGTTTGGCCTTTGATTTGGATTGTAATAGGAGTTATTCTGAACAGGCCACGGCTGTCTTCCCTGAATAAAAGATGCTTCTTCTGGAAATTGTTGCACATAAGAGTTCTGATTAGCACCATAATCATTATACCCCTCCATAGGTGAAGAAATAGCATTCACATTTGCTCTTTGTCCTCGCATCTCCTGAGTTAGAGTTTCCAACTTCTGAGCCAGCATGTTAATCATCTCAGAGTCTTGTGCTGCTTTAGCTGAGCTCGTCCCACTAGGTGCCCATGAATAGTTATTAGATGCCAATTCCTCAAGGAGTGCTTTAGCCTGTGTAGTTGGTGCCTTCTTGAAATTTCCACCAGCAGCCACATCCAAACTCAAACGAATATCTGCATTCATGGCCCCATAAAAAGTACTGATGATCTGCCAATCTTCCAAGCCGTGATGTGGACACTTCCTCAATAGTGCCTTGAATCTCTCCCATGCCTGATATAGACCTTCACCCGGTTGTGCTTTGAAACTCATAATCATAGTCCTCAATTGTTGCGTCTTGTCAGAAGGATAATATTTGGACAAGAATGCAGTAGAAAGACTATCCCATGTAGCAACCGCAGTGTTTGGAAGTTGCTGAAACCATTCCAAAGCTCTTCCCTTAATAGAGTAGGGAAACATATGGAGACGAATCTGATCACTCGTAACACCATTGATTCTGAATGAGCCACACATCTGCACAAAACGCTCTAGATGTCTGTGTGGGTCCTCTAATTCAATATCTCCTTCAAAAGCTTGATTGTTGATCATCTGAATTAAACTCGGGTTAATGTTGAATTGGGTTGCACCAATCTCTGGAGTTTTGTACATGCAATTTTCAGGATTAGGTGTCTCATGGTCCCAAATAGAAGTCTGATCAACATTAACATTTGCATTAACATTCTCAGCGTCCGTCATCTTAGCTTTCTCTTTTCTTATCTTTCTCAAGGTACGCTCGATTTCAGGGTCAAATTCCAACTTTCTAGCGCAAGATGCACGTCGCATACACCTGAAAATCACCAACAAAACAACTTGTGGAACCAATTAAAATCTAAACAATAAGAAACAATTAACCTAAACTCAACTATACTGCCTTCCCCGGCAGCGGCGCCAATTTGTTAGTAGTATTTTTATGTGTTCGTTCTCAGGGAAGGACTAAATTTAATACAAAGTTCAGGTTTCTTATCTCTTTACGTCTAGAAGTGTGTGAGAAGAATTTTGGGTTTGTGTATTAACTAAATTAAACTAAGAACTAATTATAAGCACTAAGAATTGATTTTAAACTGAGATTCAAATATATGGGAAAACAATCTAAGAACTGGGGTTCTTCACCTGGTCTCAATACATGCTCAATATTAATGTGACATCTGTGTTCCTACCTTGCTGAAAACAATTCTTCTAAAGTTATACTGTACCCTCCCAGGTTACAATATAGTGCCTACAGCTACACCCTAATTGTCACTCCCGTGATACAATCAAAGTATATCTATAAACTGTTAAGTGCCAAGAATTATATGTCTCACAATTCTCCTATTAATCTCCCGATCTAATATTCAAATTATGTCTGTTAAATCATGTACTAAGATTGCAACTTCTCTCCCAAGCTTATTACAATCCCTAGAATACAATTAAAAGTTAGCTACTCTTCTAATTGTGTTAAGATCTCATTAACAGATCAGCAAAGCAGAAAATCATGTAATCAAGCATGCATGAATACCAAGGAATACTACCCAATCCTCAGATTAGAGAATTAGTTACGCATATTTAATAAAGAAAACATAATAATAATAATAATAAATGAAAACATAATATTGAAGAAAGAATTGAAGATCGAAAGTACCTTGATACAATTAAAAGCTATGAATTGTTATGATTTACAATGGTAGGATGTGTTTATATAGGCTCTACAAATCTTGCCCAGCAAGATATTGCCTTCTATTACAATTAGGATTTAAAGAAGGTACCCAAAACTGCCCAGAATACAATTAGAATTAGAAAAAGGGCAAAACAGTAAATTCCAAGCCTTCTTTAATAAGAACACGTGCGCGAATTTAATCAGTATGTTTCTTGCACTTGTTTCCTATCCCAGGTTGTAGAAAATCTCTCAAGCTTCGTGTGGGCAGTAAGATCGCTGAAAACGGACTTCTAGAACTCCAGATATGGCCAAAACAGTATAAGCTGCGCAGCCTTCCCGGAAAATCCGAATTTTAATCAATTAAATCTCCAAAAACGACAAAAGCTTAGATATTCTTGCAAACCTGCACAACTACACAAAACACATCAAAACTACACAAACTTGAGTCCAAAACAATCAATTTAAGCCGATATAGAATGTTCCAAGTGGATATAAAATCCACTTATCACATATTGTCCTACACCAGACATGAAACTTGATGCACGGTAATGTTGGGTAATTTACACTAAACACAACAATGAGGCAGTGATATATATTAAACAAGAACAGGCAATTAACCAATTAACAAAACAATTCACGAAGGCATAAACAAGAACGTAATCAGTAACTGTAATTTAACAAGAAAAGTAAGAAACACTTATCTCTCACAGAAGCTATTAGCAATACTGATCAAAGAGAGAAGAACAGCTGAGTCACCAAGCCCTACGAGAAGACTTGGCTGTTCTTGAAGAGAATATTGCCCCACTTACGTTGTGATTGGGTTGCAGCAATATCACTTCCAGGATAAAACAGCACCGATCAAAGGGTTCACAAATACACCAGTGATCAACAACGACCAGCACCTCAGTTCGCCTAAGAACTATGTATTTCTCCTATATGTATCGTGAGAGAACAGAGAAAGAAGAAAAACTGAATCGTGTTACAATCCTTAGGATGTATCTCTTCTCTTGACGTTTATTTTCTTCTGTATTGTATATATAATACCAAAAATAAACGTAACTGATACTCCATAAAAGGAAAGTAAATATTCTGATTTAATTACAATAACTGCATCAGGATTTATTTTCAGTTACATAAGCATCAGGATTTGGTCATCAGTAACATCAGGATTTGATGTCCATCAGGATCAGGATTCAGTGCTTTGTCAGGAACTGATATCCATCAGGATTTAGCCCATCAGTATCTGATGTCTGACCAAGTCCATCAGGATATTACTCCAAGGACTGATCCAAATTTCCATCTGGATTTGATCCAAATACTGACCCAAATTTCTAGTACTATTGTAACAAATAAATCTGAAACCTGTTAAAATAAATCAATATCTAATTTAAAATCAGTTGCAGATCATGGGTATGAAAACTTTCTCATGGGCATGAAACGTTTCTGACCAACCAAGTATACATTCACGGACATGAAAACTTTCTCATGGGCATGAAACATTTCTGAATATCCCATCTCTTTTGATGCCTCTTCATGATCATGAAATATATATCATGGCCATGATTTCCATCTGCAACCTGAATTCAAATCTCCTTCTTCCAACTCAATTTATCTATGGATTCCACTAAGAAAATGTCTTAGATCCAATCATGAAAGTTTAAGTCCTCATTACAAGGAACAACCTCCACTTGTTAGTTTCTGGAAATTACATCAAGAACATATTATAAATATGCCTCAAACTTTCCATTTTCTAACAATCCCCCACGAATCCATACAGAAATTCAAATACATATATATCCTCATCATGACTTGTTTTTCAGAGTAGGTACCCTTCCGGGTTTGAACCCTCCTAAGTCCTCTACTTCGATGGCTACCGGATTCAGATGGAATGTTTCACCTTGAATCTTTATCCGTTTGGTGTAACCACACTCCATAGACGACGACAAGTCAAAGGCTATGGTGCCAATCTACGGCTTTGAGACGTTAATGGTCATGTCTCGATCCTGTTCGTCAAATGCTTCAAGGAATAACCCTTTCCTCTAATTGCGACCACACAATTACATTCGCTTAGCTGGGCATCTCCAGAGATGTACTGCTAGCATCTCGTCATATGACTTGACCCCATTCAGAGTTCAAATAACTCTTGCTATTTTGGCAGTGACAGTACCTTTTAGGTTTACAGGGGATAGACTCCAAATACGTAAGTATCAATCTATGTTGTTAAAGGTACAACCAATTCACCCTTACAACTTGTTATTACCACATTGAATACACTTTCGAGGGATCTCCTCTCATGTGTATTGGGTTCCCGCTGTAGATGAATTATTATGGGCTATCAGTCCCATCCCCAACCTAGACTTAAGGACTACAGCATGCTCAAGCCCTTTAGTCAAAGGATCAGCTAGGTTTTCTTGAGTTCCAATAAACTCAACAGCAATAATCCTTTCAGACATTAGACCCCTTATAGACTTCAGTCTAACTTGGATATGTCTCTTTGTTTTCACATTATACTTCTTGCTGTTTATCTTGTCGATAGTTGTACGGCTATCACAATGAACAGCAAAAGTAGGAAGTGGACGACTTACTACAGGTAACATTGACATAAGCCCATGTAACCATTCAGCCTCAGTCCCCGTGGCATCTAATGCACACAACTCAGCCTCAAAGGTAGACCGAGTTATAACAGTCTGTCTAGATGACTTCCAAGATACTGCTCCACCCGCTAGGGTAAACAGGTATCCAGTCACTCCATTGGAACCAGACTTCTTAGCTATCCAACTTGCATCACTATATCCCTCTAGCACTCCAGGAAACCTCCTGTAATGCAGACCAAGATATATGGTGCCTTTCAGATACCTAAGCACTCTATCAAGAGCATCCCAATGAGTCTTGTTTAGACAGCTTATATATCTTGCTAACTTAGACACAGAATATGAAATATCCGGCCTAGTACCATTAGCAAGATACTGCAAACTCCCAATAATCTGAGAATACCTTAACTGAGACACAGGTACTCCTGAACTATTCTTGACAAGGGCAATTTTAGGATCATACGGAGTACTTGCGATTCTACAATTTGAATAACCATACTTCTCAAGTATAGATTTCTCTATATAATGAGATTGTGACAAGGTTATTCCATCAGTTGACTGTGTCAACTTGATACCAAGAATCACACTAGCCTCTCCCATATCCTTCATTTCAAAGTGCCTTTTCAAGAACCTTTTTGTCTCGTTAAGAATCTCAATATTGGTTCCAAACAACAAAATATCATCCACATACAGGCACACAATAATAC
Organism: Kitagawia praeruptora; assembly: GCA_037693485.1. Taxonomy (NCBI): domain Eukaryota; kingdom Viridiplantae; phylum Streptophyta; class Magnoliopsida; order Apiales; family Apiaceae; genus Kitagawia; species Kitagawia praeruptora. Next base: position 158,953,424 of record CM075344.1, on the reverse strand, counting down.
ATTCATTTCCTTTAACCATGTAATAGACACACTTGTCACTTTCATTAACTACAAATTCTGATTCTAAAACAGTTTCATCAAACTTTTTATGCCAGTCTCTAGGAGCTTGTTTTAAGCCATATATAGACTTGATTAACTTACATACTTTCCTTTCATTTCCAGAGGCAACAAATCCCTCAGGCTGATCCATATAAATCTCTTCTTCAAGTTCACCATGAATAAAAGCTGTCTTTACATCCATTTGATGGATGATAAGACCATGTACAGAAGCCAATGCTATAAGCATTCGGATTGTTGTCATTCTAGCAACTGGAGAGTATGTGTCAAAGTAATCAATGCCTTCCTTCTGCTTAAAGCCCTTAGCTACCAGCCTAGCCTTATACTTATCTATTGAGCCATCAGGATTCATCTTCCTTTTGAAGACCCATTTACATCCTATAGTAGAACACCCAGGAGGTAGATCAACCAACTCCCATGTTCCATTAGAAACAATAGAGTCAATTTCACTTTTTACAACACCTTTCCAGTACCTAGATTCTGAAGAATCCATGGCCTGTCGAAAAGATAAAGGTTCATCCTCGATATTGTAAGTGATAAAATCACTTCCAAAATCCTTGACTACCTTAGCACGCTTACTCCTTCTAGGTTCCTCTACTTCATCAGGAGTAGAGCTACTGTCAGGATCTGCCCCCACATTTGTCATCCTTTCCACATGATCAGGAATGGACCTCGATGTGTGAGTGGGTTCATCATCAGGAATACCCTGAGGTATACCAGTCTTCATAGGGAACACATCCTCAAAGAATGTTGCATCACGAAATTCAACTATGGAATTAGCCACTATTCCATCTATGTCAGATTTTAATACTAAAAATCTCATAGCTGTAGTGGTTTCCCTATAGCCCAGAAAGATACAATCAACAGTTTTTGGTCCTAGTTTCTTTCTCTTGTGTTCAAGGACAAGTACCTTTGCAAGGCACCCCCACACTCGAAGATATTTTAAACTAGTCCTTTTCTCTGTCCATAATTCATAAGGTGTCTTGTCCATGTGTTTCAGAGGAACTCTATTCAGAATATGGCAAGCCGTATTCAGAGCTTCTCCCCACATGTACTTAGGCAACCCAGAATTAATCAACATACTATTGATCATATCCTTAAAAGTTCTGTTCTTTCGTTCTGCCACCCCATTAGACTCAGGTGTGTATGGTGGAGTTACCTCATGAACTATACCATTGCTCTTGCAAAATTCATTAAACGAGTTACTCGTATACTCACCACCTCTATCTGATCTCAAACGTTTAAGTACTTTACCAGTTTGTGTTTCAGCTTCAGTTTTGAACATAATGAATGCTTCATCTTTATGTTTAAGCAAATAAACATAACAATATCTACTACAATCATCTATAAAAGTAATGAAATATCTATTATGTTCCTTGGTCAAAACACCACCAAATTCACATATGTCAGTGTGCACTAAATCTAACACATTCGAATCCCTAACCACATTATGAAAGGGTTTCCTAGTTTGTTTAGCAGTCACATATACTTGACATTTAGATTTCTTATCAATGGCATGTTTTGGAATCAACTCTAAGTTCATCATATTCTTTAGAGCACCAAAATTCAAGTGACCAAGACGTGCGTGCCACAAATCAGATGATTCAACACAATTAACAGAAGGACCAACATTATTATTAATAAAACTGCCCAAAACAGGCTCAACATTTATTAAAAATAATCCATCAGACAAGTAACCTTTGCCAAAGAATACACCAGTATTTGTAATAACTACTTTATTACATTTCAAAGAAACTTCAAAACCATTCTTAACTAAACAACTTCCACTTATTATATTTCTACGAATATCAGGAACATGGTGCACTCTAGTGAGGGATAGAACACGCCCAGAAGCGAACTTCAGGTCCACGTTTCCTATTCCAAGTACTTGAGCTACACTTGCATTACCCATCGTCACAGTCATTCCATGAGTCTGTTGATGAGATACAAATAGAGTAATATCAGTACAAATATGTACATTAGCTCCAGTATCAATCAACAATTCATGAGACGAATAAGTGGAAAGAAGTACAGGGTTGTAGGTCACATACCCGTTGTCAGTTTCAGAAGCAAGAGCTTCACCAACAACCATATTAACCGTAGACCCACCAGTGGTTCCAAGCACAGTGTTAGCTTGTGCTCCCACAATTGGTTTCTTAGCTTTCTTTTCAGGACAGTCCTTGCTCCAATGACCAACCTGTCCACAAGACCAACATGGTTTGTTTGCCTTTGGTTTCTTAGCCTTGTTCTTGTCCTTAGACTTAGTGTTTTCCTTCTTAGTGACAGACTTTCTTTTCTGTCCTACAGTCACTACATTCACCTTCGAACTCCCAGCATGTTCAGTAGGCATCACATGTCCTTGCTTGGACTTGTGTTGCTCCTGCACAGAGATGTCCAACATCAGGTTTATCCAGGTGATCTCTCCTTTCTGTCTTTTCAGGGAGAGTGCAAACTCTTCCCAAGACTTAGGGAGCTTTTCAATCACAGACATAACCTGAAACTTTTCAGGAAGGTCCATACCAGACTCCTTCAAAGCATGAACTAACATCTCAAACTCATGCACTTGCTCAGTCATGGATTTAGTATCCACCAGTTTAAAGTCAAGGAACCTAGCCACAGAATACTTCTCCAACCCTTGCGAGTCAGTATTATGTGTCTGGTCAAGCTTCTCCCATAAGAGCTTAGCAGTGTAAGAGTCAGATGAATAAACATCGAATAGAGTGTTCGCCAAAGCTGCCAGAATTGCAGCCCTAGCCACCCCATCCTTTTCCTCCAACATGGTATAAGCCTTAACAGTTTCAGCTTTCTCCTTAACCACAATTGGTTTCTCATACTGCACCACCGGCCATAGACCCTTTACCGTTAACCACAGTTTCATCTTTTTCTGCCAACGAGAAAAACCAACACCCCCACCGAATTTATCAGGCATACCTGACATATCGATAGGTTGTGGGAAACGGTACGTAGTCCAATCAATGGTGGGTACAGTAACACCAGACCCAGAGCTAGTCTCAACAACAGGAGTTTCCGTTTCGTTAACCATCTTGTTAATTAACAATATATAACACAATTATTCTCTTCAAGATTGTTGGGTAATTTACACTAAACACAACAATGAGGCAGTGATATATATTAAACAAGAACAGGCAATTAACCAATTAACAAAACAATTCACGAAGGCATAAACAAGAACGTAATCAGTAACTGTAATTTAACAAGAAAAGTAAGAAACACTTATCTCTCACAGAAGCTATTAGCAATACTGATCAGAGAGAGAAGAACAGCTGAGTCACCAAGCCCTACGAGAAGACTTGGCTGTTCTTGAAGAGAATATTGCCCCACTTACGTTGTGATTGGGTTGCAGCAATATCACTTCCAGGATAAAACAGCACCGATCAAAGGGTTCACAAATACACCAGTGATCAACAGCGACCAGCACCTCAGTTCGCCTAAGAACTATGTATTTCTCCTATATGTATCGTGAGAGAACAGAGAAAGAAGAAAAACTGAATCGTGTTACAATCCTTAGGATGTATCTCTTCTCTTGACGTTTATTTTCTTCTGTATTGTATATATAATACCAAAAATAAACGTAACTGATACTCCATAAAAGGAAAGTAAATATTCTGATTTAATTGCATTAACTGCATCAGGATTTATTTTCAGTTACATAAGCATCAGGATTTGGTCATCAGTAACATCAGGATTTGATGTCCATCAGGATCAGGATTCAGTGCTTTGTCAGGAACTGATATCCATCAGGATTTAGCCCATCAGTATCTGATGTCTGACCAAGTCCATCAGGATTTTACTCCAAGGACTGATCCAAATTTCCATCAGGATTTGATCCAAATACTGACCCAAATTTCTAGTACTATTGTAACAAATAAATCTGAAACCTGTTAAAATAAATCAATATCTAATTTAAAATCAGTTGCAGATCATGGGTATGAAAACTTTCTCATGGGCATGAAACGTTTCTGACCAACCAAGTATACATTCACGGACATGAAAACTTTCTCATGGGCATGAAACATTTCTGAATATCCCATCTCTTTTGATGCCTCTTCATGATCATGAAATATATATCATGGCCATGATTTCCATCTGCAACCTGAATTCAAATCTCCTTCTTCCAACTCAATTTATCTATGGATTCCACTAAGAAAATGTCTTAGATCCAATCATGAAAGTTTAAGTCCTCATTACAAGGAACAACCTCCACTTGTTAGTTTCTGGAAATTACATCAAGAACATATTATAAATATGCCTCAAACTTTCCATTTTCTAACAGGTAATTCTTATTTGGTTTGTCTAGTGTGTGCCTAAGGGCACATGCTAAATATCCGTGTTTGATGAGTTGGATAATTTTGATTGGTGGAGATTTCTGTGTATGCAGGGGGTCCATCATTATTAATGAAATTTCTATCAATTAAAATTTGACAATTAAGCGAACACGAATTCTTAGCATGTGATCTTGGACACACACACTAGAAAAACCGATTCTAATTTACAGAACTTTGATTTCAACAGATTCATTAGGATGAGTCAAGGAATGGTCATTCTATATTATCATCATGTTCTTTGCTTCTGTCACATTGAATTTTATTTTAATATCTTACATCTAAAAGATAGGGCGAGAGGGTACATTTTGCAATGCAGTAGTAACTTAAAAATTAGTACTCCCTCTGTTTTTTAATATATGCTACTTGATTTTTTGCACGCATTTTAAGGTGCTTTGACCACATAGTTAGAAATATTATTTTTAAAATTTTCTTTTGTGAATAAAAATATTGATTCAATATTTTTATTCACAAAAAAATATTTTAAAAAAATATTTCTAACTAGGCGGTCAAAGCACTCTAAAGTGCGTGCCAAAAAGTAAAGAGGCAGATATTCAAGAATAGAGGGAGTATATATGATATGGAACGAAGGAAGTAATATACGTATCGAAAAAGCTTTTTCGAATTCGGTGGACCAGAATAAATTGACGTGTGTTCAGAAAATCCATTTTTGTGTTTGTTAATTTTTATTCGTATTGTTTTGCAAAAAAATATTTAAAATAATCTTATACATCCAAAACCTAATACCTGATGATATATTCAAATTAACATGAAAGCCCATACTATTTAAAATCTTTTAGGTCCTAAGATTGTCTTCACTTCAGCTTTTATAGTATAGTATAGAACTATAGATCGACAACATAGCATAGTTCGACAACATTGCACGACAAGCACAAATCAATACATACATTCACATTTAAGCGTGTAATGTTTATAATAGATTCCATATTATGGATGGTACTACGAGCTAAGGCTCTGGAGTCCAAATCCATTTTTGTGTTTGTTAATTTTTATTCGTATTGTTTAGCAAAAAAATATTTAAAATAATCTTATACATCAAAACCTAATACCTGATGATATATTCTAATTAACATGAAAGCCCATACTATTTAAAATCTTTTAGGTCCTAAGATTGTCTTCTCTTCAGCTTTTATAGTATAGTATAGAACTATAGATCAACAACATAGCATAGTTCGACAACATTGCACGACAAGCACAAATCAATACATACATTCCCATTTAAGCGTGTAATGTTTATAACAGATTCCATATTATAGATTCCTTGACTATCTAAAGTCAACACTCTTTCTACCTCACCTTTTGTCTGGTTAGGAGCCAGCCTCTCAATTTGTGGATCTATGTCCATCTTTTCAAGTGTATCACTCAAATTTGGATAAGTGCTCTCATGATCTACAGAAAAATAGAGCTTAGAAGAAGTTTTTATACCTGAACTCACATGGAGAAAGGGTTCCTCATTTGGCATGTGGCTTGAGGTTTTTCCCATGGAGTGAGCTACTATAGTCTCTGAACCCTTACGAACATCTTCTATCTTTTCAGAGATTACAGGCTCCAATATACATACCACTTTCAGGATCTACACCAGATACTGATGCCTTCAGTAAAACTTCATTAGACATCAAAATTTGTGTGTCACCATCTTCAAGTGTTGTTTGTTGAGACACACCCTCAAGGTGGATAGACTCTGACTGAACAATATTTGTTTGATCTTCAGGAAAATCAACCAAAGTCATTCCTCCCTTATCATTCGGTATCTCACTTGCAGTTTCAGTCATCACAGAAGACCTTTCAGCATTAGATACCACAGTTCCTGAGTCATCCAACCTCTAACTAGATGGTTCTTGTGTTGTAGTGACTGTGATCTGATCTATTCTACTATCCACCACTAGTGCAATAGTACCTTCTGTTGACTGCATTCCACTATCTACTACCTCCTTTTGTTCACCTTGTGTTGGAGCATCTTCAACAATGTAATCCTTATGAAAAAGATATGTGTGAAGTGATTGAAGTGCACCATGCTTAGTAAGACCAAAAGACTTTCTTAACTCCTTTCTGATTGACACATAAAAATGCATTTTCATCAAATCAAGTCTTTGATGTAGATGTCCATATTCTTCAATAGATGAGAGTTTTGGAACTCTTTCAACCATAAAATCTCGAATAGCCCTGGAAAGTTTAACTTTGATAGAAATAACCTTCTTAGCCAGTCTATATGTTAATGTGGTTTCCCATGAAGAATCAAGATCAAGGCCTCTCTTGTCACTTGCTGACTGAGATACAGCTTTATTTGAAGAAACATGCAGAATGTTAGTTGGACTAGACTCTGTGTGTGTAGGTGACAATTAAATATTTCTCCTTGTTCTCCTAGTATAGTGAGCAACAGATTTATCTTGAGAAGACTCAAGAGGTGCAGACACAGTGTTGATCTTGGGTTGAGATCGTTTTTCAATAGACACAGTCTTTTGAGAAACTGTACCTAGTAACTGTTTTCCCTTATTAAGAACTACAGTCTTTTGGGAGACTGCAGCCTGGCTGTGACTAGGTTCTTGATCTCTTTGTCCTAGCTTAGAAAGTTGAATTGCAGCCTTCAATTCTGCTCTCTCAGCAAGAGACATATCATCATCATCTTCACTAGAACTAGAACTACTAGAAGACACTACAAACCTTCTTTTCTTTACAACTGATGTCTTTTGAGAAACACCAGAGGTTGGTTTCTTTGAAACAACAGGCTGTGGATAACAATTGGTTGTGGAATTGTTTCAGAAACTGAGATGTTTTGGGTTACTTTGGTAAACACAGGGGGGTCCTCCACCAATTAAGGTTCCTGAGTTATTTCACCACAGAAAGAAGAATAAGTATAGATAGTAGGAAGATGAGTTGTAAGGAGTACCAGAACATGATGTGTGTATTGCATTGCAGGTATCTCATCTAGATTCTTCTCACTATTCTTCTTGATTAAGTCAGAAAAAAATCTCTTTTGCTGTATATAAGAAGAAACACAATGTTCTCTACCAAATCTAGCTTCAGTATTAGGAATAAAATGGTTAATGAACAATTGCATAAATCTATGATGATAAACCATTTTCCTATTTTGATGTCTTGACCCAAGTTTGATACTCATCTGACTTAGAATGATTTGACCAACGTTAATTACTCTGTTATAAAGCAAACTATATCCAATGTGAGATGTAATAGCAGTAATTTGTTCAAATGAGCTACATTTACAAGTAAAACATTTAGCTAATTGATCAAAGAAGAAAGACCATTCCTTTCTGAGAAAGGGCCTTCTTAACTGGCTCATGTTATCTAAAGGTCCACTATAACCTAATGCAGATAACATAGTTCTAACATCATCATAAGATGGTACATTCTCATAATTCACATTAACAGGTAAGTGAAGTACTGAATTAACAACAGATTCAGTAATATCAAAAGAATCTTGTCCTAGGTGTAGAACAATCTTACCTGATTGACCCTGAACAGGATCAACTTTCTCAGCATTCTCCCAAGCTTGTGAAATAGCAGCTTGATTAATCTGTGGAGATACTATAAGTGCATAACTTAATGGTCCATTGGCCATAAAGTCCATAACTAGGTGAAAATCAGTTGAAACCCCTTTCTTGTTGGTGATTGCAGTAACATGGTTGTTCGTCATGAAATCGAAGTCACCAAACTTGAAAGCTACTGATTTGGGTAATTTCCTTTGAGCAGCCGTTCATTTTGATCTAAAAAGAACTTAAGAAATCTTGAAATTGATTAGTGATTTTGAGAGCTCGAAAGTTTTTGCCTTATAAAATATGAGAATATTTAAAGCAATAAGCAATTAGAGACTCAAAACAATGATATATTTCAAAAATTCTTCAGACCCACTAACCCACGTTCACTCGTAGGTTGACAGGTGTCAGTCCCTGAAAAAGTTGTAATTTACCCACGATTTTTGGAAAATAAAATCCAAAATTGATTTACATGAAATCAGGGTATTTTGTGAATTTCTATAATTTAGAGACTAAAATGGAGTTGCACATGTGGCATTTTCTTTTTCCTGAAAAAGAAATAAAAACATTAATCTTAATCAAATCAAGTGGTTAGATATGTTAAATATTTCTTGAAAATACAAGAAATACAGTCACGCGCAATAATAATGACTGACTGCATTGATAATCTCCAAGTGACTGTTCAGCTTCTTACGCCATTCTATAAAACCAACTGACGTCTTATGCCATTATTCACTCCAAAAACCTTTTGTTTTCTCTGTAAATCTTTCTTTTCTCAATGGCTTTCAACCCAAATATCCATATGAATTCTATCTTTCGGTTCATTTCCTATGAGGAGTTCTTTGCTCTTGATGATCAGGAGCAAGTGGACTATCTCTTAGAAGAGATGACTTTTCTCATTGAGTTAAATATGAGTAATATTAACCCAAATGATATCCATAACACTCCTCTAGAACATCTACTAGTTAATCAAGATCTCCTTCTAATCTCTTCACACCTTGAGGATGAAGAATTTGGTGTGGAGTCTGGGGTTGATCTTGATGGAGATGCAATTCATTTATCCATCAGTCCTCAATAAACCTGGGATTGTCCAGCTGCTCTTATTTAAGTCATCCTGAGAAGAAATTCAAGAGCAGATGGGACTGTTCAAATCCCCAAATGGATTTTGAGATGCTCCTTGTCATGTATCTTTGATGCATGAAAGAAGCAAGATCCAATAACATTAGACAAGAATAGGATTATCAGTAGAAGTAAGATAACAAGAAGTTTCTATTTCATTTCCATGTATGTAAATCCTTTTGATTAATGAAAATACAATTTCTCTAAATATCTACTTGTCTATTGTTTGTTTATTTACAAGGTCTGAATAGATTATAAATTATCAGTATGCATGTGTGAAAAATCAACTAGCATAGACTTATCAAATCACATAATTAGACCACTAAATGAAATTAAGCTTCAGGATTAAAACATTAAGTCAAAGACTAGATGTATTCAAAATCCTGATAATGATGATACAATCCTGATGACGTCAGCATCCTGACAGTAATCCTGATCCTGATGATTAAAAAATTTATCATACTGTAATTTATTAAGGCAAAATGTTGACATCTTTAATCAAATACTTTAAGATATAGATCCTGATAAAAATCAAGTCTACAAGCTGAACAAACATACCTTGCTACTTATGCAGATGTTAAAGATCTAGAAATTTAACATTCCTAACTCACTAACCAACCTCATGAAAGTAGACTCATCAAGTGGTTTTGTCAGGATATCTGCAACCTGTTTGTCAGTAGGAACAAAATGAAGTTCCACAGTACCATTCTCAATATGTTCTCTAATAAAATGATACCTGACATCTATGTGCTTTGTCCTTAAATGTTGAACCGGATTTTCTGCAATTTTAATAGCACTAGTATTATCAAAAAACATAAGAATATTACTAAGTGTCATACCATAATCCATCAACTGATTTCTTATCCAAAAGAGATGAGCACAACAACTACCTGCTGCAATGTATTCAGCTTCTGCAGTTGAAGTTGAGACAAATTGCTGCTTCTTGCTTGCCAAAAGAAATCAATCTGCTTCCTAAGAATTGACATGTACCTGTAGTACTTTTCCTGTCTATTATACACCCTGCATAATTAGAGTCTGAATAGCCAATTAGTGAGAAATCAGATTCTCTAGGATACCACAAACCAAGATTTGGAGTTCCTTTCAGATATCTAAAAATTCTCTTCACAACAATTAAATGAGATTCCCTAGGATCACTTTGAAATCTAGCACATAAACAGGTAGAAAACATTACATCTGGTCTACTTGCAGTTAAATACAACAATGAGTCTATCATGCCTCTATAGCTAGTGTTGTTCATACTCTTACCCTTAGGATCAGAGTCTAGCTTAGTGGTTGTTGCCATGGGTGTTTTTGCAATTTCACAGTCTTGAAAGTCAAACCTTTTTAAAAGATCTTTAATATACTTAGACTGATTAATGAAAATACCAGTCTCAGTCTGTTTGACCTACAAGCCTAAAAAGAAATTCAGTCCACCCATCATACTCATTTGATACTTAGACTGCATAAGCTTGCTAAACTTAGCACATAACTTTTCATTAGTAGAACCAAATATGATGTCATCAACGTAAACTTGAATTAAAAGCAAATCACCTTTAACCTTTCTAAAGAAGAGGGTTTTATCGATTGTACCTCTTATGAAGTCATTTTCAAGAAGAAATTTAGATAAGGTTTCATACCATGCTCTTGGTGCCTGCTTTAGTTCATAGAGTGCCTTGTCAAGTTTATAGACATGATTTGGAAATTTTGGTTCAACAAAACCAGGTGGTTGCTCCACATATACTTCCTCATCAAGCTTCCCATTTAGAAAAGCACTCTTTACATCCATCTGGTATACTTTAAATTCTGAATGAGCTGCAAATGCAAGAAACATTCTGATTGCTTCCAATCTTGCAACAGGGGCAAAGGTTTCATCATAGTCAATTCCTTCTTCCTGAGAGTATTCTTTGGCTACCAGTCTTGCCTTGTTTCTCACAATCATACCAGATTCCTCTAGCTTGTTTCTGAAAACCCATTTTGTACCAACTATGGATCTATCTTTAGGTCTTGGTACCAGTTTCCAGACTTTATTTCTCTCAAACTCATTTAATTCTTCCTGCATTGCAACTACCCAATCAGGATCCTGTAAGGCTTCTTCTACCTTCTTAGGTTCATTCTTTGAGAGAAAGTGAAAAACACACCTAGAGGGGGGGGAATAGGTGTATATGACAAATTATACCAGTTTTTAAATTTATGAAAACTTCTGTTGAATTTAGTTTATTTTGCTGTCTAGTCAGCTAGCTAAGATGCAGTAAAACGTGACTGTGAGCAAGCTGAAATGATAAATGCAGTGCAGAAATATAAAGACAGAAATTAAACAACACACGAGTTTTAGCCAGGTTCGACCCCTATCTTCTACGGTCTACTTCCTGGTCCCTTACCAACTGGTAAGAGAATATATTATTGATCAATGAAAATACCGATTACAAGATCAACTAATATATCTCCCTTTCTCACCCTTGCTGGCAGCTAGCTAACTGGAACCCTTGTTCTTGAACTAAATGCTCTCTAAGACCTATACTTCCCAAGTACACTCTTCTCTAGCAAACTAGTTCCCAACCCTTGTTACCACGTTAGCTCAGCTATCAACAACACTTTACACTTGAACAAATAAAGCAATGTTTGTGTTTACAACTCAAATAATCGAACTCTCTCAATATACTCTCGGTAATGAAAATGAGCTCTCTTTGAAATCTGGAAATGAATGGCAGGAGTTGTGCTTGTGTATTCTCTTGTAGTGTGTTATCTTCTTTTGCAGATAATCATGAATATATATAGAACCATGCAGCTCATCAACTTCTTCAAGGATGCTCCCACGTTCATGCCATCATGAATTGATCAGATTAGTGGAGTTGCTAAGATTCCTTTCAAGCCGTTGCTTAATACACTTTGCAGAGCATGTGATTTGAGATATTCTAGTGGCTGAGCACAAGAGAAATGTTAGAAGGAATTGTTGTGTTTTCTGTGAAATAGCCGAAGCATGTGTTCAACACATTTACATTATTCCTAGACAATGTGTAGTGGTGTAATTATGAAACATGCTTTCTAATAAACTATTCAGAGATGTTATATGAAAGACAACGGTTCTTTAGTTAGAAACAAAGAACCTACTAAATATTCTCTAGACAAGATATAATGGAGCACATGAGTGCTAATTGTTTAATCAATACTTTGTCAAAAGTAATCCTTATATTAAGATAAAATATCTTGAAATATTCCCTGTGTTTTGAACAAGAATTAAACAATAGCAATGATATGAAAATGCTCTAAACACGTTTTTATCAATTTATGCAATTAACAACCGTGTTTGAAAACTTGATAAGCAGTTTTCTGGACGCCCAGGCAGCTAGCTGAAGAGCACATATTCTGTATACTTAGCTTGCTTACATAACACTTAAGTTATATAGCAAACAACTCAGCTTGCTGATTAGAGATATTTATTTAGACTGCAAAGCTTATCAATAGGTGATCATCAAAATCTATAGGGTTTCAATCTCCCCCTTTTTGATGATTACTCACCATTTTAGGAGAATTTTGAATACTCCCCCTAAATCCTTGCATCCCTGTGATTCTCAATAAATATCTTGCAAAGACATATATAACAGATCACTCATTAACTATAACCACAAACTTATGCTAATATTGACTATGAAGTCCAGTCACAAAACATTTTTATGACTTAAGCATTTTCCCTGAAATAAGAATGTTAGACACAACGCAATCATATAAATATACTATCAAACATCAAGCATAAATAAAACCACATAATGTTAATCATTCAAAACCATAGCAGGCAATCCAAATAACCATTCACCAGCAGTTTTAAACACCATACCAACAAAGTCATTAAACATTAAACACACTTAGAATCAGTTTAGACAGAGCATAAGTTATAGCATAGTTAAACAGAGCACAAGAGTAGAGCCATCTCCTAAAACTTTCTCCCCCTTAATCATTAAAAAGAGATAGGTTAAGCAGATTCATTATCATCATTCTCCTCCTTATTCTCGTCACTATTATTGTCACCAGATTTGACTGCAACATCATGTCCTTCCATTGTAGTTGGATGAGAACCAGTCGGAGCATCCTGTGTAGCAGTAGTAACACCCGTAGCCAAATTTTGGAGAGAAGCAGCTGCGGAGAGATCAGCAGTGCGAGGCCCAAGCACCAAGTCACGGAAAAATTTTAACTCGTCTGACAGGTCATCAATTTTCTTCTCAAGATTACGCAAACCTTCTCGAATCTCCTTAGCAAACAATCCAAATTCAGAGTCTAAAGCAGCAGACATTGGTACAGTTCCACTTGGCAATGACGGAGGAGGAAGTGGTTCGAGTTGAATTAAGGAGCCATCAGGTTTCATATCTATGCGAGAAGCGGATAAGCATTTCTTGTCCAGAAATTCTTTAACGACAGATTTATCTTCTTCAAGAAACTCAACACCATACCATTTAAATATGCGAGTTAGCAAGCATCCATAAGGGAGACCAGCAGTTGCTTGCCCTTCGTACACTTCCATCATATTTTTGAGGATTAATTCAGACAAATCAAACCCTTTCTCAGCAATGAGCATTGCAACAACAGATATATCTTGACCTCCAAAATTAGAACGACTACCCAACCGAGGACAAATGTTGGACAAACAAACCTTAAACAACAGGTGAGCCAATGGTGTAACAGAGGTAGTGGTTGGTGAAGCAAATTGAGATAAATCAGGAATGTCACGAATAATACGCAACTGATCAAGAGCAGTGAAATCAACTAATTCCTTAGGACCCTTACTCGAATAGATTGAGACATTTGACACAGGATTAAGTCGAAGTATCACATTAAGCACAACAGGAGTAAGTGTGATTTTCTTGTTTCGAACATATGATATATAATGATCAATATCTTCAACATGCAAATTTGCATAAAACTCAGTAATATAAGCAGGGTAAAAGTCTTTGGGTAAATCACTAATGAAAGATGCAAACCCTAATTTAGAGAATAGTTCAACTATACCACATTTTTTAAAGATAGGACCAGAAGTGGGTTTACCCGGAATGATTTTCCGATTGCCGATGTCCTTCTTAATGTATCTTGCTTCAAGCTCTTCAAGAACCTTAAATCCCCTTTTTACCTTCTTCAATTCAGATCCAATTAGAGCACCATCAGACCGATTTATCCCGGATTGTTCATCACCGCTATCGATATGCTCTGTATCCGTCGGAATATCAACATCAAGAACTTGTTTCTTGCTCTTATTTGTGGCTTTCTTTGGTGTAGCTATTGCAGGTGTCGAACTCCTGGTTTTTCTCTTCATTTTGAATGGGAGGTGAAACCCTAAATTTAATTGGGGCGAGAGAATGTATAGATGAAAGGCGGTGGAGAATGGAAGAGTCAGGAGATGAAACCCTCAAATATCTCTTATGTTTTAATTTTTAAGGGATAAAAAATTGTAGGAAAATAAATTGACCCTACCCTAATTAAAACTATTAAAACTACATAATATGGAGCACGGTTGCTAAATTTCTTATGAACCAATTAAGCATATAACAATTAAAATAGTGCCCATAAAATATGCAAAGATTATACTAAAACAATTAAATCAAGTATATACATTTAGCACATTATCAAGTAAGATGCAAACAGATACTGTAAAAATGAAGAAATATAGTAGTAAGCTGATAATACCCGTTTTGTTGATGTCAGCTTGCTATCAACACTCTTTTTGTTGATCTCAGCTTGCTAACTAGGCGTTGCACATTCCAATTTCCCTTCTAATGACAGAAAATCTTTCTTCGGCTAAGGGTTTAGTGAAAATATCAGCTAACTGATATTCAGTTGGAACAAATATCAGTTCTATTTTGCCTTTGGTAACATTGTCTCTTAAAAAATGATGTCGAACATCAATGTGTTTCGTTCTTGAGTGATTCACCGGATTTTTCGAAATATTGATAGCGCTAGTATTATCACAATAGATTGGAACTTTTTCACATTTAATCCCAAAATCCCGAAGTGTTTGAATCATCCATAATATTTGAGAGCAACAACTTCCCGCGGCTATATATTCTCCTTCGGCCGTTGATAATGCAACCGATGATTGTTTCTTACTTTGCCACGATACTAAACTATGTCCTAAAAATGCACCAACACCACTAGTGCTTTTCCGATCAGTTTGGCTACCTGCATAATCTGCATCACTATACCCAACAAGATCAAATGTTTTTGTGATGGGATAAAATAAACCAAGTGTAATTGTGCCACTTAAATATTTAAAAATTCTTTTAACGGCTTGTAAGTGAGACTCTTTTGGATTCGCTTGAAATCTTGCACAAACACATACACTATACATAATATCTGGTCTTGAGGCTGTTAAATATAATAAACTACCAATCATACCTCTATATTTTCGAATATCAACATCTTTACCATTTTCATCTGCTGTCAGCTTGCTGACAGGACTCATAGGTGTTGATTTTGACTTGATGTTCTCATATCCAAATTTCTTCAGCAGATTTTTGACATATTTGGATTGATGTACATATATTCCTTCTCTTGTTTGCTTGATTTGGAGACCCAAGAAATAATTGAGTTCTCCCATCATGCTCATATCGAATTCACTATGCATACACTTAGAAAACCTTTTACACAAAGAATCATTAGTAGATCCAAAAATAATATCATCCACATATATTTGAACAACTAAAATATCTGAATTGTCATGCTTAGTAAATAATGTGGGATCGATTTTACCTCTAGTGAATCCATTCTTGATTAAAAACTTACTTAACCTTTCATACCATGATCGAGGAGCTTGTCGTAGTCCATATAGTGCCTTTTTAAGCTTGAAGACATGGTTAGGAAATTTTGCATCTTCAAATCCGGGGGGTTGCTTGACATAAACTTCTTCTTTTATGTATCCATTAAGAAACGCACTCTTCACATCCATTTGATGTAGTTTAAATTTCTTGTAACATGCAAATGCGAGAAGCATTCTTATTGATTCTAGCCTTGCAACCGGTGCAAACGTTTGATCGAAGTCGATGCCCTCTTGTTGATTATAACCTTGTGCAACAAGTCTTGCTTTGTTCCGAGTAATCGTACCGGATTCATCAACTTTATTTTTGAAAACCCATTTTGTTCCAATAATTGAAGCGTCCTTTGGTGGTTCTACAAGTTCCCAAACATCACATCGTTCGAATTGGTTGAGTTCCTCTTGCATAGCCATGATCCAACTTTCGTCTTGTAATGCTTCTTTGACATTCTTTGGTTCTTCTTGAGCTAGAAATGCGGAAAATGCACAAAAATTGACTAGTCCTCTTCTTGTCATCATTCCTTCTGTTTTGTCTCCAATAATTAGCTCTTGAGGATGATTCTTAGATGTCCTTGTTGCTTTTGGTAAAGAATGTGGAACTATGACCTCTTCGGATATCATAATTTTCTTGGTTGATGGTGAGGCTTCTCCACCTTCATAGATAGGCATCTTTTCTGACGATATTTGGTTTTTAGGATCTTCTAAGGTAAGATTTGTCAGCTTTTCAGTTGATTCATCAACTGGTGAAGATGTAACAGTTTGCTGATCTACTACTGGATTTGTCTTAACTTGACTGTCAGCTTGCTGAGACACTGTATTTTTCGTTGTCAGCTTGCTGGCATCACCTGTACCTGCAACATCTTCCTCGTCTCTTGACAGATCAACATTAGTTTCTTGAAAGGAAACATCTATAGATTCTTCAATAATACGTTTAGAGAGATTATATACTCTATAAGTTCTACTAGTTGAAGAATAACCCAAGAAAATTGCTTCATATGATTTAGCATCGAATTTACCATCACGATCAATAGATTTGAGTACAAAGCACCTTGATCCAAAGACTTTGAAATAAGAGATGTTTGGCTTCTTGTTCTTCAGAAGTTCATAAGGAGTTTTATTGAGGATAGGTCTGATTAGTACTCGATTAAGCACATAGCTTGCTGTGTTGACAGCTTCTGCCCAGAAATTTCTTGGCAGCTTGCTCTCTTGCAGCAATGTCCTCGCCGTTTCTTGTAATGATCTGTTCTTTCTCTCTACTACTCCATTTTGCTGTGGAGTTCTTGGAGAAGTGAATTCATGAGAGATTCCTCTTTCCTCACAGTAAGTAATAAAGTCCTTTTGAAATTCACCACCTCGATCACTTCTTATACTCACAAGTCTTGTATCAAGCTTATTCTCAAGTAATTTAATTAACTTTTCAAATTCACTGAAAGCACAATCTTTAGTACGCAAAAACAATACCCAAGTATATCTAGAATAATCATCCACAATAACAAAACAATATTGTTTACCTCCAATACTTTGATAAGCTTCCGGACCAAATAAGTCTAAGTGGAGAAGTTCCAAGGGTTTAGAAGTTGATACCATATTCTTTGACTTATGTGGAGTCCTGATTTGCTTGCCTAATTGACATGATGCACAGGTTTCCATCTTGACATACTTTAATTTTGGTAATCCTCTAACTAGCTTCTTTGCAGACAGCTTGCTGAGTAAATCCATATGAGCATGTCTGAGTCTTCTATGCCAAAGTTCAGGAGATGTATCAATTGCAGCTAGACAGCAAGCTGTTTCCTGCATCTCAAAATCTAAAATATATATATTTCCTTCCCTTCTAGCAACTAGGGGGACTTTGTTAGTGCCAAGATTAATAATACATTTATCTTTACCAAACTTTACACTATGACCATCATCATACAGCTGACTTACACTAAGTAAGTTGTACTTTAAACCTTGAACAAATTGAACTTTATCAATTGAGATAAAATTATTACCAATTCTACCTTTTCCACAAATTTGAAGAGTTTTGCTATCGCCAATTGTAACTCTTCCACTCTTTTTCTTTTCGAGATTGAGAAATTGAGACTCATCTCCACACATATGTCTAGTACATCCGCTATCCAAAATCCATTCCTTTGACTTCATTTTTGCTACTAGACATACCTACAAACACACAAAACACAACTTAACGTTTTGGTACCCAAAGTTGTTTGGGTCCAAACTGGTTAGTAGATAGAACATAAAGAACATTTAAATCGGACTTCTTGATCCATGTTTGGATCATTTTTGGGGAGTGATTTAAGTTTCTTTTGGTTCTGTCAGCTTGCTTGTTGTAGGTTTTCCGTCTCTTCCAGTAAGCTGGCTTAACTTGAACATTGCAATATTTTTCCAAATGACCCTTCTTTTGACATTTTTGACAAATCTTCCAAGGCATGGCATAGTCATACGGTATTCCACTTTTTCCACTATATTTGAGACTTGTTGAAGCTCCTCCAAGTCCTTCATTTTTCAAAGGAACCTTAGCTTGCTTCATCATAGATTTAAGTACTTCCTCTCCTTGAACAAATTTTCCCATTCCTTTTTGAAGATTTTTCACTTCCTGTTCCAGTTCCTTTATTCTTTCAATCTTCCGATTTTCTTCTTTTAAACTTGATTCCTCAAGTTTAAATTTCTCTATACATGCATTTTTGACTTCAGCTTCTGCTATCAGCTTGCTGACTTCCTTTTGCAAAACATCATTTCTTTTGATTACGACTTTATTCAATCCCTCCAATTGAGTGACCCTGGCTTTGAGCTCAATTACCTCATCATGTGAATTTTCCAGAGTGTTTTCAGTCATAAGATCAGAAACCACCTTCTTAAGATTAGCAATCTTTTCTTTCAGCTTGCTATTTTCAGCTTTTAGTGCTAAAACTTCTTCCATTGACATAGTACTATGTTCCTGCATGGTTAGTTTTTCCAATATAATATCATCAGTAGACAAGTCATAGTTGAGAGAATTTACCTCACTATTATTATCCTCCGAATCCGAGGCATCACTTTCAATAAGATCGTCCTCCGTATTTTCTTGTGGAATATCTTCTCCATTTATTCCAACAAGTGCTAGATTAATCATTTCATCATTGGATTCATCATCAGAAGCCGATTCCTCGTCATCACTCCATGATAAAAATGCTTTAGATTTCTTTTTGTCTCTTGAAGCAGCTTGCTGATTAGGCTTATTTTTCAATTTGTAACAATCTCTTTTGAAGTGACCCGTCTTGCCACACTCAAAACATGTTTGATCATTGCTTTCTCTGAAGATCTTTTTGTTGTTGGAAAACTTCTTTTCCCTTTTCATTTTGTTCCTAAGTTCCATCATCCTTTTTATCTTCCTTGTTATGAGAGCAAGCTCTTCATCAGATTCATCATCTGATTCCAGCTTGCTGACAGAATCAGCATGAAATGCTAAATTCTTCATTTGAGAGGTTGATGCATGAGTAGAGCTTTTCCTACTTTCCAGAATTTTGCTTTCAAACTGTTCCAATTCAGCAAACACAGATAATTGATCCATAGTATCAATTATTGGTGATGATTCCAAGGCCGTCACCTTTGGTTCAAAGACAAATGGCACCGCACTCAAAATCTTCATGTTGATTTCTTCTTGAGGAATGTTCTTCCCAAGTTGCTTTAGTGCATTCATGTTTATCTGAAACCTTGCTTGACTTTCCCTAATAGTTTCGCCTTCTTTGAGTTTAAAATTTCCAAACTCATTCATTAGCTTGCTTAGTTTTACTTTCTTTAACCCTTTGGAACCTTCATGGCATAACTCCAAAGTATCCCAAATTTCCTTGGCGGTTTTGCATGATGAAATTTTGTCGCACTCAGTCGAACACAAACCATTCATGAGAGAGTTTCTGGCCTTCCCATTGTAGCTATACTTGATAAGCTCCGCATCTGTAAGCTCATCAACATCTTTTAGTTTTGCTTTGTCGTCAAAGAATTCAAATGGTCCCTTTTGAACGACCCTTAGCATAAGTGGTTCTCTGGATAGATATATCTCCATTCTATTCTTCCACCAGTTGTAATTCTCAGTACCAAGCAATAGAGGTGCTCGGTGATCGGATGTTCCTTCTGGATATTTGTCAGCCATTAGATCGATACTTTTCCTGTTACAGAAAGATTAGTATACCAAGCTCTGATACCAATTGAAAAACACACCTAGAGGGGGGGGGGGAATAGGTGTATATGACAAATTATACCAGTTTTTAAATTTATGAAAACTTCTGTTGAATTTAGTTTATTTTGCTGTCTAGTCAGCTAGCTAAGATGCAGTAAAACGTGACTGTGAGCAAGCTGAAATGATAAATGCAGTGCAGAAATATAAAGACAGAAATTAAACAACACACGAGTTTTAGCCAGGTTCGACCCCTATCTTCTACGGTCTACTTCCTGGTCCCTTATATATTATTGATCAATGAAAATACCGATTACAAGATCAACTAATATATCTCCCTTTCTCACCCTTGCTGGCAGCTAGCTAACTGGAACCCTTGTTCTTGAACTAAATGCTCTCTAAGACCTATACTTCCCAAGTACACTCTTCTCTAGCAAACTAGTTCCCAACCCTTGTTACCACGTTAGCTCAGCTATCAACAACACTTTACACTTGAACAAATAAAGCAATGTTTGTGTTTACAACTCAAATAATCGAACTCTCTCAATATACTCTCGGTAATGAAAATGAGCTCTCTTTGAAATCTGGAAATGAATGGCAGGAGTTGTGCTTGTGTATTCTCTTGTAGTGTGTTATCTTCTTTTGCAGATAATCATGAATATATATAGAACCATGCAGCTCATCAACTTCTTCAAGGATGCTCCCACGTTCATGCCATCATGAATTGATCAGATTAGTGGAGTTGCTAAGATTCCTTTCAAGCCGTTGCTTAATACACTTTGCAGAGCATGTGATTTGAGATATTCTAGTGGCTGAGCACAAGAGAAATGTTAGAAGGAATTGTTGTGTTTTCTGTGAAATAGCCGAAGCATGTGTTCAACACATTTACATTATTCCTAGACAATGTGTAGTGGTGTAATTATGAAACATGCTTTCTAATAAACTATTCAGAGATGTTATATGAAAGACAACGGTTCTTTAGTTAGAAACAAAGAACCTACTAAATATTCTCTAGACAAGATATAATGGAGCACATGAGTGCTAATTGTTTAATCAATACTTTGTCAAAAGTAATCCTTATATTAAGATAAAATATCTTGAAATATTCCCTGTGTTTTGAACAAGAATTAAACAATAGCAATGATATGAAAATGCTCTAAACACGTTTTTATCAATTTATGCAATTAACAACCGTGTTTGAAAACTTGATAAGCAGTTTTCTGGACGCCCAGGCAGCTAGCTGAAGAGCACATATTCTGTATACTTAGCTTGCTTACATAACACTTAAGTTATATAGCAAACAACTCAGCTTGCTGATTAGAGATATTTATTTAGACTGCAAAGCTTATCAATAGGTGATCATCAAAATCTATAGGGTTTCAGAAAGCAGCTAAACAAGCATTCATTTTGAACTGATCTTCTAGTTCGAATACCACTGTTTGGATCACCAATAATTAAATCTTCAGTATGATCCCTTGTCCATTTTCTAACAGGTGGTAGATTTCTCCTGCTAGACTCTCTCCATAAGTTAGTGGTATCTCTTATAGAAGAATGTTCATTGCCTTCAAAACTCCCCCTTGATCAGTAGAATCAGTAGACTCCATACTGCTGTTAGTACCTAAACTTCCTTCATTAGACTCTGAAGGGTCAGTTCCTGATGGAGTAGACTCTGAAGAGTTGGTCTACTCCTGACTGGTACTGTGTTCTCCTTGATTGTTTTGCTCCCCCTCAACAATAGCATTCCCTTGAGGAGCAATAGAAATTTCTACTGGAGAACCTTCATCATCACTGGAGAGGATCTCAGAATCCTTAAGATTTTCAAATTCCAATTTGTCATGACTTTCATCAGTTTGCAAAATTCCAAATTTCTTGTCATCAAATGCAACATGAATTGATTCCATAACAATGTGAGTTCTGAGATTGTAAACTTTGAAGGCCTTTGATGCAGAATATCCTAAAAAGATTGCTTCATCTGATTTAGCTTCAAATTTTCCAAGCTGTTCTGGATGAACTTTCAGGACATAGCATTTGCATCCAAAGATGTGAAAGTGTTTCACACTTGGCTTCTTTCCTTTGATCATCTCATTGGGAGTCTTTCCATGATTATTCACCAAGGTGCAATTTTGAATGAAACATGCAGTGTTGACAGCTTCTGCCCAGAAGTAGGTTGGAAGATTTGCATTTACAAGCATGATTCTTGCTGCCTCTATGAGAGTTCTGTTCTTTCTTTCCACTACACCATTTTGCTGAGGTGTTCCAGGTGCTGAAAACTGTTGAGAGATTCCATTGTCGGCACAATACTCCTCCATTACAGAATTCTTGGATTCTGTTCCATTGTCACTCCTTAGTACTCTTACTTTGTACCTACTACCTAGAGCTATTTTGAATATTCTTGACAAGCTCAATGATCTGTTGAGGAGCTTCATCTTTCTTGTGGAGAACGAACACCCATGTGAACCTTGTGTAGTCATCTACTATCACTAGAGCATATCTTTTCTTGCTGATAGACATAATGTTCACTGGACCAAATAAATCAAGATGCAGCATGTGAAATGGTTCAGTGATTGAATTTTATGTCTTGCTCTTGAAAGTAGTTCTTCTCCGTTTACCAAGTTAACAAGCATCATAAAGTCCATCTTGCACATAATTTGCCTGAGGTAGGCCTCTCACTAGATTGTCACTCTTCTTCTCTTCCTTCTGTTGAAAAGGTCTTTTGCTAAATCTTCTCCTGTTGAATCTTCCATTTTTGAAAGCTTTAGCAAACATAGCAAAGAGTTCCTACATCTCTGATTTAAAATCATCATTATCAGAGACTATATCTGTAGTCTCTGATTCAGAACTTTCTTTGCTCTTCTTCTTCCTTGAGTCGCTTGTAGCAGTTGCAGACTTTTCTTTTGGAAGCTTCTTTTGTTCTGTTTGAGTAGTAAGTGCAACAGTCTTCATCTTTCCTTCACTTCTGCTCTTCTTCTGCTGTCTGTCAAGTTCAAAAGCCCTTAGTTTTCCATAAACAGCCTCTAATGATATTTCATCCAAGTCATTAGCTTATTCAATGGCAGAGATCTTCTCATTGTAGAAGTCAGGCAAGGCTTTCATGAACTTTGCATTCATATCCTCCAAGTCATAATACTTGCCATGCATGGCCATCTCGTTGATGAGTTTTGTAAACCTATCAAAGGTATCAGTACGTGACTCACCAGACTTGGATTCAAAGTACTCATACTGTTGTATAAGAAGTGCCCTCATATTCTTCCTGACTGGTTTAGTTCCTTCACAGTGAACCTTCAGATTGTCCCATATCTCCTTAGCAGTCTTACAAGATAGAACATAGTTAGTTAGAACAGAATCAAGACTATTAAGTAATATGTTCCTCACTTTAGCATCCTTAAGAACGTTCTCCTTGTCCTTATCTGACCATTCAGATCTAGGCTTCTCTACTATATGCTCTGGAACAACTTTTCCTTCCACCGTTTCTTTTGGATACAGTTTTGTTGGAACAAAAGGTCCATCTCTTATCCTATCAAGATAGTTAGGGTCTGTTGCCTCAAGGTGATGCAACATCTTCACTTCCCAATGAGTATACTCGTTTCTCTTGAGCATGGGGATCTTAGTATTACCATCCTTGTAACCAGACATGATTGCAGATCTTTTTTATTTTTTGAAATCAACCTGCTCTGATACCAATTATTAGCCCGGATATACTTGTAGAAGGGGGGTTGAATACAAGTATAAGTAATCGTGTCTGATTTTTTTCCTTTCGATAATACGCAAGAACAAACGAATAAATAAAACTTGTTTGTATTAATAAGATCAAATACAAACTCTACCAAAGGTGTACAAATACCTTTAGCAACTGCTGACAGTACAAATCTCTCTCTGTTTGTTTCGAACTCTCGAATACAAACCTTATACTAGCTTCTTATCACTTTTTTACAATGATATAGAGAGAGTATTTATAATGTTACCTATCAACTAATAATAGAAAGATTGATATATACATGGTAATGTTCTGCCGTCCAGTTGATAGTTTCCATCAATATATTGATTCTTTTCTTCATGCATACTTCTTGCCGTTTTCAAAACATCAGGTCCTGTTTTGTAGCACTTTCCAGTTTCCGCAGCATCCAGAATGACATCAGGATTACGTCATCAGTATCTGACCATTTCATCAGTATCTGATCATTCCATCAGGATTTGACATAGCATCAGGATTTGACTTGTCGTATCAGGATCTGACCGTAGTTCCTGAAATGTAGTCCTTGACGCATAGTTCCTGACTAATCTTCTGCCGTATCTGAATAAATTATTTTTCCTATACTAAGTGCTAAACCCTTTATAAGATCAGGGTATTACAAGAAGTATATATATGCAAATTTTTTTCTTAACATCACAACTCTTGAATTATTCTTAACAATCAAATCCTTGAATCCTTGATTTAAATAACTCACTTGTCTTGATCGCTTTGATATGCTCTTCACTGCTCGGTCAAGTATTCCATAAAAAATAAAGTTTGGAATTTCTAAACTCCGATCGCGTTTACATACACTTATTTACCTCGTAGATTACTAATATAACTTCGAAATATCCATACCCTGCCTCGTACATAGTGTAACATAAAAAATTATTAGTCCTCAAAAATCACTATTCATCCATAATTTCACTATTCATCCCTCAAATGAAAATTTTTCTCAAGTACAGAAATTTGGGTTATTACATAGCATCTTCAATAAGAGTTCTATTTTTCCTTTCCACAACACCATTTTGCTGTGGTGTCCTTGGTGCAGAGAACTCATGCACAATACCATTTTCTTCACATAACTTTTTCATCACTGAATTCTTGAACTCAGTCTTATTGTCACTCCTGATTCTTGGATCATTGTTGATTACCTTGATGTAATTGATAATGATTTAACTTACCTCATCCTTTGAATGCAAAAAAAAAATGTCCAAATGAACTTAGAGAAGTCATAAAAAATCACAAGGCAATTCTTTTTCTTGGAAATTGACATTATGTTGACTGGACCAAACAAATCCATATTTATTGAATTTGTATATTATCGCATCAGTTATCTATTGTTTGATTTTTATTTTATTTTTTTGATAAAGATTGTTTGATTTAGTTGGTACTTGCTGAACATCTTATACGATTTGATTATGTTGATGTGCTAGTTTTATGTGCGTGTATATGTTATATATCTTCGTATATAATTAGAACACAGCGGATTGGAACTAGTTAGGGGAGGAGGGGTATGTGCTCGCGAATTCATTAATTAAAATTATGAAACCTTAGATTATATATGTTGATAATTTTGCACATTGTCACAACCTCTACTGTTTGATTTAGTTGGCTGAACGATTTGATTATGTTGATATGCTAGTTTTATGTGCGTAGTATATATGTTATATATCTTCGTATATAATTAGTACTAGCTTATAGCCCGTGCAAAGTACAGATTATTTTTAATTTTTTACAATTTATTTATACAGTAATATGATATTAGATATATTAATTTTAATATGTTATTTGAAGAATTTGAACCTTAAATTTTTGTATATAATAATTTTTAGTATTAAAAATAAATTAATATGTTGTTGGCAGGAATCGAACCTTTAATTTTTTATAATTTATTTATAGTGTAATATGATATTATGAATATTAATTTTAATATATTATTGGAAGAATTCGGACCTTAAATCTTTGTATATAATAATTTTTAGTATTAAATATAAATATAAATTAATATGTTGTTGGCGAAAATTGAACTTTAAATCTCTGTATATAATAACTTTTAGTAGTTTGTGAAGGAATTTACGGACGAGCGGAAGCGCAAATAACAATTATTTCCGTAAAAACCATGTATCGCACATATAGAAAAGCATATAAAACAGAAATAGCGGAGGAATCGTAACCATACCTTGAAAAATCGAAGCTTATAAAATTGATGATTCCTAGCAGTTGCTTCTCAGAGTGTGAAGCACTCTACCGGTATCCACCAAGATTGATTCTTCGATGAAGCTTTTATAAAACTCGAAGCTTTATAAAATGGTGCCTTGATCTTTTTGAGAGAGAGAAAGAAGATGGAGGCTACTAGGGTTTTCACAAAACCACACATGCATACCAAAACACCTCTCATCTCATTCTTTATATAGGGCTCATGTAGGTTTAGTATATTTAATATATCATGTATATATTAATATATATAAATCCCACAAATTGTTTAAATAATAATTAAACTATTTTAATCATTATTAAAAACAACTTGCTCTCTCAAAATACCTTCATCAATAAATTAATCTTTTTATGGTGTGACCCTGTAGGTTCAATATTAAGCCGGTAGTAGAAATAAATAATAATAAACTTTTTATTTATTATTTATATGAATTCTAAAATTCATTAAATATAATTAATAGAATAATTATATTTATTCTACATCGTGAGTGATGCTTCTCAACATATCGCGACTATCCGGATAATATGAATTCACTGCTTAGAATACCAAGAACCTGTCAGTGACTAGTTACCGTACAATCAATTCCTTCTACCCTACAATATCCCGATTAAATACAAGGCATGGATCTCGTGTCAAGCCTATCAAATTTAATCATATGATTTCTTATTCATAATGCAAAGTTCATATTAATGCAAATTAGAAACTCCTTTCTAATTTCATACACTCTGGCCAGAGATTCCAGAACTCGCATACTAAGAATAACATAGGATATTCACTTCCTTACTAGAAGGGGTAGATCCTTTATTGACCGTTAACTATCTCCATACACAAATCCCTATGCCCAGAATAGACCTAATGGATGTCCTTGAGACTAAGGACTAAACCAAAGCATAGTTCATTATATACAAGATTACTCTAACGATCTCAAGTCTAAGGACACTTGTACAACTATCACTCAGTGAACAACTATCGACACGTGAGTAAACTCCATTAGTTGTTCAACTTATCGAGTCATGTTCAGTGAACTTATTCCCTAATAAGCACCTACATA
This sequence comes from Kitagawia praeruptora, assembly GCA_037693485.1. NCBI lineage: Eukaryota > Viridiplantae > Streptophyta > Magnoliopsida > Apiales > Apiaceae > Kitagawia > Kitagawia praeruptora. The sequence goes on along the minus strand of CM075344.1, from coordinate 158,926,448 downwards.
CTAGCTATAGTGTCACCACACAAATGCCTATGAGAACAGACATCCTCCTGAAAGGAGCAAGCATAGTATGTACTAATCTTTGCGGATTCACTAACTTCCAATTAGTTATCCTATGATCAGGAACTGTTTAAGTCTAGAGTTATCATCTTCTAGATCTCACTATTATAATCTCATTATAATTCTAGAAGCTTTACTTTAAACCATGAAATATCTTATTTAAGACTCTTTAAATAGATAAAGCCCGTAATAAAAACAAATAAGTCTTTTATTAATGTTAATGAAATCAAATAAGAGTACAAGAAAGTTCTTCCTAAATCATCATGCATGATTGGATTTAGGACAAACTCTTTCAATCTCCCACTTGTACTAAAGCCAATCACTCTGGTATCTAATACCCATTCACTCATTATGACGATCGAAGTGAATCTGAGATAGCGGTTTAGTGAGTGGGTCTGCTATGTTGTTATGTGTGTCAACTCTCTCAATGTTGACATCTCTACTTTCAATGATCTCCCTAATCAAAAGAAAGTACCACAAAACAGTTTTGCAGCATCACTTGCATCTATAAACTCTGCTTCCGCTGTTGAGTCAACCGTGTAGGCTATTTGGAACTCTTCCAACCAAACGCTCCACCCTTCAGAGTAAACACGTACCCTAACATGGATTTGCTATCATCATTTTCTGATTGAAAACTAGAGTCAGTATAACCCTCTATTTTCAACTCAGATCCACCAAAAACAAGAAAAATATCCTTAGTCCTTCGCAAGTACTTAAGGATGTTCTTCACTACTTTCCAGTGGTCTTCACCTGGATCGGACTGATATCTGCTCGTCAAACTAATTGAATGAGCATTATCATGCCTAGTACATAACATCGCGTACATGATAGATCCTATTGCTGAAGCATAAGGAATCTTACTCATACGCTCTCTTTCCTTACGCGTCTTAGGAGACATCTTCTCGGAAAGGGATACTTCATGGCTCATCGGTATGAGACCTCTCTTGGAGTTTTCCATGCTAAATATTTTAAGCATTTTCTCGATGTATGTATCTTGGGTAAGACCTATAATTCTTCTCGATCTATCTCTATAGATCTTCATACCGAGAATCTAGGATGTCTTTCCCAAGTCCTTCATAGTGAAGTTCTTTGATAGCCACACTTTGACTGATTGCAGCTTCGGTATGTCATTTCCTATAAGAAGTATGTCATCCACATACAACACAAGAAATGTTACCGCGCTCCCACTAACCTTCTTGTAGACACATGGTTCATCTATGTTTTTGATAAAATCAAACTCTTTGATTGTCTCATCAAAATGGATGTTCCATCTACGAGAAGCTTGCTTCAATCCATATATGGATCGCAAGCAAAATCCGAATTGATTTGAGTAAGGCTACAGGCAAAAAAAAGTTTCATCAAAGTCAATCCCTTGCCTTTGTCTGAATTCTTTTGCCATGAGCCTAGCCTTATAGGTCTCCACCTGGCCATCTACTCCAATCTTTCTCTTGTATACCCTTTAGCACCCAATAAGTCTAACGTCCTCAGGTGCTTCAACCAAGGTCCATACTTGGTTGGTATACATAGAATCCATTTCGGATTTCATGGCACTCTGCCATTTCTCTGAGTCAATACTATGCCACATAAGGTTGTTTAGTTTGAACAAGTGTTTCCTCTTGAACCGTAGTAGTTTGTGTTTCATGAACTTCTTTAAGTTCAATCTTGCTCCAACTGTTCCCTTCAAGGATAAACTGTTTTTCCAAGAAAGTAGCATGTCTGGAGAGAAACACCCTATGATCGGTGTAAAAGTAATACCCTAAAATCTCTTTAGGATATCCCACAAACCTATATTTTACGGATCGAGATTCCAGCTTATCATGGTCAACTTTCTTGACATAAGCAGGACATCCCCAAATCTTAACGTGTTTAAGACTCGATTTCCTTTCTTTCCATATCTCATATGGAGTTTGAGGAACAGATTTGGAAAGCACCTTATTCAGTAAATATGCTGAGGTTTCCAATTCATAACCCTAAAGTGATACTGGAAGATCTGCATAGCTCATCGTGGATCGAACCATGTCTAACAAAGTTCAATTTCTCCTTTCAGATACTCCACTCAACTATAGAGTGTCCGGATGAGTCCACTGGGAGACTATACAATTTTCTTTGAGATAATCTAGAAACACACCACTCAAGTATTCATCTCCTCGATCTGATCGAAGAGCTCTAATACTATGTTTGGTTTATTTCTCTACTTCATAACTGTATTCTTTGAACTTTTCAAAGGCTTCGGATTTGTATTTCATCAAATACATATATCTAAATCTAGATCAATTATCTATGAAAGTCAAGAAGTATTAAAATCCTGCCATGGCTTGCGTAGACATTTGTCCACATACATCTATGTGTACCAATACCAGCAACTCTCTAGCGCTCTCTCCATGTCCACTAAATGGAGATTTGGTCATTTTACCCAATAGACAAGACATGCATGTAGGATATGATTCAAAATCAAAGGGTTCCAGTAACCTTCCCTTATGCAATGTCCGAAGTCTATTTTCACTAATATGACCAAGTCTGTAGTGCCATAAGTAGGTAGGATTTTCATCATCCTTTTTTTTTTCTTTGTTTAATATGAAGTAAAACATATTCTATGTCACATACATACAGACCATTATTTAAAGTTCCACTACCATAAAGAACATTATCTCTGAGGATTGGATGTTTAATATTCTGAATAATAAATGAAAATCCATCCAAGTCTAACATTGGAATAGAAATAATATTCCTTACAATCGAGGGAACCAAAATAACAGTTATTTAAAATAATAGTCTTACCCGTAGGCATATGTAAATCAAACGACCCTACAGCTATGACAGCAACTCTTGCTTCATTGCCCATCCGTAGAATCGCCTTCTCTTCCCCAAGAGCCCTACTTCTCCTTAGTCCTCGCAACGAATTGCAAATGTGAGAACCACAAGTAGTATCTAATACCTAAGTAGAAGTTGATTTAGTGACATGTTTACTTCAATCATAAACATATCTGAATTAGAAGCGGTAGTCTCACTAGCCTTCTTCACCTTCAGTTCTGCAAGGTAAACCTTACAGTTCCTCTTCCAGTGCCTCACCTTGTTACAGTGAAAACAAACAGCATATCCCAGCTTCTTAGCCCTTGAGAACTTTTCTCAAGCTTCGAAGCCAGTCAGCATAGTTGGGATCAGTCAATATGTGAGCATCTAGTATGCTACGGAGTGATTGTGTAGAAGACCTAGTGTATATATCTATATATATTAAGTCTGCAAATGATATACACATAACAACACTTAGCAAATATTCAATTTCATTATTAAAACACTATATGAATCGGGTCTTTATTCATAAGTGGCTCCCACTAGTTTATCTAATTTATACAACCCCCTAAGTGAATAAATAAGCATTCGTAATGCTAGTGGGAATAGGGATCCTACATTCCATCACACAACCTCGGCTATAGCACGAAACGCCATGTGATGTTCAATAGGCAGACAACTCTTGTCAATTACATCTTATGTTATTCCCTAATAAAACTTTAGCCTCTTGAATAATTGAGTCACGGCTGTAGCACGACAAACTCAATATTCTAAGTCAAGTCTAACCCAACATTTCGTACAATTGAATCAGTCTCCAACGGCCCACGGCTGTAGCACGTAACGACCATTAGATTCTAATTCATTGTACACATCTCTATGTAATAGACAAGTATTTCTAATTTCGAAATCAAAGCCCTCGACTGTAGCACGAAACGACAATGATTTAAAAATGAGAACTACTTTCTACCATGTTGGAAGGCTATGACCGACACAAGCCCGTTGTGTCATTGGCCAATTACTACTTGATATTTATAAAAGAGGTTTTTTTTTAAGGTCACGAAACATTTTCGTATAAACCTATAAGTCTAACGTGTTTTAAGTTTAATAGATAATCTAAATCTATAACAAAAACACGAAAAATCTCAATATTATTAGTCAAGTCAAATCCAACATTTTGTACAATTAAATTAGATTCCAATAGCCCACGGTTGTAGCACGTAACGACCACTAAAATCTAATTTTGTACACATCTAATGTAACAGACAAGTATTTTCATGTTGATCGGTAACAAAGTCCTCGGCTGTAGCACGAAACGACAATGCACCGAAAACAAGAAATACTTTCTGTCATGTTGGAAGACCATAACCGACACAAAACTTTTTGTGCCTATGGCCGATTACAACTTGACATATATAATACATAGATCTCATCTTCTTTGTTATAAACCAATAATTAAAACTATTTACTTATTAATTCTATTTCTAAACTCTTTAGAAAATTAATCTCTCCCTTAATATAATTTCATAAATTAAATAACTAATTAATAATATTAAGATCACATCTTAATTATTTTATAATAAATTAAATCTCATTTAATCAATTAATAAAATTGCCAACTAATTATTATTTCATAAATAAATAATTATCAGCCATTATTAATTAACTAATATTATTTAACAATCATAATCATATTATAAAGAGATTCTTTTCTTCAATTAAATATTTCAAATCAATAATCGATAATAAGATGATTCCCAGATCGGGGGGAGCATTGTCAAGAGGCGTCACTTAATACCCCTTTCTTACAGATCAAAATCTGTTTTTGACAGAATCATCCTTTCTCTCAATATTGAAAATTCATATTTAATTACGTGTTTCAAAAACACAAAAATCTCATGATTGTATTCATAATATTATTATTAAGGCAAGAAACGATTCCTATTTCTAGATTTTCTAGCGCACGCCTTATTTTGATTTAAGTTCACCTAAATCTATCATCTCATGGTAAACATAGGCATATATCTCATATATAAACATAAATAAATAAGTAAGCATGCAAGCAATATCATGTCACACATTGATATAATGATGTATGGATTTATTATAGCATTTAAAAGTAATTTAAAACAATTAAAACATGCTTTAAAACACTTCCGGTAATATAAATATTCCAAAACTATTATATAAAAAATATTTGACCACTCCATTAGATCCGTCTCGGAAATACGAATCCAACGATATATTGCACGCCCAAAACGGAGTTACGAAACTCCCAAAAAATCAAATTTAATGTGACAGAAGGGCTGTAACGCATTTAATGAATGCGTTACAACAAATTAAAACAATTTTATTGTGTAACGCATTTCGTAAATGCGCGACTGTACCTGTCACGCATTTCTTAAATGCTTGACACCCTTCCCCGCGGGTGCACACCACGCGCATACAGCAGCTTTCAGCAGTGCCTTTTTTTTTTTTTGTTTGATCTGACAACCGTTGCTATTTCTTAAATACGGAGTAGTTGTAACTGTTGTCATTACTTGCTAAAAACAAAACTGCCAGCCATTAATGTACTACTCTAATACAATAACTTTTATTAATATCTTTTTATAATTTTAATATTAATAAATTAATTAACTATTAATTAATAAATTAATAAAAAATTCATAAAAACATGATTTCTGAATATCATCAGCAGCAAAAATGTCAGATCAGGCAAGGGGTCCTGGTCGAAAATTAACAATTGACTTTTTCGTGAAATTCTTTTTATGTAATATATTATTAACTCAAGACTTTTTGTTGTGTTTGATATGGTGTTTTGTATTTTTATTTTTTCTTTTTATGAAGTTTAATTTGCAATAAACAAAAGACATGTAATTTATTGACTGCTAAAACAAGAAAATAAATGAAGAACTGAAATTAACAAACTGGGTTTTTTTAAGATTTTTTTTTTTTTTGTAATTTATTGGTGAATGGAGACTTTTGGTTTTGTTTACAATGGTGGTTGTGTTTGAATGTAGATGTGGCCTGATCTTATTCAAAAGGCTAAAGATGGAGGCTTGGATGTTATACAGACTTATGTATTTTGGAATGGACATGAGCCCTCTCCTGGAAAAGTAAGAAGTCATTTTGTTTCAATTAATTTTAAATTTTCTACATTCATGTAATAAATTGATCATGTTCTGTTCTTATGTGTTTGTCTTTGTACATTCTTCTCTGAAATTTTCAGTACAACTTTGAAGGGAGGTTTGATTTGGTCCAGTTTATTAAAATAGCCCAGGAAGCCGGCCTTTATGTTCATCTTCGGATTGGCCCTTATGTTTGTGCTGAATGGAACTTTGGGTAACTATATGTTTATATATGTGTTTTCGCAAGTTTATATACAGTCACTACTGAATTTACCATGAAAAATTAGTGTAACTGTCATATTCACATTATCTACATATGTCATATGTGAAAATTTAAAGGTGTAATCGTGTTGATGCAGGGGATTTCCCGCTTGGTTGAAATATGTACCTGGTATAGCTTTCAGAACAGACAATGAGCCTTTTAAGGTTGGTTACCTAAAAAAAATTCGAAAATTTGATGATCAATTTGAATTTTTGACTTTGATAATTTGTATGATTTGTTTACTGATGTCAACTTCATTCCTTGAATTAAGGTTGCAATGCAAGGATTCACTGAAAAAATTGTCAGCATGATGAAGTCAGAAAAACTGTTTGAACCTCAGGGAGGCCCAATTATAATGTCTCAGGTTATCTTTATTAGTAATTGAAATGTGATGTTTGAGGGACTTGTGTTTTAGTGTATTTCACCGGTTAATACAAGAAAACTTATATTTCAATTTTTAACAATATTTATTGTAATATGCAGATTGAGAATGAATATGGACCAGTAGAATGGGAGATTGGTGCTCCAGGAAAATCTTATACAAAATGGTTTGCGAATATGGCAGTTGGGCTTAATACTGGCGTTCCATGGATCATGTGCAAGCAAGAAGATACCCCGGATCCAATTGTAAGGAGATTTCTTACTTTTCTTATATTCGGAATATATAGAGCTTATTACCCCTGTTATTCTTCTGACTTAGTCCAGTAAATTAGGATTAGTAGACGCAGTTGTTTATGGAAAATGGTAAATGTTCAGGTTCTCACTTTTTTTTAATCCAAATAACAGATAGACACTTGCAATGGTTTTTACTGTGAAGGCTTCACTCCGAAGAAACCAAACAAACCCAAAATGTGGACGGAAGTCTGGACTGGCTGGTAAATTACTTAAATAATATAGTAATATCTATGTCAACAAGTCAGAAATGTACTTCTCTTTGGAACTTACATGTTCTCTATGTCACAGGTATACAAAATTTGGAGGTCCGGTCCCATATAGACCGGCAGAGGACTTGGCATTCTCAGTCGCAAGATTCGTACAAAATAATGGTTCATTCTTTAATTATTATATGGTAAGTCAATTATTATTTGTAAGTCCGAACTTGTATTGTTCATGATGCTCTGATATATTTACTTGTGTGTAGTTAACTTTCTTCTAAAATACCCGCTTACTTGATATATAGTACCATGGAGGAACAAATTTTGGTCGGGATTCTTCTGGTTTATTCATTGCTACTAGCTATGATTATGATGCTCCACTTGATGAATATGGTATGCATACCAGATCACACTTTTGGTTTCTACTTCTTCATCTCTTAATAGCATCATTGTTGTTTCTTTCAGCAAAGAAGCAAGTACTAACTCGTATAACTTAAAATGTGCTTCCTTTTAGGAGTAACAATTTGTTAACTTAATTATGTAATTTTTACATTGCTATTTTTAACATATTTCACCTTAGTCATGAAATTCTGATGGATTAACTACCTTATACTAGGATTACAAAGGGAACCAAAGTATGGACATTTATGAAATTTGCACAAAGCCATTAAGCTCTGCGAACCAGCTTTAGTATCAGCATATCCAACAGTGTGGTCACTCGGCAAAAATTCGGAGGTTATTTTGATAGAGCTGCCTAAAAAAGCAATCCTATTAATACTTTGCAGTTTACATCCTTCAATTTTTTAACTGCCTTCTCATACATACCCATTTACAGGCTCATGAGTTCAGGTCAAAGTCCGGGGCTTGTGCTGCATTTCTTGCCAACTATGATACTAGTTAATGTACTACTCTAATACAATAACTTTTATTAATATCTTTTTATAATTTTAATATTAATAAATTAATTAATTATTAATTAATAAATTAATAAAAAAATCATAAAAACATGATTTCTGAATATCATCAGCAGCAAAAATGTCAGATCAGGCAAGGGGTTCTTGTGCAAATTTTAAATTCATATTTATTCATATGCATAATTATTTTATGAATTTTAATTAAAACAATTTTAAAAAATTCATAACAAATAATCTACACATCACAAAATTATGAAAAAAATATCTAGATGATCCATAACACTTATAGAACCCAGATCAATGGTCAAAACTTCATGCAAATATTATTTTGAATTAATTCATAATTAAATCCAAATAAACTTGCAAAAATCATAATAAATCCATACATGCATAAAAAAAATCTTAAATTTTTATATGAATCTCTATATGCAAGAACCTAGCTCTGATGCCATTGAAGGAATTTACGGACGAGCGGAAGCGCAAATAACAATTATTTTCGTAAAAACCATGTATCGCACATATAGAAAAGCATATAAAACAGAAATAGCGGAGGAATCGTAACCATACCTTGAAAAATCGAAGCTTATAAAATTGATGATTCCTAGCAGTTGCTTCTCAGAGTGTGAAGCACTCTACCGGTATCCACCAAGATTGATTCTTCGATGAAGCTTTTATAAAACTCGAAGCTTTATAAAATGGTGCCTTGATCTTTTTGAGAGAGAGAGAGAGAGAAAGAAGATGGAGGCTACTAGGGTTTTCACAAAACCACACATGCATACCAAAACACCTCTCATCTCATTCTTTATATAGGGCTCATGTAGGTTTAGTATATTTAATATATCATGTATATATTAATATATATAAATCCCACAAATTGTTTAAATAATAATTAAACTATTTTAATCATTATTAAAAACAACTTGCTCTCTCAAAATACCTTCATCAATAAATTAATCTTTTTATGGTGTGACCCTGTAGGTTCAATATTAAGCCGGTAGTAGAAATAAATAATAATAAACTTTTTATTTATTATTTATATGAATTCTAAAATTCATTAAATATAATTAATAGAATAATTATATTTATTCTACATCGTGAGTGATGCTTCTCAACATATCGCGACTATCCGGATAATATGAATTCACTGCTTAGAATACCAAGAACCTGTCAGTTACTAGTTACCGTACAATCAATTCCTTCTACCCTACAATATCCCGATTAAATACAAGGCATGGATCTCGTGTCAAGCCTATCAAATTTAATCATATGATTTCTTATTCATAATGCAAAGTTCATATTAATGCAAATTAGAAACTCCTTTCTAATTTCATACACTCTGGCCAGAGATTCCAGAACTCGCATACTAAGAATAACAGAGGATATTCACTTCCTTACTAGAAGGGGTAGATCCTTTATTGACCGTTAACTATCTCCATACACAAATCCCTATGCCCAGAATAGACCTAATGGATGTCCTTGAGACTAACGACTAAACCAAAGCATAGTTCATTATATACAAGATTACTCTAACGATCTCAAGTCTAAGGACACTTGTACAACTATCACTCAGTGAACAACTATCGACACGTGAGTAAACTCCATTAGTTGTTCAACTTATCGAGTCATGTTCAGTGAACTTATTCCCTAATAAGCACCTACATACTAGCTATAGTGTCACCACACAAATGCCTATGAGAACAGACATCCTCCTGAAAGGAGCAAGCATAGTATGTACTAATCTTTGCGGATTCACTAACTTCCAATTAGTTATCCTATGATCAGGAACTGTTTAAGTCTAGAGTTATCATCTTCTAGATCTCACTATTATAATCTCATTATAATTCTAGAAGCTTTACTTTAAACCATGGAATATCTTATTTAAGACACTTTAAATAGATAAAGCCCGTAATAAAAACAAATAAGTCTTTTATTAATGTTAATGAAATCAAATAAGAGTACAAGAAAGTTCTTCCTAAATCATCATGCATGATTGGATTTTGGACAAACTCTTTCAGTTTGTATCTAAAGATCATGATCTATTTGAATTGAAAATCTAAACCAAACTACAAACTACAAAAAAATCTCTAATTTGCTGATAATAATACTAGCTTATAACCCGTGCAACGCACGGCTCCTTTTTTAATATTTATAATTATATTAAAATTTTAAATTTTATATGTTATTAATTTACCTATCAATTTTTTGTTAAAAAATTGATATATATATATATAAGATTTTATACATTCGATTTAATATTTGCATTCTGTCTTGAATTCTTAAAATTTGATTTGAACGATTTTACAGTCCATGTGAAATTAACAAAATAATGTTTAATTCATTGATGGTTTAATTATTATTTTCAAATCAAATCAACGCAGAATCAAACACATGTCGAATTTATTCGATTTTTTGCGTTGAAAATTCTATTGAAAATTTTGTTGAATATTCAACAAAATTCTATTAGGCCTTAAAAGGATTTGACGATTTTTTGCGTTGAAAATTCTATTCGATTTAGAAAATTTACTTATATTTGGTTGAATTTATCAAAATCATTTTCAGTATTGAATATGCTTTTACTAACAACCAAATACAGGTTTTAATATTAGAAAATAACGATTTCCATCTTTTTATTTTAAGACCTAACGATCTTTTTTATTTTGGTATATAATAGAAATTTAATGTTATTTACATAATAATTAAATTGGTCTCCTTATTAAATTATAACTTTTTTATTTTAGACTTTTTTAAAATCCAGGTCTAATATAACTTCTTTTAACTTATAATCTTTTATACAATAATTATTTTATATAGTATAATTTTGATCGTCTATTTTAAAAAAAAAATTATATCCAATAGTTGAGATTGTTTTGGCAACGATAAATTATCATAGTATCAAAATTTTGGATAAGATATCTTTTACAATTATTATATATAAAAAAAAATTAATTAAAATATTGAAAATGATATAGATTTTGAGATAATCTAGAAGAATTTAATACTTATAATTTGTTTATTAAAAATACTAATTAAATTTGATGAATTAAAATATTTTAAAAAAATTTAATTATGGTGTGCTAAAAGCTTCTTAGTTTCCTATCTTTTAGGCGTACACAGAGCCCCAAAAAGTCACATCTACGAACATGGAACATATTAATTAAAGCTTGAGTTAAATACTTTAATATTATAATAATTTTCTCATAATTAAGGGATACATTAATATTACATACTGTATTGGACTACTGGTGGGAATAGGAGGCAGGTCAATAAATACTCTTCTAGCATAGTTCTGACCTATGGTAATACCTATTATTATTTCTCTTACTCTTATATTATATAATAGGATATAATTTGTTCTCTGTCTTGAATTATTAAAATTTGATTTTGACAATTTTATAGTACACATGAAATTAACAAAATAATCTTTAATTTAGTAATAATTTAAAAATTATTTTCCAATTAAAACTTTAATATTAATAAAATAAAATAAATAAAATTTAATTGTATCATTTTTTAATTATATCCTTTTCATATTATAATTTTCTTTTTAAAATTCAATTCTAATACGACTTTGCTAAATTATATTGTTTTAGATTATAATTTCCTTTTTAATATGATATACACATATCATCAACAAAAGAACAGTGCACATCCTCCGAATCTATTGGCATAATGTATGTTTCTCTTCCATGGCTTCTTAAAATGTTACCGACTTCAGGAGGGTGATCCCTCGCAAAATGTTTTCCAGGTAGACAAACATATAAATCACTCGCATTTAGTTCATATATAGATTTTTGATAGAATAATGTAATTATAATTGTATTAGGATTTTTTTCCCTTGTATTTATAGATTTTTGATAGAATAATGTAATTATTATTGTATTAAGATTTTTTCCCAATTCATTGTAGACATCTTTTTATTTATTTATTTGTAATTGATTTTATTTGTTTATACATATTTTATTTGGGGTATTATAGTAAATTAACAAAGTGAAAATTATAAATAAATATATAAGGATATAATTTATAATCCAATGAATGACTTTTAATCCAATTTTTTAATCCATCGGATCATATGCTTTTGGTAGTACAGCGACGACATAATGTAATTATTATTGTATTAGGATTTTTTTCCAATTCATTGTAGACATCTTTTTTATTTGTTTATTTGTAATTGATTTTATTTGTTTATACATATTTTATTTGGGGTATTATAGTAAATTAACAAAGTGAAAATTATAAATAAATATATATGGATATAATTTGTAATCCAACGGATGACATTTAATTAAACGGATCATATGCTTTTGGTAGTACAGCGACAACATTTTTGGATAAAATCTCACTTATGCTTATTATATATAAGGTATTAATAGTATAGATAGATAATTATCAACATAGTGGATCTAGTATAATTAGTGCATCAACTTTCATTTATGTACTAACCTCTATGGAATTTTGTTGAAAACCGAACGGCCGCAAATAAAAGCCAATTCTATTTTATTAATCCCTAGGGACAATATATTAAAGAATATGCAAAAAAAAGGTTGCATCAAATTTCATCTATTACCTGTGTAAAAACAAATAATTGAATATAATTAAATTAAAGAATATATTTAAAAAACAAGTATAAAACACATGGAAATAATTAGAATTTTTTAAAATTGAATTAATTTAAAATTTAAACGATAATAATAACTTAAGCATTAAGCATCGAATATATATATATATATATATATATATATATATATATATATATATATATATATATATATATTATAAATTAGTTGATAGCACTTACTAAGGTTTGGTATCCATATTTAGGTTTGGACAATATTTTATATTGATTTTAAGCCACTTGATAATCCATTTTCAGGTTTGGTATCCATATTATGTTTGGGAAAGATCCAAATTCATTAATTGACCCATTGTTAATTAAAGAAAGTTTGAATACAAATTTAAATACTATTAATATATTCTCTTAATATTTATGGTAAGATTATTAATAAAAATTTGAATAAATCTTTTAATTTTGGTAAGCTTATTAATACATATGATCACATAACATATATAGAAAATCTAAATAATTTTATCTTTGATTGCATTTGTTATAATATAGAAAAATAATATTTTATTAATATCATTTCTTTCAATATTAATTTATTTGATCTTTAATATAATGATTTTCTTTATTTAATTGTTATTATTATATATCATAATTATTATGAAATTTAAATTTAAACTTCCGTGTGTAGCACGGACTATAATCTAGTTTAAGAATTTAATAGTACTAGTTTATAACCCGTGCGATGCACGAATTTTTTTTGATATATAATAAATTTTATTTTATGCTACAATTATATTTTTATATAATCATTAATTACAATATTTTATTTTAATTTTAATATTAATCATTTAATATAAATTTAAATAATGATATGCATGGTTTAAAACTTATATTATAAAATTTTAAAATAAATATGTCGTTGATAGAGTTCGAACCTTGAAATTTTAGTAAATAATTTAATTATATAATATATTAATCATTACATCTAACGGTTCTGATTTTTTACTAAAAATCTATTGGTCATTATTCGTTAGTATACGGATTTCTATTATATTTTGTTAGTGATAAAAAAATATGATGTGATATTTTTGCGTATATATTAATTATTGCTAGATATGATAAGATTGGAAGATATGATATGATTGATATTTTTAGGTGTTCATAAAAGGTAATATCTTCAACTAAAAGTAAATGTGAAAAAGGTAATCGACTAATTACCATTAATTATATTATGTTATTATTATTTTATATGTTTTAATAGTATAGATATCGTATATATATTTTTTTATAATAAAGGTTAAATAAGTAAATTCACGAAATACTAAAAAACATATACCAAAAAATAGGTACCAAAATTTTTAATGTTTCGGCTATTATATAATTATTATTAAATTTTAATTTAATTTACTCATATTTACGGATTATACTAATGTTTCCTTATTATAAACAACTAGCATTTTGCCCGTACTTCGTACACGGCTTCTTATTTAATTTAAAATGATAATACCAAAAATTTAACAAATTTGATTGATTTCTTAAAACATCTTACTTAATTTAAATTGACAATACCAAAAATTTAACAAATTTGATTGATTTCTTAAAAATATACTGTATGCAATTATATAAATAATCAATTTTTAGCAAGATATTAGATACAATTATATAAGTATTTAATAAAATAATGATATGCTAAAATTTATATAAAAAATTAGCATACAATTCTATTTTAACAATGTTGAAAATTTATTTAATCCATCAAAATCTGCAATAAAAATAATAAATATTTTTAGAAATATTGTTCTCTAATTGAAAACAATAATAAATTGTCTTCATTATTCAAATGCGAAAATGATAATTCCTTCACCACCAATGACTCCAAAACATTAAATGGCTCCAAAACATTAAACCTCATATAATATCAAGAACATGTTATATTAACTATGAGACCTCATAGTTAATATATGTAATAACCGCGAATTTTCGAATAATTTTCCCTACGTGATATTTAAATTTTATTCAAGAGCGATGCACTAGTATATTTCAATTAGCAAATTTTCGTAAAATTTTAAATATGTAAGTGAATATTATATTATATCCATTTATTCATATTTAATTGGTATTACTAAAATTAGAAAAAATTTAGGAAAATAGGTTTTTGGGCGGATATTAATTTTATATCGCAGAATTTATTTTGAGAACAGATTTGGGTCTCGTTATAATTATCCAGCAGGGAAATAACGATATTATTATTACGGTTTTAATTAATCGGGACGCTAAACACGAGGGAAAACAGCATATTTCGTTCACAAAACACGAGCAATTCTTTTGCGAGACACGAAATGTTCTAGCACATACTTTTTTCCTAAACCCACGTTTTGTCCCTCCAATTGATATAAACAAATAACCCGGTTACTTCTTTCGGTTCTTTATATACAAACAGCTCCTCTAAAATCCCAGGAGTCCACTAGTTTATATCCCTGTTATACCAACTCTTGTCTCTTTCTATAAACCAAAATACTCGACCACACATTACAAAACAGAGCAGCACAGGTAGCTTGTTTTTCTTTTAACTATTTTTTTCTTTCTTTTTCCAAGTTTTGTGTTGAATCTGGTAGACGACTTGGAATTTGTTTTGTTCGGTTTGGGTTGTTTTCCGAAAGTTTTGTTGTCGGAAAGAGAGAGTTGGACAGGAGAGATTGTCGTAGGGAGAGACATAGAGTCAAGAGATGGAGGGGATACGAGAGAGATGGTGAGAGAGATGGCTCCGAAAACATCAATCCGTCGCCGTCTATCATTATGCAGTGAGATAAGCGAGGGTGGGTGAAGAGAGAGAGATTAAAGAGATAAGAGAGGAGGGTGATTGTTTTAATGTGTTGTGTGTGTATTCCTGAATTGTGTTGCTGGGTTTGTATAAATCGATGGGGTAATCGGAGTACAGGGGGGAGAAGGACGGCTGCGTAGTTGTTTTTCTGAATTAGTGTTGCCGGAGTTTGCGGTGTTGTTGTCAAAGTAGAAAGAGAGAATCAAGAGGGAGAAAGAATGAGGGAGTCAGTCGAGAGAGATTCAGAGAGATAGGCAGGGAGAGATTGAGAGAGATAGAAAGAGAGACAGAGTAGAAGGCGAAAGAGAGAGAGTGAGATCGAGACAGAGAGGGAGAGATGTATGCGAGAGAGAGAAGAGAGGGAGAGAGAGGGAGAGAAAAGGGACGGGTTGGAGGAGAGATTTCCGGGAATGGGGGCGGCGGCACGGCGGTGGTGCTACAGGTGGGCCACGTCGCTGTGCAGTAAGGATAATAATAATAAAATAATAACGTACCAATAAAGAATTTATGGTCGTATGTTTTATTCGGGTTTTAATTAATTAAAAATAAAAAGAGTTTAAATTGGTTTAGTTAAAATTTGAATATCATTGAAATTGGTTAGTAGTAAATAGATTACTAAAAATGGTAGAATTGAGTGATTTATTAAATAAAAATAATTAGTGATTATTTGGAAGTGATTTAGAGATTTATTGATTTTTTTTGATAAAAAGAGAGATTAATTGTGAATAAATAGAGTTAAATAAAGTTTTATTTTTGGAAGGTTGATATTTAGTATTCCCGGACTATTTTAATTAATCGGATCGAATCAGATTATTTTAGTAACTAAAACCGGAAGTATTATTAAATTATTTATAAGATTAAAATGAATTCTTGGATTATTTTCTGGAATAAAATAGAGATTTATAATATTTTTATTGCCTTAAAATGGATTTAATTAAAATAGAGCTTTTATGAGAATTTTTGAGATTTGTGTGAGCCAATTATGTTAGAGGCTAAAATCGGATTAACATTAAAAATGAGTAAAAGAAATTAGAATTGTGAGGATAATTAAAAGTAGAATTCTTTTGATAAATTATTGTTGGTTAAAAGTGAGAATAATAATTATGGATTTAAATTGAATAAAAATGGGTGGTGGAATTATTTTGTTTTGAGTATAAATAGAGGTTAATATTATTAGACTAGTGAAATTTAAAGAATTGTAGAGAATTTTTAATAGCCAATTTAAAGTAGAAGTGCTATTTGAATAATTTATTTGTTAGCAAATACTTAGAAATAATTAGAGATCGTTTAAATGGAGAATTTTCGTTATATTCGGGATTTAGTGGAAAGTTTGACTCCAGGTTGTCGGCGGATATAAGTGAGGGTTAAATGAGGAAGGATGAAGATGGATGAAGTATTGGTTGTGGTTGTTGGATTCACTGTGAGGCGTTTTCCAACGGGAAAACATATATGTTCAGAGGAGACGTCTTCGATTATCTTCTTCTAACAGAGAAATTGGTGAGTATGGTTAATACGTTCGAGTTGAGTTTATAAGCGTTTATAGAAAATATTAGAATTGTCGACTAGAGACTAAAGTATTGTTTTATGTTTGATATTGGAATTGACGCGCGAGCTCGATATCGGTGGATTAGACTCGTGACAACCGCAAGAGCGTTGAACCAAATAATGATCAAATTAGAAGATTGTGACGCCGTAAGATAGAAGATGAAAGCAGTATTACTGTGATGTTTCATGATAGCTGAGAATTCGAGGCAAGTGTTTTCCCTTCACTTCTTGTTCAAGTGAAATTATTTTAAATATGCTTATTATGGTATTATTCTATTTATTGTCGATCTTGTCGACATTTGATGCTATTCTTGTTTATCCAATTTATACACCATTTACTGTATCGAACTTGTCGATAACCTTTGAGACTATTATTCCTTAAGGATGCTTCCTTGTTAGGGTACAGCTAAACCAATTGCTTAGGTAGTCGGGATCCCACTAGTAGAGCACTGAGCCTGTTATGTCCAAATACACATTTCATACTTTATTTTAATCCATTCTCTGATTTCTTGATTCAAATTACTTTTCTTGTGATTTGAGTTTTTGATAGATGCTGTATGTTTTCATTATCAATGTTTTATTATTATTCCTATTTTACTACACACTTGCTGAGCATTTCTTCCGCTCATACTTGTTTGTTTCGAAACCCTAACTTTTCAGTAAGGTAGTTTGGCGAGATATATTCGCACAGTTCGAAAAGAGAAGCAGCAGACGATATCTTGAAGATGATTTGACGCGGGAGGTCTTGATCTAATGTAAGGTCTACTTTATATAGTTAAACTTCGATAATTATTATTATGTATTAGATTAGTTGGCCTGGTATGCTTCTTGTCGAAGTTATACCAGTGATTTAAGAGGTTATCAAAAAGATTGTTGTAAAGAAAAGTTTTATTTAATGGAAATTGGATTCTTGTTTCTAGCACTATAACCTAAAAGATCTTGGATTGTTTGGGGTCACAGATGTTAAATTTCAATTTTGGACAATAACAAGGAATAATGTTTTATTAAAGTGATGAGTTTATTTTGAGGATTTTTAGGTAACGACCAAATCTCCTGACCCGGATTTGGGGGCGTTACAATATAATGTGTAAATGTTGGAGAACAATGAGATCACATTTCAAGCAATTTTTAATTTTTTTTGTTAAATTTTTTTATGAATGGATAGAGGGTAGAATTATAAGACTTTTGTGTGAAGATGCCCCTAGCGGGGCCCTTTAAAATAGTTTGAAATGTAGCGAATATGTGTGTTCTCACTGTTCTCATTTTATTTTATTTTTTTGCTATTTTTTTTATGAATGGATAGAGGGTAGAATTATATGACTTTTTTTGGTGAAGATGCCCCTAGCGGGGTCCTTTAAAATAGCTTAAAATGTAGTGAAAATGTGTGTTCTCACTGTTCTCATTCTCACCAGAGCGTGACCATTAAACTGTATTAGTAAATTCATGTATGAAAAAATAGTGTATATATATTATTAATTTAGATTCTTTTATTAAAAATAAGTAAATTATACAATTAAATAAGCAAGCCAAAATATCAGATAAATATTCTAGTAGATTTATTGTTTATGTTCAAATTAAGGTCTTTCACCATGGCTGACTTTATTATATTAAAAGTATGTTCTTATTGAAATGAATATAATAATTTGAATTTGAATATATTCTTAAACTACTTATTTTGATGGGTTGTTAATTTTTTTGTGATCAACTTAGAGGGGTAACCAATAATAAAATTAATTGGAATACATAAATCCATTACCCACGTTATGATAAACAATACCTATAAAATGGAAGTTGCTTATGTGGTTCAGACTTGTTAATTACTTCAATACTTCATGCTTGATCATCATGTGGACCATCTTTCTTTTTATCACTTATGTTGTTGCTATGTAGTCTATCTGTAACTAACATCTTTCTTTTTATCACTTATGTTGTTGCTATGTAGTCTATCTGTAACTAAACATCTCTCTCTGCTTGTAATCTATATTTATAAATGCAAACTTCTTCTTGTATTGTATTTTGTTTTCAATATTTAAAATTATGTAGCTGGAGGAGAAGAGAAAGGCTGGAGGTACAATCGTAGTACCTAAACATTACTGAAAATAAGTACAATATCATATTAGAATTTTTTTGTTCCAATCTAAATTGGGTTGCTCCAAATGCTGTGTAATGACAAAAAGGGGCATTAAATAAATAAAAAGGATTAAAAAAATGAAGGATAATACTGTTTACCAAAAACACAGGTCTCCGCAAGAAGCTCACATATTCACTTTTATCTTTAAATAATGTATGATTACAAATTATAACAATCACATTTTCCATTACTTATTCTCTCTCAAAAAGCCAACTAAACTGAAAAAGGAAAAAGTTAGTGCTTTTATATTTTAAAATGGAGCTCAAGTGAAAGTGCTAAATATGAGATCATATATGAAGTGAAATTGAACGCGAGTAAAGAAGATATTTAGAGCATAAATAAGAGCAATGTTACCTGACCCAGAGGGTGAGGCTTGTGACGTGGGTCTGAGCTTCTAAGTATGCTATTCCATAGTCCCTTCGAGGACATCCGATAAAAAGTATGCTATTCCATAAGACCTTCTGGTACGTAGCATGTCTACCCCATGAACATTAAGTTGAACAAATCCATAAAGAACATAAACTTGCTTGAAAACAAAATAATGTCTATAAGTATCAAACTGAGTCCCAAGATTATTTACAAATAACATGATCCGTATTGTGTCAATGTTATTAACCGGTAATCTTTCCAACTACCTTTGTTATTACGACATGTAAAATAAAAAATTGAAAGGCCAAGCAAATATTTTAAAGGTACCTTTCTGGTGTCCTGTATATTATTATAACATCGGGTAATTCATTAAAACTTTAATTCTCAAATTATAAACCAAAATCAAAACCAAACAAATATTATCATGTCTAATTTTTAATATTGTGAAATCAATAAAAACTTAACTCTTATGGCCAAACTGAAAACTGGAACCAAATATATATGACCCGTACGGAGGTCTAGTACACATACCTTAACCCTACTTCAGGGGGTTGAGATGTTAATTTGGTGAAAAACCCAGCTTTCAAATCTGAAAAGTGCAAACATGCATCAAAATCCAGTAGTATGAAGATTTGAGCGGCATGGACTTCAAGGTGAAAAATGACAGAGATAGATTTGAGTAATGACAAAACGGAGAATCAAAGAAATAAAGAAAGATAAAAAAATAAAGGATAATACTATAGTAGAGGTTTAGATTTGGGTCGATCCAATTGGGTTACTCCAAATGTTGTGTAATGACAAAAAATAGTATATGTTTAGATTTGGGTCGATCTAATCTAATTTGGGTCGCTCCAAATGCTGTGTAATGGTAAAAAGGGGCATCAAAGAAATAAAGAAGATTAAGAAAATGAAGGATAATAGTATCGTTGACAGAATTCGAACCTTGAAATTTTAGTAAATAAATTTAATCATGTAACATATTTAATCATTAGATCTAACAGTTCTAATTTTAAATAAAATTCTAACGGATATTATTCGTTGTATACGATTTTTTATTATATTTTGTTAGTGGTTAGAAGATATGATGTCATATTTTTTGGGTATGCAATTAGTAAATAAATTTAATCATGTAATATATTTAATCATTGAATCTAACAGTTCTAATTTTTAACTAAAAATCTAACGGATATTATCCGTTGTATACGAATTTTTGTTATATTTTGTTAGTGGTTAGAAGATATGAAGTCATATTTTTGGGTATGTATTAATTATTGCAATATTATGTTTTAAATTACGTGTTTTAATTAATAGAAAAAAAAATATTGATTGGAAGATATGATATTTTAGGTATTTATAAAATGTAATATCATCAATTATAAGTAAACATCTTTTAATTAAAAAAGACAATCAGCTAATTATCATTAATTATATTATTAATAAAAAATGAAGGATAATAGTAGAGGTTTAGATTTGGGTTGATCCAATTGGATCGCTCCAAATGCTGATTAGAGAGAAAAAAAATTATTGATTGGAAGATATGATATTTTAGGTATTTATAAAAGGTAATATCATATCAATTATAAGTAAACATCTTTTAATTGAAAAATGCAATCGGCTAATTATCATTAATTATATTATTATTAAAAAAATGAAGGATAATAGTAGATGTTTAGATCCCTTCGGATCTCCTTTATATATTTATATAATAGTTCTAATTTTTAACTAAAAATCTAACGGATATTATTCGTTGTATACGAATTTTTATTATATTTTGTTAGTGATATTTAATTTCCACTATTAATAAAATTTAAAATGCAATTGAGTTGTATATTTAATTTTCTCGATTAGTAAAAATTTAAAATGCAATTTTGAGAAATTGTTTATTTTAATATGTTTTACTTGAAAACAGAAATTGATTAGTTATTAGGAGAAATTTTATTTATATTTAAGTAATGGTAATTAAGTAAAAACAATAGGTACCGATCAACCAACTAACCAACCAACCAGCGCCATATAATTGGAAAACTTTAGATTTTAGCTAAAGGAAATAGAAAAGGTAACATTTTTTTTTAAAAAAATTGATTATTTTAATATGTTTTACTTGAAAAAGAAAATTGATTAGTTATTGTGAAATTGTTTATTTATAATTAAGTAAGGGCGTCATTTAATTGGAAAAAAGAGATTTTAGCTAAAGAAAATAGAAAATGTAATGTATTTTAGAAGGAAATTGATTATTTTAATATGTTTTACTTGAAAACAAAAATTGATTAGTTATTAGGAGAAATTTTATTTATAATTAAGTAAGGGTAATTAAGTAAAACAATAGGTACCGACCGACCGACCAACTAACTAACCGACCGACCAAACTTTCAACGTTTTAAAATGCAATTTTAAAGGTAAGGATATTGAAATTGTATATTAAGTTTCCTCGATTAGTAAAAATTTAAAATGCAATTTAGATATTTACTTTACTTCATTAGTAAAGATTTTATAGGTAAAAAATAATGAAACTATATATTTAATTTCCTCTATTAGTAAAGTTTTAAAATGGAATTGAGATTTTTTTTAATCATTGGAATTATTAATTTAAAAATTTGAGAAATTTAACAAAATAGAACCGAGCTACTTGACCGGCGCCACTTTACCTCCCCTCGTTTCTCCTTTATATAAGTATATAACAGTTCTAATTTTTAACTAAAAATCTAACGGATATTATTCGTTGTATACGAATTTTTATTATACAAGTTTAAAACCCGTGCGATGCACGATTTTTTTTTTAATATTATATGAATTTTCCATTAATTTAAGTTAATTTTTTTAAAATATAAAGTTGGGAGGCTTAAATTTTTATATGAGATTTGATAATAATTATATAAATGTTATCCGTGATATTTCTAGAAAATGAGGGATTTTAGTTAGAAAATATAGAAAAAATTATAGGTTTTACTTGAAAATGGTAATCGGCTAATTATTAGTTTTTATATAATTATTATTTTATTTCATTAAATAGAAATTGATATGTTTTAGATAAAAAATGCAATCGGTTAATTATGAATATTATAATATTATTTGTTTATTGTATTAAACAGAACCGCCCGTGATAAAATCAGAAAAAGAGAGATTTTAGTTTTAAAAAATAGAAAGATAACGTGAAAATTAAAACGATGACATAATTTATGCGAAAAAGGTAATTGATTAATTTATAGTAATTATAATTTAATTATGTTGTTTTACTAAATAATATTGCTCATAGTTTTTAGAAAATGAGAAATTAATGTTGCCCCTGAAATTTCTAGAAAAAAGGAATTTAATTATAAAAAATATAAAAGATGATACGTTTTAGTTGAAAAGGTAATCAATTAATTATTAGTACTATAATATTATTATTTTATTTTTATTAAATAGAATCGCCCGTGATATAATTGGAAAAAGAGAGATTTTCGTATGAGAAGGGAAAAAAAGTAACGTGTTTGAAAAAGGTAACCGTCCATGATACAATTGGAAAAAGAGAGATTTTAGTTAGAGAAAAGGTAACGTATTTTGGCTCAAAAAGGTAATTAATTATTTAATACTAATTATAATATAATTATGTTATTTTATTATACAAAATTGATCGTAGTTTTTAAAAATGGAGAAATTTTAGTTAGATAAAATGTAAAAGATATTGTATTTTACCTAAGAAGTAAATTATTTAGTTATTGAAAAATAGAAAAGGTAATATGTTTAACCTGAAAAAGGAAATTGATTAATAAAGGAGATTTGGGTCGATCCAATCTAAATTGGGTCGCTCCAAATATTGTGTAATGACAAAAAGGGACATCAAAAAAATAAAGAAGATTAAAAACATAAAGGATAAAAGCTGTAATTTTCCTGTGTAATGACAAAAAAGGGCATCAAAGAAATAAAGAAGAATAAAAAAATGAAGGGTAAAAGCAGTAATTTTTAAAATGCAATACTAGCAGACATTAAGAATATATTGATGTATACAGATTTTTAATATATTTTATTAATAATTGAAAAATATGATGTGATATTTTCGGTATATTTTAATGATTGTAAGATTAGTTTTAAATTAAAAAGGTAACGTATTTTAATTCTAAAGGAAATATTAATGATTGGAAGATATGATACGATTGATGTTTTTAGGTATTTATATAAGGTAATATCTTCAATTAAAAGTAAATGTGAAAAAGGCAATCGACTATTTACCATTAATTATATTATGTTATTATTTATTTTAAGAGTTTTAATAGTATAGATATCAATTAATCAATTTTAATTTAATATAATTTAATATACTCATGTTTACGGATTATACTAATGTTTACTTATTACAAACAACGTATACAGATTTTTAATATATTTTATTAATAATTGAAAAATATGATGTGATATTTCGGTTATATATTAATGATTGTAAAATTAGTTTTAAATTAGAAAGGTAACGTGTTTTAATTCGAAAGAAAATATTAATGATTGGAAGATAGGATACGATTGATGTTTTTAGGTGTTTATAAAAGGTAATATCTTCAATTAAAAGTAAATGTAAAAAAAGATAATCGACTACTTACCATTAATTATATTATGTTATTATTTATTTTAGGAAATTTAATAGTATAGATATCATATATATTTATCTTTATAATGAAGGCTATATAGGTAAATTCACGACGTACCAAAAAACAGGTACCAAAAAATCGCTTGACCTAACCGCTTCGATTAGTATAAAATCGGGGAATTAAGCGTTTTTCAGGGGATTAAGCGGGTTTAGGCGGGATTAAGCGGATTTATGGGGGATTTAGGCGGGAATTAAGCGGGGATTAAGCGGGTTTGACCAAATTTTTACCCTTTAATTATTATTTTTTTAATTTTTTTTACATATTTTTCAAATTTCATATTACAAATTAATATATATAATAAACATATATAATTAAAATAATTAAAATAAATATGTATATATTCACAATCTGCTTAATGACCCGCTTAAAATTCCGCCTAGGCGTCCGCTTAACCGCTTAAGCGCTAAAAGGTCCTCCCACCGCTTAGAACCGCTTACCGCTTTTTAGAACAGTGATTTTTTCGTAATATTGAGAGTGCCAGTTTGCTTGATGTTGCTCTATAACATTGAAATACATGTTGATGCTTGGCCCAATCGTTGTTACTTGTTGGCACGATTGTGTATACCTAAATACCTAATGCCAGATGTTTATTTATATTAAATAATTAAACTAAAATTTTTAATATGTATTTTTGAACGTGTAAGTTTTAGGAAGGTGTTAAGAATTTTTTTTGGAAGGGGTTGTTTTTTTTATTATTTTTATTGGGTTATTTTATTATTTGTTATTTTATTATTTTTTAAATGCCTTTTAAAATTGTTGTGGTACCTGTAGAGCGACAATAGAGTGTAGGTAGGAGTGTAGAATAGAGTGTTTGTATTTTGCTTCTATTTGGTTATTTTATTACTTTTTAAATATATTTAAAATTGTTGGGTTTCTTTTTGTTTTAGGAAAGTAATTATAATTTTTTTGGAAGGTGTTAACCAAAACCAACCAACCATTATACCCTATTTCGCTTATAATAGTATAGTATAGATAGATTGGGTTATTTTATTATTTGTTATTTTATTATTTTATTATTTTTAAATGCCTTTAAAATTGTTGTGGTACATGTAGAGCGACAGTAGAGTGTAGGTAGGAGTGTAGAGTAGAGTATTTGTATTTTGCTTCTATTTGGTTATTTTATTACTTTTTAAATGTATTTAAAATTGTTGGGTTTCTTTTTGTTTTAGGAAAGTAATTATAATTTTTTTGGAAGGTGTTAACCAAAACCAACCAACCATTATACCCTATTTCGCTTATAATAGTATAGTATAGATAAGGTATTAATAAAAAAATTTTAAAATAAAAATGTAATATGTTTTAAAATAAAAAGGTAATATGTTTTAATTCGAAAGGAAATATTAATGATTGGAAGATATGATACAATTAATGTTTTTAGGTGTTTGTAATATCTTTAACTAAAAGTACATGTGAAAAATGCAATCGACTAATTACCATTAATTATATTATGTTATTATCTTTTTTAGGTGTATTTATTTTTTTATAATGAAGGCTAAATAAGTAAATTCATGAAGTACCAAAAAACAGGTATCAAAAAATAGGTACCAAAAAACAAGTACCAAAACTTTTAATATTTCGACTTTTATATAATAGTATAGATTTTATAATGAAGGCTAAATAAGTAAATTCATGAAGTACCAAAAAACATGTATCAAAATATAGGTACCAAAAAACAAGTACCAAAACTTTTAATGTTTCGATTTTTATATAATAGTACTAGCTTATAACCCGTGCAAAGCACGGGTTGCTTTTAATTTTTTGTAATTTGTTTATAGTGTAATATAATATTATAAATATTAATTTTAATTTGTTATAGTGTAATTTATTATTTGTTTAATATGGTTTTTAATATCAAAAAATAGGATTGAACCAAACTAACAATTATCCCCTAGTTCAATACTATTATAAGCAAAATAAGATATTTTTGGTTGTCGGTTTGGTACTCTTTTGTTGGTCACTCATTTTGGTCACTCTTTGATTTGCTTAAATCTCTATTATTCACTCTCGGATAAATCTTTGCTTACCCGAGAATGTTTTTAGGTAGATAAAATATTAATTAAATTTATTTTTAGTTGAACTAAAATTATGGCTAAAAAATAGGGTTGAACCAAACTACCAAACTACTAATTATTACCTAGTTTACTTAGGATTAAAGACAATAACGGAATTTATTTGATTTGTTTTATATTATAAATAATTTAAAATTGAATAATTAGAGTGAAAACCAAAATTTAGGAGAACCAAACTACCAAACTACCAATTATTACCTTACTTAGGATTAAAGACAATAACGGAATTTATTTGATTTGAAAAGCCGAAGAAGATTGTGTATTGAATTGATGAAGATTGCGCAGATGAGGTTTAGAAGAATAGAGTTCTGTAAGGCAACGGAGGTTTTAAGTTTAGCTGTATTAGAGGTTTTAAGTTTAGCTGTATTAGTAATGGTGTAAATATAAAAATAAAATACTACTCTGTATTGGTTTAACGGAATTCATTTGATTTGTTTTATATTATAAATAATTTAAAATTAAATAATTAGAGTGAAAACCAAAACTTAGGAGAAAACCAAAACTTTCAATGTTTCGGCTTTAATATAATAGTATAGATAGATAGTATAGATATCCTAAACAAATTCAAAAAATATCAAATTGCAAATACTCACACTACAGGCGTTGGATGGGATGTTATCCAACGGGTGAGAAATAAAGCGCAAACATATAAAGAGAAATCCCCTCTTCCCGATCTCCATTCTCCCTTATCACGGAACGCCCCGATATCGTGTTTCATCGTCTCCTATATTTTGAGGTCCGTATATCGATTTGTCTCGTGTTTACCTTGAGTTATGTAACTTGGTCTAATTATTTATTTGATTATATCTGTTGTTTTATGTATATCGCATCAGTTATCTGTTGTTTGATTTAGTTGGTACTTGCTGAACATCTTATACGATTTGATTATGTTGATATGCTAGTTTTATGTGCGTATATATGTTCTATATCTTCGTATATAATTAGTATTATTATCAACACATTGGATCTAGTATGGGGAGGGGGGGTATGTGCTCGCGTATCCATTAATTAAAATTACAAAGCCTCAGATTGTATATGTCACTGTTTGATTTTTTGGTGAATTCTGAGTAACTTTGGTTTGTATCCTAAAATTGTTAGGGATTGACCTGGTTTATCAATTAATTTAGTATTTAATTTGTTAGTTATTGTGTAGCTGAAATAACAAGTCCTCATTTGTGGGATGCATATTCTCGATTTCGGTTAGCTGGCTTCGTATCTTTATGTTGTATTGGCTCATAGAAGCCTCTCCAGTTTTATGATTAATATTCCTTTGCTTTGGTGTTTACAACTCTAGATTTACTAACGAAAATAATAACAGTAAATATAATCATCTGTTGATTTTGTTTCTTATTATTGCAATATTAACCCCCCCCCCCCCCCCCCTACTTGTATATTTTTTGCTACAGCTATGGTTTCAGTTGCCTCTGCTGGAGATTTCTCCTTACCAACACCTACGGGCGAATCTGATTCTCTCTCTACTGAATTATCGAGTCTTAAGCTGGACTTTTTTGATGTTTTCAAGGGAACTACACCTAGGAAGCCTACGTGTTTGTATTTTACTCAGGGTTGCTGTACTATGATGGATCAAGGCGATCACATGGATACGCACACACATGGTTTCCTGGAGCTCAATACAAAGTCTTTTGATCTCAGCAAGGTACAGCCTCAAGATTTCGACTATTTCCTTGTGCTTGATTTGGAGGGAAACATTGAGATTCTTGAATTTCCTGTTCTGTTGATTGATGCTAAAACCTTGGAGCTTGTTGATTTCTTCCATCGATTCGTAAGGCCCCGAAAATTGAGGAAAGAGCGATTAGACCAGAATGTCGAACAGCACTTTGGGAAATTTGGTATTAACAGTATCTGGCACGAGACAGCAATTCCATTTAAGGATGTTATACCACAGTTTGAAGATTGGCTGGCCAAACATAATGTGTTGACAAAGGAGCTTGTTGGGCATTTGAATAAAGTTGCATTCATAACCTGCGGCAATTGGGATATAAAGACTAAAATCCCTGACCAATGCAAAGTATCACGGATGGAGCTTCCACCATACTTCATGGAATGGATCAATCTCAAGGACATCTACTTGAACTTTTACGGGAGGAGGGGTAGATCTATGCTCGCAATGATGGGGCAGCTTCAGATGCCATTAGTAGGAAACCACCATCTTGGAATTGATGACGCAACTAATATCACAAGGATTCTTCAACGTCTGATTGTTGATGGTTCAGTTTTACAGATCACTGCCCGGAGAGACAGTGATAAAAAGGTAGAATTCCTCTTTGAAAATCGTATTTGGTAGCTGGCTTTAGTTCTTTAAGATTAAGTGAAGTCGAACTTCATTATGTAGTTGATGCCTTTGATAATTGGTGGCCGTACTGTGATATATTGCTTTCATTTAGCTGTTTTCCGTACTTGTTTCCAATATTACAGATGAGTATGAACAACTGCTTATTTCTTTAAAAACATATTTTCTGCTTTATTTGATTGTTAATTTAAATTAGGTGCACAACAATTAGGGTATGAGTACGATTCGTTGCAGCTTTTGAACATAACTGCAACCTTTCTACAAATCCTCCCAAATCCTATCATAGAAAATTTGGACTCCCTCATTTTTCAACAAATCTTTCTTACTATCTTCATTTTATCCCATTAATTTTATTTATTTTGTTACATTCATTTCATTCCCCCAAACCAAACACAACATTAGTAATTGACTAATTACTAACAAGAATGAATGATTCCTGATTCTTGATCAGTTATATCCTTTTAGGTTTTTTGATAAGCAGGTTTTTTCCCAAGCTATCTTCGCTTTGCAAAAAGGAAAATGAAACCCCTTAATTGCTTTGGTTAAATAAGATGCAACCTTAAATGCGACTAACTTCATTTATTTTTAAGAAAAACAAAAAAGCAAGTTGCATCTGGTTATTTTCGGCTGCAAATTGTAATATTTGAAAAAAAAATAATTAAAATAGGGTAGCATTACAATTTTTTTAAATAGTATTTTTTAGTAATTTCTCTTAAAATAATTAATTTAAAATTTTATTTTAACCAAAGTTAGTATGGTTAGATATGTTTGAAGTAAAAGGAAAACAAATCAGAAAAGTTAATTCACATATAAATAATTATTATCTAACATTTTGAAATATAACATAAAGAAAAGTGGATATAAAATACAATAATCAAATGATTCTATAAATGCCGATTAATCGATAATGTAACGAATTCCGTCTACTTCGATTAAGTTAAAATTGGATTAAAGAAATATTTTTAGAAAATTGTAAGAAAAGAGCGGTGGAAACAGAAGTCTAACTCTTATGGCAAAATTATGGAGAGAAGAGCAGGAGGACAATGCTTTCACAGTGACGAGGCTTATCACCCGGGTAAAGAATGCAAAGCCAAGTTGAATGAATCAAGTACTGGAGTAGTACATTGAAACTTTAAAACACCTTCCCTTCAAGTAAAGTACTTAATAACCAAATCTATTCGTAAAGGGTTAAACGTTGTACCGTACCTCTATAATACAGTTTTATAGGTAGAGAGACCGTTTTCGTAAAGATCCTGGAATTTTATAGCACAAATCGGTAAGCTTAATCAGCTCACATGTCACAACGGTTGATCTCCAATTCTTTAATATTCTATGTTCCAATGTTGTTCCATCCATATGCCTGATCCTTAAGACCTTAACACTTCAATTCCCCATACAGAAACACTGATGGTGCCCCCACTCGGGGAGACATTGATAGGATCAGCTGTCATTATCTATTTAATTATTGTATTGTGTGTCAATTATTATATCTTTAATTATTGTATTGTGTGTTAATTATTGTATTGAGTGGTGCCCTTGTTTTAAGGCATTATTAGTTTACTTTCCAGTTGTTGGTGGCTTTGTGTGTAGCCCACTATAGCTGATTAATTCAGCTATATATGCTGAGTTTTATCAACCATTGTAGGGGACTTTTGATATACATAAATTCTTGAGAATAATATTAACATTATTCTTGGGATATTGTATAACTCTTTGCTTGATTTCCTGTAATTGTAATCTTCTCTTAATATAAGTGTTTGTTACATATTGTCCTACACCAAATTGCCATCAGAGCCTAATTCCTACGAGTACTGTTCATCGATCGATTTACTGTTCATTGATACTGGTTACTGCTCACAGCCGCTGCTTCATTTACACCATCGTTTTAACCCAAACCCACCACCATATACCCACAAAACCCTCGCTGCCCTAGTTCCCAATCCCTAATTACAGCCCTAAAAACCCTAATCCCCAAATCAGGAACCCTAATTACCTGACTCGAATCACAAACCACAATCAGATTCGGCCCAACCCATCACGAACACAAGGAATAATCAGAATCGGGAAGAAATCAGGCCGGAGAAGAAAGGTACGCACCTTGAACGGAGCGGAGACTCACCGGAATCGGCAACGGAGTTCAACACCACCGTCGGACACTGCTACTAGTCGGGACTCATTGCTGCTCAGCATCAACAACCTACTCTCCAATCATCTCCAGTCCATTTCTGTGTGCTTGCGTTGTTATACAAGGGGGTAACCCTGAACTCACCTATATATACATACACGCTTCATATATATACACACTTTAGCCTCCTGCTTCTTTGTCTTTAAACTGAACCCAATGTTTGTTTCTTTGGATAGTTTAATCTCCTATTTTAATATTTTGCTTGCCTAGTTTGTTTTACTTATTAATATATATATATATATATATACATTAGATTTTCTTTTTCTTTTTTAAAATTCCAGGATCATTACATATATTATAGGTTATTTAATTCGTAGTAGAAGTAATTAATTCTCTTAGTTAATTCGTGTGGAGTTGTTTTCTTAGTTGCATTATTATTCCATCTTAGTTGCATATTATCTATCATTTTTATTATTTTCTCTTGAGATTAGTGATAATATCTGTAGTCGAATCATGATTTAGTTGTTAATTAATTTCTATCATATCTCGGCTTTGCATTTAAAATAATCATGGTAGGAACACGTAGCGGTACCAACACTACCCCTGACCCACCTACTGAGCCGACTATGGCTCAGCTTGTGGAGAGCATTAATAATCTTACTCGGGTAATGAACACTAAGTTGGGTGAGGTAGATGAGAGGATAGATGCTTTAGAGGTTCGGAGGCCTGTCAATGTGGAGGATAGAGACGAAGAGGTTGTCGTTCAGCCTCAACGTCAGGAGCGAGGGGCGAGGGGAGGACGTGGTGGAGAACCTAGGGTAGACTTGTATGATTATGAGGAGGAGGGTTACCGTAATTACAGGGACCATAATAGGTTTGACCAGAGGCAAAACTATGTGTCAAAGATTAAGGTAGATGCTCCAGAGTTTGACGGGAGATTTGACCCTAATGCGTTCTCTGACTGGTTAGCCAGCATGGAGAAGTTCTTTGATTGGCATGATATGGATGATGGGCATAGGGTTAGATTCGCGAAGATGAAGCTTGTGAAGCAAGCTAACATCTTCTGGAGTAGTGTTGAGAGAGATCTAGAGCGCGTGGGAGAACCGCCTATTAGGCATTGGACCGAGATGAAGATGCGCTTGTCTCGATACTACCTACCGAGGGGGCATAAGGATAGATTGATGGAGCAGTTTGATAACCTCTATCAGGGTACCATGCCTGTTGCTGAGTACATCAGCAAATTTAGGGAGCTTGTCCACAGATGCGATCTTAAGGAAGAGGCTCGTATGACCCTCATTAAGTTTCACAACAAACTGCGTCCAGAGATCAAGCAACATGTGCTAATTAATCAGATGAACACCTTAGAGGACATTTTTCAAGTTGCACTAGAGCATGAGTATCGGTTGAAGGACAATTTTCAGCGGAGGAGTTCTTCATATCAGAGTCAGTCATTGAGTCGAGTTATACCCCAGAGTCGGACAGTTTCTGCCTCTCAGGGGACTTCTAGGGCTAGTAACACTATGAGTACCTCCACGAAACAATCCGTAGGTACTTCCACCATGAAGTGTTTTCACTGTCATGAACCAGGGCATAGGTCATTTGAGGGCCCGAAGAAGAAGAGTATGAACTTTATTGGTGGAGTTATAGAAGGAGAGGTAGAGGATGACATCCCTATAGATGATGAGTTGTATAGTCCTCATGACCCATTGGACGATGAGGCTGAGCAAAGCTTGCAACAGGTAGACCGTCAATTGGGTGTCATGCGATGCATGTACACCCAAGTGAGGGAGGACGATTGGAGGAGAACCTCTATATTCCATATCTTTAGTAGGGTTGGGGGAGTTTCTTCTAAAGTCATTATTGATGGGGGGTAGTTGTCTGAATGTGGTTGCCGAGATCGCAGTTGCGCGATTGAAGCTAAAGGCTGAACCACATCCACAACCTTATAGTGTCGCTTGGGTCAATAAGACGTCTATTCCTGTGACTCATAGGTGTCTTGTACCGATCCACCTGGAGGGTTACGAGGAGAGTGTATGGTGTGATGTCCTCCCCATGGATGTTGCTCATATACTCCTAGGGCGACCTTGGTTATATGACCGCAGTGTGACTCACTATGGGAGGCAAAACACTTATGTGTTTATGCATAATGGGCAAAAGGTCACTTTGCGACCAAGTAGACCTCGTGAGATTCCCAGTAGTGAGGCAAAGGTCAACAGCATACCTACACAACCAACTAAATCTCTCCATGTTTTGAAGAAGGAGTTTGAGAGATGTGCCTTAGAGTCTAAGGTTGTGTATATGCTAGTTGCTAGAGAGGTGAGAGACACACCCGTAGAGAGGGGTATTGAGCTTCCTAGGGATGTTCAGCAAATTCTTGACGAGTTTGCAGATGTCATACCCGAGAGCTACCCCAGGGATTGCCACCTCTTAGGGACATCCAGCACGCTATAGACTTAGTCCCTGGATCTTCATTACCTAACCTGCCGCATTATAGGATGAATCCTGCTGAGCAGATAGAGATGCGGTGATAGGTTGAGGAGTTGTTGAGTAAGGGATTTGTGAGAGAGAGTCTTAGCCCTTGTGCTGTACCAGCCTTGTTTACACCAAAGGCTGATGGTAGTTTGAGGATGTGTTTTGATAGTCGAGCTATCAATAAGATCACCGTCAAGTATAGGTTCCCTACACCTAGACTTGATGACATGCTAGATATGATTGTTGGAGCTCAGTTTTTCACAAAGATTGACTTACAGAGTGGATACCATCAGATTCGTATCCGGGAGGGAGATGAGTGGAAGACCGCATTTAAGACATCGGATGGGCTTTATGAGTGGTTAGTCCTACCGTTTGGACTATCCAACGCCCCGAGCACGTTCATGAGGGTCATGAACCAGGTGCTTCATCCCTTTATTGGTAGGTTTGTTGTCGTATATTTCGATGACATACTCATATATAGCCCCACGCGAGGGGAACACTTATCTCACTTGCGACAGGTTCTAGCAGCTCTTTTACGTGAGAAGTTGTATGTGAACCTAAAGAAGTGCTCTTTTGTGCGTGACTCCGTGATATTCCTTGGATTTATCGTTTCCAAATATGGGGTTTCTGCAGATCCTGAGAAGGTAAAAGCCATTGCAGAGTGGCCAGAACCTTCTAATATCCATGAGGTACGTAGTTTCCATGGATTAGCTACCTTCTATAGGAGGTTTATCAGAGGCTTTAGTACCTTTATGGCTCCCATTACTGATAGCATGAAGAAAGGGGAGTTTGTTTGGTCTAAATCAGCTGTGAGGGCCTTTACTGAGGTGAAGGATAAGCTGACACATGCTTCAGTCCTTACTTTGCCAAATTTTGGTAAGGTTTTTGATGTAGCATGTGATGCCTCTGGCGTAGGTATAGGTGGAGTATTGAGTCAGGAGGGCCATCCAATAGCTTTCTTCAGTGAAAAGCTTAACGAGGCCAAAAAGAGATATACCACCTATGAGAGGGAGTTTTATGCTGTAGTGCAGGCACTTGGGTATTGGCGACATTATTTGTTGCCTAAAGAGTTTGTGCTCTATTACGATCACCAAGCATTACAGTATATTAACGCCCAAAAGAAGCTTAATCATCGACATGCTAAGTGGTTTGAGTTTGTTCAGGAGTATACCTTTGTGCTTAGGCATTGTAAAGGTAGCGAGAACAAAGTCGCTGATGCATTGAGTAGGGTATTCATTCTCCTTACACTTTGAGTGTAGAGCTAGTCGGGTTTACACATATGATCCAGGATTATCCGTTATGTCGAGATTTTGGAGAGATCTATGCTAGCTTTCAGGATCCTAGCTCTCCACCTTCGAGAGTGTATTATGTTCATGATGGATACTTGTTTCGAGGGGTTCGCTTATGCATCCCTAGTACATCTTTGAGGGATCATCTCATGAGAGAGTTGCATGCAGGAGGGTTAGCTGGTCATTTTGGTCGAGATAAGACCACTGCCATTGTTGAGGATAGGTTTTATTGGCCTAGCTTGAAGAGGGATGTCGCTCGTATAGTTGCAGGGTGTCGTACTTGTCAGACGGCCAAGGGTAGGAAACAGAATACGGGTTTATACACTCCTCTTCTGGTTCCTCATGCTCCTTGGGAGGACCTTAGTATGGATTTTGTATTAGGGTTACCTAGGACACGTAGTGGGCATGATTCAGTCTTCGTTGTAGTGGATCGGTTTACTAAGATGGTTCACTTCGTTCCTTGTAGTAAGACTGATAATGCTGCTCATATTGCCTCCATCTTCTTTCGTGAGGTAGTTAGGATACATGGTGTCCCATTGACTATTTTTTCTGACAGAGATGTCAAGTTTGTGAGCTACTTTTGGAGGACTCTTTGGAAGTTACTTGAGACTAGTCTCAAGTTCTCTACCGCCTATCACCCACAGACCGACGGACAGACTGAGGTCGTTAATAGGAGTCTAGGTGATTTGCTTAGGTGTCTTATAGGAGAACATGTGTCTAGTTGGGATAGGGTTCTGCCCACAGCTGAGTTTGCCTATAACAGTTCTGTTAATAGGTCTACATGAGTCAGTCCTTTTGAGGCTTACATTGGTCATCAGCCTAGGAAACCCATAGATTTGGTTCCTCTTCCACCTGCTTATAGATCTAGCGAGTCAGCCGAGTCTTTTGCACGTCACATTCATGATTTGCATGCTGAGATACGAAAGAAAATTAATTTAAGCAATGAAAATTATAAGTCTGCTGCAGATGTTCATCGCAGGTTTCGGGAGTATAATGAAGGTGATCAGGTTATGTTGCGACACCGCACTGAGAGGTTACCTCCTGGTGCTTGGAAGAAAGTGCATGCTAAGAGGACGGGTCCATTTCGGGTTCGAAAGAGAGTTGGTACTAATGCTTATGAGTTAGATCTTCCTAGTGGTATGGCTATTGGCCCTGTGTTTAATGTGGAAGATCTTACTCCTTTCCATGAACCAGCTAATATTTATACATCTTCTTCACTTTCTTCACCAAATATGCCTTCATCTTCACCACCTATTACTACATCAGTTCCTTCTAGCCCCATTTAGCCTATATCTACCCCACTGCCTCCTACACCCCCTTATGTTTCTACACAGCAGACAATTGATGTGCCTATTGATGTTCTAGATGAGAGGTTTATGCCGACTCGGCGTGGTGGTGGTTATCGATAGTATTTGGTTCATCGGAGTGGTAGATCAGAGGATGAGCGTACTTGAATCAGCACTTCAAAGTTTCGCCGACTTGCCCCTGATCTTTTTGCGAGTTATACGGAGTTCAGTTCGACAGAGCCGAACTTTTCTTAGCCGGAGAGAGTTGATAGGGATCAGCTGTCATTAACTATTTAATTATTGTATTGTGTGTCAATTATTGTATCTTTAATTATTGTATTGCGTGTTAATTATTGTATTGAGTGGTGCCCTTGTTTTAAGGCATTATTAGCTTACTTTCCAGCTGTTGGTGGCTTTGTGTGTAGCCCACTATAGCTGATTAATTCAGCAATATATGCTGAGTTTTATCAACCATTGTAGGGGACTTTTGATATACATAAATTCTTGAGAATAATATTAACCTTATTCTTGGGATATTGTATAACTCTTTGCATGATTTCCTGTAATTGTAATCTTCTCTTAATATAAGTGTTTGTTACATATTGTTAGTAGTATTTTTATGTGTTCGTTCTCAGGGAAGGACTAAATTTAATACAAAGTTCAGGTTTCTTATCTCTTTACGTCTAGAAGTGTGTGAGAAGAATTTTGGGTTTGTGTATTAACTAAATTAAACTAAGAACTAATTATAAGCACTAAAAATTGATTTTAAACTGAGATTCAAATATATGGGAAAACAATCTAAGAACTGGGGTTCTTCACCTGGTCACAATACATGCTCAATATTAATGTGACATCTGTGTTCCTACCTTGCTGAAAACAATTCTTCTAAAGTTATACTGTACCCTCCCAGGTTACAATATAGTGCCTACAGCTACACCCTAATTGTCACTCCCGTGATACAATCAAAGTATATCTATAAACTGTTAAGTGCCAAGAATTATATGTCTCACAATTCTCCTATTAATCTCCCGATCTAATATTCAAATTATGTCTGTTAAATCATGTACTAAGATTGCAACTTCTCTCCCAAGCTTATTACAATCCCTAGAATACAATTAAAAGTTAGCTACTCTTCTAATTGTGTTAAGATCTCATTAACAGATCAGCAAAGCAGAAAATCATGTAATCAAGCATGCATGAATACCAAGTAATACTACCCAATCCTCAGATTATAGAATTAGTTACGCATATTTAATAAAGATAACATAATAATAATAATAATGAATGAAAACATAATATTGAAGAAAGAATTGAAGATCGAAAGTACCTTGATACAATTAAAAGCTATGAATTGTTATGATTTACAATGGTAGGATGTGTTTATATAGGCTCTACAAATCTTGCCCAGCAAGATATTGCCTTCTATTACAATTAGGATTTAAAGAAGGTACCCAAAACTGCCCAGAATACAATTAGAATTAGAAAAAGGGCAAAACAGTAAATTCTAAGCCTTGTTTAATAAGAACACGTGCGCGACTTTAATCAGTACGTTTCTTGCACTTGTTTCCTATCCCAGGTTGTAGAAAATCTCTCAAGCTTCGCGTGGGCAGTAAGATCGCTGAAAACGGACTTCTAGAACTCCAGATATGGCCAAAACAGTATAAGCTGCGCAGCCTTCCCGGAAAATCCGAATTTTAATTAATTAAGTCTCCAAAAACGACAAAAGCTTAGATATTCTTGCAAACCTGCACAACTACACAAAACACATCAAAACTACACAAACTTGAGTCCAAAACAATCAATTTAAGCCGATATAGAATGTTCCAAGTGGATATAAAATCCACTTATCAAACACCCCCAAACTTAAACCGATGCTTGTCCTCAAGCATAAACAATTACAACTACCTAATTAGTACCACTTCCGTAGGTGATCACGGTTGCATTTGGCATATGCAACAAGCCCTTTAAACCCCTAGGCAGCCCTAGTGGACGAGTAAGGTCTCGTGAGGGCCTATAGCGAATGTACCCACAAAATCCATTTAACCTAATGCAATGCAATGCATGAATGCAACTAATATGAAAAATGCAAAGATCCCCTTGAAACTCAACAACACCAACTAACAAGCAAATATCTCAATGAATGTAACAAATCCAAGCAGAGCTCGACTAAATCCCCGTATACTAACAAATACATGAACAGAAACGTGCGTGTGTGCAATGCTCATCAGAAATACTCCCAAAACTAGGTCAAAAATCATACATGCTTTCCGTCAAGACAATCACAGGTTTATAATCAGAATAGACTGTAGACACTTCATAACCTAGGAACACCTCCACCCTTATCCAAGGTAGACAGAAACTCATGCTTTATTACTAAACTACGACACTAAATACAATACGCATGCTTATTTAACCGTGCAATGAATGAGACCCCAAAAGGCTTATACAATAATACCCATGTAGCGAGTGTTAGGTCAGCAATCCCAAACCACAAGGGCTTTAGGTTACTAGGACTAAGTCCCCTCAGACTTAATTACTCGAGTATTAAAGAGCTCACTCTGGTTAATTTTCCATTTAAACAAATAACTTATTGACTCTTTTTTTTTTTTTTTTTTTTTTGCAATCTGGAATGAGTCTTTCTCATTTCCAACCCTAGACTACTCATATAAATATGAGCCGGCTACTAGCCATTTGACACCTAGCCTTTATTAACAACTTAGCATGAAATTCCTGTTTTCCCCCAAACTTAGACTTTAATGTTCCTACGCTATAAAGGGAATAACGAAAATTCTAAATATAAATAAGTGATTAAATCTCAAAATATCCCACAGGCATGACCTTAACCTAGCCCAAAAGCACCCCAATGAGACTGTGTAATAAATTTTGTTCCCAAATTTTGTTCCCGTAACATGCAAGTCAATTTCATAGAAACTATAATCAGCCCTCTACTCATCATCATCACACCCAAATCAACATCCACCTATCAATCAGAATCAGCTCGTCCTAAGGGATCATGAAATATGCATGCCATGAAAATGCAACTAAATGAAAACTCACATGGTATACGAAAAGAAAAACAGAATGTCCTATACGAGACAAACGTAGATAATACGAACATAACAATCATGCATGAACTATCACTATTATGCAAACATGATATCCTATATGAACACAAAATATAACAATATATACAACATACAACTACTAATCCCCCAAATTACCCCCAAACTTAAAATATTCAATGCCTTCATTGAATGGAAGTAAATACAAGGGATAGCAGAACATACCTACTCATCCTCGCTAGCAGTACCCTCATCATCCTCGTCAGATGAATCAGGTGGAGGATACGGAGTCCGAGCTCCAAATATAGGCCACTGGACCGGAGTACTAGGTGACTGAAACTTCGCCTCCAAAGCCACACCCATATCCTCAGAATACTGACGACTGCTCACATGCATAGCATCCATTCGCCTAGTCATTCGGCGAAAATAAGAATCAAATACCGACATATCCACCATACGCCGCCGAGAACCCGCCATAGCCACTCTCGGTGCCCTAGAAACCTGTGGCGGAGCGCCCGCTCCCTGACCACCAGCACCACCAACTATAAAACCGAGACCCCTAGGATGAGGAATGCCGCCCGACCACTCCCCCATCTGGTCTATAGAAACATCATTAAAAGAACTCAGAGGTTTATACACCGGCTCACCTTCGTACCAATTGACTTTCGATGCATCACACAAGTACCATATGATAGAAGCATAAGGAATACTAGCCGACGAATTGCTTCCCAAAAATCGAAGAATATTCTGATTAATAAGGTACCCAAGGTCAACATACTCACCTTTGAGAATACCCCATAGTAGAATAGCTCTATCAACTGTAACTTCGGACACATGAGATGATGGAAGGATACTAGAACTGATGAAATAGAACCATGCCCGTGCAAACTTAGACAATGCTTGAGCCGGGAAAGTACACTTCTCGGTGGTACCTGCTCTACACTTCCACTCCGAACCTGGAATACATAGCTCATCAATAATCTCATTAAGATCAACATCATCTCTCGTCATTTTCCCCCAATCTGTAGCACCCCTAGGTTTAGGCGGTTGTCTAATCAAAGAACGAATAGCACGAGGCGAATAATCCACCTTCTGACCCCTAACAACCGTGGAGTTATTCCTTGCTATCGAAGCATTAGCATAAAACTCCCTAATTACATCCAACGGAGCCTCATTAGCAAATTCGCAAAATAACTTCCAACCCCGCTCATTAACCATCGCCACAATCTCCTCATTATTACGAGGAACAAACCGCCTCTCCTGAACAACCCCCTTTTTCACTAACCGTACATACTCCGCTTTAGCATCCTCATTCACAAATCTCTCCACTCCATCTCCCACAACATCATTCTCATTCAAAGATGGAGGAGCACTACTACCACTACCCATTAACCGTTGCCTTTTAGGAGCCATAATCAACAAAAATCAAGCAAGGCACAATAATCTCCAAACAATTCACCAAATAAAGAACCCCCAAATTACACACCAAGAACCCTAATTTGCAAAATTCACAAATTCAAATAAAAGATAGGATACAATGTTACCCAATTGAATCCAAGAGGTGAAATTGCTAAATTATTCCCAAGAAAATCGAATTTAATCCCCCCTTGCACTTTGAATGGATGAAAGTTGAGAATTTTTGGGGTTTATGTAGATGGGTTTTGTGTATGTATAGGTTTATGTATATATAGGAGATGTAAAAAAAATTGAGATGAAATTAGATATAGAATAGGATTTGGGGGTGTTTAGGATTTGAATTTAAGTTAGGATAGGAATTGGAGATGATAGGTTGAAGATATGGGTATATAATAGAAATAGGATATGAGAATGAATAGAAGGAGTGAAAAAAATTGGGGTTAAAGGGTCAAAAAATCGCACATTCCAGGAGAAGAGCGCGCTGACAGCGCTGGAGGGCTGGTTGCGCCGTTTGAAGTCGCGTTACAGGGCGCTGACTGCGCTGTGGCGCTTGTTGCGCGCTTCGAACCAGCGTTACAGGGCGCTGACTGCGCTGAGGGGCTGTTGGCGCAGCACGGTCCTGCGTTACATGTGGCGCTGACAGCTTTGTCAAGCTGTTGGCGCTGCACTGTTCTGACTATATATATATATATATATATATATATATATATATATATATATATATATATATATATATATGTGTATATTTTTTTAAAGAAAGAAATAAAAATCCTATACTACACCAAGGTACAAAAATGCTTGGGTTGCCTCCCAAGAAGCGCTTCTTTATCGTCAATAGCTTGACGTTACTTCCTCAACTCATAGTAGGGTCTTGGAGGTGAAGACTGCTCATTCCTTGCTCCACTGTTTCTCCAAGCAGGTATGGTTTAAGTCTCTGACCGTTCACCTTGAATATATCCGACCCTTCTCTAAAAATCTCACAAACCCCATTAGGATAGACCTTCACAATCTCAAAAGGTCCGGACCATCTTGATTTAAGCTTTCCAGGAAATAAACGGAGTCTTGAATTAAACAATAAAACATGTTGCCCAACCTCAAATTCCTTCTTCTGAATGTGCTTGTCATGCCACAATTTGGTCTTCTCCTTGTAGATACTAGCATTTTCATAAGATTGGAGCCTAATTTCCTCAAGCTCTCCAAGTTGAAGTAAACGCTTCTCTCCCGCAGATTTAAGATTAAAATTCAACTCTCTTGTTGCCCAAAATGCCTTATGCTGAAGTTCCACCGGCAAATGACATGGTTTCCCAAAGATCAACCTATATGGAGACATTCCAATAGGTGTTTTAAACGCCGTCCTATATGCCCAAAGTGCATCATCAAGCTTTATTGACCAATCCTTTCTTGACATTGCCACTGTCTTCTCCAAAATTGACTTCAACTCACGATTCGAAATCTTAACTTATCCACTTGTTTGCGGATGATAAGGAGTTGCCACCTTTTGTGTCACACCATACTTTTTCAAGAGATCAGCCACCTGTTTATTGCAAAAGTGTGCACCTCCATCATTGATAATAGCCCTTGGCACTCCAAATCGAGTGAACACATGCTTCTTTAGGAACTTCTTCACCACTCTAGCATCATTAGTGGGAGATGCAATAGCTTCAACCCATTTAGTGACATAATCAACTCCTACCAAAATATACTGGTTCCCATAAGAAGATGGAAATGGACCCATGAAGTCCATCCCCCACACATTAAAAATCTCCACCTCAAGAATAGATTGTAAAGGCATCTCGTTCCTCCTTGAAATATTTCCAACTCGCTGACATCTATCACACTTTGCCACAAAGTCTCTAGCATCCTGATGCATGGTTGGCCAATAGAATCCTGACTACAAAACCTTCGCCACTGTCTTCATACTACTGTTATGGCCTCCACACTCAAGAGAATGACAATGCCTGAAAATATGAGGAACTTCATCATGAGGCACACATCTACGAAACATTCCATCAGCACACTCCTTGTAAAGTAGTGGTTCCTCCCAATAGTAGTGCTTCACATCATAAAAGAATTTCTTCTTTTGGTTATACGAGAGATTATCCGGCACAACTCCTCCCATAATGTAATTCACAAAATCTGCATACCATGGTGTAGACAAGGACACACCTAGAAGCTGCTCTTCCGGAAATTTATCATTGATAGGTTTTTCACCTCCTACCTCTCCATCTCCTTGATCCAACCTAGATAAGTGATCAGCTACCAAATTCTCGGACCCTTTCTTATCTCGAATCTCAAGATCAAATTCCTGGAGTAAGAGAATCCAACGAACTAGACGAGGCTTGGCATCCTTCTTTGTCATCAAGAAACGAATCGCAGCATGATCTGAATAGACAATCACCTTAGACCCAACAAGATAGGATCTAAATTTATCAAGTGCAAACACCACTGCAAGTAGCTCTTTCTCCGTAGTTGAATAGTTGATTTGTGCATCATCAAGAGTCTTGCTTGCATAAGCTATCACATGCATACGCTTATCCTTCTTTTGCCCAAGAACAACACCCACAGCATAGTCACTAGCATCACACATAAGCTCAAAAGGCAAGCTCCAATCAGGAGATGTAACTATAGGTGCAGAAGTAAGTTCCTTCTTCAGCTTGTTAAACGCAACAAGACAACTTTCATCAAAATCAAAAACACGGTCCTTTTCAAGAAGATTACAGAGAGGCCGAGCTAACTTGGAGAAATCCTTGATGAATCGTCGATAAAAACCAGCATGACCAAGAAAGCTTCGAATTCCTTTCACAGATGAAGGTGGTGGCAATTTTTCAATAACTTCAATTTTTGCTCTATCGACCTCAATGCCTTTATTAGAGATTTTATGCCCAAGCACAATGCCCTCCTTCACCATAAAGTGACACTTTTCCCAATTAAGAACAAGATTAGTTTCAGTACATCTCTGCAACACCTTCGACAAACTGGCTAAACATGATTCAAAGGAAGAACCATAAACTGTGAAGTCATCCATGAAGACCTCCATGTCTTTCCCTATAAAATCTGAGAATATGTGGTTCATGAGCCGTTGAAACGTCGAAGGACCATTACACAAACCAAAAGGAAGCCTCCGATAAGCAAAAGTACCATAAGGACAAGTAAAGGTAGTCTTCTCTTGATCTTCGGGTGCAATAAGAATCTGAAAGTAGCCCGAGAAACCATCCAGAAAGTTGTAATACTCATTACCCGCCAACCTTTCGAGCATTTGATCAATGAATGGGAGGGGAAAGTGATCTTTGCGAGTAGCGTTATTCAACTTCCTGTAATCAATGCAAACTCTCCAACCTGTTACTGTTCTCGTGGGAATTAATTCATTCTTCTCATTGTGAACAACAGTCATCCCACCTTTCT
This sequence comes from Kitagawia praeruptora, assembly GCA_037693485.1. NCBI lineage: Eukaryota > Viridiplantae > Streptophyta > Magnoliopsida > Apiales > Apiaceae > Kitagawia > Kitagawia praeruptora. The sequence continues at coordinate 158,882,944 of CM075344.1, read as the reverse complement.
TAGGCACAACATGAATAGGACTAACCCACTTACTGTGTGGAACCGAATATATGATACCAGCGTCAAGCAACTTAGTGATTTCTTTCTTCACCACCTCTTGCAAATTCGGATTCAATCTTCTTTGTCCCTCAATCACAGGCTTATGATCATCTTCTAAGGCAATTCTATGCATGCAAAGAGCAGGGCTAATTCCCTTGATATCTTGAATTGTCCAACCAATAGCTGATTTATATTGCCGAAGAACATGTAATAATTTTTCTCGCTCATCATCAGTAAGCAAGGCAGAAACTACCACAGGATATGTATCATCAGGACCAAGAAAGGCATACCTCAAATTAGCAGGTAGAGGTTTAAGTTCCACCTGTGGTGCCTCTGAAAGCGTAAAAACCATCTCAACTTCTGTGTCTCAAACAACAAGTGCTTCTTCTTCTACTACCTCATCTAATACCCTTTCTGCTCCCATGAAGTGTTCATTTTCTAGCTGCACAATTTCATCAACTCTGTCAACAGTAAAACAAGTTGCTCCAAAAGGAGGCATCTTCATCGCTTTGTTTAGGTCAAATTCCACTTTGTCCTCGCCAACATTCAATGTCAATTTTCCAGCTTTAACATCGATTGTAGTGCCAGCAGTAGCCAAGAATGGCCTTCCCAAGATAATTGGTATCTCGACATCTTCATCCATCTCTAACACCACAAAATCACAAGGTATGACAAATTTATCCACTTTGACAACCACATCTTCAACGACCCCCAACGGATATTTAACAGAACGATCAGCTAACTGAAGTGAAATTCGTGTCTTTTTAAGCTCCCCAAGACCAAGTCGTTTGCAAATTGAATATGGCATTAAACTCACACTAGCCTCTAAATCACACAAGGCTTTCATGTTCTCCATCTTCCCAATAGTGCAAGGCAAAGAAAAGCTTCCCGGATCTTTCAATTTCTGAGGAATGGCCTTTTGGATGACTGCACTGCATTCAGCATTGAGAGTAATGGTTTCTGCATCCTCAAGTTTCCTCTTCTTTGTCAACATCTCCTTAAGAAATTTAGCATAGAGTGGCATTTGATTCAAAGCTTCAGCCAAAGGAATATTGACATGCAACTGCCGGAACATAGTCAAGAACTTCTCGTACTGCTTCTCTAACTGCCTGTTGTGAAGTCTCTGTGGAAAAGGAATTGGAGGAACATAAGGTGGTGGAGGAACATACGGCTTTTCTGGTTCTTCTTCCTTCTTCTCTTCATCTACTTTTTCTGACTTTTCTGCATCAATCTCTACTATCTCACTTTCTTTTTCAGCATCCTTCTTTTTAGGCTCAAGAACCTCAACCTCGGGCAACTCTTTCCCGTTCCTCAAAGTAATTGCTTTGCATTGCTCTTTACCAGTCTGGTCGGGTTGACTAGGAAGTGATCCTTGCTCACGAACACCCATCTTGGAGGCAATCTGTCCAATCTGCGTTTCTAGCATCTTTTGAGATGATGCCATCTGCTCTATTCTTGATTCCATATTAGCCAATGCCCCAGAAGTTCCTTGCATAATCTTATTCAGTGCAACCTCCCAATCAGCTGGTTCTTTCTTTGGCGGAGGTTGATACTGCTGTTGCGCTTGATATGGTGGTCGTGACTGAAAACCAGAAGGTTGATTATGCCTTGGAAATGCATAAGAAGGATTAGCTGCATGATTATTACTGTAAGAAAGATTGTTGTTTGGCCTTTGATTTGGATTGTAATAGGAGTTATTCTGAACAGGCCACGGCTGTCTTCCCTGAATAAAAGATGCTTCTTCTGGAAATTGTTGCACATAAGAGTTCTGATTAGCACCATAATCATTATACCCCTCCATAGGTGAAGAAATAGCATTCACATTTGCTCTTTGTCCTCGCATCTCCTGAGTTAGAGTTTCCAACTTCTGAGCCAGCATGTTAATCATCTCAGAGTCTTGTGCTGCTTTAGCTGAGCTCGTCCCACTAGGTGCCCATGAATAGTTATTAGATGCCAATTCCTCAAGGAGTGCTTTAGCCTGTGTAGTTGGTGCCTTCTTGAAATTTCCACCAGCAGCCACATCCAAACTCAAACGAATATCTGCATTCATGGCCCCATAAAAAGTACTGATGATCTGCCAATCTTCCAAGCCGTGATGTGGACACTTCCTCAATAGTGCCTTGAATCTCTCCCATGCCTGATATAGACCTTCACCCGGTTGTGCTTTGAAACTCATAATCATAGTCCTCAATTGTTGCGTCTTGTCAGAAGGATAATATTTGGACAAGAATGCAGTAGAAAGACTATCCCATGTAGCAACCGCAGTGTTTGGAAGTTGCTGAAACCATTCCAAAGCTCTTCCCTTAATAGAGTAGGGAAACATATGGAGACGAATCTGATCACTCGTAACACCATTGATTCTGAATGAGCCACACATCTGCACAAAACGCTCTAGATGTCTGTGTGGGTCCTCTAATTCAATATCTCCTTCAAAAGCTTGATTGTTGATCATCTGAATTAAACTCGGGTTAATGTTGAATTGGGTTGCACCAATCTCTGGAGTTTTGTACATGCAATTTTCAGGATTAGGTGTCTCATGGTCCCAAATAGAAGTCTGATCAACATTAACATTTGCATTAACATTCTCAGCGTCCGTCATCTTAGCTTTCTATTTTCTTATCTTTCTCAAGGTACGCTCGATTTCAGGGTCAAATTCCAACTTTCTAGCGCAAGATGCACGTCGCATACACCTGAAAATCACCAACAAAACAACTTGTGGAACCAATTAAAATCTAAACAATAAGAAACAATTAACCTAAACTCAACTATACTGCCTTCCCCGGCAGCGGCGCCAATTTGTTAGTAGTATTTTTATGTGTTCGTTCTCAGGGAAGGACTAAATTTAATACAAAGTTCAGGTTTCTTATCTCTTTACGTCTAGAAGTGTGTGAGAAGAATTTTGGGTTTGTGTATTAACTAAATTAAACTAAGAACTAATTATAAGCACTAAGAATTGATTTTAAACTGAGATTCAAATATATGGGAAAACAATCTAAGAACTGGGGTTCTTCACCTGGTCTCAATACATGCTCAATATTAATGTGACATCTGTGTTCCTACCTTGCTGAAAACAATTCTTCTAAAGTTATACTGTACCCTCCCAGGTTACAATATAGTGCCTACAGCTACACCCTAATTGTCACTCCCGTGATACAATCAAAGTATATCTATAAACTGTTAAGTGCCAAGAATTATATGTCTCACAATTCTCCTATTAATCTCCCGATCTAATATTCAAATTATGTTTGTTAAATCATGTACTAAGATTGCAACTTCTCTCCCAAGCTTATTACAATCCCTAGAATACAATTAAAAGTTAGCTACTCTTCTAATTGTGTTAAGATCTCATTAACAGATCAGCAAAGCAGAAAATCATGTAATCAAGCATGCATGAATACCAAGGAATACTACCCAATCCTCAGATTAGAGAATTAGTTACGCATATTTAATAAAGAAAACATAATAATAATAATAATAATAAATGAAAACATAATATTGAAGAAAGAATTGAAGATCGAAAGTACCTTGATACAATTAAAAGCTATGAATTGTTATGATTTACAATGGTAGGATATGTTTATATAGGCTCTACAAATCTTGCCCAGCAAGATATTGCCTTCTATTACAATTAGGATTTAAAGAAGGTACCCAAAACTGCCCAGAATACAATTAGAATTAGAAAAAGGGCAAAACAGTAAATTCCAAGCCTTCTTTAATAAGAACACGTGCGCGAATTTAATCAGTACGTTTCTTGCACTTGTTTCCTATCCCAGGTTGTAGAAAATCTCTCAAGCTTCGTGTGGGCAGTAAGATCGCTGAAAACGGACTTCTAGAACTCTAGATATGGCCAAAACAGTATAAGCTGCGCAGCCTTCCCGGAAAATCCGAATTTTAATCAATTAAATCTCCAAAAACGACAAAAGCTTAGATATTCTTGCAAACCTGCACAACTACACAAAACACATCAAAACTACACAAACTTGAGTCCAAAACAATCAATTTAAGCCGATATAGAATGTTCCAAGTGGATATAAAATCCACTTATCACATATTGTCCTACACCAGACATGAAACTTGATGCACGGTAATGTTGGGTAATTTACACTAAACACAACAATGAGGCAGTGATATATATTAAACAAGAACAGGCAATTAACCAATTAACAAAACAATTCACGAAGGCATAAACAAGAACGTAATCAGTAACTGTAATTTAACAAGAAAAGTAAGAAACACTTATCTCTCACAGAAGCTATTAGCAATACTGATCAGAGAGAGAAGAACAGCTGAGTCACCAAGCCCTACGAGAAGACTTGGCTGTTCTTGAAGAGAATATTGCCCCACTTACGTTGTGATTGGGTTGCAGCAATATCACTTCCAGGATAAAACAGCACCGATCAAAGGGTTCACAAATACACCTGTGATCAACAACGACCAGCACCTCAGTTCGCCTAAGAACTATGTATTTCTCCTATATGTATCGTGAGAGAACAGAGAAAGAAGAAAAACTGAATCGTGTTACAATCCTTAGGATGTATCTCTTCTCTTGACGTTTATTTTCTTCTGTATTGTATATATAATACCAAAAATAAACGTAACTGATACTCCATAAAAGGAAAGTAAATATTCTGATTTAATTACAATAACTGCATCAGGATTTATTTTCAGTTACATAAGCATCAGGATTTGGTCATCAGTAACATCAGGATTTGATGTCCATCAGGATCAGGATTCAGTGCTTTGTCAGGAACTGATATCCATCAGGATTTAGCCCATCAGTATCTGATGTCTGACCAAGTCCATCAGGATATTACTCCAAGGACTGATCCAAATTTCCATCTGGATTTGATCCAAATACTGACCCAAATTTCTAGTACTATTGTAACAAATAAATCTGAAACCTGTTAAAATAAATCAATATCTAATTTAAAATCAGTTGCAGATCATGGGTATGAAAACTTTCTCATGGGCATGAAACGTTTCTGACCAACCAAGTATACATTCACGGACATGAAAACTTTCTCATGGGCATGAAACATTTCTGAATATCCCATCTCTTTTGATGCCTCTTCATGATCATGAAATATATATCATGGCCATGATTTCCATCTGCAACCTGAATTCAAATCTCCTTCTTCCAACTCAATTTATCTATGGATTCCACTAAGAAAATGTCTTAGATCCAATCATGAAAGTTTAAGTCCTCATTACAAGGAACAACCTCCACTTGTTAGTTTCTGGAAATTACATCAAGAACATATTATAAATATGCCTCAAACTTTCCATTTTCTAACAATCCCCCACGAATCCATACAGAAATTCAAATACATATCTATCCTCATCATGACTTGTTTTTCAGAGTAGGTACCCTTCCGGGTTTGAACCCTCCTAAGTCCTCTACTTCGATGGCTACCGGATTCAGATGGAATGTTTCACCTTGAATCTTTATCCGTTTGGTGTAACCACACTCCATAGACGACGACAAGTCAAAGGCTATGGTGCCAATCTACGGCTTTGAGACGTTAATGGTCATGTCTCGATCCTGTTCGTCAAATGCTTCAAGGAATAACCCTTTCCTCTAATTGCGACCACACAATTACATTCGCTTAGCTGGGCATCTCCAGAGATGTACTGCTAGCATCTCGTCATATGACTTGACCCCATTCAGAGTTCAAATAACTCTTGCTATTTTGGCAGTGACAGTACCTTTTAGGTTTACAGGGGATAGACTCCAAATACGTAAGTATCAATCTATGTTGTTAAAGGTACAACCAATTCACCCTTACAACTTGTTATTACCACATTGAATACACTTTCGAGGGATCTCCTCTCATGTGTATTGGGTTCCCGCTGTAGATGAATTATTATGGGCTATCAGTCCCATCCCCAACCTAGACTTAAGGACTACAGCATGCTCAAGCCCTTTAGTCAAAGGATCAGCTAGGTTTTCTTGAGTTCCAATAAACTCAACAGCAATAATCCTTTCAGACATTAGACCCCTTATAGACTTCAGTCTAACTTGGATATGTCTCTTTGTTTTCACATTATACTTCTTGCTGTTTATCTTGTCGATAGTTGTACGGCTATCACAATGAACAGCAAAAGTAGGAAGTGGACGACTTACTACAGGTAACATTGACATAAGCCCATGTAACCATTCAGCCTCAGTCCCCGTGGCATCTAATGCACACAACTCAGCCTCAAAGGTAGACCGAGTTATAACAGTCTGTCTAGATGACTTCCAAGATACTGCTCCACCCGCTAGGGTAAACAGGTATCCAGTCACTCCATTGGAACCAGACTTCTTAGCTATCCAACTTGCATCACTATATCCCTCTAGCACTCCAGGAAACCTCCTGTAATGCAGACCAAGATATATGGTGCCTTTCAGATACCTAAGCACTCTATCAAGAGCATCCCAATGAGTCTTGTTTAGACAGCTTGTATATCTTGCTAACTTAGACACAGAATATGAAATATCCGGCCTAGTACCATTAGCAAGATACTGCAAACTCCCAATAATCTGAGAATACCTTAACTGAGACACAGGTACTCCTGAACTATTCTTGACAAGGGCAATTTTAGGATCATACGGAGTACTTGCGATTCTACAATTTGAATAACCATACTTCTCAAGTATAGATTTCTCTATATAATGAGATTGTGACAAGGTTATTCCATCAGTTGACTGTGTCAACTTGATACCAAGAATCACACTAGCCTCTCCCATATCCTTCATTTCAAAGTGCCTTTTCAAGAACCTTTTTGTCTCGTTAATAATCTCAATATTGGTTCCAAACAACAAAATATCATCCACATACAGGCACACAATAATACATTCATTTCCTTTAACCATGTAATAGACACACTTGTCACTTTCATTAACTACAAATTCTGATTCTAAAACAGTTTCATCAAACTTTTTATGCCAGTCTCTAGGAGCTTGTTTTAAGCCATATATAGACTTGATTAACTTACATACTTTCCTTTCATTTCCAGAGGCAACAAATCCCTCAGGCTGATCCATATAAATCTCTTCTTCAAGTTCACCATGAATAAAAGTTGTCTTTACATCCATTTGATGGATGATAAGACCATGTACAGAAGCCAATGCTATAAGCATTCGGATTGTTGTCATTCTAGCAACTGGAGAGTATGTGTCAAAGTAATCAATGCCTTCCTTCTGCTTAAAGCCCTTAGCTACCAGCCTAGCCTTATACTTATCTATTGAGCCATCAGGATTCATCTTCCTTTTGAAGACCCATTTACATCCTATAGTAGAACACCCAGGAGGTAGATCAACCAACTCCCATGTTCCATTAGAAACAATAGAGTCAATTTCACTTTTTACAACACCTTTCCAGTACCTAGATTCTGAAGAATCCATGGCCTGTCGAAAAGATAAAGGTTCATCCTCGATATTGTAAGTGATAAAATCACTTCCAAAATCCTTGACTACCTTAGCACGCTTACTCCTTCTAGGTTCCTCTACTTCATCAGGAGTAGAGCTACTGTCAGGATCTGCCCCCACATTTGTCATCCTTTCCACATGATCAGGAATGGACCTCGATGTGTGAGTGGGTTCATCATCAGGAATACCCTGAGGTATACCAGTCTTCATAGGGAACACATCCTCAAAGAATGTTGCATCACGAAATTCAACTATGGAATTAGCCACTATTCCATCTATGTCAGATTTTAATACTAAAAATCTCATAGCTGTAGTGGTTTCCCTATGGCCCAGAAAGATACAATCAACAGTTTTTGGTCCTAGTTTCTTTCTCTTGTGTTCAAGGACAAGTACCTTTGCAAGGCACCCCCACACTCGAAGATATTTTAAACTAGTCCTTTTCTCTGTCCATAATTCATAAGGTGTCTTGTCCATGTGTTTCAGAGGAACTCTATTCAGAATATGGCAAGCCGTATTCAGAGCTTCTCCCCACATGTACTTAGGCAACCCAGAATTAATCAACATACTATTGATCATATCCTTAAAAGTTCTGTTCTTTCGTTCTGCCACCCCATTAGACTCAGGTGTGTATGGTGGAGTTACCTCATGAACTATACCATTGCTCTTGCAAAATTCATTAAACGAGTTACTCGTATACTCACCACCTCTATCTGATCTCAAACGTTTAAGTACTTTACCAGTTTGTGTTTCAGCTTCAGTTTTGAACATAATGAATGCTTCATCTTTATGTTTAAGCAAATAAACATAACAATATCTACTACAATCATCTATAAAAGTAATGAAATATCTATTATGTTCCTTGGTCAAAACACCACCAAATTCACATATGTCAGTGTGCACTAAATCTAACACATTCGAATCCCTAACCACATTATGAAAGGGTTTCCTAGTTTGTTTAGCAGTCACATATACTTGACATTTAGATTTCTTATCAATGGCATGTTTTGGAATCAACTCTAAGTTCATCATATTCTTTAGAGCACCAAAATTCAAGTGACCAAGACGTGCGTGCCACAAATCAGATGATTCAACACAATTAACAGAAGGACCAACATTATTATTAATAAAACTGCCCAAAACAGGCTCAACATTTATTAAAAATAATCCATCAGACAAGTAACCTTTGCCAAAGAATACACCAGTATTTGTAATAACTACTTTATTACATTTCAAAGAAACTTCAAAACCATTCTTAACTAAACAACTTCCACTTATTATATTTCTACGAATATCAGGAACATGGTGCACTCTAGTGAGGGATAGAACACGCCCAGAAGCGAACTTCAGGTCCACGTTTCCTATTCCAAGTACTTGAGCTACACTTGCATTACCCATCGTCACAGTCATTCCATGAGTCTGTTGATGAGATACAAATAGAGTAATATCAGTACAAATATGTACATTAGCTCCAGTATCAATCAACAATTCATGAGACGAATAAGTGGAAAGAAGTACAGGGTTGTAGGTCACATACCCGTTGTCAGTTTCAGAAGCAAGAGCTTCACCAACAACCATATTAACCGTAGACCCACCAGTGGTTCCAAGCACAGTGTTAGCTTGTGCTCCCACAATTGGTTTCTTAGCTTTCTTTTCAGGACAGTCCTTGCTCCAATGACCAACCTGTCCACAAGACCAACATGGTTTGTTTGCCTTTGGTTTCTTAGCCTTGTTCTTGTCCTTAGACTTAGTGTTTTCCTTCTTAGTGACAGACTTTCTTTTCTGTCCTACAGTCACTACATTCACCTTCGAACTCCCAGCATGTTCAGTAGGCATCACATGTCCTTGCTTGGACTTGTGTTGCTCCTGCACAGAGATGTCCAACATCAGGTTTATCCAGGTGATCTCTCCTTTCTGTCTTTTCAGGGAGAGTGCAAACTCTTCCAAAGACTTAGGGAGCTTTTCAATCACAGACATAACCTGAAACTTTTCAGGAAGGTCCATACCAGACTCCTTCAAAGCATGAACTAACATCTCAAACTCATGCACTTGCTCAGTCATGGATTTAGTATCCACCAGTTTAAAGTCAAGGAACCTAGCCACAGAATACTTCTCCAACCCTTGCGAGTCAGTATTATGTGTCTGGTCAAGCTTCTCCCATAAGAGCTTAGCAGTGTAAGAGTCAGATGAATAAACATCGAATAGAGTGTTCGCCAAAGCTGCCAGAATTGCAGCCCTAGCCACCCCATCCTTTTCCTCCAACATGGTATAAGCCTTAACAGTTTCAGCTTTCTCCTTAACCACAATTGGTTTCTCATACTGCACCACCGGCCATAGACCCTTTACCGTTAACCACAGTTTCATCTTTTTCTGCCAACGAGAAAAACCAACACCCCCACCGAATTTATCAGGCATACCTGACATATCGATAGGTTGTGGGAAACGGTACGTAGTCCAATCAATGGTGGGTACAGTAACACCAGACCCAGAGCTAGTCTCAACAACAGGAGTTTCCGTTTCGTTAACCATCTTGTTAATTAACAATATATAACACAATTATTCTCTTCAAGATTGTTGGGTAATTTACACTAAACACAACAATGAGGCAGTGATATATATTAAACAAGAACAGGCAATTAACCAATTAACAAAACAATTCACGAAGGCATAAACAAGAATGTAATCAGTAACTGTAATTTAACAAGAAAAGTAAGAAACACTTATCTCTCACAGAAGCTATTAGCAATACTGATCAGAGAGAGAAGAACAGCTGAGTCACCAAGCCCTACGAGAAGACTTGGCTGTTCTTGAAGAGAATATTGCCCCACTTACGTTGTGATTGGGTTGCAGCAATATCACTTCCAGGATAAAACAGCACCGATCAAAGGGTTCACAAATACACCAGTGATCAACAGCGACCAGCACCTCAGTTCGCCTAAGAACTATGTATTTCTCCTATATGTATCGTGAGAGAACAGAAAAAGAAGAAAAACTGAATCGTGTTACAATCCTTAGGATGTATCTCTTCTCTTGACGTTTATTTTCTTCTGTATTGTATATATAATACCAAAAATAAACGTAACTGATACTCCATAAAAGGAAAGTAAATATTCTGATTTAATTGCATTAACTGCATCAGGATTTATTTTCAGTTACATAAGCATCAGGATTTGGTCATCAGTAACATCAGGATTTGATGTCCATCAGGATCAGGATTCAGTGCTTTGTCAGGAACTGATATCCATCAGGATTTAGCCCATCAGTATCTGATGTCTGACCAAGTCCATCAGGATTTTACTCCAAGGACTGATCCAAATTTCCATCAGGATTTGATCCAAATACTGACCCAAATTTCTAGTACTATTGTAACAAATAAATCTGAAACCTGTTAAAATAAATCAATATCTAATTTAAAATCAGTTGCAGATCATGGGTATGAAAACTTTCTCATGGGCATGAAACGTTTCTGACCAACCAAGTATACATTCACGGACATGAAAACTTTCTCATGGGCATGAAACATTTCTGAATATCCCATCTCTTTTGATGCCTCTTCATGATCATGAAATATATATCATGGCCATGATTTCCATCTGCAACCTGAATTCAAATCTCCTTCTTCCAACTCAATTTATCTATGGATTCCACTAAGAAAATGTCTTAGATCCAATCATGAAAGTTTAAGTCCTCATTACAAGGAACAACCTCCACTTGTTAGTTTCTGGAAATTACATCAAGAACATATTATAAATATGCCTCAAACTTTCCATTTTCTAACAGGTAATTCTTATTTGGTTTGTCTAGTGTGTGCCTAAGGGCACATGCTAAATATCCGTGTTTGATGAGTTGGATAATTTTGATTGGTGGATATTTCTGTGTATGCAGGGGGGTCCATCATTATTAATGAAATTTCTATCAATTAAAATTTGACAATTAAGCGAACACGAATTCTTAGCATGTGATCTTGGACACACACACTAGAAAAACCGATTCTAATTTACAGAACTTTGATTTCAACAGATTCATTAGGATGAGTCAAGGAATGGTCATTCTATATTATCATCATGTTCTTTGCTTCTGTCACATTGAATTTTATTTTAATATCTTACATCTAAAAGATAGGGCGAGAGGGTACATTTTGCAATGCAGTAGTAACTTAAAAATTAGTACTCCCTCTGTTTTTTAATATATGCTACTTGATTTTTTGCACGCATTTTAAGGTGCTTTGACCACATAGTTAGAAATATTATTTTTAAAATTTTCTTTTGTGAATAAAAATATTGATTCAATATTTTTATTCACAAAAAAATATTTTAAAAAAATATTTCTAACTAGGCGGTCAAAGCACTCTAAAGTGCGTGCCAAAAAGTAAAGAGGCAGATATTCAAGAATAGAGGGAGTATATATGATATGGAACGAAGGAAGTAATATACGTATCGAAAAAGCTTTTTCGAATTCGGTGGACCAGAATAAATTGACGTGTGTTCAGAAAATCCATTTTTGTGTTTGTTAATTTTTATTCGTATTGTTTTGCAAAAAAATATTTAAAATAATCTTATACATCCAAAACCTAATACCTGATGATATATTCAAATTAACATGAAAGCCCATACTATTTAAAATCTTTTAGGTCCTAAGATTGTCTTCACTTCAGCTTTTATAGTATAGTATAGAACTATAGATCGACAACATAGCATAGTTCGACAACATTGCACGACAAGCAAAAATCAATACATACATTCACATTTAAGCGTGTAATGTTTATAATAGATTCCATATTATGGATGGTACTACGAGCTAAGGCTCTGGAGTCCAAATCCATTTTTGTGTTTGTTAATTTTTATTCGTATTGTTTAGCAAAAAAATATTTAAAATAATCTTATACATCAAAACCTAATACCTGATGATATATTCTAATTAACATGAAAGCCCATACTATTTAAAATATTTTAGGTCCTAAGATTGTCTTCTCTTCAGCTTTTATAGTATAGTATAGAACTATAGATCAACAACATAGCATAGTTCGACAACATTGCACGACAAGCACAAATCAATACATACATTCCCATTTAAGCGTGTAATGTTTATAACAGATTCCATATTATAGATTCCTTGACTATCTAAAGTCAACACTCTTTCTACCTCACCTTTTGTCTGGTTAGGAGCCAGCCTCTCAATTTGTGGATCTATGTCCATCTTTTCAAGTGTATCACTCAAATTTGGATAAGTGCTCTCATGATCTACAGAAAAATAGAGCTTAGAAGAAGTTTTTATACCTGAACTCACATGGAGAAAGGGTTCCTCATTTGGCATGTGGCTTGAGGTTTTTCCCATGGAGTGAGCTGCTATAGTCTCTGAACCCTTACGAACATCTTCTATCTTTTCAGAGATTACAGGCTCCAATATACATACCACTTTCAGGATCTACACCAGATACTGATGCCTTCAGTAAAACTTCATTAGACATCAAAATTTGTGTGTCACCATCTTCAAGTGTTGTTTGTTGAGACACACCCTCAAGGTGGATAGACTCTGACTGAACAATATTTGTTTGATCTTCAGGAAAATCAACCAAAGTCATTCCTCCCTTATCATTCGGTATCTCACTTGCAGTTTCAGTCATCACAGAAGACCTTTCAGCATTAGATACCACAGTTCCTGAGTCATCCAACCTCTAACTAGATGGTTCTTGTGTTGTAGTGACTGTGATCTGATCTATTCTACTATCCACCACTAGTGCAATAGTACCTTCTGTTGACTGCATTCCACTATCTACTACCTCCTTTTGTTCACCTTGTGTTGGAGCATCTTCAACAATGTAATCCTTATGAAAAAGATATGTGTGAAGTGATTGAAGTGCACCATGCTTAGTAAGACCAAAAGACTTTCTTAACTCCTTTCTGATTGACACATAAAAATGCATTTTCATCAAATCAAGTCTTTGATGTAGAAGTCCATATTCTTCAATAGATGAGAGTTTTGGAACTCTTTCAACCATAAAATCTCGAATAGCCCTGGAAAGTTTAACTTTGATAGAAATAACCTTCTTAGCCAGTCTATATGTTAATGTGGTTTCCCATGAAGAATCAAGATCAAGGCCTCTCTTGTCACTTGCTGACTGAGATACAGCTTTATTTGAAGAAACCTGCAGAATGTTAGTTGGACTAGACTCTGTGTGTGTAGGTGACAATTAAATATTTCTCCTTGTTCTCCTAGTATAGTGAGCAACAGATTTATCTTGAGAAGACTCAAGAGGTGCAGACACAGTGTTGATCTTGGGTTGAGATCGTTTTTCAATAGACACAGTCTTTTGAGAAACTGTACCTAGTAACTGTTTTCCCTTATTAAGAACTACAGTCTTTTGGGAGACTGCAGCCTGGCTGTGACTAGGTTCTTGATCTCTTTGTCCTAGCTTAGAAAGTTGAATTGCAGCCTTCAATTCTGCTCTCTCAGCAAGAGACATATCATCATCATCTTCACTAGAACTAGAACTACTAGAAGACACTACAAACCTTCTTTTCTTTACAACTGATGTCTTTTGAGAAACACCAGAGGTTGGTTTCTTTGAAACAACAGGCTGTGGATAACAATTGGTTGTGGAATTGTTTCAGAAACTGAGATGTTTTGGGTTACTTTGGTAAACACAGGGGGGTCCTCCACCAATTAAGGTTCCTGAGTTATTTCACCACAGAAAGAAGAATAAGTATAGATAGTAGGAAGATGAGTTGTAAGGAGTACCAGAACATGATGTGTGTATTGCATTGCAGGTATCTCATCTAGATTCTTCTCACTATTCTTCTTGATTAAGTCAGAAAAAAATCTCTTTTGCTGTATATAAGAAGAAACACAATGTTCTCTACCAAATCTAGCTTCAGTATTAGGAATAAAATGGTTAATGAACAATTGCATAAATCTATGATGATAAACCATTTTCCTATTTTGATGTCTTGACCCAAGTTTGATACTCATCTGACTTAGAATGATTTGACCAACGTTAATTACTCTGTTATAAAGCAAACTATATCCAATGTGAGATGTAATAGCAGTAATTTGTTCAAATGAGCTACATTTACAAGTAAAACATTTAGCTAATTGATCAAAGAAGAAAGACCATTCCTTTCTGAGAAAGGGCCTTCTTAACTGGCTCATGTTATCTAAAGGTCCACTATAACCTAATGCAGATAACATAGTTCTAACTTCATCATAAGATGGTACATTCTCATAATTCACATTAACAGGTAAGTGAAGTACTGAATTAACAACAGATTCAGTAATATCAAAAGAATCTTGTCCTAGGTGTAGAACAATCTTACCTGATTGACCCTGAACAGGATCAACTTTCTCAGCATTCTCCCAAGCTTGTGAAATAGCAGCTTGATTAATCTGTGGAGATACTATAAGTGCATAACTTAATGGTCCATTGGCCATAAAGTCCATAACTAGGTGAAAATCAGTTGAAACCCCTTTCTTGTTGGTGATTGCAGTAACATGGTTGTTCGTCATGAAATCGAAGTCACCAAACTTGAAAGCTACTGATTTGGGTAATTTCCTTTGAGCAGCCGTTCATTTTGATCTAAAAAGAACTTAAGAAATCTTGAAATTGATTAGTGATTTTGAGAGCTCGAAAGTTTTTGCCTTATAAAATATGAGAATATTTAAAGCAATAAGCAATTAGAGACTCAAAACAATGATATATTTCAAAAATTCTTCAGACCCACTAACCCACGTTCACTCGTAGGTTGACAGGTGTCAGTCCCTGAAAAAGTTGTAATTTACCCACGATTTTTGGAAAATAAAATCCAAAATTGATTTACATGAAATCAGGGTATTTTGTGAATTTCTATAATTTAGAGACTAAAATGGAGTTGCACATGTGGCATTTTCTTTTTCCTGAAAAAGAAATAAAAACATTAATCTTAATCAAATCAAGTGGTTAGATATGTTAAATATTTCTTGAAAATACAAGAAATACAGTCACGCGCAATAATAATGACTGACTGCATTGATAATCTCCAAGTGACTGTTCACCTTCTTACGCCATTCTATAAAACCAACTGACGTCTTATGCCATTATTCACTCCAAAAACCTTTTGTTTTCTCTGTAAATCTTTCTTTTCTCAATGGCTTTCAACCCAAATATCCATATGAATTCTATCTTTCGGTTCATTTCCTATGAGGAGTTCTTTGCTCTTGATGATCAGGAGCAAGTGGACTATCTCTTAGAAGAGATGACTTTTCTCATTGAGTTAAATATGAGTAATATTAACCCAAATGATATCCATAACACTCCTCTAGAACATCTACTAGTTAATCAAGATCTCCTTCTAATCTCTTCACACCTTGAGGATGAAGAATTTGGTGTGGAGTCTGGGGTTGATCTTGATGGAGATGCAATTCATTTATCCATCAGTCCTCAATAAACCTGGGATTGTCCAGCTGCTCTTATTTAAGTCATCCTGAGAAGAAATTCAAGAGCAGATGGGACTGTTCAAATCCCTAAATGGATTTTGAGATGCTCCTTGTCATGTATCTTTGATGCATGAAAGAAGCAAGATCCAATAACATTAGACAAGAATAGGATTATCAGTAGAAGTAAGATAACAAGAAGTTTCTATTTCATTTCCATGTATGTAAATCCTTTTGATTAATGAAAATACAATTTCTCTAAATATCTACTTGTCTATTGTTTGTTTATTTACAAGGTCTGAATAGATTATAAATTATCAGTATGCATGTGTGAAAAATCAACTAGCATAGACTTATCAAATCACATAATTAGACCACTAAATGAAATTAAGCTTCAGGATTAAAACATTAAGTCAAAGACTAGATGTATTCAAAATCCTGATAATGATGATACAATCCTGATGACGTCAGCATCCTGACAGTAATCCTGATCCTGATGATTAAAAAATTTATCATACTGTAATTTATTAAGGCAAAATGTTGACATCTTTAATCAAATACTTTAAGATATAGATCCTGATAAAAATCAAGTCTACAAGCTGAACAAACATACCTTGCTACTTATGCAGATGTTAAAGATCTAGAAATTTAACATTCCTAACTCACTAACCAACCTCATGAAAGTAGACTCATCAAGTGGTTTTGTCAGGATATCTGCAACCTGTTTGTCAGTAGGAACAAAATGAAGTTCCACAGTACCATTCTCAATATGTTCTCTAATAAAATGATACCTGACATCTATGTGCTTTGTCCTTAAATGTTGAACCGGATTTTCTGCAATTTTAATAGCACTAGTATTATCAAAAAACATAAGAATATTACTAAGTGTCATACCATAATCCATCAACTGATTTCTTATCCAAAAGAGATGAGCACAACAACTACCTGCTGCAATGTATTCAGCTTCTGCAGTTGAAGTTGAGACAAATTGCTGCTTCTTGCTTGCCAAAAGAAATCAATCTGCTTCCTAAGAATTGACATGTACCTGTAGTACTTTTCCTGTCTATTATACACCCTGCATAATTAGAGTCTGAATAGCCAATTAGTGAGAAATCAGATTCTCTAGGATACCACAAACCAAGATTTGGAGTTCCTTTCAGATATCTAAAAATTCTCTTCACAACAATTAAATGAGATTCCCTAGGATCACTTTGAAATCTAGCACATAAACAGGTAGAAAACATTACATCTGGTCTACTTGCAGTTAAATACAACAATGAGTCTATCATGCCTCTATAGCTAGTGTTGTTCATACTCTTACCCTTAGGATCAGAGTCTAGCTTAGTGGTTGTTGCCATGGGTGTTTTTGCAATTTCACAGTCTTGAAAGTCAAACCTTTTTAAAAGATCTTTAATATACTTAGACTGATTAATGAAAATACCAGTCTCAGTCTGTTTGACCTACAAGCCTAAAAAGAAATTCAGTCCACCCATCATACTCATTTGATACTTAGACTGCATAAGCTTGCTAAACTTAGCACATAACTTTTCATTAGTAGAACCAAATATGATGTCATCAACGTAAACTTGAATTAAAAGCAAATCACCTTTAACCTTTCTAAAGAAGAGGGTTTTATCGATTGTACCTCTTATGAAGTCATTTTCAAGAAGAAATTTAGATAAGGTTTCATACCATGCTCTTGGTGCCTGCTTTAGTTCATAGAGTGCCTTGTCAAGTTTATAGACATGATTTGGAAATTTTGGTTCAACAAAACCAGGTGGTTGCTCCACATATACTTCCTCATCAAGCTTCCCATTTAGAAAAGCACTCTTTACATCCATCTGGTATACTTTAAATTCTGAATGAGCTGCAAATGCAAGAAACATTCTGATTGCTTCCAATCTTGCAACAGGGGCAAAGGTTTCATCATAGTCAATTCCTTCTTCCTGAGAGTATTCTTTGGCTACCAGTCTTGCCTTGTTTCTCACAATCATACCAGATTCCTCTAGCTTGTTTCTGAAAACCCATTTTGTACCAACTATGGATCTATCTTTAGGTCTTGGTACCAGTTTCCAGACTTTATTTCTCTCAAACTCATTTAATTCTTCCTGCATTGCAACTACCCAATCAGGATCCTGTAAGGCTTCTTCTACCTTCTTAGGTTCATTCTTTGAGAGAAAGCAGCTAAACAAGCATTCATTTTGAACTGATCTTCTAGTTCGAATACCACTGTTTGGATCACCAATAATTAAATCTTCAGTATGATCCCTTGTCCATTTTCTAACAGGTGGTAGATTTCTCCTGCTAGACTCTCTCCATAAGTTAGTGGTATCTCTTATAGAAGAATGTTCATTGCCTTCAAAACTCCCCCTTGATCAGTAGAATCAGTAGACTCCATACTGCTGTTAGTACCTGAACTTCCTTCATTAGACTCTGAAGGGTCAGTTCCTGATGGAGTAGACTCTGAAGAGTTGGTCTACTCCTGACTGGTACTGTGTTCTCCTTGATTGTTTTGCTCCCCCTCAACAATAGCATTCCCTTGAGGAGCAATAGAAATTTCTACTGGAGAACCTTCATCATCACTGGAGAGGATCTCAGAATCCTTAAGATTTTCAAATTCCAATTTGTCATGACTTTCATCAGTTTGCAAAATTCCAAATTTCTTGTCATCAAATGCAACATGAATTGATTCCATAACAATGTGAGTTCTGAGATTGTAAACTTTGAAGGCCTTTGATGCAGAATATCCTAAAAAGATTGCTTCATCTGATTTAGCTTCAAATTTTCCAAGCTGTTCTGGATGAACTTTCAGGACATAGCATTTGCATCCAAAGATGTGAAAGTGTTTCACACTTGGCTTCTTTCCTTTGATCATCTCATTGGGAGTCTTTCCATGATTATTCACCAAGGTTCAATTTTAAATGAAACATGCAGTGTTGACAGCTTCTGCCCAGAAGTAGGTTGGAAGATTTGCATTTACAAGCATGATTCTTGCTGCCTCTATGAGAGTTCTGTTCTTTCTTTCCACTACACCATTTTGCTGAGGTGTTCCAGGTGCTGAAAACTGTTGAGAGATTCCATTGTCAGCACAATACTCCTCCATTACAGAATTCTTGGATTCTGTTCCATTGTCACTCCTTAGTACTCTTACTTTGTACCTACTACCTAGAGCTATTTTGAATATTCTTGACAAGCTCAATGATCTGTTGAGGAGCTTCATCTTTCTTGTGGAGAACGAACACCCATGTGAACCTTGTGTAGTCATCTACTATCACTAGAGCATATCTTTTCTTGCTGATAGACATAATGTTCACTGGACCAAATAAATCAAGATGCAGCATGTGAAATGGTTCAGTGATTGAATTTTATGTCTTGCTCTTGAAAGTAGTTCTTCTCCGTTTACCAAGTTAACAAGCATCATAAAGTCCATCTTGCACATAATTTGCCTGAGGTAGGCCTCTCACTAGATTGTCACTCTTCTTCTCTTCCTTCTGTTGAAAAGGTCTTTTGCTAAATCTTCTCCTGTTGAATCTTCCATTTTTGAAAGCTTTAGAAAACATAGCAAAGAGTTCCTACATCTCTGATTCAAAATCATCATTATCAGAGACTATATCTGTAGTCTCTGATTCAGAACTTTCTTTGCTCTTCTTCTTCCTTGAGTCGCTTGTAGCAGTTGCAGACTTTTCTTTTGGAAGCTTCTTTTGTTCTATTTGAGTAGTAAGTGCAACAGTCTTCATCTTTCCTTCACTTCTGCTCTTCTTCTGCTGTCTGTCAAGTTCAAAAGCCCTTAGTTTTCCATAAACAGCCTCTAATGATATTTCATCCAAGTCATTAGCTTATTCAATGGCAGAGATCTTCTCATTGTAGAAGTCAGGCAAGGCTTTCATGAACTTTGCATTCATATCCTCCAAGTCATAATACTTGCCATGCATGGCCATCTCGTTGATGAGTTTTGTAAACCTATCAAAGGTATCAGTACGTGACTCACCAGACTTGGATTCAAAGTACTCATACTGTTGTATAAGAAGTGCCCTCATATTCTTCCTGACTGGTTTAGTTCCTTCACAGTGAACCTTCAGATTGTCCCATATCTCCTTAGCAGTCTTACAAGATAGAACATAGTTAGTTAGAACAGAATCAAGACTATTAAGTAATATGTTCCTCACTTTAGCATCCTTAAGAACGTTCTCCTTGTCCTTATCTGACCATTCAGATCTAGGCTTCTCTACTATATGCTCTGGAACAACTTTTCCTTCCACCGTTTCTTGTGGATACAGTTTTGTTGGAACAAAAGGTCCATCTCTTATCCTATCAAGATAGTTAGGGTCTGTTGCCTCAAGGTGATGCAACATCTTCACTTCCCAATGAGTATACTCGTTTCTCTTGAGCATGGGGATCTTAGTATTACCATCCTTGTAACCAGACATGATTGCAGATCTTTTTTATTTTTTGAAATCAACCTGCTCTGATACCAATTATTAGCCCGGATATACTTGTAGAAGGGGGGTTGAATACAAGTATAAGTAATCGTGTCTGATTTTTTTCCTTTCGATAATACGCAAGAACAAACGAATAAATAAAACTTGTTTGTATTAATAAGATCAAATACAAACTCTACCAAAGGTGTACAAATACCTTTAGCAACTGCTGACAGTACAAATCTCTCTCTGTTTGTTTCGAACTCTCGAATACAAACCTTATACTAGCTTCTTATCACTTTTTTACAATGATATAGAGAGAGTATTTATAATGTTACCTATCAACTAATAATAGAAAGATTGATATATACATGGTAATGTTCTGCCGTCCAGTTGATAGTTTCCATCAATATATTGATTCTTTTCTTCATGCATACTTCTTGCCGTTTTCAAAACATCAGGTCCTGTTTTGTAGCACTTTCCAGTTTCCGCAGCATCCAGAATGACATCAGGATTACGTCATCAGTATCTGACCATTTCATCAGTATCTGATCATTCCATCAGGATTTGACATAGCATCAGGATTTGACTTGTCGTATCAGGATCTGACCGTAGTTCCTGAAATGTAGTCCTTGACGCATAGTTCCTGACTAATCTTCTGCCGTATCTGAATAAATTATTTTTCCTATACTAAGTGCTAAACCCTTTATAAGATCAGGGTATTACAAGAAGTATATATATGCAAATTTTTTTCTTAACATCACAACTCTTGAATTATTCTTAACAATCAAATCCTTGAATCCTTGATTTAAATAACTCACTTGTCTTGATCGCTTTGATATGCTCTTCACTGCTCGGTCAAGTATTCCATAAAAAATAAAGTTTGGAATTTCTAAACTCCGATCGCGTTTACATACACTTATTTACCTCGTAGATTACTAATATAACTTCGAAATATCCATACCCTGCCTCGTACATAGTGTAACATAAAAAATTATTAGTCCTCAAAAATCACTATTCATCCATAATTTCACTATTCATCCCTCAAATGAAAATTTTTCTCAAGTACAGAAATTTGGGTTATTACATAGCATCTTCAATAAGAGTTCTATTTTTCCTTTCCACAACACCATTTTGCTGTGGTGTCCTTGGTGCAGAGAACTCATGCACAATACCATTTTCTTCACATAACTTTTTCATCACTGAATTCTTGAACTCAGTCTTACTGTCACTCCTGATTCTTGGATCATTGTTGATTACCTTGATGTAATTGATAATGATTTAACTTACCTCATCCTTTGAATGCAAAAAAAAAATGTCCAAATGAACTTAGAGAAGTCATAAAAAATCACAAGGCAATTCTTTTTCTTGGAAATTGACATTATGTTGACTGGACCAAACAAATCCATATTTATTGAATTTGTATATTATCGCATCAGTTATCTATTGTTTGATTTTTATTTTATTTTTTTGATAAAGATTGTTTGATTTAGTTGGTACTTGCTGAACATCTTATACGATTTGATTATGTTGATGTGCTAGTTTTATGTGCGTGTATATGTTATATATCTTCGTATATAATTAGAACACAGCGGATTGGAACTAGTTAGGGGAGGAGGGGTATGTGCTCGCGAATTCATTAATTAAAATTATGAAACCTTAGATTATATATGTTGATAATTTTGCACATTGTCACAACCTCTACTGTTTGATTTAGTTGGCTGAACGATTTGATTATGTTGATATGCTAGTTTTATGTGCGTAGTATATATGTTATATATCTTCGTATATAATTAGTACTAGCTTATAGCCCGTGCAAAGTACAGATTATTTTTAATTTTTTACAATTTATTTATACAGTAATATGATATTAGATATATTAATTTTAATATGTTATTTGAAGAATTTGAACCTTAAATTTTTGTATATAATAATTTTTAGTATTAAAAATAAATTAATATGTTGTTGGCAGGAATCGAACCTTTAATTTTTTATAATTTATTTATAGTGTAATATGATATTATGAATATTAATTTTAATATATTATTGGAAGAATTCGGACCTTAAATCTTTGTATATAATAATTTTTAGTATTAAATATAAATATAAATTAATATGTTGTTGGCGAAAATTGAACTTTAAATCTCTGTATATAATAACTTTTAGTAGTTTGTGAAGGAATTTACGGACGAGCGGAAGCGCAAATAACAATTATTTCCGTAAAAACCATGTATCGCACATATAGAAAAGCATATAAAACAGAAATAGCGGAGGAATCGTAACCATACCTTGAAAAATCGAAGCTTATAAAATTGATGATTCCTAGCAGTTGCTTCTCAGAGTGTGAAGCACTCTACCGGTATCCACCAAGATTGATTCTTCGATGAAGCTTTTATAAAACTCGAAGCTTTATAAAATGGTGCCTTGATCTTTTTGAGAGAGAGAGAAAGAAGATGGAGGCTACTAGGGTTTTCACAAAACCACACATGCATACCAAAACACCTCTCATCTCATTCTTTATATAGGGCTCATGTAGGTTTAGTATATTTAATATATCATGTATATATTAATATATATAAATCCCACAAATTGTTTAAATAATAATTAAACTATTTTAATCATTATTAAAAACAACTTGCTCTCTCAAAATACCTTCATCAATAAATTAATCTTTTTATGGTGTGACCCTGTAGGTTCAATATTAAGCCGGTAGTAGAAATAAATAATAATAAACTTTTTATTTATTATTTATATGAATTCTAAAATTCATTAAATATAATTAATAGAATAATTATATTTATTCTACATCGTGAGTGATGCTTCTCAACATATCGCGACTATCCGGATAATATGAATTCACTGCTTAGAATACCAAGAACCTGTCAGTGACTAGTTACCGTACAATCAATTCCTTCTACCCTACAATATCCCGATTAAATACAAGGCATGGATCTCGTGTCAAGCCTATCAAATTTAATCATATGATTTCTTATTCATAATGCAAAGTTCATATTAATGCAAATTAGAAACTCCTTTCTAATTTCATACACTCTGGCCAGAGATTCCAGAACTCGCATACTAAGAATAACAGAGGATATTCACTTCCTTACTAGAAGGGGTAGATCCTTTATTGACCGTTAACTATCTCCATACACAAATCCCTATGCCCAGAATAGACCCAATGGATGTCCTTGAGACTAAGGACTAAACCAAAGCATAGTTCATTATATACAAGATTACTTTAACGATCTCAAGTCTAAGGACACTTGTACAACTATCACTCAGTGAACAACTATCGACACGTGAGTAAACTCCATTAGTTGTTCAACTTATCGAGTCATGTTCAGTGAACTTATTCCCTAATAAGCACCTACATACTAGCTATAGTGTCACCACACAAATGCCTATGAGAACAGACATCCTCCTGAAAGGAGCAAGCATAGTATGTACTAATCTTTGCGGATTCACTAACTTCCAATTAGTTATCCTATGATCAGGAACTGTTTAAGTCTAGAGTTATCATCTTCTAGATCTCACTATTATAATCTCATTATAATTCTAGAAGCTTTACTTTAAACCATGAAATATCTTATTTAAGACTCTTTAAATAGATAAAGCCCGTAATAAAAACAAATAAGTCTTTTATTAATGTTAATGAAATCAAATAAGAGTACAAGAAAGTTCTTCCTAAATCATCATGCATGATTGGATTTAGGACAAACTCTTTCAATCTCCCACTTGTACTAAAGCCAATCACTCTGGTATCTAATACCCATTCACTCATTATGACGATCGAAGTGAATCTGAGATAGCGGTTTAGTGAGTGGGTCTGCTATGTTGTTATGTGTGTCAACTCTCTCAATGTTGACATCTCTACTTTCAATGATCTCCCTAATCAAAAGAAAGTGCCACAAAATAGTTTTGCAGCATCACTTGCATCTATAAACTCTGCTTCCGCTGTTGAGTCAACCGTGTAGGCTATTTGGAACTCTTCCAACCAAACGCTCCACCCTTCAGAGTAAACACGTACCCTAACATGGATTTGCTATCATCATTTTCTGATTGAAAACTAGAGTCAGTATAACCCTCTATTTTCAACTCAGATCCACCAAAAACAAGAAAAATATCCTTAGTCCTTCGCAAGTACTTAAGGATGTTCTTCACTGCTTTCCAGTGGTCTTCACCTGGATCGGACTGATATCTGCTCGTCAAACTAATTGAATGAGCATTATCATGCCTAGTACATAACATCGCGTACATGATAGATCCTATTGCTGAAGCATAAGGAATCTTACTCATACGCTCTCTTTCCTTACGCGTCTTAGGAGACATCTTCTCGGAAAGGGATACTCCATGGCTCATCGGTATGAGACCTCTCTTGGAGTTTTCCATGCTAAATATTTTAAGCATTTTCTCGATGTATGTATCTTGGGTAAGACCTATAATTCTTCTCGATCTATCTCTATAGATCTTCATACCGAGAATCTAGGATGTCTTTCCCAAGTCCTTCATAGTGAAGTTCTTTGATAGCCACACTTTGACTGATTGCAGCTTCGGTATGTCATTTCCTATAAGAAGTATGTCATCCACATACAACACAAGAAATGTTACCGCGCTCCCACTAACCTTCTTGTAGACACATGGTTCATCTATGTTTTTGATAAAATCAAACTCTTTGATTGTCTCATCAAAATGGATGTTCCATCTACGAGAAGCTTGCTTCAATCCATATATGGATCGCAAGCAAAATCCGAATTGATTTGAGTAAGGCTACAGGCAAAAAAAAGTTTCATCAAAGTCAATCCCTTGCCTTTGTCTGAATTCTTTTGCCATGAGCCTAGCCTTATAGGTCTCCACCTGGCCATCTACTCCAATCTTTCTCTTGTATACCCTTTAGCACCCAATAAGTCTAACGTCCTCAGGTGCTTCAACCAAGGTCCATACTTGGTTGGTATACATAGAATCCATTTCGGATTTCATGGCACTCTGCCATTTCTCTGAGTCAATACTATGCCACATAAGGTTGTTTAGTTTGAACAAGTGTTTCCTCTTGAACCGTAGTAGTTTGTGTTTCATGAACTTCTTTAAGTTCAATCTTGCTCCAACTGTTCCCTTCAAGGATAAACTGTTTTTCCAAGAAAGTAGCATGTCTGGAGAGAAACACCCTATGATCGGTGTAAAAGTAATACCCTAAAATCTCTTTAGGATATCCCACAAACCTATATTTTACGGATCGAGATTCCAGCTTATCATGGTCAACTTTCTTGACATAAGCAGGACATCCCCAAATCTTAACGTGTTTAAGACTCGATTTCCTTTCTTTCCATATCTCATATGGAGTTTGAGGAACAGATTTGGAAAGCACCTTATTCAGTAAATATGCTGAGGTTTCCAATTCATAACCCTAAAGTGATACTGGAAGATCTGCATAGCTCATCGTGGATCGAACCATGTCTAACAAAGTTCAATTTCTCCTTTCAGATACTCCACTCAACTATAGAGTGTCCGGATGAGTCCACTGGGAGACTATACAATTTTCTTTGAGATAATCTAGAAACACACCACTCAAGTATTCATCTCCTCGATCTGATCGAAGAGCTCTAATACTATGTTTGGTTTATTTCTCTACTTCATAACTGTATTCTTTGAACTTTTCAAAGGCTTCGGATTTGTATTTCATCAAATACATATATCTAAATCTAGATCAATTATCTATGAAAGTCAAGAAGTATTAAAATCCTGCCATGGCTTGCGTAGACATTTGTCCACATACATCTATGTGTACCAATACCAGCAACTCTCTAGCGCTCTCTCCATGTCCACTAAATGGAGATTTGGTCATTTTACCCAATAGACAAGACATGCATGTAGGATATGATTCAAAATCAAAGGGTTCCAGTAACCTTCCCTTATGCAATGTCCGAAGTCTATTTTCACTAATATGACCAAGTCTGTAGTGCCATAAGTAGGTAGGATTTTCATCATCCTTTTTTTTTTCTTTGTTTAATATGAAGTAAAACATATTCTATGTCACATACATACAGACCATTATTTAAAGTTCCACTACCATAAAGAACATTATCTCTGAGGATTGGATGTTTAATATTCTGAATAATAAATGAAAATCCATCCAAGTCTAACATTGGAATAGAAATAATATTCCTTACAATCGAGGGAACCAAAATAACAGTTATTTAAAATAATAGTCTTACCCGTAGGCATATGTAAATCAAACGACCCTACAGCTATGACAGCAACTCTTGCTTCATTGCCCATCCGTAGAATCGCCTTCTCTTCCCCAAGAGCCCTACTTCTCCTTAGTCCTCGCAACGAATTGCAAATGTGAGAACCACAAGTAGTATCTAATACCTAAGTAGAAGTTGATTTAGTGACATGTTTACTTCAATCATAAACATATCTGAATTAGAAGCGGTAGTCTCACTAGCCTTCTTCACCTTCAGTTCTGCAAGGTAAACCTTACAGTTCCTCTTCCAGTGCCTCACCTTGTTACAGTGAAAACAAACAGCATATCCCAGCTTCTTAGCCCTTGAGAACTTTTCTCAAGCTTCGAAGCCAGTCAGCATAGTTGGGATCAGTCAATATGTGAGCATCTAGTATGCTACGGAGTGATTGTGTAGAAGACCTAGTGTATATATCTATATATATTAAGTCTGCAAATGATATACACATAACAACACTTAGCAAATATTCAATTTCATTATTAAAACACTATATGAATCGGGTCTTTATTCATAAGTGGCTCCCACTAGTTTATCTAATTTATACAACCCCCTAAGTGAATAAATAAGCATTCGTAATGCTAGTGGGAATAGGGATCCTACATTCCATCACACAACCTCGGCTATAGCACGAAACGCCATGTGATGTTCAATAGGCAGACAACTCTTGTCAATTACATCTTATGTTATTCCCTAATAAAACTTTAGCCTCTTGAATAATTGAGTCACGGCTGTAGCACGACAAACTCAATATTCTAAGTCAAGTCTAACCCAACATTTCGTACAATTGAATCAGTCTCCAACGGCCCACGGCTGTAGCACGTAACGACCATTAGATTCTAATTCATTGTACACATCTCTATGTAATAGACAAGTATTTCTAATTTCGAAATCAAAGCCCTCGACTGTAGCACGAAACGACAATGATTTAAAAATGAGAACTACTTTCTACCATGTTGGAAGGCTATGACCGACACAAGCCCGTTGTGTCATTGGCCAATTACTACTTGATATTTATAAAAGAGGTTTTTTTTTAAGGTCACGAAACATTTTCGTATAAACCTATAAGTCTAACGTGTTTTAAGTTTAATAGATAATCTAAATCTATAACAAAAACACGAAAAATCTCAATATTATTAGTCAAGTCAAATCCAACATTTTGTACAATTAAATTAGATTCCAATAGCCCACGGTTGTAGCACGTAACGACCACTAAAATCTAATTTTGTACACATCTAATGTAACAGACAAGTATTTTCATGTTGATCGGTAACAAAGTCCTCGGCTGTAGCACGAAACGACAATGCACCGAAAACAAGAAATACTTTCTGTCATGTTGGAAGACCATAACCGACACAAAACTTTTTGTGCCTATGGCCGATTACAACTTGACATATATAATACATAGATCTCATCTTCTTTGTTATAAACCAATAATTAAAACTATTTACTTATTAATTCTATTTCTAAACTCTTTAGAAAATTAATCTCTCCCTTAATATAATTTCATAAATTAAATAACTAATTAATAATATTAAGATCACATCTTAATTATTTTATAATAAATTAAATCTCATTTAATCAATTAATAAAATTGCCAACTAATTATTATTTCATAAATAAATAATTATCAGCCATTATTAATTAACTAATATTATTTAACAATCATAATCATATTATAAAGAGATTCTTTTCTTCAATTAAATATTTCAAATCAATAATCGATAATAAGATGATTCCCAGATCGGGGGGAGCATTGTCAAGAGGCGTCACTTAATACCCCTTTCTTACAGATCAAAATCTGTTTTTGACAGAATCATCCTTTCTCTCAATATTGAAAATTCATATTTAATTACGTGTTTCAAAAACACAAAAATCTCATGATTGTATTCATAATATTATTATTAAGGCAAGAAACGATTCCTATTTCTAGATTTTCTAGCACACGCCTTATTTTGATTTAAGTTCACCTAAATCTATCATCTCATGGTAAACATAGGCATATATCTCATATATAAACATAAATAAATAAGTAAGCATGCAAGCAATATCATGTCACACATTGATATAATGATGTATGGATTTATTATAGCATTTAAAAGTAATTTAAAACAATTAAAACATGCTTTAAAACACTTCCGGTAATATAAATATTCCAAAACTATTATATAAAAAATATTTGACCACTCCATTAGATCCGTCTCGGAAATACGAATCCAACGATATATTGCACGCCCAAAACGGAGTTACGAAACTCCCAAAAAATCAAATTTAATGTGACAGAAGGGCTGTAACGCATTTAATGAATGCGTTACAACAAATTAAAACAATTTTATTGTGTAACGCATTTCGTAAATGCGCGACTGTACCTGTCACGCATTTCTTAAATGCTTGACACCCTTCCCCGCGGGTGCACACCACGCGCATACAGCAGCTTTCAGCAGTGCCTTTTTTTTTTTTTGTTTGATCTGACAACCGTTGCTATTTCTTAAATACGGAGTAGTTGTAACTGTTGTCATTACTTGCTAAAAACAAAACTGCCAGCCATTAATGTACTACTCTAATACAATAACTTTTATTAATATCTTTTTATAATTTTAATATTAATAAATTAATTAACTATTAATTAATAAATTAATAAAAAAATTCATAAAAACATGATTTCTGAATATCATCAGCAGCAAAAATGTCAGATCAGGCAAGGGGTCCTGGTCGAAAATTAACAATTGACTTTTTCGTGAAATTCTTTTTATGTAATATATTATTAACTCAAGACTTTTTGTTGTGTTTGATATGGTGTTTTGTATTTTTATTTTTTCTTTTTATGAAGTTTAATTTGCAATAAACAAAAGACATGTAATTTATTGACTACTAAAACAAGAAAATAAATGAAGAACTGAAATTAACAAACTGGGTTTTTTTAAGATTTTTTTTTTTTTTTGTAATTTATTGGTGAATGGAGACTTTTGGTTTTGTTTACAATGGTGGTTGTGTTTGAATGTAGATGTGGCCTGATCTTATTCAAAAGGCTAAAGATGGAGGCTTGGATGTTATACAGACTTATGTATTTTGGAATGGACATGAGCCCTCTCCTGGAAAAGTAAGAAGTCATTTTGTTTCAATCAATTTTAAATTTTCTACATTCATGTAATAAATTGATCATGTTCTGTTCTTATGTGTTTGTCTTTGTACATTCTTCTCTGAAATTTTCAGTACAACTTTGAAGGGAGGTTTGATTTGGTCCAGTTTATTAAAATAGCCCAGGAAGCCGGCCTTTATGTTCATCTTCGGATTGGCCCTTATGTTTGTGCTGAATGGAACTTTGGGTAACTATATGTTTATATATGTGTTTTCGCAAGTTTATATACAGTCACTACTGAATTTACCATGAAAAATTAGTGTAACTGTCATATTCACATTATCTACATATGTCATATGTGAAAATTTAAAGGTGTAATCGTGTTGATGCAGGGGATTTCCCGCTTGGTTGAAATATGTACCTGGTATAGCTTTCAGAACAGACAATGAGCCTTTTAAGGTTGGTTACCTAAAAAAAATTCGAAAATTTGATGATCAATTTGAATTTTTGACTTTGATAATTTGTATGATTTGTTTACTGATGTCAACTTCATTCCTTGAATTAAGGTTGCAATGCAAGGATTCACTGAAAAAATGGGTTAATTATCAACTGGATCACTTATTTCACTTCAATATATCAAAGGGGTCACCAATTTCATTTCGGTATCATTTGAATCACTAAAGTCATCATAAATAACAAATAGATAACTCTAAATATATGTTTGAAAAATAAAAGTAATATTTTCTTGATTTTGCACATTTTTCTTGAATGCTACCTCAACCAAATGAATAATTGTTAAATTCTAGTATTTTAGATGATATATTTAGATTTTTAAAAATTCATTTACTATTTATTTTTAATTTTAGAGTTATTTTCCTTGTTTTAATTAAAAATAAATAGTAAATGAAAGTTTTAAATTCTAAATCTGTTATCTGAAATACTAGAATTTAACAATTATTCATTTGGTTGCGGCAACATTCAAGAAAAATGTGCAGAATCAACAAAAGATTAGTTTTATTTTTCGAACACATATTTGGAGGTATCTATTTGATATTTATTATGACTTTAGTGACTCAAATGATACCGAAATGAAATTGATGACCCCTTTGATACATTGAAGTGAAATAAGTGACCCTATTGATAATTAACCCCTGAAAAAATTGTCAGCATGATGAAGTCAGAAAAACTGTTTGAACCTCAGGGAGGCCCAATTATAATGTCTCAGGTTATCTTTATTAGTAATTGAAATGTGATGTTTGAGGGACTTGTGTTTTAGTGTATTTCACCGGTTAATACAAGAAAACTTATATTTCAATTTTTAACAATATTTATTGTAATATGCAGATTGAGAATGAATATGGACCAGTAGAATGGGAGATTGGTGCTCCAGGAAAATCTTATACAAAATGGTTTGCGAATATGGCAGTTGGGCTTAATACTGGCGTTCCATGGATCATGTGCAAGCAAGAAGATACCCCGGATCCAATTGTAAGGAGATTTCTTACTTTTCTTATATTCGGAATATATAGAGCTTATTACCCCTGTTATTCTTCTGACTTAGTCCAGTAAATTAGGATTAGTAGACGCAGTTGTTTATGGAAAATGGTAAATGTTCAGGTTCTCACTTTTTTTTAATCCAAATAACAGATAGACACTTGCAATGGTTTTTACTGTGAAGGCTTCACTCCGAAGAAACCAAACAAACCCAAAATGTGGACGGAAGTCTGGACTGGCTGGTAAATTACTTAAATAATATAGTAATATCTATGTCAACAAGTCAGAAATGTACTTCTCTTTGGAACTTACATGTTCTCTATGTCACAGGTATACAAAATTTGGAGGTCCGGTCCCATATAGACCGGCAGAGGACTTGGCATTCTCAGTCGCAAGATTCGTACAAAATAATGGTTCATTCTTTAATTATTATATGGTAAGTCAATTATTATTTGTAAGTCCGAACTTGTATTGTTCATGATGCTCTGATATATTTACTTGTGTGTAGTTAACTTTCTTCTAAAATACCCGCTTACTTGATATATAGTACCATGGAGGAACAAATTTTGGTCGGGATTCTTCTGGTTTATTCATTGCTACTAGCTATGATTATGATGCTCCACTTGATGAATATGGTATGCATACCAGATCACACTTTTGGTTTCTACTTCTTCATCTCTTAATAGCATCATTGTTGTTTCTTTCAGCAAAGAAGCAAGTACTAACTCGTATAACTTAAAATGTGCTTCCTTTTAGGAGTAACAATTTGTTAACTTAATTATGTAATTTTTACATTGCTATTTTTAACATATTTCACCTTAGTCATGAAATTCTGATGGATTAACTACCTTATACTAGGATTACAAAGGGAACCAAAGTATGGACATTTACGAAATTTGCACAAAGCCATTAAGCTCTGCGAACCAGCTTTAGTATCAGCATATCCAACAGTGTGGTCACTCGGCAAAAATTCGGAGGTTATTTTGATAGAGCTGCCTAAAAAAGCAATCCTATTAATACTTTGCAGTTTACATCCTTCAATTTTTTAACTGCCTTCTCATACATACCCATTTACAGGCTCATGAGTTCAGGTCAAAGTCCGGGGCTTGTGCTGCATTTCTTGCCAACTATGATACTAGTTAATGTACTACTCTAATACAATAACTTTTATTAATATCTTTTTATAATTTTAATATTAATAAATTAATTAACTATTAATTAATAAATTAATAAAAAAATCATAAAAACATGATTTCTGAATATCATCAGCAGCAAAAATGTCAGATCAGGCAAGGGGTTCTTGTGCAAATTTTAAATTCATATTTATTCATATGCATAATTATTTTATGAATTTTAATTAAAACAATTTTAAAAAATTCATAACAAATAATCTACACATCACAAAATTATGAAAAAAATATCTAGATGATCCATAACACTTATAGAACCCAGATCAATGGTCAAAACTTCATGCAAATATTATTTTGAATTAATTCATAATTAAATCCAAATAAACTTGCAAAAATCATAATAAATC
Organism: Kitagawia praeruptora; assembly: GCA_037693485.1. NCBI lineage: Eukaryota > Viridiplantae > Streptophyta > Magnoliopsida > Apiales > Apiaceae > Kitagawia > Kitagawia praeruptora. The sequence goes on along the minus strand of CM075344.1, from coordinate 158,850,324 downwards.
CATACATGCATAAAAAAAAATCTTAAATTTTTATATGAATCTCTATATGCAAGAACCTAGCTCTGATGCCATTGAAGGAATTTACGGACGAGCGGAAGCGCAAATAACAATTATTTTCGTAAAAACCATGTATCGCACATATAGAAAAGCATATAAAACAGAAATAGCGGAGGAATCGTAACCATACCTTGAAAAATCGAAGCTTATAAAATTGATGATTCCTAGCAGTTGCTTCTCAAAGTGTGAAGCACTCTACCGGTATCCACCAAGATTGATTCTTCGATGAAGCTTTTATAAAACTCGAAGCTTTATAAAATGGTGCCTTGATCTTTTTGAGAGAGAGAGAGAAAGAAGATGGAGGCTACTAGGGTTTTCACAAAACCACACATGCATACCAAAACACCTCTCATCTCATTCTTTATATAGGGCTCATGTAGGTTTAGTATATTTAATATATCATGTATATATTAATATATATAAATCCCACAAATTGTTTAAATAATAATTAAACTATTTTAATCATTATTAAAAACAACTTGCTCTCTCAAAATACCTTCATCAATAAATTAATCTTTTTATGGTGTGACCCTGTAGGTTCAATATTAAGCCGGTAGTAGAAATAAATAATAATAAACTTTTTATTTATTATTTATATGAATTCTAAAATTCATTAAATATAATTAATAGAATAATTATATTTATTCTACATCGTGAGTGATGCTTCTCAACATATCGCGACTATCCGGATAATATGAATTCACTGCTTAGAATACCAAGAACCTGTCAGTGACTAGTTACCGTACAATCAATTCCTTCTACCCTACAATATCCCGATTAAATACAAGGCATGGATCTCGTGTCAAGCCTATCAAATTTAATCATATGATTTCTTATTCATAATGCAAAGTTCATATTAATGCAAATTAGAAACTCCTTTCTAATTTCATACACTCTGGCCAGAGATTCCAGAACTCGCATACTAAGAATAACAGAGGATATTCACTTCCTTACTAGAAGGGGTAGATCCTTTATTGACCGTTAACTATCTCCATACACAAATCCCTATGCCCAGAATAGACCTAATGGATGTCCTTGAGACTAAGGACTAAACCAAAGCATAGTTCATTATATACAAGATTACTCTAACGATCTCAAGTCTAAGGACACTTGTACAACTATCACTCAGTGAACAACTATCGACACGTGAGTAAACTCCATTAGTTGTTCAACTTATCGAGTCATGTTCAGTGAACTTATTCCCTAATAAGCACCTACATACTAGCTATAGTGTCACCACACAAATGCCTATGAGAACAGACATCCTCCTGAAAGGAGCAAGCATAGTATGTACTAATCTTTGCGGATTCACTAACTTCCAATTAGTTATCCTATGATCAGGAACTGTTTAAGTCTAGAGTTATCATCTTCTAGATCTCACTATTATAATCTCATTATAATTCTAGAAGCTTTACTTTAAACCATGGAATATCTTATTTAAGACACTTTAAATAGATAAAGCCCGTAATAAAAACAAATAAGTCTTTTATTAATGTTAATGAAATCAAATAAGAGTACAAGAAAGTTCTTCCTAAATCATCATGCATGATTGGATTTTGGACAAACTCTTTCAGTTTGTATCTAAAGATCATGATCTATTTGAATTGAAAATCTAAACCAAACTACAAACTACAAAAAAATCTCTAATTTGCTGATAATAATACTAGCTTATAACCCGTGCAACGCACGGCTCCTTTTTTAATATTTATAATTATATTAAAATTTTAAATTTTATATGTTATTAATTTACCTATCAATTTTTTGTTAAAAAATTGATATATATATATATATATATATAAGATTTTATACATTCGATTTAATATTTGCATTCTATCTTGAATTCTTAAAATTTGATTTGAACGATTTTACAGTCCATGTGAAATTAACAAAATAATGTTTAATTCATTGATGGTTTAATTATTATTTTCAAATCAAATCAACGCAGAATCAAACACATGTCGAATTTATTCGATTTTTTGCGTTGAAAATTCTATTGAAAATTTTGTTGAATATTCAACAAAATTCTATTAGGCCTTAAAAGGATTTGACGATTTTTTGCGTTGAAAATTCTATTCGATTTAGAAAATTTACTTATATTTGGTTGAATTTATCAAAATCATTTTCAGTATTGAATATGCTTTTACTAACAACCAAATACAGGTTTTAATATTAGAAAATAACGATTTCCATCTTTTTATTTTAAGACCTAACGATCTTTTTTATTTTGGTATATAATAGAAATTTAATGTTATTTACATAATAATTAAATTGGTCTCCTTATTAAATTATAACTTTTTTATTTTAGACTTTTTTAAAATCCAGGTCTAATATAACTTCTTTTAACTTATAATCTTTTATACAATAATTATTTTATATAGTATAATTTTGATCGTCTATTTTAAAAAAAAAATTATATCCAATAGTTGAGATTGTTTTGGCAACGATAAATTATCATAGTATCAAAATTTTGGATAAGATATCTTTTACAATTATTATATATAAAAAAAATTAATTAAAATATTGAAAATGATATAGATTTTGAGATAATCTAGAAGAATTTAATACTTATAATTTGTTTATTAAAAATACTAATTAAATTTGATGAATTAAAATATTTTAAAAAAATTTAATTATGGTGTGCTAAAAGCTTCTTAGTTTCCTATCTTTTAGGCGTACACAGAGCCCCAAAAAGTCACATCTACGAACATGGAACATATTAATTAAAGCTTGAGTTAAATACTTTAATATTATAATAATTTTCTCATAATTAAGGGATACATTAATATTACATACTGTATTGGACTACTGGTGGGAATAGGAGGCAGGTCAATAAATACTCTTCTAGCATAGTTCTGACCTATGGTAATACCTATTATTATTTCTCTTACTCTTATATTATATAATAGGATATAATTTGTTCTCTGTCTTGAATTATTAAAATTTGATTTTGACAATTTTATAGTACACATGAAATTAACAAAATAATCTTTAATTTAGTAATAATTTAAAAATTATTTTCCAATTAAAACTTTAATATTAATAAAATAAAATAAATAAAATTTAATTGTATCATTTTTTAATTATATCCTTTTCATATTATAATTTTCTTTTTAAAATTCAATTCTAATACGACTTTGCTAAATTATATTGTTTTAGATTATAATTTCCTTTTTAATATGATATACACATATCATCAACAAAAGAACAGTGCACATCCTCCGAATCTATTGGCATAATGTATGTTTCTCTTCCATGGCTTCTTAAAATGTTACCGACTTCAGGAGGGTGATCCCTCGCAAAATGTTTTCCAGGTAGACAAACATATAAATCACTCGCATTTAGTTCATATATAGATTTTTGATAGAATAATGTAATTATAATTGTATTAGGATTTTTTTCCCTTGTATTTATAGATTTTTGATAGAATAATGTAATTATTATTGTATTAAGATTTTTTCCCAATTCATTGTAGACATCTTTTTATTTATTTATTTGTAATTGATTTTATTTGTTTATACATATTTTATTTGGGGTATTATAGTAAATTAACAAAGTGAAAATTATAAATAAATATATAAGGATATAATTTATAATCCAATGAATGACTTTTAATCCAATTTTTTAATCCATCGGATCATATGCTTTTGGTAGTACAGCGACGACATAATGTAATTATTATTGTATTAGGATTTTTTTCCAATTCATTGTAGACATCTTTTTTATTTGTTTATTTGTAATTGATTTTATTTGTTTATACATATTTTATTTGGGGTATTATAGTAAATTAACAAAGTGAAAATTATAAATAAATATATATGGATATAATTTGTAATCCAACGGATGACATTTAATTAAACGGATCATATGCTTTTGGTAGTACAGCGACAACATTTTTTGATAAAATCTCACTTATGCTTATTATATATAAGGTATTAATAGTATAGATAGATAATTATCAACATAGTGGATCTAGTATAATTAGTGCATCAACTTTCATTTATGTACTAACCTCTATGGAATTTTGTTGAAAACCGAACGGCCGCAAATAAAAGCCAATTCTATTTTATTAATCCCTAGGGACAATATATTAAAGAATATGCAAAAAAAAGGTTGCATCAAATTTCATCTATTACCTGTGTAAAAACAAATAATTGAATATAATTAAATTAAAGAATATATTTAAAAAACAAGTATAAAACACATGGAAATAATTAGAATTTTTTAAAATTGAATTAATTTAAAATTTAAACGATAATAATAACTTAAGCATTAAGCATCGAAAATATATATATATATATATATATATATATATATATATATATATTATAAATTAGTGGATAGCACTTACTAAGGTTTGGTATCCATATTTAGGTTTGGACAATATTTTATATTGATTTTGAGCCACTTGATAATCCATTTTTAGGTTTGGTATCCATATTATGTTTGGGAAAGATCCAAATTCATTAATTGACCCATTGTTAATTAAAGAAAGTTTGAATACAAATTTAAATACTATTAATATATTCTCTTAATATTTATGGTAAGATTATTAATAAAAATTTGAATAAATCTTTTAATTTTGGTAAGCTTATTAATACATATGATCACATAACATATATAGAAAATCTAAATAATTTTATCTTTGATTGCATTTGTTATAATATAGAAAAATAATATTTTATTAATATCATTTCTTTCAATATTAATTTATTTGATCTTTAATATAATGATTTTCTTTATTTAATTGTTATTATTATATATCATAATTATTATGAAATTTAAATTTAAACTTCCGTGTGTAGCACGGGCTATAATCTAGTTTAAGAATTTAATAGTACTAGTTTATAACCCGTGCGATGCACGAATTTTTTTTGATATGTAATAAATTTTATTTTATGCTACAATTATATTTTTATATAATCATTAATTACAATATTTTATTTTAATTTTAATATTAATCATTTAATATAAATTTAAATAATGATATGCATGGTTTAAAACTTATATTATAAAATTTTAAAATAAATATGTCGTTGATAGAGTTCGAACCTTGAAATTTTAGTAAATAATTTAATTATATAATATATTAATCATTACATCTAACGGTTCTGATTTTTTACTAAAAATCTATTGGTCATTATTCGTTAGTATACGGATTTCTATTATATTTTGTTAGTGATAAAAAAATATGATGTGATATTTTTGCGTATATATTAATTATTGCTAGATATGATAAGATTGGAAGATATGATATGATTGATATTTTTAGGTGTTCATAAAAGGTAATATCTTCAACTAAAAGTAAATGTGAAAAAGGTAATCGACTAATTACCATTAATTATATTATGTTATTATTATTTTATATGTTTTAATAGTATAGATATCGTATATATTTTTTTTTATAATAAAGGTTAAATAAGTAAATTCACGAAATACTAAAAAACATATACCAAAAAATAGGTACCAAAATTTTTAATGTTTCGGCTATTATATAATTATTATTAAATTTTAATTTAATTTACTCATATTTACGGATTATACTAATGTTTCCTTATTATAAACAACTAGCATTTTGCCCGTACTTCGTACACGGCTTCTTATTTAATTTAAAATGATAATACCAAAAATTTAACAAATTTGATTGATTTCTTAAAACATCTTACTTAATTTAAATTGACAATACCAAAAATTTAACAAATTTTATTGATTTCTTAAAAATATACTGTATGCAATTATATAAATAATCAATTTTTAGCAAGATATTAGATACAATTATATAAGTATTTAATAAAATAATGATATGCTAAAATTTATATAAAAAATTAGCATACAATTCTATTTTAACAATGTTGAAAATTTATTTAATCCATCAAAATCTGCAATAAAAATAATAAATATTTTTAGAAATATTGTTCTCTAATTGAAAACAATAATAAATTGTCTTCATTATTCAAATGCGAAAATGATAATTCCTTCACCACCAATGACTCCAAAACATTAAATGGCTCCAAAACATTAAACCTCATATAATATCAAGAACATGTTATATTAACTATGAGACCTCATAGTTAATATAATGTGTAAATGTTGGAGAACAATGAGATCACATTTCAAGCAATTTTTAATTTTTTTTGTTAAATTTTTTTATGAATGGCTAGAGGGTAGAATTATAAGACTTTTGTGTGAAGATGCCCCTAGCGGGGCCCTTTAAAATAGTTTGAAATGTAGCGAATATGTGTGTTCTCACTGTTCTCATTTTATTTTATTTTTTTGCTATTTTTTTTATGAATGGATAGAGGGTAGAATTATATGACTTTTTTTGGTGAAGATGCCCCTAGCGGGGTCCTTTAAAATAGCTTAAAATGTAGTGAAAATGTGTGTTCTCACTGTTCTCATTCTCACCAGAGCGTGACCATTAAACTGTATTAGTAAATTCATGTATGAAAAAATAGTGTATATATATTATTAATTTAGATTCTTTTATTAAAAATAAGTAAATTATACAATTAAATAAGCAAGCCAAAATATCAGATAAATATTCTAGTAGATTTATTGTTTATGTTCAAATTAAGGTCTTTCACCATGGCTGACTTTATTATATTAAAAGTATGTTCTTATTGAAATGAATATAATAATTTGAATTTGAATATATTCTTAAACTACTTATTTTGATGGGTTGTTAATTTTTTTGTGATCAACTTAGAGGGGTAACCAATAATAAAATTAATTGGAATACATAAATCCATTACCCACGTTATGATAAACAATACCTATAAAATGGAAGTTGCTTATGTGGTTCAGACTTGTTAATTACTTCAATACTTCATGCTTGATCATCATGTGGACCATCTTTCTTTTTATCACTTATGTTGTTGCTATGTAGTCTATCTGTAACTAACATCTTTCTTTTTATCACTTATGTTGTTGCTATGTAGTCTATCTGTAACTAAACATCTCTCTCTGCTTGTAATCTATATTTATAAATGCAAACTTCTTCTTGTATTGTATTTTGTTTTCAATATTTAAAATTATGTAGCTGGAGGAGAAGAGAAAGGCTGGAGGTACAATCGTAGTACCTAAACATTACTGAAAATAAGTACAATATCATATTAGAATTTTTTTGTTCCAATCTAAATTGGGTTGCTCCAAATGCTGTGTAATGACAAAAAGGGGCATTAAATAAATAAAAAAAGATTAAAAAAATGAAGGATAATACTGTTTACCAAAAACACAGGTCTCCGCAAGAAGCTCACATATTCACTTTTATCTTTAAATAATGTATGATTACAAATTATAACAATCACATTTTCCATTACTTATTCTCTCTCAAAAAGCCAACTAAACTGAAAAAGGAAAAAGTTAGTGCTTTTATATTTTAAAATGGAGCTCAAGTGAAAGTGCTAAATATGAGATCATATATGAAGTGAAATTGAACGCGAGTAAAGAAGATATTTAGAGCATAAATAAGAGCAATGTTACCTGACCCAGAGGGTGAGGCTTGTGACGTGGGTCTGAGCTTCTAAGTATGCTATTCCATAGTCCCTTCGAGGACATCCGATAAAAAGTATGCTATTCCATAAGACCTTCTGGTACGTAGCATGTCTACCCCATGAACATTAAGTTGAACAAATCCATAAAGAACATAAACTTGCTTGAAAACAAAATAATGTCTATAAGTATCAAACTGAGTCCCAAGATTATTTACAAATAACATGATCCGTATTGTGTCAATGTTATTAACCGGTAATCTTTCCAACTACCTTTGTTATTACGACATGTAAAATAAAAAATTGAAAGGCCAAGCAAATATTTTAAAGGTACCTTTCTGGTGTCCTGTATATTATTATAACATCGGGTAATTCATTAAAACTTTAATTCTCAAATTATAAACCAAAATCAAAACCAAACAAATATTATCATGTCTAATTTTTAATATTGTGAAATCAATAAAAACTTAACTCTTATGGCCAAACTGAAAACTGGAACCAAATATATATGACCCGTACGGAGGTCTAGTACACATACCTTAACCCTACTTCAGGGGGTTGAGATGTTAATTTGGTGAAAAACCCAGCTTTCAAATCTGAAAAGTGCAAACATGCATCAAAATCCAGTAGTATGAAGATTTGAGCGGCATGGACTTCAAGGTGAAAAATGACAGAGATAGATTTGAGTAATGACAAAACGGAGAATCAAAGAAATAAAGAAAGATAAAAAAATAAAGGATAATACTATAGTAGAGGTTTAGATTTGGGTCGATCCAATTGGGTTACTCCAAATGTTGTGTAATGACAAAAAATAGTATATGTTTAGATTTGGGTCGATCTAATCTAATTTGGGTCGCTCCAAATGCTGTGTAATGGTAAAAAGGGGCATCAAAGAAATAAAGAAGATTAAGAAAATGAAGGATAATAGTATCGTTGACAGAATTCGAACCTTGAAATTTTAGTAAATAAATTTAATCATGTAACATATTTAATCATTAGATCTAACAGTTCTAATTTTAAATAAAATTCTAACGGATATTATTCGTTGTATACGATTTTTTATTATATTTTGTTAGTGGTTAGAAGATATGATGTCATATTTTTTGGGTATGCAATTAGTAAATAAATTTAATCATGTAATATATTTAATCATTGAATCTAACAGTTCTAATTTTTAACTAAAAATCTAACGGATATTATCCGTTGTATACGAATTTTTGTTATATTTTGTTAGTGGTTAGAAGATATGAAGTCATATTTTTGGGTATGTATTAATTATTGCAATATTATGTTTTAAATTACGTGTTTTAATTAATAGAAAAAAAAATATTGATTGGAAGATATGATATTTTAGGTATTTATAAAATGTAATATCATCAATTATAAGTAAACATCTTTTAATTAAAAAAGACAATCAGCTAATTATCATTAATTATATTATTAATAAAAAATGAAGGATAATAGTAGAGGTTTAGATTTGGGTTGATCCAATTGGATCGCTCCAAATGCTGATTAGAGAGAAAAAAAATTATTGATTGGAAGATATGATATTTTAGGTATTTATAAAAGGTAATATCATATCAATTATAAGTAAACATCTTTTAATTGAAAAATGCAATCGGCTAATTATCATTAATTATATTATTATTAAAAAAATGAAGGATAATAGTAGATGTTTAGATCCCTTCGGATCTCCTTTATATATTTATATAATAGTTCTAATTTTTAACTAAAAATCTAACGGATATTATTCGTTGTATACGAATTTTTATTATATTTTGTTAGTGATATTTAATTTCCACTATTAATAAAATTTAAAATGCAATTGAGTTGTATATTTAATTTTCTCGATTAGTAAAAATTTAAAATGCAATTTTGAGAAATTGTTTATTTTAATATGTTTTACTTGAAAACAGAAATTGATTAGTTATTAGGAGAAATTTTATTTATATTTAAGTAATGGTAATTAAGTAAAAACAATAGGTACCGATCAACCAACTAACCAACCAACCAGCGCCATATAATTGGAAAACTTTAGATTTTAGCTAAAGGAAATAGAAAAGGTAACATTTTTTTTAAAAAAAATTGATTATTTTAATATGTTTTACTTGAAAAAGAAAATTGATTAGTTATTGTGAAATTGTTTATTTATAATTAAGTAAGGGCGTCATTTAATTGGAAAAAAGAGATTTTAGCTAAAGAAAATAGAAAATGTAATGTATTTTAGAAGGAAATTGATTATTTTAATATGTTTTACTTGAAAACAAAAATTGATTAGTTATTAGGAGAAATTTTATTTATAATTAAGTAAGGGTAATTAAGTAAAACAATAGGTACCGACCGACCGACCAACCAACTAACCGACCGACCAAACTTTCAACGTTTTAAAATGCAATTTTAAAGGTAAGGATATTGAAATTGTATATTAAGTTTCCTCGATTAGTAAAAATTTAAAATGCAATTTAGATATTTACTTTACTTCATTAGTAAAGATTTTATAGGTAAAAAATAATGAAACTATATATTTAATTTCCTCTATTAGTAAAGTTTTAAAATGGAATTGAGATTTTTTTTAATCATTGGAATTATTAATTTAAAAATTTGAGAAATTTAACAAAATAGAACCGAGCTATTTGACCGGCGCCACTTTACCTCCCCTCGTTTCTCCTTTATATAAGTATATAACAGTTCTAATTTTTAACTAAAAATCTAACGGATATTATTCGTTGTATACGAATTTTTATTATACAAGTTTAAAACCCGTGCGATGCACGATTTTTTTTTTAATATTATATGAATTTTTCATTAATTTAAGTTAATTTTTTTAAAATATAAAGTTGGGAGGCTTAAATTTTTATATGAGATTTGATAATAATTATATAAATGTTATCCGTGATATTTCTAGAAAATGAGGGATTTTAGTTAGAAAATATAGAAAAAATTATAGGTTTTACTTGAAAATGGTAATCGGCTAATTATTAGTTTTTATATAATTATTATTTTATTTCATTAAATAGAAATTGATATGTTTTAGATAAAAAATGCAATCGGTTAATTATGAATATTATAATATTATTTGTTTATTGTATTAAACAGAACCGCCCGTGATAAAATCAGAAAAAGAGAGATTTTAGTTTTAAAAAATAGAAAGATAACGTGAAAATTAAAACGATGACATAATTTATGCGAAAAAGGTAATTGATTAATTTATAGTAATTATAATTTAATTATGTTATTTTACTAAATAATATTGCTCATAGTTTTTAGAAAATGAGAAATTAATGTTGCCCCTGAAATTTCTAGAAAAAAAGGAATTTAATTATAAAAAATATAAAAGATGATACGTTTTAGTTGAAAAGGTAATCAATTAATTATTAGTACTATAATATTATTATTTTATTTTTATTAAATAGAATCGCCCGTGATATAATTGGAAAAAGAGAGATTTTCGTAAGAGAAGGGAAAAAAAGTAACGTGTTTGAAAAAGGTAACCGTCCATGATACAATTGGAAAAAGAGAGATTTTAGTTAGAGAAAAGGTAACGTATTTTGGCTCAAAAAGGTAATTAATTATTTAATACTAATTATAATATAATTATGTTATTTTATTATACAAAATTGATCGTAGTTTTTAAAAATGGAGAAATTTTAGTTAGATAAAATGTAAAAGATATTGTATTTTACCTAAGAAGTAAATTATTTAGTTATTGAAAAATAGAAAAGGTAATATGTTTAACCTGAAAAAGGAAATTGATTAATAAAGGAGATTTGGGTCGATCCAATCTAAATTGGGTCGCTCCAAATATTGTGTAATGACAAAAAGGGACATCAAAAAAATAAAGAAGATTAAAAACATAAAGGATAAAAGCTGTAATTTTCCTGTGTAATGACAAAAAAGGGCATCAAAGAAATAAAGAAGAATAAAAAAATGAAGGGTAAAAGCAGTAATTTTTAAAATGCAATACTAGCAGACATTAAGAATACTAGCATTTTGCCCGTACTTCGTACACGGCTTCTTATTTAATTTAAAATTATAACACCAAAAGTTTAACAAATTTGATTGATTTCTTAAAACATCTTACTTAATTTAAATTGACAATACCAAAAATTTAACAAATTTGATTGATTTTTAAAAGATATTGTATGCAATTATATAAATAATCAATTCTTAGCAAGATATTATATACAATTATATAAGTATTTAATAAAATAATGATATGCTAAAATTTATATAAAAAAGTAGCATAAAATTCTATTTTAACAATGTTGAAAATTTATTTAATCCATCAAAATCTGCAATAAAAATAATAAATATGTTTACAAATATTGTTCTCTAATTGAAAACAATAATAAATTGTCTTCATTATTCAAATGCGGAAATGATAATTCCTTCACCCCCAATGACTCCAAAACATTAAATGGCTCCAAAACATTAAACCTCATATAATATCAAGAACATGTTATATTAACTATGAGACCTCGTAGTTAATATAATGTGTAAATGTTGGAGAACAATGAGATCACATTTCAAGCAATTTTTAATTTTTTTTTTGTTAAATTTTTTTATGAATGGATAGAGGGTAGAATTATAAGACTTTTGTGTGAAGATGCCCCTAGCGGGGCCCTTTAAAATAGTTTGAAATGTAGCGAATATGTGTGTTCTCACTGTTCTCATTTTAATTTTTTTGTTAATTTTTTTATGAATGGATAGAGGGTAGAATTTTATGACTTTTTTTTGTGAAGATACCCCTAGCGGGGCCCTTTAAAATAGCTTGAAATGTACTGAATATGTGTGTTCCCACTGTTCTCATTCTCACCAGAGCGTGACCATTAAACTGTATTAGTAAATTCATGTATGAAAAAACAGTGTATATATATTATTAATATAGATTATTTTATTAAAAATAAGTAAATTATACAATTAAATAAGCAAGCCAAAATATCAGATAAATATTCTAGTAAATTTATTGTTTATGTTCAAATTAAGGTCTTTCACCATGGCTGACTTTATTATATTAAAAGTATGTTCTTATTGAAATGAATATAATAATTTGAATTTGAATATATTTTTAAACTACTTATTTTGCTGGAGGTACAATCGTAGTACTACAACGTTACTGAAATTAAGTACAATATCATATTAGAATTTTTTGTTCCAATCTAAATTGGGTTGCTCCAAATGCTGTGTAATGACAAAAAGGGGCATTAAATAAATAAAGAAGATTAAAAAAATGAAGGATAATACTGTTTACCAAAAACACAGGTCTCCGCAAGAAGCTCACATTTTCACTTTTATCTTCAAATAATGTTTGATTACAAGTTATAACAATCACATTTTCCATTACTTCTTCTCTCTCAAAAAACCAACTAAACTGAAAAAGGGAAAAGTTAGTGCTTTTATATTTTAATATGGAGCTCAAGTGAAAGTGCTAAATATGAGATCATATATGAAGTGAAATTGAACGCGAGTAAAGAAGATATTTAGACCATAAATAAGAGCAATGTTACCTGACCCAGAGGGTGAGGCTTGTGACGTGGGTCTGAGCTTCTAAGTATGCTATTCCATAGTCCCTTCGGAGACATCCGATAAAATGTATGCTATTCCATAAGACCTTCTGGTACGTAGCATGTCTACCCCATGAACATTAAGTTGAACAAATTCATAAAGAACATAAACTTGCTTGAAAACAAAATAATGTCTATAAGTATCAAACTGAGTCCCAAGATTATTTACAAATAACATGGTTCGTACTGTGTCAATGTTATTAACTGGTAATCTTTCCAACTACCTTTGTTATTACGACATGTAAAATAAAAAATTGAAAGGCCAAGCAAATATTTTAAAGGTACCTTTCTGGTGTCCTGTATATTATTATAACATCGGGTAATTCATTAAAACTTTAATTCTTAAATTCTAAACCAAAATCAAAACCAAAAAAATATTATCCTGTCTAATTTTTAATATTTTGAAATCAATAAAAACTTAACTCTTATGGCCAAACTGAAAACTTGAACCAAACATATATGACCCGTACAGAGGTCTAGTACACATACCTTAACCCTACTTCAGGGGGTCGAGATGTTAATTTGTTGAAAAACCCAGCTTTCAAATCTGAAAAGTGCAAACATGCATCAAAATCCAGCAGTGTGAAGATTTGAGCGGAATGGACTTCAAGGTGAAAAATGACAGAGATAGATTTGAGTAATGACAAAACGAATAATCAAAGAAATAAAGAAAGATAAAAAAATAAATAAAGGATAATACTATAGTAGAGGTTTAGATTTGGGTCGATCCAATTGGGTTACTCCAAATGTTGTGTAATGACAAAAAATAATATATGTTTAGATTTGGGTCGATGTAATCTAATTTGGGTCGCTCCAAATGTTGTGTAATGGTAAAAAGGGGCATCAAAGAAATAAAGAAGATTAAGAAAATGAAGGATAATAGTATCGTTGACAGAATTCGAACCTAGAAATTTTAGTAAATAAATTTAATCATGTAACATATTTAATCATTAGATCTAACAGTTCTAATTTTAAATAAAATTCTAACGGATATTATTCGTTGTATACGAATTTTTATTATATTTTGTTAGTGGTTAGAAGATATGATGTCATATTTTTGGGTATGCAATTAGTAAATAAATTTAATCATGTAATATATTTAATCATTGAATCTAACAGTTCTAATTTTTAACTAAAAATCTAACAGATATTATCCGTTGTATACGAATTTTTGTTATATTTGGTTAGTGGTTAGAAGATATGAAGTCATATTTTTGGGTATGTATTAATTATTGCAATATTATGTTTTAAATTAAAAGTCAACGTGTTTTAATTAATAGAAAAAAATTATTGATTGGAAGATATGATATTTTAGGTATTTATAAAATGTAATATCATCAATTATAAGTAAACATCTTTTAATTGAAAAAGACAATCAGCTAATTATCATTAATTATATTATTAATAAAAGAATGAAGGATAATAGTAGAGGTTTAGATTTGGGTTGATCCAATTGGATCGCTCCAAATGCTGATTAGAGAAAAAAAAATTATTGATTGGAAGATATGATATTTTAGGTATTTATAAAAGGTAATATCATATCAATTATAAGTAAACATCTTTTAATTGAAAAAGGCAATCGGCTAATTATCATTATTTATATTATTAATAAAAAAATGAAGGATAATAGTAGAGGTTTAAATCCCCTCGGATCTCCTTTATATATTTATATAATAGTTCAAATTTTTAACTAAAAATCTAACGGATATTATTCGTTGCATATAAATTTTTATTATATTTTGTTAGTGATATTTAATTTCCACTATTAATAAAATTTAAAATGCAATTGAGTTGTATATTTAGTTTTCTCGATTAGTAAAAATTTAAAATGCAATTTAGAGAAATTAATTATTTTAATATGTTTTACTTGAAAACAGAAATTGATTAGTTATTAGGAGAAATTTTATTTATATTTAAGTAAGGGTAATTAAGTAAAAACAATAGGTACCGACCAACCAACCAACCAACCGACCGGCGCCATATAACTGGAAAACTATAGATTTTAGCTAAAGGAAATAGAAAAGGTAACATTTTTTTTAAAAAAAATTGATTATTTTAATAACTTGAAAAAAAAAATTGATTAGTTATTGGGAAATTGTTTATTTATAATTAAGTAAAGGCGTCATTTAATTGGAAAAAGAGATTTTAGCTAAAAAAATAGAAAATGTAACGTATTTTAGAAGGAAATTGATTATTTTAATATGTTTTACTTGAAAACATAAATTGATTAGTTATTAGGAGAAATTTTATTTATAATTAAGTAAGGGTAATTAAGTAAAAACAATAGGTACCGACCGACCGACCAACCGACCAACCAACTAACCGACCGACCAAACTTTCAATGTTTTAAAATGAAATTTTAAAGGTAAGGATATTGAAATTGTATATTTAGTTTCCTCGATTAGTAAAAATTTAAAATGCAATTTAGATATTTACTTTACTTCATTAGTAAAAATTTTATAGGTAAAAAATAATGAAACTATATATTTAGTTTCCTCTATTAGTAAAGTTTTAAAATGGAATTGAGATTTTTTTTAATCATTTGAATTATTAATTCAAAATTTTGAGAAATTTAACAAAATAGAACCGAGCTATTTGACCGGCACCACTTTACCTGCACTCGTTTCTCCTTTATATAAGTATATAACAGTTTTAATTTTTAACTAAAAATCTAACGGATATTATTCGTTGTATACGAATTTTTATTATACAAGCTTAAAACCCGTGCGATGCACGAACTTTTTTAATATTATATGAATTTTTCATTAATTTAAGTTAATTTTTTTAAAATATAAAGTTGGGAGGCTTAAATTTTTATATGAGATTTGATAATAATTATATAAATATTATCCGTGATATTTCTAGAAAATGAGCGATTTTAGTTAGAAAATATAAAAAAATTATAGGTTTTACTTGAAAATGGTAATCGGCTAATTATTAGTTTTTATATAATTATTATTTTATTTCATTAAATAGAAATTGATACGTTTTAGATAAAAAATGCATTCGGTTAATTATGAATATTATAATATTATTAGTTTATTGTATTAAACAGAACCGCCCATGATAAAATCAGAAAAAGAGAGATTTTAGTTTTAAAAAATAGAAAGGTAACGTGAAAATTAAAAAGATGACATAATTTATGTGAAAAAGGTAATTGATTAGTTTATAGTAATTATAATTTAATTCTGTTATTTTACTAAATAAAATTGCTCATAGTTTTTAGAAAATGAGAAATTAATGTTGCCCCTGAAATTTCTAGAAAAAAAGGAATTTAATTAGAAAAAATATAAAAGATGATACGTTTTAGTTGAAAAGGTAATCAGTTAATTATTAGTACTATAATATTTTTATTATTTTTTTTATTAAATCGAATCGCCCGTGATATAATTGGAAAAAGAGAGATTTTCGTAATAGAAGGGAAAAAAGGTAACGTGTTTGAAAAAGGTAACCGTCCATGATACAATTGGAAAAAGAGAGATTTTAGTTAGTGAAAAGGTAACGTATTTTGGCTCAAAAAGGTAATTAATTATTTAATACTAATTATAATATAATTATGTTATTTTATTATACAAAATTGATCGTAGTTTTAAAAAATGGAGAAATTTTAGTTAGATAAAATGTAAAAGATATTGTATTTTACCAAAGAAGTAAATTATTTAGTTATTGAAAAATAGAAAAGATAATATGTTTAACCTGAAAAAGGAAATTGATTAATAAAGGAGATTTGGGTCGATCCAATCTAAATTGGGTCGCTCCAAATATTGTGTAATGACAAAAAGGGACATCAAAGAAATAAAGAAGATTAAAAATATAAAGGATAAAAGCTGTAATTTTCCTGTGTAATGACAAAAAAGGGCATGAAAGAAATAAAGAAGATTAAAAAAATGAAGGGTAAAAACAGTAATTTTTAAAATGTAATACTAGCAGACATTAAGAGTATATTGATATTGATGTATACAGATTTTTAATATATTTTATTAATAATTGAAAAATATGATGTGATATTTTTGTGTAATGACAAAAAAGGGCATCAAAGAAATAAAGAAGAATAAAAAAATGAAGGGTAAAAGCAGTAATTTTTAAAATGCAATACTAGCAGACATTAAGAATATATTGATGTATACAGATTTTTAATATATTTTATTAATAATTGAAAAATATGATGTGATATTTTCGGTATATTTTAATGATTGTAAGATTAGTTTTAAATTAAAAAGGTAACGTATTTTAATTCTAAAGGAAATATTAATGATTGGAAGATATGATACGATTGATGTTTTTAGGTATTTATATAAGGTAATATCTTCAATTAAAAGTAAATGTGAAAAAGGCAATCGACTATTTACCATTAATTATATTATGTTATTATTTATTTTAAGAGTTTTAATAGTATAGATATCAATTAATCAATTTTAATTTAATATAATTTAATATACTCATATTTACGGATTATACTAATGTTTACTTATTACAAACAACGTATACAGATTTTTAATATATTTTATTAATAATTGAAAAATATGATGTGATATTTCGGTTATATATTAATGATTGTAAAATTAGTTTTAAATTAGAAAGGTAACGTGTTTTAATTCGAAAGAAAATATTAATGATTGGAAGATAGGATACGATTGATGTTTTTAGGTGTTTATAAAAGGTAATATCTTCAATTAAAAGTAAATGTAAAAAAAGATAATCGACTACTTACCATTAATTATATTATGTTATTATTTATTTTAGGAAATTTAATAGTATAGATATCATATATATTTATCTTTATAATGAAGGCTATATAGGTAAATTCACGACGTACCAAAAAACAGGTACCAAAAAATCGCTTGACCTAACCGCTTCGATTAGTATAAAATCGGGGAATTAAGCGTTTTTCAGGGGATTAAGCGGGTTTAGGCGGGATTAAGCGGATTTATGGGGGATTTAGGCGGGAATTAAGCGGGGATTAAGCGGGTTTGACCAAATTTTGACCCTTTAATTATTATTTTTTTAATTTTTTTTTACATATTTTTCAAATTTCATATTACAAATTAATATATATAATAAACATATATAATTAAAATAATTAAAATAAATATGTATATATTCACAATCTGCTTAATGACCCGCTTAAAATTCCGCCTAGGCGTCCGCTTAACCGCTTAAGCGCTAAAAGGTCCTCCCACCGCTTAGAACCGCTTACCGCTTTTTAGAACAGTGATTTTTTCGTAATATTGAGAGTGCCAGTTTGCTTGATGTTGCTCTATAACATTGAAATACATGTTGATGCTTGGCCCAATCGTTGTTACTTGTTGGCACGATTGTGTATACCTAAATACCTAATGCCAGATGTTTATTTATATTAAATAATTAAACTAAAATTTTTAATATGTATTTTTGAACGTGTAAGTTTTAGGAAGGTGTTAAGAATTTTTTTTGGAAGGGGTTGTTTTTTTTATTATTTTTATTGGGTTATTTTATTATTTGTTATTTTATTATTTTTTAAATGCCTTTTAAAATTGTTGTGGTACCTGTAGAGCGACAATAGAGTGTAGGTAGGAGTGTAGAATAGAGTGTTTGTATTTTGCTTCTATTTGGTTATTTTATTACTTTTTAAATATATTTAAAATTGTTGGGTTTCTTTTTGTTTTAGGAAAGTAATTATAATTTTTTTGGAAGGTGTTAACCAAAACCAACCAACCATTATACCCTATTTCGCTTATAATAGTATAGTATAGATTGGGTTATTTTATTATTTGTTATTTTATTATTTTATTATTTTTAAATGCCTTTAAAATTGTTGTGGTACATGTAGAGCGACAGTAGAGTGTAGGTAGGAGTGTAGAGTAGAGTATTTGTATTTTGCTTCTATTTGGTTATTTTATTACTTTTTAAATGTATTTAAAATTGTTGGGTTTCTTTTTGTTTTAGGAAAGTAATTATAATTTTTTTGGAAGGTGTTAACCAAAACCAACCAACCATTATACCCTATTTCGCTTATAATAGTATAGTATAGATAAGGTATTAATAAAAAATTTTTAAAATAAAAATGTAATATGTTTTAAAATAAAAAGGTAATATGTTTTAATTCGAAAGGAAATATTAATGATTGGAAGATATGATACAATTAATGTTTTTAGGTGTTTGTAATATCTTTAACTAAAAGTACATGTGAAAAAGGCAATCGACTAATTACCATTAATTATATTATGTTATTATCTTTTTTAGGTGTATTTATTTTTTTATAATGAAGGCTAAATAAGTAAATTCATGAAGTACCAAAAAACAGGTATCAAAAAATAGGTACCAAAAAACAAGTACCAAAACTTTTAATATTTCGACTTTTATATAATAGTATAGATTTTATAATGAAGGCTAAATAAGTAAATTCATGAAGTACCAAAAAACATGTATCAAAATATAGGTACCAAAAAACAAGTACCAAAACTTTTAATGTTTCGATTTTTATATAATAGTACTAGCTTATAACCCGTGCAAAGCACGGGTTGCTTTTAATTTTTTGTAATTTGTTTATAGTGTAATATAATATTATAAATATTAATTTTAATTTGTTATAGTGTAATTTATTATTTGTTTAATATGGTTTTTAATATTAAAAAATAGGATTGAACCAAACTAACAATTATCCCCTAGTTCAATACTATTATAAGCAAAATAAGATATTTTTGGTTGTCGGTTTGGTACTCTTTTGTTGGTCACTCATTTTGGTCACTCTTTGATTTGCTTAAATCTCTATTATTCACTCTCGGATAAATCTTTGCTTACCCGAGAATGTTTTTAGGTAGATAAAATATTAATTAAATTTATTTTTAGTTGAACTAAAATTATGGCTAAAAAATAGGGTTGAACCAAACTACCAAACAACTAATTATTACCTAGTTTACTTAGGATTAAAGACAATAACGGAATTTATTTGATTTGTTTTATATTATAAATAATTTAAAATTGAATAATTAGAGTGAAAACCAAAATTTAGGAGAACCAAACTACCAAACTACCAATTATTACCTTACTTAGGATTAAAGACAATAACGGAATTTATTTGATTTGAAAAGCCGAAGAAGATTGTGTATTGAATTGATGAAGATTGCGCAGATGAGGTTTAGAAGAATAGAGTTCTGTAAGGCAACGGAGGTTTTAAGTTTAGCTGTATTAGAGGTTTTAAGTTTAGCTGTTTCCGCGTCTTGTCCATGTTTTCCCAATTTTTAATTTTCTGATTTTTTTTATCATCTACTTATTTTTATTTAATTTCCTTATTTATTTAATGATTAATGATGTACTTAGCTAATCAACCACATGAATTAACATTGGATTTTAAATAATTTTTATATATTATTTATTAATAAATAAAACCCAGGGAATTATTTATCAAAGCACAAAATTTAGTTATCACTTATTTTTAATATTTTTTTATATTTTAACTCATCTAAATTTGTATTTTATTATTTTGTTTACACTTTATTAATAATCGAAACCCATCTTTAGTAGAATGGATCGTTAATTGATTTAAATACATCTCCAAACAACACATACAAATTAGCCTTGGTTAGTCCGTACTTAGGCCTTGGTTAGTGTATCGAAGTCCTACCACAACTAGGTCTTAAGAAAAGAAAACTTTGCTTTGAGCAGGGTCAATCCTCTAAGGCCGATGCTAGTCTGGAAAACGTTATTGTCTTCGGATAATGCATTTCTTCCCCTGATCATGCTTAGTATCAGTTTTAGCTCTTTGCTTCTTAGTCGTTTGCAGCTCTGCTGTTAACAGTGCTGTTCAGTACTAGCCCCATGCTAGCTAGGTTTTAGTTTTTCTGTTTGTACTTGTGTCTCTACGGGCATGTGTCCTTTGCCCTATCTGTTGCAAGTGCCGTTTGGCATATTTTATGGATTTTGCTTATCAAAAAAAAAAAAAAGGCCTTGGTTAGTGGATCGTTAATTGGGCCTAATTTTCTTTATAATTTAGGCCTTGGTTAGTGGATCGTTAATTTAGGCCTTGGTTAGTGGATCATACAAATATTGAAAAAAACCATTTTCCCAAAAGAATAAATATGTCATTCTTTTATTTATATAATTAATTCAGTGGCAATTTTCTAAAAGGGTAAATAGTTTAGTTACAAAAAATAAACGTTGGTAACGTTAGTGACCAAAATAATAAACGTTGGTAACGTTAATGATAATATGTAAAACAATTTAGTTCGGTGACAGTTTTCTAAAAAGGTCAATAGTTCAGTGACAAAAAAATTCAATTTCACATATTTTTAAGTCTATAATTTTATGATGAGTGTATTGTCTAATTAATTAATTAACTTAAATAGTGTTTATTTTATACTAGACACTCCGTTAACCAACGTACCAAATCAAAAACCATATTTCGGTTATAATATAATAACTAGCTTATAGCCCGTGCGAAGCACGGGTTACTTTTAAATACTTTTAAAATTATATAATTAAATAAAATAGAGAATAATTTATTACGAATTTATTAGTAATGAATAGTTTAATAAATGATATGTATTGATTAGAATTAATAATATAAAATCTTAATGTAAATTTGTTGTTGATGAGATTTGAACCTTGATCTTTGGAAGAGGGATTTAAATAAAGAATATTCATTATTATTAGATCTAACGGCTATGTGAAAAGTATTTATGTTTGATATATGGTGTTGAAAAAGAAGAGAAAAGCCGAAGAAGATTGTGTATTGAATTGATGAAGATTGCGCAGATGAGGTTTAGAAGTTTAGCTGTATTAGTAATGGTGTAAATATAAAATACTACTCTGTATTGGTTTAACGGAATTCATTTAATTTGTTTTATATTATAAATAATTAAAAATTAAATAATTAGAGTGAAAACCAAAACTTAGGAGAAAACCAAAACAGAGGTTTTAAGTTTAGCTGTATTAGTAATGGTGTAAATATAAAATACTACTCTGTATTGGTTTAACGGAATTCATTTAATTTGTTTTATATTATAAATAATTAAAAATTAAATAATTAGAGTGAAAACCAAAACTTTCAATGTTTCGGCTTTAATATAATAGTATAGATTTATATTATAAATAATTAAAAATTAAATAATTAGAGTGAAAACCAAAACTTAGGAGAAAACCAAAACATTTAATTTGTTTTACATTATAAATAATTAAAAATTAAATAATTAGAGTGAAAACCAAAACTTAGGAGAAAACCAAAACTTCCAATGTTTCGGCTTTAATATAATAGTATGATTTATATTATAAATAATTAAAAATTAAATAATTAGAGTGAAAATCAAAACTTAGGAGAAAACCAAAACATTTAATTTGTTTTATATTATAAATAATTAAAAATTAAATAATTAGAGTGAAAACCAAAACTTAGGAGAAAACCAAAACTTTCAATGTTTCGGCTTTAATATAATAGTACTAGCTTATAGCCCGTGCGAAGCACGGGTTACTTTTAAATACTTTTAAAATTATATAATTAAATAAAATAGAGAATAATTTATTACGAATTTATTAGTAATAATAATAGTTTAATAAATGATATGTATTGATTAGAATTAATAATATAAAATCTTAATGTAAATTTGTTGTTGATGGTATTTGAACCTTGATCTTTGGAAGAGGGATTTAAATAAAGAATATTCCTTATTATTAGATCTAACGACTATGTGAAAAGTATTTATGTTTGATATATGGTGTTGAAAAAGAAGAGAAAAGCCGAAAAGATTGTGTATAACAGAGGTTTTAAGTTTAGCTGTATTAGTAATGGTGTAAATATAAAATACTACTCTGTATTGGTTTAACGGAATTCATTAGAATTTATTTGATTTGTTTTATATTATAAATAATTAAAAATTAAATAATTAGAGTGAAAATTAAATAATTAGAGTGAAAACCAAAACTTAGGAGAAAACCAAAACTTTCAATGTTTCGGCTTTAATATAATAGTATAGATAGATAGTATAGATATCCTAAACAAATTCAAAAAATATCAAATTGCAAATACTCACACTACAGGCGTTGGATGGGATGTTATCCAACGGGTGAGAAATAAAGCGCAAACATATAAAGAGAAATCCCCTCTTCCCGATCTCCATTCTCCCTTATCACGGAACGCCCCGATATCGTGTTTCATCGTCTCCTATATTTTGAGGTCCGTATATCGATTTGTCTCGTGTTTACCTTGAGTTATGTAACTTGGTCTAATTATTTATTTGATTATATCTGTTGTTTTATGTATATCGCATCAGTTATCTGTTGTTTGATTTAGTTGGTACTTGCTGAACATCTTATACGATTTGATTATGTTGATATGCTAGTTTTATGTGCGTATATATGTTCTATATCTTCGTATATAATTAGTATTATTATCAACACATTGGATCTAGTATGGGGAGGGGGGGTATGTGCTCGCGTATCCATTAATTAAAATTACAAAGCCTCAGATTGTATATGTCACTGTTTGATTTTTTGGTGAATTCTGAGTAACTTTGGTTTGTATCCTAAAATTGTTAGGGATTGACCTGGTTTATCAATTAATTTAGTATTTAATTTGTTAGTTATTGTGTAGCTGAAATAACAAGTCCTCATTTGTGGGATGCATATTCTCGATTTCGGTTAGCTGGCTTCGTATCTTTATGTTGTATTGGCTCATAGAAGCCTCTCCAGTTTTATGATTAATATTCCTTTGCTTTGGTGTTTACAACTCTAGATTTACTAACGAAAATAATAACAGTAAATATAATCATCTGTTGATTTTGTTTCTTATTATTGCAATATTAACCCCCCCCCCCCCCCCCCCTACTTGTATATTTTTTGCTACAGCTATGGTTTCAGTTGCCTCTGCTGGAGATTTCTCCTTACCAACACCTACGGGCGAATCTGATTCTCTCTCTACTGAATTATCGAGTCTTAAGCTGGACTTTTTTGATGTTTTCAAGGGAACTACACCTAGGAAGCCTACGTGTTTGTATTTTACTCAGGGTTGCTGTACTATGATGGATCAAGGCGATCACATGGATACGCACACACATGGTTTCCTGGAGCTCAATACAAAGTCTTTTGATCTCAGCAAGGTACAGCCTCAAGATTTCGACTATTTCCTTGTGCTTGATTTGGAGGGAAACATTGAGATTCTTGAATTTCCTGTTCTGTTGATTGATGCTAAAACCTTGGAGCTTGTTGATTTCTTCCATCGATTCGTAAGGCCCCGAAAATTGAGGAAAGAGCGATTAGACCAGAATGTCGAACAGCACTTTGGGAAATTTGGTATTAACAGTATCTGGCACGAGACAGCAATTCCATTTAAGGATGTTATACCACAGTTTGAAGATTGGCTGGCCAAACATAATGTGTTGACAAAGGAGCTTGTTGGGCATTTGAATAAAGTTGCATTCATAACCTGCGGCAATTGGGATATAAAGACTAAAATCCCTGACCAATGCAAAGTATCACGGATGGAGCTTCCACCATACTTCATGGAATGGATCAATCTCAAGGACATCTACTTGAACTTTTACGGGAGGAGGGGTAGATCTATGCTCGCAATGATGGGGCAGCTTCAGATGCCATTAGTAGGAAACCACCATCTTGGAATTGATGACGCAACTAATATCACAAGGATTCTTCAACGTCTGATTGTTGATGGTTCAGTTTTACAGATCACTGCCCGGAGAGACAGTGATAAAAAGGTAGAATTCCTCTTTGAAAATCGTATTTGGTAGCTGGCTTTAGTTCTTTAAGATTAAGTGAAGTCGAACTTCATTATGTAGTTGATGCCTTTGATAATTGGTGGCCGTACTGTGATATATTGCTTTCATTTAGCTGTTTTCCGTACTTGTTTCCAATATTACAGATGAGTATGAACAACTGCTTATTTCTTTAAAAACATATTTTCTGCTTTATTTGATTGTTAATTTAAATTAGGTGCACAACAATTAGGGTATGAGTACGATTCGTTGCAGCTTTTGAACATAACTGCAACCTTTCTACAAATCCTCCCAAATCCTATCATAGAAAATTTGGACTCCCTCATTTTTCAACAAATCTTTCTTACTATCTTCATTTTATCCCATTAATTTTATTTATTTTGTTACATTCATTTCATTCCCCCAAACCAAACACAACATTAGTAATTGACTAATTACTAACAAGAATGAATGATTCCTGATTCTTGATCAGTTATATCCTTTTAGGTTTTTTGATAAGCAGGTTTTTTCCCAAGCTATCTTCGCTTTGCAAAAAGGAAAATGAAACCCCTTAATTGCTTTGGTTAAATAAGATGCAACCTTAAATGCGACTAACTTCATTTATTTTTAAGAAAAACAAAAAAGCAAGTTGCATCTGGTTATTTTCGGCTGCAAATTGTAATATTTGAAAAAAAAAAAATTAAAATAGGGTAGCATTACAATTTTTTTAAATAGTATTTTTTAGTAATTTCTCTTAAAATAATTAATTTAAAATTTTATTTTAACCAAAGTTAGTATGGTTAGATATGTTTGAAGTAAAAGGAAAACAAATCAGAAAAGTTAATTCACATATAAATAATTATTATCTAACATTTTGAAATATAACATAAAGAAAAGTGGATATAAAATACAATAATCAAATGATTCTATAAATGCCGATTAATCGATAATGTAACGAATTCCGTCTACTTCGATTAAGTTAAAATTGGATTAAAGAAATATTTTTAGAAAATTGTAAGAAAAGAGCGGTGGAAACAGAAGTCTAACTCTTATGGCAAAATTATGGAGAGAAGAGCAGGAGGACAATGCTTTCACAGTGACGAGGCTTATCACCCGGGTAAAGAATGCAAAGCCAAGTTGAATGAATCAAGTACTGGAGTAGTACATTGAAACTTTAAAACACCTTCCCTTCAAGTAAAGTACTTAATAACCAAATCTATTCGTAAAGGGTTAAACGTTGTACCGTACCTCTATAATACAGTTTTATAGGTAGAGAGACCGTTTTCGTAAAGATCCTGGAATTTTATAGCACAAATCGGTAAGCTTAATCAGCTCACATGTCACAACGGTTGATCTCCAATTCTTTAATGGCAAATGGTCCAGTACATACGTATGCAAAGTACTGTTATCCATCATACGGTTTCCCAGCCGTTGGATCGTTGATCCAACGGCTGGGGTTTAAAAAAAAATTCCCACCGTACCGCGGAAAGTTTCCGCGGTACGAGGCTCGTACCGCAGAAAATGCCCCCCTGTTTTCACATCAAAAACAGTACTGTACACGTACCGCGGAAAGTTTCTGCGATACGTGTTACCCAGCATACTGCTAGCAAACGTCTGCACCAGACCGGACCCTTCTATAATATTCTATGTTCCAATGTTGTTCCATCCATATGCCTGATCCTTAAGACCTTAACACTTCAATTCTCCATACAGAAACACTGATGGTGCCCCCACTCGGGGAGACATGAAACTTGATGCACGATAATTCTTATTGGGTTTGTCTAGTGTGTGACTAAGGGTATATGCTAAATATCCGTGTTTGATGAGTTGGATAATTTTGATTGGTGGATATTTTTGTGTATGCAGGGGGGTCCATCATTATTAATGAAATTTCTATCAATTAAAATTTGACAATTAAACGAACACGAATTCTTAGCATGTAACCTTGTACAAACAATAGAAAAACCGATTCTAATTTACACAACTTTGATTTCAACAGATTCATTAGGATGAGTCAAGGAATGGTCATTTTATATTATCATCCTGTTCTTTGCTTCTGTCACATTGAATTTTATTTTAGTGCCTGTTTGACAATTCTAATGGATAACTTATAAGTTACTTATTTCGGAAAAAATTTCTTATTCACATATTATTTTTTTAAGAAAAATGTGTATGAAGAGTTTAATATTCGTTATCTTGCAAAAATAAGTTACTTATTTCAGAAAAAAATACATATTTTCTAACCTTTTTCCAGAATAAGTAACTTATTTCTGAAAGATAAGATTTCCCAAACGGGCCCTTAATATCTTACATCTAAAAGATAGGGCGAGAGGGTACACTTTGCAATTAGTAACTTAAAAATTAGTACTCCCTCTCTTTTTTAATATCTGCTACTTGATTTTTGGCACACATTTTAAGGTGCTTTGACTACATAGTTAGAAATATTATTTTTAAAATTTTCTTTTGTGAATAAAAATATTGATTCAATATTTTTATTCACAAAAAAAAAAATTAAAAAAATATTTCTAACTAGGCGGTCAAAGCACCTTAAAGTGCGTGCCAAAAAGTAAAGGGTCAGATATTCAGGAATAGAGAGAGTATATATGATATGGAACAAAGGAAGTAATATACATATAGAAAAAGCTTTTTAGAATTCGATGGACCAGAATAGATTGACGTGTGTTCAGAAAATCCATTTTTGTGTTTGTTAATTTTTATTCGCATTGTTTAGCAAAAAAAATATTTAAAATAATCTTATACATCCAAAACCTAATACCTGATGATATATTCTAATTAACATGAAAGCCCATACTATTTAAAATCTTTTGGGTCCTAAGATTGTCTTCACTTCAGCTTTTAGTATAGTATAGAACTATAGATCGACAACATAGCATAGTTCGACAACATTGCACGACAAGCACAAATCAATACATACATTCCCATTTAAGCGTGTAATGTTTATAAAAGATTCCATATTATGGATGATACTACGAGCTAAGGCTCTGGAGTCCAGACCTAGGAACTTGATACTCTAATCAAGTTCCTCAGATCAGGTTTACCAACTAAGAAATTTGGGCACAAAATGAACCAATTGAACAGGTTCTCTCTTAGAAAGATCTCTCCCAAGCAATATACAAAAGATTATGAAAGCCTTCTCTCTCGAGCACCAGCATTGAATGAACATGTAACTGCACTGCAGCATATAACTGTTTTTCTAGAACAAGCTTCTCAATACCATAAGGAACCTACACCATATTTGAAACAGAAGACATAGAGAGAGACATCCATCAGAGAAAACAGAGTTGAAGGCTAAGGAAATTAATATCACCATCTTAGATCTATCAAGAATGAGCACATAAATAGCAACTATCTGAACAAAAATGATTGCAACAAATGAACTGATATAGAAAAACAGTGCCCGTCTTCAGTTTGATTGTAATAAAAAAAAGATTTAGAAATACAATTCCTAGGAAAAGACAACCAATAGGCTGCCATTAATGAGAGTAGTTCTGTAAGGATTTTAGAGGATCATGTAGAATGTAGATAGTGCAGTCGCCTAAAAGCTTTCATGCACTCCCACTTTAAATGAACTTATTATTAACTACCTAAGATGATCCTCGTGACACAGCCCTGGCCATCTTCCAGAAACGCTAACAAAACTACAACTACTAAACAATCTAGTGTTGCAGAATAGTCCACATCCTTTCCCAAAAGAACAAAACGTTATATTTATGTCCCTTATAATAAGGCTTTTATATTAAGTGACTAGAACAACTGATACACACACATGGCTTTAATATTAAGCCAAAAATGTTTCCACTAAGAGCCTGCTTGGCGGTATTTTTGCAGACAAAAAACACTGGCAGTGGTTGGTAACACCAAACTGCTTTTATTGAAAGCTTGAAAAGGTGCTTCAAGAAAAGCAACAATTTGTAGCTTTTTCTGAAATCCCCTATTGTTAAAAAAGTTGATGTTAAATTTTTTTATTAATTAATATTAAACTCCAACTTAGTTTCAGGTAAAACCTAAAAGTTGCATGTTTAGACTTGTAACCACTAACCAAGAACTTGTATCACCTATTTACCAAAAACTAGTAACTATTCCAGTCATCATTTCCTCCCACAGCACTTCCTGCACAGCACTTTCCCCAACACATGTAAGAGACATAAATGGCAAACTGGTCTTAAACATGTGCAACAATAAATATACCTTAAACGATAATGCCTCGCCGTTAATCCCAAAATTGTATGCCTAGCTTGATTGACTTGAAATAAAGTCTTGTTTCTGCTTCAGTTGCTTCTGTTTCTGCTTCTGTTTCTGCTTCAGTTTCTGCTTCAGTTGCTCCAGTTCGGGGTACTCGACAAATAACGCTGCAAACAATTTGGTCTTGGCAACCTGAAAAGCTTCCACCATCACGGCCAGGCCCTTCTTGTTGACACCTCTCCCTATATCTCTAGCTGATGAAAACGGATCCTGAATAGGAAAATAATGCCCCTCCGGTATATCCCATCCCAAGCTCTGCAGGCTGTTGAAAAAAAACATTAGCATTAGCGAAAAAAAACATTAGCATTAGCGTATAAATTAGCTGGAAGAGATTAGAAGAGGATGAGATATTAACTCAACATGTTCGTCTCGAAGAGACATCACAGATCTCTTATAATTCCGTTTATCTGCAAAGTGATCAAAAAACGAATACAGCAGTTCTGCAAGGCATGGGCTAGGAATAACTGGAATGTGATTCTTCAACTTTGCTTCGATCTGTGGCAAATCTTCCTGCTTACAAAGAAAGAGTTATAACAAAAAATACTAGAACAGTGTATAAAACAGATCATCAACAAACAACTAGAATTAGATATAAGGTATGCATCCCAAATGCTTGATAATAAAACAGATCATAAAACAATATATAAAACTTGAAATTAGTATACTAAAGGTGGCCATTTCACAAGTCACTAAAATCTTCTATACCTCATTAGAAAACTTGGGAAGTATGTTTTTTTTCTGCAGGAACCAAATTGATATCATATTGTAACCAATGCTGGCTAAAGTACCTGCATTAGAATCGCAAATACCTTGTACCTGCAAAAGCCGTTATCAAGAATAAGAACTGCTCAGAAGTGATTAGAGGTATAGTAAGCATAAACAGTGACATTGGTTTTAAATCGACTTTGTCAAAATCGAGTTTTAAATGGTTAGTCAAAAATGGGAGGTCTGTACTCTTCTGGGAAGATTTTTGGAGAGGAGATTCCACTCTAGTATCTTCATTCCCAAGGTTATATAGTATCTCCAAGTTAAAGTTCTTATCAATTAAAGATTTCTATTCTGTATGGTGCATTAATATGGTGAGACCAGGAGACCTATGGAGTCGACCATTAAGAAACTGGGAATTGGATGAAGTTTCAAAGATCAATGACATTATATCTGAGATAGTGTTTGCTGAGGGTGAAGATGATTTGGTTTGGTCAAAATCTAGAAAACAATTTCAGAGCAGGGATGGAAGATTATTTCTAGAAGGAGATGTGTCTTCACAGCATCTTAATTGGGTTTCTTCTTGGAAGATTAAGGCTCCTCCTAAAGTCCTAATCTTTCTTTGGAAATTTCACAATATGATCCTTCCTTCAAAATCTTTTCTTAAAGCTAGGCTAGGACAATTGATTTCAAATACCTTATGCTCATGGTGCAATACTGTTATTGAAACGCAGGATCACATCTTCTGGTTTTGCCCGTTGGTGGCTAGTATGTGGAATGAAGTGTTTAACTGGTGGGGACTTATAGAGAGGCAGAAAAGGCAGCAAGTAATGTGCATTTGGGATTTAAGATTGCAGAACGTGTCATCAAGTGTTAGGATAAGCTGGAATGTTTGTATTGCTGCATGTTTGTGGACTATATGGTTGAGCAGAAATCGTCTAATTTTTGAAAATTCCAAAACAGGGTTGAAAGAATTGATTCTACTTGTTAAAATTAGAACGTTCAAATGGTGTTCAGCAGCAAATTTGGTAAGTGAGGTGATGGATCAAAGGTGGTTGTTTTATCCGGTTAACTCAATAGAAACACACAGTTTGAGAAGCTCTATGATGCTATTTGATGGAGATTGGGATATTTTTGCATTCACGGACGGAGCTTTTGTTCGAGATTCTATGGATAAATGTGAGGCTGGAATAGGAGGTATGTTGAAAGATAGAGAAAAGAATTTAATGTATATCTTTTCTGGGCATTCTAATGCTTCGAGTCCATTGCAAGCAGAGACAGAAGCAATTCTTCATATCCTTAAGATAATTAGTGCCAGTAACATGAGGCATAAGGCGTGTAGGATCTATTCAGATTGTGAGGTGGCAATACAGGCCTGTAACAAAGTAAAATCTGGTGGTGTAATTGATCTCCTTCTGGATTTCAGTCTTGCTAGAAATTTGATACAAGAACTTAAGGTCTCGTTCTCTTACATTCCAAGAAATATGAATGAAGGAGCGGATGAACTTGCTAAACAAGGTTTAAATAGGAGCTCTGTGGTGGGAGGATGGGTTATGTGAATGGCAAAGTCTCAAGGCTCTTGTGTTTAGTGAATGGGTGGAGTCTAATTTATGGCAGTTTATAGCTTGCAAGATGATGCTGAGGTGATACAGGGTGACCCAGAAGAATTAGCTGAGGAAGTTGAAGGTGGTGCTTTACTGCCTCTTGGTGATGAGGAAATGCTAAAGCAGACATGTTCTTAACAATTCTACTTTATAGATTGCAACTATGTTAGTGGGATGTCAAAAATAGTGGGTTTATTATTTGGCAAGGATTTTTTAATTCAGCATGCGTGGTGGGTAAACACAATAGTATCATTTGAGGTGGTTGTATCTTTTGAGGATGTTTAGTGTGTGCTAAGAAGGATGTCTTCTTGTTTGTCTAAGGTTCGGTGCATTCTTTGTAATGGCTGGCCTTAATTGGATTTTAATAAATTCCGCGTTTCAAAAAAAAAAAAACATTCATTCAAGTACCTTGGACCAGTGCTTGATCAGGAGAATAATTTTTCTTGCTGGTTCGTGTGTGAGGACTGCTTTAACAAGTCCGGTGTTCAAGCTGGCATGTTGAATAGCCTCCGGAGTGTCAATGGTCATATCGAATCGTACTCCTGATTGCTTACCTACTATCATTGGCCGTTTCCGTTTAGATTGAACCTGCATAAACAGGACAAAAAAAGTTAAATATTAACACATACCCTCAGATATCATTGGTCGCAAACCTTGAATTCTGACATATTGTTATTAACTAAAAATGCAGAGCACAAATATGTATATATTAATAGAGAAATACGTCAAGTTTATCAAAACCAGCTGCAGCCAATATATCTCTGACTTTGCACAAATTTGGTTTTGGCTCTGCAACTTGATCTGTGGCTAGAGTGAAGTCGATGTCACTTCCTGCTAAAGCAGCCCCGCTCTCAAAGCTGCCGAAGACTATTACCTCAGAATTTGGCCATTCACTCATCAAACTGATCCTCACCTTTTCCACAATTTCTTTGCGTGTTTCTATTTCTTCTTTTTTCAAAATTATTTCTGAGTAGAGTTCGTTTAAGTACTTCTCTGAGTTTGAGTTTGTGTACCAGCACACCTGGTTTAAAAGGTAAAAAGAAGATAAGGATTACTTAAAAAGAAAGTACAAATTAAACCACAATTTAGACCCCCGGACATAGATTCAAAAGTACAAGCAATTTCTTTTGAATATATTATTGAATTACCAAGACATCTCAATTTTAAACTAATTCAGCTAAGAAAAAACAATCAAAAGCTAGAATTGTTGCTACGATATGGATCGGTTTCTAATAAAGTATCCCCATAAATCAATCTTTGCTTGGTGATTATCCCTTGCTGATTATAAGATTGTTTAAAATGCTTCGTGATTATCCTTAAAATCCCATGATTACTTGTTAAATAAAAAATTTATCGTAATAGCATATTGTGAATTTTTGGTATCAATAAACTGAACATCCATTTCTTGCAAAAGAGCCATTTTTCTACGACAACATAAAAGTAGAATCCCAGATTACGGCATGGACTGACTTCTAGCATAACAACTATTCATTTGAAAATCCGACTTATAATATATGGGGAGAATCTGGTTCAGAGAAATTGGTTTAATAATATATGGGGATCCGTATGTACCATTTTGTTAAGAACTTGAAGTACCTTAAGAACTTGAAGTACCTTAAGCCCATTCTCAAGTAGGAAGCCTGGCAATCTGGTAATGTTTGTGAAATTGTTGACAAGCTCTAAAATTCTCTTAAAAGGGGGGAGAGGACAGGAAAGATGCAAACAAAAACACCTAAACACTAACATAAAAATCTTCTGTTGATGTAAGGGAAAAAACAGAGGCCATCACTCTGCATGTTACTACTGATCCTGACACAAAGATATTATGTTTGTATGATGCTATTGACATTTGTTAGTTTTTAAACACCTCCAATTCCAAGTGATAACCTCTGAATCCGTCTTAAATTCTCCTTTCAGTTCACTCAGACCAAAGCTAGTACCTCTAAAAGTACTCAAAATCAATTTATAGAGTCAACACAAGTACTCCACAAAACTTCACCAAGTGAACTCAGCAACAGTAGATCTAGTGATCTACACCTGAAATCTAACATTTTACATAAATCTGACCAGATGTCAATAATTTCACACAAATTTCTGTCACAGACAATTTATCAAACACTTTGTGTACTCTACTGCTACTATACTTTCAGCACT
This sequence comes from Kitagawia praeruptora, assembly GCA_037693485.1. Lineage (NCBI taxonomy): Eukaryota > Viridiplantae > Streptophyta > Magnoliopsida > Apiales > Apiaceae > Kitagawia > Kitagawia praeruptora. Next base: position 158,816,809 of record CM075344.1, on the reverse strand, counting down.
TGTACTCAATTATAGTAACCAGCACTCCAATTCTGCTCTCTAATAGTCACACAGGAACTCAACTCACCAATACAATCACAGTTCTCTGAGTTAACAACCCCAGTCAACTCACCAATACAATCACAGTTCTCTCAGTTAACAACCCCAGTCTACTGAGTCAACTCAGAAACAATGATATTTCTACTATTTTTAGGATTTTTCAGCAAGGAATGCACAGAAAAAGTAACAATTACTGTAAACAATCTCAATACAACTTACCTTCATGCTAAATCAACAGATCAAACATTAACTACTACAGTTCTATTATAAACATCATAAAAAACAGAGTACCTGAACTGATTTATCCATACTGGGTTTCCTGAGGTGAGTTTTATGAGTTTTGTGTTGATTTTCTGTGAGATTAGAGAATTAGAACAGCTAGAGATAGCTGAGAATGAGAGAGATGTTGAGAGATATAGACAGAATCAGAGAGATCAGAGGGAGAGAATAGCAGTTCTAGAAAAATTTGCAGAGAAGGAAAGGGTAGTCAGAGAGAAACCCTAGAGAGAGAAGAATTCAGTAAAGAGAGAGAAAGTGGTGATTTCATCTTCATATTCATAATCATATTGATATATTACATCTGTTTCATTCTATTTATAATAGTTCAGAGCTATACTAATATTTGGTAAAAGGACTTACTTACCCTTGCTAAATGTTACTACTAATCCCCTGTATATCCAGCAACTACACTACTACTAGGAAATACTAATACAAAGTTATTTTTGTAGAACATTGTGGTAATTGAGCCTTTTTTTTAATAGGTAACTAGTGATCGAGCCTTTTTAATTTTTTAAATAATTACTAAATACTTAGTGCTTCACAGTCTATATAACTTATGCCTATAATTGCTGCAAACATGATAATCTTAAGATCTAAAATATGTCTTCTTTTTTTTTTTGTATTAACCAAACCTTTTAACTTTAGAATATAAGTTTGTTTATTTTATTTGAAGTACAAATCTCAAGAAGTTAATATATCTGCGAATGAAGGTAGGAGGAGCATCTTAGATTTCATTGTCACCTCACCTGGTTACTAAAATAAAGATACACAAAGAGCTTGACGTTTGTAAAGGCAGTTAATTATAGGCGGTAAGAACATATTTAACTTTGTCCCTCTTAGTGGAACATCCGAACAGCGTATACAATTACTTTACACTAAACACTTAATGCAATATTACAGCGTTTAAACTTCAAGGAGTAGTCATCGACAATCATCAAGAAACTTTATACCTTTAAGCTTAGTATCTTTCTGAAGCAACAATAGTTAACCTGATGACATTATATGACCTTATTCTCCTACCTAACTAAAAGTGTGAACCTCAAAGGCTTCTGTCAAGAAAGGGTACAACATTGAACAACAGGTTATTTTAAGTGATTATTTGCTGTTTTCTTTCGTCTATTGAGCAGACACATGACTAGAAACTGAGATTCATCAACACGGTCAAGACACTAATAGATGAGTCAATTTTTTAAAGGTGATTTTAATGGGAACAAAACAAAAAAAAACAAGAATATCATAATGATCTAAAATCCACTAGAATACTTTAAATAATAACTCATCTTACTTTTTGTCAGGAGTACATAACATCGTTCCTTTAAGAGATCTATGGTGGATCCCCGAGGTATCTTAATGTCATCTTTAAAATGGTAAGTGAAACTGCAATAACAAGTAGATTAGGCTTAGATTATAGTTTCTTTATTTTCACATAAGAGTAAATGGTTTTTTGGTAAATCTATATATAATATTCATATGCTCTTAACTATTCAATCACCCTATAACAACAATGCACATGGTGTAGCAAAACAGACTTGCCCTATATATTTTGTACAATTGTGTATTTGTGTTGCACCCAACATGTACTTCCCTGCTAGTATAAAAAAAAATACACACCAAAATAAGCATAAATATACAGGATAAAACATGAATTGTACAATCAGGAAAACATGGAGAGAGAGGGAGAGGGAGGGAGGGAGAGAGAGGGAGGGAGGGAGGGAAGGAGGTACCAAAAGCATAAACATTAATGCTCTTCAATCCCATAACATTCTTTTTCCTCAACCCAACTCCGAGAAGCTGCTGAGAATATTTTCAAACTGCCGGAAAAGACACACCCGTCTTCGATTCAGTAACGTCTGGCATGTAGCGGCTAAAGAAAGCGAACCCCAAATGGGATCAAATTCCACCTCAATTCTCAATTCTAAATTTTCGAGACCAACAACAATCACATAACACATCAAAACTGTATACCCCAACAAATAAAACACATGAAATAACAGATATCAACCAGCCATTCTGCACATACATCACTAAAATTAAAATTTATTCAATCAATTAAAGATAAGGTTGATCTAAACTCACATAAAATAACAACAGTACCACATCCACAGAATAGATTAACCATATTTAACATTTGCAGCAGCAAAACAAAAACATACATGAACACAGATACTAAACACTCATCCCCTACGATTATTTTTTCAGGAGAACATCGATATTCTAAAGTTATGTTTAGATACCAAACATAGGCTGAAAAAGTCATAGCAAACACACACCATCTCCTAGCATGCTTTACATAAAACCATAACTTAGAGTTGCAAATGAAAACAAATTATACAATCTATTCACATATCACACAATTTATGTCCATTTTAAAAAATGGATCAGTTAGGAACATAGAAAGTGAAGTGGTAGATAACAAATGATAATATATACATGGTTGCAAAGAACTAGTCAGGGATGTAAGCATGAACATATAACATTACCTATAATTACCAATAATCTATCAAAAGAATAACGATATTACCTCCTTGTCGCTCTCATCTCCATCAGCATCATTTTTTATCCTCTTCAAGATGTGGGTCAACATCATCATCATTCTGCAACACAGCAGCAACAGCACCTGCAGCTTGGGGACCACCATGATTCATGATTTTCAAAGCCTTCGACCTGCACAAATTGAAGTAGAAAAATGATATTGTTATTGTATTAAACTAATGAAATGATCGATTAGCAAAATTTGAAGGCAAAGAACACAAGGAATTTGTGATAAACCCAAATAAATAAAACGAAGGAAGATGCAGAAAGTTCTAAATAACTAAATGAGCAATATGTTTTAAGGCCGAAGACTACCCTTTATCTACATCATAAGTCATAACAAACCAGTGGTACCAAAATCAACAAATTAGAAGTAGAAAAATGATATTGTTATTGTATTAAGCTAATGAAATGATCGATTAGCAAAATTTGAAGGCAAAGAACACAAGGAATTTGTGATAAACTCAAATAAATAAAACGAAGGAAGATGCAGAAAGTTCTAAATAACTAAATGAGCAATATGTTTTAAGGCCGAAGACTACCCTTTATCTACATCATAACAAACCAGTGGTACCAAAATCAACAAAGATGCAACAAATCAAATAACAAAACCATGTATTCCAAAAAACAAATAACTAGTTGGGTGAGTCTAAGAAGCCAAACCACATATTACAAGACGCATAATTAGTTGTAGGTGCACTTTGCACCCCTAAGAGCATGTACAATGGTTGTGCTAAAATAGATGGAGCTATTGCTATAATTTAGCACCGGAACATGGTTTTTGATGCTAAAATAGCATCATGTCTCCAATGGTTAGTTCTATATCTTGTTCCAAATTTTACTAACACCCCAAGTACCCCACTATTATAAATACAAAATTAATTTTTCTATCTAACTCTTTCACTTTTGATGAGGTGGGATGATCTGTCAATTATAACCCCATCAATATTTTGCTCTATATTTAGCACAAGATATAGAACACCATTGGAGTGGTGTATTTTAGTTTTTGATATAGATTTAGAACAAGATATAACACACCATTGGACTTGCCCTAAAAGAAAAATGCGGCCTCTTCTGAGTTCTAGTTCATCTGCCTTTACCAGTAAATCTCATTTTTCCAGCTTCAAGATTCTTAAAATTATTCTGGGCATGTTGTTACAGAAATTCTGAACAAGAATTTAACACTTACAATCATGTATCTATCTGGCTCTGAGGAAAAAATAAGACACCTTACTGACCTGATGTAGTCAGAAAGATTGTGATAATCATTACTTTGGATGTTCCGGAATAAGTATTCTTGTTCAGTCTTCAGTCTGATCAGAAGATTGAAGTATTGCATGTTTAACCGTCCATAAGCATACATCTCGGAGACTCGAACTCCACATAATCAATCTGAAATCAGAACATAATATAATTCTCTAGCACATCGTAACAATCAGCCCTTGATTTTGACACTCAAGCAACCAGGCCTCCTAACTTTAAGCAAATACAAGAAAGTTTTAGTTTTGTTGATCAATTGTCAAATTCAAATCTTAAGAGTATTATACCATATCATGAAGAATAAGAGTAGGAGGCTTTGGCAGGAAGAAAAAACTCCTCTCGAGTGGATAGAGGACACCGTCATCAGCTTTCAGAGACGACTTCACCGCATAACCATCCTGACGACTTTGGTAAGTCCCAGATAATTAAAGAGAACTAACAGTCAATATGTTGCAGCTGATGCTAAACATAAATAGAAACTTTAGCCATAATACTATCATCATTTATATATTTTTTGAAATAAGCACAGCACAAAAAACATCCAAGCACCCTCCTTGTTTTCTTGCTCAATTCAATAAATGATATTCATTATGTTATTTTCTAACTTGACTTTGTACTTATTAAAGAGTTCATTCCTTGATGGCAATGTGTATCCTACAATTTGATCTGTTTCAAACTGGCAAATATACAAAGTTATTGTATGAGCACACAACTAAAGAAAGGGATGAAAGAACTCTTTAACAATAAATACACTTGATGCTAATGACATCAACAACAATACCTGTAACACAATATGCGGGTATAATATTTGACCTTTACGTATTGGTGCATCAAGAGAAACAACGACGAAAGTATGCGGTTGATTAAACTGTGAAAAACAGAAGGGAAAAATTTATATTAGTTGATATACACCTTTAATTGTGACATGTATAAAAGTACAACTAAATGAGGCACAAGGCAAAATGTATTCTGAATACATTCTATATGTCGTGAAAATTATAGACTGACCTTGGGCAGTATAAAAAGGCTAACAACACTACTATAATGGATTTGAAAATCATTGGATTGCCCTTGGAGCCTCAAAAATGAACCATGTACTTCAACATCATATTGCCCCCTGCCAAAACCAATTCCCTTAATTAAATATGTCTTTTCCAGCATAAGTGTAAGGCAGAAAGAAAGATTGAAATGCTGATTATGGTAGACAAGAAAAACTACCTACGAGTAAGAATGGCAATCCCCTCTAAAGTGAAAACAGCTTCTTCACCTCTTGGTATATGAAAACTGAGTATTAGAATTAGGTATATGAAAACTGAACTTCATTAGTGAATCTTTCTGTAATCATCATACGAAGATGATCAAAATAACAGGCTAACAGCCAAAGTGTAAATGCAGAAAAATTTTAAGGAAGGTAAAAGCATACAAGGCCAGCCACATGCATATGAAGTAAATAGGGAAGTTTAGTGAATGTGACCTGGGGACTAAATTTGGCCCAAGTTATAGAGGTTTTGCTATATAGTACATACCTAGAATGAAGAGCCAAACCGGCACATGCTCATCCATGACATCACATTTTTAATTCCAACCATTTATTTCTGTAAAAAAAAAAACACATTGAACCTAGCTTCATCTATGACCACCCAAGCCCACCTATTTAGAAGCCGTAAATTCCAGACTAGGCTCACTGAATCAACATTAGGAGGAGCTTATTCCAAGTAAGTAATCACTGAGAGAAGCCATCTAAACATAAAAAATGAACTTATAAATTATAACGATAACTTAGAAAGCATTGATAATTAAGCACACTGAATAGATATAAACCTCGTTAGCCCCAGTAGTATTATCAGCATGGAATTCCAACATGACATCGTTGGTCCCTTGAAGTTGCGTCTGAGAGACATCAGCTAAGGATACCTCAAATGCTTGCTTTGAACCAAATAGAAAACTAAGCATGTTGCCTGATTAAGAAAGTACGACGCAAAAGTGGGTGACTTCCGTTAATGCTCTTCAATCCCATAACATTCTTTTTCCTCAACCCAACTGCCAGAAGCTGCTGAGAACCTTTCAAAACTGCCGGAAAAGACACACCCGTCTTCGATTCAGTAACGTCTGGCATGTAGCAGCTAAAGAAAGCGAACCCCAAATGGGATCAAATTCCACCTCAATTTTCAATTTCCGATAACAATAACAATCACATAACACATCAAAACTGTGTACCCCAACAAACAAAACACATGAAATAACAGATATCAACCAACCATTCTACACATACATCACTAAATCGAAACTTATTCAATCAATTAAAGGTAAGGTTGATCTAAACTCACATAAAATAACAACAGTACCACATCCACAATGATTTAACACAAACAAGAATGAAAAAGATACAATTTTTAACCCAAAAGGTAATAACAAGAAGATTTTAACACTAATTAATTAATCAAACAAACAAGATAATAACCAAAAAACTTGGAAAAATAAACAATTTGGCTGGCATAACAACAGTACCACATCCACAATGATTCAACACAAACAAGAATGAAAAAGATACAATTTTTAACCCAAAAAGTAATAACAAGAAGATTAAAACAATTATTAATTAATCAAACAAACAAGATAATAACCAAACCTCTTGGAAAAATAAACAATTTGGCTGGAATAACAAGAGTACCACATCCACAATGATTCAACACAAACAAGAATGAAAAAGATACAATTTTTAACCCAAAAAATGCAAACAAGAAGATTAAAACACTAATTAATTAATCAAACAAACAAGATAATAACCAAAAATCTAGGATAAGTAAACATTTTGGCTGGTATAACAACAGTACCACATCCACAATGATTCAACACAAACAAGAATGAAAAAGATACAATTTTTAACCCAAAAAGTAATAACAAGAAGATTAAAACAATTATTAATTAATCAAACAAACAAGATAATAACCAAACCTCTTGGAAAAATAAACAATTTGGCTGGAATAACAAGAGTACCACATCCACAATGATTCAACACAAACAAGAATGAAAAAGATACAATTTTTAACCCAAAAAATGCAAACAAGAAGATTAAAACACTAATTAATTAATCAAACAAACAAGATAATAACCAAAAATCTAGGATAAGTAAACATTTTGGCTGGTATAACAACAGTACCACATCCACAATGATTCAACACAAACAAGAATGAAAAAGATACGATTTTTAACCCAAAAAAAAAAAATTACAAACAAGAAGATTAAAACACTAATTAACTAATCAAACAAACAAGATAATAACCAAAAATCTTGGAGAAATAAACAAATGGGCTGGCATACAAAAGAGATATAATCTGAAAAACACCACATCAGAAGATTCAAAAAGGCCCAAGAACTGTTCTTCAGCTTACTAAAATCAAGAAAAAAATCGAATCTGTTTTGTACAAGTGGGCTAATGCTGTTTTGAGAGAGGGAAACTCCGGCAGCGATGGTGACGGAGGCGAGAGATGCGAGGGGAGTTCGGTGGGCGTGACTCAGAAAACGAGAAAAGGGACCATTTTTCTTTCTTTTATTCTACTAGTCGTGCAAGTGGTCTATCTATATATATTATAATGGCAGGAGATCCAAAATGCACCAGAAGCGTTTAAAATATTTTTCTTAAATTCTCACTTTTTTTGATTTTTTTATTAAATTCTTTTTTTGCATTAAGTAGCATCTTAATGGCATATTAATGACATCTTAATAATCATTAACTACACTTATGAATATATATATATATATATATATATATATATATATATATAAATTTACTTCATATTATTTATAGAAAAGATTGACAAACTTTATTTGAACATTATCATTATTATTCAAATTTAGAATATTAATTATGTGTATAAAATTATGATTATTTTTCATGTAAATTAAAGACTTAAATTTGTTCACATTGCGTCATTTTTTATTACATGTTGAAGATTTTTGAAAACTTTTTTCAAACGATTATAGGATAAACGATCTTAACTTCTCAAACAATTTTAATCAATAATTGTGAAATTTTTTATAAATTATGGAAGTATAATCTTTTAGTTAAAATCTGGAATTTGTATAAAATAATATTGACATATTTTTATTTTTTACATAATAAACTCAACCATTTTATTGACCGATTAAGTTGATAAAAATGTTATATACATGTTATTACATTATAGTATGTCATAATAAATTACTATTCTAATTAGACTTAATTGCAGGAGGATGGGCTTAACTATTTTTTTTTTGCACAAAAATGGTCCAAATTTAAAAATAGACAATGTGATGACCTAACTATTTTTAAAAACAGATGATTGTATTCAGTTTATGATTTAATTACAACATGATGGCTGAAAAATGTATTTTTAACACAAAATGGCCCAAAAATAAACAGCAATATTTAGACTAATTTAGACGGAATGCAAGCATCTGCTTAAAAAAATATTTGGGTCATTTTTGTGCAAAAAAAAAAAAAAAGTTGAGGCCATACTCCTATGATTAAATTTTCTAATTATATAAATTTTTATGCTACTATTGAGCATGTATGTTATGAGAGGGGTGTCGGCTTTCAAAACGTTATTTAGTTATATTTAATATTGTAATTGCTACTTTTAATATTTATGATATTTTTAATATTAAAATTTTTTTTAATATATAATGAGAGTACAATAAAAATTTATTAACCGCGCAAAGCGCGGCTAAATTAACTAGTATATGTAATTCGAAAAGGCGACTATTTACGATGAGAATACTAATATTTATGTAAATCTAATTTTTTTAAAAAAAAAAATTATTTCCAGATAAATAATGTGATACTTGGGGTGTTTGGGGGACTTTTTTTCAGAATAATTCAATTTATTATAAGACAAAGTTAGAGATTCCTAACATTCCAACTTATTTTCCAACTTATTTTTGCAATTTATTGAATATCAAACATACATTAAATACTTGTAAAAAAAAAAATTATCAAAATATAAAATTTTTACCCAAAAATAAGTTCATAAGTCCATAAAACAAGTTTAGCCAAACAGGCTCACTATTAGGAATTAGGATCGATTAATATAATTCGTTTATACATGTATTACTTATACATATTTTTTATATTTTTATTAGAAAAATAATCAAATAATAATAATGTTTGAATATATATTTGAACTTTTTCAAAAAAAATCCAATGCAGAATTAATCTTTTAGATATTTAGAAACATATTATTTGGAAAACTATATTTAAGGATATTAAACCCCTAAAATTTTAATACTTTGATCTGTTTTCTATGTTACAGTATGTTACACTAACTAGCTTATAATAACCCGTGTAAAGCACGGATAACTTATTTATTTATTTATTAAATACTAGTTTAAAACCCGTGCGATGCACGGAATTTTTTTAATATTATATGAATATTTTTTATTAATTTAAATTTTTCAATAAGATGATTTCATAATAATTATATAAATGTTATCCGTGATATTTCTAAAAAAGGGGATTGTAATTAGAAAATATAGAAAAAATGATAAGTTTTAGTTGAAAAAGGTAATCGGTTAATTATTAGTATTATAATACTATTATTTTATTTTATTAAATAGAACTGCACGTGATATAATTGAAAAATGAGAGATTTTAGTTAGACAAAATATAAAATGTAAGGTGAAAATTTAAAAGCTGACATGTTTTAGGTGAAAAATGTAATTAATTACTTTATAGTAATTATAATTTAATTATGTTATTTTACTAAATAAAATTGCTCGTAGTGTTTTTGGAAAAAGAGAAATTAATGTTGCGCGTGATATATCTAGAAAAAGAGGAATTAAAAAAGATAGAAAAGATTATACGTTTTAGCTGCAAAAAAATAATCGATTAATTATTAGTATTATAATTTATTATTTTATTTAATTAAATAGAACCGCCCGTGATATAATTGGAAAATGAGGGATTTTAGTTACAGAAAATAGAAAAGGTAACGTGAAAATTAAAAGGTGACATGTTTTAGGTGAAAAAGGTAATTGATTAGTTTATAGTAATTATAATTTAATTATGTTACTTTACTAAATAAAATTGCTCATAGTTTTTTTAAGAAAATGAGAAATTAATGTTACCCAGATATTTCTATAAAAAGAGGGATTTCAGTTAGAAAATATAGAAAAGATGATACGCTTTAGCTGAAAAGAGAGATTTTAGTTATAGAAAATAAAAAAGGTAACATATTTTGGTTGAAAATGATAATTGATCGATTAATTAATAGTAATTATATTAAACAAAATTGCTTGTAGTGTTTTTTAAAAAAAAGAAAAATTTTAGTTAGATAAAATATCATGTGTATGTTTTAGGTGAAAAAGGTAATCGATTAGTTTATAGTAATTATAATTTAATTACGTTATTCTACTAAATAAAATTGTTTGTAGTTTTTTTAGAAAAGGAAAAATTAATGTTGCCCGTGATATTTATAGAAAAAGAGGGATTTTAGTTAGAAAATATAGAAACTATGGCTGAAAAGAGAGATTTTAGTTAGAAAAAAGATAAAGGTAACATATTTTGGTTGAAAAAGGTAATTGATCGATTAACTAATAGTAGTTATATTAAACAAAATTGCTTGTAGTATTTTTTAAAAAGGAGAAATTTTAGTTGATAAAATATCATCCGTCATCTGATTTAATGAAATAAATTAATAATATTATAATTACTAATAACTAACTGATTACTTTTTTTCAGTTAAAAGGTAATATCTTTTCTATATTTTATAACTAAAATATCTCACTTTCAAACTTGCTTTTTTTTACTTCTTTTTCAGTTATCCTTACTTGTTATTCTTTACTTATTTTATATTTCTTAATAAGTAACCAATTACCTTTTTTAGTTATTGTCTTTTGTACATTTTCTAACTAAAATCTCTTCTTTCCAAAAATAACATGTGTCGCTCTATTTAATAAAATAAACTAATAATATTATAATTATTAATAACTAACTGATTACCTTTTTTAGCTAAAAGGTAATATCTTTTCTATAATTTTAAACTAAAATATTTCATTTTCAAATTTATCTTTTTTTACTTGTTTTTCGACTATTATCTTTTCTAACTAAAATCTATTCTTTCCAAAACTTGGCTTTTTTACTCTTTTTTTCAAGCTATTACCTTTTCAAATATGTATTTTATCTATAATTAAGTAAGGGTAAATAAGTAAAATCAACAGGTACCGTACCGACCGACCGACTAACTAACCAAACTTTTAATGTTTCGGCTTTTATATAATAGTATAGATTAATTAATTTTAATTTAATATAATTTTAATATACTCATGTTTACGGATTATACTAATGTTTCCTTATTATAAACAACGTATGTAGATTTTTAATATTTTTTATTAACAATTAAAAAATTTAATTTTAAATTAAAAAGATAGCGTGTTTTAATTCGAAAGAAAATATTGATGAAGATTGGTTTTAAATTAAAATGGTAACGTGTTTTAATTCGAAAGGAAATATTAATGATTGGAAGATACATTGATGTTTTTAGGTGTTTATAAAAGGTAATATCTTCAATTAAAAGTAAATGTGAAAAAGGCAAGCGACTACTTACCATTAATTATATTATGTTATTATTTATTTTAGGTATTTTAAAAGTATAAATATCATATATTGATTTTTTTTAATAAAGGGTAAATAAGTAAATTCACGAAGTACCAAAAAACTGGTACCAAAAAACAGGTACCAAAACTTTTAATGTTCCGGAATTTATATTATAGTATAGATTTAAAAAAATTATATTCATTTTAAATTATCAATTATAATCAGTATTGTAAAAAGTGTGAATCGAATTTAATTGGTGAAGACACGGAACAACGATTAATCGGATAATCGAGGAACATTAAAGAAACGTGTCAGAAGTTTTATTTAAAATTTATTGTGTTTTTATTGGAAAGAAATAATTTTTTTTATTTAAAATAATTCATCAAAATTTTGTAAATAGAGCATGATTAAGTAATTAAATGGCGCAATTATATAATTTTTTTATTCAATTTGAATTTAAAAAAGCCATAAAATTTGTAGGTTTAAAACTTTTATTATATGATATGATTAGTTAATAATTGTATATGTTTTATTTGTAAAAATACAATTAAATAGTTATTGATAATTATAGTATTATTATATTATTATTTATTAAATAGAGCTACCCTCTATATTTTTAGAAAATGAGATATTTTAGTTAAAAATTTGAAAAGGTAAAATGTTTTAGTTGAAAGAATTAACTAATTAGTTATTATGAATTATATTATTATTATTTTGTTAAGTTAAATTACCATCAGTATTTTTGGATAAAGAAGGAGTTTTAGTTAGAAAAATAAAAAAAGTAATTTGTTTTAACTAAAAAGTAACTGGTTAGCTATTACAATTTATAATTTTATTAAATAAAATTGCTTGTTAAAAAAAATAAAAAAGATAACGTGTTTTAGCTGAAAAAGTTAACTACCTGTGTTATATTTGGAAAAGGGAGGAGTTTTATTGGTTATCTGAAAAGGTAATAGACAAAGGCAAAGTATAATCATTCACATAAATAGCTTTGCAATTAGTAGACATGTGATTAACACTACCACACTTGACACAAGTTTTTCTAGGTGTGTAGTTACTGTGTTTGTTAATCCTTACTTTTCCATTTCTGTTGTTCCTTTTCTTTGACTTAGATTGATCTACAACTTGCTCCAATTTGTCCTTCAATTGCTTGTTGGACAAATGACCTATGTTCACTCTTTCAACTTTCTTTTTGGTGCTACTTTCTCCTCAACAAAGTTCTTTTTGACAGGACCATATTTCTTGTTCAATTTATTCAATTTCTTTTCATTTACAGATTATTGTTCTATCAACGGATGACTCTCTTCTGTTAATGGCACAACTATCAATGGATGAGCTACGTTATCATCAACATCCGTTGATACATCATCTGTAACTTGAACACTTTCCTCAACAATCTTAGCTTTTCCATGATTCCAGGTCTCTTTGTAGAATGTGTCCATCCCTTGAGCCTTAATAATGTTGATAGCAACATTCCTGGAATCATTCCGTTTAGCTCTAACTTCCAGTTCCTTTTCTAATTGTTTCTTCAAGATTTCCTCTCTTTTTCAAACTCAATAAGAAAAATCATTCTGTTACAACCAAAGACACGCAGCGAACCATAATCAGGCACTTCTTCAAATAATTTCTTAAAAGGAGACATACTTGAATTCTGAGTTGTTGGAATTCTGTTAATCACATAAACAACAGTAAGAAGTGCTTCACCCAAAATACACTAGGAACATCAACTGACAACAAAAATGAGCAAGTTGTTTCAACAAGATGACGATGTTTTCTTTCAGCAACACCATTTTGTTGAGGAGTGTCGGTACATGAACTTTGACGTATGGTCCCATCCGAAGAAAGCAATCGACAAAAAACATTAAAAGTGTATTCACCTCCCAAATCACAACGAAAACATTTAATGACAGCATTGTGTTGAGTTTTTATATGAGCTCTAAAATCTTTATACATATCCAGAAAATCAGACATGCGCTTCATAAGATAAATCCACGTATAACCAAGTGAAATCATCAATAAACGAAACATAATATCTAGATCCTCCTTTTGTAGGTATGGGAGCAGGACCCCACATATCAGAATGTACAATATCAAATGGAGCAAGAGAATATATAACACTCTTATGGAAAGGTAAAGCGTAAAATTTTGTTAATTTACAACAGCTACAATCAGAAATATCATGAGATTTCAACTGTCCCAATGCTCTAGTTGAGACCAAAAACTTTAAGCGAGGCTGAGAAACATGACCTAAATGAGCATGCCATAAGTAAAAGTCAGAAGATGAATCACTTAAACGAAAAGAGGACAAATCAACACTGGGAGTTCCAACAACAAATATATTAAGTTCATCCAAAACATAAAGTCCTCCTTGTTTACGAACTTTCCTGATAACCTTTTGAGATCTTGGATCCGTAACACAACAAGTAATAGGAGAAAAAAAGACAAAGTAACCAGACTCACATAATTGACTAACCGAAACAAAATTTAGTTTAAGATCCGGAATGAAATAAACATCAAAGAGAGACACGGTTGGAGTAACAACATAATCAACACCTTTCAATGGCATAGGAGTGCCATCAATAGTCATGATGTATAAAGATGTATAAAAGATGACCAATGCGGAGACATATGATGAGATGCACCCGAATCCAGAATCCATAAAGAAGAAAACATACTTGAAGTACCCGTTGACAAAAAACCTGTTGACGATGAGATATACATGGCAAAAAACAAATTGCTGAAAACAAAATTGAATCCAAATATGAAAATAAACCTGAAACCAAATCCAAAGTCAAAAGAAATAATTCTCCAATCCAAAATAGAATCCGAAAACAAATCCAATTTCAAATCTAAATCCAAAATCAAATTCCATTTCTGAATCCAAATTCAAGGACAATACCAAATCTAAAGCAAATAAACCAAATAACTATAACTAGAATATCTAAATAATCAAGTAATATAGATGTCAATCAATCAACAACGTACACCCAACTTATAAGATCAAGAATGACGTAAAGAATGAATTAGAAGCAATCAGTTTGAACCCTTAAAATCTGACCTTCCGGAACTGCAAAAACGATCTCTACCATTCAAAACATAGATATTGATGTAAAGAACACTCAGTCAAAATTTCAGGCCGACCCAATGGTTGAAACTCCGGGAAATGCAAAACAAAGTTGGCTGATCTGGGCAGAAAAATTCCTACGAATTTTCAAACTAAATTTGTTTTTGTAGCTTAACTCTACCTCTCTAACGATTCGGTTAAACACCCACGATTATCCCTCAACAAATGATGAATTTAATTATCATCACCCTCGAAACCTAGCTCTGTTACCATGTTAGAATAAAGAGAAAACCCAAATATTGTGATGATCAAGCCTGAGTTTATAATACATGTTTCAATACTTATATAGTAAATCTATATAAGATAAAGTACCGAAAATACCCTTAATACAATAATACGTATATATTCTAACAGTTCGCACCATTTCCCCCAAACCCAGCTTTGAAAAAAATCTTGTTCATTTTCTTTTTGTTCTCCTTCTTCTCTTTCATTTCATTTCCATTTTTGTTAATTTTCATTTCCTCATTCTCTTTCCTTTTGTTGCAAATCCCCCAGTTCATCTCCCTTCTTCTTTTTTGTCTAACCAAACACCCCCTTCACGGTTTATTTTCGTTTTGTTGTCTTCTCTTCACTTTGATTTTTTTTTCATTTTTGGTTTAAGTTCTGTGTTGGTTTTGTGGTTTATTTGTTATTCTTCCCTGAGTTGCCGAGTTGACCTGTGTGTACTGAGTGGTTCATTGTTTTGATATCTGTGTAGTCTATGTAGTCGAGACTGAGTTATGTTTGGTTGTTGCTTAGCTGAGTTTCTCATTCGACTGTTTGTGTTGTCTTAATGAATGGTGTAATTGTTGAAGGCGCTGCAATTTTGCCATGTTGACTGTCGAATTTTTGAGTTGTTCATTTTTAAATTATGAGTTGTGCGAATTCTCCAAACCTTACAAAAGCAACAACATTCAAACAGAGAATCTCAAAAAATAGGTCCGTAATATCAACTCAAAGAATTCCAAGTCCATCAATCTCAATCGAGGTCTATCTTCAAAACAGTATGCATTACTCCTCTCTATTAGAGATTCAAATATTTGTAGTATTCTTGTTTTCATTTCTTTGTCGCTGTGACTTCTGCAATTTCCTTGCCATAAACCGCTGTATGTATGTATCTGTATGTATTTGTATTTATACATATGAAAGGTTTTGGGTTACGTTTCCTTCTTGGGTAAAATGTATGCTTATTTGTACTACTTTAGGAATGTATTTGTGCTCTTGTTCTAGGATTTTTGGCTTCTTGTATCTTTCCTCTGTAATTCTGGGACTAACTGGTGGTTTCTGAGTATGAACATCCTCTGGGATCTGCAAGCCATATGAACATCCTTTGGTCGGTCCTCGTCTTTGTTTCCCGGTAGATTTCCGATTTTCACTGTTGCCTTAGACCTTCGGATGTCCCCGACCGGTCCTGGCCCACTGTACTCGGCCATTTCCTTTTTCTTTCTTTTCTTCTTTCACTTTTCCAAGTACAAGGCTAATGTCGCTCCATTTCCGAATGCAAGTACATGGATCGGTCAACCGAGGGAGCACGTCCTTCGAACATCTCCCCCTTTAGTGATGTTAACCTTTACCCTGCTGCGAACCTTCAGTCTAAGTTGACCGAAGATAAACTCGAAGATATGCTGGATAAGTACGGCATTGTGAGGAACTTGTGGCTCGTCTTTCCCACTAGGAAAAAGGATCGCCTCTACCACAATCCTCCAATTCCTTCATCTTGTGGAATCATTGCTACGGGCATTTCCGAGGCGGCTTTTAAGTGCGGCTTTCGGTTGCCTATGCTGTCATTGCTGAAGCGGTTGCTGAAGGACATGGGCATCGCAGTGGGTATGTTAAACCCAAACAATTTCTTCCACGTCAATGTTTTCCAAGCACGTTGCTTGCACTGAAGATCCACCCCAGGACATCGCTTTTCTAGCTCTATTACGACTTTCGTCGGAACCCGAAGAGTCGTGGCTTTTACACCATCGCTGGACGAACCAACAGGGCCGATTGGGCTCAAACAAACTCCAACAACAAGGGGTGCATGAGGAATGGTTTTTCTTTTCGGGCCCCAAGATCGAAAGGGTTGCAGTGTGGCGTGACATTGACCCAACCAAGGTCGTCATGCCTTCGCTGGGAGGAGCAGATAAACAAGACTACAAGCTTCTTTGTGAGTTAGACATGGACAATGTGCTTGTGGTTGATAGTCGGAATAACGATTGGTTGTTCACCCTTTGGGCTAGTGGTAATATGTTTCCCGTAGCTTTATGGCTTTTACTTTATTGCGTTTCTGCATTGCGTGCTTGCTTCGGGTGTTACGTGTGTTCTGACTTGTAATATTTCTTGTGCAGTGTCTTCTCACCAGGAAATAGTGGAGCGCAAGCGCCAAAAGGTGGCTAAAGCTACTGCCGCTGCTACTGCGGCGGCCGACACCACTGAGAAGTTTGCCCCCGAACATGGGGATGAGAATGTATCCGTTGAGATGCCGATTACTTTGCCTCTGCGTGAGGTGGAAACCAGGATACCGATTGAGCCGCAGAAGAGAGGCCGCACGGATGACGTGGTGGTCAAGACCTATGTCCCCCAGTGGGGAGTCCTGGAGAATGATGCTATCATTGCTTCGGCTCCGGCGCCTACTAGAGACGTGGGTCTCGACCTTTGTAGGGGCCTTGTCCTTCCGACCGACCAGCCGATGTACGACAAGGTGGATGATATGGGTGCCTGTAATAAAATGTTGGCACTTCTTTCGATGGTAAGCCTCCTTCTTTCGTGCTATCATATTTTTTCTTCGGATATTTGACTCTTGCCTTTGTTTATTTTTAGGGTACTTCCTGGGTTGCCGTAGTCACCGATCGGGTGGATGGCATGCATGCCAAACTTAAGAAAGTTGCTGAGCTAGAGACCAAGGCGGAAGAGGACCTTCGAAACTCGACCACCGAATTAGAGAGAGTTACCGGTCAGGCTAGTGCCTTGGCAACTGAGCGGGATTCTCTGAAGAAGCAGCTTGATGTGCTAAGGGCCCGGGTCTCCCGAAGGAACGACCAGCTGAAGGCCTCGAGGAAAGCTCTCCGGAAGATGAAGAAGACCCTCGACTTGACCGAAGAAAGGTGTTACGAGAAGGGCTATGACATGTCATACTGAAGGCCCATACCACCGGTTTTGATCATACTTGTCTTCTTGACACGGGTATGTCTGATCCGGTAGGTCGGGTCGACGTAGATGAGCCCCTGGTAGTCTCTTCGGGCGTGGATGAGTCCTTGTCCGATTGAATTTCCCCGTTTATTCATTTCCTTCGGACTTAAACTCTTTCCTTTGTGACTTGTAATATTTAACTATGCCTTCGGGCTATTTAATGTTTGTGCCTTCGAGCTTTGTTAATTTGTCTTGGAAGAATTTCTCAGGAAAAGCATTAAAGGATTCTCTTTTCTTTCTGTCTAGCTTTGGATCTTCATCTTTCTTTTGATCAAATATAACCTCTAGTTCCCAAGTAACTAGCATTTCGAGCTTATGAACAGATCCAACAACTTTCCAGTAGAGATCCTTCAGTATACTGGTCCTCAATTTGTGAAAACTATCAACATAGATTTCTTGCTTATCATCCTTGATTCTCAGAGGATTATCCAGCACACAGGGCTGATAACCTGCTTCCTCACTGAATAGTGATAAGTGGATTTTATATCCACTTGGAACATTCTAAATCGGCTTAAATTGATTGTCTTGGGCTCAAGTTTCTTGTAGTTTTGATGTATTTTGTTTAGTTGTGCAGATTTACAAGGATGTTGATTATGGTGGATGTTTTTGTCGTTTTTGGAGATTTAATTTATTAAAATTCGGATTTATTGGGCTGCACGCGTGAGATTCACTGTTTGGGCCATATCTTGAGTTCTATAAGTCTGTTTTCAGCCCGTAAGCAGTCCACGCGAAGATAACGAGATTCTCTATCATTCTAAGGTGGTCCAGAGGTCCAATTACGTTTGGGACGTTCCAGAAAAACTGAAGAAAAGTCAGCTATGAATTTTCCTTAATAAAACAGAATCAGTTTAGGAAACGTATCTTGCAGAAATTCTATTATAATTCTGTTTTGGTATTTTCTTGCTGGGCAAGACTTTTAGAGTCTATTTAAACACATCCTACCATTGTAATAGATATATACACATTATCATAGTTTTATTATTGTAACCAGCTTAGATCTGCAAGGGAGAAAAGGAGAGAAGGGTTCAACGCTCGTGACAAGCAACGGATCTAGATCTACTTCATCCTTCGTGTTACTTTGGATTATAGATTTGTTTTCTCAAACTCTTGTTTATTAATATAATTACGTCTTTTATTCATATCTTGTTATTTACCATGTTTTCATCAAATCCCATGGTGACGAAAGGTTTAGTTATGAACTAATCGTTGTCATGGGATCCTAGTGGATTTATCTATGTAGCTTAGTAGTTTGCATGTCTTAAAGATTTATGTGTGGTGAATTCTTGATATCCTCGTATGGTTAATCTTAATGCTTTTAGATGCGTAGCTAACATCTAAATTGAATTGTTAATCTCTTGTGAAGTGAAAGTGGATCTTGAGATTTAGAACTTGCCATGCTAGCATAGGTTCATAATTGTTATCAATATGATTGTGGTGTGAGATGAAAATACTTATACTGCCCTATGTGATCTAAGTGGATAACTTGTGCTTCAACCTTTATGTTTTCAAATTCTATAGAGATATAGGGTCTAAACATAATAGGTGCCTATTCATCTTCTATCTCTTTTGTGGATGTATGTGTAGATTGGTACTAGTATACCGAGAGGTAACTTTTACTCTTTTCGTGTTATTCGATCAGATATCAAAACCATCGCATGTTTTAATTAAAGGCTGCAACTCTAAGTGAAGTAGATGATGAAACTAGGATTCCATGTTTTATTCTCATATTAGTAATTCGAATTTTTACTCTCATTAATTGTCTAATTCTTAGTTTTATAATTTGCACTTAGTTAATTTAGATAATAAATCTCAATTTTGTTACTTTTCTTAGCAGTGAGTTAAAACCATACATTGTTGCATAGGCATATTTACTGAATTGAACACCATTCTAGATCTCTGTGGGAACGAACTTGATTTAATCATATATTACTTGTGACAACGTGCGCTTGCGTGAATTTTGCATAACAAGTTTTTGGCACCGCTGCCGGGGATCATCGGTGTTTTTATTTTAGTTTATGTGCTTGTCATCAGTGGTCGTTAGCGTTCACTGACTCGGATTCTTACTTAGTTTGTTTGTTTCGTGGTGTTTCAGGTACTTAAGTTTGTATGCAAACATGTTCGCGAGCTCGTTTACAAAAACTGGCAAAAGACGATCGTGTAGGGAATTTAGAGAATAAGGAAGAGGAATCTGAAACTACAGTAGCAATGGCAGACGCAGCAGCTAAGGCTTTGAGGGAGTATTCTCAGCCAGTCTAGCATTATTAGGCCAGCTATTCCAGCGAACAATTTTGAGATCAAGTCTGGCACAATTCAGATGGTGCAGAATTCAGTCCAGTTTGGGGGAGCTTCTACGGAGGATCCTAACATGCATGTTATGGACTTTATTGAAATCTGCGACACGTTCAAATGCAATGGTGTGACGGATGATGCTATCAGGTTGAGGCTTTTCCCATTCTCTCTGAGGGATAAGGCTAAGAGCTGGCTACACTCTTTACCACCTGGTTCCATTACTACATGGGAGGATCTTGCTCAGAAGTTCCTTACTAAATTCTTCCCTATGGCGAAAACTGCAGCATTAAGGAACCAGTTGACTCAATTCCAACAGCAATCTGGCGAGACCTTGTGTGAGGCTTGGGAACGCTACAAGGAGATGCTAAGGAAGTGTCCTCATCATGGCATGCCTGATTGGATGGTTATTAATGGATTCTACAATGGGTTGGGAGCACAGTCTAGGCCTTTGCTAGATGCAACATCAGGTGGAGCTCTGTGGGCGAAGAGTTATGATGAAGCTTATGAACTTATTAAGATTGTTAATAGTATTTTACTTCTATAACGCTTCATTATCTCCTGTAAGAAAAATCAGAAAAACCCTTCTCATCAAAAGTTTTAGCAATGTCGAACCTTACCATCATTGAGAAAAACCTCCATCTCTTAGAGAAAAGAGATATATTTAGTTATACTCGTGAAGAGTTTGATGCTTTCGACTAGGAAAGACAACTGGAGACTCTCTGGTTGCAGATGGATGCAGGTCTCGAAGAAATCGAGAAGGAAAAACCTGCAAAAGTGATCGACATAGATGCTGCCCTCCAAACAGCATTCGCATGGCTTTCATCTAAGGCATCCTCATCCAACTCCATCAACCATTGTTAATGAATATGTCAGCAAAAATAACCTGATCCCTGTCAACTTCCATCCAAACAAAGTGGCAAAGATGGGATCTGGGATGGCTATTAACAATGGAGTGGATTGGTCTCTTATTTCCTGTTGAATAGATTAGTAGATAGAGAGCACAAAAGATGTAATCTTTGAATGTAAACTCTTTCTTATTATCAATGAAAAATCTTGTTTATTCTATTCTATTCAATGTTTTTCCTGATTTAACATGTTATCTGAAAATAAATATGAGGACTAATTAAAGTGATCACATTATCAGGAATTCAATAACATTAAACATAGTTTGAATCAGGAAATTGAGATAAAATGAAGACAGTTAGATTCTAACAAAATACTGATTATCGAATCGTTGCATCAGGATTCGACGTTGACCATTGTCAGGATTGACTTTCCATCAGTATGTGCAAGTCGTCAGTATCTGATGACTTCTTTTTCTCAGGAACTACCATAGTTTACCATTCCTAGTTCATTCACCAACTTTGTAAAAGTAGCCTCAGGTAGTGGCTTGGTGAATATATCAGCTAACTGTTGATCAGTAGGAACAAAATGAAGTTCAATTGTTCCTTCCAGTACTTGTTCTCTTATGAAGTGATACCTGATGCTGATGTGCTTTGTAAGAGAATGTTGAACTGGATTTCCTGTCATAGCAATAGCACTTTGGTTATCACAATAAATAGGTATTTTTGAAAATGACAAACCATAGTCCATTAGCTGATTTCTCATCCACATGATCTGAGCACAACAGCTTCCAGCAGCAATGTACTCAGCTTCTGCAGTTGATGTGGAGATAGACTTTTGCTTTTTACTGAACCAAGAAACTAGTCTTCCTCCCAGAAACTGACAACTGCCTGAAGTACTTTTCCTGTCTATTTTGCATCCAGCAAAATCAGCATCTGAATAGCCACATAAACTAAAGTCTGATTCTCTGGGATACCAAAGGCCAAGAGAGGATGTGCCCTTTAGATATCTGAAAATCCTTTTTACTGCAATGAGATGTGGTTCTTTAGGATTTGCTTGAAATCTTGCACATAGACAGGTTGCATACATGATATCAGGTCTGCTAGCAGTTAGATATAAGAGTGAGCCAATCATTCCTCTATAGTTGGTTACATCTACTTCAGTTCCTTGATCAGGATCAAGCTTTGTAGCTGTAGCTATAGGAGTGGAAGCTGTAGAGCTGTCTTGCATGTTAAACCTTTTTAGTAAATTCTTTGTGTATTTTGACTGATTGATAAAAATCCCTTCATCAGTCTGTTTAACTTGAAGACCTAAGAAATAGCTCATTTCTCCCATCATGCTCATTTGGTATCTCGACTGCATTAGCTTTGAAAACTTCTCACACAGCTTAGTATTAGTTGACCCAAAAATGATATCATCAACATATATTTGAACTAACAGCAAATCCTTACCATGATTTAAATAAAATAAGGTTTTATCAATTGTACCTCTGTTGAATCCACTTTCTAGTAAGAATTGAGCTAGGGTTTCATACCAGGCTCTTGGAGCTTGCTTTAGTCCATAAAGTGCTTTATCCAGTCTATAAACATGATCTGGATGTTTGGGATCAATAAATCCAGGAGGTTGTTCAACATATACCTCCTCTTCCAGTTCTCCATTGAGAAATGCACTTTTTACGTCCATCTGGAATACTTTGAATTTCTTGTGGGCTGCATATGCCAGAAAAATTCTGATGGCCTCCAGTCTTGCAACAGGAGCAAAAGTCTCATCATAATCTATTCCTTCCTGTTGAGAATACCCCTTTGCTACTAGTCTTGCTTTATTTCTCACAATTGTGCCATCTGAATCAGTCTTATTTCTGAATACCCACTTTGTACCTACAATAGACCTTCCTTTGGGTCTTGGTACAAGTTTCCAGACTTCATTTCTTTCAAACTCATTTAGTTCTTCTTGCATAGCTGTCACCCAATCAGCATCCTTAAGTGCATCTTCAACTTTCTTGGGCTCCTCCTTTGACAGAAAGTTATTATATAAACATTCATTTTGAGTTGCACTTCTTGTCTTAACACCTGCTTCAGGATTCCCAATGATTAAATCAGGAGTATGACTTTTTGTCCATTTCCTTGCTGATGGTAAGTCATTTCTTGAACTGGATGCTCCCCCTTGATTGGTGTTTTCTTCAAAAGAACTAGAGTTGCTAGAAGCTCCCCCTGAGATAGTGCTATCATCAACTGATGTACTATCTTGATTGTCACTTGAGTCTGTTTCTGATGAATCTCTACTTGATGTTTGAGTTGTATCAGCACTAGTGATGTCTCGCTCTTGCTCCCCCTCAACATTTGCATTATTTGAGTCATCATCAGTAACAGGTGTTTGATCAGGAATTGATCGATCGTCAGGATCTGATGGAATATCAGTTTCTGACGTGACTTCATCAGGATTGTTGGTAGCTTCATTTGCAAAAGTCAAACTGTCATGAGAGTCTTCTTTTATTCCTGTTAGCTTTCTATCATCAAAAGATACATTAATAGACTCCATGACTGTCTTTGTTCTCAGATTGTAGACTTTAAAGGCTCTTGTTGTTGGATAGCCAATAAAGATGGCCTCATCAGCTTTTGTCTCAAATTTTCCTAGCTGTTCTGGATGAGGTCTTAGAACAAAGCACTTGCAGCCAAACACATGTAGATGCTTCAAACTTGGCTTCTTTTCCTTAATCATCTGATAAGGAGTTACACCATGTCTATTGATTAGTGTTATATTTTGAGTGTAACAAGCTGTGTTGACTGCTTCTGCCCAGAAATATGTAGGTAGTTTAGCTTCTTCCAACATAGTTCTACCAGCTTCAATAAGAGTTCTGTTCTTTCTTTCAACTACTCCATTTTGCTGAGGAGTGCCAGGAGCAGAGAATTGTTGAACTATTCCTTTGTATTTGCAGAACTCTTCCATTGCTGAATTCTTGAATTCAGTCCCATTATCACTTCTCAGAATCTTGACTTTGTATTCCGTGCCAGTTTCAATAAGTCTAACATGGTCCAGCAGTATTTCAGCAGTTTCATCTTTTCTGTGAAGAAAATAAACCCAGGTAAATCTAGTATATTCATCAACAATGACTAGAGTATACCTTTTCTTACTGATGGACATAATATTCACTGGTCCAAACAAGTCGAGATGTAGCATGTGATATGGTTCATCAATTGAGGATTCAGATTTACTCTTGAATGATGTCCTTCTCTGTTTAGCCTTCTGACAAGCATCACAGAGTCCATCAGGAGTATATAGAGCCTTTGGTAATCCTCTCACCAAGTCTTTCTTAACCAACTCATTTATATTGTTGAAGTTGAGATGAGAAAGCTTCTTATGCCAATTCCAACTTTCATCTACAGATGCTTTACTGATGAGGCATGTAGTTGGATTTTCAGTATTAGTGTGAATGTTGGCTTCATAAATGTTACCATGTCTTTGACCTGTTAATGCAATCTTTCCAGTAGATTTGCTGATAACTTCAAAATGAGTATCATTAAAGTTGACACGATAACCTCTGTCTGTGATCTGACTAACACTCAACAGATTGTGCTTTAGTCCTTTCACCAGAGCTACTTTTTCAATGATGACATTTCCAATTACAATGCTGCCATATCCCAAAGTTTGTCCAATGTTGCCATCTCCATAAGACACAGTTGGGCCAGCCTTTTCCTCAAATTCTGATAGCAAGGTTTTGTCTCCAGTCATGTGCACAGAACATCCACTATCCATGACTAACACATTTTTCTTTTTACCCTGCAATCAGAATCACAAAGAACTCAGTTAGAATTTTTAAGAACCCACACTTGTTGGGTTCTCTTTTCATGCAAATCAACATCTTTATCAATAGAAGATTTTCTTGTAAAGACATTTTCATCAGAATTAACTCCATCAGAATTAGTCTTTATCTTGACAGATGCATGTTTAGAATTCAAGTTCTTTGTTTTTCCAAAATTTGCACTTTTATTGAACTTAGGCAAAGGCTCATAATAATTATATTACAAATTATGGTATTCTTCACATGTATAAATAGAATGCCATTTACTGCCACAATGGAAACAAGGATTCTGTGGTTTATAGAATACTGATTTATTCCTAATGTCAGACTTAGGAACTACAGTTGGCTTCTTTTTACTCCTCCTGCAATCAATAGCAAGATGATTAGAATTACCACAGTTAAAGCATGCTTTTCTTGGTGCATTTGGAATATACTTATAATTATTTTCCTTGTTTATTCCAACTTTACCATTCCTGTTCCTTTTGACAGTTGGAACTCTCTTCCTATCTGTTACCTCACAGATTCCGTCCATTAATTGCTTCTTCGACAAAAGACCCACATTCTTGTTTTTGACAGTTCTAGACTCAGAATGATGTGTAGAAGTAGATCCCTCTTCTGAAGTAGATTTGGGAATCTCTGGATACACATAATTAACTGGCTTTAATTTGGTTTTGGTACTGTCTGTAACATATCTGTAGGTTTTTGGATTTGTTGAGTTATTAACTATAACTCTTCCAGGGTTAGATGAAACAACCTTTCCTTTGTCCTTTTTCTCATTTTCTGGCTTATACCCTAGACACTCTTTCCAGTTTTTATCAGAAATGATTTCATGAGTTTTTGTACCAGAATGTGTCCAGGTTCTGAGTTTTTCATTAGCATCTTTAAGTTGCCTCTCAAGTTCATTACATTTAAACTCCATTTCAAGTTTCATGTGTTTAGCATTATCACATTCTGCTTGAACTTCATGCAAGAAAATTAACTCAGCTTCTAGATGATCATTTCTCTTAACAACCTCTGCCATTTCAGATTTTATTCTTGTATTTTCAAGAGATTGACTCCTAAAACTAATATGCAGAGATTTTAAGAAAGATCTTAGCTCAGAAACATTATTAGTATCAAAATCAAATAAAACTTCAGATACCTTGGTTTCACCAGCAGAAGTCTCATCAGTTTTAGCCATCAAAGCATAATTCACTTTTTCCTCTTCAGAGTCAGATGATGAGTCCATCCAATCCTTGCTTGAAGAAATGAGAGCTTTGGTTTTGGTCTTCTTGCACTCAGTTGCAAAATGACCCATCCCATCACAGTTATAGCATCTGATTTTTGACTTGTCAAACTTGCTGCTTTTGCCTTCTTTCTTCTTGTACCTGTCTTTGTCAGCATTGAAGGTTTTCTTCTGGAATTTCCCTTGCTTCCTAGCCTTTCTGAACTTCATCTTTTTGAAGCCCTTGACTATCATAGCAACCATTTCCATCATATCAGAATCAGTAGAGTCATCATCAGTATCAGGATCAGACTCAGTATCAGTATCTGATGATGAGTCATCAGGAATTGACTCTTCCACTCTACTTTTTCGGTTATAAACCTCCTCAGCTTTTCCCTTTGATTTTGATTCAACATTTAAAGCAACAGATTTTGCTTTGACATTTTTCTTGTTCTTCCTCTGTTGAACCTCAAGATCATGAGTTCTTAGCATCCCATAGACTTCATCAAGAGACAGCATCTTCAAATCATATTGATGCCTTATGATCGAAGCTTGAGTATCCCACTCTTCAGTTAAAGCTCTGAGAAACTTGGTATTCGAATCCTCTGGATCATACTCTTTGCCAACCAGTGATAGATTGTTCAGTAAAGTCAAGAATCTATCATACATATCAGTAAGGCTTTCATCAGATTTAGCATCGAATTGCTCATACTCCTGAATCAACAGAGCCCTTCTGTTTCTTTTGATAGATTCAGTACCTTGACATTGAGTTTCCAAAGTATCCCAAATTTCCTTCGCAGTCTTGCATGCTATTACTCTGTTAGACATGACATTATCAAGACTGTTATGCAAAATATTCTTTACCTTTGTATCTTTGAGTACTTGAACCTTTTCTTCTGCCGTCCATTCATTTTTTGCCTTAATGACATAGTGTTCAGCAACAGTCTCTGTTCTTGCAACTAGTTTTGTTGGAAGAAATGGTCCATCATTGATCCTGTCAAGATAGTCAGGATCAGTTGCTTCTAGATACATCAACATTTTCACTTTCCAGGTTGGATACTCAGTCTTCTTGAGAATTGGAATTTTAATGCTTTCATACTTGCTTGTCGACATCTTAAGATCGTTTCTGATTTAGATTAATCAGTTTAGCTCTGATACCAATTGTTGCCCAGTAAATAACAATTGTAGAAGGGGGTTGAATACAATTGAATAAGATTTTCGACTTAAAACAAATAACACAAGTATGAATCAATAACAGCTTTATTAACTCTGATATAAAACTGTTACAAAACTCTCTTAAGAAATTCTTATGTTCTTAAGAGCTGCTAGGTTACAATATAACTCGTGCAAGCGATTACAAAATGTAAAACCTAAACTGTGTTTATATAGTGTACACAGTTTCACTATCAATTACAAGATATTCTAAATCAATTACATATATCTCTGAATGCATATCTTGTATGATAGCTGCCTTCCTACAAATTAGGAACCGACATATCAATCTTCCTTGATCTCTGGTCAATGAGAATCTTCATCAAATACTGACCAGCTTCTAATCCTGATAGTCCAATACTGACGTTGTATTCCTGATGACGTCAGCATCAGTATCTGATCAGTAATGCCCAGATCCTGATCATCTCTTGAATCAATATCTAACATGGAAAAGTTGGTTTTCGCTTTAATCTTGGCGGCTAGGAAACTTCGTCCTTACTTTCAAGCTCATAGGATCGAGGTTCGTACTGCTTATCCTTTGAGAAGTATTCTTCACAAACCAGAAGCTTCAGGAAGAATGTTGAAATGGGCCATTGAATTAGGGCAGTTTGATTTAGAATATACGCCAAGAACAGCAATTAAAGGTTAGGCTTTAGCAGATTTCATCTTGGAGTTTGATTCAGAGACCGAGGAAAAGTCAATTGTGTTAGCGGAACCAGGAATTCCTCCTACGAGGACGCGCCCTCTTGAGGAAATTCCTCAACCTTGGTGGAAGTTGCACGTAGATGGAGCTGTAAACAATGGAGGGGCTGGTGCAGGTGTAATTCTAGTGACACCTGAAGGAAATCGACTAATGAGTGCTATTCATTTCAAATTCGAGGCAACTAATAATGATGCAGAATATGAAGCTTTGATTAATGGATTGAAAATGGCTTTAGAAATGAAAGTGGTAAATTTGATTGTGTCAAGTGATTCAGAGTTAGTGGTCAGGCAGATCAAAGGAGGTTTTCAGTGTAGAGGTCCAAGGACAGAGCTCTACATGAAGTGTGCGCAACGATTAATGCAGAAGTTTCGTGAAGTAAGATTGGAATGCATTCCTCGAGATGAAAATTGCTCTGCAGATGTTTTGGCTAAGCTAGGATCCCAGAAGGATGCTATGTTGTTAGGAACAGTTCCTCTACAAATTCAAGAAGTGCCAAGTATTCCAGAGGTGGAAGTTATGGAGGTGGAGAGTACTCCGTCAGTCACCTGGATGACTCCAATTCTAGAATATCTCCGTGGGGGGATTCTCCCAAGCGATAAAATTGAAGCAAGGCATCTTCGATATCATGCTGCCAGGTTTGTGGAGTATGATGGAATTTTGTACAAGAGAGGTTTCAATCAACCGCTTCTGAAGTGCATAGATGGGGATGACTGCAATTATATTTTAAGGGAGGTACATGAAGGAATTTGTGGCAATCACTCGGGGGGTGGTTCGTTGGCAATGAAGGTGTTAAGGCAAGGTTATTATTGGCCTACTATGAAGAAGGATGCTTATGAGTTTGTCAAGGCATGCGATAAATGCCAGAGGTTTGCCAATTATTCAACGATTCCTGTGACTACCTTGACTTCTATGATGAGTCCTTGGCCATTTGCTATGTGGGGAATTGATCTTATTGGAGAACTCCCTAAGTCTAAGGGATGAGTCAAGTACGCTGTTGTGGCTGTAGATTATTTCACCAAGTGGGCGGAAGCAATGCCTTTGGCTAAGATAACAGCAAAGAAAATCAAGGATTTTGTGTTCAACTCTATTGTGTGCAGATTCGGGATTCCTTACAAGCTTGTTTCAGATAATGGAAAGCAGTTTGATAGCAAAGAGTTGCGAAAGCTATGTGAAGATTTGGGAATCAAGAAAGAATTTGCAGCTGTATATCACCCTCAGAGTAATGGGCAGACTGAAGCTATCAACAAGATAATCAAGCACACTTTGAAGACCAAATTGGAAGAAAGCAAAGGGAATTGGCCCGAGGAACTTCCTATGGTTTTATGGTCATATAACACAACTCCAAGAACCACAACGGGAGAGTCTCCTTTCATGTTATCTTATGGGTGTGAGGCAATGGTTCCAGTGGAAATTGGAGCAGGGTCATTCCGAAGAGATTTCTATGAGGAAGAATCGAATATGGTGAACCAAAGGATAAATCTCGATTTTCTGGAGGAGACAAGGACTAACTCACAGTTGAGGTTGGCAACTTATCAGCAGAGGGCTGCAAGGTACTATAACAAGAAGGTGAAGATTCAGCCTTTCAAGGTAGGTGATTTAGTTCTGCGGAAAGTTATGCCTAATACAAGAGTAGCAGCACATGGAGTTTTTGGTCCTAACTGGGAAGGGCCTTACAAGATCAAGTCTATCATCTGGGAAGGAACTTATCATCTAGAAGATTTGGATGGCAACATAATCCCAAGAGCATGGAATGCAGAGCATTTGAGAAAGTATTATCAGTAGGATGCGGCTTTGACCCCCTATTGTATGAAGGCTTATATTTAAGTTATAAACTAGTATAAATAAATTTTCTCCTAGTCTAGGGGGTAGTACATATACGCCTTCTTTAGTTCTAGTTGAGACTTGCTGTTTTTATTCCATATTATTTAGAGGTTTATTCTCCTTAGCTCGGGGGGTAGAACATGTATACCTTCCCTTATTCTGTTGAGATTATTTGAAGTTTAATAAAGTATATCAAGACATTTTTTCAAAAATTTTGAAGACTTTTTGATTGAAGTATAAGAGGTCGTGCCCAAATCTTAGGGCGCGCCCTCAGCAGATATGAAGATTTGCTATGTAGTAATTGACAAGTTAAAGGAATCCTGAAAAGGATAATATCTTAAGGCGCGCCCTCAACATGAATAAAGAATCTGTGTTTAGCAAATTTGAAGAGTTTGAAGAATCTGTGAAAGACATCTAGGGCGCGCCCTAATTTGAAGAATTTAACAAATAAAAGCATGAAGATAAATAATGAGCATAGCAAAAGTTTAAAAGGCATTTAAAAGTTAGGAGTTACAAATTGCAGGGTTTTACAAAGGACCCGCACCTTAAAAGTTAAGTACATACGAAACAGGTTTAAAAGACTGAAATCCTAAGGCGCGTCCTTAGGGGGAGAAGAAGAGATAACCTTGGGGGGTGAAGGAGGTGCATCCTGAGCTACATTTGTAGGAGAGCCTTGAGTAGGAATAGCAGTAGGAGAGGGTTGAACATTGTCAGTAGAGGGCGCGCCCTCAGAAGCTTCCTCTAACCCTAACTCTACTCTTTTTGCCTTAATATCTAAGGCTCTGTCAACCTTGAACTTTGCTATGTCCTCAGCAGCAGCAGGTCCAAATTTTTCCCAAGTGTAATCAGGATCGTTGGCTAGAAAGCCAATAAGATAGAAGTTGAAACCCTTTTCAAAGTTTTCATCTTCAATGGCTTCTCTCTGTTCATTTAACTTGGCTTTTTCAATTTCTAGGGAACCTTGCTGAGCTCGGAGTTCCTTCACCTCTTTCTCCAATTCGTCATTTTTGGTATTCAGAAGAGTGCGATGTTCAATGGATTCATCCAAGTCATGTTTCAAATCAGCAATTCTGTCATTCTTGGCATCTAGATCTTTCTTCCATTTATTATCATTTTCTACAATCATCTTCGAATACTTCCTATTCTCAACTTCAAGTCTGTTGAGGTGGAGTTTCTCCTTATGAACCCTCTGGGCGCGCCCTAGAGATTGAATAAGAAGTTGAGCAGATGCCCGAATCATGGACTGAGATTCCTCCTCCGCATTCATGTTTTGCCAAATATCAACCTCCTTTTCTTCGACAAGGGAGGCAGCAGCAGGGCCAATTAAGGTTTCAACATATGGGGGGCGCCCTCATATCTTGGTTTCTTGACCACGTCACTGGAATTCTTGTCCTGCACAGGGCGCGCCCTGGAGTCAGAGGTACCCGCTTGATCATGTTTCTTCTCTCTGTCACTCTTCTTTTTGGCAGCGCCAAATCCGCGAGGAATCCTAGGAGCCATACCTGTACAAGATAAAAGAGAAGAAAGGTTAGGTCGCGCCCTGGGTAAAGAAGGCAAAGTATAAAACAAAACATCAGAAATGAAAGATAAACGGTTAGGGCGCGCCCTATCCTACATTATAATTATTACCTTCATCAGAATCAGAATTTTCATTTTTGCTATCACTGGATGAAGAGGTGGGAAAAGCGATGCCATTTCTAAATTTTTTAAATTTACAAATAGAACCAACCCTGTCGGAAAGGATTCCAACCCTTTTTAGATTTTCTTCAGTGATTAGAGTTTGGAGATTAAATTTCTCCGCTGCAACTTTTAGGATGGCTTTGGCCCGGGATGAGGTCGCGCCCTGAAGTTCTTTTTGAACTCTTCTATCTGTTTTGGTTTAAAAGAGATCAGTTAAAGTTAAAAGAAAATTGAAAAAAAAAAAGAAAAAGAAAAGTGTAGGGCGCGCCCTCACTTACATGGATCTGTATTGAATTGAAGACGAACTCGAGGAACGTCCCAGATGAAAAAATAGGGTTCCTTCCATCTTTTGGTGTGGCTAATTCTTCCCTCAGAAAAACCTTTGTTATTGTGAGGTTTGTTGATTACCAGATAATAGTATCCAATGCTTGATTGACGGATGCTAAAGAAATAACTGATTTCTGGCATGGAGGGTGCCCCAAAACCCAGGTCATGGTAGAGAATGAATAAGCCCAAGACAAG
Source organism: Kitagawia praeruptora (assembly GCA_037693485.1). Taxonomy (NCBI): domain Eukaryota; kingdom Viridiplantae; phylum Streptophyta; class Magnoliopsida; order Apiales; family Apiaceae; genus Kitagawia; species Kitagawia praeruptora. The sequence continues at coordinate 158,784,776 of CM075344.1, read as the reverse complement.
TTTATAGCTGTTGGGAGAGAGTTGGATTGGGGCTAGATCGTACCATTCAAGGATTTCTCTGAGGAAGGGGTGTAAAGGCGCGCCCACACCTAAAGCAACGAGTTTTGGGGTAAGAACCATTCTTGGAATTCTGAAATTTCCACCATAATTGAAAAGGTGAGGTCGGTGGTGGGAGTGAGGGATTGCCCAGAGTCCTTCTTGGCCATAGTATTTCATAGCCCATTCCACCTCATCATTGGTGGCAGTAGAAGACATACTCACACAGGCTAATTTGCCTTGTTTCTTTCTGAGTTGGTTCTTTTCTTTTTCAGATATCTCATTATATCTACCCCAATCAATATCAATTTCTTCATCAAGGACTTCCCAATGTTCGAATGGGGTAGGTGATGAAGGTGGAGATGTTGGTTCAGAATTGATTACTGGTGAGATAGACGAGGCGGAAGGCGCGCCCTCAGAGGAATATGTATCAGAAGAATGCGTGTCACTGGGAGAATTGGAGTCCGAAGCATAATCATTGTCAGATGGGTCTGTGTATATGAGATTTGAAGTATTTTCAGGTATTGGTGTGGGAATTTTTTCAGGTATTCGAGTGTTAAGGAAAATACCATCAAAGGAATCTTCATCGAAGAAATTCATCCTGCCTTCGTTGAAATCTTCAATAAGGCGCGCCTTGTCTTCAGGAGAAATAAACGAAAAAGGGCTCCTATAAGGTTCAGGAGATAAGGGGGTGGCAATGGAGAATGGATCCCTAAACTTTCGTTGAATTCCCTAAATGGGTGAAAGGGTGGAGACGCGCCCTCCAGCTGCAAAATTAAATGAAAGAAGGGACTTAGGGCGCGTCCAAGAATTAAACAAATAGAAGAATTCTTTGCAAAATTGAGGTCTAGATGTCTAAAGGCGTGTTCTGGGTAAAAGGCGCGCCCTAGAGTATAATGATTAACAGCATAAGGATGTACCTAAAAGATTTTCTAAGGTATTCATTTTTATAAAATTACGTCGTGGTATCAGAGGAATCCAAGGCGCGCCCTGTATTAAAGGCGCGCCCTGAAAGTTGATTCACCGTGTTATTTTGACAGAAACATATTTATAAAGAAGTTATTGTGGCAAATGAAGATCAAGCATGCATACATACATATATAAATACAGATAATATTGAAGAACATGAAGACAACCAAGAGTCAAATCGCAAAATCGGATAAAATGCATGGTGAAAGTACAAATTAAAGGCATCAAAACATACATTGGAAGTTCCGGAACAAGATTTGTGGAAGAAAAACAAAGGAAACTGTCGAGATTGGCCGGATTATTGCTCGGAGGAAGAGATCGTCGGAGTCGAGTTTTTGGGAAAGAGAGAGTAGAAAAAGAGAGAAATAAAATAGAACAGGGGTATTTATAGAGATTTAGAAAAGTAGTGGAAAACAGCTGTCGGCCACTTAAGTCGTTTAGGATTCTAAGGACGCGCCCTCTGTTAAGGCGCGCCCTGATGGAGATTTGTGAAAATTTTGGGCTTTTTAGAAGAAATTCCGTACATCATCTCTGATTTCGTATGGAATTGGGGGGTAGTTGTTATAGCCAAAATTCGGTTCGGGTATTTTCGAGATGGATTCGGGTCAAATATGGGTTCAATTTGGGAATTCTAGAGTAAATTAGGGTTTTTGACTGAAGTTGGAGGAATTAGGCCGCGCCCTGGCTTTTCCTTATAGTTAGGGCGCGCCCTAAATGTGAAATATGGTGACAAATCTGTTCAAGTTGGTTTTCTAAGAAGACATTGAAGAAATCTCTCCTAGGATACTACTCAGGTTGGGATTCTACTCAAGTTGGGATTCTACTCAAGTTGGGATTCCACCCAAGCTGGAATTCTAGAAGTTGAAGAATTCCCTCCTGTCGTATCTCAGGAGGGGGATGTCCGTCGCAGAAGGCCTCCAGGGGTTTGCCTGGATATAAGGACCCTTCTTAGACGCTAAGGGAGGCATCCGTGCGCCCTAAGGTGGAAAGATGGGGACTTTTTGGTGTGTGCTTTAGGAGCTCTGTTCCTGTAGCCAATGGGCGCGCCCTCATTGGGGAACTTTGGAGTAATCCTGCACTTTGCACCCAAAAGCTCTGGATCACCTGTCCTGCTATCTGGTGGGTGCTTCTCATTCGGGGGACAGGGATGCGTTCTGCACTTGGGGTAAACCACGGCTATACCTGCATCCTTGAAATCAAGAAATAGCTGGTAGCGGATAAGACTAGTCCTCGACGGGGGAAGTTTCCTTATCCGTGAAGTCTTGAGATCCAGGATGAGCCTTGGGCCTTTGTGGTTAGGCCTCATAGTAGAACATTCCGGAAGCTGGTTCGTTATCCAAGCCCATTTGGGTTTCTTGCTCTCCAAGAACTACGTCTGGCTTGATCCCTATAAATACAAGGGTACGTAGGCCGATTGAGGGGTTGGAAGTCGAGAGCTCTGAATAGCCGCCACTAACCCTATCAATCTCAGCCACCAATTACAAACAGCCACCACACGCCACCACTCTTTTCGGCAAAGAACCACCGCTGTAGATCTTGTTTCCAGCGAAGTACCTCGAAATTTGTTGTTACCAAATTCCTCCGTCAACAGTCAGCAAGCTGCGAAATGGAAGAAAATTAAAATGAAAATATATAGTGATCTTAGAACTGTATACAATTGGCCTAAGATCCTAACGGCCTCATGTAACAATGCTCAAATTAATCCATCAGTACAACCAAGACTTATAACATGGAAGTCGATTGGTCACCAGTTAATTATGATAAAACATTGATATTCTTCGATACCTGAGCGCGTAAATGGACTCCAATACTATGGTACTACCAGTCTACCTATCACCACACAACGAACATTAGAATACAAATACAAGAGATATAATTGAACGCACAAATACAAGAGATATACAAATACCTTAAAATTGAAGCCCCAAATCAAACATTTTGAAACCCTAATTTTGAAGTCCCAAATTAAATCTGATTGAAGTCCCAAAATTGATCCCATCCATTTGAAGCCCTAACTCAAAATTAATTATGAGACGGAAAAAAATGCCCCAAATTAGTGAAAAAAATTACTAAAACTAAAAGCCAAATTGAAAAAATTGAACCCGAACCCGAATTGAAGTAGCGAAGAATGTCGGAGATGTGCATACAAAGAAGGTGAGAGAGAGAGAGAGAGAGGAGAGTATAGAGTGTGTGTGAGTATAGAGAGGAGCGGAGAGAGGAGAGCGAGAGAGTCTGAAACTGAAGTGAAAAATTGGAAACTGAAGCGAGTGATTTAACAAGGCAAATGAGCGGTATAATGAATTAGTTAGGCGGACTTTTTGCCGCTCACCAATTTGCCCAAAATTTTCATCTTTTTGTCTCTTGTAAGCTAAAAAATAATTTATTTTTTGGTTTCTTTTATTTATTTATTTAATAAATATAAAAATAAAATTACACTTCTTAAAATATTTTAAAAAATTTTAGTGAAATATTCACTCTCTAATGGAATATTCTAGATTTTTATAAAAATGATTTTATTATTTTTATTCAAAAAAAGTAATTTTCATGTGAAAAAAGGTTAAAATTTTTATTTGGAGTAGAAAATATAAAATTTTGTTCATTGCAAAATTACGGCAACACAATTTCATACCTACGGCAACACACAAACACTTTTATTCTATGCCAACATATTTTTTTCTACCTAAGGCAACATAAAAATGATAATGTTGTATTAGCTAAAAACATGCATGGCAAAGGCAACATATCCAAAGGCAACATAGGTTCTAGATGTGGTCATAGGCCTTTTATGGTGTAGTGTAACGACTTTCCTTCGGCACCAATAATTTAGACACAACTAGCTCTGATGCCAACTGTTAGGAATCTGCCCGATTCCCTGCGAATGCGGAAGCGATTTGGTAAATATGTGCGCTTAGATCCCACAAATATACGTGATAGTAATGAAGCAATAAACCAATAATACAGTAAAAGAGACAAGAGATTTAACGTGGTTCGGCCCAGCCTACATCCACAAGAGTAATAACTTCACACTAGATAAAAGAGATTACAATATCCGGGTATCCGGCCCTTTGAATTTCATACAAAAATTCAGTCCTACAATACATATTATGTATATCCCCAATTCACTGAAGTATTTATCTCAAAACCTCCCCCTATCACTGTTTCCCGACAACCTTTCCTTCTCTCCGTCTCCCAACCCGGACAGTGCCACACAACCTGATAGAAAGACCCCTGCAGCGGGACCACCTCCGATGGCTGCAGTCAGACCCAAGTACCCTAAGGAATAGTTTAGGCACGAGGACCTCTATCCCGACACTTCCTGAAAGCGGGCTAAACCGGCTCTTCTACTAGACGAACTATCTAGCAGCTATAGAGAGAGAAAAGAGAATTTTGATGTGTTAATTAATGAAGGGGGAGGGGTATTTATAGGTGAAAGGGGAGCCATGTCCCCTTCCTCCATGTCCCCTCCGTGTCCCCTTCTCTTTTTAATACAAAATGTGTATCTTTGCGTGACCCATTTTAAATAAAAATATTTTTATCTCATTTTGTATTAAAAAAAGCAAGGGGACACGAAGAAGACACGGAGAAAGGGGATAGAGAATACAGACCCGTGAAAGGGGGGTTGGTGAGGAAAAGGTGGGTGGGGGATTGGTGGAAGTTTGAAAAGAATGGAAAGGCAGGTGCCTAACAGAGCTCCCTTTTTTTTTTGTGCAAAAGCTGGTTCAACACTACTAGACACTCCTCGAACTTGCGCGCCTGATATAACGAAGCAGCTTCTGTCGCTAATTCGGAGCTGACGTCATCTTCCCGAGACGCGATTACCGACGAAGAATCACGCACGTCCATTTCACTGATCAATGACGAGAGTTGAGGAAATGAGTTGAATTTGAGTTTAAAAATCTGACGGACCTAATTTGGTGGTAAAAGTTTATAAACCCGCGAATTACAGAGAAAAATATGATTTATCGAATTATATCAAAAAACAATTATTTTTCATTTCAAAAGTATTTTATATATTTTAAAAATGAGTATATGTTCTACCAAAAAACTCGTATCAGCGAAAATGGAATTAAAAATTTGAAAGAACAACAATAAATCCTAACATTTGGTATATTGCATCGCAGTCAGATTTAACTTAATTTAAAAGAACAAGTGTTTTTTACAATTTACATTTTAGGAAAAGTTTAGTCAAACTCCTTAAAAGTGTTTTTTTATAATGTATACTCATTAATTTAAAAGGATTTCTAAAACTATTTAATTAACAAAATAAGCGAAAAATAGTCGCAATTTTTTTCTATGAATAGCAAAAAAATGTCAAAAAAGATTTTAGGAAAGGACATTTACAAAGCAAAAGAAACATCAACTAAAAAAATATTATTTTGATGCTCAAACCAGCACACCACCTCACCCAACAGCTAGTGAAACAGAAAGGAACTAAGCTCTACTTCCAGGTGCCTGGTCCATCTCTCAATCTTGAACTCAATGGAATTGAGCACACACCAGATCATACAAGAGTAGCAACTCCACTAGGGGAACATGCCAATCTCATAAATTTTTCCGGCCATCAGGGGGCAAAAATTGCGGCATACTGGACCAATAACTAAAGAGAAAGAAAGAAAGTTGTCACAGCAACCCCAAGCTTCAACAAGAATGACAATATGCCCCTGGCTAACCAGAAAAATGCCAGGGCACTTTCCAATGATCCACACATTCCCACAACCCTTCCCAACACTGTACCAGCCTAAGTAACTAGGGAAATTGAACATTATCAGAGAAACCAAACAGCATCAAAACTTCCAGAACCTAACAAAAGACCCTTGACTTCCCAAATATCAGCATAATGCTTCGAATCAACCCACAGATCATAACAGACTCAAACCACCAAGAAAAAAGATTCAAACTGCGGAAAATCTGAAATTTTACCACCAAGAAAAAATATTCAAACTGCTGAAAATCTGAAATTTTACATTAAAGACCCTAAAGTTCCAAAATATTACACAAAAGACCTTAAAACCAGACACTCCAGAAAAAGCCATCAAACGTTTGATGGCAAAGCAACCACATTCATCACTGCTCAGCACCCAAAGACCAACCAAAAAAACAGAGCCAAATAGCAGAAATTAGGTAGCTCGCAAAATAGCAACCAGAGATACAAAATCTTCACATTTGACCCTATTACTACCCAATAAGTAAATCTTATAGGTTCAGCGAGCCAGAGAAAATTCAATTAAATATAGAAGACTTGTAAACAATACTTAGCTTCTCTAAGAAAGAGTTTCTTGATACTTATACAGTTAAAATTAGAAGTATATTCAGAACCTAATTTGATTATAACTAAATAGAATCAGTCCGAACAATTCAAATAGTTTCAAATCTCATATCTTGCACACATATTTCAGAAGCAATTTTCAGGAAATAACTTAAAGGTACCTTATCAAATAAGAAAAAGGCTGTACATAGAATCCGAGCCCGTTACACTGTGCACATATTTTGGTGCAGTCGTGCAGATGAATGAGCCAATTAGGTTTAAGCAATAAAAGGTCCAGGGGTTGGGAGTAGAAAGAATAGATCTTATATTGAGGACATCGCAGATGTTACATATCAGTACATCACAAACAAAGCTCATATATAAACAAGGAATGAACACTTAATCATAATCTACTCTAATATAGAAAGGCTACAAACACTGATCCCAGGCCCTCGGGATGAACAATTTTTCGCAGCAAAATGGACTTCCAAATACCTCATCAATTGATAAAAGTTTCAACTCTGCTCCATATATTTTCATCGCCTGCGATGCCAAAATTTCAGTCTTCACTATCTCCTTCATATTCAGAGAGTGCCTGTTCAAGATCCATAGCCAGGTCATCGTCACTATCTTCTCCATTGTGTGCAAGGGCCTCTTCAAGTTCCTTTGCCAGGTCATCATCAAAACCATCTCCCTCCGCTTGACAATTATCATCGTCCTCCTGATTATGGGAGTGTCCCGAAGGTTCCACCATTTCGCTATTTACTGTGGCGTGTTTTCGAAGATTGTAAGGCTCTCCATGACGTTGGCCATATTGTGTGTCTTGATAAAACAGTTGTTTCACATTACTCCAATGTTCAGCAGTATCTTCTACCACATCTCCAATTAATCTCTGATCTTCCGTCAAGTGTTTGATGTTCTGGATATCTACCATATCACCAGCCTCTTCAGAAGTTCAACAAACAGGTGAAAAGCATTATGTCAACAATAATTCACATTATTTGTGACAAGCACCAAGTCTAATTACTATGCACTAGCTTCATACAGTTCATGATAATTTGAAGAGCAAACTACTCAAAAAGAACGATTCTAACGAAGTAACGGGAAATTTGGTTGCGGGTAGAAGAAAATCATTTAAGATGAACTGTACTCATAATCTTTGGTTACGTATTTCTACGAATCACATAAACATTCCTTATAGACGCAATATTCTTTGTTGTATGTTTTTGGAATTCACTACAGACAATACATAAAGATGTATCCCCCAAATTATGTTTATATCTTATACTGCTTCAAATTTTATATAATATTTAACCATTTAAATAGAAAGAATTAGATACAGAGCTCATGTTTTCTTCCAGGTTATTCCTCTCTTTTTTTTATAAGGGGAAGGGGATGATGAAAGACCACGATCTGTATGGCTTTATTTCTTACCACTAGGCTACCGTCTTCATGTTTTTACCGTCTCAAATGAAGTGTTTCTGTTAAAATGTCATATTTCCGTCAATCGAGTTCTCTCTCAAATTTTGTGCAAATAACATACTCTAGAGCAAACTAAAATGTCGTTAGAATTATATCTTTGGATCAGGGAGTTCTAATTTCAAATCTGTACTAGACTAGATTACCAACTTCATATGTCAAAGTTGTATAATTGATAATTAAAGATATATACATTAATCAACCTATTCTTCTACCAAATCAAAAGGAAAATAATGAAAAATAAATCTAGATGAAGTTTGTAATGTCGTTATTAACATAAGGTCCTGAACCATCTATAACAAACAGTATGTACTCATATAAAGATTGTATCGAGTGTGGATCTTATCATCATTACATAAGCTAATGCTTTTAATTATGATTCCCTTTTCCTATGAAAGTTCTTACTAGATTTACCACATTAAACTATCTTGTCCTGTTGCAGGGGGATTTATATTATAAATCAAAAAGCAAAAAGGCGTTAGCTCATATAATCAGTTTGAGGTTGTATTTCCAATATAACTGAATGAACAACTTGAACAGCATATAAGGTGAACTACTAATATATTTGTATCTCATTTGGACTAGTTGGCAGTTGACCAAATCAAGTAGTAGTTTTGAAATTACCTTTTACAGCTAACTTCTTGGCTGCTTCATACTCTGATGACATTTTCTTGAGGTAATCAACATCAAGCTCCATACCCTGATACACGTCAAAAACAGCAGACATAAGCAATTAGCCCTATGTTGATGGATGGTGTTATCTCGTACTCCTATCAACAAATAACATCACAAAAAATCAATTAGTACTATACTATCAAAGGAGTACTTGATAATTACCAAGTCCATGTGAATAAAATGCTCGATCCGGCTATTCTCAAATAACCTATCAAGCAAAAAAAAATGTCAGAGAACAGTGCAAGAATTTTCTTTATTGTCCTCATCAACATCGTAAGCAAAGTTCGAAACAATAATAGAAAATGAGAACAGGTATCGAGATTTAAAAGGAAAAAACAAATACTTCTTCTGTGCAATTCGAATAGTAGCATCCTCTTTAGCTCTGAGTTCTTTAATCTTCTCAGTCACGGACCCTTCCTTTAAATCTACAGCACCAAAAAGAAACATGTTCTTTTCAAGCATTCTGTTGACTAAAGCTGATGCAACTTTCACGTTCTCCTTTTTCGAGTCAACAACAAGTTTCCTGAGTCTCCTAAGTTCTCCTGTAAAATGTAAAGAATGAAGTGTAACCAAAAAATAATAAAAGATGAAGACAGAAGGAGCAGGAACCACTCATTTCAGTTCCAACATCCAAGCCATTCACCACATATCTTAACAATAAATCTAAACATGCAAAAGGAAGAACTGTCCTCCTTACTTGTCCTACTCAATTTCTAAGAAGGAAAAAACCCTCCCCCATCCCCATCCCGAAAAAAAAAAAAAAAAATTAATTAACTAAATAGATAAATATATGTTCCTTTCCTCTGTTATTCAGACAACAAAGAAGTCGATTTTAAATCGAGAATGAACTATAATATAGAATGGTGGTGTAATTGCTCCAAACAGGAACCATGAAGTGACTAGCAAGCATTTTGTAGGGGAAAAAATCCAAATTTCTGCTAAGCCTCCCACAAAACCAAGAAAAAGGTATCAGGCATCATTCTGGCAATGCAGTCAATAACTACATCTGATTAATGCATGACATGCTTTATCTAGAAGAGTAAAGATTAATATCCGGAACACCCACTAGTTAAACTTTAGATGTCAATTCTTTAAGACATAAGCATCTTTAAAACTAAACGATCTGCATGCAGAAAAAATATTAAACTTAACAAGTACATAAAACAGACCAAACTACTAATTATTATGTCGTTACTTGACACGCAATGAAAACAAAATGACAGAAAACTCATGTTCCACAAGCAAAAAAACAGTACAACTGATAGCGCAAATGTACATATAACATATGTTTGTAGAGATATACCAAGAGAGATATATATCCGGAAAGGAGGCTTAAACGGCTGAGTCTCGTGGAGACAGTATAGACAGTAGAGCCCACCCAATCTCGGAGAAAGTGATGCATTAGACACAACATAACCTGCAACATTAGAGTTATATCAAACCGACGTTAAGACCAAGCATAGACAACAGATGCAGGCGTTTTCAAGCCTTGTTGAGTAACTCTCATCACCCTGACTACACTCTGTCTGTAATCGTGCAATAATAATCTAAATTCATCCGTAATTCCATTCTGTTTTTCAGTTACCCTCTTAAACAGTCATACAAAAATCTCAAAATGCAGAAAAATCTAGACATAGATAACAACTGTATAGCTACAACCAATCAAATATTTATTAGGAAACTAGTAAATACACTCAAAATTTAAGCAACCATAGATTATAGAACCGTAGTCTAGTAATACGAATACCTCTCATATTATTCACAAGAATTCTACCGTTCAGGTCTGCGTGGAGCCACATGTACAACGCATTTATATTTCCACAAACAATCATTACGACACAGAACCTAAAGTTTAAGGCATACACATCTCACACTCACTGTTTACAACAACAATAGGCTTCGAGTGTCCATGGAGGCACATGTACATTTGCATCTAAATTTCCGCAAATTATCATTACAAGATAGAAACCAAAGTTAAAGGGCATACATATCTCATTTCATTCATAATAATCCTAGGGTTCGAGTTTCCATTTCCGCAATTAATCATCCATACATGTGCATTTAAACTTGCGCAATTAATCAATCACTTAGTACGCGTGCACTGCAATAAATCATTACATACATGTATCATTTATTTTTCCGCAATTAATCATTACAACATAAACTAAACTCAAAATCCACAAATATCGAAACATACCGATACAATGCGAATACATAGACTGCATAAAACAAGCGATATTCGTAGTAGGTTTCGCCTCGTAAATATACGAAAATTTCTTCGAAATCCAAATCCTCTTCATATCAACCAACATCTTGGATCCATTCTGTAAATCCACAAAATTACACAAATTAAATACTTACAGAACTCAATTAGTGTTGTAATTAAGAAAGTTAGGGTTTGAATTTACCTTGACGAAGGCTTTGATGAGGTCGTCGATGTCTAATTTGAACGTTTCAATATCGAATGTGGGGCCCTTTTTGTTCTTCTTGATGGTGATTTTGTTCGGACCCATTTTGAATTTTTTATTGCAAATAGAAAGCAAGCGGTGTGTTGTTATTTATAGTCCCGCGTTTAAAGTCCGATCGGGTCGGGTTAATAAATCCAATTCAATATTTAAACCTGGATCCATATAATAAATTCAGGTAATTAAATTGTTACTTTTTATTAATTGAACTTTGCAGAAACTGTAGAGGTGTAAATTGAAAAATTATGTATTTATTGACTATAATAATCGATTATATTTTAAATATATTGTATTATTATTATTTCAAATTATTATAAGTAAAATAAATTATTTTAATATGTCAATAAATGATGTACAATTTTATTATAAGTTTGTAGAGATTCAATATATCGTCAAAATAATGGGCTTTGATTAAATTTTGATTAAGGAATATACCATTGCAATGCAAAAGAATTTATGCATTTTTTATAATTTTTAGTTAATAGATCTATCTTATTAGAGATGCTCTAATAATAACTGAAATAGACCATTTGGCTATAGCTCCTTTAAGAAGTTTTTCAACTTAAAGGAGAAAATGGTCTGCTTGGGTGCTTCGGTTTTAAGCCGGCCTTAAGTTAAAAAACTGGGGGAAATAAGGAAGTTTAAAAAAAGATTTTGATTTTATTTTCTAAAAAATAGGGTCAAAACAGGAAGTTTTGATATTAAAATAGAACTAAAACTAATAAGGAAGTTTTAAAAAAGATTTTGATTTTCTTTTCTAAAAAATAGGACCTAAAGAAGGAAGTTTCGATTTTAATTATTAAAAGTAGAGGAGCTCTAGAAAAATAGATAAATAGGATTCGAGCGATTCTACAAATTCGAAAACCTTTTCTATTTAAAAAATGTTAATATTAATGTTAATGTTAAAAAGGAAAAATATTAATGTCAATCTAAAAAATAGGACGTAAAGAAGGAAGTTTTGATTTTATTATTTAAAATAAAGAAGCTCTAGAAAAATAGATAAATATGAATCGAGCGATTCTAGAGCTCCACCAAACTCCCAAGGAAATAAGGAAGTTTAAAAAAAGATTTTTATTTTCTTTTCTAAAAAGTCATAAGTACCTTTTTTAGGTATTTTGACTTATGACTTAAGGAGTTTTTTTTTCCCACAATTCTTGTAAAGTTTAAATATTATGAAATTTAAATTTTTTTTAAGTCAAATTTCACTTTAAGTCAAAATTATTAAACTTCCATTTAACTTTAAGTAAAATTACCCAAACACTTTCATTCAACATAAAGTAGACAACTTTACTTTCTCCTTTAAGTTAAAAACACCTTCATTAAGAGGGTGTTTGGGATTGCTTAAAATAAGTTACTTTTGACTTAATGGAGGTATTTTTAACTTAAAGGAGATAGTAAAGTTGTTTACTTTAAGTTAAATGAAAGTGTTTGGGTAATTTTATTTAAAGTTAAATGGAGGTTAATAATTTTGACTTAAATTGAAATTTGGCTTTAAAAAATTTTAAATTCATGATATTTAAGCTTTACAAGAATTGTGAAAAAAAAACTCCATAAATCATAAGTCATAAGTCAAAAGTACCTAAATATAACTTATGATTTAAAACAGTTTTTTAACTTACCGGCTTAAAGCCGGTGTACACAAACATACCAAAATCTCCTTAAAGGAGCTTTCTCCTTTAAGCGTTGTTAGCCAAACAGGCTGTAAGTCAAAAATAACTTATTTTAAGTCATCCCAAACGGCCTAGTTCAAAATTAAAGAAAAAATGTTGTAACAAAGAAGTTTCGTAATGAAATAAAGCTGAAATAATAAATATTTTTTAATGCTAAAATCGTGTGAACTCTCCTACACATTCACACAATCACACAAACTAACCACCGGACAAATTCCATTTACAAATCCTATGTGGTAAGTATTCAAGTTGTAATAAAAATGGCTAACGCTACACAGGATTGAGCTTTCATATCTTCTTGTGCTAAAAAGAGAGAAAATGTCCAAAATGGCACAACTTTAGGGTTAAATGTTCAAAATAGCACTCCCACAAAACCTTGCCCTCCTACGGCATAAACTTCACGCTGATACAAAATGCGTTATGCTTAATGCATATGACACATGCGTTTTGGGCATTTAACAAATTCAGTAGCTATGTTTTTCTTTTTCCTTTTTTTTTTGTTCATCAAAAAAAAAATCATGAACTGCTCTTGCGTTTTTGCTGACAACGCAACTAGTAATTGCGTTAAGGACCCAAACGCTTATAACAATTGCGTTTCATGGGTCTGTGAGCAGGTGGCTTTTTATAGAAAAGAAGGAAATGCAAGTATGAGTTGCGTTTTGGGGTGACGCAACAGACATATGCGTGAAGAAAGTGCTAGTGGAGGGTAGTATTTTCAGGGAGTGCTATTTTGGGCATTTTAATCAAAAATTGTGCCATTTTGGCACTTCACCCCTAAAAACAAAGTTCTGATACAAATTTTTGACGAAAATCTGCAACTTAATGAAGACTTACCTTATAAGTAATTCGTAAGTTGAAAAATGTATACAATTTGTAACGGTGCGCCAAATATAAATCCCATGACATGCCTCTGATAAATTTCCACATTATAATACGAGAATATATTTTCCCATGAGATGAGGACAAAGCTCAGCCTAAAGATCATATAAACTGTAAGCTCAATGCAAAAATGTAGTAAACCCATGTAAAACTAAATTGGAGTTTCCAATCTGATAGGCACAGCTTGTTGTCCCAACGAGTCATGCTGCAGCCAGTCCTTTGCGCAAATGAGAGCTTCCACTGTCTCTGGCCTTAAGGAGCACCTGTATGGATCCATCTCTTTATTAACAGTGTGGAATACCAAATCAGGACCAACAGTGCATACTGGAATAGATAACATATCGCGAGCCATCTTTGAAAGAGTTGGGTACTTGTTCTTGTTTAGCTTCCACCAGCCTAATACATCAAAATTTGGGACTCGAGGCAACACTGACTCCTCCAAGTACTGATCCAGCTCTGATTTTGACTGCTGGCTTGTAGTTTTCATGATATACATATCAAAATCTGTAAGCCCGGGTCCATTGCTTGAAATAATAGCTCCTCCCTCATCTGACTTGAGGCTTCCACCGTTCATTTGATTTATATCAGCTGGAGTGAAATTCAGTGAGTGTTCCGCGTATTCATTGAAGAGCTCATGGACTCCCTCCTCAACATACTTAATGTGTGTGGCAGCTTCATCACCGTATATTTTCTTAAAATTGAACTCAACAAGCTTCATTTTGAATTGGGGATCCATGACTACGGAAATTGCTAGGATCAAGCAACAGCTATTCCAGTATTTGTCAAAAAGTATTTGCATCGGTATGGTAATTTTGCTGACGAAGGAATCCTTACTCGTGGAGGCATGTGCAAGCTCCAACCAAATAGCGCACATTTTAAGAAAGAATGTGTCTGTGGTTGGTATGACAGAAGTTGTTAAGAGACTTGCTGTGTCAAACAGGAGGTTTAAGTACGTTGTCAGAGTCTCGATCAATTTCCAGTCTTCCATAGAGGGGGTTTCCTTGTAATCAGGGTTGGACATATCCAGGCAAAAAAAGACTTCCTTCAACTCTGAAGCTGCCAGCAGCATTTCATATGTTGTGTTCCATTGTGTCTGGTCATCCAAAGCCAAGCTCTTTGTACTTGTGACCTGAAGTTGCTGCTTGAGCTCAAAAAATTTCATTTCATGGGACTCAGAACTTTTAACATACTTGACACTGTTTCTGACTTTTTTTACCGCATCTTGTGCAACCCTTAATGCTTCTTGGGCTATACTGCTAAAAGAACGGGCAAGACAATTCCCCAATAGTAATTGACCACCAAGCAGATTAGGGTTCTTGACAGAGAGCAGTGCTTTAAGGTTATCCGTTGCATCATTCGTTAAAGACTGGTTGATGGTGAGAGAAACTAACCTGCCATCCATATTCCAATCAAAGAGACAAGCAGCAACAGAATGGCTGAAAGCAGAATCTGATTCCGGAAATGGTTCCATAACAACATTGAGAATTTTCCTGTGCATCTTCCACTCACTATCAGTAAACTGCCCAGTAACAAAAACATAGCCTACAGTTTGGGAAGAACCCCACAAGTCAAGTGTCAGGCAAATATGCCCCGGGATTCCTTCAAGGAGCTTCTGCAGGCTTTGCTTTTCTCTAAGGTAAGTTGCAACACAATCTCCCTGAACTGTATCAAAGCTAACCATATCAAATTGAGGTTGAAGATTCTTGACAAAAGCAATGAAACCAGAATGCTCTACCATGTGGAGGGGATAGTCATGCATGATTATCATCTTAGCAATCTCATGACGACAGCGATCCGGATCAAATCCAGTAGACAAACGCAGAATGGGCTGTCTGTATGGCCGGTTACGTGCAGCATTAGGGCGTCTCAGTCCCATATTAGTAGGTGCACTGTTCTGATTCCTCTCCCTATCACATCCAACCCAGGATCCTCTACTAATGTGACGTTTGAGGTGACTAGTTCCTGCCACTTTAGAGCCTGTGCTGTATGCAAAGGACTGCTTGCATTGGTTACAGAAAGCCCTTTTGCTACCAGCACCCATGTCCTCAATTGTAAAGTGATCCCAAACAAATGACTTCTTTCTCCTGCGATTAATACGTTCTGTTGTTATGTTAGGGCGAGGTACTGGCATTTCTATATTGACCTCTTGCATTTCCCAATTGTGTGGCTGCACTTCGAAACTAGCCACTTCCATATCTGAATTGGCTGGCTGCATCTCTAGACTGTCTACTTGAATCTCTGAATTGACTGGTTGCACCTCTGAACTTTCTGCTTGAATCCCTATATTATTAGCTGGCTGCGACTCTACACTACTTGCCTGCAATTCCACACCGACAGTATGCATTTCGACATCATCCACTTGTATCTCTACATTGACCAACTGATTATTGTCGTCGTTAGCTGCTTCCATTCCTTCCATCTAGTAGACAAACCATATCATGTTTCAGGCAGGAACGGAAGGTAATTAATAAGATGGATAAATCTTACACTACATCAAACTTAAATAACTATTACATTAATTAACGACCAACTTTCATGCAGCTAGTGCAGA
Source organism: Kitagawia praeruptora (assembly GCA_037693485.1). Taxonomy (NCBI): domain Eukaryota; kingdom Viridiplantae; phylum Streptophyta; class Magnoliopsida; order Apiales; family Apiaceae; genus Kitagawia; species Kitagawia praeruptora. The sequence goes on along the minus strand of CM075344.1, from coordinate 158,768,807 downwards.
AGCAGTAGTACTGCATCATAATGAGAGAAGGTAAAGTGCAGCAGGAAGACATATATATTAAATGGAAGTAGAAGAACAAAACCACCGAATTAAGGGTAGCTCATTGGCAACAATATAAAGCCAAATTACACTAAATTTCGTACTACTTTATAAACATTTAAAAACCCAAAACCCGTAATATTCACATCCGTAAATTTATGGTATGTCATATATTTACACAAGCCTCTGCAATGACTTAACATAAGATATTAAAAACCAGCTTCAGATTTTGTGAACAATCCTAGATTCCTAGTTAGTACAGTAACTTGTAGAAGCTTCAGCAGAAACAACCAGATGTTCTAGTGAACAGTCATGACATTAACTACTAATAAAAAATTTCAATTTCATCACAATTTCAGGTGACCTTAAGCAAAACCAGTTTTCGAGGTCCAGAAGATTCGAAAATTCGGGCCCTTAAATATTGGGGACCCTAGACGGGGCAGGGAAATTGTTAAGAGTTAAAACAAATTTTAAATTTTCCAAACTGTTGTCTGTTGTGGGTGTGCTTAATCGCATTTAAAAACAATAATAATCTGAAAAAAACAGTACTAATACTTTCGGTCTATCTTTCCAATCTGGGTTGGGCTCATCAAAAACTTGATACAGTAATATATACAGGTACAGGTTTAGACGTTAAGTCTATTTCAAAAGCTTGGGAAAGAGTGGTATGGAGTAATAGTTAAAGACCAACAGTCAAAGCCCATCGGATATTATTACTTGACAGAACACGCTTATTGGGCCAAAAGTCGATGTATAAATTTTCACCACAACTGGGCTTAATAAAGAAAGAAAAATTCAAATTCTTCAAGATCAATCAATCAACAAACGGCCATCTTTAAATTCAAAATCGAATTTACATAAACACGTCGAATTTACATAATAAAAACATTAAAAAATTTAAATTATATATAAAAAAACGAGACGGGGTTTCATTGAACCTGTTGATTTCGAAAGATATAGAGGAAAAACGACCGCAATTGAAGCTTTAAGCCGGAGAGATTTAGGGTTACGCCGGAGAGAGATGAGAGAGAAAGCGGGGGGAGAGAGAGAGAGAGAGAGGAATTGGGCTTGAAAGTTGAAACCCAACCCGAAAGATGTTATTGGACCTAATGGGGTTTGGTTGTGATAATGGGTTTAAATAATTAGTTTTATTTTATTAGATTGTTTGGTAAGGACATACTCAAATAAATTGGATTTGGATTTTCAGATCCACTTCTTTTTCTTTTTTTGTTAAGTAAGTCCATTTCCGGAATTTTATTCTATTTATGTGAATTATTGAAAGGATATTTAAAATAGAGAAAACTAGGCCTGAGGTTGTCCTCAGGCAATCTTCCTGAGGTTAAAAGATTTTCTTCCTATAAATTAAGTGGGCCCGCAGGGGCAATTTTATAAATATAATTTTTTTTTATAGTAATTTACATATATAGCCTTAGAATATATTGTAAATTTTTTAACCTCAGGGGAAAACCCTGAGGACAACCTTAGGCACCTCAAACTCTTTAAAATATCTTGTTCGAGTTGAGGTGTTATCTGATTTATATATGGTGTAGGTGGATTATCTGAGATATTACGTGGTTATTTGAATTACCCGCTTATCTTCTGTTAATAGAAGTTATGTGTTAAATTACTTTAAAATGTTAAAATATTTTTAGAGATTATGTGGAGTTAAATTTATTATATTAAATTATTTTTGGATTTATAAAACTTGAGTTATATTGTCAGAATTTAAAAATCGTTAATTATGGAATTGTCAACCAATATTAATATGTGAGTTATCGTCTATAATAACTTTAATTATTTTGGTATGATAAATATGGTCATTTTATGGATAATACTGCTTTTGGATTATTATGAAATTTTAGAGCCCTAATTTATATTTTTAATTGTGTCAAAATTTTATTTTATTAAATTTACAAATGTTCAAAAATTTTATACTTTTACATTTTTATTAGTTTTAGATTATTTAAAAATTTTACAAATTATTATTATTATTTTTTGTGAAAATTACAAAGGTTAATTTTACCCGTTTAAAATTATGGGGTTGATAGCAAATTTTTATTTTGAAATGAATCGAGGCGGTGAACTTTAAATACTTATTTTCTCAGTTGACAAGCATCAATAATCCCCAAGTATTATTACTAGCTCTCTGTGCTCTCTCCTAGGAGTGAGCATTTCCCGGTTCGGAATCGGGAACCGAATCGAACAGGGGAAAGAATCTGGTTCTGCTTCTATAATTTTGTAATTTGGTTTTGGTTCGGTTCTAATTTTTTATAGAATTTTGGTTCCCGTTTCGGTTCCGGTTCTCTTCCAAGAAAAAACATAAGAACCGAACCGAACCGTATATATACACACACAATAAAAAAATATATTTTATACTATATATAACAGAGAATCAAGTATTTCTTTTATACGTTTTGCTATATTAGACATTTGTTGTTTGGACTTTGGATGAAATAGTATGTTTATTTTCTTTTCAAATTTCAAATTTTAAATTTTAGTATGCAAATTGTTGTTTGGACGGTTCTTTCGGTTCTGACCCGAACCGAATCGTAATTTATGATTCGATTCCCGGTTCGGTTCTACTACATAAATAGTTCCGGTTCGGTTCTCAAAATTTCTGAATTTTGGTTCCCGGTTCCACCGGTTCCGGTTCGGTTCGGTTCGATTCGGAACCGTTGCTCACCCCTACTCTCTTCCTCGCCTCACCTTTTCTCTCTCATAATTTCTTTTTCTCTCCTCCCATATCTCTCATGCCTTTCCCTGTTTCCACCGCCACCCCTCTTCTTCCTTCCCTTTCTCCCACTATCATACACGCACACACCACCACTCCTTTGAACACGCACAAACATACACACACACCTGCAGTTGTCACCTGGGTTGTAGGATTCAAGCACGTAGATAGGCTAGCAAGAAGCCAAGCTCTGTTTAACGCCACCCAAGCACAAGCTGGGTTTCATAGTACTGAGACGTCGGAGTTAGGATGATCGGTTACACTAGGATTTTCTTTTCTTTCATACACTGCTACTATTCCTACCAGCTAGACAGATTGATGATTCATGGGAATCCTGGGGAGCAGCTGGTTATAAGCGTTTTGTAATTTCTAAATTTTGCAGTTGGTAATGTAATCAGATAGATTTTTGGATTAATTTTATTAAGATTTGTAATATTGAATCTAAATTTTTGTTTTAAAAGCCAAAACTTGTGAAAAGATCCTGTCTTGTGAAAGTGTCATTTCATTTTATATTACTAGTCAATACGTGTGTAATCAATTAGCAAAAAAAAAGAAGCCCATTTCGTATTATGTGTGTTAATTTTTATATTTTGTTTGGTTTGATTTGACATTTTGGGACAGTTCGATCGGACGGATCAGAGCCCAGCTTGCTCAGAGGCTGTGACGTTGATAAATTCCAATTTGAAGTTTTAATTTATACAAGTTTATAATCCGTGCAATACATGAATTTATTTTGATATGTAATAAATTTTATTTTATGTTATAATTTTATTTTTATATAATTATTATTTTCAATAATTTATTTTAATTTTAATTTAATAGTTTAATATGAATTTATTAATGATTTGCAAGGTTTAAAATTTATATTATAAAATTTTAAAACAAATATGTCGTTGACGAAATTCAAAACTTGAAATTTTAGTAAATTAATTTAATCATATAATATATATATATATATATATATATATATATATATATATATAATTATTAGATCTAACGATTTTGGTTTTTTACAAAATATCTAACTATCATTATTCGTTATATACATATTTTTTTATATTTAGATTTTTATTATATATACAAAATATAATAAAAATCCATATACAACGAATAATAATCGTTAAATATTTTGTAAAAAATCAGAACAATTAGATCTAATAATTATAATAAAAGTTAAAATTATATGGATTTTAACCATATCTAATGATACGGATTATGATACAAATTTTTATTGTAAACTTACATAATATTATAATACGGATTATGATCTTACATAATCCATATAATCTTACATACGGCTTATTATCTTACATAATCCATACAATCTTTTATTATAATACATATAATCTTACATAATATTATGATGGAAAAATAGTATCTAAAGCACACATTAGAGAAGTTCTCTATTAGTGCGGCTCAAAATGTGATAAATTAATTATTATTTTAATAATCCAACCGTACGGATGTTAAATTCGTACAAAAATACGTGAATGTACAAATTTTCATGTAATTTAATTTTTTGTAACTATAAATTTATAGTAATAAGATTATGATAAATCTGTGTCATTGAATATATATAGAAAGTAGTATTATTATAAAAGTGATGCTTCACTATTTCAAATATAATAAAAATTTGTATACAATGCAATTTCAACATAAACTTTTCATCCGTACGGTTGAATTATCAAAAATAATACTCCCTCCGTCCAGTGGAATTCTTTACATTTGAGAATTGCACGGAAACCAAGATAGTGAGTGTAATATTGTTAAAATAAATGAAGTAGTGGGTGTAATAGTGATTTCGTTATTAAAATAAATGAAGTAGTGGGTGTAATAGTGTAAAGTGTTGAAAAAGTGGAATGAATTAGTGGATGTAATAATGTATTTTATTGTTAAAAGTTACTATTTTTAGTAATGTAAAGAAATGGAATGGACGGCCCAAAATAGAAAGTGTAAAGAAATGAAAAAGACGGAGGGAGTAATGAAATACAAGATTTAAGGTGCACTAATAAATAACTTCTCTATTGTGTGCTTTAGAAACTCCATCCCCTATTATGTACAGATTTTTATTTTAACTTTTTGAACCGTTATCATAATTATAAAATTATGTAAGATTGTAATAAAACATAATTGAGTATATATTAATTATTGTAAGATTATGTTTCACATTAAAAGTTAACGTGTTTTAATTAAAAAAAAATTATTGATCGAAAGATACGATATTTTAGGTGTTTATAAAATCTTTTAACTAAAAAAGGAAATTGACTAATTATCATTAACTATACTTTTTATTATTTATTTTAAAAATTAGAATGGTCGTGGCAAAAACCGAACCGACAAACTTTCAATGCCCGTGCAATGCACGGGTTTCTTTTATTACTAGCTTATAACCCGTGCAACGCACGCTCCTTTTTTAATATCTATAATTATATTAATTTTTTTTAAAATTTATGTGTTATTAATTTACATATCAAATTGTTATTAAAAAATTGAATATAAAATTTTACACATTCGATTTATTATTTGTACTCTCTTGAAATCTTAAAATTTGATTTGGACGATTACAGCGCACATTAAATTAACAAAAAACTTTCAATGGCCGTGCGATGCACGGGTTTCTTTTATTACTAGCTTATAACATGTGCAACGCACGCTCCTTTTTTAATATCTATAATTATATTAATATTTTTTAAAATTTATGTGTTATTAATTTACATATCAAATTGTTATTAAAAAATTGAATATAAAATTTTACACATTCGATTTATTATTTGTACTCTCTTGAATTCTTAAAATTTGATTTGGACGATTACAACACACATTAAATTAACAAAATAATCTATAATTTAATGATGGTTTAATAATTTTAATCTAATTAAATCTACACAGAAACAAAGAAGAAGAGAAATTGACGATTTTTTACGCTGAAAATTCTATTTGATTTATGAATTCTCCTTACAATTCGTTTTGATTATTAAAATGCCCTTGTAATTGTTTGAAGATAGTTCTGCTAACAACCAAATACAATTTAGTGTAAGAGGGATTTTGTCCAAAATTTTGATAATCGTTGTTTGGTCCTCCGTACGACAAAGATCTTAAAATAAATAGATGAAAACCGTTGGATCTAGCATAATAAAAGATTTTATATTTTAATATGTTATAAACTAAAAAGTGTATTTATATTGTAATACGAAAATGTTTATGTTAGTGATTTAAATCATATATAATTAGGTTTTCTACATTGAATAGCATTATCAATGTAGGACTTCTACATTAAATAGGATTAATATAAAAATTCATAATTTTATTTTTCTTTTGAGATTCTGAGTATTTTTATTTGAATAATAATTATTAAATTATCACTAAATTAAAAATAATTTTATGAGGTTCGCGTAGATTGTAAAATAATCCAAATCTGATTTCTAGATATCAAGATAAAGTCCAAATAGTAAATATGAATTTTTTTAAAAACTAATAAAAAATTAAATAAAATTCAATTTTAATACAACCTCTTTTAATTATATCATTTTCAGATTATAATTTGAGAGAATTACCAAAATGCCTATTTTTCACAAGTTTTTGCCCAAAATACTGATTTTGAAAAAAATGGCCCGAAAAATACCGACGGGATACGGAGTTTCGGAACACGGTCTTCCGTGTTAGCGTGATACGGAACACGGTGTACCGTGTTCGTGCATGATACGGAACACTGTGTACCGTATTGTGCATGATACGGAATATCGTGTTCCGCAACAACTCTCGTATCACGGTACACGGTCTAACGTGTCTGGTCAGTAAAAAGGGCCAGCATGGCTCCCATATGAATATTTTGGGCCATCACCCTTATAATTTTCGTTTTAAGAACCAATTTTAATATAACCATTTTTTAATTATGGGCCTGTTTGGCTAGACTTTTTTAAAGTCATTATGGACTTATTTTCAGGTAAAAATTTCATATTTTGATAATTTTTTTTATACAAGTATTTAATGTATGTTTGAGATTCTAGAAGTTGCAAAAAAAAAAAGTTAACTTTTTTTCAGTAAAAAGTTAGGAATCTCTATATTTGTCTTAAAATAAGTTGACTTATTCTGGAAAAAAGTTTCCCAAACACCCCCATAATATATTTGATTTGCTGCAAGGCTCATTACGTTTCCAACAAAAAAAGAGTGAAGAACACCAAGAAAAAGAGTAGGAGACAGTGATACTTGGGTTATGGACTTATGGTGTACTAGAATTTTTTTCATGTACTCTTATGACTACTATCCAGTAATAAATGCATACTTTCATGATGACTTTGTTCCGGTAGTACTGCTTGCCCAAGAGATGCTAGATTCTCAGAAGATGACTTGGTGATCTTTACTGCCTATGAAAAGACGCAAGAATGTGGAACTGAGATTTTGTCATATGCACAAGAAGCACATATTCTTACTATCGGTGTTACTCGGACTTCTTTTTGTTTCTCAAATTCTGAAATTTTCTTTGCAGTGTTCAGAACAGAACTGAATCTACAGTTCTGAGCATTCGACTGTCTAGATGGAGACCCGCGATAAAGAACCAAGAAGCTAATGTCATTTTTACCAGAAACTAGTATCTATAACTGTTGGGTGGTGTCAACCCAAGTACCACATCGAGGAGATAAGAGATTATTCTCTTGTATATAGAGCAGCCAGTTAACTCCATTAGTAATGAGGCCTTTTGTGAGTGACCCAAAAACAAATCCGTGCGGGTTCGGCCCAAAGCGGACAATATCATACTATTGTGGAGTTATGGCTCGCTCGCGGCCCAACAAGTGGTATCAGAGCCCATGGTTTGGTAATTGGATCTTGGGGGTTATGGGCTGCAGTTGTTCGATGTGGGAGGTTCCTCTCGGTGGCGATTGGACATCTGTTGGGTTCCTTGTGTCGAAAGTCTTCCTGAAAAGGGTTCAGGAGGCGGGTTCTGCGAGGTGAATCGTGGCGGTGCAAGATGTGGACAGATTTATCGCAGGTGTAAGACCACGGGTTATGTGGTTCTTGGTTTGAGGGGAGGATTGTTGGGTAGTGTCAACCCAAGTACCACATCGAGGAGATAAGAGAAAGTTCTCTTGTATATAGAGCAGCCAATTAACTCCATTAGTATGAGGCCTTTTGGGAGTTACCCAAAAACAAACCCGTGCGGGCTTGACCCAAAGCGGACAATATCATACTATTGTGGAGTTATGGCTTGCTCGCGGCCCAACAAGTGGTATCAGAGCCCATGGTTCGGTAATGGGATCCTGGGGGTAATGGGCTGCGGTATTGCGATGTGGGAGGTTCCCCTCGGTGGCGATTGGAGATCTGTTGGGTTCCTTGTGTCGAAAGTCTTCCTGAAAGGGTTCAGGCGGCGGGTTCTACGAGGTGAATCGTGGCGGTGCAAGATGTAGATAGATTAATCGCAGGTGTAAGACCACGGGTTATTTGGTTCTTGGTTTGAGGGGAGAATTGTTGGGTAGTGTCAACCCAAGTACCACATCAAAGAGACAAGAGAAAATTTTCTTGTATTTAAGTAGCCAGATTAACTCCATTAGTATGAGGCCTTTTGGGAGTTACCCAAAAACAAACTCGTGCGGGCTTGGCCCAAAGCGGACAATATCATACTATTGTGGAGTTATGGCTTGCTCGCGGCCCAACAAGTGGTATCAGAGCCCAAGGTTCGGTAGTTGGATCCTTGGGGGTTATGGGCTGCAGTTGTTCGATGTGGGAGGTTCCTCTCGGTGGCGATTGGACATCTGTTAGGTTCCTTGTGTCGAAAGTCTTCCTGAAAAGGGTTCAGGCGGCGGGTTCTGCGAGGTGAATCGTGGCGGTGCAAGATGTAGACAGATTAATCGCAGGTGTAAGACCACGGGTTATGTGGTTCTTGGTTTGAGGGGAGGATTGTTGGGTGGTGTCAACCCAAGTACCACATCGAGGAGATAAGAGATTATTCTCTTGTATATAGAGCAGCCAGTTAACTCCATTAGTAATGAGGCCTTTTGGGAGTGACCCAAAAACAAATCCGTGCGGGTTCGGCCCAAAGCGGACAATATCATACTATTGTGGAGTTATGGCTCGCTCGCGGCCCAACAATAACAGACCTGCACAAAGACAAACTTACAATCAAGAAATGAGTGAAAGCCTTTTATACTAATTAGTTCACAAAAAAGATAAATTAAACACCTAGATGACAAAAATAAGAAAGCGTTTGGTGTGGAGGCGAAGATGAAATATGCTTTTACTGGGATGATCCAAAGTCATGTACAATCTGGGTATCCCCAATCACACAAACTTCATGTTTATCATCTGTTGAATTGAGCTCAGAAGCATCAAGAAAGATGTTCTTAGAGATTGAGTTGTTCTTTAAAACAGTAAGAACTAGGATTCTCCTCCTCACTTGTTATTTTTTTTATCACATCTCCGTTACTTATGTTATGATCACTCATTCTAAAAGATAAGTGGCAGATATCTACGCAGAGAAAGAGATCACAATGAAAAATAGTTCGGGCTGCTTGCCCGCGAGATGCTTGATTCATAGAGCATGACTGGGTTCATATTTACTGTCTATCCAAAGGCCTAAGAATGAGAAACTGAGATGTCTTATGCACAAGAAGCACAAAAAATATTAGCATCTTACTCGGACTTCTATTTTATTTATTGAGTACAGATATTTTCATTGCAGTTCGTAACAGAATTTAACCTACAGCAAGTATTCTACTACCTAGATGGAGACCTGTGATAAGGAACCAAGAAGCTATGATCATATATATACTATAATTCTAGAAGCTAAAAGCTAAGAACACAACAAATATCAAGAAGTCAGTGACACCCCATTATATTCATCAGTTCACAAAAAAGATAAAGCACCTGTAACAGTTGTTTAGAATCCACATACAAGCTTGTCTGAGACTTATATATATAATACATATAGAGAAGAGAACAAATGGAAGCTCACCAGATGACAGATATAAGAGAGATCTTGGGAATTTTGACGAGGGAGTGAAGTGGAGGCAAAGATGAAATCTGCTGCTACTGGGATGATTTGAAGTCGCGGTACAATCAAAATAATAGAGAAAGATATTAGATATGTTGAAGATAATAATTCTGATAACAGAGGAAGATCATGTTTTAGCCACACTTAATGGATCAATTAAGTATCATGTGTCCATTTGGACAATACTTTGTATCAAGTTTCGAAAGGGTAATTAAGCAAATTTAGAATAAATTTTAATAGTCTTGGGTGATTCGAGTTGAGTTTACGTAAAAGTCTGTAAAACATAAAACATAGTGTATCAATATAACTAAAGAATCTCTTCAAAGCAATAGTAGAATGAGTTAAATGCTTATTCCTACCATTTGTCTCTCGAAAAATTTGGTTTACAAACTCAGCAGACACCAATTCTGAAATTTGGATAGATAAAATATGATGCTTATCTTGATACTCATCTTCAAACTCTATAACAATCTAACTCTGTACTTAGCAATCAGAAATCATTCGAAGAATATGCAGCAATAATTGGGATGTAGCACTTATAATACTTTGATGTATAACTTGTAATCTACAATTTTAAGTATGAGGAGAGAAAATAAATTTTACACTCATTCATACTACGATTTCCTTAACAAAACTGCTTTTAACAGTTGCAATGCCAATTATAATTACAACTAAATGATCGGATTCGACAGTTAAATCTGTGTTAGAAAATAGAAAGTTTGAGACATATTTAAAATATGTTCTTGATGTAATTTCCGGAAACTAACAAGTGTAAGTTGTTCCTTATAATGAGGACTTAAACTTTCATGTTTGGATCTAAGACATTTTTTTAGTGGAATCCATAAATAAATTGAGTTGAAAGAAGAATTGATTATTGGTTTATTTTAACAGGTTTCAGATTTATTTGTTACAACAGTACTGGAAATTTGGATCAGTACTTGGAGAAAATCCTGATGGACTTGGTCAGACATCAAATACTGATGGGCTAAATCCTGATGGATATCAGTTCCTGATGAGTACTAAATCCTGATCCTGATGGACACTAAATTCTGATATATACTGATGACTAAATCCTGATGCTACTGTAACTGAAAAATAAATCCTAATGCAGTTAATGCAATTAAATCAGAATATTTACTTTCCTTTTATGGAGTATCAGTTACGTTTATTTTTGGTATTATATATACAATATAGAAAGAATGAACGTGGTTGTAGAGATACGTCCTAAGGATAGAAACGCTATCTGTTTTCTTCTTTCTCTATTCTCTCTCGATATATACAAAAGAAATACATAATTCTCAGACGAACTGAGGTACTGGTCGCTGTTGATCATTGTCGTGTCTGTGAACGGATTGGTCTGTGCTGTTTTATCCTGGAAGTAATATTGCTGCATCCCAACACAGCGTAAGTGGGGCAATATTCTCTTCAAGAACAGGCAAGTCCTCTCGAAGGGTTTGGCGACTCAGCTGTTCTTTATCTTATCAGTATTGCTAAACGCTTCTGTAGAGATAAGTTGTTTCTTACTTCTCTCGTTAATTACAGTCTCTGATTTGGCTCTTGTTTATGCCTTCGTGATTTGTTTTGTTAATTGGTTATTGTCTATTCTTGTTTTAATATATATATATATATATATATATATATATATATATATATATATATATATATATATATCACTGCCTCATTGTTGCTGTAGTTGTAATATACCCAACAATCTTGAAGAGAATATCTGTGTTATATATTGTTAATTAACAAGATGGTTAACGAAACTAAAACTCCTGTTGTTGAGACTGGCTCTGGGTCTACTGTTATTGTACCCACCATTGATTGGACCACGTACCGTTTCCCACAGCCTATTGATTTGTCAGGAATGTTGATAAATTCGGTGGGGGTGTTGGTTTTTCTCGTTGGCAGAAAAAGATGAAACTATGGTTAACGGTAAAGGGTCTATGGCCGGTGGTGCAGTATGAGAAACCGGTTGTGGTTAAGGAAAAGGCTGAAACAGTTAAGGCCTATGCTATATGGGAGGAGAAGGATGGGGTGGCTAGGGCTGCAATTCTGGCAGCTTTAGCGAACACTCTATTCGATGTTTATTCATCTGACTCCTACACTGCTAAGCTCTTATGGGAGAAGCTTGACCAGACACATAATACTGACTCGCAAGGGTTGGAAAAGTACTCTGTGGCTAGGTTCCTTGATTTTAAACTGGTGGATACTAAATCCATGACTGAGTAGGTGCATGAGTTTGAGATGTTGGTACATGCTTTGAAGGAGTCTGGTATGGACCTTCCTGAAAAGTTTCAGGTTATGTCTGTGATTGAAAAGCTCCCAAAGTCTTGGGAAGAGTTTGCACTCTCACTGAAAAGACAGAAAGGAGAGATCACTTGGACAAACCAGATGTTGGACATCTCTGTGCAGGAGCAACACAAGTCCAAGCAAGGACATGTGATGCCTGTTGAACATGCTGGGAGTTCGAAGGTGAATGCAGTGACTGTAGGACAGAAAAGAAAGTCTGTCACTAAGAAGGAAAACACTAAGTCTAAGGACAAGAACAAGGCTAAGAAACCAAAGGCAAACAAACCATGTTGGTCTTGTGGACAGGTTGGTCATTGGAGCAAGGACTGTCCTATAAAGAAAGCTAAGAAACCTATTGTGGGAGCACAAGCTAACACTGTGCTTAGAACCACTGGTGGGCCTACGGTTAACATGGTTGTTGGTGAGGCTATTGCTTCTGAAACTGACAACGGGTATGTAACCTACAACCCTGTACTTATTTCTACTTATTCGTCTCATGAATGGTTGATTGATACTGGAGCTAATGTACATATTTGTACTGATATTACTCTATTTGTATCTTATCAACAGACTCATGGAATGACTGTGACGATGGGGAATGCTAGTGCAGCTCAAGTACTTGGAATAGGAAACGTGGACCTGAAGTTCGCTTCTGGGCGTGTTCTATCCCTCACTAGAGTGCACCATGTTCCTGATATTCGTAGAAATATAATAAGTGGAAGTTGTTTATTTAAGAATGGTTTTGAAGTTTCTTTGAAATGTAATAAAGTAGTTATTACACATACTAGTGTATTTTTTGGCAAAGGTTACTTGTCGGATGGATTATTTTTAATAAATGTTGAGCCTGTTTTGGGCAGTTTTATTAATAATAATGTTGCTTCTTCTGTTAATTGTGTTAAATCATCTGATTTGTGGCACGCACGTCTTGGTCACTTGAATTTTGGTGCTCTAAAGAATATGATGAACTTAGAGTTGATTCCAAAACATGCCATTGATAAGAAATCTAAATGTCAAGTATGTGTGACTGCTAAACAAACTAGGAAACCCTTTCATAATGTGGTTAGGGATTCGAATGTGTTAGATTTAGTGCACACTGACACATGTGAATTTGGTGGTGTTTTGACCAAGGAACATAATCGATATTTCATTACCTTTATAGATGATTGTAGTAGATATTGTTATGTTTATTTGCTTAAACATAAAGATGAAGCACTAGATAAATTCATTATGTTCAAAACTGAAGCTGAAACAGAAACTGGTAAAGTACTTAAACGTTTGAGAACAGATAGAGGTGGTGAGTATACGAGTAACTCGTTTAATGAATTTTGCAAGAGCAATGGTATAGTTCATGAGGTAACTCCACCATACACACCTGAGTCTAATGGGGTGGCAGAACGAAAGAACAGAACCTTTAAGGATATGATCAATAGTATGTTGATTAATTCTGGGTTGCCTAAGTACATGTGGGGGGAGGCTCTGAATACGGCTTGCCATATTCTGAATAGAGTTCCTCTGAAACATATGGACAAGATACCTTATGAATTATGGACAAAGAAAAGGACTAGTTTAAAATATCTTCGTGTGTGGGGGTGCCTTGCAAAGGTACTTGTCCCTGAACACAAGAGAAAGAAACTAGGACCGAAAACTGTTGATTGCATCTTTCTGGGCTATATTGAAACCACTACGGCTATGAGATTTTTAGTGTTAAAATCTGACATAGACGGAATAGTGGCTAACACTATAGTTGAATTTCGTGATGCAACATTCTTTGAGGATGTGTTCCCTATGAAGACTGGTATACCTCAGGATATTCCTGATGATGATCTCACTCACACATCAAAGTCCATTCCTGATCATGTGGAAATGATGACAAATATGGGGGCAGATCCTGATAGTAGCTCTATTCCTGATGAAGTAGAGGAACCTAGAAAGAGTAAGCGTGCTAAGGGAGTCAAGGATTTTGGAAGTGATTTTATCACTTACAATATCGAGGATGAACCTTTAACTTTTCGATAGGCCATGGATTCTTCAGAATCTAGGTACTGGAAAGGTGCTGTAAAAAGTGAAATTGACTCTATTGTTTCTAATGGAACATGTGAGTTGGTTGATCTATCTCCTGGGTGTTCTACTATAGGATGTAAGTTGGTATTCAAAAGAAAGATGAACCCGGATGGCTCAATAGATAAGTATAAGGCTAGGCTGGTAACTAAGGGCTTTAAGCAAAAGGAAGGCATTGATTACTTTGACACATACTCTCCAGTTGCTAGAATGACAACAATCCGAATGCTTATAGCATTGGCTTCTGTACATGGTCTTATCATCCATCAAATGGATGTAAAGACAGCATTTCTTCATGGCAAACTTGAAGAAGAGATTTATATGGATCAGCCTGAGGGATTTGTTGCCTCTGGAAATGAAAAGAAAGTATGTAAGTTAATCAAGTCTATATATGGCTTAAAACAAGCTCCAAGAGACTGGCATAAAAAGTTTGATGAAACTGTTTTAGAATCAGAATTTGTAGTTAATGAAAATGACAAGTGTGTCTATTACATGGTTAAAGGAAATGAATGTATTATTGTGTGCTTGTATGTGGATGATATTTTGTTGTTTGGAACCAATATTGAGATTATTAACGAGACAAAAAGGTTCTTGAAAAGGCATTTTGAAATGAAGGATATGGGAGAGGCTAGTGTGATTCTTGGTATCAAGTTGACTCAGTCAACTGATGGAATAACCTTGTCACAATCTCATTATATAGAGAAATCTATACTTGAGAAGTATGGTTATTCAAATTGTAGAATCGCAAGTACTCCATATGATCCTAAAATTGCCTTGTCAAGAATAGTTCAGGAGTACCTGTGTCTCAGTTAAGGTATTCTCAGATTATTGGGAGTTTGTAGTATCTTGCTAATGGAACTAGGCCGGATATTTCATATTCAGTGTCTAAGTTAGCAAGATATACAAGCTGTCCAAACAAGACTCATTGGGATGCTCTTGATAGAGTGCTTAGATATCTCAAAGGCACCATATATCTTGGTTTGCATTACAGGAGGTTTCCTGAAGTGCTAGAGGGATATAGTGATGCAAGTTGGATGGCTAAGAAGTCTGGTTCCAATGGAGTGACTGGATACTTGTTTATCCTAGCGGGTGGAGCAGTGTCTTGGAAGTCTTCTAGACAGACTATTATAACTCGGTCTACCTTTGAGGCTGATTTGTGTGCATTAGATGCCACGGGGACTGAGGCTGAATGGTTACATGGACTTATGTCAATGTTACCTGTAGTAAGTTGTCTACTTCCTGCTTTTGCTATTCATTGTGATAGCAAGAAGTATAATGTGAAAACAAAGAGACATATCCAAGTTAGACTAAAGTCTATAAAGGGTCTAATGTCTAACAGGATCATAGCTGTTGAGTTTATTGGAACTCAAGAAAACCTAGCTGATCCTTTGACTAAGGGACTTGAGCATGATGTTGTCCTTAAGTCTAGGTTGGGGATGGGACTGATAGCCCATAATGATTCATCTACAGCGGGAACCCAATACACATGAGAGGAGATCCCTCGAAAGTGTATTCAATGTGATAATAACAAGTTATAAGGGTGAATTGGTTGTACCTTTAACTGCATAGATTGATACTCACGTATTTGTAGTCTATCCCCTATAAACCTAAAAGGTACCGTAACTGCCAGAATAGTAAGAGTTATTTGAACTCTGAATGAGGTCAAGTCATATGACGAGATGCTAGCAGTACATCTCTGGAGATGCTAGCAGTACATCTCTGGAGATGCCCAGCTAAGCGAATGTAATTGTGTGGTCGCAATTATAGAAAAGGGTTATTCCTTGAAACATTCGACGAACAGGATCGAGACATGACCATTAACGTCTCAAAGCCATAGATTAGCACCATAGCCTTTGACTTGTCGTCGTCTATGGAGTGTGGTTACACCAAACGGATAAAGATTCAAGGTGAAACATTCCATCTGAATCCGGTAGCCATCGAAGTAGAAGACTTAGGATGGTTCAAACCTGGAAGGGTACCTACTCTGAAAAACAAGTCATGATGAGGATAGATATGAATTTCTGTATGGATTCGTGGGGGATTGTTAGAAAATGGAAAGTTTGAGACATATTTAAAATATGTTCTTAATGTAATTTCCGGAAACTAACAAGTGAAAGTTGTTCCTTGTAATGAGGACTTAAACTTTCATGTTTGGATCTAAGACATTTTCTTAGTGGAATCCATAAATAAATTGAGTTGAAAGAAGAATTGATTATTGGTTTATTTTAACAGGTTTCAGATTTATTTGTTACAACAGTACTGGAAATTTTGATCAGTACTTGGAGAAAATCCTGATGGACTTGGTCAGACATCAAATACTGATGGGCTAAATCCTGATGGATATCAGCTCCTGATGAGTACGTACTAAATCCTGATCCTGATGGACACTAAATTCTGATATATACTGATGACTAAATCCTGATGCTACTGTAACTGAAAAATAAATCCTGATGCAGTTAATGCAATTAAATCAGAATATTTACTTTCCTTTTATGGAGTATCAGTTACGCTTATTTTTGGTATTATATATACAATACAGAAAGAATGAACATGGTTGTAGAGATACGTCCTAAGGATAGAAACGCTATCTGTTTTCTTCTTTCTCTGTTCTCTCTCGATACATACAAAAGAAATACATAATTCTCAGGCGAATTGAGGTGCTGGTCGATGTTGATCATTGCCGTGTCTGTGAACGGATTGGTCTGTGCTGTTTTATCCTGGAAGTAATATTGCTGCATCCCAACACAGCGTAAGTGGGGCAATATTCTCTTCAAGAACAGTCAAGTCCTCTCGAAGGGTTTGGCGACTCAACTGTTCTTTATCTTATCAGTATTGCTAAAAGCTTCTGTAGAGATAAGTTGTTTCTTACTTCTCTCGTTAATTACAGTCTCTGATTTGGCTCTTGTTTATGTCTTCGTGATTTGTTTTGTTAATTGGTTATTGCCTGTTCTTGTTTTAATATATATATATATATATCACTGCCTCATTGTTGCTGTAGTTGTAATATACCCAACAAAATCAAATTCCACTAAAAAATAAGTAGATTTACTTGAATTTTAAATTCGAAAAATCATAGATACAAAAAAATTGTACATGCAAATATGATTGATCAAAATTGAAGATAGAAAAGGTTTTGACAAGGCACCTCAATTTAAAAGTGAACATATTATGACCCCGTTTGGCAAATCTTAACCCGAACTTATAAGTTACATAATTCGGAAAAAATTCGTATTTAAATACTTATTTAGAGAAAAATGTGTATGACGAGTTTAATATTCGTTATCTTGCAAAAATTAGTTACTTATTTCAGAAAAAGTATATATTTACATACTTTTTTCCAGAATAAGTAACTTATTTATGAGAAATAAGATTCACAAACGGGACCAACATCTCCAAGAGTATAAATCTGATCTAAGTCATAAGAGCATCTCCAATAGGGAATGGAAATTGCTCCCCTATCTCTTGCCAAGTCATTTCCCGCTACAACCCGCCCTCTTCTTCATCTCCATTAAATTCAGAATCATCACATTAAATTAAGAATCATCAAATTTATCCCCAAACTCAAAAACCAAAGTCAAATTAAAATTTTACCCAGAATTCTTTTTGCTCAAAATTGATGAATTTATATATCACTAGATAGCTCTCGAATTATAGAACACACACATATATAAATTACTAATTTTGAATGGATAGATTTAAAGATATGAATTTTAGAAGTTTAGGAATATATGGAACCGAGATATTTTAAATTTCAAAATACTAATTAAATGTTACTTTTGAATTATAGGGAACCGATATAGGGAATACTATTGGAGTAAAACAGTTTTTTGGTACCCTATATTTTAAGGAACGGTTATTTTATTATATTTTAGGGAGTGAAGATGAGGAATGGCATTGGAGATGCTGGGCGGGAATTGGTAGCATTTTAAATAAGGCGCCTAAGACCTGACCCGGCCCGGCCCATGTTACTGATGAACATTTATAACTTACTCCCTTCGTCCCTCGTGATTGTTTACGTTGGATTTCTTCATGGAGACCAAGGATTATGATTAAAATAAGTGAAGTAGTGGGTGTAATAGTGATTTTATTGTTAAAATAAGTGAAGTAGTGGGTGTAATAGTGTAAAGTGTTGAAAAAGTGGAGTGAAGTAGTAGATGTAATAATGTATTTTATTGTTAAAAGTTACTATTTATGGTATGTAAAGAAATGAGAGGGACGTCCCAAAATAGAGTAAAGAAATGAGAGGGATGAAGGGAGTATTTTATTAGGAATGTTGGAAATTTAAAGGAACCGTATGTTTGTCATAATTTGTATTGTGACAAATATGTGAATGAAGATATTTGAGCCGTTTAGCTTAAGAAGTTGCTTATTACTTAAAGCTAGATTATAGTCCGTGTTACGTGTGCACACGGTACTTCAAAATGTTATTTTATAAAAGATATTAATATATCATAATAATGATAAATTAATAAATGAAATAATTTAATAATGAATATATAATAAAATTTTGAAACAACTAATATTAATACCATTAAATGCTATTTTATATAATATAAGAGAAAAATATTTAGTCAACTGAGATAATAAGCCAAAAATAGTGGAAAAATAATTTCAAAAAGTTCGGAAGAGTAAAGTTGAAGAATGTCAAGTGGTTAAATTACCCCACCTCTTTCATTTCCCATTTCCCGCTCTTATATATTACCCCATCCTTCCTTTTGTTTCATTCTCACAATTTCTAAACATTTCAAATCCAGCACTCTCTCACATTTCAAATCCAGCTCTCTATCACTAACAATGGTGAATGTGAATGCGAATCTCTACTCGTGCTACTCTCTTCCTCTCCGCTCTCTCTTTCTCTCAACAACAAAGGTACCGATTGCGTTATTCAGTTCCTAATTTCTAGCAAAGATTATTTCTCATGATTATTTTCTCTGATTCTCTCAATTTCAGACAGTTGCTAAGTCTCGATCATTCCGAAAGGTTACGAGCACCAGACTATCACTCATCTCAGTGAGCTTTTCATCTACTAGCTCGATTGTATAAGTTTTTGCGTAGTTTCGATGTTCGATTCATGCTCATCTAATAACTCGATTATTTAAGTTTTTGTGTATTATTGATTAGCTTCTTGCTCATCCGATAGCTCCATTATTGATGTTAGATTCGTTCTTGTCTAGTTACTCAATTATCTAAGTTTTTGTGTATTACTCATGTTCGATTCGTGCTCATCTAATAGCTCGATTCTCTAAGTTTTACCGTATTATTGAGGTTTGATTAACGCTCTAGTTGTTGCTTTGTAATAACTGGTTTTCCTGTTTAATTCGTTCTGATCGATCGAAATAATCAATTTGTTTCATTAGGTTTCTTCATGATTTCTTTAGAACTGTTCAAGTTTGTGATTTTTATCACATCTTTGATAATCTTCATGTTCTATATGACAAATTTGTTTTCTCAATACTGATTTTTGATCTCATAGTCATTCTAATTGTTTTATTAACATATGATCATGATCCTGCGAGCGTGTTTTCTATTCATCCTTCAGATGCTACTACGTATCAGTTAGTCTCTTCGAAATGTAATGGCACTGGACATTCAAACTCGAAAGGATATATGATCTTAACTCTGTCAGCTAAGAACTACTTGAATTTGGAAATGGAACTTTAAAAAAACATGAAATTTAATCAACTGATTATGTTGTTTAGGAGAGATGCAATGATTGATGATATCATGTATACTTAATGATTTTTAATCTTTAATTCTGAGATTCTTGTTTATAAAATTCGACACTAGTTTATCACAAATCTTAGCGTATTTTTGCTTTCTCATTGAGGATTTCACTTCTGATTTTTAATCTATATTTAGAATTTATAGCTTTTTTTACACAGATATCATTGAAACTCTCTCTCTCGCTCTCTCCCTCTCTCTCTTTCTCTCTCTCTCTCTCTCTCTCTCTCTCTCTCTCTCTCTCTTTTATTTCAGTATGCTGATATTGATGCTGTAAATGAGTCGAGAATAATTGGACTCCTTTCATTACTCTCGGCAAGTTCTCATTCTAACAGTCTTTAAATTTTATTTCTTGGCTAGGTATACCTTTTGATGTTATTTAAGTTTGTTACAGTGTTTCATTCTTCATTGACATTCAGTTTACCTTAGGACCAAAACTCTGAGAAAGTTAAGAGTTATCGACTAAGAATAAGATTGTCTAACCTCTTCTTCCATAATCTTGATGAATACTTGAATCTTTTATATACTTAAATTGCTTATTTTTGAAATCCAATGCCTAGTATTTGTTGAAAGATAGCATGTAAAGGACATAAACAGAATCAAGTTTTTTCAACAGGAAAGACCATCAGTCTCAAATCCTCACATTTCCTCTAAGATTAGACATTGTATATGTGTTCCTTCACCAGTAGAGTTTCCTTAAGGTGCGGCTGGTCAAGGCAAACTATAAGGAGATTCAAACTCGAAACTGAATAGGATCTATGATTTTAATTCTGTCAACTAAGAACAACTTGAATTTTTAAATGGAACTATAACAAAACATGAAATTTAATCAGCTGATTATGTTGCTTTTGAGAGATGCAATGATTTGTTGATATCCTGGATACTCTTTAATCTTTATTCATGAAGTTTTTTGTTTTTAAAATTCAACACTATTTTCTCTCAAATCACAGTGTATGTTTGCTATTTCCGTTGAGGATTTTTCTTCTGATATTTAATCTATTTTTTGAATTTATGGCATTTTTTATCACATATATCACTGAAACTCTCTTTTTTTAGACTGCTGGTACTGATAATGTAAATGTCTCGAGAATTATTGGACACCCTCCGTTACTCTCGACAAGTTCTCCTTCTAACAATTTTTAAATTTTATTTCTTGGTTAGGTGTATCTTTTGATGATATTTGAGTTTGTTAAATCATTTCACTATTCATTGATATAGGCAATTTACCTTGGGACCAAAACTCTGCGTAAGTTAAGAATTATTGGCTAAGAATATGATTGACTAACCTCTTCTTCCATATGTCTCGATGAAGTCTTGAATCTTTTATTTACGACTTGTAAATTGCTTATTTCGTAATGCAATGCCTGACAAGTAATTGTTGAAACACAGCATGTAAAGGACATAAATAGATACAAGTTTATTCAACAAGAAAGACCATCAGTCCCAAAACCTCACTTGTCCTCTAATATTAGATTTTGTATAATGTGTTCCTGCACCTTATTCACAATATCATTGAAATTATTTTCGTTTCAGGCTGTTGGTACAGCAAAAATGAAGGACTTGAAGATGATGTCCACAACTACCACTGCTGTTGTAAGTAAATGTCAGCATTTGATTGAAATCTAAAAACCTATTTTTTTTCTTCTAAGCTCGTCCTCATTACTTATAAGCTCAGCATCTAGAGTACTGATCTTGCATGTGTGGGATAGTTATAATATTTATCGCAAATGAAACTATGAAACTGCAATCAGCTTTATATCAGGTAGATGAAAATGACAAATAAGAATCATTGATGCTACCCATGAATTTAGTTCCCAGTGTTGTACCCAGTCTGCTTTGATGAGAACCTGTTGCACATTATCCACAATTTGCTTGATTAATCACAATACATGCATACTACCAAGCTGATTTTATTATAAAGTTTTTCATTAACATAAAACTATCTCAAATCCAAGCTAATCATGAATTTTCACTTCTTTACTTATTAATGAAATCAGTCCTGCCTATATTCGATAGTCTAATCAAAACTTGTAATGAACTTACTATCATGATATTGTGACATTTTGGAAAACAACAATGTGGGCACAACTTACTTGCAATTATATATCATACGCAGGCCTGTGTAAATACACATACAAGGTTACAACGGTTGGGTGATAACCCTCATTTTCAAATGAAGCAAACAGTATCGTATTATCTTTATGTGATATAGCTATTTGATTGGATTCTGAAAACCTGTTTTTTTTTCTTCAGCAAGCTGTAAAGAATAGGAGACTTCTATGGGATATGGCAAAGAAAGCTTATGAGCTGGCAAAGGGCAAAGTGAAAGAAATCATCCCAAATTTTAAGGTTGTTGTCGATGCTATTGAAGGTCTTTCAAAACAGAAGCCTATAGATAACCCCTCCCATGATCTCAGCCCCCCAACTCCCATATCCCCAGAGCTCAGCCCCCCACTCCTATACACCTGACCCCAGCCCCTTCTCTCAACATCATTTGATTGGAGAAATACTTCTATATGGTCTAGTATTAATTGCACTAGCTGGGGGACATTATGACAGATGTGCAACAAGCACTTTTGGTTTAGGAAACCAGCAAAAACTCCTAGACAAGAGTACAACTAATTTTGATTTTGTGGGAATATTTGGAGATCTGGAACAATACAAGGGTGTTCTTGTTGCTTTAAGAGGTAAATTTTTCCTTTGTTCGTTTTGTGTTTGCTTTTGACTTAGGATTACCGACTAGTAGATATTTACATGATTCTAGATGCATACATTGTACATGCATGATTCTCAACATTCATAATATTTCCTAGAATTTTCTGAATTACTTTCAAAGAAAAAACCTAAGCATTATGCTTAAATTGGAGATTTCAATTTGATTCAATAAATTACTAATAAATTTCATTCTTTTAATTTAGATCATTTTGTGGATTCAGCTGTGACTGTTGAGGCCATGGTATACGAGTTCATTACCGGTGCATAAACAAATTCGATAAATAATTTCGTATATATAATACATTTTTGATTATTAGAATATACTCTCGAAACTCTTATGAATTTTACACCATTATTAGAATATCTTATATAGATATTATAATTATTTATTTTATAATTTTGATCAATTTTAATAATAATAATAACAACAACAACAACAACAACAATAACAACAAAGTCTTACAATTAGTATAACTAGTTTATATTATTCAAAATATGTTATCAAATTAAATATTACATTATTTTAAGTGCTAAATTTTAATATTAAATATTAGTGATGTATAAATTTATTTATACTACTTAAATATAAAAAAAAATATTAATATATCTTAATGATTGTGTAAACTTTAAACTAAAATAACTTGCTATACTCGCAAATATGTAATTCAAAAACCAAAATAAGTTATTTTAACACAACAATTACATTAATAATTGTTTTTTCAATAAATTTGTACTTCGAATTTATAGAATATCAGGAGATAATATAGTAAATATGTAATTTATGTCAAAATTTACATATAAGATTGTAGTTTCTATGTTAGAAAACTAATATTTTTGTATGATTATGATATTTTATAGATTTTATGTAAAAAAAAGTAGTACTTTTGTAAGATTATGATGACAATAAGGATCAGTAATATTTTAAGTTTACAATATATAAATTTAACTTAATTTTTATTATTTTGTAATAAAATCGATATTTTTACGATTTACAAAAAAATGTGTTAACTTGTTTTCTTTAAAAAAATTGTAAAATGAGTTAACTTTTTATGTTTTTTTTTTGTTAATTTATATTTGTTCTATGTGCATTATATTAAAGTATTCTATGAATTTTAGTTAACTAAATTCAATATTTACTAAAAATTGGAATTTTTTTGTATAATACTCCCTCCGTCCATTGGAATTGTTATCATTTGCTTTTTGCACGGAGATCAAAATAGTGGGTGTAATATTGTTAAAATAATGAAGTAGTGGGTGTAATAGTGATTTTATTGTTAAAATAAGTGAAGTAGTGAGTGTAATAGTGTAAAGTGTTGAAAAAGTGGAGTGAATTAGTTGATGTAATAATATATTTTATTGGTAAAAGTTACTATTTTTAGTAATGTAAAGAAATGGAATGGACGACCCAAAATAGAAAGTGTAAAGAAATGAAAAGGACGGAGGGAGTATGTTTTAGTAAATTTTGGTATCATTCCAATTATCACATGTCTTTTTAACATTGTTATAGTATTGGTTTTTAATTTAGACTTTATCGATACATTTTTAAAAACATTTTTTTTATTTTGTGATTAAATGTCAATTCATGTTTCGTAAATTTTTTTTTTTTTTTGAGTTGTAAATTTTATTTTACATTTTGTTTATATTGTTTGTTATATACTCCCTCCGTTCCAACCAATTCTTTACCTTTTTTTTACACTTTTTGACACGCATTTTAAGGTGTATTTTAAGGGTAGTTCCATAACTTATTTTTAAAATTTTCATTTTTTGTATAAAAATATATACATTACATTTTTATAAAAAAAAAAGTTTAAAAATAAGTTATGAAACTACCCTTAAAATACGTACCAAAAATCTCATTCTGAAAGGTAAAGAACCTATTGAGACTAACATTGTGTTCCAGAAAAAAAAAATTGGAAAGAAAAGAAAAGAAAATTAATGAGTAATTTCCACACCTTGTTTCAGAATGATTTTTTTGGAAAGAAGATAAAAGAAAGCTAAAGATTAGGAAAGAAGTTGTCTTTATATTTTTCTCCAAAATCTTCTTCCCACTTTTGGAAAGATTTTAGAAGAAGAGAAAATTAGTTATTTTCCATTCTTTTCTTTTTTCTATAAAATTCTGGAACACAGAGTAAGGGAGTATATATTATTGAAGGTGATCTGTAGCTTATTTTTAAGAAGAATTTTTACTATCATGGTTTTTAGTTTTTCTTTTTATAATGAAGGAGTTATGGGAAAACATTATTATAATATTATTATAACATATTTTTCTATTTAAATTTTCTTTTATGGAGCTCTTCCTATTTTTTTCTATCTTTAACAATTTTTTTCTTTATTTGTCCCGTACATTTTTTCTTTTTAATAGTATAGTAATGATAACGGCCTTTTTTCTTTAGAGTTAAATGCATTTCGTGTACTTGAAATATGCACATTATGCAATTTGTGTACCTGAACTATCAATTGTGCACTTTGTGTACCTGAACTTTATAAAAACAATCAATTTGTGTACCTAACCATTAAGTGTGCATTTTGTGTACCTGAATTTTATAAGAATATTCAATTTGTGTACCTGAACAAAATTTTATATTTAAATGAAAATTTTAAAATTATTACTTCAGAAAATAGATTAATTATATATATAGGCAAATACATAAAGTAATATTTTTTTTTGATTTGAACTATTCTTTATTGCATAAAATTTAAACTTTATGAAATTGGTGTAAATACAAAATAAAATTTACTATTATTCTCCAAATATCTACAATAATGAATGTTATAAATTTATTGTAAAAAATTAAAATAAATATAAAATAAATTTATTATTCATCATTCAAAAAAATAAATATATTATTCGTCTCTTAATTTTTTTCTTACTTTATATATAATATTTAATATTTTACTTTTAATTTTTAATTAATTTTTCTAAAATTTAATATAAAATATAAAATATAAATTCTGCACATGTATATAAAGTTCGGGCACACAAATTGAATATTCTTATAAAATTCAGGTAAAAAAGTCTACACTAAAAGTTTAGGTACACAAATTGATTATTTTATAAAGTTCAGGTACACAAAATGCTTAATTGATAATTCAGGTACACAAATTGCATAATATGCATACTTCAGGTACACGAAATGCATTTAACTCTTTAAATAAGTTGAACAAAAAAGTTAAAAGGTTTGACAAGTACAAAGATAAAATAAGAAGTATTTTAAATTGATGTAAATAAAAAATAACACTAAATTTTATTAGTTTATTTTTGAATTTCGAAGCCCAGCTAAAGACAGTCGGAAGTCATAAAGTTTTGGGCCTAAGATGAAGTTTATGGATACTCAAACAATCAGAAATCCCATTCGAATTAGGATCGCGAACGAAAATATCATGCCTCGATTTCGAAGTGGTCCGATATTCATCTAATTACATTACTTGTACTAATTTACATATTACATGTCATAAACAAGGAAAACGTATTATTCGCTTTATGAGCTAAATTAGCAACGGTGCGCAAATTAGTAACATGTTATGTACAAATTAGATGCATTGATTCTTAAATAACTTAGTTTTGGTATATCTAAAACATTATACGTATTTATCAATAAACGAACAATTTAAAATGTTATTTTTACGTTTTGTAAAAAATATTTCTAAAAAATTGGACCATGTCTCGCACGAATTATTATTTTAGTTCTTTTATAATTTTATAAAATACGACTCCTCTATCCCTTCAAACAAATTCACGTCCACTCCAACTTTCACAGGCCATAACCCTCAGCAAATATATCAGCAAACACACAGACACTGAATTTCATAGCAGCCCTAGTAGGGTTAGATATGTGGAGTAGAATTAGCTAGTGAAGCAACTAGTAGTAGCTACTTAAATGGTCGTCTAGGTGTCTTTCCACAGCTTTCTTGAACTGCTTCTTTCATGTTCTTCGTAAATTAGAAGAGTTTGTAGCAATTCAATGAAGCTGTGGGAAGAAACAAAGACGATCAACAACGACTACAATTTCCCTAAAACAAGCTGCTGCATGACCGTCGGCCGGTGAATTATAAAATTTTCATAGTTTTGGTCCAGATTATCATCTTTAAGTTTTATTGCTTCTTTAATTAATTTTATTTCAAATTTCTTAATTTGTACTATATCTAACTTGTAATCCCTCCGAATTTTTTCCAAACTTATAATCCTGCATTCTTTAAAATAATTGTTTTGTTGAATAATATTTGTTGTAGTATAATATCATATTCGGGTCTTCATCTTAAAACTCAACATGGTATATTTGGTTCTGTCTGCTACCTTGAGATTTTAATTAGATAGACTGATTATTTAACATATTATCCATACGTATTCGGGAGTGTCAATACGGCAATGCGTCCGGGTATGCATACAAATGATGTGGGTTGCAGCTTAGCTAAAAGTATGATGCGGTTGCAGTCAATCATTTCTTTGCCTGATTAGTTGATATATTGGAGAATCCATTAGTGTCACGGTTTAGTGCACATTGTACAACTTCAGACCTCTCGGACTGACATTTCAGCTTAAATTTCCAATCACAATCCAAATTCTAAATCTATTTTTCGAACACAAGACATCGATGATAATTTGTTTTGACTTAAAACTTAAATACAATTTGTTCGACGATATCAGGTAGTTTGTTTTGTAATCATAATTAACACAGTTAGTTTAGTTTAGATGGACTGATGAAATATCATTTGAGCTCCTTAATGCAAGGCTCCCCTGCTAGATCCCTAGTTTGTGAAAGAGATGAAATGCCCTATCTGTTTCTCTTTAGATTTATACCTAAATGGCATACATTTATCAGTATGATTTTACCTTGCCCCCATCCATTTGGTGAAGGGAAGCTTTTATATGGACAATGGTACAAACAAAGCTTGTACCTGCCTAGAGAATCAGATTCCTAGGCTCTGTAGCTAGCTAGCTACTGTTTCGATGATAAATTTTAACAGCAAAAGTCTAGCAATCATATTTCAGTGATTGTATATTTTCGTCTTTCAAATGCATGAAAAAATAATTATCATTGGTACACTATCAAACGGAATTTGAAATTTCGAAACAGCTAAAAAATGTTGCTAAGTTCTGAATGCTAACCGGGCCTAAAACGTTTTTCCTTCTAATTTTTAACTAAAAATCCAAGTTTGAATTAATAAATATCTATTAACGTATTTCAATTCAGCCGAGGCTGCATCCTTGATTAGCTCTCTCTGATTCCGTCACTAGGCTATTAACGATTCCACGAGACATCCCCTATTATTGTTTTAAGAGTAATGCTAGAGGTACCAAATTAGGTACCAAATTTTGTTACAAAATGACATGGCACTAACTACTTGTCATTTTGAAATGTTTTAATTGGTTGGCCCTGGCGGGCCCATTATAATTATAGCCAATCAAATCTATGCCATGTCATTTGGTAATAATTTTTGGTACCCCAATTTGGTACCTCTAGCATTTTTCTTGTTTTAATGTCATACATTACATTACTCTGAATCTGGCAACCATGTATTAGCTGTTATGTTCTGTATAAATGAAGTGGTCGGTATGAGTTTTTTGTCATGCAATTGAGAACAGTATGTACAGTAGTCAATAATGTAATGTACTACCTAACTTGCATCAAGCTTCATATGGGAACAAAGTTGCTTAGTGGAATGACTGCAAAAACTGACCTGCTCAGCTGCTCTACTAATTATATTAGGCACTGATCTAGAATTTGCAAATCTTAATTAGCTAGGCACTTGCTTTAATCAGTGGATTAGCACATCTTATAAACTGTCCCTGTAAGATTCTCTGGATTAGTTTTATCATGACACATTCACAAGTAACCTAGCTATTGTTTTTATACGGAAAAATGGAGTTTGTTGCTTTCATACGTGCTTTACTTTAGAGGGGCAAACTCTTTGATTACAGTGATGCTGTTAGATTAAAGTTTGACATATGGGATAGGTAATTGCATACGGTTAAATTTGCCATTTTTACCGATCTAGAATTTTGAATGGTGTTCATCTTCCTTTGTAAAGTATTTGACATAATTAACATGCAAGTTGTAACTGTATAGTGCTAAAATAAACACATGATTTGATGATCTTTCATTAACACCTTAAAATTTTGAATGAGTTTGTTACTGGTTTTGAAACTTGATTTAACAGAAATCTCGAATTCGAGTCCTCCAATCTTTATGTTTAATACTTTAGTCTATATATAGTAAATTTGTTCAACACTATGATTAAAGAATTTAAGATTTTAGATGAATTCGTTACTTATTAGACTTTGAAACTTCAGAATTAGCAAGTTGTATTTGTAAAATGCTAAGTCCCGCAGCGGTGTCTCAGCTGGTTAGGTCAGGACTTTAGAAGCTTACCATTCCAAGGTCCCAGGTTCGACTCCCGCTGAGTGCATGCACATAAGCGGGACACTTCGGGTGCGCGTAAGCTGGCCCGGAGGTAAATAAATATATATTTAGCAAAAAAAAATGCTAAAATGAACCTAATAGATAGTACAACTGCGTAATAAAATTAAGGATATGATGCTCCCGCCCCCTCTCAGTCCCTCCCCCTTACTTACAGAGTTATACGTGTGCGTCATGGGAAATAAACGGTGAAAACCAAACCTTAAATTTACCACAAAGGGACAAAGCTTACCCTTTTCACGTAAACGTATGAATGAGATCATGCAAAAGTAAAAAACAAAATGCAAACAAGACGAACGATCAATTGTAAGTTATTGATAAATACAGAGGAAAACGCGGGGAATCTTTTTCTGCAACACACAAATGCACAAAAGATTATAACAGTGCTACTCTAGATACCTTATCTTCCCTAAACTGAAATTGAGAGTTTAATATTTAATATAACTTTGTGAGTGATTATAATTTTCGATAAGAGCGTGCTCAACTGCTCATTCCTCTTATCGTCCCAGAATCTGTGTTCGATTCTTGCTCCCATACTTCAACTTAGAATGCAATTTCATATTTAATTTGATTAAAACTACTCTATCAATATACTTAAGAGAATCAATGTTCGAGGTAGAAAGCAAGGATGACAATCCCGGAGCGGATAATTTTCAATATAAAAAATGTGAATATGAATATTTTTGATAAACTAAAATCACGAAAATATTATATATAGTGGAAAAAGATTCCACTATATTATATATAGTGCGCTGAAATTAATTTACCATCTGGGCTGACAATTTGTTCTGTGCAACTGTACTAGATTAGCCATGCATGCCTTAAAACGTGTCGCAGTATATATACAGACCAATGTAAAGACAATTCACAATTGTTCTTCTATAGTACGTATATAAGAAGTATATCTACCCCAGTACGTAAAAATTAATTAATAACTCTTGTTAGTCTGTGTGAATTACCATAAAGATCTGCATGAAATCTATCCCAACTTCCAAAACTCTGAAGCAATTAGCACCTATCAAATTAATTAATTACAAATTTTGCATCATGATAAACACAATTTCATGAATGTACATGAGCTACTAATAGTCTCTAGCTTGATTCAGCAATATCAAACTTGCTCCCTTTACCTAATGTCGAGAATTCGAATTTTGTTAAAAATAAGGATGAGTTTATTATTTTGTTAACTATAAAGAAGTACATGAGCTGGATTTAAAGTTTTACCGTGGGATTAGCGCAAGAACTAACATGAATCGAGAGAATTAGCGCGCGCGCACACACATTAATGGCGAGGAAATCCTTGATTGGCATGTTTTCCCACAGCTTTCTTGAACTTTATCAGTGCATTATGCAATGCGGATAATCATATCACTCTACGGGAAATTGCGACAGAATTAATACGAAGAATAAAGTTCAAGAAAGCTGTGGAAAAGCATGACAGGACTTGCATATTAAGCATCATCGTCATCCTTTTTCTTTTCTACCCCAAAATTAAAGATCTCATCAAGAAAAGGCAATATTAATGTTAACAAAATGTGTGTGTGTGTGTGTTGGAGAAGAAAAGAGAATTTAAGTGTGAGAGAGATGGAGAGATGAAAAGAGAAATGAAGATGGAGGGGGCTGGGGGTTTGGGGGTTTCGGGGGGGGGGGGGGGGGGGGGGGGGGGTTTGAGTGGTTGGAAATAGGGAGAGGGGTAGGTTAGAGCTTAGAGGGATGGGTATGCAAGAAGACATGATAACTTGGACCACATGCATATAGATAGATGCAGAAGCTGTACTAGTGGCTTAACTTCTGTGTCTATAATTCTACTACCATTTCTAATCTGCTCTGTGTACCAGCTGCATGCTTTATAGATGAGGCCTCTGAGCTTGAGGGCCGGGAATGAAGAAAAAATGAAAATAATACAAACACACGCCTCTCCTTCAATCCACATGCATCATTTTACCATTTCTTTTCTTCCCAGTGCGCATGCTGTGGATCCAAATTTTTTGACATATATGTTAATATTATTATGATAAAAATAGAGATTTATTTTTAATATTATTATTAGTTGAAGATGGAAAGTTTCGTTATTATGTTAATTTTCATTACTGAGATTAGGGATTAATTTGATATATAAATCATTGTGATATTATAATAAATTTTGTGACTGTGCTTCTACTGTGAATGATAAAAGAAGAGTTTGCGAAATTATTTTTATCAAATTTATTGTTTGCATGAATCAAATCAAGCCAAACCAAAAATATCCGATAAATAATGACGGAAAAAAATATATATCTACCTCTTTTCGTTGTGCATATAGAATTCGGCATGGCTTGATAACGTACCTTGACTATATACAGTTTGTCGATGAAATGATTCAGACTATGATAACTTAGTTTATTTTTTTAAAAAGCTCATGTCTATACAAACTTATATTTGTCTGCATTTTTAATATGAAGGTGTATGATTGTGTGTTTATTGATTTGATGTAAATATTTATACGCGAGTTGTTAATTTGTTATAAAGGAAAAGACTTAATTGCACTTTGCACCCCTAGACTTAGTCGAAAATTCACTTCGCATCTTACTGTTCCGGAAATTGCAATTTGCACCCCTAATGTTTCAAGCCCGTTACATTTAGCACCCCTTTAACGATTTTAAGTTAACTTTGACTGTTACCGTCAGTCAAAATGAGGGTATTTTGGTCATTATATTCAATAATAATTATTAAGCTTAAATAATTTCAATTAATATTATAATTTTTAGATTTTAAGATTTACCAAAATTTTATTTATAATTTACAGATTTTTTAAAATATAATTTGTATTTCAAATTTTTTAAAAATATTTACATTACTAAATTCTTGTAAAATATTATTTAAAATATCAACTATATTTGTTATAATTTTTAAAGTACAAACGAATATAAATTCAAGATTTCGTGGTTTTTTTTCATTTTTTTTTGGAAAAAAATCAACTTTTAAATTGTGTTTCTTAATTTTTTCAAAATAATTTAGTTTAATATATTAGTTAATGACTGAAATACCCTCAGAAAAATAGACGGTAACGGTCGTATTTGACGGAATTGAGTGAAAAGGGTGCTAAATGTAACGGGATTGAAACAGTAGGGGTGCAAATTGCAATTGTTGAAACAGTAAGATGCAAAGTGCAATTTCGCCTAAGTACAGGGGTGCAAAGTGCAATAAAGTCAATGGAAAATGGCCAATAGAAAAGTAAAGAAGAAACGATAAAAGGCCTACCAGGCCATTCCCATAAGCACATGCCCCATGTGAGAAAATCGTCTTTACTTCAATTTTAGATGGGAAGTATGGGGCTTTCTATTTATATATGGTCCCCCGATCGCCCGATCCCTATTATTAAAAATGCCCACTTCACTTTAAAACAATAATATCGGCGTAATAAAGATATCCTATTTGACGATGCAGTCATGTTCCGTTATCCTGTTTACGATAGGTCACAGTTTCGATTCTTCCTTTCCTTTGAATGTAACATCATTTTTCGACCATAACGGTTTCTCTGCAATTTTGCACCAATGAGATCGATATCGAGAAGATCCCTGTTTTATTAGTTCTTTGATTTTCAATCAATAAAAGTTCTCATTCGAATACAAATATATATTCAAACACAATATCTTTGAATTAGAGTCATGCAAATGTACTGAGATTTTTGCGTGAAATAGGTTGGTACAGATCAATAATAAGGGAGTTATCGTATGTTCTTTTTGCGATAATTGGTAAATCTGAAAAGCTCTCTTGCATCAGTGCCTGACCATGGGATCCTTGACAGTAAAACCACCACCTTGTTAACATCTCTACGGAAGAGCCAAGGGATAGTTCACTGGGATATTGTACCACAATTCAAGTTTCTGAAAAAACAGCGAGAAGACATACCAATCGTACGTCCATCGTCTTCAGCAAACTTTATAAAATGATCAGAAGAGAAATTTAATTATAAATTTTTGTTGATGAAGATCATGAAGAAGAAAAAATGGTGATGAAGAGGAACGGACGGGAATAAGAAAGAGACCATTAAAAGAAAAAGACATACCTTAACAGACAAGCAAAAGCAGAGCTGTAATTCTGTAAAGAATGCCAAGTGTAAACTGCTTGTTTTTCTAGTGAATGGATTATAAATATTTGTTTGTTTACTTAAAATTGTATATGTTCTTGAACACATATATACTGGCTGACATAACTTAATTAGGTACAAGTTAGCCGAAAGAAATCTTCTGGCCGGATATGATAAAGGCAAAGGTAGCGGTCTTCAATAATCCAACTCTGAGGCCTGATCTAAGAATGGAGGCAAGAAAGAGAATATGTAATACATGGTTGTAGTCGTTAGATTTGCACCAAGTCGAGTTTAAGTGTCTTTGAAGGCGACACAACTGCAGATGGGACAGTGGAGTATTGGTTGGAGAGTGCTGATCTTGTTACCATCAGAAATAAACAAGTGTGCGATATCCCTATTGGACTTCGAACTTAAAAAGCTAAAAATATTAGCTCTTCATTTTTGGTAAGAAAATGAAAGCAATATTATTAGTTCTTCAAGTTCAAAGTTCAATAGGGATCTTTCATTCCCAACTTTTTTCTACCATAACAAGATCAGCCCTCTCAAACCAACACTCCATTGCCTCATCGACATTGTGTTGCGTTCAAAAGCACTCAACTCCACCTGGTGCAATCTAACGATTGACGACCATGTATCACCTACTCTTTTTCTTGCTTCCATTCTCAGATCAAGCCTTAGGATAGGATTATCGAAGACTACTACCTTTGCTTTCATCTCCTCCGAAAGATTTAAGTACTACGATCATATATTGGTTTAAAAGAATAGATAAGCAAAATGGCTTCTCTTGGTGAAAGTTATGTATCTTCAAACTCAATTCTAAAATATGTGTACACATAACACATCACATCTGTGAAATTTATAATCATATATTTAATTCGACATTGATAACAAAATCAATATAGTTATTAACATAATTAATAGAATTGATTCTCCCACCCACTCAGGGAAGAATATATTTATCTTATACAGTGATATCGAATATGGTAGCAATTAAATGTAGTAAGAATAATCTTATAAAGAAAACATAAAATTTGATATAGCAAATGAAATGTTACTTTTTTTACATAGATATTATACCAAATATCTAACAATAAAGAATAATGAGCAGGATTAATCTCCAACCATATAAGAAACCATAAAATTTGATATAGCAAATGAAATGATACTGTTTTTATATAGATATTATACCAATATCTAACAATAAAGAATAATAATTAGGATTAATCTCTAAACATATAAAATTTATAGCTAAAAATGTATATAACTTGCCATCAATTAATAAGAATTATAGAAATTATGTT
Organism: Kitagawia praeruptora; assembly: GCA_037693485.1. Classification (NCBI taxonomy): domain Eukaryota; kingdom Viridiplantae; phylum Streptophyta; class Magnoliopsida; order Apiales; family Apiaceae; genus Kitagawia; species Kitagawia praeruptora. The sequence goes on along the minus strand of CM075344.1, from coordinate 158,734,477 downwards.
AAAAAAAAAATACTCCAATAAATCTTTCTTATTGTACAAAATTTTAGCCAACCTAAACAATTTGGCTAAATTTATCTGTAGCTACGTATCAATCAATATATTCCTAATGTCTGCTAGTATTGCATTTTGAAAATTACTGCTTTTATCCTTCATTTTTTAAATCTTCATTATTTCTTTGATGTCTTTTTTGTCATTACACAGAAAAATTACTGCTTTTGTCCTTTATTTTTTTAATCTTCTTTATTTTTTTGATGTCCTTTTTTGTCATTACACAACATTTGGAGCGACCCAATTTAGATTGGTTCGACCCAAATCTAAATCTATACTATTTTTTATCATTATACAACATTTGGATCGACCCAATTGGATTGACTCAAATCTAAACCTCTACTGTAATCCTTCATTTTTTTTATTAATAATATAATTAATGATAATTAGCCGATTACCTTTTTCAATTAAAAGATGTTTACTTATAATTTATATGATATTACATTTTATAAATATCTAAAATATCGTATCTTCCAATCAATAATAATTTTTTTTTCTCTAATCAGCATTTGGAGCGATCCAATTGGATCAACCCAAATCTAAACCTCTACTATTATCCTTCATTTTTTTATTAATAATATAATTAATGATAATTAGCTGATTGCCTTTTTCAATTAAAAGATGTTTACTTATAATTGATGATATTACCTTTTATAAATACCTAAAATATCATATCTTCCAATCAATAATTTTTTTCTCTCTAATTAAAACACGTTGACTTTTAACTTAAAACATAATATTGCAATTATTAATACATACCCAAAACTATGACATCATATCTTCTAACTACTAACAAAATATAATAAAAATTCGTATACAACGAATAATATCCGTTAGATTTTTAGTTAAAAATTAGAATTGTTAGATCTAATGATTAAATATATTACATGATTAAATTTATTTACTAAATACATACCCAAAAATATGACATCATATCTTCTAACCACTAATAAAATATAATAAAAATTCGTATACAACGAATAATATCCGTTTGATTTTTAGTTAAAAATTAGAACGGCTAGATCTAATGATTAAATATAATACATGATTAAATTTATTTACTAAAAACATTTGGAGCGACCCAATTTAGATTGGTTCGACCCAAATCTAAATCTATACTATTTTTTATCATTACACAACATTTGGATCGACCCAATTGGATTGACCAAAATCTAAACCTCTACTGTAATCCTTCATTTTTTTATTAATAATATAATTAATGATAATTAGCCGATTGCCTTTTTCAATTAAAAGATGTTTACTTATAATTTATATGATATTACATTTTATAAATATCTAAAAAATCGTATCTTCCAATCAATAATAATTTTTTTTCTCTCTAATCAGCATTTGGAGCGATCCAATTGGATCAACCCAAATCTAAACCTCTACTATTATCCTTCATTTTTTTTATTAATAATATAATTAATGATAATTAGGTGATTGCCTTTTTCAATTATAAGATGTTTACTTATAATTGATGATATTACCTTTTATAAATACCTAAAATATCATATCTTCCAATCAATAATTTTTTTCTCTCTAATTAAAACACGTTGACTTTTAACTTAAAACATAATATTGCAATTATTAATACATACCCAAAAATATGACATCATATCTTCTAACCACTAACAAAATATAATAAAAATTCGTATACAACGAATAATATCCGTTAGATTTTTAGTTAAAAATTAGAATTGTTAGATCTAATGACTAAATATATTACATGATTAAATTTATTTACTAAATACATACCCAAAAATATGACATCATATCTTCTAACCACTAATAAAATATAATAAAAATTCGTATACAACGAATAATATCCGTTTGATTTTTAGTTAAAAATTAGAACGGCTAGATCTAATGATTAAATATAATACATGATTAAATTTATTTATTAAAATTTCAAGGTTTAAATTTTTATAAATACCTAAAATATCATATCTTCCAATCAATAATTTTTTTTCTCTATAATTAAAACACGTTGACTTTTAATTTAAAACATAATATTGCAATATTAATACATACACAAAAATATGACATGATATCTTCTAACCACTAACAAAATATAATAAAAATTCTTATACAACGAAAAATATCCGTTAGATTTTTAGTTAAAAATTAGAACTGTTAGATCTAATGATTAAATATATTACATGATTAAATTTATTTACTAAATGCATACCCAAAAATATGACATCATATCTTCTAACCACTAACAAAATATAATAAAAATTTGTATACAACGAATAATATAAGTTAGATTTTTAGTAAAAAATTAGAATTGTTAGATCTAATGATTAAATATATTACATGATTAAATTTATTTACTAAAATTTCAAGGTTCAAATTTTTTTAAATACCTAAAATATCATATCTTTCAATCAATAATTTATTTTCTCTAATTAAAACAGGTTGACTTTTAATTTAAAACATAATATTGCAATAATTAATACATGCCCAAAAATATGACATCATATATTCTAACCACTAAAAATTTATACTATATTATAAAAGGCGAAACATTAAAAATTTGGTCGGTCGATCGGTACGGTACCTATTGATTTTACTTATTTACCCTTACTCAAATAAAATCCATCATACTAACTAATTAATTTTTTTTTTCAGGTTAAACATATTATCTTCTCTATTTTTCAATAAATAAATAATTTCCTTTTTCAGGTAAATTCAATATCTTTTTTATTTTATGTAACTAAAATTTCCATCCTACTAACTAATTAATTCCCCTTTTCAGGTTAAGCATATTATCTTTTCTATTTTTCAAAAACTAAATAATTTCCTTTTTCAGGTAAAATACAATATTTTTTATATTTTATCTACCTAAAATTTCTCCTTTATTAATCAATTTCCCTTTTCAGGTTAAACGTATTACCTTTTCTATTTTTCAATAACTAATAATTTCCTTTTTAGGTAAAATACAATATCCTTTATAATTTATCTAACTAAAATATCTCCTTTTTTAAAAACTACGATCAAATTTGTATAATAAAATAACATAATTATATTATAACTAGCTTAAAACCCGTGCGATGCACGGGTTTTTAGGTATTTATAAAAGGTAATATCTTCAACTAAAAGTAAATGTGAAAAAGGCAATCGACTAATTACCATTAATTATATTATGTTATTATTTATTTTAGGCGTATTCATTTTTCTTTATACGAAGGGTAAAAAAGTAAATTCATGAAGTACCAAAAAATAGGTACCAAAAAATAGGTACCAAAACTTTTAATGTTTCGGCTTTTATATAAGATAAGTATAGATTACTAACTAATTTTAATTTAATATAATTTTAATATACTCATGTTTATAGATTATACTAATATTTCCTTATTATAAACAACGTATGCAGATTTTTAATATATTTTATTAACAATAGAAAAATATGGTGTGATATTTTCGGGTATATATTAATGATTGTAAAATTAGTTTTAAATTAAAAAGGTAACGTGTTTTAATTCGAAAGAAAATATTAATAAAGATTTTTTTTTTAAAATTAAAAAGGTAACGTGTTTTAATTCGAAATGAAATATAAATGATTGGAAGATACATTGATGTTTTTAGGTGTTTATAAAAGGTAATATCTTCAATTAAAAGTAAATGTGAAAAAAGGCAAGCGACTACTTACCATTAATTATATTATATTATTATTTATTATAGGTGTTTAAAAAGTATAAATATCATATATTTATTTTTCTTTTTAATAAATGGTGAATAAGTAAATTCCGAAGTACCAAAAAATTGGTACCAAAACTTTTAATGTTCCGGAATTTATGTTTATGGATTATACTAATGTTTCCTTATTATAAACAACGTATGCAGATTTTTAATATATTTTATTAACAATTGAAAAATATGGTGTGATATTTTCGGGTATATATTAATGATTGTAAAATTAGTTTTAAATTAAAAAGGTAACGTGTTTTAATTCGAAAGAAAATATTAATGAAGATTAGTTTTAAATTAAAAAGGTAACGTGTTTTAATTCGAAAGGAAATATTAATGATTGGAAGATACATTGATGTTTTTAGGTGTTTATAAAAGGTAATATATTAAATTAAAAGTAAATGTGAAAAAAGGCAAGCGACTACTTACCGTTAATTATATAATGTTATTATTTATTATAGGTGTTTTAAAAGTATAAATATCATATATTTATTTTTCTTTTTAATTAATGGTAAATAAGTAAATTCACGAAGTACCAAAAAACAGGTACCGAAACTTTTAATGTTCCGGAATTTATATAATAGTATAGATTAGTATTAACTAATCAATTACCTTTTTGAGCCAAAATACGTTACCTTTTCTCTTTTCTCTAACTAAAATCTCTCTTTTTCCAATTGTATCATGGACGGTTACCTTTTTCAAACACATTACCTTTTTTCTTTTCTCTTACGAAAATCTCTCTTTTTCAATTATATCACGGATGATTCTATTTAATAAAAATAAAATAATAATATTATAGTACTAATAATTAACTGATTACCTTTTCAACTAAAACGTATCATATTTTATATTTTTTCTAATTAAATTCCCTTTTTTCTAGAAATTTCAAGGGCAACATTAATTTCTCATTTTCTAAAAACTATGAGCAATTTTATTTAGTTTGGTCGGTTGGTCGGTCGGTACCTATTGTTTTTACTTAATTACCCTTACTTAATTATAAATAAAATTTCTCCTAATAACTAATCAATTTCTGTTTTCAAGTAAAACATATTAAAATAATCAATTTCTCTAAATTGCATTTTTAATTTTTACTAATCGAGAAAACTAAATATACAACTCAATTGCATTTTAAATTTTAATAATAGTGGAAATTAAATATCACTAACAAAATATAATAAAAATTCGTATACAACGAATAATATCTGTTAGATTTTTAGTTAAAAATTAGAACTATTATATACTTATATAAAGGAGAAACGAGGGGATCTAAACCTCTACTATTATCCTTCATTTTTTTATTAATAATATAATTAATGATAATTAGCCGATTGCCTTTTTTAGTTAAAAGATGTTTACTTATAATTGATATGATATTACCTTTTATAAATACCTAAAATATCATATCTTCCAATCAATAATTTTTTTCTCTCTAACCAGCATTTGGAGCGACCCAATTAGATCAACCCAAATCTAAACCTCTACTATTATCCTTCATTTTTTTATTAATAATATAATTAATGATAATTAGCTGATTGCCTTTTTCAATTAAAAGATGTTTACTTATAATTGATGATATTACCTTTTATAAATACCTAAAATATCATATCTTCCAATCAATAATTTTTTTCTCTCTAATTAAGACACGTTGACTTTTAATTTAAAACATAATACTGCAATAATTAATACATACCCAAAAATATAACATCGTATCTTCTAACCACTAACAAAATATGATAAAAATTCGTATACAACGAATAATATCCTTTAGATTTTTAGTTAAAATTAGAACTGTTAGATCTAATGATTAAATATATTACATGATTAAATTTATTTACTAATTGCATACCCAAAAATATGACATCATATCTTCTAACCACTAACAAAATATAATAAAAATTCGTATACAACGAATAATATCCATTAGATTTTTAGTTAAAATTAGAACTGTTAGATCTAATGATTAATTATGTTACATGATTAAATTTATTTATTAAAATTTCAAGGTTCGAATTCCGTCAACGATACTATTATCCTTCATTTTCTTAATCTTCTTTATTTCTTTGATGCCCCTTTTTACCATTACACAGCATTTGGAGCGACCCAATTTAGATTGGATTGACCCAAATCTAAACATATACTATTTTTTGCCATTACACAACATTTGGAGTAACCCAATTGGATCGACCCAAATCTAAACCTCTACTATTATCCTTTATTTTTTTTATCTTCTTTATTTCTTTGATTCTCCTTTTTGTCATTACTCAAATCTATCTCTGTCATTTTTCACCTTCAAGTCCAAGCCGCTCAAATCTTCACACTGCTGGATTTTGATGCATGTTTGCACTTTTCAGATTTGAAAGCTGGGTTTTTCACCAAATTAGCATCTCAATCCCGTGAAGTAAGGTTAAGATAAGTGTACTAGACCTCCGTACGGGTCATATATGCTTGGTTCCGGTTTTTAGTTTGGCCATAAGAGTTAAGTTTTTATTGATTTCACAGTATTAAAAATTAGACAGGATAATATTTGTTTGGTTTTGATTTTGGTTTGGAATTTAAGAATTAAAGTTTTAATGAATTACCCGATGTTATAATAATATACAGGACATCAGAAAGGTACCTTTAAAATATTTGCTTGGCCTTTCAATTTTTGATTTTACATGTCATAATAACAAAGGTAGTTGGAAGATTACCAGTTAATAACATCGACACAGTACAGACCATGTTATTTATAAATAATCTTGGGACTCAATTTGATACTTATAGACATTATTTTGTTTTCAAGCAAGTTTATGTTCTTCATGGATTTGTTCAACTTAAGGTTCATGGGGTAGACATGCTACGCACCCGAAGGTCTTATGGAATAGCATACTTTTTATCGGATGTCTCCGAAGGGACTATGGAATAGCATACTTAGAAGCTCAGACCCACGTCACAAGCCTCACCCTCTGGGTCAGGCAACATTGCTCTTATTTATGCTCTAAATATCTTCTTTACTCGCGTTCAATTTCACTTCATATGTGATCTCATATTTAGCACTTTCACTTGAGCTCCATATTAAAATATAAAAGCACTAACTTTTCCCTTTTTTAGTTTAGTTGGCTTTTTGAGAGAGAATAGGTAGTGGAAAATGTGATTGTTATAATTTGTAATCATACATTATTTGAAGATAAAAGTGAATAAGTGAGCTTCTTGCGGAGACCTGTGTTTTTGGTAAACAGTATTATCCTTCATTTTTTTAATTTCTTTATTTCTTTAATGCCCCTTTTTGTCAGTACACAGCATTTGGAGCGACCCAATTTAGATTGGAACAAAAAATTCTATTATGATCAAGCTAATGAAGTATTGAAGTAATTAACAAGCCTGAACCACATAAGCAACTTCCATTTTATAGGTATTATTTATCATAACGTGGGTAATGGGTTTATGTATTCCCATTAATTTTAGTTTTGGTCACCCCTCTAAGTTGATCACAAAAAAATTAACAACCCATCAAAATAAGTAGTTTAAAAATATATTCAAATTCAAATTATTATATTCGTTTCAATAAGAACATACTTTTAATATAATAAAGTCAATAAAATAAAAATTCAACAATTTCAGAAAGCGAGAGCCATGGTGAAAGACCTTAATTTGAACATAAACTATAAATCTACTAGAATATTTATATGATATTTTGGCTTGCTTATTTAATTGTATAATTTACTTATTTTTAATAAAAGAATCTATATTAATAATATATATATATACTATATTTTCATACATGAATTTACTAATACAGTTTAATGGTCACACGCTCTGGTGAGAATGAGAACAGTGAGAACACACATATTCACTACATTTCAAGCTATTTTAAAAGGCCCCGCTAGGGGCATCTTCACAAAAAAGTCTTATAATTCTACCCTCTAACCATTCATAAAAAAATTAACAAAAAAAAAAATTAAAATGAGAACAGTGAGAACACACATATTCGCTACATTTCAAGCTATTTTAAAGGGCCCCGCTAGGGGCATCTTCAAACAAAATTTTTATAATTCTACCCTCTATCCATTCATAAAAAAAATTAACAAAAAAAATTAAAAATTGCTTGAAATGTGGTCTCATTGTTCTCCAACATTTACATATTATATTAACTATGAGGTCTCATAGTTAATAGAATATGTTCTTGATATTATATGAGGTTTAATGTTTTGGAGCCATTGGGGGTGAAGGGATTATCATTTCCGCAATTGAATAATGAAGACAATTTATTATTGTTTTCAATTAGAGAACAAAATTTGTAAAAATATTTATTACTTTTATTGCAGATTTTGATGGATTAAATAAATTTTCAACATTGTTAAAATAGAATTGTATGCTACTTTTTTATATAAATTTTAGCATATCATTATTTTATTAAATACTTATATAACTGTATATAATATCTTTCTAAGAATTATTTATTTATATAATTGCATACAATATCTTTTTAAGAAATCAATCAAATTTGTTAAATTTTTGGTATTGTCAATTTAAATTAAATAAAATGTTTTAAGAAATCAATCAAATTTGTTAAATTTTGGGTATTATCATTTTAAATTAAATAAGATGCCGTGTACGAAGTACGGGCAAAATGCTAGTAGTGAAAAGTCACGTCATCTTCTATTTCCATGTTGAAATAATATGGTCTTTTATAATAATTTGAATTAATGATAATATATTATTCATTTTTTTACAGAAATAATATACTATTTTTAAAATATAAAATAACTGGTATGGAAAAATGTCGGAATATGATTAGTATGTTAAACACAAGTTCGGTATTATTTATTAAACGGTATGCTAATATCGTTGTCAATCTTTAAACTAGAAAATCGTATTCATTTCCGGATCAAGTATATTCCTATTAATTTTAATATTGTAATTAGCAGATTTGACCTGTTAATAAAACCTCATCACGATTATTAAAAAAAATTGTCGTGTAAGTTTATGTGATCACATCATAGTAAACTTATTTTTCAAAGATAATCTTTAAAATTTATTGGGTCAGTAAGGTTAATTAATACCTCGACTCTCCTAACGTCGAGCTAAGTGATTTTAAATAAATCTTGATTTTACAAAAATGTCTATCCATATTTACATATAAAATTATACTCCCTCCATCCCAAAATATATGTCCCTTTCGCAAAAAAAAAAATTATCTCAAATTATATGTCCCGCTCTTCTTTTCATACAAATATCTCTTCTCTCTATACAAATTTAAGTTTAATTTTCCAAAATTACCCCTATATTTATATTTTCAATACTTAACTTTTTTAAAACTTAACTCTATTCTCATTTTTCAATACATTTATTAAGGTTATTTATTGAAAAACTTTATCCAACTAACATTTTTCTTAATATAAGTATTTTTTTCAAAAAAGACATGTAAATTGGGACGGATGAAGTACTATCTTAGGGAACTTACATGAGATATATCTCGAGCTCACTACTCTCTATCAGATAACTATTTTACACTAATTATACTAGTTATATATACAGTTAAATCTCGATAAAAGAATACGTTCGGTACTATAAAATTTTATTCATTAATCGAGATTATTCATTTATCAAGATTAAAAATACACTATCTTTATTGTCGGGATTGGAAACAAATATTAATTTGATGAGTTTATTCGTTTATCGAATATTCATTTATCGAGGTTTTCTGTAAAGATATTATTTTTTACAGTTGCTTATATGTTAGTCAAATAAGGCCCACATTCCATTTAGTTGGTGAGGTAGACAAATCAAAGCCCAGCTAAAGTTGCTTGAATGGGCCTAAAAATTCGAAGTCCCTTTTTCTTTCGAAACTCCACTTCCTTCCCTTTAATTTGAACTTCAAAAGATATGATACCGATTTTACCCTTGATATGTTGTTTAATATTTTTGATAAATTATTATATAATTATTCCTTGTATTAATAACTTTTTCTGAAAGAATTTTTCTATTTACATTTTTATATATTATTATTATTATGTAATTTTTACTATAATATAGTGTTATTTTATAATGTTTTTAATTATTTTCAATGTACTACTAAGAACATCTCCAACTGAGAATGCTAATTAAGGGTGTCAAAATTATCAAAATATCAATATACTATTTTCTCTCTTATCAATGGCATTTTTGACATATTTTTTTTTATCAAATTTGCTACAATAGCTAGCACTTAAAATTGTCAAACAAATATAATTATAATTAGATAAGAGAATATATATATATCTTTAATGAGAATTTATGTGTTTTTACTATTTTGGGAGGGTGCTAAACAATGTCAAAAAGTAGCAAATTTATGGACACTTTTACAACTTCAATGAAAAATCAATAAAAATGTCATGTCACATGGCACGTTCATTAAAATTGTTCTAAGAGTATAGTATCAGTTGAAAGAAACAATTCTATCAAATATCTTTGTTATTGAAATCGGTCGATTTTTTAAAAATTGTCGATAAATTGGTCAAAAATCGGTTAAAATTTTGGAATCGATTTGGTCGATTTTGTAAAAATCGTCGATTTTTCAACTGAATCACCCGATAAATTGTAAATTGGTACCTCAACCGAATAGTTCTGATTTCCGAAATCTGCAACACTGTCAAATATTAGTATCAATAATCGATTAAGTGTTTCCTTTATTAATTATACTGCTGTTTAATAATTATTTGACTATTGTACCATTATTAGGTGTACCGAAATTGTCGGTTTTGGACCTTACTTAGGTGGCTATTAGCTGTCGCCAGTTTGACGAATTATATCTATCGTCAGTGGACGAATTAGTGTTGGTGGACTAAGCTATCTAGCCAAAGGAATACTCATTTTGGCTAGAGTAATGTTTTTTTTTTGTTTTAATTTTTGCTTTTGTGTTTTAATTTTCAGGAAACAGTTTATATATGAAGAGATGATAGACGGAGGAAGGAGCGAAAATTATAAAATGTCTTTGTCTAAGGAGTTTTCCTTGTTTCTTTGATTTTGGTGTTTCATGAAGGGGACTCTTTTACCAATTGAGTTTTTTCCCCAAAGGATTATGCTCTTGTGGGTTTTTAACGAGGACCTTCTTGTTTCCTTTCGTGTCCCTATTGTTTGGATTGAGAATTTTGAAGATAGGCCATGATATTTTTATGGAGTGAAAGTTTCTTGAAGCAAAGCTGGTGGCAAACTGTGATTAAGAAGAGCTGATGGACATGCGTTTTGAGACAACTGAAGATTGGATCAACACTCTTTCTTGGAGTGTTGATTATATTTTTAGTTGCTTTCTTTGTTGTGCCTTACTTAGTGAATTTTTAGTTTTTGAATGTTTTTCTTTTCAGACTTAAAGATCCTATTGTCTAATTGTCCGGAGGCAACATGCGTGCTTTTCGGTTAGATAATAATTTTTTTTATATGAAAGAAAACCATTTTTCCGGTTTTGACGCTTATTATATTTCGATACAATTCATAATATGCGTGAATGTATATTCTTGAAAAAAGAAGAAGAAAAATATCTATATCCTATATCCTATACTAAAATAAAATCCCTACCCACATTTTTCCCTCCAAAATTTCCCTCCCCTCTCTCCTCTCTTTCATTTAAATTAATTATTATATTTTTCTTCTCTCTCACACCCTTCTTTTTCTTTCTCCTCCCACCTCTAAATACTTTTCCCTCCTATCACTCTCTTCTCTTCTTTCATAATTTATTATATTTCCCTCTTCTCTCACCTACCCCTTCATTTAAATAATTATTTTTTCATATTCTTTCATCTCACTTTATTCAAAATTCATATTATAATTAATATTATTTCCTCCTAATGTTCTTTTTATTTTCTTCCCTTCTCTCTCTTTCTCACCTCCTTTCCAATATAATTTAAATATTTATAACTTTTTTATATACTTGACTTTCTATTTTAATTATTTAACCCATTTTTTCTCATATTATTTATTTATTCTATTGTATCTTGATTACTCTTTGTTTAAATCAAATTTTATGGATATTTATATTTCACTCTTATATATATACATATTTAGGGCTGAGTTCCACTAAAAACTCTCTTAAATACAAAATTACAAACTTTTTTCAACACATGTATAACTTGGATTCAACATCATTTTTTTAATAAAAAATAAAATTTTACTAATATACATAATTCATAACAAAAACATATTTATACCATTTTACAATTTATTAAAAACATATTTTTAACATTTTTTACAAAAAACTTAATTTTCTTCGTAACAGGTGTTAAACAGACTAGGGTTCGAACAATAGTTATAACTGAATTCATATACATAAAATAATTTTACATTGGCATGATTAAGAAAATTGTACCAAATTAATAATATTTTATATTTCTATATCCTAATTTGGAATTTGTGAACCCCTAATGGATAGTTAAAAATTATGTAATATTCATTCAATAAATTTTAATTACCGTTCATCACACCGTATATTAAACCACCAAAATTTCATATTTTTATAAACTATTTGGATATTGGTGAACCCAAAATGGATATTAAGAAATTAAATTATGTGTATTTAATATAACCTCAAGTATATGAATGACATTTTCTCTAAAGTGAATAATATTGATAATTCATTTATCTTTTACATTAATTTTTAATAATATCTAAACACATATTCAAATGAATACGTATAAAAATCGTGCATATCGGTATTATCTAGTTAGTATTAACTAGGTAATAAAGCCGCGCTACGAGCGGTACGAAAATATTTTTAAAAACTATACATATAACATTATTGTTTGTTAAATTTTATTATTTGAAAGTTAATATGATAAATTAAAAATTATGTGAAATGTAATTAAATTGAATGTTTAAAAATTAAAGAGAAAAGAGTTAGGTGAAAAAAAACATGTTTCAGTTAAATTCTTGAATATTAATAATAATAATAATTTTGAAGATATTGACGAACCTATTTTGTCGCATAAAAAATGCTTTTGAAATCCAATATTGACAAACATTTGCAAAGTTTGACATTGAATAAGTAAAAATAACATTTGTGAATCTTTTCTATTGTCGATGACATCATAAAAGACGTGTTTGCTTAATTTGTTATTAAATTATTTGTTAATAAAATTGATTGTACGATGAAAAGAATTAGAATATAAATGTGATAAGAGGTGTGATTGATTTCACTTGTCGATATATTTGGTTTTATGACGAAAAAAGCAGAATTCAAATGCATATTGTAAGTCATGCTTCATGTTTTTTTGGAGTGATCCGACACCCGTATCCCTACATTTAATTAATTTTTCAGAGCATTTTATAAGAAATGTTTTGTTTGTAACATTAAAATTAAATTCATGGACACATCAAAGTGATACTCACATATTCTAATATTCTTTTATTAAATTTTATAATAAATTTGTACATATAATTGTTTTTAAAGCCGATGCTCGTTTTATAACACCCTTACTTAATGCTCAAAAAGTGAGAATTTGTTTAAAATAACAAAAATTAACTCCTTAAACACCTTTTACTTTTTTCCATACCAAACTACAATGTCAACATAATTCCTATAATAAAAATTTGTAAATATTAAATATAACTAATTAACGATTTTAAACACCGTCTCCCATCTCATAACATACATGCATGATTAATTGATTAGTAATAGTATAAGAATGTGTTTAATTAGAATATTAACTTTTCCAACACAAAATAATCAAACAACGAATGGGTAATTTTTTTTATTGATTTAATTGACGAAAAAAGGGTCCACTTGATTCAATTTAATCGAGTTGGTCACACTCCATGTATAATTTGTTCTGGTATAAATGTAAATTCTACGATATTACTTTTATTTAAATTGTGGATGTTAATCGAAAAATATATATACTTATGTATCTTATCATGATTCTCACGATCATTGATTACGAATTAATCAAAAAGTTAAAATCGTCTATTAATTATTGCCAAAAAATTTGCAATGATTTTGAATAAGGATTAGAAATGACGATAAAAATTATTTCATTTTTTTGTTTTACCTTAAAATAATGGTATTTTTATATAAATCATTAATATTAAAATAATAAAAATAATAATAATGTTCTAATAAAATTGTTAAACTTTTATATTAAATAGGAAATAAAGTGTGTTTAATATTTATTTAATAGGTATAATTAATTATTAATTAAATGCAAGAAAATTATTTTAATAAAAAATAAAAATGTGAAAATTCAAGAAAAATATTTTGAAGCTTCTGAGTGCAAGTCTCTCCAGTTTCCTGATATTATAATAAATTTTTATATAAAAGTACTGTAATAGATAAATTAATTTCTATTATTCTTAAAAATTGATTGGTCTCTTATGAATTTTCTATTAAAAATTAATTTAAAAATAATTTACATGAATTATTAATTGGAAAAATATTTTCATTTTATATATCTTAAATTTTGATAATCTTGAAAACATCACCAACATATAAAAATAAAAAATACAATATGAACGTAATATTTACAATCAAAAGTTACAAATATTGAATACAACTTAATAACGTTTTTTAAAACCGACACCCCTCTCATAATATACGTGTTCAATAGTAGTTTAAGAATTTATTTAATTTGAATATTAATTTATTTTGACACATTATAATGAAACAATGGGCATATAATTCTTTTATCAATTAAATCTTCCGATAAAATGGTTGAGTTTGTTCAATTTAATTAGTTTGGTCATAACTCATGTGTGTATGCGCATGATTTGTTTATAAATTTCAGATATTTGAGAAGTTGGTTAATAATTTTTTTTAAAACCGATAGCCCACTCGTAATATACATATTCAATAATAGTATAAGAATTTGTTTAATTACAATAAAAAATTATTTCAACACAATATAACGAAACAATGGGTGTATAGCTTTTTTTATCAATTTTATCTTCCGATAAATGACTGGATTTGTTAAATTTAATCGATTTGATCATAACTCATGTATTATTTATTCATGTGCAAAATTGAAAATCTATCTGTACTGCTTGTATACAATTTCATATATTAAATAAATATCTTGTACTTCCATAATTTATTACGATTTTCACAATTATTGATAATAAAAATTCCTTGAGAAGTTAAGGTCGTGTACCGTATAATCATCCGAAAAGAAATTATAGTGATCTTGAATAGGGAATAAAAAATAACGCAATACAAACAATTGTTATTCGTCATTTTAACTAAAAATAAACATAACTATATATAATTAATATTTAATATTGAAAAAATAACTATAATGTTCAACTAAAGTTTGCTAATTTTTAAACAAATTAAATATAGTAAATTTAATATATATTTAATATGTGTAATGAATGACTAATTAAAATGTCATTAATAGCTATTTAATGCAAGAAAAGAATTTTAATAAAAAAAATCAAAAAAACGAAAATTAAAGAAAAATACCTTAAACTGTTCTGGTGCATTTCTGATCTCCAAGCATTATAATATATATAGATGAAATTCGAAGCCACAAATATTAGCATTAAATATCATCCAATCAAATACAGTAATTATGTTCAGGACAAATGCTTAATTATATTCTCACATACCTGGTATCCAATTCTTTGTATGTTATCCAGATCATTCCTACTTCCATTAATCTTTTTCTCAATATTTTAAATGCTTTTAAACATTAAGAAGTATTTTGAACGCTAAAACCACCCTAAAAATATTTTACATTATCTAAACTAAAGTTAAAGATTTGTCTTGACAAAAAAAAAAGTTAAAGATTTGTTAACTGGTTACCAACTTTCATCTCTGTTATAAAAATCGGTGATTAATCACTATTAATCACCGATTAATCCTTGTTCAATGGGTTACCGAACTAATTAATAATTCGATTATTCAATTAATCATTCCGATTAATCCCCAAATACCCGATTAATCCCCAATTAATCCCTGGACAGTGTCTCTACCAATTAAATCCGATTTTCGCTTTTTACAACACTGACTTTCGTACAAAAATACAAGCGGATGCGTTAGTTACAAAATAATGTTGCATGATCACCTGTTAAAAATATACAGTCATACACTAAATGCTGACACTCTCAGTAGTATGATTATAGTTAGCAAATCATATGTTTGTGATTTCTTTTATGGATATATTAGTTCTAAATAAGAAATCATATTTTATTGAAATTCTTGAAAATCATACTCTCTCTGTCCCAACAATTGTTTACACTTTCCTTTTTGGGACGTCCCAACCAATTCTTTATGTTTCCTAAAATAGTAAGTTTTAACACTATTACATCCTTTACTTCATTTATTTTAACAATACTTTACACTATTACACCCACTACTTCACTTATTTTAACAATAAAATCACTATTACACCTACTACTTCACTTATTTTAACAATAAATTACTATTACACTCACTACTTCACTTATTTTAATCATAATCCTTGGTCTACATGCAAAAAACAAACGTAAACAATCTGTCGGGACGGAGGGAGTATATGTTTGCATTCAAAATATTATAAAAATTAAAAATTATTGGTACGCAAAACATACTATATACGTGTGGTGTTTTGCAATCCCAACATAATTTGCAGAACAATTCGTTTTGAAATATTTTCTAATAATATATACATAATTTTCAAAATTTTCAATGGAATAACAATATTCATCAAACATACTTTAGAAAATAATAAATTTTGTAATATTTTATTTTGCAGAACATATATGATCTCAAAGATATTTGTGACTCATGTATGGTCTCAAAGATATTTTATTTTACAGAACATATATGATCTTATAGATTGGGTATCTGTCACGAGACTTCTGAAATGCATGCCTATAGGCATGTTTTTTGTCAAAAAACGTGCCCAAATGACATGCCATTCTTAATTAAATATAACAAAAATTAAACTGTAGACTGAACTTAAAAAACCAAAATCAATTGATATTTATATTAGAACACCGTTATAATACTAACTTACATTAGTAGTTTATCTAATATTAACTGAAAAGTGCTTCAACACTCCAATTTCCATCTTTTGCAGCAACATTAACATGTCCCGAATTTCTTGCACATTATATTACTCAAAAGCATCAAAATCAAAGAAGTCTTCCATTACTCCAATAGTTGAACTTAGATTTATAACTTGGGCATCAGTAATTTCTTCATTGAGAAGATCCTCTTTACCATCATCACAATCTTCTGCTAAATCAAAATCAGCCATTGATAGTCCATCTGTCTTTTCCGAATCAGGTTTGCAAGGCTTGCTTTTAGTCTGAACTTGAGTCGCCAAATCACACTTTATGTGTGCAATCATATTTAAACTATCTACTTGTAACCGATTACGAGATTTTATTTTAATTAAACCAAGTATGAATATAATTATAATATCTTGGACCAACTAATTGAAAACTCTACTCATCTATAGATTATAACATATATATTAAAATCATATTTATTATTTATAAATAATAATAATAATAAAAAATTAATAAAAAAACATGCCAAATCATGAAAAGGCATGCCTATAGACATGCCATCATGACATGCCCAGTCTGACATACCCGTGTCACTGTGACATGCACCCTACTTATAGAGCTTAACTCTAAATTTATTATCAAAAAATTGTAAATAGATAAAATCAAACACAAATAAAAAAACATTAATTTTTACATCCACATCAATTTTTCATTTTAAATTTATTTACCAAAAATTTTAAAATGAGTACATGCATATCATATGCATCGGTTGACACAGAACCGAATCCTAAGTACATGATATGATTCTCTGTACACCCACTACTAGTGCACTTTGTCCCAGTTTAAAAACTAAAAACAATAAAGTAAAAACAAGTCATCGAATCGAATTTATTTAAACCAGTTAAAAATCACGCGTTTTGTGGGATCGAAGAAAGCAACAAATAACGCGTTTAAATTAAATCTACAGTATATTTTATTTTTAAGTTATTAAACGCACCGTTTCACACGTCTTCTTTTATTCTAAGCTCTGTTTCATTTTCATTTCTCATCAAGCTAGCAGAGCAGCTAAGAAGAAGAAAAATAAGTATGTTGATATCATACATTTTTCTTCTTCTTCTCTTTGTTATTGGTCTCTTCGCTACGTATTTCATCAAGTTTTCGACGAAAAAATTAGTCACTAACGTGCAAAAAAATAATTTCGATGCACAAAATACGGAGATTATGAATAAGAATGTA
Organism: Kitagawia praeruptora; assembly: GCA_037693485.1. Taxonomy (NCBI): domain Eukaryota; kingdom Viridiplantae; phylum Streptophyta; class Magnoliopsida; order Apiales; family Apiaceae; genus Kitagawia; species Kitagawia praeruptora. Next base: position 158,716,561 of record CM075344.1, on the reverse strand, counting down.
ACGATTGCTGCTAACGGTAGTAACAAAAATAATGTTCATTTTAAAGCTGAGCTGAAGAGCGTTTTCGCGACGTTTGATAAGAACAGTGATGGATATATTACGAGTCAGGAGCTCAAGGAATCGTTGAAGAACATCGGGATCACAATGAGCGACAAAGATGTGAAAGAAATGGTGGAGAAAGTTGACGCGAATGGAGATAATTTAATAGACATCGATGAATTTTGTACGTTATTCGAGTCGATAATGAGCACACCTGAGGTGGAACAAGTTGATGGAGCTAACGGAGAAGCCGAAAATGATAATGGATATTTAAAGGAAGCGTTTAATGTTTTCGATGAAGATGGAGACGGTGTGATCACGGTGGAGGAACTAGGAATGGTGTTGTCTTCACTAGGGTTTAAGGAAGGAAAGTTGATGGAAAGTTGTAAGGAGATGATTAGGAAAGTTGATGTAGATGGAGATGGTAAGATTAATTTTGATGAGTTTAAGATGATGATGAAAGCTGGTACCAAGTTTCTTCCAGCTTCGTAAGAATTAAGATCTAATCTCACCTCAGGTTTGTGTTATTAATGTAGTATCGGTTTGTTTTACTTGTCTAGATCTAGATTTGTACAGGTAACTAAAGGATTCTTAATTATTCGACTAGTTTGTTTGTTAATCTCTGTTTTCTGAATCTATGACTTGTTAATTTCTAGTTATTCAAGGATTTTATTCCTAGTTTATGGATTTTTTTTCATTTCAAGTCGAGGATCTTTGCGGAAACAATTAAACCTTTGGTAATTGTAATCTTTAGTACATCGAGAACTTGTCGAATAATTTTTATTTATAAGTTAGTAATTTCCGCTATGGATTTTTTAATTCGAAGTAGAGGATAAGTTCCGCGTACATCTTAGATATGTGAATTCTCAACCATAACTGATAATATCAGTCCATGGATTTTTACAGATTGAATAGTTGTGTGGACTCTATTTTTTTAGTGAATTACAGATTGAATAGTAATTGAGTGGTTTTCTTCCCTTTGCTTGTCTAATTCAATCACTTTTAGTAAATTGGGCATTGACAAGTCTGTTAAGCTTGCTATTATATACATATAGACATATTAGTGATTTACTGATGTAAATAACGTGTATTCAGATTCCCAGAAAGTCTAATGTGCATAGGGTTTGTCACAGTCGATGCGTCTCTGGAGATGCAAAACTGTGTAAACGAGGCTAGATTGTCCCAAGTGCTTCGTATAATTTTTATTACAAAAAGTTTAAATAGTGGTACACATTTTTTCAGTAAGAATAGAATTCTGGATCTTTTCGTCTGAGTAGCGAAAACCGAAAACCAATCTGATAAGACGTCCCAAATATCTCTCCAGTTTTTTCTTCTGGTGTGGACTAGAAATATATGGTGAACATGAGAAATGAGTAGTGATGTGTTGTGGAAACAAACTACTACCAGTAACCAATAATACGGTTTTGGTCAAAGACAGTGGCTGTCAAAAAAAAGGTCAAAGACAGTGCTTCAATGTGTACAACCACAACCAAACATGCTTTTTTTATATTGGGTATTCGGGTTAACTTTCGTACACTTCAACTAATTCGAAGAATTAGCGATCGAGTATGTCAATCCACTTATTTCCGTGCCGTCCAATAAATTTAACGTGTTAAGCCCCTAAGTCAGAGTCTCAATCAATTGGGAGTTTGGGACACCTGTGGTGGGTTAGAATTAGAGCATGTTTGGCTCTCCTTATTTTCTCTGTTATAGAAATCGGTCGATTTTTGAAAAATCGCCGATAAATCGGTCAAAAATCGGTCAAAATTTTAGAACCGATTCGGCCGATTTTGCAAAAATCGCCGATAAATCGCCGATTTTTCAACCGAATCACCCGATAAATCGTAAATCGGTACCTCAACCGAATAGTTCCGATTTCCGAAATCTTCAACGCTGCTTATTTTAAAAAAATAAGGACTTATTTTGAGTAAAAATTTCACATTTACATACTAATTTTAGAATTAAATATTTAGGTGGGTTTAGTATTCTTTATATGCAGAAAATAAGTCACTTATTTTAGAAAAAAAATAAAATGGGTGTTTGGGGGAACTTTTTTCCAGAATAATTCAACTTATTTTAAGACAAATTTAGAGATTTTTAACTTTTTCCTAAAAAAAGTTAATTTTTTTTGCAATTTATACAATATCAAACTTACATTAAATACTTGTATAAAAAAATTTGTCAAAATATGAAATTTTTATCCAAAAATAAGTCCATAAAAATTTACACTATTAAAAACTGTACTTTTTCCAAAAATAAATTATTTATTTATGATAAATAAGATTTGACAAACAAGGTTTTTTTTTGGCTGATTGCCAAACGGCTCTTAGTTCCTTTGCAAGTTGCAACAACTACTACATCATTTTGTCCTCGGAATCAGACAACTGTATATGTTAGTATGATGCTGTTGTGCTAAAAGCATCTTGAATCCCTGACAGGGAATATATACTTAGACTAGTGTCAAATAGAAACCAATCTTAGAATAGAAACTAGAAACCAACACTAAATAAATTATATTTCATTTATTCTAATGGCCCCGTCAGGGGCACCTTCACAAAAAGTGTTTAAAATTATTGGCTCCATCCAGCAGCTTGAAATATTTAATTTATGTTTAGTTTCTAGTTTCTATTCTAATTTAGTTTCTATTAGAACAAGACCCTATATACTTATATACTTGCATGTGTACTTTAGCTGAGCCAAATTTATATTTTCTCAAAAAACTTAAGCTAATAATTTTTTATTTGATTACTAGCCGATAACTCCTATGAAGCACGAACACATAAATTGAACATCAATCAAAATTAAAATATTAAATTTATATATTATTTAATTATGTAGTATAGAGAATTGAAACCGAGATAAAATTAAAAAAATTAAAGTAAATAAATCTTTATAATTATATAGTTATAAGGAATCGAAACCGAGATGAAATTATAAAAAAATTAGTAAATAAATCTTGTATAATTATGCAGTTGTAAGGAATCGAACTCCGAAAATTTAGTTATAACCAAATTTGGTATTTTGGTACTTTGGTATTACTACTCCCTCTGTCTCATAATACTACTCCCGTTTGATATGTCGGGACTGTTCATAACATGAGACAAATTACTAATTTACGTCTAATCTATAAGACCAAATATAGTCATGAGTGATCTTGTTGGATTCGTATTTATGAATACTTTAATACAGTGAAGTTTTTATATTTAATACTAATATGAAATTGAAGATATTAACGATCAAAAGTGTGCGTTGGCAAACGTGTCCAACTCAAATGAGAAAAGTATTTAGAGACTGAGGGAGTAGCTTATAACCCGTGCGATGCACGGATTTTTTTTGATATGTAACCAATTTTATATTACAATTATATTTTTATATAATCATTAATTACAATATTTTATTTTAATTTTAATTTTAATAATATAATATAAATTTAATTAATGTAAGCATAGTTTAAAACTTATATTAAAAATTTTTAAAATATATGTGTCGTTGATAGAATTCGAATCTTGAAATTTTAGTAAATTAATTTAATTATATAATATATTTAGGTCATTGTTCCATGGAGAACCATCTTACATGGAGAACCGTGGAGAACCACTTAAAATGTATTAAAATTGCTTTATATATAAGGGCCCCGCAGGGGCATCTTCATAAAAAAGTCTTATAATTCTATCCTCTACCTATTTATAAAAAAAAATTACAAAAAAAAAAAATTTTAAAAAAATTTCAAAAAATGATGACGTGGCAACATTTTTTAAAATTTTTTTAAAATTTTTTTTTTTTGATAAATGGATAGAGGGTAGAATTATAAGACTTTTATGTGAAGGGGCCCTGCTAGGGGCCTTATATAAAGTGCAATTTTAATGCATTTTAAGTAGTTCTCCACGGTTCTCCACGTAAGATGGTTCTCCATAGAGTGGGACTCAATATATTTAATCATTACATCTAACCATTCTGATTTTTTACTAAAAATCTAATGGTCATTATTCGTAGTATACAGACTTTTATTATATTTTGTTAGTAATTAGAAGATATGATGTGATATTTTTGGGTATATATTAATTATTGCTAGATAAGATATGATTGGAAGATATGATATGATTGATATTTTTAGTTGTTCATAGAAGGTAATATCTTCAATTAAAATATAGATATCGTATATTTTTAATTACCAATAATTATATTATGTTATTAATTATTTTAGGTGTTTTAAAATATAGATATCGTATATTTTTTTCTTTATAATAAAGGTTAAATAAGTAAATTCACGAAATCCTAAAAAACATATACCAAAAAATAGGTACCAAAACTTTTAATGTTTCATCTTTTATAATATAGTATAGATTAATTTCAATTTAATATAATTTAATATACTCATGTTTACGGATTATAATAATGTTTCCTTATTATAAACAACGTATACAGATTTTTAATATATTTCATTAATAATTGAAAAATATGATTAGATATTTTCGGGTATATATTAATGATTGTAAAATTAATTTTAAATTAAAAAGGTAACGTGTTTTAATTCAAAAAAAATATTAATGATTGGAAGATATGATACGATTGATGTTTTTAGTTGTTTATAAAAGGTAATATCTTCAATAAATGTGAAAAAAAACAATCGACTACTTACCATTTATTATGGGTATATTTTAATAATTGTAAAATTAGTTTTAAATTAAAAATGCAACCTGTTTTAATTCGAAAGGAAATATTAATGATTGAAAGATATGATATGATTGATGTTTTTAGGTGTTTATAATAGGTGATATCCTTTATATATATTATATGCCAACAAGGTCTTTCAAGGCTATTTAGTAAATTACGTGTTTACCCCTTATTTAATAAATTACATTTTTACCCCTGACAATTTTTAATATATTAAAAAATGTTGGTAGCAAGGCTTGAACCCATGTTATTTGGATTAGAAAGGAATTATGTTCCCATCTCCAACCACTACACCAAAGAAGAATTTATGTTACCTTTTTAAAAATCATTTACTACATGCACAAATAACTCCCATGTTCTATTTTATTCAATATTACTACCTTGCTGGGAATTAAAAATTTTAATCAAATGAATTATGTTATCTATCTATTATGTTTATGTTTAGTATGAGCATCAAATAAATTATGTTGTTTGTGTATTATGTTTAGTATAGGTCAAAATGATTTTTGACGAGTTATGAAAAATTCAATATACTCGTTATAATAATTTAAAATATAATTTTGTGATTAGTTAAATAATTTACATATGAGATACAAACACTGTATTGATTTTTAATTAAATTAAAAAGTATAGTTGGACTTGGGTAAAAAATTTAATCAAATGAATTATGTTATCTATCTATTATGTTTAGTATGAGCATCAAATGAATTACGTTGTTTGTGTATTATGTTTAGTATAGGTCAAAATGATTTTTGGCGAGTTATAAAAAATTTAATATACCCGTTATAATAATTTAAAACATAATTTTGTGATCAGTTAAATAATTTACATATGAGATAGAAACACTGTATTGATTTTTAATTAAATTAAAAAGCGTAGTTGGACTTGGGTTAGGACACGACATTATAAATTAGATTATAGATGCAATACAATTAATTATAAGATTAAGATGTATAGTTATGTTAATGAAAGATTGATATTTAAAAAAAATACTAAATTATATATATAATACGTAATCGCTAGAATCACGAGTGAAATCACTAAATTTTTACTACAATCAAATCAATATTAGGCTCTACACCGCTAAAAATCAAAATGATAGTAGAATGACCGAACATTCAACTTAAATCACTAAAATTTGAATCCAAATCACTAAAATTTTGAACGCAATTACCAAAATTTTCAAAATCTAAAAATCTAATAGTGTTCGAAGGTGCTGTTATGACGGTGGTAGAGTGGGTGAATGGGCTTTATAAACTCGGATATTATGTGAGAGGATGAAAAGTGAGATGAATGAGTGATCGGAGGTGTAGGGTGGTTGGAATTCGTGACAAACGTGTTTGCAAGTTATTTCTAGAGTGTTGGTCGATTTGGTGACATTAAAGAATTGTCGAGTGATAATAGTTTATAGATGTATACACACAATGTATCATACTTCAAATAATTTATTAAATGTATCACACTTTTTATCTATTATATTTAAAAAATTACGAATCATCTATCTTAAGAATCATAACAATTAAATTAGACAAATTTAAATGGTGCCCGTGCTTTGCACGGGCTATCATGCTAGTTTTCAATTAAAAGTAAATGTAAGAAAAGGTAATCGACTAAATACTCATGTTTACGGATTATAATAATGTTTCCTTATTATAAACAACATATACAGATTTTTAATATATTTTATTAATAATTGAAAAATATGATTAGATATTTTCGGGTATATATTAATGATTGTAAATTTATTTTTAAATTAAAAAGGTAACGTGTTTTAATTCGAAAGAAAATATTAATGATTGGAAGATATGATAGGATTGATGTTTTTTTTTTTTTGCCAAAAAGATAGAAATTTCATTAACAAACCAATTTTTTGTTCAATGCATGATAGAGTTCTGGGTAAGCACTTTCCCTACTCCAAACACGACCCTACTCCAAACACAATCAGCTATAGAACTATTGTATCTCGCTAAGAAGTGAGCCATCTTGTTCGCGGATCGTTTAACAAAAATCAACGTCACTTGACGATTTTGTAATTCCGACACTAGAGCTTTGCACTCCTCTATGACTCGACCAAGATAGGACAGATGGACTAAAGATGACCGAATTGCCTGAACCACTGCCAAGCATTAGGAGTTTATAAAAGGTAATATCTTCAATATAAAGTAAATGTGAAAAAAAGCAATCGACTACTTATCATTTATTATGGATATATATTAATAATTGTAAAATTAGTTTTAAATAAAAATGCAACGTGTTTTAATTCGAAAGGAAATATTAATGATTGGAATCAAGCTATGATATGATTGATGTTTTTAGGTGTTTATAATAGGTGATATCTTCAATTAAAAGTAAATGTGAGAAAAGGCAATCGACTACTTACCATTTATTATATAATGTTATTATTTATTTTAGGAGTTTTACTAGTGTAGATTTCATATATTTTTTTTTTATAATGAAGGCTAAATAAGTAAATTCGCGACGTACCAAAAAGCAGGTAGGTACCAAAAAACATGTACAAAAAAACAGGTACCAATGAGAAAAAGGAAATCGACTAATTACCATTAATTATATTATGTTATTAATTATTTTAAGTGTTTTAATAGTATAGATATCGTATATATTTTTTTATAATAAAGGTTAAATAAGTAAATTCACGAAATCCTAAAAAACATATACCAAAAAATAGGTACCAAAACTTTTAATGTTTCGTCTTTTATAATATAGTATAGATTAATTTTAATTTAATATAATTTAATATACTCATGTTTACGGATTATAATAATGTTTCCTTATTATAAACAACGTATACAGATTTTTAATATATTTTATTAATAACTGAAAAATATGATTAGATATTTTCGGGTATATATTAATGATTGTAAAATTAATTTTAATTTTAAAAAGTAACGTGTTTTAATTCGAAAGAAAATATTAATGATTGGAAGATATGATACGATTGATGTTTTTAGTTGTTTATAAAAGGTAATATCTTCAATAAAAAGTAAATGTGAAAAAAAACAATCAAATACTTACCATTTATTATGGGTATATATTAATAATTGTAAAATTAGTTTTTAATTAAAAATGCAACGTGTTTTAATTCGAAAGAAAATATTAATGATTGGAAGATATGATACGATTGATATTTTTAGGTGTTTATAATAGGTGATATCTTCAATTAAAAGTAAATGTGAGAAAAGGCAATCGACTAAATACTCATGTTTACGGATTATAGTAATGTTTCCTAATTATAAACAACGTATACAGATTTTTAATATATTTTATTAATAATTGAAAAATATGATTAGATATTTTCGGGTATATATATTAATGATTGTAAAATTATTTTTAAATTAAAAAGGTAACGTGTTTTAATTCGAAAGAAAATATTAATGATTGGAAGATATGATACGATTGATGTTTTTAGGTGTTTATAAAAGGTAATATCTTCAATAAAAAGTAAATGTGAAAAAAAGCAATCGACTACTTACCATTTATTATGGGTATATATTAATAATTGTTAAATTAGTTTTAAATTAAAAATGCAACGTGTTTCAATTTGAAAGAAAATATTAATGATCGGAAGAGATAATATGATTGATGTTTTTAAGTGTTTATAATAGGTGATATCTTCAATTAAAAGTAAATGTGAGAAAAGACAATCAACTACTTACCATTTATTATATTATGTTATTATTTATTTTAGGAGTTTTAATAGTATAGATTTCATATATATTTTTTAGTGAAGGCTAAATAAGTAAATTCACGACGTACCAAAAAACAGGTATAAAAAATCATGTACCAAAAAACAGGTACCAAAATTTTCAATGTTTCAACTTTTATATAATAGTACTAGCTTATAGCCCGTGCGAAGCACGGGTTACTTTTAAATACTTTTATATAAGTTAAGTCAGGTTTGATTTGATCATTCATACACAATTTTACACACAACACAGACACTCTACGTTCTAAATTACCTTACAAAAAACCGACTAACTTATTCTCACACCGGAGGTGAATCGGGGGGCCTGATAGAATATATTTTTATATATATTTTAGATGATTTTATTCTCATATTCATTGTGTTTTGCATTGATTTGGATTTTTATTTAATAGATTTGATTGTTTTATTGTAGGAAATAAAGAATTCATAACTTGGAAGGATTTGGAGCAAAAAGAGCTATTTTGGAGATAAAATAGGAGAAAATTCGTATTATTGGGCTACACGGACTGCCTGCACTGTTTGGGCCATATCTTGAGTTCCAGAAGTCAGAATTTGACGATCTTACTGTCCACGCGAAGCTTGTGGAATTATCTTTAATTCAGAGGTGGTCCAGTAAGCAAAATCCAACTGGAAGAGCCCAGTAACAGAGGAGAAAAAGAAGTGACGAATTTTACAAGAAAATCCTATTCAATTATGGATATCTTTTTGTAAATTGATTAGGATATTAAAAATACTTTTATTAGGAGATAGATATCAGATTTTATTAAGGGGTTTTATTATAAAAGGAAGAGAAAACGTGAGATAGATATATATAGACTTATACAGACGTTTTTACATAAATTAGGGTTTTGGTTTTTCTCTCTTCATCTCTTCCTTTGTAAGCACTTGGTTTAATTTGGATCTTTATTGTTCTTCGTTTATACAAAGTTTAAGGTACTCTTTATCTCATCTTGTTTATTAGTACATGTTTATTATGGCTTTCTTGATTATTATTGTTAGTTTTAATCCTAGAATGAGTGAGTAGTTTAATTCTAGGGTATTAAGGGGAGCCATGTTTGCACCATGATTTGGGCTTAATTTGATTAGTAGATTGATGGGTAAAGAGTAATTCTGATTGATATGTTATAATTCTTAATTTGTGTAATTGCGCAATATCACGGATTAATCGATTGCAATAGGAGTAATAGATCGAGAGATTTTACTACTAGAGGCTTACATACAATTAGCAGAATTGAAGGTGAGTGTGAGAACATCATTAGATATTCTGAGAGTGTTAATGCTTGAGAAAGATTAACCGTTAATGCTTGAGAAAGATTAACCATTGCTTTAATTACTTAATCCCATTGAAAAGCTATACTTTTATGATTTGTTTGGTGTAAACATGGTGAACCTGAATTGCCCTAGATCCCTTAATTAATTGATTTAAAACCTTTGTTAAATTTGTTTTAGTAGTTAATAAAATTCTCAAACAATCGTTGTGACTAGAAACAATTGATAGCAATTGAATTGAAATTGAAACTGTCTCCTTGAGGATTCGACCCGTATTTGCTAATATCTACTACAATAGATACCGTGCGCTTGCGGTTAGGTATAATTTGACACATCAAGTTTTTGGCGCCGCTGCCGGGGAGACGCCTAGTTTCTATTATTTTAGTTTGATTGTTTTATATTGTTTCTCTTGTCTCTTTGGAACTCTTGTTCCAACTGAGACCGATCTTACTGCTTTTCCTTGTTTAGTTGTTGATGCCCAAGACCAGGTCTCAAACGAAAGTAGATCAAACGAAAGAGGATACAACTCCTCTTAGTCCAGATTCTGGAATCACTTGTCAACAATACATAGATTTACAAAGGAAAGAGAAGCAGCAAAAGATACCTGAACCAAAGATTGAGATGGCGGACCTTCCTCCCAAATCTTTGAAGAATTACTCACAGCCCTCTCCGAGTGGGGTACCTACTGGCCTTGCTATGCCAGCAATTCAAGCAGCAAATTTCGAGATCAAGCCTGCTTTGCTTACTATGATCCAACAGAATCAATTTACTGGGCTTGCTTCTGAAGACCCTACAAATCATCTGCAAAGGTTTCAACAGCTCTGTTCTACAATTAAACATCAGGGAGTCACTCCAGACCAGTTGAAAGTCATGTTGTTCGGTTTCTCTCTTCATGATAAAGCTCAAAAATGGTTGAATGATATTGACTTGACCAAGTGGGATGAGATTGCTCAAGCCTTCTTAACTGAGTTCTTCCCTCCTAACAGAACCGACGATTTGATTGACAAGATGATGGGTTTTAAGCAAGATTATGGCGAATCTCTTCGGGATGCTTGGGACAGATTTAAGGATCTTCAACGTGCATGCCCTCACCATGGTCTTGAGAAATGGTTTCTGATTAAACGCTTCTACAATGGTCTTGACCCTGAAACAAAAGGTATGGTTGATAACGCTGCAGGAGGTGTGTTTTTAGACAAAGGAGTTGATGATGCACATGCTTTTCTTTCAAATTTGGCTGCCAATCACTTCAGTAATCCGAGAGCAACCAAGAAAGGGGGTAAACTTGAAGTGGATGCTTATTCTCTATTATCATCTCAACTCGCTGCATTAACTCAGGAGATTCACTCTTTGAAGACATCTCAGCCTTCTACTCAACCTATGAGTATCAATGCATTGTCGTCCATGGCTCCTATGAATAATCCCGTTTGTGAAGTCTGTGGCATCCAAGGCCACTATGGTAACGATTGCCAATACAATGCTCAAAATTCACAACATTTTCAGATGGAGCAAGCAAATGTTTTCCAACAGAGGCAGCAGTACAATCCGTACTCCAACACTTACAATCCTGGTTGGAAGGATCATCCGAATTTCTCGTATAGGAACAATAATACTCAGAATTCAAATGTTCCTAATCAGCAGCAACAATATCAGCAGTCGTACCAGCCTCCTCCACAGCAGCAGTATAGGCCTACTCAAGGACCTATGAATCCCCCTGGATTCCAAAGGCCACCTCAGAATTATGCTCCTCAAGCCAATCATGTTGCACAGGCTGATAATCAAGGTGATATGATGAAGATATTGTTACAAATGTAAACAAAGATGAACCAGATGGAGATACATAACAAGATGTTGGAAACTCAGATTGCTCAAATGGCTAGTTCTTCATCTACAAGGCAACAAGGCTCTCTACCAGCACAATCAACTCAGCCAAAGGAAAATGTGAATGCCATTGCTCTTAGGAGTGGTCGTACATATGATGCTCCTCCAATGCCTACTGACGATGTTCCTACTGAGAAAGAAGAAAAGAATTTTGAGGAAGACAAGGTAGAGAAAGTTGTTGAGGATACAAACGAAGATGGAACTGAGGAAAGCAAGAAAAAGGATAAAGAGAAGACTGCAGTTACTCCTCCACCATTTGTGCCAAAGATCCCATTCCCTAGCAGGATGAACAGAACTAAGGTGGACCAGCAGTTTGGTAATTTCATGACACTTGTCAAGAATCTTGAGGTAACAGTTCCTTTCACTGATTTAATTTCTCAAATTCCATCATATGCAAAGTTTCTTAAGGATATTCTCACTAAGAAAAGATCTTTTGGTGAGGTAGAGACAGTAGCTTTTACTGAAGAGTGTAGTGCTGTTTTACAGAATAAGTCTCCACCTAAGCTTAAAGATCCTGGTAGTTTTTCGATCCCATGTCATTTAGGTGCATTGTTCATTGATAAAGCTTTATGTGATTTAGGCGCTAGTGTCTCAGTCATGCCTCTCTCGGTTTTTCAAAAACTAAATATGGGAGAATTAAAATGTACACAGATGACTTTGCAAATGGCAGACCGTTCGATAAAATATCCCCTTGGAATTTTAGAGGATGTGCCTGTTAGGGTTGGAAAATTCTATATTCCTGTAGACTTTGTAGTTCTAGATATGGAAGAGGATAGTCAGATACCTATTATTTTAGGTAGACCATTTCTTTGTACTGCAGGTGCTATTATTGATGTTAAAAGTGGGACTCTCACATTGAGTGTTGGTGATGATAAAATTGCTTTTACTCTAACCTCTGCTCTTAAATCCCCTTTGCTTGAGAATACTTGTTGCAGTATTGATGTTGTAGATGAAATTGTCCAAGATTATACTCCTCAGATTCTATTGAATGATACATTGGAAGCAGTGCTCATGCTTGAAGCTTCAGAAGGAGAAGGACATGCTGAAGTCGATTCATTGATTCTTGAGTTGAATGATCACAACATTGATTCCATTGACAGTTCTTCAGTTCGAGATCTCTCGAGTATTAAGCTTGGGAAACTTCCACCACATTTGAGGTATGTCCTTTTCAATAATGAGCTAGTGATTTTTGAAGAGGGGCATGATAACGTGTTGCGAAGGTGGAAAACCAATGATAAGGAAGAAGAAAGTTTTGTCCAGCCGGTTGAGTTGAAGAAGCACTCTAGGGGTGTGAAGAAGAAAAAGAAGAAGATTTGGCCGTTGGGTAGTAAAATCAAGTTGAAGTCTGATGGAAGAGTTTTGTGGAAAGCAAACAATCAAGATGTCAACATTCGTAGGAATGGTCTTTCTGTTGAGGATGGTTCAGTAATTCTTTTGAAACCGCCTTGAGTTGAGGACGTAACGTCAAGCTATTGACGTTAAAGAAGCGCTTCTTGGGAGGCAACCCAAGCCTTGTTGAAAAAAAAAAAGAGTGTTGTTGAAAAAAAAAAAAAAAACGAAAAAACGAATTTTTGAGCTCTGTAACGCAGTCTGCCCCTGCGTTACTGCTCCTTCCGCAGTCTACCCCCTGTGTAACGCAGGCTGCGCCTGCGTTACTGGTCTTAGCGCAGTCTGCGCGCCTGTTGCGCAGGTTGCTCCTGCGTGACTGTTGGTTGTGCAGACTGCTCCTGACGCGCGCAGCTTGCGTGTAGTGCAGTGTGATACCCGATTTTTTCAGCTGCTGTTGTAAAAAAAAAAAAAAAAACTTTTACCAACCCCAATTCTTTTTCTACTTTTATACTCTCATATCTAAACCCAATTCTTTTCTTATTTCAATTCCAAAACCCCCCCATCTTTTCTTCAAAATTCTAAACCTATATTTATTTTAATTCACATTTATTATTATTATTATTATTATTATTATTATTATTATTTTTATTTTATTATTATTATTATTATTATTATTATTTTTTTTTTTATCCCTAAATTCTATTTCTATCCTATATCAAATTCCAAATCCCACCCAAAATTTTTCCTTTTCACATTGAAATTTTTATAATCATCCTATCACTCCATTGTCTATATATACCCATACATACACACCCAATTTATTATTTTCTTCCTCTACATCTCTAAAATTTCAAGTTTGGGGGAAAATTAGTACAAGTTCACCTCTTTGATTCGTAGTTGGGATTTTTCTTCTCTAATTTTATTTTTTTTATTACGAATTTGTATTCTTGTAAATTGGGGATTAAGTATTATTCTTGTTAATAGGGTATTTTTGGTGTGATATTGCTTGGTGGTTTTTGGTAGGATATTTCTTGGTGGTTGTTGGTGAAGCTATTGTTGAATGCAGTTTTGGTTATTATGGCTCCTAAGCAAAGGAGGGATGGTTTTCACACCCGACACCTTGATTCCAGGGGAGTTTTCTTTCTTTTCTTTTTAGTGTAGTTTTATTTTGTTTTTAGTTGTAGTTTTGTATCTTGTTCATTAGTTCATTAGGGACAATGAACCGCTTAAGTGTGGGGGGGGTGTTCTCAACGTAGTGTATTACTTGTTAAAAAAAAAAAAATTAAAAAATTAAAAATACCAAAAATAATTCTAGCCATGCAATTTGGTTAGTTGTTGTATTTTGCTTGATACACCCATGCATGCGTAGAATTCTTGTGTTTATGGACGCTTTTGTATGAGAAGTGACGTGCTTTGTTCTTGTGCACACACTTACACTAGCAAGTTGAAGCTAGTAGACTTAATTGGATGTTGTAAGTGATTAGAATGACATGAATATGTGCAAGATGACTTGTTTTCATGCTTTGAGTACAAGTAGGTGCGTTAGAGAGTCTTGTTACTTGGGATTGATTATGTTTTGTCACACCAAGTGAGTTTTGAGCCTATATGCATATCGTTTGCATGATTTTTCGTTTGCTTGAGTGTCCACATGTTGTTTACATTGCTAGCACTTACTTGAGATCTTTCTTGAAATGCATGACATTAATTGATGATGAGATGATAAAGGCACTTAGGTTTAACCTCGTATTTCCCATATTTCCACACCTTTTATACATGATCAATTAGTTAACCCTTTGAGCCTAATCCTATTATTTCGGTGACACACTACATTACTTGCCATTATCCTTTTTATTCTATTGGCCTTACATTAAATTTGAACCTAAATTGTCAAAGGCTAGTATCGTGCTTAAGGGAGTAATAAGGTGTTCATAAAAGGGGGGGTTTTATTGATGATCATACTTTTGGGGAATATTGATTTTGGTCGATGCTTGTTAGTCGAAATTCATAAAAATATCTATGGATCATTGTGCTTATTCCTTAGCTCTCAGAAAAAAAAAAAGAAAAAAAATAGAAAAAAGAAAAAAAAAATAAAAATAAATTTGAGAGCATTCTTATGTTTGCATGATCCTTCTTCATTCGACTAGTCAAGTTATTATGTAAGGGTTATTGAAAAATCCAAGTGTGGGGAAGTATTTGTTTTAATAGAAAGGGAATTGAATAATGATTATTGTTGGGTACTATCTTTTGACGTTAACCTGTTTTAGCTTTACTTGACATACCTGGTCCCTAGCCCACGCTACAACCCGAATAAAGACCTTTTGATTGTCATCAGTGATGTATGTTGTGTTGAGAGTGAGATTGATTGCGAGTGTCAAGTTGTGTTTATGATTTGGTTGGAATTGAGTGATACACTTAACCTTGTTCTTGAGTGAATATTCGTTTTTGAGTGAAAGGTGAGTTATTACTTGTTTTGGCATAGGAGATCCCAGGTTTAGACTTAAAGATGTATTTCTTGTGGGCTTAGCATGATTACCAACGATTTTTACACTTGACATGAATTTTTATGACCTTCTGCATGTTGGTTGAGTAGACTACGTGAATACTTGCACTTTCGACACCAAGACATCGTATGTTTGCTTTGATTCTTAAGTTGATGTGGCATGAGAGGACTTGTGTGTGTGGTGTTATGTTGGCATTGATCTTTTGCATGGTTAGATGAATTTTGTGGGTACATTCACTATAAACCCTCACGAGACAACACTCGTCCTACTAGGGCTGCCTAGGGGTTTAACGGCTTGTTGCATATGCTCAATGCAATCGTGTCATCTACGAAAGTGATATTTGATAGAATGCTTAGGACGTGCAAATGCTTAGTGTGGGGATGTTTGATAGAATATATTTTTATATATATTTTAGATGATTTTATTCTCATATTCATTGTGTTTTGCATTGATTTGGATTTTTATTTAATAGATTTGATTGTTTTATTGTAGGAAATAAAGAATTCATAACTTGGAAGGATTTGGAGCAAAAAGAGCTATTTTGGAGATAAAATAGGAGAAAATTCGTATTATTGGGCTACACGGACTGCCTGCACTGTTTGGGCCATATCTTGAGTTCCAGAAGTCAGAATTTGACGATCTTACTGTCCACGCGAAGCTTGTGGAATTATCTTTAATTCAGAGGTGGTCCAGTAAGCAAAATCCAACTGGAAGAGCCCAGTAACAGAGGAGAAAAAGAAGTGACGAATTTTACAAGAAAATCCTATTCAATTATGGATATCTTTTTGTAAATTGATTAGGATATTAAAAATACTTTTATTAGGAGATAGATATCAGATTTTATTAAGGGGTTTTATTATAAAAGGAAGAGAAAACGTGAGATAGATATATATAGACTTATACAGACGTTTTTACATAAATTAGGGTTTTGGTTTTTCTCTCTTCATCTCTTCCTTTGTAAGCACTTGGTTTAATTTGGATCTTTATTGTTCTTCGTTTATACAAAGTTTAAGGTACTCTTTATCTCATCTTGTTTATTAGTACATGTTTATTATGGCTTTCTTGATTATTATTGTTAGTTTTAATCCTAGAATGAGTGAGTAGTTTAATTCTAGGGTATTAAGGGGAGCCATGTTTGCACCATGATTTGGGCTTAATTTGATTAGTAGATTGATGGGTAAAGAGTAATTCTGATTGATATGTTATAATTCTTAATTTGTGTAATTGCGCAATATCACGGATTAATCGATTACAATAGGAATAATAGATCGAGAGATTTTACTACTAGAGGCTTACATACAATTAGCAGAATTGAAGGTGAGTGTGAGAACATCATTAGATATTCTGAGAGTGTTAATGCTTGAGAAAGATTAACCGTTAATGCTTGAGAAAGATTAACCATTGCTTTAATTACTTAATCCCATTGAAAAGCTATACTTTTATGATTTGTTTGGTGTAAACATGGTGAACCTGAATTGCCCTAGATCCCTTAATTAATTGATTTAAAACCTTTGTTAAATTTGTTTTAGTAGTTAATAAAATTCTCAAACAATCGTTGTGACTAGAAACAATTGATAGCAATTGAATTGAAATTGAAACTGTCTCCTTGAGGATTCGACCCGTATTTGCTAATATCTACTACAATAGATACCGTGCACTTGCGGTTAGGTATAATTTGACACATCAGGGCCAAACCCTCGCATTCTTCTTACTTGCAGGTCCGACCGAACCAAGGTCCGGCAGAAATCCAGTCGTAACATTTGGCGCCGTCTGTGGGAACGTAGAGATACGTTTTGTGTTGAAATCTACCATCAATCATGACGAATGAAACCGAAATACCAGTAGCTGATAATAGCACAGTGGCTGGAAACAACCGCACCACTCCTCCCCTGATCCCAAGGACCGCTCCCATCACCCCAAGGCTGTTGACTTTCGATGAAGAAGGGGATATGCCGTCTCCCGAAGAACAAAAGGCTAAGGGAAAACGGAAGGAAATGGAGAAAGAAAGGAGCAGTAGGGAGGCCGAACGTCTGGCCAAGAAAAGAGAGGCCGATCGCCTAAGGTTAGAGGCCCTAAAACTCCAAAGGGAGGAGATTGAGTTGCAAGAGAAAGCGCTCCGCGATGTTTTAGAAGCCGAAGACCCGGAGTTGGATGACCGAAGGGATAAGAGGCCGAGGACTAGAAATGATGAAGATGAGTCAGGGGACTCTGAATCAAATTCTAGGAGAACCCGGTCGAAAGTAGTGTATTCCTCTGATTCGGAAGAAGAAGGTCTGCATACGGATGATCGTATCCGTAGAATCGAGAAGGCTATGTTTGGAGAAAGAAGGGTCAGCCACGAGCCAGTGGTGACTGAGGATGTTGAACAGTTTCGACCTCCTCCGGGAAGGCAATTTCCAAAGATGAACGAGTTCAATGGAAAGGGAGACCCCGAAGACCATTGTGAGAAGTATGAATCGCTCATGACTGGTATGGGGCATTATGATGTGATGCTCTGCAAGATGTTCAAGACATACCTCAAAGGGAATGCATCCATGTGGTACAGGTCCTTAAGACCTAGGTCGATAGGCACGTATGAGCAGATAAAGAAGAAATTCTTGAGGCACTACTCCCACTTGTGCCGAAGAGAGAAGGATACCGAAGCCCTGATCCACTGCAGGCAGGGACCGAACGAAGAATTGGGCGACTACTTGGAAAGGTTTAAAGAAGAAGCCGGAATGGTTACCAACTTGGATAAAGTCAAGGCAGCTGGATTCCTCGCAGCCGGCCTCGACCCTATTAAAGGTAAGAAGCTTCGATCTTCTCTTTACGATATGCCTCCTAAATCTTTGAATGATATATATTTGAGAGGAGAGGCTATTAGAAGAAAGTTAGAATCAATTGGGGGTTACAAGGAGAAAAAGAAAAATGATAGATATGATAGAAAGGATGATAGAAGGGACGATAGAAGGGACGATCGAAGGGGTCGTGGTGACATTAAGAGTAGACTGAATGATACAAGGCCTGATAAGGGGGCCGAACGAAGAAGAGATAGAGATAGTACTGTGTTCACACCACTTAACACACCTATCTCGAAGATTCTCCACGAGATAAAGGGTAAACCTGGGTTCATTAGACCACCCAAGTTAAAGACCCCTGAAAACAGAAGGAGCGACAACAAATATTGTGACTATCATCGGGATAAAGGTCACAATACTGATGAATGTTACCACTTGAAGAAATTGATTGAGAAAATGATAAAAGATGGAGAACTGACCAAGTTCGTTGGAGATCTGAGAGACATACTAGATGATAAGGAGAAGAAGAGAGACACTAGAGATGCCGAAAGTTCAGAGAAGTATCGGGGCGAAGTCAGAACAATATCCGGAGGAACCATACTCGACCGGGACAGCAAAACAGCCCGAAAGAATTATGCCAGGCAAATCTATAGCCTCTACCAGTCAAGTACAGCCAAGCAACCACTTCCGATATCATTCACGGAAGATGACTTTGAAGATGTGATATGGCCGCACGAAGACCCTCTTGTCATAAACCCCGTCATTGGGGAAAACAAGATTTGGAGAAGGCTGGTCGATGAAGGAAGTTCGGTCAACATATTGTATCACCGAACATATTGCAAGATGAATTTGGGTGGAGAGCAGCTGGAGCCGTGCCATGAGGCACCATTATATGGCTTCGACAATCAACCAGTACCGATCGAAGGAACGATCATGCTGAACATTTTGTTGGGCAAGGCTCCGTATACTGTGGTCAAAGAAGCAAAGTTTTATGTCGTGCGGGTGGACAGCCCATATAATGGGATTTTGGGGAGGCCAGCCTTATCTCTTTTTCAGGCTGTGTCATCCATCCCCCACCTAAAGTTGAAGTTCCCGACCGAACATGGGATCGGAGAGATGAGAGGCGACCAAAAGGCCGTCCGAATTATAATGTTGGAAGATCTAGAGAAAGATAAAGATGTCGAAATGAATGAAGCTGGAAAAAGGAAAAGAAGTGAAAATGACACTGGGGGCGGCCATCAATTGCTGAACATAGAGTTGGAAAAATTTGGGGCCGACCTATCGAGCCCGATTGCCGAGCCGGCTGCCAAAACCGAAGAAGTAGAGCTATATGTGGGTCAGTCTGGAAAGATGATCCAAATTGGAAAGAACATGGAACCGAAGTTAAAAGAGAAAGTCATCAAAGTCATTAGGGAGTTCCATGACGTGTTTGCATGGAATCCCGAAGATATGCCTGGGTTGGACCCTTCGGTAGCCAAACACTACTTAAATGTAGTTCCCGAAGCCAAGCCTGTAAGACAAAAGAAGCGAAATTTTGCCATGGAAAGGCAGAAAGTGATTCAAGCTGAAGTGGAAAAGTTGCTGGAAGCAAAGTTCATTGAAGAGAATGACTACCCCGACTGGCTGGCGAATGTGGTGGTAGTAAAGAAATCGAATGGCAAGTGGAGAATGTGTGTGGACTATACCGACCTGAATAAGCATTGTCCGAAGGACCACTACCCTTTGCCAAATATTGATCAACTGTTAGATGCCACTTCGGGGCATCAAATACTCAGTTTTTTGGATGCATTCTCAGGATACCACCGAATTGCCATGAATGTCGAGGACGTTCCAAAGACAGCATTCATTACACCGAACAGCACTTATGCCTATATTAAGATGCCATTCGGCCTGAAGAACGCCGGGGCAACATTTTAAAAAATGATCAACAAAGTTTTCAAGGCTCAGATAGGTCGGAACATGGAATGTTATGTAGATGACATGATTGTTAAATCCCTTTTTAGGGATCATGCTGAGGATTTGAGGGAGTGTTTCGAAACACTTAGGAGAAACAACATGAGGATCAACCAGAACAAGTGTACGTTCGGAGTAAATAGTGGAAAATTTTTGGGATACATGGTTAGTGCCCGAGGGATTGAGGCAAACCCAGAAAAGATCGAGGCAGTCATTGACATGGAAGCACCGAAGACGATCAGGGACATTCAGAAGATGACCGGACGGTTAGCAGCCCTGAAGAGGTTCATTTCCAAATCTGCCGAAAAGGCCTTACCGTTCTTTGAAGTACTTCGGGGGTCCAAGAATTTTGAGTGGGGGCCGAATTGCCAGAAAGCATTTGAGGAGGTCAAGGAATACTTAGTGAAAGCCCCACTCTTAATGAGGCCTGATCCGAAAGAAAACTTGCAGCTGTATTTAGCTGTGAATGACCGAACACTTGGAGCTGTATTGGTAAAAGAACATGAAGGGAACCAGCATCCGGTGTTCTACGTTTCCCATATTCTCAAAGATGCAGAAACTAGATATCCGAATGCAGAGAAGTTCGCCTATGGGTTGGTAATGGCCGCAAGAAAGCTAAGGCAATATTTCCAAGGAAGGACGATCAAAGTTGTAACAGATCAGCCGTTAAAGAAAATCTTGCAAAGGCAAGAGGCATCGGGCAGAGTAGTTGCTTGGGCGATCGAGCTGGGGGAGCATGATTTGGAGTATACGCCAAGGACCTCGATCAAAGCCCAAGCACTAGCGGATTTCATGCTAGAATGCTCTTTCTCGGGGCCGAATGACTTGGCTCCCGAAGAACAGCTAATTCAGGCACCAGGAAAATGGAAGTTGTTTGTTGATGGGTCAGTCGCCAAGGAAAAATGTGGGGCAGGTTTAATTCTGACAAGCCCAGAAGGATTTGAAATCTGTCAAGCTATTAGGTTCACTTTCCCGTTAACGAACAATGAAGCCGAATATGAAGCACTTTTGGCAGGATTAGACTTGGCAAAAAATTTGGAAGTTAAGCACCTCATGGCGTTTAGTGATTCGATGTTGGTGGTAAAACAGTTCTCAAGGGAGTACGGGCAAAAAGATCCCAGAACGAAGGCCTACGCCCTCAAGGTACGCGAGCAATCTTTGATGTTTGAATCTTTTGAATTAACTCAAGTAGCTAGAGAAAATAACAGTCGGACAGACGCTCTTTCAAGGCTAGCTTCGGCAGAAACCCAGAACCTGAATGGGTCCATCTATCTGACCGAAGTAAAGATGCCTTCGATAGATAAGAAGTAGTGTATGGAAATTCACCAAGGGGCCAATTGGATGACTCTCATCAGGGCATTCTTGGAGAAGGGTACCCTACCATTTGACCGAAGGGAAGCACAGAAGGTGAAATATCGGTCGGGGAATTATACTCTGGTCGGGGGCCGTTTGTTCAGACGATCGGCAAGTCAGCCATTGCTTAGGTGTTTAGACAAAGATGAACAGCTGCTGGCCCTCGAGACGGTTCACGAGGGAATTTGCGGAGAACATTTGGCGGGAAGATCTTTAGCCTTCAAGATTCTCAGGCAAGGGTTTTTCTGGCTGAAGATGAAGGAAGATACATCTGAATATGCAAAGAAGTGCAGACAATGCCAGCTATTCAGCACAATACCGAAGCAACCACCCGAAGAGATGTCTTCAGTCCTTAGCCCGATTCCATTTGCTATGTGGGCGGTTGACATCGTTGGAATCCTTCCTACCAGTACTAAACAAGCAAAGTATTGCATTGTGGCGATCGACTATATGACCAAGTGGATAGAAGCCAGACCACTTTCAGCCATTACCGAAGAAACAACAAAGAAGTTCATGTTAGAGCAAGTGATCTTAAGGTTTGGCATTCCAATGGTATGTGTAACAGACAATGGAAATCAGTTCATCGGAAGTAAGTTCAGAAAGTTTCTAGCTCAATTCGGAATCAGACAGAAGTTCAGTTCAGTCGGACATCCTCAAGGAAACGGGACGATCGAAGCTGCCAACAAAATTATCTTCGATGGGATTAAGAAGAGGCTAGGAGAAGCCAAGGGTGTTTGGGCCGAAGAGTTACCTTGGGTCCTTTGGGCCTACCGAACCATCGCAAGATCTTCAACTGGGGAAACGCCCTTCAAACTGGCCTTTGGAACAGACGCCCTTCTGCCTGTTGAGGTTGGCTTAGAGTCATACCGAACACAAGTCTTCAATATGGAAACGAATGAGTTCGGACTCCGGGCGAACGTGGATTTACTGGAAGAAGAAAGAGAGGCAGCCCACCAAAGAAACTTAAGGTACCAGCTCCAAGCGGCACAGTACTATGATTCTGGAGTTAAAAAGAGGACTTTCCAAGTAGGCGATTTGGTCCTACGGGAGTTAGCAACATCTATGCCGACTAAACAAGGAAAGCTTATGACGAACTGGGAAGGACCTTATGTGGTAATTGAAGTGGTTCGGCCAGGCACCTACAAATTGGCTCAGTCGGACGGCATCCCAATCAAAAACACCTGGCATGCCGCTCGCCTTCGCCATTTTTACCAGTAAGCTTACTGAACGAAATTTTATTGCTTTTTACTTCAGTACTTTGTTTTATGCAAGTTTATTCTGAATTCCCTAAGCTAGCATCAATCTGTAATCAAATCTATGTAAGAGTTGCATGATTAATGAAAAGATTGTTTTGCTCCATCTTTTATCTGCTTTTATTAAGCTAAGTACATTTGTAGCCAAAAGGTTAAGTACACAATATTAAGCTTAACGGACCCATGTTTGGGGCCGACCGAATAAAATATGCGCCCTCTAACTTATTTTTAGTGTTCAAGTACATTATAATTTAAGTTACAAATACTTGATGAATCCAAATTTGGGGCCGACCGAATGAAATTTGGACCCTTACAAAAATGTCTTAGTATTTAAGTTGATTTGACATTAATTAAGGCCGGGAGAAAAAAAAAATTCAACCGACCGAACGGGACCTTAATCATTTACAAAACCCCTTAAATACTGGGGGACAGCTAGGTTACGACCAAAAATGCACAAACATGCTAGGCTGAAGCCAAAGATGCATGAAAATATAAGTAATTATGCTAAGGCAAAATGAAGCCGAAGATGCATAAAAATGAAAGTAATTATGCTAAGGCAATATCAAGCCGAAGATGCATAAAAATGAAAGTGATTATGCTAAGGCAAAACGAAGCCAAAGATGCATAAAAAGAAATTTAATCGTGATAAGGCAAATTAAAGCTGAAGATGCACGAACAGAAAACGAAGCTGAGCTAAGGCCGAAGCCGACGACGCATAAATAAAAATAATTATGCTAAGGCAAAATTTTAACGGCCCTAAGGCGAAAATATCAAGCCCGAAGGCAGAGTAAGATATTACAAGCCAAAGGCGCAAAGGAAAAGTCCGAAGGCAATGTTAAACATTACAAGCCCGAAGGCCATCAAAATAAGATTAAATTCAAGGAAACTATTCGGAGAGAGGCTCATCTTCACCCGAAGAAACTACCAGAGGTCCCTCAGACGTTATCCTGCCAACTGGATCGGTCATACCCAACTCGGCATCAATCATCTGAGTATGATCGAAACCGAGAGAGTGTGCCTTCACCAGGGCAGCGTCATACCCCATCTGGTAACACCGCTCTTCGGTCAGATCCAGCTTCTTCTGCATGTTCCGAACGTTCTTCCTAGTGGCCTTAAGCTGTTTATTCCTCCATTCAACACGCTTCTTCAAGGCATCCATCTCCTCCAGCTTCTCCCTCAGGGCATCATTCTCGGCCTTCAAGGATTTAGCTTGGCCGGTGACCCTCTCTAGATCGCTGGTTGCATTCCGAAGGTCCTCTTCAGCCTTAACCGCCCGAGTTTCCAGTTGATTGATCGCCTTCAACTTGGTTTGTATCCCTTCCATTCGTTCGGCAACAACAGCCGACCAAGAGACACCCTGGAAACAAACAGGGGAAAAGAATTAAAAATGGAAGACGAGTAAAATGGATAATACCGAAGAGAAAAAAAGCTCACCATAGAGAGCAAAGCCAACATCTCAGTACACGCCTCAAGGTCGTTCGCCTTGGCGAACGTCGGCCTATCGGCTGGCAGGATGAGACCCCGGCAGAGGTCGGGACCTACAATGGTAGATAATTGCGGAGCAGGGACAATGATTTGATCGGTTTCAATGACTCCCCAAGGGGGAGAGTACACCTTCAGACCAGAATCTCCCAATCGGCCTCTCTTTCGGGAGTCGGTCGAAGTGATCAGGTCTGTATCGTTTGTCCTCAGATCCCGAGGAGGAGAAGAAACAGGCAGAGTTTCAATTATCACTCTATGATCGAGAACCAACTTCCCATCCCCATCGGCCGGCTGAGCAGCAGCCTCGGCTTAAGCCGTAGCAGCTGAAGCAAGTTGGGCCGCCTTCCTGCGTTTGCGACCAACCAGTCGTTATCCCTGCTGCTGGATAACGGAACCCTATCCATTTCGAGATCGCAGAGAAGACGGTAATCATGCTCGTCCGCCTGTAGGAGTTCGGGATACTTCAACCTTGATGAATCGAGCTCCCCCCAATGTCCGTACTTCTCCATCTTCGGCCCCGATATGAAAACCCACCTCTCATGGGCTCCCTTATTACTGGAGTTTGTCTGAGCCCAATCGACCTTACCATTTCGACGAGCTATGGTATAAAAGCCGTTGCTCTTTAAATTCCTTCGGAGCTCGTAATGATGCCAGAACAAGGTTGTCCTTGGGGTCATCTTCTTTGCCAGGCATCGAGCTTGGAAGGCATTTATGTGGAAAAAGTTGTTCGGGTCCAATTGCTCTACAGCTATCCCCAGTTGCTTCAGCAACTTCTTCAGGATTGGCAACATCGGCAGCCGAAAGCCGCATTTGAACGCCATCTCAGATATGCCAGTGGCCACGCTTCCCCCGCAGATGGGTGGAATCTCAGGGTTATACCAGATGCGGTCCTTCTTCCTCGGTGTGAAGAAGTACCAGACATTCCTCTCTACAAGGTATTTGGAATGAAAGTCTTCTATTTTTTCCTCGGTCAGTTGCGACCGGAAATTTGCTGCAGGGTATAGTTCGACGTCGCTGAAGGGTGAAACCTCCGAAGGACCAGCGCCTTCCGTTGACCGATCCATGTCCCTGCATTCGGAAATGGAGAGACGTTAGCCTTGTACTCAGACAAAAAAGACCAAAACAAAGGGGGGAAAGGCCGAGTACAGTGAGCTAGGATCGGTCGGGGCATTCTACAACCTAGGGTGAAGAAAGCCGAAGGCCTAACAACTACGGGAAACTAGGATATTCCGAAGAGAATCCCGAGAGATCGGGATGGTCCGAAGAGTGTCCTCAAGATTCGAAGATCCCGAAGGAAGTTCTTGCCCAGACCACTTTCGAACAAATTCCAAAATCTTGGAAAATGCTAATACAAGAGTAAAATGGTACATCAAGAAGAACCTAAAACGTTTTGGACATGCGAATATTTCGTCTAAAGAGCACAGGAGATTTTATGCATACATACATATAGGTACAAACACGAAGATTTTTGATGAGACTGAGTTCTTGAGGATAAATCGCTTGAACGTAGACGTCGACCGGAATCGGAGAATTGAACGTAATCGGTGAAGAAGCGACGGTTCCAATTGCTGTTTGGGAAAAGCTCTGAGAAAGAAGATTTTTGCTCTGAGAATTGTGTAATTTTATAAGCGTAAAAGCGAAATGAATGGGTTTTAGAAGGCTTAAATACAGGGACGCGACGTTTGGACAAGGGTCTTTTCGAATTCAACGGTGGAGATTAAAGCGCAGATCTCGAGATCAGACAGCTGTCAATCATAAAGGGACACGACTTCCCAGGAGACGACTCGACCTTGTCCATCGCCCTCCTTATCCGAATGAGACGTCCGAAGAATGAATTCCGAAGATGGGCTCAGGCTTTGGCCTCCGTCCTGAGGATAACTCCGAACGAAGCCCAGGGACATGTTGGAGGCCCACTTCCTTACTGGGCCGAACCGAAGGCCCAGAATCAAAATCCGAATCTGAATAGTAGTCCACATTCCACTACAAGAAAAACTGAATCAGACGACACTCATCAGACAACACTTCTACGAAAAAGTGTTGGCTGAAATTTTTGCACAACGGTTTTTTTTCCAAGCATTTCGGTGTATTGTCTGATCATGAACTTAACGATAGTTTTCAAAAGTGTTGTTGCACTTCCCTGGAACGTGGGACATAACCAAAAAACGTGGCCAACTCCCCTGTAACCGTCGAATGAAAGGGAATAAGTTAAGTCAGGTTTGATTTGATCTTTCATACACAACTTTACACACAACACAGACACTCTACGTTCTAAATTACCTTACCAAAAACCGACTAACTTATTCTCACACCGGAGGTGAATCGGGGGGCCAAACCCTCGCATTCTTCTTACTTGCAGGTCCGACCGAACCAAGGTCCGGCAGAAATCCAGTCGTAACAGCAAGATTAATCAGAATGAAATTCTGCGAAAATCCAGCCTCTTATATGTTGTTCAACCTGAATGAAACCTTGGTAAATTTTTCGTAACCTCTACTTCTAACATTACGAAGGTCAATACAGCATAGTGACATAGAAATAAGTACTCCCTCCGTCCCTTATTTCTTTTCCTGTTAATCATTATCATGCTTGCCAATGCACACTTTTGATCGTTAATATCTTTAATTTCGTTTTAGTACTAAATATAAAAATTTCACTGTATTAAAGTACTCACAAATACGAATCCAACAAGATCACTCATGACTATATTTTGTCTTATAAATTATGCATAAATTAGTAGTCAATCGCTTACAATGAACAGTGTAAAAAGTCAAAATAGGAAAAGAAAAAAGATACGGAGGGAGTATCAATCTTATCATCATATTATGAAATTATATTTAAACCTTATAAGCTACTATAACCAAAGCACAGATTGTTTGAATTTCACCTTATGCAGAACGGAGTTTGTGAATTAACTAAGAACTCGTTTGGTTGATGATAGGAAGTCATTTCCTATGTAATTTAAATTTCCAATGGAATTAATAATACTCGGGAAGTGTAAATTTGTGTTTGGTAGATATGTAGAAAGTAAATTTCCATAGGAAATGTAGGTTAACAAGTAGAAGGTGGGTAAGCAACTTCCCCCATTTGGTGGGTATTTGAAATTCCTAGATATTTCCACTTCCTTTATTAATGCTAACCAAACAATATTTTAAAATCTCACTTTCCACGTATTCTAACTTCCTAGGTATTTGAGGGACAACCAAACAAGCACTAAGCTACACCAGAAAAGCTGGATAGCCATCCTCCTGGAAACTTCCTCAAAGGAAACTTCGGCTAAAAGTCTCTTTAGTACGTGGAAAAAGCATTAGCATCTAGCGATGGTTGAACATGACATTACGAGATAAATGGAGAATGACATCCACTCTCTTTTAATTATTTAGGGATCGAGCTCATTGTATGAAATTATTCACTGCGTGGAATTTAAGCATAGAATCTGGACTAACTTTAGACTTCTTTCAAATGACACTAGTTAAAAACCTACGGAACTTCTTAACTGAATCAACATATATAACTTCAAGTAGCTTTGTCCTTCAGTACCATAGGAGTACAACTTTTTTCCTTTGTCTTATGATTTCATGTGGGCTCTCAGAGACTAGCAAAGTTTAGAATGTTACCTATAGGAATGGTTGGGACAAAAGATGAAATATCCTCGTAAATAATTGGCAATGATTATCTCGAGGAACAACCGTTCTGCCAAGAACTTGCGCTAATATATAAAACGTACATAGAATCAGATCATAATATAGAGCTAATTTTTTCATAGTTTCTTACTCTTAGAAACCTCAGATTTTGCAAAAAAAATTTAAGACAATGGGGTGCATGTGTTCCGACAAACTTGTATCGTATAAAACGTTCACATGGATCTCCAGTAAATCTGATTCATGATCATCTTCCAGCTTCAGTTCAACATACGTGCTCGTCAAATGGACAAGCAGAAACAGTCTATTGCTACTTACGGTGATAAAGAAAGAGTTATTAGCTCCGTCCAACTTCACTATCCGGCTTCACAGCCTATTCCGACAACATGCCAAGCAAAGGGTTGAAATACTAGGAAAACAGTATCTTTTTCAGCTGTAAACACAGGATCACGAACATGCTTCAGTCCTTCATCTTTAAAAAAACCATAATAGTATTCATTTGTTCTAACGCCTTATGGACTGAAAATCTTTGACCAAAACTTATTGCACAACTATCTGATATTTTGGATCAAAATTTCCAAATATTCAAACTATTAGAACACAAATCCGCAGTTTTGACAGCTAATATAAACTAACATCTTCTTAGAGATCGAAAGTAATACTTCAAATAAATAAAAACAAGCTATCTACAAAACCTAATAAATAATACTTAAATCAAACAGTTGTGAGATAATCTACAACTTATGTATCTACTAATTAATAAAGCTATTTTTGCATAAATGAAGAGTTATACTGTATACACGATGATTAATGATCAAATGAGAATTAGATATTCAGTTTCTTTACTCTTTATTACTAGAACTAGAACTAGAATGTATTATGGATCTAAAATCATCGATTGATTACTTAACATGTTTATTACTAGAACTAGAATGTATTATGGATCTAAAATCATCGATTGATTACTTAACATGGTATCAGTGCTTTGGGGGCCTCGGATCTCAGGTTCGACTCTCTGCCACTTTCAATATTCTCACAATTTATTATGGACGGGAAGGCAAGTGCCCGTGATCTACTCTTCGATTTTCGAGTGAATGGAGTGTTAGAATAGAATATAAGATATATTACAAGCAGACGCCAAATATCTGGGATTGAAGTTGTACAAGATTGTCATTTGTGGATCTAAATTTAACTAAGAGCTCTTATTCATTTCTTTCCAAGTAATTACATAAAGAGAATAAGGGAGTTCTTACATAAATAATCAAAAATAATCCATACTACATTTTTGAAAGGAGTTCTTCAGTCTTTTGATCGTAACCTGTAACGAGACTAATTAAGGATGAGAAAATCCTACCAAAAAGAAGGTGACTAGCTTATTTGATGTAGTCTGTGTCCAGCTTGTTGAACTCCACAGCAATGGCTAATGGCTTTGTTAGCCAGTATCATGTTACAGGACAATAGGATATATGCTAGCTAGGCCTGATTTGTTTACCTGAGCTACGCATTCTAGTACTTTGTATCAACTTTTTTACTTTCATTCTCAAACTTTTCGGTTTCCACAACAAACTTTTGACTGCCAAGAGTCTTCAATTCACTGCAAAAAATAGCCTTTCAAACAACCTCTCTATAATCTGAGACAGCTTTGACCTACAGGAACTGCACTTGTTCGATGCTTAATTCATATAAGGCACAACTGCATATTACCAATTCCCAAGCTGCCACAGTACGTAATCAACTACAGGCCTGGCATAAAACAGCACGTCCATCTCCACGCTTCACTAAAAAGATCAGTAGCACACAAGGTTTTAGGGCCATAGAAAACATGTGGCTCACTCCACCCTTATAGTAGCAGTACAATGGTAGAGGTGAATCTGCATCCCAGGAGAAGCAATCATGTGCGCAGCAGTCTTGGATGGCCAGATAAATCTTCTAGCTAGGTTGAAGAGATCGAACACAAGCCGGGCCAGCTGCAGTCTTGAAGTTGTACGTATGCCTCATTTGACGTAAATTGGATAGAATTTCATAATGTATCATAAATCAAGCTACTACATTAACAATCTTTGTAGTATAATTTCATAGATATACCAATTATAGTACTGTGTTAATAGTATTCGTAACTTACAATCATTTTATACGCACAATTGCTTTTTGTGAAACGAAGGGTTTACTGTGCATCATTTCTACCAGCAAAAAACATAACTAAAAAGTAAAGACAAAACTAACTGATGTTCACAGAAGATAGTAGTAACTTGCCGTTCGGATCTTATTGTAATAGAACCTAGATTCGTGACCATGGAACTAGTACATATGTAAACCAAACCTTTCATGATGTTTCATAGTGAATAAGGGCGAGGAACATAGACGCGGTTATACAGAAAGCAAATATGTACATCTCTTCATGTAGACATCTGTGTGTAGTGCAAGCAATGTACCTCAATATCTCTCCATGCATGCTTCGCGGGTGCGCTTGGGTTAAGACTGTTCCGTATTCCCTTGGGCACACACTAGAAAGACCCTTAGTAGTTTACAAGTGGTTGTGGACAGGAAATAAACACTGGAAGGACTAGCTTATAGGCAATACTAAAAATTTTAGGCCGAAAATTCACACTAATTTATTTGCACCAGCTACGAATAATGTATCAGACGACAATTGTAGAAGTACACCGAAAGGGATGATTGCAAGCAATGTATATGCTAGATATATTATTAAGATTAATATTGCAGTACTGATAACTGCATGAGATTAGGAATAAAGCAAACTAAGAATACAGACTCGTTGTTTAATGATTTCCAGAAGAACACTACAGCAACATCAGCCTTTTCTGACAGACTTTTTAGCCTACGTTCCGTCAGAATAGCTTTCATCTTACGGAGTTTATAAGTTGTCAGATAAATCTTTTTTAAAACTGGAAATTTCGTCTAATGTTTCAACATGAGCAGAAGTGTTAGAATGCAATTCTACGGTGGATTGTACAATTTGATCAAATTAATCTCTTGTAAAGTGATATTGGCGCGGCTCAATCTGAGATCGTCCTTTACGGAAAACAGTTCGTAAATTCGTCTTCGGATTGAACCTCACCAACATCTCTTTCTTAATTTGATTTCCAAATACGTAAATCCAAAATATATATAAAAAATCACCAACAGTAAACCATGAATATTTGCATACAATTTAAAACGTAATGAAGAACTAGAAATGACTAAAGATACCACAAAAGTATACCGACATACATGTACTTGTTCATCTGCGACAACTATTCAATAAATTTATGATAATCAAGCATAAAGTATCATGTTTAGATGATTCATGATTGAATTTGAGGTCGAACTCTATAATGAAAGGGGTACGAAGATAGGCTACTACTTATAGCAGACAAAGTAATACAACCGCACCCGAACTGACCAAATTAGCTATAGCTGCAAAAAAAATACTTGATCGACAAGAAATAAGATCGATACCATCAAGACAATAATGCAAGATTATGTAGTAAACTGCCTATGGTTAAGTACTCGCTATGTGTGAGATGTGCTTGAAATACGATATCAATATCAATATCAATATCGGATAAAGAATCGAAAGAAGGAGGATTTATATAATTAGCTTGAAGAAGAGTAGAGCAGAGATGGGAAGAGAGTGAATGAAGTGAGTGAGTTTATAAATGGGGAGGGTGGAAAGGGTTTTGCATAGGGATGGAAAGGAGTTAGAAGAAGGTGAGGGAAATGATTGATGTCAAGAGCTAACAAAATATTAACTTTAGGGTTCTCATGCTTAGTTTCTACTCATATACACTTATCACTCTCTCCTCTTGCGCATGCACCTCTTAAATTTATTCTTCATAAAAAAACATACCCCCTTTTCTTTTCTTTTTTCGCTCTTTATTATCATGCATTATCATTAATTTCTTTAAGCAACATTCCCTTTTTATTTTTATATATTCCAGCTTGCATTTGATTAATTAATTATCTAATCGTAGAACAAGATAGTTAAATTGGCATACTTGTTTGTTACCTTTGCATGTCTAATAGGTCATATCCTAGTGGAAGATCGAGGTTCTGTGTACAATATGTTACATGTTCGATTTCCCCCTTTCTTTTGTAATTTGTACCGCTATTAAGGCTCATTTGTATTAAAAAGAAATGGACAATAATAAGTTACAACTAACCAATCGCAAGAAGTGATAACCAATTTTTTCCAAAATATGGTACTCAAAATATGCTATGATATCAGTCAAAGACTCAAAGTAGGTGTTGTTTAAAGTTGGCAGTGCCTCTCTATACAAATGAAAGAATACTAAAGTATGGTAATCGTAGCACAAACTGGGGGAGGGGGGGGGGGGGGGGGGGATGGGTCAAAATCAGGTACACGAGAGAGATGGGGGGAATGGAATGGAATATTGGGAACAGGAGTGCAGAATGTAAGCATATAACTGTCTAACAAAAAGGAAGGTTTAAACACACGCACACTTTTGTAGCAAAAGTTGTAGAGCTTATTAACCCATTTGCGGAGACATCGGCGTTAAAGTGGCCCTGCCTTTGGCCTCTATTCAGGGACAATCTTCTTGGTTTCCTCTCCATATTTCATCTCCATTCTCCCCTTTTTTTTTTTTTTTTGCATTTATTTGGAAGAACGATCAACGATGATTCATTGGCATGCCCCTACCAAAACAGATTCTCCCACGCCACATGCCAATTTGCGCATTCTTGATTCACTTGCTTCCCCCTTTTTTTCCTATTGTTATTGCCAGATCCTAGGTATTCAAGGAGACTACCCTGTTTATATATTTTTAAGCAGCTGGTCTTGGCAAACGATTGTTGTTAACCATCTATGTGCGATTTTGCATGGATCATACTCCCTCCGTCTCTAAATACTTTTCCCATTTGAGTTGGATACGTTTGCCAATGCACACTTTTGATCGTTAATATCTTCAATTTCGTATTTGTATTAAATATAAAAACTTCATTGTATTAAAGTATTCATAAATACGAATCCAACAAGATCAATCATGACTATATTTGGATTTATAGATTAGACGTAAATTAGTAATTTGTCTCTTGTTATGAACAGGACCGACATTCCAAACGAGAAGAACATTTAGAGACAGAGGGAATAGATGAAAACCTAAAAACGTTGTCTTAATTTGTATAGGGTGATGTAGCACCTTGCATTCACATAAAATATCAAGTGTTAATCCTATCTGCTCTAAAAGCTTACGGACATATTAATAAAACAATCACTTATCAGGATTCAGGACCAAGCCCTTTTTTTTATTAGGCCCCGGTTGTTTTGTTTCGTTTGCTAGTAGATTTATACATGTTGGAATCCTCAACCTCCTGTAATTAGAGAGACAACAATATCCTTGACCAATCATGATCCGAATTCTTAATTGTTTAGTCTGTTAATATATAAAATTTATTTAGTCTGACAATAATTTTGGAAGAGTCGGGATGATAACACTAAAGTTCTAGAAGCAAATGTTGTGTTAGTTTAAATTGCAGCAATAATACCATTAGGGCTGCACATGGGTCGGGTTGGTTTGGGTTTTCGTCAAACTCCGACCCAACCCAATTAATTCGGTTTTATAAGAAATCAACCCATTAATTGGAAAAAAAATTTGTAACCCAACTTCGACCCAACCCAATTAGTTCGGTTTGGTTTGGGTTGGGTCTGGTTAAATTTGTTAATCGAAAAAACTTTGCAAAAAATCCCGTACATTACAGAAAATTCGGTACTTTGCAGAAAATGTTGAAGAAAGTGTTGCAGAATGTTGCATAAAGTGTTGCAGAAGCCAGAAAGTGTTGCAGAAGCCAGAAAGTGTTGTAGAATGTTGCAAAAAGTGTTGCAGAAAATTTATATAGTGTAGAAAATTTATATAGTGCAGAAATTTGAAAAATTTCGCAGAAAATATACAAGATATGCTAAAAATATGTAAAAAAATTCTACATTTTATGTAAACGGGTTGGGTTGGGTTGAGTTGGGTTGGGTAAGGGTTGAAATTTGTTAAACCCAATTAATTCGGGTTTTTTAAAAATTAACCCGTTTAACCTATGATTTTGGATGGTTCGGTTTGATCGATTAAAAAGAGGGTCGGTTTGGATCGGTTTGGTCAGTTTTCGAAACCCATGTGCAGCCCTAATTACCATTACAAACATCCTTGCTTATTTCATATGTATTGAACTATTGTCTATTGATAACAACACACATTCCTGTTTACCTTTGGTAACAAGTGTTTAAGAGTTTAGTATCAGCAAGATGGTGAATATTTACTTTCCTTCAAACATAAACAATCCCACTATCAGAGAAAACTGAACCACGCTCACATATGATTCATTTCAACATTCTACTGCCGAGAAAAAGAACCAAAAACTTATTTATTCTGGCACTAGAAGTTTCGATTGTTTGTTTTTACCCCGTTAGTTTCTTGTTTTCTTTCCCAGCTAGACATGTATCAACCATAGGTTCAAATATCCAATAGTATGTTAAACCAACTCTCCAGAAACAGAGTCGAGCACTCGGGCTCTGCTTAAACCTAATGATTTTTAACAGTAATCTTTCGATATAAAATCATGAATAAGTCACATCTTGATGCCCTGGTTAACATCTTTTCCTCTTTCATTACTACAAAGAAATGACATTATTATGAGAGATCTCCAAAAGCTTTGCAGTAATCACGCAATATGATTATGGTTTTTATAATGCATCACAAACAGACCCAAGTGTCTTGTTATATTGTGCAGACAAAATATACACCCAACTCCAGTTGCTGTCCATAATGAAGGCACACTAACTACCTAGAAGAACCTCAGAACTGTCATAAGTTTAAACTTCGCAGATTGCATCACAAAGGGACATCTAGACATGCATATTTGAGTATGTCCTCTTAATTTTTAGGGGTGGACAATCTCTATATATATTTTACACATGATTTACAGTACTACTTCAACAAAAAAAAATTGTTTGTGCATTATACGACACTATAATTCATCGGAAATTACTGAGTTTCGAATAATGGATTGTAATTTAATCAAAATCGCTAGCTAAGCCAATCATAGCTGGCTGTAGTTTTACTTCCCTTTCAATTTTACTTCCCTTTCAATTTGCAATAAGCATACAAACATGATCCAAGAAAACCAAGAGATTGCCCGACAACGTTCATCTGCAATAAAAACATGACATTAACCTATTTCAGAAGACACTTTATTAAGGTCACCTCCAGACAATGCGTAAGTAAAATAGAATTATGAGATAGTGAAAATGCTCTACCAAATCAAACGGGAGCCCACCAAACAATAGCCAGCCAATTCCAATCGTAAAGAGGTCCTACATTGTTCGCAAGAAATATAGCAGATAAAGTGAGAACACTTGTCTTAGCAATGCTTGTGTAAGCCTATATCAATACAAATTGATTACGCACCTTTAAATTGCCACAAATTGTCTGTGTTAGTGCTGAATTGCGTGTTGTATTCAAGAAGACGGTATAATTTAATAAAAAAGCCATAAGACAAGATAAAACCATCACAGCCTGCAAAAAATGATAAAGCAAAATCTTACGGTTAAGCACTTAAATGTTATGCTTAACATATACCAAAACCATCTAACTTAAGCAACAAAAGCCTAACGTGCAAACGAGTGAATAACTACATGTCCAATCGCATAAATTCTTTTGGATGAATATTCATAATAGTATCACGACACCAAGATTATAAACAGATTCTGCTATAACCAAGGGTCTGAATATATAAAGCAATAGCACTGGGGTAAGAAATACCTGGAAGTCGGGGGAGAACGAATAGGGGAACTGTAATGTCTTTTCCAGGTCACCTCTTAGATAAGTCCAAAATAACAAGAATGGTGTACATACTAATCCTGCAAGAATTTTGCATAAAAAGACTATGATTGAGCTTGCTAGTGTGTGAAGATGAAAACCAACAGTTGCCATAGAAAACGAGACTAGTGAACGTTAGTATCAGTTGCAAAACAGGGTCTGAACCAGTGAATCTTACCATTGCACCACATAAGGCCAAAGCTATTAAGCCCACTGGACTTTCCTGGACACATTAAAATATATAATTACCACAGAATTTCACATTCTAAAAGAAATAACAGTACTAAAAAAATTGGTTTACTACCAACTCGGGCTATAGAAGCAAGATATATCGCAGTGCAGATGTTTGCTGTGAAAACTACAGCATAGCTGTAGGAGTCAAATGCCAAATCCCGAGCTCCAGCAACGATTGTGCCAAATATGATTATCCCTACACTGCATAAATTCTTTGAGTCCTTACCAAAAATTACTTTAACACAACAGTAATAGGACGCTATGTCCTAGTTATTTACAGATTTTAACACATTCACCGTATCACAACTTTAGAACAAATGATTCACATTACTTGCTAAGACTACTAAATATAGAGAAATATGAAAATGCTAAAGTCTGTTCTTAAATATTACAAGATGGCCTAATCTTCTCTTCAAATTTTCATGATAGCCTATAAGTTAGGGGGAAATACATGCAGAAGAACGAAAATGATCAATAAGCTTACCTGCTAACAGCAGAGAAAGAATGTTTTTGGCCAACCAAGATATACTCGAAAAGCATAGTAAAAGCCACAGTAGTCCGTCGAAGAGTGGTGTACATAGGAACATTTATCCCGCGAACAGACTCCATTGAAACTAACTTTTAGACAAAAACATATAATTGTGAAGGCTTGCTTGAAAGGTAATTGCAGTAAAGAAATGGCCGGACGCAAAACAGAAAAACACACCAGGTAAAGCAAGTATGAGACTGCCAGTGGAAGAGTACGAAGCACTGTCCTCAGTGGCACAAGGATCATTGAATTTGTTTCCTTGCCATGTGGTTCACTATTTGTGAAGGAAATGATCTTCCAACGTCTCATTACATAGAGTAATGCACACGAGCATGACATCTTAAACAAATGAAATTACTAATTAGAAAATCAATACCCGCAAATCACATAAGACTAATTAAAGGGACCATGAAACATTTCAGTAAGAAATTACTGACTTCTGCTCCATAGTAAGTTGATCATACTCATACACCAACAGATCGGCTCCTAGTGATCCACTCTTAAATCCCAAAACAGGATACCGAGTAAGGGGAAGTAAGGAAGGTATAAAATTCGTTTAGTGGGGTTCTCCAACACTGTAATGGACTGGCCGGGTTCATTACAATCACCTTACGGTTTAAAGAGGGTTGATCACTTGACAGTCACAAGCTCACACAGCCCATGTATCAAATACTAATACAAGTATTGTGTAGACCAATACATGCCATCTAGTTCAGACAACAAAATCCATCAATGACGCTTAGAAAACCAAAAATCGCCCCACGACTCAGTTGGATTGTGTAGGCCTTATAAATACAAGTACATAACCAGCTGAAAGCGAAAACAGGTATGAACAGAAAACTGTATACATAGTTCATGCAAGCAACAAACGGAGGCTACCTGGCAAAGAGTAATGACGTTTACAAAAGGAAATTTGTATGAAGAAAGGGCTGCTTTATTGAACATTATTAATAGCACTGCAGGAAAAAAAAAAACATTAGTATAGTTACGATTTTTATACAAACAATATCAATCCCATGATAAACATAAGGAGGGCCGAATGGAATAAAACAAAAGGATTCGTTGATAGCCTAGCTACATTTCGTGAAAATATCATGGTTCTCATCCTTAACCCCTTACTTGCATACACAAAATTAATCTAATCAGCTAAAGAATGTATAATCTCCAAAATGATAAACATCCAAAATAAAACAGTAACAGAAATTAATTAAAGGCCAACAATAAGTAAATAATTAAGGTGAAACCTGCGCAAAGCATGTATGAAACGGCAGCGTAGACACCTTGTTTGGACATGGTGGATGCATGTTGGAGTTTCTCTTTGCTGTCGTTAGTCTCGTACAGTGGTAGATTCTGATTTTCATTAGCCACCATTTCTTACAAACCCTGTCCTCTCTAACACCACTAGTACAATGAAGCTAAAGTGCTTTTTTTCTTGTGTTTTGTAAGAATTTTAGTTGGCGGGGGAATAAGAAGGCGCAAGTCTGTAACGTTAAACTAAATATTACGAAATATCTAAACGTATATTAAGAGGGGTGTATTCATTTGAAATTTTGATATGGATTATCGGTATTCATTTGGGATTTTAAACAATCTTTTAAAATATGCAAGTATTCAATTCAGATTTCAAATAATCTTTCTAAATCTGTGGATATTCTATTGAGATTTTAAAAAATCTTCTAAAATTAGTAGGTATTCAATCAAGATTTAAAACAATCCTTTAAAATCTCAAGATATTCAAAAAGTCATGGATTTTTTTGGATTATATAAAATGATAGATTTTGATGGATTTGCTAGTGTAT
The DNA here is from genome assembly GCA_037693485.1 of Kitagawia praeruptora. Lineage (NCBI taxonomy): Eukaryota > Viridiplantae > Streptophyta > Magnoliopsida > Apiales > Apiaceae > Kitagawia > Kitagawia praeruptora. The sequence continues at coordinate 158,678,309 of CM075344.1, read as the reverse complement.
TTTTTATTTTTTGAAATCCAGCCAAATTCTACAAGATTTTGAAGGATTCTACTAAAATCAACGAGACTCTACATAGACTCTATAGGATTTCACATAAAATCAGTCAAACTCTACGTAAAATTAAAATCAACAACAATCTTTCAAAATCCATAGATTATTATCAATCCATTAAAATCCTTTAAAATCCCAATTGAATACACCCCATAAATCTGTATCTTTATTAAGAACGGATATTTAATTCGAACATAATAGGAAACTGACTGATTGGATGCACCTTTTGTATGAGCGATATTAGGGTGCGATTCCAAAATGATTTCCAAAATTTTCAAAATTGTTCGCGAATGTCAAATATCATTTTAATTTATAAAATGCATGTATACATCAAGTATTTCTTTATTGAAAAATGCTATTTCTCCGAAACTATTTCAAAACGGTTCTTAAATTTTAAGTTGTAATTTGTTATGTTTTTATAAATGAAATGGGTCTCTCCTACATTAATATTAATTCCACAAATAAAATAATGTCATGCGTCACTCGGGAACATTTTAAAAAAATTTTGGGACACGTAATATTACTCTTCTTTATTTTTAAGATACATATTTAATTAGATCTTTCCTATTATGCGTACGATTTGAAATATTTATTTTGAGAACTCTAACATTTCTCAAATATTTTTATAGCTCAAATGTATTTTGATTTTCATGTGATTTTCTTAAATGAACATGAATACCTTTGTTAAAGTTTGTGCATTCTTGGAAAAGGAAAAAACATATCAACTGTTTCTTTGTCAAAAGAAAAAAAACATATCCAAAATAAAATATTTAATTACCATGATTGAATAATAAAATATCCAATCCTTTATCGAAACACTTGTTTCTAAAATTAAAAAAAAAAAACTTTTTTTGCGCCTAAGAGCATCTCCAACCACCACCACATGTTAGGTAAAAAGTATTGGTGGAACTATGATATACATATTAGCTAAAAAATATATCCCTCCAACCACAAGACCTGTTAGCAAAAATTATAGATATCCTTTATTTCATCTACTGTTGAGTCTGTAGCCATTATCTAAAATATCCACGTCACTTTTACCTTATTTAAATTATATACATGGTGAAGTAATGATAAAGTTGAACCAAAATAATAATAAAATACTGTTTTTGAATTATAGCTAATCATTATTGCTAACACCATTGGAGCACGATGTGTTACAGCTTCAGCAAATTTTAGCTAACACTTATTATAGCTAATCATTATACCTAGTACCGTTGGAGATGCTCTAACGTATGCTTTTGTAACCCAAATCTTTTATTCTGTTTGACTTTTTGTAATCAAATTAATCAAATTTTGATTAATATTTAGGGAAAGTACCCCATATACTATCTTTTTAAAACTATTTTAAAAAATACTACCACTTTAAAAGTTATTCACAAAAATATTATCTTTTAAGTTTTATTTTAAAAAATACTATCTTTTAAGTTTTATTTTCAAAAATGCGATTTGCAACCTTTGCAACATTTTGTATATATGGGCGGCGTCAGCCGCAACTTTTAATTTTTGGTTGCAAAGGTTGCAAATGAATTTTCGATTGCAAGTTCTAGTTTTCAGTTGTCACTTTCGACCACTTTTTTGAAATATAAATATATATATATATATACATATATATATATATATATATATATATATATACTAATCCTAACCATTGGATTAGTATATATATATACTTTCGGCCACTCTTTTTTAAGGAAAACTAATGTACTAATCCTAACCATTGGATGTATTATAATCAATGGCCCCGCCAGGGACACCCACACACTAATCAAATACACCCTCACACACACAATCCCACCTAATCCCCTCCGTTTTTAATTTAATTTTTCCCGTCAATCGGTGATATTTTTTTAAAATCTAATTTCACCACATTTTTCTCCATCTCCCAACGATCAGTTTGAATACCATATGTGCTATATTTTAATTTAGTTTTATAAGTTCTCCTTTTAAAGGGGTTTTCTCTAGATCCCTACTCATATATATATATATATAATAGATTTCAAATAATTATGTATATATATATATATATAATAGATTTAAAAAAATTGGTCGAAAACTGGAACTTGAACTTCCAGTTTTCAGTTTTCGGTTGCATATAAGGTTGCATAGCAACCTCATATGCAACCTTATATGCTATATAGGGGTAGACGAATTTCCAACATTTGTAACTTTTGCAACCTCCAGTTTTCAGTTGCAACTTTTGCAACATTTGCTACGTTTGCAATCTTTGCAACCTCATTTGCAACGGGTTAATTGGCTATTACATAACTGAACTCGTGCCCAACTTGCAGTTGGGTAATCGAACTCAAAAAGTTTGCAATCAACTCATTAAAGCAATTAAAACTTGCAGTTGGATAATCGCCGTCAACCCCATATGACGTCCGTAACAGAAAAATGACGTGTTATGCTGATGTGTTAAAAATTTGCTAATGTGTTAAAATATTTTTTTTCTTTTTTATTTTTTAACCTCCCACCTGTTTGCCCAAAATAATTCATTTATTTCATTTTATCTATTTAATATATTATACCCATCAAATACCAAAAACTTATTTTATTATTATTACTACATCACCCCATCACCACCTCCACCTTCTTCTCCGGCGAGTTCCTGGCCAGAGAAGTTTCCGACGACCTTCATCTCTTTCAAATCTCTCCCTCTCTTAGTCCTCTCTCTCTCTCTCCCTCTCTTTCTATAACCAAACCGAAACAACAAATCCTCACCTGAAAAACTCGCTCGTCTTCGTAAAAATCCCCATTACTAAATAACCCAACCTCTTGTCTCACAACATCCCCATTACTTGATCAGTAGAAAATCATTTGCAAGACCTAAATAGGCTAAATTAAACGAGTTAATTGGCTAAAACATAATTGAACTCGTGCTCAACTTGCAGTTGGGTAATCGAACTCAAAAAACTTGCAATTGGGTCAGTACATTAATATTTTATTGCAATTCAATCATTAAACACAAAATAACTTGCAGCGCCGTTAACTTTCGTTGACTTTTAATGGAGCTCCGTTAAATATAGCCAAATATGATGCCATGTCATTATTTTAACTTCAAATTAATTTAATTATTTTCTTTTCTTTTTTTTCTCTCTCGTCTGACTCTATCACTCGTCTCTTTCTTCTCCCTCTTTTTCACCATTCTTCTTTCTCTCTCTCAAACTTCACCATCGCCACCTAAAACCGTCACCAGAGTGCTGCTTTTGGAAACCAGACAGCAAAAAAATTGAGTATTAGCCCTCCCCATAACCAAAACCGATAACCTTTAAATTCATTATGAATTGGGGTTTTTTCATTTTTGTTGATGGAGGTGAACGGAGGTGGGTTGAATAAGGAGGAGGAAGGCTGTGGTGGTTCGAGGTGGGTAGAGGCGATGGTTGGTCGTGAAGAAGAAGCAACAGTGGTGGATGCGAGGTGGTTTGATGGTGAATGGGTGGGTGGGTGGAGGGGCGGTAGAGGCGGAACGAAGGCAGCAATTTTGGTGGAGCAGAAGGCGGGAGGAAGGGAATTGCAGGTGGCGAATGGAGGAGATGTTCGAGTTGGGTTGTTGGTGAAGGGAGCGGGGAAGGAGTTCGGTGGTTGGTGGTTGATGTGGAGAGTGGCGATGATTGGGTGATGTGGTGGCACTGGGCCGTTGGTCGGAGAACGAAGGGGAGGGGTGGAGGCAGATTGTTGCGGAAAAGGGAGATGAAGGAGGGGTGAGGATGTTTGGGGATTGATGGAGATGGGGCGATGGAGTGGATGATTGTGGGTTGGTGGTAGATGTGGTTGTTGTTGGCTGGAGGAGAAGGCAAAGGAAGGAGGCGGGTTGAGGAACAGAGGCACGGTGGTCGGGTGGTGGTGTCGGAGAAATGGGGTTAAATAAGCTAGGTTTATCATATTTATTTAAATAAGAATGTTTTTGAGGAATTATTTTTGTAACACATCAGCACGCCACATGTATAATATTTAACACATCAGTACACACATAAGTTTTCCGTTACAAACGTTACATGGAATTGACGACGGCTACCCAATTGCAAGTTTTAATTGCTTTGATGAGTTAACTGCAAGCTTTTTGAGTTTAATTACCCAACTGCAAATTGAGTACGAGTTCAGTTATGAGTTTGCCAATTAACCCTAAATTAAACTAAATCAATGGCAATACATCACCCGAACCAACCCAATTCCCTGAACAACAACAACACTCTGACGAGCATTTTGTGCATACCCATTAACCATCGCAGTCCAAGCCACCATATCTTTAACAGACAACCCCTCAAAACAACTCCGCAATAGAACCCCCATCTCATAAAAAACCCGACACCCACTTTCCAAAAACCCACCAAACAAATAAATCACCCCCAAACCCACCAACACTAACAATCTGACCATGTATCCTACACACACTACACGCCTTAAGCAAACCCAAAAACGTAAATGAAACAGGACCAATCCCCTCCATCATAACCAACAATTTAAATAAGAAAATCAAAACCCATTATCGGTTTCAACACAATTCAGTGCACACCAGGTTCAACTCGCACATACTGGTAATAAAGCTTGTAAAGGGCTACAAAAATTCAGAGAACCGGAACTTAAGAAGCTCGGGATCGGAATCAATGGCGGAGAAGAGCTCTAACCGAGAGATTTTTTTTTAAGAGAAGAAAGAGAGCAACGGAAGAGGGGAATAGAAGGAGATGGGTGCAGGAGGGTGGCACAGGAAAGAGGAGGGCGGGTGGTGATTGAAGGAGATGGGAGGGGAAGGAGATAGAGAGAGAGAGATACGAGAGAGAGAAAAGAGAGGAGAGAAATATAAGTAAAAATGATTTATATTACTCTTAAATTAACTTGCAGTTGGGTTTAAAATTTTTAATTTAATTTTAAGTTAAAATAATGACATGGCATCACATGTGGCGACATTTAACGGAGCACCGTTAAAAGTCAATGCGAGTTAACGGCGCTGCAAGTTTTTTCAAGTTTAGTAATTCAATCGCAATAAATTATAAGTGCACTTACCTATTTGCAAGTTTTTTGAGTTCAGTTACCCAACTGCAAGTTGGGCACGAGTTCAGTTATGTAATAGCCAATTAACACCATTTGCAACTCACACGGCTGTGCCGCCTGAAGTTATAAATAAGGTTACAAAGGTTGCACAGGTTGCAAACCATATTTTTGAAAAAAGAATTTAAAGAAAGGTATTTTTATAAATAGTTTTAAAAGTGGTAGTATTTTCAAAAAAATTAATTTGAAGGATGGGTATTTTTGAAAAAACCCCTAATATTTATGTATAGTTTTTTGGGCTTTTTTCATAAATATATATAAAAAAGTAAATTTTTTCAATTTTACTTTTGTTAAGAAAAGCTATTTGCAATTTAAATAACCTAAGTTTCAAAATTGCAAAAATACTACCTTTTAGGGCACCCCTTCCCCCTGCCCAACCTGCCCTGCCCAGATTCAACCACATTCAAATTTTTTTTAAGGTGGGATGATTTTGGGTTGCATGGCCCCGCAGGGGCATATTCAACTGAATACAACCACATTCAACTAAATGCAACTAAATTTTTGATTTCAAGTTCCATTTTCAATTGTCATTTTCGACCTCTTTTTTGAACAATATATATATATATATATATATATATATATAGGGTCATGCTCCACTAGAAACCATCTTAAAATAAAAACTAGAAACTTATTCAACCCGACATAATAATAGGCTTAAGTTCTGGCCCATAATATAATGGCTCGCATCTTTCTTCATCTCTCACCCCTTCCTGTGCCACACACGCTTAGATTCCTCGTCAGAAATTCATTATCGTTATCACCGAGGTGCTTTTCAACATCCTTTTATCCATATCTGATCTAACTCCATCTCTCTCACTTCTTTAAATCTTCAACCTCTATCTCACAAGAACCACTACCAACAACTTCACACAAATCATCACCATCGACTTCATCCATCATCATCTTTACCTCCAATCAATACCCAAACCTTAATCTATAACCAAAGCAAATCCACCACTACCATCACCACCATAATGCTGCAAATTTCACATTTAAATCAATAAATTTTGATTTTCAATGATCCAACCCATAAATCTAATTTAAAATTCATAAGTCACTCAAATATAATCAGCACCAATTATGCATTGTCAAATCACTAACATTAGATCTGATGTATTAGCATAAATGAGCAGATTTAAACGGAAATCACTAATTTGTGTTACAAAAATCATGAAACTATACAATAAAAATCACTAGCTTATATTAGAATAATCACTAGTTTTGCATTGCCAAATATTTAACTTTTTGTGACTATGAATGGTTATTTGTGAGTGTGAACTGGTATTTTTATAAATAGTTTGTAGTATGGTGAATATATTCGAAAATGTTAGTGGTTGTAATTGGAAGTTGAGATGTTTATGCCTATTGATATTGTATGGAAGGTGAAAATCTAAGAAGATGATGATATAGATCTATAGAGAGAGAATTAATGATTAGTGATTCCAAAGACATCGGAAGAGAGAGAAATCAACGATGAAGTCATCGGAAATCTAATCGTTAGTGGGATACTGTGAGTGAGGGGGTCATCCAAAGACATACCAGGAGAGTGCATAGCGGGGGGGTTAGAAGAGAGAGATTAATTGTGTGGTTTGGATTTAATTGACTTTAAAAAATCATGTGGATATGATTAGTTTCTAGTTTCTAGATTAAAATTGGTTTCTATTTGATCATTTGCCTATATATATATATATACATATATATATAGGCCAAGGTTCTAGAGAGAACACCCTTAAAAAGAGAACGAGAGAACACATCATCTAACCATTGAATCTATTAGATCTAATGGCCCCGCCAGGGGCACCCAATACAAAAAAGTCTTATAATTCTACCCTCTATCCATTCATAAAAAAAATTCAAAAAAAAAAATTCAAAAAAAAATTCAAAAAACCTGTTATGACGTCACAGTGACATCATCATCATCATTATTATTTTTTTTTTGAAAAAAAATTATTTTTTTTCTAATGAATGGATAGAGGGTAGAATTATAAGACTTTTTTGTATTGGGTGCCCTTGGCGGGGCCATTAGATCTAATAGATTCAATGGTTAAATGATGTGTTCTCTCGTTCTCTTTTTAAGGGTGTTCTCTCTAGAGCCTAACCCTATATATATATATATATATATATATATATATATAGGTCATTGCTCCATACAGAATACCCTTATATAATAAACAATAAAGAACACCTTAGATGTTATAGATCCAATGGCCCCGCCAGGGACACCAAATACAAAAAGTTGTTATTTTTTTTACCCTCTATCCATCCACCAAAAAAATTAAAAATAAAATTTTTTACTGTTCATGATGACGTCATGCTGACGTCATCAGTAACATCATGAACAGTAATTTTTTAAAAAAATTTTAATTTTTTTTGTTGGATGGATAGAGGGTAAAAAAATAACAACTTTTTGTATTGGGTGCCATGAAGGAACTCTTATATTAGATTAGATATGAGGTATTCTTTATTGTTTGTTATATAAGGTGTTTGTTATGAAGTGCAACTCATATATATATATATATATATATATATATATATAGGCCTTTGCTCCATAAAGAACACTCTTATATAAAGAACAATAAAGAACACTATAAAATCATTTATTCCAATAGATCCATTGGCCCCGCCAGGGGCACCCAATACAAAAAGTTCTTATTTTTTTAGGCTCTATCCATCCAGTAAAAAAAAAAAAAAAATTTGAAAATTTTACCGTTCATGATGACGTCACTGATGACGTCATCGATGAACAGTAAAATTTTCAATTTTTTTTTTTGCTGGATGGATAGAGCCTAAAAAAATAAGAACTTTTTGTATTGGGTGGCCCCGCCAGGGGCAATGGATCTATTAGATATGAGGTGTTCTTTGTTGTTCTTTATTTAAAGTGTTCTTTATGGAGTCCAACCCATATAGGCCTTATTATTATAAGCAAACTGGAGATCTTTTTGTAGTTTGTAGTTTGGTTAACCAAGCTATTCATAACCGTTAGATCTTCGTCTCAAATAGATCATGACCATTAGATACAACGATACTAAAAGTTGTTATATTGAGAAGTCTAAGATTCGATTCCCTTTTTATTTAAAATATTACCCTTTATATATAAACAACTAAAAACATAAATAATACCATATCTTTCGATCATTAATATTTCTATCTAATTAAAACCATACTTTTCATTCATTAATATTTCAAAATTTTTGGTAAGCTGTTTCTGGTAAGCTGTTTGTCGCCTGACTAGCATCTTCTGGTAAGATGTTTGTCTCTTGTCTGTTTCATTCTGGTAAGCTGTTTTCCCTTTAGAACTTATTTGAACCACACAATGTTTTTCCAGATGGCCTTTTCCTCCACATTTGTTGCATATCTTCCAAGGCATGGCATAATTGTATGGTATGCCATTTCTTCCATCGTATTTGAGTGCACCAAGCTTCTTGTTTGAGTTCATGCCAACTCCTTCTCTAACCAATGGAACATTTGCCTTTTTCATGATTGTCTTTAAGCTGTCTTCTCCTTGAACAAACGTTTCCATTCCTTTCTTGAGATCCTTGACCTCCTTTTCCAGAAGAGAGATCAGTTCAGCTTGCTGTTTGATCAGAATGGCGTGCTGATTGTCTGTACATTCAGCTTGTTGTTTTCTCTTTTCAGCAGATTTTGAAGACTCGGCTTGGCTAGACTCATTGATCTTGAATGTTTTTATACATTCATCCTTAGCTTCAATCTCTGACTTCAAATCTTTGAGTTCTTTCGTGAGCATCTCATTCCTCCTTAGAATTTCTTTGTTGACTCCTTCGAATTGAATGATTTTCTCTTTTAAATCAGTAAAAAGATCATCATGATTGTTTGTAGGAGCCTTCTCAGCCATCAAATCGGAAATGATTTTCCTCAAATGAGAATTCTTCTTTTCAAGCTCATTTTTCTCATTTTTCAATTCCATGAACTCAATAATAGATACATTACTTGGTACCTGCATGGTTAGTTCATTTAACATAGGAATACTAGAGGACAAATCAAAATTAAGTGAGTGTACTTCACTACTATCGTCATCCGAATTCGACACATCACTGTTTACAAGGACTTCTTTGAAATTTCCTCGTACAGTATCTTCATCATCAATACCAACAAAAGCTAGGTCGACCATGTCATCACTTGAGTCATCATTAGAAGCTGATTCCACATCATCATTCCTTGTAAGAAGTGCATTAGATTTATTTGTGTCACTTGAGGCAGCTTGCTGTTTGTGACAATCAGCTTGCTGTTTTGGATTGACACATATTGTAGCTTGATAATTCATTTCTAAGGTATCCCATATTTCCTTTGCTGTGATGCACGTAGAGACCTTGTCATAATCTGAATCTGAAAGACCACAAATTAGTGTATACTTGGCATTTCCATTATAGCTTGCTTTTATCAATTCTTCCCCGGTAAGATCATCAACATCTTTTGGCTTGCCGTTTTCATCCAGAAAGGTAAATGGACCATCTTTAACAACCAACCATTCAAGTGGATTTCTGATTAGAATCATCTTCATCCCTAGTCTCCATAAATCATAATTTTCTGCACCAACGAGAAGTGGTGGCATGTTTGATGATTCTCCCTCTACATAAATGTGTGCCATAGGATCTGTACTTTCTTGTTACAGAAATGTTAGTACACCAAAGCTCTGATACCAATTGAAAACAACACCTAGAGGGGGGGTGAATAGGTGTATATGGCTAATTATGCTTATTTATGACCTGTTTTGAATTTTACCAGAAACAGCTTGCTGTTAGTTATAAACAGTTTAACAGATGGCAAGCTGTTTATGCAGTGCAGTAAGTAATGTGCAGGAAAAATAAAGAACACCACAATCTTTTAGCCAGGTTCGACCCCTAATCCCCTATGGTCTACGTCCTGGTCCATTACCAACTTGGTAAGAGAATATATTATTGATCAAAGATAATCCAATTACAAGATACAACAATATATCTCCCTTTTTCTTAGCTACTGACAAATGGCTTGCTGAACACCTGTTTCTGAACCTGCTCTCTAAGCTATACTTCCCAAGTATACTTCTCTAGCAACGTTCACCAACCCTTGTTCCCTAACCAATCTGCCCAGCAACTAAAATACCCAGCTGCTTACAAATGGCTTGCTGTTTGCTGTGCTGAACTAACTCTCTAAGCAATACTTCCCAAGTACACTTCTCTAGTCTAGTTCAACCCACCCAAAACCTTAAGCCAACCTTGTACAGCAACTATTCAATACAATATGAACAATACAATGATTTGAATCAATTACAACTCAACCTATGAACCCCTCCGAATATATATATATGCGTGTATATATGGGTTTAAAAGGTTTAGAAGGATTTTGCAATGTAAGCTTTGTGGTTGTGTATATCTCTTTGTTTTTCTACACTGTAAGGTATTTAAAAACTGAAGCTATTCAGTCTTTTAAATAGGTAAACAATAGTGTTTGAATGAAGGCTTGAAATGGCTCCAACGGGAGGAAAATCAAAAGGTTGAATATGAGATTAGATTTGTTTTGATTCTCAAGAACGTAGAAATTCAACTGATGAAGAAAGAGATATGGAACGTGTATAGTGAATGGAGAATAATATTTGTTTATGATGAGGAAGAGACAAGAGCATGTGGTTGGAAAAGAAAAGTCAAGAATGTCATGCTACTTTCCTTAATTCAAAACAAGGAATATATTGTCCCCAATATACTTGAGTGATGCTCTGGCGTGATAGAATAATTCAGAGGATTCATTACAATATTTCTAAAGATGTCTCCACCAATTGCTCCTTGAAAACCGCAAGTTTATTTATTTCTGGCAGACAGAATCAGCTTGCTGTTTGTTCTGGCGAGTTCATATCAGCCTGCTGCTTTGGTTCTGATAGGCTGAATGTAAACTTTGTTCTTCCATATCATCAACCAAGATACCTGAGAGTATGAATATGTCTAGTTGATCTTTATCTGCAGGAATTCTGAACAGTTGGAAATGGCTTGCTGTTTGCGACAAACTGATTATACAATCAGTAAGCTGTAGAGCCCTGCAAAACCAAGTTAGCACAAAAACAAGTAGCATGCTGTTTTATATATATTAATAAGCCAAATGCATGTGAACATATTATCATCAAAATGAATAGCATGTTAGTATAATAAATAACATTCCAAAATATATGTAATCATCGAATCATCAAAATCAATAGGCTAACAATCTCCCCCTTTTTGATGATTACTAACATATATTTTTAGGAGTACATACTCCCCCTCAACACATGCATCATTGATTTAACAACATGATATTCAATTAAGCACATAAGGATTTATATGGACTAAAATCCCAAACACACGCATCATTGAGAGTTAACCTCCTAAAATCTCTCCCCCTTAATCATTAAAAAGGGTAATCACGTAGCATGTTCAATATAAGCATGGATCAAATCATGGTAATGGCATATAAAGAGTTCAGATACAAATGGTAAGCCAACGTTACCCATTCTGTGCTTGTCAGCTTGCTGACTACACAGTTCACATGCCAAGCTCTCTTCGTATGACTAAAAACCTTTCTTCAGCTAGTGGCTTTGTGAAGATATCCGCTAGTTGAACTTCAGTTGAGACAAATACCAACTCTGGGGAATTATTCTTGACCGTCCTTGTTGACCTTGGTAAAGAATGTTGAGCTATTTCTTCATGAGTTGTCTTTCTCATCTTTTCTGGTGGTGAATGATCTTCTTCATCATAAAGAGGTAGTTTCTCAGTAGCCCTTGAACTTCTAGGACCTTCCAAAGTCATTTTAGAAATTACATCTTCAACTTTAGCTTGCTGATTTGAACTTCCAGCTTGCTGATTGCTAGTAACTTGAGGTTGCATGCTTTCACTTTTACCTTGGTGTTAGCATACTTTAGCTTGGGCAGCCCTCTGACCAATTTCTTGCTTGATAATTTGTTAAGCAAGTCCATGTGTGCATGTTCCAATCTTCTTATGCCAAATATAAGGATCATTGTCTATTGCAGCCAAACAGCATGCTGTTTCCTGCATTTCAAAGTCTAATACATATATATTTTCTTCCCTTCTAGCAACTAGGGAGACTTTGTTAGTACCAATAGTTATAATAGTTTTATCAATGCCAAACTGAACAAAATATCCATCATCAAATAATTGAGTGACACTAAGTAAATTATATGAAAGGCCTTTGACATATTGAACTTTATCAATCGAAATATTACTATTACCAATAGAACCAATACCAAGGATTCGAAGAGTCTTGCTATTGCCAATTGTAATTCTTCCACCCTTCTTCATTTTGAGACTCATGAACTGAGATTTGTCTCCACACATATGTCTAGTGCATCCGCTATACAAAATCCATTGTTTTGACTTCACTTTATCGGCAAGACATATCTACAAAACAAACAAATACCAACTTAATGTTTTGGTACCCATATAGGATTGGGTCCAAATTGGTTAGTAGCAAGAGTATATAACACATTTAAATCAGCTTTCTTGATCCACATTTGGATCACTTTTGGTGACTGTTGGTAAGCTGGTTGTCTTCTGTTAGGAGCATTCTGGTAAGCTGTTTGTCACCTGACTAGCATCTTCTGGTAAGATGTTTGTCTCTTGTCTGTTTCATTCTGGTAAGCTGTTTTCCCTTTAGAACTTATTTGAACCACACAATGTTTTTCCAGATGGCCTTTTCCTCCACATTTGTTGCATATCTTCCAAGGCATGGCATAATTGTATGGTATGCCATTTCTTCCATCGTATTTGAGTGCACCAAGCTTCTTGTTTGAGTTCATGCCAACTCCTTCTCTAACCAATGGAACATTTGCCTTTTTCATGATTGTCTTTAAGCTGTCTTCTCCTTGAACAAACGTTTCCATTCCTTTCTTGAGATCCTTGACCTCCTTTTCCAGAAGAGAGATCAGTTCAGCTTGCTGTTTGATCAGAATGGCGTGCTGATTGTCTGTACATTCAGCTTGTTGTTTTCTCTTTTCAGCAGATTTTGAAGACTCGGCTTGGCTAGACTCTTTGATCTTGAATGTTTTTATACATTCATCCTTAGCTTCAATCTCTGACTTCAAATCTTTGAGTTCTTTCGTGAGCATCTCATTCCTCCTTAGAATTTCTTTGTTGACTCCTTCGAATTGAATGATTTTCTTTTTTAAATCAGTAAAAAGATCATCATGATTGTTTGTAGGAGCCTTCTCAGCCATCAAATCGGAAATGATTTTCCTCAAATGAGAATTCTTCTTTTCAAGCTCATTTTTCTCATTTTTCAATTCCATGAACTCAATAATAGATACATTACTTGGTACCTGCATGGTTAGTTCATTTAACATAGGAATACTAGAGGACAAATCAAAATTAAGTGAGTGTACTTCACTACTATCGTCATCCGAATTCGACACATCACTGTTTACAAGGACTTCTTTGAAATTTCCTCGTACAGTATCTTCATCATCAATACCAACAAAAGCTAGGTCGACCATGTCATCACTTGAGTCATCATTAGAAGCTGATTCCACATCATCATTCCTTGTAAGAAGTGCCTTAGATTTATTTGTGTCACTTGAGGCAGCTTGCTGTTTGTGACAATCAGCTTGCTGTTTTGGATTGACACATATTGTAGCTTGATAATTCATTTCTAAGGTATCCCATATTTCCTTTGCTGTGATGCACGTAGAGACCTTGTCATAATCTGAATCTGAAAGACCACAAATTAGTGTATACTTGGCATTTCCATTATAGCTTGCTTTTATCAATTCTTCCCCGGTAAGATCATCAACATCTTTTGGCTTGCCGTTTTCATCCAGAAAGGTAAATGGACCATCTTTAACAACCAACCATTCAAGTGGATTTCTGATTAGAATCATCTTCATCCTTAGTCTCCATAAATCATAATTTTCTGCACCAACGAGAAGTGGTGGCATGTTTGATGATTCTCCCTCTACATAAATGTGTGCCATAGGATCTGTACTTTCCTGTTACAGAAATGTTAGTACACCAAAGCTCTGATACCAATTGAAAACAACACCTAGAGGGGGGGTGAATAGGTGTATATGGCTAATTATGCTTATTTATGACCTGTTTTGAATTTTACCAGAAACAGCTTGCTGTTAGTTATAAACAGTTTAACAGATGGCAAGCTGTTTATGCAGTGCAGTAAGTAATGTGCAGGAAAAATAAAGAACACCACAATCTTTTAGCCAGGTTCGACCCCTAATCCCCTATGGTCTACGTCCTGGTCCCTTACCAACTTGGTAAGAGAATATATTATTGATCAAAGATAATCCAATTACAAGATACAACAATATATCTCCCTTTTTCTTAGCTACTGACAAATGGCTTGCTGAACACCTGTTTCTGAACCTGCTCTCTAAGCTATACTTCCCAAGTATACTTCTCTAGCAACGTTCACCAACCCTTGTTCCCTAACCAATCTGCCCAGCAACTAAAATACCCAGCTGCTTACAAATGGCTTGCTGTTTGCTGTGCTGAACTAACTCTCTAAGCAATACTTCCCAAGTACACTTCTCTAGTCTAGTTCAACCCACCCAAAACCTTAAGCCAACCTTGTACAGCAACTATTCAATACAATATGAACAATACAATGATTTGAATCAATTACAACTCAACCTATGAACCCCTCCGAATATATATATGCGTGTATATATGGGTTTAAAAGGTTTAGAAGGATTTTGCAATGTAAGCTTTGTGGTTGTGTATATCTCTTTGTTTTTCTACACTGTAAGGTATTTAAAAACTGAAGCTATTCAGTCTTTTAAATAGGTAAACAAGAGTGTTTGAATGAAGGCTTGAAATGGCTCCAACGGGAGGAAAATCAAAAGGTTGAATATGAGATTAGATTTGTTTTGATTCTCAAGAACGTGGGAGAGCTAGAAATTCAACTGATGAAGAAAGAGATATGGAACGTGTATAGTGAATGGAGAATAATATTTGTTTATGATGAGGAAGAGACAAGAGCATGTGGTTGGAAAAGAAAAGTCAAGAATGTCATGCTACTTTCCTTAATTCAAAACAAGGAATATATTGTCCCCAATATACTTGAGTGATGCTCTGGCGTGATAGAATAATTCAGAGGATTCATTACAATATTTCTAAAGATGTCTCCACCAATTGCTCCTTGAAAACCGCAAGTTTATTTATTTCTGGCAGACAGAATCAGCTTGCTGTTTGTTCTAGCGAGTTCATATCAGCCTGCTGCTTTGGTTCTGATAGGCTGAATGTAAACTTTGTTCTTCCATATCATCAACCAAGATACCTGAGAGTATGAATATGTCTAGTTGATCTTTATCTGCAGGAATTCTGAACAGTTGGAAATGGCTTGCTGTTTGCGACAAACTGATTATACAATTAGTAAGCTGTAGAGCCCTGCAAAACCAAGTTAGCACAAAAACAAGTAGCATGCTGTTTTATATATATTAATAAGCCAAATGCATGTGAACATATTATCATCAAAATGAATAGCATGTTAGTATAATAAATAACATTCCAAAATATATGTAATCATCGAATCATCAAAATCAATAGGCTAACACCATTAAGTATTTTGTTTCCTTTCCTTATTTTGTTTTCATTTTCAATTATAATATTTATCTTAAATCATTAAAACATAGATTTACATGTAAATCATTTTTATAAAATAAAAAATAATTTTTAATTAATTATTATAAATTAAAAATAATTTTTATATAAATTTTGATTCCGTTTCTGGATCAGAACCAAATAGGTAAAACAATTCAGTATCATTCCTTTCTCCTTATTACCCTTTCTGAATTCCATTCCGTTTCCGCAGTATGAACCAAACATCCCTTTAATATATCCTTTTGAATTTTCTATAAACATCATATTAAATTTTTTAATAAGTTTTTCACTTTAAAGAATCTCACTATATATCGAAAAACTACATAAAAAATAAAATTAAGTTCATTTTAAAAAAAATTAAATGGAACTTAGTTCACGTTTTGTTAAATGTTTTTTAATGGGAATGGATGCATTAAATAAATATTTTTAAGATTTTGTTAAATGTTTTTTTAAAATATTTAAAAAAATTAGAACATTTATCGACAATTGTTTGGATAAAATTAAAAGTTTAAGGAGTCTTGCTATATATCCCAAAATTATAAAAAAAACACTTTTAAGGAAAATACTTTAAAAAGTTTCACTATATATCTAAAAACTACAAAAAAAAATGAAATATATATTTTCCTGAAGAATATATAAAAGGATATGTGTACCTTTTCTTTAAAGATATAGTCAAGTGTTTAAATAAATGTTTTTTATGGGGATGGGTCCATCAATTGAATATTTTGAAGATTCCGTTAAGTGTTTGATAAAAAAATTACCAAAATTTTAAAAATTTGATCAATGAATATTTGGAATAAATTAAAATTTTAATGAATCCGGCTATATATGGCAAAACTACAAAAAAATACTTTAAGAATTTTCAAAATAAAAAAATGTATTATAAACATAATATGATTTGTATTATAAACGCGAAATTATATTTTAAAGTGAAATTTAAATAAATCTTAAATAAATTAAAATATTTAAGAATTCGTTAAGTGTTGCATCAAAATCTATCTACATGTTTTTATTCTTTTCGGATTTTTATCATAAGTGATTTCATGATTTAAAGAGCCTGGGAGGAAACCAAATTTGCAGAATCTTGTTTAATATTTTGTATATGTATTACTTTAAACCGTAGATTTGAATGAATATCTAAAAGAACATACAGGAACACTTAAAAGAACCATATTGAAAAAAACAAGAACCAACAATGGATACTAACACATCAGAATCAAACATCTAACTCATGTCTTCTTCTTCAGTATGGTATCAATATTAAGAAGATCACTACTGCGTGTCTTCAACTTGTTTGCTTCTTGTTGCACGGTCTCATGAATCATAAAACCATGCAAACACAACCTTTTTTGCCTTCTCCTAAATCCAACTTTCTTGACCTATGAAAAACAAGCCTTGTTAATGTTAACCAACGTATTGCTCGATCCTCATACTACAATAATGGAGAAACAAGTCAACACTATAATTTTGGATAATAGAACAAATCAGTATAGAGACAGAGTGTTGAATATTTGGATGAACGCTGTTTAAAATTGATTGCATAAGGCAAGTGAAATATTTACATAGAACAAAATCTTAGGAAATCCATACAAACATGGCAATAATTATTCTGTACGTAATGATATAATTTAGAAATCAATTAGAATTAGTTTGATAACTGATATGTGGAAAGACTATATTTAAACGTAATAGTATCTCATTAAATCATTGCAAAAATGGTAATAAATTATAAATGATACGTATATTTTATTGTATTTTTAGTATAACCAAATACTACCCCTGAAACATAAATAAGCTATATATTAGTATATTTATACAGAATCTAAGCCACAAGATTAAAGTTAAATCAATGGTGATGATGAGGGTTCTCTGGTTCTCTTACTAATAAGAGTTCTCTTTTGAACCTCCTCATATATATATATATACTAGCATTTTACCCGTGCTACGCACCGAAAGAACAATTTTAAATTTTTAAAATAGTTACAAAAATATATAGTGTATCAAAAAATCAATTATTTTTTTATATTTTGTTTTGAGAGTAACGAATCCGATGTGCATCTCAAGTAACTTTCCTCAAATTATGTATAATTGTATGGACGCGTGTTAAACGATTTTGGAAAATTGTGTATATAAAAAAAAGATTAATATCACAACACATTCATTTGATATATGATAAAATTTATGTGAGATACATATCAATTTTCTTATTCCCTTTATGTTTTACCCAAGTAAATTAACGACATTTTATGCTATTTTTACAGAATGTTTGGTTCAATATAATCATGTTTTGAGGATCATGCGTAAAAAACAATGAAAATATAATTATTAATAGAAAAATAAATCAAATACATATTTTTCATTCTATAAATGCAAATAAATTAGGAAATGAGCAATTTTAGAGGTCCAAAAAAATACCAATGAGTGAGTTGTCATATTTTGATTGGTTTGCGTTCTACCCGTGCTATGCACCGAATGATAAAATTAATTAATTAATTAATATAAACTTATTATTTTAATCATTATTTATATAAAAAGAAGAAGATAATTTCATTAAAATTTAAGTATAAAATTATCGTCAATTTATACCAAATGCATTAATATCATTATTATCAAACAATTATCATAACATTCGCATCCCCGCTCAAACATTCTAAGCCCCTCTTTATTGTTTTTTATAATTTTATTTTTCATTTGATTTCTCTCATTTTTGAGCATCTTTAAACCTAGTTCATAAGTTTTTTTTATCCATTTTAAGTTTTGTTATTTTGAAAAATTGGTATATTTAAATGTGCAGAGTGTAGTACAATGGGTTTTTATATATTTTATTATATTAATATTTAAAATATTTGCATGGCTCGCGATCAATTTTTCGAATAGTATTAAAAGTTCATAAACACTTATTTCTATCAACCGTTATAAATTATTAGATTGTCTCTCAAAAAAAGGTTGCAGCGATATGAAAAATGATCACTACTGTGTAAGATCAATAAAACGAACATAATTATGATAAGAAAAACTTTCATCTAATCTAGTTTTCAATGTGTTTTTTCCATATCTTTTTTACAAATTTTATGTTCATTTATTAGTAAATTGATTTACTGTAAAAAATAAACATTATCAATTAACCAAACAAATCCAATGTATCCCATTCTTTGAGTTAGATATGAGTGTTAGAGTTTATGGTGATAACAATCAGCTTGTTTTTAATGATAACTTAAAATGTGTATATTCAGTTTGGGAGTTTGTATGTTGAATTTTGTATTCTCTTCTATTATAATATGATATATTAAATATTAGTTTTTTTAACCCATAAATAAAGAAGGAAAATTAATTCGATATGATGGTACCCGATTCGAACCATAGAATTTTAGATATACCGAACCCAAATTTTTGGAATTTAGGTTTGGATATAAATTTTTAACCCAAAATAGTTTCGATTTGCATTGGATTTAAGTTGTACCGAACCGATATCCTATCTAAAATTTGAAACCTGGTCCACTATCGAAACCCGATATATAAATACTATAATATTATAATTTGAAATTATTTTATGTAATATTTTAGAAGTAAGACATATTATTTTATTAATTTTTGTTTAAATATTTCATTAGAAAGAGTCAATACTAATTTAGTGATTAGAACTTCAATTTCTCAATCTCAAATTTTATTGACATATTTAAGATGTAATTTTCTTTACTTTACATAAAATTTTCATTTTTGTGTACAAAAAGATTTTTTAAAATATTTTAAATTTTACTTAGTATGTTAATTCGTATATTATGTTATATTTGACTACTTAAGTTAATCATTTTAATTTTTGTATAAATATAATTAATATTGTTTGCGTGTAGCAATTATTTTAATTTTGACTACATTGTTACTAATTTTGGATACCAAAAAAAAATCAAATCTAATCCGAAATCAGATGAATTTGGTTTCAGATATTGAGTTTTGGATTTGAATTTATTTTTAAAACCCAAAAATATTTGGATGTGGGTTTGGATTTTACAAAATTCAGATTAAACACAACCCGTTCATCCAAACGCGTAAAATAAGACATTTGAAAATGAGTATCACCTATCTTTTTTCTATTGGACTAACATGTTAAAATAGAAAATTGTACATGAAACTAAAATCAAATGTGTACTATATAATCACGTAATCACATTATTATATACGTGTCCTTGTAATTTGATTATCGGGTTTAAAAACATGAAATTAATTTTCATTTAACAGTTAGTATTTTTTTGACATATATTAAAAGAAAGCGCTTATGTAGATCTGGAAAATCGTTTGTGTTGTGTAAATTCATGTCATGTGTCTTTGGGGTCTTGCATGAAAATGACATAAAAAAAATTTGTGTACCCAAAATTCGAACACAAAATGCTACTAAACTACGTTTTTTTACGCGAAATGAAAATAATAAGCGAAAAAAAATATGACAATTACATGTAATGTTACTCTTTGCCCAAATTATCTAAGTATGTTACTATATAAATGAAAACAACATTGAAATGCTACAAAATAAAACTAAGAGTAGATTACATAAAATTGAATCCCCCCTTTTTTTAAATTTTGTTTGTTGTTAATAAATATCCATGTTTTATTAAAATCTATCTACCAAGCTATTAAATTTTTTACCTATATTTAAGGTTTAGTATTAAAAAATACTAAGCTAAAGTTTAGGGGTTGACATCTGCGTTTTGGTTGATGATAAGCCCATTTTATTGTTTTTCTTAATTTTGCTTTGTATTTCAATAAATATCTCTCTTTATTGAGAGTCTAGTGCCACGTTGGTAGGTTTTATCTACTGATATATTGGATTTTGTACTTTATCCTTGTGAATGATAACTCCCGTTTCTTTTCCTTGATTTTATTTTGATTTTCAATAAATATATCCCTTTATTGAGAGTCTAGTATCCCGTTAGTGAAATTTGACTATACATATATTGGGTTTTGTTCTTTCTCTTTTGAGAGTAAGTTCCTTTATTTTGGCATCTAGGATCTTAGATCTACATGATTTTTTTATATTGGTTCATTGATTTGGAATTTGGATAGTATAGAATCGCAGTTATGGTTAGTTGTTCGAACACGTTCTCAAAAATCACATATGTATTTCCCTCACGATTAGAATAAATTGTTGGATTATTTCGCCAGCACTACACCATAAAAGGCCTACGGCAACGTCCAAAAAGTGTTGCTGTAGGCCCAAAATATGTTGATGTAGGCCCAAAAAATCCCAAAGGCAACATTTTGCTGATGTTGCTATTTTTGCCGTTGCCTTTGGTGTCAATGGCAACATTCTTATTCTCTATGGCAACACCAGTTTTAATGTTGGCATAGACTTGTTATAGCAACATTATTATTTGTCTTTAGCAACCTAATATTATGTTGCCTTTGTGTTAAACATTTATTTTTTAAAAAAAAAGTGGATCCCACTAGTGGGGCCCACCAATGGCACCCACTTTTGGGTCCCACCAGTGGGGCCCACTTTTGGGACCCACTGTGGGGTCCACTTTATTGGCAACACAAATTTTTGCTTATAGCAACATTTTCTACCAACATTTCTTGATATTAATTTTCCTTTTTGCCAACACTTTATAACATCAATGGCAACAGTTTCCTATTTCTAACAAAAAATCATAGATATGAAAATATGAATTCCCTAAATAACCCATAATCCATACTCATACTACATAATACATAATCTAAATTCCCTACAATCACAACCAACAACCCAAATTTACTACAATCAACAAACTAGTTTACTAAGTACATAAGACTAAAATAACAGCTGGCAAAAAATGGTCTAAAACATAAACATATGGCAATATTATGGTCACTAGCCAGGCTGCTCCAGTAATTAAATTGAATCTGTGCAACTTCCATTCCAGGCTGCTCCAAGAAGTACCATGGTACAAACATAAATGCAAAACTGCAAATAACAAAAAGCAAGTTGCATTACCTATCATGACCAGAGAACTTACAGTGGCAAAGAATTTTATCTTGTGCCAATTTTCATCCTTAAGGCTTATGAGCAATAGTATTATTAAAACATTATGGTTTTAGAAAACAAGTCTAAAAATGGGAATAGCTTTGAAGTATCAAGGTGTAGCATGACTTTTACCATCTACTGTAAATGTAAATGGTTTAAATTAATTTTTTATGAAGATTCTTTAAGTAAAAAGAGTACAAATTACATGCATGGAGCTGTATAGTATAAACTGGTGATTAGATTTAGAGTCAACCCTTTCTTTTGTACCAGGACTTGAGTTAGAACAAGCATCAGGGCTTCTGCAAAGATGCCCGTAACCTGGTATGTCGTAATTTATTCATTATTTTGTCAAGTGTTGTACCTTTGCTCTTAAGTAAGCATGTTCATGCTCCAGCTCATTTTCCTGTGATTTAGAATTCATTGTATACAGGCCACACCCGCATTTGTTGACATCATGATTTGATTTTTATAACTTATTTTATATATTGGAAAGTGTTTGAGAGTTAAAATGTTACCCTTTTATGCAAACCTTTAGCTTCAGCAAGTAGCATCTCATGTTGTTTCACATTACAATATTGATCAGTAGTTAACATAAATACATAATTATGATTATAATTACAAGACAAATTAATTTATTTATCTTTTTGGATCTGATCCTTGCGATGCCTCTTTCAAGCCTTTGCTCCAACTGCTTTAGTTCCTTGGCATTCAGAGAGGCCAAGCCCTCCCCCATCAGATGCCTATATATATAATAAAAAATGTATGTATTACTGGAGGTTTTTCAAAATTACAAACAGGACTCTAATCTATATATGGATTTTATAATGCAATAAGATATTGCGATTTAGTAAAGAAACAACATTCTAAATATGAGATAAATTGACTAATTACTTGAGCATTGATCTCCTAAGTTGAGCATGTATTTGAAGCATCAACTATGGCTTAATTTCTTGTACATGTCAATAATTTCTTACATGTCTCATTGTAAGAGCATAGCACCTGCAGCCCCGAATAATGAATTCCTCAAAACCACCTGTGCATCGAAGTTGAAGGGAAATACAAGTAGGTTCCAATCTGATCTTTCACTTGCATCCTGTAAGTCCAGTTGGAATTTGGAGGAATAGGGTAGTTCATTTCGAGCACACCATCTTGCCATGAGACATTTCTCTGTTTTATTCTGTTCTTGGCTTGCCATCATAAAACTAATTAAATAAGACTACTTGACAAACTATATATACACTTACAATTAAAGTAAAACATAACTCAACCCAAACTGAAAGCAACAAGTGTGTATTCGTTAAGTGCTCATTTTCACACGCACGCCAACAGAGCATCCATTTATGAGGTTTAGGTGCTTCTGGAACATTATCAGTTCTACTAGCTTAAACTCATTTTCTAGTAGTTATAAAGTCCCGAAGGCTTAGTTTTGATATATACAGTTGTGGTACAAATTAATGTAAAGCATGATTATTCGTTGGAATGCTCTTGACTGATTTGTCTACATTAATGTTAGTATTATTACAACTAAATGCATAAACATTTTTTAGAAGATACATCAAGTACCTTGGAAATTAAACAAAGAGAGCTTCAAGGGCTAAACATTCAATTTGCATCAAAACCAACTTCGTCAAGAAAAGAACATCTTCAAGCACGATCAACACAATATTTAAATTTACACGCAACAATAGTTTTCATAACTATAAAACGTATATAAAACGAAACAATATATATAATCAAACACCCAAAATAATAATGAATCTAAAGGGAGAGATAATTACATGAAAAGAAATAAGTTGTACCTCTAATTCAGAAACCGAAGACCTAGTTATGAACCCGAACTAAAGCCCCAAATCGGACCCGAACTTAAGCCCTAATTTCCAATTGAAGATTCAAAATCAACCCTAAATCAATTACAAAAATTGAGAAAGCCCTAAACCGAAGAAGCGCTCCAATCCCTCGAAGAAAGCAAAAACCGGAGTAGCTTTTATGTATGTATAAATTATGTATATAACGAAAGAGAGGAGAGATGGAAAGAGATAAGAGGGAGAGAGTGCTAACCGAGAGAAAAGTATAGAGAAATAAAGAGTGAAAAAAAATATTGAAGAGAGATAAAGGAATTAAGAGTGGGCGACTGGGCGGGGTGTTTGTTTCGTGAAATATTTGGAAAGAGCGGGCTTTTTGTCGCTCACCCTATTTTCCGTCTATTTTGGTGAAATGGTGTCGGGTATGCATAAATAATCATTTTTATGTTTTTATTTAAATATTTTTTATTAAAACTTTAATAAATATATTAAATTATATCGTAATTTTTATTTACATATTTTTTAATATTTTTAATTTTCAAATGATAGTAAACATACTATAATTTTACATTAATATATAAAAATAAATTCTGACTAAAATTTAATCAATTTTCTAAGTCTTGGTCCAATAAAAAATTTGATCAATTTTAGTAAGAACACGAAAATTTAAGTAAAAATTTGGTTCAATAAATTCTAAGAATTTTATATACGAAATATTTTTTTTATTTATTGATATATAAAAAAATATTTAGGAAAAAAATTATTTTAAAAATTTTGTTTAATAATATTTAATAAATATAAAAATAAAATTACACATCTTAAAATGTTTTAACATTTTTTGTGAAATATTAACTCTCTAATGGAATATTCTAGATTATTATAAAAATAATTTTATTACTTTTACCCAAAAAAAAGTAATTTTCATGTGAAAAAAGGTTAAAATTTTTATTTTTAGTAGAAAATATAAAATTTTGTTCATTGCAAAATTATGGCAACACAATTTTATACCTACAGCAACATGCAAACATTTTTAGTCTATGCCAACATATGTTTGCTACCTAAGGCAACATGAAACTGATAATGTTGTAATAGCCAAAAACATGCATGACAAAGGCAACATATTCAAAGGCGACATAGGCTCGTAATGTGGTCGTAGGCCTTTTATGGTGTAGTGCAGAAAGACTATATATTTCAAGATCTTATCAACGATTGTAGTTTGGATTAAGGAAACCTTGTTACCTTGATATGATTTATTTTAATCTGTATTTGTCCAATCTTGATTATTTTTGTAGATGTATGACATTTTATTGATAAATTATTTACCTATAAAAAATAGTGGTTTAGAAGAAATTTGAATGATTATTTGTGTAGATGACATATGCCCTTTTGTTGATAAATAAATTATCTATAAAAAAATAGTTATTATTAGAATTTTTGTGCTGAGTTGACCAATTTGCTATGAAATATAAAAAAAATAGTGATTTTAATAATAAGTTTAAGAGTGGTTTTGTCTAAAACTTTGGTAGTCAGCTCTTCAGTACAACAAAATAAATAAGAATCGTTAGATCATAAAATAGATAGATGAAAAACGTTTGATCTAACATAATAAATATTTTATATTTTAACATGTAAACTAAAAATTGTATTTATATTGAAATATGAAAAAGTGTATGTCAATGATTTAAATAATATATAATTTGGTTTTCTACATCGAATAGGATTATCAATGTAGGTCTTCTACACTGAATAAGATAAATGTAAAAATTCGTAATTATATTTTCTCTTGAGATTCTAAATGTTTCCATTTTGATAATACTTGTTAAATCTTCACTAAATTATGGATAATTTTATAAGTTTCGCATGGATTGTAAAATCATCCAAATCTGATTTTTAGATCTTGAGATAAAGCCCAAATTGTAAATATGAACTTTTTTTAATATTAGTAAAAAAATAAATAAAATTCAATTGCATCCTTTTTTAATTATATCATTTTCATGTTATAATTTTCTTTTTAAAATATAATTCTAATACAATCTTTTAGATCGCAAAATAAATAGATGAAGAATGTTGGATATAACATAATAAATATTTTATATTTTAACATGTAAACTAAAAAGTGTATTGATATTGAAATACGAAAAAGTGTATGTCAATTATTTAAATTATATATAATTTGTTTTTCTACATTGAATAGGATTATCAATGTAGGGTCTTCTACACTGAATAGGATTAATATAAAATTTCGTAATTATATTTTCTCTTGAGATTCCGAGTGTTTCCATTTCGATAATAATTGTTAAATCATTACTAAATTAAAGATAATTTTATGAGCTTCGCGTGGGCTACAAAATCATCCAAATCTGATTTATAGATCTCGAAATACATCTCAAATAGTAAATATGAACTTTTTAATATTAATAAAAAATAAAAAAATCATTTGATACCTTTTTAATTATATCCTTTTCATATTATAATTTCTTTTTAAAATTCAATTCTAATACAAATTTTTTAATTATATCCTTTTTAGATTATAATTTTCTTTTTAATAAGATATAATATTGATCGTCTATTTTAAAAAATATTAGATTCAATAGTTGTAATTATTTTGGTAGTACAGTGACCAAAATTATGAAAAGATCCAATTTATGCTTATTATATATAAGGATATAATATTTGTATAATCCTAATTGATTTTAATTTAAAACACTATTTATTATTAATATTTTTTTACATTAAAAAAATATATAATATATGGATATGTTAAATCAAGTCGTTACTATATTTAAATTAGAATTGTTAACTAATCATTGTTAGTATAATAGGATGAGAATGATAAATAAGGAAATTTTTTAATATAATATGATTTTTAGGAATAATATCTGATTCGAAAATGACAATTGAAAAATAGAACTTGAAATCAGCAACTGGATGCAACCACATGCAACTAAATTTGAATGTGGTTGCATTTGGTAGAATATTGCCCCTGGCGGAGCCTTGCAACCCAAATCCACCAAAATCACCCCACCTTAAAAAAAAGTCGAATGTGGTTGCATTTGGTTGAATATTGCCCCTGGCAGGGCCTTGCAACCCAAATCCACCAAAATCACCCCACCTTAAAAAAAAAAAGTTGAATGTGCTTGCATTTGGTTGAATATTGCCCCTGGCGGGGCCTTGCAACCTAAATCCACCAAAATCACCCACCTTAAAAAAAAAGTTGAATGTGGTTGCATTTGGTTGAACGTGGTTGAATGTGATTGCAACCAAAATATCATCCCACCTTAAAAAAACAAAAAGAAAAAAAATAGTTGAATGTGATTGCATTTGGTTGAATGTGGTTGCAACCAAAGTATCACCCCACCTTAAAAAAAATATACAGTCAGGCGGCGGGAGAGAATGAGGGGGGAAGGGGGAAGGGGGAAGGGAAACCCTAATTTGTAGTATTTTTGCAAATTTGAAACTTAGGTTAGTAAAATTGCAATTAATTAAAAGAGATGGTATTTTTGCAAATAGAAACTTTAAATCTAGTATTTTTGGTAAATTCCCTAGTTTTTTTGTAATTTACAAAATTTGAAAAATACATATTAAAGAAAATTAGATGTACCTTCTAATTATACTCCGTATAATTTTTATCATAATTTTCATATATATTATATATGTAATATTTGATCAAAGTTTGGTTAATTTAACCATTAAAAGTCAAACATGACAAAAGATTTGGGACGAGGGAGTATAAAAAAATGAACAAGTATGATTTTTTTCATGATTTGCATATATTAGTCATAATCAACTTCCCACACAAAATTCTTAATAAGAACCAATAGTAAATACAAATAAACTCTGTATAAAAATTAATTCTTTTTGTCCATAGTCCAAACACATATTTTGTGTTAAATAAGAATTTTTTGATAGATATTGCCTTTGATAAGGTCCATTATGAGCAATGCTAGAGAACCCAAAATATATTTTTCAAATGATATGATTTATATTTCTCAAATGACGTGATAGATACATGGCAAAATTTAATTTGTGCATCCATATATATACACGTAGGTTAGTAAAATCCATATTTTTATTAAAAAGAACTATTAATTATATACAATGATGCATATACTGTACAATTTTCTGTGCAGATTTTTTTTAACCCCCTAACATTTTTCGTCCATTATGTTAGGTTGAGAAAAGGTTCTTAATATCACAATTTTAGAATAAAATGCCCAAAATATCACATCTAAATATAAAGGCCCTTTGTATCACTAAGAAACGAATAAAAAACATGTGTTTCTTATTTTAGCTGGAAAGCAGACAATTGATAAAAGTACTGATGCACGTGGGTGGGTCTTTATGTAAGTAAAGTTGTTGTGGTTCGAGACATAACGCAACTAATACATGCGTTAACTGAAAACGCATGTTGAAAAGACGTTTTCTTCCCTTTTCCTGTACAGAAAACGAGCATATTAAATGCGTTAATGAAAGAAACGCTAATTGAAAATGCGTTTCTGCAAAAACGTAATTAGAAAATGCATTTTTATGTGATATAAAAGACCATTTTTCCAGATTGTGATATTTTGAACCATTTTAATTTAAATTGTGATAGAAAGGATCAATACCCGGTTAGGTTCGAGGACATAAATGCTTTAATATTGTGCTATATATCTGGTTCTAAGTTCCCCTAAAACGGACTACTATAAAGTATAAAGTAATAAAGAACTGTCCATAAGATTGTTTTGTAGAATTAACTATTAAATAATGCTAGGGAAACCAAAATTAGTTTCCAAAATTTTCCCCAAATACACGTGGCAAATTCTGATTCATTGTATTTCCTCCATCTCATTTTGTGTGTCCTATTTGACTTTTTGTAATCAAATTGAAACGACTTTGGCTGATAATTAAAAATTATTTCCTTAAAATTTCAAAAAACTGAAAAATACATTTGTAAGTAAATTAAAAATACTTTTCAATGATATAATTTTTATTACTTTTTTCAATTATATAGCATATGTAATTTCCGATCAAACTTTTGTCAAATTGACTACAAAAAAGTAAAACATGACACATAAAATGAGATGGAGGGAATAATAATTAATGGCCCCCTGTATTCACACCAACAAAACCAATCAAAAAAAATCCATACTACCACATCAACCATGCCATGTCATTTGGTACCAATTTTTGGTACCTAATTTGGTGCCTCTACCACTACTCTTAATTATTAAGCATGACAAAATAATAACTTTTTTTAGACAAAAAAGTGGGAACTTTATTGATAATTCAAATCATCCATGATACAATTTCTCATGACAATAGGAACAATACTCCTATGGAAAGTAGATCAGGATAGCTATACGATGCCCTATCAAGCTATGGACAATCATATTCGCAAGACCATTTAATAAAATACTATTCAATATTGTTTAAACACTGGATATGCCTTCGACACTCCTCAATAATCTAACCAAAATGAGAACGCATAGGAGTTTTGCTGCTGATAGCCTGTACCACGACTAAACAATCCATTTCCAGAATCACCCTAGGCCACTCCATCTGCATAATCCAACTCAAAGCTTCCTTGATTGCCATTGCCTCGGCTAGCTCTGGCACAACCACCCCTGCTTAAGCTTCGACTTTGTTGAATAAGCTCCCTGCGTCATCTCTTGCAACCAAACCAACGCCAAAAGCTTCTTGATTTTTAAAAATAGCTGCATCCACCGTAACCCAAGTAAGAGGTTTGACCCAAGTAAGAGCTCCATCTCCTTCAAACACTAATTGGAGGGGACAGTTGGTAGACCGATCGACCTTGGGCTGCTGTACTCCTTCGTTGTTGCAACTACCTTATTAACCATAGAGGCTTTTTTATTCCAGACCAAATCATTACGGGCATGCCAGATTGCCCAGCAGAGTGTTACAACCTTGGCCCTTTGGTTATTGTTCCTCCTACTAAGCATATGTTCTAACCATATAGAAAACTCCATCTCTTCCTCGACCTGGAAATCCGAGTTGAGAATTTTCCAGCACTGAACTGCAATGTGGCAACTCATCAGGATGTGATAAATTGTCTCACTATCACAAGCACAGACTGGGCATGTGGCCTAGATCGGAACATGCTTTTGTTGTAGGACGTAGGTGTACCAAATTAATAACTTTTAAACAAGAAGAATTGTCAGACAGAATTGTAGCCATAATCATGCAGAATAAGAAGAATGCATCATAACATTGCTCTGTTTTGTAAAACAAGAATTGATAGATATAACAAAAAATACTTCGATTTATGCAGAACAGGGAGATTTCCTCCTACACCTTGGCCTTCACAAACTGAAGGATTATGAGAAATTAGCTGCGCAACATAAAACTAAGAGGAAAGAGTGAAGCATTCAAATGGACATATTAGTTTACTGTATAGCATTCCGTGGTCTGTTAAATAGGTAGAGTGAAAGACCTTTCTTGATTCAAAAGAGAAGGCTTTGATGGGAAGATGTTTCACAAGCGCAATTTTCATTCGTTTAAAATTTTATGGAATTCAAGAACGGTTACATTGGTTCAAACTTTTCATCAAAGAACAAGACTAGGAACCATTTATCTTCCATAATTTGGTCTTCTGTTTCACTGATGGACAGACTCGGTTCCAACTTTAATCGTGATCATGCCAAAATGGCATGCATTCCCAGTATTAGCTTTGTCAAAGATTTTACACTCTTTCTCGATACTGGTCATTGGTTATAGGTTATAGGTGATAATGATATGATTCAGAAGAAAGTCCTTAGATGTCAGCAAAGACTAACCGAGAATTAAAAGTTTTACTCTGTTTACCCTTTATCTTCGATCAGTCGGTCTAAAGCGCACCTGAAATGAGACACCTTCAACTTTTTTCATTGAACAATAGTAAGCTAGTGTTGCCAGTAGTTACAGATGCATTATTCTTGTGTTTAGTTCAAGCAGTTGTAAATATACTTGACCTTCTGATGAGAATTGTGACCTGGATCATTAGTCATTGCCATGTCAAGATATCAAGCTGCCATGTCATTTCAGTTTGCTAGTCTCTTTTGTCTTTGCTTTCCCTAAATGAGTCGGGGACCAGTCCCTTTGTCCAACTCTTGATCTTTGTCTTCTCTAGCTTTGTAAGGCTTAAGTAGTTATTAGTTTTTGTCGAAGTAGTTGTTAAGCTTTTGTCTCGAGTTGATTCAATTATGTACTGTCTCTGTTGGTATGTGGCTATTAAGCCTCAGTCTGTATGGGAATTATCTTAACGTTATGAATTCAATCTGAGCAGTTTATGTTTTGAGCATTCTATTATCTTTTCTTAGTTTCTCAACTTAGCACTGTCTGTTCATCAAAAGGTATTATGGTATCAGAGCTGCTAGTTGAGTTGCTTTAAGAGTGTGCTAGTCTTTTCACAATATTTTTTTCTCAGTTCAAACGTTCATCTTTGCTATTTGATAGTTTTATTCATGGCAAGTACTAGCAAATTCTCCTTTGCTGATATGCAGAACCCATTGTTCCTTCATCCCTCAGATAATCCTCTGTCTGTTAATGTCACCAAGCTTGAAGGGGCTGGTGATTACAGAACATGGAGACGTTCTATGGAGATACAGTTGTCATCTAAAAGAAAGATTGGTTTTGTAGATGGTACGGTAGTACGAAATGATGCAGATGCAACTGAGGCTGTTCAGTGGGATACTTGTAAAAGTATGGTCACTTCTTGGATTCACAACAATGTCTCAGATGCCATTAAGAAATCTATTCTTTTTATCACGTCTGCCTCCGAGGCTTGGACTCAACTTGAAACACGGTTTCAACTTACAAATGGATCTCGTAAATACAAGCTAAGTAAGGAATTGTTTGGCTTGAAACAAAATAGTCTCAGCATTGCTGACTACTATACTCGTTTGAGTAGTCTCTGGGAGGAACTAGACTCTATGAATGCACTACCAGATGTCACCACAGTCGGTGCAGATATCACTAAGCTGTTGGCAGTTCTTAACACTCAAAAGGAGGAGCTGCATCTTCTCCAGTTTCTAAATGGCTTGAATGATCAATTCAGTCCTCAAAGAAGTCAACTTTTGATGGTGACTCCTCTTCCTAGTGTGACAGCATCCTGTGTCATGCTGCAACAAGAGGAATCTCAACGTGAAATCTTGAACACTCAATCCTCTGTTCCAGAGATGTCTGCTATGATGGGTAAAACCACTCTCTCTCAAGACAAACCTCCTTGTACTGTGTGTGGGGGGAAGGGTCATGCTACCTCTTACTGTTGGACTGTGAACGGTTATCCTAGATGGCACTACAAGTATAAACCTAGACCACAAACCAAAGGTCTCAGTGGAAAGTTTCTGAACACCAGAGTTGGAGGGTTTTCTCAAAAAATGAACAACATGCCACAGAGCAATGTAGCTGTTCAAAGTGATGGTGACCACACAACACAGGATGTTGTACTTTCACCTCGACAACTTCAATAATTGCTGAAATTAATCCCAGGCACTTCTCAAGATGCCATTGAAGTCTTGGACAACCCTTTTTCTGGCATGATTACTTGCAATAAAGTGAGTGTTGAAGCAGCTGGCTGGATTATGGACACAGGAGCGACAGATCACATGACATCAAATTTCAGCCTGCTGACTAATGTTAAAGCTACAAAAGCTGGCCTCACTGTGAGACTCCCTACCGGTGACAAAGCTATTGTTTCTCATACTGGTGATGTTCATCTAAAGAATGGTCTGAAATTACTTAGAGTTCTGTATGTGCCACTTTTCACACAAAATTTAGTGTCTATACAAAAATTGTCACAAGATAACAACTGTCATGCTGTTTTTAATCCAACAAATTGTGTCTTGACGGATACTAAGACTAGAAAACCTATAGGAGGAGGAAAGTTAACTGGAGGACTGTATTACTTGTCAACTGATGTCCTGTATACTAGAGAGTCTATGTTTAAACCCACATGTCTCACTGCTGGGAAACAGAACTTGTCACGTCAGTATGTCTTGTGGCACAACAGGCTAGGACATGCACCCCCTTCGAAACTGAAACACAAAACATTGTGTAACTGATTGTGATAAAGTGTGTGTGACTTGTCCCTTGGCCAAATTTGTGAAACTTCCCTATAATCTAAGTGAATCTCGGGCATCAAAGTCATTTGAATTACTTCATGCGGACATCTGGGGGCCTTACAAGGTGTGCACTAGGTAGAAATATAAGAACTTTCTCACGATAGTGGACGACTTCTCACGAATGACTTGGGTTTATTTAATTGAACACAAGTCAGAATATCTCGAATGTTTGAAGGCTTTCTGCAACTATGTTCGAACCCAGTTCAACAAAAGTGTTCATATTGTTCGTTCGGACAATGCTCTTGAATTTGGAGATGCAGCTTGCAGAGCTTTCTATCAAGAAAAGGGCATACTACATCAGACATCATGTCCCTATCGTCCACAGCAGAATGCACGTGTGGAAAGGAAGCATCGTCACATACTTGAGATGGCTCGAGCACTCAAGTTTCAGTCTGGTGTGAATGCATCACACTGGGGGGTATGTGTTCTCACTGTAGTGTACATAATCAATAGGCTACCGTCCTCCGTTCTTGGCAACAAAAGCCCTTATCAAGTGCTGTGCAAAGAAGATGTTGACTATTCATTGATGAGGAGCTTTGGATGTCTTGCATTTGCTACAAATCCTGCTCACAGTGCTGACAAACTCCATGCTCAAGGGGTGCCTTCAGTCTTCTTGGGCTATCCTCCAACCCAAAAAGGGTATAGACTACTTGATCTAACTACAATGGAACAGTTTGTGTCAAGGGCCGTGAAGTTCAATGAAGCTGTGTTCCCCTTCAATAAGAATTTTGAAAATTCTTACATGGTGCCTCTGCCCACTGCTTTACCACATTCATCTGTTGACTCATTTGTTGATGATGTTGAGTTCGACATTGCTGCTCCTAGTCACGAAGCTGAATCAGATGAAAGTGATGATCACGAAGATGAAAATGATGCTCACGAAGGTGAAAATGATGCCCTGGCAAGTGAAGAAGAAACAAGTGAAGAGATGCCCCTTCGTAGGTCATCAAGAACAACAAGGCAACCTGCCTGGATGCAATCTTATGTGCTCAAACCATTTCCCACACCATCGGCCAATCTGGTGACAGTTACCTCTCAACAAGTAGGAAGTGAATTCACGTGCCTCTTGGCCACACTAACCTCTAAAGCTGATCCAAAGAACTTCACTCAAGCTGTCACAGATGAGAACTGGGTCAAAGCTATGAATTTGGAATTAGAGGCATTGGAGTCAAATGGAACCTGGGAGATAACTGCTTTGCCAGAAAGTAAAGGAGCAATTGGGTGTCAATGGCTCTACAAAACTAAATATCGTTCAGATGGTGAAGTGGAACGATACAAAGCTAGATTGGTGATATTGGGAAACAGACAGGTGTATGGGGTTGATTATGAGCACACTTTCGCTCCAGTCGCCAAAATGACGACTATTCGAGCTTTGTTAGCTGTGGCTGCAGTTAAGAACTGGTATGCAATACAGATGGACGTCACCAATGCGTTCTTGCACGGTGATCTAGATGAAGATGTGTATATGAGAATGCCTCGTGGATATACACATTTTGGTTGCATGATAGTTCTGAACCAAGGGGAGTCAAAGGGCACCAAGTCTAATCTCGTTTGCAAATTGAAACGTTCCCTATATGGGCTCAGACAGGCACCTAGGAACTGGTTTAGCAAGCTGTCTACTGTATTGAAATCTCTGAACTACACTCAATCTCTTGCAGACTACAGTCTGTTCACAAATGCCAATGAGAAACATATTACCAATGTTTTGGTATATGTCGATGACCTGCTTATCACAGGAAATAACCTGGATGAAATAGATCGTCTCAAATCAATGTTGTCCTCCAATTTCCACATGAAGGATCTAGGTGATGTCAGTTACTTTCTGGGCTTGGAAATCAACAGAAGTGAGGCTGGATTTTTTGTGTCACAAAAGAAATATGCCCTTGATCTCATTGCTTCCTGTGGTTTGAGTGATGCAACTGCATTGAAACTGCCTATGGATGTTCACCTACATTTGAGTCATGCAGATGGTGAGTATTTACAAAATCCACATCCTTATCAACGAATCATGGGGAAACTCATCTATCTCACCATAAGCAGACCAGATATTTGCTTCACAGTCACCATTCTAACTCAATTCATGCAACATCCCACTACTGCACATATGGCTGCTGCTGTAAAATTGTTAAGGTACATCAAATCGAACCCAGGCCAAGGAATTCTTCTCTCATCATCCTCTGCTGCTGAGCTTAATGCATACTGTGACAGTGATTGGGCCACTTGCCCTATGCCTCGTAAATCCACCACTGGATATTGTGTGCTGTTAGGATCCTCACCTATATCTTGGAAAACAAAGAAGAAGAGTGTTGTTGCTAGATCGACAGTAGAAGCTGAATATCGTGCTATGGCAGTTACATCTTGCGAAATCACCTGGCTGTCCACATTGCTTAAAGATATGGGACTCTCTCATTTGCCACCTGCAATTCTCAGTTGTGATAATCAAGCTGCTGTGGCCATAGCAGCCAATCCAGTTCTGCACGAGCGAACGAAACATGTTGAGGTCGATTGTCATTTCATCCGCGATAAAATAAACTCAGGCAGTATAGTGACAAGGCATGTTCCCTCATACTCTCAACTTGCTGATTTGCTGACCAAGGCACTCTCTTCCAAGCAGCATTACTATCTTCTATCCAAGCTTGGAGCTACTTCAGAACCTACCTCCAGCTTGAGGGGGAGTGATGAGAATTGTGACCTGGATCATTAGTCATTGCCATGTCAAGATATCAAGCTGCCATGTCATTTCAGTTTGCTAGTCTCTTTTGTCTTTGCTTTCCCTAAATGAGTTGGGGATCAGTCCCTTTGTCCAACTCTTTATCTTTGTCTTCTCTAGCTTTGTAAGGCTTAAGTAGTTATTAGTTTTTGTCGAAGTAGTTGTTAAGCTTTTGTCTTGAGTTGATCCAGTTATGTACTGTCTCTGTTGGTATGCGGCTATTAAGCCTCAGTCTGTATGGGAATCTATAACCTTTATTAATAAGCGAAACCCTCTTTTGATGGTACCTAAAATTTGGTTCGCACTATATTTTGGTTTTACCCCTAAAATCCTACTTTCCCTAGAATTCTATGTTATTTTTTTAAAAATAGAATAAAAATAGAATTTCTATTATAATTATAATTCTTTTATTTGTAATTTTTTAAATATAATCATATTTCCCCTAAAATACTATGTTCCTTTAAAAGGAATTAAAAATAGAATTTTTTTGATAAATATAATTCTTTTGTTTATAACTTACTAGAAAAAACCAACGATCAAAAACCACATAACAAATAAAGGGTAAATCACCAACGAATACAATATACAATCTAGGGTTAATTCATATATTTTTTTGTAAAACACCAAAGAATACGTATCCTGATCGTTTAACATTTTTGTTAACTCGAATAACTTGTAGAAGGGGGGGGTTGAATACAAGTTATATAATCGTGTCTGATTTTTGCTTGATTATATGAACAAGAATAAACGAATGAATCAAACTCTTGTTTGTATTAATAAGATCAAATACAAACTCTACCAAAGGTGTACAATACCTTTAGCAGCTGCTGACAATACAAATCTCTCTCTCTGTTTGTTTCGAACTCTCGAATACAAACCTTATACAGAGCTACGCACACGAACTCACAACTTCGTCACTCTTTTACAATGATATTGAGAGAGTATTTATAATGCTACCTATCAACTAATAACAGAAAGATATAATCTATACATGACAATGTTCTGCCTTCTAGTCGATAGTTTCCTTCAATAGAAAACTCTTTCCTTCATAATATCTTCTTGCTTGTTCTTCAAACAACGATCCTGTTTTATAGCACTTGCCAGTTTCTGTAGCATCCATAATGACATCATCAGTAACACGACTGATATCAGGATCTGTACACTGCATCAGTATCTGATCAACCATCAGTATTGGACCATCATCAGGATTTGCTCTCTGTTCCTGACATGTAGTCTCCGATACACTGTTCATTCCTGACTAAACTATACAGATAACTGTCTTACACATAAATCCTATATACAGTGCTAAATCCTTTATAAGATCAGGATTACAAGAAGTATAATGTGTAAATTCTATTCTTAACATCACAACTTATGAATTATTCCTAACAATCTCCCCCTATTTATGCTTTACAATCTGAAGCATAAATCTAAGTTGTGGATGTCAAAACATATAACAATACAACCAGAATAGAATTTATAAATGTAGAATTATGAAGTTAAGTACCTCCTTCTCAGATGTAGACGATTATCTAGTACTTAGAAGAAAGAATTTTAACTATTAATGCTGCTCTTCCTTTACCACTTCCTAGCTGAGATTCACCACTGTCACTCCTGCTAGTTCTTCTTTTTACTACCCTTTGTCTGATCTTTATCTCCCCCAGCTTTATCATCCCCAGTCTGGTGGTGTTGTTGTTGTTGTCTTTGAATTGTCTTTATCTCCCCCTTTTTGACATCAGCAACATTAATTCCAAGAGATTCAGAAACAGAACAAATGAGATTCATAAGAACTGCTTGATTTTCCATAATTGTGACTTGGTTATCTTCAAGTGATTGAAGTCTTGTTTGAATATCAATTTGAGAATTCTGAATATCTTTCAAAACATCAGAATGAACTTCAATGTTGGAAGTGCTTCTAGTATCTCTAGTATCAGAATCAGAAAGAACTGTATCATCAAGTCTTGTAGAAGAAGTTGCTTGATTTGTATGATACTCAAGTAATAAAACCTGATTAGAAGTATCAACATCTTCATCTTTCTGTTCTGAAACTGAAACATGATCATCATCTCCTTCACCAGTATTCTGTGTACTAACATCTTCAAATCCTGACTCCTCCTTAGAGTGATCAGAGACTGTTGATGTCTCAATTCGAGCTGATATTGGAAGTACATACAAAGGAACACTAGGATCATTAGGATCTTCATCTGGTACATATGTATCAAGAGACTGCTTTATCTTGGCACCTCTTCTGTTAATAATTCCTGCAAGCCTCTCCTTTTGCTTCTGAGCTTTAACTTCTGGCTTTGCATTGTGATGTGCTAGGTCATTCTTCTGATACATTTTGATGAATGAATAAGTACCAGCATCCATACCCAAATTTTCAGACCAAGATTCAGGAAAAACCTGATCCCAGAAATCAAATGATGGTTTCCTAATTTTCTCTCCCTCACTATGGAGTTGATCATCCATACCCTCATTCTCACTTTGACTTACTAAAGTCAACACTCTTTCTACCTCACCTTTTGCCTGGTCAGGAGCCAGCCGCTCAAATTGTGGATCTAAGTCCATCTTTTCAAGTGTATCACTCAAATTTAGATAAGTGCTCTCATGACCTACAGAAAAATAGAGTTTAGAAGGAGTTTTTATACCTGAACTCACATGGAGAGAGGGTTCCTCATTTGGCATGTGGCTTGAGGTTTTCTCCAAGGAGTGAGCTGCTATAGTCTCTGAACCCTTACAATCATCTTCTTTCCTTTCAGAAACTACAGGCTCCAGTATACCACTTTCAGGTTCTTTACTAGACTCTGATGTCTTCAGTAATACTTCATTAGACACCATAGTTAGTACATCACCATCTTTAAGTGTTGTTTGCTGAGACACACCCTCAAGGTGGATAGACTCTGACTGAACAAAATTTGTTTGATCTTCAGAAAAATCAACCAAAGTCATTCCTCCCATATCATAGGGTATCTCACTTGCATTCTCAGTCATCACAGAAGTCCTTTCAACATCAGCTATCACAGCTCCTGAGTCATCCTTCCTCTGACTAGATGGTTCTTGTGTTACAGTGACTGTGATTTGATCTTTCCTACTATTCACCACTGATGCAATAGTATCTTCTGTTGACTGCTTCCCTCTATCTACTTCCTCCAGTTGTTCACCTTGAGCTGAAGCATCTTCAATAATTACATTCTTGTCAAATAAATATGCATGAAGTGATTGAAGTGCACCATGTTTCGAGAGTCCAAATTTCTTGACTAATTGTCTTCTGACAGACACATAGAAATACATCTTCATTAAGTCAAGTCTTTGATGTAAAAGTCCATATTCATCTGGAAATAAAAGTTTTGGTACTCTTTCAACCAAAAAGTCTAGAACAGGCCTTGACAACTTCACTTTGAGAGAAATTAGTCCCATAGCCAGTCTGTATGATAATGTAGTTTCCCATGAAGAATCAATATCCAGATCTCTCTTGTCAAATACTGACATAGATGTAGCTTGATTTGTAGAAACCTGCATGATATTAGTTGGACTAGACTCTGTGTGTGTAGGTGACAATTGAATCTTTCTCCTTGTTCTCCTGATATAGTGAGCAAAAGATTTATCCTGAGAAGACTCAAGAGGTGTAGACACAGAAGTGATCTTGGGATGAGATCTTTGTTCAATAGACACAGTCTTTTGAGAGACAGTATCCAGTAACTGTTTTCCCTTTTTAAGAACTACAGTCTTTTGGGAGACTGCAGCCTGGCTGTGACTAGGTTTTTCATCTCTTTGTGCTAACAAAGAAAGTTGAATTGCAGCCTTCAATTCTGCTCTCTCAGCAAGAGTTAAATCATCATCATCTTCACTATAATTACTACTACTACTTGACACAACAAATCTTCTCTTCCTTACAACTGATGTCTTTTGAGAAACACCAGAGGTTGGTTTCTTTGAAACAATAGGCTGTGGATCAAAATTTGGTTCTTGAATTGTTTCAGAGACTATAATGTTTTGGGCTACTTGGGTAGACACAGGTGGGTTCTCCTCCAATTGAGATTCCTGAGCCATTTCACCACAAAAGAAAGAAGAATTGTAGAAAGTAGGAAGATGAGTTTTAAGAATTACCTGAACATGATATGGATAATGAATTGCAGGTATTTCATCTAGATTCTTTTCATTGTCCTTCTTTGTAATGTCAGAGAAAATTCTCTTTTGCTGTTCATAAGAAGAAACACAATGTTCTCTACCAAATCTAGTTTCAACATCAGGAATAAAATGGTTAACAAACAATTGCATAAATCTATGATAATAAACCATTTTCCTGTTTTGATCTCTTAACCCAAGTTTAATACTCATCTGACTTAAGATAATATGACCAATGTTGATTACTCTGTCATAAAGCAAACTATAAGCAATATGTGAAGTAACAGAAGTAATTTGCTGAAAAGAACTACATTTGCCAGTAAAACATTTAGCAATTTGATCAAAGTAAAAAGACCATTCCTTTCTAAGAAAAGACCTATTCAACTGGCTCATGTTATCTAGAGGTCCACTATAACCTAATTCAGACAACATAATTCTTATATTATCATCAGATGGTACATTCTCATAACTATCAGTAACAGGTAAGCAAAGTACTGAATTAACAACCGATTCAGTAATGTCAAATGAATCTTGTCCTAAATGTAGAACAATCTTACCTGATTGACTCTGAGTAGAATCAATTACCTCAGCATTCTTCCAAGCTTGTGAAACAGCTACTTGATTAATTTGTGGAGATGCTGTCAATGCATAACTTAATGGTCCATATGCCAGAAAGTCCATGATTGGATGAAAATCAGATGATACTCCTTCCTTGTTGGTGATAGCTGCAACATGATTGTTTGTCATAAAATCAAAGTCACCAAACTTGAAGGCTACTGATTTAGGTAATCTTCTCTGAGCTGCCATTTTTGATCTGAAAAGAAACTTGAAAAAATTCTTGAAATGGATTAGTGATTTTGAAAACTCAAAAGTGATTTTTGCTTTAGAGAATGTAAAATTAGAGAAAGCAATTACACGATTAGAGTTTCAAAACAAATATATTTCACAAATCTTTCAGACCACTATCCCACGTTGACACGTAGATTGACAGGTGTCAGTCCCTGAAAAATGCGGTTACCCACGATTTTTGGAAAATAAAATCCAAAATTGATTTTTCATGAAATAAATCAGGGTATAAATAAGCAATACTGATCAGCTTCCTTTTCCTGATGACCTCTCATCAAAATAATCACAAAATGCAATGTGATTTAAAAATATAATTTTCAAATCCTGATGGTCACACATGAAATCCTGACCAATATCATCAGAGACTTAATATGGAGTTTTCCACGTGGCATTTTTCTTTTATCTGAAAAAGAAATAAACAATTAATCTGAACAGAAAATCAATTGGTTAGATATTTTCAATATTTCTTGAAACAAGAAATATAGTCACACGCAATAATTAGCATTTGACTTCATTAAAAACTTCCAAGTGACTGCTCAGCTTCTCACGTCTTCCTTTAAAAGAACCAGACGCCTTATGCCATTCTCCATAACCTTTCAATTTCTTTTCTTCTTAACAATGCTTCTCAAACCAAAAACCCCTTCAAACCCATTTTCCAGATTTTTCTTGATCGATGAACATCCTGTTCTTGATCATCTCTTTGAACAAATGACTCTTCTCATCGAACTAATCATGAATGGATTGGTTTTCGAAAATATCCAGAGGTTTCTCCTAGAACATCCATCTGTTGGATACAATCTTCCCCTAACCTCCTCAAAACTTGAGGATGAAGAATTTGGCCGAGAGTCTGAGGTTGATCTTGATGGAGATGCTATTCATTTAAGTTAGCTGCTCTCATTCAAGTCGCCCAGATAAGGAATCCAAGAACAAACGAGGCTTTCATCCCCTGATGGATTTCTTGAGATGCTCCTTGTCCTGTTCCTCAGAATTCATATCAAAGACAAGTATAGAATAGAAATTTAGACAAAAAGATGTTGTATTTCATTTCCATGTAAATGATTTCTATTAATGAAAATACAGTTTCTTGTTATCTGCTTGTCTTTTGATTTTTGAAAGATGTATAAATTATCAGTATGCAAATATTAAAACTTGCTAGCATAGACTTAACACATCACAGAATCAGATTACTATACAAAGTAAACGTCAGGATCTGAGACAATTTTCATAATCCTGATACTGACACAATACTGATGACGTCAGCATCCTGATGACAAATCTAATCCTGATGATTATTAACAAGTCTATCATACTGAAATTTATCAAGGCAAAGTGTTATAGCTGAAACATTTAACAATCAAATATAGATCCTGACAGGAATATCAAGTCTATAAGCTAAGAACAACATACCTTGCTACTTTTGCAGATGTTACAGATCTAAAAATTTAACATTCTTAACTCACTTACTAGTCTACTGAATGTAGTCTCATCAAGTGGTTTAGTTAGAATATCTGCAAGCTGTTTGTCAGTAGGAACAAAATGAAGTTCCACAGTACCATTCTCAATATGTTCTCTAATAAAATGATACCTGACATCAATGTGCTTAGTCCTTGAGTGTTGAACTGGATTTTCTGCAATTTTAATAGCACTAGTATTATCACAAAACATAGGAATATTACTAAGTGTCATACCATAATCCAGCAACTGATTTCTTATCCAAAGGAGCTGTGCACAACAACTGCCTGCTGCTATGTACTCAGCTTCTGCAGTTGAGGTTGAAACAGATTGTTGCTTCTTGCTTGCCCAAGAAATCAATCTATTTCCCAAGAATTGACATGTACCTGTAGTGCTTTTCCTGTCTATCTTACACCCTGCATAATCAGAGTCTGAATAGCCAATTAGAAAGAAATCAGATTCTCTAGGATACCACAAACCAAGATTTGGAGTTCCTTTGAGATATCTAAAAATTCTCTTCACAGCAATTAAATGAGATTCCTTAGGATCACTTTGGAATCTAGCACATAAACAGGTAGAAAACATTATATCTGGCCTACTTGCAGTTAGATATAACAATGAGCCTATCATGCCTCTATAACTAGTATTATCCACACTCTTTCCTTTAGGATCAGAGTCTAGTTTAGTGGCTGTTGCCATGGGTGTTTTTGCAACTGCACAGTCTTGAAAGTCAAACCTTCTTAAAAGATCTTTGATATACTTTGACTGATTAATGAAAATACCAGTCTCAGTCTGTTTGACCTGCAAGCCTAAGAAATAATTTAGTTCACCCATCATGCTCATCTGATACTTAGACTGCATAAGCTTGCTAAACTTAGCACACAACTTTTCATTAGCAGAACCAAAAATAATATCATCAACATAAACTTGAACTAAAAGCAATTCACCTTTTATCTTTCTAAAGAATAGAGTTTTGTCAATTGTACCTCTTGTGAAGCCATTTTCAAGAAGAAATTTAGACAAAGTCTCATACCATGCTCTTGGTGCCTGCTTTAGTCCATAGAGTGCCTTGTCAAGTTTGTAGACATGATTTGGAAACTTTGGATCAACAAATCCAGGTGGCTGTTCTACATAAACTTCTTCATCAAGTTTGCCATTTAGAAAAGCACTCTTTACATCCATCTGGTATACCTTGAATTTTGAATGAGCTGCAAATGCAAGAAACATTCTGATTGCTTCCAATCTTGCTACAGGTGCAAAGGTCTCATCATAATCAATGCCTTCTTCCTGAGAATAACCCTTGGCCACCAGTCTTGCTTTGTTTCTTACAATCATACCATATTCATCTAGCTTGTTTCTGAAAACCCATCTTGCACCAACAATAGATCTATCTTTAGGTCTTGGTACCAGTTTCCAAACTTTGTTTCTCTCAAACTCATTTAACTCCTCCTGCATTGCAATTACCCAATCAGGATCCTGTAAGGCTTCTTCAACCTTCTTAGGTTCATTCTTTGAGAGAAAGCAACTATACAAGCATTCATTTTGAATTGATCTTCTAGTTCGAACACCACTATTTGGATCACCAATTATCAAGTCTTTAGTATGATTCTTTGTCCATTTTCTAACAGGTGGTAGATTAACTCTGCTAGTCTCTCCCCCTAAGTTAGTGGTATCCCTTGTAGAAGAATTCTCTCTACCTTCAAAAACTCTCCTTTGATCAATAGAATCAGTAGATTCCATATTGCTGCTAGTTACTGATCTTTCCTCAGTAGACTCTGAAAGGTCAGTTCCTGATGGAGTAGACTCTGAAACGTCAATTCCTGATGGAATAGATTCTGAAAGACTAGTCTGCTCCTGATGATCACTGTGTTCTCTTTGATTCATTTGCTCCCCCTTAACAGTAGCATTCCTTTAAGAAGCAATAGAAATTCCTTCTGGAGAACCTTCATCATCACTTGAGAGTATCTCAGAATTCTTCAGATTTTCAAATTCCAGTTTGTCATGGCTTTCATCAGTTTGCAAAATTCCAAATTTCTTATCATCAAATGCAACATGAATTGATTCCATAACAACGTGAGTTCTGAGATTATAAACTTTGAAGGCCTTAGATGCTGAATATCCTAGAAAAATTGCTTCATCCGATTTGGCTTCAAATTTTCCAAGTTGTTCTGGATGAATTTTTAGGACATAGCATTTGCATCCAAAGATGTGAAAATATTTCACACTTGGTTTCTTTCCTTTGATCATCTCATAGGGAGTTTTTCCATGACTATTTACCAAGGTACAGTTCTGAGTGAAACATGCAGTGTTAATAGCTTCTGCCCAAAAGTAGGTTGGAAGTTTTGCATCTGCAAGCATGGTTCTTGCTGCCTCTATGAGAGTCCTGTTCTTTCTTTCCACTACACCATTTTGTTGAGGTGTACCAGGTGCAGAAAACTGTTGAGTGATTCCATTATCTGCACAAAACCCCTCCATTGTAGAATTCTTGAATTCTGTACCATTGTCACTCCTAAGTACTTTGACTTTGTACTCAGAGTTATTATGAATATTCTTGATGAGTTCAATGATTTGCTGAGGAGCTTCATCCTTCTTGTGTAGAAAGAACACCCATGTGAACCTTGTGAAATCATCCACCATAACTAGAGCATATCTTTTCTTGTTGATAGACATAATGTTTACTGGACCAAACAGATCAAGATGTAGCATGTGAAATGGTTCAGTAATTGAATTTTCAGTCTTGCTCTTGAAAGTGGTTCTTCTTTGCTTTCCAAGCTGACATGCATCACAAAGTCCATCTTGCACAAAATTCGCCTGAGGTAGGCCTCTCACCAAATTGTTTTTAACAAGTTGATTAAGCTTCTTGAAATTAAGATGTGAGAGCTTCTTGTGCCAATTCCAGCTTTCATCACTTGTTGCTTTGCTGTAGAGACATCTAACAATTCCTTTAGATGTATCACTTAAGCTGGCTTCATATATGTTACCATGTCTTTGACCAGTTAGAACAATGTCTCCATTCTGCATATTCAAGACTTTGCATCCTTCTCTGTCAAAGATTGATTTGTAACCTTTATCACCCAGTTGACTTATGCTTAAAAGAGTATGTTTCAAGCCTTCAACCAGTGCTACATTTTCTATGATGACATTCCCCAAAACAATTGAGCCATATCCCAGAGTTTCTCCTTTGTTGCCATCTCCAAAAGATATTACTGGGCCAGCTTTC
The DNA here is from genome assembly GCA_037693485.1 of Kitagawia praeruptora. Taxonomy (NCBI): domain Eukaryota; kingdom Viridiplantae; phylum Streptophyta; class Magnoliopsida; order Apiales; family Apiaceae; genus Kitagawia; species Kitagawia praeruptora. Next base: position 158,633,375 of record CM075344.1, on the reverse strand, counting down.
CTCTCAAACTTTGTAAGCAGGGACTTCTTTCCAGTCATATGTCCAGAGCATCCACTGTCCAAGATAATTGAATGCTTCTTTCCTGTGCCCTGCAAACAAAAAGTAACTAGTTAGAATTTTTTAGGACCCAACTTTGATTGGATCCTTTCTTACTAGATTTAGAGACAACAGACTTTGAAGATTTTGCTTTTATTTTACCTATTGCATAGTCAACTTTAGACTCTGATCTCACAAACTGTTTGTGACTAGGAGTTTCAGATTTCAAAGAATAATAGTCATAATACAGTTCATGATATTCTCTACACATGTAAATGGAATGAAGTAAACTACCACAATGATAACAAGCTTTTTGTGGTTGGTATTGAATTTTCTGAGTCTTGGGAAATCTGGACTCAGTTTTCCAAGAAGGTTTTTTATTGCAGTCTAGGGCCAAATGATTATGATTTCCACACTTATAGCATTTTTTCCTAGGTGCATCAGGTACATTCTTGTAATTATTCTCTTTGTTAATACCTTCTTTTCCATTCCTATTTCTTTTGATCTTGCTAGACTCTAAAAGACCATCTAATCTCTGTTTCAACTGAGACTTAGACAGAAACCCTATGTTTACATTCTTAGGTTTCTCTAACACTTTCTCATCTGAATAACTATTGTTAATCCTTTTGTGTACAACAGGGGTACCTTTTGAATCAACAAATTTAACATGATTAGGTTCAGAAACAATTTTCTTACCTTCAGATTTAGATGTGTTAGCTTCTACCTTACTATCATTATTGACAGTAACTACTTTTTCTTCTTGTCTAGCCTTATCAAAACCTAAACCATTAACCTTACCATGAATTCCTGATAAGTGGATTTTATATCCACTATTTGCATTCCATTCGTACTTAAAACGATTGCGAGTTCTCAAGTTTCGTGTTAGTTTGATGTGTTTTCATCTAATTTGTGTAGGTTGCATAGTCGGGCGGCATTGGTGGTGTTGGTGAAGTATTGGTGGTATTCTGTGAGCTTAAGGTAGAAATTACAGGAAGTCCAGGGCAAGAGAACTCGGGAATTTGAGCTCAATGCGCATTCATCACTGTTTTGGCCATATCTTGAGTTCTAGAAGTCCGTTTGAGGCCCGTAAGCTGTCCACGCGAAGAGGAGAGGAAGCTCTACAATTCTGGACAGGGAGTTGGAGGCGCAACAGCGCGGTTTCAGGCGCAACAGCGCTGTTTCAGGCGCAATAGCGCGGTTTCAGGCGCAACAGCGCTGTTTTGAGGGGCTCTTGCTCTGAGTAAGGCGCAGCAGCGCTCAAGAGCTGCGTTTCCAGGGACTAACAAGCGCAACAGCGCTCTATTTAAGCGCAGCAGCGCTCGTGTGGCTTGCTTGGCAGAAATTTATTCCTAAAACCGGGTCAATTGTTTTGGGCCTATTTTTAGGGCATCTTTATATGTAATATATAGACCTAAAAACATATCGATCAATGGAGTTAGGGTGTTCTTTATTTTCTTTTAGCATCTATCAACACTTTTCATCTATATTTTAAGAACATTTTCAAGGAAATTCTCCAAGCTAGTGACAAGCAAGGATTATTCTTTGGAACCTTTGTACTCTTCTATTTTGGGGATTTAATTCTAAACCCTTTTTCTCTCTTCTATATTTATTTGCTTGTTTTAGAATTATGTTATCCATAGAACCCATGAAGGCGATCAGGTCGATTATGGGCTAAATCGTTATCATGGGATTTTAATGGATTTTTCTATGGATTCTAGTAATTGAGTGTTATTTATGCCTTGGTGTGTGATTGAATGTATTGATTGTCTAGTATGATTATGCTTATTCGTTATAAGTGAGTCGCGAACACTTGTAATTGTTTGTTTAATCCTAGTGAATGCGAAAGTGGATCTAGGGTTTAGAACAATTCATGCTAGCATAGGGTTTTGCATGTGAAGAACATGTATTAATTTGTGATGTAATTCTAACCGTCTTGCATCGACTATGTGGTTTAATGGGTGCTTGATTTTCAACCGGTATGTGTTCAATTGCTATAGACATATAGGGACTACACATATTTGGTGACTACTTGACTTCTATCAATTGTGGATGATCAGTAGGATGGTATATGCACAACGAAAGTTGGTGTGTATCAGTTTAGTGCATCTAATCAGTAATCAACTCTGTCACATGCTAGGCTAAAGGGCATAAGATTCTAGATGAAGTAGTTAATGAAATTGAAATCCCATGTTTGTTTATTATAAAGTTAAAGTTAAGTTATTTCCTCGTAATTTCCATAGTTGGCAATTAGTCATTAGTTAATTAAAACCAAATTTGTTATTGTCTTGGCAGTGAGTGTAAATCATAAACTGGTGTATAAGTGAACAAAATGAACAATTTGAGTCTCTGTGGGAACGAATCCTATTTACCCTATATTACTTGTTGACCACGTTCTCTTGCGTGAATAAGTGCGAACAAGTTTTTGGCGCCGCTGCCGGGGACTCGGTTCATTGTTTGTTTAGTTTATGATCTTGTCATCAATTTGGGTTAAATTCACTGACTCGGACGTTTTTTTTTTATTTGATGGATTATTGGGAGCAGGAATTCGTAATTGTTTGTGAGCTGTGTGCAGGTGGACATTACACTCATCAATGTGAGTATAACAGAAACCGGCCAAATTTCAGCTGGGACTACAATCAGAGTGGTATGGAGCAATCTCAATATCCATCCTACCCGCTCCAAAATCAGCAGTTTGAAGATGAGCCATACAATCTAGGGGGAATTCAGCAACAACAGGGGCAACAATTTCAACATCAGTATGCCCCAGTGCATCAACACTTTCAACCTCCTGAATTTCAGCAGCAGCAATTTCAGACTTGGTCTATCCAACAGTCGATCGAAGAAGCTGAATTAGAAGAATTGAGGTTGATGGCTAAAAGCAATGCATTGTCTCTCCAGAAAATAGGAAATCAGATTGGTCAATTAGCAACCTTGCTAAACAGTCTTCAGGGAACCCTTCCAAGTGACACGAGAGACCTAGAGGCAGAGCAGGAGGACAATAACATGCCTATCAATCTTGATGAGCCATTCTTAGCCACGGGTGAGACTTTGATCGATGTTCAGAAAGGAGAGTCTGAGGGCGAAGATGAGGAAGAAGCAGAACAGGAAGCTGATAAGGAAGAAAGGTCAGAAAATGCAGTTCTGAATATTCAGCCACAACCACATCCTTTGCAATCTAAAAATGTTGAAGATGTTGAGAAGAAGAATTTTGAAATTGTGTTAGTTGAGAGCCATGAACTTGTTGAGGTGTCTCAATTAAATTCTGAACATGAAGGATATGTGGAAGAATCTTCAACAATATCAATGAAGGATGTTCTGGTTTATGATAAATTAGAGGATAATTTGTATGAAGATCCACTGGAGCAGCCTATGTTTCTAGAATTGGGACCTGAGAAGAATGAAGACGAGCATCTAACATTGTTAGAGGATAATTCGCAAAGTGTTGGAATGATGCATTGTTTCGAGTCACTAGAAGTGCTATCTGCCGAAGGCAAACCTCCAAAAGCCTCTAACAAGGAACCACCTGACTTGGAACTGCAGTTGATATCCTCTCAATCTCAGGAGTTTGATTCAAGTTCATTTGTATCATCTTCTATCATCATCTCAGCAGAATTACCTCCGGACAAGAATTTTGAAAGGGTTATTTCAAATTTTCGTGACAGTATGCGTTCTGCAGATATGCAAAATTTTTTAGTGGACAATGCGATTGGTTTTGTTGAGAAGCAGAGAAGGTTGACATCTCCAACCTTATCCACTATTATCTCAGCAGATTTACCGCCTGATAAGGAAGAAGTACGTTTGGCGGCTTTACAAAAGCATACTGGTAGTGGATGGATGATTTCAGATAATCAGGATATCATCTATTCGTTGGTTATTCAGATATGGTGTGGGAACAATGTCACGGGCACTTTAGAAGAGCGAAGGAGGTTGAAGCTTGTCGTCAATGATGTTGTTCCGAAGAAGATCATTAAATGGCCTTATAGAGATACGGTGCAGAAAATTTTCAAGAGGAAAATCGTGGCCAAGTCTAGCTAAAGACGTTAAAGAAAGGCGCTTCGTGGGAGGCAACCCATGATTTCTTGCTTTCGAATAAAACAACAGTTGTGTTGGAGCCTCCACGTTTATCCACCACCAGACACACCACCCGAGGAGGGTGACGATGCCGACAACTAGGGGAGTATCTCTTGTACCCTTTAATTTTACCTTCAATGAGGACATTGAAATTTTTAAGTTTGGGGGTGATTTTAGGGTATCAAGAGTCATTGCATTGCATATAGTTGCATATTCATGCATATTCATGTTAGTATTTTTGCATTTAGTTTTGCCATGCCATTTAGAGTGCATTTAGGATGCCATGTCATATAGATTTATTTAGGAGTGTAATATCATTTTGTTCATGCATTTCATATGATTCCACTTGAGTGTCTGTTTCTGGCTCGATAGGTCGACGTTAATTTGGGTGTGATGACAATGAATAGAGGGTTGATTTAAGTACTTATGAAATTGACTTGCATGTATCGGGAACACAATCTTTTCACGGTCTCACTGTTTGCTTTTGAGCTAGATCGAGTCATACCTTGTTTGGCTGTTGAGATTTAATCACTTATTTATATCTAGAATTTTCGTTATTCCCTTGATGGCGTAGGAGCACTTAAGTATAAGTTTGGGGGAAAACAGGGATTTCATGCTAAGTGTCGTGTCGTAGTGTAATAATGGCTAGGTGTCAAATGGCTAGTAGCCAGCTCATATTTGATATGAGTAGTCTAGGAGGGTGAGACAGTGCACCCATGTGAAAAAAAAAGGCAAGAAAAAGAGTCAAAAGAAAAAAAGAAATAGAAAAGAAAAAAAAAGAGAAAAAAAAAAAGAAAATAGTTGTGAGAATAAAAAATGAGGAATTGTGAGAGTGTGTGTATGCTAGTTGGCTAGGGTGAGCTCTTTAGTGCTCGAGCAAGTAAGTTCGAGGGGAATTTATGCCTAGTGACCTAAGACTTTTCCGGTCTGGGATCCACTAACCTAACGCTCGCTACAAGGGTGCTATTGTATAAGCCTTTAGGGGTCTCACCCATTGCACAGTCAAAAGCATGTGTGTTTTGTGTTTTGTGATGTTTTATGTAGTAAAGCATGAGTCCTTGTCTACCTTAAATGATGATGGCGGTGTCTTTGAGTCATGGAGTGTCTAAAGTCTATTCTGTTTATAAACATGTGATTGTCTTGGCGAAGAATTGGTTATGCCTTTGATCTAGTTTCGAGAGTATATCTAGTGAGAAATGCACACACCACGTTTCCGAGCATGTTTTGTTAGTATACGGGGACTTAGTCGAGCTCTGTTTGGAGTTGTTGCATTTTTTTGAGGCGTTTGCTTGTTGAGTCGGTTTCGGTAATTTGTGTGTGATCATTGTATTAGGACATTTTTGCATTATCATGACATTTAATTTTTAGTTGCATTCATTCATCATTTTAGGGTTGAGTTTGCATTGCTTGAGGACAAGCAACGGTTTAAGTTTGGGGGTTTGATAAGTGGATTTTATATCCACTATTTGCATTCCATTCGTACTTAAAACGATTGCGAGTTCTCAAGTTTCGTGTTAGTTTGATGTGTTTTCATCTAATTTGTGTAGGTTGCATAGTCGGGCGGCATTGGTGGTGTTGGTGAAGTATTGGTGGTATTCTGTGAGCTTAAGGTAGAAATTACAGGAAGTCCAGGGCAAGAGAACTCGGGAATTTGAGCTCAATGCGCATTCATCACTGTTTTGGCCATATCTTGAGTTCTAGAAGTCCGTTTGAGGCCCGTAAGCTGTCCACGCGAAGAGGAGAGGAAGCTCTACAATTCTGGACAGGGAGTTGGAGGCGCAACAGCGCGGTTTCAGGCGCAACAGCGCTGCTTCAGGCGCAATAGCGCGGTTTCATGCGCAACAGCGCTGTTTTGAGGGGCTCTTGCACTGAGTAAGGCGCAGCAGCGCTCAAGAGCTGCGTTTCCAGGGACTAACAAGCGCAACAGCGCTCTATTTAAGCGCAGCAGCGCTCGTGTGGCTTGCTTGGCAGAAATTTATTCCTAAAACCGGGTCAATTGTTTTGGGCCTATTTTTAGGGCATCTTTATATGTAATATATAGACCTAAAAACATATCGATCAATGGAGTTAGGGTGTTCTTTATTTTCTTTTAGCATCTATCAACACTTTTCATCTAGATTTCAAGAACATTTTCAAGGAAATTCTCCAAGCTAGTGACAAGCAAGGATTATTCTTTGGAACCTTTGTACTCTTCTATTTTGGGGATTTAATTCTAAACCCTTTTTCTCTCTTCTATATTTATTTGCTTGTTTTAGAATTATGTTATCCATAGAACCCATGAAGGCGATCAGGTCGATTATGGGCTAAATCGTTATCATGGGATTTTAATGGATTTTTCTATGGATTCTAGTAATTGAGTGTTATTTATGCCTTGGTGTGTGATTGAATGTATTGATTGTCTAGTATGATTATGCTTATTCGTTATAAGTGAGTCGCGAACACTTGTAATTGTTTGTTTAATCCTAGTGAATGCGAAAGTGGATCTAGGGTTTAGAACAATTCATGCTAGCATAGGTTTTTGCATGTGAAGAACATGTATTAATTTGTGATGTAATTCTAACCGTCTTGCATCGACTATGTGGTTTAATGGGTGCTTGATTTTCAACCGGTATGTGTTCAATTGCTATAGACATATAGGGACTACACATATTTGGTGACTACTTGACTTCTATCAATTGTGGATGATCAGTAGGATGGTATATGCACAACGAAAGTTGGTGTGTATCAGTTTAGTGCATCTAATCAGTAATCAACTCTGTCACATGCTAGGCTAAAGGGCATAAGATTCTAGATGAAGTAGTTAATGAAATTGAAATCCCATGTTTGTTTATTATAAAGTTAAAGTTAAGTTATTTCCTCGTAATTTCCATAGTTGGCAATTAGTCATTAGTTAATTAAAACCAAATTTGTTATTGTCTTGGCAGTGAGTGTAAATCATAAACTGGTGTATAAGTGAACAAAACGAACAATTTGAGTCTCTGTGGGAACGAATCCTATTTACCCTATATTACTTGTTGACCACGTTCTCTTGCGTGAATAAGTGCGAACAATTCAACTCTCAAAGATTTCTATTGTCTTCTTACTGGAATTGTTAATGGTTTTAATCACATCTCTCTCTTCTTCTAGTTCTTTTCTGACATAGTCATAAGCCTCAAGAATAACACTATAATCATGCTTAGCTTTATCAGAACTTAACTTGTATTCTTCCATTTGAATTAATTCAGATTCAAGAAAATTATTTCTATCAACTAATTTATCATTCTTAACCTTAAGTTCATCTCTTTCACAAGTAAGAATTCTAAAATTAGTCATAAGATTTTTGAACTCAGCATGGATAGATCTAATTTCATCAGAATTTAAGCTATCAAATGAATCAAGAGAGTGAAGTGATACCTTAACAGAGGATGGAGAAGTTTTCTTTGGAGATCCAGGTTTGTCTGAACTATTGGCCATCAATGCAATGTTGTCATAATCCAATTCATCTTCAGAGTCACTGGAATCAGCCCAATCCTTCTGTGTGACCATAAGTGCATTACCCTTTCCTGAATTTCTAGGCTTCTTACACTCACTAGCAAAGTGTCCAAGCTCGCTGCAGTTAAAGCACTTGATCTTGGCCTTATCAAGCTTGACAATTGTACTTTTGCTTTTGTCACTCTTCTTCTCCTCCTTCTTTTGAAAAGGTCCTTTGCTAAATCTTCTCCTGTTGAATCTTCCTTTCTTGAAAGCTTTAGCAAACATAGCAAAGAGTTCTTGCATCTCAGATTCAGAATCATTGTTGTCAGAGTCCATATCAGTAGTCTCTGACTCAGAACTTTCTTTGCTTTTCTTCTTCCTTGAATTCTTTACAGCAATCTCTTCATGTTGTTCTTCAGGAAGCTTCTTAACTTCAGATTGAGCAGTAAGTGCAATAGTCTTCATCTTTCCTTCACTCCTGCTCTTCTTCTGCTGCTTGTCAAGTTCATAAGCTCTCAATTTTCCATATACTGCCTCTAATGAAATCTCATCCAGATCATTAGCTTCCTCGATCGCAGATATCTTCTCATTGTAGAAATCAGGCAAAGCTTTCATGAACTTTGTATTCATATCCTCCAAGTCATAATATTTACCATGCATGGCCATCTCATTGATGAGTTTTGTAAACCTATCAAAGGTATCAGTAAGTGACTCACCAGACTTGGATTCAAAGTACTCATACTGTTGTATAAGTAATGTCCTCATATTCTTCCTGACAGGCTTAGTTCCTTCACAGTGAACCTTAAGATTGTCCCATATATCCTTAGCAGTTTTACAAGAGAGAACATAGTTAGTGAGAATAGAATCAAGACTGTTGAATAATATGTTTCTCACTTTAGCATCTTTGAGAACATTCTCCTTGTCCTTATCTGACCATTCAGATTTTGGCTTCTCTGCTGTATGTTCTGGAACAACCACACCATCAACAGTTGCTTGTCCAACGACCTTTGTTGGAACAAAAGGTCCATCTCTGATTCTGTCAAGATAATCAGGATCTGTTGCTTCCAGATGATGCATGTAATGCCCCAAATCCGGGGTCAGAGATTTGGTCGTCACGCGGAAATCCTTAACATCAAATTACCTGTTTAACAACATTAAACCATCTGTAATCATTAAAACTGAAATATAACTCTGCGACCCCAACCACCAAGCATCTTTTAGGTCATAGGGCTAGAAACAAGAACTAAAATCTTTATATCTTCATTACATCCATTTTATTACATCGCACTATGCATTACAAATCTTTTACTACTAGTATAGCTTCGTTGGGAAGTACACCAGCAACTAGTACTACTCAATACAAAGTAATATATATTACACATTAATGTACCTACATATAACTTACTCAAGCTATAGCTTTTATGGATCATAACATCTTCATAAGGGCGTACTGCCTGCTTCTTCTGAGCCATGCAGATAAGCCTCAACCGTCTACCTTCCTCTGAAAGGTTAATATTTAAAACAAGCAAGTATGAGCGAAAGAATTGCCCAGCAAGTATTAATAGAGCACAACAATATATATCAATATACACATGGAGTTTTTGAAATATAACGATACTTAATATCAATTTCGAAATATTTACAACAATGAAACCTCAATAAAGAAAATATGACGTTTAACGCAACATCCAATGAACAGATAAGTTTATAATAATCGTAGTAATCCTCATATCTTAGCGAAATAGTGTACACTACAGTATTGCTAATCTTTTAGAAGGCTTTTCAAAATACGCAGTTCAATATGCTGCTAAGACAGTTTCTTATCCTCATATACAAACCAACCATTAGAAGGTTTCGTTTTTAGTATTTCTCAATCTGAAAGCATATACATATAAGTATGTCATTTCCATCAAACACCTTACAGAACAACATCATGTACCGGGTATAAGTTCTTTAACCACTTGATAAGTCTAAACTCAGAAATAACTGATAGGAAGAGAGTCAAAGCTCTTGAAGCAAAACATTTGGGATTTAACATCAATAACCGATGAACCATCTTTCATCTTTTGAATAATTGCAAAAGTGCACAAGTACGTGCCATTATTGTTAGAATGATCTTGCAGTTCTAGATACTACATGAATTCATCATCTTTCAAAATTGAAAACAACACTATCGGCTACTTGGCACTTAGGCCTAAGAAGCAGTGTTTGAGTATTTTTCCAAAGTGGAGGATGGGACTTAAAGAAAACATAAAAACCTGACAAGGATTGACGATGATCAGTCGCCACATCCAAGTCCAATAATCCGCGGGTCTTCTCTACCGGTAGAAGGATAGAAACTACATCCGTAACTATCCCCGAGTGAAAACTACATCCGTAATCACCCTCGATGAAAACTACATCCGTAATCATCCTTCGGCAACACATGGGCCGGAATAATAATTGATGGACCGCCTGGCTCACGGCCGCTTACACATCCCGGGAATCGTTCGTCAACGACTCCCACACCTGCCAGAGTCCCCTTTTTCTTTTCTTGTCAAAATCATTTTGATAGAAAACTTGAGTAGTTGAGGTTCGACTTCAGTCGACCGATAATTTCTTGAAAAACGAGCAAGAGAGTAAAACCTGACCGGGGTTTTCGAAAATGTTTTGAGTTCAAAAGAGTTCAAGTATAGATATACACTTGTACCGATATCAATCTCGACACAGGGTTTTGTGATCACACATGAAAAATGGTACGTATAAAGCTTGTAACCACAACAGGGTAATTCCATATATATATAAGTTCTTGAAAAGTAACTCACCTAGATAGATTCAAAATATAATATTTTAAATGAGTATGAAAGTCCTTAGACAACCTTTAAATAGTGTTTTATAACCTTCAAAACACTTAGAGTATTTCATAAATATTTGACTACTATGTAACAAATAATAAATATTCAATAATCCCTTTTTAAAAGAATACTCAAATTAACATTCATTTATTAAGTAATATTCAAATAATATTTACTATTAATACTGGAATATTTAATAACCTCAAAACACCCAAATACAACTCTTGGAATATTTCTAATCAAAATCAAGACACAATCTCTCCAGCAGTCTCCAAACTTTAGCCACTTTATCAAATAACTACTACTGACTCTCGGTCAATAAGAAATAATTAATAAGCATGAAAATCCTTCTTCTCTTTCCCCTTTTTTTTTGTTTCTTACTGAATATTATAATTAATATTCATCGAATTAAATAAGCATTCATATAACATATATCGATATCAATCTAGCTGGTTTAAGCTGAAAGTAATCAATTTATAACCATTTGAATATCTGTAATCCGTATTGAAAATAAACTATCTCCGATAAATAATATACTAGATAGAATTACTCCATTAAATTGTTTTATTATTTCTCCGGGACAAAGTGATTTTAAGAAAGCGTTTTGAAAATGATATTCATCTAATTAAATAAATTTAATTAGGCGAATGAGGTTTATTTAATTAGTAAATACTTTCAGGAGCATCTATTAATTAAATAAACACTGGTTTATTGGTGATGTTGCCTTTAGGTTAATTATTGCGAAATTCTTTTTAAAAGCTTTGCCCGGGTTTTCGAAAACATACAATACAAAATAGCCCCGCCACGCGGGCTAAGTTCGATAACTCAATACACGCTCTACCCTCGGAGCCTTTACCACGTAGTTCCATATATACGTGTATGTATCTATATATACCTCATAACATATAGTCCTCTACCACCTTACAAAAATTTATAAATATACAACATATAAATTGAGATGTAGAACCCTAAGAATGTCACCGCCCATCGACAGTATTATAAGTCATGGGTTTTGATTATTGCACGAGAATAATTCAATATCACTAGCAAAGTCAAAAATGATTTGGAAGGAGGAGCACAAGATTAAAACTCGCAATTAAGGATTGAAAACCTTTTTCCGCACATTTTATATAATTCAAAATAGGTATACTCTGAACAATAGAGTATGTTTAAATAAACTTGCCTCTGGTCCTTAGCAGAAAATAGAAACCGCGAACAAATCCTTCGCACCTCGTCCGAGTAATTCCATGGACCTTACCTGACGTCTCGATCTTCCTTTTTAGTTGCACGTCGCTCCAATTTGATTTCGCCCTAATGGTACTGAAATGGTTACGGGTACGTGTCAGTCATACCACGTATATCGAGTAGACACAACTCGGGATCATCACTAAATAATCATAAAGTCAAACTATAGGTGTCCTCCCTATAGTTGACTACTCTAATACCACTTATTGCACATAAGACATTTAGTAATAGCAAACAACACTAGAAGAGTCCCCTAATATAAAGTGAACATTTCCTAGTACTAACACATCATAACACTACACAGTTATAACACTTAGTCAAAACTCCACTTAACACTTTTGACCATAATACTATTGACATACTCTTGTCACAAGTTAATTAACAAATAATCCTCAAAACATACTTAGCCCTCGATAAAGACTCATAATACCAATTTAATCTTCAAGACACATTTAATCCTCGAGACACATAAATTCTCGAATTAAACCACTTAGCACATAAATCCTCGAGACAACAATTACCCTCGAATTAATTCACTTAACACATATACACATAACAGTTAACACCCAAATCATACCTTTACACCCTTGAAATCAAATAAGTTAAATAAATTAAAATGCAGGGGATTTTTAGAAAATTTCGGCATGTAGTATTCGTTTATCGGACTATGGGCTCAGCCCCTCCATGCCAACAAAACAATTTATAACCCTGCTTTTGATAAAATAAAAGCTGCCTCAACTTGCAGCAACATAAAAGTAAACATATAAGAAAAGTACCCGCCCAGACATGCGGCAACTAGCACATAAGGAAAAGTACCCGCCCAGACATGCGACAACTAGCACATAAGGAAAAGTACCCGCCCAGACATGCGACAACTAGCACATAAGGAAAAGTAAACTAAGTTTATCCACATTTAAGCCAACACCACGTAGTTGGCACTTATGACTTCTAACAATTACTACGACCCGACTTATACCATTTAGCACATAAACATTTACCGATAAGCCAACTCTTATAACTATACCTCATATGACAATAACAATTAGCACTTAGCACTTAGCACTTAGCAATTTAAAAATTACAATTTGGAAACTAACAATTAGCAATTAGCACTTCACAATTACTTGACAACTAACCCAAATATATTATCCGACAATTAATAATGACTCACTAACAATTAACAATTAGCAATTTAACAATTAACAATCACTAACCCGAACCTTTAATCGGACTCATAATTGAACTCAACAATTATAATTACAAACATACCTTCCGAATTAAATATCGGAAATTCAACCAATAATCATAATTTTACAATTTTAGTCTAATTATACCCATTACCACATTAAGCTTTCCATTTAAACTAATTAAACCACCATAATTAACCTCGCAATTTAAACTAACTAATTACCACCATAATCTCACAATTTAAAATCAATTAAATTACCACAATTTAAAACTAATTAAATTACAACCATTAATTAATATCGAAATTTACAACTAATTTAACTACGAAAATTAAATAGATATGGAGATGCGAGATTATACCTCCCGAATTAATCGATTCCCCGCAACAATCTCTCCCTCCTCTCTCTCTCTCTCTCTCTCTCTCTCTCTCTCTCTCTCTCTCTCTACACACACCCACGAGGCAGCCTTCACCACCACCTCGCCTCCACTCGACGTCGACGGGCTGTTCAGCCGCCACCGCCGCTGCTGCGCCTCTGCGCCACCGCACGCGCGGCCTGCCTCCGCCTGGGACACCAGCACAGCCACCCTCATCAGCCTCATCTCCTTCATCCTCTAATCTCTCTTCTTTCTCCCCCATTTTCTCTCCCTCTCTCGTTTTTTCTTCTCTCCCGCCGGTCTTCTTCCCCTCCCCGATCAGTTTGTGCGGCGTGTATGTATGAGCGTGTTTGTGTGTATTGTATGTATATATGTGCTGTGTGTTTTGTGTTTTAACCCTAATGGGCTTGGCCCAACAACATTTAAAACAATACATTTAATCACTATATACTTTTAAATAATATATGAGTCAGTAACTCTAATTTGTAAAAATAAAATTTCTAGCATAATTAAATACTAGAATATTTTTAAAGACTTTTGGAGAAAGAATTAGAATTAAATCTAAATTTTCTAAATTGATATGCATTTTACAAATATTAATAATTTATAAAAACAAATCATAAAAATAATAATTGTGATTCATAATTCACAATTTACAGGGCTTTATAAAAATAATACAAACACTATTGTTTTAGTAAAATCCCAAATTCTTGATTTTATATATTAATCAAGTAATTTCTACAAATCCTCAAATAATTAAAATAAACATTTTCTAAGGATTTTAAAATCTCTAAATTATTCAATAATTTAAAATAAAATCTTTACTGAATAATTTCACATTCCAAAATTAAATCTTTGTCCAAATAAACTATTGACTCGAGATATCTACTAGGTCAATAAAATTTTAAAATGGGACCCGGTTCCACTTAACCGAAAATAATTAAATAATTAAATAAAATAAAAAAAAAATTCCTCCTCATTTTAGGAAAACATTATTATTATTGAAATAATAATAAAATCATTTCTTGAAAAATCCGGGTTATTACAGTCTACCCTCCTTAAAAGGATTCCGTCCACGGAATCAGCTAAGGCCACTACTGGGATTTCTTAACTCTTTTATCATCAACACTTATTCTGCAAAACAGGAGATAGTGTCTCTTCGTAAACAACTCCTCCAATATCTCAATTCAAACCTCGATTCTCTATTTGACACAGTTATCACTGGAGTCTTACCACGTTATTCCTTTCACACATATGTCTTGACCCACTTTCCATTATTATACTATCCTTAAGAGAGAGAGTTCACTGACTCTATTCACATAATATTCTTGAGAGAGAGAACGAACCAATTCTATCTATACATCACTGATATTCTATTCGTGTTGGGATTCGCTCTTGCTCTTGGCGATTCCGCTGTGAATCTAGTTTTGATCAGCAAATTTATGACTTGGCCGACCTGGTTGGCATCCCCTTGAAATTCATTTGAGATATTAAGAATAATAGAGCTTTGAAAAGATAGCTGTCATATCAAGGCAATTGTCACACACTGGTGATCATAAGGTTATGAGTGTTAAAGTAAACCTTGTTTGAAATAAGAAAATTTACTGAGAGATCAATATGATCATAAGAACTCACGTTGCGTGTCTCAGTTAAGACATTACTAAAGGTAGTTAGCCTTCTTGTATTTCACAACTCACAAGTGACGGCGTCCTGTCAGACTTCTATCACACAGACAGATAGCCCTTGCGTCCCCTATAAGTATAGGGTTGTTCGTCTCAGTGGAAGCTGAGAAGTATGAAAGCAATTCGAAGTGAAGATAATAATTATCGTCTTTCGACAAATAATTCTCAAGTGGACACCCTGGATTAAAATTGATCAGATTCCAAGGTGCAATTTCCAAGGAAAAGGATAACCAGAAAGATACTGGTATACAACAAGCAAGTGGTGCTATAGCACCATAGGATTATCCAATATTTGAAGAAAAGTGGGAATTTAAATATCATCAATCGATAGGGCCTCATAAATCTGAAAGTAGGTATAATGACAGCTTCTAGCAAAATTGAAACCAATATGGTTTAACATGAGTATTATAAAACAACTTCGAAGAGGGAGTATATTCTTTATCAAAATTCTCTCTTGGAGAGATGTCAAGATAGGTCATAGATTAGGGAGGTAATCCAAATAATTTATGCACGGGGATGTGTCAAATAATTCACATTGGGGAGATAAGAAACATAAGTTGCAAATGGGGAGATATCAAATAATTCAGACTGGGGAAGTAATCAAAATGATTCATAATTGAGGAGGGTAATGCCAAGGTCTCCACGGATGCCTTTCATGTCGGCTCCTCTGACGAATAATTGTTCGATTATAGCGCTCTTCTTTTCCACGCACACCCTAAGGTGCTCGATAACCGACGTCATCGTCGACTCGTATTAGTCGCTAGAGATTCAACCATCGGCATTTTACGATATTAAGGAGTCCTATTCGACTCGGCGCAAGCATCTCACGCAAGCGTTCTATTCTTTGAGAAGACTTCGATACCGGTGTCGCCCCTAGCAACGACGAATTCCACGTGTCGAATGGGCGATATTCTGGAACATTGCTGGAAATACATACTTAGATCCAGTCACCATTATAACCGTATTTATACCACATGTTCCTGTCCTCATGACAATTCCGTGTGCAACTTAAGCTTATCCCTTATTGGCGTAACAGCCTTCGTACTAGTCTTCCTCAGACTTTCTCAATCCGTCTTGATTCTTAAAACATTTCTCGTCTTTATCGACCAAGCACCACTTCACCATTTTACTTCTATAATTTTGAGACAATCGGTGTCCATCCACCAATCCATTCATAATATTACCTTAAACTCTCTTAAACTCGAGAAGATTTAAATATCCGCAACTTCGGCTGATACTCTTTCATAGTGATCTTGTTTTGCTTCCCTTTTTGGAATTTTAACAGTACGGATACTATCTCAACTCATCATTGTCATAATACTGGATGCCAGCTTTCCATCCTTCATCATCATATTGAAATTTCCTATCATTCGGGGAAATACATAACTTCATCCATGAACCCCTAAAATTATCTTAATCTTATGCCTCGGGCGATTTATGCCCCTGCCGACCAACACTTGTCTCTAAGAGTTCTTTAGCAGACATTCATCACCACAAGAAGTGAAGTCTGTATCCACATATTCCTTGACATAGCCTTCCAATCTTAACTTAATCGTTGGTACTATATCCAATAGTCCAACAAGAACTCTATATGAGTTCTGACGTTCTCACATAACTATACACACTTCTACTCACTCTCGTTTCTAGATTACTATAACCTAAGCTCTGATACCATTTCTGTAACGCCCCAAATCCGGGGTCAGAGATTTGGTCGTCACGCGGAAATCCTTAACATCAAATTACCTGTTTAACAACATTAAACCATCTGTAATCATTAAAACTGAAATATAACTCTGCGACCCCAACCACCAAGCATCTTTTAGGTCATAGGGCTAGAAACAAGAACTAAAATCTTTATATCTTCATTACATCCATTTTATTACATCGCACTATGCATTACAAATCTTATACTACTAGTATAGCTTCGTTGGGAAGTACACCAGCAACTAGTACTACTCAATACAAAGTAATATATATTACACATTAATGTACCTACATATAACTTACTCAAGCTATAGCTTTTATGGATCATAACATCTTCATAAGGGCGTACTGCCTGCTTCTTCTGAGCCATGCAGATAAGCCTCAACTGTCTACCTTCCTCTGAAAGGTTAATATTTAAAACAAGCAAGTATGAGCGAAAGAATTGCCCAGCAAGTATTAATAGAGCACAACAATATATATCAATATACACATGGAGTTTTCGAAATATAACGATACTTAATATCAATTTCGAAATATTTACAACAATGAAACCTCAATAAAGAAAATATGACGTTTAACGCAACATCCAATGAACAGATAAGTTTATAATAATCGTAGTAATCCTCATATCTTAGCGAAATAGTGTACACTACAGTATTGCTAATCTTTTAGAAGGCTTTTCAAAATACGCAGTTCAATATGCTGCTAAGACAGTTTCTTATCCTCATATACAAACCAACCATTAGAAGGTTTCGTTTTTAGTATTTCTCAATCTGAAAGCATATACAT
This sequence comes from Kitagawia praeruptora, assembly GCA_037693485.1. Taxonomy (NCBI): domain Eukaryota; kingdom Viridiplantae; phylum Streptophyta; class Magnoliopsida; order Apiales; family Apiaceae; genus Kitagawia; species Kitagawia praeruptora. Next base: position 158,615,998 of record CM075344.1, on the reverse strand, counting down.
ATAAGTATGTCATTTCCATCAAACACCTTACAGAACAACATCATGTACCGGGTATAAGTTCTTTAACCACTTGATAAGTCTAAACTCGGAAATAACTGATAGGAAGAGAGTCAAAGCTCTTGAAGCAAAACATTTGGGATTTAACATCAATAACCGATGAACCATCTTTCATCTTTTGAATAATTGCAAAAGTGCACAAGTACGTGCCATTATTGTTAGAATGATCTTGCAGTTCTAGATACTACATGAATTCATCATCTTTCAAAATTGAAAACAACACTATCGGCTACTTGGCACTTAGGCCTAAGAAGCAGTGTTTGAGTATTTTTCCAAAGTGGAGGATGGGACTTAAAGAAAACATAAAAACCTGACAAGGATTGACGATGATCAGTCGCCACATCCAAGTCCAATAATCCGCGGGTCTTCTCTACCGGTAGAAGGATAGAAACTACATCCGTAACTATCCCCGAGTGAAAACTACATCCGTAATCACCCTCGATGAAAACTACATCCGTAATCATCCTTCGGCAACACATGGGCTGGAATAATAATTGATGGACCGCCTGGCTCACGGCCGCTTACACATCCCGGGAATCGTTCGTCAACGACTCCCACACCTGCCAGAGTCCCCTTTTTCTTTTCTTGTCAAAATCATTTTGATAGAAAACTTGAGTAGTTGAGGTTCGACTTCAGTCGACCGATAATTTCTTGAAAAACGAGCAAGAGAGTAAAACCTGACCGGGATTTTCGAAAATGTTTTGAGTTCAAAAGAGTTCAAGTATAGATATACACTTGTACCGATATCAATCTCGACACAGGGTTTTGTGATCACACATGAAAAATGGTACGCGTATAAAGCTTGTAACCACAACAGGGTAATTCCATATATATATAAGTTCTTGAAAAGTAACTCACCTAGATAGATTCAAAATATAATATTTTAAATGAGTATGAAAGTCCTTAGACAACCTTTAAATAGTGTTTTATAACCTTCAAAACACTTAGAGTATTTCATAAATATTTGACTACTATGTAACAAATAATAAATATTCAATAATCCCTTTTTAAAAGAATACTCAAATTAACATTCATTTATTAAGTAATATTCAAATAATATTTACTATTAATACTGGAATATTTAATAACCTCAAAACACCCAAATACAACTCTTGGAATATTTCTAATCAAAATCAAGACACAATCTCTCCAGCAGTCTCCAAACTTTAGCCACTTTATCAAATAACTACTACTGACTCTCGGTCAATAAGAAATAATTAATAAGCATGAAAATCCTTCTTCTCTTTCCCCTTTTTTTTTGTTTCTTAATGAATATTATAATTAATATTCATCGAATTAAATAAGCATTCAAATAACATATATCGATATCAATCTAGCTGGTTTAAGCTGAAAGTAATCAATTTATAACCATTTGAATATCTGTAATCCGTATTGAAAATAAACTATCTCCGATAAATAATATACTAGATAGAATTACTCCATTAAATTGTTTTATTATTTCTCCGGGACAAAGTGATTTTAAGAAAGCGTTTTGAAAATGATATTCATCTAATTAAATAAATTTAATTAGGCGAATGAGGTTTATTAAATTAGTAAATGCTTTCAGGAGCATCTATTAATTAAATAAACACTGGTTTATTGGTGATGTTGCCTTTAGGTTAATTATTGCGAAATTCTTTTTAAAAGCTTTGCCCGGGTTTTCGAAAACATACAATACAAAATAGCCCCGCCACGCGGGCTAAGTTCGATAACTCAATACACGCTCTACCCTCGGAGCCTTTACCACGTAGTTCCATATATACGTGTATTTATCTATATATACCTCATAACATATAGTCCTCTACCACCTTACAAAAATTTATAAATATACAACATATAAATTGAGATGTAGAACCCTAAGAATGTCACCGCCCATCGACAGTATTATAAGTCATGGGTTTTGATTATTGCACGAGAATAATTCAATATCACTAGCAAAGTCAAAAATGATTTGGAAGGAGGAGCACAAGATTAAAAGCTCGCAATTAGGGATTGAAAACCTTTTTCCGCACATTTTATATAATTCAAAATAGGTATACTCTGAACAATAGAGTATGTTTAAATAAACTTGCCTCTGGTCCTTAGCAGAAAATAGAAACCGCGAACAAATCCTTCGCACCTCGTCCGAGTAATTCCATGGACCTTACCTGACGTCTCGATCTTCCTTTTTAGTTGCACGTCGCTCCAATTTGATTTCGCCCTAATGGTACTGAAATGGTTACGGGTACGTGTCAGTCATACCACGTATATCGAGTAGACACAACTCGGGATCATCACTAAATAATCATAAAGTCAAACTATAGGTGTCCTCCCTATAGTTGACTACTCTAATACCACTTATTGCACATAAGACATTTAGTAATAGCAAACAACACTAGAAGAGTCCCCTAATATAAAGTGAACATTTCCTAGTACTAACACATCATAACACTACACAGTTATAACACTTAGTCAAAACTCCACTTAACACTTTTGACCATAATACTATTGACATACTCTTGTCACAAGTTAATTAACAAATAATCCTCAAAACATACTTAGCCCTCGATAAAGACTCATAATACCAATTTAATCTTCAAGACACATTTAATCCTCGAGACACATAAATTCTCGAATTAAACCACTTAGCACATAAATCCTCGAGACAACAATTACCCTCGAATTAATTCACTTAACACATATACACATAACAGTTAACACCCAAATCATACCTTTACACCCTTGAAATCAAATAAGTTAAATAAATTAAAATGCAGGGGATTTTTAGAAAATTTCGGCATGTAGTATTCGTTTATCGGACTATGGGCTCAGCCCCTCCATGCCAACAAAACAATTTATAACCCTGCTTTTGATAAAATAAAAGCTGCCTCAACTTGCAGCAACATAAAAGTAAACATATAAGAAAAGTACCCGCCCAGACATGCGGCAACTAGCACATAAGGAAAAGTACCCGCCCAGACATGCGGCAACTAGCACATAAGGAAAAGTACCCGCCCAGACATGCGGCAACTAGCACATAAGGAAAAGTAAACTAAGTTTATCCACATTTAAGCCAACACCACGTAGTTGGCACTTATGACTTCTAACAATTACTACGACCCGACTTATACCATTTAGCACATAAACATTTACCGATAAGCCAACTCTTATAACTATACCTCATATGACAATAACAATTAGCACTTAGCACTTAGCACTTAGCAATTTAAAAATTACAATTTGGAAACTAACAATTAGCAATTAGCACTTAACAATTACTTGACAACTAACCCAAATATATTATCCGACAATTAATAATGACTCACTAACAATTAACAATTAGCAATTTAACAATTAACAATCACTAACCCGAACCTTTAATCGGACTCATAATTGAACTCAACAATTATAATTACAAACATACCTTCCGAATTAAATATCGGAAATTCAACCAATAATCATAATTTTACAATTTTAGTCTAATTATACCCATTACCACATTAAGCTTTCCATTTAAACTAATTAAACCACCATAATTAACCTCGCAATTTAAACTAACTAATTACCACCATAATCTCACAATTTAAAATCAATTAAATTACCACAATTTAAAACTAATTAAATTACAACCATTAATTAATATCGAAATTTACAACTAATTTAACTACGAAAATTAAATAGATATGGAGATGCGAGATTATACCTCCCGAATTAATCGATTCCCCGCAACAATCTCTCCCTCCTCTCTCTCTCTCTCTCTCTCTACACATACCCACGAGGCAGCCTTCACCACCACCTCGCCTCCACTCGACGTCGACGGGCTGTTCAGCCTCCACCGCCGCTGCTGCGCCTCTGCGCCACCGCACGCGCGGCCTGCCTCCGCCTGGGACACCAGCACAGCCACCCTCATCAGCCTCATCTCCTTCATCCTCTAATCTCTCTTCTTTCTCCCCCATTTTCTCTCCCTCTCTCGTTTTTTCTTCTCTCCCGCCGGTCTTCTTCCCCTCCCCGATCAGTTTGTGCGGCGTGTATGTATGAGCGTGTTTGTGTGTATTGTATGTATATATGTGCTGTGTGTTTTGTGTTTTAACCCTAATGGGCTTGGCCCAACAACATTTAAAACAATACATTTAATCACTTTATACTTTTAAATAATATATGAGTCAATAACTCTAATTTGTAAAAATAAAATTTCTAGCATAATTAAATACTAGAATATTTTTAAAGACTTTTGGAGAAAGAATTAGAATTAAATCTAAATTTTCTAAATTGATATGCATTTTACAAATATTAATAATTTATAAAAACAAATCATAAAAATAATAATTGTGATTCATAATTCACAATTTACAGGGCTTTATAAAAATACTACAAACACTATTGTTTTAGTAAAATCCCAAATTCTTGATTTTATATATTAATCAAGTAATTTCTACAAATCCTCAAATAATTAAAATAAACATTTTCTAAGGATTTTAAAATCTCTAAATTATTCAATAATTTAAAATAAAATCTTTACTGAATAATTTCACATTCCAAAATTAAATCTTTGTCCAAATAAACTATTGACTCGAGATATCTACTAGGTCAATAAAATTTTAAAATGGGACCCGGTTCCACTTAACCGAAAATAATTAAATAATTAAATAAAATAAAAAAAAATTCCTCCTCATTTTAGGAAAACATTATTATTATTGAAATAATAATAAAATCATTTCTTGAAAAATCCGGGTTATTACAATGCAACATCTTTACTTCCCATAGAGTATATTCGTTTCTCTTGAGCATAGGAATTTTAGTATTCCCATCCTTGTAACCAGACATGATTGCAGATCTTTATGATTATTCGAAATCAACCTGCTCTGATACCAATTGTTAACTCGAATAACTTGTAGAAGGGGGGGTTGAATACAAGTTATATAATCGTGTCTGATTTTTGCTTGATTATATGAACAAGAATAAACGAATGAATCAAACTCTTGTTTGTATTAATAAGATCAAATACAAACTCTACCAAAGGTGTACAATACCTTTAGCAGCTGCTGACAATACAAATCTCTCTCTCTGTTTGTTTCGAACTCTCGAATACAAACCTTATACAGAGCTACGCACACGAACTCACAACTTCGTCACTCTTTTACAATGATATTGAGAGAGTATTTATAATGCTACCTATCAACTAATAACAGAAAGATATAATCTATACATGACAATGTTCTGCCTTCTAGTCGATAGTTTCCTTCAATAGAAAACTCTTTCCTTCATAATATCTTCTTGCTTGTTCTTCAAACAACGATCCTGTTTTATAGCACTTGCCAGTTTCTGTAGCATCCATAATGACATCATTAGTAACACGACTGATATCAGGATCTGTACACTGCATCAGTATCTGATCAACCATCAGTATTGGACCATCATCAGGATTTGCTCTCTGTTCCTGACATGTAGTCTCCGATACACTGTTCATTCCTGACTAAACTATACAGATAACTGTCTTACACATAAATCCTATATACAGTGCTAAATCCTTTATAAGATCAGGATTACAAGAAGTATAATGTGTAAATTCTATTCTTAACATCACAACTTATGAATTATTCCTAACAATTTTATAAAACACTAACGAATCTATAACCTTTATTAATCAATTCCTGTTTAATGGTACTTTTGTAACAAATTTGGTACCACCTTTACTTTGGTTTCATCACAGATCCTACTCCCTAAAATTTATATTATTTTCTAAAAAAATTGTTCGAAATTTTGTTATAATTATAATTCTTTTACTATAATCTTACTGAATTGTACAAATAACGTATCTATTAGAACCAGAACCATGTATGTTATGTTTTCTTGATTGTTTAAAATATAATCTTAAATAAATAATAAATAAAATCTATATCTATAATAACCTTAATTAATAAGCAAAACCTATTTTAAATGTATGTACTACGCACTATATTTTGGTTTCACCCCAAAACTCCTATTTTCCCTAAAATTCTATGTTATTTTCGAAAATAAAAAAATTCTATTATAATTATAATTCTTTTATTATAATTTAATCAAAAAAAAGACTATGAATACATATGTTGATCTATGGTTAACGAAATACATTTTTAATGGTACTTCGGTAGCAAAATTTGGTTTCACCCCTAAGATTCCTATTTATCTGAGGATTCAATATTATTTTTTAGTAAAATAATAAAATTGTTAATACTATTTTAATTTTTTATTATAACTCTATTCAGTTCACAAATAACGTATTTATCATAAGCATGTACATTTTTATGTATATATCGGAATCATTTAGTTTTTTTTCTTGATTTTGTTAAATAAATTTAAATAAATAATATATAAAATTACCTTTATTAATAAGCAAATTCTTTGTAAATAAATTAATTTTTTTAAATAAATTAATGATCAGTTTAATTAAATTTTCTCGGGCCCTTATCATCTAATCTATACTATTAATAAGTGAAATCCCGTTTTAATGGTACTTCCTTCTAGATTCGTGTCTCCTAGAATTATTAGAACTCTGATGCAATTACAATTTTTTATTATAAACTACTGAGTTGCATAAATAACGTAGTTTTCTTTTGTTCATTTTTAAAAGTATTTTTTAATGATAAATAAAATAATTCTTATAAAAATTTAATTAAAAATGATCAATTTTAATAAATTATCTCGACCCGTGCTTCGCACGGGTTATCATCTAGTTATCTTAACGTTATGAATTCAATCTGAGCAGTTTATGTTTTGAGCATTCTCTTCTCTTTTCTTAGTTTCTCAACTTAGCACTGTCTGTTCATTAAAAAGTATTACCTTCGAATGCAAAATCCATTGAAGTGTTTGAATTCTCTTTGAACATTTTCTTTTCTGCTAAATGAAATCACTCACACTTCAGTTTTTCCCTCAAGGGCCTTGACAAGGCCTGTAGCCTTGAACATTTGAAACCTCGACCTTCCGAAAAAGTGTGAGGAAAAGACTGCTACAGCAAGAGCTCTTTGCTCTCTTTGTACAGCTTCTTTCTTAAAGGTGTGAACATTTTGATGTTTTCTCCTCTTTAAAATATTAAATCACGCTATATGAATTTGTTAGGCTGCACACCTTCTTTCCAACCTCACCCACCAACCTCATCTACCACCACCAACCCCTCCCCACCTACTACAACTCCCTCCAATAAATACTCCTCTCCCCTTCATTCTAAATCACACCATAATTCTCTCTTCTCTCTATAGCTGCTAGATAGTCCGTCTAGTAGGGGAGCCGGTTTAGCCCGCTTTCAGGAAGTGTCGGGATAGAAGGTCCTCGTGCCTAAACTATTCCTTAGGGTACTTGGGTCTGACTGCAGCCATCGGAGGTGGTCCCGCTGCAGGGGGTCTTTCTATCAGGTTGTGTGGCACTGTCCGGGTTGGAAGAGGGAGAGAAGGAAAGGTTGTCGGGAAACAGTGATATGGGAGGTTTTGAGATAAACACTCCAGTGAGTTGGGGATATACATAATATGTATTGTAGGGCTGAATTTTTGTATGAAATTCAAGGGGCCGGATACCCGGATATTGTAATCTCTTTTATCTAGTGTGAAGTTGTTGCTCTTATGGATGTAGGCTGGGCCGAACCAGGTTAAATCTCTTGTCTCTTTTAATGTATTGTTGGTTTGTTGCTTCATTATTATCACGTATATTTGTGGGATCTAAGCGCACATATTTACCAAATCACTTCCGCATTCGCAGGGAATCGGGCAGATTCCTAACAGTTGGCATCAGAGCTAGTTGTGTCTAAATTATTGGTGCCGAAGGAAAGTCGTTAGGAAAAGTGGTTGTCTAATTTGGCGCCGTTTTGACGAAAGTGCTCCCATTGTTTCTTACACTTACCTGGCCAATTAATTTAGTTGTTTGGATTGGTTTGTGTGTGCAAACGGAGATCATGGCAAGTATTGGAGGATTCAAGGTGACTCGATATGATGGTAAAGGAAGTTTTACTCTTTGGCAGAGAAGGGTAAAGGATATCCTAACCCAACAGAAGCTAGCAAGGGCTTTGAAGGGGAAGGAGGGAAAACCAACAAAGATGAGTGATGTAAAATTGGAGGAAGAAGATAAGGCCCTTATTCTTCTTACTTCGCTTCCAGAGTCATTCGATCATTTGGTCACAACCATTTTGTATGGAAAGGACACGTTAAAAATGGAGGAGGTTCAGTCAGCACTTTTGTCAAATGCTGGAAGGAAGAACCAGGATGGTGACAAGGACGGAATGACAGTTTTGGCTTTGCGTAGTCAAAATAATAGAGGAAGAGGTGCTGTGAGAGGATCTACCAATAGCAGGGGTAAATCCAAATACAGGGAAAAGGGCATGCAGTGCTTTGGTTGCAAGGAGTGGGGTCATATTAGGCCAAATTGTCCGCTTAATAAGAAGGATCTAGATGCATCATTGGCTGTGGTTACCCTCGATTGTGAAGATGTTTGCACCGTCTTCAATCGAGGCACTAGTTCTCCAGGAGAATGGATATTAGACTCAGGGTCATCTTACCATGTATGTTCCGAGAGGGGGCATTTTGACAAATTCCAAGATACAAAGAATGAAACAGTTTCTTTGGCTGATGGATCTACTTATGAAATCAAGGGGAATGGAATTGTGAAAATCAAAATGTTCGATGGAATAGTTCGCAGCTTGAACGGGGTAAGATATGTGCCTAAGCTGAGGAAGAATCTAATATCTATCGGTCGGTTAGCTTCAGAAGGCTATAGATGCTCTGTAGTAGGGGGGCTATGAATATCAAAAGAGGCCGTGTGGTTCGGATGAAGGGAGAGTGATAAGTGGATTTATATCCACTTGGATCATTCTATTTCGGCTTAAATTGGTGTTTTGTATCTCGAGTATTGGTGTGTTTTAATCCGTTTTTGTGAAGATTATGCAGGTTATAGTTTTTATGTAGGTGTGGAGGTTTCGTTGAATAAACAGAGTCTTTAAGCTTCATAGTACAAGTGCTTCAAGTTGCAAAAGAAAGTGGAGAGGAAATTAGCACAAGGAAAAAAATCAGACAGACAGCAGTGCGCGCGGGCGCGCTCAGGCATTGCACACACCGCACGCGGGCGCGCTAAGGAATTGACAGATTTTTCTTCCGCGCGGGCGCGCTGGAAATAAGCTACAGGTGCGCGCGGCCGCGCCTGGCCGGCATAAACTTTCTGATTTTCAATCTCAAATAGGGAAAGTGCTCAAATCTTCTCCTAATCATTATGGAAGTTGCTAAGATGGATAAGAACGTTCTGGAATTCAATTTAAACATGGGAATAGCACTTCTAATCCAATCAAAGATGGAAAATGACCGGAATTCTATCCTATTTCAATTACGGTAATTGCTTGGTCAAGGAGGCACTTGGGGGCTATAAATACACACCTTGGGGCACAGAAAAATCATCATCTACATAATCTACACACTAATTTCGTTCATAGCACAAGGAAGAGAAGCCAAGGCGAGGATTGTGACGACAAGAAGATCTAGAAATAGTTTTCTTGTATTTCTTTGTTAGGCGTATCTTTTGGATGCTTGTTACTTTTCCGGAATTGTTCGCTAAACCTTATCTCATTATTGATTTATTCATCTTTATTATCTTGTTTACTACCATGCTTTCATCAAATCCCATGGTGACCAAAAGTTCGATTATGAACTAATCGTTGTCGTGGGATCCTAGTGGATTTATCTATGTAGCTTAGTAGTTTGCATGCCTTAGAGATTTATGTGTGGTGAATTCTTGATATCCTCGTATGGTTGTACTTATTGAATTTAGGTGCGTCGCGAACATCTAATATGTTAATCTCTTGCTAAACGAGAGTGGATCTTGAGATTTAGAACTTGCCATGCTAGCATAGGATAGGTTGATGTTAAGCATCATGATTTGTGGCATGAATAGAGATATTATGCTACCCTATGTGATCTAAGTGGATAACTTGTGCTTAAACCTTTATGTTTTCAAATTCTATAGAGATATAGGGTCTAAACATAATAGGTGCCTATTCATCTTCTATCTCTTTTGTGGATGTATGCGTAGATTGGTACTAGTATACCGAGAGGTAACTTTTACTCTTTTCGTGTTATTCGATCAGGTATCAAAACCATCGCATGTTTTAATCGAAGGCTGCAACTCTAAGTGAAGTAGATAATGAAACTAGGATTCCATGTTTATTCTCATATAAGTAATTCGATTTTAATTCTTGTCACTTAGTTAATTCTTAATTTTTTAATTTGCATCTTAGTTCAATTTAGATAATCAAACCTCAGTTTGTTATTTTCTTAGCAGTGAATTAAAACCATACATTATTGCATAGGCATATTTCCTGAGTAAAACTTAACCAAGATCTCTGTGGAACGAACTTTAATTGTATTACTTGTGACTACGTGCGCTTGCGTGAATTTAGCATAACAAGTTTTTGGCGCCGCTGCCGGGGATCATCGGTGTTTTTTTTATTTCAGTTTATGTGTTTGTCAATAGTGGTCGTTAGCGTTCACTGACTCGGATTCTTATTTAGTTTGTTTGTTTCGTGGTGTTTCAGGTACTTAAGCTTGTATGCAAACACGTTCGCAAGCTCGTTTACAAAGACTGGCAGAAGACGATCTTGTAGAGAATAAAGAGAATAAGGAATAGGAATCTGAAACTACAGTAGCAATGGCAGATGCAGCAGCAGCTAAGGCTTTGAAGGACTATTCTCAGCCGAAACTCAATGACATCCAGTCTAGCGTTGTTAGACCAGCTATTGCAGCGAACAACTTTGAGATCAAGCCGGGCACAATTCAGATGGTGCAGAATTCAGTCCAGTTTGGGGGAGCTTCTACGGAGGATCCAAACATGCATGTTCGGGACTTCATCAAAATCTGCGACAGTTTCAAGTGTAATGGTGTGACGGATGATGCTATCAGGTTGAGGCTTTTCCCATTCTCTCTGAGGGATAAGGCTAAGAGCTGGCTTCACTCTTTACCACCTGGTTCCATTACTACATGGGAAGATCTTGCTCAGAAGTTCCTTACTAAATTCTTCCCTATGGCGAAAACTGCAGCAATAAGGAACCAGTTGACTCAATTTCAACAGCAATCTGGCGAGTCATTGTGTGAGGCTTGGGAACGCTACAAGGAGATGCTAAGGAAGTGTCCTCATCATGGCATGCCTGATTGAATGGTTATTAATGGTTTTTACAATTGGTTGGGAGCACAATCTAGGCCTTTGCTAGATGCAGCATCAGGTGGAGCTCTTTGGGCGAAGAGTTATGATGAAGCTTATGAGCTTATTGAGATGATGGCTGCTAATGAATACCAGAATCCAACCCAGAGACTTTCTCAAGGCAAGGTAGCAGGAGTTTTGGAAGTAGATACAGCTTCAATGATTACGGCTCAGTTGAAGGCTCTTGCTATGAAAGTGGATTCTCTTGCTAATTATGGAGTTTAGCAGGTGGCTAGTGTTTGTGAGTTATGTGCGGGTGCACATGAGACGAATCAGTGTGCTATCTCTTCCGAATCAGCACAGTTCGTGAGTAATTTCCAAAGACCTGCTGCACAAGTTCCAGCCACTTATCATCCTAATAATCGGAATCATCCTAATTTCAGCTGGAGCAATAATCAGAATACTCAGCAATCTTATCAGTAAGCGAAGCCGTACAATCAAGGCTATCAACAACCTTATAGGGCACCATATCAACCTCCGGGATTTCAGCAGCAACAACCTCAGACTCATGCGGGGCAATCTTCTAATGATAAATCTGATGAGATGTGGATAGCATTAAAGAACCTACAAGCTGGTTAGAAGCTCTTGGAAACTTAGATAGGACAGATTGCAAGTGCCTTAGGTAGTAGGCCACAAGGAACTCTTCCTAGTGATACGGAAGCAAATCCAGGTAGGAGGGACTTCAAGGAGCAGGTAAAGGCCGTAACTTTGAGATCGGGAAGGGTCACATCAGATCCTAAATCAGCCACTAAGGAGGATGAAGAAGTGCAGAATCAGCAAGTCGAAAAATTTGCATTGCCCGAAAGTGAGAAATCTGACTTAGTAGCTGATCAGGTTGAAGGTGAATTAGAGAAGAGCAAGGAATCCGTTGAGAAGGCTTCTCCGGAGCTGTCTACGAAGAATAATCAGATCTACCCTCCTCCTCCATATCCTAGAAGACTCCAGAAGCAGAATTTGGATAACAAATTTGCTAGGTTCTTAGAAGTGTTTAAGAAGTTGCACATCAACATACCTTTTGCGGAAGCTCTTGAAGAGATGCCGAGCTATGCCAAGTTCATGAAGGGTATTCTCTCGCGTAAGTTGAAGCTCGATGCATTAGAGACCGTTGCCTTAACGGAGGAGTGTAGTGCTGTTCTGCAACAGAAGTTGCCTCCAAAGCTAAAGGATCCGCGTAGTTTTACTATTCCATGCACTATTGGTAATCTATTCTTTGAGAAGTGCTTGTGTGACTTGGGAGCTAGCATCAATCTCATGCCCTTGTCAGTATTCTTGCAACTGGGTCTACCGGATCCAAAGCCAACTAACATCTCGCTATAGTTGGCTGATCGTTCAATTACCTATCCTAGAGGCATAGTTGAGGATGTCTTGGTAAAAGTTGATAAGCTCATCTTCCCTGCTGATTTTGTTATTTTGGATTTCGAGAAAGATAAGAAGATTCCCATAATCTTGGGAAGGCCATTCCTAGCTACGGGTAGTACCTTGATCGATGTGCAGAAAGGAGAGCTCACCATGAGGGTACAAAATCATAATGTCACCTTTAATGTGTTCAATGCTATGAAGCTTCCATATGATGAAGAAGAATGTTTCTGTTATGCAAAATCACGCAAGCGTACGTGGTCACAAGTAATATATAAGGTTAAGTCCAAATTCGTTCCCACAGGGATCAAGTTATGGTTCTATTCAGTAAATATGCCTATGCAACAATGTATGGTTATTATGCACTGCTAAGACAATAACAATTTTGGGTTTATTAAACTAAATTAACTAAGACATAAATTAACAAAACTAAGAATTAACTAACTAACAAGAATTAAAATCTAATTACGTCTGCAAGAAAAACCATGGAATCCTAACTTCATTAAATACTTTGCTTAGATCTGACGCCTTTAATCACTATATGCAATGGTTATGATATCTGATCGGATAACACGAAAAGAGTAAAAGTTACCTCTCGGTATACTAGTACCAATCTACACATACATCCACAAAAGAGATAGAAGATGAATAGGCACCTATTATGTTTAGACCCTATATCTCTATAGAATTTGAAAACATAAAGGTTGAAGCACAAGTTATCCATAATGATCACATAGGGCAGCATATTATCTCTAATCATGCCACAAATCATGATGATTAACATCAACCTATCCTATGCTAGCATGGCAAGTTCTAAATCTCAAGATCCACTCTCGTTTAGCAAGAGATTAACAAATTAGATGTTAGCTACGCATCTAAATTCAATAAGCACAACCATACGAGGATATCAGATATACATCACACACAGATCTTTAAAGCAATCAAGATACTAAAGCTCCATAAATAAATCCGTTAGAATCCCATGACAACGATTAGTTCATAATCAAACCTCTCGTCATCATGGGATCTGATGAAACCATGATAAAAACAAAGTATGAAAAGATACAAATAAAACTAAGTAATTGATATGTAATTGTTCTACTCCTAATGATAATAATCTTCCTCATTCAATTTACAAGGGTTGGATGTGTTTATATAGGCTCTAGACATCTTGCCCAGCAAGAAAATACCAAAACAGAATTATAATAGAATTTCTGCAAGATACGTTTCCTAAACTGATTCTGTTTTAAAGGGAAATTCGTGGATGACGTTTCTTCTGTTTTCCAGAGCCGTTCTAGACGTAATTGGGCTTCTGGACCACCTTAGAATGATAGAGAATCTCGTTATCTTCGCGTGGACTGCTTACGGGCTGAAAACAGACTTATAGAACTCAAGATATGGCCCAAACAGTGAATCTCACGCGTGCAGCCCAATAAATCCGAATTTTAATAAATTAAATCTCCAAAAACGACAAAAACATCCACCATAATCAACATCCTTGTAAATCTGCACAACTAAACAAAACACATCAAAACTACAAGAAACTTGAGCCCAAGACAATCAATTTAAGCCGATTTAGAATGCTCCAAGTGGATATAAACTCCACTTATCAGTTTCAATGTTGATTTGGTTGATTCCGTGGTAGCCAAGGATCTTGATCATTTGTTGCTAACTGATTCTTTGGAAAAAGCATTGAGTGGGAACTCTGAGGTGAAAGATGAAGAGGAAAGGATGCAAATTCAGATGCTGAATGCAAATTCGTGGAAGAGAAAATTTGATATGCCGTTCAAGTCTCTTGGGTTAAAAGAGCTGGAAAAGTCACAAATCCGTCTTAAACCATCTATTGAGGAGGCTCCTACTCTTGAACTCAAACCTTTGCCTAATCACTTGAGGTATGCTTTTCTTGGTGATACCTCTACGCTACCTGTTATTATTTCTTCTAATCTGTCAGATGTCGAGGAAGAAAAGCTCTTGCGTATTTTGAGGGAGTTCAAGTCAGCAATTGGTTGGACTATAGCAGATATCAAGGGAATCAGCCCTTCTTATTGCATGCATAAAATTCTGCTGGAAGAAGGAGCTAAGCCTACTGTTGAACATCAAAGAAGACTCAATCCGATTATGAAGGAGGTAGTGAAGAAGGAAATTTTAAAGTGGCTTGATGCGGGTATTATCTATCCTATCTCAGACAGTTCTTGGGTGAGCCCGGTTCAATGTGTGCCGAAGAAAGGAGGCATGACGGTTGTTGCTAATAAGAAGAATGAGCTCATCCCTACTCGAACAGTCACGGGGTGGAGAGTTTGTATGGACTATCGGAAGCTAAACAAAGCCACGAGAAAAGACCACTTTCCTCTTCCTTTTATTGATCAGATGCTAGACAGGTTGGCAGGGCACGAGTATTATTGTTTGCTTGATGGTTATTCCGGCTATAATCAGATTTGCATTGCTCCGGAAGATCAAGAGAAGACTACATTCACATGTCCTTTTGGCACTTTTGCTTTCCGACGAGTCTCTTTTGGACTTTGTGGTGCTCCCGCTACTTTTCAAAGGTGCATGATGGCTATTTTCTCAGACATGATTGGCACGAATGTGGAAGTTTTTATGGATGACTTCTCAGTTTTTGGTACATCTTATGATGAGTGCTTGCATAATCTTGGTTTGGTTTTGAAGAGGTGTGTGGAGACGAATTTGGTGCTTAATTGGGAAAAATGTCACTTTATGGTGCAAGAAGGAATTATTCTTGGGCACAAGGTATCTAGCAAGGGACTTGAAGTGGATAGAGCCAAGGTGGAGACAATCGAGAATCTTCCTCCACCTATTTCAGTTAAAGGAATTCGCAGTTTTCTTGGTCATGCGGGATTCTATAGGCGATTCATTCAAGACTTCTCGAAAATCTCTAAACCTTTGTGCAACCTGTTAGAGAAGGATGTTCCTTTCAAGTTTGATGATGAATGTCTTGAGGCTTTTGAGCTTTTGAAAAAGAAGCTAACTACTACTCCTATCATTACCGCACCTAATTGGGAGGAACCGTTCGAGCTTATGTGCGATGCTAGTGATTATGCGGTTGGAGCTGTGCTTGGACAAAGGAAGGATAAAATTTTTCATGTGGTTTACTATGCTAGTAAAAACCCTCAATGAGGCTCAGCTTAACTACACTACTACAGAGAAGGAATTACTAGCAGTTGTCTATGCTTTTGAGAAATTCAGATCTTATTTGCTTGGTACGAAGGTGATTGTGTACACGGATCATGCTGCTATTCGATATCTCATGTCGAAGAAGGATTCGAAGCCTAGATTGATTCGATGGGTGCTTCTCTTGCAAGAGTTTGATGTGGAAATCAAGGATAGGAAGGGCACGGAAAATCAAGTAGCTGATCATCTTTCACGTTTGGAGGACCAAGGTAAGGATTCATATGCTAAATCTTTAATTAATGAATTTTTTCCAGATGAGCAACTTTTTGGGGTGCAAGGTGAAGAGCCATGGTTTGCAGATTATGTGAACTATCTTGTTAGTAATGTCATCCCTCCGGAATTTTCTTATGCTCAAAGGAAGAAGTTCTTACATGATGTGAAGTGGTACCGTTGGGACGAACCATTCCTGTTCAAACTTGGTATAGATCAGATTTTGAGGAGGTGCATTCCTTATAGTGAGACGGAGAGTATTTTGCATGATTGTCATTCTACCACATATGGGGGTGATAAAACAGCTCAGAAAGTACTTCAAGCAGGATTCTATTGGCCGACTCTGTTTAAGGATTCTCATCGTTTTGTGATGAGTTGTGATCGATGTCAAAGGGTTGGTAATATTTCTAGAAGGAATGAGATGCCTCTGAATACTATTCTTGAAGTGGAGATCTTTGATGTGTGGGGAATTGATTTCATGGGGCCGTTTATTTCGTCGTGCAACAATCAGTACATCTTGTTAGCTGTGGATTATGTGTCTAAATGGGTTGAGGTGAAAGCCTTACCAACCAATGATGCTAAGGTGGTGCTGAATTTTCTTCACAAACAGATTTTCACGCGTTTTGGAACTCCAAGAGCTATAATAAGTGATGAGGGGACACACTTCTGTAATCGTCAGTTTACTGCTATGATGGCAAAGTACAATGTGACGCATCGTGTTGCCACTGCTTATCATCCCCAAACTAATGGTCAAGCGGAGGTGTCAAATCGTGAAATCAAAAGAATTCTTGAGAAAGTGGTAAATCCATCTCGTAAGGATTGGTCATTGAAGTTAGACGAGGCGGTTTGGGCTTACAGAACTGCTTATAAGACACCTCTTGGAATGTCACCTTATCAGTTGGTGTTTGGTAAGGCTTGTCATTTACCGGCTGAGTTAGAGCACAAGGCTTTTTGGGCGTTAAAGAAGTTAAATTTGGATATCTCAGCTGCAGGTGAAAAACGTCTACTTCAGTTGAATGAGCTTGAGGAATTTCGTGAGCAGGCTTATGAAAATGCAAAAATGTATAAGGAGAAGGTTAAAAGGTGGCATGATAGAAAGTTGGTACACAAGGCATTTGTGCCGGGTCAACAGGTTTTGCTTTACAACTCTCGCCTTAAACTTTTTCCTGGAAAGCTCAAGTCAAAGTGGTCTGGTCCGTTTACAGTTAAGGAGGTATTTCCACATGGAGCGGTGGAGATATTTAGGGGGTCTATCAATGATGCTTTCAAGGTAAATGGACATCGACTTAAGCCTTATTATGGAGGAACGGTGAACCGTGAGACGGTTGCCTCCGTTTTGTCAGAATTGTGAAATTTCGGAAGTACGTCAAGCTAATGACGTAAAACGAGCGCTTCGTGGGAGGCAACCCATGGTGTTAGGTATTTTTGTAGAAGTCAGTAGGTAGGTATTTCTTGTCTTTGAAAAAAAAAAAGGAAAATTTTTTCTGGAAATTACCTACGCGCGGGGGCGCGGAGAGTATGCTGTATTGGGCGCGGCCGCGCGGAACCCTGGAGAAAAAAAAGAGAGCAGTTTTCTGGCAGTTTGAGTTTAAGTATCCCAACCCTAATTTTTCTCTCTTAATTCGATTTTCACCATTATTCCTCTCATCCTTCAGTTATATAACACCCTAATTACACATCTTTCCATTCCATATCATATTATAATCATACACATACACAAACCTATACTTACATCTCCATACACAAATACTCATTATTCTCAATTCTCAAACCCTAATTAGATCTTCAAAGGCTGCGAATTTTGAGTTTAGGGGACTGATTTGAGCAAGTGCTACCTCTACTATTCGATTTGGGTAATCTCTACTCTTTTTATTTGATATTTCGAATTGTAGTTCTTGCGAATTTTGGGTTTTTGTGTGAGACTTTTTGGACAGATTTTTGGTTTGAATTGGGCATTTGTGGTGTGATTGTTACTGTTGTTCTTGATTACTATGGCACCAAAGAGAGCTCGGGTAGTTGGTAGTAGTTCCCGTGGTCGGTCGTTGTCAGGTTCTGACTCGAGTTCGGGGGATGATGATATGAGTAAGTTTCGTTCTGATGAGGCTCGGGCTGAGTATGTGAAATTGATGACTCGGTCTGTGGCGAAGGATAGGATTTGGTTGCCTATTGCTGCTGATGGTGAGATGGTGGGTATGATTGAGGAAAGGGGTTGGCAGAATCTGTGTGAGCTTGCATCCGCTGTCCCGTTGAGTATAGTCCGGGAGTTCTATGCTAATGCCAAGGAAACGAGGGATGGTTATTCGATTGTCCGTGGGTTTACTGTAGATTATATTGCACCTGCTATTCGGCGTTTGCTTGGGTTGCCGGATAGACCTGTTGGGGCGGAGGACTGGACGTTTAAGGCCAGGTCTGAGGTTGATTTGGATGAGGTTGTGGCACGTCTGTGTGTGCCAGGGACGGCATGGAAATTGAAGGTTGGGTCGGCGGAGAAGGCTACGTTCGCATCTGCTTCTATGAACAGATATGCTAGGGCTTGGAATTCATTTATTTGTGCTAATCTGTTGCCTACTACGCATACGCATGAGGTGACAGTTGAGAGAGCTATCTTGTTGTGGGCTATTCTGAATGGTCATTATATCGATGTTGGATATTTGGTGCATCAGAGTATGTTGCGGTTTTTGAGGGGGTCGACCGGGGCCGTTCCTTATGGCTCTATTGTTACGAGGTTGTGTTCGATGGCTGGGGTGACATGGTCGTCTGAGGAGCAGATTCAGATGCCAGCTGGACCCATTGATCTGTCGAAGTTGGTGGAATGGCCTGGCGGCATTCCTCATCCTAGGGGTCTGGGCTATGAGATTGTTGGTGCTCCTCCAGTTCAGCAGGCTCCTGTTGCTATCTCGAGTGCTTCGCATGATAGGCGGATGTTGAGGCGGATGGATGCACTGTATGAGAGCCAGAGCCGTTTTTCAGCGAGGTTGACACAGGCTTTCAGTGCTGCTTTTGGAGCTAGTGGTGCCCATGTTGAGCGGCCAGTCTTTGGATCGGACACTGTTTATCCACCTCCTGATTCTCCACCCGAGGAGGGTGATGACGCTGCGGCGTAGGTATGTATTTACTTTCCCTCGTATTTACTTCCATTCAATGAGGTCATTGAATATCTTAAGTTTGGGGGTGGTTTGGGGGAAAAGTATTGTATATGTTGTATATGTTTCATTGTGTTCATGTAGGATATCATGTTTTGCATATTAGTGTAAGTCATGCATTTTATGTTCGTATTATCTACGTTTGTTTCATATAGGACATTTTGTTATTGTTTGTTTGTTACCATGTGAGTTCATATTAGTTGCATTTTCATGGCATGCATTTTTCATGATCCCTTAAAATGAGCTGATTCTGATTGATAGGTAGATGTTGATTTGAGTGTGATGATGATGAGTAGAGGGTTGATTTATAGTTCCTAGGAGATTGACTTGCATGTTTCGGGAACAAAATTATTACACAGTCTCATTGGGTGCTTTTGGGTTAGGTTGGAGTCATGCAGGTTGGATGTTTTGAGATTTAATCACTTGTTTATTCTTAGAATTTTCGTTATTCCCTTTATAGCGTAGGAACACTAAAATCCAAGTTTGGGGGAAAACAGGAATTTCATGCTAGTTGTTAATAATGGCTAGGCGTCAAATGGCTAGTAGCCGGCTCATATTTATATGAGTAGTCTAGGGTTGGAAATGAGAAAGGCTCATTCCAGATTGCGGAAAAAAAAAATCAGAAAAAAAAAGAAAAAAAAGAGTCAATTTTTGTTTGTTAATGCAAAATTAACCAGAGTGAGCTCTTTAATACTCGAGTAATTAAGTCTGAGGGGACTTAGTCCTAGTGACCTAAGGCTTTATAGTCTGGGATCCACTGACCTAACACTCGCTACATGGGTATTATTGTATAAGCCTTTTGGGGTCTCATTCATTGCACGGTTAAATAAGCATGCGTATTGTATATGTAGTGTCGTAGTATAGTAATAAAGCATGAGTTTCTGTCTACCTTGGATAAGGGTGGAGGTGTTCCTAGGTTATGGAGTGTCTACAGTCTATTCTAGTTATAACCCTGTGATTGTCTTGACGGAAGGCATGTATGATTTTTGACCTAGTTCTGGGGGTATTTCTGATGAGCATTGCACACACGCACGTTTCTGTTCATGTATTGTTAGTATACGGGGACTTAGTCGAGCTCTGCTTGGAATTGTTGCATTCGTTGAGATATTTGCTTGTTAGTTGGTTTTGGTGAGTTTGATTGGGATCTTTGCATTTTTCATATTAGTTGCATTCATGCATTGCATTGCATTAGGTTACATGGATTTTGTGGGTACATTCACTATAGGCCCTCACGAGACCTTACTCGTCCACTAGGGCTGCCTAGGGGTTTAAAGGGCTTGTTGCATATGCCAAATGCAACCGTGATCACCTACGGAAGTGGTACTAGTTAGTTGTATATATTTTTGTTTGTTATGCTTGAGGACAAGCATCGGTTTAAGTTTGGGGGTGTGATAAGTGGATTTATATCCACTTGGATCATTCTATTTCGGCTTAAATTGGTGTTTTGTATCTCGAGTATTGGTGTGTTTTAATCCGTTTTTGTGAAGATTGTGCAGGTTATAGTTTTTATGTAGGTGTGGAGGTTTCGTTGAATAAACAGAGTCTTTAAGCTTCATAGTACAAGTGCTTCAAGTTGCAAAAGAAAGTGGAGAGGAAATTAGCACAAGGAAAAAAAATCAGACAGACAGCAGTGCGCGCGGGCGCGCTCAGGCATTGCACACACCGCGCGCGGGCGCGCTCAGGAATTGACAGATTTTTCTTCCGCGCGGGCGCGCTGGAAATAAGCTACAGGTGCGCGCGGCCGCGCCTGGCCGGCAGAAACTTTCTGATTTTCAATCTCAAATAGGGAAAGTGCTCAAATCTTAGGGTACTTGGGTCTGACTGCAGCCATCAGAGTTGGTCCCGTTGCAGGGGGTCTTTCTATCAGGTTGTGTGGCATTGTCCAGGTTGGGAGAGGGAGAGAAGGAAAGGTTGTCGGGAAACAGTGATAGGGGGAGGTTTTGAGATAAACACTCCAGTGAGTTGGGGATATACATAATAGGTATTGTAGGACTGAATTTTTGTATGAAATTCAAGGGGCCGGATACCCGGATATTGTAATCTCTTTTATTTAGTGTGAAGTTGTTGCTCTTGTGGATGTAGGCTTGGCCGAACCACGTTAAATCTCTTGTCTCTTTTAATGTATTGTTGGTTTGTTGCTTCATTACTATCACGTATATTTGTGGGATCTAAGCGCACATATTCACCAAATCGCTTTCGCATTCGCAGGGAATCGGACAGATTCCTAACAGAATTTACATATTAAATTGTTTGATCTTAATTGGGAAGTAAATTTCCGCAGGTGGTATTCATCTTTCCTGAAATCACGATACCATGAAGTAACATTTGCACACATTTGAGGAACGCAACTTTGCAGTTTTTTCTCATTTTCTCTGAAGTGCAGAGTATGTTGTTTGGCACGATCCATTTGGTCAAAGTATCTTGATCGGAGCTGGGCTTCTACATTCTTTGTTTACGAACACAATCCTATATCTTATCTTGTGAACTCTTAACAATTGTGTTCCTGTTAATTTTATCACGTTGGCAGGGAATTTGTGTAATTGCATTATTTGAGTAAGCATCCCCACTTGTAGGGGTGTGGAATTCTAAAGAAGATTGCAGCAAGATAATTGGACAAGGACAACAGATAAATTTCAACGCCTTATTGAACCTGTAATTGAGCTCAGTGGACAAGTAATAGAGCTTGATGTGATCTTGCGAGATGCAGAGTCATTGTGCATTTTAACAGGGGTGAACAATGCAAATATATCGATCTTTTACAGTTTTCGACTCTTCTTTTTTCTTTCGCAAGTGAAGATATCTCAAAATGATTCGAATAGATAGGGGGAAGAGGGCAACATCACCGGACCTATGAGGACTGCGTCCGACACAGCTGTACACTAATTGTTGTACTCCATTAGCCATCACAAGAGTTGATTCGAAATGTGCATTTCAAGCTTTCGAAAAATATCTATAAAAGGTGAACTTAAGACTTCATTTGCAGATATAATAGGGAATCCGAGATATCCCCTTTGTTTTGTCTGGCTAGTATTAAAATGCATTAACATCAGATATCTGAGTTTCACAAATAAGCCGACAGAAACGATAGAATGGCTTATCCAGATAAGATTGATTACTTTATTGGCCGGACTTTCTGATCCTCATCGACAATACCATAAAATCTAGAGATTAATTATGGTGGTCCTGTCCATTTATTTGTTTATGATAGTGAATGTCTAGTTGTTATTAACTCAACGCCCATGCTGTGGCCGTTGAGACATGCACGCCAATATCAACCCTCTACACATGGATTAGGGACCTGGTTCATATGTATCCGGGATCAGGGGACCTGTTACTGAGACAATGATTCCAAGATTTTATCCCTGGTTAAAGATCCCGCATTCGTGCCTCCAACTTTATAGCAGGATAATGTTGTGCAACATTAAAATTTAAAGACACATCTACCGAGCAAGATGGGATAGCTTAGTGATAAGGGTTTATCTCTCGTCGTCCTGAGAATATCATAGAAAATGGATACTAAAGACGCAGGTACGGCATATATGTTTGTTTGGAGAACAAATTCATAGTCATTTAGCAAAATTTATACCTTATTTTAGCTAGCCGACAGTTACTTTATACGATTATTGGTATAAGAAAAAATAATTTAGAGGATCCTCGTTCAATTTATCTGAACAAACGACACAGATTCTGTGTTGTCCCCTTCAACTTGTCAAGTAGACAAGATTCTCCTTCTCTGAAAACACTGAGGCGACAAATAGTTGAGTTAATTATATACAAATGAAACAATTAATTAAGAAATGGGTAATTAATTAAAACAAATCAATGTTTGGTTCTCTAAATAATCAGGGGAGAATCGAATATATTTAATAATTAGGTTCATGAATTTGAAGCACAAATAAGTTGGGATGGACTTGGACAAGTCGTGCAGGCTTTGCGGTCCACGGGGGGTGTTCTCATGTGAGTTCCTCGTGGTCTTCCGATAGTGACTGTACTGTGGATTTTAAGCCTTTCCTGAAAGAAAGAAAGAAAGATTTGTTTCGATTAAAGTTTTTCGAAATACCAAATTTCGTGCGAAATTAGATAAAATTCAGCTACAAATATGTAAAATTACATACTTTAAAATCCATACTATTTTACATTTTACCACCTCATTTGAGTAAATTATAAGAAGGGACTTTTACTAACACTATTAATGTTATTAGTGTTAGTATGGATTAGGGAAATGTTATTTCCAGAGCATTTTTTTTATTTTCAGAACTGTATTTATAGCATATGCTCCATGTATTTACAAAGTGTTGCATATTGTGATACATTATGCTACAAATAGTTCGGAAAATAAAAAAAGAGCTATGAAAATAAGAGTGTGAATGTGTGATATGAAGGAGTAGTTTGGGACATTGATAGAACACAGGATTTGAAAAATCCAAAGCTTGTGTCTGAAGAATGGAGTACAAAAATGTCATGAGGTGGCCCGTGGCCTTTATTCATTTGACTTAACCATAAGGTTAATGCTTCAACATGTAGTCCTAGTGGTGAGGATCGGATGGCTTGGGCGGTTTAGGACCGCCAAACCAACCAAACCATAAATTTCGGGTTTTTAATTTTTCAAACCATAATCAAACCAAAAACCATAACATTTAAAAAAACCAACCTAATTATAACGGTTTGGTTTGGTCGGTTTCGGTTTAAAACCATTATTAAATAATAAAAAAGAGGCAACAACATGTGTGAACCAATAGTATATTAGCATAAAGTTTCATCAAAGCAAACCAATAGTAGCATAAAGTTTCATCACAGCAGTTATAAAATAAATTACAAAAGCTTCAAATATTTCCAAAGGATCATACATTAAGTTCACAAAAGTCTTAGTTAAAAAAAGAAGTCTAAAGCATTGGATATCGAATGTAATAAAATTAATATTAAAACTATATAATATATATATATATATATATATATATATATATATAATATTTATATATTATTTGATCTTAATGGTCGGGTTGGTTAAATCGGGTGGAAAAATTAGTAAAACCAAACCCAGCCCAAAATTTTCGGGTTTTAAAAATTTAAAACCATAACCAACCCAAATCAAAAAAAAACCTAAACTTTCGGTTTGGTTGGATTGGTTTGGTCGATTTAACCGGTTTTCGGAAAACCGTGCTCACCCTATGTAGTCCCAATAGCAACCCTTTCTCCTAGTTTCATAAACTTGCAATCAAATTCAACAAACTATACCTTTTAATGTATCCGTGAAGACCAAGACGTTACATTTTGCGTTGATCTTGACTTGGTCCAAAACCGATAATATCATATTATTATGAAGTTAAGGTGCATTTACGAGTCCGATAATAACTGAAAACTGAATATTCCCTCCGTCCCTTTTTACTCATCACATTTTGACTTTTAGTGGTCAAATTTACTAAATTTTGACCGAATGTTAAGAACTATATTTTTATTATTTCTAAAAATTGAAAGTTATATTTCAAAGTAGACTAGATGTACTTTAAAATGATATATTTTTTTCTATATTTTTAATTATATAATATATATGTAAATTTCAATTAAAGTTTGGTCAATTTAACCAATTAAAAGTCAAATGTGACAAGTAAAAAGGGACGAAGGGAGTACTGTTTTTGGCAAAGTTTAGCGGATAAAACAAGGGATAAGCCCACGGAAGGCAAACAAGAGAAAAAATAAAGGTGATGTCGGAGGATGATTGGGAACAAAAGAGCAATTAGGTCGGCTAAATGTTTAGCATCGATAGAGACACACGCTTAATTCTTTGTACTAGTAGTACTCCGTAATATTTTAGAATTCGTACTAGAACTACATTTTTCTTTATTTCTACTGTCCCCAGTCCCTACCCGGCACTTACCTCTCTACTTCACTTCAACCTCCAGCTTCTATTTCAACAATATATATAGCCCATTGCTCAAATTTCTTTGGAAACATAGTAGTTGCTTGCACACTACAAGAACACAACTTACTACATAATTTTCGAAAAATTGTATTGCATACTAGTACTGCATTCCTGATTTCGTATATCGAAAGCTACTGATTGCTCCGGTTATAATTATTGTTGTTATGGAGCTACAACTTGGTCTTGCTCTTTTTCCAAACATTAACAAATTTGAAATGAACAAGGAGAGTACCTCCGAGTCCGAGCCTCCAAAGGATGTGTATGGCTCTGTCCACTCGCTCAAGGCGAAAAAGCGTAATTTTAATGAAGCATTTGATCATGATGATTCTTTTCTTAGTACTACCGATGATATTCCGCAAACATTAGCTCTTTTCTCATGGGACAATGATCTTACGAAAAATGACATCGAAGATGCAAAGCCTAATTATTCATTGTACGTCAAGGTGAAGATGGAAGGAGTTGCGATTGCGAGAAAAGTTGACTTGGGCCAACATCACTCTTATCACTCACTTGCAACCACATTGCTTCATATGTTCGGCAAATGTAAGTAACACATTTCATTTTCTGATTATTTATTTGAAAAACTTTTAGATATTGTGATTGTTAACTCACACATGTCTATTTGTTTGAGCAGCTGAGGAGAATATGAAGGATTACAAACTCGTTTATCAAGACGAAGAGGGAGACTGGTTGCTAGCCGAAGATTTACCTTGGAAGTAAGTTTATTACTACTTGGTATTTTAGTGAAATTAGTGTGTAATCTAACATGTAATCATTTCCGATTTCCCGATAAAAGTCTAATAATCTTTTCCTGTTTGTAATGATTTGCAGAAGTTTCATGCGATCAGTGCAATGTCTGAAGTGGGTAAAGAGCTCTCATCCTGATAGGGACCTGGATTAAGATTAGATTATACTACATAGGAGTATATGTTTTCCCTTATCAGTTCTGCAACAAAAGTGTATGGGGAGATCGACAATTTTAAAGGACGATCTAGATAATTTTCAATTAGAAATTTAGCACTATATATGGAGTATAATTTATCTATTAAACTTTATGTACATATGCCCGCTAAATTATTCAGAGCAATCATAATTTCTGAAGTAATACTCTCTAACTTCGATCCATTTCCATACTGAAATTCTGAGCTGGACTTCTTGCATTAAGTTCTCCATCATCTCATAAACATGAAGCTTCTTCACCAAGAGATTAGAGACTTGTTGACAAAAATCAAACTAGCAATCAGAGTATCAGACTCATCAAGATCATATTCTTCTAGATGTTTTGCCCAACCTTGTTTTTCGGCTTTATAGATGACATCGTCTGGCCCTAACTCCTAGAATGTAGATGTTCCTTATGAATCAATATTGGTTAATATATGAAAGTTACAGCTCAGCTAGCTTCCAGCTCGAGCTTGCCACGTTGGATAACAAACTTTCCATTCTGTTACGATTCAATACAGTATCTAGCATTGTATATAAATAGGCCGTTAGATTAGAGAGACTAGCTAGCAATGACAATACATTAAACAGTTTGTACATACAGTTTTCTCTCTTCTTTGAACAATGAATATGCAGAGCTTTCTTGTTCATTTTGTTCGTTAATGGTGGATCAATGTTAAGATCGAATTGGTTTAGTAAAAATAATATGGTATCAGAGCGCCCGGTAATGATTCCTCGTTGATTTCTTGTTGATTCTTCGTTGATTCCGTATTTTTTCGATCTTCATCTTCAATCTTCGGTTGCTTTCCGCCATTAAAGCTTCATTCAAGCTTCTGTTTGCTTCGTTTGTTAATCTTACGATCTCAGGTGTTTTCGATCTCTGTTTATCTACAATTTTGTTAACTATTTACACGATTGTGATCTTTGATCTCGTTGTTTGTGTTCTTATATGATGTTGATGAACATTTCTGTTACGATTCTTGAAAATTACTCTGAATCTTTCTTGTTTTCGTATTGATTAATCGATTTTTCATTCTGAATCTCTGAATTCTCTACTCAAATCTATCTAGTTCTTTGATCGTAAGTCGTCTTTTTCGTTCTTAATCTTGATTCATGGCAAATCGAAATAATCAAACTCAAAATCAGAATGTTCAAGATCTCAATAGTGTTTACTACATTCATCCATCAGATTCTTCTGCTAATCAACTTGTTTTTGTGAAATTTAATGGAGAAGGTTTTAATAACTGGAAAAGAAGCATGATGCTTACTTGATCAGCTAAGAACAAATTAGGTTTTGTTAATGGCACAATCTGTGCACCTGAACCTACTTCTACTCAGTATAAAGCCTGGGAGCGTTGTAACGACTTAGTAATCTCATGGATTCTTTATAATCTAGATGAGAATATTGCTAGAAGTGTCTTGTTCTTGAAAACTGCACGAGCTATATGGCAAGACTTAAAGGATAGGTTTGGTTATGCATCAATGCCTCAAATCTCTTCATTGGAACATAAGTTTGCTGAATTACATCAAGGAAATATGAGTGTATCTGAATTTTACACAAAGTTGAAGACTATTTGGGATAGTCTTGATGATACTTATCCACTACCAACCTGTACCTGTGCTAATTGTACTTGTGATCTCACTGGGAGAATACAGAAAATACAGCAAGAACAACGTGTGCTTCAATTCTTGATGAAACTGAATGACAACTTTTCTACAGTTAGAGGGAATATCTTAATGATGACACCCTTGTTGAATGTTACTCAAGCTTATAGACTGGTTGCACAGGAAGAAAATCACAAGGACATGTCTCAGGTTTCTCAAAATGATAATCTAGCTTTTGTTGCAGACAAAAGGAGATTTACAGATGCCAATTCACAAGGAAATAGGTTTCAGACTCAAGGAAACAGGTTTCAAACTCAGAGATCTCAGACTCGGTTCAATGTTAATGCTGGAAATGGTCTCTACAAGAAACCAAAGAACAATTATTATTGTACTCATTGTATGATGAATGGACACAACATTGAGAGGTGTTTCAAAATTCATGGGTTTCCACCTGGTTTTAAAAGCAACAGAGAATCTAGAGTTGCAGCTTTGTCTCAGAGTTCTACTAATTTGGATGTTGACAATGCTGGTGATGTTAATGATCAAACAACTTCTATGGCATCACTTTCAAATGACCAGTATAATCAACTGATCGATTTGCTGGCAAAACAGAAATTGACTGAATCCAGTCATAACCAGGATCAATCTCTTTCTTCCGGACATGCTTTGCTTGTAGGTAAAGTGTGTCTCATGTCATCCTTTAATCAGGAATGGCTTTTGGATAGTGGTGCTACTGACCACATCAGTCCACATCTGACTAATTTTATATCTTTTCAAAAGATTCCAGATACCAATAATTCTATAACTATACCAAATGGAAGCAAAATTTTAGTCTTACACATTGGAACAGTACTCTTAAATGATACCATTACTTTGACAAATGTGTTACATGTACCTGCTTTTTAGTACAGGTTATTATCTGTTCACAAACTTTGTCAAGATATGCAGTCTAATATCATTTTTTCTGCTACTCAATGTCAACTTCAGGACCACTCTCAGAAGTTGCCTCCTCTTCTTCTTGGTGAATTACACAATGGACTTTACACTGTTCCTCATAAAGATTTACCTCATGGTGTTAGATTTTTCCAGTCTCAAGCTGCACATCTCAGTATTTCTTTTGGATCTAAACTCTGGCATTTACGAATGGGACACTTACATTTCACTCGCTAAAGCTACTTAAACCTTCCTGTATTGTTAAAGATGATGTTGCAGAAACAATATGCCAAATTTGTCCCATGGCAAAGAAAACTCGAAATGTATTTCCTACAAGTAGTATTAAAACTACTTCTGTTTTACAACTTTTACATATGGATGTATGGGGACCATATAAGGTCTTGAATCATAACAAATGTAATCAATTTGTTACCATAGTAGATGACTTCAGTCGATATACCTGGGTTCATTTAATCAAATATAAATATGAGGTTCCTACAATTGTATCTTCTTTCATTACTTATGCTGAAAAACACTTATCTACCAAGGTTCTCAGTATACGTTCAGACAATGCTAAAGAATTTACAGAGGGCTTTCTCAAAACTTTTCTTCAATCTAAGGGCATCATTCATCAGACAAGTTGCAGCTATACTCCTTAGCAAAACGGAGTTGTTGAACGTAAACATCGACATCTCTTAGAAACAGCTCGATCTCTTCATTTTCAATCAAAGTTACCTGCTCATTTCTGGGGTGAGTATATTCTGTGTGCTACCTATTTGATTAATCTTATGCCTCTTAAGAGTATTTCTTTTCAAACTCCATTTTTCAAACTGTATAGCACAGAACCAAATTTAGAGCACCATAGAGTATATGGATGTTTATGTTACATATGCACCTTGAAAGTTAATCGCTCTAAATTCTCTCCTCGTGCTAAACCATGTGTTTTTATTGGCTATCCTGCTCATCAAAAGGCATATAAAGTCTTAGATTTAGCCACCTCAGAAATTTTAATCTCTCGAGATGTTATTTTTTATGAACATCATTTTCCTTATCAAATTCTCTCACAATTTTCTTTAACCAAGAATCAATATGTTACTTCCACTTTTTTACCTACTTTTACAGAAAATGTTACTTCAGCTAGATGATTTTTCTGTTTCTTATGACATTTCTTATCAATCTCAGTGTTCACATCATTCTGATTCTTCTTCACTTGATTCTCCACCTCATAATACTTCTTCCTCCTCTTCTTCTTCTGAGGAAATCACAGCTCCACGACAATCCACTCGTTCTAAGAAACCACCACCTTACCTTAATTCTTATTATTGTAATCTTGCTGCTTTACCATCCACCACTCATTGGTGTAATTTGTTTAAGTATGATCACATGCCTGATTATCACAAAGCCTTTATTACTCATCATCAATCCTTGATTGAGCCTACTAGTTATACTGAAGCAGCATCTCAACCACTATGGTCTAAAGCTATGTCGAAAGAAATCCAAGCTCTTACAGATAATAAAACTTGGGATCTTGTTGACTTACCTCCAGGAAAGAAAGCTATTGCCTGTAAGTGGATTTATAAAACCAAACTTCATGCAGATGGTACACTTGAACGATGTAAAGCACGCCTTGTTGCTAAAGGTTTTACTCAGCAATATGGCATCGACTATGAGGATACTTTTTCACCTGTTATTAAAATGAGTTCAGTTCGCTGCTTAGTTGCATTGACAGCAAGTCGAAAGTGGCCTTTATTTCAGTTAGATGTTAACAATGCATTTTTGCACGGTGACCTTACTGAAGAGGTTTATATGAAGGTTCCTCCTGGTATTTCTCATAAACCAAATCAAGTTTGTCGATTGCGAAAATCTTTATATGGCCTTAAACAGGCTTCACGAACATGGTTTGAAAAGCTTGTCAGTGAGCTTATTTCTCTGGGATATACTCAATCAAAGAACGATTATAGTCTGTTTATCAAAAAGTCTCCAAGTAATATTACTATTGTTGCTGTTTATGTCGATGATATTATTGTTACTGGAGATTTTCCTTCTGAAATTGAGGCTCTTAAATCTCATTTGGATCATACTTTCGGTATTAAGGATTTGGGATTGCTACATTATTTCCTAGGTATTGAAGTGGATTATGTTACTAATGGTATATTACTCAGTCAAAGAAAGTTTACAGTTGACATTCTCAAAGATTGTGACTGTGATTTATCTAAATCTACTGTAACTCCACTTCCACTGCATCTCAAATTATCACCTACCTCGGGCTCTCTGTATCCTCATCCTGATCACTATCGTTCTCTTGTGGGTAAACTTAACTATCTCACTAACACTCGTCCAAATCTCTCATATGCAGTTCAAACATTAAGCCAATATATGCAACAACCTCGTGTTCCACATTATGAGGCTTTATGTCATACATTATGCTATGTTTCTCATACAATTGGCCAGGGTATTTTACTTTGTGCTAGTGACAAGCTAACTCTTCAGGCATTTTCAGACTCTGATTGGGCATCTTACATTGATACTCGTAAGTCGGTAACAGGCTATATCATGCTCCTGGGTAACTCTCCTATTTCTTGGAAATCCAAGAAACAATCGACTATTTCACGGTCTTCATCTAAGGCAAAATACCGTGCTATGGCTTCTGCAGCTTCTGAAGTCATCTGGCTTGTTCGTTTGCTTGAGAAACTTGGTGTTTCTAATCTTAAGCCAGTTACCTTGCACTGTGATAACCAATCTGCTCTACACATTGCCAAGAACCATGTCTTTCACGAACGAACTAAACATATAGAACTTGACTGTCATTTTACTCGTGACAAAGTTCTTGAGGGTCTTCTCCAGCTGTCATACTTACCAACCACTCATCAGTTAGCTGATATTTTAACCAAAGTGCTACTTGCTCCACATTTTCTTGAGTTAATCTCCAAGCTAGGAATGTTTTAACCTACACCACTTGTGCTTCTCCATCTCCCAACTTGAGGGGGGGTATTGGTTAATATATGAAAGTTACAGCTCAGCTAGCTTCCAGCTCGAGCTTGCCACGTTCGATAACAAACTTTCCATTCTGTTACGATTCAATACAGTATCTAACATTGTATATAAATAGGCAGTTTGATTAGAGAGACTAGCTAGTAATGACAATACATTAAACAGTTTGTACATACAGTTTTATCTCTTCTTTGAACAATGAATATGTAGAGCTTTCTTGTTCATTTTGTTCGTTAATGGTGGATCAATGTTAAGATCGAATTGGTTTAGTAAAAATAATAATCAACGCTTCAAGAATTTCTTAGATCATCATGTTCGAAAGTTTGTCAGCATTTTTACATTGGATGAAGAGCGCGACATCCACCCCTTGTTTAACATTTACATGATTAAAAGTTGGGCACGATCTAATTTCACAGATATTACACTAGATAACGGCACTGCCTTCTAGCGCCACTTGTTCTAGTCCAATTAAGAACAAGACACGCAGACATCTAATTGCCTCTAAATCTAGTGACATTGTCATCCAAGTCTTTCATGCTAGCAAGTGTTGTCTGAGCTGCAATACTGAAACTTTTAGGCTGCTGATCTTGTTAAGATAAATATATGATCCTAGTAAGCCCAATTCCTAACACCTTGAGGTTTTAGGAGAACTGGTAACTTAACATGGTATCAGAGCTCTGGATGTGGGAGGACTCAGGTTCGAGTCCCTCCTACCCCCCAATATTCTCATTTATTGATATATTGAAAATTGTGCCAAAAAGGCATGAACAACCTAATGATCCACTATTTGACCCAAATAATGGGTCTTCGAGTGAGGGGGATGTTAAGATAAATATATGATCCTAGTAAGCCCAATTCCTAACACCTTGAGGTTTTAGGAGAACTTGTAACTTAACAGATCTCGATCTGTCCCTTGCACCACTTTTGCAAGATCCAGTATCTTTCTTATTCTTCAAAATCCATTAGTTATTTTAGTTGGAAATATGAAAAATTGGACATTAGTATTGCACTTATCACAGTCTATTCTTATCACAGCTCATTCTTATCACAGCTTAGCTTATCACACAATGTGCTTATCACAATGTACTTATCGTAACCGTTTTATCCTCATGTATATAAGGCTAGTTTAGCAGTAGTAGACTTCACTTTTTACAATACAATCTGTAACGAACTCTGTAGTCTTCTTGGCTATGTAGATATAATAAATGTATGTATAGTTTTCTGTTGGAGTTGGAGACTCCATTGTTGAACTGGTTCTATGAATCTTTAAATGGTACCAGAGCGTATTTCTTCCACAAATCTCTTGTTTTCGTCGTCCTGTAAGTACGATCAACGATCTTATATCTACATTTTCTTCATTGATTACGTTTCTCTGTTCTTACTTGATTGTTCTGCATCTCGTTGTTCTTGATAATTGTTCTTTGGTTTATGGATCATTATATGTTGAATGTTTGATTGATATATTGTATTATCGATCTCTCGATCACTCGATCTCTCTCGATCAGTTAATCTCTCTCGATCAATCGATCTCTTTCGTTTTTGTTAATCTCGATCTTTTCAATCTCTTTTCTTTGTTTCTTGATTGAATGCTTCATCGTTTTACATACGTTGATGCTGTTTTAAGCAACACTGCCATGGCTTCTTCTCGAAATCAGTCTCATGTTACACAGGATGATCAAACGCCTAATCAAACACCTAATTCTTCTTCGTCTATTAACAATAATACACATCCTCTTTTCCTTCATAACAATGATCAACCCGGTATGATTCTTATTTCTAAGAAATTACTAGGATCTGAGAATTATGCATCTTGGAAACGTTCTTTACAAATTGCTCTTTCTGCTAAGAACGAACTTGTCATTATTACTGGAGAATATGCTGCTCCTATTGCTACTTCACCATTATTTGTGCATTGGAAGCGTGTTAATGACATGGTCATTACATGGATTTTAAACACTGTCTCCGAAGATATTAGCAACAGCATGAATTATATGGACAGTGCTCAAGCCGTTTGGAATGAACTTAATGATCGTTTTTCTGCTGTTACCGGTCACAAATTCTATGAGACTCAACGTTCTTTGTTCAAATTGGAGCAAGGCAACGACTCTATTGAATTTTATTTTCACAAATTGAAGGGTTACTGGGATGAACTTCGTGCTTTACAATCTCCTGTTTCTTGTACTTGTGGAGCTATTACAAAGTGGGAGGCACAAACAGAGAAAACACATTTGATTCAGTTTCTGATGGGTTTACACTCAAGCTATACAGCTGCTCGTGGTCAATTACTCATGATGAACCATTGGCCAACTGTGAACCAAGCTTATATGTTGCTTAAACAAGAAGAGAAACAATGCCAGACACACTCTCCTTCTATTTCTCCTATTGCAATGATGGTCAATATGTCCTCAAATTCTCATTCTGGCTATGTTCCAAATCGGTTTAGTGACAGGCCTCCAAATCCAGTTCTAGAGTGTTCTCATTGTCACTTTAAAGGCCATACTAAGGAGAAGTGTTTCAAACTACATGGTTACCCTCTTGATCATCCTGCTCATTCGAACAATAAAGGCAAACGTAGGTTTACACCAAATTCTAATGTGCCAAAATCCTCCACTGCTATGCAAGTTTCATCTACAGCTCAACCTCAGACTTTTCAGGGTTCTTCTGATGTTTCTCCTAATGATCAAAACTTAACAACAAAGATGGATGCTCTTCAATCTCAGCTCAACAATTTGATGTAGTGCTTAAATTCCAAAACCTCTGGCCCAAATTCTGGCAACACTGGTCAGTATAGCTTAGCCACTCATCTTACAGGT
Organism: Kitagawia praeruptora; assembly: GCA_037693485.1. NCBI lineage: Eukaryota > Viridiplantae > Streptophyta > Magnoliopsida > Apiales > Apiaceae > Kitagawia > Kitagawia praeruptora. The sequence goes on along the minus strand of CM075344.1, from coordinate 158,581,658 downwards.
ACTACATTCTCATTTTTCTCCTCTACACACATTCCTGATAATGTTTGGGTACTTGATACGGGGGCCACTAATCACATGTGCTGCAATATAAATCATATGTATGATCTTAAACCTTTGTCTGAGCCTTTGACTGTAACTTTTCCAAATGGACAAAATGTCACTGTCACTCATATTGGATCAGTTTATCTTTTTCCATTGACTACACTGATTACTGATGTTCTATATATACCCACTTTTGCTTTTAATATGCTTTCTGTGAGTAAGTTGTCTTCTCAACTCCATTCCACTGTTCATTTCACCTCTCAAAAGTGTTATCTGCAGGGCCAATACCAGACGACGGAATTGGTTCTTGGTAACATGATTGGAGGTCTCTATCAACTAGTCAACATATCACATGTTTCATCTTCAACTATTCTTGCCGCTTTCCATAATTCAGACCAATTTATCTGGCATCAACGTCTTGGTCATATTCCTTCTTTTGTAATGTCCAAGATTAATGACCCAATTGTTCATTGTTCAAATAGTCATAGTAATAATTCTTGTACTGTTTGTCCTCTAGAAAAGCAATGTAAGCTACCTTTTACTTCCAGCAATTCTCATGCTAGTTTACCTTTCCAGCTTTTACATTGTGATGTTTGGGGGCCATATCGAACTCCAACTCATAATGGTTGTAAATATTTTTTAACGATTGTTGATGATTGCACTAGAGGCTTATGGACAATACATGTAATAACTCGAATTTTCAGAAAATGATTTTTAGTATTTTTTTTTTTAAAGAATATTAATGTTTTCCTAAAATGAGGAGGAAAATTTTTATTTTTATTTTATTGTTCATTATCCAGTTCAAGGAATTTCAAAAGCGAATTATTTAATTATTGTCTGGTTTAGTGTAATTATGAACTATATTATGTGATTATTGTTGGAAGGTGGAATGTATGTGAAGTTGTGTTTACGTGTTTATAGAAGATTTGTGTGAGTTGTGAAGGCTGATGTATTTTATTTATATTTTTGAGGATTTTAATATATTTAAATCATGCATTTTGATCATCTGTTAATTTTATAAAATTAACGGAGAAATTAAAAATCATGAAATCTTTTGTTATATTATCTTTATAATATTATTTAGTTTTTAAAATGGTTGGGTGAATTAATTTGGATGTTTCGGTATTTTAAAATGATTTTAAGAGTTTTATTACAATTAAAGGATCAAAACTTGCAAAATTCATATTTAATTCATTTTTGATCCGAAAAATATTTCGAAAATATGTGGGTGTTCATAATTTTATGTTCTTTATTTTAAAAATGAAAAGTTTAATTTTCTGAAATTTTATTTAATTTCGATTTATAAAGCTGTTTATTAGTTTTAAAAGTGAAGATGTAGTGTTTTAATTGGGCCCGGAATGAATTGTAGGAGTGATATATTAGTATTGGGCCAAGCCCAATATATCAAAACACAGCAGATAGAATAGAACGGGGAGAGAGAAATAAGATTGGGGGGAAAAATTAGGGATTTAGGAAGAAATGGAATTGGGGGTTTTTGATTGTTGAATCAATTGGGGTGTGTATATATATATTTATGCGTGTATACATGTGGGTAAAGGGGATATAGGTTGTGTTGTGTAGGCAAGGACGGGAGGTGGGTTGACCGACGGGGGAAGAGGCGGCGCCGGCGAGCTCGGGTTGTGGCGGCCGGAGCTGGGTGGTGGCGGCCGACGACTGCAGCAAGGGGAGGAGATGGGCGAGGTCACAGCTGGGCGCGTGTAGTAGCAGGAAGGAGAAGAAAGGAAGGAGAGAGAGAGAGAGAGAGAGAGAGAGAGAGAGAGAGAGAGAGAGAGAGGGGAGAGATTTTGGGGAGCTTGAAAATCGAAGAGGTATAAATTTTATACCTTATTTATTTATTTACTTCGTTTTATTTTTTCGATGAAAATTGTTAATTCCTCATTTAGATTAATTATTGTGATTGTAGTAATTTAATTGTGATATAATTATGTAGTTGATGTAATTTAATTAGTTTAAATTGCAATATCATTGTTGTATTTCCGTGATTAATTCGGAGAATATAATTATTTAGTATCGAGGTGGTTAAGTATAATTGTGGCATGTATTTCGAGTTGGAAATATGTTTTGATGATTATTGGTGGTTAAGTATTATGAGTTTGATTAAGTATTCGGATTTAGTAATTATTAATTTTCGAATTGTTAGTTGTTAATTGTAAGTATTAATTGTCGTATAAAATGTGGAATTTATGTGAAGTACTAAGTTGTAAATGTTTATGTGCTATGTGTAGTAAGTGGAGTCCTAGTATTTGTGGAACATTATAATTGTAAACTACTTGGTATTAGTGTGGTCATTAGTGGGCAATTATCAGTTGTATAATTTGTGGAGGTTATATGAGTTGCTAGTTGCATACGATGTCGGAAATGCTTATGTGCTAAATGGTAAGTATGGGAATACGTGATACATGTTAAATGCTAGAATTTTATAATAATTAGAATTGTGCTAGGGGTTATGAGAAGATCACAAGTTTTTAAATGTCAATATTTAAAGGACTTGTGTAATTCTTTTCGACCAATCCCTAGGGCTTACGAATATCCATGATTATCTATCACGAGTATAATTAATATACTTGAGTGATGTGATCATTGATATAGCGTAAGTAATAGTTAGTGCTAGGGGTTGTTCCCTAGGGCTTACGAACATCAATGATTGGTTGTCACGTGTATCATTAAAATGCGTGAGAAATACGATCATTGGTGAAGCGTAAGTAGTAGTGTTAATTATTATGTGCTAGGTGCCGCATGTCTGGGCGGGTACTTTTCATTATTTGTTTACTTTTATGTTGCTGCAAGTTGAGGCAGCTTTTATTTTATCAAAAGCAGGGTTATAAATTGTTTTGTTGGCATGGAGGGGCTGAGCCCATAGTCCGATAAACGAATACTACATGCCGAAATTTTCTAAAAATCCCCTGCATTTTTAATTTATTTAACTTATTTGATTTCAATGGTTTAAAGGTATGATTGGGTGTTAACTGTTTATGTGTATAGGTTAAGTGAAGTGGACTAAATGTGTTATGTGTATTAATTGGTATTTGAGTAGTCAGCTATAGGGATAACAACTATAGTACGACTTTAGGTGACTCAGTGGTAATTCTGAGTTGTGTCTACTCGAGATACGAGGTTGGACTGACGCGTACTCGTAACAATTACAGTACCAGTAGGGCGTGATCAAGTGGAGCAACGTGTATCAAAAAAGAAGGATCGAGGCGTCGTGTAAAGTCATGGAACTGCTTGGGCGAAACACCAAGGATTTATTCGCGCTGTTCTGTCTGGTGCTAAGGACCAGAGGCAAGTTTATTATACATACTCTATCGTCCAGAGTATATATTTATTTTGAAATATATGAAATGTGTGGAATAAGAATTCAGTCCATATTTGCAAAAGTTCTTCTATCTTTATCTTGATAAATTGTTTACTTTTAAGTAAAATGGCTTGATTGGAAATATATGTGATATGGAGAGAGTGATATACTATAAGAGTAAAGTGATATGGGAAGGAATGGTATCAGTTGTTATTTATGGTTATTTTAATGATATTATGGTATCAGTTATCTAAAGTTATTTTATAATATTCTAGCTATGTGTAAATTGAGGATATTTGAGTTCTAAACTGTTTCAGATGTTAGTAATAAATATTTTGTTATGTAAGGTGACAAGGGCTGATATTTACAGATTTTCTTAAAAAGGGATTTACATGTAAAGTATTTTAGTTGGTGTATTTTAAAGGTATTGATATATGAATGGAAAAGTGGAAAGGGGTTATCTTGAGAGGTATATTTTCGAAAACCCGGACAAAGTTTTAGAAAGAATTTCGCAATAATTAACCTAATGGCAACATCACCAATAAACTAGTGTTTATTTAATTATTAGATACCTCTCAAAGCATCTACTAATTAAATAAACCTTATTCGTTTAATTAAATTTTTTAATTAGATGAATATTATTTTTAAAATGTTTTCTTAAAAATCGCTTTGTTCCGGAATAATAAAGATGTTTCGATGAATATAAATGAGACATTTGTGGTTAAAAATGTCTGGAATGATATTGATAAATGTTATTTTATTGGTTATTTAACTTAATGAATATTAATTATAATATTCATTTAAAAGGGATTATTGAATAGTTATTCTTTAAATATTCTAAGTGTTCTAAGGGTGATTATATATTGTTAAAAGGTGGTTTAAGGAATTTTATAGTGAAATGAATGTATGTTTTCAAATGATTATAATACGGATATGAAAATGGAAAGGTGAAATGTGAAATGGAAATGAAAATGATATATGTGAATGGGAATGCGAATGGAAACGGAAAAGTGGAAAAATGTGAAATGGTATTGATAATGATAAAATGATTTGAAAAAGGGGGATTAGCAACAAACTTGCGTAAGAGGCTATGTCAGGGCTGTGTGCGACATAGTCTAACATTCATGATTCGGCACGAAGATGCCAAGGGAGGATGTTATGCAGGTGGCCTTCCTCCAGGGATGATGTTATGCAGGTGGCCTTCATTCCTTCTACTAGTAGTAAACAGAGAGCGGATACGGTCAGGCGACTGATCATCGTCCTACGTATCTGGCGCCAGTATATATCCCCAAAACTTGAAAGAAAGAATTGAAAATGGTTTTCAGATTTCTATAACTGAAAACAGAAAAGTGATATGAAACGATGAAATTATTGTTATAGATGAAGAGAAACTGATTTTATATTAATTTATAAAATTGTTGTATAGGAAGGAAATGGAAAGATTATATTGAGAGCTTGATTTTAAATGTTATATTACTTTGAGATATTATACTAAGATGATGTATTGATTATTATCTTGTTATAGAAGAGAACTGATATTATTTTATCAATAAGTAAGTAATAACTTGCTGAGCAATTCTTTCGCTCATTCTTGCTTGTTTTCAAATATTAACTTTTCAGTGGAAGGTAGCCGGACGAGGTTATCTGCATGGCTTAGATGAAGCGAGCAGTATGCCCTTATGAAGACGATATGATCTAGAAAGTTTATAGCTGGAGTAAGTTATATGTAAGTATATTGATGTGTAATATATATGTTGCTTTGCATAATATAGTACTAGTTGCTGGTGTACTTCTCAACGAAGTTATACTAGTAGTAAGGAGTTGATTCTTGTTTCTAGCCCTATAACCTAAAAGATGCTTGGTGGTTGGGGTCTCAATGTTGTAACTTAATTATTAATGATTACAGATGGTTTAATGTGGTTAAGCAGGTGATTTGTTATTAAGGTTTTCCGCGTGACGACCAAATCCCTGACCCCGGATTTGGGGGCGTTACAGTTTGGTATCAGAGCTGAGGTTATAGTAAACTAGAAACGAGAGTGAGTAGGAGTGTGTATAGTTATGTGAGAACGTCGGAGCTCATGTAGAGTTCATGTTGGACTACCGGGTGTAGTGCCAATGATTAAGTTAAGATTTTAATGCTATGTTGAAGGGTATGTTGAGATAGAACTCCCTGCGATTATTAATGTCGATGATTGAATTCATAGTGACTATTACGAGTCGACGATGACGTAAGTTATCAGGCACCTTAGGGTGTGCATGGAAAAGAACAGCTCCGGGATCGAAGGATTATCCGTCAGAGGAGCCGACATAGAAGGCATCCGTGGAGACCTTGGCAATATCCCCATTGGTGAATCTTTTTGATTACCTCCCCAATCTATGAATTATTTGACATATCTCTAAGGGAGAATTTTGATAAAGGATATATTTCCTCTTCGAAGTTATTCTTTAATACTTGTGTTAAGCCATATTAAATTTCAATTGTGCCAGAAGCTGTCATTATCCCTACCTTCAGGTTTTCGAAGCCCTATCGAATGATATTATGTCAAACTTCCACTTTTCTTCAATAGTGGATAATTCAATGGTGATATAGCACCACTTGCTTGTTGAATACTAGTATCTTTCTGGTTATCCTTTTCTTTGGAGATCGCGCCTTGGAAATTGTTCGATTTTAATCCAAGGTGTCCCTTTGATAATTAAATGTCAGAAGATGATTGTTATTGACTTGACTTTGAATTGCTTTCATACTTCTCAACTTCCACTGAGACGAACAACCCTATACATATAGGGGCCACAAGGACTGTCTGTCTGTGTGATAGAAGTCTGATGGGACGCCATCACTTGTGAGTTGTGAAATACAAGAAGGATAATTACCTTTAGTAATGTCTCAACTGAGACATGCAACGTGAGTTCTTATGATCATATTGATCTCTCAGTGAGTTCTCTTATTTCCAATAAGGTTTGTTTCAAAACTCATAATCCTATGGTCACCAGTGGGTGACATTTGTCTTGATATGACAGCTATTTTTTTTCAAAGCTTCATGATTCTTGTTATCTCTAATAAATTTCAAGGGGACGCCAACCAGGTCGGACAACTCGAAATTCGCTGATAGAAGTTAGATTCGAATGGAATCGCCAAGAGCTGGAGCGAATCGCAAAACGAATAGAATATCCGTGGCGTATCGATAGTATTAGTTCGCTCTCTCTCAAGGATGTTATGATTAATGTAATGAGTGCATCTCTCTCTCAAGAGTGTTATGTTAATGGAATCAGTGAACTCTCTCTCAAGGATAGGATGATAGTGGCAAGTTGGTCAAGATATATATGTGAAAGGAATAGTGATGTGTCAGATAGATAGATACCCTATAGTTGAATTGAGTTTTTGGAGGAGTTGCTTATGAATGGATGTTATCTATGGTTTTGCAAAATAAGTATTGATGATGAAAGAGTTGAGGAATTCTAGTAGTGGCCTTAGCTGATTCCGTGGACGGAATCCTTTTAAGGGGGGTAGACTGTAATAACTCGAATTTTCAGAAAATGATTTTTAGTATTTTTTTTTTTAAAGAATATTAATGTTTTCCTAAAATGAGGAGGAAAATTTTTATTTTTATTTTATTGTTCATTATCCAGTTCAAGGAATTTCAAAAGCGAATTATTTAATTATTGTCTGGTTTAGTGTAATTATGAACTATATTATGTGATTATTGTTGGAAGGTGGAATGTATGTGAAGTTGTGTTTACGTGTTTATAGAAGATTTGTGTGAGTTGTGAAGGCTGATGTATTTTATTTATATTTTTGAGGATTTTAATATATTTAAATCATGCATTTTGATCATCTGTTAATTTTATAAAATTAACGGAGAAATTAAAAATCATGAAATCTTTTGTTATATTATCTTTATAATATTATTTAGTTTTTAAAATGGTTGGGTGAATTAATTTGGATGTTTCGGTATTTTAAAATGATTTTAAGAGTTTTATTACAATTAAAGGATCAAAACTTGCAAAATTCATATTTAATTCATTTTTGATCCGAAAAATATTTCGAAAATATGTGGGTGTTCATAATTTTATGTTCTTTATTTTAAAAATGAAAAGTTTAATTTTCTGAAATTTTATTTAATTTCGATTTATAAAGCTGTTTATTAGTTTTAAAAGTGAAGATGTAGTGTTTTAATTGGGCCCGGAATGAATTGTAGGAGTGATATATTAGTATTGGGCCAAGCCCAATATATCAAAACACAGCAGATAGAATAGAACGGGGAGAGAGAAATAAGATTGGGGGGAAAAATTAGGGATTTAGGAAGAAATGGAATTGGGGGTTTTTGATTGTTGAATCAATTGGGGTGTGTATATATATATTTATGCGTGTATACATGTGGGTAAAGGGGATATAGGCTGTGTTGTGTAGGCAAGGACGGGAGGTGGGTTGACCGACGGGGGAAGAGGCGGCGCCGGCGAGCTCGGGTTGTGGCGGCCGGAGCTGGGTGGTGGCGGCCGACGACTGCAGCAAGGGGAGGAGATGGGCGAGGTCACAGCTGGGCGCGTGTAGTAGCAGGAAGGAGAAGAAAGGAAGGAGAGAGAGAGAGAGAGAGAGAGAGAGAGAGAGGGGAGAGATTTTGGGGAGCTTGAAAATCGAAGAGGTATAAATTTTATACCTTATTTATTTATTTACTTCGTTTTATTTTTTCGATGAAAATTGTTAATTCCTCATTTAGATTAATTATTGTGATTGTAGTAATTTAATTGTGATATAATTATGTAGTTGATGTAATTTAATTAGTTTAAATTGCAATATCATTGTTGTATTTCCGTGATTAATTCGGAGAATATAATTATTTAGTATCGAGGTGGTTAAGTATAATTGTGGCATGTATTTCGAGTTGGAAATATGTTTTGATGATTATTGGTGGTTAAGTATTATGAGTTTGATTAAGTATTCGGATTTAGTAATTATTAATTTTTGAATTGTTAGTTGTTAATTGTAAGTATTAATTGTCGTACAAAATGTGGAATTTATGTGAAGTACTAAGTTGTAAATGTTTATGTGCTATGTGTAGTAAGTGGAGTCCTAGTATTTGTGGAACATTATAATTGTAAACTACTTGGTATTAGTGTGGTCATTAGTGGGCAATTATCAGTTGTATAATTTGTGGAGGTTATATGAGTTGCTAGTTGCATACGATGTCGGAAATGCTTATGTGCTAAATGGTAAGTATGGGAATACGTGATACATGTTAAATGCTAGAATTTTATAATAATTAGAATTGTGCTAGGGGTTATGAGAAGATCACAAGTTTTTAAATGTCAATATTTAAAGGACTTGTGTAATTCTTTTCGACCAATCCCTAGGGCTTACGAATATCCATGATTATCTATCACGAGTATAATTAATATACTTGAGTGATGTGATCATTGATATAGCGTAAGTAATAGTTAGTGCTAGGGGTTGTTCCCTAGGGCTTACGAACATCAATGATTGGTTGTCACGTGTATCATTAAAATGCGTGAGAAATACGATCATTGGTGAAGCGTAAGTAGTAGTGTTAATTATTATGTGCTAGGTGCCGCATGTCTGGGCGGGTACTTTTCATTATTTGTTTACTTTTATGTTGCTGCAAGTTGAGGCAGCTTTTATTTTATCAAAAGCAGGGTTATAAATTGTTTTGTTGGCATGGAGGGGCTGAGCCCATAGTCCGATAAACGAATACTACATGCCGAAATTTTCTAAAAATCCCCTGCATTTTTAATTTATTTAACTTATTTGATTTCAATGGTTTAAAGGTATGATTGGGTGTTAACTGTTTATGTGTATAGGTTAAGTGAAGTGGACTAAATGTGTTATGTGTATTAATTGGTATTTGAGTAGTCAGCTATAGGGATAACAACTATAGTACGACTTTAGGTGACTCAGTGGTAATTCTGAGTTGTGTCTACTCGAGATACGAGGTTGGACTGACGCGTACTCGTAACAATTACAGTACCAGTAGGGCGTGATCAAGTGGAGCAACGTGTATCAAAAAGGAAGGATCGAGGCGTCGTGTAAAGTCATGGAACTGCTTGGGCGAAACACCAAGGATTTATTCGCGCTGTTCTGTCTGGTGCTAAGGACCAGAGGCAAGTTTATTATACATACTCTATCGTCCAGAGTATATATTTATTTTGAAATATATGAAATGTGTGGAATAAGAATTCAGTCCATATTTGCAAAAGTTCTTCTATCTTTATCTTGATAAATTGTTTACTTTTAAGTAAAATGGCTTGATTGGAAATATATGTGATATGGAGAGAGTGATATACTATAAGAGTAAAGTGATATGGGAAGGAATGGTATCAGTTGTTATTTATGGTTATTTTAATGATATTATGGTATCAGTTATCTAAAGTTATTTTATAATATTCTAGCTATGTGTAAATTGAGGATATTTGAGTTCTAAACTGTTTCAGATGTTAGTAATAAATATTTTGTTATGTAAGGTGACAAGGGCTGATATTTACAGATTTTCTTAAAAAGGGATTTACATGTAAAGTATTTTAGTTGGTGTATTTTAAAGGTATTGATATATGAATGGAAAAGTGGAAAGGGGTTATCTTGAGAGGTATATTTTCGAAAACCCGGACAAAGTTTTAGAAAGAATTTCGCAATAATTAACCTAATGGCAACATCACCAATAAACTAGTGTTTATTTAATTATTAGATACCTCTCAAAGCATCTACTAATTAAATAAACCTTATTCGTTTAATTAAATTTTTTAATTAGATGAATATTATTTTTAAAATGTTTTCTTAAAAATCGCTTTGTTCCGGAATAATAAAGATGTTTCGATGAATATAAATGAGACATTTGTGGTTAAAAATGTCTGGAATGATATTGATAAATGTTATTTTATTGGTTATTTAACTTAATGAATATTAATTATAATATTCATTTAAAAGGGATTATTGAATAGTTATTCTTTAAATATTCTAAGTGTTCTAAGGGTGATTATATATTGTTAAAAGGTGGTTTAAGGAATTTTATAGTGAAATGAATGTATGTTTTCAAATGATTATAATACGGATATGAAAATGGAAAGGTGAAATGTGAAATGGAAATGAAAATGATATATGTGAATGGGAATGCGAATGGAAACGGAAAAGTGGAAAAATGTGAAATGGTATTGATAATGATAAAATGATTTGAAAAAGGGGGATTAGCAACAAACTTGCGTAAGAGGCTATGTCAGGGCTGTGTGCGACATAGTCTAACATTCATGATTCGGCACGAAGATGCCAAGGGAGGATGTTATGCAGGTGGCCTTCCTCCAGGGATGATGTTATGCAGGTGGCCTTCATTCCTTCTACTAGTAGTAAACAGAGAGCGGATACGGTCAGGCGACTGATCATCGTCCTACGTATCTGGCGCCAGTATATATCCCCAAAACTTGAAAGAAAGAATTGAAAATGGTTTTCAGATTTCTATAACTGAAAACAGAAAAGTGATATGAAACGATGAAATTATTGTTATAGATGAAGAGAAACTGATTTTATATTAATTTATAAAATTGTTGTATAGGAAGGAAATGGAAAGATTATATTGAGAGCTTGATTTTAAATGTTATATTACTTTGAGATATTATACTAAGATGATGTATTGATTATTATCTTGTTATAGAAGAGAACTGATATTATTTTATCAATAAGTAAGTAATAACTTGCTGAGCAATTCTTTCGCTCATTCTTGCTTGTTTTCAAATATTAACTTTTCAGTGGAAGGTAGCCGGACGAGGTTATCTGCATGGCTTAGATGAAGCGAGCAGTATGCCCTTATGAAGACGATATGATCTAGAAAGTTTATAGCTGGAGTAAGTTATATGTAAGTATATTGATGTGTAATATATATGTTGCTTTGCATAATATAGTACTAGTTGCTGGTGTACTTCTCAACGAAGTTATACTAGTAGTAAGGAGTTGATTCTTGTTTCTAGCCCTATAACCTAAAAGATGCTTGGTGGTTGGGGTCTCAATGTTGTAACTTAATTATTAATGATTACAGATGGTTTAATGTGGTTAAGCAGGTGATTTGTTATTAAGGTTTTCCGCGTGACGACCAAATCCCTGACCCCGGATTTGGGGGCGTTACAATACACCTTCCTACTAAACAGCATGTTTCTCAATCTTTAAAAGATTTTCTTATCTATGTGCAAACACAGTTTTCTACTTCTGTTAAATGCCTTGAACAGGTAATGGAGGTGAATTTACCAACCATGATTTCACTGCTTTTCTTTTATCTCAAGGCATATTACATCAAACATCTTGTCCGTATACTCCCCAACAAAATGGGCGAGTTGAACGGAAACACAGAAATTTACTCGAGATGTCAAGAGCTTTACTGTTTCAAGCTCATTTACCTTTGTCTTTTTGGGGCAAATGTATCCTTGCTTCTACTTATCTTATCAACCGAATACCAACTACCATTTTAGGATACATTTCTCCATATGAAAAACTTTTCCATAAGAAACCATCTTATACACATCTTAAAGTTTTTGGGTGTCTTGCTCATATGTCTGTACACGAATCAGACAAGTTTGCACCTCGTGCAATTGAGACTGTTTTTCTTGGTTACTCCACCACTCAAAAGGGATACAAATTGTTTAATCCTGTCACTCATCAGTTTCACATTTCTCGACATTTACTGAAACTGTTTTTCCTTTTACATCTGTTTCATCAAAATCTTTCAGTCATTTATTCACTCCACTTGTTCCATGTTTTGATATTGATGACTCACTTAACCTACTCAGCCCTTTAGATGATTTGTCTGATAAAACCATACCTAGTTCTACTTCTGATTCTCCCCCAACTGTAGATACTACTGTTGATACTATTTCTAATACTAGTGTTGATAACACTGTTAATCACATTGCTGACAGTCACATTGTTGACAACAGTCACATTGTTGACAGTCCTGTTGACAATAATGCCAACCATATTGTTCAAACAAACCAAATTCAACCTTCACAAAGAGTCTCTCTCAGACGAAAAATTCAACCTACATGGTTCAAGGATTATATTACTCCTCAATACTCCACACAACTTCCCACAGTCTCTACTAATGTTGTCTTACTCAATTGTCCCATTGATTCTAATAAATATCATTACTCTCTATATTCTCCATCATCTATCTATGCTTGTACTGTTAGTCCACAAAACATATTACATGAACCTTTTACCTACAATCAAGCTGTCAAGGATAGCAGATGGGTAGAGGCTATGTCAAAAGAACTACATGCCTTAGAACAGAACAATACATGGACAGTTGTCCCTCTTCCTGTTAACAAAAAGGTCGTGGAGTGCAAATGGGTATATAAATTGAAGTATTTTACAGATGGTTCCTTAGATAAATTCAAGGCACGTTTGGTTGCCAAGGGCTATACTCAGATTTAGGGCCAAGACTATCATAATACTTTTTCACCCGTTGCCAAAATGGCCACAGTTCGAACTGTTTTAGCTTTAGCAGTTGTGAAGCGTTGGGATATTCATCAATTGGATATTAATTAACAACGCTTTTCTTCACGGTGATTTAGCTGAGGAAGTTTACATGGCACTTCCAAAAGGACATCCACTCTATGGAACCAACTATGTCTGCAAACTAAATAAGTCCATCTACGGTTTAAAGCAGGCTTCTCGTGTCTGGTTTGAAAAGTTGGCTTCAGTTTTACTTGACATTGGTTTTACTCAGACTGTAGCAGATTATTCCTTATTTGTTTATAAAGCATATGGAATTTTTGTCACAACTTTGGTTTATGTAGACGATATTCTTCTCACTAGCACAAGTAATACTTTCATTCAACATGTGAAAGATATTCTACATTCTACTTTTACCATCAAAGACTTGGGATTAGCCAAGTACTATCTTGGTCTTGAAATTCATAAGACTACTGAAGGTTTATATCTACATCAACATAAATTTGTCCTTGACTTGTTAGTTGAAGCAGGTTTGGAAAATTGCAAACCATTGTCTCTCCCTGTTGACAGTAATGTCAAACTATCTCCTACAGATGGAGTTCTTCTTGATGATCCCACACTTTATCGAAAATATGTGGGCAAGTTATTGTATCTCACCGTATCTAGACCTGGCATTTCTTATATTGTCCATCATCTCAGCCAGTTTCTACAGACACCACGTGAACCACATATGTTAGCTGTTCAGCGTGTTCTACGTTACCTTAAAGGAACTTCATTCCAGGGATTGTTTTATTCAGCAAATTCTTCTTTAAAACTTGAAGCTTATTGTGATAGTGATTGGGGTTCCACACTGGATTCCTCAGGTATGCTTCGTAGTATCACATGAATGTGTTTAACACTTGGCTCTTCTCTGGTTGTTTGGCATTCCACTAAACAGAAAGTCATTTCTCGTTCTACTGCTGAGGCCGAATTACGAGCTCTTGCTGACACAGCTTGCGAAGTATCTTGGCTGAACCTTTTGTTGTCTGAACTTGATGATCCTCAAACTTTACCCATTACAATTCATAGTGATAATCAAGCAGCTATGGACATTGTTGCTGATCCTGTTTTTCACCCTAAGACTAAGCATTTTGCTTTGGACTGCCATTTCGTTCGAGAACAAGTTCAGTCCAAACTCATTCAACCACGGTATTTACCTGGCTCTTCTCAACTAGCAGATGTCTTCACTAAAGGTCTTGGACGTCAAGCACACTGACGACTTCTTTCCAGCTTGAATGTTATTCAACCACCTTCAAGCTGAGGGGGGGACTATTGCACTTATCACAGTCAAGGTTGTAAAAATCGGAACTCGGTTCGACTCGGTTTTGTTCCGGAAAAATGAGTACTCGGAAACTCGGAGAGTACTCGGAATGAGTACTCGGAGAACAAATCGGATTTTTTTTAATTTTTTTTTCTCATATATTAAATCCATTCATTCATATTTTAATGTACATGTGTTAAAATTTAGAATTTAACAGTAATATATATTTTATATATATACTAATAATAATTATTTAATAGTATTAAAACCAATAGATAAACATTAAAAATATGAGTACGTGTAATTCGATTTGACCCCGAAACTCGGAACTCGGATCGGACGAGGGGTTAAAAACGAGTACTCGGAATGAGTACTCGGCTGACTCGACGATTTTTAGAACCCTGATCACAGTCTATTCTTATCACAACTCATTCTTATCACAGCTTAGCTTATCACACAATGTGCTTATCACAATGTACTTATCGTAACCGTTTTATCCTCATGTATATAAGGCTAGTTTAGCAGTAGTAGACTTCACTTTTTACAATACAATCTGTAACGAACTCTGTAGTCTTCTTGGCTATGTAGATATAAGAAATGTATGTATAGCTAAGAAGCAAGGACACGGGTGCGGGAGTGCGGGTGCGTAGTACAGTGACACGTAAATTCGGCAAATTTAAAAATTTGGGGATACGGGTGCGGGGGGACACGTCATATATAATTATAAATCTTCATACATGTTACGCATGTTAAAACCAATTGACAGAACCAAAATCTGTATGCAAACTAAATGAAATTCATATTTTATTCATCCAAAATACAAAAATGGGGGTTTAATCTTTTCATTTATGCAAAAGTGAACATGATAATCAATACTTCTGTATATGTTTATAGATATTGATACTTGATTTTGTGAAAATAGTTAGTTGAAACGAATTTTGACTACAATTGGTGAAAACGAAAATCGAAAAAAGAATTATGGAAGAATCCCCGTGTCCGACGGGGATACGGCAGGTTACCCAAGTGTCCCTGCTTTCTAGATGTATAATTTTCTGTTGGAGTTGGAGACTCCATTGTTGAACTGGTTCTATGAATCTTTAGAATTAGACAACTCAAAAACACATGCAAGAGGCATTCGATAATCCCTAGTACAGAAGTTGTTTTACCAAGATTTTACGGGACTTCTGCGACACAAGTTTAAACACAATATAAGGTTTTAACTGTTTTTTCTATACGAACTTGGAGGTTCTGCATCACTGAATCTACTTCTTTCCTTTAATTACAGAAGCCTCCCTTCTACTTTTGCTTCAGTAAGTACACAGTAATTTTATAATGCTGATTCGCTGAATGATTTAGACTTAAGGTTGAGAAATGATTAAATATAAGAAGTTAAGAGAACTGAGAATTGCGGTCAAAAGGTGCAAACCCCAGGTGCAGCATTAACTAAATTTGGTTTTCTAAATCAGTAAAAAAAAAACATTTTTTAGCTATACCGCGACTGCCTATACAAGATAAAGATATATTTTACTAACTAGAAAAAAAAACATTTTACTCTTTAAAAAATTCACAATTTTTTTTATTTTTTCTAATATATAGAATTATATGTCTTAGAATCTATACTATATTTATTAAAAGCAGAAACCTCCTTTAAATGGTATGCCATGTATACCGCGGTATGCTCGGTATGCCAATTAATTAATTAATTATTTTACTATTTGATCTTACTTTAAAAACTGTTTTTTAAGTGTATAGAAGACCAATAAGAAATATTAATTAATAAAATTAATATTAATTTAATACTAATATTAATAATATTAATTAATTAATAATAATTAATTAATAATATTAATTAAAAACAAAAATAATAATATTAATTAATTAATTAATTAAAATATTAATTAATATTAATTAATATTTAGTATGCCACTAAATATTAATTAATTAAAATATTTAATTAATATTAATATTTTAATATTAATATTTTTTTGTGTTTGATCTTATTTAGTGGTATGCCACTAAATATTAATTAATTTAATTAATTAAAATTATAATATTAAATATTAATTTAATTTAATAATGTAGTTATATACTAGGAGTCTATTAACTAAAAATTGAAACAAAAGTCGAGAATATAGAACTTAGGGCTCCATTAATTAATATTTAAAATATATCTATAATAGATTAATAATAAATACAATTAATAATATAACTATTCTTATATTACCAGAGATAAGTTATATAAATTTAATTAATTAAAATAATAAAATTAAATATTAATTTAATTTATTATTGAAGTTATATACTAGGAGTCTATTAACTAATAATTGAAATAAAAGTCGAGAATATAGTATTATATACAACTTAATGGTTCAAGATTTTATTCATTTAAAAAAATTAAAAATTAAGAATTTAAGATAATTTATCACAATCCGTACTTAGGGTTATCGGCTAGTCGAAACTAAAATCTCCGATACCACTTAACTATCCCTTCACGATCAAAAATCATAATCTTTTAATTTTTGTTGTTACACTATCTCATCACGGTCAAAAATCATAATCTTTTAATTTTTTATTGTTACCTATAAAATATAGATGGTTAACCAATAAAAAAAGTCATGTTTCCTTAATTGCATCATTTTAACATTATTCTAAAAATCCTATTAATTCCCAAATAATCCTCTACATGATTCCTAAATCCTCTACATGGTTCCTAACCGATTCCATGTATTCGAACTTTACTTCGATTAATTCCGATTTAAGATTAATTCTTATCGAATCATCTTACTGATCTTATCCGATAACAAATTTTACATTTTAGCAGTGTTGTAAAAAGCGGGAATCAGATTTAATCGGTAGAGGCACCGTCCAGGGATTAATCGGAACTAATTTAATAATATTTTAAAATATAATTATTATTAATATACATAATTATGTTATTATTTTGATTATACATGAATAATTATCATATATTTATACAAATATATTTAAAATATAGAGCATTATTAAAGTAAATATAAATTTTAAGATATAATTTTTGAATTGGGATCAAAATGAGAGAAAAAAATGATAAAATTCATGATTTAACCGTTTAAAATATTAGTTTCGTACTTTCGTATATGAGAATAATATTTTTCTTAAAATTTATTCAATTTTATACTTTTTGAATTTTTTTAATTTTTCTACACATTTTTCAATTTTTTTTATCAATAATGCCGATTTTTGACCGATTAATCCGATTTTTGACTGATTAAACCCGATTAATCCCGATTTTTCGAAAAAACAATTTTTTGGCCGATTTTTGTAAAATCAGTACGGTGCCTTACCAAACAACGATTAATCCCGATTAATCACCGACTTTTAGAACAGAACATTTTAGTCAAATTATTACGTAACAAATTAGTAAAAGAATATTTTAAATTCGAACGAAAAAACACCCTAAAAATTAAAATCAGTATCTAACCAGATCATTCCCACCTACATTTCCACCTTCAAAACCCCAACTTATACACACAAAAACTGTAAGTCTCTCCCACCCCATGACAGTGATAGTCCTAGACAACGGCGGCGGCCAAATAAAGGCCGGCCTAGGCGGCGACCGAGACCCACTAACCATAATCCCCAACTGCACAGCCAGGCCCACTTCCTCCAAAAAGCCCCTAATGGGCCTCCACCTCCTCTCCCCCCTCACTGACCTGACCTCCGCCACTCTCCGCCGCCCAATTGACCGTGGCTACTTAATCAACCCTGACCTCCAATCCACCATCTGGGCCCACCTCTTTTCCTCCCTCCACCTCACCCCCACTCAATCTTCACTCCTCCTAACTGAACCCCCCTTCAATCTCCCCTCAGCTCAACGCGCTTTCGATGAGCTTGTTTTCGAAGAATTCGGGTTTTCGGGTTTGTATGTTGCCAATGCGGGAGAGTTAGTGCACTTGTATGAAGCTAGTAGAAGGCCTTATGGGGTTGTGAGTAAGAGGGAATGTAGTTTGGTTGTGGATTGTGGGTTTAGTTTTACGCATTGTGTTCCGGTGTTTCAGGGTTTTTGTGTGAATTATGGGGTTAAGAGGATGGATTTAGGAGGGAAGGTTTTGAGTAATTATTTGAAGGAGTTGATTAGTTATCGGTCGGTTAATGTTATGGATGAGAGTTTTTTGGTTGATCATGTTAAGGAGAAGTTGTGTTTCGTTTCGTTGGATGTTGAAAGGGATTTGGTGATTGCTAGGTATGGTCAAGATTCGATCTTTATTTAATTAAAATATAATGTATATGTTTGATTGGAATGCTGTTAGTTTTGATTTCTTTGGGTGTTATGTTAATATTGTGCTAGTTATTTACTGTGATCATACTATTAGTTTTGATGGATCATGTTAAGGAGAAGTTGTGTTTTCTTTCGGTGGATGTTGAACTAGATTTTGGTCATTGCTAGGTATAGTAAAGATTCGATAAAGATTTAAATTAAATATAATGTCAATGTTTAATTTGCATGCTGTCAGTTTTGATTTCTTTGGCTCATTGATAGGTGGGGTAAAGATTGTATCTTTATGTAAATATGTGTGTATTCTCTATTCTGTTTAGTTAGAATGTTGTTACTTTTTGAATTTTGTGGGGTTTAGTTATTTTGATATGGTGAAGTTATTTAAATGTGTGTGTGTTTGTGTAGTTTTAATAATTTGGTTTGGTTAGAATGCTGTTAATTATGATTTCTTTGGCTGTTATGTTGAAATTGTGGTAGTTATTTACTGTGATCTTACTGCCGTGTTTAGTTGTCCTGGAATGGTGGGAGTTGCTTGATGTTATTAAGTTTGTGGTCTTGTGGATGTGTGCTATAGAGCTGCAATTGAGCCAAATAAGACTGTATTTTACAGTACTTGGCTCACTAGAGATTAGGTGGCCTCTAGTTTCAAGAACCTATTTCACGATTCTGTTTAGGAGTTTTTTTGCGAACATGGGACGAGTTTTTATATGAATATTTTAATAGGGATTTGCTCATTGCAAGGTAGGTAAAGATTCTTTCTTCATATAAATGTACATTTGTAGGTAGATGGGTTCAATTTGTTGGTTAGAACTTAGAGTGCTGTTGTTTTTTATTTCTTTGGTTTTTCTATTGATATAGTGGTAGTTATTTACTTCGATCGTACTGTTAGTTTTGTGGTGTATAGTTGTTTTCAATGGTGGAACTTTTGGAAGTAGCTTGATGTTATTAAGGGTGTGGCCTTCTGGATGCTTGGCTACAATAGGGCTGTAGTCAAGACCAAAAGCTCAAGCTCACTTCCAAACTCAAGCTCACCTAATCTCTAACAATCCAAGCAAGAGCCGTTCAAAGCCTAGGCTCACTTCCAAAAGTTTAGGAGTTTGTTTGCGAACATTAGGCGAGTTTGTATGTGAACATTATAATCGAGTCTTCTCACGAGCCTATAGCCAAATTTCACCATGTTCAAGCTCGGTGCTTTAGGTTGGCTCATATATAAACAAGCTGAGTTTTTATTAAACTGAGCGATGAGCCGCTCATGAGTGTCTCGGCTCATATGCAGCCCCATTTTGCCAAATATCTAAGTAAATAGACATGTGTTGGAACTTGGATGCATAAAGACGGTAATTTACATTCTTAACTTTTATGCAAACACTGACAAAATTTGTGGATACTAAACAATGGGTCTTATTATCTGAAACCTAAATTTGCTTGAGAATATTCTATTCTACTACATATTGTACACAATGAAAGTCATTCTATTTGTCCAGGAATATTATTGCTTGATTTTTCTTCTGCAAATGTCTTTGTAGGAAACGTGGCTATGATAACATCTTTAAGTGCACTTATGTGCTTCCTGATGGTGTTACGTATACAAAGGGTTTTGTGAAAGACCCTGCTGAAGCAGACAGATATCTTACGTTGTATGATGGAGCCACAGGACAGCATACAGAAAAGATGGAAACGGATCAGCAGGAACATGAGGAAAAGCTTGAGAACAAAAATAAAGTTGATTTGACAAAGAATGTAAAGTTACATGTCTTTAGGAAGCTAATATATATTAAAAATGTTCAGTTTTCAATGTTTTACCTTTTGTACAGGAGTTCAGCTTGACAAATGAGCGTTTCCTTGTGCCGGAGATGATATTTCGTCCTGCTGATTTAGGTTTGTATTGTCTTGTAGCATTGTAAAGCAACTTTTTAAGGTTTCGTTATTGGACTGAGAAGCACTTTTGTGCTACTTGTGATGACATAGTTGAACATTTTCTTATTTAATAGATTTTACTCCCTGTTTCTATTAAGGACTATACCTTGCATGAGCCTTATTTCTTGTAAGTTGTAACAGCTCGCATTAAAACATTCTGGACTTTTGCTATTTGTAGGAATGAACCAGGCTGGCTTGGCCGAATGCATTGTCCGAGCTGTCAATTCCTGCCATCCATATCTACAACCTGTACTCTATGAGAGGTATTAATAATTCAAATTACTTTTTCTTGCAGGAAGAACATTTCTTTTATTTATTTGTTTTGTGAATGTCTGATATCTGATACCAGTCTGTGCCTTAAATTTATGCTTTGACCAGCATCATATTGACCGGTGGAAGTACATTGTTTCCTCAATTTGCTGAAAGACTGTAAGCTCTTACTCATCTCTCTTGCAAAGCAATTTCTTTGCCATATCCTTTACACGCAGTTCTTGACTGGTTTTGTTAAACTGCAGAGAAAGGGAGTTGCGGCCTCTTGTCCCAGATAATTATCAAGTGAAGATATCAACCCAAGAAGAGTAAGCCATTCTCTCCTAGTAAAATAAGTATCTATTCAAAGTTTATGCTGCTAGATAGTAAAACTATTCGAGTTGCTTTTGCAGTCCCATATTAGGTGTTTGGCGAGGGGGGTCACTCTTGGCATCTAGCCCTGATTTTGAAACGATGTGTGTTACAAAGGCAGAGTATGAGGAGCTTGGGTCATTTCGGTGTCGCAAGAGATTCTTCCACTAGGTTTCTGTAAGGTAATTGGACCTTTGCTTCCTGGCATCTTTATATTCCTACTACTGTCTCAGCTGTACCGAAATCTGCTGAATGTCATCATCCAGTTTCAGCTGTTAATTGGGCTCCATTTTACCATCTTGTTAGCAGTTCGTAATTGAACACAAATGAAAAGACAGAAGGCCCAACTGAACATTCTAGGCAAAATGATCAGGGATTGAAGTAGTTTCTAGTCGCCAAGAGTCTCTGCACGAATGATTTGTGCATTTCCTCTGCATTGGACATATTCAACTATTTTCAGCCTTGTAGGGAAGTGTAGATATCCACATCCTGAATACAAAGCTCTAAAATTGAGAAAGTCTGGACTTTGTTGTCTATTGAAGCAAAGTGATGCCTTGTTGAGTCATGTAGCCTTGTTTGTAATTTTGTAAAGAAATCAACTCTTGAAGGCACTGCACTGAGATGTATTTACCCAATAGTATTCACTTAACATCAATATAAAGCTCTTTTTGCACAGAAAAAAATCATGTCATCAATAGTGTAGACACATCTAACCTCCCATAACTAGAAACCTTTATATGTGTTGCTGCTAAGGTTACGGTGTCTGTCCAGCGTCGTAAAGCTAAAGATAGAGGATTTAAGAAGTGACTAGCATGCAACTGATCATAGTAAGCAGTTCTGAATAACAATGGTTGAATGTCTAGTGCCAACCTACACAGCCTGTTGCACCCAATAGAAACCTTACAGTCACCCATGTATAAAGGTAATTAAATTTTACTATACATTTCCCTGCAGAAATCTAGCAGTTATTTCCCAGCATCTGCAAGGTTCAGCTAGAACATTAATTACATGAATAACAGCTAATATTTTAAGTTAATATGGGTTAGTTTTAGCTGGTTGGTTGGTCAAAGATAGATGATCAAGCTTTAGGTCTTTAAATAACAGAGCTTAACCGTAAATTATTTAGTTAGACTCGTCAAAAGAGGTTTTAGCATCTGTAAATAGTTTTGATGGTTTCGTATTATTTTGTAACTTTAGAATTTCAGTTACAGATGTTTTGAAAATGCCTTCTACTTTTTGGCCTTAGAAGCTCTTAACAGACGTGTGAAAGTGGAAAATACTGTATTTTGCATCGAGTTAGCACCAGGGCTTAGGGATGAAGAAGAGAATTTATTTCTTTCGTCTGTTTCTGAGTTTCTGTTGTGATTAACCTTTTTTTCAATTCTCCTCTTTAAAGCATTTTTTTCGGGGTGAGTCATTCCTTAAAGCATAATGGGGGTCGGGGCGCCAGATAACTGACACCAAGTCTAAATCACGGGACCAGTGTCACAGGCCAGGTAACTCATTTATCAAACAGGTCCATTATTTAGTTTCGAGACGTTTGTCATACCTTGTTTCATTACACTCCTATTACTTCAATAGTTTAATGCAGTTTGAGCAATCAATTAGTGTACTAATTGTATTTAGGCAGGTGAGCAATCCAAATGAAGAAAACGACTAGCAGCCCATCATGTTTACCTTTATAATTTTCTCGGAACCCCTCCAATTATAAGCTCCAGTTATGATAACTTTGATTTGAGTTCATTTATATTCATTGTTATTCATCGAACGGGGTTTGTTTTGACAGTAATATTAATTATAGTAATGTTTATTTAAAATAGTAATGTAAATGTACAAAGTTGGTGAGGTCATTGGAGAGTAAGAACTAAGAAGTACTTGTATTGGTATGGAAGACTAATTGTAAGTGTAAATTACTCAATTTTGTTGAATTCCTAGTACTTTTTTAGCTTTTCGAAACCCAGACATAAATTTAATGTCAACACTGCCAGTTTTAAATTTATATGAACATATGAATAGATGAACAGCTAAGCCTAAAATAGTATCAATCACAAATTGTCCTTATATTTTTTTCTCTTCAGTTTAAGTGTGTATAATTTGGTCCTACATACAAGACATTGCTCTAATATGTTTGTCCTGCAAGACATAAAATGTCCTGGGTTCGGTGGTTTATGGACAGAAAAAGCTTGTAGACAAATAGTGGCCCGTCATTTGTTGGAAAACAATGCAGGTTAATGCCTTAACGGTCTTTGGCGAAACTATTTTTATTCTTTAAATAAATGTTAACAAAATTTAAATAAGTACGAGATTCGAACAAATCCGAAAAAATTCTTTTAGAGAAAATCTTATAGGCTAAATGATACTCCCTCTGTTCCCTTGGTTCTTTACCTTGGGGGACGTAATTCTGGCACGGATTTTAAGGTGTAATTTGTGGATAGTTTTATAACTTATTTTTTAAATTTTCTTTTTTTGTATAAAAATAGAATTGTTCTATTTTTATACAAAAATTTTTTTTTTAAAATCAGTTATGGAACTATACTTTTTAGGAGTCTTAAAATGCGTGGCGAGCAGTGAAAAAAAATTGTAAAGAAATGGGAGGGACAGAGGGAATAACATATAGTTGCGATACTTGTACTCTTGTAAATGTGTAAATATAAATGCATTTGGTTTCATAATTTAGTGAAAATCCAATGTAAGAATGACCACATAAACAATAGTAATAGTCTAAATGACTAAATGTAATCAATATTTGTAGCCAATTTAGTCCTTTTTTCCCTTGAAAGGTCAATTCTGCTGAAGTTAATGGCCAATTGTCCTTTTCCTCATTTGAAATGTCAATTTAATTAAAAGTACAAGGTAATTATAAAAGTTACTACTACGGCTGCTAGGTATGAAATTCCTTTTAAGGAATCTACTAATTAAACATTAAATACCCAAAATAAGAAAGTTTTAAAGGGAATCAGTGCATCTTTGCTGAAACCCTGATGAGAAAACACTCATTATTACATGGATGTACTCGCATCATTTGCTTGAGAATTATATTTTCTTTTTGAAATAAACATAGAGATCCGTTATCTCTTGTCTTGTCGTTCCAGTTTTTGGATTCGATTCCCTTCGCTCATGAGATTTCCGAAAATAAATCATTTGTAAGACATATAAACATAATCTTTCAAAAAAAAAGAAACACAGTGATCTGCAATTTTACATATATAGAGATGTATTTAAAATGCAACAGTCTGAAAGTGAAAGCAAACACATGGGGTGCCCAGTTGGGGCACTACTGTTGTGAAAACGCCTGACCATTTAAGCTTTTTGGTTTGGAGGGACAATGAACCACTTATGTTCCTATTTTGTTCCATATGGAATAAGCTCCTATCCAGATAAATAATTCAAATGTGAAAAACACTTTAAATAATTTCTAAAAAATATACACGAAAAATAATCATCAAGTATTTAATAATAATTCATACTATTTTGTTAAAATACAAATTTTAAAAGTTCGATAATCGATCGATTGGTACGGTAAAAATGAGATATTTTCTAATCATATATACTAGCTTGTAGTCTTTACCCCCATTGTTCATAAGATTTTGGTCTAAATTACACTAATAATGGGGGTGTTTGGGGGAACTTTTTTTCCAGAATAAGTCAACTTATTTTAAGACAAAGTTAGAGATTCCTAACATTCCAACTTATTTTTGCAACTTATTGAATCTCAAACATATATTAAATACTTGTATAAAAAAAAATTATCAAAATATAAAATTTTTACCCGAAAATAAATCCATAAGCCCATGAAATAAGTTTAGCCAAACAGACTAAATATTCAATTTTGGAGCAACTAGCACCCGGTTTTAAAATACAAATGTCGCTCTCCATTATCTAACTTATATTGTAAATAATTTATAAAAATTGACCAAATTTGTGTAATGAGGTCGTGGTTGTAAAAATTGGTAATCGGTATGAATCGATTGAGTTACCGATTTAAGATTAATCGGGTAATTGGGGATTAATCTGAATGATTAATCGGAGTACTAATCGGATATTATAATAATATTCAATATATTAGTCTAATTTACAATTAAACATGTTATTTTAAATAAATTCATAGTATTAATCGGATTTTGAAAATCGAATCGATTGGTTACCTTATATAAGATTAATCGGGAATTAAATGACTAAATCGGGAATTTTTAGAACCCTGAACGAAGTTAATAAATTACTATAAAATGGTGGGGGCAAAACTCCACTATGGTCTATGGGGGAGAGGTCAGACTCAGCCTCAGGTGTGGAGCCAAGAACAAAAGGGCACACACTTATGCAGCAGGGAGGAAGGGGCAGTCGCAGTTCACTTGTGTAATTGTATGGGTGGGGTGTGTCTTTACATTTACAACCACAACCCCACTTCACCCCTCAACCCTACTCGCTAAACTCCAACTCCATTATTTTCGAGGTGGATATAAAGGTGCCAAAATTATGTAATCCAACCGAGTTTTGTTCAAATTGAATTAAAATCTGGTACGCATCCAAAAGAGTAGTGGTTGCGTATTTTCATAATAAAAAAATAAATAAATCAAATTGAATCGAGTTTTTTTTTTTTTTTTTTGCCATAATTGAATCGGGTTTTTTAAACAAATGAAAGGTGATGTTCAAACTCGATTCTAGTACTAATCAAATCGAAACATGAGTTTGTTCGCTACCAATTCGAATTTAGCCGAATTCGAGTTACAGTTAAGTTGAATCGTTTGCTAACAGTTCATTTATTTTCTACTTAAAAAAATTCAATTTATGAAATACAGTAATTCGAATTTAGCCGAACTTGCGTTGAGTTGAACGTTCGCTAACAGTTCATATAAATTCTATTTAAAAGAATCCTAGTTCAAGCAATAATTTCACACCCAATTTACATCCTAGTTCTTTCCTTTATAAAAGTGTCTGTTTAAATTGTAAACATAATTAGTGTAGATGTTGAAATTAAATTGGAGAATAATGGTTCTCAGATTGAACTCATGAGTCTTATTCAAAGTTAGGTGATCCTCCCTCTATCCCAATTTAATTGTCCAGTTTATTTTTTACACGTATTTTAAGATATAAATAAAATATAACTTCATAATTTTTTTTCAAAGTTTTTTTCCCCAAGTAAAAATTTAGATTTTGAATTTTTATTCAGAAAAAAAACTAAAAAATAATTTATAAAACTATAATTTATTAGCTCTTTAAAATGCATGTAAAAAGTAATATGCACGATAAAATTGGAATGGAGAGATATAATATTACCTTTTATATTTATAAAAATGAACGTATTCTTATATGTATTTTGTTTTAATTTCAGGATTGCTACTTAAGAATGATCTTAGGAGCATCAAATGTCTCGAACATTAAATTTTATAAATGATTTTAGTTTAGTGCATATTAGAATTAATGTACATCACTTGATTAGTGCATGATATGTTAATAATAACTAGCATAAAAACCCGTGCAAAGCACGGGTTTGCTAATTTAAATTGTATTTTTTAATTAAACTATTCAGGATCAATATTATTTGAAATATGTGATTAATTGATATAGAGTTTTTCTTGTTATTGGCATATGTGATTATTGTATACTTACTTAAATATGTTCAAATTTGTACTTTCGAAACTAATACGAGTAACACTGATAGCAATCATGTCAGTTTTTAATTTTCTTGTGGGTCATAGAATATAATTTCAATGTTCTATGGGTGTTATCTAACTAACTAAGATGATTTTTCAGAGCACCTACAATCCTAAACTTTCTTTAAAAATGATGCATCCATTTAACTGGATCTCCAATAATATTCAAGGTAGAATCTAAATAGTCTTCAAGATGTTGCATTCTGAGAATGTAGGTTTCAATCCTGATTCTAATCAAAAACCTTCGTAAATCTTCTAAAACGCTTCTTAGGTCTTGGGCTTATACTTCTTAAAACCACATTTCTAACTCTTTTATTTGCTTTCTTCTAATTTCTTCATTTAAGTACTATTTATCCTTATTTCCATTCCGGTGTCCTTTTGACTTTCATTGAGTCACCTCCATAATTAATATAACATATATAATATACGATTATTTTTTCCTACATCATAATGTCATATTTTAAATTAAACATTAGCTAATTTGTATGTAAAAGGTAATGTATTATTTATAGGATTCGTTTTTTTTAAGCCAAACATTTTTACGACCCGAATTGTTTGACTAATAAAATATTGTATCTTGTGTAGTAATATACAATTTTTATTTTACGTTAACACCTCAATATTTTTTACTCTAATATATTGTTAGATAATATCCATTATTTTAATTATAATGTCGTTTTATAGCCAATTGTGTATTTTACGTAATTATTTAAACGATAAACGATAAAAGAGTTCAAAACTCGTTTGAAATCTCGTAATGTTTAATTAATAATATTTCATCAATATCACACACATACATATTATGTGTATGATTTAAAATACATGTGAATGTGTGGCCTAATGATATGAAGATGCACAATTAACTCGGTGTTCCAAGTTGAATCACCATTGAAAATAATTCTTATATATATAAATAGGAACTTAGAGCATCTCCAATGCTCACCCCCCCTTCCCTATATCTGTCTACGTGGCATCATTTAGGGAACACAAACTGAAAAATCAGTTTCCAATGGTACAACCCCTTACCAAAAAATTTTAGGGGAAGGAGAGAGGTTCCCTACAAATAGGGAATGGAAATTGCTCCCCTGTCTCTTGCCAAGTCATTTCCCGCTGCAACCCACCCTCTTCTTCATCTCCATTAAATTCAGAATCATCAAATTTATCCCCAAACTCAAAAACCGAAGTCAAATTAAAATTTTACCAAGATTTTTTTTTTGCACAAAATCGATGAATTTATATATCACTAGATAGCTCTTGAATTATAGAACACACACATATATAAATCACTAATTTTGGATGGATAGATTTAAATATATGAATTTTAGAAGTTTAGAAATATATGGAACCAATATATTTCAAATTTCAAAATAATAATTAAATGTTATTTTTGAATTATAGGGAACCGATATAGGGAATATCGTTGGAGTAAAACAGTTTTTTGGTATCCTATATTTTAGGGAACGGTTATTTTATTATATTTTAGGGGTTGAAGATGGGGAATGACATTGGAGATGCTCTTAGGGGTAAATTGGTGTTTTCAAATTATGAATAAAGTACTTTAGTCATTGATTTGGTCTTATATTTAATACTTTTCCTAAAAAATACATTATGCATTTCATATTTTTTCTGTATATAAACCAAATATTGACTCGCTTAAGAGGTATACACAGAGATATCATGTGTATTATTGAAAACACATATAGATGAATGCTTAGGTTGTTTAAGAGAATAATAGTTATATAGTAATTTATTATTATTATTATTATTATTATGTTGATTGTTATTGTCATTACAATTTCATAATATAATCAAACCATATATTATGTATCAATAATTAATATTTTAATATAATATATTATAGTCTAAATCAATAAATGTAAAAGTAAAAGCATGACAAAAAATTATTAGTATGTCGCACTAATTAAAATATTAGAATTTTTTTCACTCAAATGACACACACATGCATCTATATTGTGTTTAATTTAAAACACATGTGATTGAGTGGTGTAGTGGTTTGGAGACCCAAGTTCAAATCCCATCAACCATAATTTTTTCAAAAATTTGAGAATAGAGGGGTAAATTGGACATTTCACTACATTAAAAAATCTCACATGCATCTATATTATGTAGGGTAGAGCATGGGCCGGTTCGGTCCGGTTTTAGGGTAAAACCGGAACCATAAATTCCCGATTTCTAAAATCGAAAACCGCAACCATCGGTTCGGGTTCGGTTTCGGTTGCGGTTTCAAAACCCCGGTTCGGTTTGTAACGGTTCGGTTTCGGTTTTAAAACCGGATGAAAATAAAAATGAAAACAATATATTAGTTTATACAATACAACTTCAAAAATGCACTGTTTTGGATATTGCATATGAACTTAAGGTCTGAAACTCTAGTCATACCTATGAGTATATTTATTTTTTTTACTTGACAATGTCTACTTGGAGTTATAACAGGGGGGAATAAAAAGGCGAACCTTGAGAAAAATGGCATGAGAGTAGCTAATAAAGGGATGGATACAATTTTTAGTTCGTAATTGATACTGTTCCAATATAATATATATAAGGTTAAAATATGAAGCCCTTACTTATTACTTATTAGTACTAAACATCTCCGCAGCATGCAACACAAGTTGCCTCTCACACTATGTACATGGATTGGTATATGTTTACTATGTAAGATTGTTCAAATGATGAGCCAGAGAATATTCATCTTTATATGTTATTAAAAATTTATATAAATTATATATATATATTAATATATTATATATATATATATATATATATATATATGTATTTATTTATTTTAATAATCGGTTTGGTTCGGTTTTAACCGGTTCGCTTTTAATCTTTAACCGGAACCGAAACCGAAAGTCTCGGTTTTTAAAAATCAAAATCCGCAACCGTCGGTTCGATTTCGGTTTTTTCGGTTCGGTTTTCGCCGGTTTCGGTTCGGTTTCGGTTTCAATTCGATTTTTTGCTCACCCCAATATGTTTTTTTTTTTTGACAAACAAGAAAGTGTATTAACTTACATCAACCAAATCACAGCCAGGACAAACCCCTGAACTGACACTACAATCTGAATAGAAACAAATAAACGAGCTAACCAAATAGTCGCTTATGTTTACAGACTGTTTTACATCATGAATAACAATATTCTTCGAATTAAAAACAATTTGAGTGGTTTTTGCTCACCCCTATTATGTTTGATTTAAAACATATGTGATTTAGTGATGTAGTGGTTAAAAGATGTGTGAAGTAACTTGGAGACCCAAGTTCAAATCCCATATTGGACATTTCATGTACATTAAAAAATCTCACAATTTTATCTTGGGTTGATGTATTATATAGATAATAGATAGTTAAGATATAAAATATCTTAACTAGACATGGAATATGATTTGTTAGATATAAAAGTATGCATGTATATATATAATAATAAATATAAAACATCGTATTAATTGCATGACTTATTAATAGAAAACTTTCTGTCCATTATACTTGTTGAATTTGTACTTATATATTTATCAAAAATATCATATTTTTAATTTTTTTTACAATTTTACCATTTTCTCAAAATATTTGAAAATTATTTTGTTAAAAAAAATATTTTACAAAAATACCAACTTTTATAAAATATCTATAAAAATACTTATGCAACCAAATTAACCAATTGTAAACTGTTGGGAGACTTTAATTGATTTTAGTTGAATTTGCATGTATTACTGCGCAGTAGGTTACCTGCAGTTGCATGTATGGTTGTAAATAGTTGTATTTAATTAATTTGGTTGTATAATGTATTTTTGTAAATATTTTATAAAAATTGGTATTTTTATAGAATAATTTTTAAAAAAAATCTGAATTTAAAAATTTATGAAAAAATCTCTTAATTTTTTTGTAAACTTTAAGTTATAAGTAAAGCCATGAAATAAAATTTGATAAAAATGTCGATCATGCAGTAGGTAGATGAAGAAGGTTATCAAATAGATTATATGAATCAGCTTGGTTTATCGCAAATTGATCTGAAATAAGTACAATTTACTTCACTTGATCGAATTGGATTTGAAAATAACAATTTTTAAAATGTATGGTTAATTTTATCTGATGAAATACTCAAAATAGGGTATCTCATTTTGTATAAGATACCCCACTCAAAATGGTTTCCCAAAAAATTAAAAATAAAAAAAATTATGATACCCAACTCACAAATGGGTATCCTATATATAAAATGAGATACTCAACTCACAAATGGTAAATAACCAATTATTTTCATGATGAAATTTTAAAAAACGGTTATTTTTTAGCATTACCCAGTATCTTACCCAGTATCTTACCCAGTATCTTACTCAGTCATACTATGAAACTGTGGGAGAGAGTGCTTGAATTTCGGATTAGAAGAGAAGTTGGAATCTCAGAGAACCAATTTGGTTTTATGCCTGGGAGATCGACGACCGAGGCCATTCATCTCGTCAGACGCCTTATGGAGAAGTTCAGAGAGCGTCGCAAAGACCTCCATATGGTGTTCATTGATCTCGAAAAGGCGTATGATAGCATCCCTCGGGAAGCTATTTGGAAGAGCCTTGAGGAGAGGAGAGTGTCGTCGGCGTACGTCAGGGCAATTCAAGACATGTACTCCCAAGCTAGTTCCTGCGTCCGGACCCCAGTAGGTGACGCACGTTACTTCCCGGTCGAGATTGGGCTTCACCAGGGGTCGGCCCTTAGTCCTCTTTTTTTCGCCCTGATCCTAGATGTCATGTCTCGAGAGATTCAAGATGCCGTTCCTTGGTGTATGCTCTTCGCCGATGACATCGTGCTAGTGGCGGATTCGAGGGTGGAGGTAAACGAGAAGTTGGAGTTATGGAGATCCACTTTAGAGCCCCAAGGCTTACGCGTGAGCAGGTCTAAAACCGAATACCTCTGGTGTAACTTCAGTGGTGAGGACTATGAGGAAGGGGTGGAGGTTAGGATTGAAGATCAGATCGTCCCCGGTACGGATAAGTTCAAGTATTTGGGTTCGATTATCCAGAAAGAAGGAGAGATTGAAGAGGATGTCACGCATCGTATCAAGGCGGGGTGGCTACGGTGGAGGGCAGCGTCAGGGGTGATGTGCGATAAGAAAGTCCCGTTAAAGTTGAAGGGGAAGTTCTATAGAGCGGCAATCCGGCCTGCGATGTTATATGGTTCGGAGTGCTGGGCGGTGAAGAAGGCCCTCGAGAGCAAGTTGGAAGCAGCTGAAATGAGGATGTTGCGGTGGTCGTGTGGCCGCACGATGTTAGATAGAATCCCGAATGCGGTTTTCAGGAGCGAGTTGGAAGTGGCGCCTCTCTCTGCGAAAGTTAGGGAAGGGAGGCTGAGATGGTTCGGCCATGTCCGTAGGAGACTGCCGGAAACCCCGGTGAGGAAGGTCGAGAGTATTTCGGTCGTTGGGGCGAGGAGGAGAGGCAGACCGAGGAGGTCGTGGGAAGAGCAACTTAGGATGGATTTGAAGGCCTTAAACATGAACGAGACCATGATCACCGATAGGAGTTCCTGGAGGCGCCAGATTAGAGTTGTGGATTCTCTTCTAGGGAGCGGTTCTGTTGTTGAGAGCCTGAGAGTTGGGCTGTCTCGGTTAGCGCTATCTTAGGAGTTTGACTTTTCGTTTTCATATTGTCTTCGGTTTTCTGGTTTTGCAGGAGCAGGGAGCTTGTCCAGAGGTCATCCTAGATCAGGAGAGGTTTATCCTCTGCCCGCTTAGGTAAGTCCCATGAGGTCCAGGCCATGGGCTCAGGTGCGGTTGATTACTTTCCCCATCCCTAAAATCCTTGTCCTTTTTTCACACTGTCTTATTGTGCACTAAGCCGGGGGTCTTCACGGAAACAGCCTCCCTACTGTAAAAAGTAGGGGCATGGTCTGCGTACATCTTACCCTCCCCAGACCCTGCTCTGAGCGGGATATACTGGGTATGTTTGGTTTGGTTTGTTTGATTTTTTCGAAATATATTTGGCATTTTGGCATTGTTCAACTCATTTCATTATGGAAACAAATATTTTATATTTGACATTAAATTATCAGTTATGCTAGAATGTCGTATAATTAGATTGGGGCTCTTTTTAAATAATTTAAGATTTTATATAAATTAATTATTTAATATGGTATCAAAACGTATAGATGTAGGAATTTCATATTTGATTTTTTATTATCACCATATTTTCATAATTTATAATGGATACGAAGACCCTTATAATCTCAAAATATAGGCATCAATGATTTATTTTTCGATTCAAAAATAAATTTTTGAATGAGAAGAATGTTAACATCATAATATATGACTTATTAATTCTGGATTATGAATCGTGTTAGTGTCGAATCATATTATTATTTTTTTTAAAGGGTATCGAATCTATACTATTATATAAATTCCGAAACATTGAAAGTTTTGGTATCTGTTTTTTGGTACCAATTTTTTGGTACCTGTTTTTTGGTACTTCGTGAATTTACTTATGTACCCTTCATTATAAAGAAAAATATATATTAAAATACCTAAAATAAATTTTAATATAATATAATTAATGGTAATTAGACGATTGACTTTTTCATATTTACTTTTAGTTGAAAATGTTACCTTTTATCATATCTTCCAATCATTAATATTATCTTTCGAATTAAAATACGTTTCCTTTTTTATTTAAAACTAATCTTACAATCATTAATATATATCCGAAAATCTATACTATTATATAAATTCCGAAACATTGAAAGTTTTGGTACCTGTTTTTTGGTACCAATTTTTTGTTCCGAAACATTGAAAGTTTTGGTACCTGTTTTTTGACACCTGTTTTTTGGTACTCCGTGAATTTACTTATGTACCCTTCATTATAAAGAAAAATATATATTAAAACACCTAAAATAAATTTTAAGATAATATAATTAATGGTAATTAGTCGATTGCCTTTTTCATATTTACTTTTAGTCGAATATGTTACCTTTTATCATATCTTCCAATCATTAATATTACCTTTCGAATTAAAATACGTTTTCTTTTTGATTTAAAACTAATCTTACAATCATTAATATATACCCGAAAATATCATACAATATTTTTCAATTATTAATAAAATATATTAAAAATATAATTTGTTTATAATAATGAAACATTAGTATAATCCGTAAACATGTGTATATTAAATTATATTAATTAAAATTAAAAATTATGTAAAAAATAATGATTATATAAATTGGTACCTGTTTTTTTGTACCTATTTTTTGGTACTTAATGAATTTACTTATTTATCCTTCATTATAAAGAAAAATATATATTAAAACACCTAAAATAAATATTAACATAATATAATTAATGGTAAGTAGTCGATTGCCTTTTTCATATTTACTTTTAGTTGAAGATGTTACCTTTTATCATATCTTCCAATCATTAATATTTCCTTTCGAATTAAAATACGTTTCCTTTTTGATTTAAAACTAATGTACCCTTCATTATAAAGAAAAATATATATTAAAACACCTAAAATAAATTTTAACATAATATAATTAATAGTAATTAGTCGATTGCCTTTTTCATATTTACTTTTAGTTGAAGATGTTACCTTTTATCATATCTTCCAATCATTAATATTACCTTTCGAATTAAAATATGTTTCCTTTTTGATTTAAAACTAATCTTACAATCATTAATATATACCCGAAAATATCATACAATATTTTTCAATTATTAATAAAATATATTAAAAATAAATTTTGTTTATAATAAGGAAACATTAGTATAATCCGTTCCATCATTAATATTTCCTTTCGAACTAAAAGTCTAAAACACGTTACCTTTTTAATTTAAAACAAATCTTACAATCTAAAATAAGTAATAACATAATATAATTAATGGTAATTAGTCAAGACATTACCTTTTATAAACAACTAAAAACATACTCCTCTATAACTTATTTTTGATATTTTATTTTTTTTTGTATAAAAATAGAACAATCCTATTTTTATACAAAAAAATATCAAAAATAAGTTATAGAACTATCCTTAAAATGCACCTTAAAATCCGTGCCAGAAACTGGTCCGCAAACGTAAAGAATTCAAAGGGACGGAGGGAGTAAATCGTATTATTTCTTTCCATCATTAATATTTTATAATTAAAATCCCTCTTTTCCTAGAAATATCACGGCCAACAATAATTTCTCTTTTTCTAAAAACATTACAAGCAATTTATTTAGTAAAATAACATAATTAACTTATAATTACTATAAACTAATCAATTACATTTTTCACCTAAAACATGTTACCTTTTTAATTTTCTCTAACCAAATCCTCTATTTTTCCAATTATATCATGGGTTTTCAACTAAAATCCATCGTCTTTTTTAAATTTTTAACTAAAATTCTCCATTTTCTAGAATTATCACGAATAACATTTATATAATTATCATCATATAATCTCATTTAAAAATTTAAGTCTCCAAAAATCATGTTTCAAAAAAATTAATTCAAATAATTAAAAAAATTAATATAATATTAAAAAAATCCGTGCATCGCACGGGTTTTAAGCTAGTCATATTATAAATATGAACAACGTGAAGGCCTGACACTAATCGGACCCAATAAATTGTTGACCTGCAATAATCTTGAAAATAACTCGACTCGCTAATCCGTATATTCAATAAGTGTTTTATCAATAATT
Organism: Kitagawia praeruptora; assembly: GCA_037693485.1. NCBI lineage: Eukaryota > Viridiplantae > Streptophyta > Magnoliopsida > Apiales > Apiaceae > Kitagawia > Kitagawia praeruptora. The sequence goes on along the minus strand of CM075344.1, from coordinate 158,546,440 downwards.
GCAAAACCACTTACATTATTGATAGAAAATTTATATGTGATACTAGCTTATAATCCGTGCAAAATACGACACGGATTACTTTTAATTTTTTTTAATTTATTTAAGTATATTTACATAATATTATAAATTTTTCATTTTTGTATATAACAATTTTTAGTATTAAATTTAAAGTAATATGTTGGTGACAGTAATCGAACCTTCAACCTTTCTAAGTAACATCTTTTAGTATTAATTTTAGATTAAAATGTTGTTGACGGGATTCGTACATTAGATCTCTGTGTATAACAACTTTTACAACAATTTTTATTATTATATTCAATAGTCATCATTTATTTGAGCTACCGATCTAACGGTACGTTGTGAACGAAATGGATAACCAAAACCAAACTACAAAATATACTACTTTTGCTTATTATAGTATAAATAATATAGATAATATAGATAGTATAGATTTAATATATAATTAATATAGTATAGATAGTACAGATTTAATATATTATTGATTAGCTCTTGATATATGCTATTACTTGTTAATAATATTCCTCTTAATTTTATTATATAATAAAATATAATTAACTAATAACTATACACATATTTATTCATAAAAATAAGCATAGACAGAATATGATTAGAAGATTTTAGGTCGAGGCATAAACAAACTGTTGGTCACAGAGACATGCTTGTGCTCATAATATAACAAGCCTAAGTGTGTGTGATGCTATGCATTACCTACATGACCTATTAACTGAGGGAACCTCTAGTTGCAGAGTTTCTATTTGTTTTGTACTTGTAATAGGCATCAAATCCTAGTTGTGTAACTGTACTTATAAAGTCAAGAATAATGCTTGAAAGAAGTTTCAAGGTTCATGTCTCAAGCAAGAAGATAAATACTGTCAAATAATCACAGTTGAGATTTGAAAAAATGAAGAATTTGCCTAAGTACCAATTCGAGAAGTACATTTGTCTATTCGAGAAGTCTAGCGTTCGAGAAGTCAGAGATTCGATATCTGAGAAAGACACTGTTCGATATCTCTGAATGAACTATTCGATATCTCAGAGATTCGACATGTCTAATACTCTATTCGAGAACTCAAGAAGTCAACAAGTCAAAGTGGTATTCGAGTTCTCAAAGAGTCAACAAGTCAAAGTTCCATTCGATATCTCAAGGACTCAGAAAACTATTCGATATCTCAGGGATTCAACAAGTCAAGTGTTCTATTCGATAACTCAAGGAACCCTGGAGAAAAGTGTTATTCGAGAAGTGATTCGATATGTCAATCGTACAGTATTCGAGAACTCAGAGTTATCTAATCCTAGTTCTCGAATCAATCACTTAGCCACTTCTCGAATACATTCTTGGAGACAAACTACTGAAAAAATTGTACAAGTCAGAAACTTGCAACAAGCTAAAGTGCTTTATGGACCACAATCTGTAATGTACTTTGGAAAGCCTACAAAGAAGCTTGGAGAGATGTACAAGAGACAAAGAGCTAAAGAAGTGGATCTGAACAGAGCGTTGCAAAGTCAAATCTGTAGCCGTTTGGATGTTTACTCAAAAAGGATAGACATGCAAGAAAGTAATTCATCCTGTAACCTTATTTGTAGTAATTGAGTTGTATTCATGTTCTATAAGAATACAATCTCACTTCTTTAGCTGGTTAAGTTTTTCATACACATTGTAAGAGCACGTCTCTCTGAGAAAAACGAAGCTGAGAATACTACCATTTGTATTCACAGATTGTAGCAAATCTTTATCTAATAAAATATTAGTTTAAAGTGATATCGTGTCTTGTGTCGTTCTTTATCCGCACCTACACATTTGCACACACAAACACATATCTTGCTACACAGATTCAAGAACGAGAAAAAGTTCAAGAATCCATTCAACCCCACCTCTGTATTCTTTTCATGTATTCATCAAAGGTCCCTAAGTTTGACAAAGAAAATTACAACCTCTGGAAGATAAAGATGATGTTGTTCATCAAAGCCTCTCATCCTCTGTATCTTGAGATTCTCAAGAATGGTCCATTTGTTCCACAACAAGAAATACCTGAAAAGACTGTTGGAACCACGACTATTCCAAGATCTTATGTGGCCAAGGAACCATCCAAATGGACAGAATCAGAAAAGGAGATGGTCGATCTTGACAGTCACCTCATGCTACTAATTATAAATTCCATGGATATGTCAATGTTTGTAAACATTGCATCGTGTACAACTGCCAAAGAAATGTGGGATCACATTGAGGTGTTATGTGAAGGGACCGATGAGGTCAGGGAAAACAAGAAACAGATACTGGTCACACAGTATGAAGCTTTCATTGCACAGCCCAAGGAAAGCATCACTGAGATGTTTGAGAGATTTCACAAGCTAGTTACTGAGTTGCAGATGAATGGCAAGGTTTACAGCACCAAGGAGTTGAACATGAAGTTTCTACTATCTTCACCAAATCATCTAGAGCAAATGGTCATTTCTCTAAGAGAAAGAGATTTAAACAAAATCACATATGATGTGCTCTATGGGGTTTTAAAGACTTATGAGCTTGAGTTGCTTCAGAAAAGGGCTATCCAAGCCAACCAAGGCAGAATGATAAACACATCATGTGCCTTGATTGTCAACAAATCTATTCAAGACCTAGAAGCATCTACAAGTCAGCTAAGGATAGAGGAGATAGTAGATGATGAAGAAACTGAAGCTGAGGTAAGTGAACCTGTTGAGGAGAAGGAGGAAGAAGAGTTCTATACTCTTGAAGAACTAGACGAAATGGAAAACACTTCATATGCTTTCATGGCCAGAAAATTTTCAAACATCAGATTCAAGAGGAACCAACCCTTCAAACCTAAAACCCAAAACCATTCATTCAACAAGAGCAAGGCACTTGTGAAAGCAAACAATAATAAATTTAAAACCAGCCATGTGGATAGGTCATCTGTAAGGTGTTATAGATGCAATGACCTAGGGCATTTTGCCAGTGAATGCAAGAAGCCTAAAAAGAAGGATAAAGAGTTTCTAGAGCTTGAAGCTAAGTATGAGGCCCTTCTGAAAAAGCAGACATAAGGTAAGGCCTACATAGCTGAAGGGAAGTGTTGGGATGATTTTGAAAGTGATGGAGAAGAGCAAGAATTTTGCAACTATGCCTTGATGGCCAATTCCAAGGATGACACATCTTCATCAGACTCTCAGGTACCATCTCTCACTACCATATACATGTCTGTTTCTGAGTACAAGTGCATGATTGAACAACTATCTGTTGATTGAAATGTTTAATATTCATACTAGTATGACTGCTGCTAATGAAGAAATTGTTAAACTGTCTGCTAGAAATGAATTATTAATAAAAAAGAATGAGGAACTTGAGCTAACTACTATGCAAGTAGAAAACCTTAAGAAAGAAGTTGAATATCTGCAGAATAAGGTTCTATATGCTAGTCAAGTTGAAAAGGCTCTTAGAGATGAACTAACTGAAAATGAATTCAAACTGAAAACCTTTAAGAACTCATTTAGTCTACTGCAATCCTATCATGAGAAAATTCAAGCTAAACCCAATGATGCCATTGGACTTGACTATGGCACTCTTAAATAGAGGAAAGGCTATGCTGTCATTGAAGATGACATGGTTGTTCAGGAGGAAGTGCCTCACATTTTGAAAAAGGTTGAGACTCCAATTTTTTAAAGAATCAACATTTGAAATTGATGAGGATGCCTTTCTCATCAAGCAAATGTTGAATGATGAGGATGAGGCACAATCCAGTGAACAACAAGCATCCTCTAAGAGTGAGAGTGTCAAGCCAAAAGCCAAGGAGCCAGTAGGTGATAGGTCTAGACCTAAGAAGTTTGTTAAGTTTGTATCAGCTGGGAAAAATGAAATCTGAGAAGAAAGTGACTAAGAAGAAACAGAACAGAAATGGCAAGCTAGGGATTAACAAAGATAACAACTATGCTTATATGCCTAATGCCCCTAGGAAAACTTGTCAGAATTGTTTCAGTACCAATCATTTAACTCATGCTTGCAAGAAACCTGTTGGTAGTGTGCCCAAACCTTTCTATGATTGTTCTGTGCCTTTAAGACATAGAGATGCTCCATTCTGTTTAGTACCAATCATTTGACTATATGCCATGCAATATGAATGTTATGACTAGCTGTTTCAATCTGAGAAGGCAATTCATTGATGGTTGTATCAGTCACAATTCTCACACACACTCCACAAGGTCAAAGTCTTCAAGTCCTCCTAGAGCTATGAAGGTACCTCTGTCTCCTAAGTCTGAAACCTCAGGTTCTAAGACTTCTAACATTGACAAGAAGACTAATACCAAGAAAGTTGATAAGCATGTTGTTTATGATAAAACTGTTTCTAAGTCACATGGACCCAAACTTGTTTGGGTACCAAAGGAGAAGTAATACCTTTGTGTTTGCAGGGCAAAGAAAGTGAAAAGAAGGTCATGTGGATTTTGGACAGTGGATGCTCAAATCACATGACTAGTGATATGGCCCTGCTATCATAGTATGAGGAGAAGGCTGGCCCAATGGTTACTTTTGGAGATGATAGCATGGGTAACACATTGGGATATGACAAGTTGGAAGTTGGTAATGTCATCATTGAAGATGTAGCACTAGTCAAGGGACTCAAGCATAATCTGCTAATTGTTGGTCAGTTTACTGATAGAGGATTCAAAGTGGATTTTGACAAAGATGAATGTTTGATTACCCACAAGAAGACTGGTGATTTTGCTCTATCTGGAGTAAGAAAAGGAAGCCTGTTTGTAGCCAATATAGACTCTGCAAACAATGACAAAGTTTGTTGCTTCTACTTAAAAGCATCTAATGAAGATTGTTGGCTATGGCACAAGAAGTTATCACACTTGAACTTCAAAGCCATTAACTCTTTAGTCAAAAGAGAGTTAGTGAGAGGGATGCCCATACTTGAATTCTGTCAAGAATGAGTGTGTGAGGCCTGTCAAAAAGGAAAAATGAAAAGATCAAGCCACAAGTCAAAGACAGTGACATCAATAACCAAGCCCCTGCAACTAATTCATATGAATTTGTTTGGGCCAGTTAACATTATGTCACTAGGAAGAAAGAAGTATGCTTTGGTGATGGTTGATGACTTTACAAGATATACATGGGTGGAATTTTTGGCATCAAAAGATGAGGCTCCACAAGTAATCATTGAGCACATAAAGAAAGTTGACAAGGAAGCAAAGGTCAACAATGCAAGTGTGATTGCATTGAGAAGTGATAATGGAACAAAGTTCAGAAATGTCATGCTTGAAGCATTCTGCAAAGAGAATGGCATTTCTCAACAATTCTCAGCTCCAAGGACTCCACAACAAAATGGAGTTGTTGAGATAAAGAATAGAACTCTAATTGAGGCTGCTAGAACAATGTTGCTTGATGCAAAGATGCCTACATGTTTTTGGGCTGAGACTGTGAGCACTGCATGCTATATCCAGAACAGAACCCTCATCAACAAAAACATAGGAAAGATACCTTACAATTTGATGACTGGAAAGAAGCCTACTCTAAATTATGTTCATACTTTTGGAAGCAAATGCTTTGTGTTGAAAGACAATTCAGAATATGTTGGGAAGTTTTATGCAAATGCATTTGAAGCAATTTTTCTTGGCTATTCTATGGAGGGAATTGCATACAAAGTTTATGTCATCAGTCAAAAGAAAGTTATGGAAAGCACAGATGTGACATTTGATGACAGTAAACTACCTGGACTAGAAGAAGCCAATGATGAAGATAGAGATCCATTAAAGTTTGATAATCTAGATGATTCTGATGAGAAGAGATTGAAACTGAAGTTGAAACCATAGTTCAACAAACTCAAGTGAATGATGATGCAAGAGAAGAATTTGTGCCAATCAACAGTGGAGAAACAAACATCCAAGACACACCTGTGAATAGTGGCAACTTCACAGGGGGAGGAAATGAGAATGATCATAACTTGGATGATGAAGCAACTTCAAGAATGAGAAATCAGACTGAGCATTCAAGGAAATGGGATAGATCACACACTGTAGAACAAATTATTGGAGATCCAAATGCAGGAGTAAGGACTAGGAGAGCAACTCAAAATGAGTGTCTCTATGGTTGTTTTCTATCTCAGATTGAGCCTAAGAAACTTGATGATGCACTGTTGGATCCAGATTGGATTATTGCCATGCAAGAGGAGCTGAATCAATTTGAAAGAAACAAAGTATGGGAACTTGTGCCTGCACCAAAGAATAGAACCATTGTTGGAACAAAATGGGTTCTGAAGAATAAGATGGATGAAGATGGTGTAATAGTATGAAACAAAGCAAGGTTGGTGGCAAAAGGATACTCTCAACAGGAAGGCATTGATTATGATGAGACATTTGCCCCTTTTGCTAGATTGGAAGCCATCAGAATATTCTTGGCATTTGCTGCTCATTCAAACTTTAAAGTTTATCAAATGGATGTCAAGAGTGCATTTCTGAATGGAGAGTTAGAAGAAGAAGTTTATATGCAACAACCACCTGGATTTGAGGATCCACATTTTCCAGAATTTGTCTACAGATTTCTTAAGGCATTGTATGAACTTAAGCAGGCTCCAAGGGCATGTTATGATACTTTATCACAATTTCTCCTTGAAAATCAATTCACTAGAGGCACATTGGACAAGACACTGTTTTACACACTACGCCACAAATGGGCTATAACAACGCTTTTTTCAGTGTTACGAGCAAAAGTGTAGCCATATATGCCTTAAAATTGGTCTACGGTAACACTTTTTTTTTTATGTTACAATTGATAGTAACAAGTGTTACCATAGCCATAAATCAGTATCTATGGTAACACTAAAATCAGTGTTACCATTGATCTTTAAAAAAAGTGTTATCAAAAGTGGAAAAAATAGGCGAACTTGTATTTGGGCGCGGCATCTTAATTTTTTTCCAAAAAATTGAGCGGCTAATTCCAAATAATTCACTAACCCGCCTCTGAAATAACCTAACCCTCATTTCTGCTCATTTCTCTCCCACTCTCCAGATGTTTACACTAAAACACGTAAGCGTACGTGGTCACAAGTAATACAGATAGAAGTCAAGTTCGTTCCCACAGAGATCTGGTTTTTAATTCAGTATTGTACCTATGCAACAATGTATGGTTTTAATTCACTGCTAAGACAAATAACAAATTGGGTTTTAATTAACTAAATTAAACTAAGAAAGTAAATTAACAAACTAAGAATTAACTAACTAACAAGAATTGAAATCTAATTACTTCTGCAAGAAAAACCATGGAATCCTAACTTCATTAAATACTTTGCTTAGATCTGACGCCTTTAATCTCTATATGCAATGGTTATGATATCTGATCGGACAACACGAAACAAGTACACGCTACCTGTCAGCATACGTATACCAAACTACTCATACATCCACAAAAGAGATAGAAGATGAATAGACACCAATTATGCTTAGACCCTATATGTCTATAGAATTTGAAAACATAACGGTTGAAGAGCAAGTTATCCATAATGATCACATAGGGCAATACAAGTATTCTCATCTCGTACCACAACCATATTGATAAACAATTATGAACCTATGCTAGCATGGCAAGTTCTAAATCTCAAGATCCACTTTCACTTCACAAGAGATTAACAAATTAGATGTTCATGACGCATCTATCAATTAAGCATAACCATACGAGGATATCAGATATACATCACACACAGATCTTTAAAGCATCAAGATACTAAAGCTCCATAAATAACTCCGTTAGAATCCCATGACAACGATTAGTTCATAATCGAACCTCTCGTCATCATGGGATCTGATGAAACCATGATAAAAACAAAGTATGAAAATATACAAATAAACCTAAGTAATTGATATATAATGGTTCTACTCCTAATGATAATGATCTTCCTCATACAATTTACATGGGTTGGATGTGTTTATATAGGCTCTAGACATCTTGCCCAGCAAGAAAATACCAAAACAGAATTATAATAGAATTTCTGCAAGATACGTTTCCTAAACTGATTCTGTTTTTTAAGGGAAATTCGTAGCTGACTTTTCTTCTGTTTTCCAGAGCCGTTCCAGACGTAATTGGGCTTCTGGACCACCTTAGAATGATAGAGAATCTCGTTATCTTCGCGTGGACTGCTTACGGGCCCCAAACGGAGTTGTAGAACTCAAGATATGGCCAAAATAGTAAAAACTATATTTTTCAGGGGCAACTTGCAGGGCAACTTGCGCCCAGCAGTCTGTTCTTCGCGCAGATTGCTCCTACCTGGCGCAATTTACTCTTGGGAATCCTATCCTAAGTTGTAGAAAATCTCCCAGGCTTCGCGTGGGCAGTAAGATCACTGAAAACGGACTTACAGAACTCCAGATATGGCCAAAACAGTGTAAGCTGCGCAGCCTTCCCAGAAAATCCGAATTTTAATCAATTAATTCCCAAAAAATTATAGAAGCATCCACCTTAGTCAACATTCTCGTAAATCTGCACAACTAAGCAAAACACATCAAAACTACCAGAAACTTGAGTCCAAGACAATCAATTTAAGCCAATTTAGAATGCTCCAAGTGGATATAAAATCCACTTATCACACCCCCAAACTTAAACCGATGCTTGTCCTCAAGCATAAACAATTACAACTAACTAACTAATTAGTACCACTTCCGTAGGTGATCACGGTTGCATTTGGCATATGCAACAAGCCCTTTAAACCCCTAGGCAGCCCTAGTGGACGAGTAAGGTCTCGTGAGGGCCTATAGCGAATGTACCCACAAAATCCAATGCAATGCAATGCATGAATGCAACTAATATGAAAATGCAATTAATATCCTACCATACCTTCAATTCCTCTCATGCCATATCAACTTAAAAATCAAAGTAAATACGCAATGTCTTGGTATCGAAAGTGCAAGTATTCACATAGTCTACTCAATGAACATGCATAAGTTCTCACAAGCCCATGTCAAGTGTAAGAATAAGTTAGTAAACATGCTAAGCCTACAAGAGTACATCTTTGAGACAACACTCGGGATCTCATACGCAAGAACAAGCAAACACTCACAATCCACTCACAAAGAATATTCACTCAAGAACAAGGGTAAGTGTATCACTCAATTCCAACAAAATCATAAACATGCTTGACATTTGGTATCAATCTAACTCTTAACACAACATACATCAATGACGATAATCAAAAGGTCTTTATTTGGGTTGTAACGGGGCTAGGGACAAGGTATGTCAAATAAGCCAAAATAGGTGAAGTGTCAAAAGCTAGTAAGTACCATAATAAATCACACACAACACCATATTCCCCCCACATAATTTTTACTAAAACAAACACTCGACTAGTCGACTGAAATAGGATCGCAACAAACACAAACATGCTCTCATAATTTTATTTTTTTTTCTCTTTTTTTTTTCTTTTTTTTTCTTTGTTTTTTTTTCTCGAGAGCTAAATAGAACACAAACAATAATATAAACAATAACAATGATCCAATGAATTTATTACATATGTCGACTATCCAGTAAACAACCAAACCCAATTTTCAATATTTTCCCCAAAAGTAAAATCAACAATAACCCCTCCTTGCACACCTTATTACTCCCTTAAGCACTCTACTAGCCTTTGACAATGTGGGTTCAAATTAATGTGAGGCTAATACAAGAAAAAGGTCTAGGCAAGTAATGTGGTATGTCACCGAAAAAATAGGATTAAGCTCAACGGGTTAACTAATTGATCATGTAAATATGTTATGGTAATATGGGAAAATATGCGGTTATTCCTAAATGCCTTTATCATTTTAATCGTCAATTAATGTCATGCGTTTCAAGAAAGACCTCAAACAACTGCTAGCAATGCAAACAATCCGTGGACACTCAAGCAAACGAATAAATTGCAAATATGCAATATGCAATAAGGCTCAAAAACTCACTTGGTGGAAAACATACTCAATCCCAAGCAAAAATCTCTCTAACGCACCAACTTGTATTCAGAGCATGCAAACTAAATCATCTTGCACATATTCATGTCCTTCTAAATACTTACAACATTCAATAAGTCTACTAGCTTCAACTTACTAGTGTATGTGTGTGCACAAGAACAAAGCATATCACTTCTCAATCAAAAGCGTCAACAACACAAAATTCCTATCAAGCATGGGTGCACATGCAACTATTATGAACTCACATGATATACTAACAAAAAAAAACAGAATGTCCTATATGAAACAAACGTAGATAACACGAACATAAATGCATAATTTACTAATGCTAATATGCAAAGCATGAAATCCTACATGAACAAATAATACAACAACAACTACTAATCCCTCAAACCACCCCCAAACTTAAAATATTCAATGTCCTCATTGAATGGAAGTAAATACAAGGGATAGTAGAAAACATACCTGCAATGCCTCATCCTCGAATGAATCATGCGAGAGACGAAAATTTCACAATACTAGCACCACCTCTCCCACGCTTAGGAGCCATAAGAATCAATACCCAACTCACAAGAAGCTCCACCAATAACCACCTCAAAATATCCCACCAAAAACCACCAAGCAGAATCACACCAAAAATACCCAAGTAACAGAAATAATACAAAAACCCCAATTTACAAGAACACAAATTCGTAATAAAATAAAATAGAGAAAAGAATTCCCACTACGAATCAAAGAGGTGAACTTGTACTAATTTTCCCCCAAACTTGAATTTTTAAGAGATGTAGAGGAGGTAGATAATGAATTGGGTGTGTATGTATGGGTATATATAGGCCATGGAGTGATATAAGAATTTTAATGTGAAAAGGAAAAAAATTTAGTGGAAATTGGAATTTGATATGGGATAGAAAAAATATTTAATGGATAAAAGAAAAAAAAAATTAGAAAAGAAATAGGAATTAGAATTTTTTTTAGGAGAGATGAAGGATTTTAGAATTAAAATAGGAAAAGATTTAGGGAAGAGATGAGGCTATAAAAAGAATTTTTGGGGTGAAAGAAAAATTTTCGTATACATACACACAAAAACTCATGGACAAACAGTGATAGGCTGGGAAAAAAAAAAATTTCTAACTCATCTCATCTGCATCACGCGCCAACTGCGCAGGTTGAAGGCAATTTGCCTCAATTACAGACACTGCCACGCAACTTGCGCATCAAGAAGGCAGCTTGCCGCAAAGTCAGTTGCGCATCAGCAACTTGCGCATCAGGAGCCCAATATTCCCTGTAACGCAGCTTCATCCTGCGTTACACACTCAAAAATCCGATTTTTTTTTTTTTTTTTTTTTTTTTTTTTTTTTGACACAACACTCAAAAATTTTTTTTTTTTTTTTTTCCTATACTAATGCATGGGTTGCCTCCCACGAAGCGCTTCTTTAACGTCAATAGCTTGACGTTACTTCCTCAAATCAAGGCGGTTTCAAAAGAATAACTGAACCATCTTCAACAGACAAACCATTCATACGAAAATTGACATCTTGATTGCTCGCTTTCCACAAATTTCTTCCTTCAGACTTCAACCTAATTTTATTTCCCAACGGCCAAATCTTCTTCTTTTTCTTTTTCACACCTCTAAAATGCTTATCCGACTCAACCGACTGAACAAAAATTTCTTCTTTATCATCTGCTTTCCACCTTCGCAACACGTGATCATGCCCTTCTTCAAAAATCACTAGCTCATTATTCAAAAGGACATACCTCAAATGTGGTGGAAGTTCTCCAAGCTTGACATTCGAAAGATCACGAACCGAAGAACTGTCCGATTTCTCGCTCAGCAACTGATCAAACTTCTTTCTCTGACCTGTATCAACTATTTCCACACTGCAACACTCTTCATCCTCTGTCGGAAATTTCATTGCCTTGAACACATTAAAGGTGACACTCTGATCTTGCACCCTCATTGTAAGCTCTCCTTTTTGCACATCAATTAAAGTATTTCCTGTAGCCAAGAACGGTCTTCCCAAGATTATGGGAATCTTCTTATCTTCTTCAAAATCTAAGATCACAAAATCAGCTGGAAATATGAGCTTATCAACTTTCACCAAAACGTCTTCTACTATGCCCCTCGGATATGTGATAGATCGATCAGCCAACTGCAAAGAGATGTTAGTTGGCTTTGGCTCCGGTAAACCAAGTTGCTTGAAAACAGACAAGGGCATAAGATTAATGCTAGCTCCCAAATCACATAAACACTTGTTGAATGAAAGGTTGCCAATAGTGCATGGAATAGTGAAACTTCCTGGATCTTTAAGTTTAGGAGGCAACTTCTGTTGCAGAACAGCACTACACTCCTCCGTCAATGCCACTGTTTCAAAATCTTCCAATCTTCTCTTCCTTGACAAAATATCCTTCATGAACTTTGCATATCTTGGCATCTGCTCCAACGCTTCAACAAAAGGAATGTTAATGGACAGTTTCTTGAAGACATCCATAAATTTCTGAAACTGTTTCTCTTGACTTTTCTTCAAACGTCCAGGATATGGCGGAGGTGGATAGATCTGATTATTCATTAAATATTGCTCCGGAGTAGACTTTTCAACAGGTTTCTTGCTCTTCTCACCATCTAGCTGATCAGCCACTAAATCAGATTTCTCAATTTCTGGCACTACAGATTTGTCATCCTGCTGATTCTGAACATCTTTATCTTCTTCAGTTGCTGATTTAGGATTACTCGTGACTTTTCCAGATCTCAAAGTAACTGCATTGACCTGTTCCTTATTGTCCCTTCTGCCTGGATTAGTCTCCGTATCACTAGGAAGAGTTCCTTGATACATATTTACCAAGGCACTTGTAATCTGCCCCAACTGGGTTTCCAAAACTTTCTGGCCAGCTTGCAGGTTCTTTATCATCACTCTCATATCATCTATCTCATTAGAAGATTGCCCCGCATGAGCCTGGGGTTGCTGCTGAAATCCCGGAGGCTGAAATTGTTGCCTTGGAGCATACTGCTGCTGATAGCCTTGATTGTATGGCTTCGCTTGCTGATACGACTGTTGAGTATTCTGATTGTTGCTCCAGCTGAAATTGGGATGATTCCGATTATTAGGATGATAAGTGGCTGGAACTGGTGCCGCAGGTCTCTGGAAATTACTCACGAACTGTACTGATTCAGGAGAAATAGCACACTGATTCGTCTCATGTGCGCCCGCACATAGCTCACAAACACTAGCCACCTGCTGAACTCCATAATTAGCAAGAGAATCCACCTTCATAGCAAGAGCCTTCAACTGAGCCGTAATCATTGCAGCTGTATCTACTTCAAAAATTCCTGCTGCCTTGCCTTGAGATAGCCTTTGGGTTGGATTTTGATATTCATTGGCAGCCATCATCTCTATAAGATCATAAGCTTCATCATAGCTCTTTGCCCACAGAGCTCCTCCTGATGCTGCATCTAGCAAAGGCCTAGATTGTGCTCCCAATCCATTGTAGAACCCATTAATAACCATCCAATCAGGCATGCCATGATGAGGACACTTCCTTAGCATCTCCTTGTAGCGTTCCCAAGCCTCACACAAGGTCTCGCCAGATTGCTGTTGGAATTGAGTCAACTGGTTCCTTAATGCTGCAGTTTTCGCCATAGGGAAGAATTTAGTAAGGAACTTCTGAGCAAGATCTTCCCAAGTAGTAATGGAACCAGGTGGTAAAGAGTGTAGCCAGCTCTTAGCCTTATCCCTCAGAGAGAATGGGAAAAGCCTCAACCTGATAGCATCATCCGTCACACCATTACATTTGAAAGTGTCGCAGATTTCGATAAAGTCCCGAACATGCATGTTGGCATCCTCGGTAGAAGCTCCCCCAAACTGAACTGAATTCTGCACCATCTGAATTGTGCCAGACTTGATCTCAAAATTGTTTGCTGCAATAGCTGGCCTAATAATGCTAGACTGGATATCATTGAGTTTCGGCTGAGAATACTCCCTCAAAGCCTTAGCTGCTGCTGCTGCATCTGCCATTGCTACTGTAGTTTCAGTTTCCTCTTCCTTCTTCTCTATATTCTCTACACGACCGTCTTCCGCCAGTTTTTGTAAACGAGCCTGCGAACGTGTTTGCATACAAACTTAAGTACCTGCAAACACCACGAAACAAACAAACTAAATAAGAATCCGAGTCAGTGAACGCTAACGACCACTGATGACAAGCACATAAACTAAAATAAAAACACCGATGATCCCCGGCAGCGGCGCCAAAAACTTGTTTACACTAAAACACGCAAGCGTACGTGGTCACAAGTAATACAGATAGAAGTCAAGTTCGTTCCCACAGAGATCTGGTTTTTAATTCAGTATTGTACCTATGCAACAATGTATGGTTTTAATTCACTGCTAAGACAAATAACAAATTGGGTTTTAATTAACTAAATTAAACTAAGAAAGTAAATTAACAAACTAAGAATTAACTAACTAACAAGAATTGAAATCTAATTACTTCTGCAAGAAAAACCATGGAATCCTAACTTCATTAAATACTTTGCTTAGATCTGACGCCTTTAATCTCTATATGCAATGGTTATGATATCTGATCGGACAACACGAAACAAGTACACGCTACCTGTCAGCATACGTATACCAAACTACTCATACATCCACAAAAGAGATAGAAGATGAATAGACACCAATTATGCTTAGACCCTATATGTCTATAGAATTTGAAAACATAACGGTTGAAGAGCAAGTTATCCATAATGATCACATAGGGCAATACAAGTATTCTCATCTCGTACCACAACCATATTGATAAACAATTATGAACCTATGCTAGCATGGAAAGTTCTAAATCTCAAGATCCACTTTCACTTCACAAGAGATTAACAAATTAGATGTTCATGACGCATCTATCAATTAAGCATAACCATACGAGGATATCAGATATACATCACACACAGATCTTTAAAGCATCAAGATACTAAAGCTCCATAAATAACTCTGTTAGAATCCCATGACAACGATTAGTTCATAATCGAACCTCTCGTCATCATGGGATCTGATGAAACCATGATAAAAACAAAGTATGAAAATATACAAATAAACCTAAGTAATTGATATATAATGGTTCTACTCCTAATGATAATGATCTTCCTCATACAATTTACAAGGGTTGGATGTGTTTATATAGGCTCTAGACATCTTGCCCAGCAAGAAAATACCAAAACAGAATTATAATAGAATTTCTGCAAGATACGTTTCCTAAACTGATTCTGTTTTTTAAGGGAAATTCGTAGCTGACTTTTCTTCTGTTTTCCAGAGCCGTTCCAGACGTAATTGGGCTTCTGGACCACCTTAGAATGATAGAGAATCTCGTTATCTTCGCGTGGACTGCTTACGGGCCCCAAACGGAGTTGTAGAACTCAAGATATGGCCAAAATAGTAAAAACTATATTTTTCAGGGGCAACTTGCAGGGCAACTTGCGCCCAGCAGTCTGTTCTTCGCGCAGATTGCTCCTACCTGGCGCAATTTGCTCTTGGGAATCCTATCCTAAGTTGTAGAAAATCTCTCAGGCTTCGCGTGGGCAGTAAGATCACTGAAAACGGACTTACAGAACTCCAGATATGGCCAAAACAGTGTAAGCTGCGCAGCCTTCCCAGAAAATCCGAATTTTAATCAATTAATTCCCAAAAAATTATAGAAGCATCCACCTTAGTCAACATTCTCGTAAATCTGCACAACTAAGCAAAACACATCAAAACTACCAGAAACTTGAGTCCAAGACAATCAATTTAAGCCAATTTAGAATGCTCCAAGTGGATATAAAATCCACTTATCACCAGATCTAACACTACCGCTCCGTCTCTCTCATTTTTCTCACACTACGACACTACGTCATAGATGGCCTATTGCAACCTTTTGGGCACCGTGTTACCATTTTGGATGTTACCATAGCTATGAAAATTTTGATTTAATAATTATTTGAATTTAAAAATAATTAATTTTAACAAAATCTTTGAAATAATCATTTTAAAACGTAATATTCCATCAAATAGTTAAATTATATATATATTTTATAAATATTAAAATATTTTTAATAAATTTAGAATAAAAAGATTTTCAAAATAAATAATATTAAAAAATTATCAATTTTTTAAATAAATTCTTTAAAATTGTAATAGAGAAAATGATAAATTTAAAAATTATAATTTAATATCAATAAATTAAGATAAATTTAATTTTTTTAAAAAAAAATAAAAAATACACTAAATTATTAAGATAGGCTGCAAATAAAAATAGAGATGGGCTAAGCTAGCTTAGCGGCAAACAAAAATGAGAGCGGCAAAACCAAAATTTAGAATGAGAGCGTCAAACATAAGCCGGGGGAAAAATTTGGGGAAAAAGTTCTAGCCTCCTTCTCTCTCTCACCTCTCTCACTTCTCTCTCGCCCCTCTCAACTAAGAACCCTAGCATTCAACCCTTTTCAAACAAAGCTTAATTTGCAGTCAGTCGAAGCCATGAAATCGATTGGCTTGAGTATTAGCTTAAATCGATTCATTCAACTCGAATCTAACCCGTATTAGCTTGTATCTCAACTATTAATCGATTTATTCAACTCGAATTAATTAATTGTTCAACGTAAAAGCATGAACCTACAGCTCGAAATCTCAATTTAGTAAGTGGACAAGCTTTAATTGTATATATTGTTTCAATTCAGTTTCAAATTATATCAATTTTTTGTTATATAGTTATTAATCTCGATTTTTTTTCTTCTCAATTTTGTTTTCGAATTAGTAAGTGTTTTGTTACTTGTTTCTTCTCGGTTTTTGTACAGGAGAAACTATTAGAGGGGTTTGGATTAAATTAGCTCGTTAGTTATGTCGTCTTCCATTTAGTAAGTGGGTTTTGATTTTTCTCAATTTTTGGATCATTTGTTGAACTGTATTATGATAATTTAGCATAAATATTATGTTATAATGGGTTAAATATGTTATTTATGTGTCATGTGTGTATAGATATGTACGCAATCTGCCTCACTACTCTTCCGATGACTATTGTTGATCTTGAGCCTCATCAGATATATACATTTTATGAATCAGTGAGTTACTATAATCCTAATATTCACTGTTAGACATGTGCTCATACGGAGAGCATGACACATAATCCTCTATAGAAGAGCTAAAGCAGAGAGTTCCTTTAATTATCGTCCTGCAATTTAATAAGAAATTATTGAGATGAAAGCCTAATGCATATATTCATGTTAATCGGAGTTCCTCTATAAAATGCCTATAAATCTTATATTAAATAGAAGTCAAGTAATTGACATGAGGAGGTTGCGGTTGTGTCTGCAATATTGTAGGTTTCGCTACATGGCCATGGCAGATAATTGACAAAGATGCATGCCTCTTCCATATGACAGACTACCAGGAAGAGGTCAAGAATTGGCCTATCCAGAAGGTGTTCTCCTTGTTAATCCTGTAGAGCCAGAATTCACAGTCGAGGTACTTTTACCTCTATTTCCTTCCAAAGATTATCTATATCCTCATATGCTGTTAGACAGCTTTTCAGATAGTACTTGAGTTTTTGGTAGCCCTAGATTTAATTATTCAATTTACTGGTTATTCATGAGAGCAGGTGGATGACAAGTACCAATACATGTGTGAAAACAAAGATAACAAGGTCCATGGGACAAAACCAATATGAAAATGATTTAATTCTTGATTTTCTAGTTGAGATTTTCTATGCAATCGATGGAAGACACTAAAGGAGACAATTTTTATTCAAGGTGTCAAGCTAGAGACTTATGCTTTTGTTTGTATTTCAGGATGTTTGTTTCATCTGTCAAGAGGCTTAGAATTATGAGGACATCTGAGGCAAATGGACTTGATACGCAGTTTACAATTAATTATTAACTCGTAAAATCAGAGACTTCTGGTTTATGAGTATATGTCATTAGGATCACTGGAAGACCATCTACTAGGTACTACTAATTTATGCTTCTTGTTTATTAATATGAATGTGATAGGTTTGATATTAATTTGGCTTGGTTTAAAAAAACAATAAAGTTTAATGTTTTATTTAGCTTGAGAATATCAAGACACTATTTCTACTTTGAGGTGGTTGTCCAGATAATGTTAGAATTGTGGAAATTCATATTTTCATATGGCATGATCTTTAAAATAAGAAGCAGATGGAAATAGTATTTCAGTTGTAGATGTTTATATTGACTATTTTTTATGCACATAAAAGAGCAATACATTCCCTACCAATGGTGTTCTGTTCTTGATCTATTTTAGTATAGTTTATAAAGATGATTGCACATGTTTATTTAATTGTGTTGTGGTCTAATTATATAGGCCTAATTATGGAGCACCTCAAACTCAGAAACCTACATCTGATCAACCAGCTTTTGGGCAGCCCTAACAGTCACCTACGGCCGAAGAGGCTATGCACATCCTGCTCCTATACATAGAAAGTCTAATGCATTCTAACCAGTTCTGGTGGAAGTGAACTAATATAAAGTGCATGTGATCATTCAGTAACATCATATTTTAATCATTTATTATATATCAATTGATGCTTCAATGTGCAATTCCACTTTGAACTTTCAATGGGAAATTGTAAAAATAGAAAAAAAAATAATTAAACTCACTGTATCTTTTACGTGGGACTCATGGGAACAATGTTAGTTTACGTGGTTCCTAACATGCATCTTTTAATTTCTGTTGTCGCTTGTCTAGTATTGTATATTTTCTAAGCTAAAAAATACTCACTGTCGACAATGATGTTTACATTAATGTATGTTCTGGCAGTTATATCTGAGGTTTTAAAAAGACAGTTGTCCCTTTCTGCTATTTATCATTATGCCTTTCACTTATCACCTTTTGACATCTCACCTTCCCACATAACATTCTCAGAATTTAACTGATTTTTGTGTAATTTTTCAGGGTGGATTAGTGAGAGAGAAGTTGTGGGATTTATTAGCTAATGAACATAGAGTTATAACTTAAGTTTTCCGAATGCCACTGGTAAGGAGCAGTCAATTAAAGGGATGAGGACATCTGAGTTCTGCCTACATCCTGCCGGAGATACCCCCACTTCGTGCAGAATTTTTGATGCTATCCAGAGTCTCTGTATACCAGTTATTGTTAGTGATAACATTGTGTTCCCGTTTTAAAAAATGTTGGTATTAGCAGGCTCTAATTTCTTGGTTGTAATTGTGGGTTTATTTGTTGACAATCCTGTTGCTTTTGCAGGAGAATGGTAAAATCATCAAGACATGAGATATATCTATAGCTAAACTTCCTGAGAAAGAAGGGTACGAAGCAAATTCTGCAATATAATGGAGGTATTGACAAATTTGTACTTCAAGTTGTTACTACGAGTAGCTTGTGAAGTGGCGTGGGCTTGATTACAAAAGTGTTACATGGGAGTTGGACAATTTCCAAAGCTCTGTTCATGGTGCTAATCTTATAAAGGAGTACGAGAATAAGCCCTGCAAACCGAAGGTGTTGAGTTTGCTAATAAGTTGCTACTTAACTTTTAAACTACTAAAGTTAGCTATTTCACGGTATTTAACTTAATTAGGTAGGTTTTAAATTGTTGGTTTGTGGATTTGATGTAGTTATTTTGGATGAGATTTTATGTATTAGAATGGCTTTTGGATAGCCTTTATGTATTGGAATGTTTGACAATATTTTGAATGAGAATCTTTATTGTTCAATTTTACATGTTGCCTTATTTAAAATGTTGGTATAGAGCCTGTAAAAATGTAGCCATTGGTTCTAAAGTATTGATCATTATGTGTTGGCAAAAGAATAGCAAATTGTTGGCATAGGTCTACACCAACACTTTTAATAGTGTTACTACAAAGATAATGGTGTAGCCATAGATCAATAGCAACATCTTATAAGGTGTAGCCACAGATCAGAAAAGTGTTGGCATAGGGGTCTACGGCTACACTTTTCTTCCATGTTACCAAAAATCGAAAAAGTGTTACCATAGACCCCTATGGTAGCAGCCGTTTTTATAACACTCCCAAATTTGGTCAAAGTGTAGCCATAGGTGGTTTCAGGCACTTTTATCAACACTTTTTGGGCGTAGCCATAGGCCATTTGTGGCGTAGTGACAAGAAACATGGTGATGATATTATCCTAGTTCAGATCTATGTGGATGATATTATATTTGGCTCTACAAATGAGAAGTTGTGTGAGAAATTCTCTAAGCTCATGCAGAGCAGATATGAGATGAGTATGATGGGAGAGTTAACATTCTTTCTTGGATTGCAAGTTAGTCAAAGGAAGGATGACATTTTTATCAGTCAAACCAAGTACATCAAGGATTTATTGAAGAAGTTTGACTTAGAAGACTGTTCACCTGCAAAGACACCCATGGCCACTGCCACTAAATTGGATGAAGATGCTAAAGGCAAGAAAGTAGATATCTCAGTCTACAGAAGCATGGTTGGTTCTCTACTCTACCTCACTACAAGTAGGCTAGACATCATGTTTGCTACATGTTTGTGTGCAAGGTTTCAATCAAATCCAAAAGAGTCACATTTGATTGCTATAAAAAATGATCTTTAGATATCTAAAGGGCACTCCAAACTTGGGTTTATGGTATCCTAAGGACACATGGTTCAATCTGGTTGGTTATTTTGATGCTGATTATGTTGGATGCAGAGTAGATAGGAAAAGCACCTCAAGTAGCTGCCAGTTTTTGGACAAAGGTTAGTCTCTTGGTATAGCAAGAAACAATAATCTGTGTCAACTTCTACATCTAAGGCTGAATACATAGCTGCTGGAAGTTGCTGTGCTCAAGTGCTTTGGATTAGAAATCAACTTAGAGATTATGGACTTGTGTTGGAAAGAATTCCAATCATATATGTGTGACAACACAAGTGCAATCTCTATAGTTGCAAATCCTGTCAATCATTCTAGGACAAAGCACATTGACATCAGATATCATTTTATTAGAGAACATGCAACTAATGGAACCATTGAGTTGCATTATGTCTCTACAGATAAACAACTAGCTGACATATTCACTAAGCCATTAGATGAAGCCACCTTCACAAGGTTGGTTAGTGAGATTGGAATGCTGAATTCTTCAGATTCTGGCTAAGTGAATATATCACCTAGATTGTTGCAGCAGTAAACACTTACTTTATCTAAATTCTCAATATTTTTGGAGTAAGTGGGGTGAAGTGCCAAAATGGCACAATTTGAGAGAAAAATGCCCAAAATAGCACTTTCTGGGAAGTGTACCCGCGCCTGGCACTTTGATAACGCATATAAGACTTGCGTTAGGGGGTAACGCATGTCATACATGCGTTACTCGTTCATTTTACACAACACCCAGCTGAAAAAATGACATTAACGCAACAAATACATGCATCTGGGGTGTAACGCATGTGTGTCATGCGTTACAGGGGTAACGCATCACGCACATGCGTTACACCCCAGACGCATGTGTTTGTTGCGTTAATGTCGTTTTTTTCAGCTGGGGGTATACAAATGAACGAGTAACGCATGTACAACATGCGTTACCCCATAACGCAACTAGTGTATGCGTGATCAAAGTGCCATGCGCGGGTACCCTTTCCAGAAATTGCTATTTTGGACATCCAACCCCCATTTTTGTGCCATTTTGGGCATTTTCTCGAGTAAGTGTTGGATGAAATATGATTTATAAATATTTCAAATCTGTTGCATATGTTGGAAAATCATATTTTGTCAACTTGAAATTTTCATGAAATTTTGAGAAAATCACTATTTAATTTGTTAGAATATTCTTTATAGAATATGTCTGGTGAATTTTAAAAGATAGTGAAAATTAAATTTTTGTGAGTGAAAAAAACTTTTCGATAAGTCAGACTTCTCGAATGGTTCATTTCTTCTTAATGTTCGACTTCTCTAACAAGTCTATTTAGGACACTCTTGAGTTCTCGAATAGAGTCTTTAGAGAAATCGAACAGAGAAATGCTTGAGTTCTCGAATAGAGTATTTAAGTTCTCTAATGACAGAGTTCTCGAATACTATGTTTGAGTTCTCGAATCATTTGAAAAGGTTGAATTCTCGCAGAACCTTAACCGTTTATGGATTTTTATTCAGAATTTTTAAATCACTCATAAAAACATATTTTACCTAATTTAGAATTTATTCTAAGTTAGATAACTGCCAGCTGTGAGTTTCAACCTGCTTGGGATATCGATTAAGCCTTTCTTGACTTATCGAATAGTTGTTTTCTACTTCTCGAATGCTTGACTTGTCGATACAAAACATATATCTAATCGACAATTCAAGTAATTCATACTTATACAATTTTACATCTATTCGATTCATTTCATTCGATCTCTCAAGCATCTAAACTCCCAAAATCTCTGAAAACCTTGACTGCAAAAACTTAATTTCTTCTTCAATCTTCATTCTCTTTCTCTCTCTATACAAATGGCAAACACTCAACTCACCATGCCCACTCAAACCAATTTCATTGCTATAACAAATGATGTGGAAACACCAAATGCAAACTTCATGTGCTTTGTTCGATGGATGTCCGAATCATACATCAAGGATGCACTCTCAGCCAACCCAACTCTGTATCTGGACCTACTAGAACAGTTTTGGAGGACTGCCACTGTGGAAGTCATTGCTCTTGAGAATGCTATAACTTCATATGTAGTCTATTGCAAAATTCAAGGAAAGGATATCACTATCTCTACATCAGACATGAATGAAGCACTGGACTTACAACAAGAGGCATATGACACACTGGCCACAAATGCAGAGTTAGAAGAATTCTTTGAATTTATCACCTACTCAGATGTGATCAATCTTGGCAAGTTGAACAGGAAGAATCTAAGAAAGGAGTGGAACTATGTGTTTGCAACTCTTCTTCAAGTCTTCACTGCCAGGAAGTCTAGCTTTGACCAAATCAGTGCGCCTGCACAGCAAATTGGCTATGCCTTGGGCTATGGCAGAAAGATAGATGTTGGACAGATTATTCTATAGGAACTGTATGGGAGACTTGGTAAGAACACAACTAAGAGAGGTACTGAAATTTTCTTTCCTCGCTTTATTCAATCTGCACTCAATTTTGTAGATAATAAATTGATTGAATTGCCTCGATTAGATAAGACTAGAATAGGCTACCCTAGATCCATGACCAAACTCATTTTTGGTAACTTGGAGATTAGGAATGATGTGGATGTAAGACTCAAAATAACTCCCCATATGGAGAGTCCATTTAGGACTTACCCCCACAACATGCCAATATTTGATTCAAAATCTCAGTTAGCACAGCCCAAGCAAGTAGAACACAATGCTAACCCAGGGCATGCTAACCAACCCTCTCAACCAAATACTCTACCAAACAGTGAGCCAACTGCATCATCCTCTCAAAAGGGTGATGTCAGTAAAAAGAAGAGAAAGGAGATAACCTCTGAACCATTGTAAATATTGACTGAAGCAGCACTGGCTGTAGAATTAGGTTTAGAAAGTGAGGAACCTGAGTCACCCTTACTAAGGTCAAAGAAGAAAAAGAAATCAAAAACTACCTCTTTAGTCACAAAAATGGCCGAGGTTGTAAAATCAGGGGCAAACAGTTCACTAGATGTATCCTCTCAATAGGGTGCATCTATAGAATCAAGCATCCTCCCCAATGCACCTACCTGTAAAGAGTCAGCACATGGGAGTGATAAGGCTAGCACAACACTGAGTGGAAAGCACATCACACTTGAAACTCCCTCTATTTCTTAGGGGGAGTTGCCAAAATCCATTCTAAAAGACATTTCTCTTCCAGAATCTACATCTCAAATTTCTTTGGAGCTTGTAATTCAAGAAATTGAAGAGCAAGGTATTGATCACCAAGAATTCTTTTCTCTTTGTGAGCCAATGGACTCAAGTGACTTAGTGCATGACACTTTGCTCACCACCCAGGTACCACATTTAGATGGTGAGGGAATGCATGCTGGGGCATATCCTGATGACACCATCACAAACACAGAGGATTCACTAGTTTTCACTAGAGACTCTGTGCCTGTGTCAACTACTATTGTAACTCATCCCACTCCTGTGGAGACAACAGTAGTAGAGTCAATCCATCCGGTTGCAGAAGTTGCATCTGCAACTGAGGAGTCTAGCTTGCCTAGCTCTAGCTCTGACTTTTTGTCACAATGGCTGAAGCCTGTGCAACATGACAATGCCTCAGGATCAGGATCTGTTCCACCATAATTGACGGTTGAAGCACTTCAAAGCTTAGTTGTGGATCAGATTCCTGAGTTTGTCAAGATAGCTCAGAACTTGGTCGCCTCCAATATGCCAAATCCAGACTATGAAGCAATATTGCTCTGCCATAGAGATGATGTGGAGATGCAAAAGGCAAAGATAATTGATGATGCTGAGAGAGATGATAATGTAGATGCCTGGTTGTAAGGAAAATATGATATCACTCTTGATGAAGCTCTTCAATATCTAAGAGAGGAATACATCACTTCACTGGGCTCCAATGCCAAATCTCTGACCCCTGGTGAAGTGTATGAGGCTATTAATGATTCTCACAAAGGATTCCTCAAGGCTGTACACTATCTTGGAAAGGGAATCAAAACTGAAGTCAACAAAGTGTGTGTTAAAACAGCCACCTTAGTAGAAGAAATCAAGAGGGCCTTTGACGCAAAATTTCCTCAGCTAGACAATGTTTTCAAGGACCTCAAACACTGCAACACCACCTACACCAAGATGGATAATGGTCTAGCTCTACTGAAAAATACAGTCACAGGTCTGGGGCATAAATTTCAAATTCTCTCTGATCAGACTACTAATGCAAATGCCATGCTCAGGACCCTCTTTGCAAATCAATATGGAGACAAACTGGTCACTGAGGTCCCTGTGCATGAGATGACCAAGTATGAAGTGAAGAGACTGAAAGATCAATCCTTGTATGGTTTTAACGCCAATGATCTATTCACTAAAGTGGATACTCTTGAAAAGGAGGTAGCTTCTCTCAAACAGTCTAATGCTCATCTTACAGACACTGTAACAACTCTGACTGAGCAGTTGAACACTCAAGCCACCACCATAGCTGATGTTCTTCTGCATCAACAATCAATGTTGTCTGCAATGATTGATAAGTGGATTTATATCCACTTGGATCGCTTCAATTCGGCTTAAATTGATTGTCTTGGACTCAAGTTTGTGGTAGTTTTGATATGTTTTTGTTAGTTGTGCAGGTTTGCGAATTATCGATTAGGGTTGATGTTTTTGTCAATTTTGAGAGTTGAATTCTAGCATGGAAAGGAGGAATGAAGACTTTTTTTTAAGCCACCATGATGACTTGAAGTCTAGAGAATTAAAGACGGAAGCATTCGCAAAAGAAACGGGATGATTTGGAGCCAAATTGAAGAAGTTGTGCAATTTTCAACAAGTCGGTAGAATGTTTGTGCGCTGACAGCACGTAAATGCGCACTGGGAGCGTGTGGTACAGGGGTTGAGCGCACTGGGAGCACGTAAACGTGCGCTGACAGCGCGTGATTTCGTCAGAAAATTCCAGAAATTCATATTTTGCCATTATTCGAAGTGTAATTGTATTTTTGGTACTAAAACCTATTTCTAGTTGTATTATATGTTAATTTTATTGCTTGGAAAGATATCTAGGCCTATAAAAACACATCCTACCATTGTAATTAGTATCACCATTACATATCAATTACTTAGGTTTATTTGTATCTTTTAATACTTTGTTTTTATCATGGTTTCACTTGATCCCATGATGACGAGAGGTTCAATTAAGAACTAATCGTTGTCATGGGATTCTAACGGATTTACTTATGGAGCTTTAGTATCTTGATGCTTTAAAGATCTGTGTGTGATGTATATTTGATATCCTCGTATGGTTATGCTTAATTGATAGATGCGTCATGAACATCTAATTTGTTAATCTCTTGTGAAGTGAAAGTGGATCTTGAGATTTATAACTTGCCATGCTAGCATAGGTTCATAATTGTTTATCAATATGATTCGTGGTATGAGATGATGTTAGGAATAATTCATGAGTTGTGATGTTAAGAATAGAATTTTACTTATACTTCTTGTATATCCTGATTTATAAAGGATTTAGCACTTTGTATAGGAAATATATGTTAGACAGTTATCTGTAAAGTTTAGTCAGGAATGAACAGTGCATCGAGTACTACATGTCAGGAACTGAGATTGAATCCTGATACGTCAAGTCAAATACTGATCAAGTACTGATGGGATGGTCAGATCCTTATGCAAGATGGAATCCTGATATCAGTCGTGTTACTGATGATGTCATTATGGATGCTACAGAAACTGGCAAGTGCTATAAAACAGGATCTTTGTTTGAGGAACAAGCAAGAAGATTTTATGAAGGAAAGAATTTTTTATTGATGAAAACTATCAACTGGACGGCAGAACATTGTCATGTATAGATTATCTTTCTGTGATTAGTTGATAGGAAGCATTATAAATACTCTCTCTATATCATTGTAAAAAGAACGAGAGTTCGAAGTGTGAATGTGCGTAGCTCTGTATAAGGTTTGTATTTGAGAGTTCGAAACAAACAGAGAGAGAGTTTTATTTTGTCAACAGCTGCTAAAGGTATTTGTACACCTTTGGTAGAGTTTGTATTTGATTTATTTAATACAAACAGAGTTTGATTCATTCGTTTATTCTTGTTTATATAACCAAGAAAAATCAGACACGATTATATAACTTGTATTCAACCCCCCCCCCTTCTACAAGTTATTCGAGTTAACAATTGGTATCAGAGCAGGTTGATTTTGAATAATCATAAAGATCTGCAATCATGTCTGGTTACAAGGATGGGAATACTAAGATTCCTATGCTCAAGAGAAACGAATATACTCTATGGGAAGTAAAGATGTTGCATCATCTGGAAGCAACAGATCCTGATTATCTTGACAGAATCAGAGATGGACCTTTTATCCCAACAAAGGTTGTTGGACAAGCAACTGTTGATGGTCAAGTTATTCTAGAACATACAGCAGAGAAGCCAAAATATGAGTGGTCAGATAAGAACAAGGAGAATGTTCTTAAAGATGCTAAAGTGAGAAACATATTATTCAACAGTCTTGCTTCTGTTCTCACTAACTATGTTCTCTCTTGTAAAACTGCTAAGGATATATGGGACAATCTTAAGGTTCACTGTGAAGGAACTAAGCCTGTCAGGAAGAATATGAGGACACTACTTATACAACAGTATGAGTACTTTGAATCCAAGTCTGGTGAGTCACGTATTGATACCTTTGATAGGTTTACAAAACTCATCAATGAGATGGCCATGCATGGTAAATATTATGACTTGGAGGATATGAATACAAAGTTCATGAAAGCTTTGCCTGATTTCTACAATGAGAAGATATCTGCGATTGAGGAAGCTAATGATCTGGATGAGATATCATTAGAGGCAGTGTATGGAAAACTGAGAGCTTATGAACTTGAAAAGCAGCAGAAGAAGAGAAGGAGTGAAGGAATGATGAAGACTGTTGCACTTACTGCTCAATCTGAATTAAAGAAGCTTCCGGAAGAACAGCATGAAGAGACTGCTATAAAGAACTCAAGGAAGAAGAAAAGCAAAGAAAGTTCTGAGTCAGAGACTTCTGATATGGACTCTGACAACAATGATTCTGAATCTGAGATGCAGGAACTCTTTGCTATGTTTGCTAAAGCTTTCAAGAAAGGAAGATTCAACAGGAAAAGATTTAGCAAAGGACCTTTTCAAAAGAAGGAGGAGAAGAAGGGTGACAAAGGTAAAAGTACAATTGTCAAGCTTGATAAGGCCAAGATCAAGTGCTTTAACTGCAGCGAGCTTGGACACTTTGCTAGTGAGTGTAAGAAGCCTAGGAATTTAGGAAAGGGTAATGCACTTATGGTCACACAGAAGGATTGGGCTGATTCCAGTGATTCTGAAGATGAATTGGATTATGACAACATTGCACTGATGGCAAATGTTTCAGACAAACCTAGATCTCCAAAGAAAACTTCTCCATCCTCTGTTAAGGTATCACTTCACTCTCTTGATTCATTTGATAACTTAAATTTTGATGAAATTAGATCTATCCATGCTGAGTTTAAGAATCTTATGACTAATTTTAGAATTCTTACTTGTGAAAGAGATGAACTTAAGGTTAAGAATGATAAATTAGTTGATAGAAATAATTTTCTTGAATCTGAGTTAATTCAAATGGAAGAATACAAGTTAAGTTCTAATAAAGCTAAGCATGATTATAGTGTTATTCTTGAGGCTTATGACTATGTCAGAAAAGAACTAGAAGAAGAGAGAGATGTGATTAAGACCATTAACAATTCTGGTAAAAAGACCATAGAAATCTTTGAAAGTGGAATTCGTGGTAAGGTTAATGGTTTAGGTTTTGATAAGGCTAGACAAGAAGAAAAAGTAGCTATTGTCAATGATGATAGTAAAATAGAAGCTAGCACATCTAAATCTGAAGGTAAGAAAATTGTTTCTGAACCTAATCACGTTAAATTTGTTGATTCAAAAGGTACCCCTGTTGTACACAAAAGGATTAACAATAGTAATTTAGATGAGAAAGTGTTAGAGAAACCTAAGAATGTAAACATAGGGTTTCTGTCTAAGTCTCAGTTGAAACAGAGATTAGATGGTCTTTCAGAGTCTAGCAAGATCAAGAGAAATAGGAATGGAAAAGAAGGTATTGACAAAGAGAATAATTACAAGAATGTACCTGATGCACCTAGGAAAAAATGCTATAAGTGTGGAAATCATAATCATTTGGCCCTAGACTGCAATCAAAAACCTTCTTGGAAAACTGAGTCCAGATTCCCCAAGACTCAGAAAATTCAATACCAACCACAAAAAGCTTGTTATCATTGTGGTAGTTTACTTCATTCCATTTACATGTGTAGAGAATATCATGAACTGTATTATAACTATTATTCTCTGAAATCTGAAACTCCTAGTCACAAACAGTTTGTGAAATCAGAGTATAAGGTTGACTCTGCAACAGGTAAAGTAAAAACAAAATCTTCAAAGCCTGTTGTTTCTAAATCTAGTAAGAAAGGATCCAATCAAAGTTGGGTCCTAAAAAATTCTAACTAGTTACTTTTTGTTTGTAGGGCATAGGAAAGAAGCATTCAATTATCTTGGATAGTGGTTGCTCTGGACATATGACCGGAAAGAAGACCCTGCTTACAAAGTTTGAGAGGAAAGACGGCCCAGTAATATCTTTTAGAGATGGCAACAAAAGAGAAACTCTGGGATATGGCTCAATTGTTTTGGGGAATGTTATCATAGAAAATGTAGCACTAGTTGAAGGCTTGAAACATACTCTTTTAAGCATAAGTCAACTGGGTGATAAAGGTTACAAATCAATCTTTGACAGAGAAGGATGCAAAATCTTGAATATGCAGAATGGAGACATTGTTCTAACTGGTCAAAGACATGGTAACATATATGAAGCCAGCTTAAGTGATACATCTAAAGGAATTGTTAGATGTCTCTACAGCAAAGCAACAAGTGATGAAAGCTGGAATTGGCACAAGAAGCTCTCACATCTCAACTTTAAGAAGCCTAATCAACTTGTTAAGCACAATTTAGTGAGAGGCCTACCTCAGGCAAATTATGTGCAAGATGGACTTTGTGATGCATGTCAGCTTGGAAAACAAAGAAGAACTACTTTCAAGAGCAAGACTGAAAATTCAATTACTGAACCATTTCACATGCTACATCTTGATCTGTTTGGTCCAGTAAACATTATGTCTATCAGCAAGAAAAGATTTGTTCTAGTGATAGTGGATGATTTCACAAGGTTCACATGGGTGTTCTTTCTACACAAGAAGGATGAAGCTCCTCAGCAAATCATTGAACTTGTCAAGAATATTCAGAATAACTCTGAGTACAAAGTCAAAGTACTTAGGAGTGACAATGGTACAGAATTCAAGAATTCTACAATGGAGAATTTTTGTGCAGACAATGGAATTACTCAACAATTTTCTGCACCTGGTACACCTCAGCAAAATGGTGTAGTGGAAAGAAAGAACATGACTCTCATAGAGGCAGCAAGAACCATGCTTGCAGATGCAAAACTTCCAACCTATTTTTGGGCAGAAGCTATTAACACTGCATGTTTCACTCAAAACTGTACCTTGGTAAATAGCAATGGAAAACTCCCTATGAGATGATCAAAGGAAAGAAACCAAGTGTGAAATACTTTCACATCTTTGGATGCAAATGCTATTTCCTAAAAGTTCATCCAGAACAACTTGGAAAATTTGAAGCCAAATCGAATGAAGCAATCTTTCAAGGATATTCAGCATCTAAGGCCTTCAAAGTTTACAATCTCAGAACTCACATTGTTATGGAATCAATTCATGTTGCATTTGATGATAAGAAATTTGGAATTCTGCATACTGATGAGAGCCATGACAAATTGGAATTTGAAAATCTGAAGAATTCTGAGATACTCTCCAGTGATGATGAAGGTTCTCCAGAAGGAATTTTTATTGCTTCTCAAAGGAATGCTACTATTGAAGGGGAGCAAATAAATCAAAGAGAACACAGTGATCATCAGGAGCAGACTAGCTATTCAGAGTCTACTCCATCAGGAACAGATCTTTCAGAGTCTACTGAGGAAAGATCAGTAACTAGCAGCAATATGGAATCTATTGATCAAAGGGGAGTTATTGAAGGCAGAGAGAATTCTTCTACAAGAGATACCACTAACTTAGGGGGAGAATCTAGCAGAGGCAACCTACCACCTGTTAGAAAATGGACAAAGGATCATACTGAAGATTTGATTATTGGTGATCCAAATAGTGGTGTTCGAACTAGAAGATCAATTCAAAATGAATGCTTGTATAGTTGCTTTCTCTCAAAGAATGAACCTAAGAAGGTTGAAGAAGCCTTACAGGATCCTGATTGGGTAATTGCAATGCAGGAGGAGTTAAATGAGTTTGAGAGAAACAACGCCTGGAAACTGGTACGAAGACCTAAAGATAGATCTATTGTTGGTGTAAAATGGGTTTTCATAAATAAGCTAGATGAATCTGGTATGATTGTAAGAAACAAAGCAAGACTGGTGGCCAAGGGTTATTCTCAGGAAGAAGGCATTGATTATGATGAGACCTTTGCACCTGTAGCAAGATTGGAAGCAATCAGAATGTTTCTTGCATTTGCAGCTCATTCAAAATTCAAGGTATACCAGATGGATGTAAAGAGTGCTTTTCTAAATGGCAAACTTGATGAGGAAGTGTATGTGGAACAACCACCTGGATTTGTTGATCCAAAGTTTCCAAATCATGTCTACAAACTTGACAAGGCACTCTATGGACTAAAGCAGGCACCAAGAGCATGGTATGAGACTTTGTCTAAATTTCTTCTTGAAAATGGCTTCACAAGAGGTACAATTGACAAAACTCTATTCTTTAGAAAGATAAAAGGTGAATTGCTTTTAGTTCAAGTTTATGTTGATGATATCATATTTGGCTCTACTAATGAAAAGTTGTGTGCTAAGTTTAGCAAGCTTATGCAGTCTAAGTATCAGATGAGCATGATGGGTGAATTAAATTATTTCTTAGGCTTGCAGGTCAAACAGACTGAGACTGGTATTTTCATTAATCAGTCAAAGTATATTAAAGATCTTTTAAGAAGGTTTGACTTTCAAGACCGTGCAGTTGCAAAAACACCCATGGCAATAGCCACTAAACTAGACTCTGATCCTAAGGGAAAGAGTGTGGATAATACTAGTTATAGAGGCATGATAGGCTCATTGTTATATCTAACTGCAAGTAGACCAGATATAATGTTTTCTACCTGTTTATGTGCTAGATTCCAAAGTGATCCTAAGGAATCTCATTTAATTGCTGTGAAGAGAATTTTTAGATATCTCAAAGGAACTCCAAATCTTGGTTTGTGGTATCCTAGAGAATCTGATTTCTTCCTAATTGGCTATTCAGACTCTGATTATGCAGGGTGTAAGATAGATAGGAAAAGCACTACAGGTACATGTCAATTCTTGGGAAACAGATTGATTTCTTGGGCAAGCAAGAAGCAACAATCTGTTTCAACCTCAACTGCAGAAGCTGAGTACATAGCAGCAGGCAGTTGTTGTGCACATCTCCTTTGGATAAGAAATCAGTTGATGGATTATGGTATGACACTTAGTAATATTTCTATGTTTTGTGATAATACTAGTGCTATCAAAATTGCAGAAAATCCAGTTCAACATTCAAGGACTAAGCACATTGATGTCAGGTATCATTTTATTATAGAACATATTGAGAATGGTACTGTGGAACTTCATTTTGTTCCTACTGACAAACAGCTTGCAGATATTCTAACTAAACCACTTGATGAGGCTACATTCAGTAGATTAGTAAGTGAGTTAGGAATGTTAAATTTCTAGATCTTTAACATCTGCAAAAGTAGCAAGGTATGTTGTTTTTAGCTTATAGACTTGATATTCTTGTCAGGATCTATATTTGATTGTTAAATGCTTTAGCTATAACACTTTACCTTGATAAATTTCAGTATGATAGACTTGTTAATAATCATCAAGATTAGAATTGTTATCAGGATGCTGACGTCATCAGTATTGTGTCAGTATCAGGATTGTGAAAATTGTTTCAGATTCTGCAACGGGCTATGCCATCCAAACCAACTGAGGGAAGTGACGTTTACTTTATGTAGTAATCTAATTCTGAGATGTGTTAAGTCTATGCCAGCAAGTTTTACTATTTGCATACTGATAATTTATACCATTAGTCAGATCATTTGATAAATAGGGAACAACAGACAAGTAGATAATAAGAAATTGTATTTTCATTAATTGAAAGCATTACATACATGGAAATGAAATACAAATATCTTTTTGTCTAATTTCTACTAATAATCCTATTCTTGTCTAAAGTTGTTGTTGTTCTTAGTCTTCAAAGATCTACTTCAGGACAAGGAGCATCTCGAGAGTCACCTTGATGATTACTCCTGGATTCCTTGTCTGGGCGATTTGAATGAGAGTAGCTGACTTGAATGTATAGCATCTCCATCAAGATCAACTTCAGACTCTCGGCCAAATTCTTCATCCTCAAGTTTTGAGGAGGTTAGAGGGTGATTGTATCCAACAGATGGATGTTCTAAGAAAAGGTTCTGGACATTATATGGATCTACTCCAATCATGTCTAAAACGATGAGAAAAGTCATCTCTTCAAAGAGACGAATATTGAATCTTT
Source organism: Kitagawia praeruptora (assembly GCA_037693485.1). Lineage (NCBI taxonomy): Eukaryota > Viridiplantae > Streptophyta > Magnoliopsida > Apiales > Apiaceae > Kitagawia > Kitagawia praeruptora. Next base: position 158,513,282 of record CM075344.1, on the reverse strand, counting down.
GGTGTTCATCATCTGTGAGAAATCGAAAGATTGGATTGAAGGTCATTGTATTTAGTGGAAGCTCTGTGTTTACAGAGAGGTTTTGTGTGTTTTTGGAGTTAAGAAAGGCAAAAGACATCAAGGGTTTATAAAGGAAAGAGTGAGAAGCTGAACAGTCATTTTAAATGTACATTGTATTGGCGTATATACGTATGACTGGTCCTTTCATATTTCCAAGATATTTTTGACAATCTAACAAGTTTTTTAGATTATTGATGTTCTTTTCAGGTTAAATTCTAAAATTGCCACGTGGAACTCCATTTAATCTTTGGAATCAGGATGATAGTGATCAGGAAAACGAAAGTGATTTCATCAGGATTGATGATTATTTTTATTATTATTTTTAATCACATTCAGAGTTGTGATTATCTTGGTGAAAAAGATCACATCAGAAAATGAAGCTGATCAGTATTGATTTTATTTTGATTTACCCTGATTTATTTAATTGAAATCAATTTTGGATTTTATTTTCCAAAAATCGTGGGTAAACTGCATTTTTCAGGGACTGACACCTGTCAACCTACGTGTTAACATGGGTTAGTGGGTCTGAAGGATTTTTGAATATATCTTTATTTTGAGACTCTGATTGTTTATTGCTAACTTCTAATTCATATTTCCTAAGGCAAAAACATTCATTCAAGTTCTTAAAATCGCTAATCAATTTCAAGATTTCTCAAGTTCATTTCAGATCAAAAATGGCAGCTCAAAGAAGTCTACCTAAATCAGTAGCTTTCAAGTTTGGTGACTTTGATTTTATGATGAATAATCCTGTTGCAGCAATCACAAGCAAGAAAGGAGTATCAGCTGATTTTCATCCTGTGATGGATTTTATGGCTATTGGACCTTTGCATTATGCATTGTCAGCATCTCCAGAAATAAATCAAGTTGCTGTTTCACAAGCTTGAGAGAATGCTGAGGTAATTGATTCTACTCAGAGTCAATCAGGTAAGATTGTTCTACACTTAGGACAAGATACTTATGATATTACTGAATCTATTGTTAATTCAGTACTTCACTTACCTATTACTGATAATTATGCAAGTGAACCATCTGATGATGATGTAAGAACTATGTTGTCTGCATTAGGTTATAGTGGATCTCTAGACAACATGAGCCAGTTAAATAGGTCTTTTCTTAGGAAGGAATGGTCTTTCTTCTTTGATCAAATTGCTAAATGTTTTACTGGTAAATGTAGTTCTTTTCATCAAATTACTTCTGTTACTTCACATATTGCTTACAGTTTGCTTTATGACAGAGTAATTAACATTGATCACATTATCTTAATTCAGATGAGTATTAAACTTGGGTTAAGAGATCAAAACAGGAAAATGGTTTATTATCATAGATTTATGCAAATGTTTATTAACCATTTTATTCCTGATGTTGAAGCTAGATTTGGTAGAGAACATTGTGTTTCTTCTTATGTATAGCAAAAGAGAATTTTCTCTGACATTACAAAGAAGGACAATAAAAAGAATCTAGATGAAATACCTGTAATTCATTATCCACATCATGTTCAGGTAATTCTTAAAACTCATCTTCCTACTCTCTACAATTCTTCTTTCTTTTGTGGTGAAATGGCTCAGGAATCTCATTTGGAGGAGAACCCACCTGTGTCTACCCAAGTAGCCTAAAACATTATAGTCTTTGAAACAAGTCAAGAACAACATTTTAATCCACAGCCTATTGTTTCAAAGAAACCAACCTATGGTGTTTCTCAAAAGACATCAGTTGTAAGGAAGAGAAGATTTATTGTGTCAAGTAGTAGTAGTAGTTCTAGTGAAGATGATGATAATATATCTCTTGCTGAGAGAGAAGAATTGAAGGCTGCAATTCGACTTTCTAAGCTAGCACAAAGAGATGTAGCACCTAGTCACAGCCAGGCTGCAATCTCTCAAAAGACTGTAGTACTTAAAAAGGGAAAATAGTTACTGGATACTTTCTCTCAAAAGACTGTGTCTATTGAAAAAGGATCTCATCCCAAGATCACTTCTGTGTCTACACCTCTTGAGTCTTCTCAGGATAAATCTTTTGCTCACTATACTAGGAGAACAAGGAGAAAGATTCAATTGTCACCTACACACACAGAGTCTAGTCCAACTAATATCATGCAGGTCTCTACAAATAAAGCAACAATCAAGTCAGCAAATGACAATAGAGATCTGGATATTGATTCTTTATGGGAAACTACATTATCGTACAGACTGGCTATGGGAGTTATTTCTATCAAAGTGAGGCTGTCCAAACCTGTTCTAGATTTTCTAATTGAAAGAGTACCAAAACTTTTATTTCCAGATGAATATGGACTTCTACATCAAAGACTTGAATTAATGAAGATGTATTTCTATGTATCTGTCAGAAGACAATTAGTCAAGAAATTTGGACTCTCGAAGCATGTTGCACTTCAATCACTTCATGCATATTTATTTGACAAGGATGTCATTATTGAAGATGCTTCAACTCAAGGTGAATAACTGGAGGGAGTAGATAGTGGAATGCAGTCAACAGAAGATACTATTGCACCAGTGGTGGATAGTAGGAAAGATCAGATCACAGTCACTGCAACACAAGAACCATCTAGTTAGAGGTTGGATGACTCAGGAGCTGTGATAGCTGATGTTGAAAGGTCTTCTGTGATGACTGAAATTGCAAGTGAGAAACTGTAACACCCCTAGATCTGGGGTCGGAGATCCAGGTTGTCACTATATCCTTAATTCCCATTTTAATAAACATTACTCTCAATCTTCCTTTTTGCATGTTGTGACCCCTCAGTCAAACATAACATTTACAGATTATAGGCTCAGAGACGAAATTAAAACGTTACTAAGTTATTACAACCATCTTGAAATAGATATTACAAACCCAAATTGTCATAATCTTAAAAGTTCAACGTAACAGGATTACCATCTAAGGCGACATCTACAGCCACAATACGGTTTGGTTTTCAGAAGCTTACACAAGTCATGCTTGTAAATAAACCTAACCAACCTAAGCTGTAAACCTATCCAACTTAGTCTGCTCACCTGTGGTAATGCTACTGGGTGCGGCCTCGGCACCTGCCTCGTAAATAGTCTCCTATACTGCTGACCGTTTAGCACGCTTTTGCGGGGGGTCTGCCTTGTTCTTGCCATGCTTATCTGTTGTTGTGTGGTAGTATATATAAAAGAAAATCAAGAGTGAGCAATATAGCTCAGCCATATAATAATAGTTTTCAAAGTACTTTTGTTAACGTAAACCATATGACATATCGTATACTGATATTGTATCATCATTAAACATTTTCATTCTTTATCCAGAAATATAACGAAGAATTTCTGAGGTACTTTGAATAGTTCATCATTCTGTCAACACTATCGGTAACTGAGCCCCTAGGCTTTCATTACAGTATTGCAGTACAATTCCAATTGGAAGAATGGGATTATGCTGGAGCCTTTTCCATGATATCTGGTGATCAACCAATATACCGTGCCTCTGCTTCTCTACTAGTAGAAGGACGATGTTCCCTTATCGGGTTGCACCCTGACCGCATATGGGCCTTATTATTTGGACTAACGCTCGAAGGCGATGTCCCCTCTTCCTCCAATCCCTTATAGAATTCTATGCATCGTAGGAACAGAATTTAATTCAGTTTCCCTCAAGCACAAAGCTTGACGACTGGTTTGATAATCATTACTAACTTTACTTCCATGAGTAATTGAGAAAGTAACTCTGATGTGTGGGTTGACTTTAGTCAACAGATTTCGATTACTAAGAATCGCTTCATCAAACATAACTTGGGAGTTGGTCGGAGTTTTGAGTGCTTAGTCAAACCTGAGCCCCTCCTTACTAGGTAGGGTGTATTTCTTGTTGGTAGCGAAGGGAGAAAATAATTAATACTAGCTCCCAAACCTTGGGTTCCCGAATTTTGATAAGTTTGAGCGAGGTAGCGATACTTTTCGATGATTGAAGCTATAGTCAGTGAAGAAAATGGGAACCCGTTCTATTTTTAAATACTTTTCTGACGATCAGAAAATATTTAAAATAATTTTTAAAGTTTTAAATAACTTTTGAAATAAATAATATGATTTGTAAATCATCCTGGAATATTTAATAAATATTCAAATAATATTTATTAAATAAATAATCAACTTAGAATATTTAATAAATATTTAAATAATATTTATTAAATAAATAATCACTCACAATCCTCAATTGAAAATAATATTCAACTTATTAATAAATATTCAAATAATATTTATTAATATCATCAAAGGATTTTTTAATCCGAAAATATCCAATTTATATTTATTAGATTATTTTTAAAACTAACTATACGTCATATATCATCTCCGGAGACTTCCGGGTTTTTATGTCTTTATCCTGACGAACTATCTCCGACTCCCTTACTAAGAAAGGTATTATCATACTCTACTGGGAACTTGTAACACATCATCATATACATATATATAAGAGTCTGTGCATACATACATACTTAACAGGTTTATAAATCCACGTAAATAACCATACATCATATGCTGATTCGCAAAAATACTATCAAGCAGTTCATAGCATTTATACCACAACAACAACAGTTTGAAAATACTTGAAATACAAGTTTCGAAAACTTGCCTGATAGTGTTGGAATAGTCTGGGCTCTGTCTCTACTCTCTAGTGTGATGATCTATAATAATCAATACGGTTCGGTTAGTTCGTTAAACGATCCCGTCAAATCGACTATTCACGTAAAGACACAACTTCGTAACGATACATCCTTATTACACATTTGGCTTATTATAATTCCATGATATCCTTTAACCAGTTTTGGATAATTATTGGTCTCATAACGACTTTCGTTAAAGGTCATTTTCAACGAAACTAAAGTTCGTCTTAATTCGTCCCCTAAAAGGATTTTTCACTTGCGCAACTATGATTCGAAAAATTCTATAAAATTGAAAAATAAACTTTTTCATGAAATTCTTTTTCTCACTTCTTCTTAACTGTCTAGAGGATTTTGCATCCAAATTTCATAATTAAGAACATCTTTTTGCTAGCTCAATTGTTGCTCTAAATATAGCTTCTTTCTGCAGTGGTTTCTCATGCGCATTCTTGACTTAAACATTTCTATAAAATCGAAAATTAAGCCTTTTGTCTTCAAATTTTTAAAGGGACTTAACAACTGACTAAGTTACCCTCTCTAAAAATTTCATAATCACAGACCATTTTTAAAGGGCTCGTTTGACTTGGTAAAGTCAGTCCATCTTAACGATTCGTCCGTTTTAACCGGTTTCACTAAAACGAGCATATCTCATAAACCGTAAATCATAATCACATGATCTTAGTGTCAAAACAAACTACAAAACAAGTCCTACTGGTTTATGGCCAAAAACTTTCCAAGAAAACACTTGTTTAATTCGGCATTATCTGCACAACTAACCTAATGAAATTTTGACATTATAACGGCTATAATCCGAACATTTCCAAATTCCATGAACTCCATCTAACCACTCAATTCAACCACACACCATCAAGATCATATAAATATCATCAAGGGTCTATAAGACCAGTGGTAACATCCATTTATCACTATCCAAAACTTTACCCATACTTATAAAACTTAAAAACATCACAATCCCCTTAAACATGTACATACTTGCATCAACCTTTCAAATCAACTTATAACTCATGAAGTTTAAGGTGGGTGTGAGTGTTTTAACTTCCTTGGAGTCTTAACAACCTTAACCAAGCTTGACTTTCTGTAAAAACACCTTAGATAGCTTTAACAACCTTCAATCTTCAAGATCTAAACAACCAAGTTTAAAATTCTCGGAGTCAGCATTACCACTCTTGAAAGAACTGGAAAAACGAGGGTCTTACCTTGATTTTATGGACGAGGCTTCTAAAGAGGAGTTGTAGAGCATCTCAATACCTTTCCAAAAACCTATAGAACACAAAATTTCATTGAGAAATGAGGGAGTTATGGCAGTTTGAAGTGGATGCTCTGTTTTTGTCCGAAAATAGAGAAAATGGAGGGGGGAGCTTTTGCTATCTTTTCTTATGTAATTGATAAAATGATATGTATAATTGATATATATCAATCATACTTCAGCACTTATCAATTACCCAAGGTAATCACCAAAGTAATTTTGCAAAAGAAAGGTAATTGGCAATTTGTCCCAAAAGTGGTATACAATGCTTGGTTTAAATAATCATGACTTGACTTATTTGATTAGCATCCAATGCTCCTTGCCTTGTATGGCTTGCATGGCTATTACATGGTAAATTGCAGATATATTACTCACCTTTTAATCAACCAATGCTTACCATTTAATTCCATATGCAAGTTTAGAGATTTTCTTGTAAAAGCGTTTCGTCACGTAGAAATTTCTTTCATCGTTCTTGAACATTTGCCTTTGAAATTCTTCTAATAAATTACATAATTCCTTTCCTTGGTATTTAAATTAGCTTAAAGATTTTCTTAACCTCAATATCCCATATTTATACCAATATTTAATAAAAGTGAAAATCTACGTAATGTGACAGTTTCTACATTCCCTTTCTTCTTGGTACAACGATACTTTATCCATAAAAGTATAAATACTTCTTCATTCATATAATATGATCTTAAAAACTTTACATAACCTCCACCAATCACCGTTTATGATCATTTTAGAAATATTACAAAAACCTGGGTTCTTATAGAAACCCTATGATATGGGAGGAATAACTTTGACTGATTTTTCTGAAGATCACACAAACATTGTTCAGTCAGAGTCTATCCACCTTGAGGGTGAGTCTCAGCAAACAACACTTAAAGATAGTGATATACTAACTATGGTATCTAATGAAGTATTACTGAAGACATCAGAGTCTAGTAGAAAACCTGAAAGTGGTATACAGGAGCCTGTAGTCTCTGAAAGGAAAGAAGATGATTGTAAGGATTCAGAGATTATAACAGCTCACTCCTTGGAGAAAACCTCAAGCCCCTTACCATATGAGGAACCCTCTCTCCATGTGAGTTCAGGTATAAAAACTTCTTCTAAACTCTATTTTTCTGTAGGTCATGAGAGCACTTATCCAAATTTGAGTGATACACTTGAAAAGATGGATATTGATCCACAATCAGAGAGGCTTGCTCCTGACCAGGCAAAAGGAGTGATAGAAAGAGTGTTGACTTTAGATAGTCAAAGTGAGAATGAGGGTATGGATGATTAACTCCATAGTGAGGGAGAGAAAATTAGGAAACCACCATCATTTGATTTCTGGGATCAGGTTTTTCCTGAATCTTGGTCTAACAATCTTGGTATGGATGCTGGTACTTATTCTTTTATCAAGATGTATGAGAAGAATGACTTAGCAAAGCACAACTCAAAGCCAGAAGTTAAAGCTCAGAAGCAAAAAGAAAGGCTTGCAGGAATTATAAACAGAAGAGGTGAAAGGCTAAGACAAACTTCTACAACATCAGTACCAGTAGATATTTTTAATGATCCTAGTATTCCTTTGTTTGTACTACCAATATCAGCCAGAATTGAGACATCAACAGTATCTGATCAATCTAAGGAGGAGTCAGGTTTTGTAGATGTTAGTACACAGAATACTGGTGAAGGACAAGATGATCATATTGCAGCTTCAGATCAGAAAGATGAAGATGTTTGTAACTCTAATCGAGTTTTATTACTTGAATATCATTCTACACAGGCAACTTCTTCTACAAGACTTGAATCTGAAGATATTCCAAACACTTCTAACATTGAAGTCAATTCTGAAGTTCTACAAGACATTCAGAAATCCAAAGTTGAAATTCAATCAAGACTTCAAACACTTGAAGATAACCAAGTCACTATTATGGAAAATCAAGCAGTTCTGATGAATCTCATTTGTTCTGTTACTGAATCTCTTGGAATTAATGTTACTGATGTCAAAAAGGGGGAGATAAAAATAGTTAAAAGGCAACAGACTGGGGGAGGAGATAAACAGACTGGGAGAAATAAAAGAAGAACTAAGGATGACAGAGGTGAATCTTATCAGGGAAGTGGTAAAGGAAAAGAAGCATCAAATAGTTGAATTCTTTCTTCTAAGTACTGGATACTATGTCTATATCTGAAGAAGGAGGTACTTAACTTCATGATTTTTGAATTCATAAATTCTATTCTGATTGTATTGTTATATGTTTTGACATCAACAACTCAGATTTATGCTTCAGATCTTAAAGCATAAATAGGGGGAGATTGTTAGGAATAATTCATGAGTTGTGATGTTAAGAATAGAATTTTACTTATACTTCTTGTATATCCTGATTTATAAAGGATTTAGCACTTTGTATAGAAAATATGTGTTAGACAGTTATCTGTAAAGTTTAGTCAGGAATGAACAGTGCATCGAGTACTACATGTCAGGAACTGAGATTGAATCCTGATACGTCAAGTCAAATACTGATCAAGTACTGATGGGATGGTCAAATCCTGATGCAAGATAGAATCTTGATATCAGTCGTGTTACTGATGATGTCATTATGGATGCTACAGAAACTGGCAAGTGCTATAAAATAGGATCTTTGTTTGAGGAACAAGCAAGAAGATTTTATGAAGGAAAGAATTTTCTATTGATGGAAACTATCAACTGGACGGTAGAACATTGTCATGTATAGATTATCTTTCTGTGATTAGTTGATAGGAAGCATTATAAATACTCTCTCTATATCATTGTAAAAATAACGAGAGTTCGAAGCGTGAATGTGCGTAGCTCTGTATAAGGTTTGTATTCGAGAGTTTGAAACAAACAGAGAGACAGTTTTATTTTGTCAGCAGCTGCTAAAGGTATTTGTACACCTTTGGTAGAGTTTGTATTTGATTTATTTAATACAAACAGAGTTTGATTCATTCGTTTATTCTTGTTTATATAACCAAGCAAAAATCAGACACAATTATATAACTTGTATTCAACCCCCCCTTCTACAAGTTATTCGAGTTAACAGATGAAAATACTTATACTGCCCTGTGTGATCTTTATGGATAACTAGTTCCTCAACCGTTATGTTTTCAAATTCTATAGACATATAGGGTCTAAGCATAATTGGTGTCTATTCATCTTCTATCTCTTTTGTGGATGTATGGGTAGTTTGGTATACGTATGCTGACAGGTAGCGTGTACTTGTTTCGTGTTGTCCGATCAGATATCATATCCATTGCATATAGTGATTAAAGGCGTCAGATCTAAGCGAAGTATTTAATGAAGTTAGGATCCCATGGTTTATCTTGTATAAGTAATTCGATTTTAATTATCATTAGTTAAGTAATTCTTAGTTTAATAGTTTGCATCTTAGTTTAATTTAGATAATCAAAAATCCAATATTGTTAATTGTCTTAGCAGTGCATAATAACCATACATTGTTTCATATGTACAAAACTGAATTAAAACCATAACCAAATCTCTATGGGAACGAACTCGACTTATTCATATATTACTTGTGACCACGTTCGCTTACGTGATTAGTGCAAACAAGTTTTTGAATGATGAAGCACATGGGTCTCCCTCTACCTGAAGAATCTTCAACCCCAAAGGTCACTCCTACAGCCTCTATGCCTGACAACAAGCCTAAGGGGGAGAAGAGGATATTAAGGAATTCTAATCCAAAGGGGGAGAAACCTCAAGCAAAAGGCATCAAGATAAATGAGGGTGGTCATCAAAGGGCTTCAAAATTTATAACCCATGTGTCAGGCAAAGGAAAATCTAAAGTTGATGAGCCTCCAACCTCACTGCCAGTTGTCACTCTACCAACTTTGCACATCACTACTCCTGATGGCCAGAAGCAATCTATCATAACCACAGTGGTTGCAGGGAGCATGCCATCTGATAAACCTCCATCCTCCAAATTTGAAAGTGCAAAGCCTGTAGAAGTAAAGGTGGTTACTGAGGCCAAGCTACAAGAAGTTGTCAATTCAAATGTCTATCATGATGAAGCATTCTTGGAGTTTCTGAAAGTCTCAAGGGAACAGGCCAATGACACTCAACTATATCTAAGGAGCTTGAAGGAACAGATTGACTATCTCACTGTGATACTCAGGAAGATAGATGGATTATGGATCAAGGTAATAATGATGGTGTCCAAGTCCAAGATATGGCATCTAACCTGTAAAACTCTACAAGCCCTAAAACACTCAGAGATAGATGCACTAGTTGAGCTTATTGAGAAGAGAAATGAGAACAATAAAAGTCTGTATGATGACTTGAGGAATGGCCAACCTTCAAGACTGCCAGAAGTGATTAAGAAGCCCTGGACAATCATCTACCAGTCTGGCACCAAAATTGAAGACATTAAACAATTGGTCATTCCCAATGATCTCACTCCTCGAAATCACAGACTTGTTATTGCTATCATTGATCTACTATAAAAGAAAGTTGGAGTCAGAAATGCTGAAGAGATAGAAGCACTGCACATTCTCAGCTCCTTCATTGCAACTGGTGCAATTCCAGAAATGGCCCAACCTAGGAGAAATAAGGATGGTGATCAAGACAAAGATGGAGACAAGAGTGATGGAAGGAGAAGACATCACAAGAGTGATAAGGGTGATAAAGATGAGAAGAAGAAAGATAGCAAGGATAAGAAAGATGATGATGACCAAGGTAAAGTATATGAGAGGAAAAGTGGAAAATAGCAAGCCTTAGGCATTGCTAGCAGTAAACTCACCACAACACAAGACTCTAAGTCTAGGGTGAATGCTGTTAGTAATGACCTACCAAAATCTGATTCTATAGCTTCTGCAACTATTTTGCCACCTCAAGAAGAGAAGAAGATTCAAATCAAGAAACCTATGTTTCCATAAGCAAACTGCTAATGGAGTACTACAATGGTCTACAAGCAAAGGTAAAAAGTTTCTGCCAAGCCACCAAGTGAAAAAGGTCAAATTCAAACAGGCTGCAAGAAGGGTGAAACTATCCAAGTCTAGGGCACTCACAATTATCCCAGGCTTAAACCTACCACCACTAGATGAAGACTTTGATGAAGATCAACTGCAATTCCTAAGAGCTCAAAGAATCTATCATGTTGCCATTGTTGATGATTGTCTTGAATTTAAATACACTGATGGGAGACAGAGCAAGGGACATGTTAGCATTGGGGCAATTTATATGATATAGAAAGGATTATTGCATTGTTGGATTATGAAGATAGAGTGGAAAGGGTATGGAAGCTGGAGTTAATTGATTTTGTCAAAATGAAGAGAGATTACCAGGCAGAACAGAAAAAGAACAGTGAAGAGCTACTAAAGAAAAGTGAGGAGGAGTTTGCTGTAATGAAAGCTAAGGCTGATGAATTGAGGGATAAGGGTCTGTGTAGAGTCAAATTTAATCCTTACATCATTGAATACAAGAAATATGGTAGAAATGTAAAGATTAGAATGGACTACATCAGTTCCTACTATGAGAAACAGCTGAAAGAAGTACTCAAGGATTTGTCGGGCTCCCCTCTAATTGAAGAACTCGCTGCAATGGAAGACAATATTCTTGCAATGGAAGAAAATGCAAAGAAGAAAGCTAAAGAAGCTGAGGAAAAGATGAAGAATGAGAATCTGCAAGCCAAAGCTCAAGAGATGAATCCAAAAGGATATGGCTAGTAGTTCCTCATAACTTGTAAGAATACTTCTATGTATTTTCTTTGATCAATCTACATACCTGTACTTTTCAAAGTTTTATATTTATGTATGTTAGGCTTGTTATCAGGCATGAAATTGTGACTAAGGGTCTTACTCACAATTTGGGGGAGATTGTTGGTCACAGAGACATGCCTGTGCTCATAATATAACAAGCCTAAGTGTGTGTGATGCTATGCATTACCTACTTGACCTCTTAACTGAGGGAACCTCTAGTTGTAGAGTTTCTATTTGTTTTGTACTTGTAATAGGCATCAAATCCTAGTTGTGTAACTGTACTTATAAAGTCAAGAATAATGCTTAAAAGAAGTTCCAAGGTTCATGCCTCAAGCAAGAAGATAAAGACTGTCAAATAATCACAGTTGGGATTTGAAGAAATGAAGAATTTGCCTAAGTACCAATTCGAGAAGTACATTTGTCTATTCGAGAAGTCTAGCGTTCGAGAAGTCAGAGATTCGATATCTGAGAAAGACACTGTTCGATATCTCTGAATGAACTATTCGATATCTCATTCGATATCTCAGAGATTCGACATGTCTAATACTCTATTCGAGAACTCAAGAAGTCAACAAGTCAAAGTGGTATTCGAGTTCTCAAAGAGTCAACAAGTCAAAGTTCCATTCGATATCTCAAGGACTCAGAAAGTTATTCGATATCTCAGGGATTCGACAAGTCAAGTGTTCTATTCGATAACTCAAGGAACCCTGGAGAAAAGTGTTATTCGAGAAGTGATTCGATATGTCAATCATACAGTATTCGAGAACTGAGAGTTATCTAATCCTAGTTCTCGAATCAATCACTTAGCCACTTCTCGAATACATTCTTGGAGACAAACTACTGAAGAAATTGTACAAGTCAGAAACTTGCAACAAGCTAAAGTGCTTTATGGACCACAATCTGTAATGTACTTTGGAAAGCCTACAAAGAAGCTTGGAGAGATGTACAAGAGACAAAGAGCTAAAGAAGTGGATCTGAACAGAGCGTTGCAAAGTCAAATCTGTAGCCGTTTGGATGTTTACTCAAAAAGGATAGACATGCAAGAAAGTAATTCATCCTGTAACCTTATTTGTAGTAAATGAGTTGTATTCATATTCTATAAGAATACAATCTCACTTCTTTAGCTGGTTAAGTTTTTCATACACATTGTAAGAGCACATCTCTCTGAGAAAAACGAAGCTGAGAATACTACCATTTGTATTCACAGATTGTAGCAAATCTTTATCTAATAAAATATTAGATTAAAGTGATATCATGTCTTGTGTTGTTCTTTATCCGCACCTACACATTTGCACACACAAACACATATTTTGCTACACAGATTCAAGAACGAGAAAAAGTTCAAGAATCCATTCACCCCCCTTTGTATTCTTTTAATGTATTCAATACTCAACACAAACTCAGTGCGTTTATTAATTAAACTTTGTATTAGTGAGTTTAAATTTAATTTATAAAATATATGTTGTTGTTAGGAGTCGAACCTTTGACCTATGGTAGTACTCCTTTATTATTCCTCTTTCTCTTATTATATATTTGGATATGATTTATTAAATCATCACTAAATTAAAGATAATTTTATAGGTTAGCGTGGATTGTGAAATCATCCAAATCTGACTTCTTGATCTCAAGATAAAGCCCAAATAGTAAATATGATTTTTTTTAAATACTAATAAAAAAAATAAAAAAAATTCAATTCTAATACAACCTTTTTTAATTATATCATTTTCAGATTATAATTGTTTTTTAAAATTCAATTGTAATACAACTTTTTTTTAATTATATCCTTTTTAGATTATAATTTTCTTTTTAAAATTCACTTATAATGCAACCTTTTCTAATTATATCCTCTTTAGATTATAATTTTCTTGTTAATATGATCTAATCTTGATAGTCTATTTTTAATCCAACGGATCATAATATTTTGGTAGTACAATAAACGGACCAAAAATTTGGATAAAATCTCTCTTATGCTTATTATATACTAGCTTATAGCCCGTGCAATGCACAGCTTACTTTTAAATACTTTTAAAATTATATGATTAAATAAAATAGAGTATAATAATTTATTATGGATATAATTTAACTTTGTAATATTAATTAATAAAATTATTAGTAATAATAATAGTTATTTAATAAATGATATGTATTGATTAGAACTAATAATATAAAATCTTAATGTAAAATTATTGTTGACGAGATTCGAACCTTAGATCTTTAGAAGAGGGATTTAAATATAGAATATTCATTATTATTAGATCTAACGACTATCATCTATTTACTAAATATCTAACAGTCACTATTTTTTATATAGTTGAACCAAACAACCAAATTATACCCATGTTTACTTATTATATAACTAGCTTATTGGCCATGCAAAGAACGGGTTACTTTTATTTTTTTATAATTTATTTATAATATAGTATAATATTATAAATTTTAATAAGTTGTTGTAAGGATTCGAACCTTGCACCTTTGTATATAACAATTCTTAATATTAAATATAAACTAATATGTTGTTGACGGGAATCAAACCTTAGTGTTATGCCATAATTTTGGCATGTCTAATAATCTTCCAAATTTTTAATAGTTATTAATTATTAATTCAGATTACTAATTATTGCTTAACCACTAAGTTTTATCCTCTCCCTGAAATGAGGAAACAATCAATCTCAATCAATCAATAACGGAAAATATCTCCAAACGATATTCTTCAAATCAGGAAGATATCACAACGATAAGATTAAATCAGATAAAATTAATTATTACCCACATTAACGTAACTTATCCCTTAAGTCTCTCGGGATAAGCCCAATTAATTCACAGAACTGCGTGGGGCTTGATCCTATATAAACATATAGGTACGTAGGCATCTTGGCATTATGGAATCCGATACACGAGACAAATTGAGACACCTGCCAAGTCCAGCCCCCTCCTTTTTCATAACCCTAAATCCCTAAAAAACAGTCACATTCATCTAAATTCGTTCTATTATTCCAGCATCCCTCCGATTTCGTGTTGTTACGAAATTCCTCCAACAACATTTGGCGCTAGAAGGAGGGGCTTTTAATTATTCGAGGAGGACGAATAATTCATAATTGGTGTTAGAACACAATCAAATGGTTTTAACAAAATGGTAGTGGAGGGATCAATAATTACAAAAAAAAAACATGACGGCTCGGAGCATGAAAGACTGTGTACAACAGTGGCATCAATTTGGTGGTTATAAAGGTCTTCGGCGAAAAAGAAAAAGCAGCACGCCAAAGCAGCGGCTAAAAAGAGAAAGGGAAGAACAAGTTCAAGACAGAGGCGCGGGAAAAAAAATCGCATAGGCAGGAGACTCACGCCGCGAGTTCGTTCATATACATGTTTGATGGGACCTGCTTTAAAAAAAATAGAAAGTTTTTTAATCAAAGAAGAAATGAAGAAGACAAAGGTGAAGGCAGTACAACGAGAACACAAGACTTGGTTTGATCGCGGGACCTGCGAGGGAAAGCACAACGCGCAAAAAAATAAAAATTACATGGACTCAACATCACAAAGGAGCGCAACATGGAAGCATAAAAGGACTGGCAGCACTGGAAATTTCAACCGAGCGTAAAACGGAAAAAAAGATAAGTTTTCGATCTTTTTAGTATTTCTGTAACTTAATTAATTATTATGCCATGCATGCGTAATCATGTTTTTAAATATTTTTCAAAAAAATATTTATTATTCAAAAAATTCGTGCGAGATATCTATTTTTATGCTTGTAAAATTATTACGATTTAAAAAATATCGTACGAGATATTTATGTTGATGAATTAGAGACATTTATGATTTGATGATTTGCGGATTGATTTTACAATCTCGTACGAGCTGCATTATTCTCAGGAAAAAATACATATACGAGACGCATTATTTTGTAAAAGATTTTCTACAAAAAGGACCATTATTTTCGAAGAAAATAATTATCGCGACACTCTTAAAAGAGCATATTTATTATTGCCTATGGATTTGTAAAATATTTTTCATATATTGTCGCGATAGTACATATATGTCAAAAAAAATATTTTCAAACTTGCGAACTAAATTGCCAAGTAGGGTAGCCTGGATAAGCTATAAATCTCGGAATGCAACATGCTTAGTAAAGTGTAGCACCCTCTGGATTATTGAAGGCCCATGAGATATCGCTATATCGAATGGGTGGAGGCATCCCTATGCAAACTATCTTTAAGACTTCGTAGTTCTGCTAACCCAACAAGGGACGCATGCGAAGTTCGCCACATCTACATCTACATCTCTTATCAACAGTCTCTCGTCACAAACGAAGGCACAACATCCTCATGTGGTTGCATCAGACACTTGAAAAGCGTGTATGCCTACTCGGGATATATACAAGCGCCAAGGTCCTAACTAGACAACAAGGATCGCAAAGGATTTCAAAAATATTATGTATGCTCGCACATTTGAAAACCTTGGCAAATATATATCTTATACTGGTTATCACATGCTATCATACTTGCATCCGCATACGCCTAACGAGCACAGTGGTGCTCTAAGAGTTTTTCTAATCATTTATTTTCAGTTGTTTCAGCGACTCAAGAAATTTGGAAGCTTGAAGAATTTTTAGTTCTCCACTGCAGCAAGCTACACTGAAGAACTGAGGGCTAGTTGTTATGCCATAATTTTGGCATGTCTAATAATCTCCCAAATTTTTAATAGTTATTAATTATTAATTCAGATTAATAATTATTGCTTAACCACTAAGTTTTATCCTCTCCCTGAAATGAGGAAACAATCAATCTCAATCAATCAATAACGGAAAATATCTCCAAACGATATTCTTCAAATCAGGAAGATATCACAACGATAAGATTAAATCAGATAAAATCAATTATTACCCACATTAACGTAACTTATCCCTTAAGTCTCTCGGGATAAGCCCAATTAATTCACAGAACTGCGTGGGGCTTGATCCTATATAAACATATAGGTACGTAGGCATCTTGGCATTATGGAATCCGATACACGAGACAAATTGAGACACCTGCCAAGTCCAGCCCCCTCTTTTTTCATAACCCTAAATCCCTAAAAAAACAGTCACATTCATCTAAATTCGTTCTACTATTCCAGCAAACCTCCGATTTCGTGTTGTTACGAAATTCCTCCTATAACACTTAGAACTCTGTATATAACAACTTTAAGTTGTTGGAAGAATTCGAACTTTACACCTTTGTATATGACAATTTTTAGTATTAAATATAAATTAATATGTTGTTGGCGGGAATCGAATCTTAGAATTCTGTATATAACAATTTTTAGTATTATTGTATCTAACAGTCATTTGTGAATAAAATGAATAACCAAAAATGAGGGGATAACCGAAAAAAGGGATTATGAAACTACAAAATATACCCCTTTTGCTTATTATAGTATAGTATAATATATAAAAGTATGAATTGTATAAATAACAAAAAATATATGCATGATTATAATTGAAAGATTTTTGGCAGTTCGCTTATATTTTTCTGTCCACACATTGGACAAAAAGTTATGTGTAAAAACCTTCTGATTGTTTCTTCGTAAAACAAATCGGTAATGATCAAATAAGAATTGATAACACGATTATCAATTACTTAAGACAGATTAGTCATAACCAAGCATGTTGTTTAGAACATAGCCCTTTAGAAAATTATAACAATTATAAATAATAAATATTATATTTAATAATATATTGTCGTTCGTGAGAGTCGATCCTTTGATAGTACTTTTTATTTTATTGTCCCTCTTACTCTTATTATATAATAGGATATAATTTGTTAAATTTTTCTACCTAATTATTTTTAACTACTCCTATGTAATATGATCCCCAAAGTAAATAATTAAGTTTCAAAATATTAAATTTATGTACCAAAATTCAACACAACTTACTAATTAAATGAAAAATTGCGTATTTAAATTCATGCAAAGTATAAATAGATGATTAAAAACAAGAATGAATCATTATATATTCATGAATAAATGATCCATCACATATATTTTTAAATAATTAAACTAAATTTACTCTATAAATAAGTATTTTTTGATAAATTTTGGAATGAGTAAAAATTGAATCCAAATTTCAAGACAATAAAACTAAACTCTTAATACTTGAATTATCTTAAATTAACAAAATATTTAAAGAAAACTCGATTTCAAGTAGTAATTTATCAAAATGGAAAAAGTATAATAATTGAGGGAGCTTTCACTCATTTGGAGCCCTGACAGTAAGCCAATGTATACATATAAATGTCTTCTATATCTGCCTCAGTCCACAGCCAAAACTAGAAAAGCATCCCTCTCTCTCTCTCTCTCTCTCCCAAAAAGCAAAACAAGTACGATTGGAACTAAGGGTTTTAAACTGGTGGTGGGTAATAAACATAAACCATTTTCAAGTTCACAAAATCTTGAAATTATCTCACTTCTTGATGTGGGTGTTCTTGACTTAAAGTTTGTTTTTTTCACCCTTAAATTCTTGAAATTATCTCATTTTTAGTTGATGAAAGAAGATGCCTAGACCAGGTCCAAGACCTTATGAGTGTGTTAAAAGGGCTTGGCATAGTGATAGGCACCAACCCATTAGAGGCTCCATCATTCAGCAGATTTTCAGGTATGTTTTTTAGTGATTTTCTTGAAATTGTAAGTGGTTTTTTGTGATGCCCACCATGTGTTTGATTAGGGTTGTCAATGGTAAGCACTCTAATGGTACTAAAGGGAATAGAGAGTGGCAAGAGAAGTTGCCTATTGTGGTGTTAAAAGCTGAAGAAATTATGTACTCTAAGGCTAATTCTGAGGTAATTTAAGTGTTCTTGTGGCATTTTGTTTTGTTATGTGGTTGTGTTTTTGATGAATTATCGGTTGGTTTAGGTTGAATATATGGATCTTGAAACGATATGGGACCGGGTTAATGAGGCCATTAACATTATTATTCGGAGAGATGAGAGTACTGAGACTGGGGACTTGTTGCCTCCTTGTGTTGAAGGTACTTGTTCTACATTATTTTTTGGTATACATTTTGCTGATTGCTAGTTTAAATGAAGCAATATTTGGAGTGCCCCCATTTGCGATTTTATTTCCTTGAGCTAGAAAATCTCTTTAGTTTAAGTTATTTAAAATTTTAAACGACTAGCTTGTGAATTATGTGCTTGTTTTTCCCTCTTTCATGTAATGCTCAGCTGCTCTGAATCTTGGTTGTGTTCCTGTAAGAGCTTCCAGAAGCCAAAGGCACAATAATCCCAGAACTTATCTTAATCCTAGACCTCAGGATCCTGTTTCTGTGCCCCCTAAGGTCCTGGATAGTCCAACTCAAGGGAGAATTCCGACATCACGTCCACTCCACTGTGTTAATCAGATTCCGACATCACGTCCAATCCACAGTGTTAATCAGCCAATTGAGGAGAGGCCCGGAACTGTGAATTTGAGCAATTCACTTTCGGATTCTAACAGACGTGCAATACAAAATAATAGGAGTGAGCCTAGTTCTTCTAGCAAGTTTCCTGCTGCATATGAGATGTTTCCTTCACCACGGAAGAAGCAAGTTCTATCTATGGAAGCTAACACCTCAGCAAATGTTGGTCGTCTTTATCCCGTGCATTCTGGCACTCATTTTCAACCCGAAGTCTCCTGGTCAGGCTTGAAAAACTCAAGTACTGTTATCGTTGGCACCCCAATCTATCCACTAGTTGAGCCTGTTAAAAGGGGTCACTTTCAAAATTTATTCCCATGTAAAGAGGACGACAATGCTTTCAGTCGAGTCACTCATGTAGACACCAGCAACAAGCAGCAAGAGATATTTGAGCAGACAGAATGTGACTTATCCTTGAGGCTGGGCCTCTTTTCAGACCCATGCTTGAATAGGGGTAAAGGTTTAGCTTCTGACATTGACATTGTGGGTCTACACAGTTCTAATGATAGGGGGCAACTCTTTGATCTGAATTCCACACAAAGCAAGGAGTATACTTTCTTTCCTACAGAGAGGGCTAATGATACCTTAGAGTTGTCTGCCAGTAGTAGGAATTTTGAGGGTCAAGATCAGAATGCAGGGGTGGCTAATAGGAAGCGCAGCAACGTAGATGATGGACAAATTTTCTGGCAACAAGAACCCACTTCAAATCGTTTTAGTGGTAGAGTGAGATGGCCAGGTTTGTAGATGATCAGAACTCTGTTGTACCATACAATTTTCTTTTTTTGGCGATAGAGAACAAAAGTTTAGCCGGGCTTTTCAAGTAGTATTTGAAGCATTTTCCGAGGCCTTCATGAATTTTATTTGCCAAACGTTTCTTTGGGAACGTAGTATATGTTTCGTCAGTGTTTCTTTTTACTAAGCCCAGTAAAGTTTTAACAACTATAAATTTTACTAGAATCAGAAGTAGAATGTTCCATTTAGTTGAGTGGGTGTGTTAGGGAGGAGGAGACTTAAGGAAAGAAAATCAGATGTAGATAAAACATGAAAGACCTATCAATAGCACTTGCGAAAAGTGCAGAGTTCCAACATTGCTAGAGGTGTCTGTACTCTGTTGTTCAGGTGGATGGAGTTGAATCCTGTATATGAAACAGAATATGAAGGTTAGAGGGACAAGAGAAATATGATTAGACGTGTAAGTTCGAAAATGTGATTAGAGCAAAATTTTAGGGCTAGATTTGCTGAAATGGGTCGGGAATATTGTTTCACATGACAGATGGTCTCTACTCAATAGGAGGGATAACTGGAGGACAAGTCACTAGTATTTGAGGGTTCTCTTCTTTTAGAGTAGTGCTAGGTACCCCTTATGATCTTGTCTAGGCATAATAGGCGGATAAGGTCAAGATTAGAAATCTCATAATTATATCATTATCTAGTTTTGTAATTTTTTTTTTTGAGCAAATGCTAGGGGACCTGAAAGCAAAAGAGAAATATGCCCCGAGTACCTACTTAGAAGACTTAGGTGAGAGTATGTGGTACATTTTAGTGACAATCTATACTCTTTATTAATGTGTAAAACCATGTTTTAGTGGTACATTATAGTACCAAAATACCAAATTTGGCTATTATAAAATTCGGGATTCAATTCCTTACAACTGCATAATTTTACAAAATTTATTTACTTTTAACTTTTTTTTAGCTTCACCTCGGGTTCGATTCCTTACAATTACATAATTATAAAAATTTGTTTAATTTAATTTTTTTAGTTTTATGTCGGGTTCAATTCTCAATATTACATAATTAAATAGTGTATTAATATTATTATTTTAATTTCGACTAGTGTTCAATCAATATGTTCGTGTTTCGTACGGGTTATCAGCTAGTTGTAATTAATTGGTCTAATGCCAGCAATTACAAGAATACTCTCTATGTATTCATATGAAAAATTCCCAAAAGTTACGTGCCACCGTATACATAGGACACCTCTCCAGTTTTAAGGTATTCTTAAGATGCACGACGAATCAGCTTATGTCAACTAAGCATTTTATACCCAATTAGGGAAGATCTAGTAGTTCTCATTTTTAACATATATTCAAAAAATTCTAGGCTTTTAAATTTTACGCAATAAGACTATGTTCATCTCATTCAAGAATTGTGGGTTTCATTTTTTTTTTTTTTTTGCCAAGTGTTTCAATTTTTGATTATAACATGAACCGGTTATTTTATTTTCTTGTACACTTAATCACCTAGACACGGCCAAGCTTCGGTTTGGCCTTGATAGGGAGATAAATGAGCTTTTGGTTGAAATTGAACTCTAGAACCTTTGGGTAATGTTGTACATTTCAGGTTTATAAACCCTGTATATATTTGGTTCGATTTGGTCTTGGTATGGAGATAAAATGAGCATTGGCTTAAAACTCCAAAAATTTATTTGAATATTTTGACATAAAAAAGTTTAAAAATTGAATAAAACGGAGAAAGGGATGAATCTATGTTACCCCGACTCTTTAATTTTCTTCAAATACCCATGTTGGAAACTGGACACTCGATCATGGGTATGAACACTCAGACACCTATTTTAGGCAAAAAAATATGTAAAATTTTCAAAATATTGCCGAATCCGATCCTTGAACACGTATCATGTTGTACACTTTTAACCGAGTCCAGATAACATAGGGATGAATATCACACTACATTTTCATTCTCACCTATTCCCTTCAACACAGGGAACATAGCACATTTAAAAGGAAAGAAACCTTGTTCCTGGTAGCTGTTCTGTCATTTGTTTTATGTTGACCCTTTAATCTATAATTGCAATTGAGTTGTAGTTCCTTGACAAGATTGCATGGATCGCTTATCTGAAATGCACATTTGAAAGAACAAAGTTACTGTCTTTGACAATGCATCTGCTTGCAGCTTTTCATGGTAGGACTCTGATTAAGATTTCTTATATATTTCTAGATTTTTTTTTGGTTTGTGAATTGAAATGAGTTCACATGTTTCAAATGCGCATGTTTCATATCTGCGATATCTGCTCCTTCCACAAACGAATGAACACAGCCCGTTTTTCCAGTCCAGTGAATATAGCACGACGACTCCAAGTTACTGCAGCTCCGAATCAGAGTCCATCCAGGTGAAATGGAACACGAGTGAAACATCATTAGCTGCTTGAAATTTAGATTTACATGAGAGATGCAACTACACAGCATGTAAGATTGGACATTGATTTCAGTGATATTCATCAGCATATCCCAGCAGATTTTTTTCATTTTCTTCTTTTGCTAATTTTTATTATCTTCGTAGAAAAGAAAACAGGTAACTGGAAAAAAAAAACTCATATGCTTTCCGGATCCTTTTGCATGGGCTAGAATATAGGCCAGATATGTTGGGTTTTTAATACGAGAGGTGAAATACTGGATCATAGAGTATATGGACTAGTAAACTTGTTTTTAAATGAAATTTGTCATCTTTTTTTACGGGTAATAGGCCCATTAGCCCAGTGTTATGATTTCTAAGAAAAGTCCAATGGACTATAATTGACTGCATCACTATTATTTTGACCCCAATTATATCTAATACTCCGTATATTGTAAGTTTTTTTTTTTTTTTTTTTATCACTCTCCCAAAATTTGGTCTAAAAAATTTCGATTTTTCTAGTGTTTTGAACAGTGTTTCTTATTTAACATTTTTTTTTTTATGTAAATGAGCCGCAAGAACGATACAAATTACAAAGGGGATGGAGGAATCAAACTTGTGATCTATGGTAATAGGACCTCAACATTCATCACTAAGTTAGAAATTCATTGGTACCTGTTTAACATTATGACTGCATTTCATTTCGGAAAAGGAAAACATTGTGACTGAATTTAACATATACCTGTATTCTTCAATAATGATACGGTTAAACTTCTGCTGTTTGTTGACAAATGCTTCGAAGGATAATCAAATTTAGTCACCGCAGTTTGAAAAATGATGTCTAATTGCAATAACTTACATTAAAAAATTGTATCATTAATGTGTAATTGAAAATCACTTATGTAGATACTGACTATTGATTGTAGAAATACTAAACAGGATAGAAAAAGAAAAAAAAAATGCTGTTTTGAGAGTCGATTCCCTTAATTAGGGTTTCAGTCATCACTTCTCCATCTTCTTCATCCCCTTCATCGATTAAGTCCCCTTCGTTCTTCCATCTTCTCTTCTGTTTATCAATTTTTTCAATAAAATCAAGATCTAAAACTTTTTGGGTGAGATCTTCTTGATTACCTTGTTATTAAGGTTATTATTCATGCCCATCTTTTTGGGATGTTAGTGTGTTATGTTTTAATGTTTTTGTGTGTCTTTCATGGGTTTCGATAGTTTTTTTGAGAAAATTTTATATGGTATTTTGGGAGATCTGTAAGCCTCACATCTATTTTGGGACGATGGTAAATACCACAAGAGCTCAACTTTCACAACAAAAAATTGTTCATATGTTGGAAACATTTGTTACTCCAAATCAATTGATGTAACTGATAGTTCTGAACATTGGATTATAGATGGTGCAGGTGCTTATGTAAAGGTCAATTACGATACTACTAGTTTCACATCTGATGTATGTTGTATTGCTCGAGATGTCATTATAATACTTTTTAGATTAAAGAATTTGAATGTTTTATGTGTTAAACGATCTGAAAACAAAACGGCTATTTGTTTAGCTCGTTTTTGTTTCACAATCAGATTGTATTTGATAGTTCGGGAGTTTTTCCCAACTGGGTTTCGATGTTTTAATATTAATAAAATTTTCTTGTTCGTAAAAAAAAAATCCATTTATGTAAATTACATTAGGTTCGTTTGTCTGTTAATTATTCTATTGAATATTGATTCAAGTTGTGGGATTGTTTCTTTTTTTTTTCTTCTCTCTATTGATTTACTAATTTAAATTGGTTTTTCAATTGTAAACTGGATATAGGATTGGATTTGGATTTGGTTTGTGATTGACATTAAATTTGAATATAGTTTGTTGGTTAGATTTGAATAAAATTTGTTTAATAAATTTGAATACGGTTTGAATTTGATTCTTATTTTAGTTTAAATTTTGATTTGGAGTTGTTTTGGATTGATTATTGTGTTTAATTTTAGATTTGGACTCAATTTTAGTTTCAGTATTGGTATTGTTAGTTTCAGTATTGGTATTGTTTTCTTTGATTGTAGGTTATATGAATTTTTCTTTTTTATTTGTTGATTGAAAATTTATTTGAATATTGAATTTTGAAGTTGTTTGGATTGATTAATGGATGACATGGATGATTCTTTTCTTATCTCTTTCTATATATAATAGAGCAACATAGGGGTAAAATGAGCCAATAAACCCCATGTGAAAGTGCAGTTTTGCCCTTAAATATTAAAAAATTATATTAAATTGCCATTGCTCTCTTATTCAAACAAAAAAAAATAGACAAATTATGTTGTTGCGGGGAATTGAACTCATGTCTTCCTCAAAGAACCTCATCCTTATTACCATTGAGCTAAATAAGCTTTTGAGTTTAAACTAAAAAACGTATTACTTAAACCTGGTCTCGTCCTTTTCCTATATTTGCTATCAATTTAACTTTTGAGTAAATATATTAATGATGACTTATATTATTTTATAAAATTTGTATTTTAATTATAAAAAATATCATATATGATTATGTATACAACCAAGTTTTATAGATTTTTAATATCAAATTTTATTATGTTCTTTTATTTTTGTTCTAAAAGAAATTGTGTTATAACCTATATAATATATTTATATGCTACAAAACATCCTCTTTTTAGTGCTCTTATGATTTATACATAAATAAAATAATCCATAAATTAAAATAATGATATTATAATATGCATGAACAAAAAAGGTTCAATTGAATTGAAAAATATCCTTCAAATCGTAAAAATACACGGAATTTATATCGATTGTTAGAAGATGACCCGTGCCTCGCACGGGTTATTATGCTAGTTGATTAGAATTTTATTCGTTTCGATTTTGATCTGGATACACTTCAACTTATAAATACATAACTAGCGTAAAAGCCCGTGCAAGGCACGGGCCTGTTAATAAATCGTTAAATTAAATTTTCTATTAGTTATATTATTTATTTTAATTAATTTTATTATTTGTTTTTAAAAAATTTAGTTTTAAACTCATTTATACATTTTGATAAAAATATTTATTGACCGATATAAATTCCTTTTTGAGTATACAAAAATAAATATAATATTTAAAAGATAATTAATAAATTACATGTATATTATGAACTTATAACTATGATTATTATATATTTTAATTTTAATTTATAACTAAATTATATTCGTTTATAACAATTTAATGTATTTATTGTAAAAAGTTCTATTTTACAAATCTTTTAATTTTTTACACAAATTTACTACTTCAATCTAATTTCTTATTATTAAATATATTTTTTTTCAAACCCATCGATTTAATTGTATAGATTATAATTAATTGATTATTATATTTTATATAATTACATATTACGACCTCACAATAATATTTTCTTTTTCTCGCAACCACAAATTTTTGCGGGTACCCACGACCTCTCGTGAATAGCCACTTTTACTCATACTCTTAATCTATAAATGTGATTATATATCATGAGATTACTGGTTGGTATCCAACAATGACATAAATTCGTTATTATCTTATAGAGTATTAATATCGAATTTTTTTTTATTTTATTTAAATATTTAACATATATATTATTTTGTTTTTTTAAAATTTTGTACTAACAAAAATTTTGAATTCAACTTTATGAACTTCATTTCTCATATTTAAAAAATTATTAATAAATAACTCACATGTGATATTGTGATGGTGTGACAAAGAAACTCGTATATAATGCATTTATAACATGAAAAGTAAATATATGACAAAATGGGTGATGGTTTGTGTATTAAGATTTTTAAAAGGAAGATTAAAATCTAAGTAGATCAAGTGGTCATAACAATAAACTATGTATCACGAGGTAGCTCGTTCGATACCCAATGAAGACAAAAAAATAAATTTTTTTAGCAAAACTTTCTAAATAGCGGTATATACGTAATTATACAAAATAGAAGGGCATAACAGTCATTTCACAGCCATTAAAATGACAAATTTTGCCCTTGTGTTCTCCTATATTATATAGTAATAGATTATGAACAAAGGAAAGGCTGTCATCATTTTTCAATTTATGAGTTACGATTTAATTTTATAAAAAAAATAAATTTTCAAAAAAATATAAAATTAATAAAAATACTAGATCTACGTTTTACATTTATTTTTTCATAGTACAAGTAGCAATTTAAAATTCATGATTTTTGTTGATCATATCTATAAAGGGTTGGAACAACATATAGTGTCAGTTGATTATCAAATTTTACGATATAAAATTATGATTTCTTTGTTTTTGGAGGGTATTTATTGTCCCTTGCAAAGTTGCATCTATCTCACATTAATGGTTTTGTAAACAAGTAATGTTACGCGTATTTAAGCTTAGTTTTTGTAACTAAGTCCTCTGAATATTGCACTATTCATGAAGTTAACGTGATGGTCAATTGTGAAGTTACTGTTTTCAGGGGTGATGCAAGTTGGATTGCTCGGAAAACTGTTATCCTCATTTTTAATTTTAAGAATATTTGTATTCAATTAGTTAAGCAATCCGGAAACAAAATGGCTAATTATTTAGTTTGTTTGTTTGTTTTTCAACCTGGTTGCATGATCAGTTGGGGTTTTGTCTCGATTGAATTTGTTTTAAAATATTAATGAAATCTGCTCTAAATTTGAGGGGAAAAAAAATGTTACGCGTATTCAGAAAAGAAAAATCAAAAAATGATACATGATATCATTTTATTTATAAAATATATATCAATGCATGGGGTCCATCTCAATTATATAGACATAATCAATCATTTTTTTTATAAGCAGCAATAGATTAAAAAGCCATAACAACACTTACAGACATGATCAGTGCAACAAAACAGAGAAAAACCAAGACAAAAGCTAGGACCTAGGAAAATAACAGAAAACCAAGACAAAAGTAAAGCCACTGCAAGTACATAGGACAACCACTGTTAAGGGACAGGGGGAAGAGGATTATTCTAACATGATAAGATCAACTGTCTCCTTTTGGCCGATAAAATTACCCAGCTGAGATGATTCACCCATATTAGAAATGGATGAGGAAGCACCTGACATCACTACAAGAAATTTGGTTTTTACCTATCAATTGTAAATGTAGGTAAAACTTTGCTATTGGTAAGTAAAGAGAATTTCCTACCAATACAACATTGGTCAAGATTGGTAGGTAAAAGTTGGTGGAGAAAGACTCATTACCTACACATCTATATATTGGTAGGTAATAAAATTTGTGGACCCCACAATAATAAAAGTCATCAGATGACATGTCATTGGCTTACGTGGCATGTCGACGTGTCATCTGATTGCATGGATATGTGGCGCCTCATTGTTATGCCACTTGGAACATTAATGTTGTGCCACGTGGCACATTACAAATCGTGCCATGTGGTGCTTAAAAAATGTGACATGTGGCACCTCCAAAGGATGGCACATGGAGGCCTATATAATTGACATGTGACAATTTCTCAATGGTTGAAATTTATCATACAAGAGAACATATATACTTTCCCATAAATAAATTTAGTTTATTTAAAAACAATTCGTAAATCACATACTTTCTAATAACGTAGAAACTATAGTGTCAAATGAATTACACATAATTTAAAGTTCCAACAATTACAAAAAAAAGCATAAAATAAATCATTCTAAATTATCTAAATTTGCATCTAAATCTTCATTTGTTGGCGAAATCTTTGGTTCTGGCATAAGTTTGTTTTGGCACAGGATGTTAACAACTTCATCAAGACGATTATTGGCTTCATTAAGTCGTTGAGCTAACTCTTGATAAGTCGGTTGATCAGACTCGATAGTAGTACCATGAGCTTTATTATTGTTAGTTGTGCCACTAGATCGTCCCCATCCTCGCAAGTATACTGAATGACGACCTAGCACTGCTTCCAAGATTTTTTTATCTGACATTTCCTCTGGAGAATAAACTTCTCTTATATTCATCATTTTATCCTAGTTACACAATATTAATAATAAGTATCTTGAATGAATGAAAGTAACTATAATATATTTTGAGTGAAAAATAGAGAGATATTTATTACTCACATATAAATCTTGAAGGCCTGGCCTAGTCCATCCATTTTCATCAAAATGCTTTAAACGCCAAGTTTCAATTTGTCCCGTTGAAGAAGTTAATTCCATTCCACGTCGAATATGATGTCGTATTGTTGACACTGATCCATTTTTGGACTCCCAAGGTCTTTTGGACCGATTAATGGTATTTTTAGCGGCTCTTTCCTAAAGAGATAGGGTGGATCATAAATATCAAGAAAATAACAAAAGTGATTATAAAAACTAGGTTACCTTAAGCTGGTTTGAACACCATTGATCACATAAGAACTCCCAATCTTTTTGTTGGTCATCTCTCAAGTATGGATATCGTTTTTTCTTCGCCATCTCAACATCTTTTATACCTCCAATGCGTTTAAAGTACGAGTGTAACTTGTACTTGTGCGTTTTCCATGTTTTTTTCATTTGATCATCAATACACAGTATAGTTGTTTTATCCCGCAAGTCAATGTCAAAATTTTCCTAAGAATGTTAAAACAAGAAACACTTAAACATAAAATACACTACTGCTAATCCACGTAACTCAAAAAACAATTAAAATTAATAAAATATGAAATTTTACCAAAAGATAAATTCGTAGTGGTGCTCTGACCTCCTCAGGAACAAGTCTCCAGTCCTTATAACAAAATGTACCATGATTACGAACGATAAATCCGATCTCATTATTAAATCTCTCAGCATTAATACATATCGGTTGACGACAATCCGCATCAAAAGTTACGGACAATTTTCCTATTGAAGCTGCCCTGGCGATCTTAGAAGTAGCTATGCCACGAGTGGCTTTACGTGGTCTGTAGGTAACATTCCGTTCACCAAAAGGTATGCTGGGACTATTCTTTTCACCTTGTATAACAAATTGTGTGGTGGATTCAACTTGATGACCCTGAATAACAGTGGTGCTTTGAACAACTTGGGGGACTTTAGGACCAGAACTAGTGATGCCTTCTTTTCTTTGCCGTCCAGGTGCCATGATGCACAAACCTGCAAAAAAAAAAGAGTATTAACATATATTGAATTAGGAACTTTCCCTATTTAATCTTGTTTACGAATAAGATTATCAGCAAATTACACATACAAAATGGGACAATTATCAATAAGTTTTTGATAACTTGATGAAGGTATGTTTGCAATTATTAGTGAAATATGTATTTGATGAAGAGGGGCTGAGGTTTTAAGTGATGTAAGTATTCACAACTTTTCTAAAAAAAATAAAAAGCTGGGGGAAAGATCGAGCGCCAAACCAAAAAAATTCCCTCCCAATTTTCATTTTAATCAAATAATATCCTTAAACTAATAAAAAGTCCAGTTATCATTGTTCAATAGCATTAAAAAACTATCAATCAAACCCGACAAAAGAAAAAGCAAAAAGCAAAAGTAAAAACAAAAGCAGAAATCCAGCACAAGTTATCATTACGCGTTAGCCGCTCATATACACCTTATATTTCAAGCACTTGAATTTTTACAAAGCGCCAAATATATATGATTAAGGAAGAAAATGAAAATGAAAATGATTTTTACCTTTAATTAAAATTTCTTTGGGTTAAATATTAAGGGTCCTGCATGACAATAAACAAGCAATTTTTTAAATTAAATAGTGTGTATAATTTTTTATTTATTTTGAATTTTTAGAACTATTTGTTTTTAAATTTTTAAAAATATTTTTGATGCGGTTTGTTCATTTACAAAAATGATTTTAAAAAAAAAGTGAAACAAAATATGTTCATTGATTTTTATTAATATTTAAAATGATATTCGATTTTTGGATTAAACTCATCCCAAAAAATAGTATATTAAAAAAAATATTTTTGATAATAGTTAAATGAATATTCTGTTAAATAGTTGTAGAATAAAATATATATTTGTAAACACAAAACAATTGCATACAAAAATGTAAAAAAAAAAAAAAAACTTAGCCCGGCACGGCCCGGCCCGCCTGGGACGGCAGTGATACGCATTGTTGTCATGCGTATGGTAACTCCCCCGATAAACACAACCTTATATATAATTATATATAATTGAACAATAAACAAGCAATTTTTTAAATTAAATAGTGTGTATAATTTTTTATTTATTTTGTATTTTTAAAGATATTTGTATTTTTACTTGTATAAAAAATATTTTTACAAGTAAAATAAATTAAAAACTTAAATTAAAATAGGAAGAAGTAAAATAAATTAAAAAATTAAATTGAAATAGGAATTAAGAAGTGCGCACTTCCACTTTTCTAGAATTGATATTTTTTTTCGAAAAAATAAAAACCCCATTCTTCACAATACGATGTCGTTTTGGGTTCAGTCAATTTCTAAAAGCAATTTTTTCCAATATTTTAAACTTTTTATATGTAATCTTATTTTTGCATAATTTTTTTGAAATTTTCTATCATTTTTTCAGAAAAAAATCTTTGACCCTCATTATTGCTTACTATTTCGAAAAAAAAATCATCAATTAACTTTTGAATAATAATGCATGTATTATAAATATAATTTGGAACACAGATTTAAAATTAATTCATTTATTAATTATTTTGACCCCGTTTTTGATAATAGTCTGAATTGCATACAAAAATGTTAAAAAAAAAAGTTCTTAACCCGGCACAGCACGGACCGGCCCGGCCCCGCACGGGTGTGATACGCATTATTGTCATGCGTATGTGAAGCAGCCCGGCACGGACCGGCCCGGCACGTTGAACCGGCCCGACACGTTGATACGCATTATTGTCTCTCTCCTCTAGTTTTGTAATTCTTAAGTTAAAGCAGCAAGTCTACAATTTTATGTTGGCAAGTCTCCACAATTTGTTAAAGCAAGTCTCGACTTCTGGCAAAAAAAAAAAAACCAAGACTCGACTCTATTGGCAGGCGCTGCATTCTTAAATCTCATGTAGTTTTGTGTGTCTTTAATTTAAGACTAAATTATTTTATGTTGTTTATTAAATCATATGTAATTTTATCAAATTTGATGGTTAATTTTTTGGTTTTTTTAATTGCAGATCGAAAAAATAAAATGGAAGGAAGGGGCACTATATCATCTCAAGGTTCAAGCCAAGCACCTTCCTCCTCGATGCCACCACCAATGGAAGCCGGTAATTTACTCGTTTTAATTTCATTTTTTATAGTATTTGATTGAAATAAACTTCGTTTTTTTTAAAAATGTAGTTTCCTAGTTTTAAAAATATTCGCTTTTTAAATTAACTCGTTCCAAATTAACTCATTTTAAATGTACTCGTTTTGAATTTAATCGAATTATATTTTATTTTATAGGTGCTTCTTCTCGACATAATTCACACGTTTGGACTTATTATTCGAGACAAGCAACGGACGAGCCGAACAAATTTAAGGCATTTTGTTTGCTTTGTATTCAAAATGGTCGAGAACAAACTCCTTTTATTCACGCGAAGGGGGGTGGTACGGGTACACTTGATTGACACTTGGTTAAATATCATGGAATTACGAAGAAAAATCACGAAATGATGCAATTAAATATAAGGATATTATCACTGAATTGTATAATGCCGATCCAAATCACTAAGAATCAGTTATTACCGAATTCAAGTGGGAGATGGCATCTATGGTACGTGATACTCTTGATTGTTTTTCACATGCTACTAACGTTTTTTCTTATGTTTATGAACCAAATGTACATCAAGTTATTATTGAATGTGTTCTTATTGTTAATACTTTACATAATTATGAAGAAAACCCCCAATTTAGTAGTATTATTCATGATATGAAAGTTAAGTGGATCGAATATTTGAAAGAATTTCTTTATATTTATGGTGTTGCATGTCTTTTTGATCCGGGTGTTAGACAAGAAGGTTTAGAAAACATGTTAGATCACTATTATAGTACGTTAGGAATTTCATATAATTATAAATTATATGTAATTAATTGTTTAGGCTTTTTGCATGGTCTTGTAGATATGTATACTCCTAGAACTCAAAACCCACCTAAAAAGAGTACTAGTAGTGTTAGTAGGTTTAATAGTACCATTACATCTATATTAACCAAAAAACAAAAATGTAGAATTGTCGAACAAGATTCTAGAAGTGTCCCTCCTTCTTCTTTTACTATAATTAGGGATTTTTTTTCTTATAGTTATGAATTAAATGAGGATTTTGAAATAATAACATGGTGGAAGAATCATGAGATACAATTTTCGGTTTTAGCAAAAATTGCAAAGAACATTTTAGTAGTCCCCGCTTCTACCATTGCGTCCGAGTCCGCTTTTAATGCAGGTAGAAGAGTGTTAGATGAGAAGAGATCACGTCTTCCACCCGATGTGATAAAAATTTGTGTTTGCAAAAAGGATTGGGATCAAGCCGCAAAAAGACAACAAGGAAAAAAAGAAGATGACTCGGATGGAGAAAACGATCCATGGTTGACAATGGATACTTCATTGGA
Organism: Kitagawia praeruptora; assembly: GCA_037693485.1. Taxonomy (NCBI): domain Eukaryota; kingdom Viridiplantae; phylum Streptophyta; class Magnoliopsida; order Apiales; family Apiaceae; genus Kitagawia; species Kitagawia praeruptora. The sequence goes on along the minus strand of CM075344.1, from coordinate 158,480,573 downwards.
ATCGGGTCAAGAAGAATGATAAATTAAATAGTGTGTAGAATTTGTATTTTGTATTTTAGGATTTGTTTGCTTTGTTATTTTTTACATATGTTTTAGAATTTGTTTGCTTTGTAATTTTTTAAATATGTTTGATGCGGTTTGTTCCGTTTTTTTAGAGAGGAGTCCTCTCACACGATTTGTAAAAAAAAATTATTTAATAAAATTTATATGAGGTACCGTCCTCTTTTAATCCAAAAACATTTGTATAATTTGTGTTCAAAATATTTCAAATCTATTTTTATTATAATTTGTATAATTTATGTGTTGATGACAAAAAAATTTGAGAGCAGCCAAAAGAAAAAAAAAACAAAAAATAAGTAAAAAAATAAAAAACAAAAACGAGAAAGCAGTAGACTAATTTATATAAATTTGAGTTTAGAAAACAGTAGACTAATTTATATTAATTTGAATAAAAAATGGCAAATTAAAAATTCTGTTTGATGACACGTGTTAATGTGTTATTCGCTGCATAGCACATCACAAGGATTGTGTTTCTTTAATCAATCTACAACCGTCGATTAAAATAAAGAAACACAAATCCAACTATCCATATTTTATCCCTATTATTTTATCAAACCTTATTTTACCCCGTCCCCTCTCTCCCTTTTCTTCTATCTCTCTCTTTACCGCCATCTCCCTCTTCTTTCTCAACTGTAAAATCACCCCAGATTCTCTTTCTCCAAATCATCCCCTTATACATGGATCCATGGTTTTGGATTTTGAATTTTTTATAATTATCATTGTTATCGTTGTGGTTTACTGCCTCGAAATCAAACAATGGGTTCAGAACTTCTTGTATAAGATGATGATTTGAATATGTGTCTGGTGTATTATGATGATGCTAACTGTTTAAGAAGAAGAAGGTGAAGAAAATGAAGAAGATGAAGAAGATATTGACTGATTTCTATTAGTTGTAATAGATATTGTAGTCCAAAAGATTTGATTGTAATACTTTTAATCTTAATTAAATATTATCTCTTCATTCATTCTTTAGTAGCCATTGGTTGGATGGAAAGAAATCTGGGTATTTGATGTAGTGTAAAGTGTTCAATATGCTGCACAACGAGATGGAAATGCCAAAAATAATCAACATATGATTTTTTTTTTACTTTTATTTTCTTTTGACCATTTATACGTTTTTATATTGACATTATAAAAAATTCAAAATTGTGTTACATCATAATAGAATAAATAAATTATTTATAGAATAATCAATATATGATTTTTTTTTTACTTTTACTTGAACGTTAACAATACATATAATGTTAAATATATATTAGAGGGACCAATAATTAGAGGAACAAGCAAAAATAAGATAAAAATGCATATTTTCTTTTTGACCGGCCTATATATATAAGATAAAAACTTCTTTAAAAGGGATACTTAATTATTAAAATCTATCAACTAGCAATCTCAATAGTTGTTCCACTTTGCCCCACTAAAGAAAGTGTTACACACTTTGCCCCACAGTCCATTAGTACACTTTGCCCCAGTAAAACATTAAAAGAAATTTTATTTAATTTAATAAAACCTTAAAAGCAAAGAATGAAGCATAACAATTTTATTAAAAATATAAATGAGTTAAAACAAATTATTAGATAATTATATTTTAAATGATATTCAATTTTTGGATTAAACTCATCCCAAAAAATAGTATATTTTAAAAAAAAAATTTTGATAATGGTTAAATGAAAACATCTGTTAAATAGTTGTTGTCATACGTATAGTCTTTTTTTATTTTGATAATTACGCATGTGTTAATTAATTCAATAAATTGATTTATTAGTTATATATACTCACCTTATTTTTCGATATAAATATAAAAAAATAAGTTTTCTATAGTCATTTACAAATAAATTTTCTATAATCATTTACAATAAAATATAAACAATTTAAATAGGGTGTAGTGTGTAGAAATAATAAAATATAAACAAAATATTTGCAAAAAACAATTTGTAAATTGGTTATGCGAATTGTGGTTGTATGCAATTTTTTTATTGCAATAAATTTTTGTTTCTTAAAAAAAATTGCAAACAGAAATGAAAAAAAAATATTAAACTCGCGGAACCGGCCCGCCGGCATGTGCACATCATTTGGAATATATATTAAATTAAATATAAAAATGTGACAGGTCACCAAACCATAGATACACATCATTTGGGCAAAAGATAAAAAGCTAAAAAATGAAAGGAAATTACAGCATCCACAATGCTAAATACCCAATCCCACTTTTTTGGACCCCATTTGAATGCAAAAAAATGAAAAGAAATTAAGGAGAATAAGCTGGACCGTGGAGGTGGGGTCACACTCTTCACAATTTCAAAAAGTTTACCATTATGTACCAATACTCAATTGTAGGTAAATTATTGGTAGGTAAATACTAGATTTCTTGTAGTGTATATATAGCAGACCTTTGTAGGTTACTAGGTTACTGTTAAATATATATGAGTATAAGATCCTTGAAAGGGCCTTCCCCAACACCTTAAGGTTTTGGGTGAAACGTTTTCTAACATGGTATCAGAGCTCTGGTGTTTGTGGAGGTCTCAAGTTCGAACCCCACCACCCCCAATATTCTCAATTTAATTTGGCACTAAGGTATTGCTTCAAATATGGGCTCCTAGTGACCACTCTTACCCCATAGTGGGCTTGCGAGTGAGGGGGAATGTTAAATATATATGAATATAAGATCCTTGAAAGGGCCTTCCCCAACACCTTAAGATTTTGGGTGAAATGGTTTCTAACAGTTACTTAACTGTGAGATGTAATTGTCATTCTCGACAAAGACACTCTTGCCTTTATTAGCTGCATTGTTGTGATCCACTCTCCACTGGAATATGAATCATTGATAGCAATGTCCTTGGGAGACCAAGGCGCACTAAGGTATTGCTTCAAATATGGGCTCCTAGTGACCACTCTTACCCCATAGTGGGCTTGCGAGTGAGGGGGAATGTTAAATATATATGAGTATAAGATCCTTGAAAGGGCCTTCCCCAACACCTTAAGGTTTTGGGTGAAATGGTTTCTAACAGTTACTTAACTGTGAGATGTAATTGTCATTCTCGACAAAGACACTCTTGCCTTTATTAGCTGCATTGTTGTGATCCACTCTCCACTGGAATATGAATCATTGATAGCAATGTCCTTGGGAGACCAAGGCGTATTAAACTGTATGGGAGGAGCCTCCCCCTGAGAGCCATGCATGTTATGATCATTGATGTTAAGATGAGAAATGACTACTGGAAGATTTTATACTTGAGGAGACTCAATTATCTGGGGAGTTTCTTGATCAACTTCACCAAATCCAAAACCAGGATGAATGTGAAAAGCTGGCAGATGAGGACCCAAGCCAATATCCAAGTCCAAAATCTCTATCAGGTTGCCAAAGGGTGCCTTGACTTCCACCAGCCCTGAACAGTTTCTCAGAACATATTCTTCCATGAAAGCTGGGGCCCTATTTCTTGTAGAGTATACCGAGTAGATCTTACAACTCCTTTGCATCGAAGGGTCCTCTCTAATCTTATTGTATTGAGCAAATAACACATTTGATTTGCTGAGCAAATAACACATTGATTTGCTGGGCTGCTACCATGAGGCCTTCTTCCTCTAGTTCCACTTCATCTTGATCAACAAGCATTTCAAATTGTCACATTCGATGTAAACATATGGAATCATGCTTACATATGCCAGCCTCATTGCCAAATGAATCGCCCAGATCTGTGACTCAAATCCTTCCACGTCACGAAGGGCCCCGTTACACCCCACAGGAACTTACCATTGTGATCTCTAGCAATTAATCCTATGCCATTCATTCATGTTCTCATTTGGCATTGGAAGCTCCTCCAGAACCCCATGCACGTTAATCTTGATGCCATTCTCAGGAGGGGGGAACCACAGATTGTCCATAAGGAGAAACGAAAGAAAAGAAGAGAGGATTAGGGTGACAAACCAGACTCTTGTGTGCTATATATGCTGCAGAGTGAGTATAACTCTGCTGGCTAGGAGATAACGCTCGTTCCCAGACGTTAAAGAAAAAGCGTGCGTCTTGAAAATGACAGAAATGTTAGATATCCAATACAAAGATTCCAATTTATGAATGAACCTTTCTTCAAGAAATGGATAACCAGAAACAGTCCACTTTTTTAAAATCATGCACCAATAAGCTGTAGGAGTAATGTATCCCTTTTGGCCAGCTTGTCAGCCTCTGCATTATATTCCCTAGGAATATATGAAAATTCAAATTTGATAGACGGTAGGAAGTTGTTATGCATATATATCTTCGTGTATCCAGTTCTGTCTGAAACACATTATGGTTTTGCAAGAGTATGAGCAAATCACAATCTTCATATATGCACGCTGAATCTGCAACAATGTTTGTAAGACAAACCATATTGCCACCATCTCTGTTTCTAGTGCACTAGAGGCTATTACTGGATCTGAGAATAGGAATCTAGCTGCATGCGTTTTATCCTTGATCAAACCACCAATACTAGCATATGGACCTAGAGGAGGGTTGCTGGAAAATGATCCATGCACAGAACAAATAATATCAAAATTCTTGTATAGATGATCCCAGAACAAGAATTTTTTATCCAACAAATGCATTTGTAAAACAGTGACCAGATTGGTATCCCATTTGAATGTCCTGACCTTAATGAGTTGGATACAAACATCCCGTTTAATACGTGTATTTTGAAAGGTGAGCTCATTTCTGCTTAGCCAGATAGTCCCTAAAACCGCAACCACCACCACATGCCAAGCCTTTGCATTCAAATCCTTTGGGACTGATTTTAACAGGAGGCCAGCTAAGTCAAAGTTGGTGTCCAATAATACTTGTTTATCCTAGTTGCACCATGACTTAAGAAATTCCTAAATCCAAGTTGCCACTTCACACTTTAAAAATAAGTGTTTTAGGGTTTCTTCATGCAGACCACACCAGTTACAGAGTGGAGAAGAATGAACTAGATTGATCATGAGTCTGGAAAATAAAAAACTTTTGACAGGCAATATTGCATGCATCACCTTCCAAAGGAAGATCAGAATTTTTGGCGATGCCGAAATTTTTCAAAGATGACTCCAAACTGACGATTGTAGATGGGTTTGGTGTTAATTTTAGACTCTAAACAAACTGCAAGATTTAAACTATGAATTTGAGAATAATGAAACAAGGAATATGTACAAACGGAGAGAACATTAGGGACTACATTGTATTAAGTTATGGTGATAAAAAGAATGAGAAATACATATGATACTTTATACTAATCTATCAGCTACATCTGACCACGAAAACAGGGAACTAGCAGCTGATTTTCTTCCACTAATAGCCCTGGTTTTCCTCCACGATTTACTTAACTTGTTTCCTAAACTCCTTAAATCACTCCACTAATTTCTTGACCTGGTCAAGGCTACTATTTCTAATTAATTTATTTATAATAAGTTTAGATTAATTGGATAAAGTTCCAACAATCTCCCCCTTAATCTAAACTTCACATTGACACTTGAACCCGTCTGGCTCATTGACTCCTGCGCGCCCACTGGCACGACTTCCTGCGCGCCCACTGGCGCGTTTCTGTTCCCGTCCGGCAATTCACACTTGCTCGGGACTTGGTGCGCACACAGCACACTCTCCATCTCCCCTTCGGAAGGATCATCACAGCCCATATGACTTCCATCCTGTCTACACTCACGACAGGGTTCAACACGCCCACATGGCGTTCCCTCAGGAATCACTATCCCCAGTCACTATCAGGTGATCACAATCTAATCACTGCCCTGACATCTCACGAGTCGATTTAGGTAACATCAATAATTACCCCCCAGCAAAATTCAATCCCGAAAAATGCCTTCAATGGAAACTCGATCCCGTGAACCTGTGACTTCATCAGCCCATTTGGCTTTCAAACTTCACATTTTAGCAACTCCAAATCGCTTTCTTACTGAGCACCTTTGTACTCCTTACACGGATGCTACGTCTTCTGAAGCATAGACGACCCCAAGTGTCTGATAGACACCTTTATTTCAGACCTCGCAAATAATATGAACTCACAACTAAGTCACTTCCAACAGAACACTACAGTAACCTTCACAAATAGGAATAGGCCCCTTTGTGAATCATCTTCCATGCTTTATGGTCGGGACTACCCTCACTTTTGGCATTTCCATGCTCTGCACATCAACTGTATCAATCTGATGCTTGCCTTCTTCTCCTCTCTCTCAGTCTGCAAACCTCTTCCTTCGCTGTTACTTTCGCACGCGCCAGCTCTTTGTCAAGAGCTTTTCTTTCTTCATTCACCTCTCGAACCTTTTGTTGGTAATCTCTCACAACATTTGCAGTAGCATCACCTAGTAAGAACAACATGATTCACATCCATGGAAGTGCTGCCACATAAGTAACTGGTAAAGATTCTTCCTTTGTATAATTGGAACCTCTGGATCACCTGCAATGCCACACTAACTGGTCGAACATACAAGTTGTTGTACGGAAAAATAAATTCATTTCCCATATGCCTGCGTATAGGATGCCTCCAGTTGTGCTGAATGTCCAGCAAGATTCACAAGTACACAGTAGTTTTGGGTTCCATTTGTATCTGTTAACGACAGACAACAAAATGGTCTATGGACTACTGGTCATCATTTACACACCATCTTCAATCGCTTAGCAGACTGCACAAATCCCGGTTTGACCTGCAACTCGTCCAATTGCATCATCATAAAAATCCTTTGAACTACATCAACCAGTTGCTCATCATCTTGGTCATCACCAGTAGGGCCTTTAACAACACTCAAAGCATTTCCTTGTAGCTTTACCTATTTGCCATTGATAAGCACAACCAATCCTAGCCACCAAGGCCAACAATTTTCTTGACAACACCATGAAGACCAACAAGAGCAGACTTGATCCTGTTATTCCCAGTAACAACAACCTTTGTATGTCTTGGTAACACTGTTAGTTCTTCACTGCAGTCCCCACAACTCCGCAACTGTTGTGAACTATATCCAAACGAACTCTCCACTGCTTCCACCATCATGTTATACTAGTATTATCTATTTCAATAAATCACCAATTTCTATACGTACAACTCTTATCGCAGTGGTTGCTTCAGAATATCCTTTTCAGCATATGTCTTTGCTTCATCTTGCTGGGTTTCTACAGTTGCAAACTTCACCTGCCCGATGGACTCCTAGACAGCTGTGATTTCCTGTAAGTTTCTCAATTTCAAGCTCAACTGCTTGCTTCGCATCCAGCTGTGTTTGCAGTTGAGGTCTTATGATTTGTTGCCAATTCCATCACACTTTCGTCAACCCTCTTTTGCTCATCAGCTGCCAATTGCAAGGAACTATTTCTAACAGAATTCTCTTCAATCTCTTCGGCAAACCTTTTCTTTTTGTCTATCATGCTCTTCTCATAGTCCTTTATTTGCTCACAGCAATAGTCACAAACTGAGCCATCTCCTCATCAGACATACTTTCTCCATCTCCTATTTCTTCCTGAAATTCCAGCAGTGACGTAAACATTTCCTTGCTCTCCTCAACTGCTGAGTCGTCTCCTTACTCTTCTCTGCCTCCTTTGGAAATAGAAACTACTGCCACCTCTTCTTCTCTCCCTCCGAAAAATAGATTCACTGCAATCACCTGTTTACGCTACACATTCACACCCCTCTGCACTCCTTTTAGCACAGCAATTCTTCTTGCACACAAAGTTTGCAAACATCCTCACAAAAGCTGCAAAAATCGACTCAGAAAGTGCAGCAAACCACCGCAAGAAATGCACCTGCAAATCCAAAAGAAAATCCCACAACAGAAAAACTCCACACCTCCAAGCAAGCACTTCGAGAAAGACTCCGAAAGACACTGACCCCGATATGAACCATATCTTCCTGCATACACAACTCTGAAACATAATCTGCCAGAGTTTGGAAGCGAGTAATAATCTTCGTTGCTTCACTGCCAAGTAGCGAGCTAAGTATTTTCCCACTTTTTCCAGACCTTTTTCATACTCTCCAATCAGCATACTTGCGCACTCAAGAGATGCATCCTTGACTCTACTCTTAGCCACCTTATTCCTCCACCATGCAGTTAACTTTCTACATTATAGGATCCCCAGAAGTAACTGTATTCCGTTCAACAGATCTTTGGGAGTTAACTCTATCTTCTGCATATGTAACCTTTCAAGTGCAGGGCAAACACCATTTTCACATCCCTGCCTCTGCATAAGATTATCTGCTCCAGCTGCATCTTGTTGCTCAAGCTACTTTTGATGAAGTTCATTGCGATAAGTTTTAGCTGGTCCAATTTCCTCCTTTTCCTTCGTATTACGGCCGGATGTACTAGTACTCACAAACCATATACCCACCTAGACAACCCGCACCATTTCCACAAAACTCCGATTTGCACAAAAGAATGGCTGTTGTGTATACATGAACAAACTCAGTTAATCATGGTCTCTTTTGGCCATGTCACTCTGCTCCTCTACTGCGTTGTTGAGAATCCCGACCAGCCTTAGAGACTCAGTACCGCCTTTTCTTTCACACAAGCTGTACACCCACTTCTTCAACCTCCATGACAGCCTCTACACAAACATGAACGGAACACAGGACACTACGCTGTCTCTCGTTTCCAGCGGCTCCTGGAACAACTACTGCACTTCAAACAACACCAGATTATGTTCAATAATGGACTCTCCTGCCCTCACAAACACAGGATGACACTAAACAACCAAAACTTGACAAAATAACAGATTCTCTGACTGAGACCATTCATCAAACACTTGGCGAAAATGAAGAACAAAGGATAAAAACTCAAGAACCAAATCAACAATGGCGGAAACAAACCGAACGAGGTCCTCGAGAATCACCCACTCTGATACCATGTTAATTTTAGACTCTAAACAAACTGCAAGATTTAAACTATGAATTTGAGAATAATGAAACAAGGAATATGTACAAACGGAGAGAACATTAGGGACTACATTGTATTAAGTTATGGTGATAAAAAGAATGAGAAATACATATGATACTTTATACTAATCTATCAGCTACATCTGACCACGAAAACAGGGAACTAGCAGCTGATTTTCTTCCACTAATAGCCCTGGTTTTCCTCCACGATTTACTTAACTTGTTTCCTAAACTCCTTAAATCACTCCACTAATTTCTTGACCTGGTCAAGGCTACTATTTCTAATTAATTTATTTATAATAAGTTTAGATTAATTGGATAAAGTTCCAACATTTGGAACATAGCTGAGTAACAATCCTTAGTGTTGAACTTAAGATTGTTGTGACTCCATATGAGCTTATATCCTGAATTGGATAAGACTAGTTGCTCAATGATCATACCAAGCCTATTAAAATCAGTCTCTTCCCATGTCCGCGATTCCAAAGAGTACTCCATGAAACTTCTCTAGATAAGCAAACTTGAAGAACTGATTCAATGTTCTTGAATTTCAATCATGACTATGAGTACAGCCTTGTAAACTCAACTCGTAAAGGAATGCCGTTGTGCTAAGAGTCTTCCCAAAATTGAACTATTTTCCCATCTCCTATCTTCCAATGGAAATTACTGGAAACTCTACCTAAATCAATGAGAACTCTGCCTGCAACTATTACATCACGTAATATGTATGATGCAACACTATTACTGGCTAAGTTAGATAGTCCTATCATAAATTTTGGACCATATTTGTGTGTCATAAAGGAATGCCAAAAACTGTCTTTCTTCACAATTACGCCACCACCATTTGAATAGCATTGCATAATTACGCTCTCTCAGAGACACAAGACCCAAGCCACCAACTTGTTTAGGACGACATATTTTGTTCCATCCTATAGTGCATTTTCACCTTAATCAATCTGTTATTGGAGGAATTTTGTAATAACACGAAATCGGAGGTTTGCTGGAATAGTAGAGCGATTTGTATGAATGTGTGGCTGTTTTAGGGGAATTAGGGGTTTATAAAAAATAGGGCTGGACTCGGTAGCTGTTTTGATTTGTCTCGTGTATCGGATTGCATATGCCAAGATGCCTACGTACCTATGTTTATATAGGATCAAGCCCACGTAGTTCTGTAAAATTGATCCCGAGAGACTTAAGGGATAAGTTACGTTAATGTGGATAATGATTGATTTTATCTGATTTAATCTTATTGTTGTGATATCTTCCTGATTTGAAGAATATCGTTTGGAGATATTTTCCGTAATTAATTGATTGAGATTGATTCTTTCCTCATTTCTGAGAGAGGATAAAACTTAGTAATTAAGTTATAATTATTAATCTGAATTTATAATTAATAAATATTAGGAATTTGGGAGATTATTAGACATGCCAAAATTATGGCATAACAACTAGCCCCCAGTTCTTCAGTGTAGCTTGCTGCAGTGGAGAACTAAGAATTCTTCAAGCTTCCAAATTTCTTGAGTCGCTGAAAAACTGAAAAGAGATGATTAGAAAAACACTTAGAGCACCATTGTGCTCATTAGGCGTATGCGGATGCAAGAGTGATAGCATGCGATGACCAGTATAAGAAACATATTTGCCAAGGTTTTCAAATGTGCGAGTAGAAATAATTCGGTTGAAATCCATTGCGATCCTTGTTGTCTAGTTAGGACCTTGACGTTTGTATATATCCCGAATTGGCATACACACTTTTCAAGTGTCTGATGCAACCACATAAGGATGTGTCTGGCGAGGTCTTCACTAAGAGATGTAGATGTAATTCTGGCGAACTTTCTGGTGAACTTTGCACGCACGCTGGCTGTGCATGTCTGAAAGATATTTTGCATAGGGATGTCTTCCCACCCATGCGACCTTGAGCTCAAGATCTGGTCATGGGCCTTCAATAATAATCCTGAGGGTGCTGCACTTTACTCAAGCGTTTAGCATTGCGGAATTTATAACTTGTCCAGGCTACCCTACTTGGCAATTTAGTTTGCAAGTTTGAAAATATTTTTGACATATATGTACTATCGCGACGATATATGAAAATATTTTACAAATCCAAACACAATAATAAATATGCTCTTTTAAAAATGTCGCGATATTTATTCTATTCGAAAATAATGCTCCTTTTCTTGTAGAAAATCTTTTACAAAATAATGCGTCTCGCATATATATTTTTTTCTTTCTTGAGAATAATGCAGCTCGTACAAGATTGTAAAATAAATTCACAATCAATCAACATAATTATCCGCAATTCATCAACATAAATATCTCGTACGATATTTTCTAAATCACAATAATTTTACAAGCATAAAAATACTGTGCTCACACGAATTTTTGAATAATAAATATTTTTTTTGTAAAAAATTTAGAAACATGATAATTATGCATGCATGGCATAATATTTGTACAATATATAAAAAATAAAAAGATAATTCGAAAACTTATCTTTAAATAATAAGATCAACCCGATTGATTTCGAAGTGCTTCGGCTTTTTCTCCATTATGGCTTCGTTATCGCATGTTGCTCCATTTTCTCCTTCTTTCTTTTTTTTGTTAAGTTTTAATCCTTGCTGGTCCCGCGAACTTGCCACCATAACCCTTTTTTGCTTGTCGGTGCTACTTGCTATCTCCGCGGGCTCCCTCTCGTTTAAGATTATTTCCTTTGCCATTTTTTTTATTCGCTGTCAGCAATTGGAAACCGCTTTCGATGACTAAGAACAATTTTTCAAAAGTGAGTGCGCAATGTTGCTTCCACCGTCGAAGCCTTTGTAGTTAATATATTGATGACGCCGTTGTTTTGTCTTTTTCCAAATTAGGAATCACCATGCTTTTTTTTTTCGCCACTGATTTCTTGTATCGATAAAAACCTGAAATTCGGTGTGCATTCATAAAACCCATAATCCACCGTGAAAGTGATTTCGTTTATCCTCCATAAACGAAAATTCCCCTCCTTCTAGCGCCAAATGTTATTGGAGGAATTTCGTAATAACACGAAATCGGAGGTTTGCTGGAATAGTAGAGCGATTTGTATGAATGTGTGGCTGTTTTAGGGGAATTAGGGGTTTATAAAAAATAGGGCTGGACTCGGTAGCTGTCTTGATTTGTCTCGTGTATCAGATTGCATATGCCAAGATGCCTATGTACCTATGTTTATATAGGATCAAGCCCACGTAGTTCTGTAAAATTGATTGGTCTTATCCCGAGAGACTTAAGGGATAAGTTACGTTAATGTGGATAATGATTGATTTTATCTGATTTAATCTTATCGTTGTGATATCTTCCTGATTTGAAGAATATTGTTTGGAGATATTTTCCGTAATTAATTGATTGAGATTGATTCTTTCCTCATTTCTGAGAGAGGATAAAACTTAGTAATTAAGTTATAATTATTAATCTGAATTTATAATTAATAAATATTAGGAATTTGAGAGATTATTAGACATGCCAAAATTATGGCATAACACAATCATATAATAACAATTCATATTTAAAAACCGTTTTGGGAATGATTTCGAGAACTATAACATTTTTCTTTATAAACATGTTATCCACTACCAACAGTAATCAGAATCTATACTCTTTATTAAAAGCAGAAACCCTCTTTTAATGGTATGTCCGGTATGCCACTAAATATTAGTTAATTTAATTAATTTAAATAATTTAAATTATAATATTATATAATAATTTAATTTAATAATTAATGAAATTATATACTATGAGTCTATTAACTAAAAATTGAAATAAAAGTCAAACTACTTTAATTAAAATTTAAAAAGTATCTATAATAGATTAATAATAAATATAATTAATAATATAACTACTCTTATATTACCAGAATGAAGTTATGTAAATTTAATTAATTAAAATAATAATATTAAATATTAATTTAAATTAATAGTGAAGTTATATACTAGGAGCTTATAAACTAGCAATCGAAATAAAAATCAAAAAATATAGTATATTATATACAACTTGGTGCTTCAAGATTTTATTTACTTAAAAAATTAAAATTAGAAATGTAAAATAATTTATCACAATCCGTGCTTCGCACGAGTTATCGGCTAGTATTAAAAATTAAGGATATGCTACATCATATATACTACATGTAATATCCTGAATATCCTGGATATGACTTTTGTATGTGCAATTATTTATTTTATACGTGTTTGTGTTTAATAAATTTTGCATTTTTGAGTTTTTGATTATAAAAGAAAAGAAAACAAAAGAGGGAAATTGGATTTAATATACATACATGTATTAATAATAAAATTATTAATAATGATTAAATGGAAGGGTTATGGTTATGTAGGCTATTTATAAAAAATATATAGAAAGAGGAGACAGGTGGCAAGATAGCAGGGGGCACATGTGGTGTCTTTACCTTTTTTTTTTTTTTTTTGAAGTAATGTGGTGTCTTTACTATACAAATTTACAGAGAGTCTTGGTTTTGAGAAGGGGATAGAACACTGAAGAAGGGAGTGGGTAACAAATGAGGAACAAGGGTTGGAGAAAAGAAGTTGAGGAACAAAGCTATCGTACCAGGGAGAAGCAGCACTATTAATTAATTAAAAAAGAAAAAAGGTTAAAGATAAAATTCTTTGCAAGTTAATAGACGGAACAGAGAGTCTTTCCTTCTGCAAGTGAAAAATTGGGTGTTCAAGTTGAGGTGCCACTTTGTGGAATACTACCTAGGTAAATTTTAATAATCCTAGCATGCTCGCTGTTTAATACTGATGTAGTAGAGGTCTTGATCGAGTTGAGATTTTATATAGTTATTCTTATGAAATCTTACTCTGTTTTAAAGGTGTCTGATTATATACCTAAGTGAACAATTTTGAGGGGTTGCATATTGGCAGGTTTATGTTGTGGCTGTTATTACTTAAATTATTATTAGGCATTAGAAGGTGTCAAAGTCCAAATCTTAGCAGGAGATTTTAGAATTAGTTTGAAACCAACATAAGGTTATAGGTGCGGAGCTTATGTGTCTAGCTTGCAGCTTGTTTAAGTGGTGCAGAATGGGAGTTTGTAGATATATCCGGCCTCTTTAATTTTTGCTTAAAAGAATATATTTGATAAAACCTTTCCGTTAAATACTTGACAAAATTTATGATTATTGATGTTCGATGATCTTGAGAGGTCTATTAGACCTTTTAAAGTTCAAACAAGTTTCGAAATTTGTTAAGTTATGCCCTCTAATTTCTTACACATCTCATCAAATTTTTTAGTCATAGTCTTCTGAGCATTTTTGAAAACTTACAAATTATTGAGATTTATTAAGACTACAAAGACTTTTCAAGTTTTAATTTTATTAGGTCGTCTCTAGTTTACTTGCATACATTTTGTGAGAACTCTTTTAATTGAGTAAACATAGTCTTTTCTAACATGATCACTTTTAGTTTCTATTAATGTGATTTTTAGTCTCTCCAAAAGTAGTAGTGTTGTTAATCTGTACATAGTAGCTAACAAAAGATATGTGCTAGTAAAGGGATTAAGGGATAGGAAACGTGGGCTTTATCGGTGATTTCCAGTTTTAAGATATCTGATAAGGCAAGTTTGCTAACTTCCTTCTCTTTATATTATTGTCAACATTATGGAAACTTCACGTGGTGTGCTATAAGTTTGCTAATAACTACCTTCTTTGTTTTCTTGACCTGGAATTTGGATTATTTACATATTCTTGTTATTCTTAAAAACATTTCAAGTTGGTTCTTGTGCTCTAAATATTTCTTTGTGGTGTCTTGCTTGAATCACTGAATCACTGAGCTGAGCTTAAATGGGGGAAAAGTAACCTCGTTATCTACGAGTTACTGTTTAATTGCCTAGATGGCTCTTAAAGGTCGGGGGACGACCTTTTACATTGCATGCAATGGGGGGATTTCATTATAGGCCGATCACCTGTAATGGAAGTTGTCATTTTTGTTTGGCTCAGCAGAAAATGGGGTAAATCTTGTGTTTTCTTATTGATCCAGGAGAACCTCAAAGAGTACAAAATTTCTTTATACCTTTTTGTTTATATATTGTCATATAACCATATGAGCTAATCTCTGTTCATTTGCAATGTTATAAACCAACTTGTATGCTTATTTCAGGATTATGATCCTTTCAAAGTCTTTTGTTCTAGTTGGTAATCTTGTTGAGCATGTTTTTCGCTCATACTTGAAATTTTTAATGTTGTACAGTTAAGACTGAGGAAGGGGAACGAGTGAAAGCAAATAGGGGAAAAGCAAAGTATGGGGAAAGTTAGATGTATTTTCTTTTGCGGTGTTGTATGGATTTTTGCCTAGCTGGAAGAATATTATGTGTCTTGTACTTATATATTAGCTACCCTTAATTTTTGTTGTAATAGAACAAAAGCGGTAAGTGAGATGTATCGATGTAATCAGATTGTAGGCTTGTAGCAGTGGATTTGTGTAGTAATATAATCGAAGTTGCTAGTTCTTGTATAATATTTTCTTTTTATGGCTTTTGAGGCATAGTATGGTTTTTCGTATGAGATAAAAGGAAAAAAATAAATAAATAAATAAATATATATATATATAGGCAAAGTATCAAATAGAAACCAATTCTTAAATAGAAACTAAAAACTAACACTAAATAAATTATATTTCATTCATTCTAATGGCCCCGCCAGGGGTACCTTCACAAAATATGTTTAAAATTCTTGGCTCCATTCATCAAAAAAAAAAAAAACTGTTCACACTGACGTCACTGCCACGTCAACAATTAACAGTAATTTTTTTTTTTTTGCTGAATGGAGCCAAGAATTTTAGACACTTTTTATATTGGGGTACCCCTAGTTTGGTCATTAGATTAGCTTGAAATGTTAGATTAGGGTTTAGTTTCTAGTTTCTATTTTAATTTAGTTTTATTGGAATAGGACTCTATATATATATATATATATATATATATATATCAATTTTACGTTTTTCTAAACAATAAACATACTTAAAAGTCCTTTAAAGATCCAACCAACCACAACAGTCTTAGCTCTTTTTCTCAATGAGTATGAATGATATAGATGATAATGATCATCAAAATGATTTGATGAAAAATTCTGAATTAGTAGAATATCCAAAAAATTTGGATAGATTAAATAGATGGGTTATATCTTCTGTTCCCCAAAGCCAAATTTATAATATTGGTGTATTTGATTTTAAATCTCGTTATGCCATCAAAACGATGGAACAGACTATTAGAGTCTCAGACACTAATCAAACAATTAGATTATTGAATAAGAAAGATTTACTTCCTTTTAAAGGATATAACTTTATCTATATTGGATTAGTTCAAATAGCTTTTAAGCCCTTAACTCTTTTAGGCTTAAATTCCAGTATAATGGCCTATGTTAGAGATGGCCGATGTAGAGATTTCAAACAATCTCTAGCTGCTTTAATAGAAACCAGTATATGTCATGGACCAGTCTACTTCGATGTAGCTCCCAATTTGACACTATCCTTATCTGATAGTCATCTGTTAGATGCTATGCAATTAACCTTGCATACTAACGGTTATAACTTTAAACCAGGAAGTGAAGTTATAGCAATATGCTATAGAATTTATTATAAGGTTTTGAATACCTTAAACCCTAAAGCTAAACAATTTTCCTGTCAAGGAACTACCACAATAGTTCAGACTAATTTGTTAACCTCTAATGTAGCAACAAATAGGTTGATTAAGTGGAAAGAGATAAATTTCCCTGAAACCTGGTCTCTTCCTGTAGAATTAGAGCCAGAGCCTCCGGTCAATAAAGAAATTGATCAGATAATCCAAACCACAGAAGGGGATGTAGAAATTAGATTTACTCCTCAAAGATCTATTAGATTACCAAGGACTATGTCGGCTAGGTATTCTACTGCGAGTGATTATATCACAGCTCCTAGTGTTTTATATCCATCTAGAGCATCTACTTCTCAATTACGAGAAGAAATAGAATCTGTAAACTCAATTAGAATTAGTCAAAATCAAATTCCAGAAGGAATTTATGAAAAGAGTAGAGAATCTCCTACTCCATCAGACATGAGCTTCCATTTAAATGATTGATTTGTCCCCAGGAAGTATAATGAGAGAAATCCTTAATAAGGAATTTCAACAAGAAAAGCATGCCCAATTTAGGCAATGGTATTTTAAGAAATACTCTTCGAAAGACCTAGATAGGTTCAAAGATGAATTTTATGATTATATAGCTGAAACAGAAGACTATACACCTTTTGTTAATTGGTTTATAAAAACCTATCTTAATAACACTAATAAAGAAATTTTAGTGTTACAAAGACCTTGGAAAACTCCAAAAGGAGAAACTATTAGTTCTCCGTTTCCTCCAGAGCAAACCATTTGCTTAAATAATAACACAGAGGCTACAGCTTATACTAGTATTCAAAAGCTTGAAAATACTCAAGCTACTGTTAAAGATCTAAATACTATAATTAGATCGGAAAATTATACTAATACTTTTTTAGCTTGTCTAGGTGATCAATGCATAACCTTAGAAAAAGAGATAATATCTCTTTAACAATTTATAGAAAACGAATTACGTTCTCTTAAAAAATTAATAGAAAAACAAAATCCAGAATCATCGTCTAATCCAGACCATGTTCCACTGATTCAACCTCCAATTCCAACAAAAGGATTTAAGTTAGAACCCAGTGGAGAAGAATTCATGAAAATTCTTCAACAGAAGTTTGATAATATGAATATAGCTATCTTATCGAAAGACGATTCTTCTCAGCAGTCTGAAAACTCAGAACCTGGTGAAGAAATAGAAGAGATTAACGAAATAGCAACTATGTTCGCTAAACAAAAAATTAATAATGCGGAGATAAATCCTATTTATGCTCCAAAACCTTTAGAAAAATTCTATTATCAAAGACCTTCTCCCCAAGATCTTCTATTTGAAGAACCAGAATATATCCAAACCTCTTATTCAGGAAAAGCTATCTATGAATGGAATATTGATGGCTTAAATGAAAAGCAAATATTCGATGTTATACATCGAATAATGATGTACTCTACTGTTTGTAAACAAAATGGTAGCACTGATAGTGCGATAGCATCTTTTATATCCACAGGATTTGTTGGACAAATCAGGGGATGGAGGGATCACTATTTTACCCTAGAACAGAGATTAGAAATTCTTAATCATAAAAAAATTCTTAAGGTAGAAAATGGTGTCATTACTCTTGGAGAAGAAGATGCTGTCTACACTTTATGTCTAGCTATCCTACAGCATTTTGTAGGAAGTAATATTCCTGTTGCAGAGAAGCTTTGTACGCTTCTTCAAAATCTTAGATGTCCCTCCTTGACTCATTTTAGATGGTATAAAGACACCTTTTTTATCTAGAGTGTATCAACTAGGAGAACCAAATTCGGTTCACTGGAAGTCTAAATTTATAGACGGATTACCCCATCTTTTTGCAGAAAGGGTTAGACAATCCTTAAGAAATAAGAATGATGGAGTAAATATTAATTATATTTCTCTAACTTATGGAGAAATTGTTAGCCATTGTGTTAATGAAGGATTAGCTTTATGTAATGACATAAAGTTAAGAAATCAGTTAAAACAACAAAAGTTGTCAGAAAAACACCAATTAGGTGAATTCTGTGATCAATTTGCCTTTGATATAGGGAAAATTCCTAAATATACAGATAAGAAAAAGATTGCCTATAAAAAGAATAAGTCTTATAAGAATAACACTTATAAATCAAAATATCCTTTTAACAAAAATTCTTATAAAAGGAATTATAAAAGAAAATCTTATAATAAATTAGAGAAAAAGCCTTTTGTCCCTAATAAAGGAAAAAGAAAAGCCAAAAGGATTGATATAACTTGTCATAAATGTGGCAAAGTTGGTCATTATGCCAACCAATGTTGGACTAAAAAAGCTCTTAATGAGATAGAGGATGAGCAATTACGCTCACAATTAGAAAAGGTTTTACTTTATAGTTCTGAAGAAGAAAGAGAATCTTCTGATAATGAGGATTTAGCCTTAATTTATGAGAGCTCAAGTGATTCTGACTCACAGAATTCTGATAATAATGATTGTCAGTGCAATGAGCTAAATTATTATAAATCTATAGTAGACATGAATGGATTAAATGTCTTAACGGCTGATCAAGATAGAGCCTTAAAAATTATAGATTCAATTACCGACTTTGAGCTTAAGAAGCAAATGCTAGAAGCCCTTATTAAAAATAATAAGGAAAAAGAAGCTCCGATAATCATAGACGCACCTTATCAATTAAGTGAGGTATTAGAAAGATTTCAAAAATCTACTCTTAAAGAGACTCATGTTTCCTTAAATGATTTAAGAAAAGAAGTTAATTTATTAAAATCTGAAATTAATCAGATAAAATAGAATAATACTCTATTAACCCAAAGAATTACTTTATTAGAAAGTAAGGCTTTAATATCTGGTGAATCAAAAGATATTCCCTCTTCTAGTAATACTAAAGAGACAGAATATTTAAATCCGTTAGAACAAGTGACATCTCAAAGATGGTATATTAAAGTTACCTTAGTGGTAAGTCGAGAATTTATTCTCAAAGATGAGATAGCCCTTGTTGATAGTGGTGCTGACTTGAATTGTATTCAAGAAGGATTAATTCCTACTAAATATTTTGAGAAAACTACTCAATCTATTTCCCATGCTGCTGGAGAAAAACTTCAAGTTAGTTATAAGCTACCAAATACTTACATTTGTAATGAAGATATTTGTCTTCCTACCTCTTTTATTCTAATAAAGAATATGAATCATAGAATAATCTTAGGAAATCCTTTCCTTCATAATATTATGCCCCTCAACAATGTTGATCAAAGCGGAATTTCTACCATAATAGAAGGAAAGAGAATAAAATTTGAATTTATTACCGATCCTCAAACTCGTATAATAAATGAGATTAAGGATCGCCTTCTTAGTAAAGAAAACCAATTATGTTTTCTTAAAGAAGAAATAAAAGTTTTGAGCATAAATGAACAGCTCAAGAAACCTGATATTAAAAATCAGATAAAAATCATAGAAAACCAATTTATTGAGGAAGTTTGTAATGACAATGGATTAGATATCCAATTCCTAACAAAAAAAATTTGTTAGATAGATTAAGCGATGCTTTAATCTTTTCTAAATTTGATATGAAATCAGGATATTGGCAAATTCAGATTAAAGAATCTGATAGATATAAAACATCTTTTACAGTTCCATTTGGACATTATGAATGGAATGTTCTACCATTTGGTCAGAAGAATGCTCCTTCTGAGTTTCAGAATATTATGAATGATATATTCAATCCATATTCTGAATTTATAATAGTTTATATTGATGATGTTTTAGTATTTTCTAAAACTATAGATCAACATGTTAAACACTTAAAAATATTTTAGAGTCTAATAAAGAATAATGGTTTAGTAATATCTGCCCCAAAAATGAAATTATTTCAAACTCAAGTTAGATTTTTGGGTCATATGATAAATCAAGGAAAAATTATTCCTATAGATAGAAGTATTGAATTTGCTTCTAAATTTCCTAATGAAATAACTGATAAAAAATAGTTGCAAAGATTTTTAGGAAGTCTGAATTATATTTCAGACTATTATAAAGACTTAGCCAAAGATGCAGCCATATTGTATTCTAGACTTAAGAAGAAACCTGAACCCTGGACTGAGAACCATTCTCAGGCTGTTCAAAAAATCAAATCCAAGGTAAAATGCTTACCTTGCTTATCTTTAGCCAATCCTAAGTATTTCAAAATTGTGGAATCAGATGCCTCAGATATAGGTTATGGTGGTATTCTAAAACAGGTTATCCCTGAAACTTCTAAAGAAGTTCTAGTAAGATTTACCTCAGGAAAATGGAATCCTACTCAGTCAAAATATTCGACTGTGAAGAAAGAAATGCTTTCTATAATTAAATGTATTTCAAAATTTCAAGGTGATCTTTTAAATCAGAAATTTTTATTAAGAATTGATTGTAGTTCTGCTAAATCAATTATTGAGAAAGATGTTAAAAATCTTGTAGCAAAACAAATTTTTGCAGGTTGGCAAGCCCAGCTTTCAGCCTTTGAATTCGATATCCAATATATAAAAGGAGAAAATAATTCTCTTGCTGATTATTTAACTCGTAAATTTTTACAGGGAGATTAATGGCTACCCCTAATAGGGGAAGAGGTCGCGGCGGATATGGCCGTGGTCGAAATTATGGGAGTAACAATTTGTTGCCCCGTACAGAATCAACTGTTCCTCTAATAGGAGATTGGACAGTTTACCATAATCGGGCTAGAAATTTGTAGCAATTACCTACACCACCAAAAAAGGAAGATATACCTTCCTCATCAAATAGTAAGTCAACAACTTACAAGGACGTAGCAGTCAATGAAAATCCACAGGAAAAAGAATATTTTGAAAATCCTGTTACAGAAAATATTCTGTTTCTTGAAGAAGAAGATGTTCAAATGCACCAAGATGGTTGGTCATTAAGAACTAGGTATCTTGAATCCAGAGGATACCCAGGGCTTCAAAATCAAGCCAGACAGAATTTAGAAATTCTGTTAACAATTACCGAATCGGTAACTATTACCCATACTTTTCAAAATAATAATCCTGAAAGTTTTATGAACTTCATTAAATGCCATATCAATAAGATATTGCTACCCAGAGAGTGGGGATTAAGTCCTAATATGGAGAAAGCTATCAGAATATCTGGAGATAAATATATCTATTTCAATTACTGGGATTATATCCAAGCTTTCACTGTAATAACCCAAATTTTGGGTAGAATTAAAACTTTTCTTATTGTGGTTAAAGAGCATTAATGAATGGTGATTCCAAAGAACAATGATTGTAGTGAATGGATATTGCTATGGATGATGATCCCGATTCGTATATGTATGGTCAGAATAGAGTAATTCAAAGGTTGACGATATAGAAAAGAATAATCTATCGTCCAAGAAATGAGCTAATGAGCCCCGAGAAGGGAAATGAGGATGGTATAGTATTTTCCATACGTGCATAGTGTTTCCCGTACGTGCATAGTGTTTCCCGTACGTGCATAGTAATTCGGTAGATGAATAGTGATTTTGTAAGTTGGAAAACTTTTCACGCCACCCTATGTACGGGACGTGATATGGATGTTTCGAAGTCATATTAGTAATACGCGGAGAAAATAAGTGAATGCAGAGACGATCGGAATTCAGAAATTCCTATTTTAATTTTTGGTGTAATATTTGACCGAGCAGTGAATTATATATTATTATATTCGAGAAATGAGATATTCAATTTGAGAAATTGAAGAGTTAATATTTTGGAATTTTATTATATTTGATTTTAGAAATTAGAACGAAAACCACTGAGACAGTGAAACAAGCGTTCTAGAAACCACTAAAACGTTATAACGAGATTAAGCAATTAAGTGAACGAATCAGGGATTAAGGATCAAGATTGTGACAAGATTAAATATCCTATATGATCATCAAGAGAATTATATCAAGTGGATTAAATTATTTAATCAAGGATTAAATCAAAACAATTTAGGAGTTAAGTGATTTAAATCACTTAAATCAAACAAGAAACAAAACAAATATCTACCAAGCTTCTCCAAGACTCTTTGCACAAGCCCCAAGGTGAGCCACCAGCCACACACATCCAATAATATCTAGATATTATGATCAAAAGGGTGAAGAAAGGAAAAAAGCAAGCAAAAACACATTTCTCCAAAAAAACTGCCCAGCAGAACCAAGCTTAAGAAACAAATTCATATCTCCATTTCTATCCATGATAAAATCACCAAATTTTAACCATAGCTTCTACACTCCATGGGCAAGATTCGTTCCAAATTTCATGGAAATCCAAGTAGTATAGCCTAGTCAAATCCATGCTTAAAGTCGGAGGACCAAAACTGTCCAGGTTCTGAACAGTAGCAAGATGAGGCTCAAAACCCTAGCTCCCATGGTTGGATTCTTGTGTTCTATAGCTCAAAAGAAATCCCTTGAAGAGTAGAAGGTGTGGTAAAAATTTTAGAACCAAACTCTTAGTTTTTGATTTTAGAGAAAACTGGCCCTGAGGACAACCTCAGGTACCTCTCCTAAGGTTAGAACAAAATATAGCTATAAAATAAGGGGCCCCGCAGGGGCATTTTAGTAAATATAAATTGTTTTTCAGTAATTTACAAAAAAACCCTTAAATTTGCATTGAAATTTGGTCTAACCTCAGATAGAACCCTGAGGATGACCTCAGGCCCATGAAACCCTTTGATTTTATATGATTTTTACAAGATTGATGATGAATAGTAACTTTTGATTTTCATGTTTTGCTTTCTTGATTCTATGGCTTCCAAATGATGTTCTAAGCAATGATCAAGAGTTGTGAGGCCTTATTATCATCCTTGAACTTCAAACCAAGGTATAATCTTTGAAACCCCTTTGTTGAATCATGAGTTTTAATGGATCTTTGGATGAGTTTTTGAGTTATATGCATGTTTAGAGCACTAGAGCTATGTAAGAGTTTTGTTAGATGTTAAAATATGTTGCACAGCTCCAAGACCTGTTTAGACAGTGAGGGAGACAATGAATAGTGTCCATGAGTGTTGGTGGTGGATTGGATGATTATTTGGAGGATTTTAATTTTGGAAATATCCGAGTTATAGTTGTCGTAATGGCGAAATTTCTTTGACCCTTAAAAACCGTTCATAACAATAGATGTAACCTTCTGAACTTATTGAGTATATGACATGTATTCGAAGATATCGAGTCATAGATCGTTTTGGCGCAAGAATCGTAGCATTTTGACTTACGGCTTAGGCGTTATGGTAAAATCCGTAAAAGCAGTTCGTAAGTCTACACTTGAGTTCGTAACTTCAATTGAACCCCTTTAAAACGAGTAATTTGGTTACAAATCTTAGTAATTAAATACTAGAGGTCATAATGAAGATATGAGAGAAGACCTCGTGTCAAAAAGATTATTTTTGGATTTTATAAAAATGTTTGAATCAAGGTTAAGTGCGAAGGAACCCCTTAGAGGAACACCTGATTATAACCTTGTAAACCACTTAGTGAAACGGGCGAACGAGATTCGATTTCTAAAACGAACCTTCGACCTAAGTATTTGTCGATTGACATGGACTTAGTATGAGCCTAAAGCGAGTTAGTAATGCCTTGGTTGTGATTCGCGTACGTGTTTATGCTTTAGATATTAAGTGGATTATCTAGGGGAATAATCGTACGTTTTCTTTTTGGCTTTGTCTAGATTGCTCGACATCGTCACGAGCCCTACCACTTCTCGAGCATCAGGCAAGTTTCCTATTTCGATACTTTGAAGTATT
Source organism: Kitagawia praeruptora (assembly GCA_037693485.1). Classification (NCBI taxonomy): domain Eukaryota; kingdom Viridiplantae; phylum Streptophyta; class Magnoliopsida; order Apiales; family Apiaceae; genus Kitagawia; species Kitagawia praeruptora. The sequence goes on along the minus strand of CM075344.1, from coordinate 158,456,293 downwards.
GTTGTATAATACTGCTTTTGGCATATATTGAATTGCATAGTTTTACGATATATGCTTATAGCGTAAATTTGACTTTCGGTTTATGTACGAGCTTTGAGGTAAAGTATTTATAAACCGGTATACCTTGTGGCTCTATAGATAAGAGCATGTTTATTGTTTTGACTCTAGACCGGGAGTCGGTATTCTGACATATAAGGATAGTCGTGGAAACCCGGAAGGATTCCAACGACAGATTATTATCTGAATTGAGGAATAATATTAATAATCATTATTTATATTTTCAGAAAGTATTAATTACTCAGAAATGATTCGAGAAATGTTATTTGAATATTATCTCATTCGAAGGTTATTATTTGGATATGATTGATATTTGGCTTATCAACTAGATATGGGATATTAGTTATAAGCCGGGTTTTTGCAAATGCCCTTAGTGTCGGGCGTATGATTCTTATTCTCCATCCATAGACCGGGAGTCGAGATATTGTTTTTATATATCTTGGGCATTCTTTTCTGATCTAGATATTGAATAATGTTATTCAATTGTTATATATTAAATGAATATTATTTTTGGATATTCATTTAAAGTTTAGATATATTAAATGAATATTATTTTTGAATATTCATTTGTAGTTATTTATTAAGTGAATATTATTTTGAATATTCATTTAAGGATTTATTTAATGAATATTATTTTCGAATATTCATTTAAGAATTTATTTATTTATTTTATATTCATGCGAGGATTTATTTATTTGAATATTACTTTAGATATTCATTTGAGGATTGATTCAAATATTATTTTGAATATTTACTCGAGGAATTGTTTATTTGGTGAATATTTTATATATTCATTCGAGAGTTATTTATGAGCAATATTTTATACTAAGAATATTCTTTAATTATTTATGAATTAATAAATATTCTTTGAATATTTATTTAATTATTTCAACTAATTTTAAAAATGATTTATCTTATTCAAATATTATTCTGATCTTGAAATATCATGTAAAATATTTCTGAGTCTTATTATGTTTATTTTATCGAGGAAAGGTTCTCAAAACTCTATTTTCCGTTTAAGGTCTATCTTATAGGAAGACTTAAACACTCGCTCAAAACTTTCAAATATAAGGGAGCTGTACTCGAGAGCTGTTATTTATTTTATTTGACTGCCCGGTCATAAATCTGTTGATATTACTCTTTTCCCTCGCAACTTGGTTGCTATTCATCAAAGCGATTCTTTTTGTTACTTCATCATCATTCGAGGATTACTTACGAGCAATATTATGATTTAATAATATTCCGTAATTATTATTGACTTAATAAATATTCTTGGAATATTTAATTAAATTATTTTGAAGTCTTTTTATAATGATTTATATTATTCAAAGATCATCCTTCACCTTCAAATATTATGTAAAATATTTTGGAGTATTTTACGACTATTTTTATCAAGAGGAGATTCCCAAAACTCTGTTTTCATTTAAATCTATCTTATAAGAAGATTTAAATACTCGCTCAACTTCCAAAAATATATAAGGGGACCTCACTTGAGAGATGTTATTTATTTGACTGCCCGGTCATATACTTGCTAAACTATCTAGTCACTCACATCTTGATTCTTTTCAAATATGAATATGAGTCTTTTTGGTTAGCTCCTCAACACTCGAGGGGTAAGATTGATGGAACAAGTTTATATCCATTAACAAGCATCAGCTTGGGAAATATTGGTGAATCTTTCTTTCCAACTAGATACGACTACTTTGTGGAGTCTTATCAACAAGTATTATACTTGGGGAAAGGGGGACGAACTTTATGTTTCGGAGTCATGGATGTTATTGAACTAGGAGACGCGTAAGTGGCCGAGTGGCGCCGGTCCAGCAATGGCCCAACCGTTGGCCGGGGGGTTCCAGAGGGCGGGCGATCCGTCGGTGCTTCCTTCTACATGTAGAGAACAAATGATGGGGAGCATGACATGCGACTGATCATCGTAAATGTTGTGGCTCCTGGCGCGGCAAGCTCCCGTATTAGTTCATCTTCCAAATTGGGAAATTATCTGCAACATTATCATTGTTGGCAGGGTTGAAAAGTGTTTGAACTGGAATTGCAATATTCTTCCTGCAAGTTCCTCTATTATGAAAATTGATAATATCTTGCTTATCTTTGACATAGCAGATTTTTCCACAGAACAATTATATTTTGAGTTACCTTGTAACTTCGTCTTTATCTTACATTTTATGACTCTGTTGATACCTTACATAACATGAGTTGTGAAAAGGAGGTTGTTGATATTGAATCACCTTATAACTTCATCTTTTAAGTTATATGCGGATATTCTGCTTATATTTTATATAACAGTTATTTTACAGAAAGGTTATATTGAATTACCTTGTAGCTTCATCTTATATATTATACTAGAACTTTGTTCATAGTATGAATATCCAAAGTTTACAGAGATATTATGAAAATGATACTTGAAGTACTGCAATGGTACTGTTTTTGGAATATATTCCGATAAGGAAATACTTTCGGTAAAGAGATATTTTGACAATTATTGTCTTATACCCGCCTTATTCTGGGTTAAGTCATAGGCAGAGTTATGCCATGTTTTCATTACCTTGCTGAGCTATTTGCTTACTCTTGCTATTGTTTTATATATATTATAGAGCAGTGAAGCATGATGTCATGGGCACCAGTGATCCCGAAGAGTAGTACGAACCAGTCGGATCAGGCTGCAGCTGGCTGCATTTAAATTATGTATAGATATGAATGGTAGGAGAAGATTGTAATCATCAGAAGTCAGAGTTGGAATTGTACCATTTCCGATATATTGTTTCAATAACAGATTTTGTAAGACAATTGGGTATTGTAATAAAAGTTGTTTATTCCGCAGTTGTTGTATAGTATCGTTTCTGAGACTTTAACCTGTGTGTGTGTGTGAGAGAGAGAGATATATATTGTGGGGTCATAAGCCATTGAAATATGTACAGTGTGAGTAATACAGGTAAGACAAGGAGTAAATGGATCGTGACTACTCTAAATCCCAGACCCCGGATTTGGGGCTGTTACATTCACTAAAACTTTTTACTATCAAAACCCGAAGAACAAGCATTCTTGGTTCTTTTCAATAAATCCTGAAGTGTGTAATAAGCACATTCCAAATTGGTTCTATGAATGGTAGTCAAAATTTGGAGCATCTCTCGAAATTTTGCCGGGAGAAATTCATGATTTATATGCTCCATGGAGTGACTATAGTTCGTTGGTATCAAAATATACCAAATTAATTTATGGACAATGTCCTTTATTGTTCTTTTCCAAATTTCAAATCCCTTGGATTTGGTGGTGGACAGTTTCAATTGCAGTGGATAAAAAATTAAAGATCCCAATTCTTCAAAGGAATTTCTTCTTCAAATGGTGGACTAAAATGACCAAGGAAGATATTCAAAATATAGTTACCAATATTCGGGTTGATATTTCAATAGAAAAGGGTAAAGCTTCTTCAGTTCCGAATGCTCAGCCCTCTTTGGCGAATATGAGGGATTATTTTCATCATAAATATCCCACAGATTCAGAACAGCAAATTATGGCTCGAGTTTTAGAATTTATGAAAGAACAGTTTTTTAGTTCTTTTCCTTCTCAGCCTTCGAAAGAAGAGGATCAGTCTATGAAGACTTCTTCATCGCATGGATCAATGGATTCTAATGCTTATAATTGTCTAGCAGGTGAATCTCAAGCCGAAGAATCTGATAAAGATGATCCAAAAGAAGATCCATCCCTAGAAGATTTCTGGGATGCCTTAGTTCAGTCTGCAGTTCATCAGCCAAATAATTCTGGCAAAGGAAAAGGTCCAGCTAAATGATGTCTCCATTACTTCGGAAATTCAGGGTAATGAAGAAAAGAGAAAAACAATTAATTTCTCTTAACAATCTTATTAATAACTTTACTCTTAAATATGAGCAAGAAACTCTAGAGTAGAAAAGAAATCGATCTACATTGCAAATCACTGTAGATTTTGCAGAGCTCAACAGGCTTTTTGACAGGAGAAGCGATATTAAATTAAAATATCAATCCTGTAGAATTATTCTTTTAGAAGAAGCCAACCTGACAGGTTAAAGCAAATTTGGTGGAGGAGAATTCCAGCAATAATGTTTGCTTTTGGAGATAATGGAATCTGCTTTTTTCAGTGGAGAAATCATTATTGAAGGCTTTAATAAAGTCTGTTGTCTGTTTTATTAAAGTTGTTTGTTTTAAGCATTATTATTTTGACGATGGGGCCCAATGCGTACCCGGCAAGAATAATGTCTTCTTACTTTTGTAAAAGTTTGTTGTCGTTTGTAGAAATTTGAATTATTGTTGGTGTGCTGTGTGCTAAGGCCTGAATGAATAGTGCCTTTCAATCTCTATATAAAGAGATATTTGTATCTATTGTAAGTGTGCTCAATTCTGGGAAATAATAGTATTCTCTTCTTCTCTCTCTAGCTCATGTGCTGAGCTCCCTTCTTATTACTTTACATATTGTTTAATTGCTTCCTTCCTGCTTCCGCCATTGTTGGATAAGAAAGATTTACTTCCTTTTAAAGGATATAACTTTATCCATATTGGATTAGTTCAAATAGCTTTTAAGCCCTTAACTCTTTTATGCTTAAATTCCAGTATAATGGCCTATGTTAGAGATGGCCGATGTAGAGATTTCAAACAATCTCTAGCTGCTTTAATAGAAACCAGTATATGTCATGGACCAGTCTACTTCGATGTAGCTCCCAATTTGACACTATCCTTATCTGATAGTCATCTGTTAGATGCTATGCAATTAACCTTGCATACTAAGGGTTATAACTTTAAACCAGGAAGTGAAGTTATAGCAATATGCTATAGAATTTATTATAAGGTTTTGAATACCTTAAACCCTAAAGCTAAACAATTTTCCTGTCAAGGAACTACCACAATAGTTCAGACTGATTTGTTAACCTCTAATGTAGCAACAAATAGGTTGATTAAGTGGAAAGAGATAAATTTCCCTGAAACATGGTCTCTTCCTGAAGAATTAGAACCAGAGCCTCCGGTCAATAAAGAAATTGATCAGATAATCCAAACCACAGAAGGGGATGTAGAAATTAGATTTACTCCTCAAAGATCTATTAGATTACCAAGGACTATGTCGGCTAGGTATTCTACTGCGAGTGATTATATCACAGCTCCTAGTGTTTTAGATCCATCTAGAGCATCTACTTCTCAATTACGAGAAGAAATAGAATCTGTAAACTCAATTAGAATTAGTCAAAATCAAATTCCAGAAGGAATTTATGAAAAGAGTAGAGAATCTCCTACTCCATCAGACATGAGCTTCCATTTAAATGATTGATTTGTCCCCAGGAAGTATAATGAGAGAAATCCTTAATAAGGAATTTCAACAAGAAAAGCATGCCCAATTTAGGCAATGGTATTTTAAGAAATACTCTTCGAAAGACCTAGATAGGTTCAAAGATGAATTTTATGATTATATAGCTGACACAGAAGACTATACACCTTTTGTTAATTGGTTTATAAAAACCTATCTTAATAACACTAATAAAGAAATTTTAGTGTTACAAAGACCTTGGAAAACTCCAAAAGGAGAAACTATTAGTTCTCCGTTTCCTCCAGAGCAAACCATTTGCTTAAATAATAACACAGAGGCTACAGCTTATACTAGTATTCAAAAGCTTGAAAATACTCAAGCTACTGTTAAAGATCTAAATACTATAATTAGATCGCAAAATTATACTAATACTTTTTTAGCTTGTCTAGGTGATCAATGCATAACCTTAGAAAAAGAGATAATATCTCTTAAACAATTTATAGAAAACGAATTACGTTCTCTTAAAAAATTAATAGAAAAACAAAATCCAGAATCATCGTCTAATCCAGACCATGTTCCACTGATTCAACCTCCAATTCCAACAAAAGGATTTAAGTTAGAACCCAGTGGAGAAGAATTCATGAAAATTCTTCAACAGAAGTTTGATAATATGAATATAGCTGTCTTATCAAAAGACGATTCTTCTCAGCAGTCTGAAAACACAGAACCTGGTGAAGAAATAGAAGATATTAACGAAATAGCAACTATGTTCGCTAAACAAAAAATTAATAATGCGGAGATAAATCCTATTTATGCTTCAAAACCTTTAGAAAAATTCTATTATCAAAGACCTTCTCCCCAAGATCTTCTATTTGAAGAACCAGAATATATCCAAACCTCTTATTCAGGAAAAGCTATCTATGAATGGAATATTGATGGCTTAAATGAAAAGCAAATATTCGATGTTATACACCGAATAATGATGTACTCTACTGTTTGTAAACAAAATGGTAGCACTGATAGTGCGATAGCATCTTTTATATCCACAGGATTTGTTGGACAAATCAGGGGATGGTGGGATCACTATTTTACCCTAGAACAGAGATTAGAAATTCTTAATCATAAAAAATTCTTAAGGTAGAAAATGGTGTCATTACTCTTGGAGAAGAAGATGATGTCTACACTTTATGTCTAGCTATCCTACAGCATTTTGTAGGAAGTAATATTCCTGTTGTAGAGAAGCTTTGTACGCTTCTTCAGAATCTTAGATGTCCCTCCTTGACTCATTTTAGATGGTATAAAGACACCATTTTATCTAGAGTGTATCAACTAGGAGAACCAAATTCGGTTCACTGGAAGTCTAAATTTATAGACGGATTACCCCATCTGTTTGCAGAAAGGGTAAGACAATCTTTAAGAAATAAGAATGATGGAGTAAATATTAATTATATTTCTCTAACTTATGGAGAAATTGTTAGCCATTGTGTTAATGAAGGATTAGCTTTATGTAATGACATAAAGTTAAGAAATTAGTTAAAACAACAAAAGTTGTCAGAAAAACACCAATTAGGAGAATTCTGTGATTAATTCGCCTTTGATATAGGGAAAATTCCTAGATATACAGATAAGAAAAAAGCAAAAGATTGCCTATAAAAAGAATAAGTCTTATAAGAATAATACTTATAAATCAAAATATCCTTCTAACAAAAATTCTTATAAAAGGAATTATAAAAGAAAATCTTATAATAAATTAGAGAAAAAGCCTTTTGTCCCTAATAAAGGAAAAAGAAAAGCCAAAAGGATTGATATAACTTGTCATAAATGTGGCAAAGTTAGTCATTATGTCAACCAATGTTGGACTAAAAAAGCTCTTAATGAGATAGAGGATGAGCAATTACGCTCACAGTTAGAAAAGGTTTTGATTTATAGTTCTGAAGAAGAAGGAGAATCTTCTGATAATGAGGATTTAGCCTTAATTTATGAGAGCTCAAGTGATTCTGACTCACAGAATTCTGATAATAATGATTGTCAGTGCAATGAGCTAAATTATTATAAATCTATAGTAGACATGAATGGATTAAATGTCTTAACGGCTGATCAAGATAGAGCCTTAAAAATTATAGATTCAATTACCGACTTTGAGCTTAAGAAGCAAATGCTTGAAGCCCTTATTAAAAATAATAAGGAAAAAGAAGCTCCGATAATCATAGACGCACCATATCAATTAAGTGAGATATTAGAAAGATTTCAAAAATCTACTCTTAAAGAGACTCCTGTTTCCTTAAATGATTTAAGAGAATAAGTTAATTTATTAAAATCTGAAATTAATCAGATAAAACAGAATAATACTCTATTAACCCAAAGAATTACTTTATTAGAAAGTAAGGCTTTAATATCTGGTGAATCAAAGGATATTCCCTCTTATAGTAATACTAAAGAGATAGAATATTTAAATCTGTTAGAACAAGTGACATCTCAAAGATGGTATATTAAAGTTACCCTAGTGGTAAGTCGAGAATTTATTCTCAAAGACGAAATAGCCCTTGTTGATAGTGGTGCTGACTTGAATTGTATTCAAGAAGGATTAATTCCTACTAAATATTTTGAGAAAACTACTCAATCTATTTCCCATGCTGCTGGAGAAAAACTTCAAGTTAGTTATAAACTACCAAATACTTACATTTGTAATGAAGATATTTGTCTTCCTACCTCTTTTATTCTAATAAAGAATATGAATCATAGAATAATCTTAGGAAATCCCTTCCTTCATAATATTATGCCCCTCAACAATGTTGATCATAGCGGAATTTCTACCATAATAGAAGGAAAGAGAATAAAATTTGAATTTATTACAGATCCTCAAACTCGTATAATAAATGAGATTAAGGATCGCCTTCTTAGTAAAGAAAACCAATTATGTTTTCTTAAAGAAGAAATAAAAGTTTTGAGCATAAATGAACAGCTCAAGAAACCTGATATTAAAAATCAGATAAAAAAAATAGAAAACCAATTTATTGAGGAAGTTTGTAATGATCTTCCTAATGCTTTTTGGGATAGAAAGAAACATGTTATTTCTCTTCCATATATAGACGGCTTTAATGAAAACCAAATCCCTACAAAAGCTAGACCAGCTCAAATGAATAAAGAATATTTAGAATTATGTAAAAATGAGATTAATTCCCTTTTAGAAAAAGGCTTAATTAGAAAGTCTAAATCTCCTTGGAGTTGTACAACATTTTATGTTAATAATGCTGCTGAAAAGGAAAGAGGTGTGCCTAGATTAGTTATTAATTATAAACCTCTTAACAAAGTTTTAAAATGGATTAGATTTCCAATTCCTAACAAAAAAGATTTGTTAGATAGATTAAGTGATGCTTTAATCTTTTCTAAATTTGATATGAAATCAGGATATTGGCAAATTCAGATTAAAGAATCTGATAGATATAAAACAGCTTTTACAGTTCCCTTTGGACATTATGAATGGAATGTTCTACCATTTGGTCAAAAGAATGCTCCTTCTGAGTTTCAGAATATTATGAATGATATATTCAATCCCTATTCTGAATTTATAATAGTTTATATTGATGATGTTTTAGTATTTTCTAAAACTATAGATCAACATGTTAAACACTTAAAAATATTTAAGAGTCTAATAAAGAATAATGGTTTAGTAATATCTGCCCCAAAAATGAAATTATTTCAAACTCAAGTTAGATTTTTGGGTCATATGATAAATCAAGGAAAAATTATTCCTATAGATAGAAGTATTGAATTTGCTTCTAAATTTCCTAATGAAATAACTGATAAAAAACAGTTGCAAAGATTTTTAGGAAGTCTGAATTATATTTCAGACTATTATAAAGACTTAGCCAAAGATGCAGCCATACTGTATTCTAGACTTAAGAAGAAACCTGAACCCTGGACTGAGAACCATTCTCAGGCTGTTCAAAAAATCAAATCCAAGGTAAAATGCTTACCTTGCTTATCTTTAGCCAATCCTAAGTATTTCAAAATTGTGGAATCAGATGCCTCAGATATAGGTTATGGTGGTATTCTAAAACAGGTTATCCCTGAAACTTCTAAAGAAGTTCTAGTAAGATTTACCTCAGGAAAATGGAATCCTACTCAGTCAAAATATTCGACTGTGAAGAAAGAAATGCTTTCTATAATTAAATGTATTTCAAAATTTCAAGGTGATCTTTTAAATTAGAAATTTTTATTAAGAATTGATTGTAGTTCTGCTAAATCAATAATTGAGAAAGATGTTAAAAATCTTGTAGCAAAATAAATTTTTGCAGGTTGGCAAGCCCAGCTTTCAGCCTTTGAATTCGATATCCAATATATAAAAGGAGAAAATAATTCTCATGCTGAATATTTAACCCGTAAATTTTTACAGGGAGATTAATGGCTACCCCTAATAGGGGAAGAGGTCGCGGCGGATATGGCCGTGGTCGAAATTATGGGAGTAACAATATGTTGCCCCGTACAGAATCAACTGTTCCTCTAATAGGAGATTGGACAGTTTACCATAATCGGGCAAGAAATTTGCAGCAATTACCTGCACCACCAAAAAAGGAAGATATACCTTCCTCATCAAATAGTAAGTCAACAACTTACAAGGACGTAGCAGTCAATGAAAATCCACAGGAAAAAGAATATTTCGAAAATCCTGTTACAGAAAATATTCTGTTTCTTGAAGAAGAAGTTGTTCAAATGCACCAAGATGGTTGGTCATTAAGAACTAGGTATCTTGAATCCAGAGGATACCCAGGGCTTCAAAATCAAGCCAGACAGAATTTAGAAATTCTGTTAACAATTACCGAATCGGTGACTATTACCCATACTTTTCAAAATAGTAATCCTGAAAGTTTTATGAACTTCAGTAAATGCCATATCAATAAGATATTGCTACCCAGAGAATGGGGATTAAGTCCTAATACGGAGAAAGCTATCAGAATATCTGGAGATAAATATATCTATTTCAACTACTGGGATTATATCCAAGCTTTCACTAAAGCTTTTTACTATCAAAACCCGAAGAACAAGCATTCTTGGTTCTTTTCAATAAATCCTGAAGTGTGTGTTAGGAATATGTTGTAGTTGATGATAACTTAACATTCAAGCAAAATTGTATAAGTCAAGTTTTGTAACTGTCAACGGATAAGACTTTATAACTATTCGTTGACAGGTAGCTCATCAACGGATGAGGTTTTGTAGCATACTGCAATATCTCTATTTATTAGTTGATAGTGTTTTTGTTCAGAGTCATGTTGACCATCAATGGATAGGCAGAATAGGGTAGCCAAATGTAAATAAGCTATGCTATGTAATTCTGTCTAAGTGAAAGTGTATCAACGGATAAGAACAGGGCTCTATCAACGGATACAACTCAAATCTACTCTATCAACGAATACAGCTCAAACTACCATCAACGGATAACTGTGCACAACATCAACGGATAATCATTATCACTTTATCCTATGCTAGCTAAGGATTAGCAGTTGATAAGAACAGGTTTGACTGACAGATCACATGGGTTGATAGTGGGTATAAAAAGTAGTATGGCAGCCATACTTTGGAAACACAGAAGAAAGAAGCATTCCATTTACACAGTACATACAAGAAAGGTGCAGGGGACATATCTGTTCACAAGGACAACCTTTCGGCTACATGTGGATTTGGAGTGGAGTAGCAAGTCAACTTGAATTAGATTAATATTATCTTATTCTTGTAGTACTTGTAAAATTGGGATATATAACCAAGTGTAGCAACTCTTTAGAGATTAAGAAAACAGACATATTTGCTTAGGGTTTCTTGAATATCCTTAGAAGAAAAGAGTTGTAAAAACAGAAGCTGTGTACATTTGTATCACAAAGTTTTCTTCAAATAAAAGTCTCAGGTGGTACATTTAACCACCTAATTTTTTATGTGTTTGTGAACCATTTCTATTCAGCAATTATTTCCTTATAGATTTCTGTGGTTTTTATCAGAAATTTATAATTATCAAGAATTGTATTCAACCCCCCCTCTACAATTATACAAGTGTGTAATCTGGGAATAACAATTGGTATCAGAGCAAGCTTCTAATATATTTGAAGTTTAAAGATCAACACACTTCCAACATGTCTAAGAAGGATTATGGAGTGAAGATACCGGTTCTTGATAGAGAAAATTACTTTCACTGGAAAGTAAAAATGCATCTACATCTCATGTCTATTGATGTAGGCTTTGTAGATTGCATTGAGAAGGGTCCTCATGTTCCAATGAAGGCTGCTTCAAGAGTTGGTCTTGCTGCAGATGCACCAGACACTTATATTCCAAAACCTGTTTCTGAGTGGAGTACTGAGGATGTTGCAGAAGTCCACAAAGATAAAAAGACCATGAATATTCTGTTTAATGGTTTAGAAACAGACATGGTTGACAATGTTATCAACTGTACTACCGCCAAGGAAGTATGGGACATTGTTCAAACCCTTTGTGAAGGTACAGAACAGGTAAGGGAAAACAAGATGCAGCTACTAATCCAACAGTATGAGCACTTCCATTTCAAGAATGGAGAGACATTGAATGACACATTTAGTAGATTTCAAAAGCTACTGAATGGCCTGAAACTGTATGGAAGAATCTACCAAGTGAAAGATTATAATCTCAAATTTCTGAGATCACTGCCCAAAGAGTGGAAGCCTGTGACTGTTTCTCTAAGAAACACTCAAGAGTACAAGTCATTTACTCTTGAAAGGCTCTATGGAAATTTAAAGACATATGAACTGGAAATGGTGCAGGATGAAGAAATTGAGAAGGCCCAAAAGAAAAGTGGGTCAGTTGCACTTGTTGCCAACTTGGAGCAGAAGGAGGAGAAGAGGACTGAAGCTGCTAAATCTACACCAAACAGGGAGGTTTGTGAAGGTAGAGCAGAATCAAGCAAAAGCAAGGAAAAGGTGTTTGAAGAAATGAGTGTCCTTCAGCAGGATTGTTAGAAATGATTGATGAGAACAGTGTTTGGAAGCTATAGTGACAAAACAGAGTTTAGCTGGAAGCAGTCAGAGTTTAGTTAAACACTGACTGGAAGCGCAACAGAGATTGTTAAACTCTGTAGCGGTATTGTCTGAAGAGTCAACAGTGTTTGAAGATTGATACAAGATAAATATGGAAGCAATATCTTTGAAGATTGGAAAGCTGTCAAAGAGATTGAGTTGACTTGGAAGATTTGAAGCAATCGTGATTGATATCAATTGTATAGCTTAATTATAGGAGAATCAATTACTGATTGTACGAAGCTGTATGTTTTATAAATACAGTTAGGTTAACCCTAGAAGGGTATCGAACATTGAGAATTTTATTAATTGTAACCTGAGCAGCTCTCTGTGATATTTTACATCACTGAGAGAGGAATTGTTAATTCCAAACAGTTTTTAAGTATTAAACAGTGTGTTCTTGTTAAGTTACTCATACAGTATTTGATTAACTATTGTGAATTCGACCTAACAATTGGTATCAGAGCCAATCTGTTACTTTATTACAGTTAAAGATCCAAACACAATAGTAATCAATGGCAGAGATACCTCCACCATCTGAGAAAGCTCATACTACTGTTAGTAGGTATGAAACAATTAGGGTTCCTATACTTAGGCCATTAGAGTATGCAATTTGGAAAGTAAAGATGACCATGTTTCTGGAGGCTACAGATCCAGAATATCTTGATAGAATATATGAAGGTCCTCATAAACCTACAAAGTTATCTGCTGCTGCTGCTGGTGAGGAATCAAAGGTCATTCCAAAAGAAAAGAAAGATCTAACTGCTGAGGATCTTTCATCTATTGCAAAGGATGCAAAAGTAAGACATTTACTTCACAGTGCTTTAGACAATGTTATGTCTAATAAAGTGATTAATTGCACAACTGCAAAGGAAATATGGGATGCACTTGAGGTTAGGTGTCAAGGAACTCCTGCAATCAAGAAAAACAGAAGAAACATACTCACTCAGGAGTATGAGCATTTTGAGGCAAAGTCTGAAGAAACCATGACAGAAACATTTGACAGATTCTGTAAATTGCTAAATGATTTGTCATTGGTTAACAAAGAGTATGATTTAGAAGACTCAAATCTCAAGTTTCTTCTTTCTCTACCTGAAAAGTGGGATGTGAAAACAACCACCATAAGAGATAACTATGAACTTGGTGAAACAGAGATTGATGAAATTTATGGACTGCTCAAAACCCATGAATTGGAATTGGAGCAGAGAAACAAAAGATCAAGTAGAAAGTCAAAGTCTGTTGCTCTTAAGGTTGAGGAGAAACCATCAAAGAAGGAAGCATCAAGAAGAAAGGCAAAAGGAAAAGCTTTAGTCATACACTCAGAAAGTGAGTCATCAAACACTGATGTTGACTCAAACACAGATGGAACATCTGATTCTGAAGATGATGAAGAGATGATGCAAATGGCTGCATTGATGGTAAAGACCTTCAAGAAGATGGGATTCAAGAACTTCAAGAAGGGAAAGAGATTCTCCAAGGACTACTCAAAGTCTGACAAGAAGAATTTCAAGAAATCTGAGGGAAAGGACTTCAAATCTGGTAAGAAAGATAAGTCTGAAATTCAATGCTACAAGTGTAAGGAGATGGGTCACTATGCTCCTGAGTGCAAGAAGGGTAAAACTGAAAAGGCACTCTACACCAAAGGCAGAGATTGGGTAGACACTTCAGATTCAGATGAGGAAGTCAACTATGCACTCATGGCTACTACTCAAAATGAAGATGATGATCTAAAGGTACCCCCAACTACCTATGCTTATAATACATATAATATAACTGAATTGAGAATTTATCTTAAAGCATTACATATCAGTTATAGGGATCAGACTTTAGAAAATGAGAGGATAAAAAATGAGTGCTCTCAACTCAAAGATAGAAATAAACTTGTTGAGGAACAGCTAGAGAACATGAATAAAGTTCAGAAAGAGAGAGATGATGCAGTGTTTATTGAACAGGAGTTGCTAGGTAAGTATAAGCAACTAGAATCTGAATTGGAGGGTGCTAAACACATTATTAAAACTTGGACACACTCTGGTAAAGACACTCAAGAAGTGTTTCAGTCAGATACAGTAGGTCTAGGTTACTCTGAAGGAGATGAACTTAGATTTGAAAATTTGGTAAAAGTTAGACCACATCGTTCATCTGAAGGTAATGTTATGGGAACAGGTGGACCTAAGACTGAAGCTGAGAAAAAGGCTGTTAAAGAATCATATGCTAAGACTTTTGTTAAAGAGGCTAACATTGGTTTAATGACAGATAAACAACTCAAGCATAAGCTTAAAGAGATAAAATCTGTCAACAAACAGAGAATGCCTAAGAAAAACAAAAATGGAAACGTAGGCATAACATCAGGAATTAAGCCAATGCTTGCTTCATTAGCTCCTAGAAAAACATGCTTTAATTGTGGTAGCACTAATCATCTTGCTAGTTTCTGCAGTAAGAATAAGAACATTAATTCTTTGCCCTCTAAAACTGCAGTTAAAAATGATTATGTGAGAACTAGACCACAGACTTTATGTAAACACTGTGGAAGTACATGGCATTCTATTTACACTTGCAGAGATTATCATGCTATTTACTATAATTACTATGAACCCAAACCAAATTTGAAATGGGTTAAAGTAAACTCTGCAAATGTAAACTCTGAAAAAGTTAGCTTAAACTCTGATAATGTGAATTCCGCTGCAAAAGCTAACAGAATTAAGAAAGCCAAAGGATCCAAGCAAGTCTGGATCCTTAAAACTAACAATCAGTGATTGTTTGTGATTGCAGGGCACCAGGGTGAGTACCCTAGTCGTGGACAGTGGATGTTCAGGACACATGACTGGAAATAAAGCCCTGCTATCAGAGTATGAGGAGAAGGCTGGCCCAAAAGTTTCCTATGGAGATGGCAACATAGGACATACTCTGGGATATGGCAATATTAATCTTGGGAATGTCATCATCACAAATGTAGCTCTGGTTCCAGGACTCAAGCATGATCTGCTATCTGTGAGTCAAATCTGTGACAGAGGATATCATGTGGATTTTCAGCCTGAATATTGTCAAGTCATCAGCAAATCTACAGGGAAAGTTGCTCTAGTTGGAAACAGACACAATAACATCTATGAAATTAAACTGTCAACAAACAATGATGGCAAAGCAGTGTGTCTGTCAACAAGAATGTCCAGTGAAGAGAGTTGGAAGTGGCACAAGAAACTCTCTCATTTGAACCTGAACAACATCAATGAGCTAATCAAGAATGATCTTGTAAGAGGTCTACCAAGGTCTTTGTTGAATGTAGAAGGCCTGTGTGATTCTTGTCAAAAGGCCAAACAGAGAAAAGCCTCCTTCAAAAGCAAATCTGAGTCTTCAATTGTTGATCCTTATCATCTCCTACATGTGGATCTTTTTGGACCAGTGAATGTGATGTCTCTTGGAAAGAAGAAATATGCACTAGTCATTGTTGATGAATATACCAGATACACATGGGTATATTTTCTTGCAAAGAAGGATGAAACTGCATTAACACTGACAGAACATATAATCCAACTGGACAAAGGGTCAGAGAATCAAGTGAAGATAATCAGAAGTGACAATGGAACTGAATTCAGGAATTCATCAATGGAAGAATTTTGCAAGAGTAAAGGAATCAAACAAGAGTTTTCTGCACCTGGCACTCCACAACAAAATGGTGTAGTGGAGAGGAAGAATAGAACCTTGATAGAAGCTGCCAGAACCATGCTAGATGAAGCAAAATTGCCAACATACTTCTGGGCAGAAGCAGTTCAAACTGCTTGTTTTACTCAAAATGCAACACTGATCAACAAGCATGGTAAAACACCATATGAAATGGTGAAGAAGAAAAAGCCAAATCTAAAATATTTTCATATTTTTGGATGCAAGTGCTTTGTGTTGAAGACTCATCCTGAACAGTTGACCAAATTTGATCTAAAGGCAGATGAAGGAATTTTTGTTGGCTATCCACTGTCAACTAAGGCATTCAGAGTTTATAATCTGAGAACTAGAGTGATCATGGAATCAATTCATTTGTCATTTGATGACAAGAAAATAACTGGACTTGAAGATGTCAATGAACATGATCTACTCCACTTTGAAAATGAAGACTTATTCTCTGAAAAAGTAAACTCTGATCAGACTGATCTGACAAACTCTGTTGATCTAAACTCTGAACCTCTACTGGTAAATACTGAAGAAACTCTTCAATCAGAAACAAGGGAAGAACCAGTTGAGGGGGAGCATGAAGAATCACATCAGAGTGATAATTCAAACACTGATAGTGACTCAGTTGATAATTCTGAATCAAACTCTGTTGATTCAAACTCTGTTGATAATTCTGAGCAGTCACATTCAGGGGGAGCATCTGAAAATGAAGAGAGGCACCAAGAAAATCAGGAGAGCATGGATCAAGGGGGAGGATCACATGATGACAGAAGTAATTTGCCTTCTGCAAGAAAATGGACTAAGTCACACACACCTGATTTAATTATTGGTGATCCAGATGCAAAAGTAAGGACAAGAAGTGCAACAACAAATGAATGTCTGTTTCATGCATTCTTGTCACAATCTGAGCCAAAGAAAGTGGAAGAAGCTCTTAAAGATGCTGACTGGATAACAGCAATGCAAGAAGAGCTAAATGAATTTGAAAGAAATGGAGTGTGGACCCTTGTACCAAGGCCCAAAAACAGATCCATTGTTGGTACTAAATGGGTTTTCAGAAATAAAACTGACAGTGAGGGTGTTATCACAAGAAACAAAGCAAGACTGGTTGCAAAAGGCTATTCACAACAGGAAGGAATAGACTATGATGAAACATTTGCTCCAGTTGCTAGATTGGAGGCAATCAGAATCTTTCTAGCATATGCCTCTCATAAGAAATTCAAAGTGTTTCAGATGGATGTGAAAAGTGCATTTTTAAATGGAAAACTTGAAGAAGAAGTGTTTGTGGAACAACCACCAGGTTTTGTAGATCCAAAATATCCAGACCATGTCTACAGGTTAGACAAGGCACTCTATGGACTTAAGCAGGCACCAAGGGCATGGTATGAAACCCTTGCCAAATTTCTACTAGAAAGTGGATTTCACAGAGGTACTATTGACAAAACTCTGTTTTACTTCCAATCTGGTAGTGACTTGCTCTTAGTTCAGATATATGTAGATGACATCATTTTTGGATCTACTAATGATAAACTCTGTAAGAAGTTTGCCAAACTCATGCAGTCAAGATATCAAATGAGTATGATGGGAGAGCTTAGTTATTTTCTAGGCCTACAGGTGAAGCAAACAGATGATGGAATTTTTATAAATCAAGCAAAATATACCAGAAATCTTCTCAAGAAATTTGGTATGCTTGACTGTTCATCTTCAACAACTCCCATGGCAACTGCAACAAAATTGGACAAAGATGCAGGGTCATCAGTAGATATGACAAGTTACAGAGGAATGATTGGTTCTCTACTCTATTTAACAGCTAGTAGACCTGATATCATGTATGCCACTTGTTTGTGTGCAAGGTTCCAGGCAGATCCAAGAGAACCACATTTAACAGCAGTAAAGAGGATTTTTAAGTACCTCAAGGGCACTATAACTTTGGGGCTGTGGTATCCAAGAGAATCAGAGTTTAAACTACTTGGTTATTCAGATGCAGACTTTGCAGGCTGTAAGATAGACAGAAAAAGCACCAGTGGAAGTTGTCAATTTCTGGGAGACAGAATTGTTTCCTGGTACAGCAAGAAACAGAAGTCAATATCTACATCTACAGCTGAAGCAGAGTATATTGCTGCTGGTAGCTGCTGTGCACAGATTTTATGGATGAAGAATCAACTGCTGGATTATGGATTGAGGTATACCAAGATACCTATTTACTGTGATAATCAAAGTGCTATTGCAATGACAGGTAATCCAGTACAACATTCAATGACAAAGCACATCAGCATAAGGTATCACTTCATCAGAGAGCATGTAGAGGAAGGCAACATTGAGCTTCACTTTGTGTCTACAGAACAACAACTTGCAGATATCTTCACCAAGCCATTGAGTGAAGCTACATTTACAAGACTGGTCAATGAACTAGGAATGGTCTCTAGTTTTGACTAGAGATGTTGGTTAGACTCAAAGACTTATCTCTAAAAGATATTGCTCATGTTTCTGCAAATTGTTAAGTGCTATGTGAACCTTAGTATTAAACTCTGTTCTGCATGCTTATGTTTAAACCTTGTTAAACTCTGTCAGCATGTCTGTCTGTTAAACACTGTTATCATGTTGGATACACTCAGTAAATTCAGAATTGATTATTGTCTGAATGAAAACACCAATGAAGAAAAATGTATGAAGCATGATTCTCAGTAATTAAAATCATGATTCTTTCTGAGTCACTGTAATCTAATCAGATTTTGTGCAGTAAATCAACACAGCATGATACTGTATCATATTTATAGCATCTCTTAGTTTATTCAGTCCTAAACTCTGAGTTTATGAATATTGTGTGCATTGCCTCTCATAAATAATTTTGGTTATTGATGAATTCTAAACTCTGATAAGTGACATTCTGTTTCCAAAGGTATGGTTCCTGGTGATTCCTTGTTTGTACTTGTGAAAACCATAAAACTTGAGATGTGTCATTGATTAGTTTGGTGAGTTCAGATTCATGTTTACACCCTGTGAGAGTTTGAGCCAAATCAGTGATTGATACATTTTCTATCAATCAGTATTTATTGTTGTGTGATATTCATCAGGAAGTATGTTTCTCTAGAACTTGTATTAAACCATCTTGAGACTACATGATATGTGTGTGCATGAAAATGATAAAGGCAATAGGATTTACCATTCCTTCAAACACTGTTCAAAATTCTTTTGAACACTGTTCAAACTCTGTATAAACACTGTTCATAAATACCACCCTTAGTAAACCCCTTTGAGCCTAATTAACTGCTCATTTTCTTAAACTCTGAAGTATTCAGAGCAGTTATATTTTTTTTAAAAAAAAATCAAGCAGGTGAGTGTTTCTAAAGAAAAGAAAAGCTTACTCAATATATATGCTAAATAAAAAAAAATAAAAAAAAATAATAAAAAAAGGCATATATACTGACCTTGTACAAATATGTACTAACAGTGTGACTGAACACTTTGGTCTATTAAAATGTTCAGTTTGAAATTCACTCATGAATAAAACATCTCTTCTCATCTGTTTGATCTTACCTCATTACAACCCTGAATAAAGTCCTTTTGATTTGTGCATACATGTACTTAAAGTAGTGTAGATTTGGTGGACATTCAAGCATATGGTAGATTCTGCTATTTCTGATTGAATGTGAGTGTAAACACTTCACCTAAACACTTGTGTGCTTCGAGAGTTTGTGAGATTATCAAATTCATGACTGTTATTCACTGAATGATGCTCTGATTTCTATCTCTTGATCTTTTTGTCTTCAAAGACTGTGTGCTTACTTGGATAATCATGGACATCAAAGGGAATGGAAGTTTTCAGATTTCTGTATTATAGTAACTACAGAGTTTAGCATTCATCAAACAATCAGTGTTTAATATGAGAGTTTGTGCATTCAGTGTTTATTGATTTTTGTTATGGATTTTATGAAATATTAGATGCTCTAAAAATTGATTTTAGTAAACTCTGCTTCACACACACTCATATTCACAACTGTGCAATTTTTGAAAGGGTTGTTAGTGATAAAGTTGAAAAATTGATAAACACTGTTGAGTTGTGTTAAGTACTCTAAGGTAAAGTTTCATTGAGACGATTTGACTATTTTGGAGTAATTTGGGTAGTTGACAACTGTTAATTAGTGTAAATATGTCAAAGTGTCGTGATTATAGGAATGACAGCGATAATTATTAAGTGATCCATTGGTTGTTTGACACGTGTCCCATGATAGTGTCCCACTCACACATTACTCTACAATCAGTTGCGCGCTTTTACTGAATAAACGATTGAGTTTTAGTTTTACTCTAATCGTTTTTGTTCTCTCACTTCACATCTAGTCATATTCACCCACTCACAGTTACTTGCATACTCATTCACTTTCAAAATTCTCACTCATTCTCCTTCACATTTTGGTAAACACTTACCATACATCTTTTCTCTGAATATCTTCGTATCATATCTTACTAATGGCAACCAAAGCGTTTGATGCAGCAGGATTAGTTTTTCTTCCTAGCAACTATGCAGCACCACTGGAGAATGCAAATGCTCCAGAGGCGTTTCATTTGTTTCAAAATTTCTTGAAAGACTCTGAAATAGGGAAGGCGTTAACTGCACCACCAATACTCTCTGCTTCACAAATTGCTACTTTCTGGACAAACTCTATGTATGATGATGGAGAAGAGTCTGGCACTCCAACAATCACTTTCACTCATGCTGAATCAGAGTATATCATTACTCCAACTACGGTTAGGGATGCTCTGGATTTTGAGACTCACACTTCTTACAGTGTTGTTGGTCATGATCGCTTGAGGACAATGTTGCAGCAAATTGGATGTGCAGGCAACTTGAATAAGCTAGGGTCTCTGAGAAGGCCGCTTTTGAGAAAGGAATGGAGCTTCTTTTTCGATTACATTACAAGAGCTTTTGGAAAGAAGACAACAAATTGGGATGCACTTCCTCTTGACACTCTCCAAATTGGTCATGCTCTACTGTATGGAGGTAATTTTGATTTTGGTAGACTAGTGCTAATGAATTTGGGAGAACGTTTGTCTGAGCCTACTTCTGTTTATTTTGCTCGTTTTTGTCAAATGTTATTCACTGCTTGTGTGCCTAATCTTACAATTGATGAAGCTGATGAAATTCAGTCTTTTCAAGTTGCTAAAAGGATGTTTTCTGATTTGACAAATAAAGATGTTACTAAACAGCAAATACCTGATATGTTTATGCCACTAGCCTTACAAAACTATGTTAACCAACCTCAAGATTCTCAATCACCACAACACATGCCTGAACCATTAGACACCATACATTCTGAACCAACACCCACAACAACTGTACCTACTACATCTCATCAACCACAACCAGAACACATAAACTCTGAAACCTTAAACTCTGAGACAGCACCTACTGAAAAACCCAAATCCAAATCAAAAAGAAAAATACACACTACCCAAAACACTAAACACTCAAAGGCTAAACAGACATTACCTGGAGCTGTGTATACTAGAAGAAAGAAACAAAAGGCAAACAGACCTTCACTTTCACCACCTAAAGAGAGCTCTAGTGAAGAAGAAGAGGAGATTGTAGTGCCTCAAGTCAAGAAGAGAAGATTAATTCTTTCAGAATCAGATGATGAGAATGTTGTTAATGCTCCAGAGGTGGTTTCACAGCAAACACCTACTGTTGAGGTTGAAGAGAATGTTGCTATACCTGCAGAGGTTGAAATGCCTGCAGAGGATATTGTGGCTGTCAATGTTGAAATACCTGCAGAGGTTGAAATACCTGCAGAGGATGCTGTCACTGTTAAAGTACCTACAGAGGATAACATGCCTGTAGAAGAGGATCACAGAGATGATTTTTCACCAGTGAATGATGTTCTTGAATCATTTCAACCAATCCTTGATCCTATCTCACCTGTTGATCATACTGAAGCTCCTGGTGTAGCTGATGAGCCTGCAGTTAATTTACCTGAAGCTGCAGCATCACACACAGAACTGATATCTAATGCTTCTCCAATTCCAGACAAAGGTGATGAGGTTGATCAGGCAACTAAGAAAAATTCTGAATCTATGGCTGTTGAAGCTACAAATGCAAACTCTGTTGCAGAGCCTGTGCAACATGAGGAGACTATTGAAAAGATTGCAGAAGTTGTTGCAGAAACTGTGGCTGACACAGCTCAGCACAGTGGTTCTTTAAAAGATGCTCAAACTAATGATGCAAGTGTTGAAGATGAAACTGAAAACAGTGCAAACTCTGATTCTTTTCTGAGTGCACCAGCACAGACTGAAAATAAACATAAACCTTTTGATCAACCTTGTCCATCTCATGCAATTGAAGTAGAGCACCTTGCTAGATATGTTGCTAATTGGTATAAACAAGACTGTATTTTTCCAAAAGGGAGAGCAGCTGATTTTGTTAAGCAGACTGCAAGTAAAATTTCAAATCCAGAGATTTTATCATGTTTAAAGGCAACTGTGGTACAAGTCAAAACTCTGGATGGAAATTTTGCAGACACAAAATAAGAAATTGCTTCTTTGAAGACTGAGATACAGTCAAGAGAAATGAAGATGGAAAGAGAGTCCAAAATCAAAGCTGCACAGCTGTCTAAAGTTCAAGATACTCTCTTTGCCAGGCTAGGAAAGGTTGAAGAGAATCAAGCTGCTTTGTTTTCTAAGGTTGATTCTATTGCTAATTCTTTGGAGCTCATTACATCTATACTCATTCCTGATGATGTCAAAAAGGGGGAGAGAGTTGCTAAGTCTAAATGCAAAGTTTCTCAAACTCTGCTTCAAAAGGATGATGCTGGAGATGGAGGGGCAAGTGATAAGAGTAAGGCTTTAAACTCTGAAACACTAACTCTGAGATCTGGCAAATCTCTTAAGTCACAGTCTGTTGGAATAAACACTGAAACTCAAGGTACTTCAAAAACCAAGAGTTTGGAATTAATATCAAATCCAAAGACTGATGAGGAGTTAGCTGTTAAGCTTTTCATGGAAGAGAATGCAGAAGGAGTTACTATAGAAGATGCTAAAGCTGAAGAGAAGAGTCTGCAAGAAAAGCATTTGAAGACTTTAAAGTCTGATAAATTGAAGAAGAATGTGAAAGTTGTTAAAGCTGCAAAGCCTGTTCTTAAAGGTATTCAAATCAAAGAGCCAGTTGGTACAAATCAAAGAATGCAAGTGTTCAGAAAACCAACAGATGCAGAAGCTAAGCAAAAGCTGAAAAGTATTGTTACAACCTCTGTTGATACACATGTTGTACAGAAGAATGAAGACACAACCTCTGTTACTGCACAAGTTGTGACTACACCATTATTGTCTTCTCAGTTGAAATCAACATTTGGAAAAGGTGTTCTTCATGATTCAAGGCTAGAAGCTACAGTTCCAATGGATTTTACTGATAGTAGAGCTTTATCTGGTAAAGTTTGATACAACAAAGAAGGTATAGGCTCACACAGAGACAAAAGGCAATATGTTGGTCCCAGAGATCCTTCTTCACTGTCTGTTCCAGGTCGTGGTGTCACTCAAGAGAGTTTAGACAGACTGGAGTCAGTACAGCTTGTATATCAGAAGAGTTTAGAGAAGGATTTCTTGCTATATTTCATGGCTGATGGAATAGTGTTTAAAGTTTCTGAAAAGGATATTGAATTAAAATACTGGGAAGAACTTGAATATGTCCTGTATATTTTCAGAGTGAGAAATCAAAGAGCTCAGTCAGTTGCAAATGTGCTCAGACAAAGGATGATTCAAAACCTTGCAAGAAGAAAAATGAAATTCAACAGTAAGTATGTTCCTAAGTACAGAGATTGGAATGGCAATCTGATAGAAATGGAGAAGGGAACTACAAAGCTGAAGACTGATCTTGGAATCACTGTTCTGGATTTTAATGTGAAGTCTGAGGAAGTGAAGTATATCAGGCTGGGAAATGAAATGAGAAGAAACAAAATCTACGATCTTAGAGCTGCTATCTATCAAACTGATGAGAATGATCCTCAGTTGAGAGAAATCAAGGAAGCTATGCAGATAGAGCTTGAAAATGCTGAAAGAAGATTGCTTATAGACTATCTCAGAACAATGCTAGATCTACAAGAGATTAGAAATTAAAGTCTGTAAGAATTTTCTTATTTTCTGTAGAAATTGTTAAGTAATAGCTTAAACTCTGTTTGTATGTTAGACACTGTAAAACTTTGTATTTGTTTTGACATCATCATTTACTGTAAACTTGTACATTCTTGCTAATGGACAAGTTGGGGGAGATTGTTAGAAATGATTGATGAGAACAGTGTTTGGAAGCTATAGTGACAAAACAGAGTTTAGCTGGAAGCAGTCAGAGTTTAGTTAAACACTGACTGGAAGCGCAACAGAGATTGTTAAACTCTGTAGCGGTATTGTCTGAAGAGTCAACAGTGTTTGAAGATTGATACAAGATAAATATGGAAGCAATATCTTTGAAGATTGGAAAGCTGTCAAAGAGATTGAGTTGACTTGGAAGATTTGAAGCAATCGTGATTGATATCAATTGTATAGCTTAATTATAGGAGAATCAATTACTGATTGTACGAAGCTGTATGTTTTATAAATATAGTTAGGTTAACCCTAGAAGGGTATCGAACATTGAGAATTTTATTAATTGTAACCTGAGCAGCTCTCTGTGATATTTTACATCACTGAGAGAGGAATTGTTAATTCCAAACAGTTTTTAAGTATTAAACAGTGTGTTCTTGTTAAGTTACTCATACAGTATTTGATTAACTATTGTGAATTCGACCTAACAAGGATGAATTGGATGAGATAGATGAGCATTTAGCCTTTCTATCTAGGAGATTCTCTAAGCTAAAATTCATAAGAAACTCTGGGGTGGCCAAGCCATTTAACAAGGATTTTTTTACAAGCAACTATGTGGATAAATCCAAAATTAAATGCTACAATTTTGGAATTGCTGGTCACATGATAAGTGAATGTAGGAAGCCTAGATCAGAGAACAAGGGAAAGCCAACTGAAACTGTTAACTACAAGAAGAAATATTTTGATCTTCTCAGACAGAAAGGAAAGGCATTCATGACCCAAGAGTATGACTGGGCTGCTGATGGAAATCATTCTGATGATGATGCTGAGTTTGTCAACCTTGCATTAATGGCTGATTCTGAGCAGGAAGCAAGTTCAGCTAGCAATCAGGTATTTTCTACTAATCTCTCTGAGCTCACCAAAGAGGAATGCAATAGTGTTATAGATGAAATGTCTACTGAACTATATCACTTGAGTGTTACTCTTAAATCACTTACTAAAGAGAACAATAGGATTAAAGAAACTAATCAGTTCTTAAGTGATAGAAATGCAATTCTAGAAATTCAATTTCTAGAATTTGAGAAAATGAGAGTTGATTGCAATAATGCTAAAAGTGAACTTGAAGCTGTGTTAAAAAGAGAACTGATTTTAAGAGACCAGCTTGAAAAAGAACAAGGAATAATTGCTAAATTTCAAAGTTGTAGGAATATTTCTCAAAACATAATAGAAGTCTAGGGAATAGAATCATTTGTGAGGGATACCTGGACTCAAAAGAAAAAGGAGCTAGAACCTTGCCTTGAGGATCTAGAGACTATTTGTGAATCAACGGATAGTGATCATCCGTTGACAGATGAACCATCAACGGATGAGAGGTATCCGTCGACTAGCAAAAAGTCTGTTAGTAAGAAGGAACTCAAGAAACTGAATAATCAGTATGGTCCGGTAGCCAAGAACTTTGTTTCTGGTGAAAGTAGCCAAGACAAATCAAGTGAGAAGGCTAAGGCAGGTGATTTACTTAACAAAAAGGCTGTTGGTAAATCAGTTAATGAAAAGGTAGAGACTGAGGGTAAAAAGAAAAAGAACAGGAATGGTAAGATAGGCATTAACAAGAAAAACAATTATTCTCCTGACAAGTTTGCTCCTAGGAAAACTTGTGGTAATTGCAATAGTGTCAATCACCTATCTTCTAATTGCAAGTCTGTTAAAAGGACTTCTGTTCATGTACCTCAATCTATGCCAAGTATGCCTGCAATGCCTGGTTTGTATCAGAATGCTAGTTTTTCAAATCCATATGTGAACATGCCATATGTGCCTAATCCTTATTTTCAATCTGTGAATATGCCACAAATGTCATGGAGCATTCCTAGCATGGATAATATGTATGCCAATTTTCCACAAATGCATGCATCAAATATTTATGCAAATGAGCATCTGTCAAAACCTATCACTCAAGCATCTACACCCAAAGTGAAGATTGCTAAGAGTGTAAAACCAAAGGCTAACAAGAAAGGACCCAAGGAAACTTGGGTACCAAAATCAACTTGATTTGTATTTTGGAATGTGTGCAGGGAAATAAGAGGAATCTATGGTACCTAGACAGTGGATGTTCTAGGCATATGACAGGAGATTCAACCCTGCTCACAGAGTTCAAGGAGGAAGCTGGCCCTAGAATTACCTTTGGAGATGACAGCAAAGGATATACTAAGGGATATGGCTTGATTACAAAGGACAATGTCATCATTGAAGAAGTGGCTTTAGTTGAAGGTTTGAAGCACAATTTGCTGAGTGTCAGTCAGATTTGTGACAAAGACTATGAAGTAAAGTTCACTAAAGAAGCCTGTGTTGTTTCTACCAAGGAAAACAACATTGTGGTTCTGACAGGCTTTAGAAAAGGAAATGTTTACATAGATGATTTCAACTCAGTATGCTCAGAATCCATTACTTGTCTCTTCAGCAAAGCAAGCAAGGATGAGAGTTGGCTATGGCATAAAAAGCTGTCTCATTTGAATTTTAAAGTTATGAATGATTTGGTAAGAAAGGATCTTGCTAGAGGAATCCCTCAATTGGAGTTCATCAAGGATGGATTGTGTGATGCCTGCCAACTAGGGAAGCAAAAGAAATCATCCTTCAAGAGCAAGACAGAGTCCTCCATTGTTAAGCCCCTTCAATTGCTGCATATGGACTTATTTGGTCCAGTAAATGTCATGTCCATTTCAAAGAAGAAATACTGCCTGGTGATTGTGGATGATTTTTCTAAGTTTACATGGACCTTCTTCCTGCACTCCAAAGATTGTGCAAGTGAAATCATCATCAATCATCTCAGACTAGTAAACAATGGTTCTGAAGTAAAAGTACAAAGAATCAGGAGTGACAATGGCACTGAATTAAAAAATTCCACAATGAAGATTTTCTGTGAAGATAATGGAATTGTCCATGAGTTTTTTGCTACTAGAACACCTCAACAAAATGGGGTTGTTGAAAGGAAAAACAGAACTCTCATTGAAGCAGCTAGAACAATGTTAAGTAAATCAAGATTACCAACATATTTCTGGGCTGAAGCTGTCAACACTGCCTGCTTCACTCAGAATATTTCCTTGATCAATCAAGCTAGAGGAATGACTCCTTATCAGTTATTCACCAACAAGAAACCAACGTTAGCTTTTCTTCATGTCTTTGGATGTAAATGTTTTGTGCTAAGAAATCATGGAGATAACTTGGGCAAATTTGAAGCAAAGGCAGATGAAGCTATCTTTGTTGGATATGCAGCAGGGAAAGCCTATAGAGTCTACAATCTAAGAACCAACATTGTTATGGAATCTGTACATGTTGTGTTTGATGATCAAAAGATTCTAGGTCTAAATGATGAAGGCTTCCATGAAAAGTTGAGATTTGAAAATGAGGTAGAAAGAAGAATGTACATTGATGATGATGAGGAAAATGAAGATCATGGCCATGGAAATTCACCTAGAGTTGTTGGCCCAACTAGAAGTGATGCTAACACTGGAAATGAAGCATCCGTTGACAGTCATACTGGAGCATCAGATGCATCCGTTGACAGGCATTCTCATGCATCCGTCGACAGGCAAAATGGAGCATTCGTTGATAGACAAAATGATGCATCTGTTAACAGTCAACTTCATAATTCCGCAAGGACAACAAACTCAGGGGGAGTTTCTCAAAGTCAAAACTCAATATCCAATCAACAAGATCATGCTCACTTAGATGAAGCAACCTCATCTAGATCAAACCTTCCACCTTCAAGAAAATGGACCAGAGATCATCCTTTTGAGTTAATCATTGGTGACTCAAACTCAAGAGTCCAAACTAGGAGGGCCACACAAGAAGAATGCCTATACAGTAGTTTCTTGTCTCAAGAGGAACCTAAGAAAGTGGAAGATGCCCTTCTAGATCCAGATTGGGTCTTAGCAATGCAAGAAGAGCTAAACCAATTTGAGAGAAATAAAGTATGGAAGCTTGTGCCCAAACCTGATGATAGAGGTATCATAGGTACCAAATGGGTTCTCAAGAATAAGACTGATGAAAATGGCATAATTGTGAGGAATAAAGCTAGATTAGTGGCAAAAGGTTATTCTCAAGAAGAAGGAATAGATTTTGATGAGACTTTTGCTCCAGTGGCAAGACTTGAGGCAATTAGAATTTTCCTAGCCTATGCAGCACATGCCAATTTCAAAGTCTATCAGATGGATGTCAAAAGTGCCTTTCTAAATGGGGAACTGGAAGAAGAGGTATATGTCCATCAACCTCCTGGCTTTGAAGATCCAGAATTTCCAGAATATGTATATCTTCTCTTGAAAGCACTTTATGGTTTGAAGCAAGCACCAAGAGCCTGGTATGACACTTTATCTCAATTTCTTTTGGAGAATCACTTCACTAGAGGTACAGTAGATAAAACCTTATTTCATAGAAATGTCAATGGTTCTTCAATACTTGTTCAAATCTATGTAGATGATATTATTTTTGGGTCTACAGATGATAAGCTTTGCAAAAGGTTTGCCAAACTTATGCAAAGTAGGTATGAAATGAGCATGATGGGTGAATTAACTTACTTTCTTGGTTTACAAGTAAAGCAAGTTAATGAGGGAATTTTCATAAGTCAAACAAAATATATTTATGATCTCTTAAAGAAATTTGACTTAATGGATTGTGCCTCTGCAAAAACACCTATGCCAACTGCAACTAAGCTTGAGTTGAATACTAAGGAAAAATCTGTGGACATCTCAAGCTATAGAGGCATGGTAGGCTCACTTCTATATCTAATAGCTAGTAGACCTGATATAATGTTTTCCACTTGTCTGTGTGCTAGATTTCAAGCTGACCCTAGAGAGTCTCACTTAATTGTTATTAAGAGAATTTTCAGGTATCTCAAGGGAACACCAAACCTTGGCATTTGGTACCCAAGAGATTCTGGCTTTGATCTAATTGGCTATTCAGATGCAGACTATGCAGGTTGTAGAATTGATAGGAAAAGTACTACAGGCTCCTGCCAATTTCTAGGGAACAGGCTTGTGTCATGGTTCAGTAAGAAACAGAACTCAGTCTCCACTTCTACAGCCGAAGCTGAGTACATTGCAGCTGGAAGTTGTTGTGCACAGATTCTTTGGATGAAAAATCAATTTGTTGACTATGGTCTAAAAGTTGAGAAGATTCCAATTTTCTGTGACAACACTAGTGCTATTGCCATCACAGAGAATCCAGTGCAACATTCAAGAACCAAGCATATTGACATCAAATACCACTTCATTAGAGAGCATGTGATGAATGGTACAGTAGAAATGCACTTTGTGCCAAGTGAAATGCAGCTTGTAGATATCTTCACCAAGCCTCTTGATGAACCTTCATTCACAAGGTTGGTAGGTGAACTAGGTATGCTTAATTTTTCATAATTCCTAGTGATATCTAATCATACTGTATTGCAGCTAGAAATGTATTTTGATTTACTTGAGAATTAAAAACTCTCAGAAAGACTCTTAGCAGAAATTTTGTTTAAGGCAAAATTTGCTTATCAACGGATATCCTTTTTTTTCCGTTGGTAGTATAAACACATTACTAGATTTTCGTATGTCAACGGATAACAGGTTGTCCACGTCATCGATGGATAAACTGTTTTCTCAACCGTCCAATCTTTATCCGTTGATATACATATTTCTTTTTATAGCCGTTGGTAAACGTGTATAATTAGTCACGGCTGTACTTCTTTTCTTTTCATTTATTATCTGACAGTTACTTTTGTCCAATGGGGTAATTACTTTTAATTATTTCATTTTTAATTCTTGGAAAATATAAAAGGCTGTCTTGTGCTCTCACATCTCACCTTTATTCATTTTCAAGAATTTCATAAGTTAACTGCATCTTCTTCACTAAAACTCTCTCTGCAAAAAAAGTTCAAACACTTCAATGGCGCCTATTGTTAAGATGATGTCTTCCACTGGGTTTACCTATGAGAAGAACAATTTCGCGGCCTTTGTTGATACAGTGAACGCTCTAGAAGCATATCACACCATGATGAATTTCGTGAAGAAATGCAAACTGTCATATGCTATGACTACCACCACACCCCTCATTCATGAAGTAATTGAGGAAATGTGGACATCAGCTGAATTTAATGGTACTGATGAAACTATCTCTTTTTCTCTTAAGGGTAAAAATTATGTGGCTAATTCTGATATTTTTACTGCATGTTTAAAATTACCTGAAAATAATTGTACATCATTTCCAACCGATGCTGAAATAGTTACCATGCTAAACTCAAGTGGATATGCATTTAGTACTGACAATTTAGGCAAAATTGTTAGGAAGGGTATGGTTAAAGAATGGAGTTATCTATGTGATGCTTTCATTAAAACTTTTTCTGGTAAAATTAGTAATTTTGATGCTGTTACTAAAAACATGCTAGTGATGCTTTGTATGCTTTTAACTGATAAATACTTCAACTTTGGCACACTAGTAATGTATGAAATAGCAGCTAAATTGGGTAACAAAGAAACTAGGGGCAAAAATATCTACTTTGCTAGATTTTTTATGCTTTTAGGCCTGCATATGTCAGAGAATGAGCTATCCCTCTCTAACCCGGATAGCAAGTTCAGTTGTTTTGTACAGGAGAAGAGAGTCCTCAGTGACTTGATTCGAATGAATCTGAATGCAGGAGTGCAATTGGTTTATCCACCAATTGTTCAGGTAGCTTCTAATCTTATTACTCCTATCTCTACCCAAATTTCTTTGCCTTCCACTGTCACAATGGAGTCTGTAGTTGTGACCAAACAGGCTCCTACCCAAGTGACTAAATCCAAAGTCTCAAAACCACAATCTAAAAGACAAACCTCAGGTGTCTCTCAAAAGACACCTGTTGCAAAAACTACCAAAACTCTTGAGGGGATTGTGAAGGTGGTAGTGAGTGGTGAGGGACAGGGTGAACATCAAAGAAGCCCTAAGGATAAGGAAGGTGAAGCAGGTGCAACCAACATTTCAGTCTCTCAAAAGACTGTTAATGAACCTTCAAGCCAAATTCTAGTTACATCCTCTCAACAGGGTGTGACTACTGATTTGAGTTCCATTCCAGGAACACTGCACAAAAGGGCAAGAGACACAGATAGCTCTCACTCCAAAACCTATGGTAGAAGAGTAAAGTCCAAAACCATTGGGGAATCACAGGGTGCACACACAGTACAACAAACTGTACCTTCTCAAATTCAGTTTGATGTGACTTCAATAAATGTGGAGTCACAGCCCCTTGATCTTAACCTTCAAATCGATACACATTTTAATCCACCATCACCAACTCCATCTCTGGATGTGGATATGATATCTACATCAATTCCTGATTCTCCATCTTTAAAATTCTTGGAGAAGCCCCACTCAACAATTGGTGGTCATCATCTTTTAGATGATTTGTTGGGCCATCAATCTTCCATTCCTGAATTCACAACACTATCTGTGGCCTCTTCCTTAAAATCAATCACCACAGATTCAGTGTTGGTTTTCACTTCAACGGATACTCTTTTTTCCTTCATCAACGGATATCCTTCATCCGTTGACAAGTGTTTCTCCATCAACGGATGTGTCTACAACTAATCATCCGTTGACAGCAATAACTACTACATCAACGGATACACTTTATCCGTTGACAACTCTCTCTACCACTGCAAAATGTGACATTCCCATGTCAACTGTGGAGGAGTTTGTAGTAGTTGAAACACTTTTAGGAATGAGGGAAGGAAGTGAGAGGCTGCCTTGTGAGCAGGCAAAAGGAGAGAAAAATAATGAGAGGCTGACCATTTCTTTCGGTCAGGCAAAAGGAGAGCAAGAGAGTTCCACCTTAGTAGGTGAAGGTGAGGGTGTGAGAGGTGTGAGCCAGGGGGAGTCCCTGATGCAAGAAAAGAGAGATGAGAGGAGAGAAGGGACTATAGGAGAAATAAGGCAGGAAGATTCAGCCATTGCAAGTGAGTTAATGGAGGTTAATGAAGCTTCCAAAGAGATGGAATTTCGACAAGAATATCAGTCAATTATTGACTCCATCTCTTTGGATCCTGAAACCTTTACTCATCCTGTCCCTGCCTATCAAATCATGGCACAACAGGGCAATGTGGAGGCAGAGGAGGCAATGCAACTAGTGCACACCTCAGAATCTCTTCAAAGAGCAAAAGAAGCTTTTCAAACCCTGTCTCCAAGTGCTGGAAGTGAAGATTTTGGCAGTGATGACAGTCAAAGTTCAGATGGTGAAGAAATCAATGAAGAAGAAACTCCAGAATGGATGTTTACAAATGCCACTGAACTTAGGGATCTCAATGTGGAAATCATGAAGCAATATCACTCTGCTAAGGCTGAGCACCAAACTGCAGAACCATAGAGAAAGACTGTTCTTGAGCAGGTTATGGCCTCACTGAAATTGCAAAAGATGCAAACAGTTATTCAAAGAACACAACATGAGGAGGTCAAAACTGCAATTAGAGATATGAAGATAGAACTAGATGCCAGGATTGAGGCACTAGCTCCTACTACCACTCAGAAGGTGCTTACTAGCAAACTTCTCAAAGAAGATAGCCTGGCTAAGTCTGTTCAGCTTCTTTCCTCCAGAGTGGATAGTATGGAATCTCAAATGCAAACTATCATTGCCAATCAATCAAAACAAACTCAACTACTGGAAATGCTACTTGCAGCTTCACCCCCAACCCTTGATGCTAACAAAAAGGGGGAGAAAATGGGAATAAGCAAAGAAGAGGCTGCAACATCTTCTGGTCAAATACAAGCTACCAGTAGTAAGATAGCACAGATTGAGGGGGAGCAACAGCCAACTGTAGTGGTCAATCCAACAGAGTTTGAAATAAAGGCTTCCCCTATGAAGAAACAAGTGGCTTTGCCTGAGATTCAAAGTTTAGAAGAAATCTCAGATGGTGAAAGGCAAGCCAGAATAGAAGCTTTGGAAAAGATCAACAAAGAGACTAATGAAAGAATTCTAAGGACAGAGAGGATGATCAATGAATCAATTGCATCATCTCTGTTTCTTAATGCTCAATCTTCTGCTCCAACAATATCAACCACAATCATGAAGGTGCTCACTCCAAATATTGTGGCTCCTACATTCTATGATGCTGAGCCATCATATGTCAAAGAGTTTGAACCAGTCATCAAAACCAGAGCCTACTCACCTCCAAAGGAAAATGGGAAGAACAAGCTTCAATTAGACTACCCATTTCCCAAGAATGATGAAGAAAAGCTAATGGTAAAACTATCATAGAGTTCAAAGAGCAGACAAATAAGAGTGTAAGAGATTGGATGGCTGTAATTATAAGGAATGGAAAAGTATTAAATATATCCAACAGCCATCCTAGATTTGTGGAAGCTAAAAGAGAAGAAGTCTCCAGAATCCAAAGGGAAGCTCATCCAAGTACATAAAATCAACATGAGAACTCAGATGAGAAGCAAGCCAGGCTGGCTCAAGAGTTAATGGATGAGGTAGAGGTTGAAATGAAGGAACCTGAGGAAGTTCCCAAATCCAAACCTAAAAGAAGGAAAGCTAAAACCAAAAGGGTTCTTTCTCCAGAACCCTCTCCAGAAAAACAAACCACTGGCTCATCAGTACATATATCTGCAACAGTAATCGACCCAACTGTGAACTTTCATGGTGACCCCATAATGCCTAAAGAAGAACCAATGAATTTTGATTCAATTGAAGTTCCTTCATTCTTGCTGAATCCAAAACAGAAGAAAAGGGCTCCAAAGAAGCAACTCTCAAAGGGACTAGTTCAAGTTGCTAGGGTACCTGCTATTGTCAAACAGCCAATCTTGGAAAACAAAGAAGACTTTATCTATCAAACAGAAATTGAAGAATACTCTGGCATGAATCTATATTTAGATGAATTGTCAGAAGTAAGAGGAATTGACAAGTACAAGAATCAGCCTGAGAGATTAGTGTTTGTCTACAAGGGAGGAAGTCAGAGGACATGGCCATTGCAGAAGGTTCTTGGAGAGAATTATCATACATTGACCAAAGTGTTCTCAGCATTCAAGAGACACACAGGGTTCTCTGAGACAGCTAGAAGGGAGATAATTAGCAGAATAGAAGAAATAAGGAGAGAATGGAACTCACCCTCAAGTCTACCAAAGAAAATGAAGATCCCATATAATGGACAGAAAATCCACATTCAACCCTTTTGGATGATGGAGTTCAGGGATGAAGAGGGCACTAGGAGATTCTTCAGGTTAGAAGACCAACTGTCAAAGGCTAGTTCTGATTACCTAAGATGGTTACAACTAAAGCTAAATCCAAAAGTTGTTGAAGAAGATACCTTCTATAGGCAACTTCAAGTGCAAATTGAGTCCAACTCTGCCAAGGAAGGAAAGTCAAGGGTGCAGCCAACCAGAGAGAGGAAACATCATTAATTTGCTCAATCCAAAGGAGCACATCTCTGATAAGTTTCTTAAAGCTTTCTGTTTTTAATTTTTGTAGCTTAATACAATCTTTGCATACTGTAGTGTATATATCTTTAGGAATGTTTTGTTATCATCAAGGTTCTGAATTTATGCTTTATTGCCATCAAGTATAAATTGGGGGAGATTGTTAGGAATATGTTGTAGTTGATGATAACTTAACATTCAAGCAAAATTGTATAAGTCAAGTTTTGTAACTGTCAACGGATAAGACTTTATAACTATTCGTTGACAGGTAGCTCATCAACGGATGAGGTTTTGAAGCATACTGCAATATCTCTATTTATCAGTTGATAGTGTTTTTGTTCAGAGTCATGTTGACCATCAATGGATAGGCAGAATAGGGTAGCCAATTGTAAATAAGCTATGCTATGTAATTCTGTCTAAGTGAAAGTGTATCAACGGATAAGAACAGGGCTCTATCAACGGATACAACTCAAATCTACTCTATCAATGAATACAGCTCAAACTACCATCAACGGATAACTGTGCACAACATCAACGGATAATCATTATCACTTTATCCTATGCTAGCTAAGGATTAGCAGTTGATAAGGACATGTTTGACTGACAGATCACATGGGTTGATAGTGGGTATAAAAAGCAGTATGGCAGCCATACTTTGGAAACACAGAAGAAAGAAGCATTCCATTTACACAGTACATACAAGAAAGGTGCAGGGGACATATCTGTTCACAAGGACAACCTTTCGGCTACATGTGGATTTGGAGTGGAGTAGCAAGTCAACTTGAATTAGATTAATATTATCTTATTCATGTAGTACTTGTAAACTTGGGATATATAACCAAGTGTAGCAACTCTTTAGAGATTAAGAAAACAGACATATTTGCTTAGGGTTTCTTGAATATCCTTAGAAGCAAAGAGTTGTAAAAACAGAAGCTGTGTACATTTGTATCACAGAGTTTTCTTCAAATAAAAGTCTCAGGTGGTACATTTAACCACCTGATTTTTTATGTGTTTGTGAACCATTTCTATTCAGCAATTATTTCCTTATAGATTTCTGTGGTTTTTATCAGAAATTTATAATTATCAAGAATTGTATTCAACCCCCCCCCCCCTTCTACAATTATACAAGTGAGTAATCTGGGAATAACAGTGTGTAATAAGCACATTCCAAATTGGTTCTATGAATGGTGGTCAAAATTTGGACCATCTCTCGAAATCTTGCCGGGAGAAATTCATGATTTATATGCTCTATGGAGTGACAATAGTTCTTTGGTATCAAAATATACCAAATTAATTTATGGACAATGTCCTTTATTGTTCTTTACCAAATTTCAAATCCCTTGGATTTGGAGGTGGACGGTTTCAATTGCAGACGACAAAAAATTAAAAATCCCAATTCTTCAAAGGAATTTCTTCTTCAAATGGTGGATCAAAATGTCCAAGAAAGATATTCAAAATATAGTTACCAATATTCAGGTTGATATTTCAACAGAAAAGGGTAAAGCTTCTTCAGTTCCGAATGCTCAGCCCTCTTTTGCGAATTTAAGGGATTATTTTCATCATAAATATCCCACAGATTCAGAACAGCAACTTATGGCTCGAGTTCTAGCATTCATGAAAGAACAGTTTTTTAGTTCTTTTCCTTCTCAGCCTTCGAGAGGAGAGGATCAGTCTATGAAGACTTCTTCATCGCATGGATCAATGGATTCTAATGCTTATAATTGTCTAGCAGGCGAATCTCAAGCCGAAGAATCTGATAAAGAAGATCCAAAAGAAGATCCATCTCTAGAAGATTTCTGGGATGCTTTAGTTCAATCCGCAGTTCAGCAGCCAAATAATTCTGGCAAAGGGAAAAATCCTCAAAATTAATTATGTTCACTTTAGGTCCAGCTTTCAAAAAATTGAAGAGAAAAGACCGAGAAATTCAGCTCATTCAGGATCAAATTGATGCCTATTTTATTCAGCAAGAACAACTTTCTTGGGGAAAAAGAAGGAATAGGACTTCTCAGCAAATTCAAGAAGACTTCGAAATGGTTCGTCTTTTCCATAACTATCTATGGAGTAAAATTCATAAGCAGAGATTGTTAAAGCAAAGGCTCCTTTGGTTTCAAAATTTCATAGCGTGAATTCAGCAATCATATTTGCAAAATTATTTCAGACAATGAGAATCTGCTTTCTATGGTGGGAAGTAGTATTATTAGATGCTTTAATAAAGTTTTTTGTTTGCATTACTAAAGTAGTATTATTATTGTGGCGATGGGGCCCATTAAGCAGTACTCGGCAACAATAATGCTTACTTTTAGTAAAGTTGTTTGTCTTGTATAATAATTGTGTTAAAGTTGTTTGTCCTGTATTATGATTATGTGAAATCCTGTTGTAATAGTGGTAGTGTGTCTCTCTATATAATGAGAACTTTGTAACCATAATTGGTACGCTTGAATAATATTGCTTTCTTTTTTTCTCTCTAGCTCATGTGCTGAGCTCCCGTCTTACTTTACATATTGCTTAATTGCTTCCTTCCTGCTTCCGCCATTGTTATATATATAGAGTAAGGATCTAGGGAAAACCTCGTTTAATGGAAAACTTAGAAAACTAAATCGAAATATAGCATATATGGTATGCAAACTAATCGTTGGGAGATGAAGAAAAATGTGGTGAAATTAGATTTAAAAAAAATATCACCGATTGACGGGAAAAATCAAATTAAAAATGGAGGGGATTAGGTGTGATTCTGTGTGTGAGGGTGTATTTGATTAGTGTGTGGGTGCCCCTGGCGGGGCCATTGATCTTAATACATCTAATGGCTAGGATTAGTACCTTAGTTTTCTTCAAAAAATAAGTTCTCTTTTGAGCACTTGCCTATATATATATATATATATATATATATATATATATATATATATATATATATATATATATATATATATATATATATATATATATATATATATATATATATATATATATATATATATATCATAGGTGAAATCAGGGGACTGGATTTGGGCTGTTACAATACATGACAGGAATTCTAGCTAGGAAGGTGGTCCTAATCGATTTTCTCATCCATTGTAGAAAATGTTAGATCAATTCTTATACCAACTGATATATTTCGATTTTATAATTGCTTAACCATTGAACAATTTGGATAACGAAATTTTTATAATTGATTATATAGGTTGTAACCAAGTGGCCGAAGCATAGGTAGATAAAGATCCTATGAAAATTATAGAATAATTTTATGTTGCAGTTTAATAAAATTGTTCGGTAACAAATGATTTCTGTATCGTTGGATAAACTTTTCGAGATATGAGTAAATTACTAAAATATTCTTTTTTATTTTCACATCAAAAATTTATTATACACGTATCACAACTTTTTTTTTTCTATATATGCAAACGTTTGTTGTAGATAGAGCCGGCCCTGAGCATGTGCAACATGTTCGATCGCACACGCCACTCCATTTTACTAGGACACATTTTTTTAGGTAGGCGTACATATGTATGTATATTTTATTTGAAAAATAAAAAATTAAGTTTAATTTTAAAGGTTAAAAAAATTGTAAATGAGAAAAAGGTTGAAAATAGTGTTATCAAAATAATTAAAAAATTATTATATTGAGCAAAATAAGAAATTATTATACTTATATACACACAGTTTTGCTTTCAAATTTCTAGTAATACTAATTACTTTTGTTGTTAATCGTGTATACTATAATTGTCATTAAAGTTGATTAAATGTTTTTTTATATAGAAAGTAGTTTGCTAGAAAATGTTGATTACAAAAATATTATTAGCGAGTTTGTTTCAAAAAAATGCTAGAAGAACCATTTTTAATTAATTTGTATTATTTATGTACTTGTTACAATTTTTTTGCAATTTTCAGTTATGTTTTTATTATGTTTTAAAGTTATTTTGTGAACTTGTTATGTTTTTTACAAATTTCAATTAATGTTTAATATTTTATGTAGTTATAAAAAAAATTACTACTCCGTCCATAAATATCATTCTTGTTTTGACTGGACACGTTTGCCAATGCACACTTTTGATCGTTAATATCTTCAATTTCGTATTAGTTTTAAATATAAAAATTTCACTGTATTAAAATACTCATAAATACCAATCCAACAAGATCACTCATGACTATATTTGGTCTTATAGATTAATCGTAAATTAATAATTTGTCTCATGTTATGAACAATTCCAACATTTCAAATAAGAAAAAAAATAAGAAACAGAGGGAGTAGTGCTAGGGCACTTTTTTTTTTTGTTTTATACAGGACATTCAAAATCTAAGGAACGACTCTGGTTGCAGACCGTGTACCATGATAAAGTGAATGATACCTTTAATTTAAATTTAAAGTCACTGCAAAAGCGTTATAGAACTTATAGTGCGCATCCAAACGTCTCCTTCTATCAGGAGAACATGCGTTATAATAATTAAATAAAACTGCAAATATTTTAAAACGGTGACTGAATTGACTGGCCAGTGGCCAGATCCGAATTTCAACTAAAATCAAAATTTAAGAGTTCTGCTGGATGTTTTTAAAAAATACTCCTATTAAACTGTAATATTTTTAATAATTTTAATCTCTATCAATGAAATTATATGAGCTAAACGGATAAAGAAAAAAGTTGGTAAAGTTGTCAATCAGTTATCTTCTTTTTTCAATAATAGCTGTCGATCACTTTAGACTATTACCACTAATTCGCACTTAAC
The DNA here is from genome assembly GCA_037693485.1 of Kitagawia praeruptora. NCBI lineage: Eukaryota > Viridiplantae > Streptophyta > Magnoliopsida > Apiales > Apiaceae > Kitagawia > Kitagawia praeruptora. Next base: position 158,416,852 of record CM075344.1, on the reverse strand, counting down.
GACAATGCAAATATGCAATGACTTGGCTACATTGATACTGACAACACAAAAGGAAATGACTTGGAAGTTGGCTGGTGGGAGTTAGTTGAGATTAATCTTAATTACTTCCACTTTATATTTCGAATTAGTGTTAAAAAAAAAAAAAATCTTTTTAGTGGAAAAGGTCATGCACCATGGAATATAACTTTTGACACTTAACTTTTGGTTAATCATGCACTTATAATCTGCTTCCGATTGTAAGTGCTCCGAGTTACAAATAGGAGAGAACAGAAAATAAATATTTGATATATATTCATATATTTATATACGGGTGTTCAGCATTTTTGTGAAAAATGTAGTAACTGATTAATAAACTGAGCATATGCATTCGATAATTTCCTAGACCAACTTTCGTGTTCTCTAACATTTTCATAAAAATTTTCGATTCCGAAAGTAACATTGAAAAGGAATCGTCGATATAATCAGTAAGCAAGATTTAATTACGAAGTACAGAAAAATGTAATGTTTATTGGAATATATAACTCAAAAAATTACACACAGAAAATTGTAGAATTAAATAAGAAAAATCACAAACATAAAAATGAATCCAAAACAAAAATTAAGAACTCTATAGTTGTAGCTGCCTAAACTTAGTAGTACAAAGCCATGGCAATGGACAAAAATGTCACCGGAAGTGCAGCTGACAGAAATGAAGCTGAGCTAGGTGCATCCGGTGTATCAGAGGCTGGCGGTCCTGATGGAGTAGTGCTGCTACCTGGTGCCGGTGTAGTAGGTCCAGGAGGTGGTGAAGCTGTAGGTGTTGATGCTGGTGATGGAGATGGGGTAGGGCTAGTAGCTGGGGTAGGGCTAGGAGTTGGGGTTGGGGTTGGGGTAGGGGTAGGGGTAGGGGTGGGTGATGGAGTAGGGGTAGGGGTGGGGGTAGGGGTGGGTGTGGGGGTGGGTGTGGGGGTAGGGGTAGGAGGGGCAGTTGAGGGTGCGGGAGCTGGGGAGGATGCTGCTGAGACAGTGATGGCTAGTTTTTGACCAGCGCTGCAGTGACCTGGAATAGTGCATAGGTAGTAGTGTGCGCCTGAGGAGTTTAGGGTTACACTGGCTGGACCGGTGGTCCAGGTGGAGATTGGGTTTGTAAGGGTGCATGCATCGTATGCTGCCTTTGTCACTTCAGCTGCCGTGTGTGCATTGGATGCGAAATTGAACACTGCACAATACATAAATAACATACCATGTCATTTTCCGATACAAACTATCTTAGCTTACAAATTTTACGGCAATTTCAATAAACCTATATGAATAAATAATATATGTAAAAATTGTTAGATGTATGAAAAAAGGACGGGTTAAGGAAAAATACCGAGAACATCGTTAACTTTGAAAGATTGGGAGGCAGCCCAGGTGGTGTATGCGTTGGGGTTCGAAGTCGGGATGGCCCATCCAAGAGAGCCACCAACAGTATGTGTTGTTTGTGCAACTGAGCTTTGCATATGCATAGCTCCCATTACCATTACTACCATAAACGCTACCATATTTAATCTTGCCATTTCTCTCTGTTTTAATGTGTTCTTCAAATCAATCGCCCCTGCTTTGATCTCTCTCGATCTCTCTCTCTCTCTCGATCTCTCTGGCAATGTATATATGATGTTTTGTGAGTTTGTGACTTTCTTTAATTTGTTTGCTTTCTTTCTGCTTTTATAGAGACATGTATTTGTAACAAATGTGATCAACGTATGGAACTTGAACTAGCGTCTGATTAACGACGCGTGTGTGTATGACGTCGACAGTTACGTAGTTAGGTCAACGACTTAACTAGAAAGGGAACGAGGTGGGGTCCACTGAATAGCCGAGTATTTGGACTAAAAATTGGATGTGGCGCGTCCAAGCTTGTGTAACAAATTAAAATACGAAACTTTGCCGTTGAACACATCGGGAATTTGACACAGTCAATTGGTGGACACGGTTGTTAGGCGACTCATTACGTCCGCATTAAAATATTACTCCCTCTGTCCCCCTTGGTTCTTCACCTTGGGGGACGTAATTCTGGCACGGATTTTAAGGTGCAATTTGCGGATAGTTTCATAACTTATTTTTTAAATTTTCTTTTTTTGTATAAAAATAGAATTGTTCTATTTTTATACAAAAAAAGAAAATTTAAAAAATAAGTTATGGAACTATACTTTTTAGGAGCCTTAAAATGCGTGTCGAGCAGTGAAAAAGAAATATAAAGAAATGGGAGGGACAGAGGGAGTATTATAGTAATATTCTCGAATGATTTTTTTTTTATTATCAAATTTGAGATTTCTAACACTACTCATTAATTAATGGATCATTTCGAAATCATGCTAATTTCGTCGACACACTATTTGCGTTCCTGTTTATTTGTTTAGTTAACTTTATATATATTATATATATATATATATATATATATATATATATATATATTACAACAAAAAAAAACATTATGTCATTGGATAGTACGCTTAGTGTATTTTAAAATTTAATTTCAAAAAAAACAGAAAAAGAAAAAATGGTAATTTTCAGTTAAAATTGATCAATTTAATAATTAAAAAATAAAAATAGAGTATTAATTACGTTCATAAAATCATCTTATGAAATAAAAAGATAATATTAGATCGAGAATCCACATAATGTTTTTTTTAGAGGAAAAATCGTTGATGTAAAAATGTTCGGTGCACCAATACGCACGTAAAATTGCGTAATTTTCGTAAACATCCTTTTCGGTTGTCAATTTTCTTTCTTCTATAAATAATTTTCTTTTTGTTTGTAAGTAGACTTTTCTTTTCCGTTTTTTAGGGTTTCCACTAAACCAAGCTTATGGGGGTGTTTGGGGTATCTTAAAAAATGTAGCTTATGACTTATAAGCACTTATGTCATATAAGTGATAAGTAGAGCATAACTTATAAGTCAGTAAAGTGTTTGGTAAATCAGAACTTATAATCAGTAAACTGTTTGGGTAAATCAGAACTTATAAGTTAACTTTTTTCTATAATTTTCAAAATATTTGTTTTTTATATTTAATAATGGATGTCAATGAATAGATCTCGATGAGTAGAGAAATTTGAGATATACATATCAATTTTCTAATGAATGGATCGAGAGATATATGATTTTGAAGATTTGAAGGATATTATATATTGCGTATATCGAGAAATAAGTTATAAGCATAAGTTGAATGTTATCCTAACATTCAACTTATGGGATTATAAGTTATAAGTTGAGCCAAAACTTATTTTGGCAAACACCCTCCATAAGTACTTATGGCCTTATAAGGCATAAGTTACCATATTTAAGACGAAACAAACAGGCCCTATGTCTTGTAAACTTATAATTAATTAAATTTTACATAAATTTTTCAGATCTAGTAGTGCTTTGTTAGATCCATGTTATTTTAATGTAATTGAAAAAAAGAAAGGAATGGTACCGGGCCCGTTTGGGAAATCTTATTTTTCAGAAATAAGTTACTTATTATGGAAAAAAGTTAGGAAATATGTACTTTTTTCTGAAATAAGTAACTTATTTTTGCAAGATAACGAATATTAAACTCCCCATACACATATTTCTTTAACAACAATTATGTAAATACGAAATTTTTTCCGAAATAAGTAACTTATAAGTTCATATTAAATTTTGCCAAACGGGCACGGTGTGGTACTGTGGTCCGTGTGGAGTGTGATATTCAAGGCTGGAATATTGTATGGGAAAAAGTGGATTCCCACCATGATAGAAAAAAAAGGTGAAAAGTTTATTAAAATGTGTTGGGTTTGTATCGCATGTGTTTGATTTTTGGAAGTGCGGTGCACGATTTTACCCGTACTAGATCCAAGGTTCTAAGAACAGCGAGGGTCTAGATGGTGAGCTTAGAGCATATAAAAAAAAAATTGAAACCTATTAAATTATAATACCATTCAAAGTGGTGTCTGAGAAGGGTAAATGTACACAGATCATGCCTTAGGACCCCCGGCCAAATACAAAATTACAAATACAGAAATACAAATACAGAAAGGAAATCTAATACAAACTAAGAAACTCACGCACACGCAGGAGTCGAACCCTGACCTCTAGTAACTCAACCACTGCACCAACATGTTGTTGGATTAGAGCATATACAAAACTGTTAGCTAAAATATTTATGTACCATTATATGTATCATTTAGGTAGTCTTTTTAGATGATATGTAAAAAATATTGCACTACAACCGTCACCTCTTAGAACATCTCCAAGATTATTTTCTATAATGGTTAACCATAGTAATATATAATAATAATAATGTAAATTATAGAAATTCAAAAATGTGTTTGCTCCAATGCTATTCTCTATAATGATTAGCTATAATTTAAAATTAATATCTTTTGTGAATAAAATTTTTTGATAGCTTTAAAAGAAAGTGGAAAATCTATGTGGAGTCTATGTGGTAATTTTTGAGAATGAGATTGACTAGCAAATTTGGAGAAGAAGAATGGAGAATTGTAAAATTTTATATAACGGGTTACTTCCCTTGGAGTGTACATATTTACTCACATTCTCTAAATCTTAGCTTGCCACATCATTTTTACATAAGGGATTAGAAGGGTTGGAGATACTCTTAGCAAAAAGAATATAGATAACCATGTATGATTCTATATATATGTTGAACGAGAAAAGCTCTTAGGTATAAATTTAGTTTAGCATAATTATACATAACACTATTAGAGTGTATATATGTCCTGTTAGCAAAAAAATTGTATAATCCATTTAGATAACCATTATAGCTAACAAATTTAGATTTCCCCCTTGGAGATGCTCTTATCTTTTACTCCCTCAGTCCATCTTTTACTCCCTTTGTCCCACCAGATTGCATACATTGGGGAACGGGGGCGTGACACGCATTTTAAGGTACATTTTAAGGATAGTTCCATAATTTATTTTTAAAATTTTCTTTTCTTTTTATATAAAAATAGGTATGTTAAATTTTTATACAAAAAAAGAAAATTTTAAAAATAAGTAAAAATATAAATATATATTTTTATATAAAAATATAAGTAAAAATAGGTACATTTTAAATATATATTTTTAATATTTAAAAAAATATTTTATATAAGTAAAAATATAAATATATATTTTTAATTTATTATCAAATATGATGAGTGAATTTATCCGTTCATGTATAAATTATATATATTTTTTATCAAAAACAATTATATTGTTAACGTTTTATTCTTATTAGCTTATAACTCGTGCAACGTACGACTCTTTTTCTAATATTTATTATATTTAAAAATATAATAAATTTATTATTAAAATTTATTATTAAAATATTATATTTTATAAAATTTAATTTTAATATTTAAAAATATATTTTATATAAGTAAAAATATAAATATATATCTTCAATTTATTATCAAATATGATGAGTGAATTTATCCTTTCATGTATAAATTATATTTTTTTTATCAAAAATAATTATATTTTTAACGTCTTTTCTTATTAGCTTATAACCCGTGCAACGTACGACTCTTTTTCTATTATTTATTATATTATTTTATTTATTTATTTGTTATTAGTTTACATATCAAATTGTTGTCATGAAATTGATATATATATATATATATATATATATATATATATATAAGATTTTACACATTCAATTTATTATGTGTTTTATTTTGAATTCTTAAAACTTGATTGGGATGATTTTATAGCCTACGTAAAATTAACAAAATAATCTTTAATCTAGTGATGATTTAACAATTTTCTCTGATTTAAACTACCAGGAAACAAAAGAGAGATGAAATTGACGATTTTTTATATTGAAAATTCTATTCTATTTAGGAAATCTACTTATATTTTGTTTTGGTTATCAAAATAACCTTCTTATTATTTGAAGATAGTTGTACTAACAACCAAATACAGTTTTAATAATAAGTGTAAGAGGGATTTTGTCCAAAATTTTGGTAGTTGGTAGTCCGGTCCACAGTATGATAAGATAAATAAGAACTATTAGATCTTAAAATAAATAGATAAAAAACATTGGATCTAACATAAAAAAATATTTAATACTCCCTCCATCTCATATTATGTGTCCTTTTTGCAAATTTCACACATATTAAGAATACTTAAATATCCCCATCTAATCAAATAACTATGCAACTTGTTGTGGATGAAAATCACAAGTATTGAAATTGCAGCTAGGGAGTGTGTATTGAATGCAAAGGGGAGTGAGCTTCGAGCTTTAATGGTGGCTGCTCTTGTTGTCGGGGACTAACTCGGTCCTAACAAGATGCCTACGTACCTTGATGAATATCAAGAATCAAGCCAAAACGTAGTTCTAGAGTTGCCTACGTGGCTTGATGCGCCCTCGCGGCGTAGTGACGTAGTGGCTTGTATGTCCTTATTCGAGGATGAAGCCTAAAACGTTGATGACGTATTGAGCTCTGCCCAAAAAACGTCAATCTGAGATGAGGGGTTGCGTTCTTTATATAGGCATAAAAAGCCTAGAGTTAGAATAGGGATAGGTGACTTGGTGGGCAAGTCACCTCCTTGGCCCAATTCTAGAAGTTTCTAACCTCCTTCCATGTAGGAATTAGTTTCCATGTAGTAATAGTTATCCAGAATCCTTTTCTGATAAGAGTCAATCCTAATTCCTATTACGTGGAATTAGAATCGTGATATGATTGTATATACTGATTTCTTTCCGTTGTAGAAGTTGTTTCCCATTATATCTCAAATTAATGAGATGCTGATTTATCCCTCTAATCAATTACGAAAATTAGTAATTAATTAGGGTCTTGGGCCTCGTTACAGGGCTTCGTATTTGGGCCAAGCTAGGTCTAATTAATGCAACATTAACTTTGCCTTTAGGGCTTATTTTTAGCCCATATCACAACTATATTCTCATAATTAGACTTGGGATTCACCGTCATTAATTACTCCACAAGACTTACTCTTGTTTTATTAATCTCCATGAGTATAAAACCTTCTATTGCTTTATTAGTCAACTATTTGAAATATAAAATGAAAGACTATTTGCATTGGATAACGAACAAGACAAATAAAATGGGATATTTTTTTTCTCAAATAGGACACATAATATGAGATGGAGGGAGTATTTTAACATGTAAACTAAGAAGTGTATTTATATTGAAATACGAAAAATTGCTTGTGAATGATTTAAATCATATATAATTAGGTTTTCTATATTGAATAGGATTATTAATGTAGGTATTCTACACTAAATAGGATTAATGTAAAAAATTGTAATTATATTTTATCTTCATATTCTAAATGTATTCATTTGGATAATAATTGTTAAATCATCACTAAATTAAAGATAATTTTAAGAGTTTCGCTTGACTGTAAAATCATCCAAATCTGATTTCTATATCTCGAGATAGAGTCTAAATAGTAAATATGAACTTTTTTAATATTAATAAATAAATTAATAAAATTCAGTTCTAATACAATCTTTTACAGTATATCTCTTTCAGATTATAACTTATTTTTATAATTCAATTCTAATACAATTTTTTTAGTTATATCCTTTTTAGATTATAATTTTGTTTTTATTATGATATAATTTTAATCGTCTATTTTTAAAAATATTATACTCTACGGTTGAGATTATTTTGGCGATATAGTGACCAAACCAAAATTATGGATAAAATCACTCTTACGCTTATTATATACAAGGATAGAATTTTGACAGTTCTATGTTGATCGATTAAATCGGATTAATCTCGTCTTAATTTTTAGCGATTAATCACACCTAAATCCGATTAATCACCAATTTTTAGAAAAAAACATTTTTCGATTAATTTTCGTAAAATTTAAACGTTTTTGGATTGTCGAGTCTCTATTATCCATATTATCTTGGTGTAGCATACTGGGTAAAAACTTTATCCATTACGTGGTTGATCGGAAAGAAATTAATGGAATGGAATAATGACAACGATAAAGAACTTTTTTAAAATCGAGAATTTGAACTTTAATTTATATCATGGAAGGAATAAGTATTAAAAATTACACATAATTGATAATTTGATATAGTAAAAAATTTGGAATTGTTTAATTCATGATTAATGAATCTAATTAACTAAAATCGAATTCTCAATGTTCGAAATTTATGTTTGAATTAATAATTTAATTGTATCAAATGTGAACCTCTTCCTTTTTTGTTATAAAATCGTACTTTTTTTATTTATTAAATTTCTATACCATATCATACTCATTCCTATTAACCTTCATTTCCATTCGTGATTATATTATTTTTTACTCATTCCTATTAACCTTCATTTCCATTCGTGATTATCATTTTAATTTTATTTTTCATGCATTTTTACGGGCAGTAATAAGTACATTGGAATTGGACCATTCAAGTCTTTGGCTATACGATCCAGAACTTTTAAACTTCCAGAAGCCTATTTTGATACGTATAGTCTACCGGGTTACATGTGAACATTATTTGTATTTTTCCACGTTGAATATTAGTATATTACTATATACTGTATTTGTTTGCATATTGAAGCAACCTTTCATAAAAAAAGGAAGTAGGGTTAATTTTTTTTAAAATTATATGTCTTATAATAAATATTTGTTCTTATAAATAATCTTCAAATAAGCGAGAATCAAATACAGAATCTAAGATTTCTTGTCATCTAAGTTTATTAATTCATTATAGGGATGGGAAAAAAATCCGATCCGACGGATACCGATTCGAAATCCGTTTTTTTATCCGATCCGAACCCGATATTTTGGATTTGGATATGGATATGAATTTAAATTTTAAACCCGAAAGATTTTGGATATGGATATGGATTTCATGAAACCCGATCCGAAACCCGAAACCCGATCAAAACCCGAGCCGAACCCGAAACCCGAAAAATACCCGACTTTTATTTATTATATATTATATATTATATATTATATATTATATATTATATATTATATATAAATGTATATTATAAATACATATTATACATACACTATTTTATATATATATATATATATATATATATATATTATATAAATGTATATTATAAATACATATTATACATACACATATCTTTGAGACATAAGATATGGAAAGATCGAGAAAATAAATTGTCATGGATGTAGCGGTATTTTTTAACTTACTTACACAATTTTTTTTATTTTTTTGTTAAGCAACTTATTTACACTATTTTTAATTTTGAATACCCGAAAAAAACCCGATCCGATCCGAAACCCGACGGATTTGGATTTGAATATTGAGTTTTGGATCCGAAACCCGATACGATCCGAAACCCGAAAATATTTGGATTTGAATTTAGATTTTGCAAAACCCGAGCCGAACCCGACCCGTTCCCATCCCTAATTCATTAGTATGGGTCAAGCTAGCTATAAGCTGCGAGCTCAAGAAAACTGCTGATTTTTTCAAAATTTTTGTGGAGAAATGTCAATAATGATCAATGGACCGCCGACTACTTGTACAGATAACAGAAAATAAATATACTCCCTCTCTCTCATCCATTTCTTCACACTTTCCTTTTTGGGATGTCACATCCAATTTTTCACATTTCAAAACTTTCCTAAAATAGTAAAATTTTATATATATAAAAATTAACTAAATTTTACTGCTAAATATGGGAATGTTGACTCTTTCACTAAATTTTTACTGGGTAACTCGGAATAATTCAAAGGAAAATGCTAGAGGTACCAAAATGGGGTACAAAAAAATTGTTACCAAATGATGTGTTATATTTTACTCCCTCTGTCCCCTTTTACTTTTCTTATTTGAAATGTCGGGATTGTTCATAACATGAGACAAATTATTAATTTACGTTTAATCTATAAGATCAAATATAGTCATGAGTGATCTTGTTGGATTCGTATTTATGAGTACTTTAATACAGTGAAGTTTTTATATCTAAAATTAATACGAAATTGAAGATATTAACGATCAAAAGTACGCGTTGGCAAACGTGTCCAGTCAAAACAGGAATGATATTTAGGGACGGAGGGAGTAATTGGTTATAGTTGCAATGGGTCCGCCAGGGCCATCCAATAAGAATATTTCAAAGTGACAACTAACTAGTGCCATGCCATTTGGTACCCAATTTTGGTACCTAATTTGGTACGTGTAGCACTACTCTAATTCAAATTGATTTAGGCGTATGTGATTAAATTTTTATTTTCTGAACGTACAAGTTACGGAATAAACTTAACTGTAGTTTTAAGTTACTGCTAATATGTTACTTACATCATAAGAGCATCTCCAATGCTATACACCCTTAAGTAAAATGGTGATGTGTCATCAAATTTACATAAGAGCTTTAATTTTAGTCATCTACAACCATTTCTTCTCTTATCTAAAATTTTAGATAATTTGATTCAGGTTGGTTATATATAACCAACATCTAATTTTTTTTTACATAAGTTCTATAAGTGAAACATCATCATGACATCATCAATTATTTATATTTTTCATATATAGCCAATCACTTTACATAATATCATTGGAGTACATTAGCTTACGGGTCCAACAAATTTTACATAATCACTATTTTACATAGCTACTATACATTTTACATAATATCATTGAAGTACATTAGCTTATAGGTTCGACAAATTTTAAATAATCACTATTTTACATAACCACTATACATAATACCAGTGGAGATGCTCTAAAAGTTCAATAAAAGTTGGGTAATATTTTCTATCTTGGAGTTGAATTTTTTTATTTAAATAAAAAAACCGGAAACTATTACTCCAATTAAGAAAGGGTTAATTATATTGATGGTCATTGAAGTCAGCCTAATGTATCAAGATGGTCACTAAATTGAAATTCGACTCAAGTAAGTCACTAACTTTTATCAATTATACATTCCGTTAATTTGTCTCAATCTTTTAGGCGAATTTATTGATCTGGTACACGTTCTATCTACGTGGCTAACGTTTGCTTGTGTAACTATCGTTACTTAACTCTAATTTTAACTAACTCCGATCCTCGTTTAAAATCGATAAAATCTGAATAAAAAATTGAGAAAATTTAACGGACTGTACACTTAATACAAGTTAATGACCTAATTGAGTTGCATTTCTGTTCAATGACCATTTTAATATATTAGGCTGATTTCAGTGACCATCAAGATAATTAACCCAATTAAGAAAATTAAGAAAGTAGGATGTCATACATTTGGTACGAAGAAAGAAGAGACGTACGTTTGTTTTTTTTTAATAAAAAAGAAGTCCGAGAGAAGTTTTAATTCGTAATTCTATAAATTTAATAGAGGATTGATTTTTGAAATATTTTACTTTGAGGTAATATGATCACATGATTATCCCCTTTATTTTTAACATGAAAATTTGTAATAATAATTAAGTAGAACGAATAGAAGGGAAGAAAATGAATGTAAAATGATCAGACCTATTATTAAAGTTGATAAAGAAAAATGAAATACTATTTTAAGAAATATCAAGAAAATGAGTGAGTCGTTCTAAAAAACTAACAAATAAATAAATCAGACAGAGTATTGTTTTTCTTCCTACTTCAGCATCAAGCTTGGACAAAGATTTTTCGACTAAAAGGAAGGAAAAAAAGCTTTGGACAAACAAAGCCCATATACACCGATGAAAGCCCAAACGTAGTACAAGAAGCATGAGAAATAGAATACTAATCTGCAATATTCAAAGTAATACACATTTTAACATTTACAAACAGTCTTTCAACACTTCAATTAATGAACCACAGAAGCAGAACAAATACAAGAAACAAACTGTAACCCCTGACATTCAAGTGACTCCACCAAGGTCCTCTAGCTGCATTTTCCGCAATGCCGTAGTGGTGTCGCTGCTGTGTTGCTAGCGAGCCCTGACAATAATAGCAAGCTGTTGCCCGAAATCGCACATATGTGGATTGGTGGTCGTAAAATAATAGTTGCCGGGGGAGTTGAGGATCACTGTCGCAGGACTCTTTTTATACACAGCAATTGCAGACTTACTGGTGTCACAATTTTCATATGCTGACTTGGGCACTAAGGCTACATCATGGAGCTTGTTCACGAACTTAAATACTACATTTTTCACAATTCAAACACATGCAATCGTTGTTAACACATATCGATGTATTACATTACATGACAAAGATATTCATATAATCATATTAAGCATGTAACCTGATAATGTGTATGTCCTAAGATTTCCGAAATGCTGTTTACTTAATATGTTAGCACTGTTATGTTATAAACGAGACTATCTTTCATGATCCGGTGTTTGGCTCATTGAAACTACAGTTCGAGTTGAGCTCATGATTACGAGTGAGGAGAGTTTGAGTATAATTGAATCATTTCATACATGAGCCAAGTATGACCATGGCAAAACTAAATTCGAGCTTAATCAAGGGATCATGATTAACAGTTCTATTTGTCTTGGCAGTCGCGAGTTGGAAAAACATACTAACAAAAGCAGTAAAAATAAGCCCTTCTCCTTGTTAACTTAAGAGTTACTAATTAACTACTTAATATCAGGCATAACATTGCCCAAGTTTGAAGCTCAATAAACTGGAAGTATTTTTAGACTAAAACATACCTAGAGTGTCCCCAACAAGAAAGGTCCTGTTGGAAGCCCAAGCTTTATAATCAGAGGCACCACCAGACGATGGAGCCCATCCAAATTCATCTCCAACTATATGTGTAGTAACTGCTTCACCGGAAACATCTCTGGCAGAGGAGGAGAGAGGAGCCGAAGTAGCTACTGGTGGCGGTGGTGAGTCAGGGACAGTAACAGCCACTTTTTGTCCCATTTCACAATGTCCAGCAACAGTGCATATGTAATAGTGTTTACCAACTGAATCAATAGTAAAAGTTGCAGGACTGGCTGCTTCGATCGATATAATCTCTGTTAAATTGCATTTATCGTACCCTTCTTTTGTTACCTCAGCTGCTGTGTGTAATCCTTGCGGAAACACAAAAACTTGAAGGAAAAAAACAGTAATATTTCAGGCCTTATTAATCATTTTAGAATGTTACAATTCCAGATTTGAGCACATAAATGTAGAGAATAAGGCACATTTCTAATGACTAAAAGATATTTATTTTAGAAAATACTGCATGTACATGAAAAGAAAGGCAATTATGTACATTTAAACAGCACATACCAATTTTGTCATCAACCGAGAACTTTTGTACAGAAGACCAGATACGGTAAGGTATAGCTATGCCGGGAAGGGAGGTCCATGGTATGATGTGTGTTCGTTGGTTGAAGAAGCTGGCCACCGGCTTCTGTACCATAAGAATGAGAATCACAGTGATGCTTAAACTCACTTTTCTCGACATTTTCACCGTCTTATTCAATAGATCGAATCAGAAGTCTAAAGAACAAACTAGTTTCAGTCACCCTTATATATACAGAGAACTGTTGTTCTGGTATTGACTTTGCGCCAAACTTTCCTGTTAGATAAGTTCAACAAAGCTACAATCATTCAAAAAATATCTCGCTGCAAAGTCAAGTGCTTCTATTCTTTTCTCCTGAAAAACATATATTTCATGTTTCTCTCCTTTGGCATGAAAAGGCTTTCTGATCCTTGTGTGTAAGAGAAAAAGCAGGGATTAGCTGCTCTCATTCGGATATTATGAATATTTTTCTGAGTTCGAAAGTTGTAATATGTTCAATAACTTAGTCATGTCCGCTGTCAGTAAATTTAGTCATTTAATTATTAAGTTTTCTTCCCAGACAATTATATATTTCTTACATACTTGATGAGATGAACATCATGTTAAGTATGTTCACTAATACGAGAGATATTTATCGACTAACGGAAGCAATTTCATCAAACTGGCAGTATACTTTTGACTTCAGATAATAATAATACATAGCTCAAGTCCAATCACTATGGCTATCTTCAAATCCTTAACTGCCTCGTGTAGTCGGTTACTCCACTCACTCTCGACGATAGTCAAGCTAGTAATGCTCTATGTACTCTGTAAAGATTCTGGACTAATTGTTTTTCATTTGTTTTCGGAAGAACTTCTAGAGCATTTGAATCATTCTTTCTCTGTGTTCTTTTCGTTTGCTGATTAGTATTTTTCTTCAGTATCCCCTCCCCAGCCCCCACCCTCTTCATATAGTGCGCTCAGCCTCGCATGCACTTGTAGCTTTCATCAGTGCATCAACAAGGTTACCCCTAGTTATACAACGGCCATATCAATATCAAGAAACAGGACACCCACATTTATGTAGCACTGCCAGCACTAGAACTCTGATTCATACTTAATATATAGTGGCCACTGTCATGGCCAGGGACACAACAGAATGCAAGGTACAAGGAAGGTATTGGCGCAGGTCTCATGTTTTCTAAGATGGAGCTTGCAAAGGCGTAGTAGATACAGAATAGAAGTGTGAGGTTGTAGAGATTTGATCGTTAGCAAAGGAGTGGCGCTGCAAGCAATGGCGTGAAATTCTATTACCGATACCAACTTTACTTAAATTTAATAGATTTGAAGCCTTTGATGATTCCAGCATTGATCCCCTATTAAGAGAGCTGTCCCCATGCAGACGATCATGGTATGCGTATATGTAATAATAATCATGGGACTAGGATAACTAGGGTAACACAATTCATGACGGGGTGCCTACATCACCTTATGACTTGCTGTTCTAGCTACAAATTGTACGGATCTAACAAGGTGCAAAGCAATTTACAGGGTCAAATTATTGCAAGTTTTGATTAACATCATGTCAACAAATACTGAAAGTATAGCACGCCTTGTCAAGTCTTTGTTTCTGCAAATTAGTTTGCCAAAGCTGCAAATCAATTTCATCAGAAGAGTAAAAGAAAGGAGTACAATTTTCACGCGGAAAAACATATCAGCAAGTAGAATTATGAGAAAGGAGCACTGGCAAGATAATTGCTGGACATATCACTTATTCATGGTATTACAACAACAGGAAGTCTGCAACCTAAGTCCCGGTCAATGCAAGGAAAGATGAAAGCACTGAAGGACTGACCTAAAAGATGCTAATGGTACAATGTATTCCACATGCTACATGTCTCTCCAATACAGCAAAAGTCCGCAACATTGAAATGGCTAATCTATGATATTACATGAATGGTACATAAATTCAGAAATCTATCTTTGATCACAACAATACTACAGTCATCCAGAGTACTCCACAAGACAGAATGTCAGACTAAAGAGTAAATAAAGCAAGGACAAGTTAATCTTTTGTGAATACTCAAGGCTGGATCTCTCCAGCACTGACATAGCTGCCATTCTCGGCCGCTTCTCCCTCAAACTTTGTGTTTTTCACATTAATTTTGTCCTCACCGTCCACAATCTTTTCCTCCGTTGTGATGACCTGTTTCACCTGCTCCCCACATTGAACCTCTTTCTCTGCCTCAACTGGTTTTTGTCCCAGTTCTTCTGGAACCTGTGCTTCCTGCTTGTATTCTTCATCATTGCCTAGAATTTTGGTTGCGTTAGGTGCTTCATTTACAATGGGTTCTTTAGACGTTGCTAATTTGCTCTCTTCAGCATCCTTGGTTGCTTTGACATCTTCATCTGGATTAGGTTCTTCCACAGAAGCTTGTGCTGTTTCCCCATCTTTCACATGAATTTCATCTTCAGGTTTCTTACCAACATCCTCCGCAATAACTTTAGTTTCATTTTCTTTATCCACTTGCTCGTCTCCCACTGTTTCCACAGCAGCATTCTCTTTGGCAACTTCTTCTGCTTTTTGCATTTCAGCATCTTCTACCAGAGTTTCCTCGGGGATAGCTTCTTTCACCTTTCCAGCATTCTTTGCAGCAGAAGATTTTTTGCTCCTCTTGGTTGGGGGGTCACTTTCAGGAGATGGGGT
Source organism: Kitagawia praeruptora (assembly GCA_037693485.1). Taxonomy (NCBI): domain Eukaryota; kingdom Viridiplantae; phylum Streptophyta; class Magnoliopsida; order Apiales; family Apiaceae; genus Kitagawia; species Kitagawia praeruptora. Next base: position 158,401,027 of record CM075344.1, on the reverse strand, counting down.
TGCCTTTACCTTCTCACTGATCCTTGCTGATCTTCTAGGTGTGTCACCTGCTCCCCAATCAAACTCTGACATTGCTGGCCCTCCAGGGTGCGACTTCAGGTACTGCTCCAGCTGCTTTCTGGTAGAGATCTCTTCCCCAGTAGGAGCTGTGAATATGATCTCATTCTTCTTAGTTCCACCCTTCTTCAGAAAAACCTGCACAGTTATCTTATTCAAATTTCCAATAACATCCCTAATTTATCCAACTTGATATATTTATATATATACACACACACACACACATGTATGTGGAATTGAGAATAACAGCTGAAGGGAATTTTGCAGTTGTCGCTGAATACACTCAACTAACCAGAATGGGAACAAAATAACTCAAACTCATCCTACGCAAGTATCTTAGCAAAAGAAAAGGATGAAGAAAATGCAATAATGGAAGACCCAAGTCACAGAACAATGATAAGATTTCGTTTATCACCAATAAGAACATATATAATATTTTATTTGACATGTAGGCAGTACCACCACACACACATAATTGTGCTTATTTGCGTGTGTAAGAGCAGAAGTGTATTTGATTGTATAAGTAAAAGGGTCAGGATAAGTAAATGGGTAATGTACATACCTTGAGCATTTATGTCAAAAATATACAGATGAGGTATATTGAAGACCAAAAAGATATAAATCATTCTCGAAAATCTAATATCCAGTTAATAAATCAATTATCAACTAAAATAGCCATGGTAAAATACAACCTGAAACTTAAATGTTACATCCTGAATAATCCCAATTCCCACTTAATAAATTTCGGCTCAGTGCACATCTTCTTTATGACCGACCAGAAGACAGGATCATGCCATAACATAACCGCACGTTGTGTTAAAGAAAGTAAAAAGCTAGCAATGAATTAACTCATAGCGACAGTGTATATGAACGGATATGAAGCCAAGCAGAGAGTACAAAAAGGCTGTTGTCTTAAACAATAGCTGTATCACATCCATAAGCGGGAGATCAGAGACACAAAATTAATGACACGTTTTACTAGTTACTCATCTAATTGTTCCCAAATTTAATGGCGCTAGTCTACTAGACAATAAAGTGAGTAAATCCAACACAGCCTCAGTACTTAGATCTTTTCTGCCTCTCCATTTAACTTGCTTAAATGAGCCTTAACTAATGCATACTAATTTAGTTAAAGGAATCTAATACTCCAATCCACAAAGTGCAAATATGGACACTGGATTGCGCGTTCTAATTATCTGAGCAGATACGAATACTAAGCACCTATATGAACAAATTAGGGACACTAATTTGTGGGTGACTCTCCCTCTCCCTCTCTCTCAGTCTCTCTCTCTCTCTCTCTCTCCCCCCTCCCTCCCCCTCTCTCTCTCTCACACACACACACACACATTCAATTATAATCTCTCATCTTATCTTTTCGAAATAACAACGTAAAAGCCACTATATACAAGGCGTACGGAGCCGAATTACACAAAATTCGCCAAAATCAGGTAAATTCACACAACAAACCCTAGCTCTAGCAGCGATAAACATGATACCAATCACAGAAACGTACACACATAATTAAAACAATACCAAAACCTAATTCATATCGACAAACAACATATCAACTCAACATAAACGCAAAATCAACAATTAGAAATTAAATTCACAACATAAAAACATATACATATATCGAGAGGGAGAGAGAGAGAGGGAGAGAGAGAGAGAGAGAGAGAGAGAGAGAGAGAGAGAGAGAGAGAGGTAGTGAGAGAGAGATAGAGAGGGAGGGAGAGAGGGAGAGAGATAGAGAGAGAGAGAGAGGACCTTTTTGTTCCAGGCAGGAGGAGCAGGGAGTTCCAAAGCTGCAACTTGTTCTTCTTCCTTGTTCTCTACCACAGAGCTCGCCATTTGAACCACTTATTTCAAAAGTAAATCAACTGTGTATCTATATCTTTCTATTTCTCTCCTATATCCACAACACTTTCTCTTACTTTTAACAAATGTACGTATACATTTACAGACACGTGTACACTCAGTGAGGACAAATCGTTTTCTCCCCTCTTTTACTTTCTTTATTATCCACCCTTTTTATTTTATTTTTATTCCGTCTCATTTATTTTTATACGTTTTTTTTAAATGTTTGACACGATTTCAAGTTGCATAATTAATATAGTTCCATAACTTATTTTTAAAATTTTCTTATTTTATCTAAAAGTAGAATTGTTCTATTTTTATAAAAAAAAACATATACATATATGACAAAATTTATTCTCTTTATTTTATTATTTTTATTATCATTTCGCCATTCTAATTTTTTGGGCTAAATAGTCGACTGACGCACTGTTACACTGCATATATGACAAAATTTATTTGACAAGTAACAAACTTTTGAAAATCGAAAGATCTTTTTTTTTCCCTACCTTTTAACCCCACTTTGGCACATGATTTGAGGTACATAAAATAGTTTATCTGTGTGACTAATACAAACATAAAAAATAATTGGAATTTTGAATTTATACGTACAAAATAAATATCTGTGCTAAAAGGTTGTTGAAGCTACTAGTCAAATATAAATGTTAGAAAACGAGAAAATTAATTAAGTAAATGGGTCGGTACGGTAGGTTTTTTTAATGTTCCAGAATGAGACACGTGTTTCACCGACAACATTGTTTCAGCTGTAAGAGTCGTGCTTTGGGAGAAACGCTCCGGGCTTTTTAGAAAAAAAATAGGAGATTCGAATTGCAGGCCGAGCCAAATCGAATTGAATTTTGTTCAGATCAGACTTTTCAAACTTTTTTACGATTAATTGGACTTAATTTCGGGCTCTGAACCTTTTGAATAGACCTGACAATTGTATCATGTCGTTTACTTTCGTTTCGTATATTTTCGTGTTTCGTGTACTTGAAGGTTAAATTCATAATCATCCCAAATTAATTGGTGTACTTAATGTGAAACCTGTATCCACCCAAAATGAATTCGTATATTTTCGTGTCGTGTTTGGTGTATATATTATATAAAATTAAAAATAAAAATTTAGTTAAAATTTATTAGTAAATATTATATTCATATGAAATATACATAAAATATTTTACATTTTCATATATAAATTTAAATACAACTCTATAAAAAAACTTGTAAATATGTATATTTTTGTGTAAAATATATCTTTATAAAAATAATATTAATATATACATAAAATTTATAACTAGTAAATTATAAACATCTTTATTTCGTGTACCCGAAATGAAAACCCGTATCCGACACTAAATATTTCGTGTAATTTCGTGTTCGTGTACTTTCATGTTTTGTGTACCAAAAATCAAAACCAAAATCGTATTTTTCATGTCGTTTCATGTCATGTTCACGTATGACGTGTCAAATTGCCAAGCCTACTCTTAAACATCTCTATCCTGGATATACTTGGAAGTTAAAGCATATCCACTTGTGCTCGTTAATTTACTTAACTTAATTTAGTAGTATTCTATAAAAATCAAATTCTAATTTTATAATTATTTTCCAATTTTCTTATCTCAAATAATAATTAACGAAAGTAACCTTTACTTTGCTCGTTTGTACCAAAAGTCACCGCTAGTCGGCAACCTTTATTTTAGGAAGAGGAAGTACTAGTTAGATCAACCATTTCATTAAGCATAAATACATGAGAAAATATAATATAAATATAGATGCAGATACAAAGTAATTATTCAAAATTAACTACCTGAATTATTGAATTTAAAATTGCACGCTCTTTACATAAATTAAAGTAATAAAAATGTAGCTAAAAAACAAGATAAAAATAGTAGACCTGCCAATTTGTTCGTGTCGTGTAATTTCGCTTTTTGTGTACTAAAATATGCTACCTGGAAACGATACGAAATGTAATCGTGTACTAACATGTTGTACCTGGACACGAACTGGTTTAAAACGAGCTGACACGAAACGACCTGTTTTGGCACGATTTTTTTTCGTGTACATTTCGTGTACACGATACGAACGATACGATTAAGCAACGAAAGTTCAAATTTACACCAAAAATAACACGAAACTGGTACCCGAAATGGTACACGAACTGGTAATAAATTAAAATTACATATTCAAATTCAATAGTTCAAATGTTTTACAAACGCACGAAATGTTCAAATGTTCCTAAAATTTTAAGATAAAAAGCTCAGGTCATCTGATCATCTGCATCTGTAATATCAAGTCTCGTGATATCAGTAGTAAGCTACTCCAAGGTATAATTGTGGTAAACTGCACTTAGAAAACAAAACACAATTATCAGATTCAATATAATGGTAACAAAGGCACTTGGTAACAAAGGAAATAGCTAAACAAAGTAGAAAATATATTCGTTTTATCACCTTATTCATTGAATTTCCAATCACGAGTACAAATCAAACTCTCCACAATGTTGTGTGCCAAACAACTACGATATTGATCTAAGACCTTTCCTCCTTGACTAAAAGCCGACTCCGACGCAACCGTTGAAATTGGAATTCTTAAAATATCTCGAGCCATAAGTACAAGGTTAGGAAAACGAACCTGATTTGTGCTCCAATAATCCAACACATCTATGTCAATGGCTCTATTCATTCTTTTCTCTTCCAAATACCTATCTAGTTCGGTTTTCTCCAAGGCGGGATTAAGATCATTGTCCAAAGCGTCAAATTCCTTAAATAAGATGTGGCAGAAAATTAATAGAACATGGCAATAAGATGTGGCAGAAAATTAATAGAACATGGCAGAAAATATAAAAACAGTGCAGAATGTTAAAAAAAACAGTGCAGAATGTTAAAAAAAACAGTGCAAAATGGTATAAAAAAACAGTGCAGAATGGTAAAAAAAAACAGTGCAGAATGTTAGAAAAACAGTGCAGAATGTTAGAAAAATAGTGCAGAAAGTTAAAAACAGTGCAGAATTTACCTTCATCACATCGAGTCCTCGATTTTGAATTTCGGGCAGATCATCACATACAACCGTGTATGTAGGTATTTTATCCTTGTTTAGATTGAACATCTCCTTTAAGGTATCATGGAGGTCCATAATTTGAAGACAATCAACTCCATATAGCATTTTATAGTAAAATTCCACAAAATGAGTCTTGAATTGAGGATCAAACACCGCCGCTATTGCAAGTATCATGTTATAATTCGACCAATACTTATCAAACTTCGGTTGCATTTTTAGAGCCATGGACCTTGCTACGCAATTCATGTCTTCAACGACCTTCTTTAATGTGTGTTGAACTAGAAATACATTTGGAAAATACAAATTCGCCGTGGGGTATTTTGTACCCGAGAATAACCTAGTCACATTGTAAAACATCCCAAGAAATGTACAAATACCTTCTACTTTGTCCCATTCGGCTTCATCAAGACCATGTTTATAATTAGAATCACTTAATTGCAAATGAACAAAAGCTCTTCTATAATAAAGTGCACCATCAAGCATAAGATAGGTTGAATTCCACCTAGTTGGCACATCTTGACGCAACCCTTTTTTCTTTTCTAATGCCACTTATGTTATACATTCTCGAAACTTTTCCTTCCTACCATGAGACCCTTTAATATACTTCACCGATTCCCTAATTTTAACAACCGATGCATCTATATCTTTTAGACCTTCTTGCACAATTAAATTGAGAATATGTGCACAACATCTAATGTGAAAAAATTCTCCTCTACGCAATAAAGCATTCCTTAAGTTCAATTCTGTCCTCAAGTTACCAACAAATGCATCATTACTAGATGCATTATCTAAAGTGTAATAACCCGGATTTTTCAAGAAATGATTTATCATTATTTTAGTAATAATAATGTTTTCCTAAAATGTGGAGGAATTTTTTTTTAATTTTATATTCAATTATTTAATTATTTTCGGTTAAGTGGAACCGGGTCCCGTTTTAAAATTTTATTGACCGAGTAGATATCTCGAGTCAATAGTTTATTTGGACAAAGATTTAATTTTGGAGTGTGGGATTATTCAGTAGAGATTTAATTTTAAATTACTGAATAATTTAGGGATTTTAAAATCCTTAGAAAATGATTATTTTGATTATTTGAGGATTTACATAAATTACTCGATTAATATCTAAAATCGAGAATTCGAGGTTTTACTAAAACAATAGTGTTTTTAGTATTTTATAAAGCTCTGTAAATTGTGAATTATGAATCATAATTATTATTTTTATGAATTGTTTTATAAATTATTAACATTTGTAAAATGCATATCAATTTAGAAAATTTAGATTTCATTCTATTTTCTTCACCGAAAAACTTTAAAAATATTCTAGTATTTAATTATGCTAGAAATTTTATTTCTACCAATTAGAGTTATTGGTTTAAAATAGTATTTGAGGTATGTAGTATTAATTTGTATTGCTTTAAAATGGTTATTGGGCTTAGGCCCATTAGGTTAAAACAACACAACACAGCACATATATACACACAATACAAGCACAAAACAGCCGCACAAAGTAGATCGGGGAGAGAGAAAGAGAGGAAAAGAGAAAAGAGAGAAAGTGAAAGGAGAAGATGAATTGAGGGTTTAGATCACATATATATATGTATGTATATGCGTGTGTAATTCGTGTGTGTGTGTGTGTGAACTGCGTGTGGTGTGGGTGGAGTAGCAGCAGGTCGCGAGGGGAGGGGGAAGACCACCGCGCGGTGGCAGGTGGCCGGCGGTGGTGGCGGCGGCTCTCCAGCAGCGTGCGAGAGAGGGGAGCAGCTGGGCAGAGAGAGAGAAGAGAGGCTGGAAGGAGAGAGATTTCAGGGGAGATTTCTGGCGGGTCGGATCGGAACCGAGATGGTATAATTTCGCGTTTTATTTATTTAATTGTCGTATTAAATAAGTTGTGAATTTCGATATATTATTTAATGGTCGTAATTTAATTAGTTTAAATTTCGAGATTATGGTGGTAATTAAATTATATTTAATTGGCGAGTCTAATGTGATAATTTTCGTAATTAGCATAGTATTGTAAATTATGAATATTGTTTGTATTTCCGAAATTTAATTTTGGAAAGTATGTTGGTATTATTTGTGGAGTTTATACGAGTTGACTAAATGGTAAATGCTTATATGCTAAATGGTATAAAGCGAGTCGTAGTATTTGATGGCCTTACTAATTATGAATGTTATATGTCATTAGTTTAACTGCAAGAAGTCGTAAAGAGATCATAAGTTCTAAAGGTCAGTATTTAAGGACTTGTGTAATTCTCTTCGACTAGATCCTCGGGCTTACGAATATCAATGATTGATTGTCACCAGTATAATTAATATGCCCAAGTGATATGATCATTGATATAGCGTAAGTATTAGTTAATGCTAGGGGTTGTTCCCTAGGGCTTACGAATATCAATAATTGATTGTCATGTGTATCATTAAAATGCGTGAGTGATACAATCATTGATGTAGCGTAAGTAGTAGTTAATGCTAATATAAATTATTATGTGTTTACTGCATGTCGAGGCAGAATTTCTTATGTGCTATGTGCCGCATGCCAGGGTGGGTAAATTTTCTTATGTGTTGTTACTGCAAGTCGAGGCAGCTTGATTTTCCTTGGTGGTTACCCAGTTGAATTGTGAATTGAAAAACAGGGGAATAGTCTGATAAACCAGGGAGATCAAAAAGGGCGGTGGATAAGTAAATCCGTCAGTTCTTCCTTCTACCTGTAGTAAAACCAAATTGAGTTGTACAATCTACGACTGATCATCGTAAAGATTGGAACAGCGGGCGCGGTGAATACTCCAGTATTAGTTCATCATCCAATTTGGATATTTCCTGCAACACGTATCGAAGAGACTTCTTTCAGGTTGACGGGTAGTTCCCGTGACACGTATCGAAGAGACTTCTTTCAGGTTGGCAGGGGTTTGAAATATGTTCAAAACTAGGATTGCAATATTTTCCTGCAATTTCCTCTTTGTGATATATGATGATATCTGGCTCATATTTTGCATAATAGATATTCCTACGAAAGTTATAATTTGAGTTACCTTGTAACTTCATAATTTATCTTATAATTGATGACTTTGTTGATACCTTATATAGCATGAGTTGTGATAAGGAGGTTTTCGATATTGGATCACCTTCTAACTTCATCTTTTAAGTTATATGTTGATATTCTGCTTATATTCTATATAGCAGATATTTTACGGAAAGGTTATATTGAACTATCTTATAACTTCATCTTTTACAATATACTAGCACTATGTTCGTCAATGCATGGCATACAGTTTCAAAGATATTTTAGATCTGTTATTATATTGTTGAGGTACAGTATCTTGATCTATCAAGTGTTTTGGCGAAAATGATATACATACATATAAATATTTTCAAGCTTGAGAAGTACTGATTTGGTACCTTATAAATGGTTCGTTTCAAAAACCTTGACTCTCTTACTATCAGTTATCTCTGAGTCTTAAACTTATCAAGTGGTTAAGGAAGTTATATCCCATATAGAATATTGAACTGTAGGGTGTTGTGATAAAAATGATATACTTTCAGACTTGTGAAATACTAAAAAGGGGATCTTTTTATGGTTTGGTTTCTGTTTGATGAAAACACTTGTAGTAGCAGTATATTGCACTATATATTTTGAAGAGTTTTCTTAAAGGTTGTTGAGACTACAACTTATACCATTTTGCTAAGGTATGAAGCTTACTATGGTTATTATGATCTCAGATTGTTCATTTGATGTTATTTCAAATGTTATAATTAACTTGCTGGGCAATTCTTTCGCTCATACTTATTTGTTTTCAAATATTAACCTTTCAGAGAAAGGTAGTCGGTTGAGGCTTATCAGTATGGCTCAGAAGAAGCAGGCAGTACGCCCTTATGAAGATGATATGATCCAGAAAAGCTATAGCTGGAATAAGTTATATGTAAGCATATCAATGTGTAATATTTATATTACTTTGTACTGAGTAGCTCTAGTTGCTGGTGTACTTCCCAACGAAGCTATACTAGTAATATAAGATTTGTAAGTCACAGTACGATGTAATTGAATGGATGTAATGAGAATGTAAGTATTTGAATTCTTGTTTCTAGCCCTATAACCTAAAAGATGCTTGGTGGTTGGGGTCTCAAAGGTTGTAATTCAGTTATTGAGTGACTACATGTGGTTAATGTTATCAAATAGGTAAATTGACATTGAGGATTTCCGCGTAACGACCAATTCCTTGACCCCGAATTTGGGGGTGTTACAGAAATGGTATCAGAGATTAGGTTATAGTAAACTAGAAATGAGAGTGAGTAGGAGTGTGTATAGTTATGTGAGAACGTCAGAACTCATGTAGAGTTCATGTTGGAATATTGGATATAGTACCAATGATTAAGTTAATATTGGAAGGATATGTCGAGGAATATGTTGATACAGACTTCTCTTCTTGTGGTATTGGATGTCTGCTGAAGGATTCTTAGAGACAAGTATTGGTTGGCAGGGGCATAGATCGCCCGAGGTATGAATTTAAGATGATTTTAGGGGATTCATTGAAGCAGTCATGTATTCTCCGAACTGTGGGAAATCTCAATATGATGATGAAGGATAGAAAGTTGACATCTAGTATTGTGGCAAGATTGTGTTGAGAACGTACTCGTACTGTTAAAATTCTGAAAGGGAAGCAAAACAAGATCACCATATATGAAAGATTATTAGTCGAAGTTGCGAGTATTTAAACCCTCTTGAGCTTAATAGAGTTTGAGGTAATATTATGAATGGATTGGTGGACAGACACCGATTGTTTCAATTGATTATAGAAGTAAAATGGTGAAGATGAGATTGGTCAATAAAGATGAAATATGTTTTAAGAACCAAGACGGACTGAGAAAGTCTGAGAAAGACTAGTACAAAGGCTGTTATGCCAAAAAGGGATAAGCTTAAGTAGCACATGGAATTATCATGAGGACAGGAACATGTGGTATAAAGATGGTTATAATGGTGACTGGATCTAAGTATATATTTTCTAGCAATGATCCGGAATATCGTCCATTCGACATGTGGAATTCGTCGTTGCTAGGGGCGACACCGGTATCGAAGTCTTCTCAACGAACAGAACGCTTGTGTGAGATGCTTGCGCCGATTCGAATATAACTCCTTGCAATTGTAAATGTCGAGGGTTGAATCCTTAGCGACTATTACGAGTCGACGATGACGTCGGTTATCGAGCACCTTAGGGTGTGCGTGGAAAAGAAGAGCGTTAGAATCGAATGACTATCCGTCAGAGGAGCCGATATAAAATGGCATCCGTAGAGACCTTGGCAGTACCATCCCCATTTGGGAATCATTTTGATTACCTCCCCAATCTGAATTATTTGACATCTCCCCATTTGCAAATTATGTTGATTACCTCCCTAATCTATGACCTATCTTGACATCTCTTCAAGAGAGAATTTTAATAAAAAAATATATTCCCTCTTCGAAGTTATTCTTTAATACTTGGGTTAAGCCATATTTAATTTCGATTGTGCTAGAAGCCGTCATTATCCCTACCTTCAGATTTCTGGAGCCCTGTCGAATAATGTTATTTCAAACTTCCACTTTCCTTCAATAGTGGATGATTCTATGGTGATATAGCACCACTTGCTTGTTGAATACCAGTATCTTTTTGGTTATCCTTTTCTTTGGAAATCACACCTTTGGAATCCGTTCAATTCAACTCTAAGGTGTCCCTTTGAGAATTAATTGTCAAAATACGATAATTATTAACTTAACTTTGAATTGCTTTCATACTTCTCAACTTCCACTGAGACGAACAACCCTATCGTTATAGGGGCCACGAGGACTTCTGTCTGTGTGATAGAAGTCTGACGGGACGCCGTTACTTGTGAGTTGTGAAATACAAGAAGGCTAATTACCTTTAGTAATGTCTTAACTAAGACACGCAACGTGAGTTCTTATGATCATATTGATCTCTCAGTGAATCCTCTTATCTCAAATAAGGTTTACTTCAAAATTCATAACCTTATGATCACCAGTGTGTGACTTCTACCTTGATATGGGAGTTTTTTTTCACAGCTCCATGATTCTAGTTATCTCTAATGAATTTCAAGGGGATGCTAACCAGGTCGACCAAGTCAAAACTTGCTGATAGAAACTAGATTTGCAACAGAATCGCCAAGAGCAAGAGCGAATCCCAAGGCGAATAAAATATCAGTGACGTATCAATAGAATTAGTTAATTCTTTCTCTCTCAATGATGTTATGTTAATGGAACTAGTGCATTCTCTCCCTCAAGGATGTTATCTAAATAGAATCAGTGAACTCTCTCTCTCTCAAGGATAGTATGATAATCGAAAGTTGGTCAAGATATATGTGTGAAAGGAATAACGTGGTAAGACTCCTGTGATAACTGTGTCTAATAGGGATCCTATGGTTGGATTGAGGTTTCAGAGAAGTTGTTTACGAATGGGCACTATCTCTGGTTTGGCAGAATAAGTGTGGATGATGAAAGAGCTAAGGAATCCCAGTAGTGGCCTTAGCTGACTCCGAGGACGGAATCCTTTTAAGGAGGGTAGACTGTAATAACCCGGATTTTTCAAGAAATGATTTATTATTATTTCAGTAATAACAATGTTTTCCTAAAATGAGGAGGAATTTTTTTTTTATATTCAATTATTTAATTATTTTCGGCTAAGTGGAACCGGGTCCCGTTTAAAATTTTATTGACCGAGTAGATATCTCGAGTCAATAGTTTATTTGGACAAAGATTTAAGTTTGGAGTGTGGGATTATTCAGTAGAGATTTTATTTTAAATTACTGAATAATTTAGGGAATTTAAAATCCTTAGAAAATGATTATTTTGATTATTTGAGGATTTACAGAAATTACTCGATTAATATCTAAAATCGAGAATTCGAGGTTTTACTAAAACAATAGTGTTTTTAGTACTTTATAAAGCTCTGTAAATTGTGAATTATGAATCATAATTATTATTTTTATGAATTGTTTTATAAATTATTAACATTTGTAAAATGCATATCAATTTAGAAAATTTAGATTTAATTCTATTTCCTTCACCGAAAATCTTTAAAAATATTCTAGTATTTAATTATGCTAGAAATTTTATTTCTACCAATTAGAGTTATTGGTTTAAAATAGTATTTGAGGTATGTAGTATTAATTTGTATTGCTTTAAAATTGTTATTGGGCTTAGGCCCATTAGGTTAAAACACCACAACACAGCACATATATACACACAATACACGCACAAAACAGCCGCACAAAGTAGATCGGGGAGAGAGAAAGAGAGGAAAAGAGAAAAGAGAGAAAGGGAAAAGAGAAGATGAATTGGGGGTTTAGATCACATATATATGTATGTATATGCGTGTGTAATTCGTGTGTGTGTGTGTGTGTGTGAACTGCGTGTGGTGTGGGTGGAGTAGCAGCAGGTCGCGAGGGGAGGGGGAAGACCACCGCGCGGTGGCAGGTGGCCGGCGGTGGTGGCGGCGGCTCTCCAGCAGCGTGCGAGAGAGGGGAGCAGCTGGGCAGAGAGAGAGAGAGAAGAAGAGAGGCTGGAAGGAGAGAGATTTCAGGGGAGATTTTTGGCAGGTCGGATCGGAACCGAGATGGTATAATTTCGCGTTTTATTTATTTAATTGTTGTATTAAATAAGTTGTTAATTTCGATATATTATTTAATTAGTTTAAAGTGCGAGATTATGGTGGTAATTAAATTAGATTTAATTTGCGAGTCTAATGTGATAATTTTCGTAATTAGCATAGTATTGTAAATTATGAATATTGTTTGTATTTCTGAAATTTAATTTGGAAAGTATGTTGGTACTATTTGTGGAGTTTATATGAGTTGACTAAATGGTAAATGCTTATATGCTAAATGGTATAAAGCGAGTCGTAGAATTTGATGGCCTTACTAATTGTGAATGTTATATGTCATTAGTTTAATTGCGAGGAGTCGTAAAGAGATCATAAGTTCTAAAGGTCAGTGTTTAAGGACTTGTGTAATTCTCTTCGACTAGATCCTCGGGCTTACGAATATCAATGATTGATTGTCACCAGTATAATTAATATGCTTAAGTGATATGATCATTGATATAGTGTAAGTATTAGTTAATGCTAGGGGTTGTTCCCTAGGGCTTACGAATATCAATAATTGATTGCCACGTGTATCATTAAAATGCGTGAGTGATACAATCATTGATGTAGCGTAAGTAGTAGTTAATGCTAATATAAATTATTATGTGTTTACTGCATGTCGAGGCAGAATTTTTTATGTGCTATGTGTCGCATGTCAGGGCGGGTAAATTTTCTTATGTGTTGTTGCTGCAAGTAGAGGCAGCTTGATTTTCCTTGGTGGTTACCCAGTTGAATTGTGAATTGAAAAACAGGGGAATGGTCCGATAAACGAATACCTCATGCCGAAATTTTCTAAAAATCCCCTGCATTTGAATTTATTTAACTTATTTGATTTCAAGGGTCTAAAAGCATGCTTTGGGTGTTAACTGTTATGTGTATATGTGTTAAGTAAATTGTTTCGAGGGTTAACTATTATCTCGAGGATTATGTGATAATTCGAGGACTAAATGTGTTTTGAGGATTAATTGGGTATTATGAGTCTTTATCGATGATTAGTTATGTTTGGTGGACTATCTATATGTTAAGATGGTTTTAGCCTATTAAATGGGTATAATGTGTTTGGCACCGGGAGATGTCCACCACGTATAGGGACTCCTTTCGTGTCATTGTCGATTGCTAAATGTGTTATATGCATTAAGTTGTATTAGAATAGTCAACTATAGGGAGGACACCTATAGTTTGACTTTATGTGACTTAGTGGTAATTCTGAGTTGTGTCTACTCGGGGTACGAGGTTGGATTGACACGTACTCGTAACCCTTTCAGTACCATTAGGGCGTAATCAAGTTGGAGCGATGTGCATCAAAAAGGAAAGATCGAGGCGTCGTATAAAGAAAGGTAAACTACCTCCATGGAAATGCTTGGACGGGGTGCGAAGGATTTATTCGCGGATCCTGTTTTCTGCTAAGGGCCAGAGGCAAGTTTATTTATGCATACTCTATCGTTCAGAGTATCTGTATTTTGAAATATATGAAATGTGTGGATTAGAGTTAAATCCATAATTACAAGTTTTCCAACCATGTGCTTTCTCATCAAAATCAGTATATTTTTGGGCTTTGCTAATATTATTAAATTCTGCTTATGCCAATTGTCAAAATTCCATGACTTATAATGTTGTCGATGGAGACCGATAAATTATGACTCACCTCCCCTTAATCTGTATCTTGTTTATAGAATATTGCAAATATTATACTTGGGATATTTTCGATTAAGAATATCTAGAATGATATTGATGTATGTTATTTGAGGGGTTTTTTTAATTCTAGGAATACTATTTGTCATATTCATTTAAAAAGGATTTTCATACATAGTATTTATTCCCTATTGACCGAGAGTCAGTGGTAATTATTCTGATAAAGTACTTAAAGTCCGGGGATTGCCGGAGAGATAATGTCTTGGTTTTGATTAGAAATATTCCAAGAGTTCATTTGGGTGTTTGGAGGTTATTGTATATTTCAATAGTAGTAGTAAATATTATTTGAATATTTACTTTAATAAATGATTATTGATTTGGTTATTCCGTTAAAAAGGGGTTGTTGATTATTAATTATTTAATAAATATGGTGTAAATATTTATTAAATACCCTAAGTGTTTTAAAGAGTATAAAATGATATTTAGAGGTGATTTAAGGACTTTCATAGTTTAAAATATTATATTTTGGTTCAATCTATGCAAGTGATCAAAACCTATACTTTGAAATATTATTACATGATACTGCATTGTCAGGTATATTGTTACACAGTTTTGCGATAATCTTATTTTCCGATTAAAATAGATTTGACCTTTGGAATATATGCGATCTTTTGAGTTAAGTATTTTATGAACAGGTATACCTTGTAGCCCTAGATATAAGAGCATATTCATTGTTTAGACTCTAAACCGGGAGTCGGTATTTTGTGAGATAGAGGTAGTCGTGGAAACCCAGAGGGATTCCAGCGGCAGATTATTATTTATTTTGAGGAATGTTATTTATAAACATTAATTATATTTCCGTGAAGTATGAATTACTTGGAAACCATTCGAGGATTATTATTTGAATACGATATCATTCGAGGAATCGTATTTGCTTATTAAATTTTTTGAGGAATGTTATTTGAGTATTATCTTAGTCGAGAAATACCATATGAATATTATTTCTGTTAAATATGCTAGTGGAAGGCATAATTGTTTTCGAAAGGATAATGTGGTACTTGTGTTATGATTTGATATTGGCTTATAAGCGAGATATGAGATATATTAGTTATAAGCCGGATATTGCTAAGACCCTTAGCGAAGGGCATACGAATCTCATTCTTCGAATATAGACCGGGAGTCGGTATTTCTTGATATTTCATGATTATTTTCGAAGGAGAATATTTAAGTAAATACTTCCCATTATTTATTTGAATGAATATTGTATGAATATTCATTCAAGATTATTTACTTAACGAATATTATTTTAATATTCATTTAAGGATGAATTATTTATTTGATACTATTCCAAATATTTATTCGAGAATTTACTTATTTAAATAATAATTTCCATATACTCATTCGAAGGTTACCTTGAGCAATATTTTATATTAAGAATATCCTTTAATTATTTATGAGTTAATAAATATTCTTTGAATATTTATTGAATTCTTTTAATTAGTTTTAAAAAGGCATTATTTTATTCAGATATTATCTTCGATCTTCAAATACTATGTAAATTATTCTTGAGGCTTATCATTATTACTGTTATCAAGGAAGGTTCTCAGAACTCTATTCTTCATTTGAATCTATCTTTTAAAATATAAGGGAACCTTACTTGAGAGCTGTTATTTCTTTGACTACCCGGTCATATACTTGTTAAACTACCTTTTCACTCGCATCTTGATTCTTTTCAAATATCGATATGAGTCTTGTTGGTTACCTCCTCAACACTCGAGGGGTAAAATTCATGGAACAAGTTTATATCCATTAACAAGCATCAGCTTGGGAAATATTGGTGAATTTTCCTTTCCAACTAGATACGACTACTTTGTGGAGTCTTATCAACGAGTATTATACTTGGGGAAAGGGGGACAAACTTTACGTTTCAGAGTCATGGATTTTATTCGAACTAGGAGTCGTGTAAGAGGCCGAGTCGCATCGGTCCATCCCAAAGGCCCAACCGTTGGCCAGGGAGATCAAAAAGGGCGGTGGACAAGTAAATCCGTCAGTTCTTCCTTCTACCGGTAGTAAAACCAAATTCAGCTGTACAATCTGCGACTGATCATCGTAAAGATTGGAACAGCGGGCGCGGTGAATACTCCAGTATTAGTTCATCATCCAATTTGGATATTTCCTGCAACACGTATCGAAGAGACTTCTTTCAGGTTGACGGGTAGTTCCCGCGACACGTATCGAAGAGACTTCTTTCAGGTTGGCAGGGGTTTGAAATATGTTCAAAACTAGGATTGCAATATTTTCCTGCAATTTTCTCTTTGTGATATATGATGATATCTGGCTCATATTTTGCATAGCAGATATTCCTACGAAAGTTATAATTTGAGTTACCTTGTAACTTCATCCTTTATCTTATAATTGATGACTCTGTTGATACCTTACATAGCATGAGTTGTGATAAGAAGGTTTTCGATATTGGATCACCTTCTAACTTCATCTTTTAAGTTATATGTTGATATTCTACTTATATTCTATATAGCAGATATTTTACGGAAAGGTTATATTGAACTATCTTATAACTTCATCTTTTACAATATACTAGCACTATGTTCGTCAATGCATGGCATACAGTTTCAAAGATATTTTAGATCTGTTATTATATTGCTGAGGTACAGTATCTTGATCTATCAAGTGTTTTGGCGAAAATGATATACATACATATAAATATTTTCAAGCTTGAGAAGTACTGATTTGGTACCTTATAAATGGTTCGTTTCAAAAACCTTGACTCTCTTACTATCAGTTATCTCTGAGTCTTAAACTTATCAAGTGGTTAAGGAAGTTATATCCCATACAGAATATTGAACTGTAGGGTGTTGTGATAAAAATGATATACTTATATGTATATACTTTCAGACTTGTGAAATACTAAAAAGGGGATCTTTTTATGGTTTGGTTTCTGTTTGATGAAAACACTTGTAGTAGCAGTATATTGCACTACATATTTTGAAGAGTTTTCTTAAAGGTTGTTGAGACTACAACTTATACCATTTTGCTAAGGTATGAAGCTTACTATGGTTATTATGATCTCAGATTATTCATTTGATGTTATTTT
Source organism: Kitagawia praeruptora (assembly GCA_037693485.1). Lineage (NCBI taxonomy): Eukaryota > Viridiplantae > Streptophyta > Magnoliopsida > Apiales > Apiaceae > Kitagawia > Kitagawia praeruptora. The sequence continues at coordinate 158,383,693 of CM075344.1, read as the reverse complement.
AAATGTTATACTTCCCTTACTGAAGTTCCATAGTTATAATTGTTTCAGAAATGATATTAAATATCGTTAGACATTGAATACCCTTGTATGTATTAATATATATATATTGTGAAGTTCTATTATTAACTTGCTGGGCAATTCTTTCGCTCATACTTGTTTGTTTTCAAATATTAACCTTTCAGAGAAAGGTAGTCGGTTGAGGCTTATCAGCATGGCTCAGAAGAAGCAGGCAGTACGCCCTTATGAAGATGATATGATCCAGAAAAGCTATAGCTGGAATAAGTTATATGTAAGCATATCGATGTGTAATATTTATATTACTTTGTACTGGGTATCTCTAGTTGTTGGTGCACTTCCCAACGAAGCTATACTAGTAATATAAGATTTGTAAGTCATAGTACGATGTAATTGAATGGATGTAATGAGAATGTAAGTATTTGAATTCTTGTTTCTAGGCCTATAACCTAAAAGATGCTTGGTGGTTGGGGTCTCAAAGGTTGTAATTCAGTTATTGAGTGACTACAGGTGGTTAATGTTATCAAATAGGTAAATTGACATTGAGGATTTCCGCGTAACGACCAATTTCTTTGACCCCGGATTTATGGGTGTTACATAAAGTGATACTAAACAATTTAGACTCAATGTTCCACTCACACAACAATTTATATATCTTATCAGAAATTGTGATCCCCGTATGTGGTGATGGCATGTATGAAAAAATCAACAACTTCTTGTGCAAAACCCAATCATCGGTGATAAAATGAACAGTTATAGTGATATAACCATCAGTAGCTATAGAAGTCCACAAATCTGAAGTTAAGCATATTCTACCACCCACATTACTTAACATGGCAAACAACTTTTTTTTTTTTCAGATTTGTAATTCAGTAAAATGTCGCTCCTTAACGTGTTCCTACTCACTAAAATAGCTTTTGGATTTGCATATTTAAAAGCTTCTCTAATGCCCTCATACTCAACAAACGAAAGAGGTAGATTGTGTCTTACCACCGCATCCGTGATCATATCTCTGAAAAGCTTGGGATTGAATGCTCCATTTTGCATTGAGATGGACCCTTGGCTGCTGGAAATTATCATTTGCCCTATGCCGCGAGACTTTGAGCATGTTTTTTGATGCTTCAACATATTTCCTATCCCAAATGACGAGTTGTAAGGAATCGTGTATTTACAATCGGTGCATCTGACCAGCAATTCTTCCCCCTTTTCCCTTGCCTCCTTTTCATCTTTGACAAACTTGAATGTCCTCCATGCTTTAGACCATTTTCTGTTTCTTTTAACACCTCCATTCTCTTTATCTTTACCTTTTGCAGCCTTGCTAGATGCAGCAGTGCTTGGTACATGAGTTTCATTCTCCTCCATATCTGCCTCATCTTCTTCACTCAGAGATTCGTACAACTGAAAGAGGACACAAGGATATCAGTTCAAATAATCAAAATAGAATACACATGTAACCAAATACTACAATTTATGATAGTAAAAGGACAATAAAACAAGGAAATGAAGCAACTGGAATTGAAATTACGTAAAGTACTGAATTAAAGTTACAGGAAGATAAAAACAAAGAAGAAAGTACAGAGAAAATAACACAAGTCTCAGCCTATCCCTCTCTGCTCTCTCTCTGCTTATATCCCACTCAATACCCATGTTGCCACGTGGCTAAATTCTACTGGCTAACGGTATCAATTAGTTGTACACAGGATCCTAGGTTGATATACGCACATTCACAATAATAATACGCATAACATCCTAAAATGACTCCGTATTGGAATAGGAGTTGTGCACCTAAACGACACCGTATCACTTATTAAAATAACTTAATAATTATTTATTATAACAGAATAGACTGGGTAAAAGTTAACTCTGTTACAATACTCCCATTTTCAAATAATCCATGTCCTCATGGATTAAAGTCTGGATACTGTTCTTGCATCTGCATTGCATCTTCCCAGCTGGCATCTTCCGGTATTGAGTTAGACCACTGCACTAGCCATTGCACCACAACAGTATTTCCTTTCTTCACCATCCTTCTATCAAGCAGTTTCACATGGGCGATAAACTAAAAACTGACCCTCTTCTCCCAGTTTAGGCAAAGCTATAGTGATTGTGTACTTAGTTCCCACCTTCCTTTTGAGAAGACTAACATGAAAGACAGGGTGAACCTGACTCCCAGCTGGCAAATCCAGTTTATAAGCTACCTTCCCCCACCTTTCCAATGATTTGATATGGACCAAAGAACCCGTGAGACAGCTTCATATGCTTCCTTACTGCCACTGATAATTGTTTGTAAGGCTGAAGTTTCAAGTACACCCAGTTCCCTATTTCATAAACGACCTCTGTTCTCTTCTTATTAGCATAGTATTCATACTTGTCTTGAGTTGCATTTATAGCTTCCTTCAGCAAATGATTCATGGCCTCCCTTTTTGTCTGAAAGTCTTCAACAGTGTCAATAGAAGATCTGTGAGATGAAGGAATACAAATTTGACATGGCTTTACTCCATATAATGCCTCATATGGACTTCTTTTGATGGCACTATTGTAACTTGAATTGTACCACCATTCTGCTAAAGCCAACCACCTGGCACACTGTTTTGGTCTTTGACTAGCCATTGCTCTCAAATACTGCTCAAGTCACCTGTTCAATCTCTCTGTTTGCCCATCCGTTTGAGGGTGGTAAGAAGTACTCATGTGCAGTTGAGAGCCCATGGAGTTGAATAATCATTTCCAGAAGTTACTTGTAAAGAGCTTGTCTCTGTCAGATACCATGGTCTTTGGCATGCCATGTAGCTTGAATATGTTATCCAAGAACAACTGAGCTATCTGTGTGGCATTAAAGGGGTGAGAAAGGGCTATAAAATGCCCTACTTTAGTGAACCTATCAATTACTACCATTATACAGTCCTTATCATTGGATTTTGGAAGGCCTTCCACAAAATTCAATGATATGTCTTCCCAGATCTGCCCTGGTATTGGTAGAGGCTGCAAAAGACCTTGAGGAAATTGATTACCAGATTTGATCCTTTGGTACAAATCACATGATTGTACATACTTGATGACTTCCTGTCTCATATTGGGCCAGAAGAAGAACTGTGACACTCTTTTCAATGTTACTTCTTGTCCAGAATGGCCACCAGCTGGACCATCATGAAGCTCAAACAGAATTTTCTGCCTTATCTCCCCTCGAGTGCCTACATAGATTTTCTGCTGCATTTTGATAAGTCCATTGGAGTACTCATAATCTTTATAGGCCTCTTTGTTCTCTACTATTCCCAAAACAATGGCTTGAGCTTCGAGGTCTTTCTCATAACTTTGAATTACTTCTGATAACCAACCATGTTGCACTGTACTCATAGCACACATAGAATTCATACTACCACTATCAGGCAGTCTAGATAGGGCATCTGCAACAGTGTTGTCTCTGCCCTTTTTGTATACAATTTCATAGTCCAGTCTAAGCAACTTAGCCAGCCATTTTTGCTGCAAGAGAGTTGTCATTCTTTGCTCCAAAAGATATTTCAAACTCTGATGGTCTGTCCTTATAACACAATGATGACCTTGCAAGTAACTATGCCATTTTTCAGTAGCTTTCACAATGACCAACAATTCCTTCTCATAAGTGGAATAAGCTTGGTGCTTGGGTGCTAGACCTTTACTAAAATAAGCTATTCGCCTTCCTTGTTGCATGAGGACAGTCCCAATTCCATTTCCACTAGCATCAGCTTCAATGATGAAAGGTAGACTATAATCTGGCAAAGCCAATACAGGAGTGGTACACATAGCTTCCTTTAGTCTTTGGAAGGTTGTTTCTGCTTGACTTGACCACACAAATGATCCTTTCTTTAATAGTGCAGTTAGGGGCTTACTGATTTCTCCATAGCTCTTAACAAAACGCCTATAATAGCCTGTAAGTCCCAAAAATCCCCTTAACTGTCTCACAGTAGTAGGTGTTGGCCAAGTTTGCATAGCCTGGATCTTGCTTGGATCTGTAGAAACTCCTTCTTTAGAGATGATATGGCCTAAATATTCCAACTGCTGTTGGCCAAAAGTACATTTACTGATTTTAGCATATAGCTGATCCTCAAAGCAAGAACTATTGATCAATATGTCATCAAAAAAGACTGGCACACTCTTTCTAAGAAATTCCTGGAAAATATCATTCATTAAACATTGGAAAGAGGCAGGAGCATTAGTTATTCCAAATGGCATCACCAAGAATTCATATAACCCTTAGTGAGTTCGAAAAGCTGTTTTTGGAATATCATCACTGGCCACCCTTATTTGGTGATACCGTGATCTTAAATCTAATTTAGTAAACCAGCTGGCTCCATGTAACTCATCTAGTAACTCATCAATACTAGGAATGGGGTATTTATTCTTAACAGTGATATCATTCAATTTTCTATAATCTACACACATTCTCCAACTATTATCCTTCTTTTTGACAAGAATAACTGGTGATGAAAATGGGCTAGTCGCTAGTGCTAGCTGGATAATACCTGATTGGAGCATCTCTTTAATATGTCTTTCAATTTCAGTCTTCTGGATGTAAGGCACCCTATAGCTTCTTTGATTAACTGGCTGACTCCCTTCCAAGAGGGGAATATGATCATCATGCTTCCTGGGTGGTGGTAATCCTGATGGTTCTTGAAACACATCATTATAGCTGTGCAACAAGTCTTTCAATTCTGGGGAAGCACTAGCTGTCAACTCCTTACTTTTAGGCTCTATACCAGCCTGCATCATACAAATATAGCACTGGGATACCTTTCATTACTTCTTAAACAGTTTTTGCAGTTGCTTGCCAGAGATTTCCTGAATTGAAGCTTGGTTGTCACTACCTTGAAGTGAAACAGACTTGCCATCTTTGTAAATAGAAATGCTCCTAGCTTTGTAGTCAAGAGTAATGGGGTTGTGTTGTTGAAGCCAATCAACCCCCAATATCAAATCTGACCCACCAAGTGGATATAATCTTAGGTCAGAAGAGAACACATGCCCATGGATTGAATAACTCAGGTTTTTACAAGCAGTGTCAACTGGTTTAGTAGTTCCATCAGCCACAGTGACAGATAGTGGAGTTATCAATTCTGCTGGTAATTTTAACTCCTTAACCAACTGAGTATCTACAAAACTATGTGTAGAACCACTGTCAATGAGAATGTGTACCAATCTATTTTTGATTTTCCCTTGCAGCCTTATAGTACTTGAAGCCTTATTACCAAAGAGGGCATTTATGGAAATTTCTGTTGAATTCTCAATAATTGGAACTAGTTGCACATGTTCCAACTGGTCTGTCATCACAGTACCATCCAAATCAGAGCACTCCACACTATCTTCTTCCCCAGAGATTAGATATAAATGGGCCTTAAAGTCTTTCCCTAGGTGATAGCTATCATCGCAGTGAAAACACAGACCCTTGGCTCTTCTCTCCACAATCTCTTTACTAGTTAGGGTGGACTTTGGTTTGTTCTGCTCTTTGTGCCCAGGTGACTTGTAGCTCGAGTTGGTAGTAAGAGTAGGTTCCTTAGTTACATAAGAGGTAGTATTAGGAGCAGGTTTTACCAAGTAGCTACTAGAGGATTTAGTCACTTTGGCTTCTTCTTGTTTAGCTAGAAAGATAACATCACTGAGAGTCTGAGGCCTAAACATTTTAACAGCCCCCATGATATGTTCCTTTAGTCCACTGACAAAGCTTGAAACAAAATATTCCTCATTAAATCCTTTATTTCTGGAAATGACCAAGGCTCTTAGCTCCTCAAATTGATCCTCATACTCAGAAACTGTCCCCGTTTGCCTTAACTTGTTGAAAAGGTCTTGAACATCCCTGTTCTCAGGGTTTTTAAAACATAATATTACATCATTAGCAAACACTCGCCATGGTACAAACCCCCTTCTTGCTTGATAGAATCTGAACCAGATATTGGCTCTCCCCTCAAAATGTAAACCAGCCAATTTCATCCTCTTAGTTTCATCAATGTTTATAAACTCAAAGTATTGTTCAGCCCGTAGTAACCATCCCTTAGAATCATGTCCTTCAAACTTGGAAAATCCCAACTTAGGAATAGGATTAAAATTTGAAAAATCAGATCTATAGTGGGGGGTTGGTGTTAATGGCGGATTATGACTAGGGTGGTTGTAAGGTGGCACATGGGTAGTGTAAGTGAATCCAGTAGGGGAAGGGATGTACAATGGTTTCAGGTTTGGTCCTTGAGTTTGGGGTGCCACCGTAGTGCTAGTGGTGAAAAATGGTGGGATGTGTGTATAACTAGCAGAGGTAGGTATAGTGAAGGCTTGTGGTAGATTAGTGAATGACCCAGAAAAAGGGTTTTGAGTAACCGGAGGTGTATATAGATTATTCGTGGGCATAATGGTGTGTGGTGTAATAAAAGGAACAGAGACTGGGATCGTCGAAACGATACCTGACGAGTGACTATTGGAGGACTGAGACTGGTTTGTAGATCCCAACTCTGACAGTGCACTTTGAGTCATCTCATCCATCTTAGTAGGCCCTGAATCTGGTGGTGGTTTTGAAGGTTGGAGACCCACCAACAGTAACCAGATCTCCTCCAAGCTTTGTTCGACCTTTTGCAGGCGATTGTCTATAGCTCCAAAACGTAAATTCATCCCATCGGTGTTCTGAGTGAACCCATCCGCCATTTCTTTCAGTTTGAGGTCATGGGCAACCAACCTTTCCTCTATCGTTGCCGTTTTGCTTCTAGTGCCTTCCGCCATCGTTCCGTACAACTACTGCCGAGAAACGGAGGCTTTGATACCACTTGTAGTTGTAACCAAATACTACAATTTATGCTAGTAAAAGGACATTAAAACAAGGAAATGAAGCAACTGGAATTAAAATTACGTAAAGTACTGAATTAAAGTTACAGGAAGATAAAAACAAAGAAGAAAGTACAGAGAAAATAACACAAGTCTCAGCCTATCCCTCTCTGCTCTCTCCCTCTGCTTATATCCCACTTAATACCCATGTTGCCACGTGGCTGAATTCTACTGGCTAACGATATCAATTAGTTGTACACAGGATCCTAGGTTGATATATGCACATTCAGAATAATAATACGCATAACATCTCAAAACGACTCCGTATTGGAATAGGAGTTGTGCACCTAAACGACACCGTATCACTTATTAAAATAACTTAATAATCATTTATTATAACAGAATTGACTGGGTAAAAGTTAACTCTGTTACAACACAAGGATAATCGAATTAAATAAATATATAAATCAAAGGATATAAACAAAGAATCTAAGGAAATAAGCAATGACAATGAAAGATTCGACTAAAATAAACAAATTCGAAACAAATAGGATGAAAGATTTGAAAAAAATAATTGAAAGTAATACCGGAATATTTGATTCCGGATGATCTGCTTCCATTATTACACAAGAATATCGAATAAACATTGAGGGTCAATGGTCAAAATTTTTTAGAGAGTTTCAGTTGTGTTTGGGGCGGCTAACAAACCCTAATAGAAGAGCTGAATGTAAGAGTTGTTTAGCCTGTTTTAGACTTTTAGAGTTGGGCTTCATCTTTGACCCATTTGTATATATGGTTATAAATATAAGTATATATTTTTATAAATTATTTGTAAAATTTACAAAATAAGTTATAAAAATATTATATAGGTGTATATATATTTAAAATATTTATATATGTCGTGTACTTTCGTGCCGTGTACATAAAGAGTAAACCCAAACACACTAAATTTTCGTGTACATTTTCGTGTCGAGTACATTTTCATGTCGTGTACTGAAAATGTAAACCCATACACGAAATTTTCGTGTCGTGTAAATCGTGTCGTGCCCAAAATTGTCGGGTCTAAAAAATAGTATATCATTGTAACAGATTATTCTAAGTACTTCTAGACGCATAGTTATTTTAAAATCTATGATTATGTGATGTTGTTTACCTTTTTCTCTCTTACTATATGGTAATTTCGTCTTGTCTATATGACAAGTTTATATTTTGCATATTAATACAGTAAGCTACTTGCGATTAGTATTCAGGCAAATGGGATCATCATCAACAAATCTGGAGGACTTATATTCTAAATTGACATTGGAGGAGGATGATGGTGGATTTATTATTGGGGAGGATGAAATACGTAAGGATCAACAATCGTTTGTGCTGGTGGGTCGATTCATATCGGAGAAAAACATCAACTTTAATGCTATGCAAAATGTTATGGCGTCGTTGTGGAGGCCAAGGGAGGGAATGGAGGTATTTGAATTGGGAGGAGAAAGATTCTCGTTTGTGTTTTATCATGTTATGGATTTGCAGAAGGTCATAGACGGAGGGCCTTGGTCGTTTGAGCAGAGTCCGTTGGTACTTCAAAGGCTGGGTGAAGGGGAGGATCCAAAGGAGATCAAGCTGAACAAAATGGAAATATGGTTACAAGTTCATGATCTACCTCAAGGTTTTATGTCAGAAAGGATATTGCAGAGTATAGGGGAATTTGTTGGAGGCTTTGTTAAAATAGACAGGTCAAATATTGAAGGTGCATGGAAGGCATTTGCTCGAGTGAGGGTGATACTTGATACTGATAAGCCATTGAAGCGTAGAATTAAGATTAAAAGAGAGGGTGGTACATGGAGTTGGGTTAATTTTAAATACGAACGGTTAAGTACATTTTGCTTTGTATGTGGATTGTTAGGCCATTCGGAAAGAGATTGTGCGATCATTTATGCAAATCCAGGAAAGGAGATAGAGAAAGCATATGGAACATGGCTTAGAGCACAAGGGCGTAGTACAAAGAATAGCAATGTGGGAGCACGATGGTTAAGGAATGGGGGTTTCAGGCCAGGCACCACCACGAGTGGAGGAGGTACAGAGGAGGAGAGATTTACGGAGATGGAGGGTGTTTTGCACGAGAAAGTAGGGAATGAGGGGGGAATTCGAATTACGCAGCAAAATCATAGGGATAAGGGTGTAAGCAGTTATGGAAAAGATCAGGAGGATGATATTATGGGGGAGGATGATAGGGTTGTTACTGAGGTAAAGAGAAAAAGGATAGAAAGTGAGAAAATCACGGAAGGAACAGTTGTGGAGGGGATTCAAAAAAGTGGTATGGAGGGAATTCAAAAAATTGGGCTTGATAACAATATCGGGCCAAAAAATGTGTTAGAGGCGGGTCCTGGACACCAGGCCCGCCTAGCAAAATGAGTCTGTTAGCTTGGAACTGTCGTGGGTTGGCCCAACCACGTACAGTTCGATTTCTGAAAGAAATCATTCAACAAATAAGGCCCAATCTTATTTTTTTGTCTGAAATATTAGTAAAGCAAAATAAAGTAGAAGAGGTATGTCGTAGTATTAGTTATGCAGGTTGTAGGACTGTGGAGGTGCAAGGGCATAGTGGAGGGCTTGCACTTTTCTGGAAAAACGAGGGGGGCGTTGATATTAAGGATGTTGGTAGACATTATATCGATTTTGAGGTAGTAAATGAACAAATAGGAAGATGGCGATACACTGGTTTTTATGGCTGTCCAGAAAGGGAGAGAAGAAGGGAATCATGGGATATTTTGAAAGAGTTAGCAGGTCGTTCGATGCTCCCATGGTGCATTATTGGGGATTTTAACGACATTATGTACGCTGAGGAAAAGAGAGGGGGTCAAAATCGGGCAAGAAGCTTGATGGAAGGTTTTGTCAATACAGTAAATGAATGCGGGTTAATGGATTTAGGGTATGTAGGGGAGTTATTTACGTGGGAAAGATTTCGAGGGAAGAGTAATTGGGTTCAGGAGAGGCTGGATAGGGGCTTCGCAAATGAGAATTGGAAAGAAATGTTCCCTAAAGCAGAGGTGAAAGTGTGGGATATGTCAACATCAGATCATCTTCCATTAGTTTTGCAGTTGAATAGGCGAGTGTATGTGCATAAGAAGAGAAGGTTTCGATTTGAAAATAATTGGATTAGAGAGAGTGATTGCTATAATGTGGTGAAGAACAGTTGGGAAAGTTCTGTGAATGGTGAAATTATGGAGCGGATTGAATTTTGTGGGTTAAAACTTGAAGAATGGGGTGGAGGGGTAAGTCAGGAGTATAAAATTAAGATGAGGGAATACGGGGATAAGCTGAAAAAGTTCAGATCAAGAAGGGACAGGATGGGAGTGCAGTTGTATAATGATGCTCGATGGGAGTTCCTTAAGTTGCTTGAGAAACAAGAGGAGTATTGGAAACAACGCGCGAAGCAATTCTGGTTACGCGAGGGAGATAAAAACACGAGATTTTTCCATAAGTATGCCTCGGCAAGGAAGAAGAATAATCAATTCAAACGCTTGAAGGATGATAACGGAGTATGGCAAGAAACAGGTGAGGGAATACAGGAGGTTATCACTGGATATTTTTCAAAATTGTTTCGGGCATCAACTTTGGAGGGGACAATTTCACAGTGGGAGAAAGTAAACCAAATAACAGAAGGCGAGAATGAGTTATTAACAGCCGAGATATCGTACGGAAGTCAAAGCAGCAGTATTTTCAATGCATCCTGATAAACCCCAGGAATTGATGGACTGAACCCAGCGTTTTTCCAAGATTTTTGGAGTATAGTTGGACAGGATGTGGTAAGGTTTTGTCAAGAATATATGAAGACAGGAGAGTTACCTGTAGGAGTTAATCGTACACTGGTCTGTTTGATTCCAAAGGTTAAGACCCCGTAAACAATGTCAGAGTTGAGACCTATATCTTTGTGTAATGTGCTAGTGAGATTGCTTTCTAAGGTGCTTTCTAATCGACTAAAACCATGTCTGGGAAGCTAATATCGGACAAGCAAAGTGCGTTTATTGAAGGGAGATTGCTGACAGATAATGCACTTATAGCTTTTGAAATAAATCATTATATGAAGCGAAGGACACAGGGTAAAACTGGGATGGCTGGTTTTAAAATAGATATTTCAAAGGCGTATGACAGGTTGGAATGGTGTTACATTAAGAATATGATGGTGAGATTTGGTTTTAGCGAAGTATGGATAGCCAGAATAATGGGATATTTGAAATCTGTATCGTACAGTTTCTTGCACAATGGTGTAGAGTTTGGGGAGGTTCAACCACAACGTGGGGTTCGACAGGGGGATCCTATCTCCCTGTACATATATATTATGTGTTCGGAAGGTCTGAGCTCAATGATTAGAAGAAACGAGGAGGCTGGCTTATTACATGGGTGTACGATTGCAAGGGGAGCTCCAACGATTTCACACCTCCTCTTTGCTGATGATTGCTATATGTTCTTCAAAGCAAACAAATCAGAGGCTACGGTGATGAAGAACATTCTTTTGAGGTATGAGAAAGTGTCAGGGCAGTGTGTTAATTATGATAAGTCGACTGTTATTTTCACGCCAAATACATCGAATGATAATAGACGAGAAGTCTGTGCTCAGTTGGGGGTGTGCGAAATTCAAAACCCGGGCAAATACTTGGAAATGCCAATGCAAGTGGGAAGGGATAAGGTGACATCGTTTTCTTTTTTGTTGGATCGAGTGGAGCAGAAAATACAGGGGTGGAGTAATCGTTGTTTGTCAAAAGCAGGAAAGCTAATGCTGTTAAAAACAGAGGCACAGTCAATACCAACATTTTGGATGAATTTGTTCTTGATACCAGCTCAAGTATGTGAGGGGATTGAACGAAAAATGAACGCATATTGGTGGGGAAGTGGAGGAACATGAAGGGGGGTTAAGTGGCTGGCATGGGACAAGATTTGTGTTCCTAAAGAAGGTGGAGGTTTGGGCTGTAAAAGATTAAAAGAATTCAACATTTCGATGCTTGCAAAGCAGGGATGGCGAATTATAAATAATATGAATCCTCTTATGACGAAACTAATGCAGACAAGGTATTTTCCTCGATCAGAGTTTTTGAATGCTGAACTAGGAGCTAACCCAAGTTATATTTGGAGAAGCATATTGGAGGCCAAAGATTTAATTAGGAAAGGATGTCGGAAGCGCATTGGAGATGGAGATAGTACAAAAGTGTGGTCTGTACCGTGGCTGCCATGTGAGCAGAATGGATTTATGACGACAGAAATGCCAGATCAATTGAAGCATATTACAGTACAAGGACTTATGCAGGTGGATCAGAGAGCCTGGGATGAGGAAGTGCTGCAGGATATTTGTAATGATCGAGATAGGTCATTAATTACACAAATCCCCTTACCGATGCGGAGTAGAGCGGATGAGTGGTTTTGGTTGTTTGATGACAAGGGGAGTATACAGTTAGGAGTGGTTATAGAGTTTTGAAGGGGGAGGAGGTTATGCCAGATGCTGCAGCTTGGAAGAAGATATGGAGGCTGAAGGTTCCAGGGAAGGTAGTGAATTTTGTATGGAGGACCATGAGGAATATTTTGCCAACTGCTACTGTGTTGATAACAAAGCACGTACAGATTAATGTGGAATGCCCGTGGTGTCATTTGTTTGAGGAAACACCGATGCATGTTTTAATTAATTGTAGTTTTGCTCGGGAGGTTTGGATGGCTGCTGGTTTGTGGCAAATTGTTAAGGATAGACCAGGTGAAACACTTTTTCAGGTGTTTTGCAGGATTATTACTATGAGTACGATGGATCAGTGTGCGTTGGTATTTTTGATCTGTTGGAGTCTGTGGAATAGGAGAAACAAATGGGTCTGTGATCATGTCAGTACTTCTGTGTTTGGTGTTCGTGAGACAGCTGTGCGTATGCTAAGTGAATGGAGGAGGGCGAATGAAGCAGGGATGAAAACACTCTCTCATAGACAGAGAGATGCACCAACTTGGAGTAAGCCGCCTGTTGGATGGGTTAAAGTGAACATAGACGCAGCGTGTGGGAGGGATACTACGGGACTGGGATGTGTTGTTAGGAATGAGCAAGGGGAATTTTTGCGTGCGAGGTGTAAAGCAGTTAGGGGAAGAAGGCAACCAAGGGAAGCGGAGGCATTGAGCTTGAAGGAGGCTTTGTCATGGGTGAAGGAGTGGAGAGTTAGTAAGTGTATCTTTGAAACGGATTCGAAGCTTTTGGTGGATGCTATCAATGGAGTAAGGGGAAGATCATTTTTTGATACTGTTGTTAGTGATTGTATCGAATTATTGAAACACTTTGATGAAGTGTTAGTTGTGTTTATTCATCGATCTGCGAATAACGTTGCCCACGTGTTAGCAAGGGCTTCTTGTTCTATGACAGATCATCAGGAATGGCTTGATACCGTACCTGATATGATTCATTGTAATCTTGTTTCGGAAATGAATTAATGCAAGTGCTGATTTTTCAAAAAAAAAAAAAGTACTTCTAGACGCATTCTATAGACTACGGAGTACAACTGTACAAGCACAAATTGACAATGATTAATGTAAACCCACATGATAAAAATGGAACACACGGACACACGGTTGTTGCCAAACATACATAACACCTTCTGTAGAGACAGTAAAAACTGTTTAAAAATTCAGATAAAATACTTGGCCATAACAACACGATATTCCCGCTAAAACTTATGTCAAAGTTTATTCCTAATACATTAAAAGAAAAAACTAAATTACAACACTTGTCATATCAATAAGGAATGAGAAATTGGATCCTTCCCAACTAATTTGAAAGAAACCCTACTGTTTCTCTCAGATCCAAAATTGAACTTGATATCTGATGCCATGTCGTCGGTAGAGGAGTTGCTTGTAGAAGGGAAAGAGGAAAAATCATGGCGAGGAGAAGAACGCTTGACACCAAAAGTATAAGAAGGTAATGCAGAATCTACTGCAGCCTGAGACATGTCGCCGGATGAAAAGGATGGAAATATTGATGGAGTAGGAGGCTCTGATAGTATGCCGGATGCAGAAACTGGGAAAGTGAACCCCAGGCCACCCTTCTTGTCGACAGAAATAGACTTCAAGGTCCGTTTTCCACCTGAGAAATTATATGGCTGCTTATTTAGCAACTTGGATCCTTCTGCATGGTTTGTCTTCGGCATGATATCCTGCCCATTGACTTGCTTATGGAAAGGCCAAGAATTTAGGTCTTGATCTTGCCTTTTAGCATCCATGAAAGCATTCTGCCAAACAGATAATATACATATGAGTGTCTTAATTCCAATCCCTACACATGTACAGTCAGTACACATGACATCTTTGAACTTAATTAAACCATTTGCAAACAGTCACACATCCAACATTCACAAAGATAGCATCTCACAATGGACACAGAATTTGAATATTGTAGCAAATTTAGAACCAAATTAAACCTAACTAGAATATTTAGTTTAAGCTAGATAAGTCCACACAGGCCATTTTTAACCAAGTTTTTTCAAAACCTGCAGTGTTACCCTTAATCACTCATTTTAGAAAACACTGTGTTCATCTCACATTAATTTTCTTTCTTTTTTCTTGTGTTATTTCAGATAGTATACTAACTGTTTCCAGACTCAATCAAGTAAACAGATATATATATATATATATATATATATATATCATCAATGTCCTATTTTAAACATACCTCATGCGTACTTTCGATTTGAAACTCAGAAACTTTTTTGATGCCAAATAAAGGCTCCACGCTGGTATGACCGGCAACATTACCACCACCATTTACTATAGACTTCATGGTAATCGCATTGAGAGCATCACTCTCCTCAGATTTTTCTCTACTTGTCAGATATTCTCCATCATTAGAACCTTTGGCAGAAAATTTGAGGGAACTTCCATTCTTCTGCAAGTCAACAGTCCCCCTTAATTGGGTTGAACTAGTAAACTCACTTTGGAACACATCCTTGTTTTTAGAAGGGGAGTTTTTCCATGCAGATACAAATTTTAGTTCAGTTGCTAGCTCATTAGGTGTAGGTTTGCTTGCAAGGTGTTCCAATATTTCTCTAGAAACTGGACTAGATTGTGGACTTGATGTTGGTAGACCCTCCTTAGAGCCATATTCCACAGATTCTACTGGCTGATTGTTCGCAGTCCCACTGGTTCCAATTAGTTCCATATTCTTTTCTTTTGGAAAGAATACTTTTGAAGCATTGGATTCTTTCACCTGTGAAGGACCATTCTGCAGTGAATACAGAGAAGCAGATCCTCTGCCTGGAGTTTCTGAAGCAAACTTACTCCGTGTGCGGCGAATAGCCCCCCCAGTTCCATATCCACTATCATCATCAATTCTTTTTTTAACCTGTATTTTCAAGGTGACAAGGTATATAATCATCTCAACTCTCAAGAATTCCAGTGGCAACAATATTGAGATACAGAAACAAGATGTAACCGTAATAAAATTAGCACGACTCGTTCTATCAATTTCACATTCGTTAATACAACTAAGTCATCATGTTCCCCACATCCAATAATCTCCTCAAATTAACTAATAATCTTACCCCAGTAAGCTAACACACAGATTAGTGAGCAAAATCATTCATCTATAGAACATAATAAACAAATTTAAAAAGTAGTTCAGATTAATCATTAAATAGAATTTCTTCGCCAACATATTGTAGTAAGTCCAGTTATTTAAACGAAAATAGCAACAGAAACTAAACAAGACATGACTTTAAATTATCAATTCCATTATTTCAGACATGTTTTTACTTCTTAGACTAGTGTCTTTTAAATAGAAAATTAACTACTGTGCCTAAAATAAAGTCAACCGCCACCTTTACCATAGTTTGAAATATAAAAATTCAAAGGTCAGCACAAAGTAAAAAAACCTAGCATTTAATTAAGTTAATGAGGGTTGTCCTTCAAGGAGCATCCAGTCTCACTGATGCGTGGAAATTGAGCCAAATGATAACCCTCACATTAACTATTCAGCTCCTTCAATTCATTAAAGCCACTGCATAATTGCTATCACACATCATAGGAGTTTTGTAAAATCGCCACTTTTTGTCATATGGAGTGCATTACACAATCACAACAAATACATCTTAGAGATACTGATGCCATTAACATTAGCACCTCTTCTTAAGGTAGAACTTGGATGTTTTAGTTTGTAAAATGTATCTTTGTAGCTCATGCAAGTATCAGATATATGCTGCTGAACATTACTACAGTATTTCAGTGACTTCTGTCAAATACATGATGGGAAACATCAAGAAATCAGATGTACCTTTCCGAAAATGGGAGTTCGAGAATGAGCAAAAATGGGAGTTCGAGACTGCTGAAAGGGACTTGGTGAAATATTAAGAGGCCTTTGATCTTGCTGTATATGTGTCAGCTGACAATATATAGACAGAAAATTATTTTCCACAAGAAAAAATGCATATAGTTCAAATGGAATTAATTTTAGGGATTACCTTGGATCTAGATTGCGAATTGGAATAGACAGTTCTGGAATATGGTGTTCTTGGAAATTTCTGAAGCCCGAATGAACCTCTTTGACCTAAAGGGGTTGCATAACCATGCTGATCCTGTGCCATGGGTCCCTGACCGCAAGTGGATAGCCTGGATAAAGGCTGTGGTCCTTGTGGATTAGAGGGCTTTGGCTGTGTGTCATCACCTCGGTATAGAGCTCTCTCAGACTTAGACATGGTGCTATAAGCACTAGGGACCAATTCCGAAGTATGACTTCTCATGTAGGCTTTTGCAATATCGATTGGGGAAGCACTTGCATTGTTTTGAATCTGGCAATTAAAATAATAGCATACAAACTTTAGTGACAACCGTACAAGACATAAATAGAGTCTGGACACAAAAAGCTATACAATATCTCAATACATTGAATAATCTACATTTCAAAATCATCATTTATGCGTAAAAATGGACAAAAAGGCATTAAAAAGTGATGCTAAGAAATTAACCAAATAAAAACCCTGAACTGAGCAGATAGATGCCACAAACCAAAATCAATACTCTCACATTTGATTCTACACCAGAAGATGGGACCCGCTAAGCAAACAATAAAACAAAAAACCTAAACTGAGCCGATAGATGCCAGAAACCAATATTATTACACTCACATTTGATTCTATACGAGGAGATGAGACCCTCAAAACATTTCTGTTGACATCTTTTTCAATTTCGGTTGTAATCATGCGATATTCTGGTGCAAAAGAAACCTTCATTTTAGCTTCACCCTCAGCAGTCAAACTTGGCTGATTTGTTTCCCGTTCAACATCAGAAGCGACGTTAGAATTCAATATGTCTGTCAGTCTATGGATTTCATCCCTGCATAAATATAAAGAAAGTATAAAATACAAAACTTCAAATAAGATCTCCGCTCAAATTGTAATACAGAAAAGTGATCATTGTGTGCGGGGCTACTGGCCAACGCATGGGGTGAGACAATGAAAAGAAAAAAAAACAAAGGTAGCCCAGAATACTTCCGCTTGTGCACTTTAAAATAATAAAATTGGTAAAGAATTGAAGGGGTATTATCAATGCTGATTAACAGAAAAAAAAAAAAAAGACGAATAGTTGGTGCAACTACTGATGAGAAATATGTTCTTTCACCACTTCTTTGTTTAGACTTTAGAGGTTTGCATCACTACTTACTAACTCCAGCACTTGCCTCACCTATTTCATAGTTTTCTTATTCGATAAAATTGCAATATAGGCAGAACATATTTACCCGAGGGGTGCGATGCAAAACTAATAACATAATATACATGACAACTTCTAAATATGCATAAAGTATATTATAAAATCACAAGAGTTGTCTGAAAGAGTCAAGAGAAAACATTGCTAGCTTTAAAAGTCTCTCCGTGTATACAAGGATGTCTGGTTTAGATATATAAAATAAGTAACTAATCTCAAAAAAGTACCAAAACATGTACTTTTTCTGAGAAATAAGCACTTGCTTTTTATTAAGAAAAAACTAAAACAAACACCCTCATAGTCTCACAAGCTTCGCAGAAACCCTACGATTTTTCTTTCTCGTTTTGTCTATGGAGTACAATGCAACAGGCAGAGAAAATAACTCCAGCTAAAAATCCTAGTTGAAAACATAAATCTACATAATCACAATATATTTCCAAAACTAGATAAAGGTTATAATAAAATGAGTAATTACCTAGAAAACAATTTTCCTTTTATTATCTGCTCAATCTTATGTAGCTCGGAATCTTCGGAAGACTTCTTCCTCTTATCTTGTTCAAGCTCCAACGGATTTGTCTCCGGACTATATGCATGCTTGCTAGGGCCAGCTTCATTGCCGGACCTGTAAATCGCAGGCTGCATATATGCAAGAAAGCCCAGTCATTATAACATACTTAGAAGCGGGGAGGAGAAAAGGGTATTCTTACATAGTACATTTCTCCAAAGTCAAGCATAAAACAACATGTATCAAAAGTGAAGAGTTGTGAAGCACTGTTATATCTTATAACAAAAATGGAAACACATTATTAGATGTTCTTTATAGTAATGTAGAACCACATAATTAGCTGTGCTTTGGGGCAACGACCTACTCTAGCATTCTGCCTTTGAGCAATATCGAAGAAAAAATAAATGTTTGAATAGTTAATTGATGCACTTTAAAGTGGAATACCCCATTACCAATAATCAATATTCAATACTGCTACTGGTTTCATACTTTGAAAGTCCATTTAAAAGCATATAACTAACACTTAATAAACAACTAAACTGATACAAAAGTTATTCTTTATATAGTTCATTGAAAGCACTCGTAACTTAAAACTTAAAAGTCTAGAAAACTAAAACAATCGCAACAAACCATAACAGCTTACGTCAGGAGAATGGAACTCATCACTTTCGGGATTTGCCACGAATTCTGCCTCATCATTACCTGTCCAAATAACAACTTTAAACATTACAAAAGTAACACCAACCCAATAAAACATTACTAATCAGCTAAGTTAAGCGGAAAATAAATAAGACAATCAAAACACAACATATCAACGTCACAGCTCGACAAAACATAAAACACCTAAATTCTACATAATCTTAACCAAAAAAATCAATTCACCTCTCAACCAACAAACTAAGTACATCGTAATCGCAATAAGCTGCCAAATCATCATATCCACTCAATTATACTGCACCTATGTTACTCGGACTCGGCTAGAAGTGTCCGACATGGATACGTGTCCATGTGTCGGACTCGGCAATATTTTGAAAAACGTGCATGTTTTTGGCCTAAAATAAGTGTCCAAGTCCAAGTGTCCGTGTCCGAGTGTCGAGTGTCCGACACGGGTACTCCTAGGGAGAATGAAGAGTCCGAGTAACATAGTACTGCACTATGTTGCACGGGGACGCCTCCGGGGTAACGTATCCAAGTTTGGGGACGTCCCGGGGACGGGTACGGCACGGGGACGCTAGCCGTCCCCAAAATTCTGGGCACGGCAGTTCAAAAATGGGGACGTTTCTGGGGCTAAAATGACTAAAATATCCGTCCCCTACTTAAAATAAAACTCCAAAACCCTTGTTTATTACTTTGTTCAGTCTTGCTTCTTCTCTCCTTCAAATATATAGATCAATCCTCTCTCTCTCCATCAAATATAGATCTCGTATATAAATATTTCTTTCATATATATATTTTCATCATCTACTTTTCAAGTAGTTTGTAGAGCTCATACTTAATGAGCTTGAAATGGAGAGCGAGCTGATATAAATATTGAGAATGAATGACGTCTTTTATGTTTAATCTTTTGGATGTTGAATATATTGCCTTTATCTTATATATAAATAATTTTTATATTAATATATTTATTGTCGTACCCGTACCCTAAAATTTTAAAATTGCCGTTTTGCGTCCCCGTCCCAGTACCCGTATATGTTCCCGTACCCGTCTCCGTGCAACATAATACACATATGACATAACAACTTTAAACATTACGGGAAAGCACAACTAACCAGTCAAGTTAAGCAGAAAATAAATAAGAATATAACAAAACACAATATATCAACGTCACACCACAACAAGACATAAAACACCTAAATTCTACACAAACTAAATTAATAAACCAATTCACTTCTCGACTAACAAACTACGAACATCTCGCAATAAGCTGCCAAGTCATCATATCGAATCAATTATACACATACACACTGTAAATCATATCAACACTGAGCTGCCAATCATCATATCAAATCAATTAAGACACACAGACACACACCGTAAATCACTTTAACACTGAGCTGCTATATCATCATAAATCCGAAACAAATACATAAACATACATATAATGTGCATTTAAATCAATAATTACAAACTCATCACTTACCTACAAAACCCTAGCAATTACACAATTGATCAATACGCCAATATCAATATCGATATCTATATGTAAAACTCACCGTGATCTGACGTGTCAGCGACGGAATTAGAGAAAAACGCCGGAATTAATTTAGTGGCGCCGCGAGAAATTAGGTCATGAGCGGGACTAACAAGCTTCGATAACCAGCCACGTGGCTGCTCGCCGGTCGATTGATTTACTTTCGGCCGATCGTAAGGAGTGGACGGCGGCTTTCTCGCCGGAGGCTTTCGAAACTTGCCACCGGCGCCTCCGCCGTAAGTCTTCGCCGGTCCACTTTCCATGATTTAAAAAGACACCTTTCTTTTCAGTTACGTATAATATACAGCCCGAAATTGTTACTTTCGCTTGTGAAAGTGTTCTTTTTTATGAATTTATTTCAGAAATAATATAATCCTTGAATGAAAGGGATTTTTTTATTCAAAAATGTTATGTAATTGGAAGGTTATTTTCGATGTTTAAACGATAAAATTTTAATTTTTGAACTGAAATTATTCAATTAAAAAAATTAAAAATAAATTTTAATATTAAAATAAGATAAGGCACAATGGATCTTCAACAACTCGAAATCTACAAATATAAACCAAACCAAACCAAACCAAACATACCCAGTATATCCCGCTCAGAGCAGGGTCTGGGGAGGGTAAGTTGTACGCAGTCCCCGCCTTTTAAGGCAGGGAGGCTGTTTCCGTGAAGACCGCCGACTATGTGCACGACAAATAATGAGTGAGATATATACACAGGAATCGAAATAGTACGAAAAAGTACACAGCAATACCTGAGCCCATGGCATGCTCCACATGGGACCTACCCGCCTGCTTGGATACTGAGGCCCTAATGTGCTCCGCTCAAACAGCTCGAGGGTATAGCTCCGGTCGGGCTCCCTGCATAAAACACCACAAGCAAACTACAACGGCGCAAACCGAGGATAATAAAATGAAAAATGAGAGAAAAGAGAACGGAAAAGCCGTCCTTCTAAGTTAAAGTTAACCGAGACATCCCAACTCTGAGGCTTTCTACAACCGATCCGCTCCCTAAAAGAGAATCCACCACTCTGATACGACGCCTCCAAGAGCACCTGTCGGCGGTCATGGTCTCGTTGAAGTTTAAGGCCTTCAGATCCAACCTTAGCTGCTCTTCCCACGACCTCCTCGGTCTGCCTCTCCTTCTCACCCCATCCACCGAAAGACTCTCGACCCTCCTCACTTGGGCTTCCGCTAGTTTCCTACGGACGTGACCGAACCATCTCAACCTCCCTTCCCTAACTTTCGCAGCAAGAGGCGCCACTTCAAGCTCGCTCCTAAACACCTTATTCGGGATTCTATCTAACATCGTGCGCCCACACGACCACCGTAACATCCTCATTTCGGCCGCTTCCAACTTGCTTTCGAGGGCCTTCTTCACCGCCCAACACTCAGAACCGTACAGCATCGCAGGCCGGATTGCCGCTCTATAGAATTTCCCTTTCAATTTTAAAGGGACCTTCTTGTCGTACATCACCCCTGACGCTGCCCTCCACCTTAGCCACCCAGCCATGATACGATGTTTGACATCGTCTTCAACCTCCCCTTCCTTATGGATGATCGAACCTAGATACTTGAACTTATCCGTACTAGGTATGATCTGATCTTGGATCTTAACCTCCACTCCTTCCTCGTTGGCCTCACCACTGAAGTTACACCAAAGGTACTCGGTTTTAGATCGGCTCATACGAAAGCCTTGGGACTCCAAAGTAGATCTCCATAGCTCCAGTTTGTCGTTCACCTCCTTCCTCGTCTCCGCCACTAACACGATATCATCAGCGAAGAGCATGCACCAAGGGACGGAATCTTGAATCCCTCGTGACATGACATCGAGGATAAGAGCGAAAAGAAGAGGACTAAGGGCCGACCCCTGATTAAGCCCTATCTCAATGGGGAAAAAACGGGAGTCACCCACCGGGGTCCGGACGCACGAACTAGCTTGGGAGTACATGTCTCGAATTGCCTTAACGTACGGCTGCGCCACACTCCTCTCTTCAAGGCTCTTCCAAATAGCTTCACGGGGGATGCTGTCATAGGCCTTCTCAAGGTCAATGAACACCATATGAAGGTCTTTGCGATGCTCCCTGAACTTCTCCATAAGGCGTCTGACGAGATGGATGGCATCGGTCGTCGATCTCCCAGGCATAAAACCAAATTGATTCTCTGAGATTTCAACTACTCTTCTAATCCGACTTTCAACCACTCTCTCCCAAAGTTTCATAGTATGACTGAGTAATTTAATACCCCGGTAGTTACTACAACTCTGGGCATCACCTTTGTTCTTGAAAAAAGGGACCACGATGCTACGCCTCCATTCAGCTGGCATCTTAGCACCCAAGAGAAGATCATTAAACAAATCTGCTAGCCATTGGACGCCAACCTCGCCCAAACAAAGCCACGCCTCGATTGGGATCTGATCCGGGCCAACCGCCTTCCATCTAGCCATCTTAAGAAGCGCACCCTTGACTTCTTCGCTGCTGATTCGCTCACAAGAACCAATAGAAAGCACAGACGAAGGGGGGACCTCTTGCTCCACACCTGAACCACTCCTTCTAGCCTCATTGAAAAGATTTTGGAAATACGAACTCCACCTCTCTTTGATAGCCTCTTCATTCAATAACACTTGGCCTGAATCATCCTTAACAAACTTAACAGGACCCAGGTCGCGCCGCCCTCTCTCCCTAGCTTTAGCTAGTTTAAAGATAGCATTCGCTCCTTCCTTGGTATCTAGGCGCTTATACAACCCCTCATAGGCTTCCTCTTTGGCTTTCGCCACGGCCTTTTTAGCCTCTCGTCTCGCCACCTTGTATGCTTCCCTCTTCCGACTCCTCTCCGGCCCTGGACACATGAACAAAAGCTCTTTAAAGAGCGCAAGTTTAACCTTCACTTTAGCTTGAACCTCCTCGTTCCACCACCACGACTCCTTATGACCACTGAACCTTCCTGAGGAAACCCCCACCACCTTCTCGCCCACACACCTAATAGCCTTCGCCACGTTAGACCACCTACTGCTAGCATCTCCACCACGAGCAAAACAACCTACGCTGGACAGAGACTCCCTGAATTCGGCCGCCTTCTCGCCCTTCAAATCCTTCCAAAAGATTCTAGGTCTGAACTCTCTCGACCTACGAACAACCCGACCCCCCAAGACTAGATCCATGGCCAGCAGCCGGTGCTGAGATGCACACGCCTCGCTCCGGAACACCTTGCAGTCCACGCACGCCCTAGCATCCCGACTGCGCATAAGAAGGTAATCGATTTGGGTGTTGTGCCCCCCACTACTAAAGGTGATGAGGTGTTCAGCCCTCTTCTGAAAAACAGAATTCACAATTACCAACTCATGGGCGGTAGCAAACTCTAGTAGCGCTGACCCACCGACATTCCTGGCCCCGAAGCCAAAACCCCCATGAGCACTGGGATAGCCATCTGCCCTCTCGCCAATGTGACCATTGAAATCGCCACCCAACACTAAAAATTGGTCGTCTGGAATACTTCCGACCAACTCATCCAAACAGACCCAGAAAGCATCCTTCTCTGAATCGCCCAAACCGGCTTGAGGGGCATACGCACACACCACGTTCACCACCTTCTCTCCAACCACGACCCTGACGGACATGATCCTGTCGTTGCACCTCTTTACTTCCACGACGTTGTCTTTTAGATCCTTCGCCAAAAGAATACCCACTCCGTTCCTGGAGTTGGCGAGACCTGAGTACCACAGTTTATACCCGTTCGCTTCTCTGGAGTGGGCCCCCTTCCACTTAGTCTCCTGAATACACGCCACATCCACTCTCCGCTTCTTCAGCACGTCTACTAGCTCCAAAAATTTGCCCGATAGGGTGCCTAAATTCAAACTGCCAACACGCAAACTGCACGACATCGACACAATAGAACGGGCCAGAACATGCAAAACTGAGTAACAACGAAAGGGATAAGAAACGGAAAAATACAAATAAGCATAAAAAGAGCACAACCGAATACACGACAACACAAAAAAATACAACGAGCTAACAAAAAAAATAAAAATAAACTGTAAACTACAAATTAAAAAAAATAAAAATAGAAATAGCAATAGCTAAAATAATACTCCCTCCGTCCCTCATGGTTGTTTACATGAGGGATGGACACGGAGACCAAGAAACTGTGTAAAAAATGAGTAAAGTTAGATGAAAAGTGCGTAAAGTGGTGGGATCCATTAATATTTAATTATAGATTTGAGATAGTGGAGGAAAGTAGTGGGTGTAATAGTGTTTTTTATTGTTAAATATATGAGATAGTGGGTGTAATAGTGGGAAAAACTTACTATTTTTGGAATGTAAAGAAATGAGAGGGACACCCCAAAATAGTAACTGTAAAGAAATGAGAGGGACAGAGGGAGTAAGAGATAACACTAGATGATACAATACAAAATAACAATAGACGGTAAAATACAAAATAAAAAATACGGTACCGATACAGAAAATAAAGATTGAGATAGAGATACACTAAACGGAAGTAATAGACGTAAAAGGGACCAAAACGGAACAAAACGAAACAGAAAAGAGAACAAACGAAAAAAGCAACAAAAGCAGGGACAAAACAAAAAAGAGACAGAGACAAAATAGGGGCGGCTGGGAATAGGTGGTGGGGGGGTCGTTAGGGGAGTTGGGAGAGATGGTGGACGGGGAGAGAAGGCCGGGGGGGAGGCGAGAGGAGAGGGAAGGGGGGTTTGAAAGATGGGCATTTGGTGTTTGAGGAGAGATGGTGAAAGATGGGCGTATGGTAGTAGTGAGATTGGACGATGGGTAGATGGTTGGAGGCTGGGGTGAAGAGGGGGAAAAACTGTGGTGAAGCAGTGTTGAAGGCGGAGGAGGTAAACGGGAGGGAGGGAGAAGGACGGGAATGACAGGAGGTGGGGGTGAGAAGAGGTGGAAGGGGAGGTGTTGTCGGGGGGGATGTTGAGAGTGCACGGAGCAGAGAGCGAGCTATGGTAATGATGGTGGAGGAGGATGAGATGGGATGGACTGGACGGAGGGTAGGGGTAGAGAACGGGGACTAATGGCTGAGGAGCGAGTATGGTGGAAGGGGAGCAACGGAGCCCGAGCCACTGACAGTGGCATATATGTTGGTATGTTACTTGCACAGGCATGTGTCAAAGACACGCCAATGGCACGGGAGTGTCGTCCTTCACTAACGCCACACCTATGGGCGCATCACCGATCACGTCGCATTCATGAGCGCTGTTAAACTGGGATACATATCACGCAACGGCGCACCTGCGGGCCCATTTCAACAAACGCAAGCTTTGGCGACTAGCGACTCCAATAGCGATTTTTGGCAAGTTTTGGTCAATTTTTTCGTTCATCTGTTCACCCCATTTCCCGTAATTTTTCCGTGAAGTGTTATACACCAATCGATTCGTCTCAATAGTATCATACGAACATTAATTTACTAGTTTACTTAGTTGACATACATAAATTGCATCTATTCAATAATTTATTCACGTAAGAGCATCTTCAATGCCAATAACTATAGTGATCGGCTAAAACAATTTACATTAGGAAATAATTAAAATTTTACATAAGGAAACAACCGAAATTCCAATAACCTTAACTAAAATGACCATTATATACAATTTTTGCTAATGACAATCTTTATTCGACATAAATAACACTTTAAATTTAATTAATACTGTCAAGTCTAAATATAGAAACAAAAGTTCATGATTCATATTTCATCAATTACATATTAAAATCTCACAAAAATAGATAAAAATATTATACATGTATGGTTCTAAAGACACTAAAAAAGATTTAGAATTCTATACAATACTAGCATTTTACCCGTGCTACGCACCGAAGGTACAATTCTAAAAAATATTGAATAATTACCAAATATATATATATATATATATATAAGTATCCAAAATAAATTTTTACATTTAATTATTTAGATTGTACTGTTGAATTTTACTATTTCATCAATTTTTTATCTACTAATTTAGTTTGTTAAATTATGATGTATTTAAATATTTAATATCTATATTACATAAATAAAGTAGTATAAAAGAATTACAAACACAAACTTCGATATGATCGAGATTTTTTCTGGGTTTGGACCGGACATGACGGAAAATCGTATTTTTTTTGAAGGCCCGGAGACCGGACCATTTATATACGATTCGGTCCGGGTCTTGGACTGATAGACCTAGTCCAATCTTATTTAGTTGTCTAGATCGAAATGTTGTGTAGCCCTAACTGCACTACACATAAATTACTTCTAGTAACTTGGTTTCTTGTTCAGTTTTTACTTTGTTAATTTCATAAAAAAGACTCGTTGGAATTCAAAAAAAGTATCAAAAGCTTGTTTATAATTTTTTCCCCGCGCAATGGATAAATTATAATAAGGATAATAAAAAGAAATAAGAAATTGATTGAGTGAGTGATATAATAAATCTTAAGTCATAAGTTTAGAAACATTTAAACCCATGACAAATGAATATTTACATTTAAAGTCAAGTAAAATGGAAATTTCATCGTATTGAAGTAGCTCGTTGTTACTGACCTTAACACACTATTAACCGAACAATCTTGTTATATATAGATGTAACTTTCTGATTCAATGTATCTGTAAAACCGTAAAGATCTTATAAGACATACATATAGTTAGTTAATTTTCTATCATAATATGTCAAATATCAACATGTTTGTTATGTTACTAATAGAGACTATAATAATATATTTTAATTAAATAAGAAAGTTATATATATTATTCAGTAATTTTCAATTTATTCCTAAGAAAAAATTGCGATTAATCATAGAGGTCAGAAAAATGTTACAAATATTGTTAATGACACAGGTCAAACGACCATACTTATCATATATTTTCTTACTTTTTCGAATGCGAATGCGGCAATAAAAGTTTGTAGCCATACACCATAAAGTACTTTATTGAGAGTACATATCCCATAAATAACATATCGTTGTTTGGATTGTTTGCGTATGTTCTAGTGACCTGCCAGTAAAGTAAACTGAAAAATTTAGTTTCCAGAAAATTAAAAATAAAATTCACCTTATATTCTTGGATAATCAATAACAATCATTAACTATGGCATGAAATTCATTCATATTTATGATCCACCGACAATTATGTAAATTCATAAAATATAAGAAAATACTAAAATTGAACATCTTTTGAGAGAGTAAGCAGTGGTAAAATTTATTCTCTTAGCAGGTTATATAATTTCGTGACTTGAGCTTATAGAGTACCTACGTTAAAGTTGACTACCAATGTACATAAATGATTTTGGAGAATATATATAGGTGGTTTTTATAATTACTCTGACAACAAAAAAATTGTGTAATATGTATTCGACACAAAAACAAATATATTAATATAAGTATTATTAAGTTGAGAAAAGTTATCTGCTTTAATTTGGAACATGAATGTGTGTGTCTGAATAAGTGTGTAGGTATTTTTGTTAGTAAAAACATCAAAAGTAGATACATAAAGTGATTAACTCTTACAAAAAATAGCATCATTCATGAACATTAACTTTTTTCAATCTAATAATTCAAATTGACAAATAACATATACAACTACGATAGTCATACTTAGTTTGAGTAAGGAATAAGGATGCTCACCGGGGAGTGATATAATCTCAAAAAAATAGAGAGACTGCTTTTTTGCAGTAGATTTGTCTTGTAGTCTCACAATAGACCATAAATAAAATTTACAATGATATAATTTCAACTTATTTCAATTTTTCAAGTTAACGCATATATTTCATATACATCAATTTGATTAGCTTGTAAAATATGAAAGTGAAAAAGGCTAGAAGCGGAGAAAAATATGAGACATAAAAAAATATACTCATAATTTATAAATTTTGAAATAATAAATTAATTAAATATATCTTTGAAATTAATATTTTATTTACACATGTATCGCATCAAATTTATATATATTTAACTAATTGTACATCTAATTTAATATTATATCTATTGCGAACTTACTAAGTAATTATTTTTACATTCCTGGATTTCATTTAATTAATGGTAAACCACAAATTAAATTAAGGACAGATATTTAAAATGCTAGTAATGAAAAAAATAGTTGGTTCTTAATTTGAAAGATAATTATAAAACGTTTATTTAAATATTAGTAAATCTAATTTAATATTAATTTTAATGTGGACTTACTAATTAATTAGCTTTAAACTCTTGGATTTTTTAACTAATAGGAAACCACAAAATAAATTTAAGGACAAATAATCAAAATGATAATTATAAAAAATGAATGGGTTTGATTTTAAATGATAGTTATATTTAAAATTTGTTCAAAATAAATGACAATTAATGATTTTAAGATTGTTTCCATACCTTTTGTCATTGATTCGTGTTGTAAATTCAAGATGCCTTCTGAATGGTTATGGTCATTTATTATGTACCTTTGAATAATAAGTTGGTGAAATAACAGTATATATAATATTAAAGTTATTACTTATTAGCAATTAAGTTGATGAAGGAAAGAGATTTTTTATTGACGTATCGAAGAAAAAAACTATTGAATGCATTTTTATAGAATGTGACTTGTGTATGTTTTTCTCAAGAATCAACTTCCAAGGGTCTAGAAAAATTCTGCTTTAGAGGAATCGAGAAACTGATCTTATATGGACGTTCACCCCTTTCAGAAAGGCCATATAAGAAAAAGTATATCGTACTTTTAAATGTATGGACAATGATACAATATATATTTTAGTGATCATGAAGGTAAGTTATGAATGATAACATTGCAAACCCAACATTGTAAAAATACATTTATCTTTAGGAACGTTTAATAATGTAAACAAATCGGTGTAATATAGGTAAGGATTGATGCCTACAATTCGTAAGTCGCAGAACTATTGAAGCTGACCACCGAATATTCTATTGGGAAGTAACCTTGGGAGGATTTGGAATAGTAATGATAAAAATCTAAATCGTTTTCAATAATTTTTTTGTCAGAATCATTTTTCTGTTGATTTTATTGGACAATTAAAACACAAAACATATGATACATATATATAATCGAAATAAAAAATAATATATATATCCAAGTATAGTCTGTCATTTAATAAAAAGATACAAAGTAGTACCTTAACTGAAATTGATATGATTTAAGCAGGAGGAGGAGAATTGATACTATTAGAAATGATTGATGAGAACAGTGTTTGGGAGCTATAGTGACAAAACAGAGTTTAGCTGGAAGCAGTCAGAGTTTAGTTAAACACTGACTGGAAGCGCAACAGAGATTGTTAAACTCTGTAGCGGTATTGTCTGAAGAGTCAACAGTGTTTGAAGTTTGATTCAAGATAAATATGGAAGCAATATCTTTGAAGATTAGAAAGCTGTCAAAGAGATTGAGTTGACTTGGAAGACTGGAGCAATCGTGATTGATATCAATTGTATAGCTTGATTATAGGAGAATCAGTTACTGATTGTACGAAGCTGTATGTTCTATAAATACAGTTAGGTTAACCCTAGAAGGGTAATCGAACATTGAGAAATTCATTGATTGTAACCTAAGCAGCTCTCTGTGATATTTTACATCACTGAGAGAGGAATTGTTAATTCCAAACAGTTTTTAAGTATTAAACAGTGTGTTCTTGTTAAGTTACTCATACAGTATTTGATTAACTATTGTGAATTAGACCTAACAAGTGGTATCAGAGACAATCTGTTACTTTATTACAGTTAAAGATCCAAACACAATAGTAATCAATGGCAGAGATACCTCCACCATCTGAGAAAGCTCCTACTACTGTTAGTAGGTATGAAACTATAAGGGTTCCTATACTTAGGCCATCAGAGTATGCAATCTGGAAGGTAAAGATGACCATGTTTCTGGAAGCCACAGATCCAGAATATCTTGATAGAATTAATGAAGGTCCTCACAAACCTACAAAATTATCTGCTGCTGCTGCTGGTGAGGAATCAAAGGTCATTCCAAAAGAAAAGAAAGATCTAACTGCTGAGGATCTTTCATCTATTGCAAAGGATGCAAAAGTAAGACACTTACTTCACAGTGCATTAGACAATGTTATGTCTAATAAAGTGATTAATTGCACAACTGCAAAGGAAATATGGGATGCACTTGAGGTTAGGTGTCAAGGAACTCCTGCAATCAAGAAAAACAGAAGAAACATACTCACTCAGGAGTATGAGCACTTTGAGGCAAAGTCTGAAGAAACCATGACAGAAACATTTGACAGATTCTGTAAACTGCTCAATGATTTGTCATTGGTTAATAAAGAGTATGATTTAGAAGACTCAAATCTCAAGTTCCTTCTTTCTCTACCTGAAAAGTGGGATGTGAAAACAACCACTATAAGAGATAATTATGAACTTGGTGAAACAGAGATTGATGAAATTTATGGACTGCTCAAAACCCATGAATTGGAATTGGAGCAGAGAAACAAGAGATCTAGTAGAAAGTCAAAGTCTGTTGCACTTAAGGTTGAGGAGAAACCATCAAAGAAGGATGCATCAAGGAAAAAGGCAAAAGGAAAAGCTTTAGTCATACACTCAGAAAGTGAGTCATCAAACTCTGATGTTGACTCAAACACAGATGGAACATCTGATTCTGAAGATGATGAAGAGATGATGCAAATGGCTGCATTAATGGTAAAGACCTTCAAGAAAATGGGATACAAGAACTTCAAGAAGGGAAAGAGATTCTCCAAGGACTACTCTAAGTCTGACAAGAAGAATTTCAAGAAATCTGAGGGAAAGGACTTCAAATCTGGTAAGAAAGATAAGTCTGAGATTCAATGCTACAAGTGTAAGGAGATGGGTCACTATGCTCCTGAGTGCAAGAAGGGTAAAACTGAAAAGGCACTCTACACAAAAGGCAGAGATTGGGCAGACACTTCAGATTCAGATGAAGAAGTCAACTATGCACTCATGGCTACTACTCAAAATGAAGATGATGATCTCAAGGTACCCCCAACTACCTATGCTTATAATACTGATAATATAACTGAATTGAGAATTTATCTTAAAGCATTGCATATCAGTTATAGGGATCAGACTTTAGAAAATGAGAGGATAAAAAATGAGTGCTCTCAACTCAAAGATAGAAACAAACTTGTTGAGGAAAAGCTTGAGAACATGAATAAAATTCAGAAGGAGAGAGATGATGCAGTGTTTATTGAACAGGAGTTGCTAGGTAAGTATAAGCAACTAGAATCTGAATTGGAGGATACTAAACACATCATTAAAACTTGGACACACTCTGGTAAAGATACTCAAGAAGTGTTTCAGTCAGATACAGTAGGTCTAGGTTACTCTGAGGGAGATGAACTTAGATTTGAAAATTTGGTAAAAGTTAGACCACATCGTTCATCTGAAGGTAATGTCATGGGAACAGGTGGACCTAAGACTGAAGCACAGAAAAAGGCTGTTAAAGAGTCATATGCTAAGACTTTTGTTAAAGAGGCTAACATTGGTTTAATGACAGATAAACAACTCAAGCATAAGCTTAAGGAGATAAAATCTGTCAACAAACAGAGATTGCCTAAGAAAAACAAAAATGGAAAGGTAGGTATAACATCAGGAATTAAGCCAATGCTTGCTTCATTAGCTCATAGAAAAACATGCTTTAATTGTGGTAGCACTAATCATCTT
Source organism: Kitagawia praeruptora (assembly GCA_037693485.1). Taxonomy (NCBI): domain Eukaryota; kingdom Viridiplantae; phylum Streptophyta; class Magnoliopsida; order Apiales; family Apiaceae; genus Kitagawia; species Kitagawia praeruptora. Next base: position 158,351,860 of record CM075344.1, on the reverse strand, counting down.
GCTAATTTCTGCAGTAAGAATAAGAACATTAATTCTTTGCCCTCTAAAACTGCAGTAAAGAGTGATTATGTGAGAACTAGACCACAGACTTTATGCAAACACTGTGGAAGTACATGGCATTCTATTTACACTTGCAGAGATTATCATGCTATTTACTATAATTACTATGAACCCAAACCAAATTTGAAATGGGTTAAAGTAAACTCTGCAAATGTAAACTCTGAAAAAGTTAGCTTAAACTCTGATAATGTGAATTCCGCTGCAAAAGCTAACAGAATTAAGAAAGCCAAAGGATCCAAGCAAGTCTGGATCCTTAAAACTAACAATCAGTGATTGTTTGTGATTGCAGGGCACCAGGGTGAGTACCCTAGTCGTGGACAGTGGATGCTCAGGACACATGACTGGAAATAAAGCCCTGCTATCAGAGTATGAGGAGAAGGCTGGCCCAAAAGTTTCCTATGGAGATGGCAACATAGGACATACTCTGGGATATGGCAACATTAATCTTGGAAATGTCATCATCACAAATGTAGCTCTTGTTCCAGGACTCAAGCATGATCTGCTATCTGTGAGTCAAATCTGTGACAGAGGATATCATGTGGATTTTTAGCCTGAATATTGTCAAGCAATCAGCAAATCTACAGGGAAAGTTGCTCTAGTTGGAAATAGACACAATAACATCTATGAAATTAAATTGTCAACAAACACTGATGGCAAAGCAGTGTGTCTGTCAACAAGAATGTCCAGTGAAGAGAGTTGGAAGTGGCACAAGAAACTCTCTCATTTGAACCTGAACAACATCAATGAGCTAATCAAGAATGATCTTGTAAGAGGTCTACCAAGGTCTTTGTTGAATGTAGAAGGCCTGTGTGATTCTTGTCAAAATGCCAAACAGAGAAAAGCCTCCTTCAAAAGCAAATCTGAGTCTTCAATTGTTGATCCTTATCATCTCCTACATGTTGATCTTTTTGGACCAGTGAATGTGATGTCTCTTGGAAAGAAGAAATATGCTCTAGTCATTGTTGATGAATATACCAGATACACATGGGTATATTTTCTTGCAAAGAAGGATGAAACTACATTAACATTGACAGAACATATAATCCAACTGGACAAAGGGTCTGATAAGTGGATTTATATCCACTTGGATCGTTCTATTTTGGCTTAAATTGGTGTTTTGTATCTCAAGTGTTGGTGTGTTTTAATGTGTTTTGTGAGAAATTGTGCAGGTTATAATTCTAGGTGCAAGTGTGGAAATTTCAGTGTTATATGTGTCTTTAAGCTCAGAAGAATAAGTGCTTAGAGTTGCATTCAAAAGTGGAGGTGAAATCAGAATGGCAAAAGAATTTCAGTCTGTTCAGTAACCTTGGGCGCGGGCGCGCGGAGAGAAGCTTGTACTGGGCGCGGGCGCGCGGGCAGAATGCTGCAGAAACAATGCGCGCGGGCGCGGTGGAATTGGCCTTGGGCGCGCGCGGCCGCGCGGGGAGCCGGCAGTAACTTCCTGGAATCAGTTTTTAATTAGGAAATTGCCGTTTTCTTCTCCTAATTCATATGGCAATCACTTGGGACGGCTAGAAACTTCTGGAATTCAACTTAAACATGGGAATTGCAATTCTATTTCAATTAAAGATGGAAAATTACCGGAATTCTATCCTATTTTAATTACGGTAATTGCTTGGTCAAGGAGGCACTTGGGGCTATAAATACACACCTTGGGGCACATCAAATTCATAATCTACACATCCTACACACTAAAATCGTTCATAGCACAAGGAAGAGAAGCCAAGGCGAGGATCGTGACGACAAGAAGATCTAGATATAGTTTTTCTTGTATTCCTTTGTGGAGGCGTATCTTTTGGATGCTTGTTACTTTCACGGATTTGTTCACTAAACCTTATTCTATTATTGATTTATTCATCTTCATCTTCATTATCTTGTTTTATATCATGCTTTCGTCAAATCCCATGGTGACGAAAGGTTCGATTATGAACTAATCGTTATCGTGGGATCCTAGTGGATTTATCTATGTAGCTTAGTAGTTTGCATGCCTTAGAGATTTATGTGTGGTGAATTCTTGATATCCTCGTATGGTTAATCTTAATGCTTTTAGATGCGTAGCTAACATCTAAATTGAATTGTTAATCTCTTGCTAAACGAGAGTGGATCTTGAGATTTAGAACTTGCCATGCTAGCATAGGATAGGTTGATGTTAAGCATCATGATTTGTGGCATGAATAGAGATATTATGCTACCCTATGTGATTTAAGTGGATAACTTGTGCTTCAACCTTTATGTTTTCAAATTCTATAGAGATATAGGGTCTAAACATAATAGGTGCCTATTCATCTTCTATCTCTTTTGTGGATGTATGTGTAGATTGGTACTAGTATACCGAGAGGTAACTTTTACTCTTTTCGTGTTATTCGATCAGATATCAAAACCATCACATGTTTTAATTAAAGGCTGCAACTCTAAGTGAAGTAGATGATGAAACTAGGATTCCATGTTTATTCTCATATAAGTAATTCGATTTTAATTCTTGTCAATTAGTTAATTCTTAATTTTATAATTTGCATCTTAGCTTAATTTAGGTAATCAAAACCATATTTGTTATTTTTCTTAGCAGTGAATTAAAACCATACATTGTTGCATAGGCATATTTACTGAATTGAACATCATTCTAGATCTCTGTGGGAACGAACTTGATTTAATCATATATTACTTGTGACTACGTGCGCTTGCGTAATTTTAGCATAACAAGTTTTTGGCGCCGCTGCCGGGGATCATTGGTGTTTTATTTTTGGTTTATGTGCTTGTCAATAGTGGTCGTTAGCGTTCACTGACTCGGATTCTTACTTAGTTTGTTTGTTTCGTGGTGTTTCAGGTACTTGAGTTTGTATGCAAACACGTTCGCAAGCTCGTTTACTAAGACTGGCAGAAGACGATCTTGTAGAGAATTTAGAGAATAAGGAAGAGGAGACTGAAACTACGATAGCAATGGCAGATGCAGCAGCAGCTAAGGCTTTGAAGGACTATTCTCAGCCGAAACTCAATGACATTCAGTCGAGCATTGTTAGGCCAGCTATTGCAGCGAACAACTTTGAGATCAAGCCGGGCACAATTCAGATGGTGCAGAATTCAGTCCAGTTTGGGGGAGCTTCTACAGAGGATCCTAACATGCATGTTCGGGACTTTATCGAAATCTGCGACACTTTCAAATGTAATGGTGTGACAGATGATGCTATCAGGTTGAGGCTTTTCCCATTCTCTCTGAGGGATAAGGCTAAGAGCTGGCTACACTCTTTACCACCTGGTTCCATTACTACATGGGAAGATCTTGCTCAGAAGTTCCTTACTAAATTCTTCCCTATGGCGAAAACTGCAGCATTAAGGAACCAGTTGACTCAATTCCAACAGCAATCTGGCGAGACCTTGTGTGAGGCTTGGGAACGCTACAAGGAGATGCTAAGGAAGTGTCCTCATCATGGCATGCCTGACTGGATGGTTATTAATGGTTTTTACAATGGGTTGGGAGCACAGTCTAGGCCTTTGCTAGATGCAGCATCAGGTGGAGCTCTGTGGGCAAAGAGCTATGATGAAGCTTATGAACTTATTGAGATGATGGCTGCTAATGAATACCAGAATCCAACCCAAAGGCTATCTCAAGGCAAGGCAGCAGGAATTTTTGATGTAGATACAGCTTCAATGATTACAGCTCAGTTGAAGGCTCTTGCTATGAAAGTGGATTCTCTTGCTAATTATGGAGTTCAGCAGGTGGCTAGTGTTTGTGAGTTATGTGCGGGCGCACATGAGACGAATCAGTGTGCTATCTCTTCTGAATCAGCACAGTTCGTGAGTAATTTCCAGAGACCTGCTGCACCAGTTCCAGCCACTTATCATCCCAACAATCGGAATCATCCTAATTTCAGCTGGAGCAACAATCAGAATACTCAGCAATCTTATCAGCAAACGAAGCCGTACAATCAAGGCTATCAACAGCCTTATGCTCCAAGGACACCATATCAACCTCCGGGATTTCAGCAGCAACAACCCCAGGCTCATGCGGGGCAATCATCTAATGATAAATCTGATGAGATGTGGATAGCGTTGAAGAACTTACAAGCTGGTCAGAAGCTCTTAGAAACTCAGATAGGACAGATTGCAAGTGCCTTAGGTGGTAGGCCACAAGGAACTCTTCCTAGTGATACGGAGGTTAATCCAGGCAGGAGGGACAATAAAGAACAGGTGAATGCAGTTACTTTGAGATCAGGGAAAGTCACAAGTGATCCTAAATCAGCAACTGAAAAAGATGAAGATGTTCAGAATCAGCAGGTTGAAAAATCTGCAGTGCCAGAAATTGAGAAATCTGATTTAGTGGCTGATCAGCTAGATGGTGAGAAGAGCAAGGAGCCTGTTGAAAAGTTTACTCCGGAGCAATCTTCAATGAATAATAAGATCTATCCACCTCCACCATTTCCTGGACGTTTGAAGAAGAGTCAAGAGAAACAGTTTCAGAAATTCATGAATGTCTTCAAGAAACTGTCCATTAACATTCCTTTTGTTGAAGCATTGGAGCAGATGCCAAGATATGCAAAGTTCATGAAGGATATTTTGTCACGGAAGAGAAGGTTGGAAGATTTTGAAACAGTAGCTTTGACGGAAGAGTGTAGTGCTGTTCTGCAACAGAAGTTGCCACCTAAACTGAAAGATCCGGGAAGTTTCACTATTCCATGTACTATTGGCAACCTTTCATTCGGCAAATGTTTATGTGATTTGGGAGCTAGCATCAATCTCATGCCCTTGTCTGTTTTCAAGCAACTTGGTTTACCGGAGCCGAAGCCAACTAACATCTCTTTGCAGTTGGCTGATAGGACGATCACTTATCCTAGGGGTATAGTAGAGGATGTTTTGGTAAAAGTTGATAAGTTCATCTTCCCAGCTGATTTTGTGATCTTGGATTTCGAAGAAGATAAGAAGATTCCCATAATCTTGGGAAGACCGTTCTTGGCTACAGGAAAGACTTTGATTGATGTGCAAAAAGGAGAGCTTACAATGAGGGTGCAAGATCAGAGTGTCACCTTTAATGTGTTCAAGGCCATGAAATTTCCGACAGATGATGAAGAGTGTTGTAGTGTGGAAACGGTTGATACGGGTCAGAGAAAGAAGTTGGATCAGTTGTTGAGCGAAAAGTCGGACACACACTTGCTCGAACATCACATCAGTGATTCCATTGACAGATCTTCAGTTCGAGATCTCTCGAATGTCAAGCTTGGAAAACTTCCATCCCATTTGAGGTATGTCCTTTTGAATGATGAGTTAGTGATTTTTGAAGAGGGTCAAGATAATGTGTTAAGAAGGTGGATCATGGATGATGAAGTAGAAGAGAGTGTTGTTCAGCCGTCTGAATCAAAGAAGTACCTTAGAGGTGTGAAGAAGAAAAAGAAAAAGTCGATTGGAGGAAGAGGCAAAGTGAAGTATGATTTAGAGAAGATGTGGGAAGATAGCAAGAAGGTTGTTAAACAATGGGTGAATGGTTCTTTTGCTAAGGACAAGTCGAATGCAATCTTCGAGCCACCATGATTTGAATCATATTTGTCCGGCTAAATGACGTTAACGACAGCGCTTCTTGGGAGGCAACCCATGTGTTTCGGTGTTTTCAGGTATGTTTTCTGCTATCCCTTGTATTTACTTCCATTCAATGCGGACATTGAATCTTTCAAGTTTGGGGGATGCGTAGTTTATGTGTAGTATTTATGTGTTCATGTAGGATATCATGCTTTGCATATTAGTAGTAGTAAATCATGCATTTTATGTTCGTATTATCTACGCTTGTTTCATATAGGACATTTTGTTATTGTTTGTTTGTTACCATGTGAGTTCATATTAGTTGCATTTTCATGGCATGCATTTTTCATGATCCCTTAAAATGAGCTGATTCTGATTGATAGGTAGATGTTGATTTGGGTGTGATGATGATGAGTAGAGGGCTGATTTATAGTTCCTATGAAATTGACTTGCATGTTACGGGAACAAAATTTATTACACAGTCTCATTGGGGTGCTTTTGGGTTAGGTTGGAGTCATGCATGTTGGATGTTTTGAGATTTAATCACTTGTTTATTCTTAGAATTTTCGTTATTCCCTTTATAGCGTAGGAACATTAAAATCTAAGTTTGGGGGAAAACAGGAATTTCATGCTAGTTGTTAATATTTGTCAATAAAGGCTAGGCGTCAAATGGCTAGTAGCCGGCTCATATTTATATGAGTAGTCTAGGGTTGGAAATGAGAAAGGCTCATTCCAGATTGCGAAAAAAAAAAAAAGAGTCAATTTTTGTTTGTTAATGCAAAATTAACCAGAGTGAGCTCTTTAATACTCGAGTAATTAAGTCTGAGGGGACTTAGTCCTAGTGACCTAAGGCTTTTTAGTCTGGGATCCACTGACCCAACACTCGCTACATGGGTATTATTGTATAAGCCTTTTGGGGTCTCATTCATTGCACGGTTAAATAAGCATGTGTATTGTATATGTAGTGTCGTAGTATAGTAATAAAGCATGAGTTTCTGTCTACCTTGAATAAGGGTGGAGGTGTTCCTAGGTTATGGAGTGTCTACAGTCTATTCTAATTATAAACCTGTGATTGTCTTGACGGAAAACATGTATGATTTTTGACCTAGTTCTGGGGGTATTTCTGATGAGCATTGCACACACGCACGTTTCTGTTCATGTTTTGTTAGTATACGGGGACTTAGTCGAGCTCTGCTTGGATTTGTTGCATTCGTTGAGATATTTGCTTGTTAGTTGGTTTTGGTGAGTTTGAAGGGGATTTTTGCATTTTTTCATATTAGTTGCATTCATGCATTGCATTGCATTAGGTTAAATGGATTTTGTGGGTACATTCGCTATAGGCCCTCACGAGACCTTACTCGTCCACTAGGGCTGCCTAGGGGTTTAAAGGGCTTGTTGCATATGCCAAATGCAACCGTGATCACCTACGGAAGTGGTACTAGTTAGTTGTATATATTTTTGTTTGTTTATGCTTGAGGACAAGCATCGGTTTAAGTTTGGGGGTGTGATAAGTGGATTTATATCCACTTGGATCGTTCTATTTTGGCTTAAATTGGTGTTTTGTATCTCAAGTGTTGGTGTGTTTTAATGTGTTTTGTGAGAAATTGTGCAGGTTATAATTCTAGGTGCAAGTGTGGAAATTTCAGTGTTATATGTGTCTTTAAGCTCAGAAGAATAAGTGCTTAGAGTTGCATTCAAAAGTGGAGGTGAAATCAGAATGGCAAAAGAATTTCAGTCTGTTCAGTAACCTTGGGCGCGGGCGCGCGGAGAGAAGCTTGTACTGGGCGCGGGCGCGCGGGCAGAATGCTGCAGAAACAATGCGCGCGGGCGCGGTGGAATTGGCCTTGGGCGCGCGCGGCCGCGCGGGGAGCCGGCAGTAACTTCCTGGAATCAGTTTTTAATTAGGAAATTGCCGTTTTCTTCTCCTAATTCATATGGCAATCACTTGGGACGGCTAGAAACTTCTGGAATTCAACTTAAACATGGGAATTGCAATTCTATTTCAATTAAAGATGGAAAATTACCGGAATTCTATCCTATTTTAATTACGGTAATTGCTTGGTCAAGGAGGCACTTGGGGCTATAAATACACACCTTGGGGCACATCAAATTCATAATCTACACATCCTACACACTAAAATCGTTCATAGCACAAGGAAGAGAAGCCAAGGCGAGGATCGTGACGACAAGAAGATCTAGATATAGTTTTTCTTGTATTCCTTTGTGGAGGCGTATCTTTTGGATGCTTGTTACTTTCACGGATTTGTTCACTAAACCTTATTCTATTATTGATTTATTCATCTTCATCTTCATTATCTTGTTTTATATCATGCTTTCGTCAAATCCCATGGTGACGAAAGGTTCGATTATGAACTAATCGTTATCGTGGGATCCTAGTGGATTTATCTATGTAGCTTAGTAGTTTGCATGCCTTAGAGATTTATGTGTGGTGAATTCTTGATATCCTCGTATGGTTAATCTTAATGCTTTTAGATGCGTAGCTAACATCTAAATTGAATTGTTAATCTCTTGCTAAACGAGAGTGGATCTTGAGATTTAGAACTTGCCATGCTAGCATAGGATAGGTTGATGTTAAGCATCATGATTTGTGGCATGAATAGAGATATTATGCTACCCTATGTGATTTAAGTGGATAACTTGTGCTTCAACCTTTATGTTTTCAAATTCTATAGAGATATAGGGTCTAAACATAATAGGTGCCTATTCATCTTCTATCTCTTTTGTGGATGTATGTGTAGATTGGTACTAGTATACCGAGAGGTAACTTTTACTCTTTTCGTGTTATTCGATCAGATATCAAAACCATCACATGTTTTAATTAAAGGCTGCAACTCTAAGTGAAGTAGATGATGAAACTAGGATTCCATGTTTATTCTCATATAAGTAATTCGATTTTAATTCTTGTCAATTAGTTAATTCTTAATTTTATAATTTGCATCTTAGCTTAATTTAGGTAATCAAAACCATATTTGTTATTTTTCTTAGCAGTGAATTAAAACCATACATTGTTGCATAGGCATATTTACTGAATTGAACATCATTCTAGATCTCTGTGGGAACGAACTTGATTTAATCATATATTACTTGTGACTACGTGCGCTTGCGTAATTTTAGCATAACAGGGTCAGAGAATCAAGTGAAGATAATCAGAAGTGACAATGGAACTGAATTCAGGAATTCATCAATGGAAGAATTTTGCAAGAGTAAAGGAATCAAACAAGAGTTTTCTGCACCTGGCACTCCACAACAAAATGGTATAGTGGAGAGGAAGAATAGAACCTTGATAGAAGCTGCCAGAACCATGCTAGATGAAGCAAAATTGCCAACATATTTCTGGGCAGAAGCAGTTCAAACTGCTTGTTTTACTCAAAATGCAACACTGATCAACAAGCATGGTAAAACACCATATGAAATGGTAAAGAAGAAAAAGCCAAATCTAAAATATTTTCATATTTTTGGATGCAAATGCTTTGTGTTGAAGACTCATCCTGAACAGTTGACCAAGTTTGACCTAAAGGCAGATGAAGGAATTTTTGTTGGCTATCCACTGTCAACAAAGGCATTCAGAGTTTATAATCTGAGAACCAGAGTGATCATGGAATCAATTCATGTGTCATTTGATGACAAGAAAATAACTGGACTTGAAGATGTCAATGAACATGATCAACTGCACTTTGAAAATGAAGATTTATTCTCTGAAAAAGTATACTCTGATCAGACTGATCTGACAAACTCTGTTGATCTAAACTCTGAACCTCTACTGGTAAATACTGAAGAAACTCTTCAATCAGAGACAAGGGAAGAACCAATTGAGGGGGAGCATGAAGAATCACATCAAAGTGATAATACAAACACTGAAAGTGACTCAGTTGATAATTCTGAATCAAACTCTGTTGAATCAAACTCTGTTGATTCAAACTCTGTTGATAATTCTGAGCAGTCACATTCAGGGGGAGCATCTGAAAATGAAGAGAGGCACCAAGAAAATCAGGAGAGCATGGATCAAGGGGGAGGATCACATGATGACAGAAGCAATTTGCCTTCTGCAAGAAAATGGACTAAGTCACACACACCTGATTTAATTATTGGTGATCCTGATGCAAAAGTAAGGACAAGAAGTGCAACAACAAATGAATGTCTGTTTCATGCATTCTTGTCACAATCTGAGCCAAAGAAAGTAGAAGAAGCTCTTAAAGATGCTGACTGGATAACAGCAATGCAAGAAGAGCTAAATGAATTTGAAAGAAATGAAGTGTGGACCCTTGTACCAAGGCCCAAGAACAGATCCATTGTTGGTACTAAATGGGTTTTTAGAAATAAAACTGACAGTAATGGTGTTATCACAAGAAACAAAGCAAGACTGGTTGCAAAAGGCTATTCACAACAGGAAGGAATAGACTATGATGAAACATTTGCTCCAGTTGCTAGATTGGAGGCAATCAGAATCTTTCTTGCATATGCCTCTCACATGAAATTCAAAGTGTTTCAGATGGATGTGAAAAGTGCATTTTTAAAAGGAAAACTTGAAGAAGAAGTGTTTGTGGAACAACCACCAGGTTTTGTAGATCCAAAATATCCAGACCATGTCTACAGGTTAGACAAGTCACTCTATGGACTTAAGCAGGCACCAAGGGCATGGTATGAAACCCTTGCCAAATTTTTACTAGAAAGTGGGTTTCACAGAGGTACTATTGACAAAACTCTGTTTTACTTTCAATCTGGTAGTGACTTGCTTTTAGTTCAGATATATGTGGATGACATCATTTTTGGATCTACTAATGATAAACTCTGTAAGAAGTTTGCCAAACTCATGCAGTCAAGATATCAAATGAGTATGATGGGAGAGCTTAGTTATTTTCTAGGTCTACAGGTGAAGCAAACAGAAGATGGAATTTTCATTAATCAAGCAAAATATACCAGAAATCTTCTCAAGAAATTTGGTATGCTTGACTGTTCATCTGCAACAACTCCCATGGCAACTGCAACAAAATTGGACAAAGATGCAGGGTCATCAGTAGATATGACAAGCTACAGAGGAATGATTGGTTCTCTACTCTATTTAACAGCTAGTAGACCTGATATCATGTATGCCACTTGTTTGTGTGCAAGATTCCAGGCAGATCCAAGAGAACCACATTTAACAGCAGTAAAGAGGATTTTTAAGTACCTCAAGGGCACTATAACTTTGGGGCTGTGGTATCCAAGAGAATCAGAGTTTAAACTACTTGGTTATTCAGATGCAGACTTTGCAGGCTGTAAGATAGACAGAAAAAGCACCAGTGGAAGTTGTCAATTTCTGGGTGACAGACTTGTTTCCTGGTACAGCAAGAAACAGAAGTCAATATCTACATCTATAGCTGAAGCGGAGTATATTGCTGCTGGTAGCTGCTGTGCACAGATTTTATGGATGAAGAATCAACTGCTGGATTATGGATTAAGGTATACCAAGATACCTATTTACTGTGATAATCAAAGTGCTATTGCAATGACAGGTAATCCAGTACAACATTCAATGACAAAGCACATCAGCATAAGGTATCACTTCATCAGAGAGCATGTAGAGGAAGGGAACATTGAGCTTCACTTTGTGTCTACAGAACAACAACTTGCAGATATCTTCACCAAGCCATTGAGTGAAGCTACATTTACAAGACTGGTCAATGAACTAGGAATGGTCTCTAGTTTTGACTAGAGATGTTGGTTAGACTCAAAGACTCAACTCTAAAATATATTGCTCATGTTTCTGTAAATTGTTAAGTGCTATGTGAACCTTAGTATTAAACTTTGTTCTGCATGTTAATGTTTAAAACTTGTTAAACTCTGTCAGCATGTCTGTCTGTTAAATACTTTTAACATGTTGGATACACTCAGTGAATTCAGAATTGATTTTTGTCTGAATGAAAACACCAATGAAGAAATTGTATGAAGCATGATTCTCAGTAATTAAATCATGATTCTTTCTGATTCACTGTAATCTAATCAGACTTTGTGCAGTAAATCAACACAGCATGATACTGTTTCATATTTATAGCATCTCTTAGTTTATTCAGTCCTAAACTCTGAGTTTATGAATATTGTGTGCATTGCCTCTCATAAGAAAATTTCTGTTATTGATGAACTCTAAACTCTGATTAGTGACATTCTGTTTCCAAAGGTATGGTTCCTGATAATTCCTTGTTTGTACTTGTGAAAACCATAAAACTTGAGATGTGTCATTGATTAGTTTGGTGAGTTCAGATTCATGTCTACACCCTGTGAGAGTTTGAGCCAAATCAGTGATTGATACATTCTATATCAATCAGTATTTATTGTTGTGTGATATTCATCAGGAAGCATGTTTCTCTAGAACTTGTATTAGACCATCTTGAGACTACATGATATGTGTGTGCATGAAAATGATAAAGGCAATAGGATTTACCATTCCTCAAACACTGTTCAAAATTCTTTTGAACACTGTTCAAACAATGTATAAACACTGTTCATAAATACCACCTTTAGTAAACCCCTTTGAGCCTAATTAACTGCTCATTTTTCTTATTCTCTGAAGTATTAAGAGCAGTTATATTTTTTTTAAAAAAAAAAAATCAAACAGATGAGTGTTTCTCAAGAAAAGAAAAGTTTACTCAGTATATATGCTAAATAAAAAAAAAAGGCATATATACTGATCTTGTACTATTATGTACTAACACTGTGACTGAACACTTTTCTCTATTAAAATGTTCAGCTTGAAATTCACTCATGAATAAAACATCTCTACTCATCTGTTTGATCTTACTTCATTTAAACCCTGAATAAAGTCCTTTTGATTTGTGGATACATGTACTCAAAGTAGTGTAGATTTGGTGGACATTCAAGCATATGGTAGAATCTGCTATTTCTGAATGAATGAGAGTGTAAACACTTCGCCTAAACACTTGTGTGCTTTGAGAGTTTGTGAGTTTATCAAATTCATGACTGTTATTCACTGAATGATGCTCTGATTTCTATCTCTTGATCTTTTTGTCTTCAAAGACTGTGTGACACCCCCCAAATCCGGGGTCAGAAGATTTGGTTGTCACGCGAAAATCCTCAAAATAAAACATCTGTTTAATAATAATCATTCACTTGTGATTGACCAACACTGGAAATAGAACATCTGTGACCCCAAACATACCAAGATCTTTTAAGGTTATAGGGCTAGAAACAAGAATCCAAATTCCATTAAATAGAAAGTATTTCTTTCTTCACAACATTCTCTTTGATCAAATCTTAAACCACTGGTGTAACTTCGATAAGAAGTACGCCAGGCTAACTAGAGCATCACATAATAATATTAATAATAATAAATATTAGAACTCAATTATATAAAATAGATCTTACACTAAATCCAGACATCCTGAGCCAAGTCATCTTCGAAATAGCATCATGCTTCTTCTCTTTCTGAGTTGTGCGGATACGTCTCGCCAAACTACCTTACTGAAATGTTAGAATTTACAACAGCAAGTATGAGCGAAAGAAATGCTCAGCAAGCGTATAAAAATTTTGATATAAAACCAGGATTAGTGGGGCATAAAAATCAACTGAAATGTATAACAGTTTATAGAGAAACTGAATCAACAACTGTGATATAATTCAAATCATAACTGAAATCATTTGGCATGTCATAAAAATGAATCATCTGCCAACTCACAATATTTGGCATGTCATAAAAATGAATCATCTGCCAACTCACAATATTTGGCATGTCATAAAAATGAATCATCTGCCAACTCACAATATATAATAGCCATTCGGGCGATATGGATTGGATACACTTATATAACTGAAACACCATTGCCCCCTGATCAGGTTCTAAGGCAATGGGACCCTCTATACTCCACCGGTATTCTCTTTTTTCCGTGTGTGTATAGTTCGGATTTCTGGGGTACCCAAAATAGGCAAGTAATGTTAGCCTATAGGAAGATGGAATGGTTACCATATCCTCCTTAAATATAGCCGGACCAACTACGACATGTGGCCTCCTACGCTTTACCATTTTCCAATCCAATAGAGCAATTTCCGAATTCAACAGGAAATGCTTAGTTTTAAATACAGGTCATATCCCATTATTACTACGATAATAAGGATATGAAGAGTTTTTCTTACACAATTCCCCACATCAAGGGTACCAATATCAAGCAACTGTGTTCGCACAAAAATATTTAAGAATCACAAATAGCTCTGAACAATAGCTATTCGTCATGATATGAATCAATGAAACATAAAATAAAAGTGTTTAAGATGATAAAGAAAATACTTGCCTCTGGTCCTTAGCTATTACGCAAAGTCGAGGTAACACATCCACCTTCTTCTTCTATCTTACGTCATCACATCCTCTGTTGTAATCATTCGTTGGTAAGACGCTCTTGCGATTGCCACGAGTCTGATCCGTTGACATCGAGCCCGCGCGTCTACTTCTATAGTTAAACATAAGCTGGTACTTCAGTCTTCAGACATCAAGTTCTACTTTTATAAACACTTACAAATTCCATTCGAATGTATTAACCCTGCTTACCAATGTCTCTGTCAGAAGAAAATAATTGGAAATGTCCCCTTTGAACATAGACGTTTTCCCGGTGTTAAAACACCTCACAAGTAAACCAGCAATCCACAAACAATACTTTCATCTCCAACCTTCTTTATTACAATCCACACAATACTGCATCCATCTCCAATCTTCTTCATAACCCACAAAGAATATTACATCCATCTCCAATCCCTCTTCATTAAATCTTCTTATCTCCGCTGACAACCTAAATCAATACTTACCAATTAATCCTTGAAAATAAACGATATCGTCATCGTTGCCAGTAAATCAAAGAAAACGTCGTCTACTCTTAACGACAACTTATCGCATAAATCATATAAACAATTAACACACATTAACTATATATATCAATCAAAATTCGATTTACATCATAACCCTCGCTACTTAATACCTTAATAATTCACATTGCACGTAAAGAGACTCAATAAGCAGATCACATAATCACATAGCACGTTGATCAGATCATAAAAAGATTTTATCCAATATTTTTAAAACAGAAACAGGTCAAAACCCTAATTATCAAATATAACCGACTCAATAAAAAGGTTTGGTAAAAAGTCGACCAAAATTTAAAAGTTGAATTTTAACTTAAAACTATTTTTATAAGAACCGGGTCATTTTTCTAATTCCAGAAATACTTTTCTCGTTGAAAACGGACAAACGGTTTAATTAATACGCAATTAATAAGAATAATTAAATTAATTGAATATTCAAATTAATTATTTATTAATCAACTCAACCGATAGATAATCCTCAAATCAAATACATATATACTTGTCACGTAACCAATCAACACATAGCACGGATACGACTCACCATTAAAAGAGCACTCAAATTATTATTATAATATTTAAAAGTATTTTTAGAATAATTAAAAGAATTTTAAAAGATTTAAATAACCCTTCCCGAATCGAAAAGGATCATTAATAAACCCTTTGGTTAATTATTGGATCCCCAAAATATTTTTTAGTAAATATTTAATCCGGGTTTATAAATAATTTTAGAATTTTAAAACTATTTTTACCGTTCCCGGATTATTTTTAGGATTTAAAACAATTTTATTAAATTTTAAACAAATAAAGAAATAAATATTAAAGGTAAAATAATATTTAGAAAATAAATAAATCATTTTATTTTCCAAAATAATTAAATCTGATTATTTTCAATTATATTTAAATAATATTTAATTAATTAAATTAATTGATTAATATTAATTAACCAATCAATTTAAATTAATTAAGATATTAGCTAAATAAATTTAAAATAATCAAATAAAATAAATTTCGAATTAAAAATAATTTATTAAAATTTTAAAACTATTTTTCGAAATTAAAAATAATTTTTCGAAATTTAAAAATGATTTTTCGAATTTCTGAAAATAAAATTCGAATTTATAAATAAATTTAAAAAAAAAATTCCAAAATCATTTTTTTAGAAAAGGTTTTCAGATTTTGAAGATTAAACTGGTACTATTCATCACCACCTCCACTGTTCTTCGTATGAATGCTCCAAGAACATTCATCAGCTTTAATGGCAGCTCCCCAGATTCCGGCGACCAACCCAGAATCCGGCAAGGCTCCGGTGACCATAAAAACGCACCATTTGCTGCGTTTTCAGTCTCAAAATCACTCCAAATCGCATTCTAAACACAACTATATCATTCCATCAAACCCAGAATCAATCAAAACGAAAATCCGGCCAAAACCGAAATAATTCCGGCGATCTTCAAAGATTATCCGATCAAAATTCGATTTTGCTCATTTCTTAACCAAATCAAACGTTCTTTATACCAAAACGAAGCTTAGGAGTTCAATGACTCATATCAATCATCAAAAACACCAAACAATCATCAAGAAATCCGGAAAATTGAAAATTATTCTCACCCCCACAAAAATCGATTTCGAGTTTTAAGATACTAAAAATCAAACAAAAATTATCATGATGCTCCTGGGATCATATACAATCTATAGATACTAATCATATCAACAACAAATCATCCTACAATCCAAAATAAATTCGAGAAAATTCGAATATTAAACTAAAATTATGAATTTTCGATTCAAGCAATTTAGGATGTTAAAACACACATAAACATGTAGTAGAGATCAAGAGCTTCAGTTTGGTTACTCACATGATCGATTTGGATGCCGGAATCACTGTGAAAAACGGGTTTGATCCTCAAGAACACCAAGAACAATTTTCCAGAATTTTCAGAAAATAAAAATCAAAAATCTGATTTTTGATTAATTTTAATAATTAATGATAAAATTTAGCTATTTATACTCATCTGAAAATTAATACCCCAAAAATATTTTTAGCCCCCAATTAAAATTATTAAGCCTTAAAAATAATTTTTATGGGATAAAAATGTAAAATTTTTATTTTTAAACAAATATAATATAAATGTCAAAATTCTCCAAAAATTACGACTATTACAAAAATTACAAAATAATACATTTTTGAACATCCCATTATCATATAAAAATAATTTGATGAAAAACAAGGTCTCGAATTCAATATAGGGACTGAGTCCGAAAATTAAAATACGAAATAATTGTATTCTAAAAATATAAAAATTACAGAAAAATAGAATAAAATAATCTATGTTACACAGAAGTCACATAACACGTATGGGATAATTTTCCTATTTAATAAAAATCATAACGCATTTAAATGCATTAAAAATAAACAAATACACATTAAAATCAACTAAAAATATATTTTAATATAATAAATTACACGTAATTTTTCCGGGTCGTTACAGACTTCCCCCCTTATAAGGATTCCGTCCTCGGAATCAACTAAGGCAACTAGTGAGGTTCCTTAATTCCTTCACCATCAACACTTGCTTTGCAAAACTGGGGATAGTGTTCCTTCGTAAATAATTTCTCCAAAATCTCAATTCAATTATAGGGTCTCTATCTGACATAATTATCACTGGAGTCTTACAACACATCATTATTCGTTTCAAATATGGCTCGACCAACTTTCCATTAACATAATATCCTTGAAAGAGAGAGAGAACTGATTCCATTGATATGCCACTGATATTCTAATCATTTTAGGACTCGTTCTTGCTCTTGGCGATTCCGTTGCGAATTTAATTTCTATCAGCGAATTTCGCTTATCCTGACCTGATTGGCATACCCTTGAAATTCAATAGAGATTACAAGAATCATGAAAAGATTCCATATCATAGCAAATGTTCCACAATTGTGGTTATGAATTTTTTTCTGAATTTTTAAAGCAACTTGATTTGAAATGAAAGAATAACTGAGAGATCAATATGATCACATGAACCCGACGTTGTGTGTCTTAGCTCCGACATTTACAATTAAAGGTGATCAGCCTTCTTGTAATACACAACACACCAGTGATGGCGTCCCATCCAACTTCTATCACACAGACAGATATACCTGGTGTCCCCTATAAATAGGGTTGTTCGTCTCAGTAGGATTAGAGAAAAATGAAAGGAATTCCAAATTTGTTATTTTCCGAAAAGAAGAACCAGGAAGAAAGTACCGAACAAGTGGTACTATATTGCAAATAAGGTTATTAATCATTGGTGAAAACAAAAGTTGAAAGTCTCAGAAATTTAAAAATAGGTTTCATAGTAACCACTGAAACAATTGAGATTCAAAATGGAGATTGAACACAAGTATCAAAATGTCACTGTTTAGAAGAGGAGAAATATCTTTTAACGAATACCTCTTTAGGAGGGATATCAAAATAATTCATAGAAAGAAAAGGTATTGCCAAGGTCTCTACTTATGCCTTCTTCGTCAGTTCCTTCGATAGCTCGTCATTCGATTTTAATCGTCTTCCTTTCCACGTTGTACCGATATCGATATCGTACGCTGTCGTCAACTCGTAATAATCTCCGAAGATTCCACAGTAGACATCTTCATTCGCAAGGCGGTCTATCCAGTTCAGCACAACTATCTTAAACGAGTACTCCAATCTTAACTTACTAATTGGTACTATATCCAATAGTCCAACAGGAACTCTACATGAGCTCTGACGTTCCTTACTTAGCTATACACACTCCTACACACTCTCGTTTCTAGTTTACTATAACCCTGCTCTGATACCAACTGTGACACCCCCCAAATCCGGGGTCAGAAGATTTGGTTGTCACGCGAAAATCCTCAAAATAAAACATCTGTTTAATAATAATCATTCACTTGTGATTGACCAACACTGGAAATAGAACATCTGTGACCCCAAACATACCAAGATCTTTTAAGGTTATAGGGCTAGAAACAAGAATCCAAATTCCATTAAATAGAAAGTATTTCTTTCTTCACAACATTCTCTTTGATCAAATCTTAAACCACTGGTGTAACTTCGATAAGAAGTACGCCAGGCTAACTAGAGCATCACATAATAATATTAATAATAATAAATATTAGAACTCAATTATATAAAATAGATCTTACACTAAATCCAGACATCCTGAGCCAAGTCATCTTCGAAATAGCATCATGCTTCTTCTCTTTCTGAGTTGTGCGGATACGTCTCGCCAAACTACCTTACTGAAATGTTAGAATTTACAACAGCAAGTATGAGCGAAAGAAATGCTCAGCAAGCGTATAAAAATTTTGATATAAAACCAGGATTAGTGGGGCATAAAAATCAACTGAAATGTATAACAGTTTATAGAGAAACTGAATCAACAACTGTGATATAATTCAAATCATAACTGAAATCATTTGGCATGTCATAAAAATGAATCATCTGCCAACTCACAATATTTGGCATGTCATAAAAATGAATCATCTGCCAACTCACAATATTTGGCATGTCATAAAAATGAATCATCTGCCAACTCACAATATATAATAGCCATTCGGGCGATATGGATTGGATACACTTATATAACTGAAACACCATTGCCCCCTGATCAGGTTCTAAGGCAATGGGACCCTCTATACTCCACCGGTATTCTCTTTTTTCCGTGTGTGTATAGTTCGGATTTCTGGGGTACCCAAAATAGGCAAGTAATGTTAGCCTATAGGAAGATGGAATGGTTACCATATCCTCCTTAAATATAGCCGGACCAACTACGACATGTGGCCTCCTACGCTTTACCATTTTCCAATCCAATAGAGCAATTTCCGAATTCAACAGGAAATGCTTAGTTTTAAATACAGGTCATATCCCATTATTACTACGATAATAAGGATATGAAGAGTTTTTCTTACACAATTCCCCACATCAAGGGTACCAATATCAAGCAACTGTGTTCGCACAAAAATATTTAAGAATCACAAATAGCTCTGAACAATAGCTATTCGTCATGATATGAATCAATGAAACATAAAATAAAAGTGTTTAAGATGATAAAGAAAATACTTGCCTCTGGTCCTTAGCTATTACGCAAAGTCGAGGTAACACATCCACCTTCTTCTTCTATCTTACGTCATCACATCCTCTGTTGTAATCATTCGTTGGTAAGACGCTCTTGCGATTGCCACGAGTCTGATCCGTTGACATCGAGCCCGCGCGTCTACTTCTATAGTTAAACATAAGCTGGTACTTCAGTCTTCAGACATCAAGTTCTACTTTTATAAACACTTACAAATTCCATTCGAATGTATTAACCCTGCTTACCAATGTCTCTGTCAGAAGAAAATAATTGGAAATGTCCCCTTTGAACATAGACGTTTTCCCGGTGTTAAAACACCTCACAAGTAAACCAGCAATCCACAAACAATACTTTCATCTCCAACCTTCTTTATTACAATCCACACAATACTGCATCCATCTCCAATCTTCTTCATAACCCACAAAGAATATTACATCCATCTCCAATCCCTCTTCATTAAATCTTCTTATCTCCGCTGACAACCTAAATCAATACTTACCAATTAATCCTTGAAAATAAACGATATCGTCATCGTTGCCAGTAAATCAAAGAAAACGTCGTCTACTCTTAACGACAACTTATCGCATAAATCATATAAACAATTAACACACATTAACTATATATATCAATCAAAATTCGATTTACATCATAACCCTCGCTACTTAATACCTTAATAATTCACATTGCACGTAAAGAGACTCAATAAGCAGATCACATAATCACATAGCACGTTGATCAGATCATAAAAAGATTTTATCCAATATTTTTAAAACAGAAACAGGTCAAAACCCTAATTATCAAATATAACCGACTCAATAAAAAGGTTTGGTAAAAAGTCGACCAAAATTTAAAAGTTGAATTTTAACTTAAAACTATTTTTATAAGAACCGGGTCATTTTTCTAATTCCAGAAATACTTTTCTCGTTGAAAACGGACAAACGGTTTAATTAATACGCAATTAATAAGAATAATTAAATTAATTGAATATTCAAATTAATTATTTATTAATCAACTCAACCGATAGATAATCCTCAAATCAAATACATATATACTTGTCACGTAACCAATCAACACATAGCACGGATACGACTCACCATTAAAAGAGCACTCAAATTATTATTATAATATTTAAAAGTATTTTTAGAATAATTAAAAGAATTTTAAAAGATTTAAATAACCCTTCCCGAATCGAAAAGGATCATTAATAAACCCTTTGGTTAATTATTGGATCCCCAAAATATTTTTTAGTAAATATTTAATCCGGGTTTATAAATAATTTTAGAATTTTAAAACTATTTTTACCGTTCCCGGATTATTTTTAGGATTTAAAACAATTTTATTAAATTTTAAACAAATAAAGAAATAAATATTAAAGGTAAAATAATATTTAGAAAATAAATAAATCATTTTATTTTCCAAAATAATTAAATCTGATTATTTTCAATTATATTTAAATAATATTTAATTAATTAAATTAATTGATTAATATTAATTAACCAATCAATTTAAATTAATTAAGATATTAGCTAAATAAATTTAAAATAATCAAATAAAATAAATTTCGAATTAAAAATAATTTATTAAAATTTTAAAACTATTTTTCGAAATTAAAAATAATTTTTCGAAATTTAAAAATGATTTTTCGAATTTCTGAAAATAAAATTCGAATTTATAAATAAATTTAAAAAAAAAATTCCAAAATCATTTTTTTAGAAAAGGTTTTCAGATTTTGAAGATTAAACTGGTACTATTCATCACCACCTCCACTGTTCTTCGTATGAATGCTCCAAGAACATTCATCAGCTTTAATGGCAGCTCCCCAGATTCCGGCGACCAACCCAGAATCCGGCAAGGCTCCGGTGACCATAAAAACGCACCATTTGCTGCGTTTTCAGTCTCAAAATCACTCCAAATCGCATTCTAAACACAACTATATCATTCCATCAAACCCAGAATCAATCAAAACGAAAATCCGGCCAAAACCGAAATAATTCCGGCGATCTTCAAAGATTATCCGATCAAAATTCGATTTTGCTCATTTCTTAACCAAATCAAACGTTCTTTATACCAAAACGAAGCTTAGGAGTTCAATGACTCATATCAATCATCAAAAACACCAAACAATCATCAAGAAATCCGGAAAATTGAAAATTATTCTCACCCCCACAAAAATCGATTTCGAGTTTTAAGATACTAAAAATCAAACAAAAATTATCATGATGCTCCTGGGATCATATACAATCTATAGATACTAACCATATCAACAACAAATCATCCTACAATCCAAAATAAATTCGAGAAAATTCGAATATTAAACTAAAATTATGAATTTTCGATTCAAGCAATTTAGGATGTTAAAACACACATAAACATGTAGTAGAGATCAAGAGCTTCAGTTTGGTTACTCACATGATCGATTTGGATGCCGGAATCACTGTGAAAAACGGGTTTGATCCTCAAGAACACCAAGAACAATTTTCCAGAATTTTCAGAAAATAAAAATCAAAAATCTGATTTTTGATTAATTTTAATAATTAATGATAAAATTTAGCTATTTATACTCATCTGAAAATTAATACCCCAAAAATATTTTTAGCCCCCAATTAAAATTATTAAGCCTTAAAAATAATTTTTATGGGATAAAAATGTAAAATTTTTATTTTTAAACAAATATAATATAAATGTCAAAATTCTCCAAAAATTACGACTATTACAAAAATTACAAAATAATACATTTTTGAACATCCCATTATCATATAAAAATAATTTGATGAAAAACAAGGTCTCGAATTCAATATAGGGACTGAGTCCGAAAATTAAAATACGAAATAATTGTATTCTAAAAATATAAAAATTACAGAAAAATAGAATAAAATAATCTATGTTACACAGAAGTCACATAACACGTATGGGATAATTTTCCTATTTAATAAAAATCATAACGCATTTAAATGCATTAAAAATAAACAAATACACATTAAAATCAACTAAAAATATATTTTAATATAATAAATTACACGTAATTTTTCCGGGTCGTTACAGACTGTGTGCTTACTTGGATAATCATGGACATCAAAGGGAATGGAAGTTTTCAGATTTCTGTATTACAGTAACTACAGAGTTTAGCATTCATCAAATAATCAGTGTTTAATATGAGAGTTTGTGCATTCAGTGTTTATTGATTTTTGTTATGGATTTTATGAAATATTAGATGCTTTAAAAATTGATATTAGTAAACTCTGCTTCACACACACTCATATTCACAACTGTGCAATTTTTGAAAGGGTTGTTAGTGATAAAGAAGGAAAATTGATAAACACTGTTGAGTTGTGTTAAATACTCTAAGGTACAGTTTCATTGAGATGATTTGACTATTTTGGAGTAATTGGGGTAGTTGACAACTGTTAATTAGTGTAAATATGTCAAAGTGTCGTGATTATAGGAATGACAACGGTAATTATTAAGTGATCCATTGGTTGTTTGACACGTGTCCCATGATAGTGTCCCACTCACACATTACTCTACAGTCAGTTGCGCGCTTTTATTGAATAAACGATTGAGTTTTAGTTTTACTCTAATCGTTTTTGTTTTCTCACTTCACATCTATTCATATTCACCCACTCACAGTTACTTGCATACTCATTCACTTTCAAAATTCTCATTCATTCTCACTTACATTTTGATAAACACTTACAGTGCATATACATCTTTTCTCTAAATATCTTCATATCATATCTTCTAATGGCAACCAAAGCGTTTGATGCAGCAGGATTAGTGTTTCTTCCTAGTAACTATGCAGCACCACTGGAAAATGCAAATGCTCCAGAGGCGTTTCATCTGTTTCAAAATTTCTTGAAAGACTCTGAAATAGGGAAGGCGTTAACTGCACCACCAATGCTCTCTGCTTCACAAATCGCTACCTTTTGGACAAACTCTGTGTATGATGATGGAGAAGAATCTGGCACTCCAACAATCACCTTCACACATGCTGAATCAGAGTATATCATTACTCCAACTACGGTTAGGGATGCTCTGGATTTTGAGACACACACTTCTTACAGTGTTGTTGGTCATGATCGTTTGAGGACAATGTTGCAGCAAATTGGCTGTGCAGGAGATTTGAATAAGATTGGATCTTTGAGAAGGCCACTTTTGAGAAAGGAATGGAGTTTCTTTTTCGATTGCATTACAAGAGCTTTTGGCAAGAAGACAACAAACTGGGATGCACTTCCTCTTGACACTCTCCAAATTGGTCATGCTCTACTATATGGAGGTAATTTCGATTTTGGTAGATTAGTGCTAATGAATCTGGGAGAGCGTTTGTCTGAGCCTACTTCTGTTTATTTTGCTCGTTTTTGTCAAATGCTATTTACTGCTTGTATGCCTAACATTCCAATTGATGAAGCTGATGTGATTCAGCCTTTTCAAGTTGCTAAAAGAATGTTTTCTGATTTGACAAACAAAGATGTCACTAAACAGCACATACCTGATATGTTTATGCCACTAGCCTTACAGAACTATGTAAACCAACCTCAAGATTCTCAATCACCACATCACATGCCTGAACCACATCACATGCCTGAACCAACACCCACAACACCCACAACCACTGTACCTACTACATCTCATCAACCACAACCAGAACACATAAACTCTGAAACCTTAAACTCTCCAACAATAAACTCTCCACCACTAAACTCTGAAACCTTAAACTCTCCAACAATAAACTCTCCACCACTAAACTCTGAAACCTTAAACTCTGAGCCAGCATCTACTGAACAACCCAAATCCAAACCAAAAAGAAAAATACACACCGCCCAAAACACTAAACACTCAAAGGCTAAACAGACATCACCTGGAGCTGTTTATACTAGAAGAATGAAACAAAAGGCAAACAGACCTTCACTTTCACCACCTAAAGAGAGCTCTAGTGAAGAAGAAGAGGAGATTGTAGTGCCTCAAGTCAAGAAGAGAAAATTAATTCTTTCAGATTCTGAAGATGAGAATGTTATTGAAGCTCCAGAGGTGGTTTCACTGCAAACACCTACTGTTGAGGTTGCAGAGAATGTTGCTATACCTGCAGAGGTTGAAATGCCTGCAGAGGATATTGTGACTAAAAATGTTGAAGCACCTGCAGAGGATAAAATGCCTGCAGAAGAAAATAACAGAGATGGTTTTTCACCAATGGATGATATTCTTGACTCATTTGAACCATTCTCTGATCCTATCTCACCTGTTGTTCATTTTGAAGCAACTGGTACAGCTGTTCAGCCTGTAGCATCACATACAGAGTTAATCTCTGAGGGTTATCAAATTCCTGACAAGGGTGATGAGGTTGATCAATCAACTAAAGATGCAAACTCTGTTGAACCTCTGCTAGATGAAGCAACAAATACAAACTCTGTTGCAGAGCCTGTGCAACATGAGGACACTGTTGAAAAGATTGCAAAAGTTGTTGCAGAAACTGTGGCTGACACAGCTCAGCACAGTGATTCTTTAAAAGATGCTCAAGCTAAAGATGCAAGTGCTGAAGATGAATCTGACAGCAGTGCAAACTCTGATTCTTTTCTGAGTGCACCAGCACAGACTGAAAATAAACATACACCTTTTGATCAGCCTTGTCCATCTCATGCAATTGAAGAAGAGCATCTTGCTAAATATGCTGCTGATTGGTATAAACAAGACTGTATTTTTCCAAAAGGGAGAGCAGCTGATTTTGTTAAGCAGACTGCAAAGCAAATTTCAAATCCAGAGATTTTATCCTGTTTAAAGGCAACTGTGGTACAAGTCAAAACTCTGGATGGAAATTTTGCTGAAACAAAACAAGAAATTGCTTCCTTGAAGACTGAGATTCAGTCAAGAGAAATGAAGATGGAAAGAGAGTCCAAAATCAAAGCTGCACAGCTGTCTAAAGTTCAAGATACTCTCTTTGCCAGGCTAGGAAAGGTTGAAGAAAATCAAACTGCTCTGTTTTCTAAAGTTGATTCTATTGCTAACTCTTTGGAGCTCATCACATCTATACTCATTCCTGATGATGTCAAAAAGGGGGAGAGAGTTGCTAAGTCTAAATGCAAAGTTTCTCAAACTCTGTCTCAAAAGGATGATGCTGGAGATGGAGGGGCAAGTGATAAGAGTAAGGTTTTAAACTCTGATACACTAACTCTGAGATCTGGCAAATCTCTTAAGTCACAGTCTGTTGGAATAAACACTGAAACTCAAGGTACTTCAAAAACCAAGAGTTTGGAATTAATATCAAATCCAAAGACTGATGAGGAGTTAGCTGTTAAGCTTTTTATGGAAGAGAATGTAGAAGGAGTTACTTTAGAAGATGCTAAAGCTGAAGAGAAAAGTCTACAAGAAAAGCATTTGAAGGCTTTAAAGTCTGATAAGTTGAAGAAGAGAGAGAAAGTGGTTAAAACTGCAAAGCCTGTTCTTAAAGGCATTGAAATCAAAGAGAAGTTAACTGGCATTCAAGAAGAAGAAGAAGAAGAAGATAAAGAAAAGTTGATCAGAAAGTCTTCTCTTGATGCTAAATTGAAGTTAAAAGGGGTAATGAATGAGGAGAACAAAGGCAAAATGATTGTTACAACCTCTGTTGCCACACAAGTTGTACAGACACAAAGTAAACCCTTACCTGGTTTTTCAAGGCCAAAGATTCCAGTGCAAGAAGAAGCAGGAGTGACTGGTGGATATCAACATAATGTTGCATGTTCAGGAAAGCCACCAGGCAGGAATACTTCTGGCTTAGGTTCAAAAAGAGATTTGAGATTTAGTAACAGTCCAAGAGATCCCTCTGCACTTGTTTCTCTTGGTTCTGGTATTACTCAAGAAAATCTAGATAAGTTGGAGTCAGTTCAGCTAGTTCATCAAAGGAGCTTAGACATTCACTTTCTGTTATACTTTATGGCAGATGGGTCAGTGTATAGAGTGAATGAAGAAGCAATCAAGCTAAAATTATTTGAGGAACTTCAGTATGTCTTGCATATCTTCAGAGTTAGAAATCGTCAAACAGAGCTTATTGCTAATTCTATAAGGGGGTATATGCAGAAAGCTAAAGTTGTTACAGGATCAAAGTCTGCTGAAAGATATGTTCCTAAGTACAGAGATTGGAATGGCAATCTGATAGAAATGGAGAAGGGGACTTCGAAGCTGAAGACTGATCTTGGAATTACTGTTCTGGATTTCAATGTAAAGTCTGAAGAAGTGAAGTACATCAGGTTGGGAAATGAAATGAGAAGAAACAAGATCTATGATCTCAGAGCTGCTATTTTTCAAACTGATGAAAATGATCCAGATTTAAGAGAGATCAAGGAAGCTATGGAGATTGAACTTGAACATGCTGAGAGAAGGTTGTTAATTGATTATCTCAGAACAGCTCCAGATCTTGAGGAAGTTAGGTAGACAAAAGTTGTAAGTTTGTTAAGTAAAAGTTTAAACTCTGTTTGTATGTTAAACACTGTAAAACTTTGTATTTGTTTTGACATCATCATTTACTGTAAACTTGTACATTCTTGCTAATGGACAAGTTGGGGGAGATTGTTAGAAATGATTGATGAGAACAGTGTTTGGAAGCTATAGTGACAAAACAGAGTTTAGCTGGAAGCAATCAGAGTTTAGTTAAACACTGACTGGAAGCGCAACAGAGATTGTTAAACTCTGTAGCGGTATTGTCTGAAGAGTCAACAGTGTTTGAAGTTTGATTCAAGATAAATATGGAAGCAATATCTTTGAAGATCGGAAAGCTGTCAAAGAGATTGAGTTGACTTGGAAGACTGGAGCAATCGTGATTGATATCAATTGTATAGCTTGATTATAGGAGAATCAGTTACTGATTGTACGAAGCTGTATGTTCTATAAATACAGTTAGGTTAACCCTAGAAGGGTAATCGAACATTGAGAAATTCATTGATTGTAACCTAAGCAGCTCTCTGTGATATTTTACATCACTGAGAGAGGAATTGTTAATTCCAAACAGTTTTTAAGTATTAAACAGTGTGTTCTTGTTAAGTTACTCATACAGTATTTGATTAACTATTGTGAATTAGACCTAACAGATACAGACACTTAGTTCATCAAAGTTAGCTAGGTCTGATTGAGAATAGAGAATAAGCGGCTTAGATTTCTTGTAATGATTAAATTGAAATAATAATTTTATTTAGTTTGTAAGAATTTGATATTTGAGGTATTTTGATTTTAACTAAATTGATTATTAGTTAATCGTTAAAATAAAAATTAGTAGTTATTATGTTTATTTTTATATATATAAGCAGTTATAATATTTATTTAATTGATATAAAAAACAAAAATCTATTGTTAATGAGTTTAACTTGAGTTGAGTTTAATTTTGGTTGAAACGTAGAATCTAGATCCAATAGAGAAACATGTTACATTAAGTTTAATTCTAAATTCTGATTGATACTAAAATAATTCACAATATTACGATTGTTTATCTAATATGTGGTAGATTCGGGTATTATAATAAAAGATGTTAAAAAAATTCATAATTGAAAGATATATAAACATAATAATTTAATGTTAAGTGGATTTATAAAAAATATTATTTACGGTTAGTAGTAATTTTTTAAAATTAAAACCATGTGATATACAAATTTATTGAATGATATACGCGATTAGTAAATTAGAATGACCGTGGCAAATAATAAAAATTTTGTATATGATTGATTGATTGATTGAAAATTTAGAAGTAAATTCTGATTGTCTCTAAAATATTTTTTATTTTTTACAGGTAATTTATTCACCAACCAATAATAATACTCTTTTAACGTATATTTAATAATTTAAATAATTAAAATATATGCAGCATTGACTTATATGTATTTATTAATTAATTTTATTAACAAATTATGAATAGATAATTTTTTGAGCTTTTAAAAAAATCGAGTATTTGAAGGTATGAAAATTATCTAAATTATTTAAAATTTGATTTCAAATCCAATATTTTTCATTTTTCTAGTTAAGTTATATTATAATTATTTAAAATCGGTTATAATTGTACAATATATATTATGAAAATTAATTTATAATGAATGATAATATGATTGTGATTGACTTTATATTAAAAAAATGGTTGATTAATGAATGAGTAGTTATGAAATATCATTCAAAATATATAATATTATATCGTGATTGATTTCAAATTAAAATAGTGATTTTTAGTATTTTTTTATTCAAAAAATATGTATCTATGGATATGTAAATATTAAAAAATATGTATTTATGGATATGTAAATATTAAAAAATATGTATTTATGGATATGTCTAATAAAATAATTATTGTATTTAAATTAGAAGTGTTAACTAACCATGGTTAATGAGGTAGGGTGTGATTGTAAATAAGGAAAACTCTTAATATAAGATGATTGGTCTAAAATTTAGGAATTAGCTTTGATTGGTTCTAAAATAATTCATAGTTTTTTGATTTGTTAACTGAACATTGGTAGACTGAAGTATTATAATAAAGGATATACTAAAATGAGATATTTACAGAAATACATAAGATTTTAACAATTCTCTCCAATTTTACTACCATCCAACTATCATTTCACTTCTATAAAATCATTTTTTCAAAAATACTAACTCATTATAATTTTATGTTTTCAATATTCCAAAAACACTACCTTCCTCAGTTGCAACTTTTGCAACTGCGATTCTACAAATTTCTGATTGCAAGTTCCGAGTTTCAGATGTAATTTTCGACCACTTTTTTGGAAACTATATATATATATATATATATATATATATATATATATATATATATATATATATAAGTGGTCGAAAATGACATCTGAAAACTGGAACTTGCAATAAAAAATTCATAACATCTAATTTGCAAATGAGGTTGCAAGGCCAGCCAGGGGCACTCATAATTGGTGGATTTGGGTTGCAGGCCCCGCCAGGGGCACTCATAATTGGTAGATTTCTGATTTGCAACTTTCAGTTTTCAGTTGCAACTTTTGCAACTGAGGTTGCAACTTAGGTTTGCAACCTCAGTTGCAACTGGAAACTGAAAGTTGCAAATCAGAAATCCACCAATTATGAGTGTCCCTGGCGGGACCTTGCAATCCAAATCCACCAATTATGAGTGCCCCTGGCGGGGCCTTGCAACCTCATTTACAACTTCGATGCTACGAATTTCTGATTGCAAGTTCCGGTTTTCAGATGTCATTTTCGACCAGTTTTTTGGGATCTATCTATATATATATAGATTCCAAAAAACTGGTCGAAAATGACATCTGAAAACCGAAACTTGCAATCAAAAATTCGTAGTATCGAAGTTGTAAATGAGGTTGCAAAAGTTGCAACTGAGGAATGTAGTATTTTTGGAATATAGAAAACAAGGTCGGTATTTTTAGAATTTTAGAAAGGTTGGTAGTATATATTTAAAAATCCAATAGTTAACATGGGTAGTTTTGAAACTATCCCTAAAATCTAGTGTTGATATCATTTAAACTAAATATAATTAAAAATGTTAAGAGTTAGAGTATTAAAATAGGACATGACAGTTATATCGATATGCTTAATTTATCTTTAGATTTTAGGATAAGGAGAGGAGCAATTTTTGTGCATGAAATGGAGCATAAAACCTAAATAAAATGATTACATGATACGGGATCAGCTTTTGTGCATGATTCTATGAATGCCACACAAATCCTTCAATTATTCTCTGTCACCCAACTCTCTCGTCCACATTTTGTCCGTTTGTTAAAATTAAATTAAAATCTTATATTTCACTCTAAGGGAAGTATGCATCTAAAATCATAAATTTATTAATTGCTTGAATTCAGATGCTCCCTCTTTTGCATAACTAGCATAATAACCCGTGCGAGGCACGGGTCAATTTCTATATATTTTTTATTTAACACGTAACAATAACATTCTTAATTGTTTGTTTATTGAGCATATGTATAATGTTTTAGATATATCAAATATAAGTTGATTAAGTATCAATGTTTTTGATTTGTACGTAAGAGATTACTAATTTGCGCTACGTTGGTAATTTAGCTCATAAAGTGAATGATAAATTTTCTTGTTTGTAACATGTGATCTGCATGTATTGAATGAGTACAATTGGGTCACTACGTCGTGTGGAGTGATATCTTTCCCCTCATTCTGAATCCGTCCCGATCCAGAAATAAAAATTATTTTGCTAACTAATCCCCGTCCCAAATGGGATACGGAAATCTCGCGATAAGTGGAGAATTCATATTTTTTCTTAAAATGAAATTTTATATATTTTAAAACCTATGCGCGTGACGAGCTAGAAATATTTTCTAGTATCAGACTTAAATATTTGTACTAATGTCGTTCGAGCATTATTTTGATTATGATCGAGTTTCATGTATTAATTCAATAATATTGTATGTAATCTATAACCTATATATAATTGTGAGTATAAATTTTTAACTAAAATTTTCGTATATGAGCATTATTTTGATTATTTTAATATAGGTGATATTTGAAATCAATGGATTTATATGCGATTGTCAAATTGCATTGATCGGTGAAAAAAAACTTTTTAATCAATAACAAATAGTTTAATTTTTGTTCTAAATTGGCATTAAATATTAAATCAAGACAATAAAAGAGCTTTTTTATAAAAAAAATTCACCGTTATTAAAATTGACATAAGCTAATATTTTAAACTGTGATATTAATTTGAACTTTTTAAAAAATTGTGAAATGTGATAAATGAGTTGATCAAGTTTAATTGTAATAATCCTGGTCTATTTGAAGTTTTTCTTAAAATCATGTCAAGTTCTTGACCTAAAAACTCACCACATACTAAGATTGTAATTTTGATATGCATTATATTAACTTGCTCTTATAGAGGCGTCAAATACACTAATTCGTGTCGATGTGGAATGTTACAAACCCTATCGTAGTTGGACGACGATCTCGTCTATCCCACGAACGAACAAACACACTAAATTTTGCAAATGACGAGCAATTCCCTCCAGACAAGGCTAATATTATATGTATAAAATGATGAAATTTTGTGTACTTTTAAAACATCAAGTCATGCTCCGATTTTTGAATCTGAAATATGTCGAACTACATTGGTTCAATGACATGCATTTAAATGTTCTAATTGTTACGCTTTCATTAACCATTTTTTGAAATAATATGCATTTATATGTAATGAAAAAATTTAAATATCTAATAGATATCTTATATTTATCTATTAATATTGTAAATACTTACTATTAATATTATTTTATTGAACTGAATGATTTGAAAATGTATAAGTTGACTACATATTATAAATCACTATTTTATACTATAAAATAACATGATACAAATTTGTAAATGTAACACGAAAAAAATGATTTAGAAAATTTAGTAGTCATAATACTAAATATTCTTAATTCACGAACATACACGAACACATAGTATGTGTATGATTCATAACACATATGATTGAGTGGTGTAATGGTAGGATGATTGCAAATCAATGGTAAGACTTGAGTTCGATTCCCACCTACCACATTTTTTAAAAAATGAAATTAAAAGGGCAATTTAGACAATTCAAATGGAATAAAATGTGTCACTATTTAAGTTGATTAAAATGTCTCACTAATTTAAGCCCCTTGTTGGGCTATTATATATACTAGCTTATAACCCGTGCAATGCACGGGTTTCTTGTATTATATTATAAATTGTATTTAATATTATAATTATGTTTTTACGTAATCATTATTTTTAATAATTTTTTATTTTTAATTTGATATAATTTAATATACTCATATTTACGGATTATACTAATGTTTCCTTATTATAAACAATGCATACGATTTTTAATATATTTTATTAATAATTGAGAAATATGTTGTGACATTTTAGGTATATATTAATGATTGTAAGATTTGTTGTAAATTAAAAAGGTAACATGTTTTAATTATAAAGGAAATATTAATGACTGAAATATATGATATGATTGATCTTTTTAGGTGTTTATAAAAAGGTAATATCTTCAACTAAAAGTAAATGTGAAAAAGGCAATCGACTAATTACCATTAATTATATTATGTTATTATTTATTTTAGGTGTTATATTTTTCTTGAAAATTATGATGTGATATTTTTGGTTATATATTAATGATTGTAAGATTTGTTTTAAATTAAAAGGGTAACGTGTTTTAATTCGAAAGAAAATATCAATGATTGAAAGATATGATACGATTGATGTTTTTAGGTGTTTATAAAAGGTACAGTTAAACCTCGATAAATGAATATGCTCGGCTCGGGACTGGAAAATTTTATTCATTAATCGAGATTATTCATTTATCTAGATCAAAAATACACTGTCTCTATTATGTCGGGACCAGAAAAAATTATTCATTTGATGAGGTTATTCGTTTATCGAATATTCATTTATCGAGGTTCTACTGTAATATGTTCAACTAAAAGTAAATATGAAAAAGACAATCGACTAATTACCATTATTTTATTATATTAATGTGAAAATGACAATAGACTAATTACCATTAATTTTATTATGTTAATCGACTAATTACCATAAATTATAACGTATTTTAATTCGAAAGGAAATATTAACGATGTAAAGATATGATACGATTGATGTTTTTAGGTGTTTATAAATGGTAATATCTCGACTAATTACCATTAATTATATTATGTTATTATTTATTTTAGGTGTATTTATTTTATGTGTTTATAATTATGTTTTTATATAATCATTATTTTTAATAATTTTTTTATTTTAATTTGATATAATTAATATACTCATATTTACGGATTATATTAATGTTTCCTTATTATAAACAATGTATACGATTTTTTAATATATTTTATTAATAATTGAGAAATATGTTGTGACATTTTTAGGTATATATTAATGATTGTAAGATTTGTTGTAAATTAAAAAGGTAACATGTTTTAATTATAAAGGAAATATTAATGATTGAAATATATGATACGATTGATCTTTTTAGGTGTTTATAAAAGGTAATATCTTCAACTAAAATTAAATGTGAAAAAGGTAGTTGACTAATTAGCATTAATTATATTATGTTATTATTTATTTTAGGTGTTATATTTTTCTTGAAAATTATGATGTGATATTTTCGGTTATATATTAATGATTGTAATATTTGTTTTAAATTAAAAAGGACGTGTTTTAATTCGAAAGAAAATATTAATGATTGAAAGATATGATACGATTGATGTTTTTAGATGTTTATAAAAGGTAATATGTTCAACTAAAAATAAATGTGAAAAAGACAATCGACTAATTACCATTATTTTATTATATTAATGTGAAAATGGCAATAGACTAATTACCATTAATCGACTAACTACCATAAATTATAACGTGTTTTAATTCGAAAGGAAATATTAACGATGGAAAGATATGATACGATCAATGTTTATAAAAGGTAATATCTCAACTAATTACCATTAATTATATTATGTAATTATTTATTTTAGGTGTATTTATTTTTCTTTATAATGAAGGGTAAATAAGTAAATTCACGAAGTACCAAAAAATAGGTACCAAAAAACAGGTACCAAAACTTTCAATGTTTCGGCTTTTATATAATAGTATAGATTTAAAATTGTTGGGGTTCTTTTTGTTTAAGGAAAGTAATAATAATTTTTTTGGAAGGTGTTAGCCAAAACCAACCAACCAATTATACCTTATTTCGCTTATAATAGTATAGTATAGATAATAGATAGACAATTCAAATAGAATAAAATGTGTCACTATTTAAGTTGATTAAAATGTCTGATAAGTGGATTTTATATCCACTTGGAATGCCTCCGTTCGGCTTAAATTGATTGTTTTGGACTCAAGTTGTTGTAGTTTTGATGTGTTTTGCTTAGTTGTGCAGATTTACGAGAATGTTGATTAAAGTTGATGCTTCTATCATTTTTGGAGAATTAATTGATTAAAATTCGGATTTTCCGGGAAGGTTGCGCAGTCTACACTGTTTTGGCCATATCTGGAGTTCTAGAAGTCCGTTTTCAGCGATCTTACTGCCCACGCGAAGCTTGAGAGATTTTCTACAACCTGAGATAGGAAACAAGTGCAAGGGACGTGCTGAATGAAGTCGCTCACGTGTTCTTATAAAAGAAGGCCATGAATTTACTATTTTGCCCTTTTTCTAATTCTAATTGTATTCTGGGCAGTTTTGGTACCTTCTTTAAATTATAATTGTAATAGAAGGCAATTGATTATTGGGCAAGACTAGGAGTATCTATATAAACACATCTAGGGATGGGAAAAACGGGGTTCGTTAGAGAGATACAATTTGTACACAGCTTTTAGGGATTTTTCTGGAGAACAATTATTTTCATTGAAGATTGAAGATTAAAGGTTTCTTTTCTATATTCTTCTAATTATGATTTCTTCTATTAATTCTTGTTTTGTTAATTTAATCATGTGTAACTAATTCTCTAATCTGAGGATTGAGTAGTATTCCTTGGTATTCATGTGTGTTTAATTATCTGTGATTTTCTTGCTTTGCTGATCTGTTATTGAGATCTTAACACAATTAGGGGAGTCATGAACCTTTGATTGGATTTTAGGGATTGTAATAACTTGGAAGAGGAGTTGCAATTTTAGTACATGATTTAACAGACATAACTCGAATATTTGATTGGAAGATTAATAGGAGAGTTGTGAGACTTATAATTCTTGGTGCGTAATAGTTTATGATTGTACTTTGATTGTATCACGGAAGTGACAATTAGGGTGTAGTTGTAGACACTATATTGTATCTTGGAAGAGAACATTATAACCTTAGAAGAATTGTTTTCAGCAGAGTAAGAACATAGATGTCACATAGATATTGAATGTGCATTGAAACCAAGTGAAGAACCCCAGTTCTTGGATTGTTTTCCTCATATATTTTATTCTCGATTTATAATTAGTTTAATTTAGTTTATAAACAAACCAAACATTCTTCTACACTTCTAAATTGTGAGAGATAAGATACTTAAACTTGATATTACATTCAGTCCTTCCCTGCGAACGAACACATAAAAATACTACTAACAAATTGGCGCCGCTGCCGGGGAAGGCAGTAATGTTGAGTTTGAGTTAATTGTTTCTTGTAGTTGGATTTTATCTTTGTATATATTTTTCTTTTCTTTCTTTTTGTATTTCTTTCTTTGGTGTGTCTACAGGTTCTTTGAGGTAGACAACTTAAACAGGTTTTGAGGAGAGAGACTAGATGGAGTACAACTTTGGTTGGAACAATGCTCAAAATTTCTACAACAGTCAGGAACAATATCAAGACTTCAATCCTTACCCACAATTCAATTCCTATGAGGCTTGTAATGCATATCAGGTGAATTCGTTCTATTCTGAGAACTCATTTTATGCTCCATATGCCCCTAGCAATGATTATTCATATTCGTTTGAAAATCAATATCATGATGATGTTTATCCATATATGTGTAATGATGTTGATACGAGTTTAACTCAGTCTAATCCTTCTTTACCTGCTGATTGGGAGATTGCGCTCAATAAAATGATTCAAGGAACTCAGTTTAATCCTCCCTTACTTTCTTTGGGAGTTTTTGATGAACCAACTTTAGAGATTGCTAGTGACAATGATATTCCATGTGATTCAATAGCTTGGTACGAGGAGAATGCTAAACTAAATAATTTTATTTGGGAAGTTCGAGCAGTGTGGCATGAAGGTTGTTATCGAACTCCCCCTTGTGTCAATTTTCCTCTATGCCATGATTCTTGTTTAGCAATTGATGATAATGTTGTGTCTGATGAGTCTACTTGTGTAGTTGATAATTGTCCCATGCGCATTAATGATAATTTGGATGCAATTGAAATTCTACCAAATCTAGAAAATTTTGAGCTTAATACATTGGTAGACGAGATTAAAATTGATGAGTGTCCAATTATAAAAGAGAAGGAAGTTGAAAATCTTGCTTTAGAGTATAAGGATCCGATTTGGGAGGAGTATATGAGTCGTACTTATAATGATTATTCTGACGGCTTTTCTAGCTATTTTGATGTTTCCAAGTCTCTTGAGCATGATAGGTTCTTGAAAGTTTTTGTACCTTTCAATGAATCTAAGGTTTATTTGCATAATATGCTTATATTAGAAATTCGTAGATATGCGCATCTGTTTGCTTTTTCTCCTCATTGAAGTTTCCAGGTATGTATAAGTCAAGCTATTGACGTTAAAGGAGCGCTTCGTGGGAGGCAACCCACGCATTAGTGTAGAAAAAAAATTGTGAGTGTTTTTCCAAAAAAAAAAATAAATGAATTTTGAGTGTGTAACGCAGGTTGCTCCTGCGTTTCTGTTTCTGGCGCAGTGTGTAACGCAGGTTGCGCCTGCGTTACTGGTCCTGGGGCAGCCTGCATGCCTGTCACGCAGGTTGCGCCTGCGCGTCTGGATTTGGAGCAGGTTGCTCCACGCGCGAGCAGCTTGCCTGGAGCAGTTTTGTCCGATTTTTTTTGTTCTTTTTCAGATGTGTACAGTGTACATAAAAAAAAACTTTTCTCTCCCAAAGTCGTTTTATATCTCTTAT
This sequence comes from Kitagawia praeruptora, assembly GCA_037693485.1. Taxonomy (NCBI): domain Eukaryota; kingdom Viridiplantae; phylum Streptophyta; class Magnoliopsida; order Apiales; family Apiaceae; genus Kitagawia; species Kitagawia praeruptora. Next base: position 158,314,800 of record CM075344.1, on the reverse strand, counting down.
TTTTTTCATATTAACACCTAATTCTAATCCTTTTTCAATTCTAAAACTTCCCATCTTTTCTTCAAAATTCTAAACTTATTTCTATTCTAATTCATATTTATTATTATTATTATTATTATTATTATTATTATTTATATTTATTATTATTATTATTATTATTATTTATTATTATTATTATATTTGTTATTATTATTATTTATTTATTATTATTATTATTATTATTATTATATACCCACCTATACATACAAATTCAATTCCTCTTCTATTTATTTAAATCCCTAAAAATTCAATTCTAAAGAGGAATTAATTGCAAGTTCACCTCTTCGATTCGTATTGGGTAATTTTTTTTCTCTAATCTTATTTTTATTACGAATTTGTGTTCTTGTCAATTGGGATTTTGTAGTATTCTTGTTATGTGGGAAGTGGCCAGTCTATGGAGCTCGTACGCAGTATCCACCGCCAGATTCTGACTCCTCCGAGAGCGAGGACGAGTAGATATGTTTTCTGCTATCCCTTGTATTTACTTCCATTCAATGCGGACATTGAATATTTTAAGTTTGGGGGTGGTTTGAGGGATTAGTAATTGTTGTTGTATTATGTGTTCATGTAGGATTTCATGCTTTGCATATTATTGGTAGTAAATCATGCATATATGTTGTGTTATCTACGTTTGTTTCATATAGGACATTCTGTTTTTCTTTTCGTATACCAAGTGAGTTTTCATTTAGTTGCATTTTCATGGCATGCATATTTCATGATCCCTTAGGATGAGCTGATTCTGATTGATAGGTAGATGTTTTAATTGAGTGTGGTGATGATGAGTAGAGGGCTGATTTATAGTTCCTAGGAATTGACTTGCATGTTACGGGAACAAAACTTTTACACAGTCTCATTGTTTGCTTTTGGGCTAGGTTGAGGTCATGCTTGTTTGGAGTTTTGAGATTTAATCACCTGATTATATTTAAAATTTTCGTTATTCCCTTGATGGTGTAGGAGCACTAAAGTCTATGTTTGGGGGAAACCAGGGATTTCATGCTAGTTGTTAATATTTGTTGAATAATGGCTAGGTGTCAAATGGCTAGTAGCCAGCTCATATTTATATGAGTAGTCTAGGGTTGGAATTGAGAATTCTCATTCCAGATTGCATGAAAAAAAAAAGAAGAAGAAAAAAAAGAGTCAATAGTTTAATTGTTTAAATGCAGAATTAACCACGAGTGAGCTCTTTAATACTCGAGTAATTAAGTCTGAGGGGACTTAGTCCTAGTAACCTAAAGCCTTGTGGTTTGGGATTGCTGACCTAACACTCGCTACATGGGTATTATTGTATAAGCCTTTTGGGGTCTCATTCATTGCACGGTTAAATAAGCATGCGTGTTGTTTGTGGTATTATTGTATAAGCATGAATTCCTGGCTAACTTGAATGAGGATGGAGGTGTTTCTAAGTTATGAAGTGTCTACAGTCTATTCTATTTATAAACCTGTGATTGTCTTGGCGAAGAATAGGTATGATTTTTGACCTAGTGTTGGGAGTATTTCTGATGAGCATCGCACACACGCACGTTTCTGTCATGTATTGTTAGTATACGGGGACTTAGTCGAGCTCTACTTGGATTTATTTGCATTCTTTGAGATGTTTGCTTGTTAGTTGGTTTGGTGAGTTTGAAGGGGATCTTTGCATTTTCATTTATTTGCATTCATGCATTGCATTGCATTGGATTTTGTGGGTACATTCGCTATAGGCCCTCACGAGACCTTACTCGTCCACTAGGGCTGCCTAGGGGTTTAAAGGGCTTGTTGCATATGCCAAATGCAACCGTGATCACCTACGGAAGTGGTACTAATTAGGTAGTTGTAATTGTTTATGCTTGAGGAAAAGCATCAGTTTAAGTTTGGGGGTTTGATAAGTGGATTTTATATCCACTTGGAATGCCTCCGTTCGGCTTAAATTGATTGTTTTGGACTCAAGTTGTTGTAGTTTTGATGTGTTTTGCTTAGTTGTGCAAATTTACGAAAATGTTGATTAAAGTTGATGCTTCTATCGTTTTTGGAGAATTAATTGCTTAAAATTCGGATTTTCCGGGAAGGTTGCGCAGTCTACACTGTTTTGGCCATATCTGGAGTTCTAGAAGTCCGTTTTCAGCGATCTTACTGCCCACGTGAAGCTTGAGAGATTTTCTACAACCTGGGATAGGAAACAAGTGCAAGGCACGTGCTGAATGAAGTCGCGCACGTGTTCTTATAAAAGAAGGCCATGAATTTACTATTTTGCCTTTTTTCTAATTCTAATTGTATTCTGGGCAGTTTTGGTACCTTCTTTAAATTATAATTGTAATAGAAGGCAATTGATTGTTGGGCAAGACTAGGAGTATCTATATAAACACATCTAGGGATGGGAAAAACGGGGTTCGTTAGAGAGATACAATTTGTACACAGCTTTTAGGGATTTTTCTGGAGAACAATTATTTTCATTGAAGATTGAAGATTAAAGGTTTCTTTTCTATATTCTTCTAATTATGATTTCTTCTATTAATTCTTGTTTTGTTAATTTAATCATGTGTAACTAATTCTCTAATCTGAGGATTGAGTAGTATTCCTTGGTATTCATGTGTGTTTAATTATCTGTGATTTTCTTGCTTTGCTGATCTGTTATTGAGATCTTAACACAATTAGGGGAGTCATGAACCTTTGATTGGATTTTAGGGATTGTAATAACTTGGAAGAGGAGTTGCAATTTTAGTACATGATTTAACAGACATAACTCGAATATTTGATTGGAAGATTAATAGGAGAGTTGTGAGACTTATAATTCTTGGTGCGTAATAGTTTATGATTGTACTTTGATTGTATCACGGAAGTGACAATTAGGGTGTAGTTGTAGACACTATATTGTATCTTGGAAGAGAACATTATAACCTTAGAAGAATTGTTTTCAGCAGAGTAAGAACATAGATGTCACATAGATATTGAATGTGCATTGAAACCAAGTGAAGAACCCCAGTTCTTGGATTGTTTTCCTCATATATTTTATTCTCGATTTATAATTAGTTTAATTTAGTTTATAAACAAACCAAACATTCTTCTACACTTCTAAATTGTGAGAGATAAGATACTTAAACTTGATATTACATTCAGTCCTTCCCTGCGAACGAACACATAAAAATACTACTAACAATGTCTCACTAATTTAAGCCCCTTGTTGGGCTATTATATATATAATAGATAGATAATAGATTAGAAAAATGAATTGACTTTCGAGCCATCTATATTTGGAGGAGTAAACTAAAGAGAAAATAAGCCTGTCAACTTAAAAAATTATGAGAAATTACCATTTATACGGTATTTTGAAGTTTACTTTGCAAAAATACTGTTCTAACCAATTCATTGCATTGCATTTATATGTAAGTTTCATTTTTTATTTGCAAAAATACGGAACATCAACTTCTTCTTCTTCTTCTTCTTTTTCTTCTATGTACCGACATCATCACCTCATTCTTCTCCCTCCCCCTCCCCCCAACTCCGACGTATCACCGACACCGACCTCCATCTCCGCTCCCCAACTCCGACGTATCATCGACACCGACCTCCATCTCCGACCCCAACCTCCACCTCCGATCTCCGGCGTCGCAGGCGTCTCCAACCTCCATCTCTATAATTCAAATTAATCAAACACCACCACCTATTGTTAATTAAAGATGTTGTCGTGGCAATTGAAGAAAATGATGAGATTTTGGAATTAAGTTAAGTTTTGGTGTAACAATTGAGATGAATGGAATTGTGTTCAAGGTTGCTGGATTATGCAAAAGTTTCGCCAGATTCATTTGAATCTGATTACGTGTTGTTGTGTTTGAATATGTTACTAAATTAGTTGATTATGCAAAAGTTTTTGTTGATTTAAGTTGGTTTGGGTTGTTTTGATGGATTTGTGTTGAAATAATTAAGTTGCAATTAGTTGATTTGGGTTGCTTTCAGATTTACTAAATTATCAAAAAAGTTAAATCTGGTTGATTTTAGTTGATCCGTATTTTGGCAATTTTTTTCAAATAGTTCGTATTTTTGCAAAAACAAAATTAAAACAATAGTATTTTTGCAAAAAGTTTAAAATCATTAAATATTTTTCAAAAAAGCTCAAAAATTAATGGTCATAGTTGATAAACAGGAGGAAAGTATCAAATTCGGTTAAGAGCCTATACTATAGGCTACCCTATACACATAATAGTACACTTACCAATTTCATCTTTATGTCACTTACCACTCACCGGGGACAAAGGAAGGCATCTTCAGTCAGTTTCCCCATTGGATGGTTGAGTGAATTAACAGATATTAACATTGTTGTCAAGAATATAAATTAATACGACCGGGTTTGAATGAAAACGATACTCAAAATGAGAATCCGAGAACCAAATGCTTTACATTTTTTTCGACGTACCATTTTATATTTTGTGTTTGAATCATAGTCGTCCGATCTAATTTGAATGCGACCTATAGATGCACACATTTCGAAAATGATGTTCATTACGAGTAGTGCTAGGGATCCCAAATTTAGTCCCCAAAAAAGTTCCCAAATGACATGGCATGAGTGATTTGGTAAATTGTAGTGTTTTAATTGGATGGCCCTGACGGGCCCATTATAATTATAACCAATCACATTCATTTGGTAACAATTTTTGGTACCCAATTTGGTACCTCTAGCATTTTTCTTCACTATATCCTCTATCGACCCAGGTCATGGGTTCGATCCTCGCTCACCCCGAAAATTGTTAGAACAGATACTCATGTGTAAGCTTATAACACTTTATTGTTAGAAAAAAAAAAGTCTACTAATTCACTCTTTTCCAAATCTTAATCAATAATATTCTGTCTTCCATTTTAACTTGGAGTGGAGTGTGTGCAAATGATGATATCAAATGGACAATTACTGGTAGTAGCACATTGCACATAATCACATACAATCCTCCCAGTATGGTAAGTAATCTGTTCCTTTTTCTGGATGGTGGGATATTTTAATACTGGACTGCACTGGTTTTGTACTCCCATGGATAAAAGAATATTTCGAGTTTTCGACCATTGATTGATTTTCGGCAAGAGAGGAGAAAAAAAACAAGAAAAACAGCATAATCATCTTGTAAAGTAGGGTATCAGTAGCAACTAATGGAAAAAAGATCAAAAGGAAATCAGAATATAAGAGACAGATTTAAGTAAACAGAAGCTACACAGGACCAAAATGCCTCATGCTTTGATTCTGCTCCGTCCGAAACTGATGATTCCTGCATTATTCGGTTAAACTTCGGCCACGACAGTTGTGTACCAGCAAGTAGGAAAAAAGAAACACGGCGGAGAAAAGAAAGGAGAGTACTTCTAGTGTAGCCCATCCATTCAAGTCCCTACAAAGAACATTTTTCCCTGGTGAACTGAGCCAGCTGAGTGATTCTATATTCAACCCCATCAATCTAATCCAAAACTAGAATCTAAAACAAGCACATCTACTTCAGGTTTCAGCTTCCTGCTCCTTAAGTCTATTCGACTGGGGCCACTATCTACTTGTCATGCAACTGAGGTTAACTAGCTAGCTATATAGTAGTACTATTAGCTTGTTTTTTTTATAAAACGAAAAAAGAAAAAGAAATAGCATTTACATAAATCATATCAGAATGTCCTTCTCACCTAAGCTTTATAATGGCACAAATCCTAGTGACACCTTAAAGGCCTGAAAGAGTGGAAAGCTAAGAAATAATGGAGCAGGGGAAGAACACCGAAGTTCATACTGAATCAAGAGATGTCTACAAAATTGCGTACGTTATCCATTTTTTACTTGGTGCAGGAAATTTAATTCCTTGGAATGCTTTAATTACTGCCATCGATTATTTTGGCTCTATTTATCCAACAAGACACGTAGAAAAGGTTTTCTCAGTAGCCTATATGACTTCATCTGTACTGGTCTTAGTGGTGATGATAAGTTGGGGAAGTAATCTGAGCAGAAAACTGACTTTCAGATTGCGGATGAACGTGGGATTTTCCATGTTCATTCTATCTATATTGGTTAGTCCAACTATAGACTGGGTTTGGTTCAGCAAGGAATCGAGAATGAGATCAACTACCGATTTCAATCTAGTGGTTGCAGCAGTCATATTCTGTGGTTTGGCTGATGGCTTAATAGGAGGAAGTCTGATAGGATCCTCGGGAAATTTACCAAAACAATACATGCAGGCAGTTTTTGCTGGAACAGCTTCTTCAGGTATCCTAATTTAGCTAATCTTTTGGCTTTTATTCCTTTTCTTTTTCACTATATACAGAAAAAAAGGGGACAGTGCTTAGAACTCAGAAAGATAAGATAAATGCAAAGACAGAGGCTTATCTTACAATTATTAAACAAAGAGTTACTTTTTGATGCAAGATACATATTGTAAAGATTACCTTTGTCAATAACTCATGCAGTATTTGTCTGCATATATTTTGAAAGATTATAGTATGAAATAATGTAAAACTTAATTTACTCACATAAAGTAACAAAAAAAAATTAAACTTTAAGAAGGTAATTTGTACTCACCAGTAGCTGATATACTTGTTTCCGCTAAAAATCCATTATCTGTTCAGGTGTCCTGGTATCAATCTTGAGGATTTTAACTAAGGCATCAGTACCACATACTCCGCAAGGTCTTAGGACAAGCTCCCACTTCTACTTCATATTTAGCACGGTTATATTGTTGACCTGCCTTGTGTGTTGCAACCTGCTGCACAAATTGCCAATCATGCAACAGCACTACAAATTCCTACATGAGAATCTGCCATCTTCAAGCCCAAAATTCTGGGATGTACTGAGAGTAATAAGGTGGCCAGCTTTCGGAATTTTTATGATTTACACAGTTACCTTGTCAATCTTTCCAGGATTTTTAGCAGAAAATGTTCGATCTGACATTCTTGGAGATTGGTATCCGCTTCTGCTAATTACTGCATACAACATTTCAGATTTAGTAGGAAAATCTTTCACTGCCATTTATGTGCTCAAGGGTATCAAGAAAGCAACATGGGCTTCAATGAGCAGGCTGTTATTTTATCCTCTATTTACTGTGTGCCTGCATGGGTCTAAGTGGATGAAAACTGAGGTGCCAGTAGTATTTCTGACATTTATGCTCGGACTAACAAACGGTTATCTGACAAGTGTCATCATGATACAGGCTCCTAAATCAGTGTCACCGTCAGAAGCTGAAGTAGCTGCAGTTGTCATGGCTCTGTTCTTGGGATTGGGATTAGTCGCTGGTTCTGTTCTTGGCTGGTTATGGATCATTTGAACCTAATTGATAGGTTGTCATTCATTATGTTAATCCCAGGACTCCACGAGAACTGAATCACCTACAGAAAGTCAAGAACTACAATTTCTCTGTATTGTCAATTTTCTTGTGCTCTAGTAAACACATTAATATTGTTCTCTCCTCACAACACCAAAAGTCGATCATAGCTAAAAAAGAACTTTTAAAACTTAAATAATTTACCACTAGATGTTTTACTGCTGGTAGCACTAACGAAGAAGATTTATAGCAGATGTTTTACCTCTAGTATGATAATTAGTTTCAGACAAATTTATAGCAGATGTTTTACCTCAAGTATGATAATGAGTTTCCGACTTTTTTGCTTTGCATTCAACATAGACAAAAGACAAGAAATGGGGGACTTATTTTATAGATAGAGAATATTAAGAAAGGCGCAACTGGTTAGTTTCCCTGGAATAGAATTTGTAAAGCAAAAACTCTTATATCCGCAATATCGATCTACCAAGCAATGCCTCCTTGGCTCCTTGCATAATAATACATTCTAAGCAACATTGCCGGTATCTTATTATCATCGCTGAAATAAATTTTAGCTACCTGGTGTTTGATGTTCATGCAGGCCAAGTTAATTTAGCTGATTCTAAGCAACTTGATTTTTTTTCTTTTGTGGACTGTTTGCAAGCTGACATACACATAACAACTATCAGAACATCAAGATCAATAGCTATCATTCCCGCATTGCTTCAATCTACTTTATACACTCTCTAGATGAATATACATTATACAATAATCACTAATTGATCTTGATGGATAACCTACTCAACCTGCTCAATCAAGTTCCGTGCATTCAATTAAAAACCTCTGTCCATACAAAGATATATTTAGCCATTCTCATTATCTTACTAGGTAAACGAAACAAATCACTTCTCGGGAGCTCTAACTGCCTGGTTGTCTAGGCGACGTATAGACATAACATAGAAAACGCCCTGACAAATATGCCGCCCTTCCCTCCTCCCTTTAACAAAGAAGTTCACTTATTCACTCATAGATTGTAATCTAGGACTGCCGATTGTCATTTCAAAATCCGCTGGACTGGATCGAGACATACTAGCTCGTAGATTGTAATCTAGGACTGTCATTAATCAAGTTCCTCCACAGGGATACGCAATGAAACTGTATTATACAAGTGTACAAAAGAGGACCAAACAATGAGGTTTGATCCATGATATTTTCATGTCAATTAGCTGTTTAAATTCCAAACTATAAGTGATTTGATTTGCCATTACTTGCCCTAGTTTTAACAAATTCTCTCTACCATTGTACTACTTTTCTATGAACTGATTACAAGAATTACAATGCAAAGACTATATATAAAGTGCAACAGGCAAAGAGTATGACTGAACTAACACAACCAAAAACTTAAGATTAATTCATAGAAACTTACCGAGCAATTAGCAGCCGTTAAGTAATAGTTGCTCTAAACAATCTGTACTACGTGAAAAAATCATGTTTTACGGGTACACAAAATAGTATCAAAATATTAAATTTGAGTTGTTCCTTATAACTAACTAGGGTCCTACTCCACTACAAACTAAAATTAACTACAAACTAAAAACTAAACACTAATCTAATATTTCAAGCTAATCTAATGATCAAACTAGGGGTACCCCAATACAAAAAATGCTTAAAATAATTGGCTCTATCCAACAAAAAAAAATAAAAAATAAATAAAATAAATAAAAAAATCACTGTTCACGTGATGACGTGGCAGTGGATTTCACTGGTTAACGGTGCTTCGCACCTTCTTGTACGGCGCTTCGCGCCTTTATCATTCTAAAGTTGTAAGGAATGGCAATCAATGGTAAAGGCAATAGACGATTGACGGGTGTGTCGAGGACCTTCGGTCCTCATGACTACCTAACTCATCCGTTTACTGTCTTAAATGCTTCGCATTTCCACGGCAGGGATTTTGTTTTTTTTTTTTGAATTTTTTATTTTTTTTTTTGTTGGATAGAGCCAATTATTTTAAGTATCTTTCGTGAAGGTACCCTTGGCGGGAAACTTAGAATAGATGAAATATAATTAATTTAGTGTTAGTTTGTAGTTTGTATTTAAGGATTGGTTCGTATTTGAGCAAAAGCCTAACTATATAATTATACAAGATTTATTTAATTTAATTTTTTTAACTCTATCTCGGGTTCAATTTTTTACAAATACAAAATTATAAAGATTTATTTTTATTTTATTTTTTTTTAGCTTTATCTCGGATTCGATTTTCTATAACTACATAATTAAATAGTGTTTATTATTTTAGTAATACTAATATTTTAATCTCGGTTCATATTATCATATTCTTGTGATTCACACGTATTATCGGCTCGTATTATCATATTCTTGTGATTCACACGTATTATCAATGTTCCTGTGACACAAGTTATTAGTTAGTATATTAGAGCATCTCTAGCGGTAATAGCTAAAATCATTAACTAATATAATGATTATCTAAAAGTTTGCTGAACTGTAAAGAGTTAAACTCCAATGGGCTTAGTTATAATTGTTAGCTATATTTTAAAATAATTAGCTTTATTAATAATGTAAAAAAAATTATATGAGATTGATGATGTGTCATGATATGAGTGGATAATGTGGATTTTAGATATTATCTATGATTCATAGACATTAGCCAAATATAGAAGATGTGAAACCCATTATCTAAAAATTTACCTAACAGTGTGCATGGTTGGAGAAGAAAAAAAAAATACCTACTCCCTCCGTCCCGGTGATTTCTTTACATTGTTTTTTTGCACGGAGACCAAGAAATATTGTTAAGATAAATGAAGTAGTGGGTGTAATAGTGATTTTATTGTTAAAATAAGTGAAGTAGTGGGTGTAATAGTAATTTTATTGTTAAAATAAGTGAAGTAGTGGGTGTAATAGTGTAAAGTGTTGAAAAAGTGGGGTGAAGTAGTGGATGTAAGAGCATCTCCAAGGGGAATAGCTAAAATGGTTAGCTAAAATAACATAAAATAATGGTTAGCTAAAATTGCTGAACCTGTAAGAGATTGTGCTCCAATGATGTTAGCTATAATGGTTAGCTATAATTAAAAAAATAGTATTTTATTATTATTTATAAACCTCAAATACATAAATTGTAAAATCTTTGCTACTCCAACGGTGTTTATGTATCCTGGTTATGTAAAATTAAAGACAAAAATGACGTGGCACAAGAATAGAAGATAGGTACTCCCTCCGTCCATTGGAGTTCTTTACATTTGTTACTTGCACGGATACCAAGATAGTGAGTGTAAATTGTTAAAATAAATGAAGTAGTGGGTGTAGTAGTGATTTTATTGTTAAAATAAGTGAAGTAGTGGGTGTAATAGTGTAAAGTGTTGAAAAAGTGGAGTTAAGTAGTGGATGTAATAATGTATTTTATTGTTAAAAGTTACTATTTTTAGTAATGTAAAGAAATGGAAGGGACAGCTCAAAATAGAAAGTGTAAAGAAATGAAAAAGACGGTGGGAGTAAATTGTTTAGAGGATTTCTAAATATAGAGGATATGTATCTTGTTTTCTAAAATTTTGCCTAACAGTTGGTACCGTTGGAGGACAACTTTTCAGGCATATTAGGTAAAAAATTCTGCCACGTCAGATTTATAGCTAAGGGGTGGGGGTGGTCGGAGATGCTCTAATAATGTATTTTATTATTAAAAGTTACTCCCTCCGTCTCATAATATGTTTCCTGTTTTTAAAAACACGTTTGCCAACGCACACTTTTGATCGTTAATATCTTGAATTTCGTATTAGTACTAAATATAAAAACTTCAATGTATTAAAGTACTCATAAATACGAATTCAACAAAATCACTCATGACTATATTTTATCTTATAAATTATGCGTAAATTAATAGTCAACCGCTTATAATGAACAGTGTGCAAAATCAATATAGGAAACATATAAGGGCACAGAGGGAGTACTATTTTTAATAATGTAAAGAATTGGTGGGACGTCCCAAAAAGAAAATTGTAAAGAAATGGATGTAAAGAATTGGTGGGACGTTCCAAAAAGGAAATTGTAAAGAAATGGATGGGACAGAGGAGTATTAGTTAAAAACACTAACATGTCACCATTATAGCTAATAGATTGTTAGCCTTGGAGATGCTCTTAAGTAACGAAACCCAGAATACATTTAAAGTAGTTAAAAATTGAGCCAGGATCCTCTGTCCCCTTCATTGTGTCCCTTATACAAAATGGGTGCCCCTGCGGGGTCCATTGTAAGATAAATGGAAATAAAATATTTTTTCCATTTTCCTTTCAATGGGCCCCGCCAGGGACACTCATTTTGTATAGGGAACACAGAAGGGGACACAATGAAGGAGACAGAGGATCGTCACCCTTAAAAATTCATAAGAATTGAAGCCTCAAGAGTAGATATTGTTTTTGGTGAACAAAAATATATATTGTTATACGATTCGTATAATTTAACGGATCAAATCGAATCAAATCAGAATTCTTCCAAAAACAAATTTTCCAAATTTTCTCCAAAACGAATCGAACAAACAGCTTTTTAAAAAAATCTCTCACAGTCCCTAATCCCTGTCAACATAAAGTAGCATAAATGAAGATGTGGAGTTAAAAATCTTCACTTTTACTCACTTTTTCCCGTAGAAACTTTTTAACACCTCATATTTAAAGGAAAAAATAATAAAATATTCAACTATAAAATTAACAATATATACATTTCGTCAATCAAGCTGAGCTGTACCTGAGTTTGTTAGCTTTCCGATCAGACTGCCGGAGCTCCGTTCTCCGATCATCTCTCTTCATTCTCAGGTGAATTTCTCTTCGCGATTCTTCTCTACTAACTATCCACGCTTTAATTTCCCCAATTATATACATACATATTGTATTTGCACTTTGAATTGAAGTAATTAATCATTATTTAATCATTTATGTACTGTAATTAAACTCTATATACACAATTGTATGTGTGTTGAGTTATTTATGTAAGGCTGTTGTGTGATTAGGTTATTTTGATCGAAAATTGAAGAAACGAGGTGGACTGTGTTAGATGAGAGTTTGTTAGAATGAATAAGGGAACGAGAAAAGTAGGGAAATATGAAGTCGGTCGAACGATTGGCGAAGGAACTTTCGCGAAAGTTAAGTTTGCTAAAAATTCCGAGACTGGTGAGAGTGTTGCTGTTAAAGTTATGACCAAGAGTACAATACTCAAGCATAAGATGGTTAATCAGGTTATACTACTTTCCTTGACTTGCAATTTCTGAATTTTAGTTTTCGTGTGTGTAGCTTTTAAATTAATGGTGCTGAATTTGATAATTAAATTGCCTGTAAATTAGCTCTTTATGGAGATTTTTAATGATTTGCGATGATCTTGAAGTTCTGATGCGGTTAAGTGATGTATGCAATTTAACCAATATGCCTTCAAGAATGTGAAACCTGCTGACTAGTATTTGTCAATAAAATTCCTTTAACTAGAAAAAATTGACTTCATAAATAAACTCGGTTTATAGCCTTTCTTCTTTTTGAATATATGTAGGCTTTGGTTCAGATGAGAACCATTCCTAGAACTACTGAGCACTATTGTAATTAAAAAAAATATCTAAAAATCAGTTACAAAATAGATCTAAACTGCTTTATGTCATCATAATATGGCTTATACCGGAGTTCCTAGAGTTCTTAGTTTACTTGGTTCTCTACTGAATCCTACTTTGTGTGTGTGTTTATATTGACGAATTTAATTTCATATGGGGAGAAGTAGTGTCCCTTGCCTGATTTAACTTTCTTGAACTGATTTTGCTCCTCTATTTTTGTGCTGTAACAACAACGATTGTAGTAATGCTCGCTATTGTGGCTTGTTACCTCGTCTCTAAACTTTGTGGCTTCTCTCTGTCAGAAGAATCTTCCTTAAATGAGTTTGCATAATTATCTTACTAGCTGCAGCTACTTACCTTTAAAAAGTTAAAATAGAACTATTAAGACATGTTAATGAAACGATTACATTATTGCATACCACTAAATAGCGTAGTAGAATATTTGTTTTCAGAAGCTAACTTGCATCTGTTTGAGTTGGTTTTCAGATCAAGAGAGAGATATCTATAATGAAAATCGTAAGGCATCCTAACATCGTCAGGCTAAATGAGGTATATTTTAATGTTCCGTACTGTACTCTATACTTATGATGCTTTTCTTAAAATATTGCTTGCTTGGTGCTAAGGCATCTTCTTGAAATCCGCAAGGAGGCTTTATTGATAATTTGTTCCTTTGCTAAAATTGTCTTGTGCTATTTATTATTATAGGTTTTGGCCAGTCAGACAAAAATCTATATTATACTGGAGTTTGTGACTGGAGGAGAGCTTTTTGATAAAATAGTGAGTCTCACGTTCATACTTTTTTGACCATTTCTATGTAGTTCATCTGACACAATTATGCAACGCAGATGTATTAAATTGCGGAGTTCACGTCTTTGATGACTACACCTCATGGGATAGGCAGATCTTTTGGTAATGCTAAAGAAATGACAGGGAAAGATGATGTCTCTGTAGTGACATAATATTAATTTGCCTTGCTTGGATTACCGCGTAGATTGTCACGAGCAATCAGTGATGCATGTGTAAAATTGTCCAAGTACCCCGAACTGATAAGTAACATGAGAATGAAAGTAGGGTTTTTTAAGAAAAGAGGGGTGATGTATATCTACATGTCAACTTTGTGAAATACATTGTAATCGATGCATGTGGTCTTGTTATGAAGGGGCTATGCACATACTTTAACAATTATTATAAAAAAAACTTACAGAGCTAAAAGGAGCAGTGACAATATGAAATCAGAAATGGTTGTTTCATTTGTTTTTTGTAGTATGTCATGTAAAACTTTCAGCATCTCTTACTTTCAAGGATGAAGTAAAAAAGGGGGACTGGTTAATCACAGAGCTTCAGTGAAGTATGAACTTATTAGCTTATTGCATAACTTATATGGCAGGTTAATCAAAAAAGGCTTTCTGAAAAGGAATCTAGGCAATACTTTCAACAGCTTGTAGATGCAGTAGCACATTGCCATAGTAAGGGTGTGTACCACAGAGATTTAAAGGTGCAAAAGAAAAATTAGGTAATCTTAATTTTAAATAAGAAGTTTTGAGAGTTATATCCTTAAGTTTGAATTTTATTGCTTTCTTTTAGCCTGAAAATCTTCTTCTTGGCTCCGATGGAAACTTGAAGGTCTCTGATTTTGGACTAAGTGCTTTGCCACAACAAGTAAGCATAGCTTTTTTTTTTCTTAAACAATGTATGACACATAATTATGTAATACGCCTATAGTTAGCAACTTTGCTGAATCATGCTCTCTCTTTTACTTGTGAAACCAGAAGTTGTTTTTACCCGTGGTTCGTTGAGGTATTTGTTTGATATAATTGCAGGGTGTTGAACTTCTGCATACAACTTGTGGAACTCCAAATTATATTGCACCCGAGGTAAATTTTCTCACGTCCATCAAATTGACTGGTCGCAAGCATAGTTCATCATTCATGGTTTTTACTGCCACTTCATATGCATCTCTATGTTGACTGAACCTGCCAGTGGTGGAACTGGTGAAGTATAGTACTACTTGGACTTAATTAATATACTTTAAATGGTTAATACAGTATAATTTTCAAATTACAATGCTGTCTGCTCTTTGTGATAAATTTGAAACAATGTTTCACTTAAAATACTAGTATTGGGGTCAGCATGTGATGTGTTTCTTTGTGTTCCATAACTGGATTAATCTATAACCTTTATTAATAAGCGAAACACCCTTTTAACGGTACCATTTTTGGTTTCACCCCAATTTTGGTTTCACTCCTATTTTGGTTTCACCCCTATAATCCTATTTCTACTATAATTCTATGTTGTTTTTTAATAAAATAGAAATCCTATTGTAATTATAATTCTTTTATTGCAACTTTAAATAAAAAAAAATAGTTTCATCCCTAAGATCATATTCCCTTACAATTTTATGTTATTCTTTAAAGAAAATAATAAAATTAAAATCCTATTATAATTGTAATACAATTTTTTTAATCATAATTTAGAATAAAAAAATAATACGATCAATTCTCCAAAAGATTTTTCAAGGTGAACAACTAGAACATGTTTCTATACACTACTCTTGAACATTCTTCCCTGCGATTATATGTTATTTTTTTTAAAAAAAATAATAAAATTGAAATCTTATTATTATTATAATTCTTACATTGTATTAGCAAATTTTTTTATTATAACTTATAATAAAAAAGATTACGATAAATTATCCTAAATATTTTTCAATGAAAACAACCGAGACGTGTTTTCATGTACTTCTATTAAACAATCTTAGTTTATAGTTTGTTAATCGCATAATTTTTTTATGCAAATAACATAGTTCTTTTAATAATTTTTGTAATATAATTTTATAAATATTTAATTAAATAAAAATTAGTAATTATTTAACATAAATCTCCGAGCCCGTGCTTCGCACGGGTTATCATCTAGTATATATAAATTGCGTAACTATTGACAACTTATAGAGAGTACATGTGAACATGTGAACACTTTGGAAGACTTCCACAATCTGCTCATATTAGTACTATAACTCACTTCTGCAACAAATAAAAAGAAGAAAAAAACTTCAGAATCCGATAAATAACAACACTGTTTGAATTCAGCTTTGCATGGATCTTCAGAACACCAGATAGAACCAAAAAAAAAGAAAAAAGAAACACAGTTACAGTCTGTACTCTTCACATGATGTTTCCAGCAATATAGAGTTGGCTATCTTCTTTGTTCGTTTCCACTTTTTTTTCATTGTTCATGAGATGGCACACTAGGTATAGTTAGGTTGAGAGAAATACTTATTTATGGAGGTTTTTAATTTCTATCTAATTTTACATGTAAAAGATAGGGCAAGAAGAGAGGTTTTAGTCATGCTAGAAGTGTGCGTCATTCTCCTTGCTAAATTATCTTCTATATTATAGTTGCCCCAGTTTCACTTCTATCTAATCTTTATATAGTTCATTGTCGCTGATAGTATAATCCTCACATCGTATGTACCTGTGTAAAAGTGTACTGTTTTTTATTAGCCTCCTTTAATTGGCTGTCAGGTGCTAAGCAACCGAGGTTATGATGGTGCTGCTGCTGATATCTGGTCTTGTGGAGTTATACTGTATGTTCTAATGGCAGGATATCTCCCTTTTAATGAGATAGATCTTCCAACCTTGTATAAAAAGGTTAGTCGGTTTTGACTATAAGATTGGGATAATCACGCTGACAATTGCATTCTATTATCATTATCATAAATCAAAAATCTGAAACGTTGATACGATACCAGCAAAAGAGTGTGCATCCAGTTTTTCTTTTTAATTGAAAACAACACAGCTGTCAGGTTCTAAAATCTGGATATCTATTGGTTGCGAATGATGACATACATATCCTTCGTTTAGCAAAAAAAAAAAAAAAATTTAGCAAAAAAGACATACATATCCTTCTATTTGATGAAAGAATAGTTTTTAATGAGGGTAAACTTCAAGGGGAGATCAAGGGAAAACCTAGGTGATAATTTTTTACCTACATATCTAGCATCTTCACCTAAAGATTCTTGATATGTAAGTCAAAATCCTGGACTTTTTGCTCTTCTTTGTTTCCAGGAGGTTTTTTTTTACTCAAGTCGGGAATTGCATTTAAAATTTTTGGGTCATATTAAGCCTGGTACTAGAGTTCCACTGCTGGTATCTGAATATCTGATGCAAAAATTTAGGTCCAGTCATGTCTGTGGAACCCTACTTAACTCGGCTGCTATATAAACTTGTAGGGTCCGCATTTTCTCAAGTTTCTTTAAAACAAAGTAATACTTCTGTGTAGGTCAGTTCTGCAGATTTTTCTTGGCCGCATTGGTTCTCTGCTGGTGCAAAATCGCTGATAAACAAAATACTTGATCCTAATCCTAAAACTGTAAGTGACTAATATTATGTTCTTTCTTTATCAAGCAATTATGAAACTTTGCTAGATGATACATAATATACTTGCTTAAAATATAGATTCTATTCTTGAATCCACTGCATATATTTTGAAAGTGCATCTAGATAAATATCCTTTGTGCTGGCCTAAAATTGTACTTTAAGCCTCAGTTGATCGCATGATATGAAATAATGAACTGTAATCCAAAGAAAAGACTACGAATTAAAAGGTTTTATAATTTTTAGAGTTTTTTTATTTTACTTGTCGTAGTCACTATGCAACCCACAATGCTTCTTAAATGTGCATAACTTATCTAGTAGTGGAACTCTTGAAGCCAGTTTAATTCTCGTTATGTTATGTATCGAATTATAATTTTTTAGTAAAATTCTTTGTTATTCTCTATTGAATCAATCAGGCAATCTAGTTTCTGACAAGCAGTCTCCTTGATCCTTGTACCTAAAATCGTCTCATGTATGATCTTAAACATTTTTGAATCATTTCTGGCTCAAGTGCTATGACATTCTTCTAGACACAAACAACATATAATCTCAGATGACATCTCGTTCTATTTGTCCAATCAAACTGTTGCAAGTGGTGGCAGATTTTCAAGGTTTTAATCTTCAGTAAGCCAGCAAATTCCTGATGCCTTTTTGACTAATTTGTCACAAACAAACTCCCTATCAGCAGTTTGATAATAAGAATTTAAATCAACAAATTCCCGATGCCTTAATGACTGATTTTGTCAGTAACAAACTTCCAATCAGCAGCATGATAATAAGCATGTAATTACATTTGATGTGCAACACATTGTTTTTTTATTTTCTAAATTGTGCAGGACATTGTTGGACTGATCCTAGAGTTGCGAAACGGCCCTATTTTTTTGTAGCAAACCTTCTAGGAACTTTGCTCTTATGCTTTTCATTGTTCAGTACTCTGTTCATCTAGAGCTTACATGTCCCACTCTCCTTCCTTTAGTATTAACAAAAAGGTGAATGGTAGCCTGCTATGAGTTATGGAAAATAAGTTGTTTATACCACCTTTTCTCCTGTATTTTTTTTGCAGCGTATTCGAATTGATGGGATTAAAAATCATCCATGGTTCCAGAAGAACTATGTGTCTGTAAAGCTTGCAGAAGATGAAGAAGTCAGTTTAGATGATGTTTGTGCAGTTTTTGATGACATTGAGGTTGGCCTAGTTTTCTATTTACTTGTTTAACTGCTTAAGATATCAGATATCTCCTGTAAGAATCTCCTGCTGAATGACCATTTTTTTGCATTATGCAGGATAAATATGTAACGGAGCAATCCGGAAATGCTCAAAATGGCCCTTTAGTTATGAATGCCTTTGAGATGATTACTCTGTCTCAAGGGTTGAACCTTTCAGCCCTGTTTGACAGGCGACAGGTAAATTAAATTATTTGCACCTTTGTTGTAGTTATGTATCATGTGGAATGCCTTATTCAAGGAACAATAGAGACTGAGTTGGGTTTGAGATCAAAGATAGGGTCCCAACTCCCAAGAGCTCTACAATAATTAACATTTTCCTGAATTCTGTCTGTTTTTTGTATTTCAAGATGGCCAGATTTTTGCTGCACAAGCTCTGTGGTTTAATATCACAATCAATCTAATAATAATGTTTGGATTTGGTAGTCTTTACTTTTGTGTCTATTGCAGATAAACAAATATATAATTATAGTGTGAGTATCAGGATTTTGGATCAGTTAATTCTGCTGTTTGGATCATAATCCAGAGTTTAACGTACTTTTAGTTGATTTACATGCATTCAAACTTGATATGTTCCTATTACAGGATCATGTCAAGCGTCAAACCCGTTTTGTTTCCCGTCAACCAGCTGAAGTCATAATTTCAACGATTGAATCAGTTGCAGTATCAATGTCCCTTAAGGTTCATACGCGCAACTACAAGGTATTCTACCTTTACTCTTCTCCTGCAAGCGGTAATATTAGTGGTCCGTTTGGGCTTTTCAAACTAATATTTACATGCTATCGCAGATTCTAGGCGGTGCACAGCTACTTTCCTAGGGATCATCATACTCTTAATGCTATGTGGTGGAGATACTTGCTCATGTTATCTTAAATTATTTTTTCTCATCCTAAATACATTTGATTTTCAAAAAAATAAACAATAAATCATATTTTTAATTTGGGGTTTTTGCTTTATGTTTGCCTCAAATAAACTATGCATCAGTTGGAAGACACTATATAACTTATACTGCCAGTCTGGAGAACTTACACGCACTGCCAGTCTGTTTATGTTAACAAGTTAATCAGTTTACCCAGTGGATAATTCAGATAACACTATCTGAGAATTTGATTGACTTTAGTGTTTTTGGTTGGTCAGTTTTTTGTATTTCCCGACCTGAACCTTTTTGGTGTCTTTGCTAACATATCTTCTTTTTAGTTTTACTATGTATTCCCCATTATTCATTTAAAGAGATTGAATATGAATAGAGTAGGTTATGAAGTTTTATGTTTTTCAAATTTAAACAACACTTGTTTGTTTGAGTCGGATTTTAAGCACTCTTTTGTCTGACAGACGAGGCTTGAAGGAAGATCTCCCGATATAAATGGACAATTCGCTGTTGTATTGGAGGTAATATCTATAGCTTGTTTACTTCTTATATAGGCATTGGTTACTGGTGCACATTCCTCCCCTCATAGAATACTTGTTTAAAGGTTTATGAAGTGGCACCATCTCTTTTCATGGTGGATGTTCGAAAAGCAACTGGAGATACACTCGAGTATCACAAGGTTAGCTTCTTATTGTAAATTCTTTAATATTATTGTTGTGTGTGCATCAATGTGTCATTTTTTGCTCTCGAAACACAGATGTTTACAACTTCAACTCAAATGTACCCAATAACTTTTTTAACATTTACTAGTCTTTTTTCCTTAATCTTTATACTAGGTCTTAGCCTTTCGGAGTTGCACATGTATCTCCTATTTTTTTCTGTGCAATCTTTTTTAGTTAAGTATCACATGATATAAAAGCCTTCTGTTCCTAAAAGGTACATCTGCTGTGAGTGAAGTAAACTTTACAAGAGCAAACTATTTTACTGTCCTCTAGGTGCTACATGTGTTGCTTCTGTGATTAATTCTTCCAAATACTTATTTGATTGAATCATTTAACTGAACTTATAGTTCTGATTAACACCTAACAGAAACTGTATATTGTCTTGTTGCAGTTCTACAAGAGCTTCTGTGCTAAACTTGATCATATCATTTGGAAACCAAAATAAGGGACTGTCAATATGTCATGCTTAGAACACTGACTTGTTGATCCAGTGCCATGGATGTGAAGCAAATCATCAAGCAGATAATTGCAGCGGTGCAATTTCTCAAACAAATGGAGAGTTGTAGATATCTATATTGCTTGTTTTAGGTGAACGGTTAGTTTACGATGTATGACATATTTTGTTGTTTTTTCAGCCTGCCTAATATGGCTACCCAGTACTACATTTCAATGTGCTGAATTTGTAAGTGGTAGGAAGTTGTTGAACACAGCAGTCATGAAGTTGTCTGAAAGACATACTAAGATAAGATCTTATTAGAAAATATATAAGGTTGTGAATTTCTTGAACTTTGGTTACACAGGTTGCACCTGTAAAAGGCGGCAACCGCTTGTTTCCTTGTCTGATCAGCTGCACCTATAATAATTAGAAAGAGTAGCGATTCTTATTCTCCACTTTCTTCACCTTAGTATGGATCATTTCTTCATTTAGGACCACAAGATAGGATCCATACTAAGTTGGCCATTCTTCGACATTACCACACCAGAGAAAAGATTATATGCCGTCTAATGGTTGCCACCCTAGTATGTCTTTAATAAATCAATTGACAATCCTCAGTTTTATGATTGTGCGCCACCATATCACAAAGGTATAGTCTGTGTAATATCTACTAGTTAATTTATATTAGCTCTCTCGTTTAGCTGGGGACTTGCACCTTTAAAAAACTAAAGGTATCTATATTCACTGGGCAAAGTGTACATGATACATACTAATTACTAAACTTAGATAAGGAAACATCAACTTATAAACGGAAGCAAAAATGCGTAATACAATCGATTCATTACTGATCACAACTGACCATTTTACCAGCAGCAAGACGCCCATGAAAATAGGACAAGATATCCTATAAAAAAACAAGGGACTTGGTACAAAAAAACCACCATGGAAGGTTGTGACAGCAACAAGAGGACTTGCTGCCATCTCCAAAGCCCTTGAAACTGAACCCCGTGCTGGTAGTAATGGCCAGAAGCAACTGCAAAGACACGTACAAGAACCCCAGACCTGACCTCAGTCAGGCTGCAGTCCAGTAAAAACAAAGACTAGGCTTATACTGCATATTCTTCAGTACCACCAGTTGAGACCTCAAACTACGGCAGGGTGAAGATGTTCTCTAAAAACTATGGCCATGAAAAGTGTGAGCCTCTCACTGAGAGGGACTAACAAAGTTGAAAGAGACATTCCTTTTAGCAAGGAAGCCTACAAAAAATTGATGACAAAAACAATCCGCCAGTCTTCTTTTAAACAACTGAACCACCGAGGTATTAAGAATCTCACTGATGATTTCTGTAGACTACCACAAAGTTTTACTGCTATCATGTGCTATAACTGTACTGTTTTATGTGCCTGTGCTCTCTGTCACCTTCTTCCGTAACACCATCATCCATCATATGAGCACAGGGGAATTAACTCCGTAGAGGATATCACACCTCCACAAAGTTTCCAAAAGCAGCTCAATTGCACTGCTGCTAATTAAATTGCATTGCTGAATATTCAACCCTACAAGTGTCTTGCCTAGCTCTCCAAGGGAAATCATACTCTTGTTTGATATATTAAAACAACCAGACAAGGAAAGGACCTGCAGATTATGTTGCACACCACTGGATAAAGCAGCAACTCCAGCATCAGTGATTGAACACTTTGATACGTCAAGATCATTGAGCAACGAGCAGTTATCTGCAATGGATGCCAAGCTCAAATCAGTAAGCTTTCTGCACCCCGTAAGATTCAGCACTTCGAGGGTTTCACCATGTAACCTAGCCAAAGATGCAACCACTTTGTCTGTCAAATTGAGACAGTCACTCAGATTTACCTTCACAAGTCCATCCTCACAGCTCTCCAGCAATGGTAGAAGGCCGTCATCTGTTATTGCACAAAGCCCGCTTAAGTCTAAGTGATGTAGCTGAGGACACATTTTCCCCACAACAGCCAAACTAGCACTACCGAAACCCAAGCAATTCTGGATGGTCAAGGATCGAAGAGATTCACAAGGAGAGAGAATGGGAGTTTCTAGAGCTAAATCCTTAATCCCCATGCACTTCAGTAAAGCTAGAGATTTTAAGTTTGATACACAGTTTGAAAGTACACCTAATATGCCAAATTGAGTAATTCTGTTGCACTCCTCCAAATGCAAGCTCTTAAGAGATCCTGCAACTTTCACAAACGCTACCAACCCGTTATCTGATACAAAGCAACACTTCTTAAGGGACATCTGTTTCAGATTTGGGCAACCTTTTCCAATGGCTTCAAGACTCACATCTGTCATTCCTCGACATGAAGCAATCAGCAAGGATTCAAGAGACTGCAGGCCCCCAGCACTACCCAATGCCCAAAAACCCTTCTGATTCACACCCTGAAGCCCACTAAGAATAAGATTGGTAATGGCCTTTCCATAGTGCCCAATTACAGCAAGAGAGAAATCTGTGATACTCAAAGCCTGAAACTTGACCTTTGACAGAACAGCTGAGGCTGAGGACAAAAGACTAGCAACTCCCTGATCCCCAACAAGAGGGCAATTTTTGACTGTGATTGACTGCAGATTAGGACAGCACCGTCCAATAGCCATGAGACTCTCATTCCCTATTTTTGGACAAGATTCAATAGTAATTGCAGTCAAATTGGGACAGTTTTCTGCAACTGCAATCAAACCCTTGTTGGAAATTGAAGGACATTCGCAAAGATCAAGCTTTTCTAGTAAGTGGCATTCCTTAGCTATCTTTAGTAAACCCTCATCCCCTGTGAAAGGGACATTCCACAATGAAAGAACTCTAAGAGAAGGGCACCCGTGTGCAATTGCTGAGAGCCCTAGGTCAGTAACTCCTCGAGCACAGTTGCTTCCTCGGATTGAAAGCTTGCCAAGTCCCCCACGAGTGGCTGTTCCCACTGCAATAGCAGCGAGTCTAACATCTGTTGCCTTCTTTCCTTCAATGCATCTAGTAAGATAACCATCACAACCATCTTCTTTAGTTTCATCCACGGAAATCATTTCAATATCTTGAGTAGACTCACATACTTGTTGCTCTGTTTGAGTACTCCTGCTATCGTAAATTTCACTATTTCTAATGCTGCTGAGAAGCATGAGCCAATGCTTTGAGACACAAGCGGCAGCACTCCTCTCCTGGCCTCCTGGCAGGTGTCTGAAGATCTCAAACAGGCATTCATCAGGAAGAATTTCGATAGAAGATTTCTTCTTCTCAAACATATAGCCATCAAAACCAAATAGGCTGCTGATCATTCGTGCCCTCTTCCGGGATGGTCCGTAAACATCCACACTGGAACCACTAGAGTAGAAAAGAGCTGAATCAGCAGAACACGCTGACCCGGCAGAATAGAACTCATTATCCCCTGATAACCAATCAAACACAAAATCAGGAATGAGGAAACTAGTCCATACAAATACTCAAGAATCTAAAAAGCACAAACAGAGGCACTTTACATATACATGCTTCTGAACACAAGATTCATAGATAATCTATTTTAACATAAATTCAAGAATCTAAAATCATGATTAAACAAACTAGCACAATCTTTATATACCTCTGTAGTTGATGAGAGTAGGCATAGCTGATTTGTAAAACAGAACTCTTGAAATACACCCAAGAAAATGATAAGATTAAACAAAGCACAGAATTTGATCTTTAACCTTAAACACCAATTGCATCAGAAAAAACCCACAGGGAAAAAAGAGAGAGTAGAGAAGAAAGTAGAAAAACAAAGATCGTTTGGTGGTGTGTTCTGTTTTAAAAATTTGGCATATGCATCTAGGTATATATATTTATGTAATAATATTATTATATTTGAGACAACATAAGTAGATGCATGTACCTGTACAACATGTATATTAGAAAAGAGACTCTGTAATCTGTAAATGTATGTAGAGTATGTAGCTATGTATGCATGTATACACACAGGTGTCAGAGTGTTTAAACACTTGCAGGAAGCTCTTCCTGCTTGTGTGGCAGTGGTACATACATGCACACACAAATTCAATGTATCCTCTCATTTTCTTGCCTGTTTTTTCCTCTGGTCCTACCACATATGTCACATTTTTTATTCTTTACTCCATCATTCTTTGATTTTCTCTCAAGTCTTAACCCGGTTTGCTCTTGTAAATCAATGTCTTTGCTTATCATCCACCTTCCGGTTTTTCTACGCTTTTATCATTTTATGTGGCTGATGTTTACTTTCATCTATGTAAGATCGTACTCGTACCAAGTTGAGCTGAGCCGGGTATTCACTAAACGAGTTGGGTATTTTATTCGTAATACTAAACGAGTTGGATATTTTATTTGTAAGAAAGCAAGTCAACAAGGCCGCCCATATGCTAGCTAGGGTACCTTGTGAGGTCAATTGCTTCATTGATTTCCTTTCTCCTCCACAGTTAGTGTTGGAGAACATTATGTATGATGCTTTGATGATTTAATGAATATTTTCCCAGTTTCAAAAAAAAAAAAAAAAAAAAAAAGAAGACCAACTCTCTTCGAAAACTGTTTTACAAAGTCTTGGAGTATTAAAGAGGGTGTAAGAATTTTCCAAGTAGTGTTTGTTTGTACAACTAAACAATTTTGAGTAATAAACGCGTTAAAGACTTGGTTGACATAAGAGCAAGTCCAATGCAATGCTATTCTTGGTACTATTGCTATATTATAGCACCAAGTGCACTAAAAAACTCATCTTCAAAGGGGTACTATAGTTGGCTGCATCCTTGGTGCTATTGCTATATTATGCATCCTTGGTGCTAAATTTGAAACCAATGATGCATTTATGCATCCATGCCACATCATCATTTAACTGGAATGAGATAAGTTTGTTGAGAATATACAATAGAAGTTAAAAGAGTTAGGTAAAAGTTAAAAAAATCGGTTAAATTTGAAACTAGTTATAGAACTAGCTTTGGAGGGTGAGTTTTATTTTAGCACCAAAATTCACTTTTTGATTCTATATTATAGCAATAGCAATAGCAATTTAGCATCTAACATTGGACTTGCTGTAAGTGATGATCCAACAAGAGTCAATGTGTGTATCTTTACAAACAGGGGGGAAGTTTATGGTTTTGAGTCTTTTGACTATAGAATTTAGCAAACACATTACCATGAAGCAAAGATCAAAAGTAGGACAGCAAAATTTGCACCAACTTGAACTTGGACGTGGTCTTATTTCAGAAATGCATTGAACTTGGGAGGTTAAATAAGAACATTCTAAAGATACATTTGGGTGAGTTTTTTTTTCTAATGTATTCATTTGTAATGCAAGTCAGTAATTTTTTAAAGTTGCACAAATCTTCGTATCATCCTATTCTAACACTCCCCCTCACTCGTATATTAAACAAGAATAAGAATCTCAATTCTTGTGTCCGTGTTTAGATCGATAAATCACACCGGCCCTTGGCCTCTTGAAGTACCAAATCATTCACATTATCATCTACCCCAAGTCCCTGCAGCGACCATCCAAATTCCAAACGTTACCATTTTACTTCTTGTTTGCTCTTTTCCCTTTAATGATGAACTTTTTATCTACCTACTTTTACTTTACTGCATTCCTCTCGTTCAGATTAATTTTCCTTGTTTTGTGCATCAAGTTTGGATGGATTTCTGACGAATATACCACGCTTATCTTGTTTTAAAATAGTAGATAAGTGAAAGATAACTTGGCATGAAGTCCAATGTATCTGCGTGAACACGTACATTACGTGCAGAATAGCCATTAGAATCAATGCAATGTATCATCTGGCTATCCCTTAACCTCATATCGAGGGAGAAAAACTGATCAAGGATTAATATATGGGGCCTCAGAAGATCTCTTTGAATAATCTCGCTGTGTTCAACAACCTCATATCTTGCACATGTTTTCCGTGTGCCAAAATTTTTGTTGATCATCTACCTTAAATTTACGGGATGTTTCAGGTTCGAATTCTTGACCTTGAACATACAATCAGATGTATATAATTTTCATTCAATACATTGTACAACTCGAAACTCCATAAAATATTTTTAAATCAATCAAACAGTTCAATCAGTGAAAATGAGAACATTTCATATAAAGCAATGAATTTAATTATTCTGAGGGAGGTAGGGTGATTGTAAAGGGCTCCTCAACTTGTTCACTATAGATCATGAATGCATTGTTCTATTTGGCCACTTGCTCTGTCCATCCATCCTCTTTCAGTGTACTAATAGTCTTTTATTTCATATATTATCTATAAAATGATCTAAACTTTCAAATAAATATTATAAGAAGATGTAAATATAACTATAATGAATGTTCCATCTAAATCATAGTATAATACTAGTGGATCATTTTAGTAGAGTGCCCATAAGGAAAATGAAGAAATAAACAAGTAACTCCATCGTTTATCAGAAGATACATTGCATACCGCGTTGGCTTTGGTAGGATTGTATGAAAAATAATGTAAGTAGGTCCTGCCTCATCCTCATGCCTTTTCTCTACTACTCCCTCCGTCCCATTAATCCAATGCTTTTTGGCACGTATTTTTAGGTGTAAATAAATTATAATTCCGAAAAAAAATTCAATTTCTTCTTAATAGAAATTGGAAAGGACATGACCGATATTAGTGGGACGGAGGGAGTACTTCATACTCGTTATATAAATCTATCAAACATTGACTCTCATGAGAGATACAGATGGCTAGAATCAATGGATCTCTGTGATGTCAACTCCATGTCTCTGTAAACATCATCAACTATCATCGATTAGTTTTCTCAAAAATTTGGCACTACCTACCAGTTTTTAATACCATACATTGTTCATTCAAACTACATTGTTCGTTTTGAATTGTCTCGCTCTCTGTTATTTTCCCTGCGGATGCGGTTGCGGTTGCAATTGCACAACTTGTTCTGATAATAAATGTATAAAGTTAAGTACGTGCATCATCTTTTCATCTCTAGATAGAGCCCTCAAGGACAAGAAACGAAAATCCAAATTTTATGCTTATAACACGAAACAAGAGTGCTGAAGTTTAACATCAAGAATGAAAATAAGCTTGATTCGTACATCATTCAATATTCCCCTACGAAATAACAAACTACAGAATATGGTTATTCGTTTTTTTAATATTGTAATTGCATCATTTATCGAAAAATCTCCTGTGCTTAAAAAAAAATTCTCATCACTTGTGTAGATGTTTGCTACATACTTTAATATCCTTGAAGACTTTCAGATAAATAAACAATCCAGCATCCTCAACTACAAGAACACGATAAATTAGACCATTAACTGAAAATATGAACCCCCTTCTTAAACAAATAAGTATGTAATGTAATAAGTAAATAAAAGGCTGCTTTAGCAATGGTTGAAATCCCGCAACAGCATAACGGAAACATCTACAACCGCTTCAAGGCTTTACTTGGGTCCTGGGACTTTTTCCCTTCAATCCAATTACGCCTTGTCTCGAGCCAGAAAAGAAATCCTGCATTCAAAATTTCTGAATTAAATACACAAAGAAGTAGAAAATCTAGATACGGTAATGCTCAATATATACAAGTAAACATACTCAACATATAGCCACATAAAATCCATTAATTAATGTGAGTGCATGATGTAAGATAGAACGTTAAACTTGCCATGATCAGAGTCCGAATGATTGCTACTGATGCCAGGGTGATTGCCTTGAATGTCATGATTTACAACTTCCGAATGATTGCTACTGCTTCCGCGCTGACTATCTTGACTATTAGAAATAGTGACAGGTGATGCAAGTCCCTGGGAAGGTAATGCTGTGTTGTCCATATGACTGGTGCTACAAAAAGTTTCTTGTTTTTTACTTGGGTCCTGGGACTTTTTCCCTTCAATCCAATTACGCCTTGTCTCGAGCCAGAAAAGAAATCCTGCATTCAAAATTTCTGAATTAAATACACAAAGAAGTAGAAAATCTAGATACGGTAATGCCACAAGTAAACATACTCAACATATAGCCACATAAAATCCATTAATTAACGTGAGTGCATGATATAAGATAGAACGTTAAACTTGCCATGATCAGAGTCCGAATGATTGCTACTGCTGCCAGGGTGATTGCCTTGAATGTCATGATTTACAACTTCCGAATGATTGCTACTGCTTCCGCGCTGCTGACTATCTTGACTATTAGAAATAGTGACAGGTGATGCAAGTCCCTGGGAAGGTAATGCTGTGTTGTCCATATGACTGGTGCTACAAAAAGTTTCTTGTTTTTTACTTGGGTCCTGAGACATTTTGCCTTCAATCCAATTACGCCTCGTCTGGTTCTTCAAAAGAAGTCCTGTATTCAAATTTTCTGAAATAATTACACAAAGAAGTAGAAAATATAAAAATGGTAATGCTCAATATGTACATGTAAATATACTCAACATATAGCGGCATAAAATCTATTAATTTACGTGAGTGTTTGATGTAAGATAGAACGTTAAACGTTGAACAGGCTGCCTACTCGAGCATTATCTGGTCTAACTCCTTATGAAGCTTGGAAGGGAGACAAACCACACATAGGACACATACGTGTCTTTGGCTGCAAAGCTTATATGAAAATTCCTACCGTTCAAACAAAGAAGCTGGATAATCGAAGCAAACAGGTGGTAAATTTTGGCAAAGAACCAGGCACTAAGGCCTATAGACTGTACGACCCTGAAGAGAAACGGGTGTATGTCAGCCGTGATGTTACGTTCGAGGAGAATAAGTGTTGGACTTGGGATGGTCAAAACGGAGAAACATCTGAGGTGCATCAGTTTACAGTTGGGAACACTCTAGAAGAGGAGGAAAGTGAGTCGAACAGCCCCAACAGTCCAAAGAATCAGCAATCAGACAATTCAGACAATGCCCGAGAAGCTACCCCTGAACCAAGAAGATTAGATTTTGCTACCCCTGAACCAAGAAGATTAGACTTTGATAACTATGATGACAGCAGTACGCCAAAGAAGTTCAGACAGATTCAGACATTTATGATGAGACTGAGGAAGTCATGTTAAATGACGAGTTGTTGTATGTGGGAATGGAGGAACCTGCGAAGTACAAAGATGCAGCCAAAGAACACAACTGGAAAGTAGCTATGGACAAAGAAATGGAATCCATCGAGAAAAATGGTACGTGGACACTAACAAGTTTACCACCTGGACACAAGGTTATTGGGTTAAAGTGGATATTCAAATTAAAGAAGGATGCAAACGGAAGGGTTGTGAAGCACAAGGCTCGTATTGT
This sequence comes from Kitagawia praeruptora, assembly GCA_037693485.1. Classification (NCBI taxonomy): domain Eukaryota; kingdom Viridiplantae; phylum Streptophyta; class Magnoliopsida; order Apiales; family Apiaceae; genus Kitagawia; species Kitagawia praeruptora. The sequence goes on along the minus strand of CM075344.1, from coordinate 158,285,057 downwards.
GGCAAAGGGGTATGTTCAGGAACGAGGAATTGACTTCGAGGAAATTTTTGCTCCTGTCACTCGCTTAGAAACTGCGAGGATGCTGCTAGCATTATCTGCAAAGAATGATTGGGAGGTACATCACTTGGATGTAAAAACTGCGTTCCTAAATGGTGATATAAATGAGGAGGTGTATGTATCTCAACCGGAAGGCTACATCAAAAAGGGGGAGGAGCACTTAGTTTACAAACTATCAAAGGCGTTATATGGGTTAAGACAAGCGCCACGGGCCTGGTACGCTAAACTTAATAAGTGTCTTGAGAGTCTTGGTTTTATTCGCTGCCCATATGAGCACGCTGTTTATACTAAAAGAGAGAGGGGAGAAGTTTTGATTATTGGGGTGTATGTAGACGACATCTTAGTTACTGGGTCAAGTACATCAGTCATAGACAACTTCAAATGGCAAATGAATCAGACGTTTGAAATGAGTGACTTGGGGAGGTTAACATATTATTTGGGGATCGAAGTGCAACAGGGAAATGGCTTTACTGATTTGAAGCAAACAGGGTATGCTCGAAAACTTCTGGAGAAAGCAGGGATGACAGGCTGCAATCCAACAAAATACCCCATGGACCCAAAGGAACAGATGTCAAAGGATGAAGGAGGAAAGATCGGAGATGCTACTGAATACAAAAGCTTGGTTGGTGGTCTACGTTACTTGGTGCATACGAGGCCGGACATTGCCTATTCAGTAGGCATTGTTAGTCGATATATGGAAAAACCAACTACAATGCACTTGAATGCAGTTAAGAGAATTTTGCGTTATGTCAAAGGGACTTTGAATTTCGGACTGGTGTATTCAAAGGGAGGTGGAAACAACATAGTGACAGGGTTTTCTGATAGCGACTTGGCTGGGCATTTGGATGATAGTTGAAGCACTGGAGGAATGGTGTTCTACTTGAACGAAAGTTTAATAACCTGGGTCTCGCAAAAACAACGTTGCGTGGCTTTATCTTCTTGCGAGGCAGAATTTATGGCCGCTACTGCAGCCGCTTGTCAGGGAATATGGCTGAGGAACTTGTTGAAACAGATAACAGGAGAAGATATTATAGGATCATAAATGGAGATCTTATAGGATCATGAATAAGTAGTAGAGGCATTTTAGGAGTCGATTAAGTAATCATTGTGGGTAGTTTCTACTTTTGTGCTATTCCAGTATGTACTCATCTCCCTATATATATTCTGTAATGTTGATGAATAAAAGCAGGTCCTTAGACGAGCATTCTGTGTGTGTGCTTGTGTTATACCTTGAGAAGTAAACAGTTATATATATATATATTTGTATACACAGTTAGCCTCAAGAATAAAATCCTTTAATTAACGTGAGTGTATGATATAAGATAGAACGTTAAACTTGCCATGATTTGCAGATTCCGAATGATTGCTACTGACAGATGATGCATGTCTCGGGGATGGAATTATTGTGTTGTCCATATGACTGGAGCTGCAAACAATTTCCGATATACTAGTCTTCTGTGATTTTTTAAATTCTTTGACAGTTCCTTCACCGAATGCAACCAAATCAACCTATACATAGCCCAAAAAAAAAAAAAAGAACACATCAACCTATGCTCAAGTAATTTATTGCTTTTTTTTTTTATTTCCGAGTAACATATCTGCATAATGCAGAATTCCATGTTAGTTATCACGTAAATTATAATTTAGCATGACCACTAATTTTGTAGCTAGCTCTAATTGTTTTTAGTACTTGACTCAAAACACCATAAGACACTAACCAAGGAATAAGTTCAAATCTAAAAAGTACCCAACCAAAACAAATCCTTGTATCCAGAACCAGAATCATAATTAAATAGTTCATGTTAATCTCACTCAACAATTGTCACAGCAAAGGGTAAAAATATATCGTACCCTATAATACGAGCTAGTATATGTCTATGACTCTATGTTGGACCCAAGTACAAGGCAAGAGAAAGTTACACATAAAAAAGGTGCAGAAACATAAACAAGTAACGGCATGATGTGCAGAATAGATACAGCAATCGGTACATGTAATGTTATAGTACAGAGGGATCGAATGACCTGATTTTTGCTGCACGTCGAAGGGCTGGTAACAAACAGTCAATCTATCTAATTTATATAATTTTTTGGATTTCAAAATTTGACTGTATTCAATTTGAATTTCATAAATTTCAATTTAGATTTTAAAAAATTTTGTATATTCAATCTGATTTCAAGTAATTTTTTGTTTGAAATATAAGGGTTAGATTCAGTATAAAATCGTAATTTAAGTTAGACGTTAAAATCAATACTCCTCCTATAAGTTTAAAATTTACTTAATTAACAGTCCATAAACTCGTTCGTTCTGTTACATAAAACTAGACGACGTCGTAAAAGGACAAGGACAAACCACTTCTTTCTTGTCTTCTTTCACTTGATCATCTTCCACCTTAACCCTCTTCTTTTTTTTCTTGCCACACTCAGACTCAGACTCCGCAACCTCAGTATCCAAACCCGACCCATTTTTACCCGGGTCATAATCACCAACCCCATTAATCAAAGTGGCCCATTTGGGGCTTAGTTTATCATCATCAAGATTAGTATTAGTATTAGTGTTATTAATAAAAAGGTTTTCTTTTTTTGGTTTTGTTGTAGTAGTTTTGTGATTGGTGTAGTAAAAAAGATAAGAGATGAGAATGAAGAGAGAGAGTAGAGAGAGAGTGAAAAAGAGGGAGATGGGTGGTGATGGTGGTTCTTGTTCCAGGAAGCAAACCGGTGACGCCGCCATGTATCGACTATATTATTTAGATAACAATTTGTTGTATCTAAATTAAAGGGGAGGGTTGGGTTCACCCAGGTTGGAAATGGGTCGGTGAGGGGTTATATTCAATTGAAAAGAGTTAGGGGTTATATTCATGATATTGGGGTTCATTAATTTAACTACCAAATTTACTGTTTTAGTACTTCAGTTATGTTTCTTATGCATTACAAATTGTGGAAATTGGAGAGAAAATGCCCTAAATGCCCATCATTCAAGACAAAATGCCTGAAATACCGATTGGTGCTGACGCCGACCCTTTCTGACCACGGGTTACGCATCTTACGTATGCGGGTACTGTGTTGCGCATGTTGAACATGCGTGTCTTGAGTCACGCATCTCCCAGATGCGTGATGACGTCATATGACGTCATTATCTCCAAAGCAGTTCCGGTCGTCTCTCTCCCTCAAAATCGTCCCTGAAATTGCCCTACTTCGTTCTTCCCCCTCCGGCTACCTCCTGAAGGCATCAAAATGAAGCCCATAGGTGCCTCTCCATTTTCCCCCGTTTGATTTGTTGAGTTTGGCCCCGCAGGGGCATGTATGAATAGATCAGAAAAGTAAATCGGAAAAAAGTTTTGATTTGGGGCATTCGAATCCGGTGAAACAAATGATAAACGAAGGGTATAATCTTGTAGAGGATGAAAATACGATCATTTTGGTGTATGGTGTGTAATTGATCGATTCCTGTAGAGAGTGAACGAGTATGTTGAAGTTTTGGTCAGAAAACTCTCCGACGGCGACGTTCGAAGGGACGATGAACAGTGCCCAACACGCATGTTGAACATGCGCATTCCCGTCCACGCATGCTCAACATGCGCACCCAAGATCACTGTTCACGATGCTGAAATTGAGATTGACGAAGTACACGCATGTGTACTGTGCGTGTAGCTACACGCATGCTTAGCATGCGTGGTCGGTGGATATTTAGGGCCATCAGTTCAACCGGTGGGTATTTTGGACAAAAATGTTTGATTGGTGGGTATTTAGGGCCATCACCCGAAATTGTACTATTAATATAAAGAATAAAATCACAAATATTTAAAAGTGAATTAATATAGATGAGTAATCATTATTAAATTGTTACTCCCTCCGTCCTTTCTATTTCTTTACACTTTTTGGCACGCATTTTAAGGTAAATTTAAAGGATAGTTTCATAACTTATTTTTAAACTTTTCCTTTTTGTATAAAAATAGGATTGTTCTATTTTTATATAAAAAAATTTCAAAAATAAGTTATGGAACTATCTTTAAAATGCGTGTCAGACATCCTATTTTGAAATGATAAGAAATGGAAAGGACGGAGGGAGATGATAAATTACATTACGTTAATAAATTAAAAATTGGATTATTATTATTATTATATATTACTACACATTAACATTTAATTTTCAAAATTTTAGATATTTTCAATTGTAATTTTTCAAAAATTATTATGAAATTTACATATTTAACCTTTGTGCCAACCTTTCATTCAAAGACAAGAGTTGAACCTCATTCCACTCAATCCTTACATCCAAACAAGGTAATGATTCAACCCATTTACATCTCAACCCAACCTAATCTAACCCAACTCAACTCAACCCAATCCATCATTTCCTTTCTCAAACCCCTATCCAAATAAACACTAAATTTTTACATAAACAATTTTTAGTATTGTATTTGACTGTGTTTATATATTCGAGTAGAAAAATCTAAAAGTTATGATTGAAAGGGATATCAAACAACCAAAACTGTGGAATCAAACTACAAATTCTACCATGTTTTACTTATTATAGTTTAGTATAAAAATATATAATAAGATATAGGGTGATTGCCCAAAATAATCACCTGGCAAACTGGATGACCCTTTTTACTGATGGGACACGGTACATCGTGTACCGTGATAAAGGGTGTGATGCGGAGAAGCGTCCTCCATAATAGTGCATGATACGGAGCTCCGTCTTCCGTGTTATGCATGATACGGTGTACGGTGTTCCGCGACAGTGCTGCGCACCCACCTAACACGGAACACCGTGTACCGTATCATGCATAACACGGAAGACGGAGCTCCGTATCATGCATAATACGGTACACAGTGTAACGTATTAGGGTAATACGGAGGTCGAAACTCCGTATCCCGTCGGTATTTCGGGCCATTTTTTCAAAATCAGTATTTTGGGCAAAAACTTAGGAAAAATAGGCATTTTGGTAATTCTCTCTAAGATATACTCCCTCTGTCCCTCTCATTTCTTTATAGTTTTTTTTCACTGGTTTGCACACATTTTAAGTTGTATATAAACTATAGTTTCTTACCTCATTTTTTAAATTTCCTTTTTTTGATTAAAAATTTAAAATTTGGTTTTTTTTTCTAAGTCTTTCAAATTTAAGAAATTTATATTTTTTTCCAATAAGTATCTACTAAGTATTATATCTCAATAATACATCTAGACGTTTTAAATATATTATTTTTCAAAGATTATATATAATCTATTTTTTAATAAATATTTTTGACCTATTATGTGTTTTATCTAGATATATATCTATTAATTAATATGAATATCTAAATATTTATCTAATAAATAATATGAAGTTCAAATCTCATATGCAGTCTATCAAAATATCTTACTCAATAGCAATGAGAGTGAGTTTAATCGATTCGAGTCGAACACTGCTACACTCGAGTTCAAACTCGGCTAAAAAGTTATGTCAAGCTTGAATTCGAACTCAAGTTCACTTGGTCCTTTAATTTTAATCTCAAAACTTGACTCATAAAGCTTGAAATCTCGAATCGATTTAACCTATTTTGAAAAAAGTTTGAATATAAACGGTTCGACTCAGGTTCAACTCGATCAAATATATGAATTATATAAAATATTGAATATTTACATTGAAATATATTTATAATATTTAAAAAAATTTAATATGAAAAGTCTGATTAGTCTGGCGAAACTCAAGAATCGAGTAATTTAAAACTTGAATTTTGCTCAGTAAAAGTACTTCAATAGCTAAAGCTCGAGTTTAACTAAATACTATCAAACTGAATTTGAAAATTTTATTAACCGAGATCTAGTAACTCTAGAGTTCGAATTGAACCTATTTCAAAAAAAAAAGTTTTGAATATGAACAATTTAGCTCGGATTTGACTATATAATATATGAATTACTAAAAATATTGAACATTTAACAAATGAGTTCTTGGTGTATGTAGTTAATGAGTTATAAAAAGGTTTTAAAATCGTCTCTGATTTGAATATAAAATATATGAATTAATAAAAATATTGAACAATATAACAAATGAGTTCTTGGTGTATGTAGTTAATGAGTTAGAAAAAAGTTCTAAAAATATATTTGGTGTAGTTGTTGGAGATTCATTCTTGACATAGAGGTCATGAGTTCAATTTTCATGATATTTTTTAATATTAATATGATGGAAGGGCAAATTAGTAAATTACTAAATAGGTTTGAAAGACCATGTTGGCCTATAATATATACTAGCTTATAACCCGTGCAATGCACGGATTTCTTTTTATATAAAATAAATTTTATTTTATGTTAAATTATAAATTTAAGTAATCATTATTTTTAATATATATTTTAATTTTAATTATATAATTTAATATAAATTTAATTAATGATATGTATTGCTTAAAACTTATATTTTAAAATTCTAAAATAAATATGTCATTGACGAAATTCGAACCTTGAAATTTTAGTAAATTAATTTGATCATATAATATATCTAAACATTAGATCTAATGATTTTGTTTTTTTACAAATCCTACGATCATTATTCGTTGTAGATTTCTATTATATTTTGTTAATGATTAAAAGATTTGGTGTGAAATTTTTGGGTATATATTAGTTATTGCAATATTATGTTTTAAATTAAAAGTTAACTTGTATTAATTAAGAAAAAAATTATTTACTAAAAGATACTATATTTTAGATGTTTATAAAGGTAATAACATCAATTAAAAAGTAAACGCCTTTTAATTAAAAAACGCAATCTGCTAATTATCATTAATTATATTGTGTTCTTATTTGTTTTAATAATTAGGATGATCGTGCCGAAAACCGAACCGACATACTTTCAATGCCCGTGCGATGCACGGTTTCTTTTATTATGTTATAAATTTTATTTAATATTACAATTATGTTTTTATATAATCATTATTTTTAATAATTTTTTTTAATTTTAATTCAATTTACTATCGTTTACGAATTATAGTAAAGTTTATTTATTATAAACAACGTATACGGATTTTTAATATATTTTACAAATAATTGGAAAATATTGCGTGATATATGATATTATTGATTTGAAGATATGTTACGATTGATGTTTTTATAAAAGGTAATATATTCAACTAAAAGTAAATGTGAAAATGGCAATATCTAATTACCATTAATAATTACCATTATATTATGTAATTATTTATTTTAATAATTAGGATAACCAAAACCGACAAACTTTCAATATTTCGGTTTTAACATAATAGTATAGATAACTAGCATGAAAACTCGTGCGAGGCACATGTCACATTCTAGTCTATGCTTAAAATTTTCGAGGAGTTGCAAAGTCATCCAGTCCTATGTATGTTGAATATCTCTGCATCTCCGAACTTTAAACAATATTTGCAATTTGTGAGATTTAAAAAAGGGTATAAAATGAGGTTGCAAGTACTCGTGGAAAGGGTGCAGATGTGCCAATTGAGGGCATTGATTCTTCCGTCATACACACAGAATACACCTGCTCGCCAATAGCTAAAAAAATGTTCCTGAAAAGTACATATCACTCGCCCACTAAAGTAATTCTTATGTAGTATGGATGACTTGCAATAAACCGGTGAATAATGTTCCCAAGGCTTGAAATTTGATATAAAAAAAAAGTCATGATGGTATACCCATCACCCAAAATGAGTACTTCTCCATTGAAAGAAATACAATTTGAACCAACAGAAAAAAATAGTATTGTTGTGCCCAAAATCTCCATGGGCTAGATTTAGGCCCATTAAGCTATAGGGTTCGATCCATACAAGCCAGAAGATTGATCCAGTACGAGTCATGAAGATCAAATAGGAGAAATGAATAAGGAAGTACGAGTATTAGGAGGTTCCCAATAGTCAGGAAGCTGAGTTGAGCACTCGGAGACCAGGTTCCTCCCAGCCGAGGAGTTCGAATTAGCACAGCAACAGCCATAGAGGTAATAAAAGCATATGAAGAGTTATCCAATCTAACCAGTTTGTTATTTGTGCAGGTATTGACACCAAAAGGGAGGTCCCTAAGTGATATGTCCCGAAATAAGGAGGTCCCTGAGAAACAGGCTCCTGAAATGTAGGTTCCTGAGCACCAGGTTCCTACGAGTTGCCAACAGAAAGTTCTAGAAGCCATCTAGAACAGATAAACGAATTGGTATCTGAGTATGATTCTAGGGCGCAGATGATCCTAGAATAACTCTAACCAATGAGAGAATCATAAGTGGGGTACGAACTCGAGTTCTACTCTACTTAGCTAAACTAGTTCGTGAAAGGCTCTAAAGGAACCTGAGTCCTACACGAACTAGGTGACCGAACAACAGCTATTCCAGTAAGAGACAGAATCATATTAGAACTACGTGAGCTTGATCCCTATAAATACAAGGGTACGTAGGCACCTCAAGGGTACGACGCATTAAGTTCTCTAATTTTCTCTAAAAGCACCTGAGATTATTGGAGATACCCTCGAGCTCAGCTCAACCCTCACAAACACAACCCAAACCTTGTTCATAGAACAGTTGATCGCTAGCCTATACAACTACCTGTAAACCTCACATAAGTTGATTACGAAATCCACTCATCAACATTGGCGCTAGAAGGAGGGGATAGTTAATATCTTAAGAGTGGAAAAGATGTCAGGCAGCTCGGAGAGCGAAGCAACCCGTTCTGAGCGACAGGTTCATGAGGAGAACACATCTCCTCCCAGAGCACCGAAGGTCACTAAAGCAGCCATGATGGAAATCCTAAAGACTGTGGGAGAACGTTTATCGACTTTGGAGCAGGCTTCAAGCAAAAAGAAGAAAAAGAAGGCAAAGAAGAGCAAGAAGTCGAAGGTTACTCCGAAACAGTTGAATTTTGAAGAATCTGAGAATGGAGAAGAGGTTCCAGACGATGGTGAAGAACCGAAGGAAGATAATGATGATGAAGATATGGAGAATCCTGAGAAGAGTAAAACAGGTAGCAAGGACCGTACAGGGTCCAAGAAAAAGAAGAAAACCAAGACTGGAGGTTCCTCAAAGAAAAAGAAGAAAGATAAAGACCCATCTGTCGAGATAATTGAAGAAAAAAGCACGGATTCAGATGAGGACACTGAAGAATCAAGCGCTGCAGGGTCACAAGAGGAAGAAGGGACAAGTAAGAAGACAAAGGCGGAAGCTGTTGGGGAGGTGACAGCAGAAGATGTCAAGAAAATTTTGGCTCAACTCAAGGACGAAAAGAATCTTGCTGTGAACCCTATAACAGCCTCACCTTTCACCAAGAAGGTTCGAAAGTCGGCTCTGCCTAGGTCTTACAGGCCTTCGAATGAATTGAAATTCGATGGGACCACTGACCCTGTTGAGTATCTAAGTCGTTTTGACACAGAGATGGATGTTTATCAAGTGAAGGAAGCCACCAGGTGCAGGTTACTGGCTGCAACTCTACAGGGCGGAGCCCATCAATGGTTCAAAAGGTTACCTGCAGATTCGATTGGTTCTTGGGCAAGTATGGGGAAGCTCTTTGTCACTCAATTTAGAGCATCTGTTGCATTTGCACCACCAACCAATACCTTAGCCAATATCAAACAAAGACCTAATGAAACGTTGACAGAATATTTCAAGAGGTTTAATGCGGAGGTTCCTAAAGTTAGGAAAGCATCTGAGGAAACAATAAAGAACTTCTTAATTGCTGGAGTCAAAGGAGGCTCGGATTTTTGGAAAGCACTGCAAGGAAAAGAACCAGAGACATTGGCCGATTTTTATGCCCAGGCAGAACCCTTTCGATTGGTGGAGGAGTCTCTAGCTGAATTAAGGAAGGATCCAGATTTTGTAAGGCAAAGTGGAAGCAAGAGGTCGAGACAAAGAAGCCCCAATGGTCGTGACAATAAAAAGGTGGTTAGTCGCACATCCCAGGTGAAGCCTGAAGCTGTGAATCCTACTAAACCTGTCATGAGTCAGGTACCGCCACTAGCTTCCTATAACAACAATAGACCAGAGAGACCCGTCTATGAAACTTTCACCCCTTTGGTAGCTCCGATTGATCATATTTACGCAGTGAATGAGAAGTCCTCATGGTTTAAGAAGCCTTTCAGAACCGGTCCCCCAGGGAATATGAATGAGCGCCCCTACTGTGACTTCCATGATAATAATGGGCATAATACTGCAGATTGTCGTCACCTCAGAGATCTAATTGAAACTCTAATCAGACAAGGGCAATTGAGTGAATGGGTGGCTCAGGAAGGAAAAAAGTATAGAGATGAGAAGACTCAGAAGACACAGACACAGGAACCTGTCGTGATGGAGGGACCACCTAAGGCTGGGTGCATACGCACAATTATAGGAGGTCCCCATATTGGAGGAAGTAGCAGGAATGCCATGGAGAGGTATACTCGTGAGGCTAAAGAACGTCCTTTGACCAGTATTTACAATCTATCCCAAAGGTCCCCAAAGTTGTTCGAAGGAGAGGATGCAGATATTACTTTCACTGAAGAAGATGCTTCCTGGGTACATCATCCCCATACTGACGCTTTGGTTGTTGAGGCAGGAATTGGATCTTATGAGGTTCATCGAGTGCTAGTTGATAATGGAAGCTCTGTAAACTTGCTATCTTACTCAGCTTTCAAGAAGATGCATTTTCTGGATAAAGACTTAACTCCAACAAACGATACCTTGTACGGATTCACCAATAATCAGGTTCCTATCAAAGGTAAGATTCGTTTGCCAGTAACCTTAGGTGATAAACCATGTTGCATTACACAGTTGGCAGAATTCATTGTTATAGAAGAGAATATGAATTACAATGCTATTTTGGGAAGACCCATTTTGAAGGAGATGAGGGTAATAACCTCCATTTACCACCTCACTATGAAGTTCCCGACGCCAAATGGAGTTGGCATAGTTCGAGGATGTCAGTATGAGTCTAGAGAGTGTTACACCAAAGCTTTGCAACATGCTGCTAGAGCTGCTAAATTGCCTGAGCCTATGGACGAGGTTCCTGATAGTTTTCCAGGAAAGAACCCAGACAAGATAACGGTCGACCTGCGCAGTTCGCCTTTGGAAGGTTTTGTGTCAGCCTCTTGTAGAGCTATAAGAATTGAAGAGATCATAGAAGAGGAACCTCATGATGAGATTCCCGTTTTTCGGGGACCAGATACCCCCTACTTACTGATAGAAGGTGCACCCCCTACGGATAAGGATGGTGATGTGTGTATGGTAGAAGGGTTGGATGAAGAAAAATCCCGAAAACTGAAACATAATGGATGCAATGAAGACAGTCAGCCAGCATCAAAGAGAAGGAATGTCATGCACGAAGTGCAGGAACCGTCTACCGTCCAGGAACCTCAAGAGGACTCAACCGCAGAGATGGAGGTAGACTTAGATCCTCGAATGCCAGAAACCATGGTAAAGGCTGGACCAGCTGGTGAAACTCTGGATGTGAAGATCAATGACAAAGATGGTATAAAGGTGTTGAAGATTGGAGCTCAACTCGATCCAACCTTAAAAGAATCTCTCATTACTTTTTTGGGCAGGAATCTGGATGTGTTTGCATGGTGTCATGCAGATATGGAAGGGATAGATCCAAGGGTCATGTGTCACAAGTTGAATATTGATCCAGAAAAGAAAGGAGTGAGACAGAAGTGAAGACCAGTTAGTGGAGAAAGAGCCCAGGCATTGAAAGAAGAGGTCGACAGATTGTTGGATGCAGGATTAGTTAAAGAATCTTTTTACCCAGTATGGTTGGCAAATCCTGTTTTGGTAAAGAAACCTAATGGAAAATGGAGAACCTGTGTGGACTTCACAGATCTCAACAAAGCATGTCCAAAGGACAGCTTCCCACTGCCACGGATTGATCAGTTAGTGGATGCAACAGCTGGACATGCCCTCCTCAGCTTCATGGATGCATATTCAGGTTACAATCAAATCCCTATGTATGAACCTGACCAAGAGCATACTTCTTTTATTACAGATAGAGGTCTTTATTGCTACGTGTGCATGCCATTTGGATTGATTAATGCTGGAGCCACATACCAACGGTTAGTGAACATGATGTTTAAAGACCAAATTGGCCGTACTATGGAGGTATATGTGGATGATATGCTAGTTAAGTCTAAGGAAGCTATTGACCATGTGAAGCACTTAGAAGAAATGTTTGGAATCTTGCGAAAGTACAGAATGAAGCTGAACCCTCAAAAATGTGTGTTTGGGGTAGAATCAGGAAAGTTTCTGGGTTTCATGGTAAACCACAGAGGTATTGAAGCCAACCCAGCCAAGATTAAAGCATTGATTGATATGAGGTCTCCGAGAACTGTGAGAGAGGTTCAGTCTCTTACAGGAAGAGTTGCAGCTTTGAATAGATTCATTTCGAGGTCCACTGATAAGTGTCAGGAGTTCTTTAAAGCTATAAAGAAAGGAAACAAATTCGAGTGGACCGCAGAATGTGAGATAGCGTTTGGAAAGCTAAAGGAGCATTTGGGGAGCCCCCCACTGTTAGCCAAACCTGTGGATGGAGAAACATTGATACTTTATTTGGCTGTGTCAGAGTATTCCATTAGTGCAGTTCTGGTTCGAGAAGAGAATGGACAGCAGAGCCCAGTTTACTATGTTAGTAAAAGGTTACTTGATGCAGAAACGAGGTATACAGGAATGGAGAAGCTGGTTTTCGCATTGATTCTGGCTTCCAGGAAGCTGCGACCTTATTTCCAAGCTCCCAAGATTGAAGTAAGAACCTCATATCCGCTTAAGCAAGTGATGCATAGGCCAGAAACTTCTGGAAGAATGTTAAAGTGGGCTGTGGAGCTAGGACAGTTCGACATAGAATATAAGCCAAAGACAGCAATCAAAGCTCAAGCTTTAGCAGATTTCTTAATCGAGTTTCCACCTCATGTAGAGGTTACCGGCCAAGAGGGGCCAAAAGAGGTGGAGGAAAGACAGGCAGACAATGACAACTGCGCACCTTGGTGGACACTGTATGTAGATGGAGCTGCTAACAGTGGTGGAGCAGGTGCAGGCATAGAACTAGTTAGTCCAGAAGGGCACCAACTCTATAGCTCAATTCATTTTGCTTTTAAAGCCACGAACAATGATGCGGAATATGAGGCATTGATTGCAGGCCTCAAGTTGGCTTTGGAGATGAAAGTAGAGAATATCAGAGTGTTTAGTGATTCGATGTTAGTAGTTTGGCAGATTCGTGGTGGTTTTCAGGCGAGAGGGCCAAGAACAGACTTATATTTGAGATATTCCCAGGAGTTGATCGCAAGGTTCAGAGAGGTGAAGCTGGATCAAGTACCTCGAGGAAAGAATACCAAAGCGGATGCATTGGCCAAGCTAGGGTCACAGAGAGAATCCACATTATTGGGGGTAATTCCACTTCAAATCCAGGAGCAACCAAGTGTTTTCAAGGAAGAGGTAATGGACATTGAATTTCCAGTTGAAGATTCCTGGATGACCCCGATATATCGTTACCTGGACAAAGGGGAGCTACCTCCCAATCAAAGTGATATCAGGAAGCTGAGGTATCGAGCAGCCAGGTATGTAATTTATGATGGAGTTCTGTATAAACGAGGATTCAATCAGCCTTTGCTCAAGTGTGTAGCTGGAGAACAATGCAAGTATATCCTCGAGGAAATTCATGAAGGAGTATGTGGAAATCACTCGGGGGGTAATTCTTTAGCCATGAAAGTCCTTCGACAAGGATATTATTGGCCAACCATCAAAGCAGATGCTACAAAGTTCGTGCAGGCATGCAGTAATTGTCAGAGGTTTGCCAATTTTGATAGTCGTCCGGTAGCACCTATCAAACCGATTGTTAGCCCTTGGCCATTCGCTGTTTGGGGAATAGACCTCATTGGTGAGCTCCCGAAAGGAAAAGGAGGAGTGAAATACGCAGTGGTCGCAGTCGATTACTTTACAAAGTGGGCGGAGGCAGAACCACTTGCTAAGATTACAGCGTCAAAATTGACTGAATTTGTGTTTCGAGCTATTGTATGCAGGTTTGGCATTCCACAGAAGCTGATTTCTGACAATGGGAAGCAGTTCGATAGTAGAGAGCTTAGAGGATTGTGTGAGCAGTTTGGAATCCAAAAAGCATTTTCAGCAGTGTATTATCCGCAGAGTAATGGACAGACTGAAGCAGTGAATAAGATTATCAAGCACACTTTGAAGACAAGGCTTGAAGATAAGAAGGGAAGCTGGACAGAGGAGCTTCCTGGAGTCTTGTGGTCGTACAATACCACGCCTAGAACTACAACTGGTGAGTCTCCTTTTACCCTCACTTATGGTTGTGAAGCTATGGTACCTGTGGAAGTTGGAACAGGTTCCTTGAGAAGAAAGTATTTTGATCCCGAGAGCAATGAGGTCAATCATAGATTGTATTTAGACATGGTCGAAGAGTTGAGAGCAGATTCACAAGTGAAGTTAGCAGCATATCAACAGAGAGTTCGAAGGTATTACGACAAAAAGGTGAAGGCAAGACCTTTTAAAGTTGGAGACCTAGTTCTGAGAAAAGTCATGCCAAATACCAGGGTTCTGGCACATGGAGCTTTTGGAGCAAATTGGGAAGGGCCTTACCAGATAAAGTCAGCCATTTGGGAAGGAACCTACCACTTGATGGATATGGATGGGAACCTCATTCCGAGAGCTTGGAATGCAGAGCATCTCAAGAAGTATTATCAGTAACTCTTTTATGTGTTTTTTTTTTCTTAGGAAAAGTAAGGCTCTTTCAGCCCAAGAATAAAGGCAGCTTATTAGTTATAGCTGACCAGCATTTTGATTTCAGTATTTAATTATGCATGTACTTGGGGGGTATTTGATGTGAACCTCCCTACTTGCAAGACAATTTTTTCAAGTATTGAGCGATGTATAGCTCTACGTTGAATATTTTGAGTGCATTGTTTGCAACTATAGCTCCTTAATAGTTCTTTTACGTAATAATCATTACCCAAAAGAACTGGGGGGTAGTATTCCTACTTAGACAGTATTGCACATGCTATGATTTGATATTTCATATGACAATTTGAAATTTTTGAAACAGGTTACCTAGATTAACAGGTTCCTGTAGCATTGTGTTGCATTTTGCAGGTTACCTAAGCTGACAGGTTCCTGTAGCATTGACAGTATGTGTGAAGTATGAATATGAATTGACAGAATGTGCAGACTACGATCGATTGATCAGAATTAGCTTGTAGACAGATTGCATTGAGAAAAGTCCCAGGTAGCTTCCTGGGCATCGAGCAAAGTCCCAGGTAGCTTCCTGGGCATCGAGAAAAGTCCCAGGTAGCTTCCTGGGCATCGAGAAAAGTCCCAGGTAGCTTCTTGGGCATCGAGAAAAGTCCCAGGTAGCTTCCTGGGCATCGAGAAAAGTCCCAGGTAGCTTCCTGGGCATCGAGAAAAGTCCCAGGTAGCTTCCTGGGCATTGAGAAAAGCCTCAGGTAGCTTCCTGAGCAAATGTGATTGAAAAGCCTCAAGTTTCTTGAGCATGCGGATTAAAGTCCTGACAAAAGGCATCTAAAGTCCTGACAAAAGGCATCTAAAGTCCTGACAAAAGGCACCTTAAAGAGAAGCCTAATAAGCTCTCCCTCATGTGGAACCGCCTTTGGCACATGGGAAGAAGGGATAAAATCCTTAGCATTTACCTTCATAAGATGTCTAGCCTGACACATGGAGAAGAGGAATCTGTGTGGACTCCCAGAACGGCACACAGGTTCCTAGAATCGTCCCGAGGTACAAAAAGGAACCAATATGCCTCGAGGCATGTTGGGACCTAGAGATTAGGATTGGGAGCCAAGCAGGCAACCTTTCCAAGAGATGACCCGAATTAAACAAAAGAAATTTTACTAACCTTAACTAGTTTTTGTTTTATGTTTATTTTGCAGGTTTAATGGTCGAGGAACCTGGTCAAATTATTTAGGATCTAAGGTTATCAGAAAGGGTTTTTAGTTCAAAAGGCGACTCTGATAATGTTGAGTGAAGCATGAGAAAAGATGTGTTTTAAGCTTACAAAGTTGATCAGATATTTTGTAGGGAACCTGGTTTGGATCTGGGAGGAATCTCTAAGGAAAACTATAGTTCAGATTACGGTGGTGAATACATGCCTCGAAGTATAAATAAAAAAGGGTTCCAAGTCTGCAAGTAAGCTGTATTTAGTTACATGTTATTTTGAGAAAATTATAAGTGAAAATATGGATGCATCCTGTTTCTTACAACGGGTTATCCCACGTAAGCTTGGGTGTATAAGTATGGACACTAATTAATTGATAAAATATTCTACGAGGTTTTGGAAAAAAGGTGTGCAGTATTAAGTGCAGACGCAAGTTAAGAAACTAGGCATGAACAAGCAAGAGCAAGAGATATAGCAAAAATAGATAATAGTCATCAGAAACATAAAGAGTTATAGGGTACAAGGACCCTAGGTAAACCAAAGTTAAAGGCACGAAGGCCATTGAAACCAAGTTAAATTACATCCCGCGAGGCACTACGAGGGGCCCGCAACCTCAAGAAAAGTTATGGAAAGTTCAGAAAATTTATGAAGCTCTAGGCAGGAGATACTTTACTAGATTCTTCGATGGCTGAGGAAGGTGGAAGAGTGGTTGGAGTAACGTCAGGAGCAGGAATCTCTGCAGTCTCAAGGGTAGCACCCGGAGACCTCTCAACCGTTTTCACGGGAGGTACAGAGTTTGCAGCAGCAGCTTTCTCCTCAAAATCTTTGATCATCCCTACTACGTCTTCACCCAAGAGGGACCAGTTTATATTGGGCATCTTCTCCCATGTGGAACGTATGTAGTCATTAATACCTTCATCATAGCCTTCATCATATCTGGCCTTCTCCTTGACAAGTATGGATGACTTCACAACTTCAGCAGCAGCATTCAAGGCATCCACCTGGGCTTCCAGTTCATTGGTTCTTTCTAACATCGACAGTTTCTCGTCCCTAAGGATCTTGACCTGACCTTGAAGTTCGATTTTCTCATCTTTTAAAGAGTTCTCCACAATCTTGGCATTTCTGGCAGCCGCAGTGGCAATGTTTGCCTTATCCTCACTAGCAGCTAGTTCTGTTTTGAGTTTGCGAATTTCTCCTTGAAGTTGAAGGTCATATTGGGTCTTTACAGCAAACTCGTCACAGTATCTGAGAGCAAAGAAAGCAGATTGAGCAGTAGCAAACCTCATGGCGTGCATGGCTTCAGTAGAACTCATCTTACTCCAGGCAGCTATCGTCTCTGTAGGAACATGGGTGTCAATCATGTCTTTGAACAGGTTGGAGGATTGATCAGGATCGGTTTTTACTGCTTTGCTTTTCCTTGACGAGCGAGTCTGGGGAGCTGCTGAGAGGTCAAGAGTTGTCTGAGCAAATTTCCTCTTTGAAGAATCAGAATGAGTAGTTTGGGAAGCAGGAGTGCCAGGAATTTGATTAATAGGAGTTGCATTCAGCGGAACCTCCTTAGTTTCAGTCTTGAAGATCTCATCCACGTTCTTGGACCTCTTGATAAACGATGGGGCTTTTGGAGCCATATCTGCGAAAGAAAATACAAGAAAGTATCAGAGATTTATATACAGAATAAGCAGGTAAAAGTACAGATGTATAACAATAGAAAAGAAAGGACAACAACAGGGGAACTCATACCAGAAGCTGAGGGTATAAAACCTAGGGCAGATAAATTATCAGGGGTCAATAGGATCATACAATCTCTTATGGCCGAAGAATGCTTCAAAGCCTCTTTAGCTCTCATTAAGCAAGCTCCAGTGAGAATAGTCTGTTTTGGAATTAATGGGCGGCAATTGAATTCAAAGCGGATAGAGGGACAATCAAAGCAGTAAAGGAACTGCTCTTGCCATTGATCAAAGTTCTGTTTAACACCTTTTATACATTGGCCTTGATGACTAGGCCAGGCAGTCAGATAGAAGCAACCAGAACCCTTCCCAGTGTCCTTCAATCTGAAGAAGTAACCTAATTCATGTGCAGATAGTGGGGTTGTAAACATGCTAGTGTACAGAATGTAGGTACTAATGGCTAACCTATATGAGTTAGGTGTCAATTGGAGAGGGGCCAAACCATAGAAGTCAAGAACCTCTCTCAGGAAAGGATGCAGAGGGAAATATACACCAACTTTGAAGAAGGCAGCAGAGGTTACAACATTTGGAATACCTCGATCAGGTATCTTGGTATCAAACTTATGAGCTCTCTCACCTGGTTTAGGGATAACAATGGAGCAGGATGGACGAACACATTCCTCATACAATTTCTCTAACCTAGTCAAGGTCATAAGAGAATCCATTTTGTCACAGAAAGGTACGATTTCTTGCTTATACAACTCTCTTTCAACGGACACTTCGTTATCAAAATCAGGATCCGGGATCAGACTATGATCAGGCTTAGACACTTCCTCTCCGTCAGAGGGCCAATCATCCCCCAAATCTACAAAGGAAGGGGTAGGAAGATTTGTAGAGGGTAAGGTCGAAGGTTTGAGAAGGATATTTCCAGGTTCATCAATGTCTGGAACAACAACCCTAGACCTAGTTCTTTCCCCTATTGGCATCATAGAAGGTTGAATAGAAGACAAGTGGTCAGAGTGTGTAGAATCAGAGGACATCTGCAAAAGACAGACGGAGAAAAATCAGGTTTTGAGTCTTTTAAAAGAGAAATAGTGGTTCTAAAAGTTCTGGGACGGACATAGCTATGAGACACATGGTAGTCAGCGAATTACACAAAAGCTACGCACCATTGAAACGACTCATATCGATTACAGTATAAGTCGAAAACATGTGTGTACAGAATATGAATAAATAATATCGGATCCCAGGGAAACCAGGGTTACAAAACTATAAATCGATGACCAAACAAACAAGGTGTGGTGAACAAGTTGTATGAAAAGCATGGAATGTGAAAGATAGATACGAACGCATACATACAAAGACCATAAACAAAGAACATCGACATGCAAGACACGAAAGTGCAGACAGTACGAAATGAAGTCAAAAGAGCAGAAAGAAAGCAAATCATACCTTAATTAGAAGAAAGCGGCGACGGAGAGCTTGGATTGAGTAAGTGACCGTCGGACTTCTTTTCCTTCTTCTCTCTCTAAGGGTTTTGGAAGATATTTGGTAAAGGTAAAAACTAGACTTGGAGTTAGAAGTGTGTTTATATAATCAAGACAGTTCCGTACACGCGTCAGAGCATTAGAGGAGCGGTAAAAACGAAGAGGTACATGTGTAAAAGGCGTGTGAGCCTTGGGAACTCATGCATTAACTACAGCTTTGGTAAGTGATAAGTTCAATTCGAACTTTAAATTATCTCCAGCTGCCAACCATTATCTCTTCCTATAGATCTTTAAATTATTAAATTTAAAGAGACGTGGAGTTAAGGGGCTAATTAGATTCCTAGAGGAGCTAAATGCAAGCATCGAGTTGACTTCGAGAGCAGCTATCTAAAGAAGAAAATAGCAAGATAACAGGTTCCTTAATGCAAAGGAAGCTTACTCAAGATTATATTAAGCTGAAAATATTTTATGTCCTGTTTCCTACGCCGAGTAAACTCATGTAGGCTTGGATATAAAATGTTGAAGCGAGGTATTGTTACTAGAATGGTTTAGCATTGAACTTTTGATCGTAGAATTAGAATAGGTTCCTTTCACATTACATAATTTCAAGGAACCGGGGGGTACTTGTTGTGCCCAAAATCTCCATGGGCTAGATTTAGGCCCATTAAGCTATAGGGTTCGATCCATACAAGCCAGAAGATTGATCCAATACGAGTCATGAAGATCAAATAGGAGAAATGAATAAGGAAGTACGAGTATTAGGAGGTTCCCAATAGTCAGGAAGCTGAGTTGAGCACTCGGAGACCAGGTTCCTCCCAGCCGAGGAGTTCGAATTAGCACAGCAACAGCCATAGAGGTAATAAAAGCATATGAAGAGTTATCCAATCTAACCAGTTTGTTATTTGTGCAGGTATTGACACCAAAAGGGAGGTCCCTAAGTGATATGTCCCGAAATAAGGAGGTCCCTGAGAAACAGGCTCCTGAAATGTAGGTTCCTGAGCACCAGGTTCCTACGAGTTGCCAACAGAAAGTTCTAGAAGCCATCTAGAACAGATAAACGAATTGGTATCTGAGTATGATTCTAGGGCGCAGATGATCCTAGAATAACTCTAACCAATGAGAGAATCATAAGTGGGGTACGAACTCGAGTTCTACTCTACTTAGCTAAACTAGTTCGTGAAAGGCTCTAAAGGAACCTGAGTCCTACACGAACTAGGTGACCGAACAACAGCTATTCCAGTAAGAGACAGAATCATATTAGAACTACGTGAGCTTGATCCCTATAAATACAAGGGTACGTAGGCACCTCAAGGGTACGACGCATTAAGTTCTCTAATTTTCTCTAAAAGCACCTGAGATTATTGGAGATACCCTCGAGCTCAGCTCAACCCTCACAAACACAACCCAAACCTTGTTCATAGAACAGTTGATCGCTATCCTATACAACTACCTGTAAACCTCACATAAGTTGATTACGAAATCCACTCATCAACAAGTATAAAATCAATGTATTGCATCTACCATCATAAAATTCCAAATGGATAACATCTATTCTAGTTGATTACAACTTTTATAAAAAAAAACAACGGAAACTACAAGGGGGACAAGCAAGAAGTAACAAATATATTCTTGTCACATTAAACAGGAGTTCTGTTGAGAGTCGAGCATCTCTGGAGATTTGCACGTACATAAAACAAACAATGCATATTATTACGGAGATGAAACTGCTTGATACATCGAAAATGGAAGGGTGCATACTATACATAATAAGCACCAGAAGTAAAAAAAAATGTATGTAATACTAATTTTAAGAAGAAGAAAAAATATCAAGAATTTCTTTGCCATGAACCTAGTCTGCGGTCTTGCCTATTTCCTAGACTCCATAATACTAAACTTAATTTCTTCAATCACATTACAAAAAGGGTATTGTAGCCCATAATAATCAACATCACAATGGTGCTAAAGACTATAAAACCTAGTAGTATAGTTTTCCCAATATTACCTCTCATTGTAATCGTTCAACACCTATAACATGGGCGGGAGGTTCTCCTATTGCTTGAAAAAGAGATCAGGAATCTAGGACAACATCTACATATCTTCAATATTCATGCTGTAATCATATGAACCTCTCTCATATGCCAAGCCAGTGTTTCAAATTATAATTTAACTTAAAATAGCTGAAAGGAACAAGATAAGCACTTACAATTGGCCAAAAGTAGTAGATATGTCAAAATAGGAGCAAACTCTCATTAGGAGGTTGGCCGCACTCCTGCATTTTCTTCATGAGCTCAACAATCTTGTTGAAGTTTCCTGGCTCGGTTTCGTAAACACCGTTTAGTTCTTTTATGAGTTCATGTTGAATAGGCCCCCGTTTTCAAGTGCACAGCTCTCCGAATACATATCCAATTTCATCACTGACATTAGAACTCTTGCTCGATCCTGAGGATCATAAAAAGGTCTAAATTTTGAGAAAATAAATGGAAGAACATTTTTTTTGTATTCAAGTACAAAAATACAAGATGCAAATATTAAAAAATGAAATTATCGAAAAAGGAGAGACTAAAATATATGCATCACCGCCATATGTAATATTTGTTGGAAAACTATTCGTGGTAACCGACATTGGCAAAATAAAAGAAGAAAATTGCAAAAATGCAAAAACTATACGTACAGACCATATACGTACCATTCAACATGGATTCAGGTATCTAAGCAATTATATAAACAAAATTACAACTTATGATTTATGGATATTGTATAAAATCTCGTCATCGAACATATGAAAAGGCAGAATACGGGACCATTACAACCTATTAACATAATGTACAGTTATATACTTCACTTATAAATGACTGATAATTTAAATTTTAACTTGTATAAAAGCTATTCTTGAAGAATTAAAACTTTGCAACAAAATTATTTGGTATTACTTAATACACCTACATTTTTTTCAATACAAGTCGTTTGTAATGACTATTCTCAATACAAGTCTTCTGATGTCACAAACTCTAGGAAATCAAAGAAAATTCAATGTTGCACCATAAGTCTCCTACAAACTCTAGTAATCAAAGAAAATTAATCAAGGCTAAATCAAAGAAAATTTGAGGTTGCACCACAAGTCTTCTGTAATGGCTATTTTCAATACAAGCCACAAAATTCTACGAGCTTAGAGGCACAACCTTAGCATCAATATGCATTTTGATGAGCATTAATTCTTAGGTAGCAGCTGAGTTGCCAAACGTTTTTAGCAGCTAGATTAACAGAGTTGGCAATGCAGGATATAAAATGTCACTTAACCCGTTAACCTTAAAGCCAAGGTTGAAAAGATGGAAAGATTTAGCCAATGAGATAAGCTAGCAAAAGTGCAATGGATTTTTTTTTCCTATTCTGGCTACATAAATGACACATTTTCAAACTGAAATCTGATTTAGAATTAAGTCTATATAAAAAGCATCATGACTGTGAAGTATACGATTACGGGGTATGTGTTGCTGGCTCTTGTAGGTGTAGGTACATCAAGGAGTGTATACACGTCGCCTGTTCCACGGGCCTCTATATAAATCATATACAGTAACTTGAGGTAGTTGTAATTGTAAATTATTTGCATGTTTCCAAATTAGTAACGAAAAAAAACTCATTAGTAGCGGATATATCCGTTATTAATTAGTAATGGATCTATTTGTTACCAATGGCATTAGTAACAGATATATCCGTTACTATTTATAAATGTCCGTTGCTAATTAGCAACTGATATACCCGTTACCAATATACTAAAGCCGTTAGTCTAACGGATATATCCGTTACGAATTATAAATATCCATTACGAATTAGTAACAGATATATCTGTTACTAATTATATAATTATATATATCCGTTACTAATTATATATATCCGTTACTAATTAGTAACAGATATATCCGTTACTAATTTTAAAAATAAGCAATTGTGACGGACATATAGTAATGGTTATATCCGTTACTAAAGGCCTATTTTGGTGCAGTGTTTATAAGAGATGTTGCAATTTCATGTTATTGCTTAACACTACAACCACTTTTTAAATCTAGTATATTTTCTTCTTTAAAAGCAGATAATAATCCTATGTGGAGGGAGTAGAATGGAAACACCATAAAACATACAAATAATTCAGGTGTAACTTGTATATAAAACTCGAAAATTATTCAAAGTGTCTCCAAAATTATTTTCCAATGAGCTAATAGTTCATGCACATCCTGAAGCCTAGTAGCTCTGGCAATGCTGAATCAGAACAAAAATAAAAAGGATACCTTTTGGGGAAATGATACTCTCTAGGGACAAAGACAAACAAGTCAGGATTAGGCGCTAGCTTGCTCCTAATTTTTTAGTTTACCCAAACCCAGTCTTGTCTTAAGAGACTTAATCCCATTAATTGAATGTAATAACCCTCCTCTTGTTTAGAATAAAGAGATCCTAATAATTTGGCTACCCCATTTTTTTTAAGTTTAATTTGAATGGATAAAGAATACAATATAGGATATAGGAAAGAAGTGCTCTTTCTTAGTGTAATTCAAAATAAAATGTATCGTTGAAAATTTAAAAAGATATGAGACATTGCAGACTTCGTGTGCTATGCTTTAACCTCACACTGCTACTTCCATCCCAATTATATACACAGATTAACGACTGAGCCGAAACTCAAATAAATAAACTAATAAATAACTTTCTTAAAAGAGTTATCCTCGACACCTGTCACTATGCCTGCAATATCAATCGACTGGGGCAAAACTCAAAATTGACCAAGTAAAACTCAAAACAATAAAAAAAACACCGCAAAGACACTGCAAAACTTACATGTGCAATCCTCGATCTGGACCCGAACACCAAGATTTTGTAGTCTAGAGAATCCATTTCAACAAAAGACCCATCCAGCTCTGCATCTATCAATTTGGACAACAATAAATGTTAAAATGAATGATTTATCCGTGCAACAATCAAGAACAAAATCAGGAATGAGGAAACTAGTCCATACAAATACTCAAGAATCTAAAAAGCACAAACACAGGCACTTTACATATACATGATTCTGAACACAAGATTCATAGTAATCTATTTTAACATAATTCAAGAATCTAAAATCAAGATTAAACAAACTAGCACAATCTTTATATACCTTTGTAGTTGATGAGAGTAGGCATAGTTGATTTGTAAAACAGAACTCTTGAAATACACCCAAGAAAATGATAAGATTAAACAAAACACAGAATTTGATCTTTAACTTCAAACACCAATTGATCTTATAAAATGAAGTTTTTTTCTAATGTATTCATTTGTAATGCAAGTCAGTAATTTTTTAAAGTTGCACAAATCTTCGTATCATCCTATTCTAACACTCCCCCTCACTCGTATATTAATCAAGAATAAGAATCTCAATTCTTGTGTCCGTGTTTAGATCGATAAATCACACCGGCCCTTGGCCTCTTGAAGTACCAAATCATTCACATTATCATCTACCCCAAGTCCCTGCAGCGACCATCCAAATTCCAAACGTTACCATTTTACTTCTTGTTTGCTCTTTTCCCTTTAATGATGAACTTTTTATCTACCTACTTTTACTTTACTGCATTCCTCTCGTTCAGATTAATTTTCCTTGTTTTGTGCATCAAGTTTGGATGGATTTCTGACGAATATACCACGCTTATCTTGTTTTAAAATACTAGTAGATAAGTGAAAGATAACTTGGCATGAAGTCCAATGTATCTGCGTGAACACGTACATTACGTGCAGAATAGCCATTAGAATCAATGCAATGTATCATCTGGCTATCCCTTAACCTCATATCGAGGGAGAAAAACTGATCAAGGATTAATATATGGGGCCTCAGAAGATCTCTTTGAATAATCTCGCTGTGTTCAACAACCTCATATCTTGCACATGTTTTCCGTGTGCCAAAATTTTTGTTGATCATCTACCTTAAATTTACGGGATGTTTCAGGTTCAAATTCTTGACCTTGAACATACAATCAGATGTATATAATTTTCATTCAATACATTGTACAACTCGAAACTCCATAAAATATTTTTAAATCAATCAAACAGTTCAATCAGTGAAAATGAGAACATTTCATATAAAGCAATGAATTTAATTATTCTGAGGGAGGTAGGGTGATTGTAAAGGGCTCCTCAACTTGTTCACTATAGATCATGAATGCATTGTTCTATTTGGCCACTTGCTCTGTCCATCCATCCTCTTTCAGTGTACTAATAGTCTTTTATTTCATATATTATCTATAAAATGATCTAAACTTTCAAATAAATATTATAAGAAGATGTAAATATAACTATAATGAATGTTCCATCTAAATCATAGTATAATGCTAGTGAATCATTTTAGTAGAGTGCCCATAAGGAAGATGAAGAAATAAACAAGTAACTCCAAATGGCTGACTTTATCTGGTAAGGTCCTTCCCAATTCGCTTCAAAAGCTCCATGTGCCAGAACTTTGGTGTTTGGCATGACTTTCCAACTTTAAAAGGTCTTGGTCTCACCTTTTTGTTGTAATACATTCGAACTCTCTGCTGATATGCTGCTAGCTTCACTTGCGAATTTGTCCTCAACTCTTCGATCATATCCAAATAGAGCCTATGATTGACCTCATTGTTCTCGGGGTCATAGTGCTTTCTTCTCAAGGAACCTGTTCCAACTTCCACAGGTACCATAGCTTCACAACCATAAGTGAGAGTAAAAGGAGACTCACCAGTTGTAGTTCTTGGAGTGGTATTGTACGACCACAAGACTACAGGAAGCTCCTCTGGCCAGCTTCCTTTCTTATCTTCACGCCTTGTCTTCAAAGTATGCTTGATAATCTTGTTCACAACTTCAGTATGTCCATTACTCTGCGGATAATACACTGCTGAAAATGCTTTCTGAATTCCAAACTGCTCGCACAATCCTCTAAGCTCTCTGCTATCAAACTGCTTCCCATTGTCAGAGATCAGCTTCTGGGGAAGACCGAACCTGCAAATAATTGCTCGAAAAATAAACTCAGTCAACTTTGATGCTGTAATCTTAGCAAGTGGTTCTGCTTCTACCCACTTTGTGAAGTAATCAACTGCTACCACTGCATATTTTACTCCACCCTTTCCTGTTGGGAGCTCCCCAATGAGATCTATCCCCCAAACTGCAAATGGCCAAGGGCTGACAATCTGTTTAATAGGAGCTACAGGTCTGCTATCAAAATTTGAAAATTTCTGACAATTGTTGCATACCTGTACAAACTTGTAAGCATCTGTTTTGAGGGTTGGCCAAAAGTATCCTTGTCGAAGAACTTTCAAAGCTAAAGAGCCACCCCGAGTGATTTCCACACACTCCTTCGTGAATCTCTTCAAGAATATACCTGCATTGCTCTCTAGCTACACACTTAAGCAAAGGCTGATTGAATCCTCGCTTATATAGGACTCCATCATAACTTAAATACTTGGCAACATGATATTTCAACCTTCTGGCTTCATCTTGATTAGAAGGTATCTCTCCTTTTGTCAAATAATTATAGATGTGAGTCATCCATGAATCTTCAACTGGGAATTCAATGTCCATCACCTCTTCTCTAAAAACACTAGGCTGCTCTTGAATCTGAAGTGGAATCACACCCAGCAATGTGGAGCCTAATTTAGCTAATGCATCTGCATTTGTATTTTGCCCTCGAGGTATCTGATCTAGCTTCACTTCTCTGAACTTTGCAAGTAACTGCTTGGAATCCACCACGAATCTGCTAAACTACTAACATTGAGTCACTGAACACTCTGATATTCTCGACCTTCATCTCTAATGCTAACTTGAGACCTGCAATTAACGCCTCATACTCTGCATCATTATTAGTGGCCCTGAAAGCAAAGTGAATCGAACCATGCAACCTATGTCCCTCTGGGCTTACTAGTTCTATGCCTGCACATGCTCCATTACTGTTAGTAGCTCCATCTACGTACAATGTCCACCAAGGTGCACAATTATCATCCTCCATCTGCTCATTTTCCAACTCTTTCGGTACTTCCTGGCCATTAACCTCCACTAGAGCCGGCAATTTCGTACACGACACGAAAACACGACACGAAAACGACACGAAAATTACGGGTTTGGGTTGACCTTTGCGGTACACGAACACGAAATTACACGAGCACGAAATTACACGAATGAATTTAGTGTCAGTTTTGGTTTTATCCTTGGGTAAACGACACGAAACGAAAATACACGAAATAAATAAATATTTAAATAAATATTTTAAATTATATAAATATATATTATAAATAAATATTACATATTTAACCTTTTTTACAAAATAAATAGAAAATACACGAAAAGTACACGAAAAGTACACAAAAGTACACGAAAAGTACACGAAAGTACACGATTTTCGGTTCGTTTTTCGTGTAAATGGAAAGTACATAAAATATTTCGTGTACTTTTCGTTTCGTTTCGTGTTTACACGAAATGTTTCGTTTCGTGTTCGTTTTAGAATTTAAGTACACGAACTTATTTCGTTTCGTTTTCGTTTCGGCCATTTGGTACACGAAACACGAAAGTACACGAAACGAAGTACACGACACGAAACGAATTGCCAGCTCTAACCTCCACATAAGGTGGAAACTCAATCAAGAAATCTGCTAAAGCTTGGGCTTTAATTGTTGTCTTGGGCTTATACTCTATGTCAAACTGCCCCAATTCCACAGACCACTTCAACATTCTTCCTGAAGTTTCTGGCCTGTGCATCACCTGTCTAAGTGGGTACGAGGTTCGCACTTCAATCTTGTGTGCTTGAAAATAAGGTCGCAGCTTCCTGGAAGCTAGAATCAGAGCATAAACCAGCTTCTCCATTCCTGTATACCTCGTTTATGCATCAAGCAACCTCTTACTGACATAATAAACTGGGCTCTGCTACCCATATTCTTCTCGAACTAAGACTGCACTAATAGAATATTCTGACACAGCCAAGTAGAGTACTAATGTCTCTCCATCAACAGGTTTAGCTAACAACGGAGGGTGATAAGTGGATTTTATATCAACTTGAAGCGTTCCATATCGGCTTAAATTGATTGACTTGGTCTCAAGTTTGTTGTATTTTTGATGTGTTTTGTGTAGTTGTGCAGGGTTGTAGCTATCGGTTAGTGTTTGTGTTTCTAATCGATATTAGAGTGGAATTAAGCATTCGAATGAAGATTGGACACTTGTGTTGTGCTATCAAGGAGTTACATGTGTCTTGGTATTGAAGATGTTAGCTAATGCAAAAGAAACGGAGGAGAAAGGAGCAAATTTGTGTAAAATTCGGATTTTCTGGATAGGTTGCGCAGTCTTCACTGTTTGACCATATCTGGAGTTCTAGAAGTCCGTTTTCAGTGATCTTACTGTCCACGCGAAGCTTGGGAGATTTTCTATAACCTTGGACAGGTATTCCACGCGCAGGCTACGCGTGGTGGGCGCAGACAGCGCGACAAACAGACTGATGGGCGAAGGGTTGCACGTGCGCGGTGCTGAAAAATTACAATTTTTAATATTTTGGCCATATCTTGAGTTCTACAAGTCCGTTTTGGACTATCTTACAGTCCACGCGAAGATAACGGAATTCTCTTTCATTCTAAAGTGGTCCAGAGGTCCAACTACAACTGGAACGGTCTAGAAATACTGAAGAAAAGTCAGCTACGAATTTTCCTTAAAAACAGAATCAGTTTAGGAAACGTATTTTGTGCTAAACTGCAGAAATTCTATTTTAACTCTATTTTGGGGAATTTCTTGCTGGGCAAGAATTATAGAGCCTATATAAACACATCCTACCATTGTAATTTAGAGAACCATTACATATCAATTACTTAGGTTTATTTGTATCTTTTCATACTTTGTTTTTATCATGATTTCATCAGATCCCATGATGACGAGAGGTTCAATTACGAACTAATCGTTGTCATGGGATTCTAACGGATTTATTTATGGAGCTTTAGTATCTTGATGCTTTAAAGATCTATGTGTGATGTATATTTGATATCCTCGTATGGTTGTGTTTCATGTATTTAGATGCGTAGCTAACATCTAATTTGTTAATCTCTTGTGAAGCGAGAGTGGATCTTGAGATTTAGAACTTGCCATGCTAGCATAGGATAGGTTGATGTTTTAACATCATGATTTGTGGCGTAAATAGAGATATTATGCTGCCCTATGTGATCAATGTGGATAACTTGTTCTTCAACCGTTATGTTTTCAAATTCTATCGAGATATAGGGTCTAAGCATAATTGGTGTCTATTCATCTTCTATCTCTTTTGTGGATGTATGTTTAGTTTGGTATACGTATACTGAGAGGTAGCGTGTACTTGTTTCGTGTTATCCGATCAGATATCATAACCATTGCATATAGTGATTAAAGGCGTCAGATCTAAGCAAAGTATTTAATGAAGTTAGGATTCCATGTTTTCTCTTGTAGAAGTAATTCAATTGCAATTCTCGTTAGTTAGTTAATTCTTAGTTTGTTAATTTGCATCTTAGTTTAATTTAGATAGTTAAAACCCATATTTGTTATTGTCTTAGCATTGCATAATAACCATACATTGTTGTATAGGTACAAAACTGAATTAAAACCATAACCAGATCTCTGTGGGAATGAACTCGACTTATTCATATATTACTTGTGATCACGTACGCTTGCATGATTTTGTGTTAACAAGTTTTTGGCGCCGCTGCCGGGGATCATTGGTGTTTTATTTTTGGTTTATGTGCTTGTCAATAGTGGTCGTTAGAGTTCACTGACTCGGATTACTTACTTACCTATCTTGTTTAGTTCAGTGTGTTTCAGGTACTTGAGTGTTTGAAGATGGCATGCGAGGAGTTGCCATGGTAGGCATATTCGAGGACATCCATGCCTCATCAATGTGAGCAGTGTTTAGACGTTCATGATCCCTCACAGTATTGTTATTACGAAGGAGTTGATCCATACGTCAGTTATGAGGAACAACCGTATTCTCAATACCATCCTCAACAGTACCAGCAAGATGTTCCAGATATGTCATATTTCTTTGATAGTGATGAGTTTCAACATCAGCAACCTACTCCTACTTTTCAGTCAGATGAGGTTGATGCTATGTAGGAGCTTAGGATGCTTATAAAGAGTAATGAGGAGTCTCTCAAATCTTTGGAGATACTAGTTGCTCGAGTTGTGAGTGTTGTGGAACAAGAGAAACAACAATTCATACTAGAGGCAATTCCAGAGAATAACGGTGACTTGGAGCAAGGTACTGCATGCATAATTGAGGAAGACAAATTCCAAGGTGAGGTGAGCATTCGCAAGCCATGTGAGGAATTTGATCATGCTAGTATGGTGGATGATTTGGAAAGGGCACTATTTGGGAAAGACACTGGTGAGCTACAGAAATTTCAAGAATTGGTATGTGCGAACCAAGAGGCTGATGACCATGGGAAAGATGCAGGTCTTCTACTTGTCTCAGAGTATAAAGATGGAGGTAGCGCATTAGAGCCAATGGAGGAAGTTCTCTTTGAGGAACCAAAGGCTTCAGCAACTTACATTTACCCTCCTCCATTATATTCAAGCGAAGCCCGTGAATGTGTGTTGTTCTACAAATTGATAGATTTTGGGTCAACAGATGAAGGCATTGGAATAGGACATAGTTGTTACACGAATAGGCCAAGTGAGGAGAAAGGGCAGAAAGTATGCCGCCGTGATGACGATGAAGTCTCGCGAAGAGAGGACCAGGCAAACTATTATCATCCTTAATGGAGGCTTGGAAGTAACGTCAAGCTATTGACGTTAAAGAAGCGCTTCGTGGGAGGCAACCCACACATTAGTGTAGGAAAAAAAAAATTGAACAGTTTTCGCGTAGGTAGCACACCAGACACGCAGGTTGCGCCTGCGTTACTGCCT
Organism: Kitagawia praeruptora; assembly: GCA_037693485.1. Taxonomy (NCBI): domain Eukaryota; kingdom Viridiplantae; phylum Streptophyta; class Magnoliopsida; order Apiales; family Apiaceae; genus Kitagawia; species Kitagawia praeruptora. The sequence goes on along the minus strand of CM075344.1, from coordinate 158,254,111 downwards.
GAAGCGCTGGTTGCCCCCCTGTAACGCAGGCTGCGCCTGCGTTACTGCCCTTGCCGCAGTCTGCACCCCTGTAACGCAGGTTGCGCCTGCGTTACACACCTTCTGCCCATAATTTTTTTTATTTTTCCCCGAAAATTGTTGTTTTGCAACATAAAAACACACCCAAACCTATTCTAATTCTTATTCTATCAATCCCTAATTCCTATATCTATCCTACATCAATTTCAAACCTCCTAAATCTCTCCTATACTATAAATTTTTATATCAAACCCATCCATCATCTTATATATATACCCACCTATACATACAAATCCAATTCCTTTTCTACTTCTTTAAATCTCTAAAAATTCAATTCTAAAGAGGAATTAATTGCAAGATCACCTCTCCAATTCGTAGTTGGTTTATCTCTTCTAAAATCTTATTTTTCTTACGAATTTTTGTTCTTGTAAATTGGGGATTTTGTATTATTCTTGGTTTTTGGGCTATTTTTGGTGTGATATTGCTTGGAAATTATTGGTTGAGCTTCTTGTGAGTTGGGTATTGATTCTTATGGCTCCTAAGCATGGGAGAGGTGATGCTAGTGTTGCAAAATTTTTGTCTTCGACGGCGGAGGTTGAATTTAATCGCTACGGAAAGGGGATTTTTGCCGAACAAGCATGTTGAGTTGCGATGGGGAAAGATATGTAAGGCGCCTTGTAGGTATGTTTTCTGCTATCTATCGTATTTACTTCCATTCAATGCGGACATTGAATATTTTAAGTTTGGGGGTGGTTTGAGGGATTAGTTGTTGTTGTATTATGTGTTCATATAGGATATCATGTTTTGCATAGTAATGGTAGTTCATGCATGATTGTTTTGTTTGTGTTATCTACGTTTGTTTCATATAGGACATTCTGTTTTTATTTTTTTTTGTTTGTATACCATGTGAGTTCATTTAGTGGCATGCATATTTCATGATCCCTTAGGACGATCTGATTCTGATTGATAGGTAGATGTTTAATTGAGTGTGGTGATGATGAGTAGAGGGTTGATTTAGAGTTCCTAGGAATTGACTTGCATGTTACGGGAACAAAATTTTTACACAGACTCATTGGGTGCTTTTGGGCTAGGTTAGGGTCATGCTTGTTTGGATGCTTTGAGATTTAATCACTTGATTATATTTAGAATTTTCGTTATTCCCTTGATGGCGTAGGAATGCTAAAGTCTAAGTTTGGGGGAACCAGGGATTTCATGTTAATTGTTAATTGTCAATAATGGCTAGTTGTCAAATGGCTAGTAGCCGGCTCATATTTATATGAGTAGTCTAGGGTTGGAAATGAGAAAGGCTCATTCCAGATTGCATATAAAAAAAAATCAAAAATCAGAAAAAGAGAAAAAAGAAAAAAAAATTCAATAGTTTAATTATTTATATGCAAAATTAACCAGAGTGAGCTCTTTAATGCTCGAGTAATTAAGTCTGAGGGGACTTAGTCCTAGTAACCTAAAGCCTTTGTGGTTTGGGATTGCTGACCTAACACTCGCTACATGGGTATTATTGTATAAGCCTTTTGGGGTCTCATTCATTGCACGGTTAAATAAGCATGCATATTGTATATAGTGTCGTAGTATAGTAATAAAGCATGAATTCCTGGCTAATTTGAATGAGGATGGAGGTGTTCCTAGGTTATGAAGTGTCTACAGTCTATTCTATTTATAAACTTGTGATTGTCTTGGCGAAGGACATGTATGATTTTTGACCTAGTTTGGGAGTATTTCTGATGAGTATGCACACATGCACGTTTCTGTTCATGTATTGTTAGTATACGGGGACTTAGTCGAGCTCTGCTTGGATTTATTTGCATTCTTTGAGATGTTTGCTTGTTAGTTGGTTTTGGTGAGTTTGAAGGGGATCTTTGCATTTTTTCATATTAGTTGCATTCATGCATTGCATTGCATTAGGTTAAATGGATTTTGTGGGTACATTCGCTATAGGCCCTCACGAGACCTTACTCGTCCACTAGGGCTGCCTGGGGGTTTAAAGGGCTTGTTGCATATGCCAAATGCAACCGTGATCACCTACGGAAGTGGTACTAGTTAGTTAGTTGTAATTGTTTATGCTTGAGGACAAGCATCGATTTAAGTTTGGGGGTGAGGGCTTCCCAAATGCTCTTTCAGTTTCCCAAAGGCTATCTCACATTCCTCAGTCCACTTGAACTTACTTCCTTTCTTTATGGCTTTAAAGAATTCTTGACATTTGTCTGTAGACCTCGAGATGAACCTATTCAAAGCTGCAACTCTTCCTGTAAGAGACTGAACTTCCCTCACAGTTCTTGGTGATTTCATATCAATCAATGCTTTAATCTTGACTGGATTTGATTCTATACCTCTGTGATTCACCATGAACCCTAGGAATTTTTCAGATTCCACCCCAAATACACACTTCTAGGGGTTTAACTTCATTCTGTATTTTCGCAAGATTCCAAACATCTCTTCTAAGTGCTTCACATGATCAACAGCTTCCTTAGATTTAACCAACATATCATCCACATATACCTCCATAGTTTTACCAATTTGCTCTGAATATGCATCCATGAAGCTGAGTAAGGCATGTCCAGTTGTTGCATCCACTAGCTGATCAATTCGCGGCAATGGGAAGCTATCCTTTGGGCATGCTTTGTTGAGATCTGTGAAGTCCACACATGTCCTCCATTTTCCCTTGGGCTTCTTTACCAAAATAGGATTTGCTAACCATACTGGATAGAAAGATTCCTTGACCAAACATGCATCCAGTAACCTATCCACTTCTTCTTTCAATGCCTGAGCTCTTTCTCCACTAACTGGCCTTCGCTTCTGTCTCACACCTTTCTTCTCTGGATCAACATTCAATTTGTGACACATAACCTTTGGATCTATTCCCTCCATATCTGCATGGCACCAAACAAAGACATCCAAATTCTTACTCAAGAAAGAAACAAGAGATTCCTTCAGAGTTGGTTCCAGGTGAGCTCCAATCTTCAAAACCTTTGTACCATCCTTATCATTTATCTTCACATCCAATGTCTCGCCAGCTGGTCCAGCCTTGACCACCGTTTCTGGCATTCGAGGATCCAAATCTATATCCATCTCTTCCACCAATTCTTCTTGAGGTTCCTCCACAATAGGTGGTACAGGTGCTTCCTGCATGACATTCCTTCTCTTAGCAACTGGCTGACTATCTTCATCACTTCCACTGTGCTTCAGTTTTCGAGAATTATCAATATCCAATTCCTCTATCATACACACATCACCATCATTATCCGTAGGGGGTGCATTTTTTAAGAGCAAGTAAGGGGTATCTGGTCCCTGAAAAACTGGAATCTCAGCATGAGGTTCCTCCTCTGTGATCTCTTCAATTCTCACTGCTCTGCACGATGCTGGCACAAAACCTTCTAACGGCTGACTACGTAGATCAACTGTTATATCATCCGAATTCTTCCCTGGAAAATCATCAGGAACCTCATCCATTGGCTCAGGTAGCTTAGCAGACTTAGCAGCATGCTGCAAAGCCTTTGTGTAGCATTCTCTAGACTCATACTGACAACCTCGAACTATACCAATGCCACATGGTGTTGGAAACTTTATAGTCAGGTGATAAATCGAGGTTACCACCCCCATCTCTTTCAAAATTGGTCTCCCAAGGATAGCATTATAATTCATGTTGTCTTCTATAACAATAAACTCTGATAACTGTGTAATGCAGCAAGGCTTATCTCCTAAAGTTACTGGTAAAAGAATCTTACCTTTGATTGGGACCTGATTATTAGTAAAGCCATACAAGGTATCCTTTGTTGGAGTTAAGTCTCTATCCAGAAAATGCATCTTCTTGAAAGCTGAATACGACAGTAGATTCACAGAGCTTCCATTATCCACTAGCACTCGATGAACCTCATAAGACCCAATTCCTGCTTCAATCACCAAAGCATCTGTGTGGGGATGATGTACCCAGGAAGCATCCTCTTCAGTAATAGTAATATCTGCATCCTCCCTTTCAAACAATCTGGGTGACCTCTGAGATAAATTACAAACATTAGTTAACGGTCGTTCCCTAGCTTCACGAGTATACCTTTCCATGGCGTTTCTGCCGCTTCCTCCAACATGGGGACCTCCTATAATAGTTTGTATGCATCCTATTTTAGGTGGTCCTTCTATCAACACAGGTTCCGGTGCTTTCTGCGTTTTCTCCTCTCTGTACTTCTTTCCTTCCTGAGCTACCCATTCAGTTAACTGTCTTTGCCTGATTAAAGTTTCAATTAAATCCCTCAGATGGCGACAGTCTATAGTGTTATGCCCATTGTTATCATGAAAATCATAATATGGACGCTCATTCTTATTTCCTGGAGGACCTGTTCTGAAAGGTTTCTTAAACCACGAGGACTTTTCATTCACAGCATAAATATGATTAATCAGAGCTATCAATGGAGTAAAAGTTTCATAAACATGCCTTTCCTTCTTGGGTTGATTGTAGGAAGCTGGTGGTGGAACCTGGTTCATAGCAGACCTGGTAGGATTCACAGCTTCCACTTCAGGCTTCCCTTGAGATGTACGACTAACCACCTTCTTACCGTCACGGTTATTAGGACTCCTTGGCCTTGACCTCTTGTTTCCTGACCATCCACTTTGTTTCTCATAATCTGGATCCTTCTACAAATCAGCTAAAGACTCCTCAACCAAACGAAAAGATTCTGCCTGAGAATAGAAATCCGCCAGCGTCTCAGGTTCCCTCCCTTGCAAATATTTCCAGAAATCAGAACCCCTTTTGACTCCAGCTATTAAGAAATTTTTTATAGTCTCCTCAGATGCTTTTCTGACCTTTGGAACCTCCGCATTAAACCTCTTGAAATATTCTGTCAACGTCTCGGTAGGTCTCTGCTTGATATTGGCTAAGGTATTGGTAGGTGGTGCAAACGCTACTGATGCCCTAAATTAAGTAACAAAGAGTTTTCCCATGCTTTCCCAGGAACCAATTGAATCAGCAGGTAACCTCTTGAACCATTGATGAGCTCCACCCTGCAGAGTTGCAGCCAATAACCTACACCTAGTAGCCTCCTTTACTTGATAAACATCCATCTCTGTGTCGAAATGACTTAAGTACTCAATAGGGTCCGTGGTTCCATCAAAATTCAATTCATTCGAAGGCCTATATAATCTAGGTAATGCCGACTTTTGAACCTTCTTGGTGAAAGGAGAAGCAGTTATAGGCCTAGCAGCAAGATTCTTCTCATCCTTGAGTTGAGCTAGTATCTAGCTTCTTAATATCCTCAGCTGTTACCTCTCCAATAGCTTCCGTCTTTACTTGCTTACTCCCTTCTTCATCATCCTGTGACTCTGCCATACTAGACTCCTTGCTTGTTTCCTCTGAATCCGTTTCATCGTCCTCAATTATCTCAACAGATGGCTCCTTATCTTTCTTTTTCTTTTGTGAGGAACCTCCTGTCTTCACCTTCTTTTTGAACTCAGTACGGACCTGGGATTGCACCTTCTTGGCAGGAGTTTTATTCTTCTCATGATTGTCTTGTTCTTCATCATCACCATCATGCTTTGGTTCTTCCTCCTCTTCTTCCAACTCATTCTCAGGTCCAAACTGTTTTTCCTCAAAATCCAATTGCTTCGGGGTAACCTTCAACTTTTTCCCCTTCTTTCCCTCCTTTCTCTTTTTTCCTGAATCTTGTTCCAAGGTTGACAATCGTTCTCCAAAAGTCTTCAAAACCTCCAACACGTCTGCCGAGGTAACCTTCTTTCCCTAGGGAACACGTTCGTCACTATCATGAGTTTTCTCCACAGAACGGGTTGCTTCGCTATCTGAATCGCCTACCATCTTTCCACTCTTAAGATGTTAACTCCCCTCCTTCTAGTGCCAATGTTGATGAGTGGATTTCGTAACAACTTTTGTGAGGTTCTCGATGAGTTGTAAGGCTTACGATCAACTATTCAATGGATGATTTGGGTTGTGTTTGTAGGGTTGAGCTGAGCTCGAGGGTGTCTCCAATAATCTCAGATGCCTTTAGAGAGAATTAGAGAGCTGAATTCGTCCTACCCTCAAGGTGCCTACGTATCCTTTATATAGGAATCAAGCTCACGTAGTTCTAATGCGATTATGTCTCTGCTGGAATAGCTGTGCTCGATTACCTAGTTTGTGTAGGACCAAGGTTCCTTTAGAGCCTTTCACGAACTAGTTGTTGGAATTGAGTAGAACTCGAGTTCGTACCCCATTCTAATTCTCTCGTATATCAGAGATATCCTAGGATCATCTGCGCCCTAGAATTATACTCCAATAATAATGCATTTATCTGTTCTAGATAGCTTCTAGAACATTCTGTCGGTCATGCTTAGGAACCCGGTGCTCAAGAACCTATATCTCAGGAGCCTGTTTCTCAAGAAACTCCTTATTTCGGGACATATTGCTCAGGAACCTCTTTCTAGGTACCTGTACCTGGTCTTCGAATGATCTACTCAGCTTCCAGACCTTTAGGAACCTCTTGGTATTCATGGTTTCTTGATCATTTCGCCGTCTGATGCTCATTTCTTCATATCTAATTCTTCATGTCTTGTACTGGATCTATCTTTTTACTCGTATGGATTGAACCTATAAGGCTAGTGGGCTTAAATTCAACCCATGGTGATTTTGGGCACAACACTACGCATAACATACAAAGATTTATGACCATGTTACGCACAATATTGACATGGTTAGCTTATCTAAATCTCAGGAACTTATAATTCAACTCTAAAAGCTCACAATTAGTAAAGCACATGTGCATTCCCAGTGCGTCTTTCACATTGATTTTTCTAATAAACGTCACCTATCTAGGGCTGAAAACTGATCCTGACTATCAGGTATCTCGGCTTATATTTGGCTCGAAAATATGATACATGTCTCAGATTCGTTTTGTAAACGATATGGATCTTGCGGAAATTTTAAACCCGAATAAAATATGATCCCGAAGCTGAGAACTACCCTACCCGCCCCTATCCAGTATCATATTATTTTTATAAAACGAACCATACCCGAACCAGGTTCATATCCATAATATCCGAACCAGGATCATATCCATAGAACTGAATACTATTCAGTTTGTTGATTATCAAAGAACTAAAATACACTAGCAACTAAAATATTATGCAACTGGAGTGAAAGTTGTTATTCAAACTTTAACAATTAACAGATTAATACATTAAAAACGATTAAATGATTATTTATATAGTTCAAATAAAAATGATACTAATGTTGCTGAATCATATTTGACTCGAATTCGATAGATCACAAACTACCCAGTTAGAAAAAAGAAAATATGATACTGACTCATATTCGATTTGGATCCGGACCTCAATACTCGGGATCGGATCATATCCGAATTAAACGATACCGATCTCAGATCTAGACACGATAAAAGTAAAATGATCCGAGACCTAAGTAGGGGTATACCCGGTATCACCCGGATCATTTTTCGCCCCTACCTATCTATAATATTAAAGTAATCTTGTCTTCCCATTACCATCTCTTTAGCAAAACAAAATCTATGTATCTATGTATATAATAGTTCTTGAAGCCTCTTTTCTACATTAAATTTCAAATTTTAAGTCTTTACCCTGAATCTTCAAGTTATTTGCAAAAATGCCACCGTCCTCTCTTAAGTTCTACAGTTAAACCTCGATAAATGAATACGCTCGGGACCGGAAAATTTTATTCATTAATCAAGATTATTCATTTATCGAGGTCAAAAATACACTGTCTCTACTATGTCAGGACCTGGAAAAATTATTCATTTAATGAGATTATTCGTTTATCGAATATTCATTTATCAAGGTTTACTGTATTATTAATTAAACTTAAAAGAATGTTAAAGTCAATACAAATCTCTCCAAAACTTTCCTCTTTCCACGAGCTTTCTTCTTTCCACGGTTCTTTCCACGAGCTTTCTTCCATCCATCAACCTGCCCCTCTTTTCAGTACTATGTTATTTTGAATTTTGAATTTCAAATCTAATTATCCAATCCAGTTGTATCCATTTTTGTCAGCCTTTATCTTACTTTTAACACTCTAATTTGTTTATAGTTGATTTGCAGATTGAGTTTTGCAAACGAATTGATTGATGAATATGAGAAGAAAGATTGATAAATACAAGTGTTTTGTGGAAGCATACGTAAGGTATATTTATTTTATTTGTATTTGATCTTTGTTTGACTTTTTCAGTTTGATTTCTTTGATAGCCTATGATTGCACGCAAACTGTATGATAGTTTACGCAAAAGAAAAGAATTGATAAGCTACTGGCTCTTTTGATTTTATTTTTTTATATGTCTTCATTGTTAAGGATGGCTACATACCCCTCATGTGGTATTCTTTTTACCCTCTCTAGAAATGCACTTATAGTATAAACATATTCTTCGATATGCAATAAATCATGAATGATTTGGATGGCTAGCATAATAAATCATGAATGATTTGGATGGCTAGCATCATGTTTCATGTTGAATGGTTGGACAAAATAGAACTTTAGGATATTTATTAAACCTTGTTATAACTTGAGGTGTGTGGGTCGGTAGGAAGCCATGTATAATGAAGCAGGTCCGGAGACTACTAAACAAGATTATCACAATTGTTGTACTTTATTATGATAAATGTAAGGAGTTATAAGTTATTTCTTTTTCTTATCTATTTTAACTGGAGTTGCATCACTCATTAGTAGGCTTAAGATAGATGATACGTTGTGCTCTCCAAATTCGGGTACAGAATTGCTACTTAAGCCAAAAACATCTACTTCTCCAGTGCAAGAAGCAGCTGAATACACCGCACATGCGATTGCTGACGCTGAAAGGAAGTTATTAACAGGAGTGGATGCAAAAGAGAGGGAAGAAAGGGTGTCACAAATGCTTGATGATGCAACGGTGGTGCTAGAGTTTGCACGTACATGGTATATATGATAAATGTAAAGTCGCGAACTTCTTTAATAAGCTCAGTAACATATTCTTTGTTACTTCTTCTCACTTATTTACTTTCCCTTTTCTTTTATTTATCTTAATTCAGTTTTAACATCTAACATAATATTTATTGACAAAACTCTTGCTAGATTATGGTGAAGAAATGTTTGAGAGAGGTGGTTAGGATATGAATTGCATCTTCCTGGAGATGGTAGAGAGGATACAGTATTGATCTTCCTGACCTCCTGGTACGGTAGCCATTCCAAATTAGATGCATTTATTTTATGTCGCAAAGTTAGGATACAGACTTGTGGTGCCAAATACGAAACTATCAAAACATTCCTATTATAATGTGAAGTTAAATTAAATGCGCTGAATATTTTTGGATTTTGGAGGGAATATATAGTAAAGTATTTTGTTGGATGTTCTTGAACTTGCTGGTGTTCTATTTTTCTGTAGACTTCATTTAAGATGAAGTTTTTTCGATCTTCTAAGAATTTTCTTGAACAATTTTTTTCTCCAACTCTGAATATATCTAGGTAAATATTATTATATTGGCTTAATTATAACTTAAACCTTAAAGTATGACTCTCTGTACACATAAAACCCTAAAGAAAAATGCTGTACACATAAAACCCTTAATTATTAAGACTTGTACATACAAAACCTTAACACTACCTAAGGATGTCTAATGTAAGTTCATCACAAGAGACATACACAGTGAGTTGGCCCCCAACATATTCTGTAACAGGTACCAGTTTAACTTTCCACCATGAAATATGTTTACACTAATCATTTCATCACCTACATTGAAAATATGACAAACAATACACCGAAAGAAATCAGTATATTAGGCTATTACAGACCTACCCATAACTCAAATAAACATATGATATGCACAATCAAACATGTATGAACCATAAGACAAACAAATATAATACACAAGACTCTTTAATCAATGGTTAAGCTTTAAAGTAATTACAAGAGATGTGAGAGTACCTGGAGGAGTAGTGTTAAGGTTTTGTATGTACAAATGTTGATAATTAAGGGTTCAATGTGTATCACATTTTTCTTTAGGATTTTATGTGTACAGAGAGTCATACTTTAAGGTTTAAGTTATAATTAAGCCTATTATATTTCTTACGGCAGAGACATTTTGGATGTTGTAATTACAGGAATTGGAGTTGTGGACAGAGGATGTTGCGGTACTGGAAAATTAGAGGTAGCATTATTATGTAACCAGTTGAGCCAAACATGCTTAGATGACTCTAAATATCTATTCTGGGATAGATTTTACCCCACAGAAAAAGGATATAGGACCTTTATCGATCAGATTCTCCAGACCTACATCCACAACTTCTTCTAATTGATGTTTTCCTTATGCGTTCTGTTCTAATATAATCCACCACTACATAAATTGTATGTTGGTGCAATTTTATCCAGCTAGACTTTGTATTCTTAATGTAATGGTGCAATTTTCCAATCTACTTCAAGTGTCTGATCCAAAGGAAATGAACTAGAGAAACAAGTACTGTAATTAAGAACCAACATTGAAGGGATATTGCGTGTTTGATATTTTGTTTTAAACCCATATATACGAATATATTTTTAAAATGATAAAGGGATCGAGGCGCCGCCGGAGGCGGGGCCGAGGAGTATGGTTTGAAAATATTGATTCTCAAAATTACTTATAATATTGTGTATTAGATTATTACTTAATATTAATCGTCAAAATATTCATAGCATTATGCATATAACAATCAACAACGGAGTCAAACAACGGAGTTTGGAAAGGATACCTGATTTGTACCAAACTCCTTCATCGGATTACACTTTTTGATAAGTGGGGAGGGAATGAAGATGTTGGAGATGCATGTTTCCTGAATGTCGTAGAGGCTCACATGGCATTTAGTTTTTATTGGTCTAGAAGTAAGCTTATTTTCTTTCGTGTGTAAAGTAGTGGTTTTTGTCCGAGGTACAAATCCTACATACTTTCGATATCAAACCTAAACTAACTGTCAATCAAGCTAGCAACAAAGAAAAGAATGAACCATCAATGTTCAAGCAAACATAATTTGCTATGGTCATTTTCTTAGACGACTAATATAAATATTAATTTCAAACATTGTAATTTCTTTTTAAATGTTAGAAACATCTATAAATCAATCTACAATGAAAATAGATTTCAAAACCAAATTTTGGAATTTCTATATTTAGCAAAGCCCAGCACCGCGTGCATAAATGCTAGTCTTAGTACACAACCGAAACTAATATATATGTGTGCACATTCACAAAATCCCGGGAATCATTTCATTCATGATACAAAAGGCAATACATTGCTTCTATTTGAGTCCAAGAAAATTCATGAAGCCCTAAATGCCCAAAAACATATAATCGATAAATAGTAGCCACACACACAACCAAGGACCCGGAATTACAAATTGAAATCATAGGGCATAAGCAGAAGGAGAATGAGAACCGGATGATAAAATTACCTAGCATAAGGGAAGAATTGAGCCGTTCGGCCATACCCACACGTCCAACTTATGCCACCCAGTACCCAACGATCAACTACCGATTCCACGGAAGACGCAAATGAAATCAAACCGAAAAAAACCTCCCAAAACCTTGAGCACAAAATAGTTAAGTGAGGGGTTGGATCACTTGGACCAGCAACCGTTCATACGAAGTAAATTAGAATGGGTATGGAAAATTTGACTTTTCATGTGCATTAAAAAATCTCACGATTTTTTTCGCGTACTATATATAGAATAGATAGAATAGATAGATGGATTATTATTTTATAGTAATATAATAGGGAAAATGAATTTTTTTGCCACTGAACTATTGACCTTTTTAGAAATCTACCACTCAATTATGAATTTTTCTTTTTTAGTCACTAAACTTAGGTTTGGATTTTGTTTTACTCACTAAATTTAGGTTCAGATTTGATTATTAGCCTTATGTTAATTATTAGCATAAATTGTATCTTGAAAATAAATCGATAAAGTTTAATAAGATAAAATTATCCTCTCTAATGATTTATCTTTAGAGTTGAACCTCGATGAATGGATACGCTTGGGACCGAAATTTTTTATTCATTAATCGATATAAAAAATAGACTATCTTTATTATGTTTGGACTTTGGATCGGAAAAAAAATATTTATTAAATTTATTAGAATTATTTTTTATAATAGTGTAATAAATATTTTTATGATTATGAAGGAATTATTAATTTATGCTAATAATTAACATAATGCTAATAATCAAATCCGAACCTAATTTTAGTGATCAGTAAAACAAAACCGAACCTAAGTTTAGTGACTAAAAAAGAAAAATTCATAGTTGAGTGGTAGATTTCTAAAAAGGTCAATAGTTCAATGACAAAAAAAATCATTTTCCCTAATATAATAATTATATAATAGAATAATTATGTTGGCGTATCAATATATTCTTAATGTCTGCTAGTATTACATTTTAAAAATTACTGTTTTTACCCTTCATTTTTTTAATCTTCTTTATTCCTTTCATGCCCTTTTTTGTCATTACACAGGAAAATTACAGCTTTTATCCTTTATGTTTTTAATCTTCTTTATTTCTTTGATGTCCCTTTTTGTCATTACACAATATTTGGAGCGACCCAATTTAGATTGGATCGACCCAAATCTCCTTTATTAATCAATTTCCTTTTTCAGGTTAAACATATTATCTTTTCTATTTTTCAATAACTAAATAATTTACTTCTTTGGTAAAATACAATATCTTTTACATTTTATCTAACTAAAATTTCTCCATTTTTTAAAACTACGATCAATTTTGTATAATAAAATAACATAATTATATTATAATTAGTATTAAACAATTAATTACCTTTTTGAGCCAAAATACGTTACCTTTTCTCTTTTCTCTAACTAAAATCTCTCTTTTTCCAATTGTATCATGGACGGTTACCTTTTTCAAACACGTTACCTTTTTTCCCTTCTATTACGAAAATATCTCTTTTTCCAATTATATCACGGGCGATTCGATTTAATAAAAAAAATAATAAAAATATTATAGTACTAATAATTAACTGATTACCTTTTCAACTAAAACGTATCATCTTTTATATTTTTTCTAATTAAATTCCTTTTTTTTCTAGAAATTTCAAGGGCAACATTAATTTCTCATTTTCTAAAAACTATGAGCAATTTTATTTAGTAAAATAACAGAATTAAATTACAATTACTATAAACTAATCAATTACCTTTTTCACATAAATTATGTCATCTTTTTAATTTTCACGTTACCTTTCTATTTTTTAAAACTAAAATCTCTCTTTTTCTTATTTTATCACGGGCGGTTCTGTTTAATACAATAAACTAATAATATTATAATATTCATAATTAACCGATTGCATTTTTTATCTAAAACGTATCAATTTCTATTTAATGAAATAAAATAATAATTATATAAAAACTAATAATTAGCCGATTACCATTTTCAAGTAAAACCTATAATTTTTTTTATATTTTCTAACTAAAATCGCTCATTTTCTAAAAATATCACGGATAACATTTATATAATTATTATCAAATCTCATATAAAAATTTAAGCCTCCCAACTTTATATTTTAAAAAAATTAACTTAAATTAATGAAAAATTCATATAATATTAAAAAAATTCGTGCATCGCACGGGTTTTAAGCTTGTATAATAAAAATTCGTATACAACGAATAATATCCGTTAGATTTTTAGTTAAAAATTAGAACTGTTATATACTTATATAAAGGAGAAACGAGTGGAGGTAAAGTGGTGCCGGTCAAATAGCTCGGTTCTATTTTGTTAAATTTCTCAAAATTTGGAATTAATAATTCAAATGATTAAAAAAAATCTCAATTCCATTTTAAAACTTTACTAATAGAGGAAACTAAATATATAGTTTCATTATTTTTTACCTATAAAATTTTTACTAATGAAGTAAAGTAAATATCTAAATTGCATTTTAATTTTTTACTAATCGAGGAAACTAAATATACAATTTCAATATCCTTACCTTTAAAATTTCATTTTAAAACATTGAAAGTTTGGTCGGTCGGTTAGTTGGTTGGTCGGTCGATCGGTACCTATTGTTTTTACTTAATTACCCTTACTTAATTATAAATAAAATTTCTCCTAATAACTAATCAATTTATGTTTTCAAGTAAAATATATTAAAATAATCAATTTCCTTCTAAAATACGTTACATTTTCTATTTTTTTAGCTAAAATCTCTTTTTTCCAATTAAATGACGCCTTTACTTAATTATAAATAAACAATTTCCCAATAACTAATCAAATTTTTTTTTCAAGTTATTAAAATAATCAATTTTTTTTTAAAAAAAATGTTACATTTTCTATTTCCTTTAGCTAAAATCTATAGTTTTCCAGTTATATGGCGCCGGTCGGTTGGTTGGTTGGTTGGTCGGTACCTATTGTTTTTACTTAATTACCCTTACTTAAATATAAATAAAATTTCTCCTAATAACTAATCAATTTCTGTTTTCAAGTAAAACATATTAAAATAATCAATTTCTCTAAATTGCATTTTAAATTTTTACTAATCGAGAAAACTAAATATACAACTCAATTGCATTTTAAATTTTACTAATAGTGGAAATTAAATATCACTAACAAAATATAATAAAAATTTGTATGCAACGAATAATATCCGTTAGATTTTTAGTTAAAAATTTGAACTATTATATAAATATATAAAGGAGATCCGAGGGGATTTAAACCTCTACTATTATCCTTCATTTTTTTATTAATAATATAATTAATGATAATTAGCCGATTGCCTTTTTCAATTAAAAGATGTTTACTTATAATTGATATGATATTACCTTTTATAAATACCTAAAATATCATATCTTTCAATCAATAATTTTTTTCTCTCTAATCAGCATTTGGAGCGATCCAATTGGATCAACCCAAATCTAAACCTCTACTATTATCCTTCATTTTTTATTAATAATATAATTAATGATAATTAGCTGATTGTCTTTTTCAATTAAAAGATGTTTACTTATAATTGATGATATTACATTTTATAAATACCTAAAATATCATATCTTCCAATCAATAATTTTTTTCTATTAATTAAAACACGTTGACTTTTAATTTAAAACATAATATTGCAATAATTAATACATACCCAAAAATATGACTTCATATCTTCTAACCACTAACAAAATATAACAAAAATTCGTATACAACGGATAATATCTGTTAGATTTTTAGTTAAAAATTAGAACTATTAGATTCAATGATTAAATATATTACATGATTAAATTTATTTACTAATTGCATACCCAAAAATATGACATCATATCTTCTAACCACTAACAAAATATAATAAAAATTCGTATACAACGAATAATATCCGTTAGAATTTTATTTATAATTAGAACTGTTAGATCTAATGATTAAATATGTTACATGATTAAATTTATTTACTAAAATTTCTAGGTTCGAATTCTATCAACGATACTATTATCCTTCATTTTCTTAATCTTCTTTATTTCTTTGATGCCCCTTTTTACCATTACACAACATTTGGAGCGACCCAAATTAGATTGGATCGACCCAAATCTAAACATATATTATTTTTTGTCATTACACAACATTTGGAGTAACCCAATTGGATCGACCCAAATCTAAACCTCTACTATAGTATTATCCTTTATTTATTTTTTTATCTTTCTTTATTTCTTTGATTCTCCGTTTTGTCATTACTCAAATCTATCTCTGTCATTTTTCACCTTGAAGTCCATTCCGCTCAAATCTTCACACTGCTGGATTTTGATGCATGTTTGCACTTTTCAGATTTGAAAGCTGGGTTTTTCACCAAATTAACATCTCAACCCCCTGAAGTAGGGTTAAGGTATGTGTACTAGACCTCTGTACGGGTCATATATGTTTGGTTCAAGTTTTCAGTTTGGCCATAAGAGTTAAGTTTTTATTGATTTCAAAATATTAAAAATTAGACAGGATAATATTTTTTTGGTTTTGATTTTGGTTTAGAATTTAAGAATTAAAGTTTTAATGAATTACCCGATGTTATAATAATATACAGGACACCAGAAAGGTACCTTTAAAATATTTGCTTGGCCTTTCAATTTTTTATTTTACATGTCGTAATAACAAAGGTAGTTGGAAAGATTACCAGTTAATAACATTGACACAGTACGAACCATGTTATTTGTAAATAATCTTGGGACTCAGTTTGATACTTATAGACATTATTTTGTTTTCAAGCAAGTTAATGTTCTTTATGAATTTGTTCAACTTAATGTTCATGGGGTAGACATGCTACGTACCAGAAGGTCTTATGGAATAACATACATTTTATCGGATGTCTCCGAAGGGACTATGGAATAGCATACTTAGAAGCTCAGACCCACGTCACAAGTCTCACCCTCTGGGTCAGGTAACATTGCTCTTATTTATGGTCTAAATATCTTCTTTACTCGCGTTCAATTTCACTTCATATATGATCTCATATTTAGCACTTTCACTTGAGCTCCATATTAAAATATAAAAGCACTAACTTTTCCCTTTTTCAGTTTAGTTGGCTTTTTGAGAGAGAATAAGTAATGGAAAATGTGATTGTTATAATTTGTAATCATACATTATTTGAAGATAAAAGTGAATATGTGAGCTTCTTGCGGAGACCTGTGTTTTTGGTAAACAGTATTATCCTTCATTTTTTTAATCTTCTTTATTTATTTAATGCCCCTTTTTGTCATTACACAGCATTTGGAGCAACCCAATTTAGATTGGAACAAAAAATTCTAATATGATATTGTACTTATTTTCAGTAACGTTGTAGTACTACGATTGTACCTCCAACAAAATAAGTAGTTTAAAAATATATTCAAATTCAAATTATTATATTCATTTCAATAAGAACATACTTTTAATATAATAAAGTCAGCCATGGTGAAAGACCTTAATTTGAACATAAACAATAAATCTACTAGAATATTTATCTGATATTTTGGCTTGCTTATTTAATTGTATAATTTACTTATTTTTAATAAAAGAATCTATATTAATAATATATATACACTGTTTTTTCATACATGAATTTACTAATACAGTTTAATGGTCACGCTCTGGTGAGAATGAGAACAGTGGGAACACACATATTCAGTACATTTCAAGCTATTTTAAAGGGCCCCGCTAGGGGTATCTTCACAAAAAAAAGTCATAAAATTCTACCCTCTATCCATTCTTAAAAAAATTAACAAAAAAATTAAAATGAGAACAGTGAGAACACACATATTCGCTACATTTCAAACTATTTTAAAGGGCCCCGCTAGGGGCATCTTCACGTAAAAGTCTTATAATTCTACACTCTATCCATTCATAAAAAAATTTAACAAAAAAAAATTAAAAATTGCTTGAAATGTGATCTCATTGTTCTCCAACATTTACACATTATATTAACTATGAGGTCTCATAGTTAATATAACATGTTCTTGATATTATATGAGGTTTAATGTTTTGGAGCCATTTAATGTTTTGGAGTCATTGGGGGTGAAGGAATTATCATTTCCGCATTTGAATAATGAAGACAATTTATTATTGTTTTCAATTAGAGAACAATATTTGTAAAAATATTTATTATTTTTATTGCAGATTTTGATGGATTAAATAAATTTTCAACATTGTTAAAATAGAATTTTATGCTACTTTTTTATATAAATTTTAGCATATCATTATTTTATTAAATACTTATATAATTGTATATAATATCTTACTAAGAATTGATTATTTATATAATTGCATACAATATCTTTTTAAAAATCAATCAAATTTGTTAAATTTTTGGTATTGTCAATTTAAATTAAGTAAGATATTTTAAGAAATCAATCAAATTTGTTAAATTTTTGGTATTATCATTTTAAATTAAATAAGAAGCCGTGTACGAAGTACGGGCAAAATGCTAGTTATTTTGAAGAGTGTTCATTCAATTATTGATTTTATGATAAATCGATCGATTATCCCTCTACTTGATATACTTTTTATTTTATGCATGTATAATAAATTTAAGTATATGAATATTGTTTTAATTATAATCTTTTAAGTTTTAGAAAACAAATTTATACTATATTCAAAATATTGACTTAAAATTTTGAATTAATTTGAGAATTGAGATACTTTTATGAATTTTATAAAATGTTGTTAATAAACATGACGGTGAATCAAAATTTTAAAATACTGATATATTATTACATAGTTAAAAATTGAAAAATTAATCAAAAATATTATATATGTATACACATATTATTTTATATACATAAATATTATAATTATACTATACAAAAATTATGAATGAAACTATTTTTCTGATCCCAATGAACCAATTTTGTATTCAATAAGGGCCAAAAAATGTAATTGCATCAATTTATAACCAAAAATAAATAAATATTTAAATATATACTAGTTAATATTAAGACGATCTTAGGAGGACCATGATTACCTTTGCCCCAATGTAATCTCGTCCCCGAGCGTAAATATATACTATGTAATTATAGAGTAGGAATCGGAATTTTTCCAATTTTAAATCTGACTTTCATTTAGATTGGATCGAATTCTAGATATTTTAAGAGATCGAGCTAAGCCTGGGCTTTTGTATTATAGAGTAGGAATAGGATTTTATCCAATTTTAAATCTCTAGATTGGACCGAATTTTAGATATTTAAAGAAGGATTTTATCCCATTTTAAATCTGGCTTTCATTTAGATTGGATCGAATTTTAGATATTTTAAGAGATCTAAGAGCATCTTCCAAGGTGAATAACCCTTAGCTAAATTTTAATAAATACCATAAATAGAAATTATAGAGATTGTGTAAAAAAAAAAAACACTTCAACGGGACAATCCCCTTATCTATAATTATAACCAATCCCATCATGTTGGCTATGCTAAACGTGTAAAGACCTGGAGCAACATCTTACAGATTCAATAAATATCTTACATGCCATTGAAGTACAACATCTTACAGATTAAATAAATATCTTACATGTTCA
Source organism: Kitagawia praeruptora (assembly GCA_037693485.1). Classification (NCBI taxonomy): domain Eukaryota; kingdom Viridiplantae; phylum Streptophyta; class Magnoliopsida; order Apiales; family Apiaceae; genus Kitagawia; species Kitagawia praeruptora. Next base: position 158,235,117 of record CM075344.1, on the reverse strand, counting down.
ACAAATATTATTTTAGCCAATAGTCAATCCCATTGGAGATGCTCTAAGCCTGGATTTTTGTAGGGAACAGATATTTCGAATACAAATTTGTCTTTATTTGAATCCGAATTTAAAAATTCTAATCCATATCCGTCCCATTAATCCAATGTTTTTTGACACGTATTTTTAGGTGTAAATAAATTATAATTCCGAAAAAAAATTCAATTTCTTCTTAATAGAAATTGGAAAGGACATGACCAATATTAGTGGGACGGAGGGAGTACTTCATACTTGTTATATAAATCAAACATTGACTCTCATGAGAGATACAGATGGCTAGAATCAATGGATCTCTGTGATGTTAACTCCATGTCTCTGTAAACATATCAACATCATCAACTATCATCGATTAGTTTTCTCAAAAATTTGGCACTACCTACCAGTTTTCAATACCATACATTGTTCATTCAAACTACATTGTTCGTTTTGAATTGTCTCGCTCTCTGTTATTTTCCCTGCGGATGCGGTTGCGGTTGCAATTGCACAACTTGTTCTGATAATAAATGTATAAAGTTAAGTACGTGCATCATCTTTTCATCTCTAGATAGAGGCCTCAAGGACAAGAAACGAAAATCCAAATTTTATGCGTATAACACGAAACAAGAGTGCTGAAGTTTAACATCAAGAATGAAAATAATCTTGATTCGTATATCATTCAATATTCCCCTACGAAATAACAAACTACAGAATATGGTTATTCGTTTTTTTAATATTGTAATTGCATCATTTATCGAAAAATCTCCTGTGCTTAAAAAAAAATTCTCATCACTTGTGTAGATGTTTGCTAGATACTTTAATATCCTTGAAGACTTTCAGATAAATAAACAATCCAGCATCCTCAACTACAAGAACACGATAAATTAGACCATTAACTGAAAATATGAACCCCCTTCTTAAACAAATAAGTATGTAATGTAATAAGTAAATAAAAGGCTGCTTTAGCAATGGTTGAAATCCCGCAACAGCATAACGGAAACATCTACAACCGCTTCAAGGCTTTACTTGGGTCCTGGGACTTTTTCCCTTCAATCCAATTACGCCTCGTCTCGAGCCAGAAAAAATATCCTGCATTCAAAATTTCTGAATTAAATACACAAAGAAGTAGAAAATCTAGATATGGTAATGCTCAATATATACAAGTAAACATACTCAACATATATAGCCACATAAAATCCATTAATTAACGTGAGTGCATGATATAAGATAGAACGTTAAACTTGCCATGATCAGAGTCCGAATGATTGCTACTGCTGCCAGGGTGATTGCCTTGAATGTCATGATTTACAACTTCCGAATGATTGCTACTGCTTCCGCGCTGACTATCTTGACTATTAGAAATAGTGACAGGTGATGCAAGTCCCTGGGAAGGTAATGTTGTGTTGTCCATATGACTGGTGCTACAAAAAGTTTCTTGTTTTTTACTTGGGTCGTGGGACTTTTTCCCTTCAATCCAATTACGCCTCGTCTCGAGCCAGAAAAGATATCCTGCATTCAAAATTTCTGAATTAAATACACAAAGAAGTAGAAAATCTAGATACGGTAATGCTCAATATATACAAGTAAACATACTCAACATATAGCCACATAAAATCCATTAATTAATGTGAGTGCATGATGTAAGATAGAACGTTAAACTTGCCATGATCAGAGTCCGAATGATTGCTACTGCTGCCAGGGTGATTGCCTTGAATGTCATGATTTACAACTTCCGAATGATTGCTACTGCTTCCGCGCTGACTATCTTGACTATTAGAAATAGTGACAGGTGATGCAAGTCCCTGGGAAGGTAATGTTGTGTTGTCCATATGACTGGTGCTACAAAAAGTTTCTTGTTTTTTACTTGGGTCGTGGGACTTTTTCCCTTCAATCCAATTACGCCTCGTCTCGAGCCAGAAAAGATATCCTGCATTCAAAATTTCTGAATTAAATACACAAAGAAGTAGAAAATCTAGATACGGTAATGCTCAATATATACAAGTAAACATACTCAACATATAGCCACATAAAATCCATTAATTAACGTGAGTGCATGATATAAGATAGAACGTTGAACTTGCCATGATTTACAGAGTCCGAATGATTGCTACTGCTGCTAGGGTGATTGCCTTGAATGTCATGATTTACAACTTCCGAATGATTGCTACTGCTTCCGCGCTGACTATCTTGACTATTAGAAATAGTGATAGGTGATGCAAGTCCCTGGGAAGGTAATGGTGTGTTGTCCTTATGACTGGTGCTACAAAAAGTTTCTTGTTTTTTACTTGGGTCCTGAGACATTTTGCCTTCGATCCAATTACGCCTCGTCTGGTTCTTCAAAAGAAGTCCTGTATTCAAATTTTCTGAATTAATTACACAAAGAAGTAGAAAAATATAAAAATGGTAATGCTCAATATGTACATGTAAATATACTCAACATATAGCGGCATAAAATCTATTAATTTACGTGAGTGTATGATGTAAGATAGAATGTTAAACTTGCCATGATTTACAGAGGGGTGACTGTCTTTATTGTCTTGATTTACAGATTCTGAATGATTGCTAGTGCTTCCAGGGTGACTCTCTTGACTGTTACCAATACCAACAGATGATGCATGCCCCTGGGAAGGAAAAGAAGTGTTGCTCATATGAGTGGTAATATCAACCATTTCTTGTTATATTGATAGTTTAAGCCAATTTAGTGTAAGCGATAGTCTAGTACAAACTACAAATAAGCAGAATGCCACAAAATGGAATAAGCTGACTTACCGAAAGGGGGACCGGCTCTTGGTAACTTTTGTTTGTCTTGAACGAACTTTCATAAGTTGCATCCCCACTACAAGAACACAATAAGTTAAACCATTGACCGAAAATATGAACCCCCTCCTTAAACAAATTAGTATTTAATAAGTAAATACAAGGCTTGCTATAGCAATGGTTGAAATCCTGCAACAGCATAACGGAAACAGCTACAACCACCTCAAGGCTAATTTGTACTGGTAAAATTTTAATCACCACTATTCACATCAAATTAGTGAATTTCTTTATAAAGATGCATATACAAACCTTTTAACAGGTTCTTGTTTTTTACTTGGGTCCTGAGACATTTTGCCAGCAAGCCAATTACGCCTCGTCTGGTTCCAAAAAAGAAGTCCTGCATTCAAAATTCATTCAAAATTTCTGAATTAAATACACAAAAAAGTAGAAAATCTAGATATGGTAATGCTCAATATATACAAGTAAACATACTCAACATATAACCACAGAAAATCCATTAATTAACGTGGGTGTATAATGTAAGGTAGAACGTTAAACTTGCCATGATTTGCAGATTCCGAATGATAGCTACAGACAGATGATGCATGTCTCTGGGAAGGAATGATTGTGTTGTCCATATGAGTGGAGCTGCAAAAATTTTCTGATATACTAGTCTTGTGTGATTTTTTAAATTCTTTGACAGTTCCTTCACCGAATGCAACCAAATCAACCTGTACACAGCCAAAAAAAAAAAAGGAAGACATCAACCTATGCTCAAGTAATTTGTTGCTTTTTTATTCCCGAGTAACATATCTGCAGAATGCAGATTTCCAGGTGAGTTATCGCGTAAATTATTATTTAGCATGACCACTAATTTTGTAGCTAGCTCTAATTGTTTTTAGTACCTGACTCAAAACACCATAAGACACTAACCAAGGAATAAGTTCAAATCTAAAAGTACCTAACCAAAATAAATCCTTGTATCCAGAACCAGAATCATAATTAAATAGTTCATGTTAATCTCACTCAACAATTGTCACAGCAAAAGGTAAAAATATATCGTACCCTATAATACGAGCTAGTATATGTCTATGACTCTATGTTGGACCCAAGTACAAGGCAAGAGAAAGTTACACATAAAAAAGGTGCAGAAACATAAACAAATAACTGCATGATGTGCAGAATAGATACAGCAATCGGTACATGTTATGTTATAGTACAGAGGGATCGAATGACCAGAATCATAACTAAATAGTTTATACCTACAATATACTACATGCTGATCTCCCTCAAAAATTGTCACAGCAAAACAATGCGAGGAAACATAAATCGTACCCTATAATATGAGTATATGTCTATGTTGGATAGTGTCAACCCAAATACCCAAGCAAGAGAAAGTTACAAATAAAAAAGGTGTAGAAACATAAACAAATAACTGCATGATGTGCAGAATAGATACAGCAATCGATAGATACATAACATGCATGTTATGTTAGAGACAGAGGGATCGACTGACCTGATTTTTGCTGCACGTCGAAGGGCTTACCAGGTGGTAACGAACAGTCAATCTATCTATTTATAGAATTTTTTGGATTTCGACGGTATTCAATTTTGATTTTAAAAAATTTTGTATATTCAATCTGATTTCAAGTAATTTTTTGAAATATAAGGGTTAGATGCAATATAAAATCTTATTTTAAGTTAGACGTTAAAACCAATATAAGTTTTAAACTTTATTTAATCAACACTCCATAAACCCGTTCTGTTACATAAAATATGATGTATTTAGTCCACAATATTTTTTTTAATAAGTTACATAATATTTTTTTTAAAAATCTAATTTTATACATAATATAATTTATTTTTAGCAATTGAATGCGTCACAATAAATTTGAATATAAGGGATGTTATTGTTACTAGATGGGCCTGAATAGCTTTCACCGTATTTTTTTTCCCAACCTAAAGGGCGCCTTGACCACCATGTAACCCTTCAGAATGTTTACTAGTTTTAGTCCTGACAAAAAAAAAAATCTAATTGGGTATAAAAAAAATTACAAATATTAATTTATTTTATCTCAATAAAATATTAATTTATTTTATTTCAATGGATTTAAGTACATTCATATCATCCATGAAAATATTTTAAATTAACATCTCTAATAGTATGTCATTGTAAATTGACACTTTTTTGCTAGAAAATAAAGCGATTTTCATTCAATAAAGAAGAATACAGCCAGGACAAATCCTCGACTGCTAATACAACCAGGTTGTAAAACAAATAAACAACTAAAAACAATTCGTTGATTTGTTTAATGATCGTTTGACACACAAAATTTAAAATTCTTAAAACTAAAAATGAAATCGAAGACATCTTAAGCGATCCAAAATGTACCAACAATCCTGAAATCATCAGCATCACAATTGACCTTATCACATAACAACTGTTATTAGCCCAATATTCATAAGCCCCAATTGAATAAACTGAGGTTAGAGAACGACATCCCAACTATCTACATGCCGGATACAAGGTATAGACATATATGTCGAATGTAAAAATTCTCAAATGATGAACAATCTTTGGTTGTGTGTCACGCATTTTAAGGTGAATTTTGAGAATAGTTCCATAACTTATTTTTAAAATTTCTTTTTTTGAACTATTCTTAAAATCCACCTTAAAATGTGTACCACACCCTATTTTAAAATGTTAACAAATGGGTGGAACGGAGAGAATAATACGTCTTTGTATAATAATTTTTAAAGATATCCAATATGATTTTTTTTATAGGCAAAAATTTTATTAGAATGAGCCATAAGGTCAGACATGATACAACCACGAATACAAATTTTCACTGAACATATTACCACTGAAATTTGGTCTTCAAAAAAAACTATCGCTGAACATACTTCCACTGAATTTGGTCTTCAATTTTAGTAATGACAAACACCGACAGAGCAATTCCACTGTTCAGAACCTGTGATTTAATTATAGTTGGTTTCTAGACTGTATCTATCACGATTTACGATCTAAAGACACTATAAGAAAATTATTCAGTCTTAGTTGTAATTATAGTTGATTTAAAGATCGTATCAATCACGATAAACGATCTAAAGATACTATAAAAAAAACTATAGAACCCGAGTTTTAAATATAGTTGGTTTCTAGATCACATCAATCACGATTAATGATCTATAGACACTATACTAAATAGAACCCGAGTTTTATTTATAGGCGGTTTGTAGATCAAATAAGTCCTGAATAACAATGTAAAAATACTATAGAGATTTAGAACCAGATTCTAATTATAGTTGGTTTTTAGGTCGCGTACTACCTCTGAATATACCACTGAATGTTTTGAATCACTAAAAGCGACCTAAAGACACTATAAAATTTGAACCTGAATTCTATATAGTTGATTTTTGGATCGCATCGATCATTATTAGTGATCTATAGATCCTATAAAGGTTTATAGTTGGTTTCTAGTTTGCATTTGTCAAGAATGACGCTCTAAAGACACTATAGATTAAGAACCGGGGTTCTAATTATAATTGATTTTTAGAATGCATCGATAAAGAATGACGATCTAGAGACACTATAAAATTCGATCTTAACCTGCAATCCCTTGTTGCTTTTAGCATCTGCCAACAATCTCGCTAACCCCCTCTGAAACTTCTACGAAAACTGCCCGATCCTCATATGACGAGCCACTGTTATTTCTAGCAAAAAGGACCTCGTCAAAACCCCACAAGAGTAAAATCCAGTAGGAAAAAAACTCAATGGAAAAAAGAGTGCCCTCTCGCCGAAATACTGATGAACCCACTAACAAATAACCTTTCAGAAAGCATATATCCTAGATTCGTGCTGAGCAGAGTCCCCACAAACAAAAAGATGACATTCTCGCATATAGTTCAAAGACAAATACTGCAAAACAAATACTCACAAACACCTTAGCACAACGTAAACATGCAATAGAATAAATTTCATGAAGGACAAAAAAAATTACTGCTTCCATCCCAAAATCCCAAAATACATGTCTCTTTTAAAAAATGAATTTCTTTTCCTTTTTCAATACCAATACTATTTCCTCGATAAGATAATCTTCTCGACCCAGCTGACTTCGATCGACGCCTCATTCAGGTATTTTTTAATCATTATCAATTCCAAAATGGTATAGTATCCATTAACCAATTTTATAAAAAACAATATGAATTTAGATAATTTAAAAATTATCTAAAAAAATTTGAAAATTTAATATGAAGCAAATAGTGCCACAAAAAATGACCTGGTTGATTTATTTAACCTCAACGAGTGCTCTAAAAATTTCCTTTTTCAAAATAAAAATTCCTGATTAATTCTTAAAATTATTTTGTTGGCCAAGTTCTTAAAATTTGATATGTCGTTACAAACATTTTTTAAATGATAAATGTTTTATTCAAAATAAGGTTAGTATATTAAATATAATTAAAATATTAAAAATTATCCGATTAATCTTGATTAGTCGATGAAAAATGCTTGGAAATTCAAAAATAATTTCTAAATAATCTCCCACATAACATGGCGATACGTCTTCTATGAATTCATCATGAATCATGTCAATACATTTGCTTTTCATATAGTAATCCAGCTTAATTATATTAATGATAAATGTTGATTTGAAAGGAAAATTTTACATATCACATGGTTTGGATTATTTTTTCGGAAGAAATTTTAGATTTCCTAACAAATTCTTTCGTCCCTAATCAATATCTAAACCCATTACTTCCAATTTCCAATTTTATAACCATGTTGATAAATAAATAATTCAATATCATATTATCTCAACAGTTTAAAATTTCAAAAAAAATTATAAAATCATATTATAGTTTCAAAGAGTAGTATTAGGTTTTCCAAAAAAATAATTCCAAAGCTTTTACATATATGGCGAAATTTCATTTCTGAACGCATATTAAGGATCTCATCTTATTATTAGAAAAATGATCTTTGTCTATACTCTTTATTAAAAATTCTCTTTTAATGATATGTCATATATATCCCCGTATTTCACTAAATTTTAAATTTATTTAATTCATCTTATTTAATTTAATAATGAAATTATATAATAGATTAATAATAGATACAATTAATAACTACTCTTATTTATCCCACCACTATACTTTTAAGGTGATCGACATATATTATAATCAATTATAAATAAGGTGATTGACATATATTATAATCAATTATAAATAAACGATTCCTTGAAAAATATAATCTAAGAACTCTTACATATATTTCATAATAATAAATATTTTATAAGCGATCATGAATCAAGATTTTTGTAAAATCGTTAAACGGAAAACCTATGAATTATTACATATATTTCATAGTAATATATTCTTAAATGGAGAACTTAAGAACTCTTACATATATTTCATAATAATATATGTTTTATTTTATATAATCATGGGCAAAGTTATTCAAAAATACAAAATAATTAAATTAAAGATAATTCATATTTAATTGAAAATTATAATCATACACCAACATCAAACAAAAAAATCATTCATTTACATCACAATTTTTTTTAAATATTTTCTCAATTTTTGTGAGAATATTCAAGATTATGGTATTAAATGTAACATTCAAATACAAGTAAGTTCAATTGTAGAACTAATTCATGTGCTAGATTTCAGAATTCGGTTAAATTCGGCTATAAAACATCAAAACTATGATATGAGATAATAGTGTTAAGTAACATAATGTTGTTAAAAAGGTAAGTTTAGTTGTAAAATTTTGTAAAAAAAGCAAGATTAGTTGTAAAACTTTTAAATTCGTATATGAAATTTAGTAACAAAACATAGTATTTTTAATACTATTATCTCGGGATTATTTTTTTTAAATAAATTCAATAAATAAATTTAAATTTTTAAGGAAAGAAGATTGAAAAAATAAAAAACAATTCAATCAAAAGTTGTGTGAGATAAAAAATATTAATAAAAATAAAATATTTTAATAAATGAGTTACTTATTAAATTTCTTTATTTTAATTAATTGAACTAATATTGTAATTTTTATTTCCAACAATATCCTTACAAAAGTTATTTAAAAATGAACTAAGTTGATTTATAGTAATCCAACGACTAATAATGATTCTCCAGTTCTCTTTTAAGTATTTGGTTCTCTCTCGATCCAGATCCTATAAATATTATTTAAAATTAAATTACGATCAAATGAAATATGGATTTAAAAAAAAATATTAGTATCAAAATAAGTAAATGTTATTAAATTATTTAATCGAAATAATATGAAATATATAAATTTAAGATAATTCGCACAAATTATGAGCTAATATTAATTAGACATCAGTATTTGACAATAAGTTTGGTAAATTTTTTAGGGAATATAGCATTTACCTAAAAAATATACAAAAATATGTAGATCAATCTAGAAAAAGGCCTTAAGCCAAGAAATGCAAAAGGTAAACTAACTCGGTGAGGTCATGGGGAAGACTAGATCAATCTAGAATCAGTTAATTAATTAATTAATAATTGTTGTTTTTTTTAATTAACGTAACTAGTAAGTTGATGTCTGCGTCATTTGAAGCAGCTATTGAATATTGATTGGACAATTGTGCAATTTAGATCACGTAACTTGCCTCCCCTGCTTTTCTTATATAATGTCATCACCATTCACTAACATTTTACAATCGCCGTGGTTCAGTTAGTATAACCAAATTCGATTATAATTTTCAATTAAACTGTTCCCACCAAGTCTTTTTCTAAAGTTGGTACACTTTAATTTTGGCTCATCAAGCGTGACCGATAACTTATTGAATAGCACAAGATTTTGTCCCGATCTCTCTATAACATTTTAAGGTTTTAAAACGACTGATTACTTAACGGATCGGGAACGGATGAGCCATGAGGTGAGTTGTTGTAATGGTAAAGACCTCAGGTTTGTCTCACAAGCACATGCATGCTCCCTAAATGAACGGTGGTTGTACAAATTGTACTGACTAATGACTAATCCATTGTTGATTGACATTAAGTTTGTATTACAACCTAATTACAGACCCTAATACTTGAGTTTAACTCCAACCATAAAATATAAAGTGTCCTTCTGTAGCGAATGTGATTGGAAAGAGAGGGAACGCAGAAAAGTATGATCACATGGAGTGACTGGCTGGCTTTGTTGCAAAATAAAAAGTAGAAACCAAGTTGGAGGGTAAAGAGTTAAGACAGCGTTAGACAGGCCACGGAATTAAGGCATGACAACTTGCCAATCATGTCGATTGAGACTAACTCACGCTCCCGTCTCGACTACTTAAAACTTAGCTTACTCAGTTATAATACCACTCAAAGTGGTGTCTGAGGTGGGTAAATGTATGCAGACCATGCCCCTATACAATAAGGAGACTGTTTCCGAAGGACCCCCGGCCAAATACAAATACAAATACAAATACAAATACAAAGAAAGGAAACTAATACAATCTAAACTCACACACACCCAGGGGTCGAACCCTTGACCTCCTACAAAGGAGACAAGGGTTCAACCCACTGCACCAACATGTTGTTCAACCCACGCTCCCGTCTCGACTGATCTCGTAAAAATAATTAAAATTTAAAAAACTAATGAATAGTGCTTGTCAATTTTTTTCTGCAACTAATTTAATCTCCGATCATTTACATTTAAATTCTGGTTCCGACATTGACGAAGAACAAACATAAGTCATTCGGTATGTCATATTTTTAACGTTATGCGCGGGCATAACAAGAAATAATCCGTCTCATCTGAAGCAAATTCATGGAGGTTCGAGTAACCAACAAACAAAGCCCCCGTTTGGCAAATCTATTGTTAAACTTATAAGTTACTTATTTCGGAAAAAATTTCGTATTTACATAATTATTTTTAGAGAAAAATGTGTATGGGGAGTTTAATATTCGTTATCTTGCAAAAATAAGTTACTTATTTCAGAAAAAAGTACATATTTCCTAACTTTTTTCCAGAATAAGTAACTTATTTCTGAAAAATAAGATTTCCCAAACGGGCCCAAAGTAAACAACTAACGGCTAAATGGTTGATTCTAGAAAAGTACTTGTATAATGTGTGCATGTTGACGACATGTGCCTGCCTGCACAGCTGATAAAAACTTGCAAAAACGATTGGGTCTTGTTGAACCAGTACTGGTCCTGATAGGAGGGCGAAAAATTGAGCCCACATGGATATTCAACTGAAATTGTATCTAAATTTATTATTGATTGCCCGGCGATTACCATCAAACGTTTTTTTCGACAAACCGTATTGTAGAAAGTTTCTATGGTATGTAAAGAGATGCAGTCTCTCTGTTTTCATATCAAAAACCTTAAATTACATAATTTTTTGCGGTACGTGTATCACCGTTTGCCACAGCAAACATTTGTTTGACCGGCCCCTTATCGGTTTTGCTGCAAATAGAATTAGTTGCGGAACAAGAATTGTACATTCAGATTAGTGTCGATAAAAATAAAAATTTCTACTGAATTAAAAAGACGAAATGAGACTTAAAGATAAAACAAATTTACAAATTTTCCCGATTTAACCGAAATATTTTCCACCATAGAATCATTTCATGAATGATGATCTGCACAAAGAAAGTGATCTACACAAAAAAAACTTGAAAATAACCAGTGTTGTTAAAAACTGATCCCTTCATTACTTGATCTCTGATCAATAACGGAATACAGAATACTAGTACTAACAACACACAAGCTGCATAAATGAGGGGTCAATAATTATTTACAATGAAGAGATGCAGATGTTGTACAAGAACTATCAGTAGGAGGAATATGCAGTGCGGTGAAGAACACGGTCTTGGAGAATACCATTATAGAGAGCCATTCTGTTAGCCTGCAATTCTCTTCCCTTGTTACTACTACTGCTGCTGCTGCTGCTACTGCTGCTACTACTCCTACCTCTGTTTCGTTGTCGTCGTCTAAATTCTTCACTGTTTCCAACTGGATCAACTACGTCTTCCGCAAACTGCACCCTCTTCTTCTTTTTATCTCTCTTTCTCGTATCTAACAAATAATTTGTACAAGTATTTAACATGGAGATCATAAAATAAGTATTGAACAAATGAATTTGAAAACTTCCTATTAAGTACGAAAACATCGAACTAAGCTAAGTTGACCATATTAACTAAGGGTGATGAGATAGCCTAGACTATAAAAGTTTATAGTCTGTTTGTGCCAGATTTTGAGTTCGATTCTTGCTCACTCGAGAATTATGAAAAGTAAGAAACATATAGTACCTGAAGTAGAGATGGTGGATGAGGATGTCGGGAGGTGAAATTTGTGTAGGCCTAGAGCAAGAACAATGACGGTGCCAGACACAGCGGCCATGGCTGTTGCCAACACAACCGTACTAGTACTAGAATTTGTGCTCAATATCGATGAAGCCATAGTCCCCAACAACAACTTGGTCCTTAAAGAAAAAGTGTTTGGTGTTTGCTCAATGAAGGAAAACAACATTCACATTATTTATATATGGAATCAAATTGCATTATTAAACATTTTTCTTGGTTGAGAGTTTGTTTGTTTGGGAGATTTAAAAAGGATGGCTATTTGGAACATGGAAGAGAAGGGTGGACTTGTGAGTCTGCCAACCTTTGGAACCAAAAAAAGGAGTGGCTCATTTTTGAATTTTTATATATTTGTGTAAACTCGTGATACATGACGCATTCGTGGCCCCTACGCCCTACTCATTCACACCGTAAGATTATTTGACCAGAAAACATTTTTCTCGTTGGAAGGACGATACAAATTATAAAGGAGAGGAAAAATTATGACCTTCGGCGAAAAATATTATGTTTCTGAGTTTTTTGTAATATTTATGCGCATTTTATCTTATAACTGCCAAAAATAATTTAGCAACAGAATGAGAAATGTATTACTCCTATGTTTTAATTCTAGTTTCTGTGTAGGATAATGAATATATTAGTTATAGTCGTCATTAACGTATTTCTGTACGTCTTTAAATGCAATCACGGAAGGTATGTAAAAAAGTGAGTAAACGTGTGTGGAGGTGTTGCCAAGGATGGGTTGTTGCTTTGGTCATTTCTCACACGGATCTTACAAAGATTGGCTCCATCATCTGCATAAAAAGTGAAAAGATTGGAGTAGTTTGATTACTCATGCAATGATGTAATGTATTTGGGAACTGGAAGTTATGTGAAATTTACTTCATTTATTCAGTAAAAAATCATCGTGTTTCGAGAATCGAATACAGAAATCTATTATCGAATTTAGAATCCAGAAGTCTGGTAGCTCGGTTACCTCTCCATTTGAGGCAACTACTCCACAAAAGATGGTAAAAAATAGAAAGTGAGTCGTATAAATTAAAATGGTGTGAGTAATATTAATATATAAAAGAATTGGTCTAGGAATTAGGATACTAAAGAGGTCCTAACAGATTTATTTGTTGTGTTTGCTACAGTGGTAGAAGAGAGAGTTATTTACCCTTTTGAGTAGTTTTAGATAACAAGAGGTCCTTCGTTGTAGCGGCGGAACTAGAATTTCAAAACACCCGGGATTAAAATGAAATATCATCAATATTTTGGTGCTAAGCAAGGTTTATTAAAAAAATTTCTACTAATTTTTAACTAAAAATCAAGATTTGAAAAAAGATTCTCTACTAAATTTTCGGCTTTAGCCGGGGGCTCCCTTGGTTCCGTCTCGCTTCGTTGTGTATGCTCTAACCATTAGATAGAAGGTAGTTATAACAAACAAGTTACAAACCATAATCTGAGAATGAACTATGTCAGGGTACATTATCTCCATGGTCTTTTTTTGGTCGTTCAAAATCACTTGATATCTGGCTCTGGTCTCATTGGCATCACAACATAGAATGGCACCCAGCCTCCCCTTACCTCGATTTTACAAAAAATGCTTAAAAACAATTCTTCCGCGACCAAGTGCAAAGCGCCTATGGGGGTGTTTGGAAGTTAGAGGTTTGGGATAAAATTAGAGGTTTGGGGGTAGATTAGAGGTTTGACCAAATGAAACCTCTAATGTGAGTGTTTGGTTGTTAGAGGTTTGAGTTAGAGGTTTGGGATCAAAAAGCTAATTTTGAAAAAGCTCCTTTTATGAGCTTTTTCAATTAGAGGTTTGCTATGTGTCACAAAAAGTTATTCAAAAAGCTATTTACCAAACACTTTTATTCAAAACAGCTAATTTCAATCCGCTAGTCAAAACAGCTAATTCAATCCGCTAGTCAAAACAGCTAATTCAATCCGCTATCAGCTAACAGCTATCAGCTAATTGCCAAACAGGGCCTATATCTTCTTCTTTATTGTCCCTTGAAAACAAAGAGAAAGAACATAGTTGCGCCTATATGTTAAAGTTTATAAGGTAGTTGGCAAAGAAACAAAGTTTATAATGTTGATATTTGATTTAATAATTACGCAACTATTCTATCTGTTTTTGTACTACTTGATTTAGTGCCAACAACTCTTTCTTCTTGGTGATAAAATCATGTTCATTATTTACGTGTAGAGGATGGGAGGTGGGAATCGAACTTTAGAACTCTTTTTTTTGGTGCTAGGATCACTTCGAATGGTTTTCGTTATTTGTAGATTGTTGACTATATCTACTGGTGTCTGGTGCAATTAATCAATCTCACTAAATTGTAAATTACAAATATGGTTTGTCTAGTGTGTGCACAAGGGCATATGTTAAGAATCCGTGCTTGATGAGTTGTCAAATTTTGATTGGTGGATATTTATGTGAATGCAGGGGGCCCATCATTATTAATGAAATCTCCACCAATCAAAATTTGACAACTAAGGTAGCACGGATTCTTAGCATGTGCCCTTGGGCACACACTAGAAAATTCGTTACAAATAAGGATTACACCACAGGCAACCAGGGTAACTCAGATAGTAAAAGAAGTTAAGTAGCATCAAGGCATGAGTAAAATTAACTTCCAGAGTCCCTTTTGTCGCTCACAATATAAGCTTTGACGTGATCTATTCGTAATTTACATTTATGGGACCTTCCTTAGCTGCAAGATGTAAATGTAACTCGCAACTGCCCTGGAAAATGCCGCCTTAGTAGGACCATTTGTACAGGAATTTTTCGGGAGCCATTTATAAATGTGTCCTGTCCAACATATAATCTTCTGACACCAGTCTGAACTATAGGATCCAACATCCATGGTTCCACCAAAGAAATACAGAGGCGTAAGGCAACGTCATTGGGGCTCCTGGGTATCTGAGATCCGCCACCCAATTATGTAAGAAAAATTAATCTTTAAATTTATTCATGATAGCATGAATGCATCATGCACAATTTGTAGTTGATTAATTATCATCTGCGATATACCATGATGTTTAATTGTATGGTTTCATGATATGCGTGCACAGGAAGAAAAGGGTGTGGCTAGGTACATTTGACACACCCGAAGAAGCAGCTAAAGCCTATGACCATGCTGCTATTTTGATAAGTGGCAGGTCTGCAAAAACCAACTTCTCCGTCGATGTCCCTGCAGGGAAAATACCCGATGAGGTCGACGACAGTACTTGTGGAGCTGGAGCCTCCCCTGCTCCTCCTGACTGCAATCATGAAGATTGTGGATCAGCCAAAAAGAGTAGCTTGGCCGAAACAGTTATAAAAGAAAAGCTTAAAAAATGGAGTGAAAGAAGAGTTTCTCCATCACTCATTTGTTTAATGCTGGATACTCAGAACTCTCGTATAGGTGTTTGGCAGAAACGGGCAGGAAGTGTGTATTCGCATTCGGATTGGATCATCAAGTTTGATCTACACAACAATCCCGATTTCACAAATTGTCACACTTCTAGCATCAAAAGAGAAACTCAAGATGAAGAGGACAGAATTGCATTGCAAATGATTGAAGAACTACTTAATTAGCTAGCAAGCAAGATATGTTGTGCTATTGTGCATGAATGCATGATTCTCCCCATTCTACCAAATCATGACGATACTGGAGACGTGAATTTTTACTGGATTTATACGTCGAATTCATTATATGTATACTTTATATGCTACATATACCATAGTTTATTTTACTTGTGAAAATTGAGGTTATGGATGTATAGATTTAGTTATACCAAACTTCTATAAATTAATATCGTTGGTACCGGTAAATTTTATTAATTTATTAAAATTATTAATTAATCGAGATAAAATCTATATTGTTGCTATTATGTTACGATCAAAAATTTGCATTTAAAATATTAATTTATCATGATATCGAGTATTAATTTTACGAGATTTGACTGTATTAGAGTAAGAATCTATCGATTTTGCAGAAGATTGGAGCCAAATAGTGTCAGGACTCCTGTTTTTTTTTCACTAAATTAGTCTGTCCAAAATTTTAAACATACGCAAAAAAAATCGTCTAGTGCAAATGAAATCAATCTTTTCCTTCTTCGTCTAATGCAAATAAACTACAATAGTTGACTTCTGGAATTAACCTATTGGAATGTGAGTCATCACACATGAGATAAAAAGTCAAGTGACGACAAAAGCAAGATAAAAAAAGCTGGGACGAAAATGGATATGAAAAATGACAAGAAGATAAAATCAAGATAAAAAGCTGGGAAAAAAGAAGATGATTTGTAGCGGTGATTATTTTTCAAAAAATTAACATAAGTAAGAATGTAAATTCAAGTATCAAGTATGAAGTACTCAAGTAGTAATGTTAAGTTGATGGATGGTAGGTACATTTTTTGGCAAGGGGTCGAGGGATATTGAAGAGGTGTAGGGCACTTCATTCCGTGGCCTCTAAAATTAAATATTGATGGTAATGTGACCTTAATTTCATCTTAATGTAAGACAGGATAGATTGTACCTTTCAGCCCCCCACCTTCCTAAGGGGTTGGTTTATCATCAATGTCTTAAGTAATTACTTTTTCCGAGTTCGCCACATTGAAAGAAATGTACATAGATCTCGAGTGCCTAGCCGAGTTTTCGAGTTTTATTTTAACTCGCTTCTACAGAAACAGTAAAAAAATTCATTAAAAGAACGCAAGATCAAAACCTAGCCGCCTCACCGAAAGTTTTCTCGAGCGAGTTCCTCCCCTTCGGCGGTGGTTTATCCACCTGCCGAAGGTCATCTTTCTTGCTTTTCATCTCAATAAAACTCAATTTAATTGGGCGTTTGTGTGTCTCTCCTTTTGGAGTGGTCGTTTGTCTCTATTTTTGGATTATTTTTTTATGTCTTTGATTAATTATATCTGCATATGTTTCGTGTTGGATTTGCTGAGAATGATTTTGCTGATGTCTTGGGGATCTGGATAATCTGCATCGAAGCTGAGACATTGACGTTTATTGCAAGAGCTCACCACTCACAACCAAAGATTGTTTATCATATTTTGGGGTTTTTAACTTTCGGCATGTCTATAGCTGGTATCCGGCATGTAGGTAGTTGGGGTGTTGCTTATCATTTAGGGGTTCCCATGTTCGACATGTCTATAGCTGGTATCCGGCATGTAGATAGCTGGAGTGTCGTTCCTCAATGGCGTTTGAGTTTGAGCATTGTGAAAGTTTAGTAAAACTTATATGGTATCAGAGCACCTGGCAACGGTTCTTCGTCATCTCCTTTACTTGATTTTGTATAGTTGATCTTCGTCTTCGAGCTTGTTTACTTTCCGCCATTAAAGCTTCATTCAAGCTTGTTCGATACAATTTTTATCTCAGGTGTTTTCGATCTTTAATCCTTCGTCTTGCTTATTGTCTAAACTGATTGTGTTCTTATTCATCGATCTGTTCTTGTATGACATTTGATGAATTCATATCATGTTATGACTTGAAGATCATTCTAGATCTTTTCATCTGAATTAGTACTCGAATTTGTTGTTTACTTCTTTGATCTTAAAACCAATACTGCTTGGCTAAACGTGTTAGATTTCAGTATTTCATTTCCAGTTCTATTATTGAAACTGTTAATTTACACAAATTTGGGCTAAACGTGTTTGTACATGTCGACACCATTTAATTTGGGCTTTTACTAGTTCCTAGATTAGGACGCTAGGTTTATATGCTTGTTTTGTTCGTTTGTTCGGCCCAAACATATACGTCACGGATTTGCTAAAAACAGGGGAGGCAAAGATTTGGGCTTTAAAAGGTGAACTTTTCAAAGGCTCATCTAGTCTAACCGACATTAATTTCCGATTTTAGCTCCGGCATACTGGCATAGTTACTCCTCGGCCTCTTTTTAATTATCATATTTTGAAAAAATACACATATTAAATCTTAATCTCTTTCTATATATAATAGAGCAACAAGGACATAATTTGAGCCAAAAAACCCCCTGTGAAATTACAATTATACCCTTATAAGTTTTAAAATTACATGAAATGCCACTCTTTTATTTAAATGAAAAAAAAATGAGTTTTTGTGATGAATCGAACCTAGTACCTCCTCTATACAATTTATCCTACTAACCACTGTGCTACATTGACTTTTTAGTTTTGAGTTAAAAAATCTTTTACATAAACCCGACCTCTCCATTATCTTATTTTTACTATTATTTTAATTTTTTGAGTAAAAATAATGGTATATATAATAGAGCAACAAGGACATAATTCGAGTCAATAATCCCCTTGTGAAATTACAGTTATACCCTTACAAGTTATAAAATTACATGAAATGCCACTCTTTTATTTAAATGAAAAAAATGAGTTTTTGTGGTGAATCGAACCTAGAACCTCCTTTACACAAGTTATCCTACCGACCACTGTGCTACATTGACTTTTTAATTTTGAGTTAAAAAACCTTTTACTTAAACCCGATCTCTCCATTATCTTATTTTTACTATTATTTTAATTTTTTGAGTAAAAATAATGGTGATTCACATTATTTTAAAATTATTATATTTTAGGTTTCATAATATGGTACACGATCTATCTATTACTATATATTAAACCACAACACAATTGCAAAAAAGTGTCATTTTAGTGGTTGTGAACTTACGATAATATCCCTATATGTTTAAAAATTACAAAAGCACCATTCCTTTAATATTTATGCAAAATATATATGAAATTATGTTAGTGTTGGGAATCAACCCTCTCGTAATTTCGGAATTCTATGCGACTTATATCTTGATGAGATATTTAAATAAATAAATATTAAGGTATGACGAGTATTATTCACATCGATGATATGTCTTTTTATCATTGTTCTAAAAGAAATTGTGTTATAACCTACACAATATATTTATATGTTACAAAACATACTATTTTTAGTGCTCATATGATCTATACATAAATAAAATAATAAATAAATTAAAATACTGATATTATAATATGTATGAACATAAAAGATGCAATTATATTCAAAAATATCCTTAAATCGTAAAACTATACAGAATTTATAACAATTGCTAGAGGATGGTCCGTGGCTCGCACGGGTTATTATGCTATTGTTTTGTTCTATTTTATGTCATGTAATTAAATCTTAGTTTCTTTGCTCGGAAAGAAATATTAAAACAATTTTAAATTAGCTCGGAAAGAAACATGAAAACAATTTTAGATTAGTTGAAATATAATGGAGGCCCGTGCCTTGCACGGGTTTTCATGCTAGTTATTATATTAAATAATAAAATTAGTTGTAAAGTCAAACATTAGTAATGGAGGAATAAATATGAAAAATTAGTACAAAAAAAGTATTGAAAAATGAGTGAGACAACTATTTAAAAACAATTTTTTTCCCAAATACAACAATTAAAAAGGGATGGAGAAAGTAAAACCTTTACTTTTCAAAAAATATCATGGATCATTTTATTTAATAAAATAAACTAATAATATTACAATTACTAATAACTAATCAATTAGCTTTTCCAACTAAAACATTAAAACGTAATATTTTTCACCTAATTACCCTTATTTAGTAATTTCTTTACTTAATTTCCTTCATTTTGGTATATATTTATTTTGTAACAATTACGGACATTTTTGTTTTATAAAACAAAATAATAATATTATAATTCCTAATCACTAATTAATTACCTTTTTTAGCTAAACACATTACAATTTCTAAATTTTTTTTAACTAAAACACCTGCTTTTCTAAAAATATCATGGGTTATTTTATTTAATAAAATAAACTAATATTATTATTATTATTATTAATTAATTAATTACTTTTTTCAGCTAAAACATTAAAACGTAATATCTTTTATAACTAAAATCTCCTTCTCTAAAAATATCATAGGAAACATATATATAAATGTTATAATTAAGTCATATCAGTTAAATATTTTAAGCCTATAAAATTTATATTGTAAAATTTTAATAACAAATTAAATAAAAATTATATTATATTAAAAAAAATCCGTGTATCTTAAGAGTTCTAAACTAGTACTATATACAATTGTAATTAATAACATATTATATTAAATTATAAAAAATTTAAAGGATGATATAAAATACCGAAAAGAAAGATAGAATGACGGAGGGCCACCGGCACCGGATATTTGTTGAGATTGCATTAATTAATCCGAAGAAAATGAATACAAAATGGAATATGCCATTTGTGCTACTTCAAATGTTTATCTAATCTACACACTTGTTAGGCTAAACGCCTAAATTTGACCACCTCCGTTTTTAATTGTGTCCCCCAATAATATCGGAGGAAATTGGGAATAAATTAACGTTTCTCCAACTTTTTAAGTAGGGTATATTTCATGTATAATACGAATCTCCTCCACATTTGAAAAGCCATATCTGATATGCCCCCTTGGCTTTAGATTGGTGATCCTTTTATCTAGCCCTTGCGTGCATTTTAAACTACTATGCACGGATTGTTTTTATTTTTTATTTGTTAGGTTTTATTTTGGATTTTATTTCAAATGTTTCGTATTTTTATTTGAAGGTCTTTTTCACATATTACAATAATAAATTATTAAATATGTTATTTTTTTAATAATTATCGTTGAATTTATTGATGGGTATTTTATTGTTAATTGTGATGTAGGATTTATACTGCTAATACTTTCTCTCTCGTGTGTAATTTTGCTTTAGAATTATTTATATGATATTTTGCTTGAAATAACTTTTTTACCCCCGACGACCAAACCAACCACGTAAATCTTCTTACGCTAATTATATATAGAATATAAGGATAATACGGTGTTTGCAACGTGAAATGCAACTGCATTCAACTTGATTTAAAACTTAATATCCAATTTTTACAGTATTTTTTAGAAAATATTGAAAATATTGATATTTTTGTTAATTTGTATTAATTTAGTTGTTATTATATTTTTTTACCCGAAATTCATATTTTTCTAATTTTCAAATTATTAAATGTTACTCCCTCTGTCTCTAAAAACTTTTCTCATTTCCCTTGGACACGTTTGCCAATGCACACTTTTAATTATTAATATCTTTAATTTTATATTAGTTTTAAATATAAAAATTTCACTGTATTAAAGTACTCATAAATACGAATCCAACAAGATCACTCATGACTATATTTGGTCTTATAGATTAAACGTAAATTAGTAATTTGTCTCAAATTATGAACAGTCCCGACATATCAAACGAGAGAAGCATATTGAGACGGAGGGAGTAATATTTTCTTCACTCAATAAATTTATTATACTCTATATAATTAATTTTGATTTTTCTCCGAATTTCAAAAATAATACCTATGAACCATATTCTTCATTTTTGAAATAAGGTGTACAATTTAACAATATTTTTAATTTTATTTTTTATATGAAATTTTTATTTATACCATTTTTCTTGGAAAAATCGTAAAATAATGTTTGCAAACTCCATTAAATTGATGATACTTATTTTATTAACATTTTTTTATTATTTTCATTGTTATTGTATTTTACCTAAAATTTCACGTGTTATTCCCAGATTACACACTTGTATAATTGTAGAAGGGGGGGGGGGTGAATACAATTCTTGATATTTATAAATTTCTGATAAGAACCACAGAAATCTATAAGGGGATAATTACTGAATGAGAAAAGATTCACAAACACATAAAAATCAGGTGGTTAAATGTACCACCTGAGACTTTTATTCGAAGAAGACTATGTGATACAAATGTACACAGCTTCTGTTTTACAACTCTTTGCTTCTAAGGATATTCAAGAAACCCTAAGCAAATATGTCTGTTTTCTTAGTTTCTAAAGAGTTGCTACACTTGGTTATATATCCCAAGTTTACAAGTACTACAGGAACAAGATAATATTAATCTAATTCTAGTTGACTTGATACTCCACTCCAAATCCACATGTAGCCGAAAGGTTGTTCTTGTGAACAGATATGTCCCCTGCACCTTTCTTGTATGTACTGTGCAAATGGAATGCTTCTTTCTTCTGTGTTTCCAAAGTATGGCTGCCATACTGCTTTTTATACCTACTATCAACCCATGTGATCTGTCAGTCAAACCTGTCCTTATCAACTGCTAATTCCCAGCTAGCATAGAAGAAAGTGTTAATGATTATCCGTTGATGTTGTACACAGTCATCCGTTGATGGTAGTTTGAGTTGTATCCGTTGATAGAGTAGATTTGAGTTGTATCCGTTGATAGAGTCCTGTTCTCATCCGTTGATACACTTTCACTTAGACAGAATTACATAGCATAGCTTACTTACAATTGGCTACCCTATTCTGCCTATCCATTGATAGTCAACATGACTTTGAATAAAAACACTATCAACTGATAAATAGAGATATTGCAGTATGCTACAAAACCTCATCCGTTGATGAGCTACCTGTCAACGGATAGAGTTATAATGTCTCATCCGTTGACAGTTACAAAACTTGACTTATACAATTTTGATTGATTGTGAAGTTATCATCAAGTACAACATATTCCTAACAATCTCCCCCAATTTATACTTGATGGCAATAAAGCATAAATTTAGGACCTTGATGATAACAAAACATTCCTAAGAATATATATAGAACTATGCAAAAATTGTATTAAGCTACAAAAATTAAAATACATCAAGTTTGAGAAATTTACAGAGAAGTGCTCCTCTAGACTGAGCATATTAATACTGTTTCTTCTCTCTGGTTGGCATCACCCTTGATTTTTCTTCTTTTGGCAGAGTTGGACTCAATTTGCATTTGGTGTTGCCTATAGAAGGCATCTTCTTCAACAACTTTTGGATTTAGCTTTTGTTGTAACCATCTCAGGTATTGAGAACTAGCCTTTGATAGTTGGTCTTCTAACCTGAAGAATCTCCTATTACCATCTTCATCCCTGAACTCCATCATCCAGAAGGGTTGAAGATGAATTTTCTGTCTATTGTATGGGATCTTCATCTTCCTTGGTAGTCTTGATGGTGAGTTCCATTCTCTCCTTATCTGTTCTATTCTGTCCAGTATCTCCCCTTTTGCTATCCTGGAAAACCCTGTGTATCTCTTGATTGCAGAGAACAATTTGGTTAAGGTCAGATAGTTTTCTCCAAGAACCCTCTGTAGTGGCCATGTCCTTTCCTTTCCTCCCTTGTATACAAAGACCAATCTCTCAGGCAAATGTTTATATTTGTCAATTCCTCTTACTTCTGACAATTCATCCAGATACAGATTCATGCCAGAGTATTCTTCAATATCTGCCTGATAGATAAAATCATCCTTGTTTTCCAAGATTGATTGCTTGACAATAGCAGGTACCCTAGCAACCTGAATTGGTTCATTTGAAGGTTGCTTCCTTGGTATCCTTTTCTTCCGATTAGGCTTCTGTTGAGGCTTCAGCAAGAATGAAGGAACCTCAATTGAGTCAAGGTTTATTGGTTCCTCTTTAGGGATTATAGGGTCACCATGGAAGTTCACAGCTGGGTCGAATACTTGTGCAGAAATAGATTGTGATGAGCCAACAGTTTCACTTCTTTCAATTTCTGGAGAGACAGGCCTCCTTGCCTTTGATTTCACTCTCCTTTTGGATTTGGGGACTTCCTCAGGTTCCCTCATTTCATCCTCTACCTCATCCATTAACTCCTGAGCCAGCCTGGCTTGCTTCTCATCTGAGTTTTCATATTGATTTTCTTCACTTGGATGAGCTTCCCTTAGAAGTTTGGAGGTTTCCTCTCTTTTTGCTTCAACAAATCTAGGATGGCTGTTGGATATATTTAGCACTTTTCTATTCCTTATTATCACATCCATCCAATCTCTTACACTCTTATTTGTCTTTTCCTTGAACTCTTTGATTGTATTTCCCATTAGCTTCTCATCATCATCCTTGGGAAATGGAAAGTCCAATTGTAACTTGTTCTTCCCATTTGCCTTTGGTGGAGAGTAAGCTCTGGTTCTTGTGTATGGTTCAAATTCTTTGACATAAGATGGTTCAGCATCATAGAATGTAGGAGCCACAATCTCTGGAGTGAGCACCTTCAGAATTGTGGTTGATATTGTTGGAGCTGAGGACTGAGTAGAGAATAGAGTTGATACAATTGATTCATTGATCATTCTCTCTGTCCTCAGAATTCTTTCATTTACCTCCTTGTTGATCTTTTCTAAGGCTTATATTCTGGCTTGCCTTTCACCATCTGAGATTTCTGATATACTTTGAACCTCAGGCAACACCATTTTCTTCTTCTTCACAGGGGAAGCCTCTATAGAGAACTCTGTTGGATTGACCACTATAATTGGCTGTTGCTCCCCCTCACTCTGTGCTATCTTGCTACTGGATGCTGGAATTTGACTAGCTGCAACAACCTCTTCTACCTTTTTCTCCCCCTTTTTGTTAGCATCAAGGGTTGGAGATGAGGCTGCAAGTAGCTTTTCCAGTAGCTCAGTCTGTTTGGCTTGGTTGGCAATGACTGTTTGCATTTGAGATTCCATACTATCCACTCTGGAGGAAAGATGCTGAACTGATTTGGCCAGACTATCTTCCTTCAATAACTTGCTAGTCAGCACCTTCTGAGTGGTAGTAGGGGCTAGTGCCTCAATCCTGGCATCTAGTTCCACTTTCATTTCCCTTATTGCAGATTGCACCTCCTCATGTTGGGTTCTTTGAATAACCATATGCATTTTGTGAAGTTTGAGGGAGGCCAATATTTGCTGAAGGACAGCCTTCCTCTGTGGATCTGCATTCTGGTGCTCAGCCATAGCAGATTGATATTGATTCATAATCTCCACATTGAAGTCACCAACCACAGTGGTAGAAGAAAATAGCCATTCTGGAGTATCTTCCATATTGACTTCTTCATCACTTGAGGTGCTAGCACTGTCATTATTGCCAAACTCTTCACTGTCAACATCTGAAGGGAGAGCTGTCAAATCTTCATTTTTTCTTTGTAGAGATTGAGAGGTGTGCACTAGGTGCATTGCCTCCTCTGCCTCCACATTGCCCTGTTGTGCCATGACTTGATAGGCAGAAACAGGATGAGTAAAGGTTTCAGGATCCAAAGAGATGGAGTCAATATTTGACTGATATTCTTGTCGAAATTCCATCTCTTTAGAAGCTTCATTAACCTCCATTAACTCACTAGCAATGGCTGAATCTTCCTGCCTTAAATCTCCTGTAGCCCCTTCTCTCCTCTCATCTCTCTTTTCTTGCATCAGGGGCTCCCCCTGGCTCACACCTCTCACACCCTCACCTTCACCTACTAAGGTGGAACTCTCTTGCTCTCCTTTTACCTGACCGGAAGAAATGGTCAGCTTCTCATTATTTTTCTCTCCTTTTGCCTGCTCACAAGGCAGCCTCTCACTCCCTTCCCTCATTCCTAAAAGTGTTTCAACTACTACAAACTCCTCCACAGTTGACATGGGAATGTCACATTTTGCAGTGGTAGAGAGAGTTGTCAACGGATAAAGTGTATCCGTTGATGTAGTAGTTATTGCTGTCAACGGATGATTAGTTGTAGACACATTCGTTGATGGAGAAACACTTGTCAACGGATGAAGGATATCCATTGATGAAGGAAAAAAGAGTATCCGTTGAAGTGAAAACCAACACTGAATCTGTGGTGATTGATTTTAAGGAAGAGGTCACAGATAGTGTTGTGAATTCAGGAATGGAAGATTGATGGCCCAACAAATCATCTAAAAGATGATGACCACCAATTGTTGAGTGGGGCTTCTCCAAGAATTTTAAAGATGGAGAATCAGGAATTGATGTAGATATCATATCCACATCCATAGATGGAGTTGGTGATGGTGGATTAAAATCTGTATCGATTTGAAGGTTAAGATCAAGGGGCTGTGACTCCACATTTATTGAAGTCACATCAAACTGAATTTGAGAAGGTACAGTTTGCTGTACTGTGTGTGCACCCTGTGATTCCCCAATGGTTTTGGATTTTACTCTTCTACCATAGGTTTTTGAGTGAGAGCTATCTATGTCTCTTGCCCTTTTGTGCAGTGTTCCTGGAGTGGAACTTAAATCAGTAGTCACACCCTGTTGAGAGGATGTAACTAGAATTTGGCTTGAAGGTTCATTAACAGTCTTTTGAGAGACTGAAATGTTGGTTGCACCTGCCTCACCTTCCTTATCTTTAGGGCTTCTTTGATGTTCACCCTGTCCCTCACCACTCACTACCACCTTCACACTCCCCTCAAGAGTTTTGGTAGTTTTTGCAACAGGTGCCTTTTGAGAGACACCTGAGGTTTGTCTTTTAGATTGTGGTTTTGAAACTTTGGATTTGGTAACTTTGGTAGGATCCTGTTTGTTCACAGCCAAGGACTCCATTGTGACACTAGAAGGTAAAGAAATTTGGGGGTTGGAGATAGGAGTTTCAGGATTGGAAACAGTTACCTGAACAATTGGTAGATATACCAATTGTACTTCTGCATTTAGGTTCATTCGAATCAAATCACTTAAGACTCTCTTCTCCTGAACAAAACAATTGAACTTGCTATCCGGGTAAGCAATGGATAGCTCATTCTCAGATACATGCAGTGCTAAGAGCATAAAAAATCTAGCAAAATAAATATTCTTGCTCCTAGTTTCCTTTTTACCTAATTTAGCTGCTATCTCATACATGACTAGTGAGCCAAAATTATAAAATTTATCAGTCAAAAGCATACATAGCATAACTAGCATGTAATTGGTAACAGCATCAAAATTACTAATTTTGCCAGAAAAAGTTTTAATAAAGGCATCACAAAAATAACTCCATTCTTTAACCATACCTTTCCTAACAATTTTCCCTAAGTTCTCAGTACTAAGAGTATAATTTATTGAATTAAGCATGGTAACAATTTCAGCATTACTGGGTATTTCCAGACAGTTATTCTCAGGCAATTTTAAAAAGCAGCTATCACATCAGAGTTAACTACATAGTTTTTACCCTTTAAAGAAAAAGCAAGTGTACCGTCTGTGCCAATGTACTCAGCAGATGCTCACACCTCTTCAATTACCTCGTGGATTAGAGGAGTGGTGGCAGTCATAGCATATGACAGTTTGCATTTCTTCACGAAATTCATCATGGTGTGATATGCTTCTGGAGCGTTCACTGTATCAACAAAGGCTTCGAAATTGTTCTTCTCATAGGTAAACCCAGTGGAAGACATCATCTTAACAATAGGCGCCATTGAAGTGTTTGAACTTTTGTTGCAGAGAGTTTTAGTGAAGAAGATGTAGTTAACTTATGAGATTCTTGAAAATGAATAAAAGTGAGATGTGAGAGCACAAGACAGCCTTTTATATTTTTCAAGAATTAAAAATGAAATAATTAAAAGTAATTACTCCATTGGACAAAAGTAACTGTCAAATAATAAATGAAAAGAAAAGAAGTACAGCCGTGACTAAATATACACGTTTACAAACGGCTATAAAATATATATATATCAACGGATATAGAATGGACGATTGAGAAAACAGTTTATCCATCGATGATGTGAACAACCCATTATCCGTTGACATACGAAAATCTAGTAATGTGTTTATACTACCAACGGATAAAAGAATATCCGTTGATAAGCAAATTTTGCCTTAGACAAAATTTGTGCAGAAAATTTTTCTGAGAGTTTTTAATTCTCAAGTAAATCAAAACACATTTCTAGCTGCAATACAGTATGATTAGATATCACTAGGAATTACGAAAAATTAAGCATACCTAGTTCACCTACCAACCTTGTGAATGAAGATTCATCAAGAGGCTTGGTGAAGATATCTGCAAGCTGCATTTCACTTGGCACAAAGTGCATTTCTACTGTACCATTCATCACATGCTCTCTAATGAAGTGGTATTTGATGTCAATATGCTTGGTTCTCGAATGTTGCACTGGATTCTCTGTGATGGCAATTGCACTAGTGTTGTCACAGAAAATTGGAATCTTCTCAACTTTTAGACCATAGTCAATAAGTTGATTTTTCATCCAAAGAATCTGTGCACAACAATTTCCAGCAGCAATGTACTCAGCTTCAGCTGTAGAAGTGGAGATTGAGTTCTGTTTCTTACTGAACCATGACACAAGCCTGTTCCCTAGA
Organism: Kitagawia praeruptora; assembly: GCA_037693485.1. Classification (NCBI taxonomy): domain Eukaryota; kingdom Viridiplantae; phylum Streptophyta; class Magnoliopsida; order Apiales; family Apiaceae; genus Kitagawia; species Kitagawia praeruptora. Next base: position 158,206,966 of record CM075344.1, on the reverse strand, counting down.
AATTGACAGGAGCCTGTAGTACTTTTCCTATCAATTCTGCAACATGCATATTCTGCATCTGAATAGCCAATTAGATCAAAGCCAGAATATCTTTGGTACCAAATTCCAAGGTTTGGTGTTCCCTTGAGATACCTGAAAATTCTCTTAATAGAAATCAAGTGAGACTCTCTAGGGTCAGTTTGAAATCTAGCACAAAGACAAGTGGAAAACATTATATCAGGTCTACTAGCTGTTAGATATAGAAGTGAGCCTACCATGCCTCTATAGCTTGAGATGTCCATAGATTTTTCCCTAGTATTCAACTCAAGCTTAGTTGCAGTGGCCATAGGTGTTTTTGCAGAGGCACAATCCATTAAGTCAAATTTCTTTAAAAGATCATAAATATATTTTGTTTGACCTATGAAAATTCCCTCATTAACTTGCTTCACTTGTAAACCAAGAAAGTAAGTTAATTCACCCATCATGCTCATTTCATACCTACTTTGCATAAGTTTGGCAAACCTTTTGCAAAGCTTCTCATCTGTAGACCCAAAAATAATATCATCTACATAGATTTGAACAAGTATTGAAGAATCATTAAAATTTCTATGAAATAAGGTTTTATCTACTATACCTCTAGTGAAGTGATTCTCCAAAAGAAATTGAGATAAAGTGTCATACCAGGCTCTTGGTGCTTGCTTCAAACCATAAAGTGCTTTCAGGAAAAGATATACATATTCTGGAAAATCTGGATCTTCAAAACCAGGAGGTTGATGGACATATACCTATCTTCCAGTTCCCCATTTAGAAAGGTACTTTTGACATCCATTTGATAGACTTTGAAATTGGCATGTGCTGCATAGGCTAGGAAAATTCTAATTGCCTCAAGTCTTGCCACTGGAGCAAAAGTTTCATCAAAATCTATCCCTTCGCCACTAATCTAGCTTTATTCCTCACAATTATGCCATTTTCATCAGTCTTATTCTTGAGAACCCATTTGGTACCTATGACACCTCTATCATCTGGTTTGGGCACAAGCTTCCATACTTTATTTCTCTCAAATTGGTTTAGCTTTTCTTGCATTGCTAAGACCCAATCTGGATCTAGAAGGGCATCTTCCACTTTCTTAGGTTCCTCTTGAGACAGGAAATTACTGTATAGGCATTATTCTTGTGTGGCCCTCCTAGTTTGGACTCTTGAGTTTGAGTCACCAATGATTAACTCAAAAGGATGATCTCTGGTCCATTTTCTTGAAGGTGGAAGGTTTGATCTAGATGAGGTTGCTTCATCTAAATGAGCATGATCTTGTTGATTGGTCATTGAGTTTTGACTTTGAGAAACTCCCCCTGAGTTTGTTGTCCTTGCGGAATTATGAAGTTGACTGTCAACGGATGCATCATTTTGTCTATCAATGGATGCTCCATTTTGCCTGTCGACGGATGCATGAGAATGCCTGTCAATGGATGCATCTGATGCTCCAGTATGACTATCAACGGATGCTTCATTTCCAGTGTTAGTATCACTTCTAGTTGGACCAACAACTCTAGGTGAATTTTCATGGTCATGATCTTCATTTTCCTCATCATCATCAATGTACATTCTTCCTTCTACCTCATTTTCAAATCTCAACTTTTCATGGAAGCCTTCATCATTTAGACCTAGAATCTTTTGATCATCAAACACAACATGTACAGATTCCATAACAATGTTGGTTCTTAGATTGTAGACTCTATAGGCTTTCCCTGCTGCATACCCAACAAAGATAGCTTCATCTGCCTTTGCTTCAAATTTGCCCAAGTTATCTCCATGATTCCTTAGCACAAGACACTTACATCCAAAGACATGAAGAAAAGCTAAAGTTGGTTTCTTGTTGGTGAATATCTGATAAGGAGTCATTCCTCTAGCTTGATTGACCAAGGAAATATTCTGAGTGAAACAGGCAGTGTTGACAGCTTCAGTCCAGAAATATGTTGGCAATCTTGATTCACTTAGCATTGTTCTAGCTGCTTCAATAAGAGTTCTGTTTTTTCCTTTCAACAACCCCATTTTGTTGAGGTGTTCTAGCAGCAGAAAACTCATGGACAATTCCATTCTCTTCACAGAAAATCTTCATTGTGGAATTTTTGAATTCAGTGTCATTGTCACTCCTGATTCTTTGTACTTTTACTTCAGAACCATTGTTTACTAGTCTAGTCTGAGATGATTGATGATGATTTCACTTGCACAATCTTTGGAGTGCAGAAAGAAGGTCCATGTAAACTTAGAAAAATCATCTACAATCACCAGACAGTATTTATTCTTTGAAATGGACATGACATTTACTGGACCAAATAAGTCCATATGTAGCAATTGAAGTGGCTTAACAATGGATGACTCTGTCTTGCTCTTGAAGGATGATTTCTTTTGTTTCCCTAATTGGAAGGCATCACACAATCCATCATTGATGAACTCCAACTGAAGGATTCCTCTAGCAAGATCCTTTCTTACCAAATCATTCATAACTTTAAAATTCAAATGTGATAGCTTTTTATGCCATAGCCAACTCTCATCCTTGCTTGCTTTGCTGAAGAGACAAGTAATGGATTCTGAGCATACTGAGTTGAAGTCAGCTATGTAAACATTTCCTTTTCTAAAGCCTGTCAATACCACATTGTTGTTTTCCTTGGCAGAAACAACACAGGCTTCTTTAGTGAACTTTACTTCATAGTCTTTGTCACAAATCTGACTGACACTCAGCAAATTGTGCTTCAAACCTTCAACTAAAGCCACTTCTTCAGTGATGACATTGTCCTTTGAAATCAAGCCATATCCCTTAGTATATCCTTTGCTGTCATCTTCAAAGGTAATTCTAGGGCCAACTGCCTCCTTGAACTCTGTGAGCAGGGTTGTATCTCCTGTCATATGCCTAGAGCATCCACTGTCTAGGTACCATAGATTCCTTTTATTTCCCTGCACACATTCCAAAATACAAATCAAGTTGATTTTGGTACCCAAGTTTCCTTGGGTCCTTTCTTGTTAGCCTTTGGTTTTACACTCTTAGCAATCTTCACTTTAGGTGTAGATGCTTGAGTGATAGGTTTTGACAGATGCTCATTTGCATAAATATTTGATGCATGCATTTGTGGAAAATTGGCATACATATTATTCATGCTAGGAATGCTCCATGACATTTGTGGCATATTCACAGATTGAAAATAAGGATTAGACACATATGGCATGTTCACATATGGATTTGAAAAACTAGCATTCTGATACAAACCAGTCATAACAGGCATTGCATGCATACTTGACATAGATTGAGATACATGAACAAGAGTTTTTTTAACAGACTTGCAATTAGAAGATATGTGATTGACACTATTAAAATTACCACAAGTGTTCCTAGGAGCAAACTTGTCAGGAGAATAATTGTTTTTCATGTTGATGCCTATCTTACTATTTCTGTTCTTTTTCTTTTTACCCTCAGTCTCTACCTTTTCATTAACTGATTTACCAACAGCCTTTTTGTTAAGTAAATCACCTACCTTAGCCTTCTCACTTGATTTGGCTTGGCTACTTTCACCAGAAACAAAGTTCTTGGCTACTGGACCATACTGATTATTCAGTTTCTTGAGTTCCTTCTTACTAACAGACTTTTTGTTAGTCGACGGATACCTCTCATCCGTTGATGGTTCATCTGTCAACGGATGATCACTATCCGTTGATTCACAAATAGTCTCTAGATCCTCAAGGCAAGGTTCTAGCTCCTTTTTATTTTGAGTCCAGGTATCCCTCACAAATGATTCTATTCCCTGGACTTCTATTATGTTTTGAGAAATATTCCTACAGCTTTGAAATTTAGCAATTATCCCTTGTTCTTTTTCAAGCTAGTCTCTTAAAATCAGTTCTCTTTTTAACACAGCTTCAAGTTCACTTTTAGCATCATTGCAATCAACTCTCATTTTCTCAAATTCTAGAAAATGAATTTCTAGAGCAGCATTTCTATCACTTAAAAACAGATTAGTCTCTTTAATCCTATTGTTCTTTTTAGTAAGTGATTTAAGAGTAACACTCAAGTGATATAGTTCAATAGACATTTCATCTATAACACTATTGCATTCCTCTTTGGTGAGCTCAGAGAGATTAATAGAAAATACCTGATTGCTAGCTGAACTTGCTTCCTGCTCAGAATCAGCCATCAATGCAAGGTTGACAAACTCAGCATCATCATCAGAATGATTTCCATCAGCAGTCCAGTCATACTCTTGGGTCATGAATGCCTTTCCTTTCTGTCTGAGAAGATCAAAATATTTCTTCTTGTAGTCAATAGTTTCTGTTGACTTTCCCTTGTTCTCAGATCTAGGCTTCCTGCATTCACTTATCATGTGACCAGCAATTCCACAATTGTAGCATTTAATTTTGGATTTATCCACATAGTTTCTTGTAGAAAAATCCTTGTTAAATGGCTTAGCCACCCCAGAGTTTCTTCTGAATTTTAGCTTAGAGAATCTCCTAGATAGAAAGGCTAAATGCTCATCTATCTCATCCAATTCATCCTGCTGAAGGACACTCATTTTTTCAGACACTTTTTCCTTGCTTTTGCTTGATTCTGCTCTACCTTCACAAACCTCCCTGTTTGGTGTAGATTTGGCAGCTTCAGTCCTCTTCTCCTCCTTCTGCTCCAAGTTGGCAACAAGTGCAACTGACCCACTTTTCTTTTGGGCCTTCTCAATTTCTTCATCCTGTTCCATTTCTAGTTCATATGTCTTTAAAGTTCCATAGAGCCTTTCAAGAGTAAATGTCTTGTACTCTTGAGTGTTTCTTAGAGAAACAGTCATTGGCTTCCACTCTTTGGGCAGTGATCTCAGAAATTTGAGATTAGAATCTTTCACTTGGTAGATTCTTCCATACAGTTTCAAGCCATTCAGTAGCTTTTGAAATCTACTAAATGTGTCATTCAATGTCTCTCCATTCTTGAAATGGAAGTGCTCATACTGTTGGATCAGTAGTTGCATCTTGTTTTCCCTTACCTGTTCTGTACCTTCACAAAGGGTTTGAACAATGTCCCATACTTCCTTGGAGGTAGTACAGTTGATAACATTGTCAACCATGTCTGTTTCTAAGCCATTAAACAGAATATTCATGGTCTTTTTATCTTTGTGGACTTCTGCAACGTCCTCAGTACTCCACTCAGAAACAGGTTTGGGAATGTAAGTGTCTGGTGCATCTGCAGCAAGGCCAACTCTTGAAGCCGTCTTCATTGGAACATGAGGACCCTTCTCAATGCAATCTACAAAACCTTCATCAATAGACATGAGATGTAGACGCATTTTTACTTTCCAGTGAAAGTAATTTTCTCTATCAAGAACCGGTATCTTCACTCCATAATCCTTCTTAGACATGTTGGAAGTGTGTTGATCTTTAAACTTCAAATATGTTAGAAGCTTGCTCTGATACCAATTGTTATTCCCAGATTACACACTTGTATAATTGTAGAAGGGGGGTTGAGTACAATTCTTGATATTTATAAATTTCTTATAAGAACCACAGAAATCTATAAGGGGATAATTACTGAATGAGAAAAGATTCACAAACACATAAAAATCAGGTGGTTAAATGTACCATCTGAGACTTTTATTCGAAGAAAACTCTGTGATACAAATGTACACAGCTTCTGTTTTATAACTCTTTGCTTCTAAGGATATTCAAGAAACCCTAAGCAAATATGTCTGTTTTCTTAGTTTCTAAAGAGTTGCTACACTTGGTTATATATCCCAAGTTTACAAGTACTACAGGAACAAGTTAATATTAATCTAATTCTAGTTGACTTGCTACTCCACTCCAAATCCACATGTAGCCGAAAGGTTGTCCTTGTGAACAGATATGTCCCCTGCACCTTTCTTGTATGTACTGTGTAAATGGAATGCTTCTTTCTTCTGCGTTTCCAAAGTATGGCTGCCATACTGCTTTTTATACTTACTATCAACCCATGTGATCTGTCAGTCAAACTTGTCTTTATCAACTGCTAATTCCCAGCTAGCATAGAAGAAAGTGTTAATGATTATCCGTTGATGTTGTACACAGTCATCCGTTGATGGTAGTTTGAGATGTATCCGTTGATAGAGTATATTTGAGTTGTATCCGTTGATAGAGTCCTGTTCTCATCTGTTGATACACTTTCACTTAGACAGAATTACATAGCATAGCTTATTTACAATTGGCTACCCTATTCTGCCTATCCATTGATGGTCAACATGACTCTGAATAAAAACACTATCAACTGATAAATAGAGATATTGCAGTATGCTACAAAACCTCATCCGTTGATGAGCTACCTGTCAACGGATAGATTTATAATGTATCATCCGTTGACAGTTACAAAACTTGACTTATACAATTTTGATTGATTGTGAAGTTATCATCAAGTACAACATATTCCTAACATCACGTTTGTCTAATTTAAAAATTATTAAATGTTAAGTTTTTATATTCTATATACTTAATTTTGATTTTTCTCTGAAAAAATTCAAATTTAAATTCTATTCATAATTTTTGAAATAAGGTATACAATTTAATATTTTTTTTAATTTCTACTTAATATTATTTAAAAATATAATTATTATTAGTACTTTTTAAATGACATATGTGTCAAATCACAGACTCCCTTACTCCATTTAGATAATATCTAAAAATTCAATTAATAATTTTTGAAATAAGGTGTATAATTTAATAATATTTTTCATGTTTATTTAATCTATTTTTTAAAAGAAATATTTATTTAATCTTATTTAAGAATATAAAAATATAATATTTTTGAAATGAACCATATGAACTCCCTTACACTAATTATATAATAGGATATAATTTTAACATATTTACTTTACTGTACACATCACTTCGAAACATACTCAAGGCGGACTATTGCACAGAAATTAATCGATGATTTCTAAAATTATACTCCGTATATATGATTCTCTTAATTTCGGAATTGATTCGCCATATACATGATATATAGAATTATAAATTAATCCAGGTTATTCGACATATCGATTTATATCTGAAAATATGATACACATCTTAAATTCGTTTTATAAATGATTCAAATTTAAAGAAAAAGTTAAATTTGAATAAAATAAAATCTCAAATATAAGCACTTATATACTTTACCTGTTCAGATTTAAGTATATGACATTTTTTTTATAATGGTGAAAACCGGGGAGAACGTAACTGGACGGGGGCACTGGTCATCAAACACATGTTGGAGTGGACTAAATATTTCGGATGCCAGTGACATTTCATTTGACACACACAAACATTCTATTCATAACCTTCTAATTGTATGTTAATGATAGTTTCTGATGCAAGTAGTAGTTTGTGAGTTTTATGGGATAAACTTGTAATACTTGTCTCTAATTTTGTGATAAACATTTCTTTCCTTTTCTTTGATGGCCAACACTATATGTAATAACTGAATTTTCAAAGCATGTACAATTATGTACTCCCTCCGTTCTTAAAAACGTTTCCTATTTACTTTGGACACGTTGTCAATGCATACTTTTAATTGTTAATATCTTTAATTTTGTATGAGTTTTAAATATAAAAACTTCACTGTATTAAAGTATTAACAAATACGTATCAAACAAGATCACTCATGACTATATTTTATCTTATAAATTATGCGTAAATTAATAGTCAATCGCTTATAATGAACAGTGTCCAAAGTCAAAACCAGAAGGTTTTTGAAACGGAAGGAGTATTAGATACGTTAATTTATGAGCCCGGATCCTCTGTCTCCTTTTATGTTCCCTGCTAGACCTGGCAATTCGTTCGTTTCATATATTTTCGTGTCGTGTACTTTTGTGTTTCATGTACGTAATGTCAAATCCAAAACCGACCCGTTAAGGATTCGTTTCGTTTCGTGTTCGTGTACGTTTCGTGTCGTATTTCGTGTAATTTTTGAATAAAAATATTTAAATATTAATTTTTTACTACTTGAGTCTTAAGTCAATATGTCATAATGAATGAAGTGTGCTTAAGTCTTGTGAAACTAAAATTTGAAACTATTTTATATTTATCTTATGTAAAAATTATATATGAAATATCATTTTAAAATATGTATTCATAAAATTTTAATAAAATTATTTAAATATTTATTTATTTCGTGTATTTTCGTTTCGTGTCGTGTACCTAAGGGTAAACCCAAAACCGACACTAAATTCATCCGTGTAATTTCGTGTTCGTGTACTTTCGTGTTCGTGTACCGCAAAGGTCAACCCAAACCCATAATTTTCGTGTCGTGTTTTCGTGTCGTGTACGAAATTGTCGGCTCAAATTTGACATATCGATTTATATCCGATCTGAAAATATCCGATTTATATCGATTTATATCCGATCTGAAAATATGATACACGTCTCAAATTCGTTTTATAAATGATTCAAATTTAACGAAAAAAATTAAATTTGGATAAAATAAAATCTCGAATATAAGCACTTATATACCCGTTCAAATTAAATCTTATTTACATGTTCAGATTTAAAAATAACTAACCAATTACCTTTTTCAGCTATTATCTTTTCTATCTTTTCTAACTAAAATCTTTTTTATCCAAAAATATGATTGTTCTAATTAATAAAATAAACTAATTATATCCTTATATATAACTAAAATAATCTCAATCGTCGAATCTAATATTTTTATAAATAGGTGATCAAGATTATGTAATATTAAAAGAGAAAATTATAATCTAAAAGGATATAATTAAAAAATGTTGTATTAGAATTAAATTTTTTTAAAAAAAATTATAATCAGAAAAGGAATAATTAAAACATGTTGCATTAGAATTGAATTTTATTTATTTTTTATTAGTATTAAAATTCATATTTACTATTTTGACTCTATCTTGAGATCTAGAAATAAAATTTGGATGATACAATCCATGCTAAACTCATAAAATTATCTTTAATTTTATTTATAATTTAATAATTATTATTCAAATAGGAACACTCAGAATCTCAAGAGAAAATATAATTACGAATTTTTCATTAATGTTATTCAATGTACAAGACCTACATTGATACTGCTATTCAATGTAAAAAACCTAATTATAGATGATTTAAATCATTTACATACATTTTTTTGTATTTCAATATAAATACACTTTTTAGTTTATAACATATTAAAATATAAAATATTTTTTAATGCTAGATCCAACGATTTTCATCTATTTATTTAAGATCGATCTAACGGTTCTTATTTATTTTTTCGTACGGATGACCAAATTACCGATTATTAAAGTTTTGGACAAATTTCTCCTACTCTTATTTTGTCGTACAGATAACCACACTACCGATAATTAAAGTTTTGAACAAAATTTCTACTACACTTATTATTAAAATTGTATTTTGTTATTAGTAAAACTATCTCCAAATAATGATAATGGCATTTTGATAATCAAAACGAATCATAAGTAGAATTCATAAATCAAATATAATTTTCAACGTAAAATAATAATATTATAATATTAATAAATACTCCCGATTAAGTTTTTTAGCTAAAATGTATCATCTAATCTATATTTTCTAACTAAAAACCCTCTTTTTCTAAAAATATCACGGGTAACATTAATTCTTCCTTTTGTTAAAACATTACGAGCAATTTTATTTAGTAAAATAACATAATTGAATTATAATTACCATAAACTAATCAATTATCTTTTTCACCTAAAACATGTTTCCTTTTTAATTTTTTCTAACTAAGACCTCTCCTTTTCCAATTAAATCACGGCATTCTATTTAATAAAATTAAATAATCTTTTTATAATTACTTATAACTAATTGATTACCTTTTTCAACTAAAATTTTTCATCTTTTCAATATTTTCTAATTAAAATCCCTCTTTTCCTTGAAATATCACAATCAAATCATCTCTTTTAAAAATTTAAGTCTCCAAAATTCATATTTTAAAAAAACTAATTCAAATTAATAAAAAAATCATATAATATTAAAAGAAATCTGTGCATTGCACGGGTTTTAAGCCGGTTCTTTTTAAATTTTAGATATCATAATGTAGGAAAAACAAACAATCATGTTGCAATTTAAATCTTGATTTCGTTAAGAATAATGAGATATTTGAGTTTTAAATTTTAAAAACATTCATCAATGCTGAATGGCAATTTCAAGAAGAAGATTACTAAGAAAAGAAATTTGTTTTATCCCTATTTTAGTTAACGATGTTAACCTGATTTGAAACACAAAACATAATGAAAATTATATTTCAGTGTTGTAAATGAGAATTTTTGAATATCAATATTACAAATGATGAAATGCAAAATGTAAGTACACTAAGTGTACTTTATTTCACTAATAATTTTTATAATTTTATTACTTTACTCAGAAAGACTTTTTAGCATTATTGTGTGATGACGTGACTTTATATTTTATTATTTCTTTTCATTTTTTAATACTAAAACATACTTCCTCCCTCCGTCTCTTAAAACATTTCATGTTTACTATTTCGGGACATTTAAAATACTTTTCTCCTTTCTATTTTAAGCCATATAAAACAATATTCAATACCCACTACTCCTTAAAAACAATATTTAATACCCACTACTCCATCCACTACTCCTTAAAAACAATATTTAATAACCACTATTTCACCCACTACTCTTTAAAAACAATATTCAATACCCAATACTCCCCCAATATTCTTCTTTAAAAACTATATTCAATATCCACTATTCCACCCACTACTCCTTAAAAATAATATTCAATACCCTCCATTAAAAAACACTCATTGTCTTAAAATCCGTGTTTTTAGTCAAACGAGCAATGTTTAAAGAGACAAAGGAAGTAAAAGAATTAAAGCAAAAGAAGAATAAGCTAATCGACGGAGAAATATAATGCATGGCACAATAGCCACCTCTGCTAAATTACAAACATAAGTGAAGAGCTGGCAGAAGTTGCCAAGTGCCGACTAGTTATTTTTGGTATAATATTTAATATTTCATAGATTTTCCAAAAATAATATCTAAATTCTTAATATTTTATTTCTGAAAGGAGGATATTCTACGGTGCCTTTGGATTATACCAGTCTGATAGTACCCCATTGGCTTGGCGGCCTTTATCTCACCGGACCCACGCCAATCCTCTGCCGCTGCCTCCCTGTCCCTATGGCCTATATAGGCTATATATGACTTGTGTTTTCTTTTTTCTTAAGAAGGAATAGGGTAAAAAAAACGAAACTTACTCAGTTATAATACCACTTAAAGTGGTGTCTGAGGAGGGTAGATGTACGCAGACCATGCCCCTATATAATAGGGAGGCTGTTTCCGAAGGACCCCCGGCCATTACAAATACAGAAATACAAATACATAAAGGAAACCTAATACAAACTAAGAAACTCACACACACGCAGGAGTCAAACCCCTGACCTCCTTCAAAGGAGGCCAGTGGCTTAACCACTGCACCAACATTAAATGTTGGCTTAAGAAGGAATAGGGTGTAAATGAGTAAAATTGTTCATAGCAAGGCCTGTCAATGGATCGGATATCTAATCCAATTCGTACTGATTTAAATGTGTAAGGATTGGTTGAAAAATATCGGATCCGGAACCCGATCCGATAAGAACTACCCGAATAATAAATAGATCGGATATGGATTTAGGTTGATCCGATCCGCTTATCCACGACCCGATCTGTTTAATTATATAATAATATATTATCAAATATATATATATATATATATATATATATATATATATATTATAAAATTGTTGTGGAATAAAAACTAGGTTACTAGATTGCGGCTAGGGTTTGTGTGTATTTATTGCTATGGTTCGTGAGCTTCGTGCTTATATGGCTGCCCTTGTGCTCGTGGCTGATTCTGCCTTCACAAGATGCCTACGTACTTTGATGTATATCAAAGATCAAGCCAAAAACGTAGTTCTAGGGTGAGGGGTCTGACCCTTTATATAGGCTGAGAAGCCTCAGAAATATGGTAGAATTAGGTGACTTGGTGGGTAAGTCAGCCTTGAGGAAAGTTCTAGACTCCTGCCTTGTAGGAGTTTGTTTCCTTGTATGACTATGTGCCTTGGAGGCTACTCCCAATAGGGATAATGTCCTTATTTGACTTATATTTTCCAGCTGTTAATTAGCCCTCAATATTAATTACGAAATTAATATTTAATTAGGGTCTTTGGGCCATCTGGTGGGCCCCATGTTTGGACCACACAAGGTCTAATTAATGCCACATTAAATGTGTCTTTAGGATTTACTTTTAACCCATATCATTTGCCCCCCAACTTCTAGGAAAACTGATCAGGTTATCCTTGAAGTTTTAACGGTCTTTTCCGAGACTTGGGTCGGGGTTCATATATGTACACTAGTGTTTCACATGTATCGCCTTTTGTAAAGTGTGGAGCGACCTACACATTTACAACGATTTGCCTTGTTCGAGGCTAAGCAATTATATTCCATAACTTTAGTTACAGAATTTTTGTTTATCTTTTTCAAGGAATTTTCTTTAAAATCCTTACATCTCCACATTTACCCTATATTTTAGGATTTTTATAGTACCCACAGGATATTTTTCTCATCAAAATTCAATGTCCATGAAGATTCGCTGTTAAAAAAGCAAATTTCGACCAGGATTCATCATTTTCGACCAGAATTTCGACTAGGAATTCGACCAGGAATTCGACCAGAATTCTGGTCGAAATAAGGCCTTCAATTTCTTCTGGTCGAAAGACTTTTCGACCAGAATTCCTGATCGATTCGACCAGGATTCTGGTCGAATTAAGCGTCCAGAATTCTTCTGGTCGAACACATTTTCGATCAGGATTCTTGGTCATTTCGACCAGGATTCTGATCGAATTAAGCGTCCAACATTCTTCTGGTCGAACACATTTTCGATCAGGATTCTTGGTCATTTCGACCAGGATTCTGATCGAATTAAGCGTCCAACATTCTTCTGGTCGAACACATTTTCGATCAGGATTCTTGGTCATTTCGACCAGGATTCTGATCGAATTAATCGTCAAACATTCTTCTGGTCGAACACATTTTCGATCAGGATTCTTGGTCATTTCGACCAGGATTCTGATCGAATTAAGCGTCCAACATTCTTCTGGTCGAACACATTTTCGATCAGGATTCTTGGTCATTTCGACAAGGATTCTGATCGAATTAAGCGTCCAACATTCTTCTGGTCGAACACATTTTCGATCAGGATTCTTGGTCATTTCGACCAGGATTCTGATCGAATTAAGGGCCTTCTTGGCTTGTGGGCCTCTTTAACGGGCCTCTTGTTTTATTTGGCTTTATGGGCCTAATTGAATTTTGACCTAGCCCAATTCAATAATTCCCACAATTTCTTTTGGAATTTTTCTACTTTGCAAAATATCTTTGATGTTTTCTATAAAATATCCCAGATATTTTCGCAAAATATCCCAGATATTTTCTGTAGAACCTTCCAGAATTGGGCCTATTCCCAATTGGGCCAGTTTTATGGGCCTTTCACAGGTCAACTTTACCCTTTTGACCGGTTACCGTAGGTTTTTTTGACCGTTTGTAAGTATTTCAACCGGTTAAAAATTTCTATATAAGAGTGAGAGTGGAGAGTTCATTTCTCACACTCTCATTTCTCTCTTCACATTTTCATTCTGAGCTCTCGATCTTTAGCTAAAGAAATCTCTCTTTAAGTTCCGTTTGAAGTTTTCAAGCAACCTCCGGCCATCTTCTCCGGTCTTCTTCTCCGTTTACCTCTAAGGTTTAAAGCTGCCATTAATGGAGGATAAGGCTAAAGCTCGCCTTGCCAAGATGAACCAAGCTTCTTCCAAAGGTAAAATCACCATCCGCTCTCCTTACACATCACTATTAGATATGCTAAACGAGCGAGCTGATGACTACCCTTCCCTAGCCGAGTTAGATGCTTATGATTGCTGTAATACATACCATGATGCTGATGAAATTGATAAATATAATAAGTTATTTAAGATTAGAAAACCTTATAAACTTGTCCCGGCTGGGCCAGGTGACAGGCCTTGTCATTGGAGGCCCGATGCCTTGTGTATTTATAGGGAGTGCCTAGTAGCAGGGCTCCGTTTTCCTTTTCATGAGTTCATACCTCGTCTGTTGGCTGACATCCAATGCAACCCTTGTCAACTACCTCCAAATGCATGGATAATAATTCTTTGTTTTATGGTTTTATGCCTAAGGCAAAACCTGCCTTTATCTGTAGCCCTCTTTCGCAAAATTTTTCAAATCTATAACAGCCCGCTTTTGAACAATGGCTGGGTGTACATCAAACTTTGTCCCAAAGTCCCCCCTATTTTCAATAGTAAATCAGTGCCAGATAACAACCCTGGCTGGAAAAAAGAGTTTGCCTATCTTGAGTGGGAGGGTGGTGACTGGGGCACCCTTTTTAGAAAGACCTTTTCCAAGGTTTCGGATGGAAAGGCTAAAGGGATCACCCTTAGTACAGAGGATCAAGCTGCCTTTGACATCCTGACTAAAGGTGATGGTATGTCTATAACCTGCCAAAGCCTTATAAACGAAGAGTCTCTGAAAGCAGTAGGCCTCTCACCAGTTTCTGAACGGGGTAACTTTCTTTCCTTTCTTTGTTTTTCCTGTTTCCACACTTGACTTATTCAATTGTATCTTTATTTATGCCATTTCAGTGGCAAAAATGCTTGTGGAAGCTTCTCCTGATCCTGAGAACGAGACTTCCAGGATGGCTCGGGCAAAGAGGAATGCTGATCCTCGAGAAAAGGGAGCTGAGCCCTCTTTCTTACGCCCACACAAGGTTTAGAAAGGGAACCTCAAGTTTGGAGATATAGCTGACCTGAAGGGGAGTTCCCAGGTTAATGTCCAATCTGCTGTCTTTAGGCCTTCTTGGGGCTTCAGGAAGCGGGACTCTGTGGTGGGTTCAACCAAGCATGCTATGGACTGGTCGTTGAACTCAATCACTCCTCCAGACTACAAGGACTTGGTCCTTAATGGTGGTATAGGAGAGTCTGAATCACTTGGCTCTCAGGCTATTGCTATGGTATGCCTTAAACCTTACTAGTTTCTTACTTCCAACACTTCACTGTTTCCAGTATTTCAACTTTGTTTCTCAATGCAGGCCAATGTTCATTTCCAGAGCTTGATTCATCAAGCAAAAGCTTGGAAGGAGAAGGCCAAGGGTTTCGAGACTGAGTCCCAGAAGAGGAGCTTACACATTCACCAGCTTGAGGAGCAGCTGAAGAAGAAAGATGAAGAGCTAGTGAGTGCCCATGCTGAGGTGGTGGCCCTAAAGGATGACAAGGAGAAGCTGATTGATGACTACTTGGACTCAGTTGAGTACAAGGGTCTCATGGACCAGCATGATGAAACTCTATATCCTGGCCAGTTCACAGAGGGGTGGAACAAAGCCCTTGAGGCTGTTCTTAAGAGCCATCCTGGCCTATTCCAGCCTTCTGCCTTTCCTAGTCCTCATCCTCCTAACACTATGGCCACCATAGCTGAGGCTGGCTCTAGTGAAGAGTTATTTGGTGAGGATGATGCCTTAGTTAGGAAGCATACTGCAACTAGGTCTTTGGATCCTGAGCAGCCCCTTGTTCGGGATGGAGATGCCAACTCGGAGGGGGAAGCTTCCACCACTGCCACCAGCTCTGAGGATGGTTCTCCAGTCAAAGAGACTCCTGAGGCCACTTAGTTTATTTGATGTAACTTCTGCCTAAACTCTCATTTTGTAACTTAACTTTAATAGCCTTCGGGCTTTTATTTATGCAACTCTTTAACTTAACTATTCGTATGGTTAGCTTCCTTTTTTTTCTTTCTTGTCTTTGCTTGTAGTCTATTAAACTTTAGAGTTCTCTAGGTACTTGGCCCCTTGGCTTGTACCAAGCTTATAAATTAGTTCACCATTTGTTTTACGTGTTTAAAATAACAAAACAAAGGAAGTGACTCAGAGAGAAAGCAAAACAAACTTCATTAGGCTATTAAAGAACAGTGATAAAATGGGCTCAACCCTTACATAAATACTCTAGCTCCTACTGGGAGCAACATGCTCGGCTATGGTTTCATTCGAACCTTATTTCTATTCTTAATAGGTAAAAGACCCAGTCTTTAAACATAGTAAGTCTTGAGGTTCACTGCATGCCAAGTTCGGGGCACCTCAACCCCGTCCAAGGTTTCCAACTTGTAAGATCCTCGCCCTAGCACCTTCCTGACTCGATATGGTCCTTCCCAGTTTGGAGCTAACTTCCCTTTTTGGCCAACTCCTGAGGCTTCTATCTTCCTTAGGATCAAGTCGCCTTGTCGAAAGAACCTCTCTTTAACCCTTTGGTTGTAGTGGAAGGATGCCCTTTTCTGGTGTTTTGCATTTCTAGCATTTGCTTCATCCCTGACTTCGTCAATCAGATCAAGAGCTAACCTCATGCCTTCTTCATTACTTTCTGGTTCATATGCTTCAACTCGAGGCGAAGCATGCATAATTTCTAAGGGCACCACTGCCTCAGCTCCATAAGCCAATAAGAAAGGGGTTTCTCCAGTTGTTACTTTGCAAGTAGTGCGATACGCCCAAAGTATAGGCAGTAACTCATCTACCCAAGTATTCCTTGAACGTTCAACTCTCTTCTTTAGTCCATCAACAATAATCCGATTGGCTACCTCAGCCTGTCCATTAGCTTGGGGGTGTGCTACTGAGGTAAAACGAAGCTCGATGACATTTTCCTCACAGTACTTCTTAAACTCTTCATTGTTAAATTGTGTCTCATTATCCGTCATAAGGATTCGGGGAATTCCATACCTGCAAATTACGTTTTCCCAAAAGAAATGGGCAACCTGTTTGGTGGTTATCTTGGCTAAAGGTTTAGACTCAATCCATTTAGTAAAGTAATCAATGGCCACTATCAAGAATTTCCTTTGTGTTGAAGCTACGGGGAAAGGGCCGAGTATGTCCATTCCCCACATGGCAAATGGAATAGGAGAGTTAACTGATGTTAACCTCTCAGGTGGCTGCCTTACAATTGGAACATGCTTTTGGCACCTATCACACCTTTTAACATAATCTTGAGCGTCAGCCAACATCTCTGGCCAATAGAATCCCAAACGAGTAATCTTGTGAGCTAGGGCTCTGCCCCCCAAGTGCTGCCCACAGATCCCTCCATGAACTTCCTCCAATGCTTTCTTTGCCTCCTGGGGCCTTAAACACTTCAAATATGGGATGACAAATGACCTTTTGTAAAGGATGCCTTCAATTAAGGCATATCTCAATGCTCTTACTGACAGTTTCTGTGCTTCCAAGGCATTGTCAGGGAGCCATCCGGTTTCAAGGTGAGCCTTGATAGGATCTATCCAACAGCCTCCTATATCAATTGGTGCCACTAACTTTGAGTTGACGGTCGGGGCCTTCAAGACCTGGAAGTAAACACTCCCTGCATAATTTTCTATCTCAGAAGAAGCGAACTTAGACAGGGCATCGGCCTTAACGTTCTCTTCTCTCGGGATATTCTCAACATAGCACTCTTTAAACTGAGTCATAACAGCTTTCACGACTCTCAGGTATTTCGCCATAGTTTCATCCTTAGCTTCAAACTCACCATTCACTTGCGATACCACAAGCCTTAAGTCTCCACAAACTTTAAGGTTCTTGACCCTCATGATTTTAGCTAAGCCCAAACCAGCTATCAGAGCTTCATACTCAGCTTCATTGTTGGTCGTTGGGAAGTCTAACTTCAAAGCATATTCAACCACAAACCCATCGGGGCTTTGTAAGACCATGCCTGCACCACTTGACTTTGTTTTTGATGCTCCATCAAAATAGAGCACCCAATACTCTTTCAGATCAGGTACAAGTTCCTCATCCTTATGTTCTTTCTCAGGGGTAGTTACCATCTCCTGCCCCCCGACTTCTTGGTTGTTAATGGTGCATTCAACCACGAAGTCAGCCAATGCTTGAGCCTTAATGGCCGTCCGAGGCTTGTATGTGATATCAAACTCTCCTAATTCAATTGCCCACTTGATTAGCCTTCCACTGGCCTTAGGGCTGTGCAGTATGTTTCTTAACTGCTGGTTTGTCAAGACTTGAATCTTATGTGCCTGAAAATAAGGTCGCAACTTCCTCGAGGCTGTTACTAATGCCAAAGCAAACTTCTCGATGGGTGAGTAATTCAACTCAGCCCCATGCAACACCTTACTCACATAGTAGATAGGTTTCTAAATTTTCTTTTCTTCCCTGATAAGAACAGCACTCAATGCTTGTTCGGATACCGCCAGGTATAAGTAAAGAACTTCTCCGGGAATAGGCTTGGCCAATAGCGGGGCTTCAGCAATATACTTCTTCAGCTGTTCGAAAGCCTCCTGGTTCTCAGAAGTCCACTCAAAATTTTTCACCTTCTTCAATGCTTGAAAGAAAGGCAAGCATTTGTCACCAGATTTGGATATGAATCTCCCCAGGGCTGCAACTCGGCCCGTTAGCTTTTGCACATCTCTTATAGAACGAGGTGGTTCCATGTCTAGAATTGCTTTGATCTTGTCGGGGTTGGCCTCTATGCCTCTCTTTGATACCATCAATCCCAAGAATTTTCCTGATCCAACTCCAAAGGCACACTTGGCTGGATTCAACATCATCTTATAGTGTCTTAGCACTTCAAATGCCTCTCTGAGATGTTTGATGTGATCTGTTTTACACAGGCTCTTGACTAACATGTCATCTACATAGACTTCCATGGTTTTCCCAATCAGATGGGCGAATATCTTGTTTACCAGTCGTTGGTAAGTGGCTCCTGCATTCTTCAGTCCAAAAGCCATAACAAGATAACAGAAAACACCAAAATCAGTTATGAAAGATACCTTTGGGATGTCATCCTCGTGCATTTTAATCTGATTGTAACCACTGAACCCGTCCATGAAACTCAGCATCTCATGTCCAGCTGTGGCATCTATCAACATATCTATCCTTGGTAGGGGAAAACAATCCTTAGGACATGCATCATTCAGATCGGTAAAATCTATACACATACTCCACTTCCCATTCGCCTTCTTGACCATCACAGGGTTAGCTAACCATTCTGGGAATTGTATCTCTTCAATGAACCCAGCCTCTAAGAGTTTATCAACCTCTTGCTTAATGGCTTCTTGCCTTTCAGGAGCAAAATTCCTTTTCTTCTGTTTTATCTTCTTCCGATCAGGATCAACATTCAACTTATGAGTTATGAGTTGGGGATCAATCCCTGGCATATCAGCGGCAGTCCAAGCAAACACATCACTATTCTCCTGTAAGAATGCTATCAACTTTCCTTTTAGAGGTTCTTTTAGAGAAGCTCCTATATAGGTGACTTTCTCCAGGTCGCCTAACTCCAAAGGTATGGGGACCAAGTCCTCTGCTGGTTTCCCACGATGTTCATCATCTCCACGGACATCCATGTCCTCAATTGGGAGTACCTGCCCCCCAACTCCATCAGCTCTCAGTGCGGACACATAACAACTTCTTGCCATCTTCTGATCACCCTTTTGTTCTCCAACACCATTCCGGGTTGGAAACTTGATTTTCATGTGGTAGGTTGAGGATACAGCCTTGAACGCATGAAGTCCTGTCCTTCCAAGGATTGCATTATAGGTTAAGGCTGCCTTGATTACCAGAAAATTCAGCATCTGAGTAGCCTCCCTAGGCTCTTGTCCAATTGTCATGGGCAACTGAATAGTACCCTCAACCTTGGACTCAACTCCATTGAATCCGTAGATGGGCATGTTAGTCGGGGTCAGCTGAGAATCAGTGTATCCCATTTTCACAAAAACATCATGAAACAAAATATCAACAGAGGCTTCATTGTCTATCAAGACTCGCTTTACTTCTGAGTTTCTAATCACTGGGGTTATGACCAATGGGTCATCATGGGGGAACTTCACCCCTTCGAGGTTTGAGTCGTCAAAGCCAATTGCCACTTCTGTCTTAGCACGCTTCGGGGCCTCTCCGACAATGTGCATCACTTCTCGAGCATAGGCCTTTCGTGAGTTGCGAGTTGTGCCAGCTGCTGTTGGTCCTCCCCAAATCATGTTGATAACTGGCCCTCGGGGCTGTGTGTTTCGATCGCGATTGTTGTCTCTTCTATCATCGTCTCTTCTGTCATAATCTCTTCTTTGGGCTCCACGATCTTCACCCTTAGTGAATTTATTCAACTTTCCCTTACGGATTAAAAACTCAATCTCATCCTTCAACTATCTGCAATCATCTGTATCATGTCCCACATCTTTGTGAAACCTACAATATAGATCCTTGTTTCTCTTCTCGGGGTCTCCCCTAAGTGGTTTCGGCCACCGAAAGTCCTTATCCTTTTCGATATCCAACATGATCTGGCTCCTTGGGGCATTCAACCTTGCATAATCAGAGAACCTCGGTCCCAAACTCTTTTTTGGTGGCGAGTCAGAGTCTTTGCTAGTTCGGGGATACTTGTCCCTAGCATCGTACTCCTGCTCTTGCTTTCGCTTCTTAGTATCATTGTTACCCCGACCATTGCCTATTGTGACCTCCTTCTTCGTGCTGTCCTCAGCCTTGATGTACTTATCAGCCCTTCGCTGGAGCTCAGCCATATTCTCGGGAGGATGTTTTGCCAATGATCTCTTAAAGTATAGGTCGGTGGTGCCATGCACCAGGGCTACCATTGCAACCTTATTGTCCAAATCGGTAATGTTTAAAGTCTCCTTAGTGAACCTCTTAAGATAGTCTCTCAGACTTTCGTTCTTCCTTTGTACCACATACATAAGAGATGCAGAACTTTTCTCATGCGCTCTACCGCTGATAAACTGACTAACGAAAGCAGCACTCAACTCCTTAAAGGAACCAATTGAGTTTGCAGGCAGCGGACTATACCATCTTTGAGCCATACCTGATAGAGTTTGAGGGAATGCCCTACACTTCAAAGCGTCACTTGCAGGCTGCAACAACAGAGCGTTTGAGAATGTCCTAACGTGGTTTGCGGGATCACCCGTTCCATCATAAGCTTTAATTGTCGGCATCTTAAACTTCTTCGAGATACGAGCATTCATCACCTCCTCAGTAAACGGGGGTGTGGGATCATCAGGATCCCCAAGTGGCATCAGATCCTTGGGGTTGCTCTTGGGGGTTTTCACCCTCGTTGTTTTTCCAGTTGGGGCATCAGCCCTTCTTTGCCTTCTTGACGGCCTCTCCAAGTCTATAAAGGGAATCGGTCCTGATGTTGGAGGAGGTTGAGTCTGATTTGACCTGACTTGTTCTCTTACCATATCTTCCTTTAATCTTAAGATCTCGGTTTCATAAGCCTTAATCCTCTCAGCAGTTATCGAAGGGAGTTCATCGTGAGTAGTTCGAGTTCTTCTTCGAGGTTCTTTACTTGCACGTCGCCTCCTTGGAGCTTCATCACGATCGTAATCGTCGTCAGAGGATGAATCATCCGTATAAGGGCCAGAAAAATCGCGATAATCTCGATCTCGGATATGCAAGGCATGACCACTTGATCCAGCTCCTTGAGTAGGAGGGTAGTTAGGTAGCCCATACATTGGGTTGGTATTCACGGGAAGATCCGTAGTGTGGATCTGGACCCCTCGTGGAGGGTTGTTGGGATCTACAATCAAGGGAGAAACCACCATCTGAAAGGGATTAGTCCCTGGATTTGTGTGGACGATTGGAGGTAACGTACTCTCAACATGGGAGGTCATCCCTAGGGGTTGAGAAACTTGGAGCGGAACGATCGTTCCGGTCGTTGGGGGCACCGGATCTGTTGCGGGTGGAGCGGAGCTAAGTGGAATAGGATCAGTAGTTGCTGGTGGTGTTCTTCGTGTATTTACCATGGTTGATGTCTTCTTCCCACAGACGGTGCCAAATGTTGTGGAATAAAAACTAGGTTACTAGATTGCGGTTAGGGTTTGTGTGTATTTATTGCTAGGGTTCGTGAGCTTCGTGCATATATGGCTGCCCTTGTGCTCGTGGCTGATTCTGCCTTCACAAGATGCCTACGTACTTTGATGTATATCAAAGATCAAGCCAAAAACGTAGTTCTAGGGTGAGGGGTCCCCTCACCCTAGAACTACGTTTTTGGCTTGATCTTTGATATACATCAAAGTACGTAGGGATAATGTCCTTATTTGACTTATATTTTCCAGTTGTTAATTAGCCCTCAATATTAATTACGAAATTAATATTTAATTAGGGTCTTTGGGCCATCTGGTGGGCCCCATGTTTGGACCACACAAGGTCTAATTAATGCCACATTAAATGTGTCTTTAGGGTTTACTTTTAACCCATATCAAAAATATATATATATATATATATATATATATATATATATATTAATATTTTTAAAATATTTTATATTGTAATAACTAATAAGTTACGTTATTGAATCCTAAACCTTATACACTCTAATCTCCAAAGTTTAACCTTATATTTTTTTTGTATTAATTGGTAAAAATGAGATTTTAGTAAGAAAAAAGAAAAAAAAAAGTAACGTGTTTTGGCTGAAAAAGGTAATCGTCCATGATATAATTGGAAAAAGAAAGATTTTAGTTAAAGAAAAGAGAAAAGGTAACGTGTTTTGATTGAAAAATGTAATTGATTAGTTAATAGTAATTATAATACAATTATGTTATTTTATTAAATAAAATTTCGAACTCGTGCTCGAACCCAATTTTTTTAATCGAATTCAAACTCGAGTCTAATAATGTTCAATTTGGATCGACTCGATTACACCTCTAAGAAATACAATAATTAACAAGACTAATTCGGTTAGTGAAAGTATAATTGCATAATGTTACTTTTATGATTACAGTACTGAAAAACATGATATGTAAGCTCCATAACAATGGAGAGATGAAGAAGATAGGATAAAACTATATATTTACATTAATTACTCAATAAAAGAGTTAGTTAGAGGATAATAAAAATATAAAAGACTACATTCTGAAAATCAAGTTGCTAGATGGTATGACTAAACAAGGCTATTTATAGAACACTTTAACACTTTGTGTTAACTAACAACCACGGTGATGAGCTGGACATAACAACTCACACCTTGATATATTTAACATCCCCCCTCAAGTTGGATGTGGAAAAAAAAAATGCAAACATCCAACTTGAAGGTTAACATCATAGAGGTAAGTAGGCAACTAGACAGAGGTGAAGACAATCTGAGCTAGACACCACCATCAGAAATTGTAACTAGTAGAACACAATATGAAGCCAATGAACAAGCAAGGCACAAAGCAAGAGTAGTTCAGAAATCACATAAGGATTAGCAAAGAACCATCAGAATGTATCAGAACTTGATAACTTGATACAACAACAAGAAATAACCAATAAGGCAATGAGTACCAACATTCCAGAAATCACATTTGGAAGTAACAGTCAATATATGACCGTAGCAAGCATCAACAGTAGCACTATGAACAAAGTAATTTGATAATAGCAACTTAAGCTTTGACAGCAACTTTGACAAGGCAATAGCGTAACCACCAGAGATCACACTGGTATAGAACTCACAAAGGAGCAAAAAACCCACAAATGGGCAACAAAGTCACAAAGGACAATCAATCAATTCCATATTTAGTAATCCTTCAGAGTTTAACAACAGCAATCAACTTCAGATGTGATAATCCTTCAAAGTTTGATAGTAGCGAACATTGACAAGTAGTATTGTCAGAATTCCACAAGGAACGTAGACACCCACAAAGGGGTTTAGAAAGCTGATAGTACAACAATCAATTTGTTACCAAACAAGGAAGTTGTCGCATATTGCAGCCACAAAAACACAGCAAGCTGAAGCACTATGTGACAATAACATTTCAGTACAACATTAACAAAATCTACCATAGAAATCACAATTCCTCCAAAAATTCTTCTTACAGACAATTTCCTCAAACAGTTTCAGTGCACACCTTCAATTTGCACAACATCGAAAATACACTTAGACACCATCCAATACTACTTAATTCAAACCACATCAAGTGACACAATCGGTGACTTTGCATTTTGCGATTTAGACCTGTAGTAACGAACAATCAGAGAGTCCAGATTCTCCAAACTACTCAAAAAACACCACAAGTTGCACATGAATCAAATCCAGAATTTAGATTCGTTGACAAATTTCTTTGCGACATTTCGTCAAACACCTCAACCGCAACTACAACACTAAACTCCTCAACTCAAAACTTAAGCAATACACTAGAAAAGATTACACGGTGAGAAAGATTACGCCGTGAGCATAAACGCCTATGAGGCTGAACAACAATAGAGATGCAACGGAAAGAAGCTTGATGAAGCTTTAATGGAGTTAACAATTTCAGATGAACAATAACATGTAACAAACACAGATCTAAAATGAAGATAACGATAACAGATCGAAATGAAGATAACAATAACAGATCGTTCGATTACATAAACACAGACCACGATATGAGATACAAACACAGATCGCAAGTAAGATTGAGATCATGATTGTCCGTACGAAAGTGATTATGATTGCGATTATGAAAGAAATACAGAGATTCACCAGAGATAAGCAGAGACGATGAAACAATGGTGAAACAACGGTGAAATGACGAACATATTATCAAAACTTAAATGAAGATGCGAGATAGATCGAGATCCCGCTCTGATACCATGTTACTTTTATGATTAGAGTACTGGAAAACATGATATGTAAGCTCCATAACAATGGAGAGATGAAGAAGATAGGATAAAACTATATATTTACATTACTCAATAAAAGAGTTTGTTACAGGATAATGAAAATGTAAAAGATTACATTGTGAAAATCAAGTTGCTAGATGGAATGACTAAACAAGGCTATTTATAGAACACTTTAACACTTTGTGTTAACTAACAACCACGGTGATGAGTTGGACATAACAGCTCACACCTTGATATATCTAACACATAAATTTATGAACAAATGACTGACTAATAATGATTAACCGGGTCAATACAATAATCATTATTTAAATTAATAAAAAATAGGGTGTCATTTCTATATATGAATTATTATCTGATTATTTTCTGAACTTAAACAATAATGAATAAAAAATTAAATTTTAGATGATACACTAATATATGAATATTTTTTGAACTGAATAATAATCTATAATTTATTACAGTAAATTATTTGATACAATCTAAAAACAAGAAAAAACAACTCATATTCTGAAATTCGATCATAAAAAAAAGTGTGGTAAGGAGTCAACAAAAATATCAACCTAATTTGTTTTGTTTTATAATAATAATACATATAAAATTAGACACACACTCGGTCCTACAGTCCTACTTGCCCCCATTAAAGCATCTCCAAGGATATTATGTAAAAAAAAAATTGTTAAGGGAGAGGATGTGCACTCCAAATGTTATTACAGTATCTATAATTATGGTTATGTAAAATTATACATAAGGGTTCATTGGTTCAACAAATATAGCCAATCAAATATGGTTGTCTATAATTTTTGCTAAAGATTTAATGGTTAGAATGCTCAAATTTTTACATATTATCTAAATAATGTCACTAGATATCACCTAGATACCTTGGAGATGCTCTTAGGCCTTTATCGCTCATAGTCTCATACCATTACGCCACGTTCATATTTTCCCCACACCTTAAATTCTAATCTTCTTATATCTATATAAAGTAAAATCCTAGGCGGATGACGTGGCTTCTCCAAAATCTCATATTCTGTGTTTCTTCTTTCTCTAATTTCCTACTTATTTTTGTGTTTGGTGCCTTGAATTATGCCAAAAAACTGAAAGGCTTGGGGGGAATTAAAGGGTTTTAATTCTAATATTTATTTGTTCCACTTCGGTTAGGGATATGTAAAGACTATATGCTTATATACTCGTGTCCCAGTATCAAATCATCAATCAAATTATACGGGAAACAAAATCAATGGTGGTGGCTCTGTTTAATTACAAATTCTAAATTTCCAGATAGGTGAGCTCCTAGGTTTGTTTTAGTACAACTTCCGTTTCTTATGATCATAAAGCCATTGTTGTTAATGGAGTCAGAGCAATACTTATCTCTGGATCCATACATTACCCAAGAAGCACTCTGAGCTACCTCTTTTTTTATGTCCAATGTACTTCAATTGTGTGTCTTTTGTGGGTGTTTTTTGGTTTCTTTAATGTTTGTAGAATGAGGGTCTGATCTTTTTAATTTTTATGGTTTTAGAAAACTCATGTCATAGTTTTCAAGTTACAATTTTCCTTTTTTGGGTTTTGATAGATGTGGCCAGATCTCATTGCAAAGGCAAAAGCAGGAGGTTTGAATGTGATCCAGAATTGATCCTTATGCTTGTGTCGGGTGGAATTTTGGGTAATGAAAAAAATTGCAACTCTTTATATGTCATTTTTTACATATTATTAGAATTTAGAGGTGATATTTACATGTGCACTTCACTTCATGAATGAACATATAATGGACCTTTCAAGGTTCGAAAACCCATTCAGTCGTAGACCTGATTTTGTTTAAATTGTCTTTATGGTTTGTAATTAATTCGAGTTTGGAGACTGCACACCTGGTGTTTGATGAAAAATCCTAAACAAGAATGAGGTGGATTATGGTGAGATTGAGGGGACTCATGTTTTGTTAAATGAGTGTGAGAAAGGGTTTGTTTATATAATTATGCTCAATTTTGATTTACACAGCTATGCACATATGTTGAATGACACACACACACACACCAGGTTCTGAAGTTTCTGCGGAGATTGCTGCAGCATTAGCATATTCTTCAATTGTTCTAAGGAAATATTTGCTCGAATATTCTAAATTTTTAGTTGCAAGAGCTCAAGAGGTACTCTTTGACAAAGCCGTTTATCGATGATAATGTGAATAACGTTTGAAGGCAACCATCACTCTTTTTTAAGATCTGACAACAAATTTTGACTTATAAGTTAGAGCATTTTTAAGCTAAACCGGCTCTCTAAAAGTACCACTTGGTCACTTTTTGTTACTTATTAAGTTGGTGTTTGATCTTAGCAATAAATACATGTACTGATTACTAATTTGTGTGTTGATTTTTAGATTCGCGGATACTTATCGGGGATTATTTAATAATAGCAAAGTTGGAAATTGGGTGTGTCCATTTTACTATGATTACAGTGGCTATCAGGATTGTTAACATTGTTACCATTAATATTGCAGTAATATCTTAATTTTGTGTGTGTAATTTAATTCTAACAAATTAACAATTTATGAGCGTGGCTCAAAAATTGTTCATGATTAAGAAGTTGCAATATTGAACATAATGAACTTCTATGGGAAGCAGCATGGTTACACAAAGCCACTTAAAACAGAATCTACTTGAACTATGTTTTAAGTAACGTATATAAAATTGGCAGGCCATGGAACATTGGTGAATTCGGATGGGATTCAAAAGATGCTGGAATTAGTGTACTTCTTTCAGAGGTGGACTACAATGATCCAATTAAATTACTTATATTTCCCCTTCCTTTTTTGTAACCAAATCTCACATACAATTATCCTCATGTTCTGAATATTCCATTTTTATTTACAGTTCCGGTTTTTCAACAAGGTGGATTGGAAACCATTTGTTTCCTATGCGGATGAGTTTGTGTGTATCGTAATCCCTGGATCATCAAGTCCAAGTGTTTTATACACTCCAGGTGGACTAATGCAGAAGCCAAAGATGAATAGCCTGCAAATAGCATCATCGCTGTCTTTTCTTTTCGTTGTATATGCAAAGAATTTGAATATGGCCCTTACAATTATTCTATTAGGTCTCTCAATTTAGATCAGATTTGGAGGAAGTTCAGGTATTGTCTGAAGACTTCTGCACTTTCCCAGTGTGAGCATCACTAGATTGGAAAGCTGATAGAGACTCGAGGGTAAGCTACAAAACATATTTCCAGATAAATTTACTAATTTAACAAGTGTAAACTCCCAAGGTCATGCAAGTTATCGTCATCGGTCAGATTGAAGTACCGAAGATCTAAGCATTGTAAGACAGACAAACAATTAATATCACACACATTGATGCGATTCACATAGCTACTTTCAATCACCCGTATCACATGAAGGTTCGTACATAGAGGTAAGCTATTTATGTATACATTTTCTATATATGTTGTTACTATGCTATTGTATAGGAGTATCATATATGTTGGTGTTATGGTAAGTTACAATTGAAAATCAATTTTATTGTTGATCATTTACATTTATCAAGGAAATTTGATTGTTTGGGTTTGAGTGCTTTGTTGGATCTCTCTCTCTCTCTCTCTCTCTCTCTCTCTCTCTCTTACTCTCTTTGTAATATATATATGTCAGTGTGTGTAGATCCATTAACAACAGAAGGAGATAGAAACTAAAGCAGTAGCCATATTCCGCATCAGTTACTTCTCAACTTTATCGGGAAGCAAAGTATGGCTGCCACTATTCCTCTCCTTAATCAACATATTTTGTTCCTCAAGGTACATATTCACACTTAGACCATAATGTTATTTTTGTCAAATAATATTAATTTTTGTCGAGTCAAATCACCAAGTGTAAGTACTTCAAAGATAGGTTAAGTGGTGGAAGCTGTTGTTTTACTATAAAAATTATCAAGTTCATTCTTCTAATGAAACAATGGATGCAGGAAGAAAATTTGAACAATTCGAACAACTAGACAGCCTCAGCATTCTCCCTACTAAGTTTTCTTATCTGAGCTGCTCACTTATCTTTTCCCACAAATTCTCAGGCTCTTAGCTAACTAAACGTATGTTACTACCAGAATTCCAAAGGACCATCTTTAAATTTCGGTTTTGGTCTCCCCATCTTCTGAAATTGATCAACATATCTATCTATATAGATGATCAAACCAGCCGTGACAAGATATTTCAGCCGCTTATGTTTTAATCTTCACTCTAAATTAGATATTTCACTTTTGGGTTTTGCTGGATTTTTGGTCGCTGCATGTCATCGGTGATCGAAAATAAGTGAGACACATCATGTTACATACAATATTCCGGCAAGAATTTAGACATTCTGAATCTATAACTTATCTTGGTTTCCAACCATATTTTGTGGAGGAAATGTGACACCTGCCACAAACTTCTCAAAATAGGTTGTCGGCCAACCTTACTTTGTGAGGGAAATGCCACATACTTCTTAAAAGACGTCGGCTAATTCTTGTGGTTATGCATGTTGTTGTGGTATTTGATTAGTTTTCCAAATAGTGTTATATCTGCAGCGCTGCAATGCCAACAATTTGCAGGAGAAATATTGGTTGGAATAAATTGATCGCGGCTTTTAGACCAGTTTTGCAGAGCATATAATTTGCAGACATTATGGGCCTCTACAAGAAGACAAGAAAAAGACCAACTATATAACTTAAGAACATACATCAAGCATCTCCCAATTTATTTGGTATTGTTTTTATAGTTTGATCAATGAACCAGCAGTCCACTTAAGAGAAATTGGAGATTGAGTTCTCATATTTGTCATGATGCAATTCTTCTGATACATGTGATAATTTTAAAAATTCATATACCCATCCCTCTAATTTTCTTGGCCTTATTTTGATGTTTTGTGCATCTTAGTGAAAGTTTATGTTTTATCTATATGTTGATTTAAATAATGTGGTAATTACAAATCATGAAGTAATTTTTATTTTATGTTGTTGTGCGAGCTGCTGGGACTTGCAGATGGTGCATGAAGGGAATGAGTTGCGAGATACCATGCTGTTCTCTTCTGTGCAAAGAGGGAATATTAACACAGTGAAAGAACAATTTTGTGCATAACAAAAGGACTACATTAAAGAACAAGGCATAGTCCTAATATTACTCTTAGTGTACTAGATTGACATTATTCAGCATCACCATCACTATGATCCCTTAAAAATTGGTAATAGATCTCTATAGATTACTTTCAACATTTTCTGCAAGCCTTAAACATGCAATGCTTAGGTTGATGGTTGTTTAAGGGCCTCTTTAGAGTATCAGAACTCAAAAACATTTTAGATAGACCTAAAATTGTAAATTATTCTTAAAAAGTGACTTGCAAATTAATGAGAACATATTAGTTTAAAAAAGAGAGAATTAAGGTTTACAAACTTAGAATGACAATGTACGTATACTGTATAATTTACTTATTGTTCCCCAAGAACAAAAAAAGGTTAAGTTAATTATTATCATTTTTTAAAAATATTTTTGTTTCATTTATATATTTATATTTTTATGATCTAAAAGCGAAAAATATATATAAATATATGCTAATATAGTTTTTATAAATATTTTTGATGAACCGCACGAAGCGCGGTTTATTTACCTAGTTTTCATAAATAAAAAGAAATCATAATGGACGAACCATATGTCTTTTGCAAGCACAGTTAAACCTCGATAAATAAATATGTTCGAAATCGGAATTGAAATTTTTTTCTTTATTAATCGAGATTATTCATTTATCAATCAAGATTAAAAATATATTATTTTTATTATGTCGGAATCAGAAAAAAATATTCATTTGATGAGGTTATTCGTTTATCGAATATTCATTTATCAAGGTTCTATTATACTCTTATCATTTTAATTTTGGACCAAAAAATTTAAGCAAGGATGAACATATATTATTTCTAAAACGTAAATTTTAATTTTTTAAAGATAATTGCATGCATTCTCCTGACAAAAAAAGAAAAGATAATTGCATTCTAGAACGTAAATTTTCACGTTCAGAACGGAGAATGAGGATCTCGGCAAAATTATTTTATTTGTTTTAAAATATACATTATATAATATACTTTTATTAAAAAACAATTTAATTTATTACAATATGTAACATATATTTCAAATCTCATCATTTTTAAGCATTGGTTCAAATTAACAATATAAAAATTTTAACTAATAAAATTGCTTGACAATCTTTGAAATAGAAAAATATATACTCCCTCCGTCCCTAATTAGTTGTCCAGTTTCTATTTTTGTTGGTCAAATTGACTCAAATTTGACTGAAATTTATATAAATTACATAATGAAAAATATTTAAAAAAATTATACCATTGTAAACTACTTCTAATCTATTTTAATATGTGATTTTCAGTTTTTTAAAATAATAAACGGATTAATTTTAATCTTCGGTCAAAAGTTAGTCAATTTGACCACTGAAAAGTCAAACTGGACAACTAATTAGGGACGGAGGGAGTATAATTTACATATATTCTCATTAATTTATTTAATATAAATATAAAGATATATTATTTTTATGTCATATGAAATTATAGATGAGTCAGAACTCGGAGGAGAAATTCTTGTCCCAAAACTCGACCTTTTTTCATAATGGGGCTGTTTGTTTCCACTTATTCCATGGAGCTTATGGCTTATAAGGCCATAAGCACTTATGGGGGGTGTTTGCCAAAATAAGTTTTAGCTCAACTTATAACTTATAAGTCCATAAGTTGAATGTTAAGAATCCTTAACATTCAACTTATGCTTATAACTTATTTCTCGATATACGCAATATATAATATCCTTTAAATCTTCAAAACCATATATCTCTCGATCCATTCATTAGAAAATTGATATGTATATATCAAATTTCTCTATTAATCG
The DNA here is from genome assembly GCA_037693485.1 of Kitagawia praeruptora. Taxonomy (NCBI): domain Eukaryota; kingdom Viridiplantae; phylum Streptophyta; class Magnoliopsida; order Apiales; family Apiaceae; genus Kitagawia; species Kitagawia praeruptora. The sequence goes on along the minus strand of CM075344.1, from coordinate 158,175,469 downwards.
AGATCTATCCATTAATATCCATTGTTATATATAAAAAACAAATATTTTGAAAATTATAAAAAAAAAAGTTAACTTATAAGTTCTGATTTACCAAACAGTCTACTGATTATAATTTCTAATTTACCAAACACTCTACTGACTTATAATCTCTACTCTACTTATCATTTATATGACATAAGTGCTTATAAGTCATAAGCTACTCATTTTAAGATACCCCAAACACCCACAATATCATTTTCATTCCTTTTCGAATGGATTAGAATTTGAAAAAATGACAATTTTACCACACAAATAACATTCCTGTTACCAAAATAATACATCCCGCACAGATGGCCAATAATACCAGGATGTTACGCATGTGGCAGGAGCTTAACACTTGTTACGCATGTGGCAACAGCATAACAAAAAAAAAAAAAAACAAATCCCACCCCCTATTACGCATGTCACAGGAGCTTAACAAAAAAAAAAAAAAAAAAAATACTACCCCCTATTACGCATTCCTTGAATGCATAACTAAAAAATATATATGTTACCCCTATGCCAAATGCGTAACACCTTACTACTCATACATGAAATGCGTAATAGCTTAATATTTTGGGTTAAATAGTTTCCATTTGGGGTTCAACGGGTTCCAATATTTGGGGTTTAGAAATTTAAATTTTTTAATTAAAATTTTAAATTTATTTGTATTTCCTTACGGGTTCAACAATTAACTTTTGGGGTTCAACTTTTCCATTTCGGGTTTTAGAAATATTCGGAATGACGAATAAACCGTATACGGACTTAGGGTTTAGGGTTTAGGGTTGTTTACAACCCTAAATCCTAGATCCAAAACCCTAATTTATCCTGATTTTTAAACGCGTTAGCGTTTAAAAATCAGGCCGCCGGATTCAATTTTTTAATTAAAAACTTTCAATTTTATCTTTATTCCCTCGGGGTTTCAACGGTTAACCTTTAGGGTTCAACAATTCCATTTTGGGTTTTAGAAATATTTGGAATGACAAATAAAATCAATTATAAAAATATTATTATTTATAATTTTTTATTATTATTTATATATAAAAAAAATTACTACATATTACCCCAATGAAAAATGCGTAATACCTTATTACTCATCTCACAAATGGGTAATAGATTGTATTACCCTCCTGAAACATGCGTAATAGCAAATGAATAAAAAAAAAATAATATGTTACCCTCTTGAAACATGCGTAACAGCAAAAAAAAAAAAAGAATGTTAAGCATTTCTAGAATGCGTAATAGCTATTATGCATCTATCAAATGCGTAATAGACTGGTATAATTGGCCAGTCCTGTGCGCGCGTGGTATTCCAGTAACGAGAATTAAAAAAAACGTTATTCTTGTCCTTTACCCAATTCGAATTAATGAGAATCGAACAGAACGAGATGGGACGGAAAATGTCCATCCCTTCAATAAAGTGCTCATAACAAATATATTAGAAATCAATTTTTTAAAATTATTTTTCACAATAAAAAATACTCATAAAAATAAATTCCAAAATCGAACTAAGCGCAATGACATAAACCAAATGATAAAGAACTTATTTCTTGTTATCAAATATTTAGGTTTGATTCTAGCTCATTATAATATTTATCGTACAAATACTCTTAAACTCAGACCACAGAAGAAGAAGAATATACCTTTATCAATCTACTATATCCCACATGACTTAGACTACAAGGCCTCTTTACTCTTTAGTAAGCCCAACCAAAGAAGAATATACCTGATACAACCCTCAGCATATTCCTCATATTATATATTCAACCATATCTGCATTAATCTTTCTAACACATCCCCACTGTTTTCTTATTTTCACTTAAACTCTCTCTGTTTTTTTCTTACATTCTTGTAAGCATGAAGTTTGGTAAGAGCCTAAGCAACCAGATAGACGAAACGTTGCCTGAATGGCGTGACAAGTTCTTGTCCTACAAGGAACTTAAAAAACGTCTTAAGCTCATCAACCCTGTTGTGGCTTCTGATGAAGCAACCAGGCCTGACAAACGTAGGAGAATCTCCAGTGGTGAACACATGTCTGTTGAGGAGGTTGATTTTCTTAACTTGCTTGAAGATGAGCTCGAGAAATTTAACTCGTTTTTCGTCGAAAAAGAAGAAGAATACATTATCAGATTAAAGGTAACATCATTTTTTTTTTTCGTTTACAATTTGGTTTCATGTTGTGGTAAGATTAATCTTGAATTCTTGACTAGTTGTTGTGATTTTTATGTATAGAGTGATTTTTATGTTTCGAGTAATGCTAGAGGTGCTAAATTTAAAATTTGGTTATGCTTATATGAATCCAAATCCGTGGTCGTATAATTCTAGTAACATATAAGAATGCTCGGAATGAAGGTGAAACTTACATATAAATTTTCTTGATTCACAAATGATTTCTAGAGGTTTTATAGAGTTGGCAGCGAAATTTGTTGTTAGTTTGTAGTGGAATGTGACACTCATTACTAGCTTTATAGAGTTAGTAGCGAAATTTGTTGTTAGTTTGTAGTGGAACGTGACACTCATTACTAATAATTGTAATGCCAGACTAAACCGAAAGATGCAAATTTAACCAAAACATACGAGAATTACTGAATTAGTTATATGCTTTAGAACCGAAAACTTGTTGTAATTCAAGAGAACATTTTATTAATCTTTTCTGTAGAAGAATTAACTATCTTAATTACTTCTTGATCACAAGGAAGCTCTGTAGACTTGGCCTGTATTGTAAAGATGTGTGCTGTCAATTATTGTGGGCTTATCTTATTTTTTCTTGGTGCTATGGGCTTATCTTATAGTATTGAAGAATAATTGTACAGTTAAAAGTATGTTACTTTTTCTTATTCTAAAGAAATTAGATGTTATTAGCTGTTTGCTAAATTAGTAAAATGACCTTAACAACAATTGAATAGGTGAATTCGAATCAACTGTCTTTTTTGAAGAATATATACATTTTTATCCACACACTTATTTTCTATCTCCACAAACACCAGTGATTTTGTCAAACTAGCTTATATTCTTTTTGTTCTTTAAGGCTTTGCCAACTGGTATCTACTTGCTGCACTGTTCTTTATTTTTAGTTTGCTGGACTTGTCGATTATTTAGTTTTTGCACTTGTTTGGATGTTTGTAATTGAGGACAAAGTGTAATTAGAAGCTTGATTAATCTATTTTCGAAAAGATTAATGTTATATTAAAGTTGAGTAATAGAACAACTGATCCACGATTATTAAAACTAATTAGTAATAATCCGAATGAGTGTGCTTATTCTTAAAATGTCGAATAGTTGGTCGAATGTGGAAGTCATCAAGATCTTTATAGTTCTAAAAATGATTGAGGTTTAAATAATTAATAGGTTGTCATTTTGCATCATTATGTAGTACTGACTTTCTTCTTTTTCTGGTGTGTTTTTAGGATTTACGCGATAGAGTAGCCAGCGCTGAAGATTGGAGTGAGGAGATGACTGATATTCGAAAGGAGATAGTAGATTTCCATGGCGAGATGGTTCTGTTGGAGAATTATAGTGCCCTTAACTATACAGGTAATTTTGATTTCTGATTGTTGTTGTTCACAACTCAGTCGCGTAGTTGATGTAATGAATACCACTCAACTAAAAAAAATAATTCAGGGCAATTTTTATTGGTGTTATATTCTAGTCAATTTCAGAGATCACTTGAATCTTGATTGGTGTTCACAAATCAATTGCATATGATTATATCATAATCACGCAAATCAAATTTCTTCTATATTCGTAGATTCCAAAGCTCACTTTAGCTAACTGGCATTCCAGCAATCAGTTATAGCAGCACAGTGTTTTGTGTTGGTCAAGTTAACAAGGTTGTAGAGTGTCTCCAGCTTGTTTAGGTGTAGTATAATGGTCATGGCTTTTAGTGCTGGGTAATGCTAATGAATTTCAAAGTTGATTAACTTCCCCTTTCAACAGGACTGGTTAAGATACTAAAAAAATATGATAAAAGAACTGGTGCACTCCTTCGTTTGCCCTTTATTCAGAAGGTTCTACAACAACCCTTCTTCACCACCGACCTGCTTTACAAGCTTGTGAAAGAGTGTGAAGCAATGCTAGACCGCCTCTTCCCTATGGCTCAGCTACCACCTTCCTCTGAGGTACCTGACAAGGAAGATCTATCAACCTCAGGATCCGCCAAGAGTGATGACTTGGTTAGAAGTACCAAGGAAGTAGCTGATATCGAGTATGTGAAGAGTTTGTATATGAAGAGCACCATATCAGCATTACGATCTTTAAAAGAAATTCGAAGCGGGAGCTCCACTGTTAGTGCTTTTTCTTTGCCACCCCTGCAAATAAGTGGAAGGGAGGATGCATGGATTCAAACTCCAATTCTTCAACAAGAAGCCAAATAGTTCATTAAGGTCTTTAGTCTTTGAATTCCCCTGCCACACATCTTTTAGAGTTTGATTTTGTACCTTTCTTGCTCTTTTTTCCTTGCACATCTACAACGTATGTAGTTAGATACTAACACAAGTTAAATTAGTAGATTTGTAATATCATAGAGTTTCCCTGTACACAAATTCATGTAATCTACATGATTCTTCGCAGCCATATTTTTAGTTTCTTGTTAAATTTTTTAAGTATTTATTGGGGGCTAAGGTGGTATTAGCAGATGATTCTAATTTCTAGTAACCAATTTGTGATGGTTCAACTGAAGAAAAGAGCCAAAAAACATGTTGAGAAAGCTTGAGGATAGTTCTTTTTAAGTCTTTCATCTTTTATTCAGAAAGGGTGGCCTGAATTCTTATGCATTATAGAAATGGAAGAAAAAAGTGCAAGTGTGAGCCAAATTGTGCTTGGTTAAAATGAAAAAACATGGACAGAGCAGTAGAGCACTAAGAGTTACAAGCCAACGGCACCTTACTAGTTCATCACAACACTCAAAGTGGGCCAAACCCGGTTGGTGTTAACATAGATAGAAGTTATCCTTACTAGTTCATCACAACACTCAAAGTGGGGCAAACCCGGTTGGTGTTAACATAGATAGAAGTTATAAACACGGTATAAAATGAGTTCTTTTTCATTTTATAACTTGAAAAACTCTGTAAAAAAAAAACCATACTTGCAGTCTTTCTGAAGATAGCACACATATTAAATAAAATAGGCTTGTACTTACAGGCTTGTCTTCCTAGATATCTTAGATTCTTAGTTTAGTAGTATCTATTTTCTTTGTTTGCTAGGTTAAAGAGTTGTCATGGTCAGATGCATTGCGCCAGTGCCTACTGTTGCTTGGTAAGATGCCCTTCTTGTAAAATTCTTCTTGGCTAATAAAAATTTTGTTAGCAACTAAAAATAACCTGTGTCGTAAACCCAAGAGCCCTGTCCGAATGAATTGTATGTATCACAATTTTGAGAAGCGGGAAGCATTATTATTCATTTAAAGCACGAGAAATGCTGGAATGGCCAAAACTTTTCTCAAATTTAGGTACCGATGGAGAGATTCACTTGTATCCATGGTTTCAGACATTAGTTTCACGTGCAATTTGAAAATTTAATATTGGGAGTGCAGGAAACATATTCTTCTACTTCCCCTAATTTTTTGTAAATAAAAACCTTCTTTTACATACCTCCTTGCGTGGCTTACACTATTACATGGATTAACATAACTAACATATGCATTTCTACTTTCCCAGCTATGCATTATAAAATATCTGTATCGAAATTATTGTACAGTTTGTAAGACTTGGACTTGGTCACTGACATTGGTTTATCATTTTACTAGTCTACATATGAATTCAGACCTGAATATCAAAATCATATATCTTAATTTTTATTTGGCATTACCTGTTGAGTTATCCAATATGAATAAGGTGCAGAGTGTTCAGACCCTCCATGCTCTCTTTGGCGATTAAGATGTGTCAAATATTATCCGCTGGTATCGAGATCCATACATGGGTAGTTTGAACTCTGCGCTTGAGGTCTGAGGAAGAGATTGTTGTGTAATTTCACATTGGTTGCAACTTGCAATAGGGGCCAGAGTGATATGTAATGAGTAGTAAGTCAGCATTACATTCTAAAGATTTTAATTCAATGCAAGAGATCAGAAAAAGATGTGAATGCTGAAAAAAGGATTTTGAAGAATCCACTATAGTATAATTAATCACCAGCATTATGTTTACTAACAGTGCTTAAAACAGTAATAATACCTCCACTACACCCTAATGGTTCTATGTGTATACCTCCACTAATAATTCAAAAAACACAAATGGGCATTTTAAATTAATAACATGCTTGGTAATGTTTCATTGATCATATGAAACCACAACCATCTAGGTAGTATATATATTGAAGTTGCATGGACTTGAAGCATCATCAACTGAATTTTTCTTTGCAAGTAAAGCTAATTAAGTAGATCAATCAAGTGCCAATGGAAACTCATATCAAAGTTTGCTTTGGTTATTTGTCAATCTTAATGGTGATGATTATGATGCCTTTGCAAAATGCAAAAGGTCAGGGAGGCTTGAACACCGGGTTTTATTCTTCTTCGTGTCCAAATGCTGAGGCCATAGTACGGTCTACTGTCAAGTCTTATTATGACAATGATCCTAGCATCGCTGCTGGACTGTTAAGACTTCATTTCCATGATTGTTTTGTCCAGGTAATATTATATATAGGCCATACGCTAAATGTGTACATGCATACTGCATAAGGATGAACCTTCTATACAGTATCTGGCCGTTGCATATAAAACTTTGAATTCATTGTTTAGGGTTGCGATGGTTCTGTATTGGTCAAGGGAGCATCAGCTGAAAGAAATGCCATAGCAAACCGTGGTGCGAGAGGATTTGAAGTAATCGATGATGCAAAATCACAAATAGAAGCATCTTGCCCCGGGGTGGTTTCTTGTGCTGATATACTAGCCTTGGCTGCCCGTGACTCTGTTGAATTGGTATGTCCTCTGGCCCATAATATTGTAAATTTTACTTTGTACAAAGGGATATATCACAATAGTAGTGTTTACTCTTCAGTTTTGTGTGTGCATGCAAAATAAGTGATTAGTACATGTTGTTTGACATGTATATTCAATTTTTTGGTCATATTACAAGAGTGATGGACCTAGTTGGAACGTTCCTTTGGGAAGAAGAGATGGTAGAATCTCTTTAGCTTCTCAAGTAAACCTGCCTTCTCCTTTCGAGTCTATAGCAGAACATCGACAGAAATTTGCAGACAAAGGCCTTGATGATCAAGACCTGGTCACATTAGTTGGTAACTAACTTCAACTTTGCAACCCTAGTCAGTCCCTACTTACCAAGTTTTTTGATTTTTAAATCTACAAAATTGGGGTGTAAATGCAGGTGCACATACTATAGGCCAAACACACTGTCAATTTTCAAGCTACAGACTGTACAATTTCACTAAAACTGGAAATGCAGATCCAACAATCAGCCCTTCTTTCTTACCAAAACTCCAGAAAATTTGTCCCATCAATGGTGATGGATCTAAACCAGTGGATTTAGACATAGATTCCCAGCAAAAATTCGACGTGAGCTTCTTCAAAAATGTGCGTGATGGAAATGCAGTACTCGAGTCCGATCAAAGGCTTTGGGGTGATTCTGTAACACAAAAGATAGTAAACAAATATGCAGGGAACTTCAAAGGATTACTAGGTGCCAGATTTGCTTATGAGTTCCGAAAAGCTATGATCAAAATGAGTAGCATTGAGGTTAAAACTGGAACCGAAGGAGAGATTAGACAAATTTGCTCAAGTTTCAATTACTACTAAATAATTAGTAATTGAAAAGTAGTGACAAATAATCATGCTGATCACTTAGTGACAGTGTTATCCATTTTCTATGTGTCATATTAGTTTCCTGTGTTTAAAGTTTTATGGTATTATTATTGTTTAAAACTCGCAATCAAAATGAATCTTTTTCAAATTGATAACAAAATGAAATTTAGAGAAAACTAGCTTAAACCCGTGCGATGCACAGATTTTTTTTTTAAATGTAACAAATTTTATTTTATGTTATAAAATATATTTTTATACAATCATTATTTACAATATTTTATTTTCATTTTAATATTAATAATTTAATGTAAATTTAATTAATGATATGCATGGTTTAAAACTTATATTATAAAATTTTAAAATAAATATGTCGTTAATAGAATTCGAACATTGAAATTTTAGTAAATTAGTTTAATTTTATAATATATTTAATTATTAGTTCTAACCATTCTAATTTTTTTAATAAAAATCTAATGGTCATTCTTCATAATATATTTCTATTATATTTTATGAGAATACTGAGATTACCTCAGGTATTTTCCCTGAGATATTTCCATAAAATCAAGAAAAATCTTATGGATAATCTAGTTTTCACAAAAATGCCCCTGCAGGCCATTTATTTTTTATAAGATTTTATAAAGAAGTAAGGTAAGTACCTTAGGCCTGAGGTAATCTCAGGAACATTATTCTCATCACCCAAGGTATTACCTTGGGTGTAATACCTTGGGTGATGAGAAGGTATGATGTGATATTTTTGGTTATATATTAATTATTGCTAGATATGATATTATTGGAAGATATGATATGATTGATGTTTTTAGGTGTTTATAAAAGTTAATATCTTCAACTAAAAGTAAATGTGAAAAAGGCAAAACGTGTTTTAATTCGAAAGGAAATATTAATGATTGGAAGATATGATAACATTGATGTTTTTAGGTGTTTATAAAAGATAATATCTTCAATTAAAAGTAAATGTGAAAAAAGCAATCCACTACTTACCATAAATTATATTATGTTTAATTTATTTTAGGAATTTTAATAGTATAGATATCATATAGATTTTTCTTTATAATGAATGGTAAATATATAAATTCACGAAATATTAAAAAACTTATATCAAAAAATAGGTACCAAAATTTTTAATGTTTCGGCTATTATATAATTAATTAATTTTAATTTAATATAATTTAATATACTCATGTTTATGGATTATACTAATGTTTTTTTATTATTAATAACGTATACATATTTTTAATATATTTTATTAATAATTGAAAAATATGATATGAAATTTTCGGGTATATATTAATGAATGTAAGATTAGTTTTTAATTAAAAAGGTAATGTGTTTTAATTCGAAAGGAAATATTGGTGATTGGAATATATGATACCATTGATGTTTTTAGGTGTTTATAAAAGGTAATATCTTCAATAGTAAATGTGAAAAAAGGCAATCGACTACTTACCATTAATTATATTATGTTAATATTTATTTTAGGAATTTTAATAGTATAGATATCACATATATATTTTTTTGTAATAAAGGGTAAATAATTAAATTCACTACGTAGCAAAAAACAGGTACCAAAACTTTAATGTTTCAGCTTTTATATAATAGTATAGATATATAAGTCAACTTTTAGAGTGAAGAAACACTAATATAGTAAATCAATTGGGTAGATATTACTGAATTAAATTTTACATTAGCCAGGTAAATTGTTTGATAGAATTTGATTCAAATTAAATTTAGAAAATTATTGAAATAGTGAAGATTCTGCATCTCATTTCAAATTTTCCACAATCTGGTTCCCTATATGCTTTCTATCAAATGCATTTTGTTATGGCTAGAAATATCCTCGCCCTATTTTGGAAGTGTCGACCTCGTTTGGGCCAGAGAAAGAAAGTAATTCATGTCATGGGTCGTAGCATGAGGAAATGTGGCATTTATTGGGCCTGACCCAAGGTAGGATAATATTATTTTACAGAAGACCTCGCCCTTTTAAAATGGCTAGGCCCAATACTGTAATATCTCTCCCTTTTTGGTGGCGATTACTAAATTCGAAGATTATGGACTACGAATAAGGTCCTCGAATTAAAAGCTAGATCTCGCCCTTTGTGACGGATCTCGTCCATTTCGGAAAGATCTCGCCCTCCATCAGGGCTGCCCTACAGCTATTTTATCTCCGTAACTTAGGGAAAGCATTGACCCCGAAAATACCGGGTCAATAGCTTAATCGATACGTTCCGAGAAAGTAGTTGGGCTTTGAGGTCCGTAATGATAACATCAAAGGCGGTGGTCTTAATCCAATGGGCTTCTTAAAAGCGGAAACCTAGCCCATTACGATAACTTGTTCTCCAAGAACTACGTTTGGCTTGATCCCTATAAATAGGGTACGTAGGCACATTGTATGGTACGATGCAAACCCTTGCGAAAAAGAGAGAATACAATATTCGATCTATATTGCAATAATCACCTCATACAATCACAGCCATTCTTAAAGTATAAACCCTAACCCTAATCACCCTACATCAATCACCGCACTCAACAACCACTATAATTCCAGCAACCCTCCCCGAATTTGTTTTCCCAAATTCCTCCGTTAACAAGTGGCGCTAGAAGGAGGGGCTTTTTGACATCTTAGGAGGAAGGATGTCCCAATCAAATCATGAGCGTGTGGATAATCGACGTATGGAAGAGGTTAGGACCAGAGAAAATCTGCCTCCGCCGCCGCCAAGGGATAATTCTGTCGCAAGGAGCTCCGGTATGGGGAATCCCAATCGTTCAGGGGGTTCGCACAGGAGGTCGGTAACGCCTAGAATGCCTAATAGACGACCGAGTCCGCGGATAGGAGGAGATCCTCCCGTTATGATGAGTAATACTGAGCTTTTTGACCAGATCACTTATATGGGCAATACGATCAATCGAATGGGGGCAAGAATGGATGCAATGGAAAGGGAAAGGCAGTTTCTTGAGGAAACTCGCCTGAATCAGGAGGGGCGACGCCCAAACCATGGATGGGAGGCGAGTTATCAAACACCAGTCGGAGATCGACGCATTGGGAGAGAATTTGACATGAATCACCAGCGTAACCAATACAGGGAGATTCCTTTCGATGGGGATGTTCGAGTTGTTGGGGAGATTGGAGGAAATCAAAGGTTCCGGGCTGTCACTCCTAGACCTTTAACTTTTGGTGATCCATATGTTGAACTCCCTCCAGATAGAGAGGACCCCAGACAGTCAAGCCAAGTAGGAGGGGTTCGAGCTGGCGGTCAGAGGATCTTGGAGCAAGAAAGGCGCCGTTCTCATCATGAGAACGAAACTACGGGAGACCCTGATCCTGCGGCATTCACAATGGCTCGAGCCAGGAACCATAATCCCCAAATGGGAACCCAGAACCATTACAGCTTAGGGTATGGGGAGAGAAGGTCTTATGCCAATCTCTTCAATCAAGCAGAAGGGAACCAGAGAGGACCCATAGAATCTAACTTGGAGAGAGATCTGATGGCCTTTCGCGGTTATAATTTTTCCCGTCCGGAGAATTCTACTGTTGGAGATCGGTATCGATTCGAAGAGTTAATGAATCAACAGCGACGTGCGGAGGTGCCCCGTAGAATCCCTGGGTTTGAAGATTTTGACTTAAATGCTCTGCGCAGGTTGTTGGCACAATCAGAGGGACAGGCAGGGGCTATGTTTGAGCCAGCTCCATCTCCCTTCTCTTTGGCAGTGAGAGAAGCACCCCTTCCACCATCTTTTAGGGGAGTGGGAGATCTAAGGTTCACAGGAAGTTCTGACCCAGCAAAGTATATTGCAAGGTTTAATACGGAAATGGAGCTTTACCAGGTGGAGGACTTGACGAAGTGTAGGTTGCTAGCCTCAACACTGCGAGGAAATGCTCATCAATGGTTTCAAAAGTTGGGACCGGGCTCTATCACCTCTTGGGATCAAATGCGGAGAATGTTTTTAATTCAGTTTCAATCTTCTATTGTCTATGCTCCCCCTGTCACGACTCTAGCCAATATAAAGCAAAGAGAAGGAGAAACTCTTCAATCTTATTTCAGACGATTCAATGCTGAAGTCCCTACTGTTCGAGGAGCTTCAGGTGAGACAATCAAGAACTTTCTTATAGCTGGAGTCAGAGTAAACTCGGATTTTTGGAAAGAGCTTCAACGGAAAGAGCCATTGACCCTTGCAGACCTTTATGCGCAAGCCGAACCCTTTAAGAGGGAGGAGGAAGCCTTGAAGAGAAGTGATTATCCTGAAACTAGTCGTAGGGGCAAACGCAAAGATAGGTCTCCAAGCCCAAAGGGGGATGCGAGGAGGAATGGCAGAGTTGATGTAAATGTTGTTGATATTTGGGAGTCGGACCGATCAAGGTCACCTAGCCCAATGTCACGGTATCCTCCACCACCCCTATATTCTCTGAAAGATCAGGGTCACCCCAAAAACAGTATCTTCACACCTCTGGTGGCGTCTATTGGACATATTTTCGAGGTAACAAAAAATGAGGGATTGTATAAAACACCCCTCCCCCTTTCGAAGAATGCCCAGAGAGATAAAAAGAGATATTGTGCATATCATGAATCTCATGGCCATGACACCCATCAGTGTCGACAATTGAGGGAGGAGATTGAATTGCTTATTAGGAATGGGAAGTTGACCGAATGGGTTAGAAAAGTAAAGGCAAACGTCCCTCCTCGAGAGAAGACTAAGAGGAATGGTCCCGAAGACAAAGATAAGCCGGATAATCAAAAGAAGACGACGTTCGTGAAAGAGGCGAGCATTCACACTATTTTTGGCGGGCCTCATGTTGGTGGGAATGGAAGAAATGCTATGGAGAGGTATGCCCGCGAAGCAAGGGACCCTCCCCTGACAAACGTAAATCACTTATCGGAAAGACCTCCTAAGCTGTTTAAGGGGGAGGATACACAAATAATTTTTTCTGAAGAAGACGCTAAATGGGTTCATCACCCACACAGCGATGCATTGGTGGTAAATGTAAGAATCGAAGCAAGGAGTGTTCATCGGGTGTTTATTGATAATGGAAGTTCAGTGAATATTCTTTACTACGGAACTTATAAGAAGATGGGGCTTCTTGATAAAGAAATGACTCATGGAACGACGCACATTTACGGCTTTACAGGAGATTCTGTACGGGTCAAAGGTACTGTGAGGTTGTCGCTCACCTTAGGGGAAGACCCTTATTCAGCTACTCAGGTGTTTGAGTTTCTGGTAGTTGATCAACCTACATGCTATAATGCACTGCTTGGAAGACCGGTCTTGAAAGAAATGAGGGTGGTGACATCAATATATCATTTAGCAATGAAGTTTCCTACTCCAGTGGGGATCGGGTGTGTGAAGGGATGTCAATACGACTCCAGGGAGTGTTATAACAAGATGATGAAGTCTTCCTCAAAGGGTAGACAACGAGAGGAAATGCTGGACTTCAAAGAGGAAGGTGCTCAGGAAACCTTGAAATCATTCGAACCTAGACCAGTTACCAATATGGTTTATACAGTGGAGTTTCCCGGCGATGATGACTGGGCTAGTTATGAGACATTAGTCAGGCAGGGTACCCCGCTCTTTCTGTTAGAGGCGCCACCTACTTCGGGGGAGACTGTGGAAGTTACTATGGAAAATTCAGAAGCGGAGACTGCATTTGGGGAAGAAGTCGCAACTGACAGAACAAGGTATAGGGTGTTGATGATTGGGGCTCCTCCTCTAGTCAATCAAAATCAGTTTCGGGAAGGGGTTGTTGAGGATGTCACTGATGAAGAAGAGGAACAGAGGAGTCTTAGGGCAAAAAATGGAAAATTTGTTATGGAGTATGGGGACACGCCGATGGTTGAATTTCCAGATGATCCAACAACTAAGAGAGAAGAACTTAAATCGCCAGGGGATGAGATTGTTTCTATTCGAGAAGTGGGGGAGTCCAGTGGAACAAAGGAAGTGGAGTTTGACTTGGATCCTCGGTTGCCTGAGCCCAAGAAGAATATGGGACCAGCGGAAGACACTGTGCCGATTCTGGTGGACGAGAGAGATTCGTCCAAGGTACTGTACATTGGGGCGAGGTTAGAGTCAGGTTTAAGGGAAAGGCTAGTCGGCTTTTTAAAGAAAAATCTAGATGTTTTCGCTTGGAGTCATGCTGACATGGTAGGAATTGATCCTGAGGTAATGTGCCATCATCTCAACATTGACCCTTCTAGGAAGGGTGTTCGGCAAAAGCGAAGGGCAGTCAGTGGTGAACGGGCTACTGCCTTGAAGGAGGAGGTTGATCGGTTGTTAAATGTCGGGTAAGTTAAAGAGTCCTTTTACCCGGATTGGTTGGCAAATCCGGTTTTGGTAAAGAAATCCAATGGAAAGTGGAGAGTCTGCATTGATTTCACTGACTTGAATAAAGCATTCAAGAAGGATAGCTTTCCTTTACCTAGGATCGATCAGTTGGTGGATGCTACTGCAGGGCATGCTTTGCTCAGTTTCATGGACGCCTATTCAGGATACAATCAGATACCGATGTATGCACCTGATCAGGAAAACACTTCCTTTATCACATATAGGGGGTTGTATTGCTATATTGGAATGCCTTTCGGGTTACTCAATGCAGGGGCGACTTATCAGAGGTTAGTAAATATGATGTTTAAAGAGCAGATCGGGAAAACGATGGAAGTTTATGTGGATGACATGCTGGTAAAGTCAAAAGAAGCAGAAGATCATATTCGGCATTTGGAAGAGATGTTTCAAATCCTTAGAAAATTTCGTATGAAGCTTAATCCACAGAAGTGTGTGTTTGGGGTGGAATCTGGAAAGTTTTTGGGATTTATGGTGAATCACAGGGGGATAGAAGCGAATCCTGCAAAGATACAAGCTCTCCTTGATATGAGATCTCCACGAACAGTGAAGGAGGTACAAAGTTTGACTGGGAGAATTGCTGCCTTGAATCGTTTTTTGTCCAAGTCTTCTGATAAGTGCAGAGAATTTTTCAAAGCTATCAAAGGTGTTGGGAAGAATTTCGAATGGACTTCTGAGTGTGAGAAAGCTTTTCAGGCATTGAAAAATCATTTGGGGTCTCCTCCACTGCTGTCAAAACCTCTCGAGGGCGAGGTTCTCATTTTGTACTTGGCTGTTTCGGAATACTCCGTTAGCGGGGTTCTCGTACGAGAAGAAAATGAAGTCCAATATCCTATTTATTACGTTAGTAAGAGGTTGTTGGAGGCAGAGACAAGGTATTCGAATATGGAGAAGTTTGTGTATGCTCTGATTTTGGCTTCCAAGAAATTGCGACCTTATTTTCAGGCACATAGAATAGAGGTCCGGACAGCGTATCCTTTGAGGCAGATATTGCATAAACCTGAGACTTCTGGGCGAATGTTGAAGTGGGCTGTGGAATTGGGGCAATTTGATGTAGAGTATAAGCCGAGAAGTGCTATAAAGGGACAGGCTCTTGCTGATTTTATTTTGGAATTTCCTCTGGTACACGAGGGCGATGCCTTGGCCGTGGTACCTAGCCCTCCGCCTGAGTTGATTCAGGAAAGACCTACTTCGGCACCATGGTGGACTTTGTATGTGGATGGTGCATCAAATAATGAAGGTGCAGGTGCGGGGATTGTCTTGATCAGTCCAGAGGGACATCATCTGAGGAGTGCGATTCATTTTGCTTTTTATGCAACAAATAATGATGCCGAGTATGAAGCTTTGATCTCGGGCTTGAAGCTCGCCCTCGAGATGAGGGTGGAAAATATAAACATCATGAGCGACTCAATGCTGGTGGTTTATCAGGTTAATGGGGGGTTTCAGGCTAGGGGGCCCCGTATCGAGCTATACATGAAGTGTACCCAGAGATTGATGAGTTTGTTTCGGAAGGCGAGATTGGAGCAACTTCCTAGAAACGGTAATGAAGAGGCAGACGCTCTGGCTAAGTTAGGTTCTCAAAAGGAAGCCACTCTTTTAGGGGTTATCCCCTTGGAAGTCCAGAAGCAGCCCAGTGTCCCGGAGGTTGAATTAATGCAGGTTGATGTAGCTGTGCATGATACTTGGATGACCCCAATCTGGAAATATCTGAAGGAAGGAATTCTACCAGATGATAGAATTGAGGCTAGAAGACTCAGATATAAAGCAGCTCGTTATGTGGATTTTGGAGGTTCTTGTTGTGCCCAAAATCTCCATGGACTAGATTTAGGCCCATTAATCAATAAGGTCCGATCCATACAAGTTAGAAGATTGATCCAATACGAGCCAGGAAGATCAAATAGAAGAAATGACTAAAGAAGTACGAATAACAGGAGGTTCCCCAATGGTCAGGAAGCTGAGCTGAACACTCGAAGACCAGGTTCCTCCCAGCCGAGGAGTTCGAATTAGCATAACAACAGCCATAGAGATGATAAAAGCATATGAAAAGTTATCCAGTCTAACTAGTTTG
This sequence comes from Kitagawia praeruptora, assembly GCA_037693485.1. Lineage (NCBI taxonomy): Eukaryota > Viridiplantae > Streptophyta > Magnoliopsida > Apiales > Apiaceae > Kitagawia > Kitagawia praeruptora. The sequence continues at coordinate 158,159,288 of CM075344.1, read as the reverse complement.
TTATTTGTGCAGGTACTAACACCAAAAGGGAGGTTCCTAAGTGATATGTCCCGAAATAAGGAGGTCCCTGAGAAACAGGCTCCTGAAATGTAGGTTCCTGAGCACCAGGTTCCTACGAGTTGCCAACAGAAAGTTCTAGAAGCCATCTAGAACAGATAAACGAATTGGTATCTAAGTATGATTCTAGGGCGCAGATGATCCTAGAATAACTCTAACCAATGAGAGAAACATAAGTAGGGTACGAACTCGAGTTCTACTCCACTTAGCCAAACTAGTTCGTGAAAGGCTCTAAAGGAACCTGAGTCCAACACGAATTAGATGACCGAATGCAGCTATTCCAGTAAGAGACGAAATCATACTAGAACTACGTGAGCTTGATCCCTATAAATACAAGGGTACGTAGGCACCTCAGGGTACGACGCATTAAGTTCTCTAGTTTTCTCTAAAGGCACCTGAGATTATTGGAGATACCCTCGAGCTCAGCTCAACCCCCACAAACACAACCCAAACCTTTCGTAGAACAGTTGATCGCTAGCCTATACAACTACCTGTAAACCTCACATAAGTTGATTACGAAATCCACTCATCAACATTGGCGCTAGAAGGAGGGGAAGTTAATATCTTAAGAGTGGAAAAGATGTCAGGCAGCTCGGAGAGCGAAGCAACCCGTTCTGAGCGACAGGTTCATGAGGAGAACGCATCTCCTCCCAGAGCACCGAAGGTCACTAAAGCAGCCATGATGGAAATCCTAAAGACTGTGGGAGAACGTTTATCGACTTTGGAGCAGGCTTCAAGCAAAAAGAAGAAAAAGAAGGCAAAGAAGAGCAAGAAGTCGAAGGTTACTCCGAAACAGTTGAATTTTGAAGAATCTGAGAATGGAGAGGAGGTTCCTGACGATGGTGAAGAACCGAAAGAAGGTAATGATGATGAAGATATGGAGAATCCTGAGAAGAATAAAACTGGTAGCAAGGACCGTACAGGGTCCAAGAAGAAGAAGAAAACCAAGACTGGAGGTTCCTCAAAGAAAAAGAAGAACGATAAAGACCCATCTGTCGAGATAATTGAAGAAAAAAGCACGGATTCAGATGAGGATACTGAAGAATCAAGTGCTACAGGGTCGCAAGAGGAAGAAGGGACGAGTAAGAAGACAAAGGCGGAAGCTGTTGGGGAGGTGACGGCAGAAGATGTCAAGAAAATTTTGGCTCAACTCAAGGACGAAAAGAATCTTGCTGTGAACCCTATAACAGCTTCTCCTTTCACCAAGAAGGTTCGAAAGTCGGCTTTGCCTAGGTCTTACAGGCCCTCAAATGAGTTGAAATTCGATGGGACTACTGACCCCATTGAGTACCTTAGTCGTTTTGACACAGAGATGGATGTTTATCAAGTGAAGGAAGCCACCAGGTGCAGGTTACTGGCTGCAACTCTACAGGGCGGAGCCCATCAGTGGTTCAAAAGGTTACCTGCAGATTCGATTGGTTCTTGGGCAAGCATGGGGAAGCTCTTTGTCACTCAATTCAGAGCATCTGTTGCATTTGCCCCACCGACCAATACCTTAGCCAATATCAAGCAAAGACCTAGTGAGACATTGACAGAATATTTCAAGAGGTTTAATGCAGAGGTTCCTAAAGTTAGGAAGGCATCTGAGGAAACAATAAAGAATTTCTTAATCGCTGGAGTCAAAGGAGGCTCAGATTTTTGGAAAGCACTGCAGGGAAAAGAACCAGAGACGTTAGCAGATTTTTATGCCCAGGCAGAACCCTTTCGACTGGTGGAGGAGTCTCTAGCTGAATTAAGGAAGGATCCAGATTTTGTAAGGCAAAGTGGAAGCAAGAGGTCGAGACAAAGAAGCCCCAATGGTCGTGACAATAAAAAGGTGGTTAGTCGCACTTCTCAGGTGAAGCCTGAAGCTGTGAATCCTACTAAACCTGTCATGAGTCAGGTACCGCCACCAGCTTCCTATAACAGCAATAGACCAGAGAGACCCGTCTATGAAACTTTCACCCCTTTGGTAGCTCCGATTGATCATATTTACGCAGTGAATGAGAAGTCCTCATGGTTTAAGAAGCCTTTCAGAACCGGTCCCCCAGGAAATAAGAATGAGCGCCCCTACTGTGACTTCCATGATAATAATGGGCATAATACTGCAGATTGTCGTCACCTCAGAGATCTAATTGAAACTCTAATCAGACAAGGGCAATTGAGTGAATGGGTGGCTCAGGAAGGAAAAAAGTATAGAGATGAGAAGACTCAGAAGACACAGACACAGGAACCTGTCGTGATGGAGGGACCACCTAAGGCTGGGTGCATTCGCACAATTATAGGAGGTCCCCATATTGGAGGAAGCAGCAGGAATGCCATGGAGAGGTATACTCGTGAGGCTAAAGAACGTCCTTTAACCAGTATTTACAATCTGTCCCAGAGGTCCCCAAAGCTGTTTGAAGGAGAGGATGCAGATATTACTTTCAATGAAGAAGATGCTTCCTGGGTACATCATCCTCATACTGACGCTTTGGTTGTTGAGGCAGGAATTGGATCTTATGAGGTTCATCGAGTGCTAGTGGATAATGGAAGCTCTGTAAACTTGTTATCTTACTCAGCTTTCAAGAAGATGCATTTTCTGGATAAAGACTTAACTCCAACAAACGATACCTTGTATGGATTCACCAATAATCAGGTTCCTATCAAAGGTAAGATTCGTTTGCCAGTAACCTTAGGTGATAAACCATGTTGCATTACACAGTTGGCAGAATTCATTGTTATAGAAGAGAATATGAATTACAATGCTATTTTGGGAAGACCCATTTTGAAGGAGATGAGGGTAATCACCTCCATTTACCACCTCACTATGAAGTTCCCGACGCCAAACGGAGTTGGCATAGTTCGAGGATGTCAGTATGAGTCTAGAGAGTGTTATACCAAAGCTTTGCAACATGCTGCTAGAGCTGCTAAATTGCCTGAGCCTATGGACGAGGTTCCTGATAGTTTTCCAGGAAAGAACCCAGACAAGATAACGGTCGACCTGCGCAGTTCGCCTTTGGAAGGTTTTGTGTCAGCCTCCTGTAGAGCTATAAGAATTGAAGAGATCATAGAAGAGGAACCTCATGATGAGATTCCCGTTTTTCGGGGACCAGATACCCCCTACTTACTGATAGAGGGTGCACCCCCTACGGATAAGGATGGTGATGTGTGTATGGTAGAAGGGGTAGATGAAGAAAAATCCCGAAAACTGAAACATAATGGATGCAATGAAGACAGTCAGCCAGCATCAAAGAGAAGGAATGTCATGCACGAAATGCAGGAACCGTCTACCGTCCAGGAACCTCAAGAGGACTCAACCGCAAGGATGGAGGTAGACTTAGATCCTCGAATGCCAGAAACCATGGTAAAGGCTGGACCAGCTGGTGAAACTCTGGATGTGAAGATCAATGACAAAGATGGTATAAAGGTGTTGAAGATTGGAGCTCAGCTTGATCCAACCTTAAAGGAATCTCTCATTACCTTTTTGGGCAAGAACCTGGATGTGTTTGCCTGGTGTCATGCAGATATGGAAGGGATAGATCCAAGGGTCATGTGTCATAAGTTGAATATTGATCCAGAAAAGAAAGGAGTGAGACAGAAGCGAAGACCAGTTAGTGGCGAGAGAGCTCAGGCATTGAAAGAAGAGGTTGACAGGTTGTTGGATGCAGGATTAGTTAAAGAATCTTTTTACCCAATATGGTTGGCAAATCCTGTTTTGGTAAAGAAACCTAATGGAAAATGGAGAACCTGTGTGGACTTCACAGATCTCAACAAAGCATGTCCGAAGGACAGCTTCCCACTGCCACGGATTGATCAGTTAGTGGATGCAACAGCTGGACATGCCCTCCTTAGCTTCATGGATGCCTATTCAGGTTATAATCAAATCCCTATGTATGAACCTGACCAAGAGCATACTTCTTTTATTACGGACAGAGGTCTTTATTGCTATGTATGCATGCCATTTGGGTTGATTAATGCTGGAGCTACATATCAACGGTTAGTGAATATGATGTTTAAAGACCAAATTGGCCATACTATGGAGGTATATGTGGATGATATGTTAGTTAAGTCTAAGGAAGCTGTTGACCATGTAAAGCACTTAGAAGAAATGTTTGGAATCTTGCGGAAGTACAGAATGAAGCTGAACCCTCAAAAATGTGTGTTTGGGGTAGAATCAGGAAAGTTTCTGGGTTTCATGGTAAACCACAGAGGTATCGAAGCCAACCCAGCCAAGATTAAAGCATTGATTGATATGAGGTCTCCGAGAACTGTGAGAGAGGTTCAATCTCTTACAGGAAGAGTTGCAGCTTTGAATAGATTCATTTCGAGGTCCACTGATAAATGTCAGGAGTTCTTTAAAGCCATAAAGAAAGGAAACAAATTTGAGTGGACCGCAGAATGTGAGATAGCGTTTGGAAAGCTAAAGGAGCATTTGGGGAGCCCCCCACTGTTAGCCAAACCTGTGGATGGAGAAACATTGATACTTTATTTGGCTGTTTCAGAGTATTCCATTAGTGCAGTTCTGGTTCGAGAAGAGAATGGACAGCAGAGCCCAGTTTACTATGTTAGTAAAAGGTTACTTGACGCAGAAACGAGGTACACAGGAATGGAGAAGTTGGTTTTCGCATTGATTCTGGCTTCCAGGAAGCTGCGACCTTATTTCCAAGCTCACAAGATTGAAGTAAGAACCTCATATCCACTTAAGCAAGTGATGCATAGGCCAGAAACCTCTGGAAGAATGTTAAAATGGGCTGTGGAGCTAGGACAGTTCGACATAGAATATAAGCCAAAGACAGCAATCAAAGCTCAAGCTTTAGCAGATTTCTTAATCGAGTTTCCACCTCATGTAGAGGTTACTGGCCAAGAGGGGCCAAAAGAAGTGGTGGAAAAACAGGCAGACAATGACAACTGTGCACCTTGGTGGACACTGTATGTGGATGGAGCTGCTAACAGTGGTGGAGCAGGTGCAGGCATAGAATTAGTTAGTCCAGAAGGGCACCAACTCTATAGCTCGATTCATTTTGCTTTTAAAGCCACGAACAATGATGCAGAATATGAGGCATTGATTGCAGGACTCAAGTTGGCTTTGGAGATGAAAGTAGAAAATATCAGGGTGTTTAGTGATTCAATGTTAGTAGTTTGGCAGATTCGTGGTGGTTTTCAGGCGAGAGGGCCGAGAACAGACTTATATTTGAGATACTCCCAGGAGTTGATCGCAAGGTTCAGAGAGGTGAAGCTGGATCAGGTACCTCGAGGAAAGAATACCAAAGCGGATGCATTGGCCAAGTTAGGGTCACAAAGAGAATCCACGTTATTGGGGGTAATTCCACTTCAAATCCAGGAGCAACCAAGTGTTTTCAAGGAAGAGGTAATGGACATTGAATTTCCAGTTGAAGATTCCTGGATGACCCCAATATATCGTTACCTGGACAAAGGGGAGCTACCTCCCAATCAAAGTGATATCAGGAAGCTGAGGTATCGAGCAGCCAGGTATGTAATTTATGATGGAGTTCTGTATAAGCGAGGATTCAATCAGCCTTTGCTCAAGTGTGTAGCTGGAGAACAATGCAAGTATATCCTCGAGGAAATTCATGAAGGAGTATGTGGAAATCACTCGGGGGGTAATTCTCTAGCCATGAAAGTCCTTCGACAAGGATATTATTGGCCAACCATCAAAGCAGATGCTACGAAGTTTGTGCAGGCATGCAGTAATTGTCAGAGGTTTGCAAATTTTGATAGTCGTCCTGTAGCCCCTATTAAACCGATTGTTAGCCCCTGGCCATTCGCTGTTTGGGGGATAGACCTCATTGGAGAGCTCCCGAAAGGAAAAGGAGGAGTGAAATACGCAGTGGTCGCAGTCGATTACTTTACAAAGTGGGCGGAAGCAGAACCACTTGCTAAGATTACAGCGTCAAAATTGACTGAATTTGTGTTTCGAGCTATTGTATGCAGGTTTGGCATTCCACAGAAGCTGATTTCTGACAATGGGAAGCAGTTCGATAGTAGAGAGCTTAGAGGATTGTGTGAGCAGTTTGGAATCCAAAAAGCATTTTCAGCAGTGTATTATCCGCAGAGTAATGGACAGACTGAAGCAGTGAATAAGATTATCAAGCACACTTTGAAGACAAGGCTTGAAGATAAGAAGGGAAGCTGGCCAGAGGAGCTTCCTGGAGTCTTGTGGTCGTATAACACCACGCCTAGAACTACAACTGGTGAGTCTCCTTTTATCCTCACTTATGGTTGTGAAGCTATGGTACCTGTGGAAGTTGGAACAGGTTCCTTGAGAAGAAAGTATTTTGATCCCGAGAGCAATGAGGTCAATCATAGACTGTATTTGGACATGGTTGAAGAGTTGAGAGCAGATTCACAAGTGAAGTTAGCAGCATATCAACAGAGAGTTCGAAGGTATTACGACAAAAAGGTGAAGGCAAGACCTTTTAAAGTTGGAGACCTAGTTCTGAGAAAAGTCATGCCAAATACCAGGGTTCTGGCACATGGAGCTTTTGGAGCAAATTGGGAAGGGCCTTACCAGATAAAGTCAGCCATTTGGGAAGGAACCTACCACTTGATGGATATGGATGGGAACCTCATTCCGAGAGCTTGGAATGCAGAACATCTCAAGAAGTATTATCAGTAACTCTTTTATGCGTTTTTCTTAGGAAAAGTAAGGCTCTTTCAGCCCAAGAATAAAGGCAGCTTATTAGTTATAGCTGACCAGAATTTTGATTTCAGTATTTAATTATGCATGTACTCGGGGGGTATTTGATGTGAACCTCCCTACTTGCAAGACAATTTTTTTTTAAGTATTGAGCGATGTATAGCTCTACGTTGAATATTTTGAGTGCATTATTTGCAGCTATAGCTCCTTAATAGTTCTTTTACGTAATAATCATTACCCAAAAGAACTGGGGGGTAGTATTCCTACTTAGACAGTATTGCACATGCTATGATTTGATATTTCATATGCCAATTTGAAATTTTTGAAACAGGTTACCTAGATTAACAGGTTCCTGTAGCATTGTGTTGCATTTTGCAGGTTACCTAAGCTGACAGGTTCCTGTAGCATTGACAGTATGTATGAAGTATGAATATGAATTGACAGAATGTGCAGACTACGATTGATTGACCAGAATTAGCTTGTGGACAGATTGTTGAGAAAAGGATAAAAGCCCCAGGTAGCTTCCTGGGCATCGAGCAAAGCCCCAGGTAGCTTCCTGGGCATTGAGCAAAGCCCCAGGTAGCTTCCTGGGCATTGAGCAAAGCCCCAGGTAGCTTCCTGGGCATTGAGCAAAGCCCCAGGTAGCTTCCTGGGCATCGAGCAAAGCCCCAGGTAGCTTCCTGGGCATCGAGCAAAGCCCCAGGTAGCTTCCTGGGCATTGAGCAAAGCCCCAGGTAGCTTCCTGGGCATCGAGCAAAGCCCCAGGTAGCTTCCTGGGCATCGAGCAAAGCCCCAGGTAGCTTCCTGGGCATCGAGCAAAGCCCCAGGTAGCTTCCTGGGCATCGAGCAAAGCCCCAGGTAGCTTCCTGGGCATTGAGCAAAGCCCCAGGTAGCTTCCTGGGCATTGAGCAAAGCCCCAGGTAGCTTCCTGGGCATTGAGCAAAGCCCCAGGTAGTTTCCTGGGCATCGAGAAAAAGTCCCAGGTAGCTTCCTGGGCACGAGAAAAGCTTCAGGTAGCTTCCTGAGCAAATGAGATTGAAAAGCCTCAGTTGACTGAGCACGACATTGTTGCCAAAAGCCTCAAGTTCCTTGAGCACGTGAATTAAAGTCCTGACAAAAGGCATCTAAAGTCCTGACAAAAGGCACCTTAAAGAGAGGCCTAATAAGCTCTCCCTCATGTGGAACCGCCTTTGGCACATGGGAAGAAGGGATAAAATCCTTAGCATATACCTTCATAAGATGTCTAGCCTGACACATGGAGAAGAGGAATCTGTGTGGACTCCTAGAACGGCACACAGGTTCCTAGAATCGCCCCGAGGCATAAAAAGGAACCAACATGCCTCGAGGCATGTTGGGACCTAGAGAGTAGGATTGGGAACCCAGCAGGTTACCTCTCCAGGAGAAAAAAGGAACCAACAGGCCTCGAGGCATGTTGGGACCTAGAGATTAGGATTGGAAGCCAAGCAGGCAACCTTTCCAAGAGATGACCCGAATTAAACAAGAGAAAGCTTTTACTAACGTTAACTGTTTTTTGTTTTATGTTTATTTTGCAGGATTAATACTCGAGGAACCTGGTATTGATGAAGAAGAAGTTATTAAAGAAGGCTACGGTTTAGATTATCGGTACAAAGTATAAGCACAAAGGTTCCAGGTTTTACAATTCAGCTGTAATTTGTTGCATTTGTTTTGAGAATAAGCAAGTGGAAATATGCATGTGTTCTGTTTCTTACAATGGGTTAGCCCACGTAAGCTTGACCATATGAATAAGGAAGCTGAATTATTCTCTAAGGCATAACAGCATAGTATTTCATAAGGTTTAGAAGAAAAGTATGCAGCAAAAGCAAATATCATAAAGAGAGTTATGGGTACAGAGACCCAGAAAACCAACATAAGAGTTAATGGCACGAAGGCCATGGAAATCAAATTTAAAGTTACATATTGCGAGGCGTTACGAGGAGCCCGCGACCTCATTGAAAGTTATCAAAAGTTTTTAAGAATCTTGTTGAAATTACGAAGGAGGAACTTCATTGGAACCCTTAGCAGCAACAGGAGGAGTTGGAAGGATAGGCTGAACAACGTCAGGAGCAGGAACCTCTGCAGTCTCAAGGTTGGCACCTGGAGACCTCTCAACCGTTTTCACGGGAGGTACAGAGGTTGCAGCAGCAGCTTTCTCTTCAAAATCTTTGATCATCCCTACCACGTCTTCACCCAGGAGGGACCAGTCTATATTGGGCATCTTCTCCCATGTGGAACGTATGTAGTCATTAATACCTTCATCATAGCCTTCATCGTATCTGGCCTTCTCCTTGATAAGTATGGATGACTTCACAACTTCAGCAGCAGCATTCAAGGCATCCACTTGGGCTTCCAGTTCATTGGTTCTTTCCAACATCGACAGTTTCTCGTCCCTAAGGATCTTGACCTGTTCTTGAAGTTCATCCTTGCTATTCTTCAACGAGGTTTCAACAGCTTTAGCCCTCCTTACCGCAGCAGTGGCAACATTCACACTCTCCTCTTTAGCAACCAGCTCCTCTTTGAGCTTCGAGATTTCCCCTTGTAACCTGAGGTCATATTGGATCTTCAAGGCAAAGTCATCACAGAATCTAAGAGTAAAAAAGGCGTTCTGGGCCGCAGAGAACCTCATAGCTTCCAAAGCTTCAGTAGAGTCCATTTTCGACCAGCCAGTAATAGTCTCAGCAGGAACATGAGTGTCAATCAAGTCCTTAAACTGGTTCTGAGCAGCGGTAGGTTCAGTCTTCACAGCTTTGTTCTTCCTCATGGATCTAGTCTGAGAGCTCCCTGATAAGTCAAGTGTGGTCTGAGCCAATTTGCGTTTCGAAGAACCTGATGGTTGAGTCTGGACGGATACAGGGGTTGGAACTTGGTTAATTGGAGTTGCATCAAGCGGAACCTCCTTTACACTGTCTTCAACCTTGAAAATTTCTTCCACGTTTTTAGATCTCTTTATAAATGAAGGAACTTTTGGAGCCATATCTGCATAAGTTAGAAGGTTAAGGTTAGAGATATATATATGAAGTGAGCAAATGAAATTGCACAAATATAAAGAAACTCCTACCAGAAGTTGAAGGAATAAAGCCTAAAGTCATCAAGTTATCAGGGGTCATCAAGACCAGACAATCTCTAGTGGAGGCTGATAGTTTCAAAATCTTAGTTGCTCTTTCCAAGCAGACTCCCGTAAGAACGGTTTGCTTAGGGATATTGGGACGACAATTAAACTCGTATCTAACGTAGGGGCAGTCATAGCAATAAAGAAACTGTTCCGACCATTGTTCAAAGTTTTGCTTAACATTTTTTATGCACTGACCCTGGTGACAAGGCCAGGCCGAAAGGTAAAAACAACCAGAATTTCTTCCAGTGTCTTTCAGTCTGAAGAAATAGCCCAATTCAGGGGCTGTCAAAGGAACTGTAAACTTGCTGGAATATAGTATAAAAGTGCTGATGGCTAACCGATAAGAATTAGGGGTGAGTTGCATTGGTGCTAATTGATAAAAGTCAAGAACCTCTCGTAAGAAAGGATGAAGAGGCATGGAAACACCTACCCTCAGGAAAGCGGCAGATATGACAGCATGGGGGATACCTTGTTTTGGGATTTTCAAATCAAACCTGTGAGCTCTCTCACCAGGTTCTGGGACTGTTATCTTACAGACAGGGCGGTGACATTCCTCGAATAGTCTTTCCAGTTTAACTGAGGTCATGATAGAATCAGATTTTTCACAAAAAGGGACAATCTCTTGTTTGAATGGTTCTCTTTCTACACATATCTCACTTTGAAAGTCGGGTTCTAGGAAGGACTCAGGTTCAAATTCAGGTTTTGATACCTCTTCATTATCAGACCAGTCATCTCCTAAATCGATTAAGCTTAAAGGCTTTAAGGGATCAATAGCATTTGGAGGTTTCATCAAAATATCTTGAGGATCACCAGTGTTGGGAATCAAGACCCTAGACCTAGTTCTATTACCTACAGACGCGACAAAAACAGGTTTTACGGAAGAGAGGTGGTCAGAATGTGTTGAATCAGAAGACATCTGCAAGAAACAGACGAAAAAAGGTCAGACTTTGGAATTCTTAAAGGGAGACCTGTGGTTTTAAGACGATTGAACTACTTTGATTATGTCAAGTAAGTTTCTTTTTAAGAGTTATATGGAGGGTGTACACTCACAGAGATAGGTATGAAATATGACATGAATACGAAACAAATTAAGATAGAAGACAAGCAAACAGTCAAAAGCTTTCAGTAGAATCATAGTGATGGAACCACAAATCGGTGATGGAACTACCAGTAGAGAAGGTATTATGGATGGTTGTGTGTGTGACATATAAAAACCATATACAAACACTTATCAGATAAAAGACAGCATGCAAGATCGAAGTAATCAGATAGTTAAAAATGCAATCGAGATTATGAGAAAACAGAAAGAAAGGATTCAGAATCATACCTTGGATTGAAGAAAACGGCGATAGAAGGTTTGGATTAAGCAGATGACCGTCGGACTTCTCCTATTTTTCTCTCCAAGGGTTTTAGAAAATATTTGGTAAAGGTAAAAATGAAGATGAAGTCATTCATTTGTTTATATAATCAAGACAGCTCTATACACGTGGCAGCACATTACTGGAGCGGTAAAAACGAAGAGGTACACGCGTGAGAAGCGTGTAAACCTTGGGAACTCACACATTAACTACAGCTTTGGTAAGTGATAAGTTTAATTCAAATTTTGAATTATCTTCTACAACCAACCATTATCCTCTTTTAACTTATTAAATTTAAAGAGGCATGAAGTTAAGTGACAAGTTGGATTCCTTGAGAAGTTGAATGCAAGCATAAAGTAGATTCCGAGAGCTGGAGCAAGAAAGAAGAAAATAGCGAGATAACAGGTTCCTTAATACAAAGGAAGCTTACTCAAGATTATATCAAGCTGAAAATATTTTATGTCCTGTTTCCTATACCGAGTTAGCTCATATAGGCTTGGATATACAATGCGGAAGCAAGATATAGTTACCAGGATGGGTTAACATTAAACCTTTGATCGAAGAATTAAAATAGGTTCCTTTCACATTACATGATTTCAAGGAACCGGGGGGTACTTGTTGTGCCCAAAATCTCCATGGACTAGATTTAGGCCCATTAATCAATAAGGTCCGATCCATACAAGTTAGAAGATTGATCCAATACGAGCCAGGAAGATCAAATAGAAGAAATGACTAAAGAAGTACGAATAACAGGAGGTTCCCCAATGGTCAGGAAGCTGAGCTGAACACTCGAAGACCAGGTTCCTCCCAGCCGAGGAGTTCGAATTAGCATAACAACAGCCATAGAGATGATAAAAGCATATGAAAAGTTATCCAGTCTAACTAGTTTGTTATTTGTGCAGGTACTAACACCAAAAGGGAGGTTCCTAAGTGATATGTCCCGAAATAAGGAGGTCCCTGAGAAACAGGCTCCTGAAATGTAGGTTCCTGAGCACCAGGTTCCTACGAGTTGCCAACAGAAAGTTCTAGAAGCCATCTAGAACAGATAAACGAATTGGTATCTAAGTATGATTCTAGGGCGCAGATGATCCTAGAATAACTCTAACCAATGAGAGAAACATAAGTAGGGTACGAACTCGAGTTCTACTCCACTTAGCCAAACTAGTTCGTGAAAGGCTCTAAAGGAACCTGAGTCCAACACGAATTAGATGACCGAATGCAGCTATTCCAGTAAGAGACGAAATCATACTAGAACTACGTGAGCTTGATCCCTATAAATACAAGGGTACGTAGGCACCTCAGGGTACGACGCATTAAGTTCTCTAGTTTTCTCTAAAGGCACCTGAGATTATTGGAGATACCCTCGAGCTCAGCTCAACCCCCACAAACACAACCCAAACCTTTCGTAGAACAGTTGATCGCTAGCCTATACAACTACCTGTAAACCTCACATAAGTTGATTACGAAATCCACTCATCAACATCTCTTTACAGACGAGGTTTTAATCAGCCACTATTGAAATGCATAGAAGGGGAGGAATGCAATTATGTCCTACGAGAGGTTCATGAGGGAATCTGTGGAAATCACTCGGGGGGTGGTTCTCTTGCGCAAAAGATATTACGGCAAGGATATTTCTGGCCTACTCTTCGGGAGGATTCGATGGTTTTTGCTAGATCCTGTGATAAATGTCAAAGGTATGCCAATTACGTGAACAGTCCTGCAGCCCCTCTCACTTCTTTGACGAGTCCTTGGCCCTTTGCTATGTGGGGGATTGATTTGATAGGAGAGCTCCCTAAGGGGAAAGGAGGGGTGAAGTATGCTGTCGTGGCAGTTGATTATTTTACCAAGTGGGCGGAAGCAGAGCCTCTAGCTTCAATTACGGCAAAAAAGTTGGTGGACTTTGTGTACCGGTCCATCATTTGTCGCTTCGGGATACCTTACAAGTTGATATCCGACAATGGGAAGCAATTTGACAGTAAAGAAATGAGGCAGCTGTGTGATAATTTGGGAATTAAGAAAAGTTTTTCTACCGTTAGTCATCCTCAGACAAACGGCCAAACGGAGGCAGTGAACAAGATAATCAAGCACACGCTCAAGGCAAAGTTAGATGATAGTAAGGGGAGTTGGCCCGAAGAATTGCCTAATGTCTTATGGAGTTATAACACGACACCTAGATCTACCACAGGAGAAACTCCTTTTTCTTTGACATATGGATGTGAGGCCATGGTTCCAGTGGAGTTGGGCGCAGGGTCTTTTAGAAGAGATAATTACCAGCCGGAAGTGAATGAGGTTAATCATCGTCTTTATTTGGATTTGGCAGAGGAATTCAGAACGACTTCTCAAGCAAGGTTGGTGTCTTACCAGCAAAGAGTGGCAATGTTTTACAATTCAAAAATTAGGGCGAGGCCTTTAAAGGTGGGCGATTATGTTCTCCGACGGGTGATGCCTAACACAAAAATCCAGAATCATGGAGTATTTGGCGCTAATTGGGAAGGTCCCTATAGAGTGAGAGCAGTCTTATGGGAAGGAACTTACTATCTGGCCGATATGGAGGGGAAGCACATTCCGAGAGCTTGGAACATGGAACACTTGAAGAAATACTATCAGTAATGTATGTTCTACTTTTGTTATACTTTCCTTTAATTATTATTTTCATGAAAGTCTAGGGGGGTAGTGCATGTACTCTTCCTTAGCCAGGATTTATATATTTATGAATAAAACATGCTTGTTTTTCTTGATTGTTTTTCGTTTAAATTCTGTGATGGATGACCTCCTTTAAGGAGGATTTTCATAGATGTATGAAACGATGGTCTCCTTTGAGGAGAGTTTTAAAAATTAACTTCGGAAAATCCACCTCCTGTGAGGAGGGTATTTCTGGAATGGAGAACGACCTCCTTTGAGGAGGGTATCTCAAATTACCAAAGTCCTTGCAAAAACCGTACTTCCGGGGGGGATGTCCGTACTTCCGGCGCCTCATCAAGGCACGAACTTCGGGAAATCCACCTCCTGTGAGGAGGGATATTTCTGGAATGGGGAACGACCTTCTTTGAGGAGGGTATCCTTGCAAAAACCGTACTTCCGGGGGGGATGTCCGTACTTCCGGCGCCTCATCAGGGTTCAAGCTTCGGAAAATCCACCTCCTGTGAGGAGGGTATTTCTGAACAAAAAATGATCTCCTTTGAGGAGAGTGTTGTGCCCAAAATCTCCATGGACTAGATTTAGGCCCATAAATCAATAGGGTCCGATCCATACAAGTTAGAAGATTGATCCAATACGAGCCAGGAAGATCAAATAGAAGAAATGACTAAAGAAGTACGAATATCAGGAGGTTCCCGATGGTCAGGAAGCTGAGCTGAACACTCGAAGACCAGGTTCCTCCCAGCCGAGGAGTTCGAATTAGCATAACAACAGCCATAGAGATGATAAAAACATGTGAAGAGTTATCCAGTCTAACTAGTTTGTTATTTGTGCAGGTATTAACACCAAAAGGGAGGTCCCTAAGTGATATGTCCCGAAACAAGGAGGTCCCTGAGAAACAGGCTCCTGAAATGTAGGTTCCTGAGCACCAGGTTCCTACGAGTTGCCAACAGAAAGTTCTAGAAGCCATCTAGAACAGATAAACGAATTGGTATCTGAGTATAATTCTAGGGCGCAGATGATCCTAGAATAACTCTAACCAATGAGAGAATCATAAGTGGGGTACGAACTCGAGTTCTACTCTACTTAGCCAAACTAGTTCGTGAAAGGCTCTAAAGGAACCTGAGTCCTACACGAACTAGGTGACCGAATATAGCTATTCCAGTAAGAGACAGAATCATATTAGAACTACGTGAGCTTGATCCCTATAAATGCAAGGGTACGTAGGCACCTCAGGGTATGAGGCATTAAGTTCTCTAATTTTCTCTAAAGACACCTGAGATTATTGGAGATACCCTCGAGCTCAGCTCAACCCCCACAAACACAACCCAAACCTTTTCATAGAACAGTTGATCGTTAGCCTAAACAACTACCTGTAAACCTCATATAAGTTGATTACGAAATCCACTCATCAACATTGGCGCTAGAAGGAGGGGCAGTTAATATCTTAAGAGTGGAAAAGATGTCAGGCAACTCGGATAGCGAAGCAACCCGTTCTGAACGAGAGATTCATGAGGGGAACACATCTCCTCCCAGAGCACCGAAGGTTACTAAAGCAGCCATGATGGAAATCTTAAAGACTGTGGGAGAACGTTTGTCGACTTTGGAGCAGGCTTCAAGCAAAAAGAAGAAAAAAAAGTCAAAGAAAAGCAAGAAGTCGAAGGTTACTCCGAAACAGTTGAATTTTGAAGAATCTGAGAATGGAGAGGAGGTTCCAGATGATGGTGGAGAACCAAAGCAAGATAATGGTGAGGAAGATATGGAGAATCCTGAGAAGAGTAAAACTGGTAGCAAGGGCCGTACAGGGTCCAAGGAAAAGAAGAAAACCAAGACTGGAGGTTCCTCAAAGAAAAAGAAGAAAGATAAAGACCCATCTGTCGAGATAATCGAAGAAGAAAGCACGGATTCAGGTGAGGATACTGAAGAATCAAGCGCAGCAGAGTCGCAAGAGGAAGAAGGAACGAGTAAAAAGACAAAGGCGGAAGCTACTGGGGAGGTGACAGCAGAGGATGTCAAGAAAATTTTGGCTCAACTCAAGGACGAAAAGAATCTTGCTGTGAACCCTATAACAGCTTCTCCTTTCACCAAGAAGGTTCGAAAGTCGGCTCTGCCTAGGTCTTATAGGCCTTCGAATGAATTGAAATTCGATGGGACTACTGATCCCATTGAATACCTTAGTCATTTTGACACAGAGATGGATGTTTATCAAGTGAAGGAAGCCACCAGGTGCAGGTTACTGGCTGCAACTCTACAGGGCGGAGCCCATCAATGGTTCAAAAGGTTACCTGCAGATTCGATTGGTTCTTGGGCAAGTATGGGGAAGCTCTTTGTCACTCAATTTAGAGCATCTGTTGCATTTGCACCACCAACCAATACCTTAGCCAATATCAAACAAAGACCTAGTGAAACGTTGACAGAATATTTCAAGAGGTTTAATGCAGAGGTTCCTAAAGTTAGGAAAGCATCTGAGGAAACAATAAAGAACTTCTTAATTGCTGGAGTCAAAGGAGGCTCGGATTTTTGGAAAGCACTGCAGGGAAAAGAACCAGAGACATTGGCCGATTTTTATGCCCAGGCAGAACCCTTTCGTCTGGTGGAGGAGTCTCTAGCTGAGTTAATGAAGGATCCAGATTTTGTAAGGCAAAGTGGAAGCAAGAGGTCGAGACAAAGGAGCCCCAATGGTCGTGACAATAAAAAGGTGGTTAGTCGCACATCCCAGGTGAAGCCTGAAGCTGTGAATCCTACTAAACCTGTCATGAGTCAGGTACCGCCACCAGCTTCCTATAACAACAATAAACATGAGAGACCTGTCTATGAAACTTTCACCCCTTTGGTAGCTCCGATTGATCATATTTACGCAGTGAATGAGAAGTCCTCATGGTTTAAGAAGCCTTTCAGAACCGGTCCCCCAGGGAATAAGAATGAACGCCCCTACTGTGACTTCCATGATAATAATGGGCATAATACTGCAGATTGTCGTCACCTCAGAGATCTAATTGAAACTCTAATCAGACAAGGGCAATTGAGTGAATGGGTGGCTCAGGAAGGAAAGAAGTATAGAGATGAGAAGACTCAGAAGACACAGACACAGGAACCTGTCGTGATGGAGGGACCACCTAAGGCTGGGTGCATACGCACAATTATAGGAGGTCCCCACATTGGAGGAAGCAGCAGGAATGCCATGGAGAGGTATACCCGTGAGGCTAAAGAACGTCCTTTGACCAGTATTTATAATCTGTCCCAGAGGTCCCCAAAGTTGTTCGAAGGAGAGGATGCAGATATTACTTTCACTGAAGAAGATGCTTCCTGGGTACATCATCCCCATACTGATGCTTTGGTTGTTGAGGCAGGAATTGGGTCGTATGAGGTTCATCGAGTGCTAGTTGATAATGGAAGCTCTGTAAACTTGTTATCTTACACAGCCTTCAAGAAGATGCATTTTCTGGATAAAGATTTAACTCCAACAAACGATACCTTGTACGGATTTACTAATAATCAGGTTCCTATCAAAGGTAAGATTCGTTTGCCAGTAACTTTAGGTGATAAACCATGTTGCATTACACAGTTGGCAGAATTCATCGTTATAGAAGAGAATATGAATTACAATGCTATTTTGGGAAGACCCATTTTGAAGGAGATGAGGGTAATAACCTCCATTTACCACCTCACTATGAAGTTCCCTACACCAAATGGAGTTGGTATAGTTCGAGGATGTCAGTATGAGTCTAGAGAGTGTTACACCAAAGCTTTGCAACATGCTGCTAGAGCTGCTAAATTGCCTGAACCTATGGACGAGGTTCCTGATAGTTTTCCAGGAAAGAACCCAGACAAGATAACGGTCGACCTGCGCAGTTCGCCTTTGGAAGGTTTTGTGTCAGCATCCTGTAGAGCTATAAGAATTGAAGAGATCATAGAAGAGGAACCTCATGATGAGATTCCCGTTTTTCGGGGACCAGATACCCCCTACTTACTGATAGAAAGTGCACCCCCTACGGACAAGGATGGTGATGTGTGTATGGTAGAAGGGTTGGATGAAGAAAAATCCCGGAAACTGAAACATAATGGATGCAATGAAGACAGTCAGCCAGCATCAAAGAGAAGGAATGTCATGCACGAAGTGCAGGAACCGTCTACCGTCCAGGAACCTCAAGAGGACTCAACCACAGAGATGGAGGTAGACTTAGATCCTCGAATGCCAGAAACCATGGTTAAGGCTGGACCAGCTGGTGAAACTCTGGATGTGAAGATCAATGACAAAGATGGTACAAAGGTATTGAAGATTGGAGCTCAACTTGATCCAGCCTTAAAGGAATCTCTCATTACCTTTTTGGGCAAGAACCTGGATGTGTTCGCATGGTGTCATGCAGATATGGAAGGGATAGATCCAAGGGTCATGTGTCATAAGTTGAATATTGATCCAGAAAAGAAAGGAGTGAGACAGAAGCGAAGACCAGTTAGTGGAGAAAGAGCTCAGGCATTGAAAGAAGAGGTCGACAGATTATTGGATGCAGGATTAGTTAAAGAATCTTTTTACCCAGTATGGTTGGCGAATCCTGTTTTGGTAAAGAAACCTAATGGAAAATGGAGAACCTACGTGGACTTCACAGATCTCAACAAAGCATGCCCGAAGGACAGTTTCCCACTACCACGGATTGATCAGTTAGTGGATGCAACAGCTGGACATGCCCTCCTTAGCTTCATGGATGCATATTCAGGTTACAATCAAATCCCTATGTATGAACCTGACCAAGAGCATACTTCTTTTATTACGGATAGAGGTCTTTATTGCTATGTATGCATGCCATTTGGATTGATTAATGCTGGAGCCACATAACAACGGTTGGTGAATATGATGTTTAAAGACCAAATTGGCCATACTATGGAAGTATATGTGGATGATATGCTAGTTAAGTCTAAGGAAGCTGTTGACCATGTGAAGCACTTAGAAGAAATGTTTGGAATCTTGCGGAAGTACAGAATGAAGCTGAACCCACAAAAATGTGTATTCGGGGTAGAATCAGGAAAGTTTCTGGGTTTCATGGTAAACCACAGGGGTATCGAAGCCAACCCAGCTAAGATTAAAGCATTGATTGATATGAGGTCTCCGAGAACTGTGAGAGAGGTTCAGTCTCTTACAGGTAGAGTTGCAGCCTTGAATAGATTCATTTCGAGGTCCACTGATAAGTGTCAGGAGTTCTTTAAAGCTATAAAGAAAGGAAACAAATTCGAGTGGACCGCAGAATGTGAGATAGCGTTTGGAAAGCTAAAGGAGCATTTGGGGAGCCCCCCATTGTTAGCCAGACCTGTGGATGGAGAAACATTGATACTTTATTTGGCTGTGTCAGAGTATTCCATTAGTGCAGTTCTGGTTCGAGAAGAGAATGGACAGCAGAGCCCAGTTTACTATGTTAGTAAAAGGTTACTTGATGCAGAAACGAGGTACACAGGAATGGAGAAGTTGGTTTTCGCGTTGATTCTGGCTTCCAGGAAGCTGCGACCTTATTTCCAAGCTCACAAGATTGAAGTAAGAACCTCATATCCACTTAAGCAAGTGATGCATAGGCCAGAAACTTCTGGAAGAATGTTAAAGTGGGCTGTGGAGCTAGGTCAGTTCGACATAGAATATAAGCCAAAGACAGCAATCAAAGCTCAAGCTTTAGCAGATTTCTTAATCGAGTTTCCACCTCATGTAGAGGTTACTGGCCAAGAGGGGCCAAAAGAGGTGGTGGAAAAATAGGCAGACAATGACAACTGTGCACCTTGGTGGACACTGTATGTAGATGGAGCTGCTAACAGTGGTGGAGCAGGTGCAGGCATAGAACTAGTTAGTCCAGAAGGGCACCAACTCTATAGCTCGATTCATTTTGCTTTTAAAGCCACGAACAATGATGCAGAATATGAGGCATTGATTGCAGGCCTCAAATTGGCTTTGGAGATGAAAGTAGAGAATATCAGGGTGTTTAGTGATTCGATGTTAGTAGTTTGGCAGATTCGTGGTGGTTTTCAGGCGAGAGGGCCGAGAACAGACTTATATTTGAGATACTCCCAGGAGTTGATCGCAAGGTTCAGAGAGGTGAAGCTGGATCAAGTACCTCGAGGAAAGAATACCAAAGCGGATGCATTGGCCAAGCTAGGGTCACAGAGAGAATCCACGTTATTGGGGGCAATTCCACTTCAAATCCAGGAGCAACCAAGTGTTTTCAAGGAAGAGGTAATGGACATTGAATTTCCAGTTGAAGATTCCTGGATGACCCCAATATATCGTTACCTGGACAAAGGGGAGCTACCTCCCAATCAAAGTGATATCAGGAAGCTGAGGTATCGGGCAGCCAGGTATGTAATTTATGATGGAGTTCTGTATAAACGAGGATTCAATCAGCCTTTGCTCAAGTGTGTAGCTGGAGAACAATGCAAGTATATCCTCGAGGAAATTCATGAAGGAGTATGTGGAAATCACTCGGGGGGTAATTCTTTAGCCATGAAAGTCCTTCGACAAGGATATTATTGGCCCACCATCAAAGCAGATGCTACAAAGTTCGTGCAGGCATGCAGTAATTGTCAGAGGTTTGCCAATTTTGATAGTCGTCCGGTAGCACCTATCAAACCGATTGTTAGCCCTTGGCCATTCGCTGTTTGGGGAATAGACCTCATTGGTGAGCTCCCGAAAGGAAAAGGAGGAGTGAAATACGTAGTGGTCGCAGTCGATTACTTTACAAAGTGGGCAGAAGCAGAACCACTTGCTAAGATTACAGCGTCAAAATTGACTGAATTTGTGTTTCGAGCTATTGTATGCAGGTTTGGCATTCCACAGAAGCTGATTTCTGACAATGGGAAGCAGTTCGATAGTAGAGAGCTTAGAGGATTGTGTGAGCAGTTTGGAATCCAAAAAGCATTTTCAGCAGTGTATTATCCGCAGAGTAATGGACAGACTGAAGCAGTGAATAAGATTATCAAGCACACTTTGAAGACAAGGCTTGAAGATAAGAAGGGAAGCTGGCCAGAGGAGCTTCCTGGAGTCTTGTGGTCGTATAATACCACGCCTAGAACTACAACTGGTGAGTCTCCTTTTACCCTCACTTATGGTTGTGAAGCTATGGTACCTGTGGAAGTTGGAACAGGTTCCTTGAGAAGAAAGTATTTTGATCCCGAGAGCAATGAGGTCAATCATAGACTGTATTTGGACATGGTCGAAGAGTTGAGAGCAGATTCACAAGTGAAGTTAGCAGCATATCAACAGAGAGTTCGAAGGTATTACGACAAAAAGGTGAAGGCAAGACCTTTTAAAGTTGGAGACCTAGTTCTGAGAAAAGTCATGCCAAATACCAGGGTTCTGGCGCATGGAGCTTTTGGAGCAAATTGGGAAGGGCCTTACCAGATAAAGTCAGCCATTTGGGAAGGAACCTACCACTTGATGGATATGGATGGGAACCTCATTCCGAGAGCTTGGAATGCAGAGCATCTCAAGAAGTATTATCAGTAACTCTTTTATGTGTTTTTCTTAGGAAAAGTAAGGCTCTTTCAGCCCAAGAATAAAGGCAGCTTATTAGTTATAGCTGACCAGTATTTTGATTTCAGTAATTAATTATGCATGTACTCGGGGGGTATTTGATGTGAACCTCCCTACTTGCAAGACAATTTTTTCAAGTATTGAGCGATGTATAGCTCTACGTTGAATATTTTGAGTGCATTATTTGTAGCTATAGCTCCTTAATAGTTCTTTTACGTAATAATCATTACCCAAAAGAACTGGGGGGTAGTATTCCTACTTAGACAGTATTGCACATGCTATGATTTGATATTTCATATGCCAATTTGAAATTTTTGAAACAGGTTACCTAGATTAACAGGTTCCTGTAGCATTGTGTTGCATTTTGCAGGTTACCTAAGCTGACAGGTTCCTGTAGCATTGACAGTATGTGTGAAGTATGAATATGAATTGACAGAATGTGCAGACTACGATTGATTGATCAGAATTAGCTTGTAGACAGATTGTGTTGAGCAAAGTATTAAGCCTTGGGCAGCTTCCCGAGCAAGCATTAAGTATAAAGTCCCAGGTAGCTTCCTGGGCATCGAGCAAAGTCCCAGGTAGCTTCCTGGGCATCGAGCAAAGTCCCAGGTAGCTTCCTGGGCATCGAGCAAAGTCCCAGGTAGCTTCCTGGGCATTGAGCAAAGTCCCAGGTAGCTTCCTGGGCATCGAGCAAAGTCCCAGGTAGCTTCCTGGGCATCGAGCAAAGTCCCAGGTAGCTTCCTGGGCATCGAGCAAAGTCCCAGGTAGCTTCCTGGGCATCGAGAAAAAGTCCCAGGTAGCTTCCTGGGCACGAGAAAAGCTTCAGGTAGCTTCCTGAGCAAATGTGATTGAAAAGCTTCAGGTTTCTTGAGCATGTGAATTAAAGTCCTGACAAAAGGCATCTAAAGTCCTGACAAAAGGCACCTTAAAGAGAAGCCTAACAAGCTCTCCCTCATGTGGAACCGCCTTTGGCACATGGGAAGAAGGGGTAAAATCCTTAGCATTTACCTTCATAAGATGTCTAGCCTGACACATGGAGAAGAGGAATCTGTGTGGACTCCCAGAATGGCACACAGGTTCCTAGAATCGCCCCGAGGCATAAAAAGGAACCAACATGCCTCGAGGCATGTTGGGACCTAGAGAATAGGATTGGGAACCAAGCAGGTTACCTTTCCAGGAGAAAAAAGGAACCAACAGGCCTCGAGGCATGTTGGGACCTAGAGATTAGGATTGGGAGCCAAGCAGGCAACCTTTCCAAGAGGTGACCCGAATTAAACAAAAGAAATTTTACTAACTTTAACTAGCTTTTGTTTTATGTTTATTTTGCAGGTTTAATGGTCGAGGAACCTGGTCAAATTATTTAGGATCTAAGGTTATCAGAAAGGGTTTTTAGTTCAAAAGGCGACTCTGACAATGTTGAGTGAAGCATAGGAAAATACGTGTTTAGGCTTACAAAGTTGATCAGGTATTTTGTAGGGAACCTGGTTTAGACCTGGGAGGAATCTCTAAGGAAAACTACAGTTCAGATTACGGTGGTGAATACATGTCTCGAAGTATAAACAAAAAAGGGTTCCAAGTCTGCAAGTAAGCTGTATTTAGTTACATGTTATTTTGAGAAAATTATAAGTGAAAGTATGGATGCATCCTGTTTCTTATAACGGGGTATCCCACATAAGCTTGGGTGTATAAGTATGGACACTAATTAGTTTTTAAGATGCATGATGATAAAGTATTCTACGAGGTTTTGGAAAAAAGGTGTGCAGTATTAAGTACAGACGCAAGTTAAGAAACTAGGCATGAACAAGCAAGAGCGAGAGATATAGCAAAAGTAGATAATAGTCATTAGAAACATAAAGAGTTATAGGGTACAAGGACCCTAGGCAAACCAAAGTTAAAGGCACGAAGGCCATTGAAACCAAGTTAAATTACATCCCGCGAGGCACTACGAGGGGCCCGCAACCTCAAGAAAAGTTATGGAAAGTTCAGAAAATTTATGAAACTTTAAGCAGGAGATACTTTACTAGATTCTTCGATGGCTGAGGAAGGTGGAAGAGTGGTTGGAGCAACGTCAGGAGCAGGAATCTCTGCAGTCTCAAGGGTGGCACCCGGAGACCTCTCAACCGTTTTCGTGGGAGGTACAGAGTTTGCAGCTGCAGCTTTCTCCTCAAAATCTTTGATCATTCCAACTACGTCTTCACCCAAGAGGGACCAGTCTATATGGGGCATCTTCTCCCATGTGGAACGTATGTAGTCATTAATACCTTCATCATAGCCTTCGTCATATCTGGCCTTCTCCTTGATAAGTATGGATGACTTCACAACTTCAGCAGCAGCATTCAAGGCATCCACCTGAGCTTCCAATTCATTGGTTCTTTCCAGCATCGACAGTTTTTCGTCCTTAAGGACCTTGACCTGACCTTGAAGTTCAATTTTCTCATTTCTTAAAGAGGTCTCCACGGTCTTTGCATTTCTGACAGCTGCAGTAGCAATGTTTGCCTTATCCTCACTAGCAGTTAATTCTGCTTTGAGTTTGTGAATCTCACCTTGAAGTTGGATGTCATATTGGGTCTTTACAGCAAACTCATCGCAGTATCTAAGAGCAAAGAAAGCAGATTGAGCAGTAGCAAATCTCATGGCGTGCATGGCTTCAGTTGAACTCATCTTACTCCAGGCCGTTATCGTCTCTGTAGGAACATGGGTGTCAATCATGTCCTTGAACAAGTTGGAGGGTTGATCAGGGTCGGTTTTCACTGCTTTGCTTTTCCTTGACGAGCGAGTCTGGGGAGCTGCTGAGAGGTCAAGGGTTGACTGAGCAAACTTCCTCTTTGAAGAACCAGAATGAGTAGTTTGGGAAGCAGGAGTGCCAGGAATTTGATTAATAGGAGTTGCATTCAGCGGAACCTCCTTATTTTCAGTCTTGAAGATCTCATCCACGTTCTTGGACCTCTTGATAAATGATGGGGCTTTTGGAGCCATATCTGCAAAGGAAAATACAAGAAAGTATCAGAGATTTATATACAGAGTAAGCAGGTAATAGTGCAGATGTATAACAGTAGAAAAGAAAGGACAACAACAGGGAAACTCATACCAGAAGCTGAAGGTATAAAACCTAGGGCAGATAAATTATCAGGGGTCAATAGGATCATACAATCTCTTATGGCTGAAGAGTGCTTCAAAGCCTCTTCAGCTCTCATTAAACAAGCTCCAGTAAGAACAGTCTGTTTTGGAATTGATGGGCGGCAATTGAATTCAAAGCGGATAGAGGGGCAATCAAAACAGTAAAGGAACTGCTCTTGCCATTGATCAAAGTTCTGTTTAACACCTTTTATACATCGGCCTTGATGACTAGGCCAGGCAGTCAGATAGAAACAACCAGAACCCTTCCCAGTGTCCTTCAATCTGAAGAAGTAACATAATTCATGTGCAGATAGTGGGGTTGTGAACATGCTAGTGTACAGAATGTAGGTACTAATGGCTAACCTATATGAGTTAGGTGTCAACTGGAGAGGGGCCAAGCCATAGAAGTCAAGAACCTCTCTTAGGAAAGGATGTAGAGGGAAGTATACACCAACTTTGAAGAAGGCAGCAGAGGTTACAACATTTGGAATACCTCGATCAGGTATCTTGGTATCAAACTTATGAGCTCTCTCACCTGGTTTAGGGATAACAATGGAGCAGGATGGACGAACACATTCCTCATACAATTTCTCTAACCTAGTCAAGGTCATAAGAGAATCCATTTTTTCACAGAAAGGTACAATTTCTTGCTTATACAACTCTCTTTCAACGGACACTTCGTTATCAAAATCAGGATCTGGGATCAAACTATGATCAGGCTTAGACACTTCCTCACCGTCAGAGGGCCAATCATCCCCCAAATCTACAAAGGAAGGGGTAGGAAGATTTGTAGAGGGTAAGGTCGAAGGTTTGAGAAGGATATTTCCAGGTTCGTCAATGTCTGGAACAACAACCCTAGACCTAGTTCTTTCCCCTATTGGCATCATAGAAGGTTGAATAGAAGACAAGTGGTCAGAATGTGTAGAATCAGAGGACATCTGCAAAAGACAGACGGAGAAAAATCAGGTTTTGAGTCTTTTAAAAGAGAAATAGTGGTTCTAAAGTTCTGGGACGGACATAACTATGAGACACAGGGTAGTCAGCGAATTACACAAAAGCTACGCACCATCAAAACGACTCATATCGACTACAGTATAAGTCGAAAACATGTATGTACAGAATATGAATAAACAATATTGAGTCCCAGAAGAAGTCAGGGTCACAAGACCATGAATCAATGATTAAACAAACAGGGTATAGTAAAAGATTGTGTGAAAGGCATGGAATAGGTACAAATGTATACATACAAAGACTGGAAACAAAGAACATCGACATGCAAGACACGAAAGTGCAAACAGTACAAAATGAAGTCAAAGATCATGAAAGAGCAGAAGGAAAACAAGTCATACCTTAATTCAAAGAAAACGGGGACGGAAAGTTCGGATTGAGTGGATGACCGTCGGACTTCTTCTTCTCTCTCTCTAAGGGTTTTTAAAAAAAAATATATTTGGTAAAGGTAAAAATGAAGATGAAACCATTCATGTGTTTATATAATCGAGGTAAATAGGAGGCAACAGTAAACACGTGGCAGCAATCTATTGGAGCAGTAGTTAAAGAGATACACGCACTAGAGGCGTGTGAACCTTGGGAACTCATACATTAACTGCGGCTTTGGTAAGTGATAAGTTTAATTCGAATTTTGAATTATCTCCTGCTTACCAACCATTATCTCTTCTTAAATTATTAAAATTTAAGAAATGTGAAGTTGAGTGACAAGCGAGCATCAAGATGATTTCGAGAGCTGAAGTAAGAAGAAGAAAATAGCGAGGTAACAGGTTCCTTAATACAAAGGAAGCTTACTCAAGATTATATCAAGCTGAAAACATTTTATGTCCTGTTTCCTATACCGAGTTAGCTCAAATAGGCTTGGATATACAAGCAAGACATAGTTACCAGGATGGGTTAACATTAAACCTCTGTTTGTAGAATTAGAATAGGTTCCTTTCACATTACATGATTTCAAGGAACCGGGGGGTACTTGTTGTGCCCAAAATCTCCATGGACTAGATTTAGGCCCATAAATCAATAGGGTCCGATCCATACAAGTTAGAAGATTGATCCAATACGAGCCAGGAAGATCAAATAGAAGAAATGACTAAAGAAGTACGAATATCAGGAGGTTCCCGATGGTCAGGAAGCTGAGCTGAACACTCGAAGACCAGGTTCCTCCCAGCCGAGGAGTTCGAATTAGCATAACAACAGCCATAGAGATGATAAAAACATGTGAAGAGTTATCCAGTCTAACTAGTTTGTTATTTGTGCAGGTATTGACACCAAAAGGGATGTCCCTAAGTGATATGTCCCGAAACAAGGAGGTCCCTGAGAAACAAGCTCCTGAAATGTAGGTTCCTGAGCACCAGGTTCCTACGAGTTGCCAACAGAAAGTTCTAGAAGCCATCTAGAACAGATAAACGAATTGGTATCTGAGTATAATTCTAGGGCGCAGATGATCCTAGAATAACTCTAACCAATGAGAGAATCATAAGTGGGGTACGAACTCGAGTTCTACTCTACTTAGCCAAACTAGTTCGTGAAAGGCTCTAAAGGAACCTGAGTCCTACACGAACTAGGTGACCGAATATAGCTATTCCAGTAAGAGACAGAATCATATTAGAACTACGTGAGCTTGATCCCTATAAATGCAAGGGTACGTAGGCACCTCAGGGTATGAGGCATTAAGTTCTCTAATTTTCTCTAAAGACACCTGAGATTATTGGAGATACCCTCGAGCTCAGCTCAACCCCCACAAACACAACCCAAACCTTTTCATAGAACAGTTGATCGTTAGCCTAAACAACTACCTGTAAACCTCATATAAGTTGATTACGAAATCCACTCATCAACAGAGAGTATCATAAAATTTATAAGATTCTGAGGAAAATGACCCCTTTTGAGGGGGATACCCTCTAGAAGGTATGGTAGATATAACCTTCGGCTGAATGATAATGTTTCTAAAAATACTTTGGATAAACTTTGTGGAATCTAATCATTCCAAGGTAAAATACTTCGTTAGGGGGATATCCTTTGGAGGACATCATCGATACCTTTTTTAATTATTTATTAAGGCTCACAGGTTGAGATAAAATTCCGAGAGGGCGAGGTTCGCTGGAAAGGGCGAGGTTCGCTGGAAAGGGCGAGAGCTTAGCAAGATATATTAAAAGTAGTTGGAATGCAAGCAAGGAGATATAAATCGAAATAAGTCAATACAAGGGCGACGTCTTTAAATGGAGGACGCGCACTCCAATTAGTTGGGAATAAATTAGTTTGAATGAAGAACAAATTACAGAGGGCGAGGCCATTATAGGAGGGCCCGCACTCCTATTGTCTTGGCAATAATTTAGAGTTCCTGCAGTCAGGTTCCAACAGTTTGAGAGGGCGAGGCTGCATCTGCTTTCTCGTCTCCTGCTATCCCTGTCTTGTTCGCCTTTGCCTCAACAATAGCTTTCTTCTCGCTCTCAATTTTTAGGCGTAGTTCTTCTTTAGCAGCAGCGATAAGATCAGCATTGTCGTCCTTAAACTGAAGCATAAAGCTAGGAGTAGAAGGGGCGAAGTGTGTGGACCAGTTATAGTCAGGATCAGCCGCCAGAAAATTGCGAAGATAGTCCAAAAATCCAGCATTATAAGCTTCGCTCTGGCCTTTCCTCATTCCAGCAGAAAGCATGTCGTTCTCACCTTTCAGCTTAGAGATCTCGCTCTCATGAGATTTTCCTATGCTGTCCAGATCAAAGTTTGCTTTGTCCAAAGCCAACTGGAGCCTGTCTACGTCATCTTTTCTCGCCTTCACTTCGTCATCTAGTTTCTTTTGGATCTCGCCCATCTTGGAGTTATAGGAAGAAGCTTCGCTTTTAGTTTCTTGAGAGATCTTTCTTGATCCTTGATAGTCGAGTTCTTCAGAGCGAGAACTCTTAAGCCATGATAAAAGGCATCTCCAAGCCCGGCTTTGAAATTAAATTCAGCCTCCTCATCGGTACGGTTCTTTAGAAGCTTAACCTCGCTGTCAGAGAAGTTTTCTGCGGCAACAGAGCCGAATGTTGAGGCCACGGAATCAGATGGCGATTCCTCGACAGTAATCCCCTTTTGTCTCTTGTTTTGTAAAGTCTTACCAGCATCATCTCGCTTTCTACCCTTATCATGCTTTTCTCCGAGATTAGGAGGAGGAGGGCGAGATGCATTAACCAGAACAGAAGGAGATGGGTGGGCTTGTTCCGCTACCATGGAGGGTGTGGGCGCAGTATCAGCAAAAGGGTTTCGTCCGAAGGGAAGTCTCGACATTTGACCTGCACATAAAGTAAACAGGTTATATAAACGAATCCGTGAATTATACAAGTAAAAAGTAATAAATCCCATATCGAAGGGCGAGATGTATTTTAAGAGGGGGCGAGATGTATTTTAAGAGGGGGCGAGGTACCTTTATCAGTTAGCACTTCTATTTGCTTTCTACGAGTACTTCTCTTAGTTCCTCTCTTGAATTTTATGTATGGGACTTGACCGAACCCTTTGTTGTAAAAGCCATGATTACGAAGATTGTCACGAGTTACTAAAAAGTCGAGATCTTTCTCCGACTTGGGTAAGTTAGAAATAGCAAGAGCTCTTGCTGCAGCGTCACCTACCAACTTAGATTGAGATGGTGTGTCTAGAAAAATAAAAGCAAAGATATACATATGAAAAGGACGAGATAATTAAGGTGCGAGATTTATAGAGAGAAGGGCGAGATACTTACATGGGTGAAGATTGAATTGGGTTCTTATTCTTGGAACGTCAAAAATATAAAAATAATCTTCTTTCCAAACCTTCATGTTACTGGGATTCCCAGTAAGGAACCCTTTCCTATTATGAGTCGCCCAGAAGGCGAGGTAATAAAAACCGACGTCTTTCCCGCAACGTCTCAAGGAGAGAAAATGGCTGAGCTCATGCATTGTTGGGGCTTCATATCCTTTATTTCTATACATTATGTATAAACCAATTGCCGCCCTATAGCTGTTAGGCGACAACTGAATAGGGGCGATGTTGAAGTAGGTAATAATTTGCTGAAGAAAAGAATGCATGGGCGATCCGAATCCTAGTTTAACTAGTTTGTTTGTAAGGACCATTCTCGGTGTTGGAAGTCCGGCGATGTCGAAGACATGCATTCGCATGAAAGAACGGGGCCTCAACCATTTTCCTTCTAAGTTATAGTATTCCATTAGGAACATGATTTCTTCAGAAGAGATTTTTGAGGCGAGACCAGCACAAGATATCACGCCCTGGGTAAATCTGTGTTTCGCCCTCAGTGGTTCAGAGACATCATCTGCAAAGTTTAAATCAATGTCATGACTTCGGACGGGCTGTTTGTACGGGTTGTTTGGGGGAGAAGGGATCTCCATAGCATATCTCACAGGGGAAACAGATATCGCCTCATCACCATCCTCCATTTCGGCATCATCATCTTCGATTGCTTCATCATCTTCTTCTCCAATTATATTCTCGCCCTCGTCCAAGTCTTGGACAACGTTTTCCTTGTCATGGCTGTAAGAATTTGAAAGGGCATCGAGCATTCTTCTATATTGGACGAGGTCTTTACCACGACCTCTACCTAGCCTAGAAGGACCTGGTTCCTGGGGATCTATGTTAACAAAAAAGTCACGAAGGTCATCCTCGTTCTCGTCCTGATCCAAGTCTTGGGCATGATATGTGCTAGTCAGGTCCTCGATGTCTCCTGTAAGGTGAAGGCTATCTGAAAGTTCTTCGGGGCGAGATTGAAATGAAGAGGATGTCGCCTGATTTCCAGAAGACGATCTTTCGTAGGATGTTTCTTCGCGAGACATCTGAAAATAAAGGGCGAGGACGGAAATTAGGGAATGAAAGGGAAAATTCAGTGTGATTCTAGAAAAGGGGAAGTCCTCGCCCATTGATTGGGGAACGCGCCTAGGGTCACTAACGAGTTAAGAATCTAAAAGTGTCTCTCTCAATTAGTATACATGTTCAAACATGGTAAATTAACTACGAATTGACAATAAATACTGAAAGAAGATAGGGACGAGTACCTTTTTTCTGAAGAAGAGTCGCCTTAAGAAAATGAAGAAATCGCCTAGAAAATGGAAAACTCGCCCACAGCAATTATAGACCTCGCCCTCCAGATAAAAAATGACACAGCACTTCGTGAGCTTTTGAAAAAGAGATGGGAAAAGAAGGAAAGTTTGGGGTTTATATAATAGCTGGTATGGGACACGTGGCATGTCCTGATTGGAATAGGAACAGAAATCGAGGCGTGGCAATTTTAATAGAAACGGTTCGCTTATAATTTATTTTTTGGAATAAGGCTCGTCTATGTTTTGTAAAGATACTTCGAGGAATTAGTTCCTTTTATAAAAATATATTGCAAGAAACTGGGGGGTAGTTGTTATGGCTAGAAATATCCTCGCCCTATTTTGGAAGTGTCGACCTCGTTTGGGCCAGAGAAAGAAAGTAATTCATGTCATGGGTCGTAGCATGAGGAAATGTGGCATTTATTGGGCCTGACCCAAGGTAGGATAATATTATTTTACAGAAGACCTCGCCCTTTTAAAATGGCTAGGCCCAATACTGTAATATCTCTCCCTTTTTGGTGGCGATTACTAAATTCGAAGATTATGGACTACGAATAAGGTCCTCGAATTAAAAGCTAGATCTCGCCCTTTGTGACGGATCTCGTCCATTTCGAAAAGATCTCGCCCTCCATCAGGGCTGCCCTACAGCTATTTTATCTCCGTAACTTAGGGAAAGCATTGACCCCGAAAATACCGGGTCAATAGCTTAATCGATACGTTCCGAGAAAGTAGTTGGGCTTTGAGGTCCGTAATGATAACATCAAAGGTGGTGGTCTTAATCCAATGGGCTTCTTAAAAGCGGAAACCTAGCCCATTACGATAACTTGTTCTCCAAGAACTACGTTTGGCTTGATCCCTATAAATAGGGTACGTAGGCACATTGTATGGTACGATGCAAACCCTTGCGAAAAAGAGAGAATACAATATTCGATCTATATTGCAATAATCACCTCATACAATCACAGCCATTCTTAAAGTATAAACCCTAACCCTAATCACCCTACATCAATCACCGCACTCAACAACCACTATAATTCCAGCAACCCTCCCCGAATTTGTTTTCCCAAATTCCTCCGTTAACACATTTCTGCGAATGATCAACTAGCATTGACGAGACAGAAGTTAATGTATATCACCTAGTATACAGTGTCACCCGGGTAAGATTACTGATCAGAAATTTCCAGGAGATGATTTTTTTGAGGCTGATCAACCAGGAAATTAGCTGGATGACTATGTCTCCAGGTTTAATGCAATTCATTCTTAAAAGGCATCCTACAATTGCAAAATCGTCTAGCTCATTGTCTAAGAGAGCATAATGTTCTGGTTTCTTAAATTCGATTGAAAAGTCTAAAAGAACTGGGCTGTCGCAGATTTATACTTGTGAGGACTAGTGGTAATTGATTTGCTAATGCAAAATTTCGCTACTGGGAGTGTCGTTTGCTTGCACTTTGGATCTTCAGCAAGATGGAGAATTATATCGAAGTCGTTGAGGGCATGTTACTGACTTACTGCACTTCCATGATACCAGAAACCAGGAGACTGTGTTGGTTTACTTCTCTTTCTTCTGGTTCCTTTTTTTTTATATATTTATACAACGCACACACCCACCTTTGTCTGTTCGAATCCTCGACATCTCGTAAAGGGAGCGAGGAAGATATTGCTACACAAAGAAAAGAACATAGATAAACATGATTGTGACCTACACCATATGTAGTATAAAAAAACCGATAGCATATGTAAAAATTTGCAGCTGCTAATTATCTAGATTAAGAATTTTTTTTTGCCAAGTCTAGTAAAGAACTTGTTACTGTTTTCTTAATAAAGTGACTTAAACTAGATAATGTTCAATTTAATATGCAGTATATCTCAATCTTGGAATTTACTGATCCATATTCTTAACTTGGTATAGTTTGAAATTCTTGAGGAAGTTGGCCAGATGGAATTTGTGTATGTTTAAATTGGTTATTAGCCAAACTCAAACATTACAAAGTGCTGCAACCTGCAACCCTGCTATTAAGGGCCCGTTTGGGAAATCTTATTTTTCAGAAATAAGTTACTTATTCTGGAAAAAAGTTAGGAAATATGTACTTTTTTCTGAAATAAGTAACTTATTTTTGCAAGATTACAAATATTAAACTCCCCATACACATTTTTTTCTAAAAAAAAATATTTAAATACGAAATTTTTTCCGAAATAAGTAACTTATAAGTCCATCGACAGATTTGGCAAACGGTCACTAAATTGGATATGGATAAATCACTTTCAAATCGGATTTAAGCATATTTTCGGATATTCGGTTAAATCTACTCTTTATTAATGTAAAAGATCATATTTAAATGGCACGCAAAAATTTGATTATCAGTAAACTCGGGTTCGATTTCTAACTACACAATTAGTAAAATCGGATATTCAATTCGATTTTTATACCTGATATCCAGTTACACTTACTTACTCAGTTATTCTTATTCCTAATTTCAATATTAAGCATTCGAGAATATAATATCTGTTTGAATATTGCCTCAGTAATTGCAAAAACTGATCTTATGACATAAATCATTCCTAGAATAAATTTGAGCACTGATTTTATGCTGAACATTATCTTTCTCATTTAAGTTTATATTTCAGTTCTTGATTTGTAGCCTATATAAAGGCCTGATTCTGAAAGAATAATATATCAATCTTCAGCTTATTATCTCTTGATCTTCTATTTTCTTAGAATGTTGCTGTTCTTAAATATTTAAATTTTCAATTATAAAAATATATTTATGTTACATTAATATCAACATAATTATTTTTAACTTATTCAATTACAATAATTGTGATGATATGTTACAAATATAAATTTTGATTTTGGAATATATGAAATTTGACATTTAAAAACAGAGAAAATAGGTTGTAGCCACTAAAGCCATCCATGAAACTTAACATCTCGTGCCCAGCCGTGGCATCTATCAATGTGTCAATCCTCGGTAGACAGCACCTTATGAAAGTAAGTACCATCCCATAAAATGGAGTGGAAACATGAGTTAGCTTTTCAAATATCTATAGAATGAGCGCTGTGAGCTATCTGCCCATGCTATTTTTTTCCTTTTCTTTTCTTTCCCAGAATTACCACAATATTCTCCGACTCATGTATTGTTACTAAATATATATATAAATATATTAGATACACTCGAAAAGTTATTTTTAAGCATGTTATGCCCCCAGCAGAAAATGTGCAATGACTGGCTGACAATCCTTCGGGCATGCATTGTTCAGATCAGTGAAGTCTATACACATTCTCCACTTTTCATTGGCTTTCTTAACCATTATCGGGTTTGCCAACCATTCCGGGAATTGTATCTCCTCAATGAAACCTGCCTCCAAGAGCTTGTCAACTTCTTGCTTTATGGCCTCTTGCCTTTCGGGTGCAAAATTTCGCTTTTTCTGCTTCACCGTCTTCCTTTAGGGATCCACATTCAAGTTGTGCGTTATTAGTTGGGGATCTATCCCTGGCATATCAGCTGCTATCCATTCAAACACATCATTATTATCTTGTAAGAAGGTGATCAGCTTGCTTCGTAGTGGCTCTTTTAGAGACGCCCTGATGTAAGTGACCTTTTCAGGATCTCCTACCTCCAAGGGTATGAGAGTCAGAGCCTCAGTGGGTTTCCCTTCGTTCCTCATCGTCACGGATATCCATATCCTCTATCGGGAGGACCTGCCCCCCAGTTCCATCTGGCCTCAAGGCTGCCACGTAACAACTCCTTGCCATCTTCTAATCTCCCCTTTCTTCACCCACACCGTTTCTGGTTGGGAATTTAACCTTCAAGTGATAGGTCGAGGCAACGGCCTTAAACGCATGAAGACCCGTCCTACCAAGGATGGCATTGTAAGTAGAGGTGGATTTAATAACTAAGAAATTCAACATCTGAGTGGCCTCCTTTGGCTCTTGCCCTATAGTCATGGGTAGCTGAATTGTACCTTCCACTTTAGACTCTACTTCGTTAAACCCGTATATAGGCATATTGGATGGTGTCAACTGAGACTCATTGTACCCCATCTTCAAGAACGCGTCATGGAAGAGGATATCCATTGAGGCTCCATTGTCTATCAGGACCCACTTAACTTGGGAGTTGCCTATTACATGTGAGATAACCAAGAGGTCATCATGGGAAAATTTCACCCTTTCAAGATCAGAATCGTCAAATCCAATTACCACTTCTGTCTTTGCACGCTTCGGTGCTTCTCCAACAATGTGCATTACCTCACGGGTGTACGCCTTTCTGGAATTCATGCTTCAACCGGCCGTTGTTTGCCCTCCAAAAATCATGTTTATAACCGACCCTCGGGGCTGGGGATTGCGGTCACTCTCATTATCCTTTCGATCATAATCCCGCCTCGGGTTTCCTCGGTCTCCATCCCTACAAAACTTATTCAATCTTCCACTTCGGACCAAGAATTCAATCTCGTCCTTCAGCTGCCTACAATCATCGGTGTTGTGTCCCACATTTTTGTGGTACCGACAATATAGATCCTTGTTTCTTTTCTCGGGATCCGTCCTAAGCGGCTTCGGCCATCGCAAGTCACGGTCCCTCTCAATTTCCATCAGGATTTGGCTTCGTGGAGCTTTCAATCGAGAATATTCAGTGAACCTTTGTCTTGGGTTTTTCTTCGGGGCTGAATCACAGTCCCTTCCGGTACATGGGTACTTGTCTTTAGCATCATATTCTTGTTCCGTTTTTCGTTTATTTGAATTGTCATTGTTCCCACTAGGGCTGAGCAAAAATCCGAAAAAATTCGAATCTGAAACCGAATCCGCTAAAAACCGCTAAAAACCAATCCTTATAAATCCGATCCGAAACCGAAACCGAAAAATTAAAAACCGAATCCGAATCCGATTATGCGGTTTCGGTTTCTTATCAAATCCGATCCGAAAAAACCCGAATCCGATCCGATTAAAATTAATAAATAAATTATATATATATGTATACATATAATAAATACACATATTTTTTTGAAATATAACTGCTAAAAATTCTTAGTTCTTAGTTCATTATACAAACAATGGTAAAGTGGGGTCGTCCCCTTGTGTGTATGAGTTAGGATCTTCTTGTTTTAATGATACAAGTGATGATTTGTACAGTTTTTTGGCATGGCTTGATGAGATAAATATGTTTTGCTGTCATAAGACTCATATCCAACCTTAATAAATAAATGAATCAGTGTGTTCAGATGATCAAAAATGGGAAGTTAAAAAAATTGTGACCTGGTTTATGACCTGGTTTGTAAGTGCAACATCAAATGGTTCAATTGGTTTGTCCATGTCATATACTGTTATCAACTCTTCCTGATTCTCCCAGATCAAAAATTCCAGTATCTGGTGATTATTGTCAATTATACTTGGCTTTTAGAGATTTATAGTACTTGCATCTAGTACTGGGGAGGTGTTACAAATGCAAGTTGGTTAACTGTGCAGCACATTTTAGTATGTTAAATAAACATAGTCCACTTCTGCACATGATCTTAATACACAATCGCTGAAATACTATTCTGGCCACCATTAACCTTTCGTTCACTTTCTAATTTTGTTGTCACTGTCTTCCCATCCAAGTGTTTGATATTATTTGCATCTTATGTGTAATGTGTTCTTACTTTTGTTTGTTCTGTGAACAGGCAGGTATCGTGAAGAAGGAACACATTAAAATTCATGGTTTCTGAGCTGTAGTTTATCATCTATCGAATCGATGTTTATGTTTATCACATTAAAACTTTGTATGCTATTTCGGGAAAAAAATCTTGTAATCATATTTATTTTGTCATTTTTATTTGAGACGGGTTTAAAACCGAAACCGAATCGATTGCATCAAATCCGACATTTTTGAATCCGAAACCGAACCGCCAGTTTTGGTTGCGGTTTCGGTTTTAGATTTTAAAACCCGAAGAGTTTCTGTTTTGGTTTTACCATAAATCCGATCCGATCCGTGCTCTCCCCTAGTTCCCACCATTCATGGATACAGTTCATTTCTTCATACTATCCTCAGCCTTAATGTACTTGCTTGCCCTCAACTGGAGGTCAGTCATGTTTTCCGGGGGGTGCTTTGCCAATGACATCTTAAAGAAGTCGTTGCTCGTTCCGTATTGCAGGGCTACCATGTCCACCTTATTATCCAAGTCATTGATATTGAGTGTCTCCTTGGTGAAACGTTTAAGGTAGTCCCTTAAATTTTCGTTCTTCCCCTGCATTACTTGCATAAGGGATGCATAACTTTTCTCATGTATCTTCCCACTAACAAATTGGCTAATAAAGGCCGTACTTAACTCCTTGAAAGAGTCGATTGAATTCGGTGGCAGACGAGAGTACCAACATTGCGCCATGCCCGCTAGGGTTTGGAGAAACGCCCTACATTTCAGGGCATCACTCGCAGGTTGCAACAATAGTGTATTCGAGAATGTACTTACATGAATGGTGGGGTCTCCTGTGCCATCATAAGCCTTGATGGTCGGCATCTTGAACTTGCGAGAGATGCGTGCGTTCATTACCTCTTCAATAAAGGGGGGAGTCGAATCATCAGGATCTCCGAGCATCATAAGATCTTTGGGGTCACCCCTTGTTGTTTTACCTCCAGGGTTTTCAATTCTCATTTGCCTCCTTGGAGGTCTCTCTAAATTAATGATAGGGATTCCTCCCAATGTTGGAGGGGTTGATTCTGCCTTTGTTGCTCTCTGGTCATATCCTCCTTTAGCCTTTGAATCTCGGCCTCATGAGCCTTGATTTTTTCTGCCATTGTCTGTGGTGGTCCATCATGAGTCCTATGAGTGCGTCCTTCAGGTTCTTTACCCGAGCGTTGCCTCCTCGGGGCTTCATCTCTATCCTCATCAGAAGAGGAATCATCAGTGTAGGGGCCAGAATAATCAAGATATCCATGTCCATAGTAAGGTCCACGTAGTTGGGGGCATGACCGCTCGGTCCAGTGCCTTGAACATGTGGATATTTTGGCAACCCAAAGACTGGGTTTGTGCTTGCGGGAATCACAGTAGTGGATATCTTGACATCAGTGGGTATGGGGCGAGTACTTAACGGAGCGACTACCATCTGAAGCTGATTTGTTGCTTGAGGAGGATCCGGCCACCATCAGGGGTAGTGATCCTTGAGATTGGGTTTGAGTTCCCGGGGGCGCCGTCCCTTGGGGGATGATAACCAGAGGTTGGGAACCCGCTACTGGGGGTACTTGTTCCGAAGTTGGGGGTACGGTCGTGCTAGTGGTGGTGTCAGTAGTGGCCGGTGTTCTTCGTGTGGTAATCATGGTTAATGATCGTTTCCCACAGATGGCGCCAAATGTTGTGGAATAAAAAGTAGGGTGTGTTTATTATGAATTTATTGCTAGGGTTTATGGGAGCTTCGAGCTTTAGTGGCTGCGCTTGTGTTTCGTGACTCAATTCGTGTCCTCACAAGATGCATACGTATCTCTGTAGAAGATAATCAAGCCAAAAACGTAGTTCTGTATTGAAGGATCAGGTTCCTTATATAGGCGTTGGGTGCCTTGGAGTTAGGTTAGATTTAGGAGACTTGTTGGGCAAGTCACCACCTTGGCCCAATTCTAGATCCTTCCGGAAGGAAGGTGAATAAGTATTGGAGTTGTATGCCTTGAAGGCTACTCCATATATGATTTGGTTTCCTTTTGGGATCAATTACGGAGTCTTTTTATTGGCTGATTTATTAACTACGAATTTTATACTAATTTTAGGGTTTTGGGCCTCATCAATGGGCTTCAACCTTGGACCAACTTAGGTCTATTTAATACAACATTAAATGTATTTTTAGGGCTTACATTCAGCCCATATAACTATATAATTCTATAAAGTAAAACTACAATTACACCAAAATCTACGGTTGAAAAAAAATTACTCACTTTTCAAAAAATTCTATCCAAAATATTTAATGGCGCTTAACAGTGCCCAAAATACCCACTGAATACCCATGTGACACATGCATACATAGGCCCCCTAATTTTTCTAAAGAATACGCAACATGCACATGCGTACAAGGGATTTTTTTAGATACTCCTGCGGGACCTTTGTACAAGCGTATCTCACAAAAAAAAATCAGGTTGATGACTTATGTGATGGCTTTTGTGATGGCCTATGTACCTTACTTTGATTACTTATGTATCTTGTGTTATCTTATTATTAATGTTATTATCACCAAATTTTCAAAAATTATGTTGCAATTATGATTCTTGAAATTATTGGTATAATCAGACTTGTGTTTCTAGCTAGGATGACTTAGTTATATATATGTTATACATGTAAATTGACATGTTTTGAATATGGGAAGCCAAAGATGGTTGGATAGAAAGAACAATAATCAGGAGGAAGCTCCTGGGTAGTAAAACTTGTGACAGATGTTCTTGATATATTCCGTCACAAGCTATTAAATATTATATTTCATTTATTTTTTTTAATACCAATCTTTTGACTGAAAGTTCGTCTAAAGGATTTTTTAATTCAATTTTCCTTTTCATTTTGCCAAAAATATATATATTAAAAAATTCATTTTTTTAACTGTATATCCGTCAAACGTATTTTTTATGTCTAATTTTTCTTTTTCTTTTTTTCAACTAAAAAAATAATAAAATAATCAATTTTTGACTAACATTTCGTCGAAAGTTGAATTTATATTTCTTTATATAAATTGGGTCCCATACTTGACCTTATGACAAAATTTCGAACTTGACAAAAAAAGAACCTTTAGACAAGACTATGGGGGTGTTTGGGAGAATTTATTTTCTAGAATAAGTCAACTTATTTTAAGTTGAAAGTTAAGATTCCAAACTTTCCAACTTGTTTTTACAACTTATTGAATCTCAAACCTATATTAAATACTTATATATAAAAAATTTATCAAAAAATAAAATTTTTACCCGAAAATAATTCCATAAGTCTTTAAAAGAAGTTAAGCCAAACAGGCACTATAATGGACGGATGGAATCCGTCAAAAATGACCCCATTTTTTTACGGATTCAGTGCAAAAAATCCGTCAAAAAAAGCCTGATGTGTTGTAGTGCAATTAAATTATAAAGATGCCGTATATAAATGCCAAATTTAAGAAATCTTTGTGATAAAACATGAAAATTAGATAAATTGAAAAACCAAGAAAAACTTAAACAAGACTATTCTTCAAAAAGCACAAGCGTTATGCAGTGGATCCAAAATGTCTCACGCCACTTGTATTTGTATGATCATGAATTTATTTTACAAACTTTAATACACACATTCTAGTCTGTATTGCCCACTTCTGTCTCTTCAGGTACATTCTAGACCCCCCCTTCTCTCTATTGCTCCATTTAAGGGTTTCTTGAGCTATTTACATTTCACAGAAACCAAGTTCAAAGCCCTAAAAAATCTTGCTATTTTGTGGCCTCACACCACTTTTCTAGGTCAAACTTTTTCAAATGCTAGTCTTTTCTGGGGGTTTTTCAGCATTTTTTTTTATGTTGTACTATGTTTTGGGTTTTTTCATTTTTATTTTTTGATGATTTTTTAAAGATGGAAATGGTAGAAATCTGTTATTTACTCATCTTGTTGTAGTTGGAGCTGATAAAATAATGTTGTTCTTCATGTTGTGTATGTACTTTTGTGTGTATATATGCAGTGCAGAAAGAATTTTCTGGGGGGGGCGATTTTACTTAATAATTTTTAATATTTAAAAAGTTATAAATTTAATTATAAAATTAATTAAAAATCGAAAGAAATACGTTATCAACAATTTTTTTTTTTTATAGAACAATGGCTAGAAGTGTTTATTATCATTAAAAATATGAAAGGTGAAAACCAAAAAATTTAAAAACTAGAAAAAGTGATGTTGGAATTGAAAAACTAAGTAACAAAAAAGAGTCCAGGGGTTCGAACAGGTTCTCTTGAGAAAATAAACACATGGAAACCAACTGAACTACAACCATTATTAGTACATTATATATACTATGCTGATTATATTCCAAATCCCAGGAGGGGCCACGGACCCCCTCAACCCCAGTTCCGTCCTTGTATATATGTATATCTTCTTGATGTTTAGCTTTGTGCATTTTTGTTCTTCTTTATTGACTATTTTTTTCATATGTTTGTTAAATGTGTTTTGTAGTTTGCCTATAATGTACATAATCTAAAATAAGTATATAACATTACGTAAAATTTCTACTAAACGAGGTTCCTAAAAAAAAATAAAGTGGGTTCATTAAATATATATCCAATGAATATTTAAATAAACTTTTGAATGATAATGGTTATTTTCTGGTCTTTTTTTTGTGAATAAGCTTATATATGTTTTGAACCAGTGAATGCTAACTCGAGTCTGTTGATATACTTTTCAGTGCTAGCTTAACATTCCTGTTGACAGAAGATCTTTATATATTTTTATTCGATCTTGATGTGAAGATGAAGATCTGTATATATATATATACACATACATCTTCTTGTATCTACATTCATTCTATATGCATTTAACCTTGTGGTTAATTTTTTCACTTTTTCGATTTGATTTTGGTTGGTTCCATATGTGCAGGTTTTGTAGCATGCATGGAAACGTACCGAAGAAGAAGGCTCAGAAGTCCTCCCAGTGAATGCAATAACAATGTAAGTCTTAATGTGTGATGGGTTGATAATGTGAATATGTGATACTTTATTGGAAAGTTATATATAAATGTGTGTGTGTTAAAAGATTGATTTTCTTGATGAGTTATATGCAAATTGAATTCGTGATTTTGATATTTTAGGGTTCTTGGATATTGAAACTTTTCTATTGAATTCCTGCTTAATACATCATGTATGAGCCTAACAATACAGGAGCCTAACAATATAGGGGGATAATCTAAGAAATCAATATATGTGCATATTGTGTTACAAGTTTGATTTTGGTTTATAAGTTATTTGCATATAGATAGATTTTCTGGACTTTTTATAATTTTGAGTTCTTTGTTGTTGAAATTGCAAGGGAACTTCGACAAAAAATGCTAATGTGGGCTGCAGAGACGTTAATCTGCCAGCACCCACCTTTATGAAATCATGTACAAGCGTTTCAAATAAGAACTCGACGACTTTCACTAGCCGTGATGGAACTTTTTCTAGGAATAAAGCTCCTTATGCCCGATGTAACATGGATACCTCTTCAGTTAAATCAGATGGCTTCTCTGTTGCCATGGATGGAAGCATGTCTAGTAGTGATTCCTTGAAGAGCCCAGATGTTGAAGACATTGACAGCACTGATGTTGCAGCTATTGATTCGATTGAAAGGAGGACATGTAACTCAATATCAGGTTATAAGATCCACACTTTTATCCATCAGACTTCATTATGTATTATTTTCAAAGATATTTTATTATTGTTAAAGTGTTTGGATTTGTATGCTTAAGTGACTTGTTCTCCTACATGCATGCAGGAAACATATGCAAGAGAGGTATACTTGCTGGAATGGAAACATGTGTTAAGATTGTCGATGTTGATGAAAATTCTATGGACCTGCAGTTATGTGCAACCATGTTCTATGATATATACAAGCACCTGAGAGCATCCGAGGTTCATTGCTATCCATTTTGAGTATACACGCTCTAAAATATTTTGTACATTTTTTCTTTTAATCATTCATTGAAACTTCTCCGTGTGTCGAAATAACATGGTTGAAATAATGCACCAATCACCATTATTTATTTATATAGTTCGTTAAAGAATCCAATTCTTC
Source organism: Kitagawia praeruptora (assembly GCA_037693485.1). Taxonomy (NCBI): domain Eukaryota; kingdom Viridiplantae; phylum Streptophyta; class Magnoliopsida; order Apiales; family Apiaceae; genus Kitagawia; species Kitagawia praeruptora. The sequence goes on along the minus strand of CM075344.1, from coordinate 158,117,085 downwards.
ATTTAGTTCAAGTTCATTGAAAATTGTGCACTTGCTGAAATTTTTACAGCTTTAGACATCGCGGTTAATGAATTATACATGCATGTGTAATGTGAAAGAGTGGTTCATAATATCATTTGCATTGTACTATAGAATCTATGTGGTAGTCCTCTCTGAATCCGCAGACCAAATAATTAAGGCATTAAGAAAAATCATAGAATTTTTAATTTTAAATGAGTATATCAAGTGCATGATTATAATATTTTCATTTGCATGGGGTTTAAGCTTCTGAAGTACACTAGACCTTAAGTGAGCTCTCGAGAATCAGTATATATATTTACATAGCACTGATAGCATTTTCACGGTATATGAATTCAATGCTGAGATAAAATGGTAATTGAAGTAATTTTTTGCTTTTTTATATTTAACTACAGGTGAAGAAAAGGCCTTCCACTGACTTCATGGAGAAGGTCCAAAAGGACATAAATACCAGCATGCGTGCAATATTAGTTGACTAGCTTGTGGAGGTATTATTTACTTAATAATAATAACATTTCAGAATGCACCCCCACTTTCAGATATCGATATCCCACTACAGAAATGCTACAAAGAGATTTATATTCATGTACTATATATATAATAGCGCACTATCTTGCATACTCAGCACATGAATGCATACTTTCAGGTTGCTGAAGAATATAGGCTTGTCCCTGACACGTTGTACCTGACTGTTAACTATGTAGACCGGTACCTTTCTGGCAATTCGATGGACATAGAAAAGTTACAATTTCTTGGTGTTGCTTGTATGATGATTGCCTCGTAAGGACTTTTAAGTTTTCCTTATTACACAAATATATATGTATTTGTTTCTTACTTCCTAGTATCTTACCTAAATTAAGATTCTGATATTGGCAGCAAATATGAGGAGATTAGTGCCCCCCAAGTGGAAGAGTTCTGTTAAATGCTTTTTAAGATTCTGAATTTTCTGAAATTTGAATTGACAGCCCCTATAGCTAAATGTTTTTTAAGGTAATATGGTTAGACTGCTAGACTTTAAATTCTATATAAAGAATGATATTCTACCCTCATATTTGTTGTTGTTTCAGTAACATTGTATGACTAATATCTCATGTAGGCAGTTTGTTCGTGCTGCTCAAGCAGTCATTGAGCTATCCTTCTAAAACTTGTAACTATTTCCTCTGTATTTAAGATGTTAATGTTTAAATAATGCATTAACACATAAAATAGAATGTATCTGGCATTTCATTTCTTGTTGATAATTAGTTTTTTGCTCAAATTCAGAGAGAAATGTGCCCTGCATATCTTGCTCTTGTTTTTAGTAAAAACTGTTTTAATTGAGTCACAACAAATTAGCATCACTGCTTCTGCTGTCATTCATAAAATAATTGTGCAACATACAATCTTCGTGTTAAAAAATAATATTGGTGCGGTCTTTTCAGGCTCCAGCAATGCAGTTAGAGTGCACGACCAACTACTTAGCAGAGCTAACTCTTCTAGAATACCATATGCTTCATTATGCCTCATCACTGATTGTTGCTTCAGCAATTTTCTTAGCCAGATATATGTTTTTCCCATCACGGAGACCTTGGGTATGTACCAGTAATTCATTTGTTTAACTTTCGATATATCATGCACATTCACAAGAATCATATCAACATATCACTCTCAGTTGGCTATATGTCTAGTCTCTTCAGTATCTTCATGTATATACTTTTAAATTCAAAACTCAACCTTGCTGATTAAACACTCTACAATACTTCGGATCTCTGGGCGTGTATACGTGTATATGTACTATTTGGCTTAATCTGTGATGGGTTGATAATATGAATATGTGATAGTACTTTATTGGAAAGTTACATATAAATGTGTGTGTGTGTGTGTGTTAAAAGATTGATTTTCTTGATGAGTTATATGCAAATTGAATTCATGATTTTGATATGTGAATTCAATGCTGAGATAAAATGGTAATTGAAGTTATTTTTTGCTTTTTTATATTTAACTACAGGTGAAGAAAAGGCCTTCCACTGACTTCATGAAGAAGGTCCAGAAGGACATAAATACCAGCATGCGTGCAATATTAGTTGACTGGCTTGTGGAGGTATTTACTTAATAATAATATCATTTCAGAATGCACCCCCACTTAATAATAATAACATTTCACGGTATATAAATGTATGATTGTAGCTATTTTTTGTGGTTGGTACTTCAGGTTGGTGGATTCCATTCCTGGTCATTGATATCGGAATATAGAGCTGCTGTTAGATCACAATGCTCTCATTCGCAACCTTCGCCAAATGGGGAAGTTGATAATTGCACAATGAGGTATGTATTGCATATGATATATTTTTGTAGGTTTTAATTTAATCATGTATGTTCTTTGACACTTGTATGATGTTGTTGGAAATAATTCAAAATTATTTGAATTGTTTTTGAAATTATATTGATAGACTTTATTCAAATTTAAAATAAAAGTAGTTATATTTTTATCTTATTAAATCCTAGTGTTCAGGATAGTAGATTTTGTTGGGATAGGGTTTGCTATTTTGTAGGGTTTTCGTTAACGTACCGCCTATATAAAGGCTTGCAGATGTGATTCAATAGATGCATCATGACTTAATAAAATAGTTTTGTTTTACTTTTGTGTTACTTCTATTTTACTTTTAATTTACTTTTATATTATTTAATTTTAGAAAATTATAACAGTGGTATCAGAGCCTTATGATCTTAAGGGCTTGCGAACTTATATTTGAGAGTGGGCCATTGAGATGAAAGAAGAAGAAAAGAAGACCATGGCATAAGTGGGTGTGAAAGAACAAGATTTTTTGTTTTGAATTTTTTGATGATTATGTGCATCTTGGAGAGAAGGGCTCCAAATATTGATATGTTGTTGGTGAGAAGTGCATCAACGTATGTAATTGGTGAGAAGTGCATCAAAATATGAAAATTGGTGAGAAGTGCACCTAAAAAAGCTTGTGGAGAGAAGTGCTCCGACAAAAATGGTGATGATGAGAAGTACATCTAAAAATTTTAGAATTTTGAATTAAGGGGGAGTGTTGGAATTAATTCAAAATTATTTGAATTGTTTTTGAAATTATATTGATAGACTTTATTCAAATTTAAAATAAAAGTAGTTATATTTTAATCTTGTTAAATCCTAGTGTTCAGGATAGTAGTTTTTGTAGGGATAGGGTTTGGTATTTTGTAGGGGTTTTTGTTAATGTACCGCCTATATAAAGGCTTGCAGATGTAATTCAATAGATGCATCATGACTTAATAAAATAGTTTTGTTTTACTTTTGTGTTACTTCTATTTTACTTTTAATTTACTTTTATATTATTGAATTTTAGAAAATTCTAACCATAACCAAAAACTATATCCATGACCATAACATCATATGTCATGACTGAGAAGTCATATACAACCATAACCATAAAATCACAACATATCATGGCTGAGAAGCCATACACAAAAATTACAACCAAAAATCACATTCATGAAAAACAAATGGAGACAACTACAATCTATAAGGAGTATGCACAAGAACACCATATTTTTGGAAGTACAACCGAAGATAATAAAGAAGTATAGTACAAGAGTGGCTACTACCCAGAAGAATGAAGATGATAATTTGTTTTGATGGCAATTAAAATATCAAAGTAAGGAGGAATGTTAGAATTATGCTTTGATTTTCAAAATTTGAATTTATTTTAATAATTGGTTGTTGTTGACCAAATTTCTAGGATAATAGTTTAGGATTAGTTATGATTTAATTTTGAATATTTTTTAATTGTAGTTGTAGTGTTTTTAGGAGATAAGGTTATGTATTGGCTTATATAAGCCCAAGCCCACCTATGAACAAAAATATATGCAGTTTACGTTTTCATTTGTTTTCATTATGCTGATACACCTACACCCATAAACCTAAAAACCAACAGATGTATATAGCATGTTCAAATACAAGCATCTTAATTTAGAACCCAGTATTTGCGCTTTTAATGAATTTTAATGTAGAATTGGCGAATATCATATATTTAAAATACGATTTTCTTTTCTTCCAGAGAACTGCTATTCGATCTCTATGATACAACCAGTGGTCAGAAACCGTACCAGATTGTTGTCTTCATGTATCATTAATTTAAACAATTATGTTGACATCGAATAATTGCACATTATACTGAATTTTTTGGTTTAACTTATGCATATCCTCTTGTTCAGGGGCGGGGTTAGTGAATCACAGTTTATCCAAGTACTAAACAATGAGCCCGATCAAATAATAAAGGTGCCTATCCTTTTTTTCTTGTTTGTCATCAGCGATTTCATTAGTATATCTTTAGCGGTTTTTTCTTGTACGTAGATGTCGATTTACTATTTTCCATTATCAGTGCCTCTTTTCATGTTTGATGTCACAACATTCAGGAGGGAACCTTTCAGATATTTGTAAGAAATTTGACTGGTAAGACAATTGGCTTGGAGGTGGAGAGCTCAAACAACATTGATGATGTGAAAGCTAATATCATGGAGAAGGAAGGAATTCCACCACATCGGCAAAGATTAATTTTTGCCGAAAAGCAATTAATAGATCAAAGGACTCTGGCAGACTACAACATCCAGAAAGATTGTACGCTTCACCTTGTCCTTCGTCTTTGTGGTGGTTCAGGTAAGATTTCACCTATAATTTATTTGGTTTTGGGTTGTATTCAATTAAACTTTATTCCATTTGTAATGTTTCTTCCCACTTAAAACTTATCAAATTAATTTTAATTTTTCTGCAGGATCAGCTAGACTTTTTAATCTTGTCAAACGAAGACTTCACCCACAGAGGTACTGATGTTTTTTTAAAAATGTTTTACTTGTCTCTTGTTGCCATATTCTGAACAATTAAAGAGTTGCACATTTTATTTAATTATTAGTGTTTTTCCATTTTTTCAATTATGTAGTTGCTTTTTGCACACTTTTTCAAAGACTCCCGAAAATGCATCTAAAATTGATGCCAATGAGGTGGGTCAAACTCCTCAAGCGGCAGCCACAAAGGATGTCAATGAGGTATGTCTTCGCAAAATATCAATACATGCATTTATGTGCATGGATTTTATCTTTTAATTGACACTTTTCTAATGATTTGTGCGCGCTTTTTCAAAGACTCCCGAAGATGCATCTAAAACTGATGCCAATGAGGTGGGTCAAACTCCTCAGCAGCCACAAAGGATGCCAATGAGGTGTGTCTTTGCAAAATATCAATACATGCATTTATGTGCATGGATTTTATCTTTTGATTGACACTTTTCTAATGATTTATGCAGATTAAAAATTTTGGTGATGTTATGGCGGGCCGATGGAGCCTGGAGGGCTATAGAAACATCACAAAGGCCGTCTAATAGGAAATTGATGTGCCCCACGTGTTATTATGAACGGAGAAAGGTTGAGAATATACAAGAAGTCTATATCTATGAAGGTTTGAAATACTTAACTTTGTACTTAATTCTCTTTTGCTTTTTATTTTTCAAAATTTAATATTTTTTTTTGAAATGTTCACAATTTAATTTTAAATTTTACTTTTACTTTCACTTTGTCCAGGGCCAAGTACATTTGAGATTGTTTTGCATTCTTTTCTGGAACCCTTTCGATGGAGTATTCATGGAGGAAGAACTGGTTATCAAAATTGGGTATACAATAGTCGGTCAAAAAGACAGGTGCTAACTATTACCAATTACGTTGCCCCAGCAGATAGACGTCAGGAATACTATAAAGCAGCCAAGGATAGTGGGGTATGCTTCTTCTCTCTTGCTAAAACAAAGTATTTGATCGCATATTTATATTGGGAGTGATACATAAAATTTAGGACACTACAACTCAAGAGTCATTACATTAAAACAACTATTCAAGATAGTGGCGGAACCAAAGGGGGGCTAGGGGGTGCGTGAGCCCCCGACCTCCGAAAAAATAATGTATTTTTTAAAAAATATTTGGTAAATTATAGATTTTATTAAAAATTAATTAAAAATATATTGAATTGATTAAAAAATTTTATTAATGATTTGAGAAATGATAAATGTATATCTAAATTCGAAGTATTTTAGACCTTGTTATCACGTGAGTTCAAAAAATTTAAAATATTTTTACTAATGAACGGTATTTTATGAAATAAATATATTAAATAATTATTAATGACGGGGACGAGGAATTGAATAATAGCAAGATAGTGTATATTAATATATATTTATTTATCATCCGTGACTTTTTTAAATAAAAATAGCACAATTGTTGTTAAGTAAAGGTTAGTTGTGTATATTTTAATTATTTAAACATTTATTACCGTTGCAAATAATTTGTAATTAATATTTGAGTACCCCTAATTTTTCATCCTGGTTCCGCCACTGATTCAAGAGTCTATATTATCAGTTTCATGTTAACTGAAGTAGCTGGAGAGTTTTAGTTCTAATATTATTATTCTTCTTAATATTTTAAGAGCTTGATAAGTTGGATCAATCTACTAGAGCATTTGTTGCAAATTATTGGAAGAAAATGGATCCAGTAGGGGATGAAAAAGTTGCTGATGTTGATTTTGTGTTGTACCAGACTTCAATTCACTCTAGATTTGCTCATAATTACCTGCTCCCAAATTACATTGGTTTGACGGCTAGTCTCAGTAAATCAATAATAGACGATCTTGAAATGGACGTAGTCAAGATGGGATTTAAGAGGAATGCATATAATGATTCATTGAAATACCAATGTGCACTTCAATATGTTTTAAAGGTTAAAATATACATGTCCGTGTTACCAGCTGCTTTCCGAAGTACCCCATACCTCAGTGAGATCCACATTGCCCATTTGGAACGTGGAAAGGAGGTTTGGGCAAGGGTTGATGACCCCCTTGCCTTTACAGTCGGGCGCAGGTTATTTTTCCTAGTCTGATCACTTGGTCTCTAAGTATTTTGAACTGATGTTTTTGTAAGACTATATTCGAACTTGTGTTGTTTTATGATTTTAGGATATTTTTTTGTATGTTTGACCTATAATTAAATTCTGTTCATTTTGATAACATGACATGTTAATACTATATAAACTAGCGTTCTACCCGTGCTACGCACCGACCGATAAATTATATTAATTAATTAATATAAATATATTATTTTAATTATTATTTAGAAAAAAATATAATTTTATTGGAATGTCAATTAACTTAAGTATAAAAATTACTTATCGGTGAATTCATACCAATTGAATTAATAATAATATTATGAACAAATCATCAAAACAAATACAACCCCCGTTGAAAAGTTCAAAACCCTTCTTTATTGTTTTTTTTTAAAATTTAACTTTCATTTTATTTCTCTCTTTGTTAGAGAATATTTCTAAGTACTATGTTAACAAATTTTTCACCCATATTCTGATAATTCGGTATATTTATTCAATGTCGAATCCTTAAAATATTTATTATATTAATACATTGAAAATATTTGTATGGTCGTGATTAATTTTTCGATCACATATTAAAAATATACAGACATTCAATCCTCAAGACTCCAATAAATCATTACACTATCTATCAAAAAAGGTTGCAAGGATATGAAAAAGGATATTTACTGTGCAAGATACATGAAACGAAAGTAGTTATAACAATAGAAACTTTCATCTAATCTAGTTTGCTATGTGATTATTCAATATCTTTTTTACAAATTATATGTCATTTTATTAATGAATTGATTTACTTTTGGAAAATAAATATTATCAACTAACCAAACAAATTCAATGTATCGTGCTCTTGGAGTAACGTATGATTGTTAGAGTTTATGGTGATTGACCTTAGCTTATTTGTAAAGACAACTTAAAATGTGCATTTTCAGTTTGGAAGTTTGTATGCTGGATTTTTTATTCTTTTCTAGTAAAACATGGTATAATAAATTTTAGTTTAATTTACTCTTAAAATAAGACATATGAAAATGAGTATGACCTATCTTTTTTCTATTTGACTAACTTGTGAAAATAAGCTATTGTCCATAAAATTGAAATCAAGTGTGTAATATATAAACACATAATCACATTGTTATATATGTGCCCTTGTAATTTAGATATTAGGTTAAATAACATGAAATTCATTTTTCTTTAAGAGTGAGTATATTTTTCCGATATATATAAGAAGAAATTGCTTATGTAGACCTGAAAAATTATTTTGCACATTCATGTTGTGTACTTTAGGGCCTTGTACGAAAATGACATAAATGACATGATATTGAATCATGTTCCCGAAATTAGAACACAAAATAGCTTATGTTGACCTAACAAATCATTTTGTACATTCATGTAGTGTACTTTGGTCTTGAACGAAAATGACATGTACATGAATTTTTCGTGTACACGAAATGAAATGAAATATGCGAATAGAAAAAATATGACAATTACGTGAAATATCACTCTGTATCCAAGTTATGTAAATATATAATTATTTGTCTTAGAACAACATTGAGGTGTTACAAAACTAAACTAAGAGTAATATGCACGATGTAAAGTCAGATATACATATTCCTCACGTTTATAACAAATTGTTAGATTATCTCGCCGAAAAGGGTGCATAATTTTGAGATATAGATGATGGTGTACCATAATTGAAGACATGTTCAATGATTGGATAAAGGAAATTAGTGATCTATTTTACTATGTATTTGTTATATTTTAATTGTTTTTTTAGATGTTGCATGCGCTTTTATTGATGATTTTTGCAGGTTTGATTATTTTTGTGGATAACATGTGTCCTTTTATAGATGAATTAATTATATATAAATAAATATTGATTTATAAGAAAATTTGTGATAAATTGACCAATTTATTATGGAAATATTCACTAACAATATTTTCATTAACTCTATAAAAATTTTATTTTATGATTGATAATTTATACACGAAATAATGTATAGTACTATTTAAGAGTATATATATATATATATTTAATATATGAGAAAAATGTTCCAAAAGTTAACTTTAAGGAAATTACCTAAAGCCATTTGCATTTTGTGTACAAAAGTTAGATGACATTTTTGTAATAATACAATTCACCCCGTGTATGTACAAAAATAACCTTACTTTTGTATTGAAATATGACTTAACTTTAGATAATTATCTAAAGGTAACTTTAGGGCCATCAAACCCTTAATATTTTGAATAATTCAAATATATTGGAAGGTTAAATTGTTTTTCATTAATTATTGCATAGTTAAAAAAATCGTAATTAAAATGTGAAAGATGATTGGTTTAAAATACATTCTAATGTTTCAATTGGTTGATGCTAGTTTTTTTTTGGACCAAATTATTTAATACTTTACATAACTTAAAATTTGGATATGTATTTAGAATAATATGCTAAATAGTTTTATATTGTTAACAATTTTTAATTTATGATTTTGATTGTACCTTATGATTTTGAATTGAGAGTTTGAGATATCAAAATATCTATTGTAGATATATAGACTCATGTAATAATGTATTATTTTTAAATTAAATAATTATCGTATTTAGAATAAAATTGTAAAGTAATTACCGAATAACATCAACAACCCAACACTGTAAAAAAACATTTATCTATAGGCACGCCTAATATTGTAAACAAATCAGCGTAATGTGGTAAGGATTGATGCCTAGAATTCAGTAAGTCGCAGAATTATTGGAGTTCGCCACTGAATATTCTAATGGGAAGTAACTTTGAGAGAATCTGGACCGGGGATGATGATAACCTAAATCGTTTTCTATTTTTTTTTTGTTAGAATTTTTTTTTGTTGATTTTATTGGACAATTAAAATACGAAACATACGATACATATATATAATCGAAATAAAAATATAATCTATCCAAATATAGTATGTCATATAATAAAAGGATATAAAGTAGTACCTTAATCGAAATTGATATGATTTAGGCATGGGGAGAATTGATGCATACACTTAGTTTATCAAAGTTGACTAGGTCTGATGGGGAATAGAGAATAAGTGGCTTAAATTTTCCGTAATGTTTAAATTGATATAATAATTATATTTTTTAGTTTGTAAGAATTTTATCTTATATAAATTGTTTATTAGTTAATCATTAAAATAGAAATTAGTAGTTATTATGTTTAGTTAATTGATATGAAAAAATAAAAATCAATTGTTATTGAGTGCAATTTGAGTTGAGTTTAATCTTGGTTGAAACGTAGAATCTAGATCCAATAGAGAAACATGTTACATTAAGTTTAATTGGTCTAAAATTTAGTATATTCTGATTGATGTTAAAAATTACAATGATTCACAATCTTGTGATTGATTAACTAATATATGGTAGATTGGGGTATCCTTTATTATAATAAAGGATGTTCAAAAACCATTCGTAGCTAAAAGATGTATAAACATATGTAATATATTATTATGTAGCTATATAGAAAATAATATTTACGATTAGTAGAAATTTTTTAGAATTAAAACCCATGTGATATACGAAGTTATTAAATCAAGATATTATTATATTTAAATTTAATTTAATCGTGATTAGTAAAGTAGAATAAGTATGGTAAATAATAAAAAAAATTGTACATGATTGATTGATTTAAAGTTTAGAAGTAAATTCTGATTGTCTCTAAAATAATTTTAATTTTTTGATTGGTAATTTATTCACCCAATAATAATAATACTCTTCTAGCGTATATTTAAAAATTAAAGTAATTAAAATTTATGTAGTATCCGTTTATATGAATTTACTAATTTTTTATTAAAAATTGCGAATAAATATATTTTTGATTCTTTCAAAAAATCGAGTCTTTGAGGATATTATCCAAAACTATTTAAAATTTATTCAAATCCGATTTTGTAGTGTTGACTTATATGCATTTATTAATTAATTTTATTAACAAATTATGAATAAATATATTTTTGAACTTTTAAAAAAGTAAAATTTTTGAAGGTATGGATTTTATCTAAGTTATTTAAAATCTGATTTCAAATCCGATTTTTTCAGTATGGTCGTTCTAATTAATGAAATAAACTAATAATATTATAATCACAAATAACTTATTGATTACCTTTTCTAGCTAAAAGGATCAATTACCTTTTCTAACTTATTTGACTAAAATATCTATTTTTCCAAAAATATGGTCGTTCTAATTAATCCGATCTTGTAGTGTTGGCTTATATGCATTTATTGATTTATTTTATTAACAAATTATTAAAAAAATATTTTTTTGAACTTTTTAAAAAATAAAAATTTTGAAGGTATGGATTTTATCCAAGTTATATAAAATCTGATTTCAAATCAGATTTTTTCAGATTTCTAGTTGAGTTAGATTATAATTTCTGCAAATCGATTATAATTGTACAATATATGTTATGAAAATCAATCTATAATGTATGATAACATGATTGTGATTGACTTTATATTAAAATAATGGTTGATTAAATAAATGATTAATTATGAAATTTAATTTGAAATATGTAAATGTATATCGTGATTGATTTTAAATTAAAATTGTGATTTCCAATAAATATTTTTTGATTTTAAAAATATGTATTTATGGATATGTTTAATAAAATCATTACTATATTTAAATTAGATGTGTAAACTAACCATGGTTAAAGAGGTAGGTTGATATTGTAAATAAGGAAAATTTTTAATATAATATGATTGGTCTAAAATTTAGGAATTAGCTCTGATTGGTTCTAAAATAATTCCTAATTTCTGATTGGCTAACTGTACATTGGTAGACTCAGGTATTATAATAAAAGATATAAAAAATTATTATTTAACTGATTTTTTATTTAAATATGTTTTTTTATTTATATTTTTATATCGTATATAATATATTAAACGTTATATATATTTTATTTATATATTTTTCATATCAATCTTAATAAAAAAACTATTATTTAAACCCGAGCCTATTTCATTTTTTCATAAAATTTTAACATAAAAAAGAGACATATTATTATACTATACTATTAAAGTCGAAACATTAAAAGTTTTGTTAGGTATTTGGGTCGGGTTTCTTTATTTTAAAACCCATTTTAATGGGCCTACTTTATTCTAATTAAAATAAATTTAAACATTATAATTAAAGCACATCTTTTGAGCCTATTTATTTTTAAATTTATTTTGACGGACCCAACTACTTCAAACTTATTTTAACGGATTTAATAAAACATATTAATCGAAACACACCAGGCATATTTATTTAGACCTATTTTAACTGGCTCTTTATAACATAATTTAAAATTAAACTTAAATTTTAAATTTTAAAATATAAATATAAATAATAACATAGCAAATATTAAAGTTTACCCGTGGGATATAAGCTAGTATTAATATATTTTCAGTAAGAAATAATATGATAATGGTTATATGATCGGATTAAAGAGGAATCAAATTTCTTAAATCTCGAGATTAGAGATGTTCTAAATGTAACAATATGAATAAATAATTTAGATCAATATTAGGTAAAGTATAGCCTTTAGTCCATAGTTGGTTTGTTAACTTTATAATTTTTGTCAAATGGTCTAGTACTATAGTAGTCCATTAGCAATGGATTTAAGTATTAACATTGTATATTGCTCTATTTAAACGGGCTAATGTATATATGTACCACATTTTTTAACTCCCGTGATCGGAATACCTGCGCGCGTGGGGATTAGTCAAAATTATCGATGAGTTACGCATTCTGAGAAGTGGTAATTGCTCGGTTACGCATTCTGAGACGTGGTAACCGCTCAGTTATCTTTCAATTTTTTTTATAAAAATGGGCAAATACGCATTTGAGGAATGCGCATCCCAAGATATGTATTCTTCAAATGCGTATTCGCTGTCTTCTTCTTCAGCTATGGCGATTCCAGACAACTTTGGAGGCAATTTTTCTGGTTGACCACCATTTCGTGCACGCCCTTGCGGGGCCAGATACTAGCAAGAGATACAGAGCTCGTATGGGAATGTTGTGGTGTGACAGTAGCGAGAGAGATGAGATGTTGTCGATTTTGTCGATGGGTGGGTTGGGTTACCACGTCTCATACGTGGTAACCCGCAGGTAGTTTTGGCCCCCTTTCTGAAATCTGGGTACAAAATTTTTAAAAAAGTGGTAATTATGTCATTATTTTGTCTAAACCAGATCTAATAAATAATAATATTCATAAAAGATAGTGTATTATATAAATATTAGATTCAACGATTATTTCTGGTCAATTAACCACAAACATATTTGAAAACCTGAAATTTTTTTATTTAAATATCTAAATATTTTTTTACAAAATTTAGTATCAAATATATTTTGAATATATAATTCATTGACTCCTTAATTTAATGTCAAAATTTAATTTTATAAACTAATTTATTTTAAATTCTAATATTATCTAATATATAAATATATATATGAACCATAAATAATAATAGCGATTAATCTCGAATCCCGAATCGAAGAGTTACCGAACAGTGATTAATCACCGATTTTTAGAATGTAACTTTTAATACGTATATGCTTCATGTTCGGTATAATTCTGTGGTATCCTCCGCATATTATTTTTTACATATTTATTAAATTTAAGGATTTAGGGTTTAAGGGTATCGGGGTTTCGGGTTTAGGATTGGGGTTCCTTGTTGGGGGTTTAGGGTTTAGGATTTTGGGTTTAGGGTTTTTTTTGGTTAAATGAGGACGGCACCACGTAAAATTTATATCAACTAAAAAAATATGTACAAACAAAAAAACGAGAGGACTCATCTAAAAAAAATCACTGTTTGTTCCGTCATTTTTTCACATCTTTTGCTTGGAACAATCTCCAACAAAAAATACCACCAACTATTTATGTGTACTCCGTATAAGCTAGTAATATATGCGGATGTTGGAAGGCGCTGTAATTACTGTTTCTATAATAAGTGTAGGACTTCAAATTTTAGTAAGGCTTACCTGCTTTAACTGTTTTTTTTTTTGGAAGCAATGTTAAAGTAATTGGCTTGATGATGTGTTTAATTTTTATAAGTGTGAATCAATCACAATTTTAATGTTAGGAGCATAAATCAATCCGAGTTTCTCCATGTCCCTGTCTTGAAAATTTGTAAATTTTATCTAATAAAAAAAAAGCAGATCACTGGGTGGACAAACTAAATTTATATAACCGACTAAAAACTACATTTATATATTTTGTTTTGAAGGCTTTATTACATTATGTGCATCTCTGAATTTATTCAATGACCTGCAAGAATTAGCTCGGGCTCTGTATGGATCTACACTAGCTGACTAGCTGGACAATCTTATTGAGAATAATTCAGAACTGTTTTAATTTATTTTTGATTGTTACTAAAGATAATTGTTAGTTTGTAGGATGAGATTTTTGTATTCTATTATTCACTTGTCATTATTCGTCTATATATAAATTTGTTGTTTACATTATTATATATGAAATGAAAATATGTATCATTTTCAATTGTTAATTTAGTGCAGAAAAAATCCAATAAACCTCGCTATTTTATTACAAAAAACCAATAATTATTATTATTTTGTCGGGCTGGTACCATCATAGGCGATTAGGCGCCATAATAATTTCATAGTTATGACTTATGATCCTGGTGATTGTTTATACATAACCTCAATCAGCCTTTCTTGACACCAATATATAATATGGATTGCACTTTGGAAAAAACAACTTATATAAACAATAATAAAGAATACTATTATAACACTTCATTTTTTTATAAAAATTTGATTGTTAACGTAACGCCCCTTCCATATATAATTTAATGTATAATCTAATAATATCTCATAGTAATCTTAAAACCCTTGGGTGACTTTTACATGTAAACAACTTTAATATTTATTTACTTAATAATACTAAAAAGTTGTCAATACTTAATAAATAACGTGATTACAAAATTCGTATAAACAACTCAAATATTGAAGGATGAAACAAAAGAATACCCATATTTTAATACAGGAAGCCCAAAATACCCGTCTACGGGACTGAGCACCCAAAATAACCACCGATTACGCATTACCAGAATGCGTGTTCATCGACACGCATCACCTTTATGCGTGTTCCATACATAATTCAACCTTGTTCATTATGGCGTTATGGATTACGCATACGTATATTGCGTACAGAAGCTATACGCATACATATAGTGCGTACACGTATTCACGTATCCATGCTGCCACAGTTGTTCGTGGAGAGGTGACCACGCATCAAGGTTATGCGTGTAGATGCTATACGCATTGTACATATGCGTAGACATTCGTGTTGGGAACCTAAGAATTCAGATGGTACAACACGCATTGGTATACTGCGTATACATTCTATACGCATATAAAAAATGCGCGTAGGATGCCCTATACATAAACCTTTAATGCGTGGACGTTACTACGCAATTTCCAGATGCGTATATTGCTTACTTAAATCCCCAAATCGTCTATATCCCCAATATCGTCTCCCGACATCAGTTATTTGTTGCTGCTGCTATTCTTTTCAGCTGGCATCTTCTTCAAAATCACAAATGGTTTTGAGGTAATCCTTTTAACTCTTGTCATCGAATTCATCAAATTGATTATGAGGTAATGCTATTTCACTTGTTTAAGTGGTTAAAATTATTTAGGTTTAAATTAGGTATGGCTTCTTCGAATGTTAATTATGTATGGGGATGGTTATACTATATATGGTGGAAATATTGTTCATGATAGCGTAATTGGTAGTGCATATGATTGAGATGTAAGCGCCTTTGTGAAGTTAAATTTTGGTTTGAAATATGAAGAGCTTTTGAATGTTGTGCACAAGAAACTCAATGTAGATCCGATTTTGTGGAGCCCAATGGTTCCGCAGAAATTTATAGCGGAACCCAATGGTTCCGCTGAAATTTATAGAGGAACGATAAAAATTTTTGTTTTAATCTTAGCTGTTGAATGATCAATCCAACGGTTACGAAACAGATTGTTAGATAATTGGTCATTGGTCCCTGACAATCAATTGTCAGGGACCAGGACCCTGGTAATCTATACTATTATATAAAAGCCGAAACATTAAAAGTTTGGTTGGTCGGTACTTGTTGATTTTACTTATTTACCCTTACATAATTACAGATAAAATCTTTTTTTATATTTTGTCTAACTAAAATTTTTGTTTTACTAATCAATTTCTTTTTTCAGGTTAAACATGTTACCTTTTTTTTATGTAGTATTTTTTATTGAGATATTCTCTTTGGTACACCTGTAGAATTGACTTTTGCCAATGGTACCATCACATTTTTTGCTTCTATACATGGTACACCTGACATATTGTTTCTGTCTCAGCGGTACCTGTATAGAAGCCAAAAATGTGACGGTACCATTTGCAAAAGCCAATTCTACAGGTGTACCAAAGAGAATATCCCTTTTTTATTTGTAATCATCATATTCAGATGTACCATGTATAGAAGCCAAAAATGTGATGGTACCGATACCGGTACTAAACGCGTATCAGTTTTCACCATGGTTGTAGAAATCGGTAATCGGTATAAATCGGTTAAGGTACCGATTTAAGATTAATCGGGTAATCGGGGATTAATCGGAAGGATTAATCGGAGTACTAATCGGATATTATAATAATATTTAATATATTAGTCTAATTTACAATTAAACATATTATTTTAAATAAATTCACAGGATTAATCGGATTTAAAAAATCGAATCGGTTGGTTACCTTACAGAGGATTAATCGGGGATTAATCGGCTAAATCGGGGATTTTTAGAACCATGGTTTTCACCGCTTAAATATTTTCCATTTTTTTTACCGTTATAATAAATTACTTATACTCCGTAAAACACATACACACTGTCACTGTATGTATATGTTTAAAAAGGGGCAGGGCAGGGGTTTAGAATTAGCCGTGGCAAACAACTGAAGGTGAAGCACGAAGCTAGGGCTTTGCTTCCACAATTCACATTCATTCTAGGGTTCGTTAGTTTGTTTCTCCTCGATGGTGTCCCCAAAAGAGTTGGTCACTGAAATTGAGTCGTCTCTTTTTGGCCCCAATCCACCATCTCCTGCTCACAAGATCCAGCTCATTCACGCTCTTCGTCGCTCTCGCTCCTCTCTTCAGTCTCTCCTCAAATTTCCGGTATTTCTCTCTCTCTCTCTCTCTCTCTCTCTCTCTCTCTCTCTCTCTCTCTCTCTCTCTCTCTCTCCCCCCCAATAGGTATTATAATTGATACAGAAGAACGTAAATAAGCTAATACTTTTTCTCGGTCCCAACTATAATAGATATACATTGCAATTATAAGCTCGATTAATTAATTAAATTCTAATTCTTCGGTCTCATAGACACTTTTAACTCATAGAGATTTTATTATTTTACTGTTAATATGTATGTATAGTATTGCTTGGAAATTTTATGTGCTCTACCTATGATGTATAATGTGTTGTTTGAAAATAGTAATGTAATAATCTATGGGTATGTGTGTTACATTGACACACATAACATTTAGTGTACTGCCTGATAAATTACGGTGACTTATATTGCTGAATTCTGTTTTTGATTTTGATATGTAGGCTCCAAAGGCATCAGATCGAGCTCAAGTAGAGTCTCGAGAAGTCAGGCTACCAGATTCCGGTCCAATTTCGCTTGATGAACAGGATGTTCAGATTGTAAGTTGTGTCAAAATTGGTTACTTCTTGGATTACAATGTGATATTTTGATTTGTTGTAATGTCTTAATATTTACGAATTACGATTCATGTCATGGACACTTTTGTTAATAGCTATCAGTTCATCAATTTTTTAAACAGTTCAGAATGCCTCAGTTAATGCTTAATACTCTAGTATAATATATATTGTATTGGCATGCTAGGGGTTTATGGATATTTTTTACCTCTGTCTTTGTTTTAGATTAGGGAATACTATGCTCCGAGTTAATTTATGTTGTATTTCTTAGCCTGTTTTATATTTGGATGTATTATTAAAACGAATTATCTACTATGTGATATCCTTCAAATTTGCAAGTGGTATCCTCAAAAAATAAAAATGCGGTACATGTTAAGTGGAGTGGAGCTTAGTATTCATGTGTATATATTTATTGTAGGACTCGTACTTCTCGTCATTCTGTAGCTTGTCTATTGAAGACACTGATTTATATCTTGTTCAGATTCGTACTTCTCGTCATTCTGTAGCTTGTCTATCGAGGACACTGATTTATATCTTGTTCAGATTTTAAAGATTTAGGCATTTAGCTCACATATCTGCTTTTGTTGTTCTTCCACTATTTTTTTTATCTAGCTTTTATCCACTAGATACTCGACTAGGTTGATTTTTGATTTATATATATAATTCCGTTGGTCCTTGGCCTTACAAAGTTGCAATAGTCATCTTGTTTTTTTAATAATATACTGCATTATATTGGCTCTGCAGGCTCTCAAATTGAGTGATGATCTCCACCTTAATGAGATAGATTGTGTCCAACTGCTTGTTTCTGCAAATCAAGAAGTTAGTATTCTTCTGTCTTGTAATTCATTGACCTTAATATATTATGTAAATGCTAAATATCGTTGTTGCTGTTTCATTTTCATGAAGTGGGGCTTCTTGGGTCGAGAGCCTTTAGATATTTTGCGCCTTACAGCAGGGATATGGTACACTGGGAGAAGAGATTTACTAACAGCACTATACTCGCTTCTGAGGGTAATGATATTATCTGCATCATCTTTTGAAATTATTAATTCAGTATGTTTTGGTGTAATATTAGCATTCGTTTACTTATATAATCAATCTCTCATGTTATCTTGTCGACATTTTGGGAAATTGCAGGCTGTTGTACTTGATCCTGGACTTGATGATGATCTTGTCTCAGATGTTCAAAAATATTTAGAAGATCTTTTAAATTCCGGTCTTCGGCAACGTTTAATATCTCTCATCAAAGTACTCAATTCTCATCATGCTATCATTTATCAGTATGCTTATTCTATGAGGATGCTTTTACATGCAGTATTCATTATTTCGTAGTGATAGTTTGCTTTGAGTATTGATTTTAAAGTACACGGGCTTTACCAATTGTAGGAATTTTATTATGCTTATTACTACACCCAATCAATTGGTAAGGGATATTAAGTAAAATGAAGAAAATATGTGTAAGTAAGTGGGACTCACTATAATTAGTAATGTAAAATATGCTGTTTTAGGAAATGTTAAGAATTTGGGGGGGTAGTGGGGGTGAAGGAAACACTTTTTTAGAAAAATTAGTTGCTGAAGTAAAGCTGAACCTGTTTTGTGGTAGATTTCCTCTTAATAATGCAACTTTTGTCTAGTAGATCAAACTGTTATACTCCCATTTGTTACCGCCGTAATTCCAAATTCGTAGGGAACAGATTTTTAGAAAAATTAGATTCTAAAGTAAAGCTGAACCTGGTTTTGTGGTGGCTTTCCTCTTAACAAGGCAACTTTTGTCCAGTAGATCAAACTGTTATTACTCCCATTTGTTACCAGTGTAATTCCAAACCTTCCATTCGATACATGTCTTAATGCCTGTGATCAGATACAACACGTGGTATCAAGCAACATATACAGTATATGATATTATCTTTCGTCTTCGCTGTTGGTCACTGATTATTGACCGAGCACTCAATAACTTAGCTCAAAATATTTTTCATATGCCTGTGATCAGATACAACACGTGGTATCAAGCAACTTATAGAGTATATGATATTATCTTTTGTCTTTGCTGTTGGTCACTGATTATTGACCAAGCACTCAATAGCTTAGCTCAAAATATTTTTCATATGCAACCATTTAACGAAAATGCATTACCATGTACCATAAGTAGCATTGTTTCATGCTTTATCTTAGGAACTCAACCGAGAAGAACCAGCTGGTTTGGGTGGCCCTAACTCTGAGCCCTATGTTATTGATTCAAGAGGTGCTCTTGTGGAAAGGCGAGCTGTTGTTTGTAGGGAAAGGCTCCTCCTTGGCCATTGTCTTATATTATCTGTTCTGGTTGTCAGGGCAAGTAAGATACAGATTATCATTTCTTTGTGTTTGATTTAATATACTTGCTTGCACTGAATTCGCACATGAACAAGGTCCTCTGTCGTAATTATTTTACTTGTAAAGACTCCAGTGCCACATATAATCTAAAACATTTTCAGAAATTTAGAAATACACGGGAGGTGTGTGAAACTAAATGCTTTGATGTTTCCCTGTGAAGGGATGATGTTGCTGATAATTCTAAGTTGAAATAAGGTGGTCTAGGAAAAACGTCCGAGCACGAGAACTTCCTGATGTTTAACTTGCTTGTTTCACAGTTTTGTTTTATCCCGTAATTTGACTACTACCTTGATGATAGGATTAGGATTCCCATCAGAAACAGTTACTTGCTTCACTAGGAATCAGATTATATAGTCCAAGTCTGACTTTGGTATATCATGATCCAGATTTATTGAAATACTGTCATGTACCAAGATTCTGTTTTATGGAAATTAAAAGTGGGGACATGGAGTTCCTTAAAAGGTATTTGAAATTAAGAAGGGGATATGTTTAGAAATGTGAAACCCTGCACCACATTATTACCTTATGGTGTAAATATTTGTTGCCATTAAATCGGGCTGTATGTTTTGTACCATTAACCCCTCAAACTTTGTAAGGGAAATTTTAGGAACTTGTACCGTTGTACTCAAGATTTTATTATATATTATTGCAAAGCACTATTGCTAGAGAACTTCATGCATATATTCCATTTCTATTTTTTAGGTAACTCATTTTTTTTGATGATCTGAATGATTGGTTGGCTACTTCTGTCAGGTGCAAAAGATATAAAAGAGTTGTTTGCTGTTTTGAGAGATACGGCGGCGGAGCTCAATGGTAGCAATGATGTATTGAAGTATCAGGTCCTAATTTTATGTTTGTTCACGAGATTCTGTTCCTTTTTTGTTGTTAAATTGATAGATTTTATTGAACATTGAATAAAGATATAATTGGATGGATGAACTTCACTAGTGTTTGCTGCCCAAGTATCTTACATAGGATGTTTTTACTCAAGATGGTAAACACTTTGATCACCGAATCCTTCGGTTACCCAACTTATCCCCGACACCCCATGCACCCCCGTATTTGATACTTGGTATTCACAATCCGTCTATAACTTTTTATATATGATTTCTACTCTAATAAAAGTCTTTAATGCTTATTTTCAATTCTACAAAAATAAAATATCTGACTTAAGTAATTGTGTATTAGATGCTATGCTATGCATTTGATTCACTTTGCACTAATTTTTTAGTTATTATCATCCATCAGATCAAATACGTATTTATAATATTATTATACATGCTGTATCTCTCTGCATCCGACTCCCCATATTTTCATTTTTGTTGAATCCCCCCACTATTCACTTTCATCCCTGCACCGTATCCTTGCTTCTTAGGTTTGCCGTTTACCACAATTATTACTCAAGAGTCAAGACAAAGTAGTTAGCACAAACACTTCAAAGTTCAATCTCTTATTCTGAAATATGTCCTTTTTGGTAAATGCCTTTCTTTTATCATAACTTTAGTTTTGATAAATGCTAAATGTGTACATATCTTTGCAGATCACATATAGCATTCTATTTTCTCTAGTGATTGCTTTCATATCGGATGCTCTAAGTGGGAGACCCGATAAAGCATCTCCCCTGTCCAGCGATGCTTCTTTTAGGCGTGAATGTCAGGAAAATGTAAGTTAATACGGGTATCGATTTTCAAAACGTTTTCTGTGTATATAGGAGTTTCCTTTGTCTATAGCTGAAAACTTGTTGCTCTACTCTTTTTTGTTAGTTAATTGTCACCGGGGATGATCCAACTGTGGAGGGCTTCATTGGTTCTGTTAGACTTGCATGGACTGTACATTTAATGACGACACAAGATGTAAACGATTCCAGGAACACAGTATCAAGTGCTTCTAGTGATGTGAAAGATATATGTTCCTGCTTGGAAACCATCTTTACAAATAATGTTTTCCAATTTCTCTTAGATAAGGTTCTTCAAACCGCTGCTTATCAGGTATTCCTTGTTCCGCATGGACCGCATCATAATATATCCTTCTCATTTGGAAATGGAGTACATTGAGCTTTTAAAGTTTCATGGAAACTACTGTAGAAGTCTTGGGCTGAAATATTTTAGGAAAATTTTGATGTTTAATACATAGAAAATATTTATTTGTTGCTTTCCACTTCCTTGGCTATTAGACATTTTACTGGTTTTCGAATAAATCTGCAGTTCATAAAATTTTTTAGCTAATATATTCTTTATTTTAGACATACTAGCTATTTTCCTGAATACTAGTTCATAAATATTTTGTTGTTTCCTTTTTAATAATTCCTGTTTTTTATATAGATTATGAACATGATGAGTGATTTAAAAATAAACAGATTTTTTCTATATTGTCTCTTGTGCAACTTCATTTTTGACTTCTAATTCTCTTAATCTATCCCTATGTGCTTTTGTTAACTAGGAAGATCAAGTAGGTTATAGGTTTTCAACTCATGCTCAAATATTTAATTATATTTAATATGGTTTCTAAGATTGTTTTATTGTCTTGCTATACTATAGAAATAGATCTTTTGCTCATTGTGCAGAATGACGATGAGGATATGGTCTACATGTACAACGCATATTTACATAAGTTGATTACATGCTTCCTTTCACATCCACTTGCTAGGGACAAGGTCAGTAAATTCTTATTGTTCGTGTCTTGCAGACTATTATTTCATGTTTGATAATTTGCTTCAAATGTAGCTTAGGTAGTTGCGAAAATGATTACTTGGTAATGATTTTACACCTTATTCTTTGATGTAAGTATTTCAACCTAGGTATATTTGCTTTTGTTTATATAATTATATATGGAGTGCATGTACAAGTATTTATGTGTTAATGTAGACGCCTATAGCTAACCGAATTTAAGCATTATTGCATTTGGAAAATATCTTCTGTTCATCTGAAAGACAACTATGACGTTTCACAAATAAACACACTATTAATGATAACTCTAAAAGCAGGGTTGTCACGGCGTCCATTTGGCGTCGTGACGTGAAAAAAACATAAAACGTCCACCTCGACTTACGTACATGCAATAAGGCGGGCGCCTCGGACGCCATATGGACGCCACGGGGCGCCACGGATGCCATATGGACGCCACAAAAATTTATAAAAAAATAAAATAATAAAGACTGACCCATTGGGCTTTACCTGATCCAGTGATCCAACCCACTAAGTTACATACATAATGGTAAGAAAACCGTGATAACATAAAATAATAATCGAAAAGACGCATCCTTTTATTGATGATCATCTGTTGCACATGAAAGGGGTAGCCTTAAGGGGTGCAAGTGTTGTTAAAAGTGTTGAATTTGCCTAGTTGAATTTGCTAGTTATTGGTTTTACTTCGTGCTACTACCCCACCTAGTTAAAAGTGTGTCATGCTTCAATTTTTAAGACCTGACTTGTATTTGTTGTTATTCTAAGTACTTACATTTACATTTTAATATTTTATAGTGGCTGTGTTATTATTAGTTAGTAATTAGAGTGATGTACTAATTTATATTACGAATTTATGATATATATATATATATATATATTTAGAACTCCATCTTATATATATGAATGTTTGGGCGCCATACGGACGCCACGATGCCATATTGTTGTGAAGGTCCTCGGGCGCCGCGACTCGCCACGGCGCCGTAACAACCTTGTCTAAAAGACAACACTAACAATGTACAAAACTACAAACTCTCAGAGTTCCTTATAGTAATTTATGGTGGATGGTGATCTTGTAAGCATGGAGGGCAATCACAGTGTATTAGAGTATTATATGGCAGTTGATGGCTGATTTGAATGCAAACTATAGCAAATGGCTATTATTTTTCCAAAATTAAAACTGTGCATATAGATGGAAAGTGTAGGCGTAGCTGCTATACCGCGGTGCATTAGAGTGGGGGCGTTATATGGTAGTTTTGACTGTAAACTATAGTATATGGCTACTATTTTTTACGATCAAAACTGTGCCTTTAAATAGAAAAGTAGCTGTATCCAGTGAGTGTCAATATATATACACAGATTATAAGTGTTTTATCCCCCCAAATTCCACGTACAGAAACTTGACCTATCATTTAGGCAAATTGGTTGTGTTTTTCGTGTGAACAGGTAAAAGAGATAAAGGATAAAGCTATGGCTGCATTGAGTCCCTACAGAGTGTCTGGATCAACCGATTATGTGCTAGATGTTAGCATGCAAGCTCAACAAGCTGCTGAAGTAGCCCCTCAACCATTTATCTCTCTCCTGGAGTTTGTGAGTGAAATCTATCAGGTCAGTATTTGTGTGATTTTTAAATTCAAATGTCTTGGTGCCTAAGGTTGTTGCTCATATGGGTTACTGGGTTAGTTAATGCCTATGTAAGCTTGTGGAATCGATGATCATTGTATGATGAATGTGTAAGAATCATCTCTTGTTGATGAATAGTTTCCGTAAACTGTTAAAGAAAATATGTTAGATGCGTTTTTATAGGGCTAAAAGAAGTATAGTGATGGAGATAAAGTTCTTTCATGCTAATCAGTGATTGGTATTTTGGTACTAGTTACAGCCATTAAGTTACTTGAATTGAACACTTTCACTTTTTGCAGACATGAGTATGGCCAGAGTCAGATAAAAACTTTGATCTAGAATATCCAGCTGCTTTGCTATAGTTTAATGGTTTATCTTTTTTTTTTTTTTTTTTTTTAAATCTTTATCCTTTTTTTCATACTACAGAAGGAACCTGAGCTGTTGTCTGGAAATGATGTTTTATGGACATTTGTAAATTTTGCTGGAGAGGATCATAACAACTTCCAAACACTCGTGGCATTCTTGAAATTGTTGAGTACGTTGGTAAGTGAACATTGTAAGCAGTTGCAAACTTGCAGTCCCACCAAAGGTTTTCATATCAATCGTATTGATATTACATTCTGACAGGCATCTACTGAGGAGGGTGCTTCGAAGGTTTTTGATTTACTTCATAGTAAAACTTTCCGCTCTGTTGGATGGAGCACATTATTTGATTGTATATCTATATATGAGGATAAGTTTAAACAGTCCCTTCAAACTGCTGGAACAATATTGCCAGAGTTTCAGGAGGGGGATGCAAAAGCACTTGTTGCATATCTTAATGTTCTTCAAAAGGTACTAGGAAAATCCATTTTCTCTGTATTTAAGTCACGCGGTCACAATATTCTAAAATGATGGCATTGTTGTATAGAACTCTATATCTTATATGTGTATGCTCAAGAGGTCTTCTATGGTTTCCACCTTGCTGCCAGTTTCTTGTTCTTCGCTCAAATTGAAGAACAAGACAGTTTTATCTGATATTCTATTGGTTTTGTTAGTTTAATATACTTTTTAGTTGTTGAGAATATTTAAGATCTTGACAAGAGTTATTTCACAGTTGGCAACTTGGCCTAAAGTTTTCTGATATTGTTTTTCCTTTTGCAACTTCTTTTGTCGTAATGTCAGCTAACATGTTGATTTTCCTTTCATCATTTTCTGCATGTCCATTCTGGTAGATTGTTTTTGATCTTCAGGCCTTGGTTGGATCTGTTTTTTGTCAGTTACCTTCTTTTGTTTTAAATTTATACACAAGAGTCAGTGTCAAGTAGGGAGTCTCATTGTTTTTTGTTTATATCTAAATTGGATGCATCCTATATTCCTATATGCTGGTCGTAGGATGATAATGTGGTTTTTCTGATATGCGTTTACCTTGTGATAAATGTTTTTTTTTTTTTGATAATTAAACACACCCACACATCCACCTTGTCTTTGACAAGATTCGAGCTCTCGACATCCCGTAAAGGGAGCGAGGGAGATCGCTACACCAAGAGGTGAGAGAGGTTGTGATAAATACTTTCATGTATGAATGGTTTATGATTTCTCCAATTATCTTAGGTCATGGCCTTTTAACATGATCTTTTTAACTTAGTGTTTCTATTGCTTTTAGGTTATAGAGAATGGGAATCCTACTGAAAGAAAGAACTGGTTTCCTGACATCGAACCACTATTTAAGCTCCTTAGTTATGAAAACGTGCCTCCGTATCTGAAGGTAAGTTGATCTTGCTTCTGCTTATAGATCTGAAAACTACTGCCCTATTGTTTACTTATCTATGTCCGAGTTTTAGCATCTCAGGCTGTTCACCTGGTATTAATGTATTTCCCTTGTACTCTAGGGTGCTTTACGTAATGCGATATCTACTTTCATCCAAGTTTCTCCAAACATTAAAGGGACCATTTGGAATTTTCTTGAGC
This sequence comes from Kitagawia praeruptora, assembly GCA_037693485.1. NCBI lineage: Eukaryota > Viridiplantae > Streptophyta > Magnoliopsida > Apiales > Apiaceae > Kitagawia > Kitagawia praeruptora. Next base: position 158,090,837 of record CM075344.1, on the reverse strand, counting down.
AATATGATCTGCCAGTTGTTGTGGGATCTAATCTTGGGAATAATTCACAGCCATTCACTGCACAGGTAAATTTTGCATCTCTTGCCTTCTTCTCATAAAGTCCGAAGTTGTGTTGTATACATTATATTTTCTCTCAGTTGGCACTCAATTTTATCTTAACTTTTATTATCCATGTTGTGTGTATGGGTTTTGTTTTTTGTTTTTTATATTGTTGGTTGTTCTCTGAGAAAGTTGGGTCGTTTGGTAAAAGCCAAAGTTTTTGGTTTTAATGCGAAAGACTTTAAATTGCAGTAGTTGTACATTTATGTTGCAACTGGTTGTGTGCAGTTAATGCATACTGTGCTTTCCACTGTAGATTAGACAATGCTTTATAGTATTGGTAGTTTTATTTTATAAAATTGTACATTATGTCTTGGCAGGTTTATGACATGAGATTTGAATTAAATGAAATAGAAGCGAGGAGAGAACAGTACCCTTCGACAATATCATTCCTGAACCTCTTGAATACACTTACCGCTGAAGAAAGGGATGTAGGCGATAGAGGACGGAGGCATGTGTTTATATGATGTTTTTTTTCTTGTTATTTAGATTCATTCCTGAACCTCTTGAATATTCTTCGCGATTGATTCATGCAGATTCATTGGTATCTTTAGATTTGTGTATGATCATGTTTTTGGCCCATTTCCTCAAAGAGCCTATGCGGATGCTTCTGAAAAATGGCAGTTGGCTATTTCTTGTCTTCAGCATTTCCGAATGTGAGATTCAAATTTTCATTCTTGTTGTCTTTTTCATTTTCCCTACTAATTGTATCTGTAATCACATTGATTTGTGAAGAAACATGTATGCTTGTGTGTTAAATCCGTTTATTCTTGTACAGGATACTGAAAATGTACGACACAACGGATGAAGACATAGACAGTGGTGCTGATCAATCATCAGGGTCACAATCAACCCCGCTTCAGATGCAGATCCCTATTGTAGAGTTGTTAAAAGTATATTTTTTTTCCTCGTCATAATATTTTATTAGTTGATGTCATAATTATTTTCAAACATGTTGGTTCTGCCATGTATACATTCAGCATAAACATACAAGAAAGTTTAGTTAGTTTGTGCCATCTTACTGACAGCTTAACGAGGTTTCTCAAAAATCTTTTTTTACCAAGATATCCTTGAACAAAACCCTAGGCTAAGTGTACACAGCATGATTAATTATTGACTCATACAGCCATATTGTTCACTGGCATCATTGTCTATTTAAGCTTTTGCACTTGACATCAGCTTCGTAGGGCCTTTTGCACCTGTCATACTTTTCCTTTATAAAATGTGTGGTATTATATGCTGCATTCTGGCGTGTATGGAAGTGCCGCGTCAACTTGCAGTCATAGTTGTCAAGGCGTCGCCTAGGCAACTAGGCGGGAAAATAGGATAGGCATCCAACCCGCCTTAGAGGGGTAGGCGACGTCTAGGTCCGCCTAGTCAGCCTAATTCCGTCTTATTTTCGCCTAGTTTCAGTTTAACCCAGCCCAGTATATTTTTGACCCGATCCATCCATATTTGAGTTATAAAGAATCTATATTGTGTTGTAAACATTACGTCCATCAAAACTAACCACTAAAACCTCATCTACAACGATCTAAAGAGGAAAAAGGAGAACGAATCATCTCCTGCCAAAGAATTGATTCAGAATTATTCTATTTAGTTAGTATTCTTTTGATCTTTACAAACAAACACACACGCACATATATATAGTAAATACATATGTTTGTAATTTGTATACAATATTTCAGTAGTATAACTAAATTATTATGACATAAATATATGTATATAAAAAGCCAACATACATGGCTAACCGTATAATCCGTCTAATGGTTGCCTAGGCGCGCGCCTAACTAGCGCCTAGCATCGCCTTTACGCCTTGACAAGTATGCTTGCAGTAGTCAATATGCTTTGCAAATTGCCGCTACCTATAGTTCTTACAAGTTACCACAATGTAACAGTGGATCCTCTTGAGCCAATTATTTTTTTAAAATACATTCGTATAGATAATTTCAACTGTTGTGGTATTTAAATTTCATTGCTTTTCTGTATATCTATCTGTGTATGTCTCATCTTCATTTAATGTATGACAATTTCACTCCCTGTGATTGGTTATGATTTGTTTATTCTAATGGTAAAAAAGTTTAGGTTTTTCCTCTCTTTACTGCCTAAACAGTGATAATGGTCATCTTTTCCAGTTACCCGGGTTTTTATAGTTATCACTTTTCTCCAAGCATGGTTTGCTCTAGGTTTAATGATGTTATCAACTACAATTTTGCAGGATTTTATGAGTGGAAAAACCTTATTCAGGAATGTTATGGGCATTCTTTTGCCAGGAGTGAATTCCATCATTACACAGCGCTCAACTCAAACTTATGGCCTACTTTTAGAGAAGGCTGTGCTGCTGTCTTTAGAAATTTTGATACTTGTTTTGGAGAAGGATTTAATCGTTTCTGACTATTGGCGTCCGCTGTACCAGGTATCTCTTTCTAAAAATTGGCCTTGTTTCGTACCTCCTTTTGTTGTGAACTATGCTTGTTTAGGCGCAGCCAGCTATATTTGCAGCGTCTTTGGCACATTTAATACACCTCTTTGTGATGTAAATTTGTTATTTTTATTTCATGCTTTTGTCTATGTGGATTGAAGGTTTACATAATTGTTTGATCATGGGTAAAGCAAATCTTAATCTGTCTTTCCTTTTTATGAAATTTGGCTACATAAATGACTTGCTATTACTTGTAACTTTTTAATGTTTGTAATGAAAGAGGTTATTTTCGGGATAGCATTATATGAACCCAGGCAGTAAGAGAACAAACTTATGAATATTCGTAAAGAATATTTCTGCATCTAATGATTTAACCATTTAGTCATACTATAGCAATGTGATGCCTGGATTAAATTGTATCAATAAATAATATATTGAATCAGTAGTGTTATTTAGGTAACAATGTAAATATTAGAACGTATGTCTTTTGACTGGTCCTGCATGTACATGTACCTCTTCATACTATTATGGTGGAGTAAGCACTGTTCTGCTTCCATTTGTTCATTCGGTTACTCCTACATTCTGCCAAAAGCTTATTTTTGACCTAGTTAATTTCAAAGTGTGATTAAAAATACATTTATAAAGACATTGCAAAGCTCGGCAGTTGTGTGAAATATTATTTGACAGTCCTCTAGAAAAGTAAAAATCATTGTAGAATTTTATTTTAGGCAGACGGCATAACACCAATCTTCATATGCTTGGTCGGTGACCTTTTATTACCTTTTTTTTTTTTCAATTTTTCTAATCAAATGTATGTAACTTTTTATGCCCAAGTTTGTGACCATTACATAGCACTTACTCATATTCTTCCTTCATCATGCAGCCTTTGGATGTCATCCTAGCTCAAGATCATAATCAAATTCTAGCTATACTGGAATACGTCAGATATGATTTTCGACCAGAGATCCAACAATGCTCTATCAAGATTATGAGTATCTTAAGGCATCCTCTTATTTTCCCTCTTCTTGCTTTAGCTGATCTTGTATGTGTTCTTGCATTTGCACCTAAAAGAATTTTATGACAATGATGTCTTCTTTGTTGTGTTTTTCACAGTAATCGCATGGTGGGGCTCGTGCCATTGCTATTGAAAAATAATGCAGCGAACTCTTTAGTTGAAGATTATGCTGCCTGTCTAGAGCTAAGATCAGAAGAATGCCAAGTTGTAGAAAATAGCAGTGATGACCCTGGTGTTCTCATTATGCAGGTTGTTGAAAATGCTTTTTACTACTTTTTTTGGTCTGAAAGACATTAAACTTTAGGTTCTGACACGATTTTTTCAGCTTCTTATTGAAAACGTTTCTCGTCCAGCCCCAAATGTTGCACATTTGTTGCTCAAGTTTGATCTTGATACCTCAATTGAAAGAACAACGTTACAACCTAAGTTCCATTACAGGTAATGCATGTTACAGATTATATTTGCGATCATATTTTTGTGTGTATATCCAGATCTTGACATGTATGCACGACATGTCATTTTCAGCTGCTTGAAGGTTATTCTCGATATTTTGGAAAAGCTTTCAAAACCTGATGTCAATTCTTTGCTTTATGAATTTGGTTTTCAGGTATGGAATCCTACCTATCAAAAGCGTTAATCCTTGTATTCACTTTAACTTGCATTTTTCTGGTTCTTTTGTGCAGCTTCTGTATGAATTATGCTCGGATACACTAACATGTGGCCCTACTATGGATCTTTTGAGTAAAAAGAAGTATCAGTTCTTCGTAAAAGTAAGACATCTCATAATATTATAAACTCTTAAATTGTACAAGCCGCTATCTGTTTGCTGATGATATTCACAGTTGCTCTTAGTTGTTAATATTGTTATCTTATCATCACAGCACTTGGATACAGTGGGCGTTGAACCACTACCAAAGAGGAATAGCAGCCAGGCTCTTCGCATTAGCTCCCTCCATTTGGTTGGTTTTCCTTTCTAATTATGAAAATTAACAAGCCTATTATCCCTCCTGGTGTGCATTCCTATGTCACGGTGTCTTTGTAGCATTAGATGCTTATGGTTTCTTGTAACTTAACTCATCTCTTTTTTTTCTTACCTGTTCTCAGAGGGCTTGGTTGTTGAAGCTGCTAGCTATTGGACTGCATGCTGGGGATGTAACCAATACCAACTATCGCGAAACATGTCAAAGTATTCTTGCTCACATGTTTGGGCAACAACCAACTGAATTTAGTCTTGATCATAATATGTCACAGTCTGTTTCTCGTAATCACCCTGAAAGTGCTGGAAATAGACCAGTCACCGGGAGTAAGGTAATGCTACTTGTTATTAATCCTTTGTTTCTCATACAGTTATACCTTTGTGCACATGATTGATTTTAAATTCACAATCCAATCTGACCAAATGCTATCTCTTAATTAAAAGATGTAACTGCTTATAAGTGCAGACCTCGACTTGTATAAATGGGAATACACAGCAGTATTGGTATTGATGTTTCCTGTACCTGTTTGTTTGTATGTAGGTGTTGGAATTGCTTGAGATTGTTCAGTTCAGATCTCCTGATACTACTGTGAAGTACTCGCAAGCACTTACCAATATGAAATATGGCTATATTGTAAGCTTCCAAAATTCTATTGAAGAAGCTGATTCCAAATTCTATTTTTTTACCTTTTTTATGTGACATAATTTTTTTTGTAGGCTGAAGATGTACTTGGAAGTCCCGCAGCTTCCGAAAAGGGCGGTGTCTACTACTATTCAGAGCGCGGTGATCGTTTGATAGATCTGGCTGCATTACGTGACCAACTTTGGCAGGTACAATTTGTTGCCATATGTATATATACATACATCAGCAGCAATCACTTAAGACCGCTTCTTTTATAAATTGATTAGTTGAACAACTATACCCCATTATGCCTTTGACAAGGTTTGAACCCTTAACCTCTCTTAAAGGGAACGAGGACGGTACAACTAGAGCTGGAACCCTTTAAAAATGAGAAGTACCATCACTCTTAAATGTAGTAGATATTCTTTCTAAAACTTCCTCTGTATGCACTGCTTTGTTGATTAGCTTTCTTTGTTTGGAATGTTTTAGAAATGCAAATTTGATAGTCCCCAGATGAGCTCCTATGGCAGTGAAGTTGAGATCATTGAAGTCAGGGATACTATTCAACAGCTGTTGCGATGGGCATGGAAGTACAATAAGAACCTTGAAGAACAAGCTGCACAGCTACATATGTTAACTGGATGGTCTCAGATTGTGGAGGTTATTCTAAATTATGTCCCGCTTTTTAACATTTCTTTTTTCACAGTTTTTACAAATCTCAGATTGTAGTTGTGTATCGGACTCTGTTGCTTAATGTGATTTGTGGTGTACACTCTGACTTGAACTTGGATTTTTTTTTCATTCATAGGTCTCTGCTTCCAGAAGGATATCATCCCTTGAAGCTCGCTCTGAAATAATGTTTCAGTATGTCATCTTAACATTTCGCTACTAATCTTCTCTTTTTCACGACGATCAAGTAATGGTATCTCTTATTTTCTAGGCTGCTTGATGCTTCATTGACTGCTTCTGGTTCTCGAGATTGTTCACTGAAGATGGCATTTATATTAAGCCAGGTGAAGAACCTATATTCACAAATGCTATTATATATTGCTCGAACAACTTTTCCTTTCTTGATTAGTTTTTTGGTCTTGCTAATCATAATATGTGTTAAGGTTGCACTGACCTGCATGGCGAAACTGCGGGATGAAAGGTTTGCATGCCCTGGGGGCTTATCCACTGATACTGTCACATATCTTGATATTGTTACGCTGAAGCAATTATCCAATGGGGCTTGCCACTCTATCTTGTTCAAACTTATCATCGCAATTCTGAGGACTGAATCATCAGAAGCATTAAGGCGACGGTACAATTTTGTTATGCATTAAACACGTATCATAATTGTGAAATTGATGAAATTTTTAACCATTCTGGATATTTTGAATTCAGCCAGTATGCACTTCTACTTAGTTACTTCCAGTATTGCCAGCACATGCTAGATCCAGATGTTCCAACAACTGTGTTGCAAGGATTACTAGTCAACGAGGAGGATAGTGAAGATGTTGATCTCCAGAAGGTTTCTATTTCTATATTATTTGTGCAAGTTTCAGAAGTCAGAACTATAATGGTCATATTTAGATGGATTTCACAAAATAATCCCTGTCCTTGTTTTTCAGATCGACAAAGATCAGGCTGAATTAGCTCGTGCAAACTTTTCTATCCTGAAAAAAGAAGCTCAAGGCATCCTAGATATGGTGTGTATATTTTGAGGTCTTTAACTAATTAATTTTTTCAATCAGTAGCATTTCCACAAGTGTTCTAGATGAGGTGTGAAACACAACCATTTGTATTCTCTATCATCAACTTCGTTTTTAAAAAACAGTATATAAATAAATTCAGTGAAACTTTCCCGCCTGCCCGCCTCTGATTGATTGACAATTGTGTAGGTGCAGTTTGAATTAAAAAAACTATTTTTTTTTCCCATATGATTTCTTGTTTTTAGTTAATGAATGTATTTGTGCAGTGATATGTATGGGAAATACAAGAGTGAAAATGTTTAATTTTTCTTTAAATTGACCACCAGCATATGCATCTTTTTTAGCTCAGTAATGTTTTCGTTGTTCTTCACTGTTTTTCTGATTCATACTATGCAACTTAGGTCACGAAAGATGCTACTCAAGCCAGTGAATCAGGGAAGACAATGGCACTCTACGTTTTAGATGCATTGGTTTGTATTGATCATGAGAAATTTTTCCTGAGCCAGCTCCAAAGCAGAGGCTTTTTGAGATCATGCCTCATGAGTATCAGCAATAGTTCTTATCAGGTTAGGCTCTATTGACAGCGCGAGTTGAAGTTAGTTAATGTAGTGAGAAAAGTCAACATAGCACGTCCTGTATAATAATTTATTGGTCACATGTGTTATGAATTTCAGTATATTGTTACTTTTGAGGTTTAAATGTACTTGAACGAAAGTCTTTAGAGTTATTATAGTTTGATCGATCAGATTCGTCCAAAGTAACTTATCTACACAGTGATAATCCCTATTACCTTGTTTCCCCTAAGCGTTATGTTATTTCTTTTCAGGATGGTGGACATTCTATAGATCCATTGCAAAAACTGTATACTCTTGAAGCTGTACTTGCTTTGTTACTGAGAATTAGCCACCATTATGGGAAATCAGGGGCACAAGTTCTATTTACTATGGGCGCGATGGAACATATATCTTCGTGCAAAGCAATCAACTTGCAATTGAAGGTATTTTTGTACCTATACAGTCATGCTACATAATTAAGGCAACATAATTTATTTGTACTTTTTTTCAGGGAAGTCTGAAGCGTGTTAATAATAAGTTTGGTGGAGACCAATCTAGTGTTGTTCACAAACGGATGGTCATCACTCCGTTGCTGAGGCTAGTGTTCTGCCTGACTTCAGTGGTGAACACATCTGAATTCTTTGAGGTTAGCCTCCGTAATGGCATTTTGGAAATTTGATGTTTTTACTTAATGCATGCTCATTGCCCAAGGAATTAGTTATACCTGTTTAATTGGAATGAGGTTATCATTCCAACATAATAATTCTCTCAGGAAAACACCAATGGGATAAGATGATTCCGCTTCCTTCAACCGGATTGAACCTTAATATTCTCTTCAGCTTTCATGTATGGCAAATATAGAAGTAACATAGAAATTTGAAATTTTAATTCAACGAATCAAGGTAATACCCTCGTCTGGGCAATTTGAAGTGTCATATACTTCTTTCTTGACAATCATAAAGAGTTGTCAGAAGCACATTTCCTGACAAGTTTAATCTTATTTTTTATAGTACTATTAATAAAATAAGAATTAGTTACAATTTTATCAACTTAGGAGCTCAATTTAATGAATATATAACACTTTAAACCAAATATGTATGAATTTCACAAAAGATGCAACAGCTCAAAGCCTCAAACATGGTAATGTTTGTAATATTTTTTATTTTCCCTTTGACCTTAGAGGATTATGCATCTTTCTACATAAGTGAATATATAACACTTCAAACCAAATATGTATGAATTTCACAAGGGAGGCAACAGCTCAAAGCCTCAGACATGGTGGTGTTTGTAATATTATTTATTTTTCCTTGTTACCTTAAGAGGATTATGCATCTTTCTACATACTTTATCCCAGTTCTGTTCTCATCACTGTAGTGTTTTAATAGGTGAAGAATAAGGTTGTTCGCGAAGTCATTGATTTCATAAAAAGTCATCAATTGCTCTTTGGTCAAGTTTTTCGTGAGGATGTTTCACATGCTGATGAGCTAACAATGGAGCAGATGAACCTTGTTGTTGGTATACTGAGCAAGGTATGAGCCCTCACGTAGCCTCGTCTTGTTGGATATATGCAGCTGGTTTGTGCCTTGCTGGTTCACGTTAATTTCCTGCTGTAAAAGAATTCTATGAAAAAAAATGCCATTTTGCGTCTTGCAAAACTATAAATTTGATAACTGAATAAATGGTTGTATATGGAGGTATTAGGTATTAGTACTTTTTTCTACCAGTTTTTGCTAATTCCCCTCCAATTTTTCCTTGGCTCATTTAGTTGTGCACTATGGCGCTCGTACTGTATGCTAATATTATTTTATTATTCTAATTTTTGTATATGCTGCTGTCTGACAGGTGTGGCCATATGAAGAGAGTGATGAATATGGTGTTGTTCAAGGTCTGTTTGGTATGATGCGTTCTCTTTTTGCACGCAATACAGAGTTCCTTACATTAGGCAAATCTTCTCTCATTGCGGAGGTAGACTTTTGTCCTTGTCCGAACTTCTCACACGCTGATTGAGTTAGACGTTATAAGTTTCATTTCATTCTATTTTTTCATAAATGCTGTCTGTTTCGAATTTGTAGAATGGTTGGAAATCAGAACTGAACACGTTTCGCCTTTGCTTCAACCTGAACTCTTATCTTTACTTTTTGGTCACAAGGAAATCCATTAGACTACAGGTATGTATATGTATTAATCAATTAGAACACAGTATATAGTTTTGTTTGCTCTAAAACTATTCCCGAGTGGTGGTTTAAGATTTCAGAGGCACTTTTGGGTCAGTCCCAATACATACATAAGTGGACAGTCTGGCTTAATGAAATAAATAGGCCTCCTTCTGTTTGGATGATTATAAATAAGTGTATTTATTTGTCCAAAAGTACGGACCCAAAATTTGGAAAGGAATTGTACTTCCCAAACACAATACTCATTTTGACTTTCAAATGTATTTTATTATAGGTTTTTTTGCGAAAGAAGTATTTGAATATGATGTGTTAGACCCAATGAACACTGTAAGTTGACAGTGACTTGATGAAATAATTAGGGTTCCTAGAACTTGAGAACTCTAATAATAAGTTCAGTAGCAGAACTTTAGAATTCATGTGTTTGACTTCAAAATTCAGATGCATAACTTTTAAGTTCAGCAACAAAATGTTTGTTGAAAAAGTAAGTTTAGTCGTAGAACTTTGTAGAAAAAGCAAGTTCGATGTAGAATTTTTAATTTCATGTGCATAATTTTGAAGTTCGGCAGCAGAAAATTATATTTTTAGTACGAAACAAAATAAATTTTTCAGTAGAATTCAATGGTAAGTAAGTTCAGTTGTAGAATCTTGTAGAAGAAGCAAGCTCATTTGTAGAGAAATTTTAATTTCATGTGCATAACTTTAAATTCAGACTTTTAAGTTCAGCAGCAGAATATTTGTTAAAAAAGTAAGTTCATTTGTAGAACTTTGTAGAAAAAGCAAGTTCAGTTGTAGAACTTTTAATTTCATGTGCATAACTTTGAAATTCAGTAGCAGAACACTATATTTTTAGTACGAAAATAATAGATTTGCAGTAAAACTCAATGGTAAGTAAGTTCGGTTGTAGAATTTTGTAGAAGAAGCAAGTTCAGTTGTAGAAATTTTTGTTTCATGTGCATAACTTTTAAATTAGCAGAACATTATATTTTTATTACAAAACAAAATAGGTTCTGCAGTAGGATCCAATGATTCTCCGGTTCTCTTTTAGGTAGTAGTTCTCATTTAAATCAAATCCTATATATATATATATATATTTGTACAAAAGTGATGACCCAAAATTCAAAGAGGACTTGGACTTGCTGAGCACAACTTTTATCTTGACTTTTAAATGTATTCCAGTTTAAGTTGTTTTACCAAAAGAAATCTGTGAATGATTTTTTATTTTGATAATCAATATCAATTATCCAGCGACCAAATAAATTATAACTAAAGGATAAGTTGTTCTAATATTTTTTTACACAAGATGATGAAGGAATACAGATTTTTTATACATGGAACTACTAACAACAGCATCTGAACCAGGTGCTGGAGGGTTCAAACAATTATTCATCTCATGCTGAACAGCAACAACCAACATTGAGCTTACTCGGCTCATTTCTTAACTTTGTCACAAGTGCTCTTGAAAGAGCAGCTGAGGAAAAATATCTTTTGCTTAGCAAGGTGAAAGACTTCTTAAGTTGTACATTTTTCTGCAGCTTTAACTTATTACTTAACTATATTCCCTTATGAATTTCTAGATTCGGGACATAAATGAGCTATCAAGACAAGAAGTGGATGAAATCATTAATATGTATTCTCGGGGAGACTCTGTTCTTTCATCCGACAACATTCAGAAAAGGTAGCAACATTAAACTTTTTTATTTACTGTGCTGTTATGTAAATATTGCTTTTTAGCTATATGAAATGCTATATGTCTCTTATTGATTGTTGGGCTGAAATTTATAAGAGACAATCCATGGTTTCACAACTAAGTTATAGGTCCACAAACAATGGTGACTAGTGTTTTTTATCCTGCTTGTTATGAAGACCTACTTTATTAGCTTAGGATCATATAGAGTATAGAGAGAATAATGACATGTGTATATCATGTTATGTTGCAAATTAGGCTCCCTTCTTACCTATAAAGGAATTAAGTCCCTCTTACCTTTTAAGGAATAAAATCCTATATGTGGGTGTACAGTGATTATGAGACTATGCACTACTACGTACACATATTCTAACACTGCCCTCAACTTCGGTGCACATATTTCGGTCATCCCTAAAGCTGCCGATAAGTGGATGCAGTATATTCTTTTCACCTAGATTCGTACTTTACACAAGCTACTTTATATTCTGAGCATACAAAATAAATTTTAATGATGTCAATGTTGATCTTCATCTCGATAAAGTATCAATTGGTTTTGTCTGTTGAGCTTGAGTAGTATCAATGAGAGACTTACAACTTCATAGAATTGGGAGTATTGGTTTATGCTTCCCAGCTCTGCTAGGAACATTCTAATCCATAATATTAGTAATAACCTACCTTGGATGACAAGAAACTAATCCCAAATATTGTTCGTATTTTTAACACATAACATTTATCATATATTTAAATTTTGAATCAAGTACACTATTAAATCATAAGATTAAACATTTTCTGTGCCACATCATTCTCCCTACTTTAAATAAAACTCACTCAACCTAAAGTTTTGAAGTTAATAACACAGAAGTCTCTAGCAGGACTATATGTCTGTATGTATATGTAATGATTGGCCTGAGAGCATGGCTCAAACAATAGACTGCTTGTCATGCATAAACTTGACTTCGTTGAAGCATTATGGAACAACAACATGAAAGTAGGTTAGACAAATCCATTTGACACCTTCAAGGGGAGACTTGATGGACTTATATTAATTAACATCCTCTTGCAGCATCATCATATTTTGAATTAGTACCTCTTGAGTCTTCACGTATTGGATGAACCAGACTCAGTTTGTGAAGAAACATGTTATTCATCATGAATTTGTACATCTGAATGCGCTTTAAGGTTGGATAGGATCATACATGTATCTGCTTACCTTTCGCATTGCATGTGTTATGTCAGGCATCATGTTTGAGAATTAAATCAATTTCCCTGCCCCAATCTTTGTTATCCAGATGAACTACATAACCTTCATCTCTGCAAAGTCAATGATTTGCTTCCCTGTGAGAAGTTGTGGTTCTGGACTTCAGTATGCCTGTTTTTATCAAAATATAAAGAATATAGGGTAAAATGGCTAATACATCACCAAGTTGACCCAAAACTTGCAACTGGGTCACCAAGTTAAAAAAACTTTCAGTCAACTCATGAAGTACTTAAAAACTTGCAAATTGGTCATTGCCGTCAATTCCGTTAAAAACCCTAACGGAAGTATTAACTTGGTAGAACGAAACTTGCAAGTAGGTCACTGAACTTAATAACAATTTTCAATTAGGTAACTAACCAAAATTAATTTTAACTAATTAAATTTTAAAAAAATTTCCGAATGATTTTTCTTGAATAAATTTTTAAATTATGCATGCCAATTCAATACTTATGCTTATGAATAAATACAAGTGAACGAAAAGATAATGATAATGATATACGTATGCCAATTAAAATGTTTACATTTTTTCCAAAAAAATACACTTTAATTAAATGTAATTTGTATATACCGCTTTAACTAATTGAAATTTTTGAAATTTTCGAATTTTTTTGAAATTTTGAATTTAAAGTTGATAAATTTTTGAAATTTTCGAAATTTTTGAAATTTTGAATTTAAAGTTGATAAATTTTTAAGATATGCGTATAAATTTGCACGAATTAAAAAATTTAAATTTTTTTTACAAATTTTTTCTGAAAATATCATATAATTTTAATTTCAGAATTTTATACTTAAATTCATATAATTTTTTTGATTTTTTTTAACGTTCAGTGACCTAATTGAAAGTTTATTTTTCAGTCAGTGACCTAACTGAAAATGTGTTGTCTTTTAACGGAAACCGTTAAAAGTCAACATAATTTAACGGTTGTGCAAATTTCTTTCAACTTAGTACTGTGATTGCAAGCTAATTGTAACTTTATGATGCGATTGAAAGTTTTTTTAACTTGGTGACCCAGTTGCAAGTTTTAGGTCAACTTGGTGATGTATTAGCCATTTTACCCTAAAGAATATACTTCCTTTAAGAAATGAAATGAATATACCATCTGGACTTCTGAAGGCGCCAGTTCTAGAGAATACATAGAAATCTTATGTCGTACAATATGTTAATTATATTGATTATATATATTAATTATGCGATATTTTTATATACAATACTGAACTCTGAGACTCTTGAATGCCACAATGTTTTAAGTTTGCTGCAGTTACCAAACATGTTCTGCAAATAAAAGAAATATTGGGATATTTGAAAATTAGTATCTGTACCACAGGTGGGTGAGTGCAGATTGTGCACTATTAGATTGCCTACTATTACCAATATACAGCTTAGACTAGTTCACTTGTGTCACATTGACATTTGATTGTTTTTTGAAGAGGAAATAGTAGCATTTATACATGGAAGGAAGTATATGTTGTAAAATAACTGGCATAATGGTATTATAACTTTTAAATGTAATGTAGCATTAAGTAAATTTTTTTATTGGTTTAAAACTGAAACAAAGTTTGTTGTAGCTGAAGCGTATTTTTTATCACAAACCAAACCGTTAGTAAGGTAACTGTTCTGGTTTTTAATTGTTTACCGAACTTAATGTGCTACAATTGCGGACCCAGAGACCTATCCTAAATATGTGGTCCTGGTCTTCCCTGTTGATTTCCTGGTAATTGGTAATTCATATCATCTACCATCTTGAATTGCCAAATTTGTTTGCAGAGTTGGAAGAAAATATTGATTAAGAAACTAATATCTAATTGCAAACCGTAACTTGTTCTCTGCTAGTTTTTAATATATTTTCGTTTTGCTTTGTTTCTTTTGAGTCAGGCGGTATACTGCAATGGTGGAAATGTGCCGGATTGTTGGTTACAGAGACCAGCTTGTTACACTGTTACTTCTTCTTGCTGAGAATGTACTCAATATTATCCTTGTGCATTTCCAGGACAGGTATGCCCTTAGTAATTGTGTTAGTTTTAATGCATGCAATGGCAGTTGTCTCTACTTCGTTGATCACCTATCTTCTTACAGATCTTCAACATATGATTCCAGTCGAGCTACAAACGTATTGACATATGGTACAGAGTCCGAATCTGATGAGGACCAAAGTGCTTTATGTACAAAGTTGATGCCAACATTAGAAAGACTTGAATTATTAAGCGAGGTACGATGTTCATACTTTCCTTTTAATACAAGCATATCTTGGGTTTTGTCATATGTACGGCCTTATAGTTAGGACTTGGAGTTTTATATATGTTCTGCGGTGTGTACTGCATGCAGACTATTTATGAAAGACTGCAGTACATATATCTAAATTCCAATGTCCTAACTTAAGACTATTTTTAAGGTGCTACACTGCAATGTCTCTGAAAATTGCAGCATATATATATATATATATATATATATATATATATATATATATATATATAGGCTAGCGTTCAAATAGAAACCAACCTTAGAATAGAAACTAGAAACCTACACTAAATAAATTATATTTCATTTATTTTAATGGCCCCGCTAGGGGCACCTTCACAAAAAACTTATAAAATTCTTGGCTCTATTCAACAAAAATATAAAAAAAATTAAAAAAATAAAAAAAGTTACTGTTCACGTGCCACGTCATCACGTGAACAGTAACTTTTTTTTAAAGTTTTTTAAATTTTTTTTTTATTTTTTTGTTGAATAGAGCCAATAATTTTAAACGTTTTTTGTATTGGGGTACCCCTAATTTGGTCATTAGATTAGCTTGAAATATTTAATTTAGGTTTAGTTTCTAGTTTCTATTCTAAGTTAGTTTCTATTAGAACAAGACCCTATATATATATATATATATATATATATATATATATATATATATATATATATATATATATATCTTACACAATCAGCTACAAGCCTACAACTATGCATTTGTCAAAATTGTGCATTCACTATCTGAATATGTTCGGAACTTGTTATTTGATTTTGTACAACTTTCAGTGTATTTGATTCATCTACATGCTTATGTTTATTTGCTTGTTAACTTAATTAACATGAATTACTTTCCCAAAAGGGTTGATGAGAACCTTGCCAAAATTTTAAAATTGTTCTTAATTTTTTCTTCACAAGAATAATTAATTATCATCTTTTCTGGAATCATGCAGAGTAAAACAGGTCATAGCCTCAAGGTATTTCACAGACTGGTGAATTCTGTGAAAGAAATGGCATATCAGAAGTTAGCTTTATAAGACAGAAGCAACAATTTTGAGCTACCGAAGATCCAGCATCGTGTTCAGTAATATCATTTGATTAAAGCAAATGTCAGATTTATATGTGCGTTCACCACATGTCCTGCGTTTGTCAGTACAGTAGTTATATATTACGTCTTTTGGTAGGCAGTTGTAGTTTTGTTGTTTCCGTGGTCTATGTATAGATGAAAGAACTTTAAGTTAAAAGTTTGTTTACTCAGATTTGATGTGGATGAAAAAACGTTAAGAGTTGTTTGTTTAATCCGATTTACCATTGAAAGTATCAGTTTTGAAACTGATGCTAAAAAGCCAAAAAAGACTTCAGTTCATCAAACTTGAGGTTAACTTGTTTGAAACTGAGATTGGGAGAAAAGAAATTAGAAGTTTATGGAGGAATTGGAAAATTATATGATTATTTTTGTGTCTTGTGAGTTGTGTTAAATGTAGATGACACTCTTGACAGTAAACGAGATTAACATTTATTTCAATTTTAAATTACAATATCTATAAGAAGCAAATATATTTTTTTGTGATGATTAAATTTATGTAATTGATCTGAGTTCTGACTATGTAATCGGACCGAAGACAGTATCAACTCTCGGGCATCATGTAAACTATAGTTACGAATATTAAATATATATAATAAAAAGGTATTCTTGATACAACTGTTTTAAAGTTATGCTTGATGATTGTTGTCACAAGTAAACGAGAAATTATTCTTGAGGTACTCTAAAGGGGTGAATGTCCTTTATAACACAATTTTAATTAACAATGCCCAAAATGACATTTGTCGGAAAAGTTGCCCAAATTAATCAAAGAATTACGCATTGGCGGGATGCGAGGTCCATATACGCATAAGTAAAATGCGTAGTCTTCCTTTTTTTTTTTTTATTCAACCCACGTTTATGTTTCAGCAAGTGAACCAGCTAGCTTATGCACACAAGTGAACAATGCATTGATTACACATGTTCAACATACGTGGATTAGTATGCGCATGTTGAACATGCGCAGATCGTATTGTTCATCATCTCGCTCGTATGTCGTCGGAGTCATTTTCCGTCCAAAAAATTTGACCACATCGTTTACCCCTTTCCAGCAATCGTTCACTACAATACCATATACCAAAATGCTCCCCTTCTCTCCCTCTATAAGCCTGTACCATTGGTTTTCCATTTCTTTTGCCGGATTTCAAAACCCCAATTCGAGCTCAATTTTCCGTTGTGGTTACACGCCCCTGCGGGATCAAACTTAACAAATCAAACGGGGGAAAAGGAAGAGGGAGCTATGGACTTCATTTTGATCCCTTCAGAAAGACTGGAGGTAGCCGGAGGGGGGAGAACGGAGGGGGACGACGTAAATGGCAATTTGGAGGTGGTCTGAGCACCAGAGCTTCAATTCATATGACGTCATTGCGCATCTGAGAGATGCGTTACCTCAGATGCGCATGTTCAACGAGTCATAGGCTACGCAGACCGTCAATGCGCATCTCTGTGGTTATTTTGGGCACTGTTTGCGCGAATCGTCATTTTGGGCAGTTGGGTAGTGTTTTGTGTTATTTTGGTCATTTTCTCAAATGGGTGATGGCCCTAAATGCACACCTCCCAAAATATTTGGTTCAAAATGCCAATTTTCGGAAGTAATGACCTTATTTACCCACTAGACATGCATGTGGGAAAGGAGTATCCGGACACTCCTTTGACATGTCTTTTACAAAAACAAATATGAGGTCGTGAACAGTAGCTGGGGTCACGTATGTTGAACATGCGTGATAGGAGTTACGCATGTCCAACATGCGTGTCTTCAGTTAAGTTCATCGTCCTCACCAGCGCTATCGTCTTTTTTTTCGATCAAACATTTGATCAATCCGTACATAGCTTTCCAGGCATCTTCCACTACAATATTATATACCAAATTGTTCAATTTTTGATCCTCAACAAGCCTATAGCATTGGATTTCAGTTTGTTTCGACGGATTTAAAAAACCCAAAATCGAACCTCTTTTTTGATTTGCTTTCCGGTAAGCTTATAAACGCCCCTAGAGGGCCATAATCAACAAACCAAACATGGGAAAGGGACGAGGGAGGTGGGGGCTTCCTTTTGATGCCCTCAGAAGCACTGGAGGTGGCCTGAATAAGTAGAACGGACGATGGCGATTTTCAGGCACCACAGCTCTGGAGTCGTTTGTGTGAGAATGATGTCATATGACGTCATCACGCATTCTGGTCATGCGTGACCCTGATACGCATATGAGGAATGCGTATCACATGTCACGTATGCTCAGAATGCGTGATTCGTGGGTATTTTGGGTCGACGCTTCCGCATATGGGTATATCAGGTATTGGATCTCCAAATATAGGCATTTTGAACATTTTCTCAAATATAAAGATAATATTGACAATTTTCCTAATTGTTATCAAGTTCAAAATTAAAATTTTCGAACAAATCGAATTTGCGATCAGCTCGATTGAGCCCATCTAAAACATATGTGTGTGGCTTGAGAAACACTATCAAAAATTAAAATAACAATAAAGTGAACAAACAACTCATAGACTCAACTCAAAGTCTCAAACCCCAGTAACTCATCAAACAAACATCAAGAACTCAACATCAAGATCCAATCTTTCATACCATCCCCACCAAATCAATCAAAAACACCCCCAAATTAACAATCTTTATCAATGGCAAACACATCTTGGAGAAAAAAACCCACAAAACTCATAGCATCTGCACCAAAAACCCTCTTTTTATTATTCTCAACTCTCCTCCTTTTCCTCACTTACCTCTCATTCCAATCATCAAACCCTAACCCTAATTCTCTCTCACTCTCCCTCAAAACCCCTTTTTTTCATTCTTCAATTCACCCCTTTGATTGTTACAATTCACCTCAATCTCACCCTGTTATTGCTTCTATAGTTGAAGGCCTACAATACCCATTTCTTTATTCTTTATCTGATTTTGGAACATTGCCCGAAAAGCCTCACAAGAACATTGTTAGAGTACTAAAAGGGAAGCCTTTTCGAAGACCCGATATTTCGAGAACAGTTCAGGATTTGTTGGGGAGAATGAGGGGTGAGGGGAAAAAGGGGTTGTTTGTTGATGTAGGTGCTAATGTGGGTATGGCTTCTTTCGCGGCTGCGGTTATGGGGTTTCGAGTTTTGGCATTCGAGCCTGTGTTTGAGAATTTGCAGAGGATTTGTGAAGGGGTTTATTTTAATAGAGTGGCTGAGTTGGTTACTGTTTTTGAGGCTGCTGCGTCCGATCGAGTTGGGAATATTACGTTTCATAAGGTATTTTTGTGATCGGAGTTGAGTTTCGTGTAATGTTTATGTTTTAAACTTATTTCTGTTTCGGGCTATGCTTACTACCCTCTTGTAGTTAATGTTGATAGTTGTTTGTAGTTGTGCTAGGTTATCGGATTAATGAGCATGTTGATTAGTATTGTTTGTAGTTGTGCTAGGTTATCAGATTAATGAGTATGCTGATTAGTATAAGTGATCAATATGCTGATTAGTATAAGTGATCAACCTGTTGTGACAGTCATTGTTAGATTAAATTCCATTATCGCAAGTACTATGCACGTATTTTATGGTATGTACAGAGGAAATCAATGCATAGCATACCAAGTCATAGAGCAAGACTAACACATCATAGAACTAAATTAAGCTACTGGGAAAAAGTAATTATCTAGGCAATGTTGATTGATCAGTCTGGTGAAAGTTTTAGAAGCTTACATCACAAAATATCACTCTGTTCTTCACACTCCGAACAGAAGTTCATTTTTTGATCTTGAAATTCGAATTGGTTTATCAGTGTCAATGAATGTGGACCCTTTTGTCGAATTAAAACTAGCTGCAAATGAGAGTTTCTGTTTCTCTATGCCATAGAGGAAGTATTGTTTTTGGTTTGCACTTAAACTACTCTACTCATGTCACACTTTCTAAGATAATCACACATGTTTTTTGTAGGAATAATGAGGGTTACTCACAAACAGTAGTAAATGAAGGTTAATCACAAATGTCTGGTTATAGTATTCTTGTTGTATTATACTGTAACATTTATGATCTGAAATTTAATCATCACGGAACTGGCCACTGCAAATTGTAGGTGAAGTCTACAATTACAAGGTTACTGTTAACGATTGCTTTTAAGTAGTTATAAGAATCTTGCATTCTTGTTCCTATTGTATTTCAGATTGTCAGGATGTCTGGCTTAGTGAGTTCTCCTCATTGTATAACTAACTGTGCCCCAAAAAATGCCAAAATGGCATAGTGAGAGAAGTATGTAGGTTTACATGATGTAGTGAAGTCCCTTAATCACCCCTTAGAGGAGCTGGTGTCCTTGAGGGATGACCTCTTGTATTGTGACCATTGGTAATGATTCTGACATCTTTTATGTTTGTTTATATACTGTTATAAGACTCTGTATGATTTTTAAATGGATTGTATTAATACACTATCCAATTTTCACTTCTATGACAGAGCATAGATAAAGTTTTTCTCTGGTCTTCCTGTAATTTCCAAACCTGTTCCTTTTTCCTTCTGCTATTTACCCAATTTTTATCTTGCACGACTGATCTTATTTTCTTGAACATGTACTCTAGTTGGTTGGCCGTCTCGATAATAGTGCAGTTTCTGCCAGTGGAGCAAAGTTGGCATTCAAATCCAATGAAGAGGTTGCTCTTCAAGTAAGGACAATTCCCCTTGATGAACTGATTCCAGAGTCTGAACCTGTTCTTTTGATTAAAATAGATGTTCAGGGCTGGGAGTATCATGTATTGAAGGGAGCCACAAAGTTATTATCAAGGCAAGAAAAGGAAGCCCCATACTTGATATATGAGGAAGATGAGCGGCTTTTGCAAGCGAGTAACAGTAGTGCCAGAGAGATTAGAGAATTCCTCCATTCTGTGGGTTACCACCATTGTACACGGCATGATACTGATGCACACTGCACCAAAAGAAAGGAATAGTGTATACGCACACCGACACTGCACAAAAATAGAATCCTTGTAGAGCCTCTAACATCGTGGTGGTAATTAATACTTGTTAATTGAAATGAGGTAAAGGTTCTGCAGGTTAACTGGCAGCCTGACAGTATATATCTCGTCTCTCAACCAACGATGAGCTCTAGTGAAAAGTAAAAATGTAGCTGTGGTTGATCTTTTGTGTACTTTCCATCAAAAGCAAGCCAGTGGTGGAAATCTCTGGAAAATCTGACTTAGAGCTGAATGGAGGTGCACGGATGCATTAAGGTTGGACCAATCACCTTGTCTACTTTAAAATATTTGTAATAGTTTATTCAAGTTGTGTTTTAATAGTTTAGCAAAAAAAAAAAGTTGTGTTTTAATTCAACATTGTTTGGGTACTCGGAAGAAATAGGCATTTTTTGTTATGTGTTTGTGTTAGTTTCACGTACATGTCTGTACTATTCTTGTTAGATTTCTAGTACCTTACAAGATGAAGCTACATACCAATCTTATGTTATGCTGAGTGCATTGAGATTATTATTGTTAAGATTTCAGGTACCAAGTAGTATTTAGGGCTTTAACCAAGTTGCTGTGTATTCAAGTAATATGCGTTGTTCCTGATCAAATAGCTTCTTCCGAATAGTGGTGATTTGCCAGGATGAGACCATAGACTCATGTTTCCAGATAAAGAAAGCTTTTTTATATCAGTGAATTACCACAAAATTTTCGTTAAATTTATATGTAGTGTGATGGTGGTACGTCTGTATTGCGTAACAGAGATGGCTGATTTGGGAAGTTCAATCTGTTTTGGGATCCCAACACCTTGTCTTGTATGGAGTTAATATTTTGCCTTGCCCTAGCTCAACTCCGTGCCTTGCAGTTTGCACTAGCTAGAGGTCCTATCTCCAAAATGACAAGTTGCTTTGCAACCAAGGAATTGAAAAAATTTCATGGAGTTTATAATTTGCATAAAGAGTCAAAGAGTCCTATCTCCAAAATGACCAGTTGCTTTGCAACCAAGTCACTTTTTGGATGGTATTCCTATATGAGTCTCTTATGATCAAAGATTCATTGTTCTCTTAATCTCTTATGATCAAAGAGATGTTTAACAAATACAAGTCAAGATATTCATTTTCCGAATCTGCCAACGAGTATAATTTATCTCCTAATTTTTTTTGTGTAATTTGATTTCGTGTCAATACAAAAATAACAATAGTAAGTCTGCTCATCTTTAGATTGACCAAGTATGGATACATATCACATGCGCCCATGCTACAAGCAGATCAACAACCAAAGAGAATTAAAAACCTACTAAAGCCACTTCATAATAATTTACCTATTGTAAAGGAAATGGTACAACTTATGCACAATACCACTGATTTCAGGACCATGGTACAACCTCAATCTCTGGTGGCAACGGTGTATGGTGTATCTTGGGGTTGAAAATGACTGATTCGATCCTAATATCTTTCTCCCAAGTCCAAATGAAAAAAAAGGCATTGATATTGTAAGACACTGGAAAGGAACAGTTTCAGATCTTAGATGAAGCAAGTTCTTGGGCGGCAGTTGTTCAATTTGGCCATCAAGACAATATTAAACTCAGAATCTCCCCAGAGTATTTGAATGATTTTTCAGTTTCTTCCAAACAATGGTTCTTCTCCTCCCTAGTCCAGCTCTGAACAAAAGAAACATGTATACAGTACTGTGTTAGATTACGGAATTACTGAAGCTACTAACAAGGAAATCGAGGATGTTGGGAAATTATAAAAAGTCTAAGAACATTACTTCAGCAACTTTGTTCAACTTATCTCTAACATTCTGCAGAAGTTGGGACAAGTCACCCTCCCATTTGTAGAAGTTCAACTCTTTCCCATTCAGTATATCCGCAGCTACCTGAATAGATGAAGATATACGTGTAGAAAGTTGTATAAGCATTTATGGCCTATAAATGCTGCACACTGTTTAGTTGTAAGAATGCCGATAAGAAGCTTACATAAAGCAACAATCACCCATACACCAATGTTTCCGGACAGCAGACCATAGTACAATACATTTTAAGCTTACCTTTCTCCCAATCATGCGACCACCAGCTGAGTGAGCAAAGTAGGTGTTGTAGAAGTGGCAAATGAATGCTTGAGGATCGTTCTTGGATAATTCTTCAAGTTTTTGGGCATAATTGAGACCTGGTGGAGATGGTTCGGGAATGGCATGACCTTGCTCCTTGAACCATTCCAAATCTTTGGCCAGGCATTCTGATCTTTCCAGTCCCGTGTTTCGGAATTCAGCATCTGTACCAAATACCCAAAGTAAATCAGGTAAACCACTAGCTGAGCAGATTATCGATACTGGAATCCATTTTGTTTCAGTAAAACTTTAGTTGTTAAAACCACTTGCAGACTAAAATTTTTTCATACTGAACATGTTCTAATCTCCCTCCTGAAGAAACATTAAAGGGGACCAAAGAAATATATAAAATAACCTAATTCCATTGCTTGATGAACCTATGATCGAAAAATAACTGAAATGTGCTATAGGTAGTAGTACCCTGAACAAAAAAACTGTAGGATATCAGCAAAAGACATACTTTACAAAGTAGTGCAACATATATATACAGCATAATGAACAAGCTACACACACACACACATAATACATAGATTAGTTACAATACTGAGGATCAATATGTAAACAGAGCATTTGATAAATAATTTCTAGAGAGCACATAACAGAGCAGTTTGAATAACAACATGCATGTATTTCAGATTTCACTCAACTAAAGCTCAAGAAACGATTGCCTTCAAAACAGTTTATCTTCTAAGATGATAGCCCTCACAGTTTTACTTTTACTTAAGTTGCTTTGTTTGTTAAGAAATAATTTAAATATGAAGCGACCATGTTTTAATTGGTTTGACCAGATAAATTTCTGATGCCAAAAAAAAAAAAAGGAACCACCAGCAACCCAACCAGAAAATATAATTGTTTTTACCATAACATGTTATCATGGTGTTTGTTCTTAATTATAGTTCATATCTAGGAGCAAGTTCAATGCATAGCTATATCTGCTTCTATAGCTATAGTATAGAACTAAAACTACAAAATACTACTCCAATGCATAGCTATAGTTGAATGGAAAAATGCTTAAATGGATAATTACGTGTATATTTAGGACCAAAGATAGCTATAGCCATCCTTGCTACCTCATTAATTATCTAGAAGTAGAGTGCAAGTCGGTTTACTTTAAATTAAAGCGAAATAGTTGGACAAAAACTTAGTTAAATTTGAAATTGTTTGGTTGCAAACATACAACGAGCATTGGAGTGTAAGTTCTATTTTAGCACAAAAAAAAACGCATTGAGCTTGCTCTAAGAGGCCATATGTAACCCATTTTCTCTGCAAATTTTGTATGGACAGGTTGAGCCAGTTCTGTTCAAGATTAAATATTATATATACTGCAACTTAGCTACACTCATACTCAAATGAGACTAAAAGAATACAAAAACTTGACATTCTAACATTAAAACAGATAACAAAATAACAAGCATAAAAACCCAACATAATTCTAAACTCTCATTTCATCCTTAAAAATTAGTATAAATTTTACTTTGTGCCCCGGCTAATCGTGAATAATCAGTAAAAAAATTATTATTAAAAATTTCGTCCCCTAATCATTTTAAATCCTGGACACACACAGACACACAACAAATGAAACAAATCAAAGTACAATACTTACATTCAGGATACTCAGCCTTAGCAATAATACCTTCAAGAGTATCATAAACCAACTTACTATCAACCAAGAACTTCAAGTACCCTTCAACACTAGGCTCCCACTTAGCCACAGGCTTACCCTGAGGCTCTTTTTCACCTTCTTTAGCCTGATCTTTAGTATGCAACTTCATGGCCACAAATCTCATTTCCTCAACAAACCCTTTAGCCTCACCAGGGTACCTTTTATTGGGTTTTTGCTCAGCAGCCGTTGCTGACACTACATTTATTTTCTTGAATGTCACAGACTTTTTATATGAACTCCAAGAGTAACCAGGGTTCTTGATTGATAGAGATAAGAAAGTGGTACTGATAGTTTTTGGTGATAAAATATGGGGTTTGTTAGAAATGAGGTGGGATTGATAAGTTGAAGAAATTGAAGCCATTTGAGTAGAAAAGTTAGAGATTTTTTATGTTTCAAGAAAACTAATGTAAGGATGTTTCAAGACAGTAAGAGTTGCAACTTGCAAATGAACTTGTTGATGATTTATATAGAGGAGGCAGAGGGGTGGGATTGATGTTGTAGATTTAAAATCAACGGCCAAGACTTTGAGCTTATTTTTTAATTTTTTCATGTCTCGAATGATACATTTTTTTAGAAAAAAATTACATAAAAATTCGGTTCAGATAGATATTATATTCTCGAATGCTTAATATTGAAATTAGGAATAAGAATAACTGAGTGAGTGCAATTGGATATTCGGTATAAAATAATCGAATTGAATATCCGATTTTACTAATTGTGTAGTTAAAAATCGAACAATAACCAAATTTTTATGTGCAATTTAAGCATGATTTTTTACATTAATAAAGAGTAGATTTAACCGAATATATGAAAATATGCTTAAATCCCGATTTGAAATTGATTTATCCGTATCCAATTTAATAGGAGGGTTGCATGTTGCAGCACTTTGTAAAGTTTGAGTTTGGCTAATAACCAATTTAAACATACACAGATACCATCTGGCCAACTTCCTTAAGAATTTCAAACTATACAAAGTTAAGAATATGGATCAGTAAATTCCAAGATTGAGATTTGTTGGGAAAATAGGGTAGTAACTTGGATTTTTCTGAAGTCGTGTGAATATTTTTAGATTGAAGTTATTTATGGTTCACCCAATAAATAATTTAATCGGATAAAGTCAGAAATTCTGCAAGAAGAGAGAATGTGTTTTGTTGTGAATTTCAAAAATGAACCAATATATGAAAATGATCAATGCAACATCAATATATAGATGTCAACAGATGTGTTTGATGTGTCTTTTGCCAATAAACACATCTTATTCTAATAGTTTTGTCTAATACCAACAGACACATCTTATAGACACATCATATCCCAACAGGTGTGTCTGATGCCAATGAACATGGCTCATAAGCATCCCAACAGGGGTGTCTAATGCCAATGAACATGCCTCATAAGCAATAATACCGAAATTATAATAAACTCGAACAAAGCGTGCACTCCGCACTCTCCCGACTTGTTCGATGTAATATTACGATTACATTGATCAACTAGTCAATCCAATTACACTAAAATATCCAACAATCCTCCCCCATTTTAGCGTAATCCATGATTAACTAAACAAAATCACAACAAATAACAAACTTATGCATAAATAAAATATCGTGACGATTGAATTTCACATTAGTATATTACACATTCCAAATATTCGAATACCAAGGTGTCACTATGGATTGAACCTTTGTTATTCATAGCGAATACATGAAGATAATATACACATAAATTTACATTCTCAAATGTTCTCACTTGACACTATCTTTTACTAGCCTTGTGTCCTAATCCTTCATAAGCATATCAAAGCCAAGTCCTAGCTTCTTGAAGCGGCTAAACTTCATGCTCAAATAGGTAGTTCTTTTACTCTCGCACCTGCATATGCAAGTTTTCAAAAGAACTATTAAGAAGATAAACTTCAACCTCCTTAACTTGCATGTCTGAACACATACCTTGGGATGACAATATTAATGTGTTCCAATCTCTAGATGTTAAGCTTTCCACATTGAATTTAGCACCTAATGTCATATTAGGTGGGAATTGGGTATCTCAACATGAGAGACTTTTAAATGGACTTTAATCCCATCCCCACAGCTGACTTGTGCACAAGATCTCTACTCAACCCTTTGGTTAGATGATTGGATAAATTATGTTGAGTTCTTATAAACTCCACTGATATAATACCGTGCGTGATAAGCTCACGAATCATGCTGTGTCTAACACCTAAGTGTCTAGACTTGCCTTTGAACACTTGTCTATAAGCATTAGCCAAGGCAGACTCACTATCACATCTGATAGATATGGGTGACATCGGTTTAGGCCACAATGGAATCTCATAAATCAGATTTCTTAGCCATTCAGCTTTTTTACCAGCCGCTGATCACATATTCAGATTCCATCGTTGAATCAGTAATGCAACTATGTTTCTTTGATGCCCAAGAGATAGCACCTCCCCCAAGAAGGAATACCCATCCACTTGTGGAAGAATGATCTTCCTTATTGGAAATCCAACTTGCATCTGAATGACCCTCAATAACCGAAGGAAATCCAATAAATGTCAAACCATAATCCATGGTCCCTTTTAAGTACTTGAACACTCGACTTAAGGCTTGCCAATGATGTGAACTTGCTTTGCTAGTATACCTACTAATAAGCTTCAGCATAGGCAATATCTGGCCTAGTGCTTATCATGGCATACATAAGACTACCAATAGCCCTTGAGTATTCAAGTTGAGATACTACAACACTTGTATTAGGTAGGAGTTTAATACTAGAATCAAGATGAGTGCTAACAGGAGAACAATCCTTAAAGTTAAATCTTTTCAGAATCTTCTCAATATAATGAGATTGAGAAATTAAAATACCATTGTTCTCACGCTTGATCCTTATACCAAGAATCACCTCAGCCTCCCCCATGTCTTTCATATCAAAATTAGATGACAAGAACTTCTTGGTTTTATCCACTTGATTTTGGTCAGTACCAAAAATCAACATGTCATCCACATATAAACAAATTATAACTCCTTTACCAGAAGCATCAAATTTGCTATATACACACTTGTCTGCTTGGTTAAGAAAATAACCATTAGATAGCACCACATTATCGAATTTATCATGCCAATCCTTCGGTGCTTGTTTTAGACCATAAATTGATTTCTTCAATTTACACACCTTGTTCTCACAACCAGGCATAACAAACCCTTCGGGTTGTTTCATATAAATCTCTTCATCTAATTCACCATTCAAGAATGCAGTTTTCACATCCATTTGATGAATGACAAGGTTGTGTATAGCAGCAAGTGCTATTAACAACCTAATAGTGGAAGTCTTAGCAATAGGAGCATAAGTATCGAAATAATCAATCCATTCTTTTAATTTGTCGATCTAAAGCCTTGGATAACCAATCTGGCTTTAAACTTATCTATTGTACCGTCCACCTTCATTTTCCTTTTGAAGATCCATCTGTTTCCCAATGCTTTACGGTCAGGGGGCAGATCACTCAATTCCCATGTATTATTATTCATCATAGAATCCATTTCATCCTGGATAACTTCTTTCCAGAATGCAACATCCCTTGATGTCATAGCTTCGATAAAAGTATTTGGATCCTCCTCAATAATAAAACAATATTGGTATTGATATTCAATTTCATCTCTAATGTTGACTCAATTATTTCTTTGTCCTAGTTCTTAGTGTACCTAACGGTGGAAGTAAACGATTGACAGAGATTCAAGTACCAATGCTTATTTCTTTATTTTTCTTTCTGAAGAAGAAACTAAGAAAGTTACAAAAGCTCTGAAAGATCCGAATTGAGTGATTGCAAAGCAAGATGATCTCAATTAGTATAAAAGACAGACTGAAGGGAAGCTGGTATCCATACCAAACAACAAGACTGTATTTGGTAGAAGGATATGTCAAGGCATTGTAATGAGGGACAAGGCCAAACTGGATGCAAAGTTACAAGCTGATAAGACAATATATCTAACAAAAAGCACCAGTGACAAGACTTGAGGATATCAGGCACCTGCTGCACATTCATGATTTTGATGGACATCTGGACCTACTGAATCTGGATGCTAGGGGAATGTGAACAAGTGCACTCCTGATTAGTGAGATAATAGAAGATCTCTACAGGTTAGTATGAACTGGTATCATCACTCAAGAAATCATGGCAGACATGGTATGACACCCTAACTATAATTTAACATTTGGTATCAATCTTTAACAATTGATATCATTTAGCAATTGGCGTCATATTTATAGAACTCTCTATATCATTAGGCACAAATACAATGATATCTTGACTATATTTTATGTTGATTTTCTAACAATTGGTATCAAGATATTTGCTGTTTTGATGTTGGTAAAGTTGCAATTCTTTTGAATTACTTCATGCAAGCCAATAGAAGAATTCTTTTAGGAGCTCAAGCAAGCCAAAAGAATAATTCTATTTGGAGCACAAGTCAGTCAAAAGAATGATGGCAATAAAAATTAGTCAAGGATCTTTTTTTTTCTATTCAGAAGATTCTAGACCTGTCATGACTATCTACCAACACATCACTATAGCTGGCTTTTGACCTATTAGTTTGGACCTAACAAGTTGGTAATCAAAAATTTTAAAATGGACCCGGATATGATGAAATGGTACCCTAGAGATATTTGACCCAAAAAGTTCAGGATCTACTAATTAGGACCTAATCAGGCTATAGAGTAATCATCAACTTATTATCTTATTCAATTGCTAATGGATCACTTACACACATATTTTATTCTCAATTATGCAAACGTGCATGGTCTCAAGTGGATTCTTGAGAATCTATTCTTGTAGTTATTACAATTAATTTTCAAATGTCTTAAGTTGGACCTAAATCTGTGGAGATGGTCCCCTAGAGACATCAGTTCTGACATGTTTTGTTGCATAGAGACAGATCAAATGAGTTGTAACAAAAGCAGGAGAGCACAAGGAAATAACTACATCTCCATCAACTATGTGGAACACTCAAGGGCCAAACATCTTGACATAAGGTATCAATTCTTTCGAGAGCATGTCTTTAGTCAAAGAATAACTTACAGAACATTTACTAAATCACTTGATGAAATTAATTTATCAATGTTTGATTTGTAAACTTGGGATATTGATAATGCTATATTATTTGGAAATCCCATATGTTAAGTAATTCTTAAGTAAGTTCACAAGTATTCAATTGTCAGTATTGAAAGGAAGTGTGAATTTATTTACATCGAGACCTCATAATTATCTGTTAAATGATTGCCATGTGTATAATGCAATATATTTCATTGGTGATTATTTAAGGATAATTTAAATACTTAAGTGCTAAAATCTAACTCATAGAGATTTTGTACTTATTAATTTGCTATTTGTTTTAATTAATTTGAGTTATGGATCTTGAAGCATTTCAATTTAGTATTTGCTCTTTACCTCATATTTATTAAAATAAATACACAGCATAAATAATTGTAGCTAATTTATCAACAGACATTGTTAATGTGTTGGTAAACAATTAGTTGTGAGATGTTAATTCTAGTGAATTTATCAGTGCTCCATTTTTAGAAATTCACTAAAATTAATATCATGGTTCTACAATTGGTTGTATTCAATTTTCTGACTTGTATCAGTTAATGATATTTAGTTAGAATTTTATTTATTAACTAATTGTGATGTATTGGTATGTGTGAAATTACTTAGAACTCCTATAAGTAATCATTGTTATGTCTTTTACAATTCACTCATACTACTATACATGGTGTGAAAATTCTCTAAGTAGGACTATGGATATTATAATATCTAAAATGACCATAGTTCATTTACTTGGAATTATTTTTATGCTTATTTGCAAGTTCCTAAGCACCTTGATAGTAAATGTCATATTTATTGGATCATGGTGTCTTGGACTTAGAACATTTCTTCTAAGGTTTTACACATATATCTGGACCTAAATATATTATATCCGGACTTACATCCATCCAGACCTATGTGCGGGACTTAGAAGAGTTTTCTAATATTGCATTTAGACAGATTTGGTAATTACCTCTTATTTATTGAATCAAGCTTGTCTAGAACTAGCAGTTGTTAGGAGTTAACAATTGTTATTATCGAGGAGTTGCCTTGAAATCATAAGTCTAAATTGATATGTCTAAAGAACTTGTGTATTTCTTGTCAATAATTTCCTCATACTTATGAATATCAGTGGATGATAATCATAAGTAGTTAGATACTAATATTCATTCTGACAATTGGTATTCAATTTAACAATATCAAACCATTGTAATTATTGAATATTTAGTATTTAACAATGATTATTTTTATCTTAGTTAAATTATGACTTGAAGCAATTCAATGATTTATTTGCTCATAATTTGATGATTGGTAAAGTAACCCACATACACAATTACTTGCATTTTAAGATGTTAGATAAATACTAACAGTTGGTATCAAATAGTTAATATTTGTTTACTAATAATTGCTAGTTGTTATAATACTCTATTGCCTGTTAATTGTGTTATATATTAGCTCTAATGATATTACTTAGGATTTATTCTAAGTAAATGTTGCTTATCTATAAATCATTAGTGTTAGTATATATTTAATAAAATCTTTCTTTCTTAATTACTGCGAAGTCAAGAGTTTGTGTCAATGTCCCAATGGTTGGAATGGGTGTGCATACATCAGATAGATTGATCCACAACTTGAAGAGCGTGCAGTAAATGTCATACAAGATCTGCACAAGGAAATATCTGACCTCAAAACAAAGCAGAAGTCGGAGAAGCGGCAGATGTATGAGAAGCACGCTACAAAAATCAAGCAAATTAAGATATTGGCCAAAAATCATAGCACGCTCGTGGACTCTGTACCAACTGATTACGAAGATGAGTCCGAGAATGAAGATTAAGTTTATGTGTTATTTGTTTGTATTCTCAATATTTGTCTAAGATTTTTTTTCTTGTCATTAACGTTTATGTTCTAAAAAGAAGATGTTTGTGTTTTGTTTAATAAAGTAACGTTTATGCGTTTATGTACTTCGTTGTGTTCCCCTACGTAAATTTACATATTTCTTCAGATCATATGTAAATTTACATATTTCTTCAAATCATATGTAAATTTAATGTTTTTTACGCATTTTCAAGGAAATAAATATCATATTTCTTCACATTTTTTGTTCAAATTCTTTGTCTTGTATGGCACATTGTAGTGCAAATTGATATTGACAATAAAAAAGTTTTAAAAATTACATTATCCAACATATTTTTAACATGCCTCAAAAATATTGTTTTTGAACAAAATTCCAGTAGTGTACGCCATTTCAATGGCGTACACAACTGAATTCAAATTCAATGGTGTACGCCACTGCCAATGGTGTACATTACTTGAATAATATTTCTGTTCCATACGCCATTGCCAATGGCGTACACTACTAAATATTGCTCCCAGTATTGTACATCAAAATAAGCTGTTTGGTGTACCAATTTTGAAAATTATGTTCAAAGTGTACCATTTTTGCAATATTTTGTTCTATATATACTAGAAATGTTATGGAGCCTTCAAATTAGTGTATTTTGCATTTGGTAGAGGCAATTTTGCAGGCTTTTAGCCTTGGCTGGTGTTTTTTCGTTGTGGCTTTGGAAGTATTTTGGTCGAAACTCTTCATTTAGTTTTTGGTTCTAGTTGGTGGTATTTTTTGTTGGAGATTGTTCCAAGCAAAAGATGTGAAAAAATGACGAAACAAACCGTGATTTTTTTAGAGGAGTCCTCTCGTTTTTTTGTTTGTAAATAATTTTTCAGTTGACATAAATTTTACGTGGTGTCGTCCTCATTTAACCAAAAAAAATCCTAAACCCTAAACCCCAAATCCCCAACCAGGAACCCCAATCCTAAACCCGAAACCCCGATACCCTTAAACCCTAATAAATATATAGAAAAATAATATGCGGAGGATACCACAGAATTATACCGAACAAGAAGCGTTGACGTATTAAAAGTTACATTCTAAAAATCGGTGATTAATCACTGTTCGGTATATATATATATATAAGATAATACTGGAATTTAAAATAAATTAGAAAATTAAATTTTGACATTAAATTAAGGAGTCAATGAATTATATATTAAAAAAATATTTGATACTAAATTTTGTAAAAAAAAGATTTAGATATTTAATTAAAAATTCTTCAGGTTTTCAAATATGTTTGTGGTTAATTGACCAGAAATAATCGTTGAATCTAATATTTATATAATACACTATCTTTTATGAATATTATTATTTATTAGATCTGGTTTAGACAAAATAATGACATCATTACCACTTTTTTAAAAATTTTGTACCCGGATTTCAGAAAGGGGGCCAAAACTACCTACGGGTTACCATGTATGAGACGTGGTAACCCAACCCACCCATCGACAAAATTGACAACATCTCATCTCTCTCGCTACTGTCACACCACAACATTCCCATACGAGGTATGTATCTCTTGCTGGTATCTGGCCCTGCAGGGGCATGCACGAAATGGTGGTCAACCAGAAAAATTGCCTCCAAAGTTGTCTGGAATCGCCATAGCAGCTGAAGAAGAAGACAGCTGATACGCATTTGAAGAATGCGTATCTTGGGATGCGCATTCCTCAAATGCATATTTGCCCATTTTTTTTTAAAAAAAATTGAAAAATAACTGAGCGGTTACCACGTCTCAGAATGCGTAACCGAGCGATTACCACTTCTCATAATACGTAATCCGTCGGTAATTTTGGCCAATCCCGACGCGTGCAGGTATTATGATCACGGGAGTTAAAAAATATGGTACATATGTACATTAGCCCGTTTAAACAGAGGAATATACAATGTTAATAAAGTTAACAAATCAACTATGGACTAAAGGCTATACTTTACCTAATATTGATCTAAATTATTTATTCATATTGTTACATTTAGAACATCTTTAATCTCGAGATTTAAGAAATTTGATTCCTCTTTAATCCGATCATATAACCATTATCATATTATTTTTTATTGAAAATATGTTAATACTAGCTTATATCCCACGAGTAAATTTTAATATTTGCTATGTTATTGTTTATATTTATATTTTAATATATAATATTTAATTTTAATTTTAAATTATGTTCTAGAGAGCGAGTTAAAATAGGCCTGGTGTGTTTCGATTAATATGTTTTATTAAACCCGTTAAAATAAGTTTTAAGTAGTTGGGTCCGTCAAAATAAATATAAAAATAAATAGGCTCAAAAGATGTGTTTTAATTATAATGTTTAAATATATTTTAATTAGAATAAAATAGGCCCATTAAAATGGGTTTTAAAATAAAGAAACCAAACCCAAATACCTAACAAAACTTTTAATGTTTCGACTTTAATAGTATAGTATAGATTCAATAATATGTCTCTTTTTTATGTTAAAATTTTATGAAAAACTGAAATAGGCCCGGGTTTAAATAATAGTTTTTTTATAAAGACTGATATGAAAAATATATAAATAAAGTATATATAACGTTTAATATATTATATACGATATAAAAATATAAATAAAAAACATATTTAAATAAAAAATCAGTTAATTAGTAATTTTTTATATCTTTTATTATAATATCTGAGTCTACCAATGTACAGTTAGCCAATCAGAAATTAGGAATTATTTTAGAACAAATCAGAGCTAATTCCTAAATTTTAGACCAATCATGTTATATTAAAAATTTTCCTTATTTACAGTATCAACCTACCTCTTTAACCATGGTTAGTTTACACTTCCAATTTAAATACAATAATGATTTTATTAAACATATCCATAAATACATATTTTTAAAATCAAAAATATTTACTGGAAATCACAATCAATATATATATATAAAGGAGGGTACACGGGAGTTTAGGTGGCGCTCTAAAATCGTCTCAATCTATTTTTCTAATTTTCTAGAATTTTAGAATTTAAACACTAATAAATATAAAAATATCATTTAACATATTAGAAGTAGAATAGGTGTTCGAATTTATAGAGAAGAAGAGTTTGAATTTATAAGGAATACATATGATTAGAAGTTCTATTGGAAGTAGAATAAGTATTTATTAGACATATGATTAAAAGTTCTATTCGAAGTAGAATAGGAGTTCGAATTTATAGAGAATAAGAGTTCGAATTTATAGAAAAAAACATATCAATAAAAGTTCTATTAGAAGTAGAATAAGTGTTTGAATATATAGTGAAGATATATAAATAAATATTTTTTAGAAAGTACGATCTTCTTAAAATATGTCATTTCATATAAGTTAATTATACTTCTATTAGGAAAATTTATTCGATACTATTGTCATACAAAAAATCATCGTATTTAAAAATAAAATCATTGATGTGTTAATATAATAAAATAACATTCTCATGCAGGAATCCTAAATTAATACAGGAGTATCTACAATATAAAGAAAAAATAAGATGCGTTTTCATTTTCTAAAACTCCATAAATTTTAGAAAGTCTAGAGAAAGTAAAAATTGGAATTCACTTTATTTTTTATGTTTTGATTTTAAAGAAAAAAAGTTGTTGTGTAAGATGAGCATCATCAATAATATGTAATGAAGTTAGAATTTCGTTCCCAAACGAGAGCGGCTCGAAATGTGTTTAACGGGAAAACGGCTCACTATAAAATATTGTATTAGCTATTAAAATATCATATTAATGTTATAAATTTTATTTTATTTTTAGGATTTGATTTTTATGGACAAATATTATCATACAAGTGATATATGTAAAAGTTAGATTTTTGGTCTTAACGAGATAGCACATCAATAGTAATAACCGTACGTGTTTAACGAAAAAGCGGTTCATTAGAGAAGACCGTATATAAGATGTTTGAATAAAATAAATACATGAGTATCTATAATATAAAGAGAAAATAAGATGTGTTTCATTTTTTAAAATTCCATAAATTTTAGAAAGTTTAGCGAAAGTATAAATTGGAATTCACCCTATTTTTTAGATTTTGATTTCAAGAAAAAAGTTGTTGTGTAAGATAAGTATTATCAATAATATGTAATGAAGTTGAAATTTTGATCCCAAATAAGAGTGACTTGAAACGTGTTTAACGGGAAGATGACTTATAATAAAAGATTGTATAAACTATTAAAATAGTATATTGATGTTATAAATTTTACTTTATTTTTAGGATTTGATTTTTATGGATAAATATTATCATACAAGTGATATATGTAAAAGTTAGATTTTTGATCTTAACGAGAGAGCGGATCAATAATAATAATTGTGTTTAATGAGAAAGCGGTTTATTAGAGAAGATCGTAAAAAAGATGTTTGAATATATAAGGAATACATAAAATAAAATGTTTTATTGGAAGTAGAATACGAGGACGGTTGAGACGTCTTATACAATTTTTTAAAATTATATATCTTTTTTCCTAGAAATCCTTTATTGTAACTTTTTTATACAAGTTAATTATACTTGCATTATAAAAATATATCCATAAATTTTATATTATTTCTGTAACGAAAAGTCTTCGTATTTTTATATATATATATATATATTAACATAACAAAAAGACATTTTCATGCGGAAGTTGTAAATAAATACAAGAATATCTATAATACAGAAAATAAAAGATGTATTTTCATATTTTAAAATTCAATAAATATTAGAAAGTTTAAAGAATATAAAAATTGGAATTTACTCTCTTCATATAATAAAGTTAGAATTTCGGTTCCAAATAAGAGTGGCTCGAAACGTATTTAACGGGAAGACGGCTCATTAGAAAAGATTATATTAGCCATTAGAATTTGATACTTATGTCATAATTTTTTTTATTTTTATGGTTCGATTTTATGGATAAAAATTATTATATAAGTCTTTATACTGTATATGTTAAAGATGAGATTTCGGTTTTAACGAGAGAGCGGCTCAATCGAAAAAATTGTGTTTAACAAGAATTTTTTCTTGATTCATTAAAGAATATTATTTAATTATTAAAATTTAATATTAATATTATAATATAACGTAAATGTATTGAATTTTTTTAAAAATATTGTAACGCCGCCGCGAAGCGCGGCTTTATCAACTAGTTTTAATTTAAAATCAATCATGATATACAATTACATATTTCAAATTAAATTTCATAATTAATCATTCATTTAATCAACCATTCTTTTAATATAAAGTCAATCACAATCATATTATCATACATTATAAATTGATTTTCGTAACATATATTGTACAATTGTAATCGATTTTCAGAAATTATAATCTAACTCAACTCGAATCTGAAAAAATCTGATTTGAAATCAGATTTTATATAACTTGGATAAAATCCATACCTTCAAAATTTGATTTTTTTTAAAAGTTCAAAAAAAAATATTTTTTGATAATTTGTTAATAAAATAAATCAATAAATGCATATAAGCCAACACTACAAGATCGGATTAATTACAACAACCATATTTTTGGAAAAATAGATATTTTAGTCAAAAAAGTTAGAAAAGGTAATTGGTCCTTTTAGTTGGAAAAGGTAATCAATAAGTTATTTGTGATTATAATATTATTAGTTTATTTCATTAATTAGAACGATCATACTGAAAAAATCGGATTTAAAATCAGATTTTAAATAACTTGGATAAAATCCATACATGCAAAGTTTTTACTTTTTTAAAAGTTCAAAAATATATTTATTCATAATTTGTTAATAAAATTAATTAATAAATGCATATAAGCCAACACTACAAAATCGGATTTGAATCAAATTTTAAATAGTTTTGGATAATATACTCAAAGACTCGATTTTTTGAAAGAATCAAAAATATATTTATTCGCAATTTTTTAATAAAAAATTAGTAAATTCATATAAATGGATACTACATAAATTTTAATTACTTTAATTTTTAAATATACGCTAGAAGAGTATTATTATGAGAAATTGCCCAAATGCCTACATTTGGAGCTCCATGGTCCGAATTGCCGATCTGCGGGAAACATGGTCCAAAATACCCACGGGATACGCATCTCCCACATGCGTATCCGTGGTTACTGTAGCGCTCAGAACTCCCCCTCTCCCCAGACTTCTCTCTTGCCGGTGATGTTGGGCGATTCCGTCGCCTCCCTCGAACTCTCTCACAGAACACTCTCCTAACCATCAAAGCACACCCACATAATCAGCACATCTCTCTTTCCCCCTCTATCTTTCTAAGTTTTTGGCCCCGCAGGGGCGTGAACGAAGCTCGCCGGAGACACTCGAACCCATCGATATCGATGTTGGGTTTTCAAAATCTGGCATAACAAATGGTAAATCAGTGGTATAGGCTTGTAGAGAATCGAATGACGATTCTAATGGTATATGGTAGATGATGGGAAAGTTCAGGAAATGGATGAACAGAGAGATCGAAAAATCTCATCGGAAACTCAAGCTCCTCGTGATTCTGAAGCTCTGAAGAAGATGTGAGATACGTATTTTGGATATGCGTGTCTTGAGATACGCATTTTGCAACAACGTATCTCAAGACACGCATGTGCTGTGGGTTTTGCAGTTTACACAATACACGCCTGTGTAAAATGCGTGTCCATACACGCCTCTCCCAGATGCGTGTATGGTTGGTATTTAGGGCCACCTCCCGCGCGCGTCTGTATTTTGGACCAAATATTTTCAAATATGGGTATTTAGGGCCATCACCCTAAGTGTTTTACTTTAAACTCTCTTTTTGAAATTATATGAAACTAGATCTATGTAAGAATCACGCAAAATCATATCACAATAATTACTTTACTTAAATTATATATAAAGATGTAATAGACTAACATGATCTTTAATAATTATTAAAATATCCTTTTTCTTTTTTTTTTTGACGAAAATTGTACTTGCATTTCTTATAAATCTTCAGAACTGATTACATGATAAAGAAAATCAGACACATTTCCATGCTATTCCTGAAAGTCTGACATAAAATGAGCCTCTTTAGCTAATTCATGAGCGTGCATAACACACTAATACTTCATCAAAGTGTTTAAACAATTCCACACAATCCTTAACAATTGTATCGAAATAAGATTGTTGAAGCCAATTTTCGTCACGGACTAAGCTTCAAGATTAGATTTATAATCGGGTATTCGTATAGAGCTATAAAATTAGGGATTTGATGTACATGGCGATTTAAGGGAAGAATTAGGGTTTATGTAATTTTGGGGTTGAGCTTGAGAGAGTTAATTCTGAGAGATAATAGAATTTTTGGGATCCCTTCTCAAGATGCCTACGTATCCTTTTATAAGGAATGAAGCCCACGTAGTTCTTTTCGGTATCAGATCTGGTTTAGGCCCATACTCATATTCTTTAGGAGCAATTCACCTATAAATGTTAAGTTTCCTCGTTTATTATATTCCCAATTTTATATTGGGTTTAGTCGAATATCCATTCAGGATCGGGTTCATATTTTGTATCAACAAGTCCCCAGTGTTTATCGGAGGTTTTTCCTTCGGTGAACACTTTCTTTGTTTAGTGTCCGGAGCAAACCTCTTAAGTTGTGATCAGTCACCAATATATTTGTATCTTCGAGCATGAATAATGATATAGCTTAAATATTAGCTATATATTTTATCTGCCATGATGTTAACTTTTGTGTGTTTGACACTTTGTTTTTGTCTATGTGGTTCCAAGCATCAAGTAATTTGATTCGGGCCCAAATCATTGCTAGATTTTGCTTGCATAGAATATGTTTCCAAGCGTCAAGTAATTTGATTTATATAAAACAAAATCTTGCTTGACTTTGTTTGCTTTTGATGAGAGGTCATCCGTTTGATGAGAGGTCGTCCGTAAGCCACAAAATTGTCAAAATACTCTGCTTACCAATTCTCGTCTCCCGATACAAAGTCCCCGGTATATGAACTATCATAGCATTAAACGCAATTTTTTGGTTCATTTTTGTGCTTCTAACCCTCATGTGAGTGTCGACGGATCATAAATCAAGGATTTTATCAATTTGTTGTCCCCAAATGGTCGTCGATAGGTCACAAGTCTAGGATTAGAATTTTTATTCCCCCCAAGTATTTAACGATGGTTCACTAGTCTAGGACATAACAAATTCGTTGCCCCCAAGTGACCTTCGATGAACACTCGTTTGGGTTGGATTATTGTTTGGCCGAACCATCATAGCATAAATGGCAGTTTTTCGGTTCAGCTTCTGCTTCTAATCCTCAAAAGTCAATTTAATCACCTTTGGTTCAGATTGTGCAACGATGAGATATATTCTGTGATTTATAAAATGTTAAATTTAAAAACTGTAGATCACCACTTTCTCATCTCCCAACTTTAAAAGTTGGCGGATTGACCATCATAGCTTCGCACTGAAGCGTATATCCGGCCAGATCTATCCTCGGCCCCCTAGTGATTTATTGCTTCAATTTTGAAGGGATATATCACTAGTGTAGGAAGGAAGATTCTCTTGTCCCCAAGTGAGTGTCGACAAATCAAAGTTGGGACAATGAATTGACATTTGCCCCCAATTGATTGCCGATGGGTCACGAGTCTTGTGAGTGTCGATAAATCATAAGTCGGGACTTGGTCTAAATTTTTGCCCCCAGTTGATTATCGATTGGTCACAAGTGTAGGATTAGAGCAGTTTGATCCCCCCAAGTGTTTGACGATGGGTCACTTGTCCAGGACTGAAACAAAATTTTGCCCCCAAGTGACCCTCGGTGAACACTTTGAAGCCAATTTTCGTCACAGACTAAGCTTCAAGATTAGATTTATAATCGGGTATTCGTATAGAGTAATAAAATTAGGGATTTGATGTACATGGCAATTTAGGGGAAGAATTAGGGTTTATGTAATTTTGGGGCTGAGCTTGAGAGAGTTAATTCTGAGAGATAATAAAATTTTTGGGATCCCTTCTTAAGATGCCTACGTATCCTTTTATAAGGAATGAAGTCCACGTAGTTCTTTTCGGTATCGGATCTGGTTTAGGCACATACTCCTATTCTTTAGGAGCAAGTCACCAATAGATGTTAAGTTTCCTCGTTTATTATATTCCCAATTATATTGAGTTTAGTCGAATATCCATTTAGGATCGGGTCCATATTTTGTATCAACAAAGATCTTTCATATGCCTCTTTACATGCTCGAGCAAGAATCTGTGAATCGGTTTCAAATATGCATTTCTTAAATCCCCTTTCCTTAAACCATGACAAAGCCTCCTTTAGACACAAAGCCATGACAAAACCTGCTTTTCATGTTAAAAAATGTTAACATGGATTTGAACCCATAATATTACGAAAAATAGATAAATGGAGAATACATTTAATTCCCTCCTTTATGTATTATCTTGAGATGTACTCACAAAGTGGCATTAAAGCATGCAGTTAATTCAAAACAGTAAAAAATTAAAATGAGTGCACAAAAGATAACAAAAATAATCAAGATCCCAAAGTTCAACAAAGACAACTACAATCTCTATAGATGTTGATGTTCATGAAAGTTGCTAATCCATTATGGGTTTTGGTCCATGACAATTGATTGTCATGGACCTGTTAAATAACAATCAGTTTCTAAACCGTTGGATCGTTGATCCAACGGCCCCCCTGGATTACAAAATTTTTTTACTGTCCGCTATAATTTTCCGCGGATAGGCAGATTGCCTGTCCGCGGAAATTTTCCGCGGATAGGCAATCTGCCTATCCGCGGAAAATTATAGCGGACAGTAAAATTTTTTTTTTTTTTTAATCTCAGCCGTTGGATCAACGATCCAACGGCTATGGAACCGATTGTTAAATAACCGGTCCCTGACAATCATTTGTCAGGGACCAGGACCCATCCCTTATATCCTAAAAGTCTCGAAAATGACCCCTTCATTCCTCAACAAAAATTTGTTGAATCAACCAGTGGAACTGAGGTGTTTCCAAAAATCTATATTTCTAAATGGACTGAAAGTGAAAAAGAAAAGATTGTACAACCATCTCATGTTGATAATCATCGACTCTATGGAGTTAGAAATGTTGTCGATATTGTTACTTATTAGAATGCAAAAGAAATATGAAATTGGGTTTGATGTTCCTGAGGTTACCTCAGGAAAATTCCCTGAGGTATTCATATTAATACACGAGGGTACAATTGTAATTTCAAAATTTTTTTAGAAAGTTACCAATATTTATAAAAATGCCATAACTATTTATATTATAACCTCAGGTAAATCTCCTGAGGTAACCTCAGAAACAGTTTTCTCTATGAAATTATATAGATATTTTATGTGAAGGAATTGAGGAAGTCGAGAAAATAGAAAACAAATTCTTATTTCTTAATATGAAGCCTTATGGCTCATCCTAAAAAAGGCATTATTGAAGTGTTTATACAATCAATCAAGGAACATTAACCATTCAAGCTCCCTTGTAGAAGAGGAATAACATAACATACTTAAATCCGAATTACTTTTTCTTGCTTATAGGAGTATGTCGAGTAACGAGAACATCAAGGGCATAAGATACATGATAACCAACCTTATTGTCTTGGTTGTAGTCCAGTTTTAAAAAGAAAATATCCGTATACTTCTGAGCCAGTTCCTTGAATTTGGGAGCAATAATCTTGCAAGGACCACACTTGAAATTTTATGAAACAAATTTATAACCAGAATCCACGAACCCAAAAAAAATAGTTCAATAATAATAATTTCAGGGAAGTTTTGAAAAGTGTCTAAGAATCCAAAAAGCTCTGGTGGTGAATCTGTGTGATTACCCAAATTCTATAGCAACTAGGAGATATCCGACTCTGGTGTTCTGATATGTTTTTTTTTTTTTGAAAAGCTGATATGATTTTTTTATATACTCATCTAAGTTACCTTTTCGATGTTACAACCTACATTGGATATTCAGCTAAATTTGAACAGAGACGTTAGGAAAAAGAGGGATCTGAGGACAGACCGATAAGACTCTAAAGAACTACTTATTCCGTCCCTCTCATTTCTTTATGG
The DNA here is from genome assembly GCA_037693485.1 of Kitagawia praeruptora. Lineage (NCBI taxonomy): Eukaryota > Viridiplantae > Streptophyta > Magnoliopsida > Apiales > Apiaceae > Kitagawia > Kitagawia praeruptora. Next base: position 158,048,371 of record CM075344.1, on the reverse strand, counting down.
TTTTATAGTAAATTTGAAGTATATACTTTCACATTACAAGATCTACTTGCAGCTGCCTAAATTATCCTATTAGAGTCCATGAATTTGACCCACACTCTTCCATAGTTCCATCTATGATAGCTTTCAATACATAGTGATAAGTGAATAATACTTCTGGAGACATAAAACAGCATGTTGCAAATTAAAATTAATGTCGAGGCTAAGTTGATTTAGTTGATACAAGTACTATAATTATATACTTCGCTACTTCACAACAATAGTACATCATCTTCAGATCATCTAATGTTATTTTGGGTCTGATTCATTACAAAAAAGTTTTAATTGATATAAATATGGTAATTTATAGTCCATACTGGAGGACTTGGTTATACTGTACTAGCTTTTGCCAGCATATGCTTTTACGCACTATTAAATTGTAAAGTATTATGATCAACAGCTCGCTGTTCAGATTGAAACTGCACCAAGCACATAAGAGGTCTGTAACCAAATTAAAACGCAAGTGTAGAAATACACACTCAAACATATACACTTGCAATGTACCAAACGCAACATCAAAATTCTAAATTCACCTGTAGATAACAGCAGTGCAGAACTTGTCATGAGAACTGGGTAAAATCTGGTATTTATATAAATGTTCAATATAAAAAGAACAGCATCTAGTTGTCAAAATAAGCACTTTCAACCAAGAACAATGGCTTCCAACATTAGCCAATCCAAAAGTACAAGTTTACACCTCGACAAACAACCTGAACACCAACGTCTACCCTCAACTTGGCAGAATCCTTAAGCCTCTCTGCGATTTAAGTAAAGCTTACCCATGACATGAAGAACAGCAACAAAAGCAATGAACCCAATGCTCATGACAAGAACAACATTAGGTGAGATTTTAAGTCCCGGGGCATCATCCGTGTAGAACTGGAGCATGTTGCTACTTGTTCCTCCAGCAGAAGCACCACCTGCACTTGCTGTCCTTCTCCTGCGTAGGTTGGCAGCAGATGCTGCAGCACTTCCTCTTTGGGGAGCTCCTCCATTCAAAACCATTTCTGTATCAAACATATCAAATTTTAGTTATAAATGCTTTACACTATCGTCGTATGAATGAGAACCAAGTGTAAGATAAAGAAAGAAGCTGACATAATTTATAGGTGGACACTAACATTCAACAAAATTATCTCATTAATAAACTTCACGTACATAAGCATAAATTGCATAATATATAAATTACACTATAAAAGTTTATTGATATCTTAATAATCATAAGGTCAATAAAACGACACGCTTATCTAATATATCTGCCTCCAAAGCATCTCCAACGCTAATAGCTAAATTCGTTAGCTAAATTGATTGGCTATAATAAAATTTTTAAATTTTACCTAAGGAGAATTATACCCAAGGGGAATGTTGGTTCAACAAATATAGCCAACCAAATCTAATTATCTAAATTTTTTGCTAAGTGCAACTGTGGGTCAGAGTGCTACAATTTTTACATATTACCTATAACTTATGCCAACTAAACAATTTAGCTAAGGGTTTTTCTATACAATACAAATCTCCATCATAAGATCGTCGTATCAGTGGATATGACCCAAGTAATAACTACTATCTCCTACCAATAGATCATGTATGCTTAGATCTTTACAATGTAGATTAGAAAATAAGTAGCATTAACCTCTTTGGAGCTCATTCTTTAAACTTCGACTCTCCACTATCTCTCGATTATCTAATTAATTTATATTCATCCTCGTAAGGCCTTCCTCTAACATATTCTAGGATCCAAAATCCGGATCAGAGTATACATTAATTTATCCCGATCAGAATCCATACAATTGCACCGATCGATAATATAACCTAATAGACACCGATTTGAAAATCTCATAAACTAACTTTTTACACATCAATCTAAACCATAAATCGATTTCAATCACGAAAAATCGGTTTTTCATTCAGTTAACAATAATTAATTAATTTCATTGTTCTTCTACATGTAATTCACCCAGATTCATAATAATTAACAATACCAGAACACTTGAATTAACCACAAATCTCGACGATTATAAACATAATAATAAGTTGAAATAAAAAAAAGTAAAGACATGATTAATTGACAAGATAATATAGATCGAAACTAAACAGATTGGATAATAATACTAAAAAGCACATCTGAGGAAGTGGAAATCTGAGGATTGAGAATTGAAAATTGACCTGAGGTTTCGGGTCGGGTCAGGTGGTGCTTAGTGTAGATCCGATCCGATTTGAGTAGAGTCTTCTGCAAAGTATGAAATATATGAGTAAATAAGTTTCCTACGCGCGTTATGGAGTATTATATAGTGAGTGAGGCCACACGTCGTGCCCAATACCATTCTGCCACATCATAAAATTGATTTTTTATTTTGCTAAGCTAAATTGACCATTTTTTATTTAATTTTATATATTAAACATTTCAGACCTTATAATCTTTTATGGGTACAGTAAAAATAACACATATGCATAATAAATATTACTGTAAGATTTTATGTGTTGTACTAGTATAAACATCAAGTTTTAATGGGTCAAAAAATTTCTTTTTTTAATATATTTATCAAAAAGGTTCTATTATTTAAGGTAACTTCTGCTCTACATATATAGCGAGGTTTAAAGATGTTTAGTTAAAAATTTTGAAATATTTAATTATATAGCAGTTAAAATAATTCAAAATATTTTTTTTACTTAATTATGATTTATTAAATTTCACATTATTCAATGAACATTTTTAAAATTTACAAAAAAATAAGTTTTTTAATATTTTTTATACATATTTAAGTTTTACATTTTTGCAAGCAATTTCGATTCTAATTCTTTATTGACATTACACATTATTTTGTTAATAGTTAGGTAATAAGATGAGTGCCCTAAATACCAACTTTTTAATCATCTCTAACCAAAATACCTACGATTGTGAAACACCGTCCAAAATGCCCAGAAGATACGCTATTTAAGCTGGTGCATCCTCTAATACGTTTTCCCAAACGGCTCTGACGTCAGCGAAATTGCCACCTGATAAGCCTTTGAAAAATGCGTATCAGGAGATACGTATTTTCAGACCGCGTATCTGACGTCATCCCGTCGTTTTCATAGCTCCCCAAAAATGGCGATTCCGGCTTGTTTTCTGTTTCACTTTGTTCATCTCTACCACAACCTTTCCCATTACATTATATATACCAATAGAATCGTAATTCGATTCTCTACACACCTACACCAATTTTATTACGTTTAATTTGCCGGATTTCAAATCCCCGATTCAACCATTTTTTTCCGATCAATAATCCGACGAGGTCGTTCATGCCCTTGCGGAACCGTAGCACATAAACGGTCACGGGGAAGAGGAAGGACACGAGTTGCCTGTCCTGTTGTGATGATTTGGAGGTTGTTCGACGATGAAAGGTTGGCAGACTCAGAGTTCTCCAAATTCCGTCGAAGTCGCCGGTAAGCTGCTATATTGTGTTTCTGGCGAGTTGTTAATTTTCTGGCAATGAACGGTACCTGCGGATACGCCACACCGAACGGCGTATCCCGTGGGTATTTCAGTCGTTGTTTTGAAATGTGGGTATTTTGGTAAGTGGGTACCCAAAAAATGGGTATTTAGGGCATTCTATTTTTTTAATAATCATTACTGTAAAATGTAAATTATTTCGGATTATCCGATATCTCGACTTTTATTCGATTAAAAAATATGATACATGTCTCTTATTCATTTTATAAATGATCTAAATCTAGTTAGCTTATTGCAGGGATAGACTCTAAATTTGAACCAATTATTAATTTGTTCATAAAATTTTTAATGTATTTATGTGTTGGTATTATCTATCTATATTATAAAACCTGTTGTGTTTTTCAGTGTAAAATTACTATTCTATCCCTTCGTATTTTAAGTATTTGCACAGAATTGCCATTTGACTTATACGGTTAATGAATTACAACCATTACTTTTGTTCATATTATTACATCCTATACGATTATATCCTAGAATGTGCTACCTTCATTCCACTTTACCAAATTTCAAATTGGTCCCAAATTTCAAATTCAATTGGTTTTTCTCCTTCTACACGGTTTATGTTTAATTTGAAAGATTTGAAGTACATACATGTTGGGGGAAGTAAATCCTTCTACACGGTCTTTCATTTTTAATATCTCGCTATTGGTATTGAAGTTAAGATGGAAGATGGTGGTAGAAGTAAATCTGTCCCGTTTTTGTTCAATGTTTGTAAGAGATATATTGTTGGGGGATATAATGTACAATCGTTAGATATTATTACAACATGATAAGGTATGCAATTTATACATGGAGCTGTGATTTGACGCATTCTTACGATTTTAGTTTGTTGTAGTATAACTTTTAGGTTTTCGTTAATTGCATAGATATATGATTTCGAAATTACTTTATTTTTACGATTTTGATCCTACCAAGTGTTTGATAAAATGATTTTGTAAGTTTATGTTTTTGATTTCAATCTCATTAACTGTTTGATAAATTGCACCAGCGGATAATTTTGTAACTTTGCATAAGATTTTGATCCATCAGCTGTTTGATAAAATGCACGAGTGAATAATTTTGGAGCTTTATGTTATGTACATTTTTAATTTCATGTTTTGCTCACTTTATTTGTTTTAATTTTCATGACTGATTTTGTTTTGATACATAAAAAAGAAACTCATGTTTTGACCACTTTATTTATGTTTGATTCAAGAGTACTACAAATGAGAAAGAATTCCGAACTGAGATATAGTTTGTGAGGTAAGGCCATTCATTTTCCCTTCAAGTTTAGAGTTAAAATATTTGATAAGTGCATATTTTTTTTTGCTAAATTATATTTATATTACTTATTTATTGCTTGAACTCGTATTTTAATAAATTATTTTGTTATATTTCAGGAAATTCAAGAAAAAAATGAAGAAATGACAAAATAAAGAAATAAAGATCAAAGAAGAGAAAAATAAGAAGAAGAAGGACCAAAGCAAGAAGAAAAGGAAAGAGAAGTGAGTGTGGTGCATTTTGTTGTCAAACAAAATGGATGGCCAAGATTTAGCCAACACAAAACCAAATAAATGGCTAGGATGAACCCACATCAACCAAAAACCCTAAAAATTTTCTATAAATAGCCCCCCTTCATTTGTATCCTACATCCTTAATCTTAGTTTTAGCCTACATATTAGTTTCATTCTCCTTACCCTAAAATTTAGTAGTAGCCTCCCTTTATTGTTTTCCAGATCTAGCATTTCATTTCAAGTTGTAAACACCCATTTTATATTAATGCAAGCTTTCTCATTTCATCTTTAAATCTTGTTCTTCCCTTTTTATTTTGGCTATGAAATCTTTCTCTATTACAAAGAAAATTACATTTCTTGTATGAAAGGAGCCATTTTAATAGTATTAAAATTAGTATCTTTTATTTTAGATCCACTTTTGTCAAGATTTTTACATCTTTTACTTCTTTTTTTCCGGCTCAAATTTACTTTCAAATTTTCCGACAAAACTTCACTCCGGCACAAGCTTGTTTTGTGTGCGGGGTTGTGTTTGATTCCGGCTGCAGCATGTGGTTCAGTGGACAATGTGATTCATTCTGCTTGCTTTCTTGATTATTATAATACTAATTAAACTATGTTTAACTGCTTGTTTTTTTTTGGTCACATTATGGTCACTCTCCTTTCTAATACGTAATACTAAACCAAACCAAACCAAACATGCCCAGTATATCCCACTTAAAGTAGGGTCTGGGTAGGGTAAGATGTACGCAGACCATACCCCTACTTTTTACAGTAGGGATGCTGTTTCCGTGAAGACCCCCGGCTTAGTGCACCACAAAACAATGTGAATTTTGTACAGGGATGATAAGGATGGGTAAAGTAATCGACCGAACCTGGGCCCATGGCCTGGATCTCATGGGACTTACCTACGCACTCCTCTTCTGATCTAGGATTACCTCTAGCCAAGCTCCCTGCACCTGCCAAACCAGAAAACAGAAGACAATATGAAGACGAAAAGCCAAGCTTCTAAACTAACGTTATCCGAGAAAACCCAACTCTGAGGCTCTCAACCACAGAACCACTCCCTAGAAGAGAATCCACAACTCTAATCTGGCACCTTCAACAACTCCTATCAGCGGTCGAGTTCTCATTCAAGTTTAAGGCCTTCAAATCCATCATAAGCTGTTCTTCCCACGACCTCCTCGGTCTGCCTCTCCTCCTCACCCCAGCAACCGAAAGACTCTCGACCCTCCTCACCGGGGCTTCCGGAAGCCTCCTACGAGCGTGGCCAAACCATCTCAACCTCCCTTCCCTAACTTTCGCAGAAAGAGGCGCCACCTCCAACTCACTCCTGAAAACCACATTCGGGATTCTATCTAACATCGTGCGGCCACAGAACCACCGCAACATCCTCATTTCAGCTGCTTCCAACTTGCTCTCGAGGGCCTTCTTCACCGCCCAACACTCCGAACCATATAACATCGCAGGACGGATTGCCGCTCTATAGAACTTCCCTTTCAACTTTAATGGGACTTTCTTATCACACATCACCCCTGACGCTACCCTCCATCTTAGCCACTGATAATGTGTATTTTATACACATTTTGTCCTTTATTCTCTTGCATTTTTGTTAGTTTCGAATGTAGTTTTATTGATATTAATTATGTTTTTATCTTTCAGTGCCTCATGGTAATTGTTGAAAAGATGACTTATTTTGGGCTTGGAAGGCAAAGATGATTCAAGAGGGTAGTTAGAAGATGCAAGCTCGTGATGTCGGGAGGTGTTTAATGCATTATATTGAAGATTTTATCTCGTACGGGCAACGGTACGGCCGTTCGACAGGCCGTTCAAAGGAGCAGTTTTCTGTACGGGTTGCTGTACGGCCGTTCGACAGGCCGTACGACCCCTGCTGTGTATTAAAAAGAGATATAACAAAAAATCTCTTATCTTCTAATCTCTTAACCTAATATCTAACCTAACACCTTCATCTTCATCTTAGCCTCTTCAAGAACACAATTAGGGTTAGTAGGAATTAGAGAGGAGACATTAATTACTTGTAATCTAGCATTGATTATGAGTAACTAACTCCATTTATTTGGCTCAAGGAGGAATTCATGTACTAAACCCATTTCAATTTAAGTAAGATTTATTCACCTCTATCTTGAATACTTGTGATGTATTGTTTATGATTTTGCTTGGAGATTTGTAAGTTGCTTCATCTTACTCTTCTTGTATCTTCAATTGCTAATTGTTTGTTCTAATACGTAATCGTTAGTTCATTCATTATAGTAGCACAAGGTTTGGCGTGCCTAAACTTCAAGATTCAAGTACAAATACCTAGGTTGAGCTTCTCATCCTTGGGTTTGTCCTAGCCTCTCTTTGTTTAATTCCTTGACTTGGTTAAATTGATAGTGCTTCATTATTGGTTGTTATTGTCAAGAGAGCTAATTTATGTGCTTCACTAAATTAGTGTTTATAATAGAAGAGAAATAAGTGATTGTGTGCTTCACCAATTATCTTGGTTAGGTAGAGTTGGATATATTTTACTTGTTGGGTTGAAGTGCTTGAGTTTCCATAATCCTTGGGTCAAATATCTCTATAACTTGCTAATTTACTCATTGTGCCTTGTTGTGTTGGTAAAAATTAGAGGATTGCCATTAACTTAGTTGTATATCTATAGAAATTTATTTATTGTATGCAAGGTGTTTGATAGAACACCTCAACCAAACTCAAAACCCCCCTTTGTCCACACTTCTAGATTATAAGAGATAATCTACTTGAAATCAATATTGATAGTCCTTCCCTGTGAACGAACTACGAAAAACACTACCTTCAAATTGGCACCGCTGCCGGGGAAGGCAACAATATTAATTTTGAGTTAATTGCTTCTTATAGTTTAGATTTTATCTTTGTATATAGTTTGTTTTTTTTTTCTTTGTTTTTTTTGTTATTGGTGTGTCTTCATGTTTATTGGATATAGACATGAACTAACTCTTTCAGGAGACGATGGATAACTATTTTGGTTGGAATAACGCTCAAGATTTCACCTATGATCAAGAACGATATCAAGATTTTAATTCTTTTCAGAATTTTAATGCGTATCAGGTGAATTCTTTATATTCTACAAACTCTTGCTATGATCCTTACCCTCCTAGCATCGATTATTCTTATGCTTTTGAAAATCCATATTATGATCCGCCATATAATTCTCAAGACCATCAAGGGTCTTCTTCATCTTCCTTATCATCAATAGAGGATATGATTAATACATTATTTTGTTTCAATTTTCTTGGTAGATGTGGTTGTGTTTTGTAATTGTAAATGAGTGGAGATCTTCTTTAGTTCGAGAATTTGGTGTATGAAGAGAGCAAGCGTCATTTTGACTCAACTAGCAAGACTTTTACACCTTCCTTGAACTTAAATTTTCACACCTTCACCCAAGCCCCATTACAACCCATTTTATGAATTCCTTGTTTTTGGTGCAATCCGGAATTTAGGTGGACATGCAAGGTCAAGTAGAGCGCATGCATTTAGACTTGGAGTTGAGTGAAATCTCTAGCCCATACTTGTGTGATGCATAATTGAGAGATGTGAGATTTTCCACCATAAAATTTCATCTTCTTAATGCGAAGTCGTGTATGCTTTGTGATAATCTTGTCTAGTGTTCACGATTGAAGTACATTCATTCTAGCTTTAATGTCATGGTTACATTTTGCACAAGGTGTGTTATCTTGATTCTTGAATTGGTTGTTAGCTCGTAGTAGTGGATGGCAAGGTAAATAACTCTATATGCTTGATTTTAGTTACAAGTATATATAGCACCATGCTTGGCTTGTTTCCTATTTATATGACGATTCGGACATGTGAGTGTAGTAGTTAGTTTAATTAGTAGGTATTGTTAGTTTCTTGTTTATTGGTGATTTTTGTGATTTTGTGGGTACATCATCTGTAAACCCTCACGAGACCTCACTCGTCCACTAGGGCTACCTAGGGGTTCCAAGGGCTTGTTGCATATGCCAAATGCAACCGTGATCACCTACGGAAGTGGTACTAGTTAGTAGTATATGGTTATGTTAATTTTAGTTTGCTCGGGACTAGCAAAGTTCAAGTGGGGAAGATTTGATAATGTGTATTTTATACACATTTTGTCCTTTATTCTCTTGCATTTTTGTTAGTTTCGAATGTAGTTTTATTGATATTAATTATGTTTTTCATCTTTCAGTGCCTCATGGTAATTGTTGAAAAGATGACTTATTTTGGGCTTGGAAGGCAAAGATGATTCAAGAGGGTAGTTAGAAGATGCAAGCTCGTGATGTCGGGAGGTGTTTAATGCATTATATTGAAGATTTTATCTCGTACGGGCAACGGTATGGCCGTTCAACAGGCCGTTCAAAGGAGCAGTTTTCTGTACGGGTTGCTGTACGGCCGTTCGACAGGCCGTACGACCCCTGCTGTGTATTAAAAAGAGATGTAACAAAAAATCTCTTATCTTCTAATCTCTTAACCTAATATCTAACCTAACACCTTCATCTTCATCTTAGCCTCTTCAAGAACACAATTAGGGTTAGTAGGAATTAGAGAGGAGACATTAATTACTTGTAATCTAGCATTGATTATGAGTAACTAACTCCATTTATTTGGCTCAAGGAGGAATTCATGTACTAAACCCATTTCAATTTAAGTAAGATTTATTCACCTCTATCTTGAATACTTGTGATGTATTGTTTATGATTTTGCTTGGAGATTTGTAAGTTGCTTCATCTTACTCTTCTTGTATCTTCAATTGCTAATTGTTTGTTCCAATACGTAATCGTTAGTTCATTCATTATAGTAGCACAAGGTTTGGCGTGCCTAAACTTCAAGATTCAAGTACAAATACCTAGGTTGACCTTCTCATCCTTGGGTTTGTCCTAGCCTCTCTTTGTTTAATTCCTTGACTTGGTTAAATTGATAGTGCTTCATTATTGGTTGCTATTGTCAAGAGAGCTAATTTATGTGCTTCACTAAATTAGTGTTTATAATAGAAGAGAAATAAGTGATTGTGTGCTTCACCAATTATCTTGGTTAGGTAGAGTTGGATATATTTTGCTTGTTGGGTTGAAGTGCTTGAGTTTCCATAATCCTTGGGTCAAATATCTCTATAACTTGCTAATTTACTCATTGTGCCTTGTTGTGTTGGTAAAAATTAGAGGATTGCCATTAACTTAGTTGTATATCTATAGAAATTTATTTATTGTATGCAAGGTGTTTGATGAAACACCTCAACCAAACTCAAAACCCCCCTTTGTCCACACTTCTAGATTATAAGAGATAATCTACTTGAAATCAATATTGATAGTCCTTCCCTGTGAACGAACTACGAAAAACACTACCTTCAGCCACCCCGCCTTGATACAATGAGTGACGTCATCTTTAATCTCACCTTCCTTCTGGATGATCGAACCCAAATACTTGAACTTATCCATACGGGGGACGGTCTGATCTTCAATCCTAACCTCCACCCCTTCCTCACTGGCCTCACCACTGAAGTTACACCAGAGGTATTCGGTTTTAGACCTGCTCAGACGCAATCCTTGGGGCTCCAAAGTGGATCTCCATAACTCCAACTTCTCATTCACCTCCAACCTCGATTCCGCCACTAGCACTATATCATCGGCGAAGAGCATACACCAAGGGATGGCGTCGTGAATCCCTCGCGACATGACATCTAGGATCAGGGCAAAAAGAAGAGGGCTAAGGGCCGACCCTTGGTGTAGCCCAATCTCCACAGGGAAATAACGAGCATCACCAACTGGAGTCCGAACGCAGGAACTAGCTTGAGAGTACATGTCTTGAATCGCCCTGACGTACGCCGACGACACTCTCCTCTCCTCAAGGCTCTTCCAAATAACTTCACGGGGAATGCTATCATACGCCTTCTCAAGATCAATGAACACCATATGGAGGTCTTTGCGACGCTCTCTGAACTTCTCCATAAGGCATCTGACGAGATGGATGGCCTCGGTCGTCGATCTCCCCGACATAAAACCAAATTGGTTCTCTGAGATTTCAACTTCTTTTCTAATCCGAAATTCGACCACTCTCTCCCAAAGTTTCATAGTATGACTGAGTAGTTTAATTCCCCGATAGTTGCTACAGTTCTGAGCGTCTCCTTTGTTCTTGAAAAAAGGGACGACAATACTACGCCTCCATTCCTCTGGCATCTTATCACCCAAGAGAAGAACATTGAACAAATCTGCTAGCCATTGAATGCCAACCTCACCAAGGCAAAGCCACACCTCGATGGGGATCTAATTTGGACCTACCGCCTTCCCTCTAGCCATCTTTTGCAGGGCACCCTTGACTTCCTCTTTGCTGATACGATCACATGGGCCGAAGGAGCGAACAGACGAAAGAGGGACCTCTTACGCCACACTGGCACCACCCCTCCTAGCCACATTGAAAAGCATGTGAAAATACGAACTCCATCTCTCCTTTATGGCGTTTTCATTTATTAACACTTGGCCTGAATCATCCTTAATAAACTTAACAGAACCCAGGTCGCGACGCCTTCTCTCCCTAGCTTTAGCTAGTTTAAAAATAGCGTTCACTCCTTCCTTGGTATCCAGGCACTTGTACAGCCCCTCGTAGGCTTCACTCTTGGCTTTCGCCACACCCTTTTTTGCCTCTCGCCTCGCCGCCTTGTATGCTTCCATCTTCAGAGACCACTCCGCCCCTGAACAACTCGACAAAAGCTCTTTAAAGAGCACACGTTTTGCCTTTACTTTCTTTTGAACCTCCTCGTTCCACCACCACGACTCCTTATGACCACTGAACTTTCCTGAAGAGATCCCCACCACCTTCTCGCCCACACACCGAATAGCCTTCGCCATGTTGGACCACCTACAGTTAGCATCTCCACTAAGATCGAAACAACCTTCTTTTTGTAGAGACTCCTTGAATTCGGCCGCCTTCTCGCCCTTCAAGTCTTTCCAAAGGATTCTTGGTCTGGACTCTCTCGTTCTGCGAACATCTCGGCCCCCCATGGATAAATCCATGGCCAACAGACGGTGTTGGGAAGCACACGCCTCCCTCCGGAACACCTTGCAGTCTACGCACGCCCTAGCATCCCACCTGCGCATAAGAAGGTAATCTATTTGAGTGTTGAGACCCCCACTGCTAAAGGTAATGAGGTGCTCAGCCCTCTTCTGAAAAACAGAATTCACAATCACCAACTCCTGGGCAGTAGCAAACTCCAATAACGCTGACCCACCGACGTTCCTGACCCCGAAGCCGAAACCCCCATGGGCGCCGGGATAGCCATCCGATCTCTCACCAATGTGACCATTAAAATCGCCACCCAGCACTAAAAGTTGATCATCCGGAATGCTACCGACCAACTCATCTAAACAGACCCAGAAAGCCTCCTTCTCCGAGTTACCCAAACCGACTTGAGGGGCATACGCGCATATCACGTTCACCACCTTCTCCCCAACCACCACTCTGACGGACATGATCCTATCATTACACCTCTTCACATCCACGACGTTGTCTTTAAGATCATTCGCCAGAAGAATACCCACTCCGTTCCTCGAGTTGGCAAGACCTGAGTACCACAACTTATACCCGTTCGCTTCTCTAGACTGTGCCCCCTTCCACCTAGTCTCTTGAATACAAGCCACGTCCACTCTTCGTTTCTTCAACACATCCACGAGCTCCAAAAATTTGTCATTTAGGGTACCTAAATTCAGACTGCCAACACGCAAAAAATACGACATCGATAAAACATAATAAAATAGTAATAGTAATGATAGTAGTAAGAGAAGTTAAATAAATTAATAATAATAATGATGATGATAATAATAATAATAATAATAGTAATGATAATAATAATAATAATAATAATATTAATAAAAAAAATAATAGTAATAATAATAATAATAATAATAATAATAATAATAATAATAATAATAATAATAATAATAATAGAAATAATACTAATAGAAGGGGTAAGGGAGCAAAAGGGGATAACAGAATATAAAATGAAAGGGGCCAACCGAGAATTAAACGAGGTGGATAAGGGGATAATAGATGGGGGGTGGAGAATTGGGAGTGAGGTGATTGGGGTGAGAGAAGCGGGTTGAGAGAGAGTGTTGAAGGGATAAAAGACGAGAGAGAGAGAGAGAGATAATCGAGATGCAGGGGATGAAGATTGGAGCGGTTTAAGTCGGAGGGATGGCAGTGAGGGATCTGAGGGTTCGAGTGTGTGAGAGGTCGAGATGTTGGTGTCAGCGAGAATCGCAAGCTTGAAATTGTGATGAAATCGGAGTTAGAGAGAGGTCAAGAATTGATGTTGGCGTTGAGATTAGTTATATGACGACGGCAGAATGGAGGGAGTGAGGGGCGAGAAAGTGAAGGATTGAATGAGAAAGGGAAGGAGATGTACAGATGAGGTGTTGTTGAAGCTGGGAACGAACGGACGGAGGGAAGGAGGGTGGGGGCTGGGGTTGAAGTGGAGGTTGACAAGGGTGTTGGGGGGATGCAGGAGGGATGCAGGAGGGAGGTTGATGATTTGAAATGGAGAGGATGGACGGGGCGGAAAGAGGGATGAGGGAATTGGTGGTGAAGGATGTTGGTTGAAGGCTAAGAGGAGGGGAGGGGAGAGCGTTGAAGAAGGAAGATAAATCGACCTACACGATTGACCGGAAAAAAAAAACACAACCTCTGAGACTCTATACGATTACAAAGTAAATGAGAAGAGAAGAACAAAAGCTACGGCTAAGCTGATAATTGATTAATGATCCGGCGATCCGGCGATCAGTGGAACCAGATTAACAAAGAATGCCGTTAACGGCTAGTGTGAAGTAGAGAGAGCGTTTTCAAGAATATTTTAAAATCAATCGATCGCTACAACAAATGTATGTATAACAATGATCACCCAATAATACGTAATACTGTGCCTTTGATTTCTTTTTCTAATAGTTAATCTGCATCTTTAATGTGGTTATTAACAGAACTTTCTTTTGCAAATTTATTAGCTTTGTAATTGCTTCATGACCCTTTTTTTCTTCTTTTCTTGTCGGCCCAATCATGGTCAAATCCATGTTTTATTTAAAAATACATGTGCCTTGATTTTTAAATCTTGCTGTGATATTAGTCTAAAATCATTAATTAAATTTAATTACTAGTTGCTTTAATGCATTAATTGAACTTCTAATCATAACTAGCTTTTAATGTCCCTTATTTGGTTTCTTTTAATTTGTAGAGTTAGTTTGTTCTTGATGGGCTTTATTTAATTTAGGCCGAAATCGAATGTCCTTGCTGGCCCATTTAATATTCCTACCTCTTGTTAATTAGCTGGCCCGTTTTTAAGCTTGCATGCTCCTGACTTGGAGGGTGTTTGGGATTGCTTAAAATAAGTTATTTTTGACTTAATGGAGTTGTTTTTAACTTTAAGGAGAAAGTGAAGTTGTTTACTTTAAGTTGAATGAAAGTATTTGGGTAATTTTACTTAAAGTTAAATGGAGGTTTAATAATTTTGACTTAAAGTGAAATTTGACTTTAAAAAATTTAAAAATCATAATATTTCAACTTTACAAGAATTGTGAAAAAAGAAAAAGAAAAAAAAAACTCCATAAGTCAAAAATACCTAAATGAAACTTATGACTTAAAGCAGTTTTTTAACTTAAAGCCGGCTTAAAGCTCTCGTTGCCAAACACCTTAAAAACGACTTAAAGCTAATTTTTGCTTTAAGCTCGTGTAGCCAAACGGGCTCTTGGTAACTTTCTGCTATGTCTATTACAACCTGCGTTTCATGAGCTTGTATGTTTTCAATATCTTAATACTCCCTCCGTCCCTTTTGATTGTTAACATTTCACTTTTTCAAAACTTTCTGGCACGCATTTTAAGGTGCATTTTAAGGATAGTCAAATAATTTTTTTTAAAAATTTTCTTTTTCTGTATAAAAATTTAAACATTAAATTTTTATACAGAAAAAGAAAATTTTAAAAAAAAGTTATTTAACTATCCTTAAAATGCACCTTAAAATGCGTGCCAGAAAGTTTTGAAAAAGTGAAATGTTAACAATCAAAAGGGACGGAGGGAGTATTAATTAATTGTTAATTTTGTCATATCTTGTTGTGCCGATGAAAGTTAGTTAGATTATATATAGTTTTTGTTTTGTTTCGTTTTAAATACTTGATTAATTCTCGTAATTTTCTTTTAATTGTTAATTTAGATTAAAATGACTTTTCTCAAAATTAATTTGTTCTAATTCGCCTAAATTAAATTTTAAGGTTTGCGAAAATAATAAGTCTCTGTGGAACGAATCTTAAATATTTAAAATGATGATCGTGCGCTTGCGATATGTAAATGTTCATTTCTAGCACATCAAGTTTTTGGCGCCGCTGCCGGGGACTAATTATTTTTCACGCCTTAATGTTTAATTTTTCGGATTAGTTTTTATTTCTTGCCTGATTTTTTATTTCGTTTTTTCTAGGAAAGTTTGAAATTTCGGGAATCTTCTCACGAATCATGGAATTAATTGGAATTTTTGGAAGCGTGCTTCGGTAAACCGTATCTCACTCTTTTCGCATTTTTATTATTTTTATAAAATCACAAAAAAATCAAAAATAAAAAAAAAATCCAAAAAAAAAGTTGATAATTGAAAAAATAAAAAAAATTAGTTGTATATACATATTTGTTGCATCATGCATATAAGCACTTAGGGCACATCATCTAGATTTTTATTTTCTTATTTTTAATTTTTCGTACCTTATAAATGTGGTGATTGCTGGAGGATCCAAAGGTACGTTAAATTCTTCTTTCTTCTAGATTAAGACACGTAGGGTAAGCATCCATAATTGTTTATAGTCTTTTTATATCTCGTTGTTTGTTGCATCATTTGTAAATAAATTTTAAGGACAAAACCCACTCAAAAGATAAGGGAAGGGATTTCATCACTCTTTCCTTAGCCCAAAAACAATTTTAATCCATCATTTTGCATGCCCTAGCCTTTAATAAAATTAATTAGACATGACCCCTAGAAATTTTGCGCTCAATTAGGAAGGTACCTAGAAAACGAAGTAATCATTAATTATTCTGACTAGTTGGTGTCTAGGCAAGCGAAAACTTACCTGGCCAATTAAGATTTGGTGTCTAGGCTGGTGTTTAGCCTCTTGGCAATGCTTGCACCTACCTGGCCAAATCGGTCCGAATAATTTTTGAGTTATCGAGTTTTTGGTGGTCCATAAAGTAGGAGCAATGTCTAGCTCATTTTTATTAAGGAACCTTAGGTCAAGAATTTTTCTTTTGCTTTTTCACCCTTTATTTTGAGTGTTTATTTTGTGTGCTTATTTTGTGTGATCAATAATGTGGTCAAATTATAATTCTTATACTCAAGGGTTTACAAATTGTTATGAATTTGAGCAAGATAATTCTATGTGTCAACAAACCCTTAGGAATGACCCATTTGTACCTACCTACAATCCTGGTTGGGGGAATCACACAAATTTCTCATGGGATTATGATCAAAACTACCAAGCTCCTCAACCTTCCTTTCAAATGCCAAATCATTACTCTTGTCACCAGGGCTGCACAACTTTCCGGTCTGGACCGGTAAATTAGACCGGACCGGGTCTACCGGTCCAAGGACCTGATTGGACCGAATATAACCGGTCCGGTCCCCGGTCCGTAAAATCAAAAAAATCTGGTCTTCGGTCCGGTCCGGTCCAAACCCTGAAAACACCCGGTCCGGACCGGATCAGACCGGATTTTATGTATATAGTTAATACTCCCTCCGTCCCTCTAGGTTATTTACGTTGGGAATGGACACGGAGACCAAGAAAATGTATAAAAAATGAGTAAAGTTAGATGAAAAGTGGGTAAATTGGTGGGACCTATCAATATTTAATGATAGATTTGAGATAGTGGAGGAAAGTAGTGGGTGTAATAGTGTTTTTTTATTATTAAATATGATATAGTGGGGGAAAGTAGTGGGTGTAATAGTGGAGAAAACTTACTATTTATGGTATGTAAAGAAATGAAAGGGACATCTCAAAATAGTAACTGTAAAGAAATGAGAGGGACAGAGGGAGTAGTTAATTTTACATTATTTTATCTTTTAAATTATATAGTTTAATGATTAAATATTCACACATAACATATTTTAGTGATCCAAATTGGTAAATAATAAATTTATGAAATAGTATATATATAAACACTATAATATAAATGATTAAATTTCATATTTCATACTATATCTAATTTATAATTACGTTTACAAATTAATGTTACTTTACAGATAATATGACATTTACTTATTTTTAAATTTAAATTAACTTACCAAGTAATTTATAAATCAACAAAGAATGAAAATTAAATCATAAAAATTAATTTTTTTATAAAATATTAACTAACCGGTCCAAACCGGTCCGGTTTCGGTCCGGTCCGGGTTTTTCCGGTCCGGTCTGGTCCCAAAGACCGGTTATGACCGGTCCGGTCCCCGGTCCATGAATTCAACAAAATTCGGTCTTCGGTCCGGTCCGGATCGGTCTGGTCCGGTTTTGGACCTTTGTGCAGCCCTACTTGTCACACTCAGAATATTGATCCTTATATAAACCCGATTCAAACACATTCAAGCTGCAACTTTAGTGATTCGGATAAGGGTATAATTTTTTTTAGAAAGGAGTATTGAGGCGTTATTAGAAGCACAAACTCATTTAATTCATGCTCAACCCTCCTTTGAAAACCTCAATCCTAGCTCTTTTGTTATTCAAAATCATAGTCCTTATCTGAACCTGATTCAGGAACCTTTGAACCCTCCTGAATTTTATGATTCGGATGAGAGATTTAATTCTTTAGAAAAGAGCATGGAGGATTTGATAAAATCCCAACAAACATTCATGCAAACCGTGACCCAAGATAGGCAGACTTTGAATTCTAATACTCAAGCATTATCTAAGTTAGAGGTTCAAATGAGTCAGTTAGTCAACACCATTTATGAGAGAGATAATTTGATATCTGAACCTAATCCATCCCTCTTGAATCATGGTCTAGACCAAAATGAGCCAGTTAATGAGGATAGTGAAATTGAGACTCTTCTTAATGAGGATTTCGAACTTAACCACGAGACTAATCGAGAAATTCATGAGTTGGTTAAGGATTTTTCTTCAGAAGAGATGTTAAATGAATTGAATGACATTTGTTCCAAACATGAAACCATAATTGAGGATAGTTCTTTTGATCATAAATTCATTGTTAAGGATTCCGTAGGTGAGCCACCGACACCCGATTTGAAGCCGCTTAATTCCACTCTTGATTAGACGGTCTTAGGTGATAATGAAACTCATCATGCCTTTATTTCTAGTGACATTGTTCATAACCAAGAAATTCAAGTAATTAATTTGCTTCAACAAAATAAAGAAGCATCTAATTGGTCTATGAATGATGTTAGCGGTATGAGTTTTATATTGGTGGCGGATCATGTTTCTCAAGAAGGGGGAAAAGATGGAAGTGTCTCCTTAATCTTTGATGTGATAAGCCAAGTAGTTCAAATGGCTCCAGTGAAAGTGAGGAGTGAAGAAAAGCCACCACCAGAGCCTTCACCTTATGTCAAGGGAGTTCGATGTTTTCGTGGTGTCGAATTTTATCGTTGTTTCATCACAAATTTTTCCAAAATTACACAAGCACTTAATCAGTTGTTGCTTATTAATGTCATATTTTATTTTACTGATGCTTGTTTGGAGACTTTTTGCAGGATAAAAATCACTTCTAAAAAGACTCTTAATACCGGTGGTGAGTTTATGATGGAGGCAACCCAATGGTTTGAGCAATCTATTATGGGAGTTTTTCTACCTTTTCTTATTTTTATTTTTCTGTAATTTTTTTTAGGATTCTTTGTTTGTGCAGGATAAAAAACTAGGAAAAATACCCTTGCTACTTTTCGTGATGGCATACTCCGCCTTCACTGAATTGATTTAGAAGAGGGCCATGCAAATATTTTTGTTGTTGAAAAAGAAGGAGCATTGTGTGGCTCGAGGAGGACTTTGGAGGCAAAAGAGAGTAGGGCTGGAGCTAAAAGAAGAAAAGAAAGTGGATAGCTTGTACTATATCACACCTAACCCGCTAATCTTCGAAACCTTATAAACAATGAGTTTTTGTCTGTGTTAAATGTCAGCATTTCAGATATACAGAGCATATACGCACAATTGCGGAAAACTTCAACCTCCGAGGGAAAATATCTCAAAATCTAGCTGTCTTGAAAATGGCATTGCAGGGAAGCTTCTCGATTGCTGATAGAGTATATTTTTATATATATTTTAGATGATTTTATTCTCATATTTATTGTGTTTTGCATTGATTTGGATTTTTATTTAATAGATTTTATTGTTTTATTGTAGGAAATAAAGAATTCATAACTTGGAAGGATTTGGAGCAAAAAGAGCTATTTTGGAGATAAAATAGGAGAAAATTCGTAATATTGAGCTACACGGGCTGCCTACACTGTTTTGGCCATATCTTGAGTTCCAGAAGTCAGAATTTGACGATCTTACTGTCCACGCGAAGCTTGTGGAATTATCTTTAATTCAGAGGTGGTCCAATAAGCAAAATCGAACTGGAAGAGCCCGGAAACAGAGGAGAAAAAGAAGTTACGAATTTTAATTAAGGAATCCTATTCAGTTATGGAATCCTACTTGTAATTTATTTAGAGTATTAAAATACTTTTATTGGGCAAAACTTTTAGAGCATATATAAACACATCTAGGGTATTATTTTAGAGGAGAGAAGAATGAGGGATGTAATATTAGATCAGATAATATAGTTTTTGAGTAGATTAGTATTATTAGTTGGAGATGTAGAGAAACACCATGACTCTTCTTTTGGGTGACAACATTGAAGTTTGAAGGTTTTGTTCTCTTAATCTTTTCTTTGTTCTTATTAGTTTAATTATGTTTTCTTGTTTTACTAGTTGTTTTACTTGTTTAATTATTAGCGAGTAGTTATTTCTAGGGCTTAAAGGGAAGCCATGTTTGCACTAATATTGGCATGATTTTCATAGTGGTTTGATTGGTTATGGTTAATTCTGATTGATATGTTTTAATCATTAATTGTGTAATTGGCCAATATCATGGATTAATTATATGCAAATAGGGGTATGGATCGAGAGATTTACTTACTAGAGGCACACATACGATTAGCAGAATTGAATTTGAGTGCGGAAGCATCATTGGATTTCTGAGAGCGTTAATTCTTGGAAGAGATTAACTTGACTCTAATTACCTGATTGATTGAATTACTAAAAGTGGTTAATTGTGTTGAATGTTTCGAGAGTGTTAATGCTTGAAAGAGATTAACATACTCTAGTTATAGGATCACATTGATTGCTTTAGCTTAAGAGCCAATTGTGTAAGCATGGTGGACCTGATTGCCCTAGGTTTTAAATAATTTGTTTATCATCTGTTTAATTAGTGTTAATCTAGTTTAATTAGTTAATTAATAATTCTTCAATAATCGTTTGACCCTTGAAACAATTAGCGATAACTGAAAAAGAATTAGTAGAACCTGTCTCCTTGTGGATTCGACCCGCTTGCCATTTGTACTAGCAATAGACACCGTGCGCTTGCGGTTAGGTATAATTTGACATATCAAGTTTTTGGCGCCGCTGCCGGGGAGACAGCGAGTTTCTATTGATTTTAATTTAGTTGTTTAGATTGTTTCCATTGTCTCGTTGGAACCTTTGTTCCGATTGAGGCAGATTTTACGTTTTCTTGGCTTTGTTGAGTGTCTACAGGTTTGCAATGGGTGAAGTTGATACTTTTGCACTACTCTCTTCCATGTTGGAGGCACGCACTCAAGAAATTGCCTCATTCAACCCTACAGAGCCCATTATGCGTCCAATGAGTATCAATGAGATGTCACAAGTGGCCCCTAAAACTTACAACTTCTGTCCAATTTGTGGTGTCCAAGGTCATTATGGTTTGTGTGTCCAATTGTGAATGTACCCACAAAATTCATCTAACCATGCAAAAGATCAATGCCAACACAACACCACACACACAAGTCCTCTCATGCCACATCAACTTAAGAATCAAAGCAAACATACGATGTCTTGGTGTCGAAAGTGCAAATATTCACGTAGTCTACTCAACCAACATGCAGAAGGTCATAAAAATTCATGTCAAGTGTAAAAATCATTGGTAATCATGCTAAGTCCACAAGAAATACATCTTTAAGTCTAAACCCGGGATCTCCTATGCCAAAACAAGTAATAACTCACCTTTCACTCAAAAACGAATATTCACTCAAGAACAAGGTTAAGTGTATCACTCAATTCCAACAAAATCATAAACACAACTTGACACTCTCAATCAATCTCACTCTCAACACAACATACATCACTGATGACAATCAAAAGGTCTTTATTCGGGTTGTAGCGTGGGCTAGGGACAAGGTATGTCAAGTAAAGCTAAAACAGGTTAATGTCAAAAGCTAGTACCCAACAATAATCATTAATTCCATTCCCTTTCTATTAAAACAAATACTTCCCCACACTTGGATTTTTATTATTTTCCAATAAACACCTTGTCTAGTCGAATCAAAGTAGGATCACAAAAGATAAGAATGCTCTCATATTTATTTTTTTTCTTTTTTTTTTCTTTTTTTTCTTCTCTTTTTTTTTTCTTTTTTTTTCTGAGAGCTAAGGAATAAGCACAATGATCCATAGATATTATTATGAATTTCGACTAGCAAGCATCAACCAAAATCAATATTCCCCAATGGTATGATCATCAATAACCCCCCCTTTTGTACACCTTATTACTCCCTTAAGCACGATACTAGCCTTTGACAATTTAGGTTCAAATTCAATGTAAGGCCAATAGAATAAAAAGGATAATGGCAAGTAATGTGGTGTGTCACCGAAAAAATAGGATTAGGCTCAAAGGGTTAACTAATTGATCATGTATAAAAGGTGTGGAAATATGGGAAATACGAGGTTAAACCTAAGTGCCTTTATCATCTCATCATCAATTAATGTCATGCATTTCAAGAAAGATCTCAAGTAAGTGCTAGCAATGTAAACAACATGTGGACACTCAAGCAAACGAAAAATCATGCAAAAGATATGCATATAGGCTCAAAACTCACTTGGTGTGACAAAACATAATCAATCCCAAGTAACAAGACTCTCTAACGCACCTACTTGTACTCAAAGCATGGAAACCAAGTCATCTTGCACATATTCATGTCATTCTAATCACTTACAACATCCAATTAAGTCTACCAGCTTCAACTTGCTAGTGAAAGTGTGTGCACAAGAACAAAGCACGTCACTTCTCATACAAAAGCGTCAAGAACACAAGAATTCTACGCATGCATGGGTGTATCAAGCAAAATACAACAACTAATCAAATTGCATGGCTAGAATTATTTTTGGTATTTTTAATTTTTTAAATTTTTTTTTTAAATTTTTTTTTATTTTTTTTTAAACAAGTAATACACTACGTTGAGAACACCTCCCCACACTTAAGCGCTTCCTTGTCCTCAATGAACAAATATAGAAAAGAAAAGAAAGAAAATAAAAATATAACAAATATACAAAGAAAGGTGTAGAATACTCCCCTAGTGCATAAGCATGAAGTGGCCTTTGAAAATATTGAAGAAGTATGTGCTTGCTCAAATTGAATTTCTACAAGGCACGCCTTACATATCCTTCCCCATCGCAACTCAACATGCTTGTTAGGCAAAAATCCCCTGTCTGTAGCAATTTCCCAACACTAGCACCACCTCTCCCAACTCACAAGAAGCTCACCCAATAATTTCCAAGCAATATCACACCAAAAATAGCCAAAATTCCAAGAATAATACAAAATCCCAATTTACAAGAACACAAATTCGTAATAAAAATAAGATTAGAGAAAAGAATTACCCAATACGAATCGAAGAGGTGAACTTGCAATTAATTCCTCTTTAGAATTGAATTTTTTGAGATTTAAAGAAATAGAAAAGGAATTGGATTTGTTATGGATAGGTGGGTATAAATATAAGATGATGGAGAGATGAGATTTAAAAATTTAATGTGTATGAGAGATTTGGGAGGTTTAGAATTGATGTATGATAGATATAGGAATTAGGAATTGAAGAAATTTGGGTTAAGATAAAATTTTGGGTGAAATTATGTTGTAAAAACAACAATTTTCGAAAAATTTCTGGGCAGAAGGGGTGTAACGCATGCGCAACCTGCGTTACAGGTGCGCAGGGCGCGAGAAGGTCAGTAACGCAGGCGCAGCCTGCGTTACAGGGGGTAAAACGCAGGGGCAACCTGCGCAACACAGGCGCAACCTGCGTGGAGAGCAGAAACGCAGGCGCAACCTGCGTTACACAGGTGCAGCCTGCCCAAAAACACTGTTTCGATTTTATTTTTTTATTTATTTATTTTTTTTTTTTTTGCAGAACACTCATTCAACAATTTTTTTTTTTTTTACAAATACAACACAATTTTTTTTTTATAAGCAAATGAAATAAAAAATCTACTAACCTTATAAAAATCATGGGTTGCCTCCCAAGCAGCGCTTCTTTAACGTCAATAGCTTGACGTCCTCAGAAATACTCTGATGGAGATGGAATATCCAATTTCTCGATCCTAAACTCGCCACCACAAAAAGTATCAAGAGTGTTAGTGGTTGTCTTTATCCTGCAGAAAGTCTCCAAACAAGCATTAGTAAAATAAAATATGTCATTAATAAGCAATAGAGAGAGTGCTTGTGCAGTTTTGGAAAACTTTGTGATAAAACAGCGAAAAAATTCGACACCACGAAAATATTGAACTCCCTTGACATAAGGTGGAGGTTCTGGTGGTGGCTTTTCTTCACTCCTCACTTTCACTGGAGCCATTCGGACATCTTGGCTTATCACATCATTGGCTAATAAGACACTTCCATCTTCTCCCTCTTCTCGAGCTTGAAACGTATGAGCCACTTTGTATGGATCCTCAACCAGAATTTGAGAAATATCTTCTTGGACAATATTTGTTATCACATCAACCTTGAAATAAGTAGTCTTGAGCAAAGAAGCCTTGTAAGTAGAGGCTAGATTGAGAGCAAATTTATCAATACATGGTAGCTTAGGCACAGGTTGTGGAAGAGAAACAACAACCATCTCTGTATTGCTTTCCTTTGTAGCCTCATCATCAGTCACATTGTTCTCAGTAGCAGCACCATCATTGATCTCGTCATCGGTGGCATGCTCCTTCTCTTTATCAATGGCCTCATCATCAACATACATGGAGAAACTATCATATTCCTGATCGCTTGTGAGATTGATAGCATTCAGGTCCTCTTCGGATTGGATAGATGATGATGGTAAATAGTCGAGCTGTCCTATAGTAGAAGAGTTAGCCAACTGTGCAATTTGAGATTCAATCGCCAAACTTTGAGTTTCTAATTCTTTGATCGCCTCAGCTTGTTCTTCAGAACTCTTTAGCAGTTTATTCAAGATATCCCACATCTCATTTGTCTGCACAGCTTGCACATCTACACTGGATTGAGAAACATGTAGATCTTCTTGTAGAGGAGGATATTGATATTCTTGCTGTGGCAGTTGCTCATATGACTGATAATATTGTTGCTCAAACTGTTGCTGATTATGATATGAAAAATTTTGAACACCATTGTCCTGGTAGTAGAAATCTGGTTGATTCACGTATTCTTGATCAAAAGTGTTTGAATACTGATTGTACCCATATCCTTCTTCAAAAGAATTCATTTGTCCCAACTGAGCACTCTGAGAATTATAGATATTGTAAGAGCATTCAAAACCATAGTGACCCTGCACACCGCAAATTTGACAAAAGTTGTAAGTTTTAGGGGCCACTTGTGACATCTCATTAATACTCATTGGACGCATAATGGGCTCTGTAAAGTTGAATGAGGCAATTTCTTGAGTGCGTGCCTCTACTAGGGAAGATAAGAGTGCAACTCCTTGTGCAAAAGTATCAACTTCACCCATTGCAAACCTGTAAACTCTCAACAAAGCCAAGAAAACGTAAAATCTGCCTCAGTTGGAACAAAAGTTCCAATGAGACAATGGAAACAATCTAAACAACTAAATTAAAATCAATAGAAACTCGCTGTCTCCCCGGCAGCGGCGCCAAAAACTTGATATGTTAAATTATGTCTAACCGCAAGCGCACGGTGTCTATTGCTAGTACAGATGGCAAGCGGGTCGAATCCACAAGGAGACAGGTTCTACTAATTCTTTTTCAGTTATCGCTAATTGTTTCAAGGGTCAAACGATTATTGAAGAATTATTAATTAACTAATTAAACTAGATTAACACTAATTAAACAGATGATAAACAAATTATTTAAAACCTAGGGCAATCAGGTCCACCATGCTTACACAATTGGCTCTTAAGCTAAAGCAATCAATGTGATCCTATAACTAGAGTATGTTAATCTCTTTCAAGCATTAACACTCTCGAAACATTCAACACAATTAACCACTTTTAGTAATTCAATCAATCAGGTAATTAGAGTCAAGTTAATCTCTTCCAAGAATTAACGCTCTCAGAAATCCAATGATGCTTCCGCACTCAAATTCAATTCTGCTAATCGTATGTGTGCCTCTAGTAAGTAAATCTCTCGATCCATACCCCTATTTGCATATAATTAATCCATGATATTGGCCAATTACACAAATTAATGATTAAAACATATCAATCAGAATTAACCATAACCAATCAAATCATTGTGAAAATCATGCCAATATTAGTGCAAACATGGCTTCCCTTTAAGCCCTAGAAATAACTACTCGCTAATAATTAAACAAGTAAAACAACTAGTAAAACAAGAAAACATAATTAAACTAATAAGAACAAAGAAAAGATTAAGAGAACAAAACCTTCAAACTTCAATGTTGTCACCCAAAAGAAGAGTCATGGTGTTTCTCTACATCTCCAACTAATAATAATACTAATCTACTCTAAACTATATTATCTGATCTAATATTACATCCTTCTTCTCCTCATAAAATAATACCCTAGATGTGTTTATATATGCTCTAAAAGTCTTGCCCAATAAAAGTATTTTAATACTCTAAATAAATTACAAGTAGGATTCCATAACTGAATAGGATTCCTTAATTAAAATTCGTAACTATATTTACTCCTCTGTTTCTGGGCTCTTCCAGTTGGATTTTGCTTATTGGACCACCTCTGAATTAAAGATAATTCCACAAGCTTCGCGTGGACAGTAAGATCGTCAAATTCTGACTTCTGGAACTCAAGATATGGCCAAAACAGTGTAGGCAGCCCGTGTAGCTCAATATTACGAATTTTCTCCTATTTTATCTCCAAAATAGCTCTTTTTGCTCCAAATCCTTCCAAGTTATGAATTCTTTATTTCCTACAATAAAACAATAAAATCTATTA
Source organism: Kitagawia praeruptora (assembly GCA_037693485.1). Lineage (NCBI taxonomy): Eukaryota > Viridiplantae > Streptophyta > Magnoliopsida > Apiales > Apiaceae > Kitagawia > Kitagawia praeruptora. The sequence goes on along the minus strand of CM075344.1, from coordinate 158,021,965 downwards.
AATAAAAATCCAAATCAATGCAAAACACAATAATTATGAGAATATAATCATCTAAAATATATATAAAAATATACTCAGTTGGGACAAATGAATTCTTTTGAAGAAGGATATGGGTACAATCAGTATTCAAACACTTTTGATCAAGAATACGTGAATCAACCAGATTTCTACTACCAGGACAATGGTGTTCAAAATTTTTCATATCATAATCAGCAAAAGTTTGAGCAACAATATTATCAGTCATATGAGCAACCGCCACAGCAAGAATATCAATATCCTCCTCTACAAGAAGATCTACATGTTTCTCAATCCAGTGTAGATGTGCAAGCTGTGCAGACAAATGAGATGTGGGATATCTTGAATAAACTGCTAAAGAGTTCTGAAGAACAAGCTGAGGCGATCAAAGAATTAGAAACTCAAAGTTTGGCGATTGAATCTCAAATTGCACAGTTGGCTAACTCTTCTACTATAGGACAGCTCGACTATTTACCATCATCATCTATCCAATCCGAAGAGGACCTGACTGCTATCAATCTCACAAGCGATCAGGAATATGATAGTTTCTCCATGTATGTTGATGATGAGGCCATTGATAAAGAGAAGGAGCATGCCACCGATGACGAGATCAATGATGGTGCTACTACTGAGAACAATGTGACTGATGATGAGGCTACAAAGGAAAGCAATACAGAGATGGTTGTTGTTTCTCTTCCACAACCTGTGCCTAATGTTAGGTCCAAATGTGTTGTAGAGGGGGGGGGTGAATACAACTTTTCAAATTTGAGAAGCAATAAATACGATGCAATAAATGAACACACAGATTCAAGGAATATATGTCTTATATATAACTTGAAGTGGTTGCTACAACATTCATTACAAAGTATAACAAAAGTTCAGAGAGAGAGTAAGTGATACTAAGCTCTGTGAATACACTCTCTCTCTTTTACATGTGTTTCTCTCAAAATATTGCTCTAATGAAACATTACACAAGTACCTCTATTTATACTACATGTAATCTATGTCCTGTAGTCTTCAAAGACTAAGATATACGTGGCCCATGATGTCCACATAAATCTTGATCTTATCTTGAAAGCTTGGAAATCTGCCAATCAGAAGATGCCATGTGTCATGTTGAAACTGCACTCTAAGTAGAACTTCTACATGAGAATTTCTACTTAGCCATCTCGAATTTCTAAGTAGAACTTCTACTTGAGAATTTCTACTTAGCCATCTCGAATTTCTAAGTAGAACTTCTACTTGAGAATTTCTACTTAGCCATCTCGAATTTCTAAGTAGAACTTCTACTTAGAAATATTCTACTTGGTCATCCAGAACATTTAGTACTTAGAAAATATTCTGGTCTTCAACTTGAAACTTCAATGCACATCTTGAACTTGTGATATCTTCATGTCTTCTTTATTCTTCACCAAGCTCTTGAACATGGGTCTTTATTACTGACATAAACTTGCTATCAATGTCCTGACACTTGATGCACTGGTCTGGTTCATAAGTGACTAGTCTTGACAGTGTTTTTGCTTCTTGAATAAATTACCATATTCAATTAGTAATGTGGCTTTCCAATGTTTGCTTTCCTTCTTCTTCACTTGAAATCAATTTGTCTTATTGATACTGATAGTTATGATCTTGATTCTTGACTTTTCAAATCACTGAGGCATGAACAACTCTGTCTTGAACTTCTCTCATTGATTTCTTCTTGGACTGATCATAGTTAACATGTTGAATTGTATCAATTACCTTGTCTTCATTCAGAGTTGATTTCTTTGTGGCTTCTTGTTCTTGATTGTCTTCCGGTTAAGTATCTTTTCCTCTAGTTGAGTTACATTAGTTATAGTGTTACAAGTTTACACACTCTGCCTTTCAATCTCCCCCTATTTGACTGTCTAACAATGACATTCAAATTAAAGAAGGATAACTCAACTAAACAATGAGACGAGAAAAGATAACTAACACTAAAGTCTTGAATAATTTACAATTGAAATGTAATTGGAAAACAATACAAAGAACTTAAACTAGAAGCAGAATTCGAACTTCGAATTAAAGATCATTTGAGTAATTCCTATCACCTGGATTATTTCATATCTTTTAGTCAAACTTATATCACCTTATTGGATCCACTCTGAGGTGAATTTTCCTCAAGTGAGTTAAAGCAACCGAAAGACATGAAGGTTTTCCAACTTCAAGTTCACACCACTCTGACCTTTAACCCTAATTCCGTTTCCTCTTCCTAGCTTCAGCAGCTTGGTCTTTCTCTTCTTTCTGCCTTCTGCGCTTCTCCTTCTGCTGCTGATCTTTCTTGTACACTAGATCGTGAAGCTGCTTCCACCTAGCATTCAACAGACTTACAGCTTCCATTTCTAGAGGATTTTTGGGCTCTGGGTAAGGATGTTTGAAAAGCCTTCTGAGTTTGTTCACCTCCTGAGTAGTTCTGATCTTTGGAATGTCCTCAAAGTTCTTCATTATAAGCTGAGGTTTCCAATGTGCTTTATCAGCTTTAAACTGACAATAGATCATTTTGGGATAGCCCTTGACACGGTTAGTATTGTGGACACTAGCCGCATCTTGCTCCATACGCTTCTTTTCCACTACTACCTCAGATAGGTAACTCATGAGTCTCTGCTTTTCTTCAACATACTTATCTTCCACTTCGCCCCATTTGAACACATATAATACTCTATCCAGAAATGCAGCATCTTGAGTCTGTAGCAGCCATTTTCTACTCATATGCAAGAGTGTTTGATTCTGGTCTGCATCTATGAATACTAAAGCATCAGCTGTATCATCAACATAAGCATGTATCCAGTATACACTATCTCTTCCTGGAACACCAACTGTCTCCCTTATCTCTCCTTGTTCCAGTTCTCCAGAAGGAAGAGTCAGAGCTTCATTTACATTCTTCATTGCTTGAAGAATATTCCATTTCTTCTCCATCAGCTCCGGCTCAATCTTCACGTTATCGAGAGGGTTTGGAGCAATGATATCACACTTCCACACCTCATTGCTCTTCTTAAGTATGACTCTTTCAATGATCTTCACAGATTTTTCTTTAAGCTCAGAAGCGAACCCCTTACTCATCATTTGTCTACAGACAGCTTTAAGAGATTCCACTAAAAGTTCCATTAAGTCCTTTTCCTCCATGCTCACCCTCTTCATTTTCCCATCAACTACCATCCGGACAACATTAGGATATGCTGAGAATTCTGGACCCTTGTCCTCTGCTAGCTGCATTAACTGATCCCTATACAGAATGCTTAGCTCCTCAGATTGAGAGTATTGAATTTTTGTTGCTAGCAAGAACAACTCTGACGCAGATCTTCTCGTTATGAATTGGTCATCCACATATAGGAAAGACATTGGGACTCCTTCTACCAAAGACAAAATAACCTGCCACTCCTTAAGCGTCGCATTGTATCCAACCCTGACTTTAGAAATTAATCTCTTCAAAGCACTTATATAGTCCGCAGTCATTGGATTCTGCAAATTCAGGTTGTAGAACAGGTCATCTGCCTCCTTGTTATGAACTCCTTTCGCACAGGGTCCCATCAATATCTTCCTTGATTCATCCCACTTCTGCCCTATCCTTCTCTTGTCCAGATCAACTTGAGGATCAGCTAGCCTTGCAAGCTCATGATCGTACTGCTTCCCTTGTAGCTCCACTTTCTTTTCTAGGAATGCAGCACGTTCTTGCATCATCTTCATTTTATGAAACTCAGCTTGTTCCAAGGCTAACTGTTGAGATTTAAGGGTTTCCTCATCAATAGGAACTTCTTCAGGCATTCCGAAAGACATCCCAGCACCTCCACCTTGATCGTCCAAAGATTTCTTTATAGCATGTGCCAATGGTACGTCTTCCATATCAGAATCTGAGTCAAGTACCTCCTGTACTTTTTCTTGAAGATGACTCAGGTCCACTAATGGCTCATCTTGCTCAACCATTATTGCCTTACCCTTTCTCTTCCTCAGAGCCTCTTCATCAACAGACGGCTCAATTTATGGTTCCTTGACAAGATCAGCATGTTCTTTAATTTCTTCGATATGAACTGCCTGATGTCTCGTCTCTTTTCCACTCTCCCCCTTAGGTGAGTTATCCTGAACTCCACCTTGGTCTTCAGATCTACCAGCTGCATGAGAACCTCCAAAACCAGAACCAGAGGCTCCCTCTCCACTAGCACCACCTGCACCAGCATCGGGGGGAGGTTGTTGCGGCTTGAAACACTCCGGGGGCACAAAACTTCTGATTACGAACATCATTCTACTGACCTCCACAGCCATTGTATCCATTGTAGTTTCCATTGCTCCCATCCTCTCATTTAGAGTGCTTCCCAAGACTCCAACAGCATGGCCCAAGTCATTGACCATGTTTGTCAAAGCATCAAACGCTGTAGCTTGACTTGCCATTCGTGCTGCATAGTCATCAAGAGCCCTTTGATTGTTTCCAATGTTAATCCCTAACTGCCCCATCGTCTGCCCGAACTGCTTCATCTGATTTTCTATAGAAGTCACACGTGTATCAATATTTTCAATGTTAAGGGACGGTGTTTGGTTTAGGTGACCTCGCTCTAATACTCGTTCTGTTGGTATTTGACGCTCGGTTTCGGGCCTTAAAAATGAAGGTCCCTCTCTCCCTAACCTCTCACACACACTCCCTGTCTCACACTCGTGTATGTCTTCAATCATTGATCCAAAGTAAGAAGCAGTACCTGCAGAAACTGGATAAGCAATATAATTTGCAGTTATGGGATCAATTTCTGTTGGTTCCTGAGTTGGAATCTCAGGCTGAGAGGCTGCAAAGTGTTCTTGTACAACATCAGAACCGATCCTCTTTGCAGCATCAGTACGTACCGATGAAGGTACGGCTGAAGTTCTTAAAACTTCATGTCCTTTTGAAGCAACAGTATCTTCAAAAGGTACATAATCCTCATCAAAATCCCTATGTGCAGATTGTTCAAGGGGTGAACCACTCTCGTGAGGTGGAGTGGTTGCGTGTGACACACTAGGGTTTGACTGGGGTTTGAAAGTAGCAGCATGAGAAAATTTGGCTTTCTTTCGAGTAAGAGGCTGCTCTTCGGGGTCACTCTCCTCATCATTTCCTATATATACATGTGCTGGCTTTCTGGATTCCTCTAACAGGGGTGAAAGAGAATAAGAATGTGTGTCAGGCTCAGAAATATGGCTCTCACCCTGGGATAGATCCTGCGGGCTAGCAGTCTCTTGGGTCTCGGAATCAGATACATAGGAAGAGGAATGAGTATTATGCAGGGAGAGATTACCTGATTCATTACCTTGTTCGTCATCGCTTTGCTCATCAGGAATCCCTTCAAATGCCTCAGCATGAGCAGACGGATTCTGAGCATATGATGAAACTTGCGATGATTCCGCAAAAGTGGTAACCCCTGCATCATATGTAAGCCACGTTTGTATGGTATCAGGAATTGACATTGGTTTCCCGTGATGTTTATCCTGATTAGCAATTGTTGAAAGTGACTTAGTGCTCATCCCTAGCGGTGCAGATGTTGGGCTTCTGGCAAATCCCTGTCTAACAGTAAAAGCATCCTTCGGTATTAAATCATTAATTAGCATTTGAAGAAACCGAGGAAACCAGCAGATAACATCAGTTGTGTTGAGGTCTCTGCTTGCAGGAGATCCCATTACAGCCACTATCTTAGAGAGAACTATGCGTCCATAATTTATATCCAGTTCTCTTGCTAGGGCAATTCCAAAGTTTTGCATGGGAATGGGAATTTGATGGAAATCTCTTTCGCGTGCCCGAAAACATCTTGTGATGGCTTCGAAAAAATAATTCCATTCCACATGGAAGAATTGTTTTTGGATATTTCCTGTGATCTGGCCAGCCGGAGGATAACATCCAATTTCTTCAAAGAATCTGAGGCGTTCTGCAGCTGTAGGTTCTGGATTATAAGCATTTTTGATCGGAAATCGCAGAACCCTGTTGACAATTTCTTCAGTCACCTCATATTCCTGACCCGCTAAGGTAAACCTGAAACCAAAGGGGGTTGATTTGCTCCCAAAAATAACCGCACTAGTCCATAATTGCTTTAAAGCATCATGTACTAGTGTAGGTTTAGCAGTAAAAGCATGGCTAGCTTTGGAATACAAATTGAGAAATCGTATCCAAAACTTAAAGCGCGGGAGTTGATCACCAATTTCCGTAGAAATATTATAAAAATTGTTTTTAGCAAGTGAAAATTGGTGAGCCATTTTAATTAAATGTTTTTCTTTTAAAGGATGTGAATTTTTTTTTTATTTTGAAAAACAAATAATTTTCGAATTAAGAGATGTATCCCTTTTAATTTATCAAGAACAATAAAGTTCCTTTAGAAAAATTAAACTACGGGATTCAATCAACAACCAATTACTAAAACTGAATATTCAATGAAGATGAATATTCGGTGTGTGTATAACAGTGAAATCGTGTGTGGATATAGATAGAAAATATGGAACTCGTGTTTTGAACAGTTACACAAACAATTGATGTTTGTGTGTATGTATATGCGTGTATATGAACGGGTACAAAACACACCAACACAAAGATTTATGATAACACAGACAATATTAGTCTAAAAATTGGCAGTTATTCGTGATTAGTATGAGTTTAATCACAAAAACACGGATTAGAGGTATGAAATTGTGAAATCGCCTTGTTTTTGTGAAGAGGCTGCTGTAAAAATGAAATTAGGTAAAGTGAATGATGCATCGAGTTAGAGATGTATATATAGATGATTGTGAAATGACAAAAATGTCCCTGTTAAAAAGAGTGAAAATTACCAAGTCCATACAGGGAACACTTAAGTCGAACTCTATCTCGAACTTCTTAAGTCGAACTCTATCTCGAAAATTATCAAGTCGAACTTCGAGATGAATTTCGAGATAGGTTAACTCGAACAAACACTTTTTTGAACCATTTAAGCAGCAAAACCACCAGGGAAACCTATCTCAAAATTTCAAGCTGAAATTCGAGATAAGTTTCGAGTTAGAAGTTAACTCGAAAAATCCCACCAACTGAGAACTCTATCTCGAACATCAAGTCGAAATTCGAGTTGAGTTTCGAGATAGAGACTAACTCGAATTTATTAACTAACTCGAAGTTATTCTCAGTTCTTTTCAAAATATCCCCAAAAATGGAACCTTATCTCAACCTTCGAGATAAAGTTCGAGATAGAATTTATCTCGAATATTTTGAAGAGAAATAGGCACTCTGGTAACTCGAATTCGAACTCTAAGTCGAATTTCGAGATGAATTTCGAGATAGAGACTAAATCGAAATTCTTCCCAGACTTAGAATTTTCAAAACTTCACTCTGGAAGCTCAAATCGAAATTCAAGTAGAATTTCAAGATGAGTTTCGAGATAGTGACTAACTCGAAATTTTGAAGATACTTAGAATAATTTGACAATTCTCTTTGAAAAACTCAACACTTAATATTGCCAAATTAATATAAATATCAATTCAAGGATTTTAATATATGACATAATTAAAACATTCCTTGATAATTCTAAGGCCTCTAATTACATGAAAAACACAGGTAAATTCATCTAAAAATCATGCAAAATTTAGAATATTATGAATTTAACTCCCCCTATGATCATGCAATCTAACAAGCATAAATTCAAAGATTTGTGCTATAAAAGACACTTAAAACACAATGAATTCATGTAAAATGACACTATATGCAACCTATAACAATCATTAATTAGGCATTTTAAAGTCTAAGCACATAATGATTAAGTAGCTTGCATATACAAACATAAACATGGATTTTACAGATAGAAAGCTTTACTAACTTGTGTTAAGCATTCCCAATTCACCAACCAATCTATTGAATGTTACTTCATCAAGAGGTTTGGTGAATATATCTGCAATTTGTTGCATTGTGGGCACAAAATGTAGTTCCACAGTCCCCTCCTCAACATGTTCTCTTATGAAGTGATACCTGATGTCAATGTGCTTGGTTCTTGAGTGATCTACAGGATTGTTGGTTATGGCAATGGCACTTGTATTGTCACACATAATTGGAATTTTCTTGTGCTCCATGCCATAATCCTTCAATTGGTTCCTCATCCACAGTATTTGAGCTACACAGCTTCCAGCAGCAATGTACTCAGCTTCAGCAGTAGAAGTAGATACTGTATGTTGCTTTTTACTTTGCCAGGACACCAATCTTCTGCCAAGAAATTGACAAGCACCAGATGTGCTTTTCCTATCAATCCTGCAACCTGCATAGTCTGAATCCGTATAGCCAATTAGATTAAAACCTGTATCTCTTGGGTACCAAATCCCTAGATTTGGTGTGCCCTTGAGATACCTAAATATTCTTTTGACGGCTATGAGATGTGATTCTCTAGGATCCGCTTGGAATCTTGCACATAAACAAGTCGCGAACATTATATCGGGTCTACTTGCAGTTAAATAGAGAAGTGAGCCAATCATACCTCGATAGCTTGTGATGTCAACTGGTTTACCTGATTTGTCTTCATCAAGCTTCGTGGCTGTTGCCATGGGAGTCTTAGCTGCTGATGCATCTTCTAGACTATACTTCTTGAGTAAATCTCTGACGTACTTGGATTGACAGATAAAGATACCATCTTTTCTCTGACTGATCTGTAATCCAAGGAAGAAGGACAGCTCTCCCATCATGCTCATCTCGTATTTCTCTTGCATTAGCTTAGCAAATTTCTCGCACAAGCGCTCATTAGATGACCCAAAAATAATATCGTCCACATAGACTTGAACAAGTATTAAATCATTCTTCACATTTTTATAGAACAATGTTTTGTCAATTACTCCCCTAGTAAAACCACTTTCAATTAAAAATAAGGATAGGGTTTCATACCAACATCTTGGGGATTGCCTGAGGCCATAGACAGATTTGAAGAGAAGATACACAAAATCTACAAGTTCTGGATCAATGAAGCCAGGCGGCTGTTCCAGATACACCTCTTCTTCTAACTCTCCGTTCAGGAAGGCACTTTTCACATCCATCTGAAAAACCTTGAAGTTCTTATGTGCTGCAAATGCCAAGAACATCCTGACTGCCTCAAGTCTTGCAACCGGTGCATAGGTCTCATCATAATCAATTCCTTCTCGCTGAGAATAACCTTTTGCAACCAAACGAGCCTTGTTTCGAGTTACAAGTCCGTTTTCATCCATTTTATTTCTGAATACCCACCTAGCTCCAATTACTGATTTGTTCTTTGGTCGAGGTACCAGTTTCCAAACTTTCTGCCTTTCAAACTGATTGAGTTCCTCTTGCATTGCAATCATCCAATCAGCATCACCAAGAGCTTCTTCTATTTCTTTAGGTTCAACCTTGGATAAGAACCCAGAATATAAGCAAATATTAGCCAGGTCAGCTCTTGTAGTTCTTCTAGTAGTCACACCAGCATCTGGATCACCAATAATTAATTCAAACGGATGGTCTCTATTCCATACCCGTTCTCTTGGAAATTGTCTTGATGATTCAGCGTGACTTTCTGAGTTGTGGTGCTGACTACTTTGATTATTTTCACTAACTCCCCCTGAGTTAGTGCCAGCTCCTACAGAACTAGTGTCATCTCGTCTCGAGCCTTGAACACTTGTTCTTGAACTGCTATTTACTCCCCCTGAGTTGTTGCCGGTTCGTACTGAAGAAGTCTCTTCTGATCTTATCGAATTAGATTGTTCACTAGACTCAGGTTCTTCACGTACACTTGGAACATTTAATGGGACAACCAACTCAGGTTCATCTTCAAGTTCTTCTAAGTCCAGATTCTGAAATTTTAGGGACTCAGGTTCACTAGAATCTCTTGAAATTGATGAGAGTTTGGTATCGTCGAATCTGACGTTGTAGCTTTCAGTCACTTTTCGATCATTTACTAAGAACACCCTATAAGCTGCTACCACATCTGTGGAGTAACCAACAAAGATTCCTTCACGAGCTTTTGCTGCAAACTTGCCTAGATTTTCATCATCTATAAGAACATAGCATTTTGCTCCAAAGACATGAAAGTATTTGATTGTTGGTCTTCTGCCGTTCATTAGCTCACATGGTGTCTTTTCTTTATCTTTTATGATCAAGGATCGATTTTGAGTGTAACACACGGTACTCACTGCTTCGGCCCAGAAGTATAGAGGAAGTTTCGAATCATACAACAAAGTTCTTGCTGCTTCAACCAATGTTCTATTCTTCCTTTCAACTACTCCATTTTGCTGTGGAGTTCTCGGGGCTGAATACTGACGACGTATTCCCTTAGATACACAGAAGTCATTCAGCACTGCGTTTTTGAATTCAGTGCCATTATCTGATCTAATCGTCTTCACAGTAAGTGTTGAAACATTCTCAATTTGAGTGATGTGATCAATGATTAGGAAAGGTACTTCGTCTTTCGTCATTGCGAACAATACCCATGTATACTTGGAAAAATCATCCACGATTACCAATGCATATCTTTTCCTAGACAAAGATAGGACATTCACTGGGCCAAACAAATCCATATGAAGAAGTTGCAGAGGCTCAGTAATACTAGAAATTTCTTTGCTTTTATGCGATGCTCGCTTCGACTTTCCCATTTCACAAGCTTCACAGAGTCATTTCGGAGCGAACTCCATTTGAGGTAGATCTCTCACCAATTCTCGCCTCGCGAGAGCATTCATCGTTTTGAAGTTTAAGTGAGATAACTTTTTGTGCCATAACCAGCTTTCATCATCCGAAGCTTTGCTGTAGAAACAGGTGACTTCATTCTGATTTGCTGAATCCATGTCTGCAACAAAAAGATCTGCCTTTCGAACTCCTCTCAAAGCCAGTGAACCTTCCTTGATGTGAGTGATTGATACACCTTTCTTGTTAAAGACAATTTCGTAACCTTTGTCACAGAATTGACTGATACTCAACAAATTGTGCTTTAATCCCTCAACATAGGAAATATCTTCAATGATGACATTGCCAGTTTTCAGTTTGCCATATCCCTTTGTCACACCTATGCTGTCATCTCCAAAGGTAACATAAGGGCCAGCTTTCATAACCAACTCTGTAAGCAGGGACTTGTTTCCAGTCATATGCCTCGATGCTCCACTATCTAGCACCCATATAACTTTATTTCTATTCTGCTTAACGCCCTGCAATGACAGATTGGTTAGACATTCTTCGGAACCCAACTTTGATTGGGCCCGGCTTTTCGATAAGATCGATAATCAACAGATTTAACAACAGGAGATGCACTTTTCTTAACATTACTAGGGCTTTCGACTTTCTCCTTTCCTTTCTCAGACTTGACATGTTTGTCAGTCCTAGGAGAAGATTTGTCACTCCTAACTTTAGGAGGACTGACAGTCTTGGCTCTCACATGCTTTTTCTTGATGTTTGAACTAGCAGTAGTATTTGAGCATGACTGGCTAGATGCATTCATTAAATTCACAAAAGTTTGCATGATGTTAAAAGTGCATGGCATATAATTAGGTTGACCACACTGTGCATGATTCGGATGCAGATTATTCATTGTATGTGTGGCAGGCATGGCATGTGCAGCAGGAACATTTATGTTAGCTTTACATGCATAAGAAAGATGTTCAGTAGATTTGCAGTGATAACATGCTTTCTTTATTCGTTCAGCCTTAACCTCTTTTATGCCTTTCTTCCCTTGTTGTTTAACAGCCTTAGCTCCTATTCCTGGTCTAGATTCATCTCTAGGGAAATTGATTTTAACTTGTTTGATAGGAGTTATAGGTTGTGCGTTCTGGCGATCTTCCATCTCAATCTCATATCTAGCTATTAATTCAGTCTCTTCTTCTTCTATTCTAGGAACAAGGTGTTTGTAGATGGGTTTGACAGAAGATTTAAAAATGCTAGGAATTTCATTTTTAAGGTCACTGGAACTAGTGTCGATAGGTCTCTTCCCTTCTTTCTTAGAAAGGTCAGAATAATCAAGTCCTACACCTACTCCAGTTATCTTCTTAAATACGTCATTATCTACATACACTTTACTAGCAGCTAGTTTGTAAGCTTCGCATTTAGTTTCTAACTCAGCTAGTTTGTTCCTAAGACATGCTTCTATTTCTCCCTTAAGGATGAGCTTGTGTTCCAAAGATTTAATGAAATCTCTTAGGGAAGTATCTACAGTGCAAGCAGCCTCTAACTCTTCCACTTTTGCCTCAAGCATTCTGCTTTTGGCGACAAGTGTTTTCTGTTCCTTTTGAGAAGTGTCTAGGCTTTTGCACAACATATAGATCTCTTCGCTAAGAGCCCCGTTCTGTTCCTTATAATCGTCAATGGACATTTCTACTTTAAGGGTTAGAACTGGTACCTCTGGTTCCTCTGATGTCTCAGCCATGAGGGCAAAGTTTGCTACATGAGTAACATCTTCCTCATCTGAATCATCCCAAGCTGTTCCTTCTGTTACTAATAAAGCTCTTTTTCCATGTCTTTCCTTCACCAGCGATTCATACTTGCTTTTGAGGGCTTCATATGTCTCTTTTGGATAAGTCTGTTTAGGCTTTTTGCAGTCAGTAGCAAAATGTCCAGCTTCACCACAATTATAGCATTTGAACTTCATTTTGAAATCCAAAGGAGATTTGTAGCTGGTACTCTTGCCTTTGCTTTTGTAGCCTGACGAACTACCACCACCCTTAGCAGCCCGATAGTAAGATGAAGAATTTCTCTGTGGTCGGTTGCTCTTTCTGAATCTCATATTGCTGAACTTCCTTGCCATGTATGCCACGACACTATCGTCCATGTTGTCCAGCTCTTCTTGGGTGAAGTAGTCATCATCACTGTTAGATGTGCACTCGTCATCATTATCAACTTGATGTGGTGCATGTGATGATTTAGTCTTTTCTCCAACCATTGCCTTCTTAGACTCTTCCTCATCAGCAACTAATCCTGATGCAGTTTCTTTTCCTTTTGAATCATTGTCCCATGCTTGATCTTGAAGTGTTTCCAGCTCATAGGTCTTTAATATTCCATAATATTCTTCCAGAGAAGTTGTATGCAAATCTCTGGTTTCTCTTACTGCGTAGACCCTATGTTCAATGCTCTTTGGCTGGTTTCTCAGATATCTCGTATTGGTCTCAACCATGGGGAGAGTTACACCTCTCAGATTCAAATCCAATACTAACTGACTGAATCTTAGATAGACGTCTGTTATGCCTTCTCCTTTTCTTATTCTGAAGGTGTCATACTCCATCTTGAGTATGAGTGTCTTGTTGCTTCTAACCTCTGCAGATCCTTCCATGACAACTTCTATCTTGTCCCAAATCTTCTTTGTTGTATTCAAACCTTTGACTATGTTGAACATTTCATGATCAAGGGATTCCATCAAGGTTTGTCTTACAGAAGTATCATAAGCTATTTGCTCCTTGTCAGCATCCGTAAAGTCCGCTGCCTTTTTAGGCTCAGACCGAGCAGGTATAACCTCCTCTCCTTCCGTACGCTCAGGAATAGCTTTCATTGGAACAAATTTACCCTTTTCAAGGACTTCCAGATATTCAGGGTTAATTGTCTCTAAGTAGAGTCTCATTCTGAAAACCCATTCTTCATAGTGATCTCGGTTGAACATTGGGATCTTGAAAGAATTTTTAGGAGCCATTTCAAATCTGGTCACTAAAAGTTTCTAAGTACCCAAGACTAGGCTATGTAGAATATCTATGTAGAACTTTTGCCTAAGTCGAAATTTCTCTAAGTAGAAATTTTGCTCAAGTCGAACTTCACCAAGTAGAAATTGTCCAAGTCGAAATTCTATGTAGAAAATCTCAAGTAGAAATTCTATGTAGAACTTTTGTCCTTAGAATAAATTTTCTGCAGATTTCTTTAATATTGAATAAACAATATTATCTCTTTAACACCTTTTTGACTTTTGATACTTTACTCACCGAAAGCACCTAACCCACTTGCTAGGTACTGAGTATGTTTTGTTTTGCTTTCGGCCAAGGAATAATATATCACCACAAAAGTTCAAAAACACCTTTTTATTCTTTTACTATTTATCTGTTTGAAAAAGGAGATCAAAAAGTTGTTGGGTTGTCTTCTTTGATAAGAACAGATGATGAACACTCAAGAACACCAAATATCAACGAACCCAGATTAATTCACAAAAATTAATTAAAATACACCCAAGCCAAATAATCACACCTGGAGTATTTAAATAATTTTTCCGGATGAGTTTTCACTAGAAACGAATTAAAGCTCACTTTTCTAGAATTTTAGAAAAGTAGATCTAGAAAATGAAAACTCACGATTCTTCTACCAAACACAAGGATCTATGTTTTGTATGTTAAACATCCGCTCTGATACCAATTGTTAGGTCCAAATGTGTTGTAGAGGGGGGGTGAATACAACTTTTCAAATTTGAGAAGCAATAAATACGATGCAATAAATGAACACACAGATTCAAGGAATATATGTCTTATATATAACTTGAAGTGGTTGCTACAACATTCATTACAAAGTATAACAGAAGTTCAGAGAGAGAGTAAGTGATACTAAGCTCTGTGAATACACTCTCTCTCTTTTACATGTGTTTCTCTCAAAATATTGCTCTAATGAAACATTACACAAGTACCTCTATTTATACTACATGTAATCTATGTCCTGTAGTCTTCAAAGACTAAGATATACGTGGCCCATGATGTCCACATAAATCTTGATCTTATCTTGAAAGCTTGGAAATCTGCCAATCAGAAGATGCCATGTGTCATGTTGAAACTGCACTCTAAGTAGAACTTCTACATGAGAATTTCTACTTAGCCATCTCGAATTTCTAAGTAGAACTTCTACTTGAGAATTTCTACTTAGCCATCTCGAATTTCTAAGTAGAACTTCTACTTGAGAATTTCTACTTAGCCATCTCGAATTTCTAAGTAGAACTTCTAATTAGAAATATTCTACTTGGTCATCCAGAACATTTAGTACTTAGAAAATATTCTGGTCTTCAACTTGAAACTTCAATGCACATCTTGAACTTGTGATATCTTCATGTCTTCTTTATTCTTCACCAAGCTCTTGAACATGGGTCTTTATTACTGACATAAACTTGCTATCAATGTCCTGACACTTGATGCACTGGTCTGGTTCATAAGTGACTAGTCTTGACAGTGTTTTTGCTTCTTGAATAAATTACCATATTCAATTAGTAATGTGGCTTTCCAATGTTTGCTTTCCTTCTTCTTCACTTGAAATCAATTTGTCTTATTGATACTGATAGTTATGATCTTGATTCTTGACTTTTCAAATCACTGAGGCATGAACAACTCTGTCTTGAACTTCTCTCATTGATTTCTTCTTGGACTGATCATAGTTAACATGTTGAATTGTATCAATTACCTTGTCTTCATTCAGAGTTGATTTCTTTGTGGCTTCTTGTTCTTGATTGTCTTCCGGTTAAGTATCTTTTCCTCTAGTTGAGTTACATTAGTTATAGTGTTACAAGTTTACACACTCTGCCTTTCAATCTCCCCCTATTTGACTGTCTAACAATGACATTCAAATTAAAGAAGGATAACTCAACTAAACAATGAGACGAGAAAAGATAACTAACACTAAAGTCTTGAATAATTTACAATTGAAATGTAATTGGAAAACAATACAAAGAACTTAAACTAGAAGCAGAATTCGAACTTCGAATTAAAGATCATTTGAGTAATTCCTATCACCTGGATTATTTCATATCTTTTAGTCAAACTTATATCACCTTATTGGATCCACTCTGAGGTGAATTTTCCTCAAGTGAGTTAAAGCAACCGAAAGACATGAAGGTTTTCCAACTTCAAGTTCACACCACTCTGACCTTTAACCCTAATTCCGTTTCCTCTTCCTAGCTTCAGCAGCTTGGTCTTTCTCTTCTTTCTGCCTTCTGCGCTTCTCCTTCTGCTGCTGATCTTTCTTGTACACTAGATCGTGAAGCTGCTTCCACCTAGCATTCAACAGACTTACAGCTTCCATTTCTAGAGGATTTTTGGGCTCTGGGTAAGGATGTTTGAAAAGCCTTCTGAGTTTGTTCACCTCCTGAGTAGTTCTGATCTTTGGAATGTCCTCAAAGTTCTTCATTATAAGCTGAGGTTTCCAATGTGCTTTATCAGCTTTAAACTGACAATAGATCATTTTGGGATAGCCCTTGACACGGTTAGTATTGTGGACACTAGCCGCATTTTGCTCCATACGCTTCTTTTCCACTACTACCTCAGATAGGTAACTCATGAGTCTCTGCTTTTCTTCAACATACTTATCTTCCACTTCGCCCCATTTGAACACATATAATACTCTATCCAGAAATGCAGCATCTTGAGTCTGTAGCAGCCATTTTCTACTCATATGCAAGAGTGTTTGATTCTGGTCTGCATCTATGAATACTAAAGCATCAGCTGTATCATCAACATAAGCATGTATCCAGTATACACTATCTCTTCCTGGAACACCAACTGTCTCCCTTATCTCTCCTTGTTCCAGTTCTCCAGAAGGAAGAGTCAGAGCTTCATTTACATTCTTCATTGCTTGAAGAATATTCCATTTCTTCTCCATCAGCTCCGGCTCAATCTTCACGTTATCGAGAGGGTTTGGAGCAATGATATCACACTTCCACACCTCATTGCTCTTCTTAAGTATGACTCTTTCAATGATCTTCACAGATTTTTCTTTAAGCTCAGAAGCGAACCCCTTACTCATCATTTGTCTACAGACAGCTTTAAGAGATTCCACTAAAAGTTCCATTAAGTCCTTTTCCTCCATGCTCACCCTCTTCATTTTCCCATCAACTACCATCCGGACAACATTAGGATATGCTGAGAATTCTGGACCCTTGTCCTCTGCTAGCTGCATTAACTGATCCCTATACAGAATGCTTAGCTCCTCAGATTGAGAGTATTGAATTTTTGTTGCTAGCAAGAACAACTCTGACGCAGATCTTCTCGTTATGAATTGGTCATCCACATATAGGAAAGACATTGGGACTCCTTCTACCAAAGACAAAATAACCTGCCACTCCTTAAGCGTCGCATTGTATCCAACCCTGACTTTAGAAATTAATCTCTTCAAAGCACTTATATAGTCCGCAGTCATTGGATTCTGCAAATTCAGGTTGTAGAACAGGTCATCTGCCTCCTTGTTATGAACTCCTTTCGCACAGGGTCCCATCAATATCTTCCTTGATTCATCCCACTTCTGCCCTATCCTTCTCTTGTCCAGATCAACTTGAGGATCAGCTAGCCTTGCAAGCTCATGATCGTACTGCTTCCCTTGTAGCTCCACTTTCTTTTCTAGGAATGCAGCACATTCTTGCATCATCTTCATTTTATGAAACTCAGCTTGTTCCAAGGCTAACTGTTGAGATTTAAGGGTTTCCTCATCAATAGGAACTTCTTCAGGCATTCCGAAAGACATCCCAGCACCTCCACCTTGATCGTCCAAAGATCTCTTTATAGCATGTGCCAACGGTACGTCTTCCATATCAGAATCTGAGTCAAGTACCTCCTGTACTTTTTCTTGAAGATGACTCAGGTCCACTAATGGCTCATCTTGCTCAACCATTATTGCCTTACCCTTTCTCTTCCTCAGAGCCTCTTCATCAACAGACGACTCAATTTATGGTTCCTTGACAAGATCAGCATGTTCTTTAATTTCTTCGATATGAACTGCCTGATGTCTCGTCTCTTTTCCACTCTCCCCCTTAGGTGAGTTATCCTGAACTCCACCTTGGTCTTCAGATCTACCAGCTGCATGAGAACCTCCAAAACCAGAACCAGAGGCTCCCTCTCCACTAGCACCACCTGCACCAGCATCGGGGGGAGGTTGTTGCGGCTCGAAACACTCCGGGGGCACAAAACTTCTGATTACGAACATCATTCTACTGACCTCCACAGCCATTGTATCCATTGTAGTTTCCATTGCTCCCATCCTCTCATTTAGAGTGCTTCCCAAGACTCCAACAGCATGGCCCAAGTCATTGACCATGTTTGTCAAAGCATCAAACGCTGTAGCTTGACTTGCCATTCGTGCTGCATAGTCATCAAGAGCCCTTTGATTGTTTCCAATGTTAATCCCTAACTGCCCCATCGTCTGCCCGAACTGCTTCATCTGATTTTCTATAGAAGTCACACGTGTATCAATATTTTCAATGTTAAGGGACGGTGTTTGGTTTAGGTGACCTCGCTCTAATACTCGTTCTGTTGGTATTTGACGCTCGGTTTCGGGCCTTAAAAATGAAGGTCCCTCTCTCCCTAACCTCTCACACACACTCCCTGTCTCACACTCGTGTATGTCTTCAATCATTGATCCAAAGTAAGAAGCAGTACCTGCAGAAACTGGATAAGCAATATAATTTGCAGTTATGGGATCAATTTCTGTTGGTTCCTGAGTTGGAATCTCAGGCTGAGAGGCTGCAAAGTGTTCTTGTACAACATCAGAACCGATCCTCTTTGCAGCATCAGTACGTACCGATGAAGGTACGGCTGAAGTTCTTAAAACTTCATGTCCTTTTGAAGCAACAGTATCTTCAAAAGGTACATAATCCTCATCAAAATCCCTATGTGCAGATTGTTCAAGGGGTGAACCACTCTCGTGAGGTGGAGTGGTTGCGTGTGACACACTAGGGTTTGACTGGGGTTTGAAAGTAGCAGCATGAGAAAATTTGGCTTTCTTTTGAGTAAGAGGCTGCTCTTCGGGGTCACTCTCCTCATCATTTCCTATATATACATGTGCTGGCTTTCTGGATTCCTCTAACAGGGGTGAAAGAGAATAAGAATGTGTGTCAGGCTCAGAAATATGGCTCTCACCCTGGGATAGATCCTGCGGGCTAGCAGTCTCTTGGGTCTCGGAATCAGATACATAGGAAGAGGAATGAGTATTATGCAGGGAGAGATTACCTGATTCATTACCTTGTTCGTCATCGCTTTGCTCATCAGGAATCCCTTCAAATGCCTCAGCATGAGCAGACGGATTCTGAGCATATGATGAAACTTGCGATGATTCCGCAAAAGTGGTAACCCCTGCATCATATGTAAGCCACGTTTGTATGGTATCAGGAATTGACATTGGTTTCCCGTGATGTTTATCCTGATTAGCAATTGTTGAAAGTGACTTAGTGCTCATCCCTAGCGGTGCAGATGTTGGGCTTCTGGCAAATCCCTGTCTAACAGTAAAAGCATCCTTCGGTATTAAATCATTAATTAGCATTTGAAGAAACCGAGGAAACCAGCAGATAACATCAGTTGTGTTGAGGTCTCTGCTTGCAGGAGATCCCATTACAGCCACTATCTCAGAGAGAACTATGCGTCCATAATTTATATCCAGTTCTCTTGCTAGGGCAATTCCAAAGTTTTGCATGGGAATGGGAATTTGATGGAAATCTCTTTCGCGTGCCCGAAAACATCTTGTGATGGCTTCGAAAAAATAATTCCATTCCACATGGAAGAATTGTTTTTGGATATTTCCTGTGATCTGGCCAGCCGGAGGATAACATCCAATTTCTTCAAAGAATCTGAGGCGTTCTGCAGCTGTAGGTTCTGGATCATAAGCATTTTTGATCGGAAATCGCAGAACCCTGTTGACAATTTCTTCAGTCACCTCATATTCCTGACCCGCTAAGGTAAACCTGAAACCAAAGGGGGTTGATTTGCTCCCAAAAATAACCGCACTAGTCCATAATTGCTTTAAAGCATCATGTACTAGTGTAGGTTTAGCAGTAAAAGCATGGCTAGCTTTGGAATACAAATTGAGAAATCGTATCCAAAACTTAAAGCGCGGGAGTTGATCACCAATTTCCGTAGAAATATTATAAAAATTGTTTTTAGCAAGTGAAAATTGGTGAGCCATTTTAATTAAATGTTTTTCTTTTAAAGGATGTGAATTTTTTTTTTATTTTGAAAAACAAATAATTTTCGAATTAAGAGATGTATCCCTTTTAATTTATCAAGAACAATAAAGTTCCTTTAGAAAAATTAAACTACGGGATTCAATCAACAACCAATTACTAAAACTGAATATTCAATGAAGATGAATATTCGGTGTGTGTATAACAGTGAAATCGTGTGTGGATATAGATAGAAAATATGGAACTCGTGTTTTGAACAGTTACACAAACAATTGATGTTTGTGTGTATGTATATGCGTGTATATGAACGGGTACAAAACACACCAACACAAAGATTTATGATAACACAGACAATATTAGTCTAAAAATTGGCAGTTATTCGTGATTAGTATGAGTTTAATCACAAAAACACGGATTAGAGGTATGAAATTGTGAAATCGCCTTGTTTTTGTGAAGAGGCTGCTGTAAAAATGAAATTAGGTAAAGTGAATGATGCATCGAGTTAGAGATGTATATATAGATGATTGTGAAATGACAAAAATGTCCCTGTTAAAAAGAGTGAAAATTACCAAGTCCATACAGGGAACACTTAAGTCGAACTCTATCTCGAACTTCTTAAGTCGAACTCTATCTCGAAAATTATCAAGTCGAACTTCGAGATGAATTTCGAGATAGGTTAACTCGAACAAACACTTTTTTGAACCATTTAAGCAGCAAAACCACCAGGGAAACCTATCTCAAAATTTCAAGCTGAAATTCGAGATAAGTTTCGAGTTAGAAGTTAACTCGAAAAATCCCACCAACTGAGAACTCTATCTCGAACATCAAGTCGAAATTCGAGTTGAGTTTCGAGATAGAGACTAACTCGAATTTATTAACTAACTCGAAGTTATTCTCAGTTCTTTTCAAAATATCCCCAAAAATGGAACCTTATCTCAACCTTCGAGATAAAGTTCGAGATAGAATTTATCTCGAATATTTTGAAGAGAAATAGGCACTCTGGTAACTCGAATTCGAACTCTAAGTCGAATTTCGAGATGAATTTCGAGATAGAGACTAAATCGAAATTCTTCCCAGACTTAGAATTTTCAAAACTTCACTCTGGAAGCTCAAATCGAAATTCAAGTAGAATTTCAAGATGAGTTTCGAGATAGTGACTAACTCGAAATTTTGAAGATACTTAGAATAATTTGACAATTCTCTTTGAAAAACTCAACACTTAATATTGCCAAATTAATATAAATATCAATTCAAGGATTTTAATATATGACATAATTAAAACATTCCTTGATAATTCTAAGGCCTCTAATTACATGAAAAACACAGGTAAATTCATCTAAAAATCATGCAAAATTTAGAATATTATGAATTTAACTCCCCCTATGATCATGCAATCTAACAAGCATAAATTCAAAGATTTGTGCTATAAAAGACACTTAAAACACAATGAATTCATGTAAAATGACACTATATGCAACCTAT
Organism: Kitagawia praeruptora; assembly: GCA_037693485.1. Lineage (NCBI taxonomy): Eukaryota > Viridiplantae > Streptophyta > Magnoliopsida > Apiales > Apiaceae > Kitagawia > Kitagawia praeruptora. The sequence goes on along the minus strand of CM075344.1, from coordinate 158,000,675 downwards.
AACAATCATTAATTAGGCATTTTAAAGTCTAAGCACATAATGATTAAGTAGCTTGCATATACAAACATAAACATGGATTTTACAGATAGAAAGCTTTACTAACTTGTGTTAAGCATTCCCAATTCACCAACCAATCTATTGAATGTTACTTCATCAAGAGGTTTGGTGAATATATCTGCAATTTGTTGCATTGTGGGCACAAAATGTAGTTCCACAGTCCCCTCCTCAACATGTTCTCTTATGAAGTGATACCTGATGTCAATGTGCTTGGTTCTTGAGTGATCTACAGGATTGTTGGTTATGGCAATGGCACTTGTATTGTCACACATAATTGGAATTTTCTTGTGCTCCATGCCATAATCCTTCAATTGGTTCCTCATCCACAGTATTTGAGCTACACAGCTTCCAGCAGCAATGTACTCAGCTTCAGCAGTAGAAGTAGATACTGTATGTTGCTTTTTACTTTGCCAGGACACCAATCTTCTGCCAAGAAATTGACAAGCACCAGATGTGCTTTTCCTATCAATCCTGCAACCTGCATAGTCTGAATCCGTATAGCCAATTAGATTAAAACCTGTATCTCTTGGGTACCAAATCCCTAGATTTGGTGTGCCCTTGAGATACCTAAATATTCTTTTGACGGCTATGAGATGTGATTCTCTAGGATCCGCTTGGAATCTTGCACATAAACAAGTCGCGAACATTATATCGGGTCTACTTGCAGTTAAATAGAGAAGTGAGCCAATCATACCTCGATAGCTTGTGATGTCAACTGGTTTACCTGATTTGTCTTCATCAAGCTTCGTGGCTGTTGCCATGGGAGTCTTAGCTGCTGATGCATCTTCTAGACTATACTTCTTGAGTAAATCTCTGACGTACTTGGATTGACAGATAAAGATACCATCTTTTCTCTGACTGATCTGTAATCCAAGGAAGAAGGACAGCTCTCCCATCATGCTCATCTCGTATTTCTCTTGCATTAGCTTAGCAAATTTCTCGCACAAGCGCTCATTAGATGACCCAAAAATAATATCGTCCACATAGACTTGAACAAGTATTAAATCATTCTTCACATTTTTATAGAACAATGTTTTGTCAATTACTCCCCTAGTAAAACCACTTTCAATTAAAAATAAGGATAGGGTTTCATACCAACATCTTGGGGATTGCCTGAGGCCATAGACAGATTTGAAGAGAAGATACACAAAATCTACAAGTTCTGGATCAATGAAGCCAGGCGGCTGTTCCAGATACACCTCTTCTTCTAACTCTCCGTTCAGGAAGGCACTTTTCACATCCATCTGAAAAACCTTGAAGTTCTTATGTGCTGCAAATGCCAAGAACATCCTGACTGCCTCAAGTCTTGCAACCGGTGCATAGGTCTCATCATAATCAATTCCTTCTCGCTGAGAATAACCTTTTGCAACCAAACGAGCCTTGTTTCGAGTTACAAGTCCGTTTTCATCCATTTTATTTCTGAATACCCACCTAGCTCCAATTACTGATTTGTTCTTTGGTCGAGGTACCAGCTTCCAAACTTTCTGCCTTTCAAACTGATTGAGTTCCTCTTGCATTGCAATCATCCAATCAGCATCACCAAGAGCTTCTTCTATTTCTTTAGGTTCAAGCTTGGATAAGAACCCAGAATATAAGCAAATATTAGCCAGGTCAGCTCTTGTAGTTCTTCTAGTAGTCACACCAGCATCTGGATCACCAATAATTAATTCAAACGGATGGTCTCTATTCCATACCCGTTCTCTTGGAAATTGTCTTGATGATTCAGCGTGACTTTCTGAGTTGTGGTGCTGACTACTTTGATTATTTTCACTAACTCCCCCTGAGTTAGTGCCAGCTCCTACAGAACTAGTGTCATCTCGTCTCGAGCCTTGAACACTTGTTCTTGAACTGCTATTTACTCCCCCTGAGTTGTTGCCGGTTCGTACTGAAGAAGTCTCTTCTGATCTTATCGAATTAGATTGTTCACTAGACTCAGGTTCTTCACGTACACTTGGAACATTTAATGGGACAACCAACTCAGGTTCATCTTCAAGTTCTTCTAAGTCCAGATTCTGAAATTTTAGGAACTCAGGTTCACTAGAATCTCTTGAAATTGATGAGAGTTTGGTATCGTCGAATCTGACGTTGTAGCTTTCAGTCACTTTTCGATCATTTACTAAGAACACCCTATAAGCTGCTACCACATCTGTGGAGTAACCAACAAAGATTCCTTCACGAGCTTTTGCTGCAAACTTGCCTAGATTTTCATCATCTATAAGAACATAGCATTTTGCTCCAAAGACATGAAAGTATTTGATTGTTGGTCTTCTGCCGTTCATTAGCTCACATGGTGTCTTTTCTTTATCTTTTATGATCAAGGATCGATTTTGAGTGTAACACACGGTACTCACTGCTTCGGCCCAGAAGTATAGAGGAAGTTTCGAATCATACAACAAAGTTCTTGCTGCTTCAACCAATGTTCTATTCTTCCTTTCAACTACTCCATTTTGCTGTGGAGTTCTCGGGGCTGAATACTGACGACGTATTCCCTTAGATACACAGAAGTCATTCAGCACTGCGTTTTTGAATTCAGTGCCACTATCTGATCTAATCGTCTTCACAGTAAGTGTTGAAACATTCTCAATTTGAGTGATGTGATCAATGATTAGGAAAGGTACTTCGTCTTTCGTCATTGCGAACAATACCCATGTATACTTGGAAAAATCATCCACGATTACCAATGCATATCTTTTCCTAGACAAAGATAGGACATTCACTGGGCCAAACAAATCCATATGAAGAAGTTGCAGAGGCTCAGTAATACTAGAAATTTCTTTGCTTTTATGCGATGCTCGCTTCGACTTTCCCATTTCACAAGCTTCACAGAGTCATTTCGGAGCGAACTCCATTTGAGGTAGATCTCTCACCAATTCTCGCCTCGCGAGAGCATTCATCGTTTTGAAGTTTAAGTGAGATAACTTTTTGTGCCATAACCAGCTTTCATCATCCGAAGCTTTGCTGTAGAAACAGGTGACTTCATTCTGATTTGCTGAATCCATGTCTGCAACAAAAAGATCTGCCTTTCGAACTCCTCTCAAAGCCAGTGAACCTTCCTTGATGTGAGTGATTGATACACCTTTCTTGTTAAAGACAATTTCGTAACCTTTGTCACAGAATTGACTGATACTCAACAAATTGTGCTTTAATCCCTCAACATAGGAAATATCTTCAATGATGACATTGCCAGTTTTCAGTTTGCCATATCCCTTTGTCACACCTATGCTGTCATCTCCAAAGGTAACATAAGGGCCAGCTTTCATAACCAACTCTGTAAGCAGGGACTTGTTTCCAGTCATATGCCTCGATGCTCCACTATCTAGCACCCATATAACTTTATTTCTATTCTGCTTAACGCCCTGCAATGACAGATTGGTTAGACATTCTTCGGAACCCAACTTTGATTGGGCCCGGCTTTTCGATAAGATCGATAATCAACAGATTTAACAACAGGAGATGCACTTTTCTTAACATTACTAGGGCTTTCGACTTTCTCCTTTCCTTTCTCAGACTTGACATGTTTGTCAGTCCTAGGAGAAGATTTGTCACTCCTAACTTTAGGAGGACTGACAGTCTTGGCTCTCACATGCTTTTTCTTGATGTTTGAACTAGCAGTAGTATTTGAGCATGACTGGCTAGATGCATTCATTAAATTCACAAAAGTTTGCATGATGTTAAAAGTGCATGGCATATAATTAGGTTGACCACACTGTGCATGATTCGGATGCAGATTATTCATTGTATGTGTGGCAGGCATGGCATGTGCAGCAGGAACATTTATGTTAGCTTTACATGCATAAGAAAGATGTTCAGTAGATTTGCAGTGATAACATGCTTTCTTTATTCGTTCAGCCTTAACCTCTTTTATGCCTTTCTTCCCTTGTTGTTTAACAGCCTTAGCTCCTATTCCTGGTCTAGATTCATCTCTAGGGAAATTGATTTTAACTTGTTTGATAGGAGTTATAGGTTGTGCGTTCTGGCGATCTTCCATCTCAATCTCATATCTAGCTATTAATTCAGTCTCTTCTTCTTCTATTCTAGGAACAAGGTGTTTGTAGATGGGTTTGACAGAAGATTTAAAAATGCTAGGAATTTCATTTTTAAGGTCACTGGAACTAGTGTCGATAGGTCTCTTCCCTTCTTTCTTAGAAAGGTCAGAATAATCAAGTCCTACACCTACTCCAGTTATCTTCTTAAATACGTCATTATCTACATACACTTTACTAGCAGCTAGTTTGTAAGCTTCGCATTTAGTTTCTAACTCAGCTAGTTTGTTCCTAAGACATGCTTCTATTTCTCCCTTAAGGATGAGCTTGTGTTCCAAAGATTTAATGAAATCTCTTAGGGAAGTATCTACAGTGCAAGCAGCCTCTAACTCTTCCACTTTTGCCTCAAGCATTCTGCTTTTGGCGACAAGTGTTTTCTGTTCCTTTTGAGAAGTGTCTAGGCTTTTGCACAACATATAGATCTCTTCGCTAAGAGCCCCGTTCTGTTCCTTATAATCGTCAATGGACATTTCTACTTTAAGGGTTAGAACTGGTACCTCTGGTTCCTCTGATGTCTCAGCCATGAGGGCAAAGTTTGCTACATGAGTAACATCTTCCTCATCTGAATCATCCCAAGCTGTTCCTTCTGTTACTAATAAAGCTCTTTTTCCATGTCTTTCCTTCACCAGCGATTCATACTTGCTTTTGAGGGCTTCATATGTCTCTTTTGGATAAGTCTGTTTAGGCTTTTTGCAGTCAGTAGCAAAATGTCCAGCTTCACCACAATTATAGCATTTGAACTTCATTTTGAAATCCAAAGGAGATTTGTAGCTGGTACTCTTGCCTTTGCTTTTGTAGCCTGACGAACTACCACCACCCTTAGCAGCCCGATAGTAAGATGAAGAATTTCTCTGTGGTCGGTTGCTCTTTCTGAATCTCATATTGCTGAACTTCCTTGCCATGTATGCCACGACACTATCGTCCATGTTGTCCAGCTCTTCTTGGGTGAAGTAGTCATCATCACTGTTAGATGTGCACTCGTCATCATTATCAACTTGATGTGGTGCATGTGATGATTTAGTCTTTTCTCCAACCATTGCCTTCTTAGACTCTTCCTCATCAGCAACTAATCCTGATGCAGTTTCTTTTCCTTTTGAATCATTGTCCCATGCTTGATCTTGAAGTGTTTCCAGCTCATAGGTCTTTAATATTCCATAATATTCTTCCAGAGAAGTTGTATGCAAATCTCTGGTTTCTCTTACTGCGTAGACCCTATGTTCAATGCTCTTTGGCTGGTTTCTCAGATATCTCGTATTGGTCTCAACCATGGGGAGAGTTACACCTCTCAGATTCAAATCCAATACTAACTGACTGAATCTTAGATAGACGTCTGTTATGCCTTCTCCTTTTCTTATTCTGAAGGTGTCATACTCCATCTTGAGTATGAGTGTCTTGTTGCTTCTAACCTCTGCAGATCCTTCCATGACAACTTCTATCTTGTCCCAAATCTTCTTTGCTGTATTCAAACCTTTGACTATGTTGAACATTTCATGATCAAGGGATTCCATCAAGGTTTGTCTTACAGAAGTATCATAAGCTATTTGCTCCTTGTCAGCATCCGTAAAGTCCGCTGCCTTTTTAGGCTCAGACCGAGCAGGTATAACCTCCTCTCCTTCCGTACGCTCAGGAATAGCTTTCATTGGAACAAATTTACCCTTTTCAAGGACTTCCAGATATTCAGGGTTAATTGTCTCTAAGTAGAGTCTCATTCTGAAAACCCATTCTTCATAGTGATCTCGGTTGAACATTGGGATCTTGAAAGAATTTTTAGGAGCCATTTCAAATCTGGTCACTAAAAGTTTCTAAGTACCCAAGACTAGGCTATGTAGAATATCTATGTAGAACTTTTGCCTAAGTCGAAATTTCTCTAAGTAGAAATTTTGTTCAAGTCGAACTTCACCAAGTAGAAATTGTCCAAGTCGAAATTCTATGTAGAAAATCTCAAGTAGAAATTCTATGTAGAACTTTTGTCCTTAGAATAAATTTTCTGCAGATTTCTTTAATATTGAATAAACAATATTATCTCTTTAACACCTTTTTGACTTTTGATACTTTACTCACCGAAAGCACCTAACCCACTTGCTAGGTACTGAGTATGTTTTGTTTTGCTTTCGGCCAAGGAATAATATATCACCACAAAAGTTCAAAAACACCTTTTTATTCTTTTACTATTTATCTGTTTGAAAAAGGAGATCAAAAAGTTGTTGGGTTGTCTTCTTTGATAAGAACAGATGATGAACACTCAAGAACACCAAATATCAACGAACCCAGATTAATTCACAAAAATTAATTAAAATACACCCAAGCCAAATAATCACACCTGGAGTATTTAAATAATTTTTCCGGATGAGTTTTCACTAGAAACGAATTAAAGCTCACTTTTCTAGAATTTTAGAAAAGTAGATCTAGAAAATGAAAACTCACGATTCTTCTACCAAACACAAGGATCTATGTTTTGTATGTTAAACATCCGCTCTGATACCAATTGTTAGGTCCAAATGTGTTGTAGAGGGGGGGGTGAATACAACTTTTCAAATTTGAGAAGCAATAAATACGATGCAATAAATGAACACACAGATTCAAGGAATATATGTCTTATATATAACTTGAAGTGGTTGCTACAACATTCATTACAAAGTATAACAGAAGTTCAGAGAGAGAGTAAGTGATACTAAGCTCTGTGAATACACTCTCTCTCTTTTACATGTGTTTCTCTCAAAATATTGCTCTAATGAAACATTACACAAGTACCTCTATTTATACTACATGTAATCTATGTCCTGTAGTCTTCAAAGACTAAGATATACGTGGCCCATGATGTCCACATAAATCTTGATCTTATCTTGAAAGCTTGGAAATCTGCCAATCAGAAGATGCCATGTGTCATGTTGAAACTGCACTCTAAGTAGAACTTCTACATGAGAATTTCTACTTAGCCATCTCGAATTTCTAAGTAGAACTTCTACTTGAGAATTTCTACTTAGCCATCTCGAATTTCTAAGTAGAACTTCTACTTGAGAATTTCTACTTAGCCATCTCGAATTTCTAAGTAGAACTTCTACTTAGAAATATTCTACTTGGTCATCCAGAACATTTAGTACTTAGAAAATATTCTGGTCTTCAACTTGAAACTTCAATGCACATCTTGAACTTGTGATATCTTCATGTCTTCTTTATTCTTCACCAAGCTCTTGAACATGGGTCTTTATTACTGACATAAACTTGCTATCAATGTCCTGACACTTGATGCACTGGTCTGGTTCATAAGTGACTAGTCTTGACAGTGTTTTTGCTTCTTGAATAAATTACCATATTCAATTAGTAATGTGGCTTTCCAATGTTTGCTTTCCTTCTTCTTCACTTGAAATCAATTTGTCTTATTGATACTGATAGTTATGATCTTGATTCTTGACTTTTCAAATCACTGAGGCATGAACAACTCTGTCTTGAACTTCTCTCATTGATTTCTTCTTGGACTGATCATAGTTAATGTTAGGAATAATTCATAAGTTGTGATGTTAAGAATAGAATTTACACATTATACTTCTTGTAATCCTGATCTTATAAAGGATTTAGCACTGTATATAGGTTTTATGTGTAAAACAGTTATCTGTATAGTTTAATCAGGAATGAACAGTGTATCGGAGACTACATGTCAGGAACAGAGAGCAAATCCTGATGACGTGTCCAATACTGATGGTTGATCAGATACTGATGCAGTGTGCAGATCCTGATATCAGTCGTGTTACTGATGATGTCATTATGGATGCTACAGAAACTGGCAAGTGCTATAAAACAGGATCGTTGTTTGAAGAACAAGCAAGAAGATATTATGAAGGAAAGAGTTTTCTATTGAAGGAAACTATCGACTAGAAGGCAGAACATTGTCATGTATAGATTATATCTTTCTGTTATTAGTTGATAGGTAGCATTATAAATACTCTCTCAATATCATTGTAAAGTGTGTGAGGCGTGAAACGAAATTGTGAGTTCGTGTGCGTAGCTCTGTATAAGGTTTGTATTCGAGAAGTTCGAAACAAACAGAGAGATATTTGTATTGTCAGCAGCTGCTAAAGGTATTGTACACCTTTGGTAGAGTTTGTATTTGATCTTATTAATACAAACAAGAGTTTGATTCATTCGTTTATTCTTGTTTTTATAATCAAGCAAAAATCAGACAGGATTATATAGCTTGTATTCAACCCCCCCTTCTACAAGTTATTCGAGTTAACAATTGGTATCAGAGAGGGTTGATTTCGAATAATCATAAAGATCTGCAATCATGTCTGGTTACAAGGATGGGAATACTAAGATTCCTATGCTCAAGAGAAACGAATATACTCTATGGGAAGTAAAGATGTTGCATCATCTGGAAGCAACAGATCCTGATTATCTTGACAGAATCAGAGATGGACCTTTTGTTCCAACAAAGGTCGTTGGACAAGCAACTGTTGATGGTAAGGTTGTTCCAGAACATACAGCAGAGAAGCCAAAATCTGAATGGTCAGATAAGGACAAGGAGAGTGTTCTTAAAGATGCTAAAGTGAGAAACATATTATTCAATAGTCTTGATTCTGTTCTCACTAATTATGTTCTCTCTTGTAAAACTGCTAAGGATATATGGGACAATCTTAAGGTTCACTGTGAAGGAACTAAGCCTGTCAGGAAGAATATGAGGACATTACTTATACAACAGTATGAGTACTTTGAATCCAAGTCTGGTGAGTCACTTACTGATACCTTTGATAGGTTTACAAAACTCATCAATGAGATGGCCATGCATGGTAAATATTATGACTTGGAGGATATGAATACAAAGTTCATGAAAGCTTTGCCTGATTTCTACAATGAGAAGATATCTGCGATTGAGGAAGCTAATGATCTGGATGAGATTTCATTAGAGGCAGTCTATGGAAAATTGAGAGCTTATGAACTTGACAAGCAGCAGAAGAAGAGCAGGAGTGAAGGAAAGATGAAGACTATTGCACTTACTGCTCAATCTGAAGTAAAGAAGCTTCCTGAAGAACAGCATGAAGAGATTGCTGTAAAGAATTCGAGGAAGAAGAAAAGCAAAGAAAGTTCTGAGTCAGAGACTACTGATATGGACTCTGACAACAATGATTCTGAATCTGAGATGCAAGAACTCTTTGCTATGTTTGCTAAAGCCTTCAAGAAAGGCAGATTCAACAGGAGAAGATTTAGCAAAGGACCTTTTCAAAAGAAGGAGGAGAAGAAGAGTGACAAGAGCAAAAGTACAATTGTCAAGCTTGATAAGGCCAAGATCAAGTGCTTTAACTGCAGCGAACTTGGACACTTTGCTAGTGAGTGTAAGAAGCCTAGGAATTCAGGAAAGGGTAATGCACTTATGGTCACACAGAAGGATTGGGCTGATTCCAGTGACTCTGAAGATGAATTGGATTATGAAAACATTGCATTGATGGCCAATAGTTCAGACAAACCTGGATCTCCAAAGAAAACTTCTCCATCCTCTGATAAGGTATCACTTCACTCTCTTGATTCATTTGATAGCTTAAATTCTGATGAAATTAGATCTATCCATGCTGAGTTTAAGAATCTTATGACTAATTTTAGAATTCTTATTTGTGAAAGAGATGAACTTAAGGTTAAGAATGATAAATTAGTTGATAGAAATAATTTTCTTGAATCTGAATTAATTCAAATGGAAGAATACAAGTTGAGTTCTGATAAAGCTAAGCATGATTATAGTGTAATTCTTGAGGCTTATGACTATGTCAGAAAAGAACTAGAAGAAGAGAGAGATGTGATTAAGACCATTAACAATTCCAGTAAGAAAACAATAGAAATCTTTGAGAGTGGAATTCGTGGTAAGGTTAATGGTTTAGGTTTTGATAAGGCTAGACAAGAAGAAAAAGTAGCTATTGTCAATAATGATAGTAAGGTAGAAGCTAACACATCTAAATCTGAAGGTAAGAAAATTGTTTCTGAACCTAATCATGTTAAATTTGTTGATTCAAAAGGTACTCCTGTTGTATACAAGAGAATTAACAATAGTTATTCAGATGAGAAAGTGTTAGAGAAACCTAAGAATGTAAACATAGGGTTTCTGTCTAAGTCTCAGTTGAAACAGAGATTAGATGGTCTTTCAGAGTCTAGCAAGATCAAGAGAAATAGGAATGGAAAAGAAGGTATTAACAAAGAGAATAATTACAAGAATGTACCTGATGCACCTAGGAAAAAATGCTATAAGTGTGGAAATCATAATCATTTGGCCCTAGACTGCAATCAAAAACCTTCTTGGAAAACTGAGTCCAGATTCCCCAAGACTCAGAAAATTCAATACCAACCACAAAAAGCTTGTTATCATTGTGGTAGTTTACTTCATTCCATTTACATGTGTAGAGAATATCATGAACTGTATTATGACTATTATTCTTTGAAATCTGAAACTCCTAGTCACAAACAGTTTGTGAGATCAGAGTCTAAAGTTGACTCTGCAACAGGTAAAATAAAGGCAAAATCTTCAAAATCTGTTGTCTCTAAATCTAGTAAGAAAGGATCCAATCAAAGTTGGGTCCTAAAAAATTCTAACTAGTTACTTTTTGTTTGCAGGGCACAGGAAAGAAGCATTCAATTATCTTGGACAGTGGATGCTCTGGACACATGACTGGAAAGAAGTCCCTGCTTACAAAGTTTGAGAGGAAAGCTGGCCCAGTAATATCTTTTGGAGATGGCAACAAAGGAGAAACTCTGGGATATGGCTCAATTATTTTGGGGAATGTCATCATAGAAAATGTAGCACTGGTTGAAGGCTTGAAACATACTCTTTTAAGCATAAGTCAACTGGGTGATAAAGGTTACAAATCAATCTTTGACAGAGAAGGATGCAAAGTCTTGAATATGCAGAATGGAGACATTGTTCTAACTGGTCAAAGGCATGGTAACATATATGAAGCCAGCTTAAGTGATACATCTAAAGGAATTGTTAGATGTCTCTACAGCAAAGCAACAAATGATGAAAGCTGGAATTGGCACAAGAAGCTCTCACATCTTAATTTCAAGAAGCTTAATCAACTTGTTAAACACAATTTGGTGAGAGGCCTACCTCAGGCAAATTTTGTGCAAGATGGACTTTGTGATGCATGTCAGCTTGGAAAGCAAAGAAGAACCACTTTCAAGAGCAAGACTGAAAATTCAATTACTGAACCATTTCACATGCTACATCTTGATCTGTTTGGTCCAGTAAACATTATGTCTATCAGCAAGAAAAGATATGCTCTAGTTATGGTGGATGATTTCACAAGGTTTACATGGGTGTTCTTTCTACACAAGAAGGATGAAGCTCCTCAGCAAATCATTGAACTCATCAAGAATATTCATAATAACTCTGAGTACAAAGTCAAAGTACTTAGGAGTGACAATGGTACAGAATTCAAGAATTCTACAATGGAGGGGTTTTGTGCAGACAATGGAATTACTCAACAGTTTTCTGCACCTGGTACACCTCAACAAAATGGTGTAGTGGAAAGAAAGAACAGGACTCTCATAGAGGCAGCAAGAACCATGCTTGCAGATGCAAAACTTCCAACCTACTTTTGGGCAGAAGCTATTAACACTGCATGTTTCACTCAGAACTGTACCTTGGTAAATAGTCATGGAAAGACTCCCTATGAGATGATCAAAGGAAAGAAACCAAGTGTGAAATATTTTCACATCTTTGGATGTAAATGCTATGTCCTAAAAGTTCATCCAGAACAACTTGGAAAATTTGAAGCCAAATCGGATGAAGCAATTTTTCTAGGATATTCAGCATCTAAGGCCTTCAAAGTTTATAATCTCAGAACTCACATTGTTATGGAATCAATTCATGTTGCATTTGATGATAAGAAATTTGGAATTTTGCAAACTGATGAAAGCCATGACGAATTGGAATTTGAAAATCTGAAGATTTCTGAGATACTCTCAAGTGATGATGAAGGTTCTCCAGAAGGAATTTTTATTGCTTCTCAAAGGAATGCTACTGTTGAGGGGGAGCAAATCAATCAGAGAGAACACAGTGATCATCAGGAGCAGACTAGTCTTTCAGAGTCTATTCCATCAGGAATTGACGTTTCAGAGTCTACTGAGGAAAGATCAGTAACTAGCAGCAATATGGAATCTACTGATTCTATTGATCAAAGGAGAGTTTTTGAAGGTAGAGAGAATTCTTCTACAAAAGATACCACTAACTTAGGGGGAGAAACTAGCATAGTTAATCTACCACCTGTTAGAAAATGGACAAAGGATCATACTGAAGATTTGATAATTGGTGATCCAAATAGTGGTGTTCGAACTAGAAGATCAATTCAAAATGAATGCTTGTATAGTTGCTTTCTCTCAAAGAATGAACCTAAGAAGGTTGAAGAAGCCTTACAGGATCCTGATTGGGTAATTGCAATGCAGGAGGAGTTAAATGAGTTTGAGAGAAACAAAGTTTGGAAACTGGTACCAAGACCTAAAGATAGATCTATTGTTGGTGCAAGATGGGTTTTCAGAAACAAGCTAGATGAATCTGGTATGATTGTAAGAAACAAAGCAAGACTGGTGGCCAAGGGATATTCTCAGGAAGAAGGCATTGATTATGATGAGACCTTTGCACCTGTAGCAAGATTGGAAGCAATCAGAATGTTTCTTGCATTTGCAGCTCATTCAAAATTCAAGGTATACCAGATGGATGTTAAGAGTGCTTTTCTAAATGGCAAACTTGATGAAGAAGTATATGTAGAACAGCCACCTGGATTTGTTGATCCAAAGTTTCCAAATCATGTCTACAAACTTGACAAGGCACTCTATGGACTAAAGCAGGCACCAAGAGCATGGTATGAGACTTTGTCTAAATTTCTTCTTGAAAATGGCTTCACAAGAGGTACAATTGACAAAACTCTATTCTTTAGAAAGATAAAAGGTGAATTGCTTTTAGTTCAAGTTTATGTTGATGATATTATTTTTGGTTCTACTAATGAGAAGTTATGTGCTAAGTTTAGCAAGCTTATGCAGTCTAAGTATCAGATGAGCATGATGGGTGAACTAAATTATTTCTTAGGCTTGCAGGTCAAACAGACTGAGACTGGTATTTTCATTAATCAGTCAAAGTATATCAAAGATCTTTTAAGAAGGTTTGACTTTCAAGACTGTGTAGTTGCAAAAACACCCATGGCAACAGCCACTAAACTAGACTCTGATCCTAAGGGGAAGAGTGTGGATAATACTAGTTATAGAGGCATGATAGGCTCATTGTTATATCTAACTGCAAGTACGCCAGATATAATGTTTTCTACCTGTTTATGTGCTAGATTCCAAGGTGATCCTAAGGAATCTCATTTAATTGCTGTGAAGAGAATTTTTAGATATCTCAAAGGAACTCCAAATCTTGGTTTGTGGTATCCTAGAGAATCTGATTTCTTTCTAATTGGCTATTCAGACTCTGATTATGCAGGGTGTAAAATAGACAGGAAAAGCACTACAGGTACATGTCAATTTTTGGGAAATAGATTGATTTCTTGGGCAAGCAAGAAGCAACAATCTGTTTCAACCTCAACTGCAGAAGCTGAGTACATAGCAGCAGGCAGTTGTTGTGCACAGCTCCTTTGGATAAGAAATCAGTTGATGGATTATGGTATGACACTTAGTAATATTCCTATGTTTTGTGATAATACTAGTGCTATTAAAATTGCAGAAAATCCAGTTCAACATTCAAGGACTAAGCACATTGATGTCAGGTATCATTTTATTAGAGAACATATTGAGAATGGTACTGTGGAACTTCATTTTGTTCCTACTGACAAACAGCTTGCAGATATTCTAACTAAACCACTTGATGAGACTACATTCAGTAGACTAGTAAGTGAGTTAGGAATGTTAAATTTTTAGATCTTTAACATCTGCAAAAGTAGCAAGGTATGTTGTTCTTAGCTTATAGACTTGATATTCTTGTCAGGATCTATATTTGATTGTTAAATGTTTTAGCTATAACACATTGCCTTGATAAATTTCAGTATGATAGACTTGTTAATAATCATCAGGATTAGATTTGTTATCAGGATGCTGACGTCATCAGTAGTGTGTCAGTATCAGGATTATGAAAATTGTTTCAGATCATGACGTTTACTTTGTGTAGTAATCTGATTCTGTGATGTGTTAAGTCTATGCTAGCAAGTTTTGATATTTGCATACTGATAATTTATACATCATTCAGAAATCAAAAGACAAGCAGATAACAAGAAATTGTATTTTCATTAATAGAAATCATTACATGGAAATAAAATACAACATCTTTTTGTCTAAATCTCTATTCTATACTTGTCTTTGATATGAACTCTGAGGAACAGGACAAGGAGCATCTCAAGAAATCCATCAGGGGATGAAAGCCTCGTTTGCTCTTGGATTCCTTGTCTGGGCGACTTGAATGAGAGCAGCTAACTTAAATGAATAGCATCTCCATCAAGATCAACCTCAGACTCTCGGCCAAATTCTTCATCCTCAAGTTTTGAGGAGGTTAGGGGAAGATTGTATCCAACAGATGGATGTTCTAGGAGAAACTTCTGGATATTGTCGAAAACCAATCCATTCATGATTAGTTCGATGAGAAGAGTCATTTGTTCAAAGAGATGATCAAGAACAGGATGTTCATCGACCAAGAAAAATCTGAAAAATGGGTTTGAAGGGATTTTTGGTTTGAGAAGCATTGTTGAGAAGAAAAGAAATTGAAAGGTTATGGAGAATGGCATAAGGCGTTTGGTTCTTTTAAAGAAAGACGTGAGAAGTTGAGCAGTCACTTGGAAGTCTTAATGAAGTCAAATGCTAATTATTGCATGAGACTGTATTTCTTGTTTCAAGAAATATTGAAAATATTTAACCAATTGATTTTCTGTTCAGATTAATTGTTTATTTTCTTTTTCAGATAAAAGAAAAATGCCACGTGGAAACTCCATATTAAGTCTCTGATAATATTGGTCAGGATTTCATGTGTGACCATCAGGATTTGAAAATCATATTTTTAAATCACATTGCATTTTGTGATTATTTTGATAAGAGGTCATCATGAAAGGGAAGCTGATCAGTATTGCTTATTTATACCCTGATTTATTTCATGAAAATCAATTTTGGATTTTATTTTCCAAAAATCGTGGGTAACCGCATTTTTTTTTTCAGGGACTGACACCTGTCAACTACGTGTCAACGTGGGATAGTGGTCTGAAAGATTTGTGAAATATATTTGTTTTAAAACTCTAATCGTGCAATTGCTTTCTCTAATCTTACATTCTCTAAAGCAAAAATCACTCTTGAGTTTTCAAAATCACTAATCCATTTCAAGAATTTTTCAAGTTTCTTTTCAGATCAAGAATGGCAGCTCAGAGAAGATTACCTAAATCAGTAGCCTTCAAGTTTGGTGACTTTGATTTTATGACAAACAATCATGTTGCAGCTATTACCAACAAGGAAGGAGTGTCATCTGATTTTCATCCAATCATGGACTTTCTGGTGTATGGACCATTAAGTTATGCATTGACAGCATCTCCACAGATTAATCAAGTAGCTGTTTCACAAGCTTGGGAGAATGCTGAGGTAATTGATTCTACTCAGAGTCAATCAGGTAAGATTGTTCTACATTTAGGACAAGATTTATTTGACATTACTGAATCTGTTGTTAGTTCAGTACTCTGCTTACCTGTTACTGATAGTTATGAGAATGTACCATCTGATGATAATATAAGAACTATGTTGTCTGAATTAGGTTATAGTGGACCTCTAGATAACATGAGCCAGTTGAATAGAACTTTTCTTAGAAAGGAATGGTCTTTTTACTTTGATCAAATTGCTAAATGTTTTACTGGCAAATGTAGTTCTTTTCAACAAATTACTTCTGTTACATCACATATTGCTTATAGTTTGCTTTATGACAGAGTAATTAACATTGGTCATATTATCTTAAGTCAGATGAGTATTAAACTTGGGTCAAGAGATCAAAACAGGAAAATGGTTTATTATCATAGATTTATGCAATTGTTTATTAACCATTTTATTCCTGATGTTGAAGCTAGATTTGGTAGGGAACATTGTGTTTCTTCTTATAAACAACAAAAGAGAATTTTCTCTGATATTACAAAGAAGGACAATGAAAAGAATCTAGATGAAATACCTGCAATTCATTATCCACATAATTTTCAGGTAATTCTTAACACTCATCTTCCTACTATCTACAATTCTTCTTTCTTTTGTGGTGAAATGGCTCAGGAATCTCAGTTGGAGGAGAACCCACCTGTGTCTACCCAAGTAGCCCAAAACATCATAGTCTCTGAAACAATTCAAGAACCAAATTTTGATCCACAGCCTATTGTTTCAAAGAAACCAACCTCTGGTGTTTCTCAAAAGACATCAGTTGTAAGGAAGAGAAGATTTGTTGTGTCAAGTAGTAGTAGTAATTCTAGTGAAGATGATGATGATTTAACTCTTGCAGAGAGAGCAGAATTGAAGGCTGCAATTCAACTTTCTTTGTTAGCACAAAGAGATGAAAAACCTAGTCACAGCCAGGCTGCAGTCTCTCAAAAGGCTGTAGTTCTTAAAAAGGGAAAACAGTTACTGGATACTGTCTCTCAAAAGACTGTGTCTATTGAACAAAGATCTCATCCCAAGATCACTTCTGTGTCTACACCTCTTGAGTCTTCTCAGGATAAATCTTTTGCTCACTATATCAGGAGAACAAGGAGAAAGATTCAATTGTCACCTACACACACAGAGTCTAGTCCAACTAATATTATGCAGGTTTCTACAAATCAAGCTACATCTATGTCAGTATTTGACAAGAGAGATCTGGATATTGGTTCTTCATGGGAAACTACATTATCATACAGACTGGCTATGGGACTAATTTCTCTCAAAGTGAAGTTGTCAAGGCCTGTTCTAGACTTTTTGGTTGAAAAAGTACCAAAACTTTTATTTCCAGATGAATATGGACTTCTACATCAAAGACTTGACTTAATGAAGATGTATTTCTATGTATCTGTCAGAAGACAATTAGTCAAGAAATTTGGACTCTCGAAGCATGTTGCACTTCAATCACTTCATGCATATTTATTTGACAAGGATGTAATTATTGAAGATGCTTCAGCTCAAGGTGAACAACTGGAGGAAGTAGATAGAGGGAAGCAGTCAACAGAAGATACTATTGCACCAGTGGTGAATAGTAGGAAAGATCAGATCACAGTCACTGTAACACAAGAACCATCTAGTCAGAGGAAGGATGACTCAGGAGCTGTGATAGCTGATGTTGAAAGGTCTTCTGTGATGACTGAGAATGCAAGTGAGATACCCTATGATATGGGAGGAATGACTTTGGTTGATTTTTCTGAAGATCAAACAAATTTTGTTCAGTCAGAGTCTATCCACCTTGAGGGTGTGTCTCAGCAAACAACACTTAAAGACGGTGATATATTAACTATGGTGTCTAATGAAGTATTACTGAAGACATCAGAGTCTAGTAAACAACCTGAAAGTGGTATACTGGAGCCTGTAGTTTCTGAAAGGAAAGAAGATGATTGTATGGGTTCAGAGACTATAGCAGCTCACTCCTTGGAGAAAACCTCAAGCCACATGCCATATGAGGAACCCTCTCTCCATGTGAGTTCAGGTATAAAAACTCCTTCTAAACTCTATTTTTCTGTAGGTCATGAGAGCACTTATCTAAATTTGAGTGATACAGTTGAAAAGATGGACTTAGATCCATAATTTGAGCGGCTGGCTCCTGACCAGGCAAAAGGTGAGGTAGAAAGAGTGTTGACTTTAGAAAGTCAAAGTGAGAATGAGGGTATGGATGATCAACTCCATAGTGAGGGAGAGAAAATTAGGAAACCATCATTTGATTTCTGGGATCAGGTTTTTCCTGAATCTTGGTCTGAAAATTTGGGTATGGATGCTGGTACTTATTCATTCATCAAAATGTATCAGAAGAATGACCTAGCACATCACAATGCAAAGCCTGAAGTTAAAGCTCAGAAGCAAAAGGAGAGGCTTGCAGAAATCATTAACAGAAGAGGTGCCAGGATAAAGCAATCTCTTGATACATATGTACCAGATGAAGATCCTAATGATCCTAGTGTTCCTTTGTATGTACTTCCAATATCAGCTAGAATTGAGACATCAACAGTCTCTGATCACTCTAAGGAGGAGTCAGGATTTGAAGATGTTAGTACACAGAATACTGGTGAAGGAGATGATGATCATGTTTCAGTTCCAGAACAGAAAGATGAAGACGTTGATACTTCTAATCAGGTTTTATTACTTGAATATCATACAACTCAAGCAACTTCTTCTACAAGACTTGAAGATAAAGTTCTTTCTGATTCTGATACTGAAGATACTAGAAGCACTTCCAACATTGAAGTTCATTCTGATGTTTTGAAAGATATTCAGAATTCTCAAATTGCTATTCAAACAAGACTTCAATCACTTGAAGATAACCAAGTCACAATTATGGAAAATCAAGCAGTTCTTATGAATCTCATTTGTTCTGTTTCTGAATCTCTTGGAATTAATGTTGCTGATGTCAAAAAGGGGGAGATAAAGACAATTCAAAGACAACAACAACACTACCAGACTGAAGGAGATAAAGATAAATCTAAAGCTGGGGGAGATAAAGATCAGACAAATGGTAGTAAAAAGAAGAACCAGGAGTGACAGTGGTGAATCTCAGCTAGGAAGTGGTAAAGGAAGAGCAGCATTAATAGTTAAAATTCTTTCTTCTAAGTACTAGATAAACGTCTACATCTGTGAAGGAGGTACTTAACTTCATAATTCTACATTCATAAATTCTATTCTGGTTGTATTGTTATATGTTTTGACATTCACAACTTAGATTTATGCTTCAGATTGTAAAGCATAAATAGGGGGAGATTGTTAGGAATAATTCATAAGTTGTGATGTTAAGAATAGAATTTACACATTATACTTCTTGTAATCCTGATCTTATAAAGGATTTAGCACTGTATATAGGTTTTATGTGTAAAACAGTTATCTGTATAGTTTAATCAGGAATGAACAGTGTATCGGAGACTACATGTCAGGAACAGAGAGCAAATCCTGATGACGTGTCCAATACTGATGGTTGATCAGATACTGATGCAGTGTGCAGATCCTGATATCAGTCGTGTTACTGATGATGTCATTATGGATGCTACAGAAACTGGCAAGTGCTATAAAATAGGATCGTTGTTTGAAGAACAAGCAAGAAGATATTATGAAGGAAAGAGTTTTCTATTGAAGGAAACTATCGACTAGAAGGCAGAACATTGTCATGTATAGATTATATCTTTCTGTTATTAGTTGATAGGTAGCATTATAAATACTCTCTCAATATCATTGTAAAGTGTGTGAGGCGTGAAACGAAATTGTGAGTTCGTGTGCGTAGCTCTGTATAAGGTTTGTATTCGAGAAGTTCGAAACAAACAGAGAGATATTTGTATTGTCAGCAGCTGCTAAAGGTATTGTACACCTTTGGTAGAGTTTGTATTTGATCTTATTAATACAAACAAGAGTTTGATTCATTCGTTTATTCTTGTTTTTATAATCAAGCAAAAATCAGACAGGATTATATAACTTGTATTCAACCCCCCCCTTCTACAAGTTATTCGAGTTAACAGTTAACATGTTGAATTGTATCAATTACCTTGTCTTCATTCAGAGTTGATTTCTTTGTGGCTTCTTGTTCTTGATTGTCTTCCGGTTAAGTATCTTTTCCTCTAGTTGAGTTACATTAGTTATAGTGTTACAAGTTTACACACTCTTCCTTTCACCTAAGCTACCATGTATTGATAAATTTGCTCTCAATCTAGCCTCTACTTACAAGGATTCTTTGCTCAAGACTACTTATTTCAAGGTTGATGTGATAACAAATATTGTCCAAGAAGATATTTCTCAAATTCTGGTTGAGGATCCATACAAAGTGGCTCATACGTTTCAAGCTCGAGAAGAGGGAGAAGATGGAAGTGTCTTATTAGCCAATGATGTGATAAGCCAAGATGTCCGAATGGCTCCAGTGAAAGTGAGGAGTGAAGAAAAGCCACCACCAGAACCTCCACCTTATGTCAAGGGAGTTCAATATTTTCGTGGTGTCGAATTTTTTCGCTGTTTTATCACAAAGTTTTCCAAAACTGCACAAGCACTCTCTCTATTGCTTATTAATGACATATTTTATTTTACTAATGCTTGTTTGGAGACTTTCTGCAGGATAAAGACAACCACTAACACTCTTGATACTTTTTGTGGTCGCGAGTTTATGATCGAGAAATTGGATATTCCGTCTCCATCGGAGTATTTCTGAGGACGTCAAGCTATTGACGTTAAAGAAGCGTTGCTTGGGAGGTAACCCATGATTTTTATAAGGTTAGTAGATTTTTTTATTTCATTTTCTTATAAAAAAAAAAATTGTGTTGTATTTGCCAAAAAAAAAAAAAACGAGTAAAGCAGAAGACGCCTGCGCATCAGGCGTCCAGGCCGCGCAGGAGCCCTAGTCACGCAGGACGGATCTGCGCAACAGCCTGTTTCCGCGCCATTCCACCCAGAAACGCAGCCTGATGCTGCGTTACACCATGTCTGCCCAGAATTTTTTTTCGAAAATTGTGTTTTTGCTCATAAATTCCACCCCAAATTCAATCCTAACCCAAATTCTTTCAATCCCTAATTCCTATATCTATCCTACATCAAATCCTAACCTCTCCAAATCTCTCCTACACAATTAAATTTTTAAATCTCATCTATCCATCATCTTATATATATACACACCTATCCATACAAATCCAATTCCTCTTCTATTTTATTTAAATCTCCAAAAATTCAATTCTAAAGAGGAATTAATTGCAAGTTCGCCTCTTTAATTCGTAGTGGGTTTATTTCTTCTCTCAAATTTTATTTTGATTACGAATTTGTGTTCTTGTAAATTGGGATTTATATTATTCTTGATATATTGGGGTATTTTTGGTGTGATATTGCTTGGTAATTTTTGGTGGAGCTTCTTGTGAGTTGGGTATTGATTCTTTTGGCTCGTAAGCATGGGAGAGATAGTGCTAATGTTGGGAAATTTTCGTTTTCGACGGTGGAGGTTAAATTTAATCGGTTGATGTGAGGCTAATTGCTAAGGAAAAGGGATTTTTGCGAGGAAAAAAATTGATGGGTTGGTTCATATGATTGGTGAGTGGTTCGAAAGTGGTGAGTGGATGGCTCCTAAGCAAATGAGGGATGGTTTTCACACCTGACATCTTGATTCCAGGGGAGTTTTCTTTCTTTTCTTTTAAGTGTAGTTTTATTTTGTTTTTAGTTGTAGTTTTGTATCTTGTTCATTAGTTCATTGGGGACAATGAACCGCTTAAGTGTGGGGAGGTGTTCTCAACGTAGTGTATTACTTGTTAAAAAAAAAATCCAAAAAAATTAAAAAATTAAAAATACCAAAAATAATTCTAGCCATGCAATTTGATTAGTTGTTGTATTTTGCTTGATACACCCATGCATGCGTAGAATTCTTGTGTTCTTGACGCTTTTGTATGAGAAGTGACGTGCTTTGTTCTTGTGCACACACTTACACTAGCAAGTTGAAGCTGGTAGACTTAATTGGATGTTGTAAGTGATTAGAATGACATGAATATGTGCAAGATGACTTGGTTTCCATGCTTTGAGTACAAGTAGGTGCATTAGAGAGTCTTGTTACTTGGGATTGATTATGTTTTGTCACACCAAGTGAGTTTTGAGCCTATATGCATATCTTTTGCATGATTTTTCGTTTGCTTGAGTGTCCACATGTTGTTTACATTGCTAGCACTTACTTGAGATCTTTCTTGAAATGCATGACATTACTTGATGATGAGATGATAAAGGCACTTAGGTTTAACCTCGTATTTCCCATATTTCCACACCTTTTAAACATGATCAATTATTTAACCCTTTGAGCTTAATCCTATTCTTTTGGTGACACACTACTTTACTTGCCATTATCCTTTTTATTCTATTGGCCTTACATTGAATTTGAACCTAAATTGTCAAAGGCTAGTATCGTGCTTAAGGGAGTAATAAGGTGTTCATAAAAGGGGGGGTTTTATTGATGATCATACCATTGGGGAATATTGATTTTGTTGATGCTTGCTAGTCGAAATTCATAAAAATATCTATGGATCATTGTGTTTATTCTTTAGCTCTCTAAAAAAAAAAAAGAAAAAAAATTAAATTTGAGAGCATTCTTATGTTTGTATGATCCTTCTTCATTCGACTAGTCAAGTTATTATGTAAGGGTTATTGAAAAATCCAAGTGTGGGGAAGTATTTGTTTTAATAGAAAGGGAATTGAATAATGATTATTGTTGGGTACTTGCTTTTGATTTAACCTGTTTTAGCTTTACTTGACATACCTGGTCCCTAGCCCACGCTACAACCCGAGTAAAGACCTTTTGATTGTCATCAGTGATGTATGTTGTGTTGAGAGTGAGATTGATTGAGAGTGTCAAGTTGTGTTTATGATTTTGTTGGAATTGAGTGATACACTTAACCTTGTTCTTGAGTGAATATTCGTTTTTGAGTGAAAGGTGAGTTATTACTTGTTTTGGCATAGGAGATCCCGGGTTTAGACTTAAAGATGTATTTCTTGTGGACTTAGCATGATTACCAACGATTTTTACACTTGACATGAATTTTTATGACCTTCTGCATGTTGGTTGAGTATACTACGTGAATACTTGCACTTTCGACACCAAGACATTGTATGTTTACTTTGATTCTTAAGTTGATGTGGCATGAGAGGACTTGTGTGTGTGGTATTGTGTTAGCATTGATCTTTTGCATGGTTAGATGAATTTTGTGGGTACATTCACTATAAACCCTCACGAGACAACACTCGTCCTACTAGGGCTGCCTAGGGGTTTAACGGCTTTTTGCATATGCTCAATGCAATCGTGTCATCTACGAAAGTGATGTTTGTTAGGACTTAGTTTTTATTTCACTTATTTGCCCGAGGACGTGCAAATGCTAAGTGTGGGGATGTTTGATAGAGTATATTTTTATATATATTTTAGATGATTTTATTCTCATATTTATTGTGTTTTGCATTGATTTGGATTTTTATTTAATAGATTTTATTGTTTTATTGTAGGAAATAAAGAATTCATAACTTGGAAGGATTTGGAGCAAAAAGAGCTATTTTGGAGATAAAATAGGAGAAAATTCGTAATATTGAGCTACACGGGCTGCCTACACTGTTTTGGCCATATCTTGAGTTCCAGAAGTCAGAATTTGACGATCTTACTGTCCACGCGAAGCTTGTGGAATTATCTTTAATTCAGAGGTGGTCCAATAAGCAAAATCGAACTGGAAGAGCCCAGAAACAGAGGAGAAAAAGAAGTTACGAATTTTAATTAAGGAATCCTATTCAGTTATGGAATCCTACTTGTAATTTATTTAGAGTATTAAAATACTTTTATTGGGCAAGACTTTTAGAGCATATATAAACACATCTAGGGTATTATTTAGAGGAGAGAAGAATGAGGGATGTAATATTAGATCAGATAATATAGTTTTAGAGTAGATTAGTATTATTAGTTGGAGATGTAGAGAAACACCATGACTCTTCTTTTGGGTGACAACATTGAAGTTTGAAGGTTTTGTTCTCTTAATCTTTTCTTTGTTCTTATTAGTTTAATTATGTTTTCTTGTTTTACTAGTTGTTTTACTTGTTTAATTATTAGCGAGTAGTTATTTCTAGGGCTTAAAGGGAAGCCATGTTTGCACTAATATTGGCATGATTTTCATAGTGGTTTGATTGGTTATTGTTAATTCTGATTGATATGTTTTAATCATTACTTTGTGTAATTGGCCAATTTCATGGATTAATTATATTCAAATAGGGGTATGGATCGAGAGATTTACTTACTAGAGGCACACATACAATTAGCAGAATTGAATTTGAGTGCGGAAGCATCATTGGATTTCTGAGAGCGTTAATTCTTGGAAGAGATTAACTTGACTCTAATTACCTGATTGATTGAATTACTAAAAGTGTTTAATTGTGTTGAATGTTTCGAGAGTGTTAATGCTTGAAAGAGATTAACATACTCTAGTTATAGGATCACATTGATTGCTTTAGCTTAAGAGCCAATTGTGTAAGCATGGTGGACCTGATTGCCCTAGGTTTTAAATAATTTGTTTATCATCTGTTTAATTAGTGTTAATCTAGTTTAATTAGTTAATTAATAATTCTTCAATAATCGTTTGACCCTTGAAACAATTAGCGATAACTGAAAAAGAATTAGTAGAACCTGTCTCCTTGTGGATTCGACCCGCTTGCCATTTGTACTAGCAATAGACACCGTGCGCTTGCGGTTAGGTATAATTTGACATATCAATTGCTAGAGTTAATCCTACTTCCATTCAGGAAATCAACACCATCCGGGATGAGCAGTTTCGAGCTTGGGCACAATTTATGAATGAACATTCAGTAATTCGCTATGCTTTAGTTACACCAGCGCCGCTTAACCATGATGCCTTGCGTGAATTGTATTGCAGTGCGGTTAACACTTCTGGAAAGGACGAGTGTGCAATCACCTATCAACTGTTTGGTAGGTCGATTAGGGTCACTGAACGAGATGTTAATCGAATTCTTCATTTTCCTATGGAAAATCTCATTTCTGATCCTACACCTGACCAGATTAAAAGGTTCTTTCGTATTATAAGGTACCAAGATAGCAATTTCAATACTGGTAATCCCTCTAGAACATATCTAACCCAGTACTGGAATTTTTTCTTCCACATTCTTAACCATGTTTTTTCCTCAAATAGAACAAATCTAGATCGAATATCTGAATTTATTCAAAAAATAGGGTATGTGGTCGCCAATAATTTGAGGATTAATTTTGGTAAGATAGTGCTTGGTCAAATCATTTTGAAGATGAAGCAACTAGGAACAAGAGATGTCCAGACTCAAAGGGTCGAATGTCTATATCCAAGATTTCTACAGCTAATATTAAATGATTTTTTGAGTGATGCAGACAGGATACGCTTGGACAATGGTAGAGATGTGGAATGTTCTTCCGTGAAGACGAATGTAATTAATTACATAAGCAATAAGAGCTATACAGATGTGCCTACAGTCCTAACTGAATATCTAAAGACTGTCCCACTTCCGTTGTTACCAAAATCAGTAAGAGCATCACCACATAAGGAGTTTGCTACAACAGCCGCTCTACCTCATTCTAAACGGAGTAAACCTAGCGAACCCGAGACATTCGAGGGAAACTTGGGTCTTGTGCCATTTAATCCATTCAATTTTAACCTCCCAGAGAGAAAATCCCTGGATCTTTTTCCAGATTTACCACTCTTTACCAGTGGTCGGCAACTTGCTTCATGAGAGGATGGAAGCTCACAAACTTTCATTGCACCATCCGACAAAGGGGCTAGGATGATTTCATTTGCAGATACGCATCTCTGTGGAAGTTTTGGACAAGAGTTGAGAGAAACACAAGCAGGATATGAGAGTGGGCAACATACTCAACCACATGCACCTGTAACCAGAACGGAATACAACAGACTCCTTGCACGGGTCCAAACACTGGAGAACGAGTTGCCACATATCCGTGAGTCCATTGCAGAAATAAAAAATTTGCAACTTATTCAAAATGATGCATTCCAGGTTCAATTAAGTTTCATGGCAGCCCAGTTTAGTCATGCAATTAATTCCTTGGTGAAGACAGCTTCGTCTAATTTCCCAACTCCACATCCAACTATTCTGGAGGGTAACCCAACTGAGGGGGAGAAGGTGGATGAGCAAGAAGCTAATAGGCGTAATAAAGGCAAAAAAAAGGTTGGTGACACGGATTTGAATTTATTTTGGGGAAGGAAAAGCTAAGGGGAGTATTCGTGCTATGTGGAAAGAATTAAGCAAGGAAAACTTGAAGATATGTTCAGTCTAGAGGAACAATTGTCTTGCTTATTTTCAGGGGAGTTTTCGTTCACTTTTGTTCATACCTCATTTTCATTTGCATACATTGAGGACAATGCATGATTTAGGTATGGGGGAGGGTTTTTAGTGTAAATACATAAAATTGAAAATATCCAAAAAAATGAAAAAATTTTAAAAATCCAAAAATAGAGATAATTTAGCTTAGTTGTCCTTCCCACTCTTTGAACTTTAGAACTAGTTGGTGTTAACTGTTTTTCAAAAATTATATGTATAATGCCTTTAGATAATTTGAACGTAGTCAAGTAAGGTTTTACTCATGAAACTTGTGTCGAACAAATTTTTGCTTAAAAGTCCAAGTCGGCACATTTACACAAGACTTTTGATGGAAGAATTGTATAGGAATATTATTCGATACCTGAGAGAGAACCCACATATTAAAACAATGTCGAATCAAACCTTTGCGAAAATTGTTCCAATAGTGTCTTAAAAAAAAGTCAATAATTTTTTGTAATTGTAGAGTGCTAGTGTAATTTTGTAATAATAAATTCTTAATAGGAAAAACGGCTAGGTTGGGCTCATTGATAACCCGAGTAAGTAAGTCCGAGGGGACTTTGTGCCTAGCAGCCTAAGGTCCTTTGTGATTTGGGATTGTTGACCTAAAACTCGCTAAATGAGTATCAGTGCAAAAGTCTTTTGGGACCTCAACCATTGCACGGTCGGTCTAACTACTAAGAACATGAAGTTTGGCTAGATACTTGTTTTGATAGAAATTGGGTCAGTTCAATATTGGTTGAAAAAGAGAAAATGTTCGTATGCACTTTATTCATCATAGGCCTTAAATTCACTACACACCTTGGGATTTTTTGTACAATTTTTAAGTCTATTCAAGTGGATTGTGGGAACCTATAACTTGGCTATCATTAGATTAATCTTTAAGGCATGTATTTTCCTACAAAATTGTTTTGTTGACACCAATGAAAGCTAGGTTGTAAGAGGAAAGTTGTTGCTGACTTATCTCAAAGATTTTATGGGTATATCTTCTGTAAACCCTTAGGAGACATCACTCCTCTTGTAGAGATCGTCTATGGGTTTAACGGGTTGGTAAACCTAAAATTACCCGTGATTCCTATGACAGTGAGTATAGTTTTTTTTTTATTATTCTGCATTTTTCTTTTTGTTTTACTCGAGGACGAGCAAAAGATATGTATAGGGGCATTTGATAAGTGCATATTTTTGCATATTTTTATTACTTATTTATTGCGTGAACTCGTATTTTAATAAATTATTTTGTTATATTTCAGGAAATTCAAGAAAAAATGAAGAAATGACAAAAAAAAAAAGAAATAAAGATCAAAGAAGAGAAAAATAAGAAGAAGAAGGACCAAAGCAAGAAGAAAAGGAAATAGAAGTGAGTGTGGTGCATTTTGTTGTCAAACAAAATGGATGGCCAAGATTTAGCCAACACAAAACCAAATAAATGGCTAGGATGAACCCACACCAACCAAAAACCCTAAAATTTTTCTATAAATAGCCCCCCTTCATTTGTATCCTACATCCTTAATCTTAGTTTTAGCCTACATATTAGTTTCATTCTCCTTACCCTGAAATTTAGTAGTAGCCTCCCTTTATTGTTTTTTAGATCTAGTATTTCATTTCAAGTTGTAAACACCCATTTTATATTAATGCAAGCTTTCTCATTTCATCTTTAAATCTTGTTCTTCCCTTTTTATTTTTGCTATGAAATCGTTCTCTATTACAAAGAAAATTATATTTCTTGTATGAAAGGAGCCATTTCAATAGTATTAAAATTAGTATCTTTTATTTTAGATCCACTTTTATCAAGATTTTTACATCTTTTACTTTTTTTTTCCGGCTCAAATTTACTTTCAAATTCTCCGGCAAAACTTCACTCCGGCACAAGCTTGTTTTGTGTGCGGGGTTGTGTTTGATTCCGGCTGCAGCATGTGGTTCGGTGGACAATGTGGACAATGTGATTCATTCTGCTTGCTTTCTTGATTATTATAATACTAATTAAACTATGTTTAACTGCTTGTTTTTTTTGGTCACATTATGGTCACTCTCCTTTCTAATACGTAATACTGTGCCTTTGATTTCTTTTTCTAATAGTTAATCTGCATCTTTAATGTGGTTATTAACAGAACTTTCTTTTGCAAATTTATTAGCTTTGTAATTGCTTCATGACCCTTTTTTTTTTTCTTCTTTTCTTGTCGGCCCAGTCATGGTCAAATCCATATTTTGTTTAAAAATACATGTGCCTTGATTTTTAAATCTTGCTATGATATTAGTCTAAAATCATTAATTAAATTTAATTACTAGTTGCTTTAATGCATTAATTGAACTTCTAATCATTCATAACTAGCTTTTAATGTCCCTTATTTGGTTTCTTTTAATTGGTAGAGTTAGTTTGTTCTTGATGGGCTTTATTTAATTTAGGCCGAAATCGAATGTCCTTGCTGGCCCATTTAATATTCCTACCTCTTGTTAATTAGCTTGCCCGTTTTTAAGCTTGCATGCTCCTGACTTGGTAACTTTCTGCTATGTCTAGTACAACCTGCATTTCATGAGCTTGTATGCTTTCAATATCTTAATATTAATTAATTGTTAATTTTGTCATATCTTGTTGTGCCGATGAAAGTTAGTTAGATTATATATAGTTTTTGTTTTGTTTCGTTTTAAATACTTGATTAATTCTCGTAATTTTCTTTTAATTGTTAATTTAGATTAAAATGACTTTTCTCAAAATTAATTTGTTCTAATTCGCCTAAATTAAATTTTAAGGTTTGCGAAAATAATAAGTCTTTGTGGAACGAATCTTAAATATTTAAAACGATGATCGTGCGCTTACGATATGTAAATGTTTATTTTTAGCACATCAATATTCCACAATCTGTTTGATTGAGTGAACAAAGTGTATTTTTTTTCAAAGTTTAGATTGTCAAATTTTTTATTTTTGAATTATACATGTATGTATTATGTTCATCTTAAGTTAGTGAGTTGGTTGATCATTTATAGCATTGAGAGTTTACTACTTGATAAAATCTCTTATATTACTCCAATAAATCTATATAAATTGCATCCTTTACTGCAATATTTTGATCTTAGTTTAATACATATTGTTGTTGGAGGAATTTCGTAACACCACGAAATCGGAGGGTTGCTGGAATAATAGAGCGATTGTGTATGAATGTGACTGTGGGGAATTAGGGTTTATTAAAAAAGAGGGGCTGGACTCGGCAGCTGTCTTGATTTGTCTCGTGTATCAGATTGCATATCGTACCAAGATGTCTGCGTACCTATGTTTATATAGGATCAAGCCCCACGCAGTTCTGTGAATTAATTGGGCTTATCCCGACAGACTTAAGGGATAAGTTGCGTTAATGTGGGTAATAATTGATTTTATCTGATTTAATCTTATCGTTGTGATATCTTCCTGATTTGAAGAATATCGTTTTGGAGATATTTTCCGTTAATGATTGATTGAGATTGATTCTTTCCTCATTTCAGAGAGAGGATATTACTTAGCGGTTAAGTAACAATTATTAATATGAATTAATAATTAATAAATATTAGAAATTTGGGAGATTATTAGACATGCCAAAATTATGGCATAACAACTAGCCCCCAGTTCTTCAGTGTAGCTTGCTGTAGTGGAGAACTAAGAATTCTTCAAGCTTCCAAATTTCTTGAGTCGCTGAAAAACTGAAAAGAGATGATTAGAAAAACACTTAGAGCACTACTATGCTCATTAGGCGTATGCGGATGCAAGAGTGATAGCATGCGATGACCACTATAAGATATATATTTGCCAAGGTTTTCAAATGTGCGAGCATATATAATATTTTTGAAATCCTTTGCGATCCTTGTTGTCTAGTTAGGACCTTGGCACTTGTATATATCCCGAATTGGCATACACGCTTTTCAAGTGTCTGATGCAACCACATAAGGATGTGTCTGGCGAGGTCTTCACTAAGAAATGTAGATGTAATTCTGGCGAACTTTCTGGTGAACTTTGCACGCGCGCTGGCTGTGCATATCTGAAAGATATTTTGCATAGGGATGCCTTCCCACCCATGCGATCTTGAGCTCAAGATCTGGTCATGGGCCTTCAATAAAGATAGTTTGCATAGGGATGCCTCCACCCATTCGATATAGCGATATCTCATGGGCCTTCAATAATCCAGAAGGTGCTGCACTTTACTAAGCATGTTGCATTGCGAGATTTATAGCTTGTCCAGGCTACCCTACTTGACAATTTAGTTGCAAGTTTGAAAATATTTTTGACATATATGTACTATCGCGACGATATATGAAAAATCTTTTGCAAATCCAAACGCAATAATAAATATGCTCTTTTAAAAATGTCGCGATATTTATTTTCTTCGAAAATAATGCTCCTTTTTGTAGAAAATCTTTTACAAAATTGTGCGTCTCGTATATGTATTTTTTTCTTTAAAGCATGCAGCTCGTACGGGATTGTAAAATAAATCCACAATCAATCAGCATAAATATCCACAATTAATCAGCATAAATATCTCGTACGATATTTTCTAAATTGCAATAATTTTACAATCATAAAAATATTTATTGCTCGCACGAATTTTTTAATTAATAAATATTTTTCTTGAAAAATATTTAAAAACATGATGTCATGCATGCATGGTAAGATAGAATTATTTGCAGAAAATTAAATCGAGGAGAGTAAATAAAACGTATCTTTATTTTTCGGTTCCTGCCCATTCTGAATTTCGAAGTGTTAATTACTTCTTGTTGCTGCGTGTGGCCGCATGTTGCTTCCACGTGCTTCTCCTTTGTTTTTTCATCTGATTGACCTCTGCCATGCCCTTTTTTTTTCTCTTTTGGTTTTTCTGAATACATCCGGCTGCTGCTTGATTGTCTTAAAAAATTTGGCTGCTGCTTGATTGTCTTCAAAAATTTTGTTTTTTTTTCCGACAAAACTTTGTCTTTTATTTTGATCCAGGTCTTTCACGCACGAATATTTTTTTTTGAGCAGTGCCTATGCTTCTCTTTTTTTTAATAGCCGTTGTGCATCACCTTGTTTTTTTTTTCTTCGCTGTTGCATCGCCTTTGTCTCGTCTTTCATGCTCCGAGCCGCCATGATTTTTGTGATTATTGACTCCTCCACCGCCATCCTGTTAGAACCATTTTGATTGTATTCTAACACCAATTATGAATTATTCGTCTTCCTCGAATAATTAAAGCCCCTCCTTCTAGCGCCAAATGTTATAGGGAGAATATTGTATAACAATATTTATGGAGGTTGCTGGATTTATGGAGCAAAATACGGATATTCTGCTAAGAACACGAAGAACACGGAGGAGATTTGTAACTGTTTGTGGCTGCTCTTGTCTATTAAAATTCAGTGGTGAACTGTTTCTCATGCCTTACAAGATGCCTACGTACCCTATTTATAGGGATCAAGCCATACGTAGTTCTCTTGGAGAAGAAGTTATCTAGATGGGCTAGGGTTTTTATGGGCTCGGCTTGGCCCAAATCCACTAGTCATCTCCTTGGGTTATTTTTCTACCCATTTACTCTGTTCATGACCCATAAAGGGGAACCCGCAGCTGACATAATCATCTTTAATGGCGATACTGACTAGATGACCTCGCATACG
Source organism: Kitagawia praeruptora (assembly GCA_037693485.1). Lineage (NCBI taxonomy): Eukaryota > Viridiplantae > Streptophyta > Magnoliopsida > Apiales > Apiaceae > Kitagawia > Kitagawia praeruptora. Next base: position 157,968,974 of record CM075344.1, on the reverse strand, counting down.
ACCTCGCTGGGTCTGGCCATGCGAGGCGATCCTCAATGCATGGAGATAACCTACTTATGCGACCTCGCTGGGCCTGACCATAAGCCTTCATAGTAACATACTAGGCCACGCTGGACCTCTAGGCCTCGCTAGACCTCGTGATGTGCGACCCCGACACTAGGGCTCGCTGGCGATCCCCCCTGCACAGAAATAATATGAATCCTCTTATGATGGCGAACTTTACTGACCCATTCTTCATTCCTAGGCCAATTATGTGAGATGTGCTAATATTCTAGCCCATTAGGCCTGTTTAGGACTTATGCCAAATTCAGGCATAACACATATAACAAAGCAAATCAGCTAATCTAACATTAGTTTTTTTTTTTTTTTATAGATGCATCATTTATATTTGATAGTCTAACACTATTTGATATAATCTATGGTGCAATATGTTGTGGAAACTGTTTGTATGCTTAGAGGTTGTCGCTATGTTGTGCAGTGCGCTTTATCAATGTTTTTTTTATGCAGGCCTGGCGTGATTGGGATCCAAGCCTCCAATGCCTTTGTTCATAATCATGGGTAAGTATCTTAGAAGTAATTATTTACCAAGTAATTGCTTTAAAGTGTTTCGTATAATGCCTGTATTTACTTAGTTGTAAGCTCACAAATTCACAATGAGTGGAAGAAATGCAGAGAACAAAAGATGTAACCACTATCCTCAAAGTCCAATTGTTCCATGCCAATGCTTTGGACTGAATTGCCTATCAATATATTTACCTATATTAGGCATTGTGATGTGACACTTTCCTTACTATATAAATTAAAATGCAGGGCCACCATTTTCATACGAATGTATTAAATCTTTGTCAATGGCAATAGGCATTTTTTTTCATTTTAATTAGGGTTATTAATAATTTAGAATTGAAATTTAGTCGTTCCACCGTTTGTAGTAACCCCACCATTTTAATCCTCTCACTATTCTTAGACAAATGTTTGACAGTAATTTGTAATAAAAAAAATTATTTAACACTAAAAACTCTCAACTAATTCTTAGTAGCATCATATGATTTTAGTCCCATGCTTTATAAGGTGTCATCTTCGCTTCTCTCCCATCTCTGTTTGATACAGAATCATATATGTTATCTATCTCTCACATTTGTTATGTATAAAACATAGGTTATATTACGTTTACTCATATATCTCATATGCAGACCAACTATTTGATTAAAGTATTGGATAAGTTTTACATTATATTTTAATGCTTAAATACAATTGCATTGTTTTTTTTTTTTGAAATAAAAATGCATTGTTCTTTTGTTGATATTGGATAAATGATTATGTGACAAATACTTTGATATTGTTACTTACTAATCGAATATTAGTAGTTAGATTTGCAGACCTGGAAGTAATAGGATAAAGGGTCATCACTTCGTAGAAGCTCCAAGAATGGTTGTGGTATATTGCATTATCTGTTAATTTTGAGGAATGCCGAATGCAGAAGTGATATGTGTGTAAGGTCACATTGTTAATTACTAATTATCTAAGCATTTACACATATTTGGCAAATTGAAGTTCAACATTTAGTAATTATTATCTATTTTTCAAGTTCAACTTTTAGCAATTATTATATGTTGTTCAAGTACATGAGTTACATTGCAATTGATTTTTTTATTTTTTTATTTTTTATATTGAAAGGCTCCAAGGAATTGTAAATATAAAAATATTTTTGAGATAAATTGTCTATGAACAAATTCATCCCCACCATAGCTAGCTGGTCAGGAAATCACAGAAGTACGAAAGCATGGGTACGAAAACATTATGTAGATTCAACATATAAATGGACTACCCAAGGATTGGGAAGAAAAAATGGACAAAGTTTACCAGTAATTTTCTAGGATTCCTCACTACAATAGTGTAAGTTTTTGTGTTTTGTCATTTAATATTAATATTAATTCCTGCGACTCATTATTTTTTTTATATATATTGTGCTTAGAACTGATTTAATGCATTCTTTTTATCAGAAACATGGAAGGCAGACAGTTCTGCAACTCGGAAGAATGGGGAAGTCAACCTATGTGATGGATTACAGGTAAGTAGAACCGGAATAAATCTATCTATATTATAAAAATTGTTGTGTTTTTAGTAGTACTGAAAATATACATGTTTAACTATCTCTTACCCTTTTGTTATCAATTTGTTCCGAATTGAGGTCTTATATGTGTAAAGAGCTGAGAATGTTTTTCATTGTAAACAACGAGGTTATAATTCAGAATCTGAAAATTATTGCTCCTCTTGATTCACCAAACAGTGAGAGGATTGATCGAGATTAGTTTTCTCGACTTGAACAAGGTTTGTCCATGTCATATATTTAATGCCTTTCGTGACCCGTGACTAATATTCCTTTTCGTAGCTTTATATGAGTATTTATTCCTTTTATATTTATAATTTTTGTGTAACAGATTACTTTTACCTGAAACACACCTAAAGTTGTAGTTATATATGAAGGAGATTAATGTGTGATCAAAGAAGAGTGGTTAAGCTTTTATGAAGTTATCTTTTAGAATCTTTTCATAATGAACATTTAAAATGATATTATATCAATATCTAAATCTTATTAAAGCTTTAAACTAATATGGATCAACATATCTATAAAGGGCCAGTGATGGAAAGTAGAAAGCCCAATGGCAACCAATTGATGACCCAAGCATCTGCAGAAATTACATAATGACATTCTTCAGTGCCATCAATTTGGTAATTATGATTCATTTTCTCAGATGCAGCAACTGCAACACATATAACCAATTAATCGAGTGGGAAGTTTGTTCTACAAAATATTAAGGATTCAATGCGCTATCAAGATAATGTGCTCGATGGAGTACTTTATTAGACATTAAACTGGAATGGTAACTAATATGATTATATCTTAAAAAAATTTTGAGAGTGCTTGCTATGGATTTTGATTTCTTAGTATATTTGGAAGAAGCTTCTATTTTTGACAAAATATATACAATATACATGCATATGTAGTTTTTAGCTATTATTTTTTACTGATATATTTACTTATGTTTATTATTGTGTTTGTGTCTATGAGTGTTGTCTTGATTATCTAATATTTTCTGGTTCAGGATGACCCTTTGTCTTGCTCTTTTCATAATAAGTTCGGCGATTGATGTGACGCTATAGAGCAGAAGGTGGTCGTAGAAGATTTTATCCTGGGTAAAGGTTTCTCTATAGTAGTTCTCTATCTTATCAGTAGCATGCAGATGTTTAGTCTTTTGTACCCACACTATTTGAACCTTTCATATCAATTTGAACGTATCAATATCAAGTTTAAATTATGTAGAAATAGAGGAAGGACTTTTCATACGTATTCATTTATTTATGAATTTACATGTGTTAATATATAGACCGTTATTTACATGTGTTGAGATTCTGGATTGGAAAATAGATGAAGAGTTCAAGAAATTTATGGGAAATCCTTCCATTGAAGCAGCTATAAAGCTTGAGAAAAAAAGGGCTGATAGGAAGCTTAGAGAACTTGATAGAGAAAATATTGATAATCCACTTGGGGGTTACTAAAAAGATAGCTATTGACAGTTTGTCTAGGGAAAAAGACATGGTTGGAGAAAGCTAAAAAGGCTTTTAAGGCTCTTGATCTCAATAAGGTAATCATAAATTAATTTATCAATTTCTTTGCTATTTCAAACTCTGCTTTATTTCGATTTCTTAAGTCAAATGTGTGATAGGATTATTTTGATTAATCTTTTAAACATAATAAAGGTTAAAATGCTACAACAATTGAACATTAGCAAATATTTTAATTTTGGTTTGGTGTTTTAAATGACAGTTAAAAAGCTGTTTCGGGTTTAATACATTTTTCGCTAGGGATGTGAGGAGATTCGGGGATGGAGGAATTTTTATCGGAAATCTAAGAAAACCCGTTGAAGAAGTTATTCCGTTATCGGAGAAAAAACTATCAGAAGCTTCCGGGAGGGAGGTTGTACTGTGGCTTATGGAGGAAAAAATTAATGACATTACCAAACAGGTAAATTCGAAAAGTGAGATGTCATCTTTAAGGTTACAGTTGTTTTAGTTGCATTTATAGAAGACAAGTAATTTGCTCAAAATTTAAGATTACATTTCTGCTACCCCAGATCACAGTACTATAAAAGATAATATACTCTGAATTCATAATCTATTAAATGGTATATATAGGCGTAGCTGTCCATTTTAAGGTCTGTGTCGGTATACTTTAGCAAAAAGAATACTTCAAACACAAATGCAGTGAAAAGCGGTTGTCCAATTGGTTTTGATATTTCTCTGCAACACTTGAAGTCTTAAATATTCTGACTACCTACTTTGTGGGTATTTGGGGTATCTTAAAAAATGTAGCTTATGACTTATAAGCACTTATGTCATATAAGTGATAAGTAGAGCATAACTTATAAGTCAGTAAAGTGTTTGGTAAATCAGAACTTATAATCAGTAAACTGTTTGGGTAAATCAGAACTTATAAGTTAACTTTTTTCTATAATTTTCAAAATATTTGTTTTTTATATTTAACAATGGATGTCAATGAAAAGATCTCGATGAGTAGAGAAATTTGAGATATACATATCAATTTTCTAATGAATGGATCGAGAGATATATGATTTTGAAGATTTGAAGGATATTATATATTGCGTATATCGAGAAATAAGTTATAAGCATAAGTTGAATGTTAGGATTTCCTAACATTCAACTTATGGGATTACCCTATTTAAGACGAAACAAACAGGCCCTTTATATCATAAAGGTTTGCATGGTACAACCCAAAGCGGAAATTGACCTCCAATTTGAGTCAACCAGGCTGAGCACTCCTTGGGGCTATCTTAGTTCTGTAGCTTTATGTGTCACAACGTTTGGAACAATAGCTATTTAGGTTCAATTTACTCTCTCCCTATACATGCATACATACATATAGCTATTTATACTCTTACATATATTTATGTTGAGTGCTTGAATGTTTTTTATAATCTTAATATTTATTCGTGCTTAAATAATTTTAGAAATATATTTAGATTGAAGTATACTCTCCGGTTGCATTGCAAATTCCGGACATTTGCAATTACTAGACAGTGGATAGACTATGTCTTGGAATGAAGTGTTAGACTTGCCTCTATATCAATTTTCATGTTAGAAGTAATTAGTGCCTCCATTGTTCTAAAGAGATCATTTCAAGTCGTACAATGAGAAACTAATACATGATGCAAGGTTGCTGTGGACTCTGCGTAGTCCTACCCTGATGGTCTAGATTCATATACATCGGAATATAGTTAAGCTGGATATGTACTGGACCCGAAATGATGAATGAAATGTGATGTAATATTTTTGCTTTTATGTTTTATTTTTTGAAATGATTTGTACGCAACAATTATAAGCTCATGTATTTAGTATAAAAGTAGATATATTTAGTACCACTTGCTAATTCTTTACAATTGTTAACAAAGAAAACGTTATGGACCAAAAATCGGTAGAGGTCAAGAATGTTCTTGCTGTAATATTTAAAACACCGTTATGGACAAAAATTATCTATATATTGGTCTTGGGCTTATATGTAACGAAAAATTAATAAAAAATTATTTGAACTTATATTCCAAAATAAAATTAAAAAGATGGCATTTTATATGGTAAGGTCCCGCGAAGCGGGCACACATTCTAGTTTTATATATTTAGTGATAATATCCTATATTTATTTTTTCATGATTATGCACCTTTGTTTGATCAATAATTTAGTTATTCTTGTTTTAACATTATATTTTAGATTTAATAAATAAATTAAAATTTAGTGTTCAAAATAAGCATGCAAGCACGTCCTGTGTTAATAAATGGTACTATGAGTTCTAATCTAATGACGAAGATTGAGGTCCTGTTCATGATAAGTCACGAATTCAATTCCTGCCTCCTTTTATAATTTGTACCGTGGCTCATTATATCTTATATATAATTAGCGCAAGAGAGTTTCTATGGCATAATTTGGTCGTCAGGGTGAATCTGTAATTTCAAAAAGGTTATATTATATATTCTTAAATAAAATTAAATAGAAATTAAAAATATAATTAAATTGCACACTTTATTTCAAAAATTATGAATAGGGTTTTAGACATAATCTAATTCGTGCAAGGGAGTATGTGGTTTGATAGGACAGATGTATCATTTAAGAAATAATAATAAAATTATATTTTTAAATAATATTACGTAGAATTTAAAAATATTGTTAAATTGAACACCTCATTTCAAAAATTATGGATAGAATTTATAGGTATTAATTTGAAATTTTTTTGAAAAAAATTAAAATTAATTATATAGAGTATAATAAATTTATTAAGCAAAAAAAGTATAAAAAATAGTAACATTTAATAATTTTTAAATTAGGAAAACATGAAATTTTAGGTAAGAAAATACAATAATAATTAAAATAATAAAAATAAATGTTAATAAATAAGTATCATTAATTTAATGGAGTTTGCAAATATTATTTTACGATTCTTCCAAGATAAATTGTAAAAATAAAAATTTTATATAAAAAATTTATAAATCATATTTATAAAGCATCCCGTGCATCGAGTATAAAGCTAGTTTGAATAAAATAAAATAGATGAGAAAAATAACCATATATGCACACACGTTACATCTCTATTTCCATAATTTAAGCTAGATCATGCAATTCAAGAGCCATTCCATTTGTGGTCACCCAAACTCAAGTATAAATTACAAATGCATATAAAAAAAAATCACAAGTTTAAAATTACGTACTCATCTACCAAAATATGGGTCATGGTAAAATTGTTATTGGGATGTTGGTGTTGTGGTTGGCGATGATGGGATCAGTCACTTCACAAGCTACCACCGGTAAATCAGTAATAAGATGTCCTACGTAATTAAGAGGTCGTTTGGGATTTCTTAAAATAAGTTACTTTTGACTTAATGGACGTGTTTTTAACTTAAAGGAGAAAGTATAGTTGTTTACTTTAAATTGAATGAATGTGTTTGGGTAATTTTACTTAAAGTTAAATGGGGATTTAATAATTTTGACTTAAAGTGAAATTTGACTTAAAAAAATTTTAAATTCATAATATTTAAAATTTACAAGAATCGTGAAAAAAAAACTCTATAAGTCATAAGTACCTAAATGAAACTTATGACTTAAAGTAATTTTTTAACTTAAAGCCGGCTTAAAGCCCTCATTGCCAAACACCTCAAAAACGACTTAAAGCTATTTTTAACTTTAAGCCTTCGTTGCCAAACACCCTCTAAATGTATGAATGCATGCCAAAACGGTTTAAAAAATTATCCAAACGGAGCTCCAGTGCCCAAGGAGAAATGTCCAGACTTTTGTTCTTCGTGTTACACATGATCCTAGCTACTTAGATTTCATCTTTGGCTTCTGTAAATTCAGATTCTTAATTGTTTTGTATACACGTACGATTAACGCATTATTGTACATTCATGGTATGTAACAATATAGTTTGGTAATATTTATAGTCACCTCCGTGGAGATCATGGTCTCAATCTCCATGGGGTGTTCTTCCACCATGTCCATATCTGACAGCACCCTGGCCACATCAGACAAATCAAGCCCGTCCAACTCCAACGCCTGGAATTTTAGGCCCAAAACCACAAGCATATGCAATTGTCCAGGGAGCTCCTCAATCAGTTCCTACTGCAACCGACATACAAGCAGCCATGCACACCCTATCTCTCCAAGTTCCAGACGATAATTGGTACATGGACACTGGCGCAACATCTCACATGACATCTAATAAGGGTAATCTCTCGTCTATTTATGATTTGAGCAATACTAATTCTATTCTTGTCGGTAATGGTAATTCTATGCCTATTGTCGGTTGTGGTCAGTCATACATACCTCCCCCACTCCCACCCCTTGTACTCAAAAATGTTCTTCTTGCTCCAAAACTAATAAAGAATTTGGTGTCTGTCAGACAATTTACAAATGATAATAATGTTTCTGTGGAGTTTGACCCATATGGTTTTTCTGTGAAGGACATTCTGTTACACAGTCAGATGCTACACAGTCAGATGCCAGCTAGCATTATGTTATAGTCAAAGTTTGTTAGAGTCAAAGCTAGAGTTGTAGTATATATAGCTGCTCACTCTGTACATTTTGTAACTCTTGATACTGCAATATTCAGTTACTATATTTCCATTATGTAGATATCATTCTCATCTTCAATATACATACATTTTACTGTATCTATCTAGATCTACATTTGTGTCATGGTATCAGAGCTAAATTCAGCTCATTTCTAGGGATTAGATATTCGATCTATGTCACGATACTCTTACGCTGCTGCTGTATCTACTCGTTCTGTTCCTGCTACAAACTCTTCTGTAATGGCGAGTTCTTCTTCGACGACTACTGCAATTGATGTTAATCATCCTCTGTTTCTTCTCAGTTCTGATAATCCTGGTATGTTACTTGTTAATCAACTGCTAACTGATCAGAATTATAGTCAATGGAGTCGTTCAATCAAACTCGCTCTATCTGCTAAAATGAAGCTAGGTCTAATTGATGGCACAGTAATTCAACCTGCTTCTTTTTCTTCTACATATCTGCAATGGACTCGCTGTAATGATATGGTTGTTTCATGGTTGTTGAACTCAATTTCGAGTGATATTCGTAATAGTGTCTCATATTTGTTCACTGCTAAAGAGATTTGGGATGATCTACAGTTACGATTTTCTCAGAGTAATGTGCCACGGATTTATCAGTTAAAGAAAGAATTAAGTTCTTTGTCTCAAGGTTCTATGTCAATTACTTCATATTTTACTAAGTATAGGACCTTGAATGATGAGATTGATAATCTTGCTCCTATACCTAAGTGTATGTGTAGTACTACTTCTTGCACTTGTGATTACAGTGCTAAATTGCTGCGTTATGAACAAATTAACAAATTAAGTCAATTTGTTATGAGATTGAGTGATCAATACACAGCTATTCGTGGTCAAATGTTGATGATGAATCCACTTCCATCTTTAAGTCAAGCATATTCGCTTATTCTACAAGAAGAAAGCCAGAGAGATTGTAGTATTGGCTCAGTTGTTTATGATAGTGTTGCTATGAATGTGCGCTTTTCTGGATCTAAGAATAGGACATTTTCTGCTGGCAAGAAAGTAACAAATGATGGTGTCTTATCTGCTGGTTCAAGTGCTTCTGCTATTATCTGTGATTTTTGCCATATGTCTGGTCACTCAAAGGACAAGTGTTTCTGTTTGTATGGTTATCCGGAGTGGCACAAGCTATATGGAAAACCAAAACCTAGGCCTAAGCTTGCTAATGCTCCTAAGAAGACAGCTGCTATGGTACAGAGTTCTGTATCCAATAATACATGTTCTACTGATGCTGTTAACTCTGATTCTTCAGGAAATGATGCATTTACTGCAGCTCAGTGTGAACAACTTGCAAAGATGATACAATCAAGTCTTCAAGCTGCTGCAGTACCTAATACTCCTTGGGCAGGTGTTACCTCATCCAAAATTGCAGGTATTTCTATACCTATGCATAAGACATTTAGTGTGTCTTCTTTGCATTCTTCATATCTGGCTTTACATTCTCAGCAAAAGAGTTGGTTGTTTGATTCGGATGCCACATACCACATTGTGTCTGATTTGTCACTTTTGACAAATCCTCAGCCTATGACTTCTAATCTTCATTTACCTGATGGTTCTATGACTCATATTACTCATGTAGGAGATGTTTATCTTACAAATGATCTTGTGTTACACCAAGTTCTTTGTGTACCTTCATTTCACTGTCATCTTATCTCAATTTCCAAACTAACCGCTCAATCTGCCTGTATGGTTCAATTTTCTGCAAATAAATGTATCTTGCAGGACCAATCTCAGAAGAAGATGATCGAGATTGGTAATCAAGTTGCAGGACTGTATCATTTACCTACTTCTTTACATCAAGCTCATTCTGTTTCTTCTACTGTTTTGTTGTGGCATTCTCGATTGGGTCATCCATCATCTACAGTAACAAGGACTGTGTTACAGTCTCAACAACTTAATTCTTCTGATATCTCTCATTGTGATACATGTCTTAGAGCTAAGAAAACTAGGACCCCTTTTCCTGTTAGTACTAGTACTACTTCAACTGTATTTGAACTCATACATTGTGATCTTTGGGGTCCATACAAGACCTTTACTCATGGTCGATGTAATCAGTTTTTAACTGTTGTTGATGATTTTTCCAAGTGTACCTGGTTGTTCTTGATTTCTGATAAAACACAAGTGTATTCTATTCTCAAAGATTTCCTTGTGTATGTTGTTAATCATTTTGGTGTTCATGTTAAATACCTTCGTTCTGATAATGGTACAGAGTTTACTAACTCTGCATTATCATCATATTTGTCATCACAAGGTGTTATTCACCAATTTTCTTGTCCTTATACCCCTCAACAGAATGGTACTGTTGAACGAAAGCATCAACACTTGTTAAATGTTGCTCGAGCTCTGCGTTTGCAAGCTTGTTTACCTAAATCATTGTGGGGTGATTGTATTCTGACTGCTGTTCACCTTATTAATATACTGCCTTCACCATCTCTTGATAATAAGTCACCTTACGAAATTCTGTACTCTAAGCCACCTGATTTTTCTTCTTTGCGTGTCTTTGGTTGCCTCTGTTACATTGCTAATCTTTCTTCATCTAAAGATAAATTTGATCCTAGAGGAATCAAATGTGTGTTTCTTGGTTATCCTTTTGGTACAAAAGGATACAGAGTTTTAGATCTTGACACTAAAAAGACTTATACTACTCGAGATGTTACATTCATTGAAACTGTGTTTCCTTTTGCCACTCAACAATTACCTGATCCTTCTATTACTAGATTGTTTCCTCCTGTTTCAAGTCTTCCTGACACAGACTTTATAGATAATTCAGTTCAAGAGGTTTCTTCACCTGATACAGGCAGTGCAACAGATACAAATTTATCCTTACAGTCTCCAGTCTTACAGAATGTTCCATCTACTATAGTTGCTTTGCCAACTGCTGATTCTTCACAAAATATTTCTTCATCTACATCTGTTCCTGTTCCTCGATCAACAAGGTCAAGGAAATTACCTTCTAAATTTGCAGACTATACTGGTGTTCCCAAAGTTCTTACTAATGCAGTCAGTCAATCAGAGTCTGCAGTTTCTTACCCTTTGACCAGATATATGTCTCATCATGTTTTTACTCCAGCTTATCAAGCTTTTATGTCAAAAATTGATGCAAAACCCATACCTTATACATATAGACAAGCAGCTCCTCAGCCTGAGTGGTTTCAAGCTATGAAGGATGAAATTCATGCTTTAGAATCCACAAATACCTGGACATTGGTGCCATTACCTGATGACAAACATGTAGTGGATTGTAAGTGGGTATTCAAAACTAAATACAAACCCAATGGTGATGTTGAAAGACATAAGGCTCGTTTAGTTGCCAAGGGTTTTACACAACAAGAAGGGCTTGACTATTTTGAAACGTTCGTCCCAGTTGCTAAGATGACAACAGTTAGGCTTATACTTGCTTTGGCTGCTGCTTATAATTAGTTTCTCCATCAAATGGATGTTACCAATTCATTTTTACATGGTGACCTTGATGAAGAAGTTTATATGAGTTTACCTCCAGGTTATCAATTTCTTACTTCTCATCCTGCTTTATACAATGGTCGTCTAGTTTGTAGGCTTCTTAAGTCCCTATACGGTTTGAAACAAGCTCCCAGGCAATGGTATCTCAAGTTATCTAAGGCCTTGGTTGCTTTTGGTTTGTGTCAGTCACCTTGTGATCATAGTTTATTCACCATGACTAAGGATGGTGATTTTGTTGCTGTCTTGATCTATGTTGATGATCTTCTTGTGACTGGAACATCTTTGTCATTGATTAATGCTGTCAAGCAATTTCTGCATTCTCAATTCAAGATTAAGGACCTAGGCAATATGAAATATTTTTTGGGTTTGGAGATTGCTAGGTCTTCTACTGGTATTTACTTACATCAAAAGAAGTATACCCTTGATATCCTATCTGATACTGGTCTTTCTGCTGCAAAACCCTCTGCTGTTCCTATGGATCAGAATCACACTTTGCTTAAAAGTACTTCTCCTCTACTTGGTGCTTCAGATATTAAAATTTACAGAAGGTTGGTTGGTCGTTTGATATATCTTACAATCACTCGACCTGACTTATCCTATCCTGTCCATGTCTTATCACAGTTTCTTCATGCTCCTCAGTTTGATCATCTTGATGCTGCTTTCAAAGTTGTTCGATATATTAAACGTACTCCAGGACAAGGCTTACTGTTTCCTGTGAATAATAATTTGAAACTACGTGCATTTTGTGATGCTGATTGGGGAGGTTGTCAACTTTCTCGAGCTTCTTTAACTGGTTACTGCTTAATGCTTGGTCCTGCTCTTGTTTCTTGGAAGTGTAAGAAACAACATACCGTTTCCAAGTCTTCTTGTGAGGCTGAATATCGATCAATGTCTGATACCTGTAGTGAGATTGCTTGGTTACTCTCTCTGTTGTCTACTCTTCATCAGTCTGTTTCTCTTCCAGTACCTCTTCACTGTGACAACAAGTCAGCTATTTACATTGCTACAAACCCAGTCTTTCATGAACGAACTAAACACATAGAGATAGATTGTCATTATGTTCGTGAAAAACTGGTAAAGGGTGTTATTTCTCCAGTGCATATTTCTTCTAGTGATCAACCGGCTGACATGTTTACTAAAGCTCTTTCTGCTCGACAGCTTGCTTATCTATATTCCAAGTTAAGTGTGGTTCAGATGTTCTCCCCTCTTAACTTGAGGGGGGATGTTACACAGTCAGATGCTACACAGTCAGATGCCAGCTAGCATTCTGTTATAGTCAAAGTTTGTTAGAGTCAAAGCTAGAGTTGTAGTATATATAGCTGCTCACTCTGTACATTTTGTAACTCTTGATACTGCAATATTCAGTTACTATATTTCCATTATGTAGATATCATTCTCATCTTCAATATACATACATTTTACTGTATCTATCTAGATCTACATTTGTGTCACATTCAGACGGGGATCCTTCTAATAAGATGTGATAGTACCGGTGATCTGTACCCCATCCTCCACCCTTCAACAAATCGCCTACATCAATCTTCAATTTTTGCTGCAATAAGCCCAACTATATGGCACAATCGTCTCGGTCACCCGGGAGCACCTGTTCTTCATGCACTTAAAAATGTTATACCTTTGGATTGTAATAAGGAACATAGTTCCACCATTTGTCATTCTTGTCAACTAGGGAAGCATGTTAGACTCCCATTTTATCCCTCTACTTCTCCTACCTTCTCCCTTTTGATATTATTCACAATGATATATGGACATCACCTGTTTTGAGTTCTTATGGTCATCGTTATTATGTAATATTTTTGGATGATTATACTAATTTTGTGTGGGCACATCCTCTCAAACAGAAGTCACAAGTCTACTCCACCTTTATTAATTTTCGAAATTATATTAAAACTCAGTTTGAGCGTGAAATAAAATCATTTCAATGTGACAATGGACGAGAATTTAATAATGCCTCATTCCATTCATTTTGTGCACAACATGGCATGTATTTCCGTTTTTCTTGTCCCAATACCTCTTCACAGAACGGAAAAGCTGAGAGAATGTTACAAACTTTGAATAATTCTACTCGCACCATGCTTATTCATGCATCTGTACCCTACAAATATTGGCCAAATGTTCTCCTTATGGCTAGCTACTTACACAATATTCTTCCTAGCAAGCCAATAAATTTCATATCTTCCACCAAAAAATGGGTTTTCGAGTGAGGGGGAGTGTTAGAATATAATATAAGATCCATAAAAGACCTCCATCTAAAACCTTAAGGTGTTAGAGGGAGGCCTTATATGGATCTTATATTATATTCTAACAGCTATTGTTTTCGTTGATAGTCCTAGCTTGTCAAGTTGTCATGTTTCTTTTTTCGAAATCGAAAGCACTTCAATGATATTATTTCTCCGAAGAGAAAGTATATAAAATGTTTGCAGAAACAATCCTCCTGCTAAAGCAGTACTGCCCAGGATAACAACATAAGTCCCTAGTAAGGTTGTGGGCTACTCTGTCTGCGAGCGATAAACAAAACCAGCTTCACACTATCTAGCTGCGAACACAAATTCTTACCGGTTTAAATCACTTGACCAAATGAATGCTGATATTTGAAATTCACTTAAAAGTTCAATGGAGCTAGCTCCAAGTCACTTTCTACTGATTACATAGTTTTAAAATGATTAAACAATGGAGCTAGCGTGGTGGAATATGTAGCCCCAGGTCTTAAGTACGTCTCTGGCTCACCCCGATATATATTAAAATGTTTACTATATGTATACATAACTTGTAACCTGCCATGGGTTAGAGTCTGTCGAATTCAACTTGTCTCAATTTTTTTTTTGCTAAACAACTTGTCTCAATTTTTAGATTTAAAAAAATAATTAAGTTTAAATTTGAGTCGTGTTGCGGGCACAAAGTTCGGTTGTTATGTGTGGTTGATCTCCACCAAGGGAGTCACTCAACCACAGCTTGATATTATAATGATAATCATGAAATGAATCCTCCATCTGGTCCGATGATTGACAATTGTGATGCTAGTTTGTGAGTATATGTCTCGCGGAACCCTTGCTGACTGATAGGTACCCGTTGTAGAGACGGTCCACTCGTCGGGCACTGTTTACACAAAATCACGCAAGCGTACGTGGTCACAAGTAATATATGAATAAGTCGAGTTCGTTCCCACAGAGATCTGGTTATGATTTTAATTCAGTAGATGTACCTATGCAACAATGTATGATTATTATTCACTGCTAAGACAAATAACAATTTGGGTTTAATAAACTAAATTAACTAAGAAATAAATTAACAAGCTAAGAATTAACTAACTAACGAGAATTGGAATCAAATTACTTCTGCAAGATAAACCATGGAATCCTAACTTCATTAAATACTTTGCTTAGATCTGACGCCTTTAATAACGATATGCAATGGTTATGATATCTGATCGGACAACACGAAACAAGTACACGCTACCTCTCAGTATACGTATACCAAACTACCCATACATCCACAAAAGAGATAGAAGATGAATAGACACCAATTATGCTTAGACCCTATATGTCTATAGAATTTGAAAACATAACGGTTGAAGAGCAAGTTATCCTTAATGATCACATAGGGCAATATAAGTATTCTCATCTCATACTACGAATCATGTTGATAAACAATCATGAACCTATGCTAGCATGACAAGTTCTAAATCTCAAGATCCACTTTCACTTCACAAGAGATTAACAAATTAGATGTTAGCTACGCATCTAACAATTAAGCATAACCATACGAGGATATCAGATATACATCACACACAGATCCTTAAAGCATCAAGATACTAAAGCTCCATAAATAAATCCGTTAGAATCCCATGACAACGATTAGTTCATAATTGAACCTCTCGTCATCATGGGATCTGATGAAACCATGATAAAAACAAAGTATGAAAATATACAAATAAATCTAAGTAATTGATATGTAATGGTTCTCTATCTTAATGATACAAATTACAAGGGTTGGATGTGTTTATATATGCTCTAGAAGTCTTGTCCAACAAGAACTACCAAAACAGAATTATAATAGAATTACGTTTCCTAAACTGATTCTGATTTAAAGGAAAATTCGTAGCTGCCTTTTCTTCAGTAATTCTGGACCGTTCCAGCTGTAATTGGACCTCTGGACCACTTTAGAATGATAGAGAATCTCGTTAGCTTCGCGTGGACAGTAAGATCGTCCAAAACAGACTTGTAGAACTCAAGATATGGCCAAAATCGTAAAAAGAGCAAAACTGTAATTTTTCAGCGACTTCTGGGACACCCTGTACGAGATTGGAGCAGTCTGCACGGGCGCAATCTGCATAAAAACATCAGTTCTAGCGCAGACTGCTCAAGGTTGGCGCACCCTGCTCGGCTGCAATCTGATGGAATTTGTTTCTGCATTATTTCTTCGTTTTTCAACCTTTTCTTCCCGTTCCTTTTGCATGAGCTTCCGTCTTTAATCCTTCTTGACTTGTATACTTCTTGGTAGCTGACATTAGCCTCCATTCTTCATTCCATATCATAAATCAACTCCAAAACGACGAAAACTTCACCCTTAATCGACATTTCTTCAACCCTGCACAATTAAGCAAAACACATCAAAACTACCACAAACTTGAGTCCAAGTACACCAATTTAAGACGATATGGAACGCTCCAAGTGGATATAAATCCACTTATCACACCCCCAAACTTAAACCGATGCTTGTCCTCAAGCATAAACAATTACAACTAACTAACTAACTAGTACCACTTCCGTAGGTGATCACGGTTGCATTTGGCATATGCAACAAGCCCTTTAAACCCCTAGGCAGCCCTAGTGGACGAGTAAGGTCTCGTGAGGGCCTATAACGAATGTACCCACAAAATCCAATGCAATGTAATGCATGAATGCAACTAAATGAAAATGCAAATAATCTAGTACTAATATCCTACTATACCTTCAAATTCTCTCATGCCGTATCAACTTAAGAATCAAAGTAAATACGCAATGTCTTGGTGTCGAAAGTGCAAGTATTCACATAGTCTACTCAATGAATATGCATAAGTTCTCACAAGCCCATGTCAAATGTAAGAATAAGTTAGTAAACATGCTAAGCCTACAAGAGTACATCTTTGAGACAAAACTCGGGATCTCATACGCAAAAACAGGTAAACACTCACAATCCACTCACAAAAGAATATTCACTCCAGAAAAAGGGTAAGTGTATCACTCAATTCCAACAAAATCATAAGCACGCTTGACATTTGGTATCAATCTAACTCTTAACACAACATACATCAATGACGATCATCAAAAGGTCTTTATTTGGGTTGTATCGGGGCTAGGGACAAGGTATGTCAAATAAGCCAAAACAGGTGAAGTGTCAAAAGCTAGTAAGTACCATCATAAATCATACACAACACCCTACTTTCCCCCCACACAATCTATTATTTTTCTTCCAACAAAACACTCGACTAGTCGACTAAAATAGGATCACAACAACATAAACAGGCTCTCATAATATACATATTTTTTTTTCTTTTTTTTTTCTTTTTTTTTTCTCTTTTTTTCGAGAGCTAAATATAACACAAACAATAATATAAACAATAACAATGATCCCACAATTTTATTACACATGCCGACTATCAAGTAAACAACCAAACCCAATTTTCAATATTTCCCCCAAAAGTAAAACCAACAATAAACCCCTCCTTGCACACCTTATTACTCCCTTAAACACTCTACTAGGCTTTGACAATGTGGGTTCAAATTAATATAAGGCTAATACAAGAAAAAGGTCTAGGCAAGTAATGTGGTATGTCACCGAAAAAATAGGATTAAGCTCAATGGGTTAACTAATTGATCATGTAAATATGGTGTGGTAATATGGGAAAATATGTGGTTAATCCTAAATGCATTTATCATTTTAATCGTCAAATAATGTCATGCGTTTCAAGAAAGACCTCAAACAACTGCTAGCAATGCAAATAATCCGTGGACACTCAAGCAAACGAATAAATTGCAACAAATATGCAATAAGGCTCAAAAACTCACTTGGTGGAAAAACATACTCAATCCCAAGCAAAAATCTCTCTAACGCACCTACTTGTATTCAAAGCATGCAAACTAAATCATCTTGCACATATTCATGTCCTTCTAATCACTTACAACATTCAATAAGTCTACTAGCTTCAACTTACTAGTGTATGTGTGTGCACAAAAACAAAGCATATCACTTCTCAATCAAAAGCATCAACAACACAAAATTCCTGTCAGGCATGGGTGCAAATGCAAACTATTACGAACTCACATTAAATACGAACATAAAAACAGAATGTCCTATATGAAACAAACGTAGATAACATGAACATAAATGCATAATTTACTACTACTAATATGCAAAGCATGAAATCCTACATGAACACAATGACTAACAATCACATATATATACACTACTTATCCCTCAAACCACCCCCAAACTTAGAACATTCAATGTCCTCATTGAATGGAAGTAAATACAAGGGAAAGTAGAAAACATACCTTGGGTTGCCTCCCAAGAAGCGCTTCTTTAACGTCAATAGCTTGACGTTACTTCCAAACCTCCATTAAGGATGATAATAGTTTGCCTGTTCCTCTCTTCGTGAGACTTCATCGTCATCACAACGACACACTTTCTGCCCCTTCTCCTCGTTTGGCCTATTCGTGTAACAACTATGTCCTATTCCAATGCCTTCATCTGTTGACCCAAAATCTGTCAATTTGTAGAACAACACACACTCGCGGGCTTCGCTTGGATATAATGGAGTAGGGTAAATGTAAGTTGCTGAAGCCTTTGGTTCCTCAAAGAGAACTTCCTCCATTGGATCTAATGCGCTACCTTCATCTTTAAACTCCGAGAAAAGTAGAAGACCTGCATCTTTCCCATGTTCTTCAGCCTCTTGGTACGCACATACCAATTCTTGAAATTTGTGTAGCTCATCAGTGTCTGTCCCAAATAGTTCCCTTTCCAAATCATCCACCATCTTAACATGATCAAATTCCTCACATGGCTTGTGAACACTAACCTCCTCTTGGAATTTGTCTTCCTCAATTATGCATGCAGTACCTTGCTCCAAGTCACCGTTATTTTCTGGAATTGCCTCTAGTATGAATTGCTGTTTCTCTTGTTCCAAGGCACTCAAAACTTGAGCAACAAGTGTCCCCATAGATTTGATAGACTTCTCATGACTCTCTACAAGCATCCTAATCTCCTTCAAATCATCAACCTCATCTGACTGAAAAGTAGGAATAGGTTGCTGATGTTGAAACTCTTCACTACCATAGAAATATGACATATCTGGAACATCTTGCTGGTACTGTTGAGGATGGTATTGAAAATATGGTTGCTCCTCATAAGTGATATATGGATCAACTCCTTCATAGTAACAGTATTGTGAGGGATCATGAACGCCCAAACACTGCTCACATAGCTGAGGTTGTTGAATACCACCTTGATTGCTCCAGCACTGATACGTCTCATGTGCGCCCGCACATAGCTCACAAATACTAGACACCTGCTGAACTCCATAGTAAGTTAGAAAATCCATCTTCAACGTCAACGCTCTCTGACAAGTACCTGAAACACCAACGAACTATACAAGAATAGATGAGAAAAAGAAATCCGAGTCAGTGAACTCTAATGACCACTATTGACAAGCACAAAAACCAAAAATAAAACACCAATGATCCCCGGCAGCGGCGCCAAAAAATTGTTTACACAAAATCACGCAAGCGTACGTGGTCACAAGTAATATATGAATAAGTTGAGTTCGTTCCCACAGAGATCTGGTTATGGTTTTAATTCAGTAGATGTACCAATGCAATAATGTATGATTATTATTCACTGCTAAGACAAATAACAATTTGGGTTTAATAAACTAAATTAACTAAAAAATAAATTAACAAGCTAAGAATTAACTAACTAACGAGAATTGGAATCAAATTACTTCTGCAAGATAAACCATGGAATCCTAACTTCATTAAATACTTTGCTTAGATCTGACGCCTTTAATAACTATATGCAATGGTTATGATATCAGATCGGACAACACGAAACAAGTACACGCTACCTCTCAGTATACGTATACCAAACTACCCATACATCCACAAAAGAGATAGAAGATGAATAGACACCAATTATGTTTAGACCCTATATGTCTATAGAATTTGAAAACATAACGGTTGAAGAGCAAGTTATCCATAATGATCACATAGGACAATATAAGTATTCTCATCTCATACTACGAATCATGTTGATAAACAATCATGAACCTATGCTAGCATGGCAAGTTCTAAATCTCAAGATCCACTTTCACTTCACAAGAGATTAACAAATTAGATGTTAGCTACGCATCTAACAATTAAGCATAACCATACGAGGATATCAGATATACATCACACACATATCCTTAAAGCATCAAGATACTAAAGCTCCATAAATAAATCCATTAGAATCCCATGACAACGATTAGTTCATAATTGAACCTCTCGTCATCATGGGATCTGATGAAACCATGATAAAAACAAAGTATGAAAATATACAAATAAACCTAAGTAATTGATATGTAATGGTTCTCTATCTTAATGATACAAATTACAAGGGTTGGATGTGTTTATATAGGCTCTAGAAGTCTTGTCCAACAAGAACTACCAAAACAGAATTATAATAGAATTACGTTTCCTAAACTGATTCTGTTTTAAAGGAAAATTTGTAGCTGCCTTTTCTTCAGTAATTCTGGACCGTTCCAGCTGTAATTGGACCTTTGGACCACTTTAGAATGATAGAGAATCTCGTTAGCTTTGCGTGGACAGTAAGATCGTCCAAAACAGAATTGTAGATTTCAAGATATGGCCAAAATCGTAAAAAGGGCAAAACTGTAATTTTTCAGCGACTTCTGGGGCACCCTGCACGAGATTGGAGCAGTCTGCACGAGCGCAATCTGCATAAAAACATCAGTTCTGGCACAGACTGCTCAAGGTTGGCGCACCCTGCTCGGCTGCAATCTGATGGAATTTGTTTCTGCATTATTTCTTCATTTTTCAGCCTTTTCTTCCCGTTCCTTTTGCATGAGCTTCCGTCTTTAATCCTTCTTGACTTGTATACTTCTTGGTAGCTGACATTAGCCTCCATTCTTCATTCCATAGCATAAATCAACTCCAAAATGACGGAAACTTCACCCTTAATCGACATTTCTTCAACCCTGCACAATTAAGCAAAACACATCAAAACTACCACAAACTTGAGTCCAAGTACACCAATTTAAGCCGATATGGAACGCTCCAAGTGGATATAAATCCACTTATCAGGCACGCGCCCGCGAGTAGGTGCCCGCCTGCAACACAACACTTGTCACTCTCATACACGTGTCATAAGATATTTAGTTTCCTAAATTACTCAACTTGACAATAAATATCATTAGAAAAATACTCTTGTACAAAATATCTTGCTATCTTGCTCTACAAGACAGGGGACAATAAACTATTCAAGGGAACAAAAGGACATCCAGTTGTAGCAGACAAACTCTGAGCAGTACAGCGCGCAGTTGCAGAATGGCGGCGTGTCAGGAAGGGTCACACCGGTCACTGTAGCTTTTTTGGTTACCAAGTGGGACTCATTATAGCTTTTGCGGCTACCAAGTGGGGCTCACTGTAGCTTTTGCGGCTACCAAGTGGCCTACAGTGACTGAAAGGCCTAGCCTATAAATACCCCCATTCAGCACATAAGGTAAACACACACAATTTTAGCAAGACAAAAGCTCTCTACATATTCTTCATATCAGATACACTCTTACCAGCTTGATTATTATTATTTCCGATTATTTATTCTTACACCGGAGGTGCTTGACGGCCACCACCCCAGGCAAACATTGTTTTGCAGATACCCAAACTTAGGTGAAACGTCATGGAATAGTAGTCGGAAGCCTCTAATCAGCCGTGGGAGTTATCACTGACTATCTTCATAAAAGAGTCAGAAAATGTAATACTCCTTTGCCTTCTTAACATGGATCCAGTGCCTCAAGATTTGTATTGGGGTGGTTGATGGACTAGATTATCTTCGCACCGAAAATTTTATATTTATGCCTTTGGTGTAGTGTTGTTTGAAGTCTTGTGTGGTAGACCAGCAGTAGATAAGATTCTGGATGGGCACAACACTTCATCAAAGTGGGACACTTAAATTATATAACTGATCCCGGTATCAAGGCGGACACTTCCTCTAATTCCTTAAAGGCGTATGTGGATGTTGCTATCAGGTGTTTGCATTCTCAATCCAAGCGGAAAGCTCCGTCCTACTATAGATGAGGTTGTGGTTGGTCTTGAGTCTACACTTCTTTTTAAAACCCAAGCATCTAAATTTCTTAAACATGGACTGAATTTCCGAGACTACAAAATGATAGGCTTCTGCTATGCAGTGGTTATATCAACATTGTTTTCCAAAGGGTATTAACCTTGCTAGTTGATGGGCAAACATATTTCCATCCTTTTTTACATGAGAAAATTTAACAGAATCAAGAAAACTGCTAGCACTAATTACCTCTGTAAGTACCAAATCCAAATCACTATAGGAGAAAGAGGATTTTTAGGGACGTGAGGTAACCATTTGCGAGAGTCAGATTCTATGACCATATCTCTCAAGTTGTGCCTTCGAGCTAGCTTTTTGCCAGTGCTATGGCTCTGTACCTTGCAGTTTTCAGGGCGGCAGTGTTCTCGAACAGGCCTGGTCGTTGCAAACAAGACTGTTCCTTCATAGTTCCTCGCAACTACACCCATTTTCAATCCATCCACTATCACTTAACGAAGCATCCATCAATTAGAGAAAACTACTCTAAATTTGAATGCAATCCTATTGAACATCATAAACTCTACGATTAACGCATTCTTGTACATTCCTGGTATGTAATATTAAAGTTTGGTAATATTTATAGTTCTGGTTTTTGTTTTCAATTTTCGTCTTTCGTTGTTACTCCTAGCTCGTCATGTTTCTTTCTCGAAATCGAAAGCACTTCCATTATGTATATTATTTCTCAGAAGCGAAAGTAGATTAAAAGTTTGCAGGAACAATTTTCCTGCTACAGCAGTACCCAGGATAATAACTGTTGGAAATTATGGATTTGATTGATTTGGTCAAATCCGTGATTTGATTTAATTATAGATATTGTGTAATTTGATTTGATTTGATTTGATTACAAATATGGTAGTTGTGTAGTGTACAAGTTTTATCATTATCCTTATCTTTTCGTTACTGTCTTATCTTATTTAATGTGTTTAATTAATTAAGGTAGTTGTGTAGCGAACAAGTCTTGTCTATCCTATAAATACCCCCTTAGGGTCTAGGATAATGAATTCAGAAAAACACACATCTTCCTCCTATATACAATCTTTCTCCTTCTTTGATGATAGTTCTTGCTCGTCTCAAACTCGCTGAAAGTGACGCTTCCTGTAGCCTCACTGCAATCCGGTGAGGGCTAATACGCTTTAAGGAGATAGTCACGCACTGGACTCGGGTTTTTTCGTTCCTGCCTCCTCTTTTATTTATTTTATTATTCTGTTGCTAACACACATAATTGCTATATTTAGTACTATTTCACAGATTGTCTAACAATCTTAAAGCGTATTACATTATATCTGTGATCTGTACTTACGTATTTGCTTCTTTGTTTGAGTGACAGATTTAATGGAGAATAAAACTGTGAACAACATGAACATGGTGGTTGATCCCAACACACAGATTGTTATACGTGATGGGGGTCACCAGCCGCTGCCAAATCCTAACGCACATGTTGTTATACCTGGTGTGGGTTTGTCGATGGTTGAACATGTGCCTACGGGACATGTGTCTTTGGGACATACTGTCATTGGACAGATTAACGTTCCGATTGGATTGACTACGACATGCTTCGTTCCTACGAACGGAAATGCGGTGCCTACTGGTGTGCAAACATTGGTAATACAGACGTATGTTATACCTGTGGTGCCTAATGCACATATTGCACCTGTTGTGCTTGTTGTTCCTGCTGTGCCTGTTGCATATGCTGAGAAACCTGAGAAGTTCAATGGAACGAACTTCAAACGTTGGTAGCAAAAGATGCTATTTTATCTGACCACGATGCATCTGGATCGATACCTCAAAGAGGATCCACCGTTGCTCACTACTGAGAGTAACACGCAAACAGTTTATGTTGTTGATTCTTGGAAGCACGCCGACTATATATGTCGGAATTATGTGCTAAATTGTTTGGCTGAATCGTTGTATAACGTGTACAGTAAGGTGCAATAGCTGCAAGTGATCATCCATGATCTTCATGCTGAAGGGATGACTATAAGTGAGTCTTTCCAAGTTGCTGCTGTAATTAAAAAGCTGCCACCTGAATGGAAAGATTTCAAGAACTATCTTAAGCACAAGCGCAAGAAAATTTCTTTTGAAATATCAATTTTGGTCGGATGTTTCGAGATGTTGAAAAACCTAACAGGCCTGTTACTTATTAAGTACAGGATGAAGGTCAGCACGAGATTTATATTTTTCTTGTTGAATTCGTTCCTCTGGTTATATTATATAATCTCTTGTTGGTGTTGGTTTGCTACGGCAGTTACACACGAGCCTATTATGGTGATCCATGTTATACCTAATACGGCATTGCGGTCAGCTCGGTATGCTGTAATTTTAGAGAAATCCATAATGTTGTTAACCCTAACGCATCAATTGATCAAGGATCACTGAATGTGGGTTTATTGGAAGTTTATGTTCTTCCTCAGACCTCTTCGGGTTGTACCAGTGATGAGCCAGAAAATTAGTTCTCTTGTGAACCAAATTGAAATTTGAGAGAAATTCAATAGTTGAATTTTTCAGTGACAAGATTAGGAAAGTTCTTTGAACATGATATTAAAACTTGAGATGTTTTAATGAACGACGTGAAACCTGCTCTAGTGAGAGGTGGTAGTAAGTTGTGTGATTACTTTATAGTAATACATTAATTATGTGTACTCGTTATAGAGTAAGAATGAAGTTGATTGGAGATTTTCGCTCTATAAGCTTGAGGTTGAAAACCAACTTAATACGGAAAATTAAGATGGTAAAGAATGATTTTGATGGTGAATAATCACTGGGTGAATTTTGTTTCATAACGTGAATATTCATGAGGCCACTGTATCTTACTCGCATTAGATAAATGGAGTAGTTGCAGGCTTAAGTTACGCTCTAACGGGAGATGCATAACAATTGTGATCAATTCAGATTATCACTGAATTCGAGGGTATTAGTTATGAAGAGACTAATCATTCCTTAAACAAGATACCATGAAAGGAAATAATAGAATTTCCTATCAATTCTGGAATGTATTTGATATTCTTAGAATTATTAAAATGTGGGGGTATATATCTTGAAGCAAAAATAATAAAATTTTCTGTGAATTCTAGAATGTAGAGAAACATGCTTAGATATATTTAAAATGTGGGGGTATCTTGAAGATGTCTTGATACCTATACCTATAAGGCTATAAAGGTTAAAGGAGTTCCAAAACCAATTGAGATATTTTGGATGGATGTATAGACAACGATGGAGTCTAACGATATCCTGTAGTCTATAGATGAATCTAATTCGTGAGATTCATTATAATGCAATTACGGAATCAAGGAATTGCTTCTATTATGAATTAGTAGTTCCTTGTAAATCTGTAATTAAAATTTATCCGAATAAACTTATGAGTTATTGGATGAATATGAGGTTGAACCTAGACAGAGCAAAAGATATGGAAAATTTGTTAGTCCAAAATGTTTGAAATTTTGCTTGAAGGTAAACCTCAAAGCTTGAGAGAAGCTAGGAGAATTTTTTGATGATCCTACGATAAAAAGGATATCAGTAGAGAAATTGACTAGAATTAAGAAGTCAATAAGTCAAAATTTCCAACACGTATGTTAGAAAATGGACTGTGATACTTTTCAAATAAATATGATCTCTATATATCCTTTGTGGGGGAAAAGAAGGATGTTAAAAAATAGAGAGAAGTGATTCTATGTAACAGAATCGTGTTCAATAGTGTATGGATCGTCTTGCGAGATTGATGCCATTTGGATCCAAAAAAAATTTCATATTAGAAAATAAATATATGGGTCAAAGAAAAGTAAAAGGTCAGACTGATAATTAAAAGATTACAGTCAAAGGTGAAGACCTAACTTACTTTATGATATATTCTTGAGTTACGAGAATATGGTTCATCAAGATGATACTTAAATTGTCGGCATTGTGAAATTTAAAAGTACATCAATGAACTTTGGAACAGTCTTTCTTGGTTTCTCTGGCTAAGGCAAGAGTGGAAAGTCTGTATTTTGGTGATTATGTTGATTGAAACAACATAGATATGAAAATTGGCATATAAAATTTGATATTATTGCGATATGCTATGACTTCATAATAAACGATATAGTTGCCACTTTGAGGACGCTCAAATTTGGTAACTGAGTGAATGAGTATTGCCAGTTTAGGGACGCTTAAACTTGGTAATGAGATAAATTGAAAATACTAATTTTTGGGACGCTAAAAATTGGTAATGTCAATTACGAATTGAAGCCTTAGCTGATGATTGGTAAAGTAATTACCGATATGTGACTTATGTCAATGTTGAGATGTTAAATTGATAAAAAATCAGTGAATTGACAAGTGTGTATATGGTCTTTACACATGAGATGATAAAATTATTGTAATTGCACGTGAGTAATCTGATCATTACGAGAAGTAATGACAAGATGATCATCTCTAGCAATTTGGATGAGACTTAAAGTTTTGATTTTGGAGATCAAAATCTTAATAACTTTAAAAGTATTAGAGGATATAATATCATTAAACAACTACTCTCAACGAGAATTATCAGGATTGACTCTATAAAGTCAAATGATAATGTTGTGGATCCACTAACCAGATGGTTAAATTTAGATAATCTGGTTATACTGAGAGATAGTTGTAAAATCATCGAGAGGGATGGGCCTTAAGCCTATTGCTTAACGGCGTCATGGTGGACACCCAACCATTTCTGACTTGAGATCCCAAGAACTTGGTTCAATGGGCCAACTAAATCATGATGACCAAATCACTGTGGGGATAACCCCTGGCCTGTTCCTATGATGAGAAATAGTGAGACCCGTAAGGTACGAGGGTAAGCTTTCGAGCTTTTAATGATCTTTCGGTGAATACATGGAGTTCAAGGTTAGAACACATGGAATTCAGTTGAGTAAACGCGGGTTACTCTTTAAGTATAAAGATCATCTATGTGGGAGAGAAGTGGGGCCGCTTCAAAGGAGAACTGTGTGGCACAATTCTTTAAAAACTCCTGCAGAATCAGGACGATGTTCCATGGCCAAAATGGACATAATCATGAGAGCTGAACGAGTCAGAAAGGATATAGTGATAAGTATACCATCGCTTACACAAACGGTCGAACAGTTCAAAGAGCAAACCTCAACTGTCTACCAGTAATGTCGGTATGCTTACTCAAGCGAAGGTTCAAGTAGTAAACCTCTACCTATCATATGCTATATCTGATCGAAGAGTCCATCACCAAGCCAAACTCCGTGTCTGTCTGTCTGGTTTGTGCTACTACATTATCAATCTCATCCATGTGGGGGGTTGTTGGAAATTATGGATTTGATTGATTTGGTCAAATCCGTGATTTGATTTAATTATAGATATTGTGTAATTTATTTTGATTTGATTACAGATATTGTAGTTGTGTAGTGCACAAGTTTTATCATTATCCTTATCTTTTCGTTACTGTCTTATCTTAATTAACGCGTTTAATTAATTAAGGCAGTTGTGTAGCGAACAAGTCTTGTCTATCCTATAAATACCCCCTTAGGGTCTAGGATAATGAATTCAGAAAAACACACATCTTCCTTCCATATACAATCTTTCTCCTCCTTTGGTGATAGTTCTTGCTCGTCTCAAGCTCGCTGAAAGTGATGCTTCCTGTAGCCTCACTGCAATCCGTTTTATCATGGGAGGTGTTTTGCTTGCACATACGGTGAGGGCTAATACGCTTTAAGGAGACAGTCACACACTAGACTCGGATTTTTTCGTTTTTGCCTCCTCTTTTATTTATTTTATTATTCTGTAGCTCACACACATAATTGCAATATTTAGTACTATTTTTACAGATTGTCTAATAATAACATGAGTCCCTAGCCAGGATATGGGCTCCTCTGTTTGTTGAGCGATAAACAAAAACTAGCTGCACACGATCTTGCTGCGAAAACAAGTTCTTACATGCTTTAATCACCTGACCAAATGAATGCTAATTTTTGAAATTCACTTAGAAGTTCAATGAATCTCCTCTTCTTTTACGTAATGCAGTCATGCAGATCATAAACATAAAACTACAATATTTTCCAATCACTTAAAGATGACGGTGGTTTGTAATTTGTTTACTAGTTTAGTAACAAAGCATGCTCCAAAATTTGTGCACCGTATTTGGCACGTTGTATGTGACCAATCCATCTTAAAGGTCGTGTAGTACAAATTTTACTATGAAGAATGTTAGTGGTATCAAATTGAGTACACAATTTTTGGTGAGGTGAAAAATACGTCGCATGTCACTTAGTTGGCATATTTTAATTGGTGAAATTCAAGACATAGGAGGATTATTAGACTTTGATCTATATCACGCTCAATTATAAAAATCAGGACAAATTAGCTTAATATTCTAAATTTGTATCCTCAAATTTCATACAACAACACAACATATTCAGTATATCCTGCATTATCCTCAAATTTCATCATTGTTATAAAGAAAATTCAGTTAAAAGAAAGAGTAGGTAATTTAAATTGCATAATGCAATACTTGTTGTCATTGTCATGGTTGAAGTGTTTGGTAATTAGGGTCTGTCCTCATTATGATGGAAAAAATTGCATTTTGGAATATTAGATGACAAATAATGAACGAGATGCTTAGTGTAGGTGTAGCTAACCACCGTTGATGTGATAGGAAAAGTCTTAGAATACCAAACTTATTTTTGCGATAAGAAAAGTCTTTAGTCCATGAGTACAATTTTTAATCCACCATTGACTTCATTACGTACGAACTTCGCCAAATTTTTTGGACTAAAGAACGAAATTTTCTAGTTTTTCTTCAAGGTCGAAATTGAAATGTTTTAGGGTGGGAACAGTTATGATGATCAAAGGGTTGTGTTTAAATTTTATAAACGGTTAATAAGTTCATATAAGAGGATATTGATTAAAGTTCGAAAATTTATTACACGACATAAAAATGATACAAAATGGATCAAAACATTATGATTATCAAAAACAAAGTTCAAAAACGTTTATAACGATGAGAAGACTTTATGTACTTTTACAAATACGTACATCTCTCAACAGATTGGATTCGAATTGGATTAATCTAAATTTATATTTAAATTTTTATAAATTTTTTGGATTTAGATTGGATCATGAGTTGAATATTTTTTAGGTCGATCTATAATCGATCTGTTCGGATTTCGGGTTATCAAATCGGAGGTCTGATCTGTTTAACAATTTTTTTAAAAAAAGTTACATATTTTTTTTACCTATAAAATAGGTTTTTAAAATTTTTAAACGAAATAATAATTAAAATTATGACATACTATACATTGACAAATCCAAATTTATATTCCAAACTAATATTATTTATATGAAATATTATATATTATATTATATAAGTATATAAAATATATAATAGATATTATATATTTAGATCGGATTATTATCAAATACAAAATTTATATCCGTTCACTATTAGATCATATTTTTTTAAAAAAAAATTCATATCTATTAATTTAGCTACAAATCGAATTGAATCAAATATCCGATCCATTAACCGAACTCCTTACAAATACAAGTTGGCAAATGATGTTTGAAAAAGACAAGTCTAGTATAAAATCTAAATTCACCCAACCTGCTCGGTCACTTGTGAAGTAAATACAGTACTACTGGTAGATCTCACTCGGTCCCTTCAGTCGTGGACAAGTTAGCAACAGACACGAGGAAAGGAACCAAGGTATAAATACAAATATCGTGAACATCAAATGAGTAAATGGCACGTAAGTACTGCTGAAAAGTACGATCTTCACCAAAACTCACTCAAAAAAAAATTAAAGTCACCTTCCTCGTCCTATACCATGTGAAAATAAATCTCGGGTTTTGTGGTCTCGTGTCACATGAACGCACCACCATTGCCCCACTCCTACCGCATTACCCACCCATCTCAACTCATGTTTCACCCAATGTTGCTATTTTTCTCTTTTCTTATTTTTTTTTAATTTTTTATCAAACCACCATGGCTAAGAAAAGAATATTTAACTCTAATCTTTCTCAATTAACTTTGGCTAGTAGAATGAGGTCCTCTTTTATAGCAAATCCATTTCATTTACTCCCTCATCCCATACTCTTCTTTTTGCACGCATTTCAATGTATTTGTATGAGGTACTTATAAATAATATTTTTATTTTTTTTTATTTTGTATAAAAATATAGATTATATATTTTTATACAAATAAAAAAAAATCAAAAAATATAATTCATAAATACTCGGTCCAAGCACATTGAAATGTGTGAAATTAGAGAGTCATTGAATTCGGGGCGAAGGGAATACTATTTAAGGACGAGTTAAATTTTAAAAATCGAGAAAACGCTTTACAATAGATCGAGAGTAGGTTAATTGATAAAATTATTCATTAATCGTTTCCAAATTTTTGGATTCGATTCTTACCAACATCAAATTTGTATTGAATAAATACTAATAATTATTGTAAATTTTTTTTAAAAGAAAGAAAGCGTTCTACAATTTTTTCATGATCGTATTTGATAATTAGCGCGATTAGCTGTTAACTAAAGCCTATTAGAGCATCTCCAAGGGTGAAATCTAAATTTGTTAGCTATAATGCTTATCTAAATTGATTATACAATTTTTTTGCTAACAATGCATAAATACACTCCAAGGGTGTTATGTATAATTATGTTAAACTAAAATTATACCTAAAAGCTTTTTTAGTTCAACAAATATATTGAATCATACATGGTTATCTATATTTTTTTTGCTAAGGGGTGATGGTTGGAGTGCAATATTTTTTACATATCATCTAAAAGGGCCACCTAGATGACACATGGGATGACACATAGATATTTTAGCTAACAGTTTTCTACCCTTGGAGATGCTCTTAAAGCCTATTGAATTCACCATTTTGACTAACAAATTTGAGTTATATGTTTTAATTAACAGATTAAGTTAGCTATTTTGCATAAAATTATTTGATAATTAATTATTTAAATTAGCATTTAACATTTTAGTTAGACACATTTATAATTTTTTAATTAAAAAATTACTCCAAATAACTTTTTCACAATTAATTTATTGAGTTCAAATTATTATTTCAATCTGTTAACTTTTAAATATTTATATAATTTTATTCCATCAAACCTCTAATTTGATTAAACTTCTGATTTTAGCTAGATCTCTAATTTTTAAACAAAACCCTTACCTTTATCATTATGGAAAAATACACCCTCCACAAATCAATTATACTCGCCAATAAAATAAAATATTTTACAAAATATTGGCAAAGTACGTAGGAAATTGTAATAAAATTGATGAGTTCCAATAATACACAGTCAAACATACTACTATTGGGTCTATTGTACGTATTATTCTACTTCAAACTAGTTATCTACAGCTACTAGTTTCCTACTACCTATGTAACTCTTGTCAATCTCCAAACTCCCCAGTATTCATACCCATCTTTAATCCCCCCCTAATCCCACACCCCCACCTCAGGGTTTGGATTAGGCCTCCATTAAATCACATCAAAATCAAATCTTTAACCTTAACAAACATCATGGGTAAAGGAGGAGCTTTGTCTGAAGGTGTGCTCAAGAAAATCTTGCTGTCTTATGCTTATGTTGCTGTCTGGATCTTCCTCAGTTTCTCTGTTATTGTCTACAACAAGTACATCTTAGATCGAAAGCTTTACAATTGGCCTTACCCCATCTCACTAACAATGATTCACATGGCCTTTTGCTCATCACTTGCTTTTGTTCTTGTTAATTTTTTCAAGATTGTTGAGCCAGTTACTATGTCTAAGGATCTTTACTTGAAATCTGTGGTTCCTATTGGTGCACTTTATGCTTTAAGTCTTTGGTTGTCTAATTCTGCTTATATTTATCTATCTGTGAGTTTTATACAAATGTTGAAAGCTCTTATGCCTGTTGCTGTTTATTCTATTGGAGTTATGTTTAAGAAAGAGTCTTTTAAGTCTGATACTATGGTTAATATGGTTTCGATTAGTTTTGGTGTTGGAATTGCGGCTTATGGTGAAGCTAAGTTTGATGTTTTTGGAGTTGTTTTGCAATTAGGGGCTGTTGCATTTGAGGCTACTAGGTTGGTTTTGATACAGATTTTGTTGAATGCAAAGGGTATTAAGTTGAATCCGATTACGTCGTTGTACTATGTTGCTCCTTGTTGTTTAGTGTTCTTGTCTGTGCCTTGGTTTATTGTTGAGTTGCCTGTGTTGATGGAGACTTCGAGTTTTCATTTTGATTTCTTTGTGTTCGGGACGAATTCTATTTGTGCTTTTGCGTTGAATCTTGCGGTGTTTTTGCTTGTTGGGAAGACTTCTGCATTGACTATGAATGTTGCTGGGGTGGTTAAGGATTGGTTGTTGATTGCGTTTTCTTGGTCTGTGATCAAGGATACGGTGACTGCTATTAATTTGGTTGGATACGGGCTGGCTTTCTTGGGTGTTGCGTATTATAATCATGCGAAGTTGCAGGACATGAAGGCAAATGAAGCGCAGAAGAAATCACAAGAAGCTGATGAGGAGGCTGGGAGGTTGTTGGAAGAGCGAGAGAAAGACGTAGAAGGTGGGCCGAGGAAGAATGAATCTGAGAAATGAGTTTGCATACTTAATAATTACTACATTGTAGTCTGATACGGAGCCAATTGATGTCAAGACTCGAGAACTCAAAGATCATTTGCTAGTCGGTATGTGTCATATAGGAGTTCTAAACTTGGTTATATATATTTATGTTTCGTTTATAATTCTATCTTTATTCACTTGGATGTTATCTTAAGAGGCTTGAGGTTAACTTATATTCTTCGATCATGTATGCTACTTGAGAAAGACTTTGTGGCTTATTACATTTACCTCTTTCCTCGACTGAACTGATAAATTGTTATCCTATTGTTATATAACGTTATCTTTGCCTATGTGCTGTGATCGTGTTGAATCATAAAATCTTGCTCTAGTTTTCAATTGGCAAACAGTATATTTAATCTTGTTCTACATTGTTTCAATCTTGATTCTCTGAGCTGTCTGGGGGTGCATATTTACCTACTTGGAGTATATAATGAAAACTACAATCTGATATTTTCATTAAATACAACAAATTGTGCAATTTGGAGACTGGTCAATATTCCTTGGCAGTGATGTGAGAAGTATTATTTAGGTGCATTAATAACATTACAATTTACAGTAAGTTCTGGTGTATATGCTAGATATTCGATTTGGCAAGAAGATGGTGCATAACTTCTGCTTTTAGTCTAGCAGATATTGTTTTTTTTTTTTAATTTTTATTTAGCAATCAGGGGTAAAATGCAATAAGTATTATTTACCTCTTACAGTCAAGGATTAATGTTGATGGTAATAAGATGTCGAGGATTAGAAGAGGATGACTTCATGATCAGGCTGAGAGATGATGCTAACGTTCCAAAGGAACAAGCTGCTATGAGAGAAGCAACCCCTTGTTCTTTTCACCATTTTGTTAGGAATTATTAAGAAGTCCATGTTCTGATATTTGATTTTTTCGTTTTTTTTAATATACTTATCAATTCTTTGGCTTTATTCGGAATGACATTGCATTCCATTCCATTCATGGTTGCTTTTAATTTGTAGATGCGTAGGATACATGCGGAATCACATATTATTATCGAAAAATTACTAGTTATACACGTGTCACATTAGCATTTGAGATAAAATTTGGGAACCTGGAGTATACACCATTTTCCTTCTTTTTTTTTTTTTAACCTCGCTTGACATCTCCTGGACTGTAATTCTACTATGTTGACTCTCTTTCCGAGAGGGCCTTTCGCTTGCATTTGCATTATATAAGGACATGTAACGTAGCATTATTTGGTTGTTAATGATTATGTAACGTAGCTGGCTCAGTTGTGACCCAAATTTGCGGCGAGATTAGATGCGTCTGAACAGTGTCAAATATTTTTGGAATAATGCTAGGGGCACCAAATTTAGTCCCCAAAATTTTCCCCAAATACATGTGGCCAATCCTGATTTGTTGTAATAATAAATGGGCCCCATGTATTCACACCAACAACACCAATCAAAAAGATCCATACTGCCACATCAGCCATGCCATGTCATTTGGTGACAATTTTTTGTACCAAATTTTGGTGTCTCTAGCATTATTTGACTATTTAAGGGTTGTCGTGTTGACACCAGTACATTTGAAGATAAGTTTGTTTTTTTTTTTGACAACAAGATAAGTTTGTTGATATGTATGTTTGAATTCATTTATTTTTTCCTTCGTTATAGAAACAAAATATCGATAAAAGTTAATATCGCTTGGGGGAGAAAAATCCAAATGGAGTATTTGAATTTTGTCATGTATCGTATTCTTGCCTGATGTACGGGACGGAATCAAGGAGGCAAACCTAGAGCAGTTTCACATATTTTTTTTAGAGTTAATTGCAAAAAAATGGTTAGATTTTACACTCATTTTCAAAAAAGTGGTCAGACTTTCAATTTTGTAAAATGGTGGCTAAATTTGCCTTTTTCCTTTCAAAAAAGTGGCTAGAGATGATTTTCAGCTTATTTGGCAGGGGTAAAATGGGAAAATATGTTATTTTACTAAAAAAAAGCTAAAACCCCCAAAAATTAACCAAAAAATCTCCAAATTAATATGTGTCACCATATGATTGGTTATATTCGTAATAATAATAATAATAATAATGTAATCACATGCATGCACTTACATTGACTAATTAAATCTTGACAACTCATATTTGTGGATTTTTTTGGTGAATTGATGTGTATACATGGGGGCATTATTATTATTACGAATATAACCACTCATATGTTGACACATATTAATTTGGGAATTTTTGTGGACAATTTTTGGGATCTCTAGCATTTTTTTCCCATTTTACCCCTGCCAAAAAGCTGAAAATCGCCTGCAGCCACCTTTTAGAAAGGAAAAAGGCAAATCTGGCCACCCTTTTGCAAAATTAAAAGTCTGGCCACTTTTTTGAAAATGAGTGTAAAATCCGGCCACCACTTTGAAGTTTACTCTTTTTTTTATATCAAACCCTAATTGTTAGTTAAAAATCAGTAGAATTTTTTTATTGAACCCCGGCTAGCATCAAACTATTGATGATATTTCATTTTAGGTTCGGATGTTTTGAAATAGGGCTTGCTTTTCCCGAGGTTATCTCAGGTAAGTTTCCTGAGGTGATTAAAAAAACAATACAAGAATAGGGTTATTTTTATAAATACAGGGGGGCGGGTTCAATTATTACAAAAATACCATCAAAAAACTATACTAAAATCTCAGGTAAGGTTCCTGAGGTTACCTCAGGAACATTATTCTCTTTGAAATATTAATTCCATCACTGCCCGTGCATGTTCAAGAATAAGAACATGGACTAATTATTAATAGCTTAATTTTAAATTAAGTTGATCAAGAAATAAATACAATAAAAAAGACTAACAAAATTTTACTGCTAATTAACATATTAACTAATTTAATAGCAATATTAAAAGTATAAGACAATATTATAAGAGTAGTGCTACAGACCCCAAAATGGATCCCAAATTTGTTCCCAAATGTGTCTTGTTTTAATTGGTGCTTTTGGTGTGAATGCAAGGGGGCCCTCATCATCATTATTATTATTATCCAATCAAACATTGCCACCTAATCATTTGGTACCCAATTTGGGAATACTTTTGGGTACTCTAGCATTTCTCATATTATAAAGGAAAATATTCAGAAAAGGGTGAAAAAGGTTCCGGTGATTTCGATCTGCTTTAATATATAAGATTTGTTGTCATCTCTGTCCCGATAAAATTCGAGTTCATGGTGGTCCTAAGAGCTAAAAACCTCTTGCCACAAAACAGAATAAGAACATTTAGAATAAAAGTGCAGATCAGTATCATTTGCGTAAATATGCCATTATACCAGCCTAGGTAATGTGACATTCTGGTCCAGTATCTTCATGTGATAATTCTAATATGGTGATGTGTTGGTTTATATGGTTCTTTCCTTTCAAAGAGAATAGCAAGGGCTCAAAAGTAAGCTTCTGGGCTGTAGACAAGAACAACCACATTCTTCATAGAAAATAGTGGAACATCACACAAGATTCACTCCTATTCACAGAATGCAAATAAGAACATTAAAGCAATATAACTCCAAACCATATCTAATGTACATATATCCTCGTGATCATTGCGTAAATTATATAGCTAAGGCTAGCAGCTAATCTGTTAATGATCGACTAACATTTCTCCTCTGCATGATTGTTATTCCCCGTGTTTATCATCTCCACCACAGGTTTAGCCTTCTGTGGCTTGTACCATATTGCGCATATTATGTATAAGACAAAGTTTATTGCACTAAGTATAGACAGAAGGCCATAGAAAAAATCCAGCCTTCCGAAGTTTATGTTATCAGCAAGCCATCCGTGTCCTCCACCAGTTCCTGTCACCTTTTTTACAACTGACACCAAGAAGCTACTCACGAAAAATCCAAGTGATAGCGTGGTAAGGAAAAGGCCAGTGCTCATTGTTTTCATTCCTTTGGGTGATTGAGTTATGAAGAAATCAAGCTGACCCGTGTATATGAAGGCTTCACCAGAACCCACAAGAAAGAATTGTGGAATTAGCCAGAACACAGTCATTGGTAGAACTGGAGTATTGCGTCCTACATCGTTTGCTACTGATAATCTCTTCATCTCGACTAGTGCTGCTGCTCCCATTCCAATGGTTGACAGAACAAGGCCTACTGCAATACTTTGCAAACTACTGAGTCCTGGTAAAGATAAAAAGTTATGTTAGACTTTAACACTTAACAGTACAGATACAAAGAAAAGGGTTCATCTATTTTAGAAAAAGGATGTCAAGTTTTACCTGGTGTTCCTTTCCATTTCTTCCAGAGTGGCATGATTACTCGGTCATTGAATGCAAGAGTAATTAAAATCGCTGCCACAAAGAAGACGGTAAGAGAGCCTGCCGGGATTTGAAAATTTCCCATATACCTGTCCATGGTAGATGCTTGCTGAACTGAGAAGGTGATCATTTGAGCATATGTAGTCCAGAATATGATGGTTGTAGCCCAAATTGGTAGTAGTCTAGCCATCATTTTAACTTCCTCCACTCTTGTCACTGAGCAAAGTTTCCATGGATTCGGTGCAGATTTAGGGCAACTTTTATCAAAATCTCCCTCTGCCACTACTGCAGCCTTATCCAAGAAACTGTACAATAGAAAAGTTAATGAAAGTAGACATCACCTCAATCAAATTTATACTTTTACCGATAATTTAAGTATTGTGTGAAACTTTTGATCTTTGTAGAAAACTTACCGGAACTGATCTGTGTGATGAATCCTTGAAGCTTCGGGAGAGTCCTCATATAAAGATTCAGTGCTGTAAGGAAGCTCCATCTTCCTCTTACTAATAGCAGCAGCAATAACTTGGAAAATGATAACTATGGGACTTCCTACGCTTTTCTTGTACCTGTATCTTTTTGTTCCTGAGAAAAATATCAGGATTGCTACAATCATAGCAACAGAACAAAGCCCGTATCCCAAGCTTCGGTCCACATTATCCTGTATGTATACAAGAATGGTGACTGCCATCAAAGTTCCCATGCTAATAAAGAAGAAAAACCTGTTGAAGAAAAATGCTCGTTGGGCCTTTTCCTTCTCATTATTCTCATCGAATTGATCAGTTCCAAATCCAGAAACACTAGATTTCAGTCCACCAGTTCCTAGAGCAATCAAGTATAAAGCAATGTAAAAAGCTCCCATTTGAAAACCATTCGCCTGTTTGCAGTTGTTGAGATCAGCATTATGGCAAGGTGGTGGGCGAAATTGTCGCAATTTGGTTGATAATGCTAATGCAGCAGTACCCTGAAAGATCATAAAATCAGCTAATCAACATAAAGGAGTATGTCTAACAGTTTAAGGATAGGATGGTAGATAAAAACAAGACTTATTTATGGCTTACCATCGTTTGGATAATTGCAAAGATCGCGATGGTTTTGTATCTGCCGAGAAAAGAGTCTGCTAAAAAGCCTCCGAGTAAACACAGAAGAAAAGATGTGCCCATAAAATCTGTAACAATATTGGCTGAAGCTGCACTAGGAATATGCATTACTCCACCCAAGTATGTCACAAGGTTTACAGCTATTCCCATTGTTGAAAGCCTCTCACATATTTCAATACCTGTAAAATTGATTAGAATGACAAATTATAGTACTTTGCAAGTTTTCAACAAAAATATATATCTAAATAAAGCATTTTCAGTTTCCCTCGCAAAGAGCATGGATAATTCAGTAGGAAAAAACATTTAGCTGTAACGTAATATGTCAAGTTCCATTTTCTTGATTTTGAGATACTAATAATTATATTATCATTTATAATCTGGATTAAACAACAGGTAAATTGGAGGAGGTCCACAAGGAAGTGCTTTGCTTCCTTTTTACTGTATGGTAGGTGACATGTCCTTAAAAAATGATGGGGAAAAGACATGAAATCTGAGAATCTTTCCAGTAAACATGAATAACAGAATCAGAATGTCAGCATGAAATTTCAACAAGAGAATGAATATCAATATTCATTAGAAAAAGTATACTGTTATTCATGTCATAGGTCCCAATAATAATCTCACTTGTAGAGAAGGAAAGGTAAACGAAAAAAATAATAATAAACTATAACAATTTTCTTTGACTATCATTGAAGGTTTTAGATCAAGTATGTCTCTGCTCCTGAAAGTTCTGATGGGGTTATATATCTTGCACATGCATGAACTATCTTCATTTTTTAGCTAATATCGCATCTTTTTATCACATATATGTAGTTTTGAGACTAAAACAACTTAAATTTATTCAGTATGTAAATTTTTCTAAGAGATTATCATAGTAGCGAGGCAAATGAACAGACCTAGTATAAGTGCAGCAGGCACCCAACCACCAGTTTTAGACCTATCAGCAGGGTACCCCTTGTAGTCTACAGCATCAGGAACGGTCCAACTCATCTTCTCCTCCTGACAGACAAAAACAAGTTGTACGTATATCAGTTAAGTTAGCTCTAGTAATAGTTGATAGAAATTTTATATGATCATCAGAAGCTAGCATAAAAAACGAGCTAGTAGTTAACTAACCATTTCTCTGAAACTTCTTAGGAGCAAAGAGCTATGAAAAGGTGACAAAAAACTGGAAAACTAATCAGTGATATTTTTTATGCCTTTCACACTGGTATGACATGGTAGAGTTTCTCCTTTTATAGGCAAATATATGTAACATAAAGTGAGTCTCCACTATTTGTTTGGGACAGATACTGCTTGGTAGAGATTAGGCCTACTGCATTTTGCATTAAAAGTTTAGCAAATATACATCCTTTTCAATTATTAGGATAATAAAAAAAAACAGATGATGTTGATCTGTGAATTTAAAGGAAAACTGGAATCTGGGGCATGCATTAATGCAGTAGCAAACAGCTTCTTTACTACCTCTAATTAGCTTGTATGGTAAGGATTGATTATGGAGAAGTGATCCACATTTCTACACCATATCTTTGGAGTTTTTAGTGCTTTTTCTGCCCCACAACTAACAACTTTGAACTCTTTTGCTACCTTTTTCAATTTGTCCATATGGGAAAATGTAAGAAGGGTAAAAAAACACTACCCTGATCATACAATCTAAAGGCCTTATAAGATTTCGACATGAAATGCATGAATTTATGAACGTAGAGTGACTAGAGTCAAATTGGCCAAGGTATCAAGTAGATGTAAGCATTATGTAGAATCTCTCATGCTCAATTCTTCAAGAAGATTGTAGGGAAAACACAGTTCTATTCTTATAACATCAGTTGCATCATATACGCCTTTTCACTCAGAGAAGTAATACACACATTTGAATCAACGTTGTAAAATTTCTCCCTATTTTAACAGCATGAGATGTAAACGCTTATTAAGTGCTAGCATATAAATAGCAGTTTTACATATAAGCTTTCAAACATATTCTATATGGCCTTCTTTAACATGGAGATTAGAGCTACTCTATGTCTAAAACTATGTAGTGGCCTGACTGTTGTCGAAACAAGATACTCTAATTAACTCTCTACTATACTTTAAGTTCAGCATCTTCATAGATGTTTATTCCTAGAAACTAGAGTTAGTAAAACTGATGGTGATTATCATTAGTCCCCGTAATCCATGGCCAGAAATGTAAGTCAGCTTGGTGGGGTTGTATGAAATTTCGTTCATTCCTTCATCATCCAGAGAACACCCTTAAATCGCTATTACTGAAAACGGAATCTAATAATTGCAGAGTTGAAAACATCTGATTATAATTATGTCTAAATCCTATGAATAAAAACCCTTGCTTTCTTCCTAGGTCTCACTTAACCTTTTTCCCTTGTTCATGTAATTAAGCTCAAGTGCTCTTTCACATGCACATACAAACTAACCCATAACATTAGCATGTGTAGTAGTAGGTGTATAATTCATAATGCACCAGCACACTAAAAATGTCAATCAAGCACTACAGCAACATAGAACATGAGCATGTGTCCCTACCGCAGATAAAAGAACTGTTCAAACCCCCCCCCCCCCCCCCAATTTTTCGTAGTTTTTTAAATTGCTTGATCATCTTCCCCTGTTTCTTCCACCACTATTTTCTTTAACCATAACTTTGCCTCCCAACATAAGGGAGAAATATCTTTTGCAAATTGTAACCAGTGCATCCACTTATTCATGAAATTATTTTCTCTCGGATCGAATTATTTTAATTATCCCTCTGAAGTTTCAGCATAGATATCCAGATATAATCGCAAATAGTGTTAGTATCACTTTCAGTTGTCTTCTTTCTTACAACTGATAGACCATTAAACCTAATCACATGTAATGCAATATGGTGATTGGTTTCTAAGATGATAATAAGTTGCTTTCACTTGAATCAATTAGCCACTAAGTGTCCACCATAATTTGGACTATCTATAAATTTTGCTGGGAAAGGAAAAACGTACTTCTTTCTTTCTTCTTGATGTTCCAGCAAATGGAAAAATCCTAGTAATCTATATTTACTATCATCACAATGTTGCAACAATTCACTGCTAGTCATCATATCATAAGCATAAAATGATTTGTGCCCTTATGTACTATTTCATTCACATCTTTATTAAAATCCGAACAAAACAAGACAAACATACTGTTCCACTCGAAAACAAAACAAGACAAACATACCAAGTGTGTTCCACTCGAAAACAAGCAATAAAAATGTATAAACTCGTGACAAGATCTGTTTTAGCAAAATAAAATTTACATCATCGCTCGCAAGAAATCACATCTAACTAAGAATATACAAACTCATGCATCTACAAATTTACTTATACAATCATGCTGCATGCATTTTATTAAATTCAAATGTATAACTTTAAATTCGATAGCTAAAAGAATTATTAGCAAGACATGCATAGTAAGTCCAGAAACCGGATTATCAAAAAAAAATTAGTAATCGAATAATAAAAATAAGAAACATACGAACTGTGAAATGAAATTGAAAGAGACGGTCATTCCTTCATTTTCTTTATGGTTGCTGCAGCTACTGTGTGACTGACCATTATTTCCACAGGTGTTTTGTGTTATATATACTAGCACGTATATGTGTGAGCATGACTATATCTACATGTTCAAACACAAATCAGAGATGATTAGGGAATCAAACTTGTAATTTTGGTAAATTTTTTATATTTAGTTAATCTTCTATATTCTTATTTGTAGTCAAAACAAATATTAGACTTTGTGAATTATTAACATGACTATATCTACATGTTCAAACACAAACCAGAGATAATTAGGGAATCAAACTTGTAATTTTGGTAAATTTTTTATATTTAGTTAATCTTCGATATATTTATTTGTAGT
This sequence comes from Kitagawia praeruptora, assembly GCA_037693485.1. Lineage (NCBI taxonomy): Eukaryota > Viridiplantae > Streptophyta > Magnoliopsida > Apiales > Apiaceae > Kitagawia > Kitagawia praeruptora. The sequence goes on along the minus strand of CM075344.1, from coordinate 157,927,148 downwards.
CAAAACAAACATAAGACTTTGTGAATCATTTATTCCAAAAAAAAAAGACTTTGTGAATCATTAACGTGTATAACCGTGTTTATATTATCTAAACTAACTACATAGATATCTAGATGTTTAAAAAGCCTGAAACCCGAAATCCTGTCCCATCCAATTCGCAAAAAAGTTCGGTCTGAAAAAAGCCCGACCCGGCCGAAAACCTAAGATGGATCTCATATTTTTCATCAAACCCGGCCCGGCCCGAAGCCCGGATAAAACCCGATTCGGTCTGGATAAAAGCCCAGGCTTTTTAAGATATCCGAATAAAAATTCAATTTTTATAGATAAAATCTAAAAATATATAATATTTTTAATAATTTCAAGAATATTAAACTTAGCAATATAGGGATGTGAATGATCATGAGGCTAGGAAGAATCAACAATATACAAGACAAACTCCTCTTCATTCAAGAAGACTAATTGAGTGTCGAGGATGTACTTCTCGAAATGGTCATATACGAGGAGATTTATACGGTTTACGGTCGCCTTAAGTTATAAAGCAAATTATGAGTAAAAAATATTCTTGAGTTGTAGCGATGTTTTAAGATAAAATAAGTATTATGCTATTAATTTTTTAGTAGAAAAATGATAGGGGACCAAAAAAAATCTCCCAAAAAAGTTACCAAATGCCACGTGCATTACTCTTGGTTGAAGCAATAATAAATGAAATAGTCGTACATGCATTCACATTAATCTCGCCAATCAAAATTCCTCAACTTGCCATGTAAGAAGTGCCACATCATTTTGAAGAATTTTTTTTTTTTGGAATATTTTTTGGTTCCTAGCATCACTCTTTTTAGTATTAGGTTTCGTGGTGTCTTTTCTTATGTATTCTGGATTATAAAAGTTCAAGGACGTAACTCTTTAGAGGTTGTTTCTTTTATAAGATTTTCTTTTTTTGTATATTAATATATTAGCTTTTCAAAAAAAAAAGACAAAAATTATAGTATATAATTTTTTTAAAAAACAATCCGAAAAAAACCCGGCTCGGCCCGGTCCGAGGACCTAAACGAGCCTCATATTTTAGAGAAAACCCGGCTCGATTTTTTAAAAAGCCCATTCCAACCCGATTACGAAAAAATCCAAAATTTTTAAAATTCGAATAAAACCCGATCCAAAGGATTTTTTGTACATCTCTACCCCTAGGGAAATGAGATACTCCGTACAATTTAGGGGGTGGTATTGAATTGTGACTTTTAATGACAATTTTTGGGAGAATGACTTTAATAGATTTCATTGACTTTTAATGACTCTTGTTGAATTCATGAGATTTTAAAATACTTTTGATAACTCCTAATAAAATGACTTTTAAAAATTTTACTAGACTTTTTAATACTTTAATAGACTTTAATATAACTCTATGAGAGGTATACGTTAGGTATGTTTGGGTTGTTTCATCTGCTTCCCATTGCTGGTTTTAATTCTCCTCCAAGTGTTCTCTGTGCTAATTCACAAGTTTTAAACATATTATGAGAAGAGGTAGAGATCACATATGTTATTCTTTAATAAGAGCTCTAATATGCAGTCAGCAGTGTCTTTCTTATTTTACTTCCCTAGTTCATCCTTGTTCCTAAATCCTTCCAAATTAAGATTAGAAACTACTGTCAGAAGCTTAACCTAAATCACACTGGGAAAACATTTAACCAAGTACGTAATGCAGTTATATCAACTTATACATATGCTTCAGAGGCTCAGAGCTGAAAACCATATAGCAGCTTATACATGAATCTTAATGACAGCAGGAGAATGTAAGTAAATTATTGTATTCATTAAAGCATTTTAAACTTAGAAATCATAGTATACTTACAACAAAAACCTTATTAGGCGCATTCAGAGATACCATTGGCAGCAACATAAGCTGACCACCCAAGTTACAAAAGCATTTATAGTTATGCTATGAATGAAACAAAAATTTCTTCCTGCTACAAGTGTCATGCAAGTTTTCAATAGAATATATAAATTATAAGATTCTAAAATACTTGGTCTTTTAAAATTAAAAAAGGATCCACCTCCAACTTTTCATCCGATTAACATTGTGTTTTCTGACAAGAAGCTGTATGTAGGTATTAAATCTTGAGTTTGGACTTAAATCACCCTTTCACCTAGTTTTGAGTCATGACTACATACTTTAATCTGACAATAGTTGTTTCAGTGCTTGTCTTTTTTCTAACAGAGCAGCACCACCACCACATCAGGACTTTCATCAGAGGCATCTTGCCAATCTCGAGGATGATGCTAAAATGGTTATGTCTTCTAAAATAGTTTAATATTAAGATTGGCAAGGGTCAGAGCCTCAGAGGTGCTGCAAATAACAGCAATTAATTTATCTATGATAAAATTGCATGGGCTCATACAATTGGGCTAGCACGGTGCACCAGCGCTCGAATGTACAACGAAACAAACATAGATTCTTCATTTGCTCAACCAAGACAGAAAAATTGTCCGACATCCTCAGGAGACTACAAACTAGCACCTCTGAACCTTCAATCTCCTACAGCTTTCGACAACAGCTATTTCAAAAACCTTGTCAATAAAAAAGGTCTTCTCCACTCGGATCAAGTATTGTTTAACGGTGGATCAACTGATTCCATTGTTATATATATATGATACAACTACAAGCACATGGAGAGAGAAGCAAAAGAAAGAAAAAACAGTAATAGAGGGAAAGAAACTCCTGTAAGAAGAAGAAATAAAAAAAGGAACCTCTTTTGGAAGGGATGAAACCCTAGGTGGAAGCTAGACAAACTCTTGTCAAATCTTCTCAAAAAAGACGTGACAATTTTTGGAGAAAATATATACACTTTTTCATAAAAAGTCATTAAAAGTCTCTTACTTTTATTTTTCCACCAAAATCATTGACTTTTTGAATAACAGGTGACTTTTAATAACTCTTTAAAAGTTGTAATTGAATACCTTGAATTTTTAAAGACTTTTTTAAAATCATGATACAATACCTCCTTACTTTTAAAGAGTATTTAAAAGTATGAATTGAATAACTCTAAACTTCTAAAGTCATTAAAAGTATTTAAAAGTCACAATTCAATACCACCCCATTAGTATATGCTCTTATCTTTTGTATTAATGACAAATCTCCAACGGATAAGTAAATGACTCCTTCGTGTTTCCATTAATTATCAACTGGGTCACTTATTTCACTTCAATATATCAAAGGGGTCACCAATTTCATTTCAGTATCATTTGAATCACTAAAGTCATCATAAATATCAAATAGATAACTCTAAATATATGTTTGAAAAATAAAAGTAATATTTTTCTTGATTTTGCACATTTTTCTTGAATGCTACCTCAACCAAATGAATAATTGTTAAATTCTAGTATTTTAGATGATATATTTAGATTTTTAAAAATTCTTTTACTATTTATTTTTAATTTTAGAGTTATTTTCCTTGTTTTAATTAAAAATAAATAGTAAATGAAAGTTTTAAATTCTAAATCTGTTATCTGAAATACTAGAATTTAACAATTATTCATTTGGTTGCGGCAACATTCAAGAAAAATGTGCAGAATCAACAAAAGATTAGTTTTATTTTTCGAACACATATTTGGAGTTATCTATTTGATATTTATTATGACTTTAGTGACTCAAATGATACCGAAATGAAATTGGTGACCCCTTTGATACATTGAAGTGAAATAAATGACCCTATTGATAATTAATCCTTTTGAAAAATGTTAGGTAATCAAATAAATAATTTTAAAAAATTATTCAAATACTAACATATATTTTTTTATAATTAATTGATAGAATAATTAATGAGATAAATTTCACGTGCATTCATATATGAATCCATCAATTAAAATACCAAATTTTGCCAATTTAAAACTGTCACCTCATTTTGAAGATTTTTTAAAGACTTTTTTTGATTCGCTAACATTATGCTTCCATTTTCTTCAAGAGAATCTCTTGATTTAAGATATGAGCCGTGCTAATTGGTTCTTGCTAGAATATAATATAAGATCTAGTTGGATCTTTTTCTCATTAGAAGAGTTGATTACTTAATATGGTATCATAACTCAGATATAAAGAGATCATAGATTGGACTCTTTACGATCCCAAATATTCTCAATATTTAATATAAATACGAAGGCCTTGGACTCAAAATTGGGCTTTTGAGTGGGAGATATTGTATACAGTTGGGAACGACTGGTTACATATTGTATTTTAATTAGGTGGTATTGATATTTATGTGTGGGGATTCATTTAATATATGAAAAAATATTCAATAATATGATTGATATCACATCTCCATTGGAAATGATTTTGAAAATTATAGCATTTTATATTTAATACTTCATAATGTAAAAAGGAAAATGTTCGCAAAGTTGATCTCAGTATAATTACTTGAGATTAAGTGATTTTATAAAATGAATAAATTATGACATTTTCATAAATATTAAAAAAATTCTAAAATTTTCTTTAATTACAATTATACACTCATGAATATTTATATGAGAAATTTTCTTAACATTAAGTACATTAAGCTAAGCAGCATGAAACCCTGATTTAAAATAGGTGTAGTATTTTTATGTCAATTAAATACATAATTTTGTTGTTTGTTTTGAAAAAATACCAATCCCTTTAATCCATTATAGTTTTAGAATTATCCTATGTCCCTCCTATCCCATTCTTCACCCTTACACTGTGTTCCAGAAACTTTTTTTTGAAATAAAAGAAAAGAAAGTTGAAGATTTAATTTCTTCAGCTTGTTCCCGAAAGATTTTTGTAGGAAGAAAAGAAAAGATCTCTAAAGATTTGGAAAGAAGATCCTTATATATTTGTCTTCAAAATCTTCTTCTCACTTTTGGAAAGATTTATAGAGAAAAGAAAATTCTATTCTTTTCTTTTCTTTCATTGATTCAGGAACACAGTAGAGCATCTCAAATGGAGAGAAGCTCTTAACTAAAATAAAAAATAGAATACCATAAATAAAATTTATAAAGATTATATTAAAAATAATTCACTCCAATGAGGCATTACCCTTAACAAAAAATTAAGATAATCTGTTATCGTTGACTATATTTGGCCAATCTGTAGACACGTAAAGAAGATTTTATAAGATCTATTACCTTATATAAATATATTCTATTTATAACAAGTTATTTACAATATAACCAAACATTATAGTCAATCTACCGCCCCTTTCATATGATGAGAAGAAGAGGCACAACATCTTACAGGTTAAGTAAATTTTACATAATCAATATTTTATTTGATTTAGCCAACCATTTATAGCCAACTAGTAATATAGCCCGTGCTTCGCACACGGAAATTCATTTCTGTTTATATATTTTTTGAAATTGATTCACTCGTTACAACTGACACGAACATTGAGAATAACAATAATTTCTATAATTTTTCTTGTTTAATTAGTTGATGAAAAAACACATTTTTTAATGAAAGTTATATATTTTGCTCATGGGGTTCTTAATGTACATTTTTCGGTCCCATGCATCGACAACACATTGTTGCAATTTTTTTTCAGCTTCCTTGCGAGAAACTGCTTATTCAACTATATTGAATCTTAAAAGAAAGTTGCACACAAAACATATCATACATAAAGCAAGCTTGGAGGTTAGTTTTATCTACATAAAATGAATCATGAAACACATATTAGACTTATGATGAAATTCTTAATAATTATGTTTCGAATGATGGAACAACTACATGTACGAAATGCAAGAAAGGATTTCAAATTGGTTGATTAGTTTATACATACCATAGAGCCGGTGATCCTGACCAAAACAAAACAGTCATAGTACAGGTGATGTTTTGCTTCTTGCAAATTTTCTCTTCAGCTTTCCTGCAAGGAAAAAATACATACCATAGAGCCGGTGATCCTGACCAAAACAAAACAGTCATAGTACAGGTGATGTTCTTCTTCTTGCAAATTTTCTCTTCAGCTTTCCTGCAAGGAAAAAAGGGTGAATCAGACAAATTAGTCTTCACTGTTTTAAAATTTAGAATTATGTAGATCATCATAAAAGATATATGTAACCATTTTAATTTTTTTTGTGCATGATGTGGCAGAACTTGGCGTATTCCCAGACTCAGGAACCTCAATGATTTTATTCTGCATAGAACATTTCAGATTGAAAAAACAAAAGGTTAATAATCATGTTTGTTAATCATAATTGCATTAGCAAGAGTATATGTATATTTATACATAGTTTAATCTACTTTAAGCGTATATGTATATTTATAATAGTTTAATCTATAGGAAGATCTATAGATTAATAATGCGTAAGCAAGCCTCCGCAGCAAGTTTGTAGTCCTTAACAGTGCTCTTACCCCCGATCTTGTCAGTCGACAACATAAAAAAAATCATGAAGAAGGCTTGATCCAGAAGCATTTGTAATATATTGATTGAGAAGATATGGATGAATCAAGCCACATATACATTGATGCATTAATACATAGCACACAAAAAATGTTTTCGTACCAGTCATAGCAGGTACACCTTCGAGAAAGGCCTCTTGAGTACCTGCAACTGTTCCTGAATACAAACTGTCATTCCATTAATAGATGTGATCAATTGCGCTAGACCATATTTGGCAGAAGAAGAAAGATCAATAACTGCATATAGTTCATACTATATGCAGTAACAGTATAGAAGCTAGAAATCCTCAAGTGAGAGAGATGATACTAACATGTGGTAACCATAGTTGCTACCCTTATTTATGCCATTGATAACCTAGGACAAAAGATAAAGAGAGTAAGCCTCAAGCAAAGAAGCACAGAAACCTCGCATATTTGTGGATCTTCTACTTAGTGAGAATTTGCTCTCAAGACATATCCCCAAGTCACTTGCCACGTTAAGCAATCTAACTACTTTGGATTTATATGTTAATCAATTCACAGGTGCTATTAATGGTGAACTTGGAAGCTCACTTAAACTACAGGGCTTGTACCCGGAGAAGAATCGGCTTACTGGCATTACCAGAAAGCTTTCTTTGTTTAAGAATAATTTAGTTTTATTCTTCTCTTCCTCTCCTCATTCTCCACTGCAGTACACTACACCATAAGATAGACTGAAATTTTCTTTAGCTAAGATTACTTTTTCATGAATCTCTACCTTTAACCTCTGGTTATTGCTTTCATATTAGTGACATATCAGCAACTGAACATGATCTATAATAAAAGTAATAATATATCTCAGAAAATATGTCATAAATATGCTTACTCTGAATTGAAGAGCACATGAAGATCTCTAACACAATAAAAGTTAATATGTTATATTATGATAGTTTTAATACAAAAGAAACATTTTCATTAAAATAACTATATTCTTAATAAGGAACTAATTTTTAAGAATATAATATCGAATTATAAATTTTAACAATAATTAAGCTGGATATTATCAGTTTAACGTAGAATTTCATCTTGTTTTCTAAAAATCGAATTTACCAAAATATCAACTTTAGATCTTTATATACATTTTTGGCATGTTAATCCGTCTAATAGAGTCTTTATCATTATCATTGTTTTTTCTGACCATAAATTGAAATATATTAAAATAGATTTTATTTAACCAGAATTATAATTTGCATGTCACGATCGGGTATTGCATAAATTCTATTTACCCATAACAATTGTTGCGAAGATATGAACAATCGAAGATATCAACAATTCAATCCTATGTGATTACGAATAATTCATAAATATTTGTAATCTAGAGCATGCCCGTGCCTTGCACGGGCTACAAAGCTAGTTATAAAACAAGTTGCCCAAAATGCCTCAAATTGAAATGGAGGCCCAAAATGACCCAAAGCTGCGCTAGGTCGTGTTGAGCATCAGCCATATACGCTAAATCGTGTTGAGCATCAGGCAGATACGCTAAATCGTGTTAAGTATCATCCTCATATACGCTACTTCATCTTCCTTACCATAAAATACGCTAGACTAAATTTTGTATGCGCTGAAAACAAAATCCGTGATACGTTTGATCGTGTTACGTGTTAGGCGTATACGTTTGATCCCTCTCTTCCCACTCTCTCTGACTCTCTCCCTCTCCCTCTCTCTGTGGATATATATGTTGCGTGTATGTATACACCATATATACGTATCTGAATTCTAATCAGATCTCAATTATTTCTCTTTGAGTTTCGCGCTGAAACCTCAACACTTTCTTTCTTACTGGTACTTATCCCTTTCATCTCAATATGTGTGCGTGTGTGATTAATTGTTTTGATATTTTGTTATCTCTTGTGTGTGGTTATATGATTGTGATATATGAACTATAGTATCTATATGTTTGTTGAAGATTAGAGCTAATTATTTCTTTCAGTTAAGTCTTCTCTACCTTATTAAATTTGACTTTGCTGTTTCTGACTCTGCGTGTGTGTGTGAGAGAGGGAGAGTAAGAGGGGGAGAGAGAGAGAGAGGTAGAGACAGCGAGAGAGATGACTATGGTATAATTACGGTAACGGGAGTAGCCTGTTAGGGGGTATCAAGGGCCATAAATATAAATAGAGGTATTAAGGGCCACCTCAATTGAAATTGGGTTATTTTAGTCATTATCTCGCGAGGTTACCAAATTGACCCTAGCTCTATTATTCTACACCGGAAGTAGCGTGTTAGGGGGGTATCAAGGGCCATAAATATAAATAGAGGTATTAAGGGCCACCTCAATTGAAATTGGGTTATTTTAGTCATTATCTCCTGAGGTTACCAAATTGCCCCTAGCTCTATTATTCAGCACCGCTCCTTTCTTCCCTTTTCTTCCTCATTTCTCCATGCTTCTCTCTCGAACAGAACTGCTCTCTCACCGTCTTGATTTTCAGGCTCAAAACTTCACCAAAAAACTTGTAAAGGCCATTATAAATCTCAAAAGGAAGCTCAAAAGAAACAAAAGGAAATTTCTTTTTCGAATTTTTTTCCTGATTATAAAGGCTATAATAAATTATGGAATTTGACCTTAAGCAGTTTGTATGGATCAGGATAAAAAAAACAAAGAAAAAAGCTGCAGCATCTACATCTTCTCAGCTTTTATTGCCCAATTCAAAAGTGAGACAAATCTATGTGGCCAAACAGACAAAGGGGAGTTCAACAGCGGATTGATCGAAGCAATGGTTCGAAGCTTCGCCTATGTTATTTTGTTAAAGATATATAGTCTTGGAACTTATAAAAATTTCAGATAAACTGAAATAATTTAGCAGATCACGTGTTCTTGTAGATTCAGCACCAGTTTATAAAGTGATTAGAATTTATTTAATTTAGCCAGTGAACAGCGCTGAGTGTAAGTTTTGTTTCTGCTAAATGAAAAAAGCTATCGTTATAGTGTTTGTTGAGTTGTTTGTTGTCAAAACATCTGCCCTTAATTCGTGCTTAAACTCTCATTGAGGTAAAGATGTGGAAATAGAAATGTATTTGGCTAAATGTCGGTGGAACATAAAAGGCTAAATTTATGTCCACTATGCAAAACATTTTGATTTCAGTCAAGTTCTTAAGCAATGATAATGAGTAATTTACATCATGAAGCAATGACCCTCGTCAATATCCGTCAGAGGATCGGTGTCTCGATTGGACGATAGATGGCTGCAATATGACATGAGAAGTGGCATTTTGATATGATTCAGAATGTTGTGACTCTGCATTAGTCGAATCTCCAAACCATATGACAGAGGATCATATGCTTTCATTAGCCTGAGAAATATAGAACAACAATGTTAATGTTAGTTTTATCGTGGGGGCAGGTGAAGAGGAAATGAGGAATGTTAGGAAACTTAAAATGCATTACCATTTAACTCTGATGATGTTGTTGAGAATATTATAGTAATGTAATGACTTCTATCTAATGGTTCAGATTGTTAGTACAGTTTATTTCTATATGTTTGTAACTCTTGTGCACAATATATGTGTCGTAATCTCTCACTTTCAATTTGACTGAAAAATTTAACAATATATTCTTGCTGCTAGTCTATCACTACTACTTTTGCAAGATAAATACCTACAACTCTGCAAGTTTATTTCTTGTATAGTCGAACCTGCACTGGAAATAGAATTTTATAACTTTATGTACTTTCTATCTAGTGTTCTAAAACATGGGTTAGGGGCTGCTAGGGTGTAGCAGAGTTTAAGTTTTGTCAAAATTGGGTTATTAGATATTATTGAAGATGATGTATGAAAATTAAATAGCAAGTGAAACATAAAATAAAATTCACATTCTAAAATAGTTGTAGTTTAAAGGACAACATTATATAGAATAAAAGGCTCACAAAATGTTGTGTGTTTATTTTTTTTTATCTTTTTTTCCAGATAGATACATAATTTCAATTTTTTGTAAATGCAAAGTAGTATGTTTGTTTGAGAATAGTGAAATTGATAGGAAACTAAATTATTTTTCTAGATAAAACTTGTAATCCTAGAATAGTAAATTTAATATATTCAATCTTTTTTTTCTTTATTCAGCGAATTCGTCTTCATAAATAATGTTCCTCATAAATAAGCATTCAAGGTTTAAAATCTATGTACATTATGAAACTGGAACAAAAGTACTATACTTGGATAGTATATCAGAATAAGCATTCAAGGTTAAAAATAGGAGTTCAACCACATTAGAATGTTATGAAATCCACAGAAAATTTAAATTCTATGCACACTATGAAATCCACGAAAAATGTTTCCTTATCCTATAGGATAGTAAAACACACCTTTCGCAAGGGCCCAGAACTGGTCCTTGACGGTATTTTGGCCGCATCCTGCATAATTTAAGCATATATCAGAATTAGCAGAATACTAATGATCTTTTGTGGACAATACGATTTTGTGGACTAATGAGTAGTCCTTGCAAAGAACTCTGCTTCATCTAGCCTGCAAGCCAAATTATTTTTTGTCAATTCCAATTCAATGTAGTGGAAAGAGAACATCAAGAACCAACTTGAGGGAACTTGACTTCTTTTCAGAAGAGCTAAGTGATAATTTTTGTCAAATTGCTGACAGAAATAGTTCACAGTCAAGATTTCCAGTCAATTTAATAAAACTCCTAATTTGATTCCCAGAAACAGAAAATGTTATTGGAAGACACATGCACATTTGTCCTACTCTACACTATGTTATGACACTGTGTTTGTGTGTGCAGTATACAAAGAACTAAATAGAAAAATATTTATATAAATATAGAACTGGATGAATCCGGTATCAATATCTAATCTACCCACAGCCACTCTATTCGTGTATCGGACCAACAATATTTGATCCACAGATCGAATCATATCACAAACCAATGCATTGAAATTGCTGGGATGTACAACATGCATGCAGACACCATGAAAGGGATCTGAACTTGGTAATACTCGATAAAAATCTGAACCTAGTAATATAAATTTTACTTTTTCCGAAAATCAATGCTTGACGTACCAAGCAATAAAAGAGTGCATCTCACCTGAATGGTCGCTGATCAGCTGTAAGCTCCGCAAATCTTCCCCTTGATATAATCTCCTTATTAAAGCCAATCTTCTCATACAGTTTCCCCATATTAAACTTTCCTACATGAATGAATTCCATTACAAATGAACAATATATTAACTTAGTTTCTTAGATCCGCTCAAAGGAAGTATTAGACCTCATCCCTTCTTAACTTACTACCAAGAAAATTTAGAGATGGTAAACAGAATAGAGGAAAAAGATAGTGGAATAAAAAAAAACAGCAGCAAGAAAATTTTCAGGAAAGTTAAATTCAATGTAAAATATAATAGACAAACTTGATACCAGACACTCCAGTGGTTTGTTTACACTTTTCTAGCAGTTAGCCGAATACGACTGTAGTTTAAGTTGAGAATCCAGAAAATGCTACTTACTGTAGTTTAATTACACTCATCACATAATCATTCTAATACTTGATTAATAATCTGTTTTTTTAACATCATATATTTCGGGCATACCAATATGATAATGCTTTAAACTATTACATCGTTCCATGAGAAATCATCAGTTGCACTAAATAATCAATGATGCTTGACAACTAAAACAAATCTCAGGGAAATTATAGTTCACCTGTGACAACTCCAATGGAACCAGTCAGTGTAAGATTCTCAGAAACTATACTATCTGCAGCCATTGCCATATAGGATCCCCCACTATACTGGACTTTTAAAAGAAGTAACTGGCAATGAAAATAGGTGACAATATCTTCATTCAAAAGATAGGGTCTCTTCCTATTGTCTGTAGGATAATAATTAAGGCGGTGCAATAAGTTGGGGAAGACAATGAAAAAGAGATAAAATACTGCATAAAGAATGTTCAAGGTCATCCAAGAAAGGTGGAATGCTAAAGAATATAAAAGATATAGAACTACTTTAAATTCAAACATTAAGCAGTTAAATGACAGTCGGAGAATCAAAATATCAATAGTGGTGTACACAATCCAAATGTCACAATTCACAAACTTGCAGTAGGCAAATATATCAGAAAATGTATTATACAAAAGAAGCAGAAAAGCAGAAACAACTATAAAGAAACACTCACCAAATCCCCTTCCCGACTTTGAACCACAGATATCACATTGCCAAGCATCCTTCGAAGCAGATTGAGAAACCAGAAAAGAAAGATTAGTTAGCGAGTTACAATGCGAAATTTCTTGGAACAAACATAAAACAAACAAATAATAAAGTTGCCATGACTTATCACATTATTATTATCGATTTGAAGTAAATAATCATTGTTGATATGGGGATCATAACATCAGAGCTCATATGATACAATATCTCTTGTCTCATTTGCAAAAGTATGAAATCAATGTAAATAGCTAACCATTGATGCCTGAAAAAAGCACCATCTTTTCTTTGCACGTGGAGAATAGTATTCTGCCGCAAATTTCCTCCAGTAGGCAAAAGTATTGTCCTGTTAAAAAATTAATGTGGTTATAATCAATACTTATAAGACCTCATACCAGATGCATATTATAAACTGGTAAGTGGTAATAAATTTAACCAGAGAGCACTCATCACAATATATACATATATTTGGAATAAATGATAAAAACTGAACATTGAATCAACGGAATCAATTATAAAGTAATTCTAATATTTCTATGAATCAACATGAGTAGCATCCTGTGATAATCTAAATAACAACCTCTATAGTTCTCGTAAGCACGCCCAAATCAACATGAGCAACTGCCTATTAAATCTTCTAAATGCACCTCAACCAACATGAGCATGGGAAGAAAAGAGCAACTCAATATAAAGCAAATGAGGATCTCTAAATCTTACACAATTCATAGTACCTTCTCACTTGAGTTTCAGATAAACTTTAACCTCAAAATACAATCAACTACCCGTCAATGATCCAGCCTCCAAATTGTTCCGATATGATACATGAGTGACACTCACTACTCTGCAAGGATACTAACCAATTTAAATAAATACTAACATATATGAGTACAAAAGCTTGTGTATAACCATCCATAATGTTTCATAGGCATAAAAGTAATGAGAAAGTGAGAAATTACAAACTACCAAGAAAAATAAAGGGAAAACTTAAAAGGAATAACATTCATAAGAGTTTTGGTATACGAAATTAATACTGGATTGATATAAAAAAGAGCAACATTCTCTTCCACATCCTCAAGCCAAACAAAATCAATTGCAGCAAACTGTCATTATAAAAATATAACATCAATTTTAGTATAATTTTCGTCAAGAAAGAAATACCCAAACATATGCCACAAATACAAATATAAAAAAATATGTTAACAAATATGTTCAAATCTGTACCTGAATTAATCTGTTCTCAACCTCGATGAATTTCATTTTTTGTATCAATATGATCTATTCAATCACTAAGAATCTGATAAGAACGATATATTAAACACCTATCTAAACATCCAATAATATATATTTGCACAAAAAATCAATTACCCACACATATAAACATATATATCAGCAAAGTAAATTAGCATTACCTTAACATTGAAGCCAAGACTATCCAAATCCAAAATATCACCAAAGTCCACATGTTTGGATGAACCAGTCAAAAACATAAAAAATCCTCTCAGGAATATAATAAAACAATTAGAACGTATATAAAATAAATTAAGTACAACTTGGAGATGAGATCACCGCAGGAATATCTGATATGCGATAAAAATTAATTAATTGGTAAATTCAAATTCAACCCTTCCGATTGTGATATATGTTAGTAATATAGCTTACAAACCAGATTTCTCCATGATCCGGCAATGGGAAAAGTGACGATGGAAGTTTGTGAAGATGATAATGCGTAGGTTTAATTTTGAAATTAGTGATGAAAACCGATTTGAAGATGTAATCTTGAACAAATGGGTAAAGGATTGAATATTGTGTGTATAGATGATCTCACGTAATTTTGAATTTGAAAAACTGATTGCTGGTTAACAGAATTGAACGTGTTAAGCCTAAAATCATGGACTAATGATTATGATTATATGTTTTAGTTTAAACATAGCCCCGGTATTATCCATTATAATCCCCCATTTTGATTTAGATGATCCAGTTGAATAGTTGAATGTTAAATGACCAAAAAGCCAATAAAGATATATTGGATGTTTAAGAAGTGGAAGGATAGATTAGGTAATTTTAATGTTAAATGACCAAAAAGCCTTTAAAGATATATAGGATGAATAAAAAGTGGAAGGATAAATTAGGTAATTTTGGAATGCTAATGCTAGCACTTATTTAGAATATATTGATATTGATATTGATATTGATACCATTGGAGATGCTCTTAGCTAGGTATTTCGTTTCTCTTTCCTATTATTTTCATTTCAATTATATTTTTTTTATCTTAAATCATTAAAACATAGATTAACATATAAAATATTTTTAGGAAATTAATAGAATAATTTTTAATTTAATTTTTATAAATTAATTAATTTTGTTATAAATTTTTATTCCGTTTCTGGATCAATACCAGACAGATAAATCAATTCAGTACCATTACTTTCATTTCTTCTTATTTTTCTTTCTGAATTTCATTCTGTTTTTCGACATGAACCAAACGTTCCCTTATTATAAAAAAAAAATAAAAATCTTAGTAGAATTTGTTATCTACATATTTATATGCTCTCCCAAAAGGTTTTCTAAAACTCAGGAGGACGTGGATGAGATCCTACTCAGATTCCAAGGTTGTGTGTTTGGCATGGTTGTTGTACACATCAATAACAGTTTTTTTTCCAAAATGCAGTTAAAAAAGTATTTGATAAAATTTAAAAACTATTTTTCTTAAAGAGAAATCAGCTTTTCTCATGTTTTTGAAAAAAACTTTGGCTCAGTTTTAACATCAAATCTCATAAAAAACATTACTTTTATTATATTTTTATATATCTAAATATGCATATATAAAAAATATTACCAAATAATCTGCAATTTTTTATAACAACACCTTTTTCACCGGTATTTTTTTGAGAAAATGCCCAAAATGCCTAGATTTGGAGCCCCTTGGCCCGAAATACTGATATGCGGAGACACTGGCCCAGAATACCCACGGGTCACGCATTCTGTGCATGCGTGACCTTAGACACGCATGTCTGAAATGCGTAACAGGGGTCACGCATGAGCAGAATGCGTGATGACGTCATCACCTCGGAAAACACTTCCCACCTCCGGCAACGAAAAATTGCCCAAATATCGCCTGTGTCCGATCTACTGATTCAGGCCACTTCCAGTCATTTTGAGGACATCAAAATGATGTCCACAGCTTGCTCTTTCGTTTTCACCCATTAATTTGTGCGTTTTGGCCCCGCAGGGGCGTAAACGAGCTTCATCGGAAAACTGACCGGATGTCGAGCTCGTTTTTGGTGTTCTTAATCCAGTCAATCAAACACAAATCGAAGGTTAGAGGATTGTAGAGGAAGATGAGACGATTCTTTTGATATATAGTACGTGTGTGCTGGTTTCCTGTGGAGGACGGTGTTAGAGATTGAAAAAAACGATGAAGAATCCGGCAATGTCGGCTGGGAACGACGATGAACAGTGATTGACGATACGCATGTTATAGATGCGCGTCTCATGTCACGCATTTACAACATGCGTATCTTCAGCCGCCCAAAATCCTGCAGAGTCGTGTTTTACGAAGGATACTCCAACACCAAATGCGTGTCCGGACACGCCTTTCCCAAATGCGTGTCCTGTCGGTATTTAGGGCCATGTGTTCCGAAAATTGGCATTTTGGACTATTTATTTTGGGAGGTGGGTATTTAGGACCATCACCCTATTTTTTTTAGCAACACAATAATTTTTAACAACAATTTCAAAGAGAGCCCGGCCAAGACGAAGAACACTACTACGAAGACCAAGACATGTACCACGGACATTTTGTGACTCATTTGATAAAAAATATCAATTACTGAAATTAGCATAATTCAAAATTTTCAATTTTCAAAATTTGAAGAAATATAAAATTAAAGTTAACTTTATCTTTATTTTGAGATAAAAAAGGTAAATTTATTTATCAAAATTTGTAGCATTAAGTTGACTACACGTTGCCAATAATGCCCTTTGTATTAGACAGTAAAGTCAGTAACTTATTTAGGTACTTCACAAGTAGGGTTGTAAATGAGCCAAACTGTTCGTGAGCTACTCGAGCTCGGCTCGTAAAATATTCGAATTCGGTTCGATAATAATCGAGCCGAGCTCGAGCTCGAGCTATTCGAATAGTTGACCGAGCCGAGCTCGACTTCATATTACTCGATTCGTATGGCTCGCGAGCCTAATCGAGCTTATATATATTTTATTATATATATATATATTTTATTATTTATATATTATTTTTATGTTATTTATATATTATTATATAAATATTTAATATTTTTATATATTAATCGAGTCGAGCTCGAGCCGAACTTAAGGTATTCGAGCTTTTGTTGATAATTAGTGAAATTGATTCGAGTTTTCGAGTCGAGCTCGAACATATCACATATGTGTCAAGCCGAGCTTCGAGCTTGAATTTTATGGCTCGGTCGAGCTCGAGCCGAGCCTGGTCAGTGTTCGGCTCGGCTCGGCTCGTTTATAGCCCTATTCACAAGTCTACTATTCCAAGTCGAAGTTTTTTTTTTTTAGCAAGTTGTAATTTACGGATACACTTAAAAGATTATTTGCCCGTTTGAGAAATCTTATTTTTCAGAAATAAGTTACTTATTCTGAAAAAAAGTTAGGAAATATGTACTTTTTTCTTAAATAAGTAACTTATTTTTGTAAGATAACGAATATTGAAATTCCCATACACATTTTTTCTAACAAAAAGTATATAAATACGATTTTTTTTCAAAATAAGTTACTTATAAGTTACTTGGCAGATTTGCCAAACATGCACTATATTGGGGGTATTTGGGGAACTTATTTTTAAAATAAATCAACTTATTTTAAGATAAAGTTAGAGATCACTACTAAAAAACTGTTAATAGACATCACGGTTTTTAACATCGATTAAAATAAAACCGATGTTAAAAGTCTTTTTAACATCAGTGAAAATAAAACCGATGTCTTTTAAACATTCAGACATCACTTCAGTTATCAACCGATGTCTAAATCTTTCTTTACAAATATTTTGACATCACTTTATTTGTGAACCGATGTCTAAATCTCTGCTTAAAAAATTAAACGCGCGCCCCCTGTGAAATATTCCCCCCTTAATTTTATTTTACCCCTTTAAGTTTCATTTGCCCGCTATTTGTTCCCCCTTCCCCAAATTTTTGTATTTTCCCCCTCCCCTCAATTCTAATACTACATTCTACATTCAGACATATTAAATCAAAATAATTCATTAAACTAAAGCCAAAACCCCCCCTCCCTCTCTCGACAGACTGACCTCACCTCTCTCTCTCTCTCGCTCGCGACTCTCACCCCCTCCCTCAAGAACCCTAAATCTCGCCCCCCCCCTCTCTTTCTCCCTCCCCCTCTCTCTATACTCTCATTAATGACCCTTCTCTTTCTCGAAAATTAATCGACCGGAGATTGTTCGATTCGAATCTACAAAACTGTGAACTGAATTCGATTTGTTTAAAGTTCAAATTGGTAAGTGGGTAAGCTTGTGTTTGATTTCAATTAGTTCGATTTAATTTTCAATTGGGGATTTTTAAGCTCGAAACCCTAATTTTTTTAATTTGTTCTTAGGTTGAACAATTGGTTTCGCCCCGAAAGCTAGCAGGTAACTACTACGAGCTAGTCATGTAATACTAATTAATTATTTACTACTGTTGAATGATATTATTCCGTATGAGATTTTGTAGAGGTGAAAGCGGAGAGCTAAGACTGGGGATTGCTGGACCTGAAAATGGGCTTCCTGCTTGTCGTATCTGTATTAGTTGGTAATTTTTTAATCACCCTTTACTGTGCTCTATGCTAACATTAATGTGCTTAATTCTGTGAAATAGAGGCCTAGGATTAGATTTTATAATCAGAATTTCCTTATGGAATTAACTTGAAATATGGAGTTTGGACCAACTTTTGTTGGAGAGCAACTTTTGAGTAATGTCAAAGACAATCCATGTAATTAACATTTCTACAAGTTATTTTCCTTTCATAATCATTAGTAAATATTAAACAATGGTACTTAACATATGTATTTACAGGAGTGTCTATTTATTTTTTTTAATCGCCAGTTAGTATATATTAAACACGAAACATACGGTGAATACTAATGAGGAACTGAAGTGTATTCTATATGTAAAGAGCTTATAAATGAAAGCTTTATTTATCTAGCTGTCCCGACTGGTCACGTGGATGTTAAGTTCGTATGATTATGATGATATTAAATTGTTAATTACGCTTATTAAGTAAAAATGAAGGAGGATTTATGTGTGTACTCTAGCATTTTCCATGAAAAGGACACAGGAATGGTTGGAAAGGATAAGTGAAGAAGCTGAGGTTGGTCTGCTATGTATTTTCATCT
Source organism: Kitagawia praeruptora (assembly GCA_037693485.1). Taxonomy (NCBI): domain Eukaryota; kingdom Viridiplantae; phylum Streptophyta; class Magnoliopsida; order Apiales; family Apiaceae; genus Kitagawia; species Kitagawia praeruptora. The sequence continues at coordinate 157,908,223 of CM075344.1, read as the reverse complement.
GTCAGTTTCAGAGCTTTCAAGAATGCAGTTTACACTGTTCCTTTTTAAGCAAACAGGGGACTCGCTGCCATCTGCTGCATTTCTCATCTGTAAACGGGCTTTCATTTAGAGGTTAAATGTTTCTAGATGAATAGTTTAAATTAAAAGATTTTTGGTTTAAGTGGTTGATTATTGATAAAGTTAATTTGCCAATGCATGAAGAGTTTATTGGAACTTCAACTTTTTATTTTTATTTACCAATTAATTCATTCAAAATAAGAAATATATATGTCAGTTTGATGTATTCTGATCACATCTAGGGTTGTCAACGGATCACATCTAACATGCAAGAACAGGACATATATAATTCAGTTTTAGTTCAGCCTATAACTCAGGTATGAATAATATTTCTTTTCTGAAAAACCAATTAGTCTAAAACTGGTTAAAGAAATCGTTGGAAAGTATATATAACATGCAAGAACAAGACATATATAATTCAGTTTGAGTTCAGTCTATAACTCAGTTTGACGTTGGAAAGTGTTTCGTGGAAGCAACCAACTCTCCAGTTGCTTGATAGATAGTTAAGATGTGAAACAATGCTGCAGAAATTTCTACTAATCAGAAATTTCTTCTTAACAGCCTCTTCATCATGCGGCAAGGGGTGAACATGTAAACGTTATTATGTTGGTGCTAGCTAATGGAGCTTCTCCAACAAAGACAAATAGTTGTGGACAGGTTTGTGCACAATAGACATATACTAGTGTTAGTCCTCGTGTTTTCATTTTTCTAAATACTTTGATTTAGCAGATTCCAAGTGAGCTAGCTGATCCAGAAACAGATGCTAGAGAAATTTTGGCGAATGCTGCAGGCATATCCGTGGATTGAGATGAAAAAGACGAGAATTTAAACCAGAGCCAGCTATCTGTTTATAGCTGGATTTGAGAAATAGAAATAGTTAAGTATTACTCTCTTTGTTTCTATAAAGTGTCAGTTTAGACACCTTCAGTTTTGACCAGTTTAGATACCTTCCGTGCAAGAAGCAACTCTCGCAGGCCTCGAAAGCATCGATAATCTCATCAGGATGATCTCGCACTCATCTTAACATTACACAAATATTTCTTCATCCTCTTCTTCATCAACTTCGCATGAAACTAACATACCGGATTATCGGGCTGTCACGGATATCGCTGTCCATAAATTTAAAACATTTATTTCGTTGCTCGATAAATCACTGATGATTTCTGATGGATACTGATTAGGCCATCTCTAGTTGATCATTAGCATAGTTATCAATGGACCAAGTGTAACCTGAGGAGTTCAAAACATTTATAAATCATTTTTTTTATTTGGTTATTTCTATATCTATATATTTGTAACTGAAAGGGCTGCCATATCACTAGGCTATACCTAAACCTCCAAAAATTCTTAAAGTAAAACATATAAAAGATAGCATTAACTATATTATTAATTTCTTTTTTCATTCCACCTGTTGTTCTTAGAAACTACAGTTCTTGATAAATGTTGAGATTTGTGCAAAAGTTTACGAGTTTTAGCAGTCAGTGGTGACTTAATGGCATGAAGTTTTGAGGCGTTCACATTTCTAGAATCTTCTGACTTCATAGGTAAAGATTACGAAAACTAAACAATTAGAGTACGGCATGTCATACATATCTGTATGTCTAAGCGCGATTTGTTTGGTATGTAAAATTAATGTATTATTGTATTCATTATATATCTGTTATGGATCAATTAAATATCTTAAATAGTTTGATGCTAACTTTAAAATAGAATCAATAAAAATGTCCGTTATATAAAGTCTCTCATCCTAGACATAAGAGCCATCTGAACCTATCTTGATTGCATTGTTTAACAACACTTGACTTTCTTTTTTAGATATGGGATACATCTGGACAGGAATGATTTCAAAGCCTCAATGTTGCTTTTTACCGTGGTGTAGACTGTTGTGTTCTTGTACATGATGTTAATCCATGAAGTCATTCGACAACCTCAACAATTGGCGGGAGGAATTCCTGATTCAGGTGAACACCAAATAATCAAAAATAGTATTCTTATAACAGTTGTGATCATGTTTTAAGTCTTAATTTATTTTCTGCTGATGTTTAGGCCAGTCCCCATGACCCTGAAAATTTTCCTTTTGTTGTACTGTGGAACAAGATAGATGTTGATGGTGGCAACAGCCGAGTGGTATGGTAACTTATATTCTCTCAGTTGTTTTATATAGTGTTGCAACGTTCGGAGCTTTGTCTTGAATACTATTATCATGTGTCCTTGTTTTCAAATCTCAGGTTTCTGAGAAGAAGGAGAAAGCATGGTGTGCTTCCAAAGGAAATATTCCTTATTTTGAGACTTCTGCTAAAGAAGGTTTCAATGTAGAAGCTGCTTTCGAGTGTATAGCAAAGAATGCTCTAAAGAATGAACCAGAGGAAGAAGTGTAAGTTTTTTTTTAGCTTTTGGAATAGTGCTTTTCAAGTTTTACTGGGTGTGGGTGTGGGTGTGGGTGGGGGTGGGGGGGATTTACATGGATCCAACTGATAGCTTAATCAGAAATCATTACACCTGCCAATTATACTGATGGAACCCGTTACACCTGCCAATTATACTGATGGATCGGGTTTTCAGATTACGAATTTGTCTTCGGGTAGTAGGCCGCTTGTTTCGACGTCTTCGTTTAAGCAGAAGTGTAGTTTTGTGGATAATTCTGCAGCTAGATGCTCTGGCTCTTCCGGGAGATGCATTGTCCTAAGAAAAGGTAAATTTTATAGTAGTTGTTAAAAAATTGTTAGTATCGTTTCTGTTTTGCTTGAAATGTGACTAATATAATTTCGTAAAATTATTGTGTTTGTGAAATTACAGTAGGAAATTGAGGATGAAGAAAGTGGTGAGAGTGCCGGCCATAAGTTTGAAGATGTCTAATATTCCTCCAAATGAGTTTTCTTGGAGAAAATATGGTCAAAAACCTATCAAAGGCTCTCCTCATCCCAGGTTAGACCATTTCTTAGTCTTTGTCGATTTTAAATTCGTGTTTGTAAATGCGTCAATTTGGTTTGGTATCATTATAGATTTATCGTAATTCATGTCTTCAAATTTGTTTTCGCAATTGTATCAATTATAGTCGAATTATTAGTTGGTTATCTTCTTATCTCGTATTTCATTATAACTCGAACATTAGAGTGACGAATTTCGAATAAAAATGCAGAGGATATTACAAGTGCAGCAGTGTAAGAGGATGTCCAGCAAGAAAGCATGTAGAGAGGGCATTGGATGATCCAACAATGTTGGTAGTCACATACGAAGGAGACCATAATCATTCTCAATCTCTTCATGACACACCAGCTTCTCTAGTTCTTGAATCATCTTAATCACACTTAATTGTGCCTCTTAACATCGAATGACTATAATATCCAATCACACTTAATTAGGCCTGCGAGATCATCCTGATGTAGTTTTACTATATACTTGTTCATGTCTCAAGTTTTGGTCTTTATATTTATTTAATGTTTTCAGGATGGGTGCATAAGTTATGAGGAGTTTGCTGCAATGATGCTGGAATAGATTGGAAAAAAGCATCAAATATTGCTAATGTACTTGATATTTGTAATGTACTTGATATTTGGGTTTGGTCATTAGTTTGGTTTTGATTGGTTATGTAAGAATACTTGATTCTTGATATTTATGTTGGTTAATATATGTGTTTGGTTAGTTCTGACTTGGTATTGTTTTAGTTTGGTTATTGGTGTGCACAAATATTGCTAGAAATGATGTATATGAATGAAGGTCCCATATGAGGCCTTACACATCGTTTCTCTTAAAAAAAATTGATATATTAGAAGTTTTAAACATCGGTTGAAAACGATGTCTGAGGGATCTCAGACATCGGTTTTAAAAATAGGTAACCAATGCAATATATATCTTCAGCATCGTCTAAAACTGATGTCTATGGTCACATTATACATCGCTTTTCTTAATATTTACCGATGTTAATAAAGGCTTAGACATCAATATTTGGAAAAAAATAGATGTCTATGTCGAATTATTCTATGTTTGCTATATGTTAAATAGCATCTAAGAATTATAATATAACAATTTAAAAGTTAACCTCATGCAGTTAACCCAAGAAGATAGTTCATAAACATCAGAAATATTTTTAAAACTGATGTATTATACGCTATAAGACATCGGCCAAAAACCGATGTCTAAACGTTCAGACTTTAGACATCACCGACAAAGACATCGGTCAGAATTTTTCAAAGACATCGGCCAGAAACCGATGTCTATTAACGTTTTTTTAGTAGTGGATTACTAATTTTTTCCTGAAAAAAGTTAACTTTTTATTGCAACTTATAGAATCTAAAACATATATTAAATACTTGTATAATTTTTTTTTTATCAAAATACAAAATTTTTACCCAAAAATAAGTACATAATTACTTATTTTATGTTTTCCCAAACAAGCCCATTATACCTCATCTTATCACTTAAAATTGGGGGAAAAAAAGAAATATATAAGGATTTATCTCTCCTGAATACATCCGAGATTTTTTAAAACAAATACTTTGTAAGACTAAAATATAATAATAGATATATAGAAACGAGGAGTCCCCTTATAGAGAGGACCTCCTTATATAGAGAATATGAGAGAACCATATATTTTTTCTGATTCTGCAACAGAACCAATTTTTTCTAAAAAAAATTCCAAAAAAAAATATAAAAAAAATTGGCGTCGCCACGTCACTGCTGATGTATCACTGGCACGTGACATTGTCACGTCATCGCTGCTGACGTGATAGTGACAAGTGGCAGTTGACGTCAACAGTACCACGTCAGCATCACTGCCACGTCAGCAGTGGTTCTTGTTGGTAGTATTTTTGAAAAGTTCGTTCGCAGGGAAGGACTATTAATACAAGTTCAAGTTTTAATTTCTTATTATCTAGAAATGTAATCGGTAGGTTAAACTAATTAAGAACAATTACAACGAAGATTTAATTGATGAGGAAAAGTAATCCGAGAAATAGGGTTCTTCAATTGGTTCAATAATATTGTTTTAATGTGATATATGTTTTTCTCATATTTTGCTAAAAAAACAATTCTTCTAATTTTTATAATGTTCTCTCCCAAGATACAAAATAATGTCTAAAACTATATTTCAAAAGTCACTCCCATGATTAATCGAAATACAATTTTAGATTTTAAGACCGGAGAATTTTAAGTTTCATAGTCCTCTTATTAATCTCCCGATTTAATAATTAAACTATGTATATCAAATCATGAACAAGAATTATGACTCATCTCCCAATTTATCACAATACCTATGAATACAATTAAAGGTTAGCTATGCCCTTAATTGGGTTAAGCCCTCAATGATAGATTAGCAAAAATAGAGAATTACTATCACAATCAAACAAACATATATCACCAACGAATACTACCCATTCTCGGATTATGAAATTAGTTAATCATGCTAGACAAATAAAATAAGCATATAATAAATGGTAAAATCATAATTAAAAGAGTTTAGAGTAAAGAAAGTACAACTTGAAAAATTTATCCTCCTGAAATAATTTCCAATGAAATGAATGAGCACTCCAAGCAATTCCCTCACATTCTTCACCCGAAATAAATCTTTGTAGAAAATCAAAGTGTTTAAACTAAAACTAAAATTACAAAAGAAAATTTATGAAAATAAGAAAAAGTATAACTGAGAAAAATTGAACTTTGCCACCAGCTTGCAAGAAAAATTGATAGACAAGGCATGACATTTGAATTTTATAAACCAACCAATTTGGCATCTTCTGGTGGAAAAAACAATGCATGTGCTTTTGACTTTTGAACGGGCTCCGTATAAATGCTTTTTAACCCGCACAGTTTATAACCTTTAATTAATAAAAAATTAATTAAATCCAGAAATTATAAAAATAAATATCTAATATTATTATATATTTATAAATATAATTTTCTAAATAAATTAAATATTTATTAATATAAATAAATCCTTAAATCCTAAGCTGCGGACAATTGAGGGCTTGGAACCGGACTCCTTTCGCTTCACAAAAAATATATTAATTCCAACCGGGATTCCTGCTTTAAGAATATATCACTTTCCATATTTTAGTGACAATTCTTATTTCCTCCTTGTTCGTCCATGATTAATCTACGGTCTCTTGGTGATGTGCAATCGGGCTCCTTTTTCTTCCAAAATTATCCTAAAAAATATACAAATTCATTTTAGCATCCAATCCAAATTAAAATGCTACTAATAATACTAATCAAGGACAAAATTATTACAAACTAAGGATAATTGAGAGATAACATGCTATAAAATGTACATAATATTAGCATGTATCAAATACCCCCCAACTTAACCTTTGCTCGTCCTCGAGTAAATCAATATAAAATAACTACTTACTACTACCACTTCCGTAGGTGATCACGGTTGCATTTGGCATATGCAACAAGCCCTTTAAACCCCTAGGCAGCCCTAGTGGACGAGTGAGGTCTCGTGAGGGCCTATAGTGAATGTACCCCCAAAATCCATCTAGCTCATGTGAAAGATCAAATGCCAATACACACCACACATGCAAGTCCTCTCACGCCACATCAACTTAAGAATCAAAGTGAATTATGCAATGCCTTGGTGTCGAAGGTACAAGTTTTCACATAGTCTACTCAAAGAAGATGCATAAGTTCTCAAAAGTCCATGTCAGATGCAAGAATAATTTGGTAATCATGCTAAGCCCACAAGAGTACATCTTTGAGTCAAAACTTGGGATCTCAAATACAAAATACAAGTAATAACTCACCTTTCACTCACAAAAGAATATTCACTCAAGAACAAGGGTAAGTGTATCACTCTATTCCAACAAAATCATAAGCATGCTTGACATTTGGTATCAATCTAACTTTAAAGCAAAACACACCACTGATGATAATCAAAAGGTCTTTATTCGGGTTGTAATGGGGCTAGGGACAAGGTATGTCAAGTAAAGCCAAAACAGGTTAAATGTCAAAAGCTAGTACCCAACAACATAATTCATTCAACTCCACCCTATTATCCCCACACTTGGATCTTTTTATTCTCTTTTAAAAAAAGTACTTTGACTAGTCGAATGAAAAAGGATCATAGAAACATAAGTATGCTCTCATATAAATAATAATAATAATAATTATTATTATTATTATTATTTTTATTATTATTTTTTTCTGTTTTTTTTCTTCTTTTTTTTCTCTCTTTTTTTTTAAGAGAGCTAAATATAAACACGAACAATGATCCATTGATATTATTACAACCTTCGACTTACAAGAAATAACCAAACCCAATATTTTCCCAAAAGTAATGATCATCAATAAACCCCCCTTTTTGCACACCTTATCACTCCCTTAAGCACTATACTAGGCTTTGACAATTGGGTTCAAGTTAATGTAAGGCCAATACAAGAAAAAGATATAGGCAATTAATGTGGTGTGTCACCGAAAGAATAGGATTAAGCTCAATGGGGTAACTAATTGATCATGTTTAAATGGTGTGGTAATATGGGAATTATGAGGTTATACCTAACTGCCTTTATCATCTTATCATCAAATAATGTCATGCATTTCAAGAAAGCTCTCAAACAAGTGCTAGCGATGCAAACAACATGTGAACACTCAAGCAAACGAATATAAGATGCAAAAGATATGCATATAGGCTCAAAAGCTCACTTGGTGGCAAAACATAATCAATCCCAAGTAAAAGTCTCTCTAATGCACCTACTTGTACTCAAAGCATGCAAACCAAGTCATCTTGCACATATTCATGTCCTTTTAATCACTTACAACCTTCAAAAGTCTACCAGTTTCAACTTGCTAGTGTATGTGTGTGCACAAGAACAAAGCATATCACTTCTCAATCAAAAGTGTCAATAACACAAGATTCTTTTAGCATTCATGGACGTATCAAGCTACTTACAACAAGTAATCTACACAAGGCTAGAATTATTTTTGTGATTTTTAATTTTTAAATTTTTTTTTTTTAATATAACATCACAATGAACACACACACCCCCCCCAACTTATCACGTTTCTTGTCCACAAGAAACAACCACTAACCTTATATAACCTAAAGAAACAAACTATATATGTAAATGACAACACAATGGACTAATATGCAAGGAAGAAAAGAAAGAACTCCCCTGAGTTATGGTCGAGGTTGTAGTGTGCAACCAAGAACTGCCATTGTGGCATCCATCTTTAAATTAAGATCCTCCTGCATAGTCCAAACACTTAAAACTATTACATATAGTTAAACCTCACATAATATAAATAATAGTGAAATTCCTTGGGTTGACTCCCAAGCAGCGCTTGTTTAACGTCATTAGCTCGACTTATTTATAAATAAATCTTCAATGAGGAGAAAAAGCAAATAAATGCACATATCTACGAATTTGTATTACAAGCATAATGTGCAAATATACCTCTGATTCATTAAAATTTATGAAAACTTTCATGAATCTCACATGCTCAAGAGACTTGCAAAAGTAGCCAGAAAAGTCGTCAGAATAATCATCATAAATACGACTCATAAACTCCTCCCAAATTGGATCCTTATATTCCAAAGCAAGATTTTCAATTTCATCAAATTTGGACTCCTTCTCAATTAAAATTGGACACTCATCAACTTTTGTCTCATCTACCAGTTCTTTAAGCTCAAGAATATTTTCTAAATTTGCTAGAATTTCAGTTGCATCCAATTTATCATTAACACAGATGAGACCATCATTAACTACACAAGTAGACTCATCAGACACAACATTATCATCAATTGCTAAACAAGAATCATGGCATAGAGGAAAATTGACACAAGGGGGAGTTAGAGAACAGCCGTCATGCCACACTGCTCGAACTTCCCAAATAAAATTATTTAATTTAGCATTCTCCTCGTACCAAGCTATTGAATCACATGGAATATCATTATCACTAGCAATTTGTAATGGTGGGTCCTCAAAGTGATTAAAAACTCCCATCGAAAGTAAAGAAGGATCAGATTGAATTACACTCGTATCAACATCATTGCACATATATGGATTAAGATCATCATGATATTGCTTTTCTAAGGCAAATGAAAAATCATTGCTAGGGTATGGAGCATAAAATGAGTTCTCAGAATAGAACGAATTCACCTGATATGCATTACAATCCTCATAAGCATTGAATTGTGGGTAAGGATTGAAGTCTTGATATCGTTCTTGACTGTTGTAGAAATTCTGAGCGTTGTTCCAACCAAAGTTGTACTCCATGTAGTCTCTTTGCCTACTCACTTTTTATTTTATTTTTATTTTTATTTTATTTATTTATTTATTTTATTTATTTATTTATTTTAATTTTTCAACAAACAACAAAACCGTAAATAAAACAGAAAATAACAAAAACCAAATTATTATAAAAATTAAAAACTAAATTTTATTCTAAATTTTTTTTTTAATTATTTACAGAAATTTTTATAAAAATTTACCTTGACTCGTTTGTTAATACGACTCGCCAAAACACAATCAACAAACTCAAACTCAACATTTACAACTACAGCTGCGAAACCGATAGCAGAAATTTGTTGACAATATTTTTCAATGTCTAAGTTCGTTCGCAGGGAAGGACTATTAATACAAGTTCAAGTTTTAATTTCTTATTATCTAGAAATGTAATCGGTAGGTTAAACTAATTAAGAACAATTACAACGAAGATTTAATTGATGAGGAAAAGTAATCCGAGAAATAGGGTTCTTCAATTGGTTCAATAATATTGTTTTAATGTGATATATGTTTTTCTCATATTTTGCTAAAAAAGCAATTCTTCTAATTTTTATAATGTTCTCTCCCAAGATACAAAATAATGTCTAAAACTATATTTCAAAAGTCACTCCCATGATTAATCGAAATACAATTTTAGATTTTAAGATCGGAGAATTATAAGTTTCATAGTCCTCTTATTAATCTCCCGATTTAATAATTAAACTATGTCTATCAAATCATGAACAAGAATTATGACTCATCTCCCAATTTATCACAATACCTATGAATACAATTAACGGTTAGCTATGCCCTTAATTGGGTTAAGCCCTCAATGATAGATTAGCAAAAATAGAGAATTACTATCACAATCAAACAAACATATATCACCAACGAATACTACCCATTCTCGGATTATGAAATTAGTTAATCATGCTAGACAAATAAAATAAGCATATAATAAATGGTAAAATCATAATTAAAAGAGTTTAGAGTAAAGAAAGTACAACTTGAAAAATTTATCCTCCTGAAATAATTTCCAATGAAATGAATGAGCACTCCAAGCAATTCCCTCACATTCTTCACCCGAAATAAATCTTTGTAGAAAATCAAAGTGTTTAAACTAAAACTAAAATTACAAAAGAAAATTTATGAAAATAAGAAAAAGTATAACTGAGATATATTTTTCTCAGTGCAGAGTGATCCTTCACCAAAGAAAAGCTCTAATATTTATAGGAGAGATGAGCACACCAGCTATCATCCGATAGTCAACTGCAGCAACACAGAATTGAACTTTGCCACCAGCTTGCAAGAAAAATTGATAGACAAGGCATGACATTTGAATTTTATAAACCAACCAATTTGGCATCTTCTGGTGGAAAAAACAATGCATGTGCTTTTGACTTTTGAACGGGCTCCGTATAAATGCTTTTTAACCCGCATAGTTTATAACCTTTAATTAATAAATAATTAATTAAATCCAGAAATTATAAAAATAAATATCTAATATTATTAGATATTTATAAATATAATTTTCTAAATAAATTAAATATTTATTAATATAAATAAATCCTTAAATCCTAAGCTGCGGACAATTGAGGGCTTGGAACCGGACTCCTTTCGCTTCACAAAAAATATATTAATTCCAACCGGGATTCCTGCTTTAAGAATATATCACTTTCCATATTTTAGTGACAATTCTTATTTCCTCCTTGTTCGTCCATGATTAATCTACGGTCTCTTGGTGATGTGCAATCGGGCTCCTTTTTCTTCCAAAATTATCCTAAAAAATATACAAATTCATTTTAGCATCCAATCCAAATTAAAATGCTACTAATAATACTAATCAAGGACAAAATTATTACAAATTAAGGATAATTGAGAGATAACATGCTATAAAATGTACATAATATTAGCATGTATCAGTTCTGTACAGAAGCAGATTTTTTTTTTATAGAACCAAAAAAATTTATTCTTTTTTTTATTGAACCAAAAATTAAAACTTTGATTCTAGAATTATATAAAATTAGTACTTCGTAATTCTTTCAAGTTCTCCATATAAGGAGGTGCTCTATAGAATAATGGCCTAAAAACGAGTTTTATCATAAAATCTTCTGATAATAAAGTTGAAAGTGCGGTATTTAAAATATAGTTCTTATACGATATGCTCGATAGCTCTAAAATAAAGATATTGACCTACACTACACTGCTATCCTAATACGTGTCGAAAGTCAACAAACACTGCTATCCTAATACGTGTCGAAAGTCAACAAAAGTTGACCATTAAAAAACTAATAAAATTTCAATTAATTAGGAGTTCGTAGAAATTATTATATAACGAGAGATAGAGATGTTAGAATTCCCAAATGATTCTCAAAAAAATTCTCACATATTGAATTGTCAAAATATAATTAACTATTTTTTTTAAATGAAATTGTGTATACATATGAATTTCATAAATAAAATTAAAAAAAATTAAAAAACATTTCGGGAAAAATATAATAACAAGTTCTTTTATGTGTTAAGCCAATTAGAAAAAACATGCATATAAGGGATAATAAGGGATGTTCCTTTTTTTTTTTTCAAAAAAAAGAAGGGATATTCCTTTTAATCAGACCTGATTTCCATCGTTGGTGCCATGCAAATGTTATTTATGAAGGGGAAATACTAGGGATTTCGAAAGAGTTTTCGAATTTGTTCCCGAATGATGATTTGGTAATTATTAATTGAATATTTATTTTAAAAATATAAAGATATTCATATATGCATATCAATAGTACAAATCAAATCAAATTCAAGAACATGTTCGAGGATACTAGCATTGCTCCTTTACGAAAAAGATTAAGATCTGATTTCGTTGATACGAGTAATTCTTTTCATGAGATGGGTCAACCCATAATTGATAATTCTACTCACCCTGGCCGGGAAAAGCAATGATGAATCATTTGAAAGTTCACTCAATCATGCATTGTATTCAGCTTTTTAGATTTGTCAACACTGATTTGGATTCTAGTATTTTCCAGAATCAGTGTCCAAATTTGTGGACAACAATTTAAAAAACCACACAGCCAATGCTCCTTTAAATAATTGAACGACTCTTGCACCATTATGGGGACGGATTAAGTGGCCGTTTGCCATTCCTGAAAAAGAATTTATAAGTTACTTATTTTGGAAAAAAATTCGTATTTACATAATTTTTATTAGTGAAAAATGTGTATGGAGAGTTTAATATTCGTTATCTTGCAAAAATAAGTTACTTATTTCAGAAAAAAGTACATATTTCCCAAATTTTTTCCAAAATAAGTAACTTATTTCTGAGAAATAAGATTTTCCAAACGGGTCCCAAAGAACACGAAGTGATATATATCTTTCTTAACATTAAACTTAAATATATGCCTGTCATTGAAAACTTTTATTTATGAAAATGGTATCACAAAAATATTAAAATATGAAGATATTATTTCAAAATTTACTCCAAGACCAATGCCCTTCTTAAAAGTAACTAGCATTTTGCCCGTACTTCGTACACGGCTTCTTATTTAATTTAAAATGATAATACCAAAAATTTAACAAATTTGATTGATTTCTTAAAACATTTACTTAATTTAAATTGACAATACCAAAAATTTAACAAATTTGAATGATTTCTTAAAAATATATTGTACGCAATTATATAAATAATCAATTCTTAGCAAGATATTAGATACAATTATATAAGTATTTAATAAAATAATGATATGCTAAAATTTATATAAAAAGTAGCATACAATTCTATTTTAACAATGCTGAAAATTTATTTAATCCATCAAAATCTGCAATAAAAATAATAAATATTTTTACAAATATTGTTCTCTAATTGAAAACAATAATAAATTGTCTTCATTATTCAAATGCGAAAATGATAATTCCTTCACCCCCAATGACTCCAAAACATTAAATGGCTCCAAAACATTAAATGGCTCCAAAACATTAAACCTCATATAATATCAAGAACATGTTATATTAACTATGAGACTTCATAGTTAATCATCTTCTATATATAATAGGAGAACAATGGGTTTTTTTTAGGGATATTTTGAGCCAATAAACCCCCTGTGAATTTACTATTTTACCCTTGTATTTTACAAAATTACATTAATTGCCACGCCCTTATTTTGAAGATAAAAATTAAGTTATTATTGTGTTTGTGGGGAATTGAACCAACAACCTTCTCTATATAAATATTCCTCCAAACCATTGTGCTACTTATGTTTTTTAGTAAGAAGTGAAAACTTTTTTTACATAAGTTCGACCTCTTTATCAATTTCTGGAAAATCTCTCTATCAATTTCTGGAAAAGGACCCGTGCCTCGCATGGGTTATTATGCTAGTATAATGTGTAAATGTTGGAGAACAATGAGATCACATTTCAAGCAATTTTTAATTTTTTTTTGTTAAATTTTTTTATGAATGGAAAGAGGGTAGAATTATAAGACTTTTGTGTGAAGATGCCCCTAGCGGGGCCCTTTAAAATAGTTTGAAATGTAGCGAATATGTGTGTTCTCACTGTTCTCATATTATTTTATTTTTTTGTTAATTTTTTTATGAATGGATAGAGGGTAGAATTATCTTTTTTTTGGTGAAGATGCCCCTAGCGGGGCCCTTTAAAATAGCTTGAAATGTAGTGAAAATGTGTGTTCTCACTGTTCTCATTCTCACCAGAGCGTGACCATTAAACTGTATTAGTAAATTCATGTATGAAAAAATAGTGTATATATATTATTAATTTAGATTCTTTTATTAAAAATAAGTAAATTATACAATTAAATAAGCAAGCCAAAATATCAGATAAATATTCTAGTAGATTTATTGTTTATGTTCAAATTAAGGTCTTTCACCATGGCTGACTTTATTATATTAAAAGTATGTTCTTATTGAAATGAATATAGTAATTTGAATTTGAATATATTATTAAACTACTTATTTTGATGGGTTGTTAATTTTTTTGTGATCAACTTAGAGGGGTAACCAAAAATAAAATTAATTGGAATACATAAACCCATTACCCACGTTATGATAAACAATACCTATAAAATGGAAGTTGCTTATGTGGTTCAGGGCTTGTTAATTACTTCAATACTTCATTAGCTTGATCATCATGTGGACCATCTTTCTTTTTATCACTTATGTTGTTGCTATGTAGTCTATCTGTAACTAACATCTTTCTTTTTATCACTTATGTTGTTGCTATGTAGTCTATCTGTAACTAAACATCTCTCTCTGCTTGTAATCTATATTTATAAATGCAAACTTCTTCTTGTATTGTATTTTGTTTTCAATATTTAAAATTATGTAGTTGGAGGAGAAGAGAAAGGCTGGAGGTACAATCGTAGTACTACAACATTACTGAAAATAAGTTCAACATCATATTAGAATTTTTTGTTCCAATCTAAATTGGGTTGCTCCAAATGCTGTGTAATGACAAAAAGGGGCATTAAATAAATAAAAAAGATTTAAAAAATGAAGGATAATACTGTTTACCAAAAACACAGGTCTCCGCAAGAAGCTCACATATTCACTTTTATCTTTAAATAATGTATGATTACAAATTATAAAAATCACATTTTCCAATACTTTTTTTCTCTCAAAAAGCCAACTAAACTGAAAAAGGAAAAAGTTAGTGCTTTTATATTTTAAAATGAAAATCAAGTGAAAGTGCTAAATATGAGATCATATATGAAGTGAAATTGAACGCGAGTAAAGAAGATATTTAGAGCATAAATAAGAGCAATGTTACCTGACCCAGAAGGTGAGGCTTGTGACGTGGGTCTGAGCTTCTAAGTATGCTATTCCATAGTCCCTTCGGAGACATCCGATAAAAAGTATGCTATTCCATAAGACCTTCTGGTACGTAGCATGTCTACCCCATGAACATTAAGTTGAACAAATCCATAAAGAACATAAACTTGCTTGAAAACAAAATAATGTCTATAAGTATCAAACTGAGTCCCAAGATTATTTACAAATAACATGGTCCGTACTGTGTCAATGTTATTAACTGGTAATCTTTCCAACTACCTTTGTTATTACGACATGTAAAATAAAAAATTGAAAGGCCAAGCAAATATTTTAAAGGTACCTTTCTGGTGTCCTGTATATTATTATAACATCGGGTAATTCATTAAAACTTTAATTCTTAAATTCTAAACCAAAATCAAAACCAAACCAATATTATCCTGTCTAATTTTTAATATTGTGAAATCAATAAAAACTTAACTCTTATGGCCAAACTGAAAACTGGAACCAAACATATATGACCCGTACGGAGGTCTAGTACACATACCTTAACCCTACTTCAGGGGGTTGAGATGTTAATTTGGTGAAAAACTCAGCTTTCAAATCTGAAAAGTGCAAACATGCATCAAAATTCAGCAGTGTGAAGATTTGAGCGGCATGGACTTGAAGGTAAAAAATGACAGAGATAGATTTGAGTAATGACAAAACGGAGAATCAAAGAAATAAAGAAAGATAAAAAAAATAAAGGATAATACTATAGTAAAGGTTTAGATTTGGGTCGATCCAATTGGGTTACTCCAAATGTTGTGTAATGACAAAAAATAGTATATGTTTAGATTTGGGTCGATCTAATCTAATTTGGGTCGCTCCAAATGCTGTGTAATGGTAAAAAGGGGCATCAAAGAAATAAAGAAGATTAAGAAAATGAAGGATAATAGTATCGTTGACAGAATTCGAACCTTGAAATTTTAGTAAATAAATTTAATCATGTAACATATTTAATCATTAGATCTAACAGTTCTAATTTTAAATAAAATTCTAACGGATATTATTCGTTGTATACGAATTTTTATTATATTTTGTTAGTGGTTAGAAGATATGATGTCATATTTTTGGGTATGAAATTAGTAAATAAATTTAATCATGTAATATATTTAATCATTGAATCTAACAGTTCTAATTTTTAACTAAAAATCTAACGGATATTATCCGTTGTATACGAATTTTTGTTATATTTTGTTAGTGGTTAGAAGATATGAAGTCATATTTTTGGGTATGTATTAATTATTGCAATATTATGTTTTAAATTACGTGTTTTAATTAATAGAAAAAAAAATTATTGATTGGAAGATATGATATTTTAGGTATTTATAAAATGTAATATCATCAATTATAAGTAAACATCTTTTAATTGAAAAAGACAATCAGCTAATTATCATTAATTATATTATTAATAAAAAAATGAAGGATAATAGTAGAGGTTTAGATTTGGGTTGATCCAATTGGATCGCTCCAAATGCTGATTAGAGAGAAAAAAATTATTGATTGGAAGATATGATATTTTAGGTATTTATAAAAGGTAATATCATATCAATTATAAGTAAACATCTTTTAATTGAAAAAGGCAATCGGCTAATTATCATTAATTATATTATTAATAAAAAAAATGAAGGATAATAGTAGAGGTTTAGATCCCCTCGGATCTCCTCTATATATTTATATAATAGTTCTAATTTTTAACTAAAAATCTAACGGATATTATTCGTTGTATACGAATTTTTATTATATTTTGTTAGTGATATTTAATTTCAACTATTAATAAAATTTAAAATGCAATTGAGTTGTATATTTAGTTTTCTCGATTAGTAAAAATTTAAAATGCAATTTAGAGAAATTGATTATTTTAATATGTTTTACTTGAAAACAGAAATTGATTAGTTATTAGGAGAAATTTTATTTATATTTAAGTAAGGGTAATTAAGTAAAAACAATAGGTACCGACCAACCAACTAACCAACCAATCGGCGCCATATAATTGGAAAACTATAGATTTTAGCTAAAGGAAATAGAAAAGGTAACATTTTTTTAAAAAAAATTGATTATTTTAATATGTTTTACTTGAAAAAAAAAATTGATTAGTTATTGTGAAATTGTTTATTTATAATTAAGTAAGGGCGTCATTTAATTGGAAAAAAGAGATTTTAGCTAAAGAAAATAGAAAATGTAACGTATTTTAGAAGGAAATTGATTATTTTAATATGTTTTACTTGAAAACAAAAATTGATTAGTTATTAGGAGAAATTTTATTTATAATTAAGTAAGGGTAATTAAGTAAAAACAATAGGTACCGACCGACCGACCAACCAACTAACCGACCGACCAAACTTTCAATGTTTTAAAATGTAATTTTAAAGGTAAGGATATTGAAATTGTATATTAAATTTCCTCGATTAGTAAAAATTTAAAATGCAATTTAGATATTTACTTTACTTCATTAGTAAAGATTTTATAGGTAAAAAATAATGAAACTATATATTTAATTTCCTCTATTAGTAAAGTTTTAAAATGGAATTGAGATTTTTTTTAATCATTGGAATTATTAATTAAAAAATTTGAGAAATTTAACAAAATAGAACCGAGCTATTTGACCGGCGCCACTTTACCTCCCCTCGTTTCTCCTTTATATAAGTATATAACAGTTCTAATTTTTAACTAAAAATCTAACGGATATTATTCGTTGTATACGAATTTTTATTATACAAGTTTAAAATATTATATGAATTTTTCATTAATTTAATTTAATTTTTTTAAAATATAAAGTTGGGAGGCTTAAATTTTTATATGAGATTTGATAATAATTATATAAATGTTATCCGTGATATTTCTAGAAAATGAGGGATTTTAGTTAGAAAATATAGAAAAAATTATAGGTTTTACTTGAAAATGGTAATCGGCTAATTATTAGTTTTTATATAATTATTATTTTATTTCATTAAATAGAAATTGATACGTTTTAGATAAAAAATGCAATTGGTTAATTATGAATATTATAATATTATTAGTTTATTGTATTAAACAGAACCGCCCGTGATAAAATCAGAAAAAGAGAGATTTTAGTTTTAAAAAATAGAAAGATAACGTGAAAATTAAAACGATGACATAATTTATGCGAAAAAGGTAATTGATTAGTTTATAGTAATTATAATATAATTATGTTATTTTACTAAATAAAATTGCTCATAGTTTTTAGAAAATGAGAAATTAATGTTGCCCCTGAAATTTCTAGAAAAAAAGGAATTTAATTAGAAAAAATATAAAAGATGATACGTTTTAGTTGAAAAGGTAATCAGTTAATTATTAGTACTATAATATTATTATTTTATTTTTATTAAATAGAATCGCCCGTGATATAATTGGAAAAAGAGAGATTTTCGTAAGAGAAGGGAAAAAAAGTAACGTGTTTGAAAAAGGTAACCGTCCATGATACAATTGGAAAAAGAGAAATTTTAGTTAGAGAAAAGAGAAAAGGTAACGTATTTTGGCTCAAAAAGGTAATTAATTATTTAATACTAATTATAATATAATTATGTTATTTTATTATACAAAATTGATCGTAGTTTTTAAAAATGGAGAAATTTTAGTTAGATAAAATGTAAAAGATATTGTATTTTACCTAAGAAGTAAATTATTTAGTTATTGAAAAATAGAAAAGGTAATATATTTAACCTGAAAAAGGAAATTGATTAATAAAAAAGATTTGGGTCGATCCAATCTAAATTGGGTCGCTCCAAATATTGTGTAATGACAAAAAGGGACATCAAAAAAATAAAGAAGATTAAAAACATAAAGGATAAAAGCTGTAATTTTCCTTTGTAATGACAAAAAAGGGCATCAAAGAAATAAAGAAGAATAAAAAAATGAAGGGTAAAAGCAGTAATTTTTAAAATGCAATACTAGCAGACATTAAGAATATATTGATGCTAGGTATCCCAAATTGGTACCCAAAAAATGCTTCCAAATGATGTGGCATTGATGAGTTGGTTGTATGGAGGATTTTAATTGGTGAGATTGATATGGCCCTGACGGGCCCATTATAATTATAACTGACACGTGTAATTTGGAAAAAATTTGGAATCCAATTTGGGGTATCTAGGATTATTGTTCTTAAAAATATTTGTTGAATCTGTTCTCGATGAATGGAGTCAAAAAAACCTTCCAGTTTTGCTTTCAATCAAACTAATTGATTAAACGAGTTTCGAATAAAACAAAGAACTAATTGATTTAACTGGAGATTACTTGCCTCTAATTAGAAGCTCTGATTTGATCTGTATCGTTTTTTTTTTTAGTAGTGCTAGGGACCCCAAATTGAGTCCCCAAAAAAGTTCCCAAATGACATGGATGACTCGGCAAATTGGGCAATTTTAATTGGGGAGATTGATGTGAATCCAGGGGGGCCCATTATGATATGACCAATTAAAAGATGATACATGGAATTTGGGAATTTTTTTGGGATCTAATTTGGGGTCTTTAGCATTTTCCTTTTTTTTTTTTTGCTATGATATTAGATCAAGTAATAAAGAGATTTGAAAATTTAGAGATTTATTCGTTTTATTTATATTTGGAAATTGTAAGCATAGTAGTTTTGAATACATTTATTCGTTTGTTTATATTTGAAATTTTGATTGATGATTGACAGTTTTTAATTAGTAGATTTTAATTTGCTCTATTTTTAATGTGTAGCATGAATGAGAATTCATTAGAGGCCATATTTGGTGTTATTTTTTTGCCTTTAAGAAGTGTTGATGAGTGGATTTCATAACAACTTTTGTGTGGTTCTCGATAAGTTGTAAGACTAACGATCAACTGTTCAATGGATGATTTGGGTTGTGTTTGTGGGGTTGAGCTGAGCTCGAGGGTGTCTATAATAATCTCAGATACCTTTTGAGAGAATTAGAGAGCTGAATTCGTCCTCTCCCTCAAGGTGCCTACGTATCCTTTATATAGGAATCAAGCTCACGTAGTTCTAATGCGACTCTGTCTCTGCTGGAATAGCTGTGTTCGATTACCTAGTTCGTATAGGACTCAGGTTCCTTTAGAGCCTTTTACGAACTAGTTGCTGGAATAGAGTAGAACTCGAATTCGTACCCCATTCTAATTCTCTCGTATATCAGAGATATTCTAGGATCATCTGCGCCCTAGAATTATACTCCAATAATAATGCGTTTATCTGTTCTAGATAGCTTCTAGAACATCCTGTCGGTCATGCTTAGGAACCTGGTACTCAGGAACTTATATCACAGGAGCCTGTTTCTCAGGAACCTCCTTATGTCGGGACATATTGTTTAGGAACTTCTTTCTACGTACCAGTACTTGCACAAATAACAAACATGTTAGGCTAGATAACTCATCTAATACCTTTACATGTTCTTACCTCTTTTCGTGATTATAGCTGTATTAATTCGAACTCTTTTGCTTAGGGGAACCTGGTCTTCAAATGATCTACTCAACTTCCAGACCTTTAGGAACCTCCTGGTATTCATGGTTTCTTGATCATTTCTCTGTTTGATGTTCATTTCTTCATATCTAATTCTTCTTGTCTTGTACAGGGGCGTAGCCAGTGTACAGCGAGCGGGGTCATCTGACCCCACTGAAATTTTAAAAAACAAAATTTTTATGTATATATTTTTTTAGAAAAAATATTTATAGTAGTAAATTTGAATTTTGACCCCACTGAAAAAAATAATTATTGTAACTAGTTTCATTTTTGACCCCACTAACTTTTAATTTTGACAGTGAAACCCTGTAATTGCGGCCCCAAGATGTATAATTGATGCATATTTATATGTATTAAATTTGGAAAAATCTACACATTGATAATTTTCGGTAAAAAATTTTTCCCCGCGGGGCCGTCGAAAAAGATGACCAGTCACCGGAGAAAACGACCGGAGATTTTGACCCCAGTGAATCGAAATCCTGGCTACGCCCCTGGTCTTGTACTGGATCTATCTTCTTACTCGTATGGATTAAACCTATAAGGCTAGTGGGCCTAAATTCAGCCCATGACGATTTTGGGAACAACAAGTACCCCCCGGTTCCTTGAAACCATGTAATGTGAAAGGAACCTATCTTGCTTTCTGATCATGGGTTCGGTGCTACAACATTCCTCTCTCAATCCCTCATTCCAATATTATACATCCAAGCCTACATGAGCTAACTCGGCGTAGGAAACAAGACATAAAATATTCTCACCGAATACATCTTTAACTAGCTTCCTTCTATTCAATGAACCTGTTCTCGTATCATTTTCTTCAAACCATAGCTTCTCGAAATCAGCTCAATACTTGTGTTTAGCTTCCTAGGGAATCTAATTTGATTCTCGCTATCACATCTCCTTGAATTTTCAAAATTTTAAAAATTCGTAGGAGAGATAATCCTCAACTGAAAATATCTGGAAGTGATAATTCAAAATTCGAATTAACCCTTATCACTTACCCAAGCTGCGGTTAATATAATCTCTTCCCAAGATTCACACGCCTCTTGCGCGTGTATCTCTTCAATTACTGCTCCAATAGCTCGCTGCCACGTGTGTATAGCTGTCTCCTATTTACCTCGACTATATAAACACATGAACGGCTTCATCTCCATTTTTACCTTTACCAAATATTTTCTAAAACCCTTAGAGAAAGAAAAAAAGGAGGAGTCCGACGGTCACCAGCTTAATTCAACCTCTCCGTCGCCATTTTCTTCAATCCGAGGTATGATTCTGACTCGTTTCTTCCGTTCTTTAACATTCTTGACTCATTTTTTAACTATCTGTCTCCTTAAGTTTTGCATGTCAACGTTTTTCTTTATTTCTAGTTTCTGTATGTATGTGTCTGTATTTATTCTTCACACTCCATATTCCACACACGATTATTCACTAGACCTTGCTTAATGATCACCCATTCATCGATTCACGGTCGTATCGTCATGACTTTTATTGCACATGTTATCTGTCTATTCATCTTCTATATGCTTCATACCGTAATCGATGTATGTTGTAGTCATTGTATAATCCACTATCTGTCCTGTATCTCATAATTAAGATGACCTAAACATTTTAAAAACTACAAGTTTTCTCTTAGAAGGCCCAAAACCTGACCTTTCTCCGTCTGTTTCTTTAAGATGTCTTCTGATTCAACACATTCCGACCACCTCTCTTCAATAAAACCTACCCTTAATAGGTCTGTCAGCCATAGAACTAGATCTAGAGTTTTGATTCCCAACACTAGTGAGCCTCAAGACATTCTCATGAAACCTCCAAATGTTATCGATCCCTTAAAACCTTTAAGCTTAATCGACTTAGGAGATGATTGGTCTGATAACGAAGAGGTGTCTAAACCTGACCATGAATTGCTGCCTGAGCCTGACTTTGATAATGAGATTACTGTTGAAAGGGAACTGTATAAGCAAGAAATTGTCCCTTTTTGTGAGAAACTTGACTCTGTTATGACCTCAGCTAGGTTAGAAAGAATGTATGATGAATGCCCCCGTCCAACCTGTTCCATTGTGATCCCAGAATCCGGTGAGAGAGCTCACAGGTTCGATATCAAAACTCCTGATCGTGGGATTCCTAATGCTGTGACCTCAGCCGCCTTCTTTAAGGTTGATGTGTACTTTCCCCTTCATCCATTCCTACAAGAAATGCTTGATTTCTATAATCTGGCTCCTCTGCAATTGACACCTAATTCATATAGGCTAGCCATTAGCACATACATTTTGTACACTAGCTTGTTTACCACCCCTCTGTCTGCACCTGAGCTCGGTTACTTCTTTAGATTAAAGGACACTGGAAAGGGTTCTGGTTGTTTTTACTTGATTGCATGGCCTGGTCATCAAGGCCAATGTATAAAATGCATTGAACAAAATTTTGATCAATGGCAAGAGCAGTTCCTTTACTGTTTTGATTGCCCCCTGTTCGTTTTGAGTTCAACCGCCGTCCTTTAATACCAAAACAAACTATTCTTACCGGGGTTTGCTTACAAAGAGATGAAGAGGCCTTAAAGCACTCTTCCTCCATGAGAGATTGTATGATTTTATTGACATCTGAGAACCTTGTTACCTTAGGTTTTATTCCTGCTTCCCCTGGTAACATCTTACTTCATTTTTTCTTTACTGCGTTCCTGTCTATTTACCTCATATTCTTTATTTATCCTGATTCATTTCTGGTCTTGTATCTACAGGTATGGCTCCCAAGATTCCATCTTTCATAAAAAGATCTAAGAACGTGGAAGAAGTTTTCAAGACTGAAAATAAGGAGGTTCCGCTTGTTGCAACTCCTATAAGTCAAGTTCCTACTCCTGCATCCACTCAGAATCAACCATCAAGCTCCTCCAAACGCAAACTTGCTCATACCACCCTAGACTTGTCGGGAAGCTCTCAGACTCGATCCATGAAGAAAGGCAAGGCTGTGAAGGTAGAGTCAGCTGTGGCCCAGAACCAATTTAAAGAATTGATTGATACACACGTGATTCCAGAAGCAGTGGCTAGCTGGGCTAAAATGGATTCTACTGAAGCTATGTATGCCATGAGGTTCTCTGCTGCCCAGAATGCGTTCTTTTCCCTTAGATACTGCGATGATTTCGGTGAGAAGATACAGTATAACCTCCGATTGCAAGGAGAGGTTTCAAAGCTGAAGGAGGAGCTGGCTGCTAAGGAGGAGAGGGTGAACCTAGTTACTGCTGCTGTGAGAAGGGCTAAAACTGTCGAAACCTCTTTGAAGAATGATAAGGAGAAACTTCAGGCTCAAGCTAAAATTCTGAATGATGAGAAATTGTCAATGCCGGAGAAAGTTAATGAACTAGAAACTCAGGTGGATGCCTTGAATGCCGCTGCTGATGCTGTCAAATCCTCTATGCTCATACAGGAGAAAGCCAGGTATGATGAAGGTTATAACGAAGGTGTTCGAGACTACATGAGGTCCATGTGGGAGAAGATGCCTGAGTTAAACTGGTCCCTACTGGGTGAAGACGTGGTGGGCATGATTAAAGTTTTTGAGAAAGAGGCTATGACTCCACAAGACTCTGTACCTCCCGTTATAACGGTTGAGAGGTCTCCAGGTTCCATCCATGAGACTGCAGAGGTCCCTGCTTCTGAGGTTATTCCACCTGTTCTTCCAGCATTAGCCATCGCCAATGAATCTGACAAAGTACCTTCTACCTGAACTTGTTATAAGTTTATTTAACTTTTGATAACTTTGAATGAGGTTGCGGGCCCCTCGTAGCGCCTCGCGAGATGTAAGTTAACTTGGTTTCAATGGCCTTCGTGCCTTTAACTTTGGTTTCTTGGGGTCCTAGTACCCTATAACTCTTTATGTTTCCAATGATCACCATCTACTTTTGCTATATCTCTTTTCCCTGCTTGTGCATGCTTATCTCCTTATTTGTATCTGAAATTAATATTGTAGATTTGGGACCTCTTTATTTATACTTCGAGACATGTCTTTACCACAATAACCTGAACTGTAGCTTCCCTTAATAGTCTCTCCTATATCTAAACCAGGTTCCCTGCAAATAGCTGATTAACCCTGCAAATAAAAAACATAAAACATAAAATAGAAAATAGTTAATGTTAGTAAAATTTTCTCTTGTTTAATTCGGGTCAACTCTTGGAAAGGTCGCCTGCTTGGCTCTCAATCCTAATCTCTTGGTCCCAACATGCCTCGAGGCATGTTGGTTCCATTTTTCTCTTGGAAAGGTCACCCGCTTGGTTCCCAATCCTAAACTCTAGGTCCCAACATGCCTCGAGGCATGTTGGTTCCTTTTCTCTTTTGCCTCGAGGCAATTCTAGGAACCTGTGCACCGTTCTGGGAGTCCACACAGATTCCTCTTCTTCATATGTCAGGCTAGACATTTTATGAAGGTAAATGCTAAGGAACTTATTCCTTCTTCCCATGTGCCAAAGGTAGTTCCACATGAGGGAGAGCTTATTAGGCTTCTCTTTAATAACAAGTGTGTCGGTCTAGGCTCCACACAAATTCCCACTTCCTCTCGTGCCAGTGGCGGCTCCACGGAGGGGTGAAACATAGAATTTCAGGTTCCTGTATGCCAGTCTCGGCTCCATACAGGTTCCTTTAAAGGTGCCTTTTTGTCAGGACTTTAGGTGCCTTTTTTCCAGGACTTTAGGTGCCTTTTTGTCAGGACTTTAGGTGCCTTTTGTCAGGACTTTAGATCATGTGCTCAAGGATCTTGAGGCTTTTAGCTATAATGTCGTGCTTAGTCAGCTGAGACTTTTCATTCAAATCTGCTCAGGAAGCTACCTGAGGCTTTTTCTCGAATCAATCGATCATAATCTGCATATTCATACTTCTCGGAACCTTTTCGACTTGGGTTCACATTCATATTCGTATACTGTCAATGCTACAGGAACCTGTTCGTCAAGGGAACCTGTTTCACAATACAAGTAGTAAAACAAGCACTTAAAAGTTTCAAATTGGCATATGAAATGACTAATCATATCATGCACAATACTGTCTAAGTAGGAATACTACCCCATAGTTCTTTTGGGTAATTATTGTTACGTAAAAGAACTATTAGGAAGCTATAATCATCAAAACTGCAATCAACAAATTCAACGCAAAGCTATCAATGCTCAATACTAAAAAAACTATCTTGCAAATAGGAAGGTTCACATCAAGTACCCCCCGATTACATGCAAAAATAAATACTGAAATCAAAAATTCTAGTCAGCTATAACTAATAGGCTGCCTTTATTCTTGGGCTGAAAGAGCCTTACTTTTCCTAAGAAAGCATAGTAAAAGAGAATTACTGATAATATTTCTTGAGATGTTCTGCATTCCAAGCTCTCGGAATGAGATTCCCATCCATATCCATCAAATGGTAGGTTCCTTCCCAAATGGCTTACTTTATCTGGTAAGGTCCTTCCCAATTTGCTCCAAAAGCTTCATGTGCCAGAACTTTGGTGTTTGGCATGACTTTCCTCAAAATTAGGTCTCCAACTTTAAAAGGTCTTGCTCTCACCTTTTTGTTGTAATACCTTCGAACTCTCTGCTGATATGCTGCTAGCTTCACTTGCGAATCTGTTCTCAACTCTTCGATCATGTCCAAATAAAGCCTATGATTGACCTCATTGTTCTCGGGGTCATAATGCTTTCTCCTCAAGGAACCTGTTCCAACTTCCACAGGTACCATAGCTTCACAACCGTAAGTGAGAGTAAAAGGAGACTCACTAGTTGTAGTTCTTGGAGTGGTACCACAAGACTCCAGGAAGCTCCTCTGGCCAGCTTCCTTTCTTATCTTCAAGCCTTGTCTTCAAAGTATGCTTGATAATCTTGTTCACAGCTTCAGTCCGTCCATTACTCTGCGGATAGTACACTGCTGAAAATGCTTTCTGAATTCCAAACTGCTCGCACAATCCTCTAAGCTCTCTGCTATCAAATTGCTTCCCATTGTCAGATATCAGCTTCTGGGGAAGACCAAACCTGCAAATAATTGCTCAAAAAACAAACTCAGTCAACTTCAATGTTGTAATCTTAGCAAGTGGTTCTGCTTCTGCCCACTTTGTAAAGTAATCAACTGCTACCACTGCATATTTTACTTTACCCTTTCCTGTTGGGAGCTCCCCAATGAGATCTATCCCCCAAACCGCAAATGTCCAAGGGCTGACAATCTGTTTAATAGGATCCAAAGGTCTGCTATCAAAATTTGCAAATTTCTGACAATTGCTGCATGCATGTACAAACTTGTAAGCATCTGTTTTGAGGGTTGGCCAGAAATATCTTTATCGAAGAACTTTCAAAGCTAAAGAGCCACCCCCCGAGTGATTTCCACACACTCCTTCGTGAATCTCTTCGAGAATATATCTGCACTGCTCTCCTGCTACACACTTAAGCAAAGGTTGATTGAACCCTCGCTTATATAGGACTCCATCATAAATCACATACTTGGCAACATGTTAGGAATAATTCATGAGTTGTGATGTTAAGAATAGAATTTTACTTATACTTTTTGTATATCCTGATTTATAAAGGATTTAGCACTTTGTATAGGAAATATGTATTAGACAGTTATCTTTAAAGTTTAGTCAGGAATTAACAGTGCATCGAGTACTACATGACAGGAACTGAGATTGAATCCTGATATGTCAAGTTAACTACTGATCAAGTACTGATGGGATGGTCAGATCCTGATGTAAGATGGAATCCTGATGTAAGATGGAATCCTGATATCAGTCGTGTTACTGATTATGTCATTATGAATGCTATAGAAACTGGCAAGTGCTATAAAACAGGATCTTTGTTTGAGGAACAAGCAAGAAGATTTTATGAAGGAAAGAATTTTCTATTGATGGAAACTATCAACTGGACGGCAGAACATTGTCATGTATAGATTATCTTTCTGTAATTAGTTGATAGGAAGCATTATAAATATTCTCTCTATATCATTGTAAAAAGAGTTCGAGTCAAGTGAATGTGCGTAGCTCTGTATAAGGTTTGTATTCGAGAGTACGAAACAAACAGAGAGAGAGTTTTATTTTGTCAGCAGCTGCTAAAGGTATTTGTACACCTTTGGTAGAGTTTGTATTTGATCTTATTAATACAAACAGAATTTGATTCATTCGTTTATTCTTGTTTATTTAATCAAGCAAAAATCAGACACGATTATATAACTTGTATTCAACCCCCCCTTCTACAAGTTATTCGAGTTAACAATTGGTATCAGAGAAGGTTGATTTCGAATTGATGTGCTAAAAATATGACATTTTAATATCGCAAGCGCACGATCTTCGTTTTAATATTTATGATTCGTTCCACAGAGACTAATATTTTCACAAACCTTGATTTCTAACTTAGGCGAATTAGAACAATTGATTTTGGAAAATTTAGGTTTTTACTTATTAATTACTAAAAGGAAATTTTAATCTATTTTAAATCAAATTTATTCTAATTCTAAAATAACTAATTAAAAATGAAAGAACAAAAACTAATTTATTCTAACAATTTTAAATTCGAATTAAGACTAGATATTATTCTAAAACTCCTGTTTTTTTTATTAGTTATTTACATAAAATGTAAAAACAAATTGGACATGATGGATTTGATAATAGAACTAGCCAAAATTAATAATTCAACAAAACAACCAAATCGTGGCATAGTAATCAAAACCCAGCAGCTAGACAGCAAAAACCTGTGAACACCAAACATTACAATTTCTAACTTCTGCAACTCGACTAAAACTTAGTGACAAAAACGGACCCCAAACCCAGTAGCAAAACAGAAACAATAAGGCTTCAATAACATTAAAACTCAGTAAGCACCACGACTCAGCACATCACAATTCGGCAAAACAATGACAACGAGTGAGACTCAGACAACAACTCACTAAACCAACACTCAAACAACAAATCAAACTCAGCATATTCTTCAAACCCAATACATTAACATGATACACGACTCTTGGACTCGGAAGAAAAACGCAACGACACTACCACGCAGCTTCACGAATCAACAACTTGGATTGAAAACAACTAACAATTCGAAACCAAAAACAGGCATATCGACTCGGCTACTAGTCGGAAATCTGCAAAACAAAGAACTCAAAACTTACAACCAAGAAGCTAAAATCAATGACACCCAATTTAACAGCTCAAACCCGTTACCACTACTCCGAACAAACTCAACAATTACTCGCATAAACTCGACTTATACTCGGACTCGGCTTACAACTCGATTAACAGAACATCGACTCAAAACTGATGAACATTACAATACAAAACGAATACTCCGAAATCAAAAACGAAACACAGCAACTCGGCGATTCAACTACAATCGAATTAAAACGCATCAAAACTCAAAACTCGGGAAAATGGTGATTGTGGGTAATGAATGAATTGCAGAGAGGGATGGATGATGTTTGTGCTTGCCGAACGAAATGGAAAGGGGGTAAGAGGTGAAAATGCACACCTAGAGGGGGGTGAATAGGTGTAAATGGCTAACTATGTATAACTAAAACTGATTTTAAAAATTACCAGAAACAGCTTACTGATTTCGTTTAGGCAGATACAAATGGTATGCAGAATGCACAGATAAATGCACAGATAACACAACAAATGGTAAACTGAATGCAAACAGTATGCTGAGTGTAATGACAGTAAATAAGATAAGGTGCACAAACAGTAAGCAGTGCAGAAATAGTAATCTAGATGCAAGCAGTAAGTAAAGTGCAGAAAATAAAGAACACCAAGACTTTTAGCCAGGTTCGACCCCTAACCCCTATGGTCTACGTCCTGGTCCCTTACCAACTTGGTAAGAGAATATATTATTGATCACTGAAATAAGCCAATTACAAGATACAACAATATATCTCCCTTAATACCCAGTTGTTGACAAATGGCGTGCTGAACTCCTGTTTCTGAACTTGCTCTCTAAGCTATACTTCCCAAGTATACTTCTCTAGCAACGTTCACCAAACCCTAGTTCCCTAGCCAAACTGTCCAACAACTAATCCTTACAAATCGAACAATACAATCAATAGAGGATACAACTCAAACTATGAACTCTTTAGAATATAGCACGTATAGAATATATCAAGAGCTCGAGAAAACGAAAGATATAGCAATGGAAAACTGAGTTGTTTGAAATCTTGTGTGCTTGAATATTTTCTCTGAAGTGTTTTTGGATTGTTAGAAACGAATTAACACAAGAATAAAATATTTATAGTCTCACAACCAACGTTCGGAAAATCAATCACCAATTATTCGAACTATAAGAAATCAATTTCCAACGTTCAATTGGTTAGAGATTTTACCAACGTTCTTGTGAACGTTTGACAGAGGATTTGGAAGAAAAAGATCGTAGAAAACATAACCCTTCTGTTTTGTATAGATATAAAACGCGTATAGGAGATTTTGTAGAAGAAAATCTTTTAAATAAGGAAACTCCTATAAGTTTTATAAAATAAATTAAAGAAAGATATTTGAAAAGATTTTGAGCTCTATAATATATTGTTTACGTATTATATAATAAAGAATCCTCACAATATATTTCCTGAAGTAAATCCATGAGAATTTGTCTTGATCTTTATCTTCAAGAATTCTGGCAGTTTCGAATGGCTTGCTGTTTGAGTCTGCCAGTTGTGAATGGCTGCTGTTTGAGACTGTCTGCTAGAAATAGCTTGCTGGACTGTCTCTGTTATATCACCAAATGGTTTGCTGTTTGTATATTCTATGTAAACAATCAGTAGCCTGCAAAACCAAGTTAGTACAACCATAACAAAATGTTTTATATCAAACTACAAGCAAATAGCTTGCTGAAAATGATCATCAAAACCATAGGAGTATCAATCTCCCCCTTTTTGATGATTACACAATATTTAGGAGAAAATAAAAACTCCCCCTAAATCCCTGCATATTAGTACATTTTGATATAAAACAGATTCAAGATAAACAAGCATAATAATCATATCTAAATCGAATATTTCGATCTTGACCAAACGGTTCTCCTAAATTTCTCCCCCTTAATCCATCAAAATTCAACAAAAAGAATATTAGACCAGGTCTGGAATAATCATAGAGAAATAAATTTAAAAAAATTAAATCATGGTAATGGCATATAAACAGTTCAGATACAAATGGTAAGCCAACGTTACCCATTCTGTGCTTGTCAGCTTGCTGACTACACAGTACACATGCCAAGTTCCATTCGAATGGCTGCAAATCTTTCTTCAGCCAATGGCTTTGTGAAGATATCTGCTAGTTGAACTTCAGTTGATACAAATACCAACTCAATCTTCCCTTTTGTTGCATTATCTCTTAAGAAATGGTGACGAACGTCAATATGCTTCGTTCTTGAGTGATTGACAGGATTCTTTGAGATATTTATAGCACTCGTGTTGTCACAAAATATTGGAATTTTGCCACACTTGATATTGAAGTCCCTTAGAGTCTGAATCATCCATAAAATTTGAGAGCAACAGCTACCAGCTGCTAGATATTCTCCTTCAGCCGTTGATAGAGCCACAGAAGCTTGCTTTTTGCTTTGCCACGAAACCAAGCTTTGTCCAAGGAATGTACAAACACCACTTGTACTCTTTCTATCAGTTTGTGACCCTGCATAATCTGCATCACTATACCCCACGAGATCAAAAGTATTTGTGATAGGATAGAACAAACCAAGATTGATAGTACCACTTAAGTATTTAAAAATTCTTTTAACCGCATTTAAGTGAGACTCTTTAGGGTTTGATTGAAACCTTGCACAAACACAAACACTATACATGATATCAGGTCTTGAGGCAGTTAAATATAATAGACTTCCAATCATACCTCTATACCTTTTAACATCCACATCCTTACCATTCTCATCTGCAAACAGCTTGCTGTTTTGAGTCATAGGAGTTGTTTTTGCTTTGACATCTTCATAACCAAATCTTTTGAGCAGATTCTTTGTATACTTTGATTGATGCACATAAATACCATCATTGGTTTGCTTGATTTGAAGACCCAAGAAATAGTTGAGTTCTCCCATCATGCTCATGTCGAATTCATTGTACATGCACTTAGAAAACCACTCACACATAGATTCATTAGTAGCACCAAACACAATATCATCCACATATATTTGTACAACAAGAATATCTTTACCATTTAGCTTTGTAAATAATGTTGGATCGATATTACCTCGAGTAAATCCATTTTTGAGAAGAAACTTACTAAGCCTCTCATACCACGCTCTAGGGGCTTGTCTTAAACCATATAATGCCTTCTTGAGCTTGTAAACATAGTCATGAAACTTCTCATGTTCGAATCCAGGAGGCTGTTTGACATAGACTTCCTCATCCAGCACGCCATTTAGGAATGCACTCTTTACGTCCATTTGATATAACTTGAATTTCTTGTAGCATGCATAAGCAAGAAGCATTCTGATTGATTCTAAACGAGCTACAGGTGCATATGTTTCTTCAAAATCAATTCCTTCTTGTTGATTATAGCCTTGAGCCACGAGCCTTGCCTTATTTCGAGTAACTGTTCCAAATTCATCCACTTTGTTCTTGAACACCCATTTGGTTCCTATGATAGAAGCATCTTCTGGTGGCTTTACAAGTTCCCAAACATCACATCTTTCGAATTGGTTGAGTTCCTCTTGCATTGCCATGATCCAATTTTCATCTTCTAGTGCTTCCTTGATATTTTTGGGTTCTTCTTGAGCTAAAAAGGCAGCATAAGCACAAAAGTTTGCTTTTCCTCTCCTTGTTGTGATTCCATCTGAAATATTTCCAATGACAAGTTCTGGAGGATGATTCTTTACTGTCCTTGTAGCCTTTGGTAGAGAATGTTGAGCAATTTCTTCATGTGAAGTGATTCTGACCACTTCAGCTTGCTGATTTCCATTCTCAGTAGTATTTTTGGCTTGCTGATTTCCAGTTTCAGCAGAATTGTTGGCTTGCTGATTTCCAGCAACTTGAGGTTGTATGTTATCACCTGCAAATTCTTCCTCATCTCTTGGCAGATCATTGTTAGGTTCTTGAAAAGTAACATCAATAGATTCTTCAACTATATGTTTATTTAAGTTATAAACTCTATATGCTCTACTAGTTAAAGAATAGCCAAGAAAAATAGCTTCATAAGACTTAGCATCGAATTTACCATCATTATCAATCGTCTTGAGCACAAAACACTTTGAGCCAAAGATTTTGAAGTAACCAATGTTTGGCTTCTTTTTCCTCAACAATTCATATGGAGTTTTGTTCAAGATAGGCCTGATTATGACTCTGTTCAACAAATAGCACGCTGTATTCACTGCTTCTGCCCAAAAACTTCTAGGCAGCTTGCTTTCTTGCAAAAGTGTCCTTGCTGTTTCTTGTAGTGACCTGTTCTTCCTTTCTACCACTCCATTTTGTTGTGGAGTCCTTGGTGCAGAAAATTCATGTGTAATTCCTCTTTTTTCACAATAAGCAATGAAGTCTTTGTTGAGAAATTCTCCTCCTCTATCACTTCTTATACCTACAAGCTTTGTATTCAACTTGTTCTCAAGTAATTTGATTAGCTTCTTAAACTCATCAAAAGCACAATCTTTAGTACGAAGAAATAATACCCATGTAAATCTAGAATAATCATCTACAATCACAAAACCATATTGTTTACCTCCAATACTCTTGTAAGCTTCTGGACCAAATAAGTCCAAATGCAGAAGCTCTAAGGGTTTAGAAGTAGATACCATTTTCTTTGATTTGTGAGTACTTCGAAGCTGTTTTCCCAACTGGCAAGCTGAGCATACTTCTGATTTGACATACTTTAGCTTGGGCAGTCCTCTCACTAGTTTCTTGCTTGATAACTTTCTGAGCAAATCCATGTGTGCATGTCCCAATCTTCTATGCCAAATATATGGGTCATTATCCACTGCAGCCAAACAGCATGCTGTTTCCTGCATCTCAAAGTCTAATACATATATATTTCCTTCCCTTCTAGCAACTAGGGGGAATTTGTTAGTACCAATAGTAATAACAGCTTTATCAATGCCTAATTCAACATGATGTCCATCATCAAATAATTGAGTGACACTAAGCAAATTATAAGTAAGACCTTTGACATATTGAACTTTATCAATTGAAATAATACTATTACCAATAGAACCGGTACCAAGGATTTGAAGAGTTTTGCTATTCCCAATTATCACTCTTCCACCCTTTTTCATTTTGAGATTCATAAACTGAGATTTGTCTCCACACATATGTCTTGTGCATCCACTGTCCAAGATCCATTGCTTTGACTTGACCTTAGCAGTAAGGCACATCTACAAAACAAACAAAAATACCTCAATGTTTTGGTACCCATATAGGTTTGGGTCCAGGTTGGTTAGTAGCAAGAATATATAAAGCATTTAAATCAGATTTCTTGATCCACATTTGGACCACTTTTGGGGACTGATCATTCAGTTGGTAAGCTGTTTGTCTTCTGCTATTTGTATTCTGGTATGCTGTTTGTCTCCTGCTATTTGCACTCTGGTATGCTATTTTCTGTTTGCCTGATCCATTCTGGTATGCTATTTTCGTCTTATGATTTACTTGAACCACACAATTCTTTTCCAGATGTCCTTTTCCACCACATTTGTTGCATGTCTTCCAAGGCATAGCATAATTGTAGGGAATGCCATTCCTTCCATCATATTTGAGCACCTTATCTTTCTTGTTGAAATTCATGCCAACTCCTTCTCTGACTAAGGGGACCTTTGCCTTCTTCATCATTGTCTTTAAAGTGTCTTCACCTTGAACAAAAGTTTCCATGCCCTTCTTGAGATCTTTAACTTCTGTTTCTAGGAGAGTGATCACTTCAGCTTGCTGTTTGATGAGTTCAGCTTGCTGGACTCTCTTTTCAGCAGTTTTTGAGGATTCGGCTTGACTAGATTCCTTCATTTTGTATGATTCCAATGCTTTAGCTTTAGTTTTGACATCAGACCTTAGCTCTTTGATTTCTTCAGTCAAGGTCTTGTTTCTCTTCTCAAGTAACTTGACATTTGCCTCTAAGTGTCTGTTCTTAGTATTCAGTTCCTTGATCTCTGTAGCTTTACTGAATGAAGTTGAATCCCATTCTTCCATTTTTGGCAACAGATCTTTTACCATTTTGGATAAATAGGCATTTTTATCAGTCAGCTTGCTGATTTCAGCCTTTAATGCCATATGTTCTTCAATTGTAACACTATTTTGTTCCTGCATGGTTAGTGAGTCTAACAATGTATCATCTGAAGAAATATAATCATTAAAAGAGTTTACCTCACTCTCATCCTCTTCAGAATCGGTTTCAGCATACACTCCTTCTGAATTTCCTAGACCATATTGTTCTTCCAGTCCAACAAGTGCTAAGTTCACCATCTCTTCACTTGAGTCATCACTGGAATCAGAATCATCATCACTCCAAGTCAGTAGAGCCTTTGATTTCTTCTTGTCCTTGAAAACAGTAGGCTGTTTTGACTTTAGTTTGTAGCAGTTCCTTTTATAATGGCCTGGCTTGCCACATTCGAAACAAGTCTCCTCCTTTGAGTCTTTTGAGCCTTTCTTGTTGTTGTAGTAGCCACCTCTTTCCCTTTTCATCATATTCTTCTTTTCTATCAGCCTCTTGATCTTCTTTGAAATAAGTGCAAGTTCCTCATCTGAATCAGATTCATCATTAGAGTCAATTGGCTTGCTGTTTTTAGAATGGAGAGCCATATTCTTCATCTTTTCTGTTGGAGCTTTAGCACTTGAACTTCCCACCTGATTTCCATTTATCTTGCTTTCAAATTGCTCTAGCTCAGCAAATACAGCCAAGTGATCCATAGTATCAATAAGTGGTGAGGATTCCAAGGCAGTAACTTTGGCTTCGTAGATAAATGGTACTGCACTTAATACCTTCATATTGATTTCATCTTGTGGTATAGATTTTCCAAGCCTCTTCAGTGAGTTAATAGTAACTTGAAACCTTGCTTGACTATCCTTGATAGTTTCACCTTCATTAAGCTTGAAATTTCCAAAATCATTCATTAGCTTGCTAAGTTTCACCTTCTTTAGAGATTTCGAACCTTCATGATAAGTCTCCAAAGCATCCCACATTTCTTTTGCTGATTTGAGTGAAGATACTTTATCATATTCAGCCTGGTTCAAACCATTCATAAGAGAACTCCTTGCCTTTCCATTGTAGCCAAGTTTGATTAATTCATCCGGAGTGAGATCATCAACATCTCTTGGCTTGCCTTCCTTGTCAAGAAAGACATATGGACCTTTTTGCACAACTCTCAGAACTAATGGATCTCTGGATAAATGAGTTTCCATGCTGCTTTTCCACCAGTGGTAGTTGTGTGTGCCATGGAGAAGTGGAGGCCTAAAATCAGATTTTCCTTCGGGATAGTTTTCAGCCATTATGATCGAATACTTTCCTGTTACAGAATTGTTAGTATACCAATGCTCTGATACCAAATGAAAATGCACACCTAGAGGGGGGTGAATAGGTGTAAATGGCTAACTATGTATAACTAAAACTGATTTTAAAAATTACCAGAAACAGCTTACTGATTTCGTTTAGGCAGATACAAATGGTATGCAGAATGCACAGATAAATGCACAGATAACACAACAAATGGTAAACTGAATGCAAACAGTATGCTGAGTGTAATGACAGTAAATAAGATAAGGTGCACAAACAGTAAGCAGTGCAGAAATAGTAATCTAGATGCAAGCAGTAAGTAAAGTGCAGAAAATAAAGAACACCAAGACTTTTAGCCAGGTTCGACCCCTAACCCCTATGGTCTACGTCCTGGTCCCTTACCAACTTGGTAAGAGAATATATTATTGATCACTGAAATAAGCCAATTACAAGATACAACAATATATCTCCCTTAATACCCAGTTGTTGACAAATGGCGTGCTGAACTCCTGTTTCTGAACTTGCTCTCTAAGCTATACTTCCCAAGTATACTTCTCTAGCAACGTTCACCAAACCCTAGTTCCCTAGCCAAACTGTCCAACAACTAATCCTTACAAATCGAACAATACAATCAATAGAGGATACAACTCAAACTATGAACTCTTTAGAATATAGCACGTATAGAATATATCAAGAGCTCGAGAAAACGAAAGATATAGCAATGGAAAACTGAGTTGTTTGAAATCTTGTGTGCTTGAATATTTTCTCTGAAGTGTTTTTGGATTGTTAGAAACGAATTAACACAAGAATAAAATATTTATAGTCTCACAACCAACGTTCGGAAAATCAATCACCAATTATTCGAACTATAAGAAATCAATTTCCAACGTTCAATTGGTTAGAGATTTTACCAACGTTCTTGTGAACGTTTGACAGAGGATTTGGAAGAAAGAGATCGTAGAAAACATAACCCTTCTGTTTTGTATAGATATAAAACGCGTATAGGAGATTTTGTAGAAGAAAATCTTTTAAATAAGGAAACTCCTATAAGTTTTATAAAATAAATTAAAGAAAGATATTTGAAAAGATTTTGAGCTCTATAATATATTGTTTACGTATTATATAATAAAGAATCCTCACAATATATTTCCTGAAGTAAATCCATGAGAATTTGTCTTGATCTTTATCTTCAAGAATTCTGGCAGTTTCGAATGGCTTGCTGTTTGAGTCTGCCAGTTGTGAATGGCTGCTGTTTGAGACTGTCTGCTAGAAATAGCTTGCTGGACTGTCTCTGTTATATCACCAAATGGTTTGCTGTTTGTATATTCTATGTAAACAATCAGTAGCCTGCAAAACCAAGTTAGTACAACCATAACAAAATGTTTTATATCAAACTACAAGCAAATAGCTTGCTGAAAATGATCATCAAAACCATAGGAGTATCAAGAGGAATGGTGGGTTTGGTTTTGCAGCGAATCGACTAGAAACAAAGAAACAGGGGATTTTAAGAGTAGAAACGGGAGTGAAAGAGAGAAAACAAAACAGAGGATTTAAGCTACGAAAATGAACTGGGCTTGCAACAAGAAAACAGGGGAAATAACAACTAATGCTTCGAATTAAGAAATTAAATACATACTGAAGAAAAATGCTTAACAGAGTACAAAATTACAACTACTAATTCTAACTAAGGGCTGTCCTAATACTACTCTAAACTAATGCCATGGGTATATGGTGTATATGTCTATTTATAAGACTAGCATATTAACTAGTTTACATATGAAATAAAAGTTGTTTACATATCAAAAATCAAAGTCAGCTATGCAGCTGTTCCAAATTTCTTCACATGAATATTTTCCAAGATTTGCTAGCTGGAACTTTTGAAGTTTTAATGCCGGCTGCTTTGACTTGTAAGATGGGCTTCGCAGAAATGCTTTTTAACCCGCACAACTTATAATTTTTAATTAATAAATAATTAATTTAATTCAGAAATTATAAAAATAAATACCTAATATTATTAGATATTTATAAATATAATTTTCTAATTTAAATAAAATATTTATAACCAAAAATTAAATTCTTATGTTCCGAGCTGCGGTCTACTGAGGGTCTGGAACCGGACTCCTTAAGCTTTCCTTTTTTCACCAAACTCCTAATTCTTTTGCCTTTTTGCATTTTGGTCATTTTATTCTCTTTTTGGCCCTTCCTTGCTCTTTATTCTTTTATTTTGCCATTTCTTTATTTTTCTTTAAATTTCCTGAAATGCAACAAAATAAATTATTAAAATACGAATTCAAGCATTAAATAGGCAATAAAAATATGCAAAATTATGCACTTATCAAATGCCCCCATACCTATCTTTTGCTCGTCCTCGAGTAAAATAAAAAGAAAAATGCAGAATAAAAACCTATACTCACTGTCGTAGGAATCACGGGTAATTTTAGGTTTACCAACCCGTTAAACCCATAGACGATCTCTACAGGAGGAGTGCTGTCTCCTAAGGGTTTACAGAAGATATACCCATAAAATCTATTTTTTTCCTGCCAAGTCTCAAGTATGCAACATATCATAGTACTCCACACAAGTAAACCTCAATCGCACAATATTGACAGTCTGTTCACTTACACATCATATGTACAAGACTATCCAAGTAAGCACACAGTCTAGATAGACAAAAAGATCATGAAATATATATCAATGCCGCATTCAATGAGTAACATGTTATGGATAGAAAATCTCACATAACTCTCAAATCACACAAGTGTTTAGGTGAAGTGTATGCGCTCAAGTTCAATCAATTAAGTCATGTGCTACCATATGCTTGGTTGTCCACCAAATCTCCACTACTTTGAATACATGCATGCACAAATCAAAAGGTCTTTGTTAAAGGTTGTAACGTGGCTTAGGTGAAGGGTAGGGAATCAAGAAAAAGGCTAACAAGTGGCTAACTCGACAAACTAATAGAGCACAATGTTCATTTCTAATTTAAGCACTCAACATGAAATTTCGATCATGTAAAAGGTGATCAGACTCTCACAAGCATTAAACCCCAAGCACATATTTCCATGTACTTTTCCATTTTCATATTGCACAAACCAATGAACACAATTCCACTCGACCTTTTATTCTATTTTTTTCTTTTTTTTTCTTTTTCTTTTTTACAATATTCCCACCCAATTTTCACACTTTAACAAAGAAATCCCCAAACTATGCACTCACCAACCCTCAAATGAATTAAAATGCTCTACTAGTAAATCAAGAGAAGAACAAATAAGTAGGCTCAAGAATTTAGATTGGTGATACAAAAATGACGGATATAAAGCTCAAAGGGGTTCACTAAGGATATATGATTCAAGGGTACTGTTTGGAAAAATATGGTTAATCCTAGTGCCATTATCATTTTCATGCATACAGATATCATGTAATCTCAAAATGGTTTAAACCAAGTTCTAGAGCAACATGCCAAATGACGAACAACACACAACAATAAAATTTGATTGATATAAAATGTACCAATCATAAATTAGGCTCAAGATCTCACAAGGTGAAAGCATGTTTTAGTACTCACTAAATTTGACAAAGACACATCTCAAGTTTTAAAATTTTCGCAAGCACGTACAAGGAATCATCAAGTAACAAATAACTTTCGGAGATATGACATGTCAAATAATCATGCAAAATAAGCTCACAAGATGTGTACCTATCCCTGTTAACACACTATGAGACGAGGCAATTAATTTTCTAATTTTTCAATTTTTTTGGATTTTTCAATTTTTTATGTATTTACGCTAAGAACTCTCCCTCATACCTCAATCATGCATTGTCCTCAATGTATGCAAATAAAAATGAGGTATGAAAGAGTGAACGAAAACTCCCCTGAAAATAAGCAAGATGATTGTTCCTCTAGACTGAACATATCTTCAAGTTTTTCTTGCTTTCCACATAGCACAAATAATCCCCTTAGCCTTTCCTTCCCCAGAATAAATTCAAATCTGTGTCAGCAACCTTTTTCTTGCCTTTATTACGCCTTCTAGCTTCTTGCTCATCCACCTGCTCCCCCTCAGTTGGGTTATCCTCCGGAATAGTTGGATGTGGAGTTGGGATATTAGAAGAAGCTGTCTTCACCAAGGAATTAATTGCATGACTAAATTGGGCTGCCATGGAACTCAATTGAGCCTGGAATGTATCATTTTGAACAAGTTGCAACTTTCTTATTTCTGCAATGGACTCACGGATATGTGGCAACTCGTTCTCCAATGATTGGACCCGTGCAAGGAGTCTGTTGTATCCCGCTCTGGTTATAGGTGCATGTGGTTGATTCTGTTGCCCACTCTCAAGTCCTGCTGGTGCATCTGCAAATGAAATCATCCTAGGGCCTTTGTCGGATGGTGCAATGAAAGTTCGGGAGCTTCCCACCTCTCGTGAAGCAAGATGCCTGCCACTGGTGACGAGTGGTAAATCTGGAAAAAGATCAAGAGATTTTCTCCCTGGAAGGTTGAACTTGAATGGATTGAATGGCACAAAACCCAAGTTTCCCTCGACTGTCTCGGGTTCGCTAGGTTTACTCCATTTAGCATGAGGTAGAGTGGATGATGCAGCAAACTCCATATGTGGTGCTGCTCTGACTGATCTTGGTAACAACGGAAGTGGGACAGTCTTCAGATATTCCGTTAGGACTGTAGGCACATCCGTATAGCTCTTATTGCTAATGTAATAAATTACATTTGTCTTCATGAAAGAGCATTCCACATCTCTACCATGGTCCAAGCGTACCCTGTCTGCATCACTCAAAAAATCATTTAGTATTAGTTGCAGAAATCTTGGATATAGACAGTCGACCCTTCGAATCTGGGCATCCCTTGTGCCTAAGTGCTTCATCTTCAAGATGATCTGACCAAGAACTATCTTCCCAAAATTAATCCTCAAATTATTAGCTACTGCATACCCTATTTTTTGAATAAATTCAGATATGCGATCTAGATTTGTTCTATCTGAGGTAAAAACATGGTTAAGAATATGGAAGAAGAAATTCCAATACTGGGTTAGATATGTTCTAGAGAGATTACCAGTATTGAAATTACCATCTTGGTACTTTATCAGACGGAAGAACCTCTCAATCTGGTCGGGTGTAGGATCAGCAACAAGATTTTCCGTAGGAAAATGAAGAATCCGATTAACATCTCGTTCAGTGACTTTAATCGACCTACCAAACAGTCGATATGTGATTGCTAACCCGTCATTTCCAGAAGTGTTCACCGCACTGCAATACAATTCACGTAAGGCATCATAGTTGAGCGGCACTGGTGTAACTAAAGCATAGCGAATGATTGAATGCTCATTCAGAAATTGTGCCCAAGCTCGAAACTGCTCATCACGGATGGTGCTGATTTCCTGAATGGAAGTAGGATTAACTTTAGCAATCACGAAGCTTCCCTGCATTGCCATTTTCAAGACAGCTAGATTGAGATTTGGGAGGTCGAAGTTCTCAGCAATTGTGTGAATACGCTCTGTATATCTGAAATGATGAATTAACACAGACAGAAACTCAATGATTATAAGGTTTCAAAAATTAGCGGTTAGGTGATATAGTACAAGCTATGCTATCCGCTTTTCTTCTTTTAGCCCCAACCCTACTCTCACTTTTTCTCCAAAGTCCTCCTCGAGCCACACAACGCTCTTTCTTTTCAACGACAACAATATCTGCATAGCCCTCTAAATCAATTCAGTGGGAATGAGTTCTAGATGAAAAATTCTATAAAAGGGGAAAATAAAATAAAAAAAGAACACAACAAATCCTTAAAATTACAGAATAAATAACTAAAAATAAAAATAATAAAAGTAAAAAATAATTGGAAAAACTCCCCTAATGCATAAGCATGAAGTGTCGAGGCACCGACTGTTGATGCATGGTGCCACTCCAAAAAGACCAAAACCTGTTGCGCGGGACTACCATGAATAAAATCAAGAGCATCCACAGTTGTTTTACTCCTGCACAAAATCTCCACACAAGCTACTACATCAATAAATAATAACTGATCAAGAAAATATGTAGTTTTGGAAAATTTTGTGATAAAACAACGGTAAAATTCACAGCCTCGACAACGTCGAACTCCCTTGACATAAGGTGGAGGCTCTGGTGGTGGTTCTTCTCCTTTCCTTAATTTCTCTGGAATTATTTGATCCTCTTGGCTTTTTGAAGCAATGAATAAGAAATACTTATCAGGATCTCCTTCTTCCGAGAATTGAAGGGTAAGAGCTGTTTGGAATGGATTATCAAGCAAAATTGGAGAAAAATCTTCTCGGACAATTTTTGGCATCATGTCAACCTTTAAGCACAAATTCTCGTCCATACTCACAACATCCTCAACAATAACAAAATCATTGACCTTAACATCGGTGGAAAGCTCTTCTTCTATTTCAATAAGTACATCATCAACACACACCGAACTATTTTCCTCTTGATCACTTGTAAGAATGATCGAATCCATTTCATCTTCCGGAGGTATAGATGGCGGTGGTGTAGAGTCAGGTTGCCATGCAGTAGAAAAGCTAGCCAATTTTGAAATTTCAGCTTCCATCATCTTGTTACGAGTATTTATTATCTCATTCATATTCTGCAAGGACTCCTCTCGATCCTTTTCAGTTTGCATTAGAAGTTTCAACGACTCGCTCAATAATCGATCAGATAGCGCATTTGCATTGGTTTGATGAACCTCTAAATTTTGCGGTGGAGGATACTCATATTGTTGCCATGATGGTTGCTCAAACTGTTGCTGATGATATTGTTGAAATTGTTGATCATGATATGAGAAATTCTGGAAATTATTTTCCGTATACGAAAAATTCGGTTGACCCGTCCAATCTTGATTATATGCATTAAAGTACGGATTGGACTCGTAACTTCCTTGATAATCATTCACTTGTCCGAATTGAGCATTGTAAGCATTGTAAGAGCATTCAAAATCAAGGTGACCAAAATTACCACAAATTTCACAGTATGTGTAAGTTTCAGGGGTCATCCGTGACATCGCATTATTACTCATCGGACATATAGTGCACAAATAAATTCAAACACACACAGAAATGGTGAAAAATTAAAAGAAAAATCCTATATCTAGGGTTCCTTAATAAACTAGACCTTGCTCCTAACTATAAGGACCACCAAAAACTCGGTAAATCAGAATTTATTCTAACCGATTTGGCCAGGTAGGTGCAAGCATTGCCAAGAGGCTAAACACCAGCCTAGACACCAAATCCTAATTGGTCAGGTAAGCTTTCGCTTGCCTAGACACCAAAGAGTCGGAATAATTAATGATTACTTCGTTTCTTAGGTACCTTCCTAATTGAGCGCGAAATTCCTAGGGCAAACGTCTAATTAATTTTATTAAAGCTACAAATAATGCAACAAACAACGAGATATATACAAAAGCGGTAAACAAATATGGATGCATTACACTACGTGTCCTAATCTAAAAGAAAGAAGAATTTAACGTACTTTTAGGTCCTCCAGCAATCACCACAATTTATAAGGTACGAAAAATTAAAAACAAAGAAATAAAAATCTAAATAATGTGCCCTAAGTGATTAAATGCATGATGCAACAATTATGTATTTACAACTAATTTTTTTTTTATTATTATTATATTTTTTTTTCAATTTTCAATTTTTTGTGATTTTCGAATTTTTTTTGATTTTTTTGTGATTTTCTAAAAATAAAAAAATGCGAAAAGAG
Organism: Kitagawia praeruptora; assembly: GCA_037693485.1. Classification (NCBI taxonomy): domain Eukaryota; kingdom Viridiplantae; phylum Streptophyta; class Magnoliopsida; order Apiales; family Apiaceae; genus Kitagawia; species Kitagawia praeruptora. The sequence continues at coordinate 157,864,577 of CM075344.1, read as the reverse complement.
TGAGATACGGGTTACCGAAGCATGCTTCCAAAAATTCCAATTTGCTCCGAGCTCCGTGAAAAGATTCCCGTAATTCCAAACCTTCCTAAAAAAAATGAAATAAAAATAAGGCAAGTGAAAGAAAACTAATCCGAAAAATTAAAAATTAAGGCGCGAAGAATAATTAGTCCCCGGCAGCGGCGCCAAAAACTTGATGTGCTAAAAATATGACATTTTAATATCGCAAGCGCACGATCTTCGTTTTAATATTTATGATTCGTTCCACAGAGACTAATATTTTCGCAAACCTTGATTTCTAACTTAGGCGAATTAGAACAATTGATTTTGGAAAATTTAGGTTTTTACTTATTAATTACTAAAAGGAAATTTTAATCTATTTTAAATCAAATTTATTCTAATTCTAAAATAACTAATTAAAAATGAAAGAACAAAAACTAATTTATTCTAACAATTTTAAATTCGAATTAAGACTAGATATTATTCTAAAACTCCTGTTTTTTTTATTAGTTATTTACATAAAATGTAAAAACAAATTGGACATGATGGATTTGATAATAGAACTAGCCAAAATTAATAATTCAACAAAACAACCAAATCGTGGCATAGTAATCAAAACCCAGCAGCTAGACAGCAAAAACCTGTGAACACCAAACATTACAATTTCTAACTTCTGCAACTCGACTAAAACTTAGTGACAAAAACGGACCCCAAACCCAGTAGCAAAACAGAAACAATAAGGCTTCAATAACATTAAAACTCAGTAAGCACCACGACTCAGCACATCACAATTCGGCAAAACAATGACAACGAGTGAGACTCAGACAACAACTCACTAAACCAACACTCAAACAACAAATCAAACTCAGCATATTCTTCAAACCCAATACATTAACAGGATACACGACTCTTGGACTCGGAAGAAAAACGCAACGACACTACCACGCAGCTTCACGAATCAACAACTTGGATTGAAAACAACTAACAATTCGAAACCAAAAACAGGCATATCGACTCGGCTACTAGTCGGAAATCTGCAAAACAAAGAACTCAAAACTTACAACCAAGAAGCTAAAATCAATGACACCCAATTTAACAGCTCAAACCCGTTACCACTACTCCGAACAAACTCAACAATTACTCGCATAAACTCGACTTATACTCGGACTCGGCTTACAACTCGATTAACAGAACATCGACTCAAAACTGATGAACATTACAATACAAAACGAATACTCCGAAATCAAAAACGAAACACAACAACTCGGCGATTCAACTACAATCGAATTAAAACGCATCAAAACTCAAAACTCGGGAAAATGGTGATTGTGGGTAATGAATGAATTGCAGAGAGGGATGGATGATGTTTGTGCTTGCCGAACGAAATGGAAAGGGGGTAAAAGGAATGGTGGGTTTGGTTTTGCAGCGAATCGACTAGAAACAAAGAAACAGGGGATTTTAAGAGTAGAAACGGGAGTGAAAGAGAGAAAACAAAACAGAGGATTTAAGCTACGAAAATGAACTGGGCTTGCAACAAGAAAACAGGGGAAATAACAACTAATGCTTCGAATTAAGAAATTAAATACATACTGAAGAAAAATGCTTAACAGAGTACAAAATTACAACTACTAATTCTAACTAAGGGCTGTCCTAATACTACTCTAAACTAATGCCATGGGTATATGGTGTATATGTCTATTTATAAGACTAGCATATTAACTAGTTTACATATGAAATAAAAGTTGTTTACATATCAAAAATCAAAGTCAGCTATGCAGCTGTTCCAAATTTCTTCACATGAATATTTTCCAAGATTTGCTAGCTGGAACTTTTGAAGTTTTAATGCCGGCTGCTTTGACTTGTAAGATGGGCTTCGCAGAAATGCTTTTTAACCCGCACAACTTATAATTTTTAATTAATAAATAATTAATTTAATTCAGAAATTATAAAAATAAATACCTAATATTATTAGATATTTATAAATATAATTTTCTAATTTAAATAAAATATTTATAACCAAAAATTAAATTCTTATGTTCCGAGCTGCGGTCTACTGAGGGTCTGGAACCGGACTCCTTAAGCTTTCCTTTTTTCATCAAACTCCTAATTCTTTTGCCTTTTTGCATTTTGGTCATTTTCTTCTCTTTTTGGCCCTTCCTTGCTCTTTATTCTTTTATTTTGCCATTTCTTTATTTTTCTTTAAATTTCCTGAAATGCAACAAAATAAATTATTAAAATACGAATTCAAGCATTAAATAGGCAATAAAAATATGCAAAATTATGCACTTATCACGAATAATCATAAAGATCTGCAATCATGTCTGGTTACAATGATGGGAATACTAAGATTCCTATGCTCAAGAGAAACGAATATACTCTGTGGGAAGTAAAGATGTTGCATCATCTGGAAGCAACAGATCCTGATTATCTTGACAGAATCAGAGATGGACCTTTTGTTCCAACAAAGGTCGTTGGACAAGCAACCGTTGATGGTATGGTTGTTCCAGAACATACAGCAGAGAAGCCTAAATCTGAATGGTCAGATAAGGACAAGGAGAATGTTCTTAAAGATGCTAAAGTGAGAAACATATTATTCAACAGTCTTGATTCTGTTCTCACTAACTATGTTCTCTCTTGTAAAACTGCTAAGGATATATGGGACAATATTATGACTTGGAGGATATGAATACAAAGTTCATTAAAACTTTGCAAGATTTCTACAATGAGAAGATATCTACGATTGAGGAAGCTAATGATCTGGATGAAATATCATTAGAGGCAGTATATGGAAAATTGAGAGCTTATGAACTTGACAAGTAGAAGAAGAAGAGCAGGAGTGAAGGAAAGATGAAGACTGTTGCACTTACTGCTCAATCTGAATTAAAGAAGCTTCCAGAGGAACAGCATGATGAGCCTGCTGTAAAGAACTCAAGGAAGAAGAAAAGCAAAGAAAGTTCTGAGTCAGAGACTACTGATATGGACTCTGACAACAATGATTCTGAATCTGAGATGCAGGAACTCTTTGCTATGTTTGCTAAAGCTTTCAAGAAAGGAAGATTCAATAGGAAAAGATTTAGCAAAGGACCTTTTCAAAAGAAGGAGGAGAAGAAGAGTGACAAAGGCAAAAGTACAATTGTCAAGCTTGATAAGGCCAAGATCAAGTGCTTTAACTGCAGTGAACTTGGACACTTTGCTAGTGAGTGTAAGAAGCCTAGGAATTCAGGAAAGGGTAATGCACTTATGGTCACACAGAAGGATTGGGCTGATTCCAGTGATTCTGAAGATGAATTGGATTATGACAACATTGCACTGATGGCAAATGTTTCAGACAAACCTGGATCTCCAAAGAAAACTTCTCCATCCTCTGTTAAGGTATCACTTCACTCTCTAGATTCATTTGATAGCTTAAATTCTGATGAAATTAGATCTATCCATGCTGAGTTTAAGAATCTTATGACTAATTTTAGAATTCTTACTTGTGAAAGAGATGAAATTAAGGTTAAGAATGATAAATTAGTTGATAGAAATAATTTTCTTGAATCTGAGTTAATTCAAATGGAAGAATACAAGTTAAGTTCTGATAAAGCTAAGCATGATTACAGTGTTATTCTTGAGGCTTATGACTATGTCAGAAAAGAACTAGAGGAAGAGAGAGATGTGATTAAGACCATTAACATTTTTGGTAAAAAGACACAAAAAATCATCGAAAATGGAATTCGTGGTAAGGCTAATGGTTTAGGTTTTGATAAGGCTAGACAAGAAGAAAAAGTAGCTATTGTCAATGATGATAGTAAAATAGAAGCTAGCACATCTAAATCTGAAGGTAAGAAAATTGTTTCTAAACCTAATCATGTTAAATTTGTTGATTCAAAAGGTACCCCTGTTGTACACAAAAGGATTAACAATAGTAATTCAGATGAGAAAGTGTTAGAGAAACCTAAGAATGTAAACATAGGGTTTTTCTCTAAGTCTCAGTTAAAACATAGATTAGATGGTCTTTCAGAGTCTAGCAAGGTCAAAAGAAATAGGAATGGAAAAGAAAGTATTAACAAAGAGAATAATTACAAGAATGTATCTGATGCACCTAGGAAAAAATGCTATAAGTGTGGAAATCATAATCATTTGGCCCTAGACTGCAATCAAAAACCTTCTTGGAAAACTGAGTCCAGATTCCCCAAGACTCAGAAAATTCAATACCAACCACAAAAAGCTTGTTATCATTGTGGTAGTTTACTTCATTCCATTTACATGTGTAGAGAATATCATGAACTGTATTATGACTATTATTCTCTGAAATCTGAAACTCCTAGTCACAAATAGTTTGTGAAATCAGAGTCTAAGGTTGACTCTACAACAGGTAAAGTAAAAGCAAAATCTTCAAAGCCTGTTGTTTCTAAATCTAGTAAGAAAGGATCCAATCAAAGTTGGGTCCTAAAAAATTCTAACTAGTTACTTTTTGTTTGCAGGGCACAGGAAAGAAGCATTCAATTATCTTGGACAGTGGATGCTCTAGACATATGACTGGAAAGAAGTCCCTGCTTATAAAGTTTGAGAGGAAAGCTGGCCCAGTAATATCTTTTGGTGATGGCAACAAAGGAGAAACTCTGGGATATGGCTCAATTGTTTTGGGGAATGTCATCATAGAAAATGTAGCACTGGTTGAAGGCTTGAAACATACTCTTTTAAGCATAAATCAACTGGGTGATAAAGGTTACAAATCAATCTTTGATAGAGAAGGATGCAAAATCTTGAATATGCAGAATGGAGACATTGTTCTAACTGGTCAAAGACATGGTAACATATATGAAGCCAGCTTAAGTGATACATCTAAAGGAATTGTTAGATGTCACTACAACAAAGCAATAAATGATGAAAGCTGGAATTGGCACAAGAAACTCTCACATCTCAACTTCAAGAAGCTTAATCAACTTGTTAAGTACAATCTGGTGAGAGGCCTACCTCAGGCAAATTATGTGCAAGATGGACTTTGTGATGCATGTCAGCTTGGAAAGCAGAGAAGAACCACTTTCAAGAGCAAGACTGAAAATTCAATTACTGAACCATTTCACATGCTACATCTTGATCTGTTTGGTCCAGTAAACATAATGTCTATTAGCAAGAAAAGATATGCTCTAGTGATAGTGGATGATTTCACAAGGTTCACATGGGTGTTCTTTCTACACAAGAAGGATGAAGCTCCTCAGCAAATCATTGACCTTGTCAAGAATATTCAGAATAACTCTGAGTACAAAGTCAAAGTACTTAGGAGTGACAATGGTACAGAATTCAAGAATTCTACAATGGAGGATTATTGTGCAGACAATGGAATCACTCAACAATTTTCTGCACCTGGTACACCTCAACAGAATGGTGTAGTGGAAAGAAAGAACAGGACTCTCATAGAGGCAGCAAGAACCATGCTTGCAGATGCAAAACTTCCAACCTATTTTTGGGCAGAAGCTATTAACACTGCATGTTTTACTCAAAACTGTACCTTGGTAAATAGTCATGGAAAAACTCCCTATGAGATGATCAAAGGAAAGAAACCAAGTGTGAAATACTTTCACATCTTTGGATGCAAATGTTATGTCCTAAAAGTTCATCCAGAACAACTTGGAAAATTTGAAGCCAAATCGGATGAAGCAATCTTTCTAGGATATTCAGCATCTAAGGCCTTCAAAGTTTATAATCTCAGAACTCACATTGTTATGGAATCAATTCATGTTGCATTTGATGATAGGAAATTTGGAATTCTGCAAACTGATGAGAGTCATGACAAATTGGAATTTGAAAACCTGAAGAATTCTGAGATACTCTCCAGTGATGATGAAGGTTCTCCAGAAGGAATTTCTATTGCTTCTCAAAGGAATGCTACTGTTGAGGGGGAGCAAATGAATCAAGAAGAACAGAATGATCATCAGGAGCAGACTAGCTATTCAGAGTCTACTCCATCAGGAACTGATCTTTCAGAGTCTACTGAGGAAAGATCAGTAACTAGCAGCAATATGGAATCTACTGATTCTATTGATCAAAGGGGAGTTATTGAAGGCAAAGAGAATTCTTCTACAAGAAATACCACTAACTTAATGGGAGAGATTAGCAGAGTCAATCTACCACCTGTTAGAAAATGGACAAAGGATCATACTGAAGATTTAATTATTGGTGATCCAAATAGTGGTGTTCGAACTAGAAGATCAATTCAAAATGAATGCTTGTATAGTTGATTTCTCTCAAAGAATGAACCTAAGAAGGTTGAAGAAGCCTTACAGGATCCTGATTGGGTAATTGCAATGCAGGAAGAGTTAAATGAGTTTGAGAGAAACAAAGTCTGGAAACTGGTACCAAGACCTAAAGATAGATCTATTGTTGGTGCAAGATGGGTTTTCAGAAACAAGCTAGATGAATCTGGTATGATTGTAAGAAACAAAGCAAGACTGGTGGCCAAGGGTTATTCTCGGGAAGAAGGCATTGATTATGATGAGACCTTTGCACCTGTAGCAAGATTGGAAGCAATCAGAATGTTTCTTGCATTTGCAGCTCATTCAAAATTCAAGGTATACCAGATGGATGTAAAGAGTGCTTTTCTAAATGGCAAACTTGATGAGGAAGTGTATGTGGAACAGCCACCTGGATTTATTGATCCAAAATTTCCAAATCATGTCTACAAACTTGACAAGGCACTCTATGGACTAAAGCAGGCACCAAGAGCATGGTATGAGACTTTGTCTAAATTTCTTCTTGAAAATGGCTTCACAAGAGGTACAATTGACAAAACTTTATTCTTTAGAAAGATAAAAGGTGAATTGCTTTTAGTTCAAGTTTATGTTGATGATATCATATTTGGTTCTACTAATGAAAAGTTGTGTGCTAAGTTTAGCAAGCTTATGCAGTCTAAGTATCAGATGAGCGTGATGGGTGAATTAAATCATTTCTTAGGCTTGCAGGTCAAACAGACTAAGACTGGTATTTTCATTAATCAGTCAAAGTATATCAAAGATCTTTTAAGAAGGTTTGACTTTCAAGACTGTGCAGTTGCAAAAACACCCATGGCAACAACCACTAAACTAGACTCTGATCCTAAGGGAAAGAGTGTGGATAATACTAGTTATAGAGGCATGATAGGCTCATTGTTATATGTAACTGCAAGTAGGCCAGATATAATGTTTTCTACCTGTTTATGTACTAGATTCCAAAGTGATCCTAAGGAATCTCATTTAATTGCTGTGAAGAGAATTTTTAGATATCTCAAAGGAACTCCAAATCTTGGTTTGTGGTATCCTAGAGAATCTGATTTCTTCCTAATTGGCTATTCAGACTCTGATTATGCAGGGTGTAAGATAGACAGGAAAAGCACTACAGGTACATGTCAATTCTTGGGAAATAGATTGATTTCTTGGGCAAGCAAGAAGCAACAATCTGTCTCAACCTCAAATGCAGAAGCTGAGTACATAGCAGCAGGCAGTTGTTGTGCACAGCTCCTTTGGATAAGAAATCAGTTGATGGATTATGGTATGACACTTAGTAATATTCCTATGTTTTGTGATAATACTAGTGCTATCAAAATTGCAGAAAATCCAGTTCAACATTCAAGGACTAAGCACATTGATGTCAGGTATCATTTTATTAGAGAACATATTGAGAATGGTACTGTGGAACTTCATTTTGTTCCTACTGACAAACAGCTTGCAGATATTCTAACTAAACCACTTGATGAGACTACATTCAGTAGATTAGTAAGTGAGTTAAGAATGTTAAATTTCTAGATCTTTAACATCAGTAAAAGTAGCAAGGTATGTTGTTTTTAGCTTATAGACTTGATATTCTTGTCAGGATCTATACTTGATTGTTAAATGCTTTAGCTATAACACTTTATCTTGATAAATTTCAGTATGATAGACTTTTTAATAATCATCAGGATTAGAATTGTTATCAGGATACTGACGTCATCAGTATTGTGTCAGTATCAGGATTGTGAAAATTGTTTCAGATCCTGACGTTTACTTTGTGTAGTAATTCTGTGATGTGTTAAGTCTATGCAAGCAAGTTTTAATTCATTCATACTGATAGTTTATATTATCATTCAAATCAGTCAATAAAATCAAAAGACAAGTAGATAATAAGAAATTGTATTTTCATTAATTGAAATCATTACATACATGGAAATGAAATACAACATCTTTTTGTCTAACTTCTACTGATAATCCTATACTTGTCTAATGATATGGATTCTGAGTTACAGGACAAGGAGCATCTCAAGAAATCCATCAGGGGATTTGAACAGCCTCGTCTGCTCTTGGATTCCTTGTCTGGGCGACTTGAATGAGAGTGGCTAACTTAAATGTATAGCATCCCCATCAAGATCAACCTCAGACTCACGGCCAAATTCTTCATCCTCAAGTTTTGAGGAAGTTAGGGGAAGATTGTATCCAACAGATGGATGTTCTAGGAGAAACCACTGGATATTATCTAAAACTACTCCATCCATGACTAGTTCGATGAGAAAAGTCGTCTCTTCAAAGAGATGATCAAGAACAGGATGTTCATCGGCTGTGAAAAACCTGAAGAATGGGTTTGAATGGAGTTTTGGTTTGAGAATCATTGTTGAAGAAAAAAGAAATTGAAAGGTTTATGGAGAATGGCATAAGGCATCTGTTTCTTTTATAGAAAAACGTGAGAAGCTGAACAGTCACTTGGAACTATCAATGAAGTCAGATGCTAATTATCGCGTGTGACTGTATTTCTTGTATTTTCAAGAAATGTCGAATATATCTAACCAATTGATTTTGTTCAGATTAATTGTTTATTTCTTTTTCAGATAAAAAATGCCACGTGGAAACTTCATTTAAGTCTCTGAAATCAGGATGATATTGATCAGGATTTCAAGTGTGACCATCAAGATTTGAGAATTATTATTTTTAAATTACATTGCATTTTGTGATTATTTTGATGGGAGGTCACAGCAGGAAAAGGAAGCTGATCAGTATTGATTTTTATCTTGATAATACCCTGATTTATTTCATGAAAATCAATTTTGGATTTTATTTTTCAAAAATCGTGGGTAACCGTACTTTTCAGGGACTTACACATGTCAATCTACGTGTCGACGTGGGATAGTGGTCTTAAAGATTTGTGAAATATATTTGTTTTGAAACTTTAATCGTGTAATTGTTTTCTCTAATTTCACATTCTCTAAAGCAAAAAACACTTTCGAGTTTTCAAAATCACTAATCCATTTCAAGAATTTTTCAAGTTCTTTTCAGATCAAAAATGGCAGCTCAAAGAAGATTACCTAAGTCAGTAGCCTTCAAGTTTGGTGACTTTGATTTTATGACGAACAATCATGTAGCAGCTATCACCAACAAGGAGTATTAACTGATTTTCATCCAATCATGGACTTTCTGGCGTATGGACCATTAAGTTATGCATTGACAGCATCTCCATAGATTAATCAAGTAGCTGTTATACAAGCTTGGAAGAATGCTGAGGTAATTGATTATACTCAGAGTCAATCAGGTAAGATTGTTCTACACTTAGGACAAGATTCTTTTGATATTACTGAATCTGTTGTTAATTCAGTACTTCACTTACCTGTTAGTTTGAATTATGAGAATGTACCATCTGATGATGATATAAGAACTATGTTATCTGTATCAGGTTATAATGGACCTTTAGATAACATGAGCCAGTTAAGAAGATCTTGTCTTAGGAAAGAGTTGTCTTTCTTCTTTGATCAATTAGCTAAATGCTTTACTGGTAAATGTAGTTCTTTTGATCAAATTACTTCTGTTACTTCACATATTGCTTATAGTTTGCTTTATGATAGAGTAATTAACATTGGTCACATTATCTTAAATCAGATGAGTATTAAACTTGGGTTAAGAGATCAAAACAGGAAAATGGTTTATTATCATAGATTTATGCAAATGTTTATTAACCATTTTATTCCTGATGTTGAAGCTAGATTTGGTAGAGAACATTGTGTTTCTTCTTATGTACAGCAAAAGAGAATTTTCTCTGACATTACAAAGAAGGACAATGAAAAGAATCTAGATGAAGTACCTGCAATTCATTATCCACATCATTTTCAGGTAATTCTTAAAACTCATCTTCCTACTCTCTACAATTCTTCTTTCTTTTGTGGTGAAATGGCTCAGGAATCTCATTTGGAGGAGAACCCACCTGTGTCTACACAAGTAGCCCAAAACATTATAGTCTCTGAAACAATTCAAGAACAAAGTTTTAATCCACAGCCTATTGTTTCAAATAAACCAACCTCTGGTGTTTCTCAAAAGACATCAGTTGTAAGGAAGAGAAGATTTGTTGTGTCAAGTAGTAGTAATTCTAGTGAAGATGATGATAATATATCTCTTGCTGAGAGAGAAGAATTGAAGGCTGCAATTCGACTTTTTAAGCTAGGACAAAGAGATGAAGCACCTAGTCACAGCCAGGCTGCAGTTTCTCAAAAGACTGTAGTACTTAAAAAGGGAAAACAATTACTGGATACTGTCTCTCAAAAGACTGTGTCTATTGAAAAAGGATCTCATCCCAAGATCAATTCTGTGTCTACACCTCTTGAGTCTTCTCAGGATAAATCTTTTGCTCACTATACCAGGAGAACAAGGAGAAAGATTCAATTGTCACCTACACACACAGAGTCTAGTCCAACTAATATTATGCAGGTCTCTACAAATGAAGCTACAATCAAGTCAGCAAATGACCATAGAGATCTGGATATTGATTCTTCATGGGAAACTACATTATCATACAGACTGGCTATGGGACTAATTTCTCTCAAAGTGAAGTTGTCAAGGCCTGTTCTAGATTTTCTGGTTGAAAGAGTACCAAAACTTTTATTTCCAGATGAATATGGACTTCTACATCAAAGACTTGACTTAATGAAGATGTATTTCTATGTATCTGTCAGAAGACAATTAGTCAAGAAATTTGGACTCTCGAAGCATGTTGCACTTCAATCACTTCATGCATATTTATTTGACAAGGATGTCATTATTGAAGATGCTTCAGCTCAAAGTGAACAACTGGAGGAAGTAGATAGAGGAATGCAGTCAACAGAAGATACTATTGCACCAGTGGTGGATAGTAGAATAGATCAGATCACAGTCACTGCAACACAAGAACCATCTAGTCAGAGGTTGGATGACTCAGGAGCTGTGATAGCTGATGTTGAAAGGTCTTCTGTGATGACTGAAATTGCAATTGAGAAACCCTATGATATGGGAGGAATAACTTTGACTGGTTTTCTTGAAGATCAAACAAATATTATTCAGTCAGAGTCTATCCACCTTGAGGGTGAGTCTCAGCAAACAACACTTAAAGATGGTGACATACTAACTGTGGTGTCTAATGAAGTATTACTGAAGACATCAAAGTCTAGTAGAGAACCTGAAAGTGGTATACTGGAGCCTGTAGTCTCTGGAAGGAAAGAAGATGATTGTAAGGGTTCAGAGATTATAGCAGCTCACTCCTTGGAAAAAACCTCAAGCCCCATGCCAAATGAGGAACCCTCTCTCCATGTGAGTTCAGGTATAAAAACTTCTTCTAAACTCTATTTTTCTGTAGGTCATGAGAGCACTTATCCAAATTTGAGTGATACACTTGAAAAGATGGATATTGATCCACAATCAGAGCGGCTGGCTCCTGACCAGGCAAAAGGAGAGGTAGAAAGAGTGTTGACTTTAGATAGTCAAAGTGAAAATGAGGGTATGGATGATCAACTCCATAGTGAGGGAGAGAACATTAGGAAACCACCATCATTTGATTTCTGGGATCAGGTTTTTCCTGAATCTTGGTCTAATAATCTTGGTATGGATGCTGGTACTTATTCTTTTATCAAGATGTATGAGAAGAATGACTTAGCAAAGCACAACTCAAAGCCAGAAGTTAAAGCTCAGAAGCAAAAAGAAAGGCTTACAGGAATTATAAACAGAAGAGGTGAAAGGCTAAGACAAACTTCTACACTACCAGTACCAGAAGATATTTCTAATGATCCAAGTATTCCTATGTTTGTACTACCAATATCAGCCAGAATTGAGACATCAACAGTATCTGATCAATCTAAGGAGGCGTCAGGTTTTGTAGATGTTAGTACACAGAATACTGGTGAAGAACAAGATGATCATATTGAAACTTCAGATCAGAAAGATGAAGATGTTTGTAACTCTAATCGAGTTTTATTACTTGAATATCATTCTACACAGGCAACTTCTTCTACAAGACTTGAATCTGAAGATATTTCAAATACTTCCAACATTGAAGTTAATTCTGAAGTTCTACAAGACATTCAGAAATCTCAAGTTGAAATTCAATCAAGACTTCAAATACTTGAAGATAACCAAGTCACTATTATGGAAAATCAAGCAGTTCTGATGAATCTCATTTGTTCTGTTACTGAATCTCTTGGAATTAATGTTGTTGATGTCAAAAAGGGGGAGATAAAGACAATTCAAAGACAACAACAACAACAACAGACTAAGGGAGATAAAAGAAGAACTGGTAGGGGAGATAAAGACAGTGACAGAGGTGAATCTTATCAGGGAAGTGGTAAAGGAAAAGAAGCATCAAATAGTTGAATTCTTTCTTCTAAGTACTGGATACTATGTCTATATCTGAAAGAGGAGGTACTTAACTTCATGATTTTTGAATTCATAAATTCTATTCTGATTGTTTTGTTATATGTTTTGACATCAACAACTCAGATTTATGCTTCAGATTTTAAAGCATAAATAGGGGATATTGTTAGGAATAATTCATGAGTTGTGATGTTAAGAATAGAATTTTACTTATACTTCTTGTATATTGATAAGTGGATTTTATATCCACTTATTATGCGCTAATTAGACCTAGATTGGTGGTTTATCTTTAAGTATGTTGTGTCTTTTAATTTGTTTATGTTGTTTCAGTCTTTGTTGTGCAGAACTCGCAACTTTAGGTATCGTGGCGATAAAAGACTAAAAATGGTGGATTTTTGCATCAATTCAGATTTTTGCCTCGATTCGGAATTTAATCACAAGGATTTTATTATCAAGTGAACTGGCTACGAGGAAAAAGAATTATCATAAAGAAATTCTGAGTGATATATTCTTAAAGCTGAAACCCCGGTTGGAATTGTTATATTTTTTGTTAAGCAAAAGGAGCCCGGTTTCAGATATTCAAGAGACCGTAGCTTACACCTCGACGAGCAATGACAAAATAGAATTATCACAAAAATATGGAAAGTGATATATTCTTAAAGCTGGAACCCCGGTTGAAATTGATATATTTTTTGTTATGCAATAGGAGTCCGGTTCCAGACCCTCAATAGACCGCAGCTTAGAACTTAATGATTTATTTATATTAATAAATATTTTATTTATTTGGAAAATTATATTTATAAATATCTAATAATATTAGATATTTATTTTTATAATTTCTGGATTAAAATAATTATTTATTAATTAAAGATTATAAGCTGTGCGGGTTAAAAAGAATTTTTACGGAGCCGTTCATATAAAGCAAAATGAAAACCGGTTGTTGATTTTGAATTGTTAAAGGAGTGGTCGGCGGCAATTGATTAAGCAAATCAATTTAGTAAACAAAGAAGAAAAAAAGAATATAGCCGCCTGGTAGTTGTTGAAGTTAGGCAGCAGCCGCTGTTTTTGCTGTATTCTTGCTTTCCGCTCATCTAAATGGTGTGCTGAGAGGTGCTATAAATAGATGTATTTTGCACAGGTTTGAAGCATCCCACAACTGAGTTTTCTCTTTAATTCAGTTGTATTCTCTGTAGCTTTTTTGTATTTTTAGTTTCATTATATACACTTTAATTTTCTCCAAGTTCTATTTTGGTGGAAGATTGTAAGGGGATTATTTTGGAGTGCTCTTCTATTTCGTTGGAAGCTATTTCGATTCTAGTTTCTAAACTCTTATTTTACGGGGATTGCCAGGATTACTCCTCTCTATTTCATTGGAAGCTATTTCGGTTCTATTTTCTAAACTCTTGTATTTCATATTTTATTCATACAATTTTATACCATGTTTTCATTTAATCCCATAATGACGATTCGTTCGATTATGAACTAATCGACGTCATGGGATTCTAATGAATTTATTTATGTAATTTAGAAATTCGATGCCTTAATAATTTGCATTTTGATAAAAATTCCGATTGCCTAATATGGTTGCGCTTAATTTATTAGATGCGTAGCTAACGTCTAAATTATTAATTCCTAATGAATGCGAAAGTGGATTTAGGAATTTAGAATTTGCCATGTTAGCATAGGTTTGTAATTGTCATGCACAGTTACGATAAGTGGTAGGGTTTTGGATCACATCACCTATGTAGTCATAATAAAGGAATTTATTCGTAAACCAATTATGTTTTCAAATCTTATAGACATATAGGGTCTAAGCATAAATGGTGTCCACACAACTTCTATCTTTTTAAGTGGATGTTCGTGTGGTTTGATATAAGTTAAGCCTGAAAGGCGCGTATGTTAGTTTCATGTTCCCGGCTAGCTTTTGTAATTATCAGATCACTTTGAATTAAGGCATCAATTCTAAATGAAATAAGTAATGAAATTAGAATCCCATGTTTTTCTCACATATAAAATATCGTTTAATTAAATCAAGTAGTTTGAATTATTTAGTATTATTATTTTGATAAATCAATTAGAATAATAAAACAAAACTCCCTTTTTATATTTATTCAAGCAGTTTGTTGTTTAATCATACGTCGTTGCATAAGCACTATTTCTGAACAAACACCAAGTCTTCGTGGGATCGAACTTATTATATTACTTGTGACCACGTACGCTTGCGTAGTTAGTTTCCGAACCAACAAGTTTTTGGCGCCACTGCCGGGGACTTCGGTGTTATTTTCAGAATTTGTGTTTAACATCAACGGAGGTTAAACTTAACTGACTTGGATAGTTATTTTTTTTCTCACGTCGTGTTTTCTCGCTCTGCCAGTATAAGGATCTTGAGTTGTTTATGCTAACGCGTGCCCAAACTCTTAAATCAAGAACCGTAATAAAGCTGGAAGAAACGTTAGACATGGCGGATGATATGCCTAAGACGTTGATGGACTATTCCCAACCGAAAATCAATGACATTCAGTCAAGCATCGCCATGCCAGCTATTGCAGCCAACACATTTGAAATCAAACCTGGCACAATCCAGATGGTACAAAACTCTGTCCAGTTCGGGAGAGCACCAACGGAAGATCCAAATATGCATATCCGGAACTACATAGAGATTTGTGACACATTCAAATTCAACAACGTGTCAGATGATGCTGTAAAGTTGAGGCTTTTTCCATTTTCTCTACGAGACAAAGCTAAGGGATGGTTGCACTCTCTCCCAGCTGGCTCGATAACAATATGGGAAGAACTCGCTCAAAAGTTCCTCACGAAATTCTATCCCATGGCAAAAACAGTTGCCATAAGGAATGCTCTTGCTCAGTTCACACAACAGACGGGGGAATCTTTATGTGAATCTTGGGAGCGCTATAAGGAAATGCTAAGAAAATGCCCTCACCATGGAATGCCCAATTGGATGGTGATTAATTGCTTTTACAATGGTCTAGGATGGCAATCAAGACCAATCGTGGATGCAGCATCAGGGGGAGCCTTATGGGCTAAGAGCTATGAATCCGCCTACGAGCTTATTGAAATGATGGCGGCTAATGAGTATCAGAATCCGACGCAGAGGATGCCTCAACACAAGGTGGCAGGAATCCTCGAGGTTGACACAGCCACATCACTATCAGCTCAGCTTGAAGCACTAAACATGAAGGTGGATTCTCTGACAAACTATGGGGTACATCAAGTAGCGAGTGTTTGTGAGCTATGCGCCGGTGGACATGAAACGAGTCAATGTGCAATTTCCAATGAATCAGTGCACTTTGTGAGCAATTTTCAAAAGCAACAACATCTAGTCCCAAACACTTACCAACCCAACAACAGAAACCATCCTAACTTCAGCTGGAGCAACAATAAAAATGGATTGTAACCACCACAACCATATCAAACACAACCACCATATCAAACACAACAACCACAGCCATATCAACAACAACCATACCATCATACCCAAAATCAGCAATATGGGGCCAGACCATACAATCCCTCAGGATCACATCAACAGCAGGGGCAACAACTGCAGAATCAGTACGCCCAGAAACAATCTCAACCTCCGGGATTTAATCAGCAATATTATGCAGGTCCAGGCCAACAGTCTGCTGAGAAATCAGAATTGGAAGAACTAAGATTGATGTGTAAGAACCAGGCCGTATCTCTTAAAACTCTGGAAAACCAAATTGGCCAAATAGCAAACGCCTTACTCAATAGGCCGCAAGGAGTTCTTCCTAGCGACACAGAAACAAACCCTGGAAAAAGGGACGTGTTAGTTACAGAGGCATGCCTGTATACATCTAATAACAAGCCTAATTATTTGTAATGCTTTGCATTACTTACATGACCTCTTAACTGAGGGAACCTCTAGTTGTAGAGTTTCTGTCTGTATTGTACTTGCAGTAGGCATCAAATCCTAGTTGTGTAACTGTACTTATAGAGTCTAGAATAATGCTTGAAAGAAGTTCCAAGGTTCATGCCTCAAGCAAGAAGATAAAGACTGTCAAATAATCACAGTTGGGATTTGAAGAAATGAAGATTTTGCCTAAGTACCAATTCGAGAAGTATATTTGTCTATTCGAGAAGTCCAGCATTCGAGAAGTCAGGGATTCGATATCTCAAGACACTATTCGATATCTCTGAATACACTGTTCGATATCTCATTCGATATCTCAGAGATTCGATATGTCTATGTACTCTATTCGAGAACTCAGGAAGTCAACAAGTCAAAGTAGTATTCGAGTTCTCAAGGAGTCAACAAGTCAAAGTTCCATTCGATATCTCAAAGACTCAGAAAGCTATTCGATATCTCAAGGATTCGACAAGTCAAGTGTTCTATTCGACAACTCAAGGAATCCTGAAGAAAAGAGCTATTCGAGAAGTAATTCGATATGTCAATATAACAGTGTTCGAGAACTCAGAGTTATCGATCAAGTCAATTCTAGTTCTCGAATCAACTACTTAGTCACTTCTCGAATACATTCTTGGAGACAAAATACTGAAGAAATTGTACAAGTTAGAAACCTGCAACAAGCCAATGCACTTTATGGACCACAATCTGTAACGTGCTCTGGAAAGCCTACAAGGAAGCTTGGAGAGATATAGAAGAGACAAGGGGCTAAAGAAGTGGATCTGAACAGGCTTTGCAAAGTCAAATCTGTAACCGTTTGGACACTTACTCAAAAAGGATAGACAGACTAGAAAGTAATTTGTTCAGCTACCTTATTTGTAGTAAGTAGGGTGTATCCATGTTCTATAAGGATACAGCCTCACTTCCTTAGTCAATTAACTTTTTAACTTTGTGAGTCAAGTTTTTCATACACTGTAAGCTGTATCTCTCTGAGAAAAACGAAGCTGAGAATACTATCATTTGTATTCACAGATTGTAGCAACCTTTATCTAATAATACATTAGATTAAAGTGATATTATGTTTTGTGTTATTCTTTATCCGCACCTTAAATCTTGCACACACAAACACTCTTGCTACATAGACTCGAAAAAGAAAAGTTCAAGAATCCATTCACCCCCCCTCTGTATTCTTTTATCGTATTCAATACTCAACAAGTGGTATCAGAGCGGGCTGTTTATTCAAAAACAGAAAAACGATCATGAGTTCGAATACACCAAAGACTACAGGAACGGTGAAGGTCCCTAAGTTTGACAAAGAGAATTACAACCTCTGGAAGATAAAGATGATGTTGTTCATCAAAGCCTCTCATCCTTTGTATCCTGAGATTCTCAAGAATGGTCCTTTTGTTCCACAACAAGAGATACCAGAGAAGATTGTTGGAACCACAACTATCCCAAGATCTTATGAGGCCAAGGATCCATCAAAATGGACAGAATCAGAAAGGGAGAAGGTTGCTCTTGACAGCCATGTTGCTTATCATTGATTCCATGGACATGTCAATGTTTGCAAACATTGCATCATGTACATCTGCCAAAGAAATGTGGGATCACATTGAGGTGTTGTGTGAAGGAACTGATGAGGTTAAGGAAAACAAGAAATAGATACTGGTCACACAGTATGAGGCTTTCATGGCACAGCCCAAGGAAAGCATTACTGAGATGTTTGAGAGATTTCACAAGCTAGTTACTGAGTTGCAGATGACTGGCAAGGTTTACAGTACCAAGGAGTTAAACATGAAGTTTCTGCTATCCTCACCTAACCATCTAGAGCAAAGGGTCATTTCTCTAAGGGAAAGAGATTTGAACAAAGTTACATATGATGTGCTCTATGGAGTTTTAAAAACTCATGAGCTTGAGTTGCTTCAGAAAAGGGCTATCCAAGCCAATCAAGGTAGAATGGTAAACACATCGTGTGCCTTGATTGTCAACAAATCTATTCAAGACCTAGAAGCATCCACAAGCCAGTTAAGGATAGAGGAGGTAGTAGAAGAGGAAGAAACTGAACCTGAGCTAAGTGAACCTGTTGAGGAGAAGGAGGAAGAAAAGTTTTACACTCTTGAAGAACTAGATGGAATGGAAAACACTTCATATGCTTTCATGGCCAGAAAATTTCCAAACATCATATTCAAAAGGAATCAACCCTTCAAACCCAAAACCCAAAACCATTCATTCAACAAAAGCAAGGCACCTGTGAAACAAAACAAGAATAAGTTTAAAACTAGCCATGTGGATAGGTCATCTGTAAGGTGCTATAGATGCAAATGACCTAGGGCATTTTGCCAGTGAATGCAAGAAGCCTAAAAAGAAGGATAGAGATTATCTTGAGCTTGAAGCTAAGTATGAGGCCCTTCTGAAAAAGCAGACACAAGGTAAGGCCTACATACCTGAAGGGAAGTGTTGGGATGATTCTGACAGTGATGGAGAGGAGCAAGAATTCTGCAATTATGCCTTGATGGCCAATACCAAGGATGACACATCTCCATCAGACCCTCAGGTACCATCTCTCACTACTATAGACATGTCTGTTTCAGAGTATAAATGCATGATTGAACAACTATCTGTTGAAATGTTTAACATTCATACTAGTATGACTGCTGCTAATGAAGAGATTGCTAAACTGTCTACTAGAAATGAAATGTTAACCAAAAAGAATGAGGAACTTGAGCTAACTGCTATGCAAATAAAAAACCTTAAGAAAGAAGTTGAATATCTGTAGAATAAGGTGTTGTGTGCTAGTCAGGTTGAAAAGGCTCTTAGGGATGAATTTGCTGAAAATGAATTCAAACTAAAAACTTTCAAGAAATCATCTGGTCTAGTGAAATCCTACTGTGAGAAAATCGAAGCAAAACTCAAGGCTGCTATTGGACTTGATTATGACACTCTTAAACAGAGAAAAGGCTATGCTGTCATTGAAGATGACACAGTTGTTCATGAGGAAGTGCTTCACATTTTGAAAAAGACTGAAAATCCAATTTTTAAGGAACCAACATTTGAAATTGATGAGGATGCCTTACTCATCAAACAAATGTTGAATGATGAGGATGAGGCACAATCAAATGAACAACAAGCATCATCCAAGAGTGAGAGTGTCATGTTAAAAGACAAGGAGCCAGTAGTTGATAGGCCAAGACCTAAGAAGTTTGTTAAGTTTGTTTCAGTTGGGAAGAGTGAATCAGAAAAGAAAGTGACTAAGAAGAAACAGAACAGAAATGGCAAGTTAGGGATTAACAAGGATAACAACTATGCTTATATGCCTAATGCCCCTCGGAAAACTTGTCAGAACTGTTTCAATACCAATCATTTAACTCATGCATGCAAGAAACCTGCTGGTAGTGTATCTAAACCTTTCTATGATTGTTCTGTGCCTCTAAGACATTGAGATGCACCATTTTGTGATAAATTTGACTGTATGCCATGCAATATGAATGTTATGACTAGTTGTTTCAATCTGAGAAGGCAATTCATTGATGGTTGTATCAGTCACAATTCTCACACACACTACACTAGGTCAAAGTCTTCGAGTCCTCCTAAAGCTAGGAAGGCACCTCTGTCACCTAAGTCTGAAACCTCAGGTTCTAAGACTTCTAACAGTGACAAGAAGACTAATGCCAAGAAAGTTGACAAGCATGTTGTTTATGATAAAACTGTTTCTAAGTCACATGGACCCAAACTTGTTTGGGTACCAAAGGAAAAGTAATACCTTTGTGTTTGCAGGGCAAAGAACGTGAAAAGAAGGTCATGTGGATTTTGGACAGTGAATGCTCAAATCATATGGCTGGTGATATGGCCCTGCTATCACAATATGAGGAAAAGGCTGGCCCAATGGTTGGTTTTGGAGATGACAGCATGGGTAACACATTGGGATATGGCAAGTTGAAAGTTGGTAATGTCATCATTGAAGATGTAGCACTAGTCAAGGGGCTCAAGCATAATCTGCTAAGTGTTGGTCAGTTTACTGATAGGGGATTCAAGGTGGATTTTGACAAAGATGAATGTTTGATCACCCACAAGAAGACTGGTGATTTTGCTCTATCTGGAGTAAGGAAGGGAAGCCTATTTGTAGCCAATATGGATTCTGCAAACAAGGACAAAATTTGTTGTTTTTACTCAAAAACATCAAATGAAGATTGTTGGCTGTGGCACAAGAAACTATCACACCTGAACTTCAAAGCCATTAATTCTCTAGTCAAAAGAGAGTTAGTGAGAGGCATGCCCACACTCGAATTCTGTCAAGAAGGAGTGTGTGAGGCTTGTCAAAAAGGAAAGATGAAAAGATCAAGCAACAAGACAAAGACAGTGACATCAATAACCAAGCCCCTACAACTCATTCATATGGATTTGTTTGGGCCGGTCAACATTATGTCACTAGAAAGAAAGAAGTATGCCTTGGTGATGGTTGATGATTTTACAAGGTATACATGGATGGAATTTCTGGCATCAAAAGATGAGGCTCCACAAGTAATCATTGAGCATATAAAGAAAGTTGACAAGGAAGAAAAGGCCAACAATGCAAGTGTGATTGCACTGAGAAGTGATAATGGAACAGAGTTCAGAAATGCCATTCTTGAAGCATTCTGTAAAGAGAATGGTATTTCTCAGCAATTCTCAGCTCCAAGGACTCCACAACAAAATGGAGTTGTTGAGAGGAAGAATAGAACTCTAATTGAGGCTGCTAGAACAATGTTACTTGATGCAAAAATGCATACATGTTTTTGGGCTGAGGCTGTGAGCACTGCATGCTATATCCAGAACAGAACCCTCATCAACAAAAACACTGGAAAGACACCTTATAATTTGATGACTGGAAAGAAGCCCACTCTTAAGTATGTTCATACTTTTGGAAGCAAATGCTTTGTATTGAAGGATAATTCTGAATATGTTGGAAAATTTGATGCAAAAGCATTTGAAGGAATTTTTCTTGGCTACTCTATGGAAAGAATTGCATACAAGGTTTATGTCATCAGTCAAAATAAAGCTATAGAAAGCACAGATGTGACATTTGATGACAGCAAACTACCTGGATTAGAAGAAGCCAATGATGAAGATAAAGATCCATTGAAGTTTGATAATCTAGATGATTCTGATGAAGAGACTGAAACTGAAGTTGAAACTCGAGTTCAATAAACTCAAGTGAATGATGATACAAGAGAAGAATTTGTGCCAATCAATAGTGAAGGAACAAGCATCCAAGACACACCTGTGAGTAGTGGCAACTTCACAGGGGGAGGAAATGAGAATGACCATGATGTGGATGATGAAACAACATCAAGAATGAGAAATCAGGCTGAGCACTCAAGGAAATGGGATAGATCACACACTGCAGAGCAAATCATTGGAGATCCTAATGCAGGAGTAAGGACTAGGAGAGCAACTCAGAATGAGTGCCTCTATGGCTGTTTTCTATCACAAGTTGAGCCTAAGAAACTTGATGATGCACTGTTGGATCCAGATTGGATTATTGCTATGCAAGAGGAGCTGAATCAATTTGAAAGGAACAAAGTATGGGAACTTGTGCCTACACCAAAGAACAGAACCATTGTTGGAACAAAATGGGTTCTAAAGAATAAGATGGATGAAGATGGTGTAATTATAAGGAACAAAGCAAGGTTGGTTGCAAAAGGATACTCTCAACAGGAAGGCATTGATTATGATGAGACATTTGCTCCTGTTGCTAGATTGGAAGCCATCAGAATATTCTTGGCATTTGCTGCTCATTCAAACTTTAAAGTATATCAAATGGATGTCAAGAGTGCATTTCTGAATGGAGAGTTGGAAGAAGAAGTTTATGTGCAACAACCACCTGGTTTTGAGGATCCACACTTCCCAGAATTTGTCTACAGATTGCTTAAGGTATTGTATGGACTTAAGCAGGCTCCAAGAGCATGGTATGATACTTTATCACAATTTCTTCTTGAGAATCAATTCACTAGAGGCACACTGGACAAGACATTGTTTTACAAGAAGCATGGTGATGATCTTATCTTAGTTCAGATCTATGTGGATGATATCATTTTTGGTTCTACAAATGAGAAGCTGTGTGAGAAATTTTCTAAACTCATGCAGAGCAGATATGAGATGAGTATGATGGGAGAGTTGACATTCTTTCTTGGGTTGCAAGTCAGTCAAAGGAAGGATGGTATCTTTATCAGTCAGACCAAGTATATCAAGGATTTATTGAAGAAGTTTGACTTGGAAGACTGCTCACCTGCAAAGACACCCATGGCCACTGCCACTAAATTGGATGAAGATGCTAAAGGCAAGAAGGTAGATATCTCAGTCTACAGAGGCATGGTTGGTTCTCTACTCTATCTCACTGCAAGTAGGCCAGAGATCATGTTTGCTACATGCTTGTGTGCAAGGTTTCAATCAAATCCAAAAGAATCACATTTGGTTGCTATAAAAAGGATCTTTAGATATCTGAAGGGCACTCCAAACTTGGGACTATGGTATCCTAAGGGCACAGGGTTCAATCTGGTTGGTTATTCTGATGCTGATTATGCTGGATGCAGAGTGGATAGGAAAAGCACCTCAGGTAGCTGCCAGTTTCTTGGACAAAGGTTAGTCTCTTGGTATAGCAAGAAACAACAATCTGTGTCAACTTCTACAGCTGAGGCTGAATACATAGCTGCTGGAAGTTGCTGTGCTCAAGTGCTTTGGATTAGAAATCAACTTAGAGATTATGGACTTGTGTTGGAAAGAATTCCAATCATGTGTGACAACACAAGTGCAATCTCTATAGTTGCCAATCCTGTCAATCATTCTAGGACAAAGCACATTGACATCAGATATCATTTCATAAGGGAACATGCAGCTAATGGAACCATTGAGTTGCATTATGTTTCTACAGACAAACAACTAGCTGACATATTCACTAAGCCATTAGATGAAACCACCTGCACAAGGTTGGTTAGTGAGATTGGAATGCTGAATTCTTCAGATTCTGGCTAACTGAATACAGCATCTAGATTGTTGCAGCAGTAAACACTTACTTTATCTAAATTCTCAATATTTTTGGAGTAAGTGTTGGCTGAAATATGATTTATAAATATTTCAAATCTGTTGCATATTTTCTTGTTAACTTGAAATTTCTATGAAATTTTGAGAAAATCACTGTTTGATTTGCTAGAATATTCGTGAATGAATATGGCTGGTAAATTTTAAAAAAAAAAGATAGTGAAAATTGAGTTTCTATGAGTATAATTCGACAAGTCAGACTTCTCAAGTGATTCACTATTCGACATCTCTAACAAGTCTCATTAGAGCACTCTCGAGTTCTCGAATAGAGTCTT
This sequence comes from Kitagawia praeruptora, assembly GCA_037693485.1. Taxonomy (NCBI): domain Eukaryota; kingdom Viridiplantae; phylum Streptophyta; class Magnoliopsida; order Apiales; family Apiaceae; genus Kitagawia; species Kitagawia praeruptora. The sequence goes on along the minus strand of CM075344.1, from coordinate 157,840,755 downwards.
TTAGAGTTCTCGAATAGAGGTTTCCTTGACTTCTCGAATATAGTGTTTTAGTTCTCGATTGACTGAGTTCTCGAATACTATATTTGAGTTCTCGAATCATTTGAAAAGGCTGATTTCTAGCTGAATTTTAACCGATTTTGGATTTTTATTTAGAATTCAGAATTACTCATAAAAACATATTTTACCTAATTTAGATTTATTTCTAAGTTAGACAACTGCCAGCTGTGAGCTACAACCTGCTTAAGTTATCGAATAAGCCTTTCTTGACTTCTCGAATAGTTGTTTTTTACTTCTCGAATGCCTGACTTGTCGATACAGAACATACATCTAATCGACAATTCAAGTACTTCATACTTTTACAACTTCACATCTATTCGATTCATTTCATTCGATTTCTCAAGCATCCAAACTCCCAAAACCTCTGAAACCCTAACTGCAAAAGCTAAATTTCTTCTTCAACCTTCGATTTCTTCTCTCTCTCTCACACACAAATGGCAACAGTAAAGTTCAACACCAATTTCATTGCTCTAACTAGTGATGTTGAAGCACCCAACGCCAATTTCAAGTGCTTTGTGAAGTGGATGTCTGAATCGTACATTAAGAATGCTCTATCTGTTAACCAAACTCTGTATCTCGACATTCTAGAACGTTTGCTACAGTGGAGGTGGTGGCTCTTGACTCTGCAATATCCTCGTACATCATCTACTGCAAGATTCAAGACAAAAATCTCACTATCACCATAGAGGATATGAATGAGGCACTTGTGATGGGTACCAAAGGAGAGGTGTATGACCCACTTGCTACAAATGCTGAATTAGAAGACTTCTTTGATTTCATCAAATATGCAGACAGAATCAGCCTTGGGCACTTGAACAGGAAGCATTTGAGGAAGGAATGGAGTTATGTGTTTGCTACACTTCTTCAAGTCTTCACTGCAAGAAAATCTAGCTATGACCAAATCAGTACTCCTGCACAGCAAATAGGCTATGCCTTAGCTTATGGAAAGAAGATAGACGTTGGTCTCATCATTCTGCAGGAGCTGTATGGGAGACTTGGTAAGAATTCAGCCAAGAGAGGTAATGAAATTTTCTTCCCTCATTTTATTCAATCTGTCCTTAATTTCTTAGATGATAAATTGATTGAATTAGATGGGATGAATAAAAATAGAATAGGCTATCCTAAATCCATGACCAAACTCATTTTTGGTAATTTGGAAACTAGGAATGATGTGGATGTAAAACTTAACATAACTCCCCATATGGAGAGTTTGTTTAGGACTTACCCCCACAACATGCCAACATTTGCCTCTAAGTCTGAGTTAGCTAAGCCCAAGCAAGTAGTACAAAATGCTAACCCAGGGCTAGCTAACCAACCCTCTCAACCAAACACTTTACCAATTACTGAACCAACTGCATCATCCTCTCAAAAGGGTGATGTTAGTAAAAAGAAGAGAAAGGAAGTAATATCTGCACCATTAAATATTTTATCTGAAGCAGCATTAGCTGTTGAACTAGGTCTAGAAAGTGAGGAACCAGAGTCACCCTTACAAAGGCCAAAGAAGAAGAAGAAAACTAAGACCACCTCTTCAGTCACACAAATGGCTGAAGTTGTAAAATCAGGGGCAAACAGCTCACTAGATGTATCCTCTCAACAGGGTGCATCTATAGAATCAAGCATCCTCCCCAATGCACCTTCTTGTATTGAGTCAACACATGGGAGTGATAAGGCTGGCACTACACTGAGTGGAGAGCACATCACACTTGAAACTCCCTCTATCTCTCAGGGGGAGTTGCCAAAATCTACTCTACAAGACACTCCTCTTCCAGAATCTAACACTAAAATTTCTTTGGAACCTGCAACTCAGGCAACTGAGATGCAAGGCATTGATCATCAAGAATTCTTTTCTCTTGATGAGCCAATAATTTCAAGTGACTTAGTGCATGACACTTTGCTCACCACCCAGGACCCACATTTAGATGGTGAGGGAATGCATGATGGGGCATATCCTAATGACACCATCACAAACATAGAGGCTTCACTAGTTTTTACTAGAGACTCTGTGCCTGTGTCAACTGCTGGTGTAACTTATCCCACTTCTGTGGAGACACCAGTAGTAGAGTCAATCCATCCGGTTACAGAAGTTGCATCTGTAACTGAGGAGTCTAGTTTACCTAGCTCTAGCTCTGACTTTATGTCACAATGGCTGAAGCCTGTGCAACATGACAATGCTTCAGGATCAGGGTCTGTTCCACAAAAATTGACGGTTGAAGCACTTCAAAGCTTAATTGTGGATCAGATTCCTGAGTTTGTAAAAATAGCTCAGAACCTTGTCACCTCCAACATCTCTAATCCAGACTATGAAGCCATCCTACTATGCCATAGGGATGATGTGGAGATGCAGAAGGCTAAAATTATTGATGATGCTGAGAGAGATGGCAATGCAGATGCCTGGCTGCAAGGAAAGTATGATGTAACTCTCAGTGAAGCACTTCAATATCTTAGAGAGGAATACATCACTTTACTAGGCTCCAATGCAAAATCCCTGTCTCCTGGTGAAGTGTATGAAGCTGTCAATGATTCCTACAAGGGTTTCCTCAAGGCTGCACACTATCTTGGCAAGGGAGTCAAAACTGAAGTCAACAGGGTGTGTGACAAGACAGCCACTTCAGTAGCAGAAGTAAAGAGGGCCTTTGATGCTAAATTTCCTCAATTAGACAGTGTGGTCAAAGATCTCAAACACTGCAACACCACCTGCACCAAGATGGACAATGGCCTAGCCAAACTCACAGACACAGTCACAGGCCTAGGAAACAGATTTCAAAATCTATCTGACCAGACTACAGAGGCCAATGCCATGCTCAGGACACTGTTCAAAAATCAGTATGGAGACAAGCTGGTCACTGAAGTCCCTGTGCATGAAATGACCAAGTCTGAAGTGAAAAGACTGCAAGATCAATCCTTAACTGGTTTCAAGGCCACTGCACTGCTCACCAAGGTTGATACTCTTGAAAGGGAGGTGGTGTCTCTCAAAGAATCCAATGCCCATCTGGCAGGCAAGGTTACAAATCTAACTGAGCAATTGAACACTCAAGCCACTACCACTGCTAATGTTCTTCTGGATCAACAATCTATGCTGTCTACCATGATGAAGCACATGGGTATCCCTCTACTTGAAGAATCTTCAACTCCAAAGGCTCCTACTACAGCCTCTGTGCCTGACAACAAGCCTAAGGGGGAGAAGAGGATAACAAGGAACTCAAAATCTAAGGGGGAGCCTCAGACTAAGGGGGAGAAATCTCAAACCAAAGGCATTACAACCAATGACAGTGGCCAACCAAGAACTGCTAAGTCATCTCAGTCTGAGAAATCTACATCCAAGGATGACAAGCTGAAGAAAGTGGTTGTAGATGAAGTTGCCAAGCCATCTGAAACTGAAGGGAAGTCAGAGTATGAATTTGACATCCCTGACATTGCTAAACAATCCCTTCAATCTGAACCTTCAGAATTCAGAAATGTGCTTACTCAAAGGGTATGTCAAGAAACTGCAAGCTCTAGACTATACCATGACATAGCCTTTTTGAAGCATCTACAAGAGTTAAGGAAAAGAGCCAATTTCCATTACTTTGACTACATCAAGCTTCTTGTGCAAGGTGTGTTTCTAGTCACTGTAATGAGAAGAGAAATTGTGCAAACCAATCCCCATGCCATCATTCTTTCGAATGATAGAGAAATCTTAATTCACACTGCCAAGAACCTCTTTCACATCCACATTGAAGCCTTTCAAATTCTGTCTAGCTCTGAACTTGGAACAATCATCAAGAAGATAGAAAGGAATAACTCACCAGACAATGATATGCTCAAAGAGATTCTCACCAAGTACATAAAATCTCAATTGCCTCAAGTAGTTCCTCAGCCTCATTGTATTCTATATGAAAAGGATCAAGACATTGTTGCTTTCAGATTTGGCCAACATCTAAAATCAAACAACATGTCCACCATAAAGTTTCTGGCTGGAGTTCTACATTCAAGGAGTGGAAAATCTGAATCTGAAAAGGAGGCTCTTAACATTCTGGTGAAGTTTATCAACTCTCAATCAGACATCAAGCCTATTGCTCAAGGTGGAAAGTCAAATCAAGACAAGGATGATCATGATAAAAGTGGAAGCAGGGGTGGAGATCAAGGGAGATATAAGGGTAGTGATGACAAGAAGAAAAGGGATGATAAAAGCAGAAAGAAGGATGATGACAAGGGTGAAGGAAAGGTATATGAAAAGAAGAGTGGAAAACAGCAAGCCTTAGGCATTGCTGACAGTAACCTCACCACAACACAAGACTCTAAGTCTAGGGTGAATACTGTTAGTAGTGACCTAGCAAAATCTACATCTATGGCTTCTGCAACTGTTTTGCCACCTCAAGAAGAGAAGAAGATTCAAGTCAAGAAACCATCTGTGTGTTTCAAAAAGCAAATTGCTAATGGAATACTACAATGGTCTACAAACAAAGGTCACATGCTACTGCCAGGCAACCATGTAAAAAGGATCAAATTCAAACAAGCTGCAAGGAAACCAAAGCTATCCAAATCAAGGACTCTGACAATTTATCCAGGCTTAAAACTCCAACCATTAGATGAAGACTTTGATGAAGACCAATTGCAATATCTAAGAGCTCAAAGAATCTACTATGCTGCCATTATGAATAACTGCCTTGAGATTAAATATACTGATGGAAAGGAGAAGAAATTCAAACAAGGACAGTGTCAAAATTGGGGCAAGCTATATGAAATAGAAAGAATCATTGCATTATTGGATTCTGAAGACAAAGTGGAGAAAGTATGGAAGCTGGAGTTGATTGATTTTGTAAAGATGAAGAGAGACTATGCTGAGAAGATAAGAAAGGGGTGCTTTGAGAAATGGCTAGAAAGGGAGAAAGAGATTGATAGGCTGGAAGTTGAAGCAGAAAAGCTAAGGGCAAAAGGATTGTGTAGAGTTGAATTCAATCCCTATGTGGTGAAGTATAGGAGGAGAAATGGAGATAATGTCAATATAAGAATGAACCTACTCAGTCACTATCCTGCCAACATTCTGAAACCAGTACTTGAAGATTTCAAAGACTCTATCATGCTTGAAGAATTGGATGCTTTGGCAGAGATCATAAAGGCCATGGATGATAATGCAAGAAAGGAGAAAGAAAGAAAACAGAAAGCATATGATGATCTACAAGCCAAAGCAATGGAGGTGGAATCAAATAAGAATGGCTAGTATTTCATCATACTGTAAGATTATTCATCTTGTAATTTCATTCATGTGCTCAATCAAATTTCATACCTGTACTTTTCAAGTTTTATCTTTATGTATGTTAGGCTTGTTATCAGACATGAAATTGTGACTAAGGGTCTCACTCACAATTTGGGGGAGGTTGTTAGTTACAGAGGCATGCCTGTATACATCTAATAACAAGCCTAATTGTTTGTAATGCTTTGCATTACTTACATGACCTCTTAACTGAGGGAACCTCTAGTTGTAGAGTTTCTGTCTGTATTGTACTTGCAATAGGCATCAAATCCTAGTTGTGTAACTGTACTTATAGAGTCTAGAATAATGCTTGAAAGAAGTTCCAAGGTTCATGCCTCAAGCAAGAAGATAAAGACTGTCAAATAATCACAGTTGGGATTTGAAGAAATGAAGATTTTGCCTAAGTACCAATTCGAGAAGTATATTTGTCTATTCGAGAAGTCCAGCATTTGAGAAGTCAGGGATTCGATATCTCAAGACACTATTCGATATCTCTGAATACACTGTTCGATATCTCATTCGATATCTCAGAGATTCGATATGTCTATGTACTCTATTCGAGAACTCAGGAAGTCAACAAGTCAAAGTAGTATTCGAGTTCTCAAGGAGTCAACAAGTCAAAGTTCCATTCGATATCTTAAAGACTCAGAAAGCTATTCGATATCTCAAGGATTCGACAAGTCAAGTGTTCTATTCGACAACTCAAGGAATCCTGAAGAAAAGAGCTATTCGAGAAGTAATTCGATATGTCAATATAACAGTGTTCGAGAACTTAGAGTTATCGATCAAGTCAATTCTAGTTCTCGAATCAACTACTTAGTCACTTCTCGAATACATTCTTGGAGACAAAATACTGAAGAAATTGTACAAGTCAGAAACCTGCAACAAGCCAATGCACTTTATGGACCACAATCTGTAACGTGCTCTGGAAAGCCTACAAGGAAGCTTGGAGAGATATAGAAGAGACAAGGGGCTAAAGAAGTGGATCTGAACAGGCTTTGCAAAGTCAAATCTGTAACCGTTTGGACACTTACTCAAAAAGGATAGACAGACTAGAAAGTAATTTGTTCAGCTACCTTATTTGTAGTAAGTAGGGTGTATCCATGTTCTATAAGGATACAGCCTCACTTCCTTAGTCAATTAACTTTTTAACTTTGTGAGTCAAGTTTTTCATACACTGTAAGCTGTATCTCTCTGAGAAAAACGAAGCTGAGAATACTATCATTTGTATTCACAGATTGTAGCAACCTTTATCTAATAATACATTAGATTAAAGTGATATTGTGTTTTGTGTTATTCTTTATCCGTACCTTAAATCTTGCACACACAAACACTCTTGCTACATAGACTCGAAAAAGAAAAGTTCAAGAATCCATTCACCCCCCCTCTGTATTCTTTTATCATATTCAATACTCAACAGGACGGCAAAGAACAAGTCAAAGCTATCACTTTAAGATCTGGCAAAATCACAAAGGACCAAGAAGTTGAAAAGGTAAACGAACAGCCGGAGGCACAGGGCAGTCACACCACTACAAAGGAACAAACGGAGATCTCGAAACCTGAAATCAACATCAGCAAACCGGAGGATGTTAATGGGCCATCTGAGAAAGCATCTCAGGAGCATAAAACTGCAAACACACAATTCTACCCTCCTCCACCATATCCGCAGAGACTCCAGAAGCAGAGATTGGATAAGCAGTTTGCAAAGTTTTTAGAAGTATTCAAGAAGCTACAGATAAACATACCGTTTACAGAGGCTCTTGAACAAATGCCTAGTTATACTAAGTTCATGAAGGGTATTCTATCAAGGAAACTGAAGCTTGAGGAATTGGAAACTGTTGCCTTGACAGAAGAATGCAGTGCGGTGTTGCAACAGAAATTGCCCCCGAAACTCAAGGATCCTGGAAGCTTCACCATACCATGCACTATAAGCAAATTATCTTTCAACAAATGCTTATGTGACTTGGGAGCTAGTATAAATTTGATGCCATTGTCTGTGTTCATGCAACTTGGTCTGCCTGATCCAAAACCTACAAATATCTCCTTACAGCTAGCAGATCGGTCGATTACGTATCCAAGAGGTATTGTGGAAGATGTCCTGGTAAAAGTGGATAAGCTCATCTTTCCTGCGGATTTTTTTATACTGGATTTTGAGGAGGACAAGAAGATTCCCATCATCTTGGGAAGACCATTTTTAGCTACATGCCAAACTTTGATCGACGTGCAAAAAGGAGAGCTCACAATGAGAGTGCAAGATCAGAATGTCACTTTCAATGTGTTTAACGCAATGAAATTCCCAACAAATGAAGAGGAGTGTTTTAAAGTGGATATGGTCGATTCGTTAGTGAACATAGAGAAGGAACAACTGCTAAAGTCAGATCCCTTAGAAAGAGCCTTAATAGGAGATTCTGAAGAGGAAGATGTAGAAGGAGAAGAACAAATTCAGATGTTGAATTCAGCCCCTTGGAAGAGGAGGTTTGATTTTTCAATTGAGTCTCTTGGGTTAGAAGATCTTAAAAAGTCGCAGGTGCGCCTTAAACCATCTGTTGAAGAAGCTCCTTCTCTTGAGCTCAAACCTTTGCCAGATCACTTGAGGTATGCATATTTAGGTGATACATCTACATTACCTGTTATTATTGCTGCTAACCTGTCAGGTGATGAAGAAGACAAGCTGTTGCGGATTCTGAGAGAGCATAAATCAGCAATCGGGTGGACCATAGCAGATATTAAGGGAATCAGCCCCTTCTATTGCATGCATAAGATTCTTCTTGAGGAAGGAAGCAAACCATCTGTAGAACATCAGAGAAGACTCAATCCGATCATGAAAAAGGTGGTGAAGAAGGAAATTCTTAAATGGCTGGATGCAGGAATCATTTATCCAATTTCGGATAGTTCTTGGGTGAGTTCGGTGCAATGTGTGCCTAAGAAAGGAGGCATGACGGTGGTAGCAAATGAAAAGAATGAGCTCATCCCAACTCGGACAGTCACAGGGTGGAGAGTATGCATGGATTATTGGAAGCTAAATAAGGCCACCAGAAAAGATCATTTTCCTCTTCCATTCATCGATCAAATGCTAGATAGGTTGGCTGGCCATGAGTATTATTGCCTTCTTGATGGGTATTCAGGTTATAATCAGATTTGTATTGCTCCAGAAGATCAGGAGAAGACCACATTCACTTGTCCTTTTGGCACTTTTGCTTTCCGACGAGTTTCTTTCGGGCTATGTGGTGCACCTGCTACCTTTCAGAGATGCATGATGGCCATATTTTCTGACATGATTGGAATAAATGTGGAGGTTTTCATGGATGATTTTTCAGTTTTTGGAACTTCTTATGATGAGGCTTTGGATAATCTGAGTCTGGTCCTGAAACGATGTGTTGAGACCAATTTGGTGCTAAATTGGGAAAAGTGCCATTTCATGGTGCAAGAGGGAATCATTCTCGGGCATAAAGTATCTAGCGAGGGACTTGAAGTAGACAGGGCTAAGGTGGAGACTATTCAAAGACTTCCTCCTCCAATCTCAGTTAAAGGAATCCGTAGTTTTCTTGGACATGCAGGTTTCTATCGGCGATTCATACAAGACTTCTCCAAAATTTCTAAGCCGTTGTGCAATTTGCTGGAGAAAGACACCCCTTTCAAGTTTGATGATGATTGCTTGGTTGCTTTCGAGATATTCAAGAAGAAGTTGACATCAGCCCCGATTATTACAACACCTAATTGGGAAGAGCCATTCGAGCTAATGTGCGATGCTAGTGATTTTGCTGTGGGAGCTGTGCTTGGTCAGCGAAAGAAGAATATTTTTCATGTGGTTTACTATGCTAGTAAAACCCTCAACGATGCACAGCTGAATTATACCACTACGGAGAAAGAACTTTTGGCAGTTGTCTATGTTTTGAGAAATTCAGGTCCTATTTGCTTGGGACGAAGGTGATAGTCTACACTGATCATGCAGCCATTAGATATCTATTTTCGAAGAAGGATTCAAAGCCGCGATTGATTCGCTGGATTCTTCTGCTGCAAGAGTTTGAGCTTGAAATAAAAGACAGGAAGGGGACAGAAAATCAGGTAGCCGATCATCTATCACGGTTGGAGGATCATGGTAAGGATAAGACGCTAATCAATGAATCATTCCCAGATGAGTAGTTGTTTATGGTGCAAGGAGAAGTGCCATGGTTTGCAGATATTGTGAATTATCTGGTGAGCAACGTCGTTCCGTCATAATTCTCTTATGCTCAAAAGAAGAAGTTTTTGCATGATGTGAAGTGGTATCGATGGGATGAACCGTTCTTGTTCAGGCAAGGAGCAGATCAGATTATCAGGAGATGCATTCCGTATAGTGCGACTGAGGGTGTTTTGCGAGATTGCCACTCCACTACTTATGGTGGCCATTATGGTGGAGAGAAGACCACGACTCGAGTACTTCAGGCGGGATTTTTTTGGCCAACCTTGTTTAAAAATGCTCACCAATTTGTGATGAGATGTGATCGATGTCAAAGAGTTGGAAATATCTCCAAGCGGAATGAGATGCCTCTTAGCATGCTTCTTGAAGTTGAGATTTTCGATGTATGAGAGAAAGACTTTATGGGGCCATTTGTATCTTCTTGCAATAATCAGTACATTCTGTTAGCTGTGGATTATGTGTCTAAATGGGTCGAGGTGAAGGCTTTACCGACCAATGATGCTAAAGTGGTACTGAACTTTTTGCACAAAAATATATTCACACGTTTTGGCACTCCTAGAGCAATAATTAGTAATGAGGGAACGCATTTTTGCAATCGCCAGTTCACGGCGTTAATGGCGAAGTATAATGTAATGCATCGTGTTGCCACTGCTTATCATCCCCAAACGAATGGGCAGGCTGAAGTCTCCAACAGGGAGATTAAAAGAATTCTGGAGAAAGTGGTGAATCCATCGAGGAAAGATTGGTCATTGAAGTTAGACGAAGCTGTTTGGGCATACAGAACTGCGTATAAAACACCCTTGGGTATGTCTCCTTTTCAGTTGGTGTATGGTAAGGCTTGTCATTTGCCTGCCGAGCTTGAGCACAAGGCATACTGGGCTTTGAAGAAATTGAACTTCGACATGAAAGTTGCTGGTGATAAGAGGATGCTTCAACTGAATGAGCTTGATGAGTTTCGTCTACAGGCTTATGAGAATAACAAGCTGTACAAGGAGAAGGTCAAGAGATGGCATGATAGAAGGTTGGTACATAAAACATTTGTACCGGGTCAAATGGTTCTGCTTTTCAACTCTCGGCTCAGACTTTTTCCTGGAAAGCTCAAGTCAAGGTGGTCAGGTCCGTTCACGGTTAAAACAGTGTTTTCGCATGGTGCAGTGGAAATTTTTGATAAGTCACCTGATCAGTCTTTTAAGGTGAATGGGCAGAGGCTTAAGCATTATTTTGGGGGTACGGTGAACCGTGAGGAATTCACCGCTATTCTTGCCCCAGCATGATCAAGCAGCAGACTTGTCAAGCTAGCTACAATAAACAAGCGCTTCATGGGAGGCAACCCATAGGTTTTATGTTTTTATTTTTAGTTTGATTTTATTTTGTATTATGTTAAGTTAATTTGCAGGTCATTGACGGATTACAGGAGCTTGCTTCGCAAAAGAAAAATTCTTCTTTCGAGGTAGACTGACTTCAGTTTGGAGCTCATGCAGCTTTTCCACCACTTGATTCACCATCCGAGTAGGGTGACGGTGCCGACAGTTAGGGGAGTTCTCCTTTATCCTTTATCTATACCTTCAATGAGGACATTGAATATTTCAAGTTTGGGGGTGATTTAGGATAATTGATTAATCGAGTCGTAGTATTGCATATAGTTTCATGTAGTTCATAATATACCATGCTAGTATAATTCCATATAACTCATATTATACCATGTAAAAAAAAATCATATTTATGATTAGTTGCATAGCATATTTTCCTTGATCCCGTAGTGCTTGGTGGTTCCGTTTAGTATCCAATGATGAATCTGAGTGTGATAATGATGAATAGAGGGCTGATTTAAATGCTTATGAATTGACTTGCATGCTACAGAAACACATTCTTAACAGAGTCTCAGCAATTGCTCTTGAATAGTTCCGGAACATACTTGTTGTTTTGTTAAGAATAATCACTTGTTTATATTTAGAATATTCTGTATTCCCTTAAAAGCATAATAGCACTAAAATATAAGTTTGGGGGAAACCAAGGATTGCTTGCTAAAAGTGTAGTAGTTAAGAAAATTAATAAGGTTAGGCGTCAAAGGCTAGTAGCCGCTCATATGCATTTTATGAGTAGTCTAGGGGTGGAATGAGATGGAGCGAAACGCACTCATTCTTAAAAAAAAAAGAGTTGATATGAGTGTATATGGGCATAATTGACTGCGGTTGGGCTCATTAATACTCGAGCAATTAAGTTCTAGGGGACTTTGTGCCTAGTGACCTAAGACTTTCTCAGTCTGGGATCCATTAACCTAACGATCGCTACAAGAGTATTAGTGCATAAGTCTTTAGGGACCTCAACCATTGCACGGTCAAATAAGCATAAGTAGCATAGTTTCGTATATATAGCAGTTGAAGGATCTAAATAAAGCATGTTGAATCCTTGGCAAACTTGAATAAGTATGAAGGTGTCTCTGAGTTATTAAGTGTTTAACGTTCATTCTATTTATAAACTTGTGATTGTTTGGTCGAAGAATATGACATGTTTCTGAACTAGTGTAGGGAGTATATCTTAGGCCCCGTTTGGTATTGCTGTTGCTGACATCAACAACAGCTTATTTCTGAAAAATAGGTAAAATGATATTTTTTTTTTCTGAAAAGTGCTTTTGGTTGAAAAGCTGCTTTTAGAGAAAGCATGTCCCCATGCTTTTTAAAAAAAGCTGCTAGCAGTTACTGATACCAAACATCAATTCTCACCAAAAACATTATTTTTTAAAAAATAATATGCAAAACATGCATTTATAAAAAATATTACCAAATAGTTATCTGATTTTCGCAACATCACTTATTTTAACATCACTTTTTTCAACAGCACAACAATTTTTAATAGCAATCCCAAACAAAGTCTTAGTCTTTACGATAAAAAGTTATAAATACTATATATGTTGGTCCCGGAGTATTGCAGAAGGGGGGTTGAATGCAATACTGATAAAATCGAATCTTTAAATCAACAACGAAGATAAAGATTATAGATTATCAGTAGATGTGTTGATACGAGATATAAGTCCGATCCCTTATGGGTATCGGTCCATATAAAATAAGCCCAATTGAGAATATAATAAACGGGAAATATTATAACTAGGTGACTTGCTCCTAAAGAATAGGAGTATGGGCCTAAAAGAACTACGTGGGCTTGATTCCTTATAAAAGGATACGTAGGCACCTTGAGAAGGGGATCCGAAATTCTATGTTATCTTAGAATTAACTCCATCAAGCGCAGCCCCAAAAACACATAAACCCTAATTCTTCCCCAAAATTGTCATGGATATTAAATCCCTAATTTTGTAGCTCTATACGAATACCCGTTATCATGATGCCCGTCCGAGACGAAAATCGGCATCAATATTTGGCGCTGTCTGTGGGACATGTGTAGAGAAAAAAAATGTAAAATTGTCACCGTTTAAAGTGTTCGAAATCATCTGTGGTCGGAGGAGAGTCATCTAAATTTCTATTACTTAAAAGAGGATGATATACAAATATACCATAGTGAGGCTATTATGGAAGAAAAAGATGAGCATATAAGCTGGTTCTACAGCCAATCGTCATCGAAGGCCAAGCCCTGCATGACTTCGTGGAATTGCACTATTCAGAAAAGCTAAGTGATCAATTATTTTTTACATGTTAATTTAATATATAATATGTGTATGTGCTTATTCTTTTGACTTTTCATGTTGTCATGAAACGTTTATTGAAATTCCCTGCCATATTAATTTTGCTAGAACTATTTTTACCATCAAAGTTAAGCCACAAATATATCTTATGGGACAAGGATTTCTTAATATTCCAGTATATGTCAATTTATGATGTAAATTAGTACTGAATATATACTCGATTTTGTCAAGGAAAAACCATTGACTGAGTAAATATGAAGCTTCATGACACAAGGGATGATAGTTCATGATCAGGTCCATCACAATTTGGTGAAACTCAACGAAAATTTCCAATTTGGGTGCCTCAATTAAATAAGTCCAAGGTTGTGTTGTCAGGAGCTTGAAAATTAAATGAAAAAGGAGGCGCAACAGCATGATTAGATAAAAGAATCTTCAATTTTTTGGAAGCTCAGAGAAAAAGAAAAATCAAGAAAAGAAAAAAAATCATGCAACAGGGAGGGCCGAATACTTACTCTCTTGAACCAAGCTGTCAACTTATTACATGGCTGTGCAAATGATTTTCATTAAGAAAAAAAAGAGATGAATCGATGTGAAAGTGATTGAGGCGTGAAAAATAGCGTAATGGTGAAAGCATCGAAAACCATATCCAATTCTCCACCAAAAAGGGGTCTGCAAACTCTGGGTTGCAAGAAAAACTACATTCTAGTTTGAGAGCCTGCTTCAACGATGTTGTGACCCAAATTCTCCAAATTTTTGTGGGAAATAAATAAACTTTTGAATTTGATGCTTCAAAATTATGAAGAGAACGTCTGCTCAAGGAAGAAATATATATATCTAATGTGTCGCACCATAAAAATTATTTGGCAAAACCCATGACATGGCCCAGGAAAAAGTAATTCTTTGTTGGTTACTTGATATCACAGCTTATTAAAGCAAAGAAGAAGATCTCAGCTGAAGTTATTTGTGAGAAGGAAAAGGAGGATTTGGCCTGTTTTTCATCATTTGCAATGTTGCAGATGAACTCACTGCCAGTACATATGATCAGAACAGTGGTATGGTAGAAAAGGGTAGTCTGTGGAAAACCAGTCTGGTGGGATTATCATAAAGAGCAGTTAAAGAAGCTGAAGCAACTATAGTCATGGCTGCATAGGCAACAAAAGAAATTGATCGAGGATGCATAATGTGATTACGCAAAGCATATGCATAACGAGCTTTTGCGGAAACATCAAGTCTGGATTTGAAGCATAAAAAAAATCAATGGAATATGAACGAAGCTAGATGCAAAATCAAGAAAATGAAGAAAAATGGCTTCTGCAAAGAGATTGGAAAGATACCTGTGGCAGCTGGAGCAAACAAAGCGAAGCAAAGCTCACACACAAGCTGTGAGTTAAAACAAAAAATGAAGAAAATGTAATGTGGAATTATCAAGTAGCAGAAAGCAGAAGATGATCGGAAAACACGTATGACTCCAAATGCAAGACAGCGCAATCAATTTGCAGTTCAAACATAAATACGAATTCAAGATACAAGAAACTTATTAATAGAAAGCAGCTATTGTCCAGTGCAACGGAAGAAGCCTTGCGGAGTTTATTAAAAAAAAAGAGGGATCGAGGATCAAAACAGCAGCAGCTTATTAGGATCACGTTTGAATTACTGCACTCTAAAGTTTTCATGAAAAAAAAAGGTTAATCAAGAGTAGAGTATGCAGTCATTTTGGTGCAAATGTGCTAATCTCAGCGAGTTTTCCAACCACCAACAGCTCAAAGCGAAAAATAAAGCAACTGAGAAGAAGAAAAAACATGATAATAGATGGACACTGAGAGTAAACAGCAGGAAGCAAATTGGCTTAACCCAATCATCTTGGTGCAAATGAACCCACTCCATGAGTCTCTCATTGTGGTGGGGAAAAAGAAGAAAAACTATAACCAGAAAGGAAAATAAAGTAGCAGAAGTCTTGAACAAGACATAAGGTGGTGTAACTTCTTCAACCTCCGGTTTGCAGTATTCCATGCACTGCAATATGAATCTGCTCGATAAAAGCAGGATAAGTTTTTCTTTTTCTTGCACTTTTAAATTTATGTCATGCGTAAAAGTTATTTATTAAATTATGCTGACATATTCTCTAAGAATATTTCATGTCTTCTGAGTTGAAATTCTTCAACTGGTAGCGAATATAAATAATATTTCTCGTGAAGCTATCGTTTGAGAAGATTAAACAGCAACGACGATCACTCGGGGACAAAAAATAAAAATAAAATTGATTAGTTGTAACCCTAAGTACCCTAACTTCCTGATCAATTGATAAGGTACTTGGGTGACCAATTTGATCAAGAACGATCCGACCTAGACCAGTGATATCTTCTTACGAACCGTATGAATAAATCACTGCGGGGCCATGATAATGCCAATATATATGAACCGAAAAATCGCTTTTGAGCTATAATGGTACATAAAAAGCCGGGTACTGGCAACCGGAAGATGAGTGATTGGTAAGTAAAGTCTTTGGACAATTTTTTTGGCTTACGGACGACCTCTCATCCGTGTGCGAGCAGAGTTAATATTTCACATTTATATTTAACATTTTGTGGCTCGGAAGCACAGGCTTGAAACTTACTCATGCCATAAGGCGGTATGACTAGTAGAGAGCTCTCGCTAATAATGTTAGCCCAAACTTGGTGCATGGGATTGACGAATCCGACTTCATCCAGGTTAACCTTAAGTTGATACAAGTGACTCTTGTTATAAATGATTTATAAGGGAAAAACATGCTATGGATGGTAAAAAATGTGACAAGATTAGAAATATTATCTAATAAACATATGCATGAATAGTCAAAATTTGAGAGTTTCGAAAATGCACTTGTCGGAAAAAAAAAATACTCTAATTAAGTATTCATCGAAGGAAACCTCCAATAAATACTGGGGACATGTTGATACGAGATATAAGTCCGATCCCTTATGGGTATCGGTCCATATAAAATAAGCCCAATTGGGAATATAATAAACGAGAAATATTATAACTAGGTGACTTGCTCCTAAAGAATAGGAGTATGGGCCTAAAAGAACTACGTGGGCTTGATTCCTTATAAAAGGATACGTAGGCACCTTGAGAAGGGGATCTGAAATTCTATGCTATCTTAGAATTAACTCCATCAAGCGCAGCCCCAAAAACACATAAACCCTAATTCTTCCCCAAAATTGTCATGGATATTAAATCCCTAATTTTGTAGCTCTATACGAATACCCATTATCATGATGCCCGTCCGAGACGAAAATCGGCATCAACAAGATGTATGCAAGCAATAAGTGAAACAAGATTTCTCACAAAATAAATGTTTTATTTATTTTGTGTGAAGTGTTGCTACAACCTGGAGAGAGAGTTTCTCCAGCTTCGATATCTCAAGAGATACAAATTGCTTCGTGTGCGTACATGAATAGAAAAGAATCTAAGATGTATCTAAGTAGACTAAGATACTCTGTTGTCTATATCGCATGGGGTGTTGAGCTGCTGTCGTTTTCAAGTGGCAGCTCATTACAATTTGCACACCCATGTGACTTTCCCAAATTGCTATACAGATAGGATAAATATTATAAGTAAAGCAACCTAGATTCTTTCTATTTCTAGCTAATACAATTCTAGTAGATCTGGATATTACATACTCCTCGAATTGATCAGCCTTGTCTTGTGAATCTCTTAAGCTTCTGTCGTAGTCTTGCAGGTCTGCTATAAACGATAGTGTGTTGCAGCAAATCTGTTTCTTGAATATGTAACATGTCACGGGCTTTGACTGAGAAAATACCCAATTCAAATAATCCAAGGTGATAGTAACCTTAACCGCAGAGTCTGCTGTCAAAGGAATATTCAGTGGTTGACAGTACGAGCTCCCGCCAATGTTGATGTCAGAACTCCAGACTTGCTGTCAAGTGTGAAAATGTCACTGTCTCTTGTTTCAGCCAATGTTGCTGTCAGATGTAGCTTTGTCGTGACTTTACAACATTTGTCTTCTTGTAACTTTACTGTCAAGAACATGACAGTAACTTTTATTCTTGCTGTCTTCTGGATGTATTCCTTGAGGCTTGAACAAATGTATGAACTTCTCCCAAATCATACAATTATTACATAACAGCAATTATTCGAATACGAAGACATACTCTGGCTGTGACAGTATGTTCAACTTAGTAAAAACTAAGTACAGGGAAATATAGTTAAGTTGTCTCTATGCTATCACCCATAAATCCCAACACGGTTGTTAGGACTTCTTGGCCTTGACCTCTTGTTTCCTGACCATCCACTTTGCTTCTCATAATCTGGATCCTTTTTCAAATCAGCTAAAGACTCTTCAACCAAGCGAAAAGATTCTTCCTGAGATTAGAAATCCGCTAGGGTCTCAGGTTCCTTCCCTTGCAAATCCTTCCAGAAATCAGAACCCCTTTTGACTCCAACTATCAAGAAATTCTTTATGGTCTCCTCAGATGCTTTTCTAACCTTCGAAACCTCTGCATTAAACCTCTTAAAATATTCTGTCAACGTCTCACTAGGTCTCTACTTGATGTTGGCTAAGGTATTGGTAGGTGGTGCAAACGCTACTGATGCCCTAAACTGAGTAACAAAGAGCTTTCCCATGCTTTCCCAAGAACCAATTGACTCAGCAGGTAACCTCTTGAACCATTGATGAGCTCCACCCTGCAGAGTTGCAGCCAGTAACCTACACCTAGTAGCCTCCTTTACTTGATAAACATCCATCTCTGTGTCGAAATGACTTAAGTATTCAATAGGATCCGTGGTTCCGTCGAACTTCAATTCATTCGAAGGCCTATAAGATCTAGGCAATGTCGACTTTCGAACCTTCTTGATAAAAGGAGAAGTAGCTATGGGCCTAGCAGCAAGATTCTTCTCATCCTTGAGTTGAGCCAATATTTTCTTTATATCCTCAGTAGTTACCTCTCCAATAGCTTCCGTCCTTGCTTGCTTACTCACTTCTTCATCATCCTGTGACTCTACAGTACTAGACTCCTTGCTTGTTTCCTCTGAGTCTGTTTCATCGTCCTCAATTATCTCAACAGATGGCTCCTTATCTTTCTTTTTCTTCTACGAGGAACCTTCTGTTTTCACCTTCTTTTTGGACTCAGTACGGACCTGGGATTGCACCTTCTTGGCAGGAGTTTTATTCTTCGCAGGATTGTCCTGTTCTTCCTCATCTTCATCCTGCTTCGGTTCTTCCTCCTCTTCTGGAATCTCTTCTTCTTCTCCCAGTCCTTTTTCCTCAAAGTCCAACTGTTTAGGAGTAACCTTCGATTTCTTTCCCTTCTTTGCCTTCTATCTCTTTTTTCCTGAAGCATGTTCCAAAGTTGACAATCGTTCTCTAAAAGTGTTCAAAACCTCCAACACATCTGCCGAGGTAACCTTCTTTCCTTGAGGAACATGTTCGTCACTGTCATGAGTTTTCTCCACAGAACGGGTTGGTTCGCTATCCGAATTGCCTGCCATCTTTCCACTCTTAAGATGTTAACTCCTCTCCTTCTAGGGCCAATATTGATGAGTGGATTTCGTAACAACTTTTGTGAGGTTCTCGATGAGTTGTAAGGCTAACGATCAACTGTTCAATGGATGATTTGGGTTGTGTTTGTGGGGTTGAGCTGAGCTCGAGGGTGTCTCCAATAATCTCAGATACCTTTAAAGAGAATTAGAGAGCTGAATTCGTCCTCTCCCTCAAGGTGCCTACGTATCCTTTATATAGGAATCAAGCTCATGTAGTTCTAATGCGACTCTGTCTCTACTGGAATAGATGTGTTCGATTACCTAGTTCGTATAGGACTCAGGTTCCTTTAGAGCCTTGTACGAACTAGTTGCTGGAATAGAGTAGAACTCGAGTTCGTACCCCATTCTAATTCTCTCGTATATCAGAGATATTCTAGGATCATCTGCGCCCTATAATTATACTCAAATAATAATGCGTTTATCTATTCTAGATAGCTTCTAGAACATCCTGTCGGTCATGCTTAGGAACCTGGTACTCAGGAACTTATATCACAGGAGCCTGTTTCTCAGGAACCTCCTTATTTCGGGACATATTGTTTAGGAATCTCTTTCTAGGTACCTGTACCTGCACAAATAACAAACATGTTAGGCTAGATAACTCATCTAATACCTTTACATGTTCTTACCTCTTTTCGTGATTATAGCTGTATTAATTCGAACTCTTCTGCTTAGGGGAACCTGGTCTTCAAATGATCTACTCAGCTTCCAGACCTTTAGGAACCTCTTGGTATTCATGGTTTCTTGATCATTTCTCTGTTTGATGTTCATTTCTTCATATCTAATTCTTCATGTCTTGTACTGGATCTATCTTCTTACTCGTATGGATTAAACCTATAAGGCTAGTGGGCCTAAATTCAGCCCATGACGATTTTGGGCACAACAAGAAGTATTCGATTATCATTTATTGGTTGACAATTTTCTTGTAATTTTAGTTATATATGGTGTATTTATGAGCTAGTATTGATGATCATTTAGTATAAGTCATATTTTCAGCTTTGGTTTAATTTTTTAATATGTTAAATAGGTTTAAATGATTTTTACTTTTAATTTGAGTAAGTTACATATATATACATACTTTGACTTAATAATATTTTGTGTCATCATGGATTTGATGGGTTTTTTACCTTTTAATGTTTTTGAGGTTTGACTTTAAAATACTACTCCCCCCGTCCCATCAGATTCTATACAGTTTTTTTTCACTGCTTGACATGCATTTTAAGGCTCCTTTAAAGTATAGTTCCATAACTTATTTTTAATTTTTTTTTTGTATAAAAATTTAACATACCTATTTTTATACAAAAAAAGAAAATTTGAAAAATAAGTTATGGAAATATCCTTAAAATGTACCTTAAAATGTGTGCCACGCCCCCGTCCCCCAATGTATACAATCTGGTGGGACGAAGGGAGTAATATTTATTAAAATTTTGATTTTTTCTTATTATATCCTTTCAATTATATATTTTTAAATGTATATCTAATCAAAGGATCCCCTTTTGGTTAGATTCTACTTTATTTCACTATGTTATGTTATGATATTATTTTTGTTTTTGAGATCTTTTGTTTTGCTATATGATACAAATGAACTTTTGTTTCTCTCTTTTGTCGTTTTTGTGATTTTCAGTTAAAAGTGTATATGGTACTTTATGGAGGTTTGGATGGCTAGAACTGGATGACATGAGAGATATAAGGAGGACCTCGGTGTATAAGTTAATTTAGCTACAAATATTGATGGCAATAGGGACTTTGCTAGCTACTAGAAGCTACGAATTTTTACACTTAGCCTCTTTGTAAACAATGTATTTCTATTTTGTAGGTCACTCTTTTTCCCCCTATAGTTTTTTTCTCATAGGATTTTATTTTTAACGAGGTTTTCTTTTGTGGGTTATCTTTTCAGACATTAAAGGTGTTATTGTCTAAACGTCCGGGAGTACTTGCCTTACTTTCGTTAGATGATAAACTTTTTTGAATGAAAAAAATTCTTTTGTTGAACATTATATTTCGATACAATTAAGTAATGAAAATGTTACTTTTGTCAAAAAAAAAAGTAAGTAATTAAGCTACACCAAATGTGTTAAAAAAATTAAAAAGAGAGAGTGAATAACTTGGGGAGCATTAGGCAAACAGGTTAGTTCTTGTCCTAATTTTATTAAACAAAAAAAAGCTTGAAAAAAAAGCTCGAAAAGTTCGACATCCGGCACGGTTTGGTTCATCCCGCGGACCTTATACGTAGAGGAGAGTACGGTTCAGTTCGGGACGGTTTTGTCTCGAAACCGAACCCGAAACCGCATATATTCGGTTTTAAAAATTGAAAACCGTAATCGAACCGTCGGTTTTGGTTTTAAAAAGTTCGTTTCGATTTTTTACGGTTCGGTTTTGGTTATAAAACCGAACGAAAAAATCATAAATATGTTACAAGACTTTAACTTTATAGATTATAACGTTCTTTTTAAACAAAGTGACTGAACTATTGAATGAGTACACTCTGTGTATATGTTAGTGCTAATGCTAGATCTATAGATTAATGGCATTGTATTTTAGCATTTATATACAGATGGTCTGACAATTATCTAAATTTTCTTGTAGGGGTATATAAGATAACCAACTTTTGTGAACGTTATTCAAGGTTTGAGGAAATTGCATAACAAATCTACTTTATTTTCTTAAAACCACACACTATTTTATTGTTTACGAAGCAAATGAGAAGTCTGAAGTCTCTGTTTTTTACGATGAAATCAACACTCCCTTTGAATTTGGGTGCTACTAAATTCTTATACGTTTGTAATGTACTCAGATATTTATTTAATGTGATCTAAAAACTTTTATTGTATTTACGCTCTTATGAAGTTCTTCTGTTGTTGTTTTTTTTTTTAAAAAATAATGTTTAGGTTGCTAAAACTCGGGCACTCAACCTCTCCCGCTATGAAAAATCTGTATTTCAATACACAATTAAGAATTTAAGATAAAGAGTTTTATTACATATATTTAGCTCCGACATCTTCCCTTTGCTCATCCGACATCGTTTTGAAACTTAATAATTAAAGATATAATATATTTATTAATTTTAAGAATACATAAAAATTATAAAAATTATATATTTATTTTAATAATCGGTTAAGTTAGGATTTAGCCGCTTCGATTTTAACCTATAACAGGAACCGGAACTGAAAGTCTCATTTTTCAAAATCAAAAACCGCAATCGCGGGTTCGATTTCGATTTCGATTTTTTCGGTTCGATTTTGGCCGGTTTCAGTTTGGTTTTGGTTTCAATTCGGTTTTTTCTCACCCCTACTTTTACGTATCTTCTATTTTTCATTAAATTCGATCCGATTCAATTCGAAATCCAAAAAGTCATTTATGAAAGTTCGAAACCCGAAAAACTCAGTTAAAACTCAGTAAAAAGCCCGATCTTTTTAAAAAATCAGATAAAAACTCAAATTTTTATAAATAAAATTTAAAAACATATTGTATTTTTAAAATTCTAAAAAATATTAACATATAAATGAAAAATCATGGATAAAAACCCAATTTTTTTTAAATAAAATCAAATCATATGTAATAATTTTTATAATTTCAAAAATATTAATATATAAATTGAAAAAAACCCGATTCAATCTAATTTGACCCGACCCGCAGGCCTAAAACGTTCCCATATTCTAGATGAGGCCCAGTCCCATTTATTTAAAAAGCTAATCCGATCCGAATTTCAAAATTAGACCTGGAAAATCAAGTGGATCATGGTGTTTCGTATCGTGTATCTTTGTTACCTAAATATTAAAATCAAATATGAACCATTTAGGATCAGTATACTTTCGTATTAGTGTATTTTCGTGCTCATGTAATTTCGTGTTGTATTTCGTATAAAATTGAATATATAAATTTATAATGAATAAAAAAAATTAGGTAAAATTTTTATAAAAAGTATTAAATATATATAATTAGATCATATTTGCATACGAAATAGAGACAAGAGTTAAGTGTTAATCCTAAAATTCTAATAAGTTGATCCATGTCTTGGACTCTTGGATCTTTTGTATTATTTTTATGAATAATATTCTTCAAAAAAATTATATAGAAAGATTTAAATTTTATGAAAATATCAATTATACATTTATGTTATGTATATAATATATGTTATATTTTAAAACTTATTTACATCATGTACTTCATGTTGTATCGTATCGTTTATCCAAAAAATAAATGGGTTAATTATCAAGCTGGTCACTAAATTGGGCCTAAAGTATCAAGTTGGTCACCAAACTGAAAACGGTATCAAACAGGTCATTAAAGTCAGTTATATGTATACTATGTTAAATAACTTACTTTTCCCGGACGAAAAATACTAATATTAATGTTGATTTCCTGGATTTTATTGTCTAAAATGAATATATGCTACCCTATCATATAGATTGTTGATCATAAAATTCAAAAAATAAGCATTAATATTAGTATTTTTCGTCCGAGAAAAGTAAGTTATTTAACAGAATGTACATATAATTGACTTTAATGACCTGTTTGAGACCGTTTTCAGTTTGGTGACCAACTTGATACTTTAGGCTTACTTTTTTTTTTTTTTGATAAATCGAAATTATATTAATAGCAGGCAAAAATCAGATAAGTAACCCAAAAGTAAATCCATAAACGACACAAAATCATAATTGTGTATTTTCGTGTACATGTATTAAAAATGTAAATATAAATATTAAATTTTCGTATCATTTAATATCATGTCTTGTACGAAATTACCTAATCTACTTAAAATACCTTAATTCTTAAAAATTCGAATAAAATTTAACCTTTTTAAAAGAGTAAATTGCACTTTGATGGCTTATACTTTAATTTTTTTGCACTTAGATGACCAAATTTTAAAAGTGAACATTTTAATGGCTATAGTTTAATTTTTTTGCACTTAGATGACCAACTTTTAAAAGTGAACACTTTGATGACTTACCTTTTTTCTGTTTAGCACTTTGATGGCTAAGTTTTTTTTATTTTGACGATATTTTGGTCACCAAAGTGTTAAACAAAAAGAAGTTAAGTCATCAAAGTGTTCACTTTAAAAAGCTAGTCATCTAAGTGCAAAAAAATTAAACTACAGCCATCAAAGTGTTCACTTTTAAAAATTGGTCATCTAAGTGCAAAAAAATTAAAGTACAAGCCACCAAAGTGCAATTTACTCCTTTTTAAAATCCGATCGAAGAACCTTTTGTGCATCCAAATTTAGAACTTATATGCACCATGTCCAATTGTCCATATGGATTAGGAATCCTCATTCGGTCAAGTGTCGCAGTACAGCTTGGGCCGCAGCGTATTGAGTGGTGCATTGGGTTTTTCTTCAAGCCAATCCTGCGCTTACTTTAGATTGTGAATTTGTAGGCCATTATTCCATAGAGAACCATCTTACATGGAGAACCACTTAAAATGCATTAAAATTGCTTTATATATAAGGGTCTCGCAGGGGCATCTTCACAAAAAAGTCTTATAATTCTATCCTCTATCTATTTATAAAAAAAATTACAAAAAATAAAAAATTTCTAAAAATTTCCAAAAAATGATGACGTGACAACATTTTTTTAAATTTTTTTAAAAAAAAATTTTAATTTTTTTTTTTGATGAATGGATAGAGGTTAGAATTATAAGACTTTTATGTGAAGGGGTTCCGCTAGGAACCTTTTATAAAGGACAATTTTAATGCATTTTAAGTGGTTCTCCACGGTTCTCCACGTAAGATGGTTCTCCATAGAGTGGGACTCGAATTTGTAACTTGGAAGTTGTACAAGACTTGACTTGCTGGACCAAATTGTTTCCCAATGTACAAAGAAGAAAGACATATTTTAAACTAAAACATATCTTAAACTAAAAATCAACAATTAATTACTATTAATGTTAAATTAAATATGGCAAATGTTACTCGGCAAACATTTGTCAAATACTCTAGTAGTTTAGCAACATAGGATTTTTATCCCTGATTTAAAAAAATTCGCACAATACCGTAAAAACATTTCGCGATACGGATAAATTACCAAAATGTTTCCTTATTTTTACATAAAAAATTTACTGTTCACGTACCGCAAAAATAGTAGAAATCTACTATCTCCCATAACCATGGTTGTAAATATCGATAATCGATATAAATTGATCGAGGTACCGATTTAAGATTAATCGGGTAATCTGGATTCTGGATTAATCGGAAGGATTAATTGAAGTATTAATCGTATATTATAATAATATTTAATATATTAGTCTAATTTATAGTTAAACATATTATTTTAAATAAATTATTGGATTTCAAAATCGAATCGATTGATTAATTTACAAAAAATTAATTGAGAACTAATCGAGATTTTTTAGAAACATGCCCCTAACATGATATAGCATTTTCCTTTAAATAAATACATCTCTTTCAAAAATTTGTTTTCTTTTTTCAATAAGTAACTTTTTTTTTTGAAACTTTCAATAAGTAACTTATACTTACAACTAGTAATATGCCCGTGCTACGCACACGGGTTTTTTTTTTATATTTTTCATTTTTGGTAGTTAATGGTGAATAAATTACATGACCATATTGCATTATTATTTAGATAAATAATAATATTGTATTTTTATAACATTATTTAAATGACAATTGATAAAATAAATAAAAAAAATAATATTACACAACTCAATTTTATTACTTGCATTGACTTTGTTTTTATCTTTTTTATCTTTGTACACAACTCAATTTTTTACCCGCCGGGTCCTATTTATTCTTAGTATTGTCATTATTAGGGTTAATTTTATATTTGCATATATGCACAATTTATTACATCTCTTTGTTTTTCGTGTATAAGTGAGTAATTAGTATTGGAAAAATAGCGTAAAATGTAATTTATTGGAAAGAATCAAGTACGCAATTAATACATATGAATTCCAATTACATACAAAATATATTCGGTTCCACATATATAATTATTATAATTACAAAATATTATTTAAAAATTTTGAAATTACAGAATTTGTATCTTAAAATTATCAATACAAATTTAAAAAAATATAAATTTTTAAAAAAAATTGTTTTCTAAGCTACTAATAATTTTAAAAAATTAATGCATTAATATAAGTAGTTGACATGTTTAGGAAATTGTGTCCAAATCATATTAAATCTAATTACTGTGCAGACAGTACTATAAGATATCTTAAATATAGGATAACCATAAATTTGCCTAAAAAGGCTAAAACGGAAAAGATCAGAAAGGGCTTGATTTGGATACCGGCAAGAAGACCTAATTGAAGGTATATGCTCCATTCTAAAGTTCATCCATCATCGTAATCTCTCCATAGGACAGGTATATCGATTACTTAGTCTTCAATGAAAACATTAATCAGTTTTATCAATCTTGTATGAATAAACTATATAGAAAGAGATTGAAAGTATCACATGTGTTAATCTTGTATTCTCTTCTACATGATCTTAGTTTCATTTACAATATTCTTAATTATGTGTTTCTTTTTTCAATTTTGTAACTGTTGATTCATCTTCTTGTTTTTGGGAGATTTTGCCTTTTGTAACAAATCAATGCATGAAGTTTAAATCTTGTTTTGTACCGAGTCTGCAGTAGGATTAAGTATAGTGAAATTTTTTTAATTGAAATCTATATATTTCAATGCAGGAAAATAATGTTGAAAAGGAGTTCAAACTTGCCTCCTCATAGTGGTACTTTGGTTTTTATTACTTTTAACATAGTTTTGATACTCGTTTAATTCAGAATGTTAATTTTTTTTACAGATGAAAGATTGTGTTTGTCGAGTTTACTATCTGCCAAAAAAGAAATCGAAACTTCTGGAAGATTTGTAAGTATGAAGTATTGAAAATGTGATGTACTTATATACTTATATTCTTAAATGTACTTATTTATCGAAACTTGTTTTATAGGTAAACTTATTAAATCGAAGACACCCGTTATTTGTCATTGTTATGGAACATAAAACAATGAATTGCAATGAGCTGGTATGTGTTTTATTAAAATTAGATATCATTTACGGGACATTTATATGTCCGTCAGACTTCTACAAATAATAGTTAATATACAATTTTATCAGAAATTACCTGAGAGATTTCTTATGGAGTGTGGAGATGATATACCTGATAATATCAAAATCGCATTTCCCAATGGACGGGATATTCATGTACAGTTCAAAAGGAGAGAAAACTCATTATCTCCTATGTATGCACTGATTAAGGAATGCAGACGACTTTTTGGTTCCACTATGATTTACTCATATGAGGGAAATGAAAAATTTCTAGTATGGCTATTAAAAGAAGATTTCTGTGAAGTTGATTATTTTCAGTGCAGAACTATACCACGTGCACCTGTGTATGATCAAGGTAAATTACAACTTTGATTAACTAAATAGTATATGTTGATATTATATCCTTATGCTAAATTGCTTTATAATGAATTGATTATCTATTTGGCTACTTTTTACTCATATATTTTGTAGACAATATCGATGGAGTGGGATGGAAATTTCTTTTAATTGCTGATGAATCTGCTATTGATTTCGGAGAAATAGTAAGTTACCAAATTCTGCACAAATC
Organism: Kitagawia praeruptora; assembly: GCA_037693485.1. NCBI lineage: Eukaryota > Viridiplantae > Streptophyta > Magnoliopsida > Apiales > Apiaceae > Kitagawia > Kitagawia praeruptora. Next base: position 157,813,535 of record CM075344.1, on the reverse strand, counting down.
TTCAGTACTGTTATTTCATTTGTAATATGTTGATAATCATTTAAATTAAGAAGAAGATTGTTAATCATAATGATGTTTTACAGGTAATCCCAGCAAGATTCTGCAGAATGTTTGGAAAAAATATTTCGGAAACTGTTTCATTTTCTTTGTCAAACGGCACAATGTTCTATGGTCGTTACTTGCACGAAGAAAGACAGATTATAGGACTATCTGACATTTTTGCATTGATATTTCTTGAAGAAAATGATTTATTGCTGTTCAAATACTCTAGTAGTTTAGCAACATAGGATTTTTATCCCTGATTTAAAAAAATTCGCACAATATCGTAAAAACTTTTCGCGATACGGATAAATTACCAAAATGTTTCCTTATTTTTACATAAAAAATTTACTATTCACGTACCGCAAAAATAGTAGAAATCTACTATCTCCCATAACCATGGTTGTAAATATCGATAATCGATATAAATTGATTGAGGTACCGATTTAAGATTAATCGGGTAATCTGGATTCTGGATTAATCGGAAGGATTAATTGAAGTATTAATCGTATATTATAATAATATTTAATATATTAGTTTAATTTATAGTTAAACATATCATTTTAAATAAATTATTGGATTTCAAAATCGAATCGATTGATTAATTTACAAAAAAATAATTGAGAACTAATCGAGATTTTTTAGAAACATGCCCATAACATGATATAGCATTTTCCTTTAAATAAATACATCTCTTTCAAAAATTTGTTTTCTTTTTTCAATAAGTAACTTTTTTTTTTTTGAAACTTTCAATAAGTAACTTATACTTACAATTAAGGGGCAAAAGGTCACTTTGCCTACTGTACAATTTAAAATTTTCCACTTTGCCTACTGTACTAATGAGGTGGTCATTGCACTTTCCTTTTTTTCCATTTAACCCATCGCCGTCTGTTGAAAAAGAAAAACGTTAGTTTGACTAACGGGCTGCTGAGTTGGCTCACACAGTCACCATCCACATCAGCATTAAAAAAACCCCCAAATAAAACCCCTAAATTAAACCCCAAATAAAACCAGAATTAAACCCCAAATAATTATAACCTAATTATAACCCACCCCTGCCTATTCGATCTCCCTCATTACTTACACTCTTACTTGCATACACTCGCTCTCATTCTCCGACTGTTCGATTTCCGACTATTCGAGAAGTTTCAGAATTCAGACGACGGTTCTCCACTTTCATTCTCCGACTACATACCATGGTTCGAAAGTAAGTGACATTCTTTAACCTTTACTTGCTTTTTCTTCATTTACTAGTTTGTTATGTGTTAGAAATGGGGTAAATGTTAATTATAATGTTATTCTTGTAGGGTGTGTGATGTAGTTGTATATCATGGTGGTCATTTCATGACCACAACTGCGTACCAATATGCAGGGCCTAAATGTAAGAGATTTAAGCGGGTAGAGATTTCGAAGTTGTCTGTGAATTGGATTAGGGAGAAGGTGAAAGATGTGGTAAAGGATGGAGATAGACTGTTTTTTATGAGGGATGGGGTAACTCCAAATCATGGGTTTAGAGAATTGACTGATGACAAGTATGTTAGGGAATTGGTGTATGCATCTAGGCACACTGGGGTATGCAAAATTCATGTGTATAATGAAGGCTCTGTTGCTCCATTCCCTCCCACTGTTGAAGATGAGGCTTGGCATGAGGACTCATGGAATTGGAATCCTTGGGGAGATGTGGATAATGCTGATAATCTATGGTATGGTGTGAATGAGAGTGTGGAGGGTGTGAATGAGGGCGTGAATGAGGCTGTGAATGAGGGTGTGAATGAGAGTGTGGAGGGTGTGAATGAGGGTCTGAATGAGGGTGTGAATGAGGGTGCTAGTGAGGAATGGTGGAAAGGGTGTCTTAGCCCAGATTCTGTATCAGTGAAAGGTCTTAGAGTGAATCAAGTCACACCTGGTAGAAGGTACAAACTAACTGCCAGGAAGAAGATTGGTGGCAAAATGCTCAATTTTGATGATGAAGCTAGTGAACCAGTTTTGTATTTCCATGGGAATTACAGTGATGATGAATTTGAGGAAGTGAGGAGAAGAGCTGAAGAAATCAGAGAAGAAGAGGAGCTGAAAAGAAAAGAAAATGAAGAGAGACAACAGGAAGAGGCTGACAAAGATGATGAAATTGATGAAGAGAGAAGAGAAAATGAAGAGAGAGAACAGGAAGAGGCTGACCAAGATGTTGATAAAGAGTATGAAAGTGATGAAGATTATGAGGGTGATGAGTCAGAGACTGATGAGGATGATATTGATTATGAAAGTGAAGACATAGAGAAGGTGGTTGGTGTAGTTGACAGCTCTGATGAAGAGGGACCATATGCATATGGTGCACCTAGGGCTTGTCAACATAAGGATGTTATAAAAACCAAATTTAACCCTACCACAGCTGGAGAGGATATAAAGTGGAAGATAGGTATGACATTTGTTAATAAGAAAGAGTTAAAAACAGCTGTGAGAAATTATTCAATTGGTCAAGGGAGAGCACTTATGTATGCTGTGAATGACAAGCACAGGGTTCAAGTAAAGTGCTCCAAAGGGTGCACTTTTTCTCTTTGGGCATCCTATGTCAAGTCACATGAGGTATGGCTTATTAAAACCCTAGTGCCTGAACACAACTGTATTTACTCCTATAGAAACAAGTTGGCCACAAGCAAGTACTTACATGAGCTGTATGGTGAGAGAATAAGGAAGAACCCAAGTTGGAAAATCAGAGAGATGCAGGAGGAGTTCAGGAGGGTTCTCAAGGTTGAAGTGGGCACTACAAAGTGTCATAGGATAAGGCAAATGGCCTTAAGTGGTGTTCAAGCAGAACTAGCCAAGCACTATGCAATGTTGAGGAGGTTTGGTGGTGAAATTCTTAGGAGCAATAGAGAAAACACAGTGAGGATATGCACTACAAGAGAGAATGAGGGTGATCCACCACACTTCAAGAGATTCTATGTATCCTATGCAGAGTTGAGGAAGGGTTGGAAAGAAGGTTGCAGGCCAGTCCTTGGTTTAGATGGCTGCTTCTTGAAAACTGTTTGTAGAGGACAGCTTCTCACAGCTGTAGGAAGGGATGGCCTCAACTGTATTTATCCTGTTGCTATGGCTGTGGTTGAGAGTGAATCATATGACAGTTGGGGCTGGTTCTTGGAGTTGTTGATTGATGACCTTCAACTTGGGAATGGATATGGCTACACATTGATATCTGACCAGCAAAAGGTTAGTTTCTTTAACTTATCACTGTTTCTTTAACTTATCATAGTTTATCTTATCTTAACACATTTTTGCTTGTGACTATGCAGGGGTTAGAGAAGGCAGTCAAGGAGCTTTTACCTCATGTTGAACACAGGAATTGTACAAGACATTTGTACTCCAACCTGCAAGGAATATGTGCTACAGAACCACTGAAAGAGGCCTTCTATGCTGCTTGCAATGCCACACATCCACAGGGATTCAAGACTGCAATGAAGGACATGGAGAAGGTCTCAAAGCCTGCTTATGAAAAGATGAGTTCTTTGAACCCCAAGGTATGGTCAAAGGCTTATTTTGAAACTCACTCAAAAACAGACTCCACTGAGAACAATATGTCTGAGTGCTTCAATTCATACATAATGAGAACAAGGTACATGCCAATAACTGACATGCTTACTGAGATCCATGATCTCATAATGGGAAGGATTCACATTAGGAGGGATGCTATGGCCAATCAAGATACTGTTCTTCTACCAAAGGTTAGAAAGAGGTTAGATGGAGTGATTAAGGACAGTAATGAGTGCTCAGTCTTATGGGATGGTAGGCAAAACTACCAAGTTAAGTGGAGAGGAATAGGGTTCTGTGTTAGCCTCCAAAACCAGACATGTTCTTGCAGGGTGTGGGATTTAACTGGAATCCCCTGCATCCATGCTGTGAGTGCCATCCAGAGTTGCAGGCTAAATGTAATGGATTATGTGTCACATTACTACACCAAGGCCAAATATATGCAATGCTACTCACACTGCTTGGAGGTTCTGCAAGGGCCACCTTTTTGGGAGGAAGTGGAGGGGGACACCATTCTGCCACCACCAATGGTGAGGGCTTTGAGGGGAAGACCCAAGAAACAGAGAAGAAGAGGAAGATGGGAACCAAAAAAAGCCCCAACTACTACCAAAGGCAAGGTACAAGTGTCTAGAGTTGGGAGGGTGATGCATTGTGCAAACTGCAAGAAAGCAGGCCATAACATAAGGAAATGTACAGATCCAATCACAGTTACCACAGGGAGAAAGAGGAAAAGAGGTACCCCTGCATCTGAAGAGGTTGCCCAGGAGAGGGAGACTGCCCAAGCACAAAACAACACAGGTGAAGATGAACTCATGGGAGAGGCATTGATGCAAGAGATGGCACAGCCTTGATCATTTACCCTTTTGGTTTTAAGACTTTTGGTTTTAATGCACTTTTGTTTTCAAGACTTTTGGTGATGACCTTTTGGTTGTAATGAACTCATGTTACATTCTTGTATTAAGACTATGGTGATGTAATGTTAGTTGCTTTTCTATGTTATTGTTAAAATTCAGTTGCATTACAAATCATTTGCATAACAAAATTAGATAATTGCATTCAACATCATCAAAAGAATTACAACTCCAACTTGCAAGGTTACATAAGCTTAGGCTTTAACATTACAAAATAAAGACTTTAAATTTCCAAATCCAACCTATCAAGCCTAACAAATCAGGTCATTTTTTTGTCAAACATCAAAACAGCCATAGCAATAACAACCATCATAAGCACAAAGCACATTCGACCCAACATCAAATTCTTCCTCTTCAAGGCTCTTGTCTGTTGCTTCTTTGCAGCTAGCTTCTCCTCAACATCTGCCAACTTCCTTTCCAAAATGAACCTGCTATCATTCAACTGACTTACAACCTCTCCATGCCTGCCAGCAGCTTCAACATCAAACCAATGGAAGAAATTACATCGGGTACCTTGTGGTTGACCACAACCCAGAAATCTCCTCCCAGGATTCCTCGCGGTTCGTGAGGTGAAGAGCTTTGCTTTCTTCTCGCAGTCACACAAGTAGGTCTCGACAGACATTCTGGTCTCCATAGACATTCGGGATTGTGCATCAGAACTGGATGCCATGGTGTTTAGTGTGGCGGGAAGATTGGCGGGCAAAGATGGGGAGGGGTTGAATATATATAGATGATGTTAGGGTTTATTTGGGGTTTAATTTAGGGGTTTTATTTGGGGTTTTTTTAATGCTGATGTGGATGGTGACTGTGTGAGCCAACTCAGCAGCCCGTTAGTCAAACTAACGTTTTTCTTTTTCAACAGACGGCGATGGGTTAAATGGAAGAAAAGGAAAGTGCAATGACCACCTCATTAGTACAGTAGGCAAAGTGGAAAATTTTAAATTGTACAGTAGGCAAAGTTACCTTTTGCCCTACAATTAAGTACTATTTGTTATTTGTTGTTAGCCCTAACCGAGGATATTAGTAGAAGACGAATGGACTCGTAGCAGTTAATTTGAAATTTGTGCGGCGAACAAATCGGAAAAATGGGGTGGATCGGAGAGCAAGTTGATTCAATTAAGTCAATTCAGTTCAGGCAGCTTCTCACTCAAGCCATCAGTCTCGGTTCGATCCTTCACTACATCCTCCTTTTCTTAATTTTTTTAATTCAGTGTCTTCTGTATCTATGTATGTATGTATGTATATGGGTTAAAACATAATTTAGGTGATTTTTAGGGTGATTTATTTCATTGTTATTGCAATTTGTGGAGGCAATTGTAGAATTTATTAATTCTAATTTTACTAATTAGTATGATGCCAATTGGATTTTGTTATGATTTTATTTTTACTGGGAATGAATTTATTTTCCGATAACCGAGAATGTATGAAGCTTTGAGTTATTGGTTCCTATTGAGCTGCGATTTTGTTGAAAAGCCTGTGCCTATTTTTGAAATCTCGTTTATTGTTTTCTTAAAGCTCTGGAATTAAAATTGTGAACACAATTATGGAATAATATGTGTAAGAGAAAAGCGCGGTAGATAAACAGTGCAGATTTCGTAAAATGAAGTAGGAATGACCAGTGGTTGGCGGTATTGAGATGTAGACGATAATGTGAATTTGTATGAATGGGATAATAGGATGATAGGAATAATGAATAGTTGTCGACACAATAGTTGAGTGGGAAATGTCATTCCATTTCCACCTAGTTTCACTCCTTTCAACGAAATTCGGCATTACTGTTTTTTGTTGAAAAAGAAACATATGCTCCTTGTTCATTATATAATATTCTCAATGTAGGTTACCCATCATTAATTCAAGATGATGATTGACGTTACATAAGTAGAGATTCCTTTTGAGGTTTAAAAAGTATTCGAGTTCTTGCTACTGTTTTTTTTTGTTGACATGTGTTCTTGCTACTGTTGAGAATCTTTAATAGTACAAGAGAATAAGAGATGCATGTTTTTATCATCCTTGTAGTGTCTTTTGTATGTATGTGGTGGAAGGGGAATGATTAATCTTATATTTGCAATCTATTTTCAGGCATGATTGTCACGTCGGCTTTAATCATATGGAAAGGACTGATGTGTGTAACTGGTAGTGAGTCACCTGTTGTTGTCGTGCTCTCTGGAAGCATGGAGCCTGGCTTTAAAAGAGTGAGTGAGTTGAGAATATATTTGTTTTCAAAAGTTTGTCACAAACTCATTTTCCCAGGTTCACTTTTTAGTAGAATATGGTTAGAGGAAGTCAGTTTTGAGCAGTTTATACTTTATAGTAATTCACCTGGAGTATATGACTTATTATTGCCAAAATCATATAGAGTGGTCGTAGTTGTTATCTCAGTTATCATTTTTTCTTTGAAGTTTCTTGTCTGGTGTGATCTGGACATCCATAAAAGGATACCTATATAGTGTTTTTTTTGGAAATCTCTTTGTCTGTGTTGATCATGTTTCTCTTATATAATTACACTTTACACATTGCTTCCTTGTAACAGTCTTCAACTACATAAAAATTTTATGTTCTGTCTCATACAAGATCAGACTTTCAGTTCCCTAATTTAATTTATACAGATCTGCGATGTGTTTACCTATATTTTTTAAACTTATATAGTAGCTAACTCTACTTGTCTCACAGGGCGACATTTTATTCTTGCATATGAGCAAGGATCCTATTCGTGCCGGAGAAATTGTGGTGTTCAATATTGATGTAGGTGCTACCATACTGCTAATATACTTAAGTGCATAATTCATTTGCTAGAAACATTTCAACTGTTTGTTTCTTTTGTCAGCGCTGTTCAAGACTTTACATAAGAGTTTGTTTAGGTTTTGGTTAATTTTTTTAAGATCTTGGTGCCAAATTTTTTTTTTGAATGAATTTTTTTTTTTTGCATTATTTTTATCATTGCAGGGTCGTGAAATTCCTATTGTCCACCGTGTTATTAAGGTGAGCAATTTGAATACCTTACTTTGTGATAAACTTTATGCTCGTCTACCTTTACCTGTCATTTGATGACTGAGATTCCAAGAGGTTCTGAACACCAATTACTAGACCTGTAAATATGAGACACAGACTACATATGCTAGATAAAGATGTCTTTCTAAACACTAAATTCATGGTGCATTATGTTGAATAGTTAACACGGGATAGTAGAATTAGGAGGATGGGGGGATGACGATGTTATTTTGTGGCTCACATGTTTTAGGATAGAGCTGCATAGCTAATCAACGGCTGGCATGGTTGTAAAAATCGGTAATCGGTATAAATCGGTTGAGGTATCGATTTAAGATTAATCGGGTAATCGGGGATTAATCGGAAAGATTAATCGGAGTATTAATCGGATATTATAATAATATTTAATATATTAGTCTAATTTATAGTTAAACATATCATATTAAATAAATTAATAGGATTAATCGGATTTCAAAAATCGAATCGGTTGATTACCTTCCAGAGGATTAATCGGGGATTAATCGGTTAAATCGGGGATTTTTAGAACCATGACGGCTGGTACTCCGGCATATATCTCTGTTAAGAAACAGTAAGTAAACATGGTGGTGTTTTATCTGCATCTGCATCCATGTTTCATGTACAAGCTCTGTTTCGTAAGCCATTCATTCTCTTATACTCTATTTTCTACACAAGGCCATTCCTCATCAATCTTTGAAATTGCTATTGTACCTGAACACCATGTGAACATTTTGGACATGTCTCTGGCTTTAACTACCAATTTCTTCCTATTTATTGCGTAGGTTCATGAACGCCCTGATACTGGAGAAGTTGATGTCCTCACCAAAGGTACCAAATCCTTTAGTTATCTTATAAGAACTCCTTCATGCTGAATTGTCATTATAATGCAATTGATTATTAAAGTATCAGATCTTCATTCATTTACCTTCTATCTCGCGTTCTTGTGTTATCAGGTGACAATAATTTTGGAGATGACAGACTCTTGTATGCTCAGGGTCAGCTCTGGCTGCAACGACATCATATCATGGGAAGAGCTGTCGGGTAAATATTTGTTCTCAGTTATCCCTGTGGTTGGAGATTAAAAAAAAGTTTCTTTGTTAATCTGATTATGATTTAATTTCTCCTGGGACTTCATGATGCAGGTTCTTGCCTTATGTTGGCTGGGTAACAATTTTTATGACTGAAACGCCTATAATCAAGGTTTGATTTTTCAAGATTGAGACATTGTTTTTAGTTTAATTTATCTTCGAAAGAGTTAAATGGAGTTGCGTGAGCTGCTGTTTTCTACATCTTCTATGATCGCATATTAACTTTCTATTCCTTTTGCAGTACATATTGATTGGTGTTCTGGGCCTGCTAGTTATTACTTCAAAAGAGTAGGTTTCAGGTCATCTATGTGAAACCTAACGGTGGCTATAATCATTAATCAGGGCTGAATTCAGGTTGCCTGTACACCAAAACTAATTGTAATGTGTAGAATTGGACAGATACATGTCAGGCCATCCATCTGTGAAACAAGTATTTGATTAAATAGAATATATTTATTTTTGAGACTGTACTCTAAACATACATGCAAAGATTATGCGGTTTAAAGTTCTAACACTTGCTAAATTGATAGGTATTCATTAAACCACTGCCTTAACAAACCAGTTGTATCAACTATTTTTAGCTACATTGTTGTTTTGTACCTGCTGATTGCAATATACACAAATATGAGGAAGTGGTTCACATTTGATAATCTTAACAATTCTTTTCTTTATCTCCGGACCTCTTTCTGATGTATTAATATCGATGACAAACCTTCAATATTCGACATCTGGAAAAGGCATTCTTCAAATACATCGAATAGGCCGCACATGATTCGACGTAGAAGCATACAGCACATGTTTACACAGAAACATGGACATTGAAGAACGAGCTGGTAAAGAGAGCTTTCAAGCAACACCTCAAAAGAAAAAGACATAGTAGTAAACAAGTTTTCCATCTTGATTCATTCGGGAACATTTTCGGGATCCATTTGGGTTATGTAATTTTAAGTTGATTGAATCATTGAACAGCTAAAACACTATGGCTATGTTCACTTGGATTGAATGGAATGAGGGGAGAATGAAATGAAATTTATACTATTATTTGGGGGAGATTGGGGAAAGTGTTTATAAATTTCATTCCTTGCTTCATTCCTCTCCAAATAATTTGAACTAGAATTCTAACCCACATGTTTTGGAAGGAATGCTCCATTCCCAATCTTCATCATAAAAAACTTCTTCTCCCTCATATTTGTTCATTATTTTCCCCAACATCCCCCTTTCTTCATAAATTTTGTTTACAATTTTCATTCCATTCCTACCTCATTCCATTCTTTCCAAGTGAACAGACACCCTATTAGTATTTTTGAAGTACACTGAAGCCTTAATGCATCAGTAGCAATTGTAAATTGTAAGGCAAACCACACAATTTGCATTTTAAAAATTATAGTTACAGAAACTGATGTTAAAAATGTGCTCCTTTTCCTTTAAAGGCAAGACCCGGCGGAATTTTGTATTTCACAGTTATTTTAACTTGAACTTAAAGATTATTGATATTTTGTTTAACATGCGAAATTTCAATTTTCAAATAACAAAAAATAATATAAATTATGATACTCCTGACCAAGGCCCTGTTTTTCAGATAATAAACAGGACTTATTACAAAAAAAATAGGGAAATTCTCAATGGTACCCTTGTACTTTTGGCTTTTGCCAATGGTACCCTTTTCCCGTTGGTATCCTTCATTATTCAACTGACAAGGGTACCATTGAGAATTTCAGATACTAACATTTTGGTTGATATAGTGGTATTTCATGGAAAAGTCAAAAATACAAGGGTACCACTCGTAAGTCAAAAACACGAAATGGCACCACTTGGAAAAGTCAATAACAGAAGGGCACCATTGAGAATTTCCTAAAAAAATATACTGTATTTATTTGTAAAAGCAGACTTCTTATTAATATATTTGATTACAGAAGCACACATTTTTTTATGTAAATTTCAAAATCATTATAAATTATTGGTTTCAAAAAAAATTAATTATTAAAAAAAAGTTAAGAAAAGATTTTCTTGAAAAAAAATAAGAAATAACTAAAAAGTCGTTGAATAATTTTGGGGGAAATAAAATTTAGGTCAGCCGCTCCAAGCGTTCCCTTAACCTAAAAATACATACATACTACGTACATACATATATCACAGATAAACCACCTCCATAAACCCTTTTGTCTCCGCCTTGCATTCTTAACTTATTACAACATGGGTGACCAAAACTTCAGCAACAGCAGCAGCTTTGAGGTTGATCTTGGAAACTTAATGGCTTTTGATCCTCACTTTCAGTTCTCATCCCCACCTTCAAGGTTTATATGTACATAAACTTGTCTTTTTTTTTTTAATATATATATAATTTTTTGTACATTTATTGGCTTGTTTATGTATTTGTGCTTCTGGGTATGTTTTGTTTTTGTTTTTTGATGTATATGAATTTATTAATTTTATATACATTTATTGACTTGTGTAAGTATATGTGCTTCTGGGTAAGTTGGGTTTTTTTTGTTTTTAGATGCATATCGTAAATCTTATAATGGGTTTGTATTTTAAAGATACCATTTTTATTTTCTTGAATTATAAGTTTTTGTGTATGAATTTATTGTTTTGTTGTGTAATGGTTGATTTATCATTTATGTGTTATGAGATGCCTTTGGGTTACAATTTTGATATTTTTGTTGGGTAGTTTTGTTTTTCGACAAAAGATTAATTTTTGCAATTGGGTCTGTTTTGTTGAGAATTTGGTAAATTGAGCTATGGTTTAATGTGTTGGGTGTGTACTTAGGGAGGAGCTAGTAAGGGAGACTATACAACAAGGGACCAAGTTAGTTCAAGCAATTGCCGATTCTCTTTTTAGCTTAACTTCAACCGAAGATCGAGATGGGCCCATTGTTAAGTTGCCTCCCCCGACAACTAGATTGCCGAGAGAGAAGCCGGTATGTTGGTCTTCTTGCTTCCATGTTTATTACCTTTCTTGCTAATGATTGTTGATATGTTTCTGCATATGCATACTGGTTATTGCTAGATGCTAAGCAGAGCAATTTTAGATGTTTCTATTTATTTTATGGAACTTGGGTGCCGAATCTTGATGTGCAGTGGATCATGTATGACTTTTAAGCACCAGAAAGTTAGTAAATTAGACCACTTCTACATCATCGATAGTTACACCATTTGGTAAATCTTTTGGTACCTATTGCATTGTCCTACTAGCAAAAGACAATTTCTCCATAAAGTATCATCTGCCTTGCATTCTCTTTGGCGTTCGTTATATCAGGATGGATGAATGAACTTTGCAAGTGTCCTGTAAATAGTGCATATGTTTTGACTGTCTATATGAATTTTTAGGTGCTCTATGGTAGTTTACAATTAACAGTTTAATGATCGGTGCAACACTTTAAAGCTGAGAAATGGGATCATGCAATGTGCGTTAGTTGACTTCTATATTTGAATCAATAATTACTATGTGAGAGGGATAGAAATCTTGATACCTGAACAACTAAAAGCAAGTTACCTGAAAAGTTCAGAAAAAAATATAGAACTCAAGACATCTGAATATATGCTTTTGTACTTGCATTTGAAATAACAGGATACTTGTGAGTTGTAATATGTCTCGGGCAAATGCTAGCTTTTGCATAACTAAACAAACTTGCCTTATGTGATACAGCTCCCGAAGCCCAGACCTCCCACAAAATGGGAAGAGTTTGCCAAAAAGAAAGGTTAGCTAATAAGAATATTACTCTGCTCAGTTGTGGTTGTTATATGATGATGCCCCTTACCCCACAATAGTACCTATACTTAACTATGTCCTAATTTTGGACATTGCAGGCATCAAAAACTTTAAGAAAGATAAGCAAGTGTTTGATGAACAAACTGGTACCTGGAAGCGCCGTTATGGATATGATCGTGTAAATGATGACAATGATGTTCCAATTATTGAAGCAAAGATGACTGATGGTAAAATTACTCACTACTTCTATTTTATTTGTCTTATATATGGATAAGTTATTTTTGGTAGAATCTTTCAGTTGAACCAGGAAAGAATTGATCAGAGACAGTATTCCTCTTTTTGACCAACATGTTATGTTCTCAAATTTTTGTATTGTATCCACTCTCCTGTGTTTAACGGAACCATTATCATACAGAGCCGGGACAGGATCCTTTTGCCAAGAGACGTGCAGACAAGAAGCAACGTGTAGAAAAGCAAGAGAAAAACCGCTTACATAATCTAAAAGATGCCGCAAAAGTTGGTGCCCTGCCAAGGTTCATCCTCCTCTTCACAATTTATTTATTTTTGGTTTGAGTTTTTATACATGATGCTGCATTTGTTTTCTTACCGCTGTCATCTTTCTTTATTTGGCGGCTGAGTAATTTTACTCTGATGATTATTTCTAATATTACATTTAGGGTAAGGTGCCTCTTGTGTGCACAAGGCACTGGTTATACATAATTGCTTTACCTTCTTCTGCCATTATATCTTCAAATGTAATTGAGTTCTAAGTCACGTCAACTACAACATGAACTGTTTTCTGAAGCCATTCAACTATTTCAACTGCAAGTGATAAATGAACAGGCCTGATATTCAGTATACCTGTTGCCAGCTAATGACTTATGTGTGATTAGTCCACTTGTCCACATAATAGTACTAAAAAATTGAAATCGTTGCTTGTTCATGTTGTTTTTAACTTTTTGCCATTGTTTTTCTTTACCTTGCTTGGAAATAAATTTATAAATTTCTCAACTTATGTGCTATGTTACTCTGACTCGGGTATGGAGTGTCGGACACGACACATATCCGGGTGTCGAACTTAAAAAGTCTAAAAATTGGGGACACGGGGACACTGTCCTGTTTTTGGACATGGGTACGGGGACTCGGCATAATCTATTAATAAACAAGTATGGTGAGTTAGACATCTTAGAAGAAAGTAACAGTAGAACTTAAATTAAACTTGATATTCTAAAGGATTTTGCGAATAAGGCATCTTTCCTACTTTTATCTCATTCTTGCTTCATTCTTTCTTCTCACTTATTTATTTTGAATTGTAAGTGTGACTAATATTTGATCTTTAAATTGGTCAAAGTATCCATATTTTAGTCAAAGGATCCGACACAAAATAAGTGTCGTGTCCAAGTGTCCGACACGGGTACGGCGACCTAAACAGAAGAGTCGGAGTAACATAGCTTATGTGTACATGTTATAGTATCCTTTCTTCGAAGTTCCCCTCTCTTATACTATTGAACCATTACACGCCTGACCCCATATCTACACATATATGATAATAATTATTTTTATGCATACCACACAACTTTGTATTTGGCAGTTTAGTTGTCTACCTTTCAAATCTGGAAATTGTTTCTTTGCACATGCGCTCTTTTTTCTTAATAGCTTTCGTCATTGTTTTCGATGCAATGCTAGGATTTCAAGTTAATTTTTTTCTCATTATATGATGAAGTCTATGTTTTCCTCACTTGGGATTTCCCTTCTCTTCTGTTAGTGAAGGCTGAAGCATCAGCCTAATCCTGTATGGGTTCATGTTTTTATATATCTGATAATAAATTTCTTTCGCATACCAAGCAACTGATAGTATCTGTTATTCTTGATATGTAATACAATATCTAAATAAGGTTTCTTCTGCAGCCATGTCCAACTTGCTGCCACCTCTTTGCCTATAACAGGAACACAAGCTGAACCTAAAAAAATTAGCAAGGATGAATTAGGGAATGTTGCTGGAATGGCAGCAACTGCAACCGCAAGTGGCGGTAAGTTTGACAAGAAGTTGGCGGGGGAGAAACCACTAAAACATGATAAGAAGTATCGAAAGGTCTGTGCCCTGTGAATTCTTGCCTATTTTCATTTGTATGCATCTGCTGCTGTAAATTTCTGAAGCTGTTTCTTGCTTGTCCTGGATTTCAGTTCTTACCAGTGGTCGAAGGATCAGGAATGGGATCATTAGAAAGACAACAAACTGATAAAATTCTGAACAAGTTATTGTCCGCGAATTCACACGATATACTCGATGTTGGCAAGGTATTAAATATGTTCAACATACTTTCGAGGGACCTGAGCAAAATTGAACTTGTTGCATAATGACTAAGAGTGTTATTTTCTTAATTTAGGCCGTCAACTTTTACAATGTGAAGAAGGACAAGAAGCGGAAAAGTCAAGGAAAGGATCATGGAAAAGCCTCATCGACTGCAAGCAAATTGAACGCCAAGAAAAGCCCTTACAAGAAAATGGGAAAGAAAGGAGGGTCGTCATCTAAAGGGAAGTCGAAATGAAGTTGAGTATGTGGCATCATGAAGTGTTCGTTGAGGGTTGGCAGTTGTCCGCCAGGAAGAAGATAAGCTTAATATATTGTAGTAAAATGTGTTGTTTTTCATTACCCCGTAGGAAATATGTGATGTTATCGAATCATAATGTTGAGGATGAAGAGCAAAGGCAACCTTCAAGTATTTTGTTATTTGATTTTTTGGAATTTAAACAGGACAGTTACACCATTGTCCTGTGGAGTGCATCAACATGCCGCAACAAATATTTGCTATCAATTGCTGCCCTCCATGCTAGTGGTTGGATTAGTATTCTACATGCATACACGCATATAATCTGGCGTGTTTTTACAAATGAATCTTTCTTTATAAGAGATATATTTACGGTCCCGTAAAATTCTTTTTCCTGGGTATCACTTAGAATATATAATACAAATTGATCACTAAATCTGCTACAAATTTTTTGAGCTACATCTCGATAGTGTTTAAAAGAATACTACCACAAACGTCCAATTAATCACTTTCTTCTATTCTTCGAACTCTCTTTTGGTTCAAAGTCTAACGTTACAATGTCAAAAAACGTGTCGTACGCAAGATTATGGATTATTTGGTCGTGACTTTGCGTACACACAAAATTAAGGATTATTTTTTTTTCAACTTAAATTGTTTAAAAAATTTATTACTCGAAACAAAAAGAAGACAATGCAATGCGCATTTAGTAGTAATAAAATAAGAAAAGAAGACGTGCACACTTTGTTGTAGACAATAATGTCTAATTAAATTGAATTTTCTGAATAAAAAATAATTTATTAAAAAACTTGAAATATTAAAAATAAATAAATAATTACAAGTTGCAGGCTTGCAGCATGTTAAAATGAAATGGTCTGGGCTCATACATAACATAAGATACACAAAGGGTGTAAAGATCTAAAACGCCATGGAAATAGCAGACGCAACTCGACTCAGTTCTAACTCGGCGATTCCTCATTCTTCACTCACCGTTGATCACACTCTTTCTCTCCCCCTTATCAAACCTCGCATCGTGTATGTTCTCTGTTTCATTTCATTCCATTGCAATTTAATCTCTCTCTCTCTCTCATTTCATTGCAATTTAATCTCTCTCTCTCCGTCTCTCTCAATCTCTCTGTCTCTCTCTCTCTCTCTCTCATGTCTAATTAGTTTTAGTTTAACTAATATTTATCATTACTGTGATTGATTATACTTATTAATTTAATTTACAAGCTTCGATTAGTGGTTCTAATTTAGTCATTACAATGTTGTAATGCTAATGCATTTCTGCATTGCTTGTCATGTTTGTTTGCTTATTCGAAACTCTAAATTGTATTCCGAGTACGTTGTTCCTTAGATAAATTAACATGTCGTATTTCCTTGTTTTTTATTTTCGTTAGAGATTACAATATCATGCCGTGTGCATTATCTTAAAACATTTGATTTCGTACTTTTTAACGTTTAATAGTTAAAACTTAAACTCACTATTTTAGTAGTTATCTTGTGAGCTTTGTGATGTCAGGAAATGATTTTGTTGTTTGGCGTATTCATAGACCTGTTATGAGTTTGAATTCTGATGAATTCATTGCAATTGTTGTCTCGGTAGTTTCTTTTTGCACTCTAACAAATTTGGTGACATGGAATTGTGTAAGCAGAGAGCTATGCAAGGATCTTTTTAAAAATTGGTCGAATAAAGACGAGTCGGATTTCTCTATAAAGACAGTGTCTGGTGGCATCACAAATCTCCGTGGGTACTTATTTTTGTATCAATTCATATTTTTTTTCTTTTAACTTCTATCTGTATGCTTTTATTAAAAGTTTCTCACGAGCTAATTTATATATAGGAATTTTATATTTTGCATAAATTGGAACACCTTCGGTTCGGCTCTATATTAAGATTTGAATTTTATGTTGCAGTACTGAAGGTATCAGTTAGAGAAAATAATGGGAACACAATAAATATGACACTCAGATTGTATGGCCCAAATACCGAGTATGTTATAAATCGGGAACGTGAGTTGCAGGTGTGTTGCTAAGAATATATCTTGCAGCAGTGCCGCTATATGTCTTTAAATGCATTATTATATCCAGATAATACGTAGTTTAATTTATCTTTCATTAATATTTTAAATGATAAGTCTGCAATGTTATGTAACCAGATCTTCACAGTAGAAACCTCTCTCTCTCTCTCTGTATTTATTTTGTAAAAGAATATTGAAAGTGTTTCAATGCAATGTTGAGTTTCTACGTAATTTTTACATGTATATTCATGTTACATTTTCTATGTTCCTTGTGCATCTTTTACATTTTTTGATGAAATACCTCATGTTGTTTCTAGGCCATTCAATACCTCTCAGCTGCAGGATTCGGTGCCAAGTTGCTTGGAGTTTTTGGAAACGGCATGGTCCAGTCATTTATATATGCTCGTACCTTAGTCCCATTAGGTATAATAATTCTAGTGATTTTGAGGCAAAGTTTAGTTTACAATGATGGGATATTTCTATTTTAAATTCTTTTTATATTGTTTGCTTTTTCTCACATATGCTTGCTAACTGATGTGATTGACTAAATGTTGCCCTTCGTCTTTAACAGACATGAGAAAGCCGGACCTAGCTGCAAAAATCGCAACACAACTTCGTGAATTCCACCAGGTGGAAGTTCCGGGTTCTAAAGAACCTCAACTGTGGGATGATATCTTCAAGTTTTTCAAACAAGGTCCCTATTTCACCTTTTCTTTCAGATAGCTGAAACTTGACTTTTGGCTTTATTAACCAGATAACTGTTTTTAATACATGCCCATCTTATCGTTATTGTTATCTGAGGTCCTTTATTTTGATACTTGCAGCATCAAAAATTAGATTTGATGATAGCGAGAAGTGTAAAAAGTATGAAACAGTGAACTTCATAGAGATACATGCTGAACTTGTTGAGCTCAAGGTACGTTCTCATGGAATTTTAAGCAACCATGCTGATATTTCTCCAATTTAGGAATCTCATGAGTTAACTTATACTTATCTTTGGTGTTCGTATGATATCTGTTTAATGTCACTTCAAGTATTCTCAATCTTCTACTTACATAGTATCCTGTATAACCGAACAATTGGAGGTTCTACCGCTTGTATTTAAGTAATTAATATGGTGAAATATGGGTACAGGTCACCACAACCCATACATATTGTTCTTTCATGGAATTTTTCTATCTTATTGCCTAATGTGCTGAACTTGTATTTCAATGCCTAAGATACCTCAACTTTCTTTTTTTTTTTAACTATTTTATCCTTTAGCTTTTTCTGACACTCGTGCTATTACCTAAAACATTAATTGTTGGTTGAAGTGAATAGCCATATATTGAATCTTGTTGATATTGTCAACCAAAACATAAAATATGCTATTATTTTTTAGCTTAATAATTCATTTAGAGCTATCAGATTGTTGTTATGTGGGCCCATTGCCACCTTAGTGTTATACTACCAGCTATTGCATCACAGTCCACAGACCTTCCAAATCAAAATTATTTCAATGCTAGTGCCTAGAGCTTTTGTATGAACCAATAAGTCCCTTCCTGGTTTGCAATAACTTGATCTACTATATAGTATATTCTTAGTGTAAGACTTGCAAGTTCCATTTGTGGCCGCATTTCAGAGTGATTGTTTAAGGTGATATTAGTTACACTTTCCAAAACTCTCAATCTCTCATATTCCAGAGTGATTGTTTAAGGTGATGTTAGTACCCTTTCCACAACTCTCAATCTCTCATATTTCGGAGTGATTGTTTAAGGTGATGTAATTGCAGAAGAACACATTAATACAATAAATCTCCTCCTGAAACCATTCTAGGGTATTCATAATGTCATGTTAACCCTTAATTATTAGTCAACTAATATTTTAAGGTTTGAGAAATTGAAACCTGTTTTTGTAGAATGGTTTAATGCAAATGCCTTAGTAATTAACAACCCAAACCCTAAATATTTTTAAGGGTCAATGCGTTGTGATTTTCTGTTGACCTCTTCAGAGAGTTTTGGTTTTATTCGTCGAGAAATTCTTGGTGATTTTGAGACAGGATTTGACAGGTCTTCTAAATGCTCCTGTGGTGTTTGCTCATAATGACTTGCTTTCTGGGAATCTGATGCTCAATGAGGATGAAGGTATCCATGTCCATCTCTCTATGACATATGTTGTTCCTTCTCTACAAGACTTCATGTGTTCCTCTTATAATAATGTTCTAAAATCTATAGGTTCTCCTGGCACCGGTATCCTTGGTTATTTGAAAAAATATACATAGGATTTAAAAAATTCATCTCAGTGTTATTCTACATCATAATATACGGTACATCAAAATCCACCTTGATTATGAACTGGGACTCCGGACTCCTTTAACTATAAAATGCAGAAATAAAATTCTACCACAATATTGAGTTATTGACTGTAGATCATGTGTCTTGTGATCTTGTCACCTTAATCATGAAATCAAAATTCCTTTAAATGATTATTGTTTTTCAATTGGTTCATCCTACTAACCCAGTAACCATTTTTGGTGGTAATGTCCAGATAAACTTTATTTCATTGATTTTGAGTATGGATCATACAGTTACAGAGGTTTTGACATCGGAAATCACTTCAATGAATATGCGGGTTACGACTGTGACTACAGCTTGTATGCTATCTTTCCTTGAAGTCTTTCCATTATGGTCAATGTTTTATGTATCAAACATTGATTCTTAGCACACTGTTCATGTAGGTACCCAAACAAGGATGAGCAATATCATTTCTTCAGACATTATTTAAAACCCGACAAACCACAAGAGGTATGTGAGGGGAATAGCACAATTGTTTTACTCAAATATATATATGTAACATTAGTGATGCTTCATCTCCATAGTTCATACTTGGGTATTTTGGGATAATAAGCTGTATGAGGAAAAAGCAATAGTGTTTGTTTACGAAATGTTTTAAACTGTCTAATGATCAGACTTGAAAATATTCCTTTGCAAATCATGCAATAGTAATTTAATATAATTGTATCAGGTATTATTTTATATATATATGAATATTTTTAGGAATTAAACTGAGTAATTATTATCCAAGTGATTCTAAAGCATATCAGTCTATACAGTTTTACTTGGCCAAGGATCTAGCCTTCACACCAGACAACCAGATGGAGCTCTAGCCTCTATGCTTGACATACATATATTTGCGTAGACAAGATGATGAGTTTCTCTGATTTTTTGAAAACTCAATCCTATGAGCATGCCTGTATGTGTATATAACTCATCGTGTTTTTTAATGAAAATTGTATCATTGATAAGGTACCAATACAATTATGCTGTTGGCAGCCGTGGTCATAAAGATAAAAAATGGTTTAATTTTCACATTCCGCTGCTAGAAATCTATTAATAACCCCATTAGTTGTACTCTGTTTTATTAGTTTATAAATTTCTACATATATTTCACTTGTTGTCTCTGTCTGCTCTGCTCATGCGTTAGATGCACAGACGCCATATGTAACCAATGTAACACATTGTTCCACATTAATCCTAATAGGTATCTGACAAGGATCTGGAAGAGTTGTACATTGAAACAAATTGCTACATGCTAGCTTCACACATTTACTGGGCACTGTGGGCGTTGATTCAGGTATCATAATTTTTGGACTTCTGTCACTGGGGCAAAAAAGTTGTCTGTCTTTGAACAATTTGAATTACTTGTGTCAGGCAAAGATGTCCCCCATTGATTTTGATTATCTTGGTTATTTCTTTCTGCGGTATGAAGAATTCAGAAGGCAGAAGAAGTGGTTTTCACTGGCACAGTCATACCTCTCCAAATCTTGAACTAGGTAAAAGTTTACTCCAGAAATCAGCATAATTTATATGTTTGTTTGCAGTGGGGCCCATAGAAGCAGCCTAGATTCATATACTTTGTATATTCTTTTAAGTCCCCTGGTAGTAACCTATATGAAATAATCAGGCTGTAGTTTTGAAGCTTGTTTAAGATTGTTATTAATGTGCGATCTTTTATTTGTTGATAGTCAAGACTCAAGAGTGTCTGTCCCTGGCTACTATTGTGAACTTTATTTTTCTATTCCTTTTTTATAATGTTTCATAGCTTGCATTCTTGTCCTTTAAAATTTTTGTAGTTCATAATTTGATTTGTTAAAACTTTAAACTCTTGTAGAAAATGTTTACCCCATTTCAGAATTGTTCTACTTAGTCAAACATGATTTTTGACTGTCATCCGGTTAACAATGGATAAATGAAATTTATATGATACAGCTTTGTATAATTTTCACTTTATATACAAAACTTACACTGGAAACAAATTTTCACATTTCGGTGCTATACAGACATGGTACATTATACATAACACAGCAATACAAAACTGATCAAAAGAAGGATGTCTGGTTATCAAATGGCACAAGCCACCTAGTGTGTGTTGGGGTGTGTCGTGTGTGTGAGAACAAATAACTAGACACTTTTGCACATTTTCTCTGAATATCTGTCCACAGAATTGTGTGGTTAATAGCACTCGTAAACATCTATGTTCATATATGAGCGCAATTAGATAACTCAAGTTGTAAAGGGTTTATCCTCTGTTATCTCTGGGTTCGATTCTCGCTCATCTCAAGATTTATTAAAAGAATTGATACTACTTGTTAGTTTATAAATTATATTCAAAAATTAATTACAATGGACACATAAATAGACATAACTTTAGTCAACAAATATCCTACTTCCTATGGACATAAATTTATTTGTTTGTTTTGTTAATGTTGAGAGTTTGGTTAAATACTTTGCACAGTTGCTAAAATCTTTGCATAGTCCAGTCATTTATTCAAAATTCAGGGACCTGCACCCACCCTGGCCTCCATATTACCATTGGTATGATTTATTGGACATGCCTGATAAAAGTACAATCATCAAAGTATAATCAACAATTAACTTGTTGCTCTTAAACAATCAGAGGCAAGCTGGCAACAATGTTCCAACTTTATATAATGTCATTATATACTTGGGAAACAGATCGGAGGAGACAAATAGAAGTGTCACCAGAAAAAGTTCAACACCGGAATACAGTGACATGATATACACACTTTGCATTCCCATATTAAAGATAATTAAGAAAAAAAATAAAAAATCATTTCCATATAAAGAGGATATCGACAATGATCATATTGGTACAAAATCATCCAAAAAAATTGGCATGCAATGTGAACGAACTAAAACACCATCTGCACATAACCATTTCTCAGCTAAGAATTTGCATCTATTCTAATTCAAGATTTTCTTTTTTCTTTTCTCCAAACTAATGACTCTTCTAATGATGTAATCTGAAAGTAAAACTGAACCAGGTTCGTCAAATATATCAGTATTTTGTACTCGGCACTTATCATGCGTCAATTGTCAAAGAAGAAGCTCCAATCCTGCAGCAATGCTATCAAACATCTATATCTGGTATAATATCGTCGGCTTTAACCGGTACATTTTAATCTATACGTAGGGTGTCAGCTTGTGGTCTGAATGTTCCAAGCAGAAAATATGGCAATATAACCATGCCAGCCATGAACAGCGAGAACTGCAGTGCAAAAGAATGATTAGGCACATTGTAAGGGATACGTGTACAAGTTACAAGTAGTCATGTATACAGTACATAGTTTACCACTAGAGGCAGGGTCAAGAAACTCCATATTGGCCACAATGCAAAACAGAACCTGCATCATATTTAGAAGGTTCAATATAAAATACAGGTCTTACCAAGGCAACACGGGAAGAATACAAGGGAAAAGCATTGTACTTACAAGCAAAATGAGATCGCTCCAAATAATGTAATAAAAGGCAGAGCAGCTGTACTTGATATTTCCCACTTCTCACTGGACTTCCTAAAACCCCATATTAACATGCTTGTATACAAGAAGAAAATAATGTTCAAACTGACACCCAACATCCCAAGGTATAACGGTATTCTGCATGAAGAACATGAAGAGGAAATTAATGAAAATAAATTTGCAAGCAAAGAGAGACTCTTTGGCTCACAGCTATACTATATATGCAGAAACAAGTACAAAACACATGCCTAGTTAGCCCTATCAACTAATATAGCCCACATAGTTAAAATTCTCGCACACATACTCATTCATAAATATTATTAGGTAGTAGGAGGCAGCACTAGAAGCAAGCTCCAAACAACTGTAATGCAAGCCTTAAGATAAAAAATGTATCCCATTGATGGACAACAAATTAACTACAATAGAACAATGACCAATAATATACAATTTCAATTGGTATTATTAAGTCGAAAGAAAAACTTCCGATTCATTCCGTGGCCAACACTATTAAAAGCAGTAGCAAAGCTTCGCATTCCCAACAACATTGTAAATTTACACAACATAGTTGCATTACACTTTAATCATCATTACAAGTATTGTGTAACAGTTTGCTAAACTCTGCACTGCACCAAGGTTTTCATTGTGACTATGCCTCGAATTCCTGTACATATATCATATATGGTTTCCTCTTTTCACCGAAGTTAAACAAGCTGCAACCAGATAGTAGTCGAAAATGCCTTATTGTTGACTAGTCATTTAATCTTTAAACCATAAACCAATTCTAAGTTCCAAAGAAAAAAAAATTCTCAATCAAACAATAAAAATCATAAGTGAGATCGATGAAACCTCTGTGCCTCTCATATATTTCATAAATGTTGGCAATAAAACGCTCAAGATAATGCCCCTGACGTATAGTAAATAATAACTACCTACGACTCCTTTAAAAATTGGTCAATGACTCAATGGGGTTTCACAGCAGCCTTAATCCACATCAATTGTAAGAACTGAGTCAGAGGTACATAACAACCCAAGTCCACAACCCAATGTATACCCAATCCGACAACCATCACAGGCCAGTCCTTGAAAGCTGTAACTTTGGTACACATAATCTAGTCAATGTGGGACCCGACCCATTAAGAAGTGCTTTGCACATACCTAGGATATGTTGGCGGGTTTGTGGGATCAACGGCAACGTTGACTGAATAAGGTGGGGGTTAGGTCGATTAGATTATGTTTGCTTGAGACCTTTATAAGGACAAGTCAACAATTAATGTATACCAAAATTGCTAGATCTTAAGGATCGACTGGTGGGGGTTCCCATTGGGTTGTGGAGTTGTGTTGTTATACCATGGTATAAAACAGTTGTTAACTTGTCCTCGTTAAGTTCTCTCAAACACACAAAATCTAATAATCTGATTAACACGTAATCTAATTGACATAATGTTACAAGGTATGTGGGCACTAAAGTTTCTGTCATGTCCCAATGACCTGAACCTTTTGCTGAACACACTATTACTTTTTAATCTTTAATTGTACCGTGTTAAAGTTATATAACAATATTAAGGAATGCGTCATGACTAATCAGTACACAGAGGATGCTATCTTACCATACAATAGGTAACAATGATATCAAGCACTCAACTACGATTCAGAAAAAATATAAGTGCAATTCATCAAATACATGGACATGCTCAATTAAAGTCCATTAGAAATATCCAACAAAGCTACAAGTACAAAGTACAGTCTAATGGATGCACAATTACCTGCAGATCCTTTAATGAATACTCAGCGTATTTCTAAAGCAGAAAACCACATGCACATTCTTTTACGATTTTTTATGTTCAAAGTATGAAAATTCTTAGCACTCATTCTCGTGTCCAACTATTCTATGAACAAGATCTATACTAAACATTCCTACTCAAGCTTTTTTATATGACACTCAGAACTCATTGTGTCCAAGTTCGCATTCCAGTAAACAGTAGTACCAATATAATTTCAACTACTTATATTATATGCAAACCTCACAATCCTGATCATCATACACTTTCTTGTACTTCTGTCTCAATCTCCTTTTTTAAAAAAGATGAACCATCTTTCCTTAATGACTGTGTAAGTTGACCCATACCAAAAGAATACAAGATGAAACTTGCTTTGTTAAGAACTGTCATAGTCCACCCTCATCATTCTTATAGTTTCCAAAATTTAATTACTATACTCAGACTTCTAGATTATCAATAGGAAGCAACTCTAGTCTTCTCAAATTATCATTGCACTATACCTTTTGTTCAGTAGATTTTACACATGTATTATTCAATTCATACAAATAGTAACCTATGAAAAATAAATATTGACAGAGCATCAAGCAAATGTAAGATCGAGCTTGGAAAAATCTATTACCTCCTAATCCTATCATCATGCAAAAGAAGGTAAATGAAGTTGGAGTGCCGATCACCATAGTAAACAATAAAAACCGCAGAAGCAAGCCAAAGTAAATTTTCCACAATTTCAACCCATGTCCTAGTTCTCGGAAATGAGGGTGCCAAAGGAGTTGATGGCCTTGAACAAGCATCATCCTCAAGATCATCGCCGCTAGAGGTATATCCTTGGCTATGTCTCTGCCTCATGTATCCACCCCCGGTAGGTGTTCCACCAGACATTTCCACAAAATGTGAAACTCAAAGAATCAACAAAAATCGAAAATCGAACTCTCAATCCAATAAGAATACTGTGTGAACTAAATAACTATACTTCCAATCAATCATATATTTGTTTCACCTAGCTCCAAATGAATAATCAAACAAAATCGAAACTGTATCGAAAATCAAAACCACAAATCACACAACTCTTACCCAAAATTATACACTCATCATCAAAACCCTAAAATCTGAAATGCCAATCAGCCCAACAATTTCATATAAAAAATACCCACCATTTTTCGAAATTCAAATCAAGAATCAAATCTTTCACAAAACCCACATCAAATTAGGGCATTTCACACAAAACCCATATCATGCAACTTCAAAATTTGCAAGTTCTCACCAACCCAACAATCAAATTTGAATTCTTTACAAGAAAGCTCCAAACTTTCTCACTGATCACACAAATCAAGAAAGAGTTAAAATAAGGGGTAACTGATAAAACAAGACTGATGAGTAATAAAATAAAAATGGGTTTTAAAGATTTAAGATTAGTGGACTATTATGAATGAGTTTTGTCCAAGGGGACCAAGACGATCTGTACAGTAGTACAGGACACTCTTGTATATATATAAAGAGAGAGAGAGAGAGAGAGAGAGAGAGAGTTGTGAGTAACACTCAGATTGGTTTAATGTACCTGCAAGAATGTCATGAATCGACACCTTGGCCTCTGATTCAACCCCTTTCCTCCTATTTTATTTTGTTTTTACTACTTTTGTTTTGTTTTTGTATTGTTATTTTAATGTCACTAGGTTATAGCGGGTTACTTTTAATTTTTTTTTAATTTAGTTATAGTTTAGTATATATAATATTATAAATATTACTTTTAATATGTTGGAAAAATTCAAATTTTAGACCTTTGTATATAAATAATTTTTAGAGACGCCAGATGAGAGTGGTGGATTCTTTTTTAGGGAGCGGTTCTATTGTTGAGAGCCTCAGAGTTGGGTTATCTCGGTTAGCTTTATCTTAGAAGTTCGTCTTTTTTTTTCCTGGTTTTGCAGTTGCAGGGAGCGTGACCTTCTGTCATCTTAGGCCTGAGTGCGAGGAGTCATCCTAGATCAGAGTGTTTCGAGAATGGAGTGGACAACCCCACGTAGGTAAGTCCCATGTGATCAAAGCCATGGGCTCAGGTATGACTGCGACCTTTACCAAAAATTTATGAAGCACTTGTAAATATCACACACTATTTTTCTGTTGTGCACTAACCTGGGGATCTTCACGGAAACAGCCTCCCTACCGTAAAAAGTAGGGGCATGGTCTGCGTACATCTTACCCTCCCCAAACCCTGCTCTGTGCGGGATATACTGGGTATGTTTGGTTTGGTTTGGTTTAGTATTAATTTTATATTAAAATGTTGTTGGCGGGATTCGAACCTACTTTTAGTATTGTTGTATCTAACGGTCATGATCTATTTGAGTTGAAGATCTAACAGTTGTGAATGGGGGATAACCAAAAATGAGGAACCAAAATAAGGGGTAATCAAACTACAAATTATACCCTCTTTAACTTATTATAATATAGCTAGCTTGTAACCCGTGCGATGCAAGAGTTTCTTTTAATATGTCATAAATTTTAATGAAATTTATATTACATTTTTATACAAACATCATTTTCAATAATTTTTTTAATTTTAATTTAATGTAGTTTGATATATTCATGTTTAATGATTATACTTATGTTTTTTTTTATTATAAACAATGTGTAATGATTTTTAATATATTTTATTAGTAATTGAAAGATATGGTGTGATATTTTTGGATATATATTAATGATTGCAAGATTAATTTTAAATTAAAAGATAACGTGTTTTAATTAGAAAAGAAATATTAATGATTGAAAGATATGGTATGATTCATGTTTTTAGGTGTTTATTAATGGTTGAAAGATATGGTGCAATATTTTTTGGATATATATATATATATATATATATATATATATATATATATTAATGATTGTAATATTAGATTTAAAATAAAAGGTAACGTGTTTTAATTAAATAGAAAGTAACATGTTTTAATTATATAGAATTATTAATGATCGAAAGATATGGTATGATTTATGTTTTTAGTTGTTTATAAAAGGTAATTTTTTAAACTAAAAGGGAATCAAATCTTAGACTTCTAAATATAACAACTTTTAATATTGTTATATCTAACGGTCATGATCTGTTTGAGTTGAAAATCTAACAGTTATGAATAGCTTGGTTAACCAAACTACAAATTACAAAAGATTTCTAGTTTACTTATAATAATATAGTATAGATGAGCTATTCTTTCTTCCTTTTTTTTTTGGGTTTGGGTGTTTTGAGGCCATGTTTGGCATTGTTTTTTTAGAATCTTGACTAAAAAAGAATGGTTAGAATATTTTCCTTTTTGAGTAGTGTTTTCTAAATATAGAGGTCGTTTGGGTAAGTTTAAAATTATTACTTACGATTTAAAAGTGCTTAAAATGATAAGTGGAAATGAAAAATTTTAAGTTTATATCTGTTTAGGTAATTTTGTATAATGATTAACTTATGAATTATTAAAAATGTTAAAAAAATTGATAAATTATTAATTTGAATGATAATATTAATTTTTATCAAATAAAATCATCAAAATAAATAAGTCATTAAAAAATTACATCATACCAACTTCTGGTTTTAACCTATTTTTTTAACTTTAAATCATTTTTTGATTTATTACACAAACATACATTTTTCAGCTTAAAGTCAAAAAACACTTTAAGTTGCCTCTTGTAAGTGAGGATTCTTACTCAGTATTAATATATCATGAAATCCACACAATTCAAATCCTTAATCTTAATAAGCTTCCAAAAGTCCGAATCTGAAACATATTAAAACAATGAGCTGCGAAGCCCAGCAAGTAGCTATTGCCCAGCGGCTCAAAAATAATATTTTCGAAAGTGAACAAAATTTCTGAAACTTTAAATCGATAAAAAAAATCAAACCAGTAAAATCATATTTTATTCCCACAGTTCTAGTTGCGTATCGAATCATAGTTACGGTCACTGAATAGTGTGACATATAGAACTTAGTTTACGCATAGATACCTTGTTAAGTAAGACTTAACGAGGGACGTAAACTGGCTCCCATCGAACATAGAACCGTGTCACTGGTTTAGTGTGACCGTAATTTAGAACTGTTGGAATAAAATATGATTTTATTGTTTAGATTTTTGTATCGATTTAAAGTTTCAGAAATTTTGTTCTCTATAAAAAAAATTTATTCCTAGAGAGAATTGAACCCTTGACCTCTAACTTAGAAAAAATATTCTTTACCACTATACTAGATATCAATTTTGGATATATTATAAATCTCATTATTAATATATCGTGAGACAATTTAATTATCATGAAATTAGTAAATTATCCTTCCTATATTATATCAATGATAAAAAAATTGTTTCTAATGGAAATTTAACCATTGACCTCTAACTTAGAAGTGAGATTCGTTATCACTATGCTAGATACTAGTTTTGATGATATTATAAAACTTTGAGAATATTTCAAACAGTACATAGTTATGTAGCATTTTTTTTTATTTTATAGTAGAAACAAGTTACTTGGATTTAGAAGATAGATACTATAATTTGTATATTAATTTATATTTTACCCATATCTCCTAATTATCCGGGTCAAAATGCACAAATCGGTTGTGGATGATCAGGCAGCCACTACTAATATAAATTCTTATATGCTCATAACTCGGTCATTTGAACATTCATTCAAAGAGATTAGCACATTAAAATTTACTTATTTTTAGTTGTACATACATCAATCATCATGAATATATAATTTCTTAGATATGTTTTACATACTAAGCATTTACATGTTGCAAGCACCATTTAATTACAAAACAATATAAATGCATATTAACATGATTTTACTAGCAAAGCTCGTGCAGTAAATTGCATGAACATGATTTTACATGTTTGCGAAGTTCTTGTGCTTGCTCTCTCCATTTTTTAAATTTAGGTTCAGCCCATTCTGGTAATATCAGCTCAAACAAAAACTGAAGCACTAATGTAAGTCACTTGGTTTCATGGTGTTTGGATCACATGGTTGATTCCCAAGCAATTTGGAGCCAGTCTCTCGTATAAATTCTTCAATTGTATCGATACTATTTTCTTAGTCATGGATATTGTTAACCTTGATATACTCTATACAGATGCTTAGAACTCTGTACTTTAAGAATTTTTAGTAAATCTTTTTATATTTCTTCATTAATATGATTAGTGATAATCATAATTTAGACCTTCATGGTCTTCAAAGAACGGTGGAGTCACCATTAACAACTACGATTTTTGCTTCACGCTTGTCTTAAACATAGACTTCGTGTCTCCCCACACTAGTCACCATTAGCAACTACGACTTTTGTTTCCGTACTTGTCTTAAACATAGACTTCGTGTCTCCCCACACCTTGGTATCAGAGCCTAGATTTCTCTTTTAAAATGAATCATTTAAAAGAAAAAGAAAATGATGATCCTCAGACTTTTAATGATAATCAAACTTTCGAAATCGAGTTTTCAAAAAATGAAAAAGGATTTCAAGGAAGTTTTTTGGTAAAACAAGAAATGCTTTCAAAAATCAAGAATTTAAAACTTGATTTGAAAAAAGAAAAAAAATATTTTGAATCCCTTTTAATCTGAATATTTTGAAAAGAAAAAACAATATCTTTTATTTTGTCAGCACAAAAGAGATGCACGTAGACATAAAAGATACCAAAGGTTCATTTTTCCTTTCACTCATCAATAGAGAAGAGATTAGGAAAAACCTTTTAAAAATCGATTCTAAGATTAGACCAACAATCAGCACGGTTCATTTAGGAGCTATTAAGATTTTGTTAAAATCTGAGTTTCAAGAAGGTATTGATTCACCTACTAAAATGGTTTTAATAGACAATAGAATCAAAGATCGAAGAGATTATACTTTAGGTGTTGCTAGAGGAAATTTAGCATATCAAAATTTCATGTTCTCAGTCTATCCTAAGTTTGGACTTAGATTAGATACTAAGAATTGAGATACGGTTTTATCTTTCGTACATCAGTTTGAACGAGAAAACCTTATGGATGCCGGAGATAAAGTCTTCAGCATATCTTATGTTGTAGCCTATGCCTTGACTAATAGTCATCACAGTATAGATTACAAAAAATCAGAATATATCGAATTGAAAGATGTATTCTCTGATATATAGGATTAGTTGAAAAGAATCAATTCTCAGAAATTAGTCCTTTGAAAAATTCTTGGACAATAGATATTGATAGGAATAAACCTCACCTAGGAGAAAAACCTAGAATGAGCTTTAAGGGGAAGAACCTATTAATAGGAGAATCCTTAACAGACAACCTCTTAAGGAATGTCTTAACAAGAATAGACAATTTAAGTCAGACGCTTGAACTTCTTAATTAAATGTCTAGTTCCTTAGTTGTAAATCCTCATATTTACAAAAAAGGAAAGATCCTTAACTTTAAACAATTGAATGAAGGAGTAGGAAAAGAGTCGAAGAATTATATCTTTAGCAGTCTTCCAGGTAGTGCAAGAATTACTACTATAATTGCATCTACTAATAATCTTAACCAGATGACAGGACGAATTTTACTTGGAGTTTATAAATTGCTGTCTTATTTCGAACTCAAAAAGGACCCCGATGAAAAATTCTCTAAAGAGCCTAGCATCTTTGGAAAATACGGAACCACTTACTTTCAGAGACGAGAAAGTGGGAGTAGTAGTAGTAGTAACAAGTTAGAAGACATGAAAAATCTTTTAACTGAGCATAATGTTAAAGCAATAAATCTTTTGGTTAAAAATAACGAAGAGATTAAAAAGCTATCAGAACAGGTAGAACGACTTAGTGATAATAAGCACGACATACCTATATCCAGAAAAGAAGTCGTAGACTTTACTTCTAAACTTATGGAAATCGAGGAATACCTTAGAAAAATCCTAGGATGAGTCTTAAGGAATTACAAGAAGATTTCACTAAGATTATTAAGCCACAATCAGAATAGATTCTAAGGTTGCTTAAAAGTCAGCAGAATACTGATAACATTGAAATGGTAGCAGCAAAGATTATTAATGAGATAAAATCAGTTATCCATGATTGTCCTTGCAATAATTGCGTTAATACTATATTTCATGGGTTTCTTGAATTTTTCATCTGCTAATACGATTTCTCTGTTTGATGTACATGTCTCAAGATTTTCTTTATTGCAAGGACACTCATGGATAACAGATTTTATCTCATTAATAATCTTTGTTGTTGTCGCTTCAATGTTATCAGCATTCTGTTGACTTTCAAGCAACCTTAGAATCTCTTCTAATTGTGGCTTAATAATCTTAGTGAAATCTTCTTGTAATTCCTTAACACTCATTCTAGAATTTTTCTAAGGTATTCCTCGATTTTCATAAGATTTTTCGTTCAAACTGATGTACGAAAGATAATAATCGTAGTTGTTAATGGTGGAATGTTTTAATTGGTGTTGGTAATGTGGATACAGAGGATCCATTTTTTATAATATTATTATAATAAATCGAGATTTGTCACATGATAGTCGAGAATTATGCACTTTCCTTTTTTCAAAAAAAAAAAACCAGGAACCGTAAGAATTGTTTAGTTTTTCTTTTTGTAGTTTTGGTGGTGGAAACTCTTGCAATTAAAAAAAATCAGAATTTAAAAAAGATTTAAATGTTGTTCAAAACGCTAAATAAATAAATAAATAAAAACTATTTTCGCAAGAATCACATACTCGAATAAGATATATTAAAAAAATAATAATTTGAGCTATTGGATCGGTATCTCTTGTAATATATTTTTGGTAACAAATTATACTTTCTCTAACACTCTCAATTCTTGGTAACAAATTATACTTCCTCTGGAAGCTTAACACGTATAAGACGGAAGGTTTGATATGCATAAGATTTATATAAAGTATAGTTTTATAAATTTTTTAATTTTTTTTCTAATTTAAAATTTAATGTTTTAAATTTTATTCAATTTTTTTAAAAAAACTTAAGTTATGAAACTATAGTACCAAATACCAATAAAGAAATGAGAGACACAATAATAATATTTTTTGATCCAATATATAAAACGGCCAATAAAACGGGAACGCGATAGAGTACAAGTTGTACAAGTTTATTCGCTGGCAAATTTTCTTGGTTGGACTTGTTGTCTTCTCGTGAATGAATGATGTTTAAGAGAAGGCTTGCTTTCATATTCTATAGACCAAGCATCCACTTATTTGCAGCCACCACAAAGTTCTAAAATTCGAGTCACCCTGATATTTGCATGGTTAGAAAATTAAACCCAGGTCATTATCGAAAGACTTGCTATTCAATTTGACTAATTATACAGTAATGGTCCTGAAACCTGCATCGTTTCGTTTCTTTAATCAGGTCTACTTCATAATCTCCAACTGCAATCAAACAACTTGATAGCAACTGATAAATTTATGTTCATTAGATATTTTAATCTTGAATAATCGGTGAAAATTTTATTATTAGATATTTTAATCCTGAGTCATCATTTTAAATCCTGGTTCTGCCACTACAATCAATGACTCCCACCACTAGAAGTATAACACATCCGAAGACAAGAGCCGGAGATTTTTCCAGCATCGGTTGCTGAAATTTATGCCTAGTTTACCTCCGTGAATCCATCATCTCTATCAGCAACACCAGGACATGCATCGAACAGTATCTTTAGGGTTCACATGTGGCACAGGACCAAGTGTCTAACCCTGCCCTGGCTCAAAGGACAAGCACACTAAAAGTGTAAGAATAAAATTTGCAATATGTAAAACATGAAGACTGTATTTATTGAACTAGAAAATGATCATTTGATAGGGGTTCCTACAAGGTTGCCACAGCTTAAAACATGCATGCCTATCCAGATTCTGGTACATAAAGAATGATATAGAACTCAGTAAACACATAAAAGCTTTCTTTAAGACAAATTCCGCGTTAGCAGTCGTAAGATTTGCTTAGAAAATGCGAATTCCTATGGCAAAATGCATTTATTTGAAAACAGAGTTTAACATGGCATTCTATGAAGTACACTCGTATTCATATGCAACTGAGATGTATCAACAAACATCATCATCTTCACTACAAATCTAACTTAAACGTGTTACATTTGCGCAGACTTTAGCCTAAATGCCTAATACAAAATGTGCAAAAGTAAATTTGTTTTCAAATGTTTTTATAGAGCATTTCTCCAGGAGGTGCCTTTATACAGGACACCACCATTTCGACCACCTATTGCTTGTAAAAAAACTTGCTAACGAAAACTTTGTTGAAGATGGATTTCACAATTTATTCAATTGGTGAATAAAGACATATTTTCTCAGATCTTTATCCAAGTTCTACGGTAGCTTACTGCTACACATTGTTGAGACTTGAGTCACCAAACAATCTCATCGCTTCGAGTCTTCGAAATTCTACACAATGTACTAAAATCCAAATGAATACAAAGCATAGTAGCTACACGGTGAAATTTTAGGAACCTTGTATCTAATGGACCAAACGTTCTTTAGACAGCACGAAAGGGTCATATATATCAAATTATACTTGAGGCCTTCATAACTTCGAGTACCTACCATTCTTACAAAAGACCAACAGAATGAAGAATAAAATGATGTGATACTAAACGGAATCAAGTGATCAACTAAGAAAAACGGGTGCAAGAGGGTGCAACAGTTTCAGAGGAACGTTATAATCAGTGGCGGTCGCAGACGGATGGGTTCTTGGAAAATGGGAGGGGCCAAGACCCCCCCGTGGTCTGACTGTCGGTCCGCCCCTGGTTATAATGCATGTTAAGATTATCGAACCTCGGAATTTTAAACTTAAGAAACGAATTCTAATTCTTAAAACATTGTGATTCGAACTCTCAACTCGAAATATCTATTTTACAAATCGGACGCAGTTAGACCACACAATTTTCTGATATTACATTCGGTGATGACTCTACCAAAATATCAGTATTAGTCCAAAACTTCGATCGCAATCTTTCGAGTATTAAATTCAGACAGGCATATGAAGATAAGTAGACCATACTTGCATATTTCTGATAGCCTCTTCTTCCTGCCTTCATTTTCTGCCATGGCTTATCGTATGTGGAATGTGACACAATACAAATTCCTTCGATTTTTTGAGGCCATATACTACCCAGGGGTCTGCATTGCAATTATTAGAGGCTCGATCTCAATAAATTTTGTTACCTGCAGAAAGAATAATAAGTATAAGAAAACAAATAAGCAAATACCAGTCCACGGGCCCTTTACATTGGTTAGAATTATCCATTTTGATTGGACTTGTCTTATGATATGGTCCAGTAATGATATCAACATGGGTCCAGTCGTTCTACAAGATATGCGGACTAGCTGAAAACAATTGCAGAATTCAAGTATGTGGACAAATTGTACAGGCATATGTACAGCCATTGCTGTGGTGCAACAATGTTCAATGAGCCTCAAATACCGCGGTGCAGTACCTTGCTGGAAGAACATAGGTTCGAGGACTAAATGTGATAACTCCAAGACCCGATCTAGTGCCTCCTCCGCCTTTCCCACGCCTGGTCAGAGGTGAAGCTGGTGGTTGGGTGCCTGCAAAACAACACCGGAGGGGGGTTCGAGCCCCGCGGCGCCTCCGGCGTGAGAATAAGTGACGGCTTTGGAGAGTAAAAGATAAGGACTAGAGTATCTAATTATGGAGGGTGAGTGTATATGAGTGTGTAAAAAAGAGAATGTAACCCCTACACCTTAGTCTCCTGGTCTATTTATAGGCCAGGGACTAGGGTTTATGGGTGAGTACCTGCAATCATGAGCGTTGAATCCGAGATAAACGGGACACTTGTTCCTTTCCGATAGCTCCCACGTATCCAGGTGATATTCGTGGTGGCGTGTGCCTTTAGCATGTCAGCACGTGGCTCGATAGGGACATGACTGTGTCCATCCTAGGATTCCCTTATCTGTCACTGTCATGTAGGACCATAATCATGACTCATGTCCCGTCATAACTCCATGTGTACTGGGCCTGGGTCATGAGTCTGCAACGTCTGGCCCAGTCCGGACTGAGGTCTTTCGAGCAGTTCTGGGCGGGATCCGATCCGGATTGGATGCGGCCTATCATTTGCCCCCCCACTCCCTTATGCGGATTTTCCGGATAGGGGAGTAGAGATTAGAGTTCGGTCCCGAAAAGTCCTCTTGAAGCCTTGAAAAAATTTTCGGTTGGATATGGCCTCCTAATCCGAATTGCTGACAAGTGGTGGTAATTCGGATTGAAGTGTTCCGGAAAAAATTTTCGGTTGGATATAGCCTCCTAATCCGACTTGCTGACAGGTGGTGGTAACTCGGATTGAAGTGTTCTGGAAAAAAAATTCGGTTGGATATGGCCTCCCAATCCGAATTGCTGACAGGTGGAGGTAATTCGGATTGAAGTGTTCCGGAATTATTTTGGTTGGATATTTTATTCCAGGTGCGTTATGGAATTCTATTCGATTTTTTGGATTTTCCCTCTACTGATTTTGAAAACATGTTACTCCAATTCTCCTAAAAAGGCGTGCAACAACTGTCCATCATTACTTTGCTTGCCTCTCCACATCTCTAATTATTTACGCCATGTGTCTCACCCAAACGCTTCCTTTCGCCATGTGTCTCACCCAAACGCTTCCTTTCCGAAGTTATATATAACTTCTTTTTTGTTTTAATTGTACTTTCTCACTCTTTGTCTTCTAAGAGCCAAAAACCTGTCTCCTTTCTCTGAACTTCAAGTTCTTTCAGACTGTGCTTCTTTCTCCTTGTATTGCTCAGCGGCTTTTCAGATCTTGCTTGGGGATACTTCTTGGGCCACGCCTCTTTGTAAATTTCTCTTCTTCTCTATCTTTAATCTCTCCTTTTGCATGTGACTTGAGAAGTGATTTTCAATTCTCGACTTCCGACTTGAACTATGTGCATCGTTTTTGTTTTTGTTTTGGGTTTTTTATCATTTGTGCGTATATGGGGCATTAGTTTAATTGTTTTCAAGTTTAATACTTGAGGTTTTGGTTGTTTCTGGGTTTGCCTTGATATGATTTCTTTGTTTTGGGATTTCTGGGTTTATATGCTTGTGTGTATAGGCATATGTATAGTCTAGATCTTGTTTTGATGCTTCGAATTTCTGTATTTTGTGTTTTTGGGTTCATGGATGGTCCGGATTAGTGGCTCTGTATCCCCATGGATAAGGTACCTCATCCGGATTCTTGGTTACATAGCCGCTAATCCAGATTCTTGGTCAAGAGGCAGAGCTTAGGTTTATCCAGACTGGGAACTGTAATCTTACTTTGACTTGCCCCACTAACCCGGACTATATAGGAAAAATCCTTGCCCGGATTAGACTAAAATACGAATTCGGATTTCTCAAATCAGGATTTTATTAACTGATGCGAATTATGGGTTGAAGAGAGAGATAGCTTAACTTTGTCTATTTCTTCAGGTTTTATGGTTACCAAACAACGGGCAAGGAGACCAAAGACCCCCTCTGACTGTATTGTCATTAGCTCCGACAGTAGTACCGGTAGCTCTAACTATGTTAATCAACCCCTCTCTACCGTAGATTCTGATTGGTGTTTAATGGCCCGGAAGAAGAAGAGGAATACTCAGGAAGTGGTAGTTCAACTCTTTACCAAGGACCGGGGTGGTGGTCAGAGTGTCGTGGGTCCGGACGGACTTTGGGTAGATAGCCAGTATTTGTTTGTTAGGAAGTATGTTGTCGACGAAAGTTTTTTCTACAGCAACCTCAGTTTCCAGTATAAGCATCGACAGCCTCGCGGGGTCCCTGGTCCTTATGACCAGGCCCGATTGGACGCAACCTTTTCCAAAACTGTGCTGAGCGAAGTCCTGTATCGTCTTTCATCTAAGTTTGCGTCGTACAATGATTCGGATATGGATGCTGCAGTCCGATCTACTTTTCATCTGGATTCGGTCATCGAGTGGCGGTGGCCACGTCATGGGGAAAGGATTTACCACCGTCCGGCTGATGGCTATGTCGGGGTTTGGTTAGAGCATCTCCGTTCCGGGTGGACCCCGAAGTGTCACATCTTCGTGAAACACCTTTGCAAGTATGAGTACGAGATTTGTTTGATGCAACTGACTCCTAACGCAGTCAAGTGGATCTCTTGGTTTCTTGCCGCTTGCAATTGCTCCAAAATTTTTCCGCACTTTAAGCTTTTTCACCAAATCTTTGCTCTTATAAAGTCCAGTAAAGATCCGTTTTATGAGCTCAAGTTTCGCGGGGAGGAGTTAGGGTTTGGCTCCAGAGATGCGAAACCGGTGGTAATGGAAGGTTCTCTGAAAGGGTGGAATCGATCTTGGATGCTTTTGAAAGGTGTGGACATCGAATTCATGCCCCTTTTTTGTAAACGAATGCAAGATCTCCCTGAATGGGAGATCTTCAAATTTGAAGGTGAAGCTTTAAAAAAGCTTCATGCTTTCTGTTTGAGTGTTGGGTTTCAACTTACCCGGGATACCTATATGGATCATCAGCGAATGTATGAACTTGGGTGTAAGTTTTTCTTTTCTCTTGTCATATTTAAACTTCAGTTTGCGCTTAGTCATCATCATCTTGCTCATAATACCTGCACACTTGTCCCACTCTGCTATACACTCATTTGTCATGTTGTTGTTTTCAGGTTTGCCGCATTACGACCCTGATTTGGTTGAGAGAATGAAGAAGAATTCAGTCGCCGCACTCCTTGCCTCCAAGATGAAGTCACTTACGGGCATTCATCAAGTTAAGATTGTCGAGAACCGGGTTCCGGATTCATCCGAGACTGGGACCGACGTTGGTGACGGTTCCAGCGTCCAGAAGGAGGGTGGCGGGGAATCCATGGTACCTCCCTCTGAACTTCAAGTTCCTCCACTTGATGTGGAGCATGCTGCCCAGACTGATGGGGTGGAGTCCCCTCCGTCGATGAGCCACCCCTCCAAACGTCCGAGGTTGCTCCAGGATGATCAGAATTTTAGTCCGGGTTCTATCCGGGAGTTGGGTGCTGTGGCCCCTCCTTCTAGCGCCAATGATAACTCCAAGACCCGATCTAGTGCCTCCTCCGCCTTTCCCATGCCTGGTCAGAGGTGAAGCTGGTGGTTGGGTGCCTGCAAAACAACACCGGAGGGGGGTTCGAGCCCCGCGGCGCCTCCGGCGTGAGAATAAGTGACGGCTTTGGAGAGTAAAAGATAAGGACTAGAGTATCTAATTATGGAGGGTGAGTGTATATGAGTGTGTAAAAAAGAGAATGTAACCCCTACACCTTAGT
Source organism: Kitagawia praeruptora (assembly GCA_037693485.1). Lineage (NCBI taxonomy): Eukaryota > Viridiplantae > Streptophyta > Magnoliopsida > Apiales > Apiaceae > Kitagawia > Kitagawia praeruptora. The sequence continues at coordinate 157,774,911 of CM075344.1, read as the reverse complement.
CTCCTGGTCTATTTATAGGCCAGGGACTAGGGTTTATGGGTGAGTACCTGCAATCATGAGCGTTGAATCCGAGATAAACGGGACACTTGTTCCTTTCCGATAGCTTCTACGTATCCAGGTGATATTCGTGGTGGCGTGTGCCTTTAGCATGTCAGCACGTGGCTCGATAGGGACATGACTGTGCCCATCCTAAGATTCCCTTATCTATCACTGTCATGTAGGACCATAATCATGACTCATGTCCCGTCATAACTCCATGTGTACTGGGCCTGGGTCATGGGTCTACAACGTCTGGCCCAGTCCGGACTAAGGTCTTTCGAGCAGTTCTGGGCGGGGTCCGATCCGAATTGCATGCGGCCTATTAAAATGAATTATCTTTTTTTAGCGGAATGGTTACATGTTAGTATATCGTATTGGAACGGTTACATGTTAGTATATCGTATTAGACTCAATGAGAAGATTTTAACGCATGTCTACACCCTGAAAATGATTTACGCGAATGAGAATTGATGTTCCAAAGTCCATTCCGTAAAATTGGGAAATGTGTTTACCGGACGAATTAAATGATTACATGCAACCGGTTAGATAGATGAGCGAAGCTGGCCATCTCTGTCAATTTGGTTTTAAAACCGAAAATATTTGAGGTTCATGGCATCAATATTCTCTATACATTGACGCGACCTACATACAAAGAGAACATAAAACTAAATTAAGTGAGAGTGGTACAAGACTTAAAATAATGAGAAAGACGGTCTTGTTGGAAGAAAGCTATGGAATTAAAAATACTAAGTACAGTAGGGAGAGTGGAGGGCCATCCCCTCAGGCTGTCTCTGGCCGATCCCATTACACACAAATATACCACAAAACTAACACCACCGCAACCAATGAATCACAACGCACCATTGTTATAGAAATCGATCGATTTCTCAAAAATTGTCGATAAATTGGTCAAAATTTTGAAACCGATTCAATCAATTTTTTAACTGAATCACCCGATAAATCGTAAATCATTATCTCAACCGAATAGTTCCGATTTCCGAAATCTGTAACACTGTAACGCACACGTATAGGGCTGTAAATGAGTCGAACCGAGCCGAACTATTACCTGTTCGTGTATCAGCTCGTTATAAATACATCGAACTCGAACTCGAGCTCGAACTTTGATCGAGCCAATATTTTTGTTTGTGTATCGACTCGTTAAGAAATTTTTTATTCACGAACCTGTTCGCGAACAGTTCACGAACATGTCTAAAGAGCTACTATTCACGAACATCTCATAAATAGTGTTCATGATTTCGTGTTCATGAACACTTCAACCTTTTTTTCTAGAAAATTTTTAATGCAATTAAAATAAAAATAAAATTGGGGGATGAAACATTGAAAACTCGAGAAATGCTTCGATTTTAGACTTATCAAGGAATCAAATTTGGACCAAGTTTAGTTAATACATAACGAACTAATGTTATAATTTATAATGTAACATATGTATAATTTAATTATTATTAATAAAAATAATTTATAAATTTAAACAAAGAAAATATAATGAATAGACAAAATAAAACTAACATATTACTTCGTAACACGTGAATTCAAGAACTCTCGTTAAATGTTAAAGAAATTATGTTCACGAACGTATATATATGAAGTTTGTGCACAAACTTATTCATGAACCATATTTACGAACAAGGTTCACGAACTATATTAATGAACTTGCTCATGAACTATATAATCGAACTTGCTCGCGAACTTTCGAGCCGAACTATGTCGTGTTTGGGTTCAGCTCATTTACGAGACGAACCTCAAAATCGTGTTCATGTTCGACTCATTTACAAATCGAACCGAACTCGAATCGAACTTTTTTCGAACCGGACACCGAACTGTTCGTGAGCGTATCGACTCATTTACAGCCCTACACACGTATATGCATACTCATTCATAATAATGGAACTAGAATTTCAAAATAGTCAGAATCGAAAGAAAAAATCATTAATTTTTATATATCAATCAGGGTTAAATTTAAATTTTCTCCTCATTTCGAACTTAAAATCGGTGTCCGAATAAAAAATCATTAATTTAAAATTCAACGAGGTTTCAGCTCAGATTAGTAGCCTCACCCGGATCCTCCGTCCTTATAAGCCACTCAATCAACTCTTTCCCTTTATACTAATGGTTCATGCATAATTTTATATGGACAAATAGTTGAATATTAATCATGAGTGAAGACGTTACTCATTGTGATTGATGCATATTTTACATATTATTCTTGGTATAATCACAACTCATACACATGGTTTGTTTCTCTAAACACTCTTTGCCTTCTCTCTAATCAACAATCTACTTTTATCTATTATTTTCCATCACATGTATTAGTACTACTACTAGTCTACTACTATAAGTTTATTCATGATTCACATATCTACCAAACTCCATAACTAAACAAACTCATACTTCTTCCCAAGTACAAAATAAGTTGCATAAATGGCAACAAAGGAAAAACCAAAGAAGGGTGGTGCTACAATGCATGTCTACAAGTTGGATACCGGCCATGGCATGGCGCCACCGTCTCCGATGGTCACTAAAAAGATGGTTTCATCGTCGCGGAGTTGGGGGCTCTTAAAGAGATCGAAAACGCATAGAGAAAATAATGTGGATCAAATTAAATCAGGAGAGAAAGTGATTAGTGTTGTTGAGGGAAAAGGAAGAAAATCAGTTTCGAATTTAGTAGAGGCTCGAAAATCATCGGTGTCGATCATGGAGGGAAGGAAATCGGTGGCTTCGAAAGTAGAAGCGATTAATGTGGAAGCCATGGCCGGTTTTCTGAAAGCCAAAGTTCTGGTTACGGACATGCCGGGGTTCATGCAGGTCCATGCACTGCGGTGTGCTAGACAAACTTATGATTGTTTAGACAACTTCACTCCTAAGACCTTGGCTCTTAACATGAAGAAGGTACCAACTCCTTTTTTTCTTTTTGTCAACTCTATTATTCCGTCATAATGAAATTTAAATATGAAAATGTATTAGAACGTTATTATGATTTTCGTCAATCCGAAGATAATTCCTAAATTTTTAATGAGTTCGGAAATATGAACAATAATATGAAAATATAACAAAAATCATAAGTGAGAAAAATTATTGTCACTCGACTATCAATAAATCTTGGCAACGGACTCTGTTACACATACTAACTTGTATTATGTAATCATGATGCCTAAATTTAGTTAGAAGTGTTGGAAACACCGTAATTAGACGCTAATATACGATAGTTTTCGAATTTAAGTTACTTTTAAGGGCTTTTAGTCTTGTTTAGTGATTTGTAAGGGACTGGTAGATGGTCAGATGAAGAACAGAATAGACAAGAAAACAAAATTAATGTTTGCTCTTTCTCTATAATAAAATAAAACCAATACGAAATCTGGATCTTCGGCAATGGGATCCTCCCACATTGCACATGGAAATGTTGGGATTTGATATTTGACCTGAATATTCTGTAGTTTTAATTAATGGATAATTTAAGAAAAAAATATTGAAAATTAATTTATATATCGTCATTATCATCATTCGAGAACTGTTTTGAAAATTAATTTACGAGTTCGTTCCGGCATTTCTTGTATTTATTTGTCATATCTGCATTCATTCATGAGAAAGTGAATTTCATGTTCATTGAACCTTCTCATAATTTAGCAACACAAACTAATTTTCATGATACTAAAATCATGGCGTTGAAAGACGTTTTTGTCAATTACACACTAGTCAATTGTCGTCTGGGGAGGGTAAGTACCGGGTATGTTTGGTTTGGTTGGGTTTGGTTTCACTTGTCGTATATTTCAACAATTCAACCTATCTGATACAGTCTCTGCCTGTGTGTATGACTTTAAAAATTGAGCAGGAGTTTGATAAAGTGTATGGACCGGCCTGGCACTGCATAGTGGGCTCAAGTTTCGGCTCATTCGTAACACACTCCACTGGATGTTTCCTCTATTTCTCCATGGACAATTTGTACATTCTCGTCTTCAAAACTAAAGTAAAAAAGCCTACAGACTGAAGTGAGCCCATAAGGCCCACAACTACATGTATACACAGAATCGACTGAGTAATTTACTGTTTATTAAGAAAAAGATTATTTGAGTGTCCGTAGAAGAAATGAAGAATCATTTGTCATCGACTCTTTGCTATAAATTTATACAAAAAAAAAAAAAAAAATTACTTGTACTTTTTTGATTTGTATATAGCATTTATTTTGTAAGTGTGTGCTTTGATTTCAAAATGAGTTGTTTGAACGATTCCAAAATAAGAATCTGTTAAATTGATAAATGAGTTTGAGTCGAACTTTGAACATGTTTAACTTATTTTGCGAGTTGGTTGAACAATTTTAAAAATAATGATATGTTTAATTGATAAACGAGATCGAACCGAACTTTAAACATTTTCCGCTTGTTCGGTTCGACTAGTTCTAAATTTCTAATTCATGTATACAATTAATACCTTATATAGATCTTATCCAAATTTTTAGTCGTCGTCTGGTCGTCGTCACTGTACTATCAAAATCATATGATCCGTTGGATTAAAAATAGGCGATCAAGATTAGATCACATTAAAAAGAAAATTATAATCTAAAAAGGAATCAAAATTAGATCGCATTAAAAAGAAAATTATAATCTAAAAAAAGATATAATTAGAAAATGTTGCATTTGAAGTGAATTTTAAAAAGAAAAATTATATTCTAAAAAGGATATAATTAGAAAGGGTTGTATTAAAATTGAATTTTTAAAAGAAAATTATAATCTGAAAAGGATATAATTAAAAAAGGTTAAATTAGAATTATATTTTATTCATTTTTTATTAGTATTTAAAAAAAAATCATATCTACTACTCTTTGGGTTTTATCTTGAGATCTAGAAATTAGATTTGGGTGATTTTACAATCCACACGAAACTCATAAAATTATTTTTAATTTAGTAATGATATAATAATTATTATTCAAATGGAAAAACTAAGAATCTCAAGAGAAAATACGATTACGAGTTTTTACATTAATCCTATTTAACGTAAAATTCCTACATTGATAATGCTATTCAATGTAGAAAACTTAATTATATATGATTTAAATCATTGACATATATATTTTCGTATAACAATATAAATACACTTTTTAGTTTATAACATATTAAAATTTAAATATTTTTTTATGCTAGATCCAACGGTTTTCATCTATTTATTTTAAGATATTTGTCGTATAGAGGTCCAGACTACCGATTATCAAAGTTTTGGACAAAATTCCTCTTACACTTATTATTAAAATTGTATTTGGTTGTTAGTAGAACCATCTTCAAATAATTATAAGGGTATTTTGATAATCAAAACGAATTATAAGTAGAATTCATAAATCAAATAAAATTTTCAGCGTAAAAAATCATCAATTTTTTCTCCTTTTTCCTTCTACGTAGATTTAATTAGAAAAAAATTATTAAACCATCACCAAATTAAAGATTATTTGTTAATTTCACGTGGGTCGTAATTGTCCAAATTAAATTTTAAGAATTCAAGATAGAGTACAAATATTAAATCGAGCGTGTAAAACTTATATATATCAATTTTTAATAAAAATTTGTTATGTAAATTAATAACTTATAAAATTAAAATATATATAATGTAATTAAAGATATTAAAAAAGAAGTCGTGCGTTGCACGGGTTATAAGCTATTTATATATAATAATCATAATAGAGATCTTATCCATAATTTTCGTCACTGTACTACTAAAATAATCTCAACCGTGTAATCTATTTTTTAAAAAATAGACGATCAAGATTATATCATATTAAAAGAGAAAATTAAAATCTAAAAAGGATGTGATTAGAAAATGTTGCCTTATAAGTGAATTTTAAAAATAAAATTATAATTTAAAAGCGATGTAATTAGAAAAGGTTGCACTGGAACTGAATTTTAAAAAAAAATATAATTTTAAAAGGATATAATTAAAAAAAGTTGCATTAGAATTAAATTTTATTTATTTATTATTATTAAAAAATATTCATATTTACTATTTGGGCTCTATCTTGAGATCTATAAATCAGATTTGGATGATTTTACAATTCACGCGAAACTTATAGAATTATCTTTAATTTATTGATGATTTAATAATTATTATTCAAATGGAAACACCAACGGTTTTCATCTATTTATTTTAAGATTCAACGGTTCTTATTTATTTTGACCATACTACCAATTATCAAAGTTTTTCACAAAATCTCTCATACACTTATTTTTAAAATTGTATTTTATTATTAATAGAACTATCTTCAAATAATAACAAGGGTATTTTGAAAATCAAAACGAATTATAAGTATAATTCATAAATAGAATGGAATTTTCAATGTAAAAAAGGGCCAATTTCTTTCTTATTTGTTTCTGAGTAGGTTTAATCGGAAAATAATTGTTAAACCATCACTAAATTAAAGATTTTTTTGTTAATTTCACGTGGGCTGTAAAATCTTTCAAATTAAATTTTAATAATTCAAGGTAGAGTACAAATATTAAATCGAAAGTGTAAAATCTTATGTATTATCAACTTTTTAATAATAATCTTATATGTAAATTAATAACATATAAAATTAAAAAAAATTAAAATTATTTTAAAATTTAAAAAATCAAACGTGCATTGCACAGTTTATAAGCTAGTAGTATAAAATTATTACAAGCATGAAAAATGTGTGCAATACTTGGCAAAAGCCATATAGTTCCGTATTATTATGATTTATGAAACTAGCATTTTGCCCGTATTTCGTACACGGCTTCGTATTTAATTTAAAATGATAATATCAAAAATTTTACAAATTTAATTATTTTCTTAGAAAGATATTCTACGCATTTATATAAATAATGAATTATTCAAAATATATTGTATACAACTATAAAAGTTTTTAATAAATTAGTGATATGGTAAAATTCATATAAAAGAGGAGCATACAATTCTCTTTTGACAATGTTGTAAATTTATTTAATCCATCAAAATGTGCAATAAAAGTTATAAATAAATATTTTTACAAATATTGGTCTCCAATTGAAGAAAATAATATATTATCTTCATTATTCAAATGATTAAAATGATAATCTATTCACCCGCAATGGCTCCAAATCATTAAACCTGAAACATAATTTTTAAAAGAAATTGGGAAAAAGAAGAAAATAATAATAGTCTATTGAAATTATCAAAAAATTTAAAATTAAACCTTTTTTTGTTTTTTGCTTTGGTTGCCTGCTAATGAATTACTTGATGATTTCCCTCTTCCCGGTGTGTTGGTATTCATTTTACTCGAATATTTTGAAAGTGATGGTGTAGCCGTGAATTGATATCCTGTAAAAAAAACAATAATACATAATGAAGATAATTAAGTGAGAATATTATAGATTATATTATCCATTATGTTTATATATGAGTAACATACATCATCTAGGTTGAGGGTGCCATGAGGTTGAGATTCTGAATCAATGTTAGTTACTTGTTGAGGAAGATCAGATGCATAAAAAATGTCAGAATTATTCAAAATGTTTTCTTCATTCATAAATATGGTGAAGGTAAATTCTTTCCCAATAATAGTTTGAGGTCTTCTGGAAATGTATCAGCAGCTTTTTTCTTCAAAATATGAAGAAAAACATTGTTAGAGTTTGAATATTTACTTGACAAAATAAATAGATCATGTATTACAGGTAAATATTACATTTGTAAATTATACCTTTCTAAATATTACAACATGAGACTCAAATAAGGGAAAAATTGAAAAGTAGTGAAACCCGACTAATCGGTAGATTAAATAATATTAAAATGACAATACCAAAAATTTAATAAATTTGATTGATTTCTTAGAAAGATATTCTATGCATTTATATACAGTAAATAATTAATTCTTAGAAAGATGAGTAGCATGGAATTCTATTTTGACAATGTTGAAAATTTATTTAATCCATCAAATTATGCAATAAAGGTAATAATAATTTATACAAATATTGTTCTCCAATTGAAAACAATAATATATTGTCTTCATTATTCAAATGGGGAAATGATAATCCCTTCATCACCAATGGCAACAAATCATTAAACCTGAAACACAATTAAAAAAAATTATTTCAACAAAAAAAGAGAATAATAATAGTTTATTGAAATTATCAAAAATGAAAGACATTATAAAATTTGTTCTTTATAAAAAAAATCTAGATATTGGAATAAAACTATACTGAAATTCAAAATTTTATAATATAACCTCGATCAATTCGATATCTTTCAAATTTTGAATGCTTGAGATAGTTTGAGCTGCCACGTATCCAACTTCATCAAGTCTATAATAATACTTATATAAATTATTTCAGTGGCTGTCATCATTAATATTCAAATACACTTTAGTAGATGACAATGATTTAATTTGCACAACGGGATTCGACAAATATAAGAAAATCATATTAATTTGTTACAATATAGGTTATAAAAGAAATGACATACCTTTTCAGGTTACGACTTTCGTACTGGTCGGAATTATAACTTTTAATAATCCTTTTAACTGATGACGCAATCTCCCCATATAATCACATCACGAGCACATCTTTTGAATAATGAAATTATTTCTAATTTAAAAAAAACTGTGTAGCAACATTAACATGCTAATTAATATTTCAATGACTATTTTATATTTTATATTTTTTAAATATTAATATTTCAATGATTACTTTTATATTACATTAATTTTATTTTGAAACTTTAACTATAAAAATAAATATTATAAATATTATATTATAAATAATTACAATAAATACAAAAAAACTATTTAGCAGTAATAAATATTATTATTATTTTAATTTTTTTATATTTAAAGTTTTGTCATATGATTGTTTTAACCATATTATAATTGAAGTTTAATATCTTATTTGGTAGAAAAATGATAAAAATATATTGGACTATTTGCACTCAGCTATGATCTGCAAGGCATTATTTCTTTGTCTAATAAATACATTACTTAAATATTTGTATTTGTAATCATTTTTTAGCTTAGTTTCTCAATTGGACTATAATGAGATTTCTTGAAAGGCAGCTTGTTATGTTTTGTTTGTGACAAAAATATTTATGAGGTCTAAATTTTTGGATTATCATCTTTGCATAAGCATTGGGTAACAACATAATACAACAAAAAAAATTAATCACTTTTTAAATTTGAATATAAAAAAAATCATGTTAAATTCTAAAATATTTCATGAAAGTCAATAAAAATTTAAATTTTCTATTAAACTTCTGATTAAAAGTGAGAATTTTATTTGATTATGACTTTTAAATTTATCTTGCATTTTTAATTGGTACTATACCTTATATGTTTTTAATGCTTTTCCGAAAATATTTATTACTTAAACAATTTACGTGTGTCATAATATTTTATTGTTCAAAGTTAAAAAAAAAATACACTTTTTCTTTTGTAGTTTGATCATTTTTGTATTAATTTTTTATTTCTTATCTTTAACAATAATAAAAACATAAAATATTTTTAATTGTAAGAGTATGTATATAAGTATATAAAACAAATATAATTAAACTAAAAATCCCAATTTAGTTTTCAAAATATGTAAAAAAAAAATATACGACATGAATTCATCCTATCCCATTAGAAAGTAACTTATTTTTTTTTTGTGCAATCTCTTATTTGAAAACAACTTAGTTTTTTCTTCTTTATGCTTTGAATTAAACCTGCAAAATCCTTCTACTGCAAAATGTTCACTTAAATCCGCATTATATCTTATACAAAGCTAGCTGCCAAGAAACCTAGAAAGCAAGTGATGCCACATTATTAGGAGTCAAAACATAAATGCTGGACATCAATTTTCTAGTGTAACTGATAGCTTCTCAATTGTCTTGGCCTCATCACCATTCATGATACCTTCCTCCTTTGTGCATTTAAAATTTAAATGGTTGGCATGCCTCATGAGTGCTGTTATGTGAATATGCCTCATTTAATCTCACATGTTACTTTCCAGAAGTCATTGGCACAACCATGTAAGGACCATTTCTTGGGGATCACTCTTGTATCTTGAATAATATTTTGCAACAACCATTTCTGCATATCCATAAGTTGGTTTTTTGGCATTTGCTTAAGGAAGTGCGGAGAAACAAATGTCTGAGAGGTCTTAGGACAGAAGACAATGATGGTAGCAACAACTAAAATTCAGGTCAAGGGCCATCCTTGATGTCGAGGCCAATAACAATTTAGCTAACTGCAAAACAGATTACTTTTAGATACTTTGATAGAGGCCAAAATTTATAATCAATAAAAATAGGATATCAACATAGTAAAGACAAACATGTCCACTTGGGAGGCCAAAATTTAAAATAAATAAAAATAGGATATCAACATAGTAAAGACAAACATGTCCACTCGGAAGTCATTTTGAAACTACCAGGTGACACTGGGTAATCATATTCCTTCCATCCATTGTTTCCACATTTTCCCTCTGTCTCGTATGAGATATATACCGGAGGTGAGGCTTGCTCCAATTTGAATCAAAACCATTCTCAACCACTTCAATAAAGTTGGGCTCTCAATTCATGAGTTCTTGGTTTTCAGATGCAAGAGTAGGGACTACAATCGTTGGTACTGTGCTTGGAGGGAGAGTTAAGTTCTTTGATGATGATCCTGCCATGACTTCTTCTCCATGACATCAAGTTCTGCTTTTTAGTAAATTTTGTTATATATAGCACATTTCGGAACTTGACACTGGTTCAGGTTATGGTACTATGGAGATTGTTTGTGGGTTGTAAACAATGTAGAATGGTGAGAAAAATAGGTCTATTGGTGATGGTTCTTCCTTAAAAGAACTAACTTTGATGCCTGTTTATATAAAAACAAACTAAAAAGGCAATCAGTCACATATTTGCAATCAGAGCAAAAAGTATAATGCCTCAAATATCAGAATTATATATACCAGAGCAAAAATCTTACCATGAGCTACATTAGGCGCACACAAGTCCAATAGTCCATGTAACTATCACACATATTTCTATTTAATTTACCTTCCTCAATATGATTGTGAAGAATACAATTAAAAGCGGAACTACACCCAGTCATCGAAAAATGTAAAATATCAGTATAATTTAGTACAACATGCTCTTACAACATAAGTCAAATAAATACAATGCAAAAATCTATTTCTGTATACGGTGTAAAAATATGAGGACAAAAATTAGTAAATCGTTTAACCAACTCTTACACTTAGCTCCGATGCATAGATATTTTGCGTCAATCCATCTTGAGTGCTCCAAGACACCAGCCACTAAGTGTTGCAAGGTCCTCCTAACTAAATCACGTACAAAAGTACTATCAAGATGATATACAGTCCTGTCTTTGGCAAGGGAGGACTCGTACCAAGTAGGAATGCAATGCACTTATAATCCAAAACTTGTATCCATTAAAGTAACCTACACACAAACATAAAAGCAGCTGACTTATGTACATGTGATTGCATATATCTACATAGACAGAAAAATAATATGCGACGACCATTTTAGCATGCAAAGAAAAGTAAGATAAAATCTTTGCTTATTTTCCTAGAGGTCGGCATGGCAGGAGTGACAGGCAGTAAAAAAAAGTTAGTGAAAGGCATGGTAAGGAATAAGAAAGACATACAGAGAAAATTAATAACAAAACTTGCAAAACATTCTAAGGTGCCCCTGGAGGGGCCCTTAGAATAGATGAAATATAATACATTTAGTGTTGGTTCCTCATACAGATATGAATTCACACATCGTATATAGTAAGGTCCAATAAAAATCAATAGAAGTACACAAATTCCTGGAACTGTGAGATCTCGTCAATGAATCTACGCTATCCCTTTTGTTATTTTAATTGTTTGCAAATGTCCTGTTGAACACACTGTTAGCTGTTACTAAAATCCTGCTATCTCCTTCTCATACCCTCTGACCCACAAATCCATTACACAAAAAGGCATTACTTTTAATCTGACAAATCCTAAGAACCTATGTCAATGCATCTCAAATAGACCGCCTCATACAATTAACTCAGACTATGTGAGAAAACATGAAAAGAATACGGGGATCGATAATAGAGAGCTGAAACTGACTGGCAGGGAACTTTGGTAATTGGTAAATAAAGTATAATGTCTGCTGCAAGCTGAACAAAGAGGGCAGGAAACTGAGCCTCTATTTGAAGAATAGTGAGAAATTTACTGCCTATATTATGCATTATTACTGCAGTATTTTATTAAGAAAAAGGTTAACTTAAGATAATTTTGGCATATACAGTGGCTTAAATAGCAAAGTACAAAGGGAAAATTGTACCGAAAACAACCAAACTCCAGGTCATGCGTTAACCAAAAGTGATAGAAATAAATAAATATTTCAGTACTAAAATCCTGCTAATCTCCTTCTCATACCCTCTGACCCACAAATCCATTACACAAAAAGGCATTACTTTTAATCTGACAATCCTAAGAACCTGTGTCAATGCATCTCAAATAGACCGCCTCATACAATTAACTCAGACTATGTGAGAAAACATGAAAAGAATATGGGGATCGATAATCAATGCATCTCAAATAGACCGCCTCATACAATTAACTCAGACTATGTGAGAAAACATGAAAAGAATATGGGGATCGATAATAGAGAGTTGAAACTGACTGGCAGGGAACTTTGGTAATTGGTAAAATAAAGTATAATGTCTACTGTAAGCTGAACAAAGTGGGCAGGAAGCTGAGCCTCTATTTGAAGAACAGTGAGAAATTTACTGCCTATATTATGCATTATTACTGCAGTATTTTATCTACCTCTTGTAACTTGATATTTTAATACACTGACTATGACTACACAAATCCAGAGTTCATGGGCAATGTATCTGTTTTCACATATTATTATCATGACACTGATTAAATTACGGAACATATTACAAAAGCCTGAAAATCGTAGGAAGCTGAGCCTCTATTTGAAGAACAGTGAGAAATTTACTGCCTATATTATGCATTATTACTGCAGTATTTTATCTACCTCTTGTAACTTGATATTTTAATACACTGACTATGACTACACAAATCCAGAGTTCATGGGCAATGTATCTGTTTTTACATATTCTTATCATGACACTGATTAAATTACGGAACATATTACAAAAGCCTGAAAATCGTGCAATTTCAAAACCCGAGAGTAAGAAACATTCATAGATATGGATAAACATATCAACATGTGCAGAATTATAAAACCATAAGAGATATCAAAAAACAGAAAAAACCTAAAACGATATCAACAATCATATGTTTGTAGTATACTACCAGAGCAGTGAATTCAAAATTAACTTATTGTCTCAGATAATCTAGCAATAAATAAATAAATATATAATTTAAAATCAAGTGTTTGTTTACCTGTAGGCTGTTACTTGGAGAGCTCTGAAATTATCCTACCGAGTGTTTGCACAGCCCCTGCGGGGCCAGATAGGGTGAGAGAGATAAGGTCGAATAACACTACGTCTGAGTCTGAGATGCTGAAACCTGAAAGAAGAAGGGGAGAAAGATAGTTTCATCGAATATACACACACATCCATAAGGAAGTAATTGACTGTATAATTGATTGTATATGCAGATATCGTGCATAAATTAGAGGATGATTGTTGAATATAAGGAAAGTGTGTATTCATGTATGACATTTTTTTTGTGCAATATGCCAGTTTGTATGTAATTTGAGTTACTTATTAGTTTGATAATTTTGTTTAAGATTCAAAAGTTAGTTTTTTTATATTGGTAAAAGTAAATGTTCCTACTTAAAGCATCTACCATGGTTTGCAAGGTCAGGAGCTTAAACCATTGTATTATTAATTGTAAGTACTTGTTTGAGGTTTAAGTATTTGGTTATTGTTCAAAGTACTACGGTAACCTTTGTTCTTTTAGTTAGAAATTTGCAAGTAAATCTTTGATGTGGAGCCCCTGTGCAATAAGATAAGCTAAAAAAATAAGCCTAAAAAAAGGCTAAAAAAATAAAGAGCAAATATCTATTTTGGATATGCATATTCCGTCTGTGCAGATATTTTTTTCATAAAAACAGAGCATTAAGTTTTAAAATGAGATATCACTCTTCTTCCGATATGTATGTCAGAGAGACAAAGACTTGTGATCTAGCTAGCACTCACACAAGAAACTCCAAAACCTAAACTATATTAAACCTTTCACACTAATTTCTGACTCATGTATCCTTTTTTCTTCTGGTATTTGTATGCACGCACACATTTTGGTATCTAACAACTTGATGTATCTAACTTGTTAGTTCTTTACCCCCATCAAGAGGTCAGATAAACTTTTCTAAACACACCTGGTTCCATAAATCGCACAATCACACATTCAAACACAAAGTTATATCCCTTGAGCAGCTAAATTTTGTTCTGTATGATCGAGCTGCAAAACGGTTGTTGGGCAAAACAGCAACTAAACTGATTGCAGAGGGCTACGACATATAGTATATTTAAACTTATAGTATATTTTTTGAACTTATAGTATATTTAAACTTATGTTATGTCATTCTTTCAAATTTATTTTTGGCCTGTATTTGTAATTCATATATGATTCTATTTACTTTATTACAGGATCACCTGCTTCAACCTATAAACTTATTTCCCATTTTATCAAAAACCGTAAAACAGAACACACCCCTTCACTAATTCAGCTAAAAATCTTGCCTTTATCAAACAAACCCATTGAAATAATCACAAGAACTTCAATCCGAACAAAGCCACATACAAAGTACTCATCTTTATGCAAAACCAATCAAAACGGAAAACCCATAAAATCAAAACTGTAACTCAATAAATCAAGAGAACTAAAACCCAGATACAAAACAACAAAAAGAAACAATATAAAGCAAACCCATCAAGCTATACACGCAAATATAAATACACAAGTGCATAAATAAAGAAAGATTGTAAAAATGATATAGAAAATAATAAAGAAAGGCTTACTTTTGAAAGATGAGTTGAAGAGTAGAGTGGGTTTAGGGGAATTAGGGTTTTCTCAAAATCCTTAGATCTACGCCGCAGGAGTTGAGAATCAATATCTATATCAAATCCAGAAATGGAATGTTAGAAAGCTGTAGAATGTGTGTATAATTGAGAATGTTAGAAAGCTATAGAATGGACTGTATAATTGATTGTATATGTAGATTGTTGAATATATGTAGATGATTGTTGTATTTGGTCTCTCTCCCCCTCGTTTTCTAAAGAAAATCTCTCCCCTCTCGATTCTCCGTCTCTCCAGTAGTTAACGCGTGTGAATGCATATGTGGGTGTGTGTATAACCTGCCGTGTGTGTAGCATACATGTATCAAAAAGTAAAAGACTAAAAACCCTATGGAAAATAATTGAATAATATTGATTTTAAAGGGTAATTGGTGTAATTTAAAAGTAAAAGGACTAAAAAACCTATGTAAAAAAATTGGATAATATTGATTTCAAAGGGTAATTGGTGTAATTTGATTAAATCCTTCACTAGGCATCATTAAGAATATATTGATATTGATGACGACTGGTCTGTGTGGTGTTACATTTCAGTGGTCCATTTTTGTTTTCCTGTTTGCTACATGTATTCCGTCCGCTCTAGTCTCAACTTTCGAGGCCAGTTGGTCGTTAGTCTAAACTCTACATTTATCTCCACTCTTTAGTCTACACACAAAACTCATTTAAATAATTTAGCAAAAAAAAAAAGCTCATTTAAATAGTCTCAAATAGAGATGGCTGCAAAGATAAATCATTTAGTATATTAATTTTTTAATTTTTTTATTCAAACACATCATTTTTTGCAACTTTTATAAAAAAAATTGCTTCAATAATTAACAACCTCGAAGTTGCTAATGTGGTCCCCTATATAAATTAGAGAAATGATACAATAGAAAAATACAATATAAAAATAAAAGTGGATATAAATATATATATTTTTGAACAATTATATGAGTTTTATCTAATTTGGGATTGGTAAGAGCATCTCCAAGGGAGATAGGTAAAACTGTTAGCTAAAATCGTATAAATAGATGATTAGCAAAAATTTACTGAACCTGTAAGCTTTTGTAGTTCAATGGTATTAGCTATAATGGTTAGTTATATTTAAAAATATTTTTTTTTTAATATTTTCAAATCCTAACAAATTTTCTAATAATAGTTTATTAATAAAATTTTCCAAATTCAGTCAAATAACTTTTTATATAAATATATATGTTAATTAATTATTATTTTTTTATTTATAACACTTGTACTTATACAAGATAATAATAGTTTAATTCAACTTTTTAAAATATATTAATTTAATTTAACTATATTAACTTAATAAAGAAATTATTAAGTTTCTTAAATAATCTAATAAAATAATTTTATCTTATTTTATCTAATAAAATAATATACGAGTGTGTGTATTTACATAATATTTTTATAACAAGCCATAATATATACATTTTTTTTTTGAAATATACATTCTTTTAATTTTTAGTTTTGACATTAAAAACAATATAAACCCTAAATTTTACATAGCAGAGAGAGGTAGAGAAAAAGTGAGGGTAAGTATTTATCCCCATGTTTTAGCTATAAACTTAAAAGGGAAATGGAGAGAGCCCAAGGAGATATTCAAATTTCAAAAGGGAGGATCGACGTCAACGGCTCTATTGTTGTGCCGGCTAGGAAGATTTCAGATTCAGGCAGGGAGGATACCATTCTTAGGAACTTCATTGAAGAATATAAGGAAATACTAGATGTTGAGGTGTTGGAAAAAGTTAGATCAGGAAATCATCAAGCGTTAACAGATGCGCTTAATCAGATTCATTGGAGGAGTCTGAAACTTAGATCGGGAGATAGGATTGATGAAGGGAAGGGTCTGCCTACTAGGTATGAGAATGGTACAGTGGATGCGGGTACTCGAATGAAAGCGTCTTATGTGGAAGTGGTAAAAGGAGTGGGTCAAAATTTAAAGGGGGGACGAATAGTAAATGAGTGGAATAAGAGAAGGGCCCTCTTCAGGGAGAAGTCGATGGATAGTAAGAATGATGAAGGATGTACGATCTTCATGTATAAAATCCCAGAAGAAACTTTGGCGAAGGATTTATGGGATTTGTTCAAATCCTGTGGAGAAGTCAGAGATGTGATTCTCCCAAGGAAGAGAGACAAATACAACAACAGAATAGGTTTCATCAAAATGAAGAGTGAATCTGAAGCAGGAAAATTGATTAGTAATGTCAAACAGAGCAAGGGTCTGGATAGAAGACTTAAGTTTTCTATCAATCCGCTTTCAAAGGTTAAAGTCAAATCTTCTGTGCAAAAAACCAAAGAGACCCCTATCCATGAGAACAAGAGGTCTTGGGTAAAGAAGGATGTGATAAATCCACAAGGGGGGAAGATGGATGAGTACAAGTTTAACTACAATAAAAACTTTGAATTTATGGAGGCCGATACGGATGATAGTGTGGAAGATGTTTTTGAAAATAGCTGGGAGGGTATCTCAGAAGAAGATCAATGTCCTAATGAAATTTTTACTTGGATACACAATGAAGGTTTCAAAGATGTAAAAGTACTTATGGTAAACAGAAAAAAGTTTCTTTTTTTCGATTGTACTTTTTGAAGGGGAAAAAGAATCTTTGAAAAAATCACTATGCAGTAGATTCTATAAAATAAGGGACTTCGTGAAGGAAGATTATATCTTGCCAAGAATAGCTTACATTGAATGCTTGGGTTTACCTATGAATGCATGGGTGGAAGCAAATCTGAAAGCTTTTACTAATTCAATGGGGGAATGGATATCGTGGAGCTTCCAGAGCAATGAAAAAAAACTTGTGCACAATCCAATTGTTGAACTACATACGGTTAGAAATGATTCGATAACGGAGGAGATGTTGGTGTTGGTTAAAGGGGCAAAACATAAAATTTTCTTTAAAGAAATATCTTTAGAGAAGGTTTTAGAAAAACCAAGGTTGTCTATGAGCTCAGTGACTGTAAATGAGAATATGGAGAATAGTACAGGGAATACTTTTTTCTTAGAAAAGGAAACATCCAGTTCTAGAGATGTATTCAAAGGTGACCCAAACGGAAACAAATTTCACAGAGAGAAATCAGTATTGGAGAACGGGGTATTACTTTCCACAGACAATAAGAATTCAGATACAGTGGTCCCGGAAACTCAAGTTATGGAAAATCAGGTTCTGGAAGATACTTGTAGAAGAGATATTGTTCTAGCCAACAATATAGAAAGTGGAACTGTTAAGAATGATAAATTGTTGAGGGGAGCAGAATGGAAGGTTGTAAGGGATGGAATTCATTCTAGTCTTTTTGAAAACAGTGCAGAATCCTCAAAAGAAAGTGCAATCAATGATGTCTCGGAGGATTTAGAGATGGTAGTTAACCCACCACTCTTAGTCTCGAATAGCTCTATTTGTAACAATCTTAAACAAATGAAGATGGGAGGAAAAAGAGGTAGGCCCAGGGTAAAACCTAGAGCTAGAAGCAACCCTTTTGAATTAAGGCTAGGCAAAAAAAGGGTAGAGGTTCTTTTAAGCAAAAAGGGCCAGTGGGAAAAAGTTTCAAATCTTTTGGTGGATCCTGGGCAGTACAAGATACCGATAGATCAGTGGAGGCTGCAGGAATACTTGACACATCATTAGCTTTGGGTTTAGAAATCCCTGCGGGAAGAGATGAAGGTTTAGTAACTTTAGCTGCTGAGATTGAAAAGAGTAAAGCCTGATTTAAGTAAGTTTTTCTTTACTAGCTTAAGTTATCTGTTTTCAATGAAGAATATGTCATTACTATCATGGAATGTAAGGGGGGCATGTAAATTGGTATCAAGGAAAATGATTAGTAAAATGATTTTTGACAACAAAGCAAATTTCTTGTGTCTACAAGAGACAAAGTGTGGGGAGTGGACTTCTTCAATGATAAATTCTATTTGGGATGCTAACAGTGTTGAATGGATTGAGGTAAAAGCTGAAGGTCTATCAGGAGGCCTCCTATGTTCTTGGTATAAAAATGAGTTTAAGCTGTTAACTTCTTGTATCAACAGAAATTGAATTTGGTGCAGAGTGCAAAATTCTTCTGACATGAATATCTTTCATATTATAAATATTATGGGCCACAAGAAGTGAGTGAGAAACAAGTGTTATGGGATAGTTTAAGATCAATTTTAAGCGATTTTGGAGATGAGATGGTTTGTTTAGTAGGAGATTTCAATTGTATAAGGGATGGTTCTGAAAGAGTAGGATGCACTTATAGAAGAAGAGACTTGGTGGATTTCAATGAATTCATTCACAATTCTAATTTGTTGGATTTGGAGATTGTCAACTCTCTTTTCACCTGGTTTGGTCCTTTGGGTAAAAAAAAAAAAGTAAACTTGATAGGGCCTTGGTGAATGCTTCTTGGATGGATTTAGGTCAATGGACTCTAGAAACCCTTTGTAGAATCAACTCAGATCATAAGCCTCTTCTTCTCAAACTTGAAGATCTGAACTGGGGACCCAAGCCATTTAAGGTTTTCAATTGTTGGTTGAAGGATGATTCCCTGAAAGCGATCCTAACAGAATGTCTAAACTTGGATCATGTAAATTTGAATTCTCAAAGTATGGTGAGGAGATTCAAATCTTTCATCAAGGAGTGGGCGGGTAATCCAGAAAATAACATTGATGCTCGTATTAAAAAACTTGAATTAAGGCTGAATGCATTGGATGAATTGTCAGATCAAGATGCAGAGGTGAAGAATGTGAAAGTGGAATTGGAAAGTATGTATGAACTCAAGGTACTCATGCTTAGACAAAAGGCAAGATTAAATTGGTCCTCATTTGGTGATAAAAATTCAAGGTTTTTTCACAAGCTGGTAAAAAAAAGACAAAACAGAAATACGATCAGGAAAATTTTGTGGCAGAGTAACTTGATTTCATGTCCCAATCAGATCAAAGAAGCCTTCTTCAGTCACTTTTCATCACTGTTTAGTGCTAAGCTACAACCAGTCCTTTTAAAAATTGGTAATCTCAGAGGAAGAAAATTGTCTAAAGAAGATAGTGTTTGGTTGGAAAGAAATTTTGAAGTAACGGAACTAGATCAAGCCCTGAGAGAATCTGGTGATGAGAAGGCTCCAGGGCTTGATGGCTTGAACTCAGGGTGCCTTAAATTCCTTTGGAAGCAACTTCGGTTTAAACTTCTGCAAGATTTTCAAAGTTTTTCAGAATCAGGAATCCTTCCTCAAGGGATGAACTCAGCATTCATTTCACTAATTCCCAAAGTTGATTCACCTTTATTGGTATCAGACTTCAGACCAATAAGTTTGATTAATTCAACAATGAAGCTTTTTACCAAGATTCTGGCAAACAGATTGAGCATTTTTATCAGCAAATTGGTTGGAGAGGACCAATATGGTTTCATGAAAAACAGGCAAGCAGCTGACATCATATTAATTCTTAACGAAGTGTGTCATAGTTTACAAAATGACAAATCTTCAGGCATGATATTTAAGATAGATTTTGAAAAAGCGTTTGATTCTGTAGATTGGGATTTTCTAATGGATCTACTGAACTACATGGGATTTGGAACCAAATGGTGTAGATGGATTTTAAGTTACTTTAAGTCTATGAGAACATCGATTCTGGTTAATGGATCCCCCAGTAAGGAATTTTCTCCCAGTAGAGGGGTTAGGCAAGGTGATCCCTTATCTCCATTATTGTTTAATCTAGCTGTGGAAATTCTTAGTAGGATGTTACATGAAGCGAAGAGGATTGGTATTTTTAAAGGTATCTCATTGGGTAGGAATTCTCCAGAAATTACTCACCTGCAATTTGCAGATGATACAGTCATCTTTGTTGAAAATGATGTATGTTAGAAATGATTGATGAGAACAGTGTTTGGAAGCTAAAGTAACAAAACAGAGTTTAACTGGAAGTCGTCAGAGTTTAGTTAAACACTGATTGGAAGCGCAACAGAGGTTGTTAAACTCTGTAGTGGAAGCGTCTGAGAGTCAACAGTGTTTGAAGATTGATACAAGATAAATATGGAAGCAATATCTTTGAAGATTGGATAGCTATCAAAGAGATTGAGTTGACTTAGAAGACGTGTAGCAATCGTGATTGATATCAATTGTATAGCTTAATTATAGGAGAATCAATTACTGATTGTATGAAGCTGTATGTTTTATAAATACAGTTAGGTTAACCCTAGAAGGGTGTCGAACAGAGAGATTATCATTGATTGTAACCTAAGCAGCTCTCTTTGATATTTTACATCATTGAGAGAGGAATTGTTAATTCCAAACAGTTTTTAAGTGTTAAAAACGTGTGTTTTTGTTAATTACTCATACAGTATTTGATTACATATTGTGTATTCGACCTAACAAGTGGTATCAGAGCAAATCTGTTACTTTATTATAGCTTAAGATCCAAACACAATAGTAATCAATGGCAGAGATACCTCCTCCATCAAGTTTTGAGAAAGTCCCTACTACTGTTAGTAGGTATGAAACGATTAGGGTTCCTATACTTAGGCCATCAGAGTATGCAATCTGGAAGGTGAAAATGACCATGTTTCTGGAGGCTACAGATCCAGAATATCTTGATAGAATTTATGAAGGTCCTCACAAACCTACAAAGTTATCTGCTGCTGCTGCTGGTGAGGAATCAAAGGTGATTCCAAAAGAAAAGAAAGATCTAACTGCTGAGGATCTTTCATCTATTGCAAAGGATGCAAAAGTAAGGCATTTACTTCACAGTGCTTTAGACAATGTTATGTCTAATAAAGTGATTAATTGCACAACTGCAAAGGAAATATGGGATGCACTTGAAGTTAGGTGTCAAGGAACTCCTGCAATCAAGAAAAATAGAAGAAACATACTCACTCAGGAGTATGAGCACTTTGAGGCAAAGTCTGAAGAAACCATGACAGAAACATTTGACAGATTCTGTAAACTGCTCAATGATTTGTCATTGGTTAACAAAGAGTATGATTTAGAAGACTCAAATCTCAAGTTTCTTCTCTCTCTACCTGAAAAGTGGGATGTGAAAACAACCACTATAAGAGATAACTATGAACTTGCTGAAACAGAGATTGATGAAATATATGGACTGCTCAAAACCTATGAATTGGAATTGGAGCAGAGAAACAAAAGATCAAGTAGGAAGTCAAAGTCTGTTGCTCTTAAGGTTGAGGAGAAACCATTAAAGAAGGAAGCATCAAGGAAGAAAGCTAAGGGAAAAGCTTTAGTCATAAAGTCTGATAGTGAGTCATCAAACTCTGATGATGACTCAAACACTGATGCATTATCTGATTCTGAGGATGATGAAGAAGAGTTGAAGCAAATGGCTGTCTTGATGGTAAAGACTTTTAAGAAGATGGGTTTCAGGAACTTTAAGAAGGGAAACAGATTTTCTAAGAAAGATTCAAACTCTGACAGAAAGAGTTTCAGAAATTCTGATAGAAGGGATACCAAATCAGGAAAGAAAGACAAGTCTGAGATTCAATGCTACAAGTGTAAGGAGATGGGTCACTATGCTCCTGAGTGCAAGAAAGGTAAAACTGAAAAGGCACTCTACACAAAAGGCAGAGATTGGGTAGACACTTTAGATTCTGATGAGGAAGTCAACTATGCTCTCATGGCTACTACTCAGAATGAAGATGATGATCTAAAGGTACCCCCAACTACTTATGCTTATAATACTGATAATATAACTGAATTGAGAATTTATCTTAAAGCATTACATATCAGTTATAGGGATCAGACTTTAGAAAATGAGAGGATCAAGAATGAGTGCTCTCAACTCAAAGAAAGAAACAAATTTGTTGAGGAACAGCTTGAAAACATGAATAAAATTCAGAAAGAGAGAGATGATGCTGTGTTTATTGAACAGGAGTTGCTAGGTAAGTATAAGCAACTAGAATCTGAAATGGAGGATACTAAGCACATTATTAAAACTTGGACACACTCTGGTAAAGACACTCAAGAAGTGTTTCAGTCAGATACAGTAGGTCTAGGTTACTCTGAGGGAGATGAACTTAGATTTGAAAATTTGGTAAAAGTTAGACCACATCGTCCATCTAAAGGTAATGTTATGGGAACAGGTGGACCTAAGACTGAAGCTGAGAAAAAGGCTGTTAAAGAATCATATGCTAAGACTTTTGTAAAAGAGGTAAACATTGGTTTAATGACAGATAAACAACTTAAGAATAAGCTTAAAGAGATAAAATCTGTCAACAAACAGAGAATGCCTAGGAAAAACAGAAATGGAAAGGTAGGCATAACTTCAGGAATTAAGCCAATGCTTGCTACATTAGCTCCAAGAAAAACATGCTTTAATTGTGGTAGCACTAATCATCTTGCTAGTTTCTGCAGTAAGAATAAGAACATTAATTCTTTGCCCTCTAAAACTGCAGTAAAGAATGATTATGTGAGAACTAGACCACAGACTTTATGTAAACACTGTGGAAGTACTTGGCATTCTATTTACACTTGCAGAGATTATCATGCTATTTACTATAATTACTATGAACCCAAGCCAAATTTGAAATGGGTTAAAGTAAACTATGCAAATGTAAACTCTGAAAAAGTTAGCTTAAACTCTGATAATGTGAATTCCGCTGCAAAAGCTAACAGAATTAAGAAAGCCAAAGGATCCAAGCAAGTCTGGATCCTTAAAACTAATAATCAGTGATTGTTTGTGATTGCAGGGCATCATGGAAAGTACCCTAGTCATGGACAGTGGATGTTCAGGACACATGACTGGAAATAAAGCCCTGCTATCAGAGTTTGTGGAGAAGGCTGGCCCAAAAGTTTCCTATGGAGATGGCAACATAGGACATACTCTGGGATATGGCAATATTAATCTTGGGAGTGTCATCATCACAAATGTAGCTCTGGTTCCAGGACTCAATCATGATCTACTATCTGTGAGTCAAATCTGTGACAGAGGATATCATGTAGATTTTCAGCCTGAATATTGTCAAGTCATCAGTAAATCTACAGGGAAAGTTGCTCTATTTGGAAACAGACACAATAACATCTATGAAATAAAATTGTCAATAAACTCTGATGGCAAAGCAGTGTGTCTGTCAACAAGAATGTCTAGTGAAGAGAGTTGGAAGTGGCACAAGAAACTCTCTCATTTGAACCTGAACAACATCAATGAGCTAATAAAGAATGATCTTGTAAGAGGACTACCAAAGTCTTTGTTGAATGCAGAAGGCCTGTGTGATTCTTGTCAAAAGGCCAAACAGAGAAAAGCCTCTTTCAAAAGCAAATCTGAGTCTTCAATTGTTGATCCTTATCATCTCCTACATGTTGATCTTTTTGGACCAGTGAATGTTATGTCTCTTGGAAAGAAGAAATATGCTCTAGTCATTGTTGATGAATATACCAGATACACATGGGTATATTTTCTTGCAAAGAAGGATGAAACTGCATTAACACTGACAGAACATATAATACAACTGGACAAAGGGTCAGAGAATCAAGTGAAGATTATCAGAAGTGACAATGGAACTGAATTCAGGAATTCAACAATGGAAGAATTTTGCAAGAGTAAAGGAATCAAACAAGAGTTTTCTGCACCTGGCACTCCACAACAAAATGGTGTGGTGGAGAGGAAGAACAGAACCTTGATAGAAGCTGCAAGAACCATGCTAGATGAAGCAAAGTTGCAAACATATTTCTGGGCAGAAGCAGTTCAAACTGCTTGTTTTACTCAAAATGCAACACTGATCAACAAGCATGGTAAAACACCATATGAAATGGTGAAAAAGAAGAAGCCAAATATAAAATATTTTCATATTTTTGGATGCAAGTGCTTTGTGTTGAAGACTCATCCTGAACAGTTGACCAAATTTGATCTAAAGGCAGATGAAGGAATTTTTGTTGGCTATCCACTGTCAACTAAGGCATTCAGAGTTTATAATCTGAGAACCAAAGTGATCATGGAATCAATTCATGTGTCATTTGATGACAAGAAAATAACTGGACTTGAAGATGTTAATGAACATGATCAACTGCACTTTGAAAATGAAGATTTATTCTCTGACAAAGTAAACTCTGATGAGACTGATCTGACAAACTCTGTTGAGCTAAACTCTGAACCTCTACTGGTAAATACTGAAGAGACTCTTCAATCAGAAACAAGGGAAGAACCAGTTGAGGGGGAGCATGAAGAATCACATCAAAGTGATAATTCAAATACTGATAGTGACTAAGTTGATAATTCTGAATCAAACTCTGTTGACTCAAACTCTGGTAGTTCAAAATCTGATAGTTCAAATTCTGAGCAGTCACACTCAGGGGGAGCATCAGAGAATGAAGAAAGGCACCAAGAAAATCAGGAGAGCATGGATCAAGGGGGAGGATCACATGATGACAGGAGCAATCTGTCTTCTGCAAGAAAATGGACTAAGTCACACACACCTGATTTAATTATTGGTGATCCAGATGCAAGAGTAAGGACAAGAAGTGCAATAACAAATGAATGTCTGTTTCATGCATTCTTGTCACAATCTGAGCCAAAGAAAGTAGAAGAAGCTCTTAAAGATGCTGACTGGATAACAGCAATGCAAGAAGAGCTAAATGAATTTGAAAGAAATGAAGTGTGGACCCTTGTACCAAGGCCCAAGAACAGATCCATTGTTGGTACTAAATGGGTTTTCAGAAATAAAACTGACAGTGAGGGTGTTATCACAAGGAACAAAGCAAGATTGGTTGCAAAAGGCTATTCACCGCAGGAAGGAATAGACTATGATGAAACATTTGCTCCAGTTGCAAGATTGGAGGCAATCAGAATCTTTCTAGCATATGCCTCTCATAAGAAATTCAAAGTGTTTCAGATGGATGTGAAAAGTGCATTTTTAAATGGAAAACTTGAAGAAGAAGTGTTTGTGGAACAACCACCAGGTTTTGTAGATCCAAAATATCCAGACCATGTATACAGGTTAGACAAGGCACTATATGGACTTAAACAGGCACCAAGGGCATGGTATGAAACTCTTGCTAAATTTCTACTAGAAAGTGGGTTTCACAGAGGTACTATTGACAAAACTCTGTTTTACTTTCAATTTGGTAATGACTTGCTCTTAGTTCAGATATATGTTGATGACATCATTTTTGGATCTACTAATGATAAACTCTGTAAGAAGTTTGCCAAGCTCATGCAGTCAAGATATCAAATGAGTATGATGGGAGAGCTTAGTTATTTTCTAGGCCTGCAGGTGAAGCAAACAGATGATGGAATTTTTATAAATCAAGCAAAATATACCAGAAATCTTCTCAAGAAATTTGGCATGCTTGACTGTTCATCTGCAACAACTCTCATGGCAACTGCAACAAAATTGGACAAAGATGCAGGGTCATCAGTAGATATGACAAGTTATAGAGGAATGATTGGTTCTCTACTCTATTTAACAGCTAGTAGACCTGATATCATGTATGCCACTTGTTTGTGTGCAAGGTTTCAGGCAGATCCAAGGGAACCACATTTAACAGCAGTAAAGAGGATTTTTAAGTATCTCAAGGGCACTATAACTTTAGGGCTGTGGTATCCCAGAGAATCAGACTTTAAGCTTCTTGGTTATTCTGATGCAGACTTTGCAGGCTATAAGATAGACAGAAAAAGCACCAGTGGAAGTTGTCAATTTCTGGGTGATAGACTTGTATCCTGGTACAGCAAGAAACGGAAATCAATATCTACATCTACAGCTGAAGCAGAGTATATTGCTGCTGGTAGCTGCTGTGCACAGATTCTATGGATGAAGAATCAACTGTTGGATTATGGATTGAGGTATACCAAGATACCTATTTTCTGTGATAATCAAAGTGCTATTGCAATGACAGGTAATCCAGTACAACACTCAATGACAAAGCACATCAGCATAAGGTATCACTTTATCAGAGAGCATGTAAAGGAAGGCAACATTGAGCTTCACTTTGTGTCTACAGAACAACAACTTGCAGATGTCTTCACCAAGCCATTGAGTGAAGCTACATTTACAAGACTGGTCAATGAACTAGGAATGGTCTCTAGTTTTGACTAGAGATGTTGGTTAGACTCAAAATCTTACTTTTTATTGCTCATGTTCTGTGAATTGTTGAGTGCTATGTGAACCTTAGTGTTACACTCTGTTATGCATGCTTATGTTTAAACTTTGTTAAACTCTGTCAGCATGTCTGTCTGCTAAACACTGTTAACATGTTGGATACACTCTGTGAATTCAGGATTGATTATTGTCTGAATGAAAACACCAATGAAGAAAAATGTATGAAGCATGATTCTCAGTAATTAAATCATGATTCTTTCTGAGTCACTGTAATCTAATCAGATTTTGTGCAGTAAATCAACACAGCATGATACTGTTTCATATTTATAGCATCTCTTAGTTTATTCAGTCCTAAACTCTGAGTTTATGAATATTGTGTGCATTGCCTCTCATAAATAATTTCTGATATTGATGAACTCTAAACTCTGATAAGTGACATTCTGTTCCCAAAAGTAATTCATGGTTCTTGATGATTCTTTGTTTGTACTTGTAAAAAACTATAAAACTTGAGATGTGTCATTGATTAGTTTGGTGAGTTCAAATTCATGTCTGCACCCTGTGAGATTTTGAGCCAAGTCAGTGATTGATACATTTTCTATCAATCAGCTTTTATTGTTGTGTGATGTTCATCGGTAAGTATGTTTCTCTAGAACTTGTATTAAACCATTTTGAGACTACATGATATGTGTGTGCATGAAAATGATAAAGGCACTAGGATTTACCATTTCTTCAAACACTGTGTATGATGATGGAGAAGAGTCTGGCACTCCAACAATTACTTTTACTCATGATGAATCAGAGTATATCATTACTCCAACCACGGTTAGGGATGCTCTGGATTTTGAGACTCACACTTCTTACAGTGTTGTTGGTCACGACCGCTTGCGGATAATGTTGCAGCAAATTGGTTGTTCAGGAGATTTGAATAAGCTGGGATCTCTGAGAAGGCCACTTTTGAGAAAGGAATGGAGCTTCTTTTTCGATTGCATTACAAGGGCTTTTGGAAAGAAGACAACAAAATGGGATGCAATTCCTCTTGACAGTCTCCAAATTGGTCATGCTCTACTTTATGGAGGTAATTTTGATTTTGGTAGACTAGTTCTAATGAATTTGGGAGAACGTTTGTCAGAGCCTACATCTGTTTATTTTTCTCGATTTTGTCAAATGCTATTCAATGCTTGTGTGCCTAATCTTACAATTGCTGAAGCTGATGTCATTCAGCCTTTTCAAGTTGCTAAAAGGATGTTCTCTGATTTGACAAATAAAGATGTCACTAAACAGCAAATACCTGCTATGTTTATGCCACTAGCCTTACAAAACTATGTCAACCAACCTCAAGATTCACAATCTGCACCATCATCACAACAATCAGAACCAGAACAAATGCCTGAACCATTAGAAACCATACATTCTCATCCTATACCAGCACCTGAGTCAACACCCACAACCACTGTACCTACTACATCTCATCAACCACAATCTGAACAAATCAATGAACCCATAAACTCTGAACACATAAACTCTGAACCAATAAACTCTGAGCCAGTACCTACTGATCAACCCAAATCCAAACCAAAAAGAAAAATACACACTGCATAGAACACCAAACACTCAAAGGCTAAACAGACATTACCTGGAGTTGTTTATACCAGAAGAAAGATTCAAAGGGCAAACAGACCTTCACTTTCACCAACTAAGGAGAGCTCTAGTGAAGAAGAAAAGGTGATTGCAGTGCCTCAAGCCAAGAGAAGGAGATTAATTCTTTCAGAATCTGATGATGAGCAAGTTATTGAAGCTCCAGAGGTGGTTTCACAGCAAACACCTACTGTTGAGGTTGCAGAGAATGCTATACCTGCAGAGGTTGAAATACCTGCAGAAGTTGAAATACCTGCAAAGGCTGAAATACCTGCAGAGGATGCTGTGATTGTGAATGCTATGCCTGCAGAGGATAACATGCCTGCAGAAGAGGATCACAGAGATGGTTTTTCACCAATGAATGATATTCTTGACTCATTTCAACCAATCCTTGATCCTATCTCACCTGTTGTTCACTCTGAAGCAACTGGTGCAGCTGTTCAGCCTGTAGTTATCCTAACTGAAAATGTAGCCTCACACACAGAGTTAATCTCTGATGCTTATCAAATTCCTGACAAAGGTGATGAGGTTGATCAAGCAATTAAGGATAATTCTAAGTCTATGCAAGATGAAGCTACACATGCAAACTCTATTGCAGAGCCTGAGCAACATGAGGAGAATATTGAAAAGATTGGAGAAGTTGTTGCAGAAACTGTGGCTGACAATACTCAGCACAGTGGTTCTTTAGAAGCTGCTCAAGCTGATAATGCAAATGTTGAACATGAAGCTGAAAACAGTGCAAACTCTGATTCTTCTCTGAGTGCACCAGTACAGACTGATAACAAACATACATCTTTTGATCAGCCTTGTCCATCTCATGCAATTGAACAAGAGCACCTTGCTAAATTTGCTGCTAACTGGTATAAAGAAGACTGTATTTTTCCAAAAGGGAGGGCAGCTAATTTCATTCAGCAAACTGCTAAACAAATTTCCAATCCAGAAATTTTATCATGCTTAAAGGCAACTGTGGTACAAGTCAAAACTCTGGAGGGAAGTTTTGCTGACACACAACAAGAAATTGCTTCTTTGAAGACTGAGATACAGACTAGAGAACTGAAAATGGAAAGAGAGTCAAAAATCAAAGCTGTACAGCTTTCTAAAGCCCAAGATACTCTCTTTGCCAGGTTAGGGAAGGTTGAAGAGAATCAGACTGCCTTGTTTGATAAGGTTTATTCTATTGCTAACTCCTTGGAGCTCATTACATCTATACTCATTCCTGATGATGTCAAAAAGGGGGAGAGAGTTACTAAGTCAAAATGCAAAAGTTTTCAAACTCTGCTCAAACAGGATGATGCTGGAGATGGAGGAGCAACTGACAAGAGTAAGGCTTTAAACTCTGAGTCACTAACTCTGAGATCTGGCAAATCTCTTAAGTCACAGTCTGTTGGAATAAACACTGAAACTCAAGGTACTTCAAAAACCAAGAGTTTGGAATTAAACTCTGATCCAAAGACTGATGAGGAGTTAGCTGTTAAGCTTTTCATGGAAGAAAATGCAGAAGGAGTTACTCTAGAAGATGCTAAAGCTGAAGAAAAGAGTCTGCAAGAAAAGCATCTAAAAGCTTTAAAGTCTGATAAGTTGAAGAAGAGTGTGAAAGTTGTTAAAGCTGCAAAGCCTGTTCTTAAAGGCATTCAAATCAAAGAACAAGTTGGTACTAATCAAAGGATGCAAGTGTCCAGAAAACCAACAGATGCAGAAGCTAAGCAAAAGTTGAAGAATGTTATTACAACCTCTGTTGATACACATGTTGTACAGAAGAATGAAGACACAACCTCTGTTGCTACACAAGTTGTGACTACACCGTTATTGTCTTCTCAGTTGAAATCAAAGTTTGGAAAAGGAGTTCTTCATGATCCAAATCTAGCACTTACAGTTCCAATGGATTTCACTGATGGTAGAGCCTTATCTGGTAAAATTGGAAACAACAAAGAAGGTATAGGCTCACACAGAGACAAAAGACAATATGTTGGTCCCAGAGATCCTTCTTCATTAGCTGTTCCAGGTCGTGGTGTCACCCAAGAGAATTTAGACAGACTGGAGTCAGTACAGCTTGTATATCAGAAGAGTTTAGAGAAGGATTTTCTGCTATATTTCATGGCTGATGGAACAGTGTTTAAGGTTGATGAGAAGGATATTGATTTAAAATACTGGGAAGAACTAGAATATGTTCTGTATCTTTTCAGAGTAAGAAATCAAATAGCTCAGTCAGTTGCAAATGTACTCAGACAAAAGATGATTCAAAATCTTGCAAGAAGAAGTATGAAATTCAACAGCAAGTATGTTCCTAAGTACAGAGATTGGAATGGCAATCTGATAGAAATGGAGAAGGGGACTACAAAGCTGAAGACAGATCTTGGAATTACTGTTCTGGATTTTAATGTGAAGTCTGAGGAAGTGAAATATATCAGGTTGGGAAATGAAATGAGAAGAAACAAAATCTACGATCTTAGAGCTGCTATCTATCAGACTGATGAGAATGATCCTCAGTTGAGAGAAATCAAGGAAGCCATGCAGATAGAGCTTGAAAATGCTGAAAGAAGATTGCTTATAGACTATCTCAGAACAATGCCAGATCTTCAAGAGATTAGAAATTGAAGTCTGTAAGAATTTTCTTATTTTCTGTAGAATTTGTTAAGTAATAGCTTAAACTCTGTTTGTATGTTAAACACTGTAGACTTTGTATTTGTTTTGACATCATCATTTACTGTAAACTTGTACATTCTTGCTAATGAACAAGTTGGGGGAGATTGTTAGAAATGATTGATGAGAACAGTGTTTGGAAGCTAAAGTAACAAAACAGAGTTTAACTGGAAGTCGTCAGAGTTTAGTTAAACACTGATTGGAAGCGCAACAGAGGTTGTTAAACTCTGTAGCGGAAGCGTCTGAGAGTCAACAGTGTTTGAAGATTGATACAAGATAAATATGGAAGCAATATCTTTGAAGATTGGATAGCTATCAAAGAGATTGAGTTGACTTAGAAGACGTGTAGCAATCGTGATTGATATCAATTGTATAGATTAATTATAGGAGAATCAATTACTGATTGTATGAAGCTGTATGTTTTATAAATACAGTTAGGTTAACCCTAGAAGGGTGTCGAACAGAGAGATTATCATTGATTGTAACCTAAGCAGCTCTCTTTGATATTTTACATCATTGAGAGAGGAATTGTTAATTCCAAACAGTTTTTAAGTGTTAAAAACGTGTGTTTTTGTTAATTACTCATACAGTATTTGATTACATATTGTGTATTCGACCTAACAATGTAGAATCTGTTAAAGCACTTAAGAGAATTCTTCAGAGTTTTGAACTTCTATCAGGTTTGAAAATCAACTTCAATAAGAGTAATCTTTATGCTTTTGACAAGGATGTCAGCTTGGTCAGAAGAAGTGCAGAAATTCTCAAATGTTTAATAGGGGTGATGCCTATGTCATTTTTAGGTGCTGCAATAGGATGCTCACCTAGAAAAGTTAGTTTTTGGGATCCACTACTAGGAAAAATAAAAAGAAAACTTGCTTCCTGGAAATGTGGTTCACTTGATATGGCTGGCAGACTAGTACTATTAAAAGCTACTCTGGATAGCTTACATGCACTGGTTTAATGTCTTTAGTATGCCTAGAATAGTCTGCAACAAGATTGAAGCAATTAGAAGAAGCTTTTTGTGGGGAGAAATCAACTCTGATGGTGTAATAGGGAGGAAGCTTCACTTAATAGATTGGAAAAAAGTTTCTACACCTAAAGAGAAGGGTGGTTTGGGGATCATCTCTATTAGACAAAAAAACCTTGCAATGTTGGCAAAATGGTGGTCTAAGTGGTGGTCAGAAAGACATAGAGATTGGAATAAGATTATCAGAGAAAAATATCTTTGCAATTCTGGAGGTGATATGGATTTAATTCTTAAGAATAAGAAGTGCTCTGAAGTTGTAAAGGGGATAATAAAGGTCAATGACAGTGATGGTTTTAAAGAAAATCTGTATAAGCCAAATTTTAGATGGAAGATTAAAAATGGCAGTTCTACTTTGTTTTGGGAAGATTTCTGGAGTGAAGGGCTAAACTTAATGACATCATTTCCCAGGTTATACAGTATCTCAATTCTTAAAATGTTCACAGTTAAAGACTTTGTTTCACACTGGTATAACATGGACCATAGTGAAGGATACTTTTGGAAAAGACCTCTTAGAAATTGGGAACAAGATGAGGCAGTGAAACTTAGTGAAATCATATGTGACATTGTTCTATCGGAAGGAGAGGATTTGCTAATTTGGTGTAAATCCAAAGAGAAGTATCAATGTAAAGATGGGAGACTTTTTTTGGAAGATAACTTACTTTCACAAAACCTCAGATGGGTCTTCATGTGGAAAATTAAAACACCCCCTAAGGTATTAATCTTCCTCTGGAAATTTCATAGTATGATCATTCCTTCTAAATCATTCCTGAGATCTAGACTTGGAAATGCGATATCAAGCACATCTTGTTCATGGTGCTTGGTTGATGAGGAAATTCAAGACCTTATTTTCTGGTTATGTCCTTTAACCAAAAAATTATGGGAGGAAGTGTTCATGTGGTGGGGTGTAAATCTTAATCGAAGTAGTCTTCGAATCAATAACACTTGGGAAATGCAAAACCTTTTTGAAAACCCAAATGTACGTCTGGTTTGGAATTCTTGCATGGCTGCATGTCTCTGGTCCATTTGGCTAAGCAGAAATCAATTGATTTTTGAAGGTGTAAAAATGGAATTAGATGAATTGCTTTACTTAACTAAAGTAAGGACCTTAAAATGGTGTGCAGCTGCTGGACTGGTTAATGGAGAAATGACCAATGCTTGGTTGTTTCATCCAGTTAAC
The DNA here is from genome assembly GCA_037693485.1 of Kitagawia praeruptora. Taxonomy (NCBI): domain Eukaryota; kingdom Viridiplantae; phylum Streptophyta; class Magnoliopsida; order Apiales; family Apiaceae; genus Kitagawia; species Kitagawia praeruptora. The sequence goes on along the minus strand of CM075344.1, from coordinate 157,741,393 downwards.
ATGATTGAATCAAATGCCAGAAGATGTTTAAAGCTCCTCTTTCCTGATGATTGTGAGATTGTTGGTTTCACTGATGGGGCTTTCAAGAGAATTGATTTAATGAACTGCAAAGCAGGGATTGGAGGATATCTAAAAGATAGAGAGCAAAATCTAATGTATATTTTCTCTGGTAATTCTAAAGCTATTAGTCCATTGCAAGCTGAGATGGAAGCAATCTTGCATATCATTAAGGTGTTTCATGGAAGCAACAAAATAGGATTGTCTTGCAGGATATATTCTGATTGTGAAGTCCTAGTTAAGGCCCTCAATAAAGTTCAGGCAGGAGGGGTGACAGATTTATTTCTGCAACTTAACAAGTGCAGAGAAATGGTCAATTCCCTTAAGATTTCGTTTTGTCATATCGATAGAAACTATAATGTAGGAGCTGATGAGTACTTGGCTAAACAAGGTTTTTCTAGAGATTCAGTTGTAGGAGGTTGGATTAACTAATAGTGGCTCATAAGAATCAGTATGGGCTATAGTCAGTTTAGTGTAGTTAGTGGGTTGGGCCTTGGTCTAAGTTGGCATCTGTATTCTAGAGTTCAAAGATTAACTATAGGCGGGAAATTTCTTGGGGACACTAACGTACAGTCGGGGTAATAACTTTAGTGGCCTGGGAAGATGTAACTCTCTAGAGTGTTCCATCAGATGAGTAATTAGTATTTATAGGCTTCACTAATCTCCATTCAGAATTACACTCAACCCTAATTTTCTTTATCACTCTTTAGTTAGATAATAGTCCTTCCAATGGAGCCTATAAATGTGTTGTGGCAAATGCCTCCTCGTGGTCGTGTCAAAATCAATGTTCACAGTTTTTTCTCTGCAGCTCCACTTCAGAATGGTAATGTCTCGGGGATTGGGGTGGTCATACGTAACCATAGAGGAAAAATTATCACAATGGTAGCAGGGACTTTGGGGATCGAAGATCAGAGACTTAATGAGTTGTATGCACTCTTGGAGGGACTCAAGAGATCTTATCTGGACGACTGTTTTGATGTGATAATTGAGTCTGACCATGAAGACTCTATCTGGGAATGAAGACTGTCAAATGTTAGTGCTGTAGTTCCTGTGCGAAGGTACGTTTTACAACAACTACAACAGCGAAAATCTGATGAAAACTTTCGTTTGGATGAGAAAATCATTGATCTGATTGCTAATAATTTGGCTGCCTATCTGGCACGGTTTGGTGCGGAGAATTACAATCGAATGGTCATCTTAGCTGGACCGGTAGGAAGAGTTTTTGAGTTATGGAGTTCTGATATGGGGCTGGGTCCGATTGGAGAAGAGTTTATGGCAGTGCATGAGTTGGATATACTTGCTGATGTGGTACAAGAAGAAGTTCAAGATGAGGTGCATGTGCAAGATGGAATGAACAATGAGGGGGCTGGTTTAGTTCAGTTGGAGGATGAGGAAGTGATGATGCAGGGGATGCTCTGAATGAAGTCGCAAGGCGGGGGATTTGAACCGTTGCTCTATGATGCTTTATATTGTGTCTTTTGATTTCTTTAATGGTAGTTATTATCTCTAAGTACTGTTAGTGGCTCTAAGTATTATTGTGTCTAAAGCTATGTCAGCTAGATGTCTCTTCCTTGATCTATGAGATCATATTTTGTTGGGGGTCTATGTTTCCAAAAAAGTTTATTATGTATTTGGTTCTAGTGGCAGTGCATTTCATATAATGGCTGCTCTTTTTAATTCAAGTTTTTCTGCGTTTCTAAAAAAAAAAAAAAGAGAAAAAGTGAGGGTAGATTGAGCGGGAGATGACGTGGATGATTTTAGATGATGGGCTTGTAATCAACATATTTAGCAACTGAACCTTCATCATCTAAAATTTTAACTAACAGTTAACATCCGTTGGAGTGATGTATATTTTAAATAATAGGTATAATTTTGAAATTATATTGCCACTTAAGCAATTTTTGCTAACATGTACATTGCCTTGGAGATGCTCTAACCTCTCAACTCCAATAAATGGATAGCCAAAAATGACATGACATGGTTGGCAACATTTTGATGATCCATGACATGGTTGGCAACATTTTGATGATCCGTATCGAAGATTCTCTTAAATAATATTAATTATTATTTTTTACGTTCTTACGTCAACCGAAGTTTAAAACATCTTTCTTAACACATGTCATGTACCACCACACGTCCACACCGAAACTTTTTCGATTCTCGTTGTATTGTAGAGTCCTCTCTCCAAATTATATTATTCTGTATAAACATCGAAATTATATACCGATCTATAATTGATGTAAAGGGCTTAAATGGTTAGTGAAAATCTAAAAGAGTACATAATTTTCAGTACTCAAAATATCTATATTTAATAAACAAGATCCTAAATATTCATAAAATATTCTATTTATAATGGAATATTAGGATAACGCGTCACTCACAAAAAAAAATGAATATTATGGACATATTTCACTATCCGTGTAGTATTAGATACAATACTTCACTCGTAGTGTGATATCACTCGTGACATTTTATTGGATGAGAAGTATTGATTTTGATACTATTTGATCAAAATGAGTATTTTGATTAAGGGATTGATGTTCCTGAGGTTACCTCAGGAAAGTTACCTGAGTTAACTATAATTCCCATATGAATGCACGAGGGTATAACTGTAATTACAGACTTTTTTTAGAAGATTTTCAATATTTACAAAAATATCACAATATTTTTATACTGTAACGGTAACTCTCCTGAGGTCATCTCTGGAGCTTTTTTCTCTTTGATTAATGTTCATGAAAATAAATATTTTGATTAAATAAACATCAAAAATAAATTATTATTTGTCAATTTTTCTTAAATGACGAGGTTTGATTTAGTCGTCACATGGATTACATATAACTGAAAAATAGGTGTATTACATATAAATTAATACCTTAATGCAAGGGATCAGAGTTGTATTATGGCTACGAGTGTTGCTGAAGAAGGGGGGGAGGACTTATTGTTTTGGAGTAAAGAAAACTCGGGACAGTACTCGGTACGAAGTGCATATCGGATGTTGCAAGCTCAGAAAGGTTATTGGCAAAGGGAAGACATCGACAGTTTGTGGCTTAAAGTGTGGAAGATCAAGGCGCCCCCAAGGGTCCTAAATTTTATGTGGAGAGCGTTATCTCATTGTCTTCCTACAATGACAGCTCTAAACTTTAAACATGTCCCGGTTAATGTTAGTTGTCCGGTCTGTAATGGAGAAGCAGAAACAGCGTTTCATGCCATTGTTCAGTGCCCGTTTGCAGCTCAGTGCTGGGACATTCTAATTCCAGAAGTTCAGTTGAGTGGTCTGACTGACTTAATGAGCTGGCTGGAAACTGTTATGCAGGTGGTGAGTAAGGACAGGCATGCAAACATACTGGCTATGTGCTGGTCAATATGGAGAGCAAGGAATGAGTGGGTATGGAGTCAAAGGCGATCACGAATTAATGGTGTTATTGCAACAGCAAAGCAGTATCTTGATCAATGGAAGCAAGCCCAAATAGTTTCAACTAAAACTCTGTTCAAAACTACGGTTGAGGGGGATGGAGTGGAAGTTTGGGTCAAGCCACAGAAGGATCATATCAAGATAACGGTTGATGCAGCAACCTTTGAGGAGTTTTCAGCTTTTGGAATTGGGATGTTAGCTCGAGATCATTTAGGGGAGGTGGTGCTAGGTAAATCAATGGCTTACAGCAGATCAGTTTCGCCAGATTATGCTGAGGCCATGGCCATAAAAGAAGCTCTAAGTTGGGTAAAAGGGATGCTGTGGAAGAAGGTTATAATCGAGTCGGATTGTTTAGTAGCTATTCAAGCAATTCGGAGTAAGGTGATTATGATATCTCCTTATGGTCAGATTATTAATGAGTGCAGGAGGTTAGCTCAGGAGTTAAACATTAAAATGTTGTTTATTAAACGGTCTGCTAATACGGCTGCCCACGCTTTAGCTAGGGTGTCGTATTCATTCCCAGATCGAGTTTTCGATAGGAGGTCTGTTCCTATTGAGATTAAGTCTTGTATTTTGGCCGATTTGGCTATTTAATATAATCTTATGTTTGTCAAAAAAAAAATACCTTATATATAATAAGCATAAGGAAGATCTTATCCAAATTTTTTGTCGACTACCAAAAGCATATGATCCGTTGGATTAAAAAATTGGATTAAAAGTCATCCGTTGGATTATAAATTATATCTTTATATATTTATTTATAATTTCCACTTTGTTAATTTACTCTAATACCCTTTCTTCATAATAATTTACTTTGTAATACCCTTTCTTCATAATAATTTACTTTGTTAAATAAATAATTTACTCTGTTTTTTTCTAGATTTTTAACGGAAAAGTTCAAATATACGATGATAAATCCAAACATTATTTAGATTCTTCTAATGACTCTGTTTTGAACTCATCTCAGCTAAAACCAGTTATGCTCTAACGAAATTTGTTTGTTATTTTCGGTACAAATGTCATGTCTCTTTATTCAAATTAATAAACAATAATAAAAAGTTCTTATTGTATGATAAATACAATACAATTGTACTATACTGAATAAACTAATTTCCGGCATCCTTATATATATATATTAATTAATACCTTATTATTAATACCTTATATATAATAAGCATAAGGGAGATCTTATCCAAATTTTTTGTCGTCGTCTTTGGTCGTCGTCGCTGTACTATCAGAAGCATATGATCCGTTGGATTAAAAAATTGGATTAAAAGTCATCCGTTGGATTATAAATTATATCCTTATAAGGATTATAAATTATATCCTTATATTTTTATTTATAATTTTCACTTTGTTAATTTACTATAATACCCTTTCTTCGTAATAATTAAATTTTATTAAATATTAATTACATTCTATTATTAATTAAGTGCAAATTTAATTCATCATTAATCATTGGATCAAAATTATATGATCCGTTGGATTGAAACTAGACGATCAAGATTAGATCACATAAAAAAGAAATTATTATATAAAAAGGATATAATTAGAAAAGGTTGTATTATAAGTGAATTTTAAAAGAAAATTATAATCTAAAAAGGTTATAATTAAAAAAGGTTGTATTATAATTGAATTTAAAAAAAATATATATTCTAAAAAGGATTTAATTAAAAAAAGTTGTATTATAATTGAATTTTATTTTTTATTTATTAGTATTAAAAAATTTCATATTTACTATTTGGCCTCTATCTTGAAATCTATAAATCAGATTTGAATGATTTTACAATCCATGCGAACCTCATAAAAGTATCTTTAATTTAGTGATGCTTTAATAATTATTATTCAAATAGAAACACTCAAAATATCAAGAGAAAATATAATTACAAATTTTTACATTAATCCTAATCTATGTAGAAGTTCTACATTGATAATGCTATCAATTGTAGAAAACCTAATTGTATATGATTTAAATCATTGACATATACATTTTCGTATTTCAATATAAATATACTTTTTATTTTATAACATATTAAAATATAAACATTTTTTATGCTAAATCCAACGATTTTCATCTATTTATTTTAAGATCTTTGTCGTCCGGAGGAATAGACGATTATCAAAATTTTGGACAAAATCTATCTTATATAAATATATATACGGAGTACTTTTTAGTTTATAACATATTAAAATATAAAACATTTTTTATGCTAGGTCCAACGGTTTTCATCTATTTATTTTAAGATCTTTGTCATACGGAGGAATAGACTGCCGATTATCAAAATTTCGGACAAAATCTCTCTTACACTTATTATTAAAATTGTATTTGATTGTGAGTAGAACTATCTTTAAATAACTATAAGGATATTTTGATAATCAAAACGAATTATAAGTAGAATTCATAAATCAAATAGAATTTTCAACTTAAAAAAGCGTCAATTTCTTCCCTTTTTTGTTTCTGTGTAGATTTAATTATATTAAACCATCATTAATTGAAAGATTATTTTGTTAATTTCATGTGGGCTGTAAACGTCCAAATCAAATTTTAAAATTCAAGATAGAGTACAAATATTAAATCGAACATGTAAAATCTTATATATATCTATTTTAAACATCAATTTGATATGTAAATTAATAACTTATAAAATTTCATAAAAGTAATATAATTGTAGATATTAAAAAGAAACTGTGCGTTGCACGGGTTATAAGCTAGTATATAATAAGCATAAGAGAGATCTTATCCAAATTTTTGGTCGTCGTCATTGTACTACCAAAAGCATATGATCCGTTGGATTAAAAAATTCGATTAAAAGTCATCCGTTGGATTATAAATTATATCTTTATATATTTATTTATAATTTTCACTTTGTTAATTTACTATAATACCCTTTCTTCATCGATTAGTTTTTTTCTTCATCATTAGAACTAATTTTAATTTAAAAATATCTTTATAAGAGGGATCTTATCCAAAATTTTGGTCTGGTCGTTGTACTACCAAAATTATATGATCCGTTGGATTGAAACTAGACGATCAAGATTAGATCACATAAAAAAAATTATAATCTGAAAAGGATATAATTAGAAAAGGTTGCATTAGAAGTGAATTTTAAAAGAAAATTATAATCTAAAAAGGATATAATTAAAAAATGTTGTATTATAATTGAATTTTAAAAAGAAATTATATTCTAAAAAGGATATAATTAAAAAAAGTTGTATTAGAATTGAATTTTATTTTTTATTTATTAGTATTAAAAAATTTCATATTTACTATTTGGCCTCTATCTTGAGAACTAGAAATCAGATTTGAATGATTTTACAATCCATGCGAACCTCATAAAATAATTATCTTTAATTTAGTGATGCTTTAATAATCATTATTCAAATAGAAACACTCAGAATATCAAGAGAAAATATAATTACGAATTTTTACATTAATCATAATCTATATAGAAGTTCTATCTTATCCAAATTTTTGGTCGTCGGTATTACCAAAAGCATATGATCCGTTGGATTAAAAAATTGGATTAAAAGTCATCCGTTGGATTATAAATTATATCTTTATATATTTATTTATAATTTTCACATTGTTAATTTACTATAATACTCTTTCTTCATCGATTTGTTTTTTTCTTCATTGTTAGAACTAAATTTAATTTAAAAATATCTTTATAAGAGCGATCTTATCCAAAATTTTGGTCGGGCCGTTGTACTACCAAAATTATATGATCCGTTGGATCGAAACTAGACTATCAAGATTAGGTCACATAAAAAAAATATAATCTGAAAAGGATATAACTAGAAAAGGTTGTATTAGAAGTGAATTTTAAAAGAAAATTATAATCTAAAAAGGATATAATTAAAAAATGTTGTATTATAATTGAATTTTAAAAAGAAAATTATATTCTAAAAAGGATATAACTAAAAAAAGTTGTATTAGAATTTAATTTTATTTTTTATTTATTAGTATTAAAAAATTTCATATTTACTATTTGGCCTCTATCTTGAGAACTAGAAATCAGATTTTAATGATTTTACAATACATGCGAACCTCATAAAATTATCTTTAATTTAGTGATGCTTTAATAATTATTATTCAAATAGAAACACTCAGAATATCAAGAAAAAATATAATTACGAATTTTTACATTAATCCTAATTAATACCTTATATATAATAAGCATAAGGGAGATCTTATCCAAATTTTTGGTCGTCGTCACTGTACTATCAAAATCATCTGATCCGTTGGATTAAAAATAGACGATCAAGATTAGATCACATTAAAAAGAAAATTATAATCTAAAAAGGAATCAAAATTAGATCGCATTAAAAAGAAAAGGGTTTTTTTCATAAATAAATAGGAAAAAGTAAATTTTTGCAAATTTACTATCTTTAAGAATAGCTATTTGCAATATTACCAACCTTAAGTTTCAAAATTGCAAAAATACCATCTTTCCAATTCCCCTCCCTCCTTCCTCCCAATCAGCCGCCTGTTACTCTTTTTTTCTTTTTTTTTCTTTTTTTTAAGGTGGGGTGCTAATTTGGTTGCAACCACATTCAACTCTTGCAACCACATTCAACCACATTCAACTCTTGCAACCACATTCAACTTCTTTTTTTTTTTTAAAGGTGGGATGATTTTGGGTTGCATGGCCCCGCAGGGGCATATACAATTGAATGCAACGACATTCAACTAAATGCAACCACATGCAACTAAATTTCTGATTTCAAGTTCCATTTTTCAGTTGTCATTTTCGACCTCTTTTTTGGACTCTAATATATATATATATATATATATATATATATATATATATATATATATATATATATATATATATATATATATTAGAGTCCAAAAAAGAGGTCGAAAATGACAACTGAAAAATGGATCTTGAAATCAGTAACTGAATTCAGTTGAATATGCTCCTGCTGGGCCTTGCAACCCAAAACCACCAAAATTAAGGTGGACTGCTTTTGGGTTGCAAGGCCCAGCAGGAGCATATTCAACTGAATTCAGTTACTGATTTCAAGTTCCATTTTTCAGTTGTCATTTTCGACCTCTTTTTTGGACTCTAATATATATATATATATATATATATATATATATATATATATTAGAGTCCAAAAAAGAGGTCGAAAATGACAACTGAAAAATGGAACTTGAAATCAGAAATTTAGTTCAACATGCCCCTGCGGGGCCTTGGAACCCAAAACCACCAAAATTAAGGTGGACTGCTTTTGGGTTCCAAGGCCCCGCAGGGGCATATTCAACTAAATTTTAATGTGGTTGCATTTGGTTGAATATTGCCCCTGGCGGGGCCTTGCAACCCAAATCCACCAAAATCACCAACCTTTAAAAAAAGTTGAATGTGGTTGCATTTGGTTGAATATTGCCCCTGGCGGGGCCTTGCAACCCAAATCCACCAAAATCACCCACCTTTAAAAAAAGTTGAATGTGGTTGCATTTGGTTGAATATTGCCCCTGGCGGGGTCTTGCAACCCAAATCCACAAAAATCTTAAAAAGTTGAATGTGGTTGCATTCAGTTGAATGTGGTTGAATGTAGTTGAATGTGGTTGAATGTAGTTGCATTCAGTTGCATATTGCCCCTGGCGGGCCCATGAAAACCAAATAGCATCCCGCCTTAAAAAAAAAAAGTGGTTGCATGCAGTTGAATGTAGTTGCATTCAGTTGCATATTGCCCCTGGCGGGGCCATGAAACCCAAATAGCATCCCGCCTTAAAAAAAAAAAAAAAGTAACAGGCGGCTGAAAGCGGGAGGGAGGAAGGGTGGAGGGGAATTGGAAAGATGGTATTTTTGCAATAAATCTTTTTTCTTTTTGAAAAGATGGTATAATTGCAATTTAATTAGAAAGATGGTATTTTTGCAAAAATCATTTAAAAAGTTGGTATTTTTGTCAAATTCCCAAAAGAAAATTATAATCTAAAATAGATATAATTAGAAAATGTTGCATTTGAAGTGAATTTTAAAAAGAAAAATTATATTCTAAAAAGGATATAATTAGAAAGGGTTGTATTAAAATTGAATTTTTAAAAAAAATTATAATCTGAAAAGGATATAATTAAAAAAGGTTAAATTAGAATTATATTATATTTATTTTTTATTAATACCTTATATATAATAAGCATAAGGGAGATCTTTTCCAAATTTTTTTGTTAAACTATCACTAAATTAAAGATTTTTTTGTTAATTTCACGTGGGCTGTAAAATCTTTCAAATCAAATTTTAATAATTCAAGGTAGAGTACAAATATTAAATCGAAATTGTAAAATCTTATGTATTATCAACTTTTTAACAATAATTTTATATGTAAATTAATAACATATAAAATTAAAAAAAGAAAAATTATTTTAAAATTTAAAAAAGGAACCGTGCATTGCACGAGTTATAAGCTAGTCTATATAGAAGTTCTATCTTATCCAAATTTTTTGTCGTCGTCATTGTACTACCAAAAGCATATGATCCGTTGGATTAAAAAATTGGATTAAAAGTCATCCGTTGGATTATAAATTTTATCTTTATATAGTTATTTTAAATTTTCACTTTGTTAATTTACTATAATACCCTTTCTTCATCGATTTGTTTTTTTCTTCATCATTAGAACTAAATTTAATTTTAAAATATCTTTATAAGAGGGATCTTATCCAAAATTTTGGTCTGGTCGTTGTACTACCAAAATTATATGATCCGTTGGATTGAAACTAGACGATCAAGATTTGATCACATAAAAAAAAATTATAATCTGAAAAGGATATAATTAGAAAAGGTTGTATTATAAGTGAATTTTAAAAGAAAATTATACTCTAAAATGGATATAATTAAAAAATGTGTTATTATAATTGAATTTTAAAAAAGAAAATTATATTCTAAAAAGGATATAATTAAAAAAAGTTGTATTAGAATTGAATTTTATTTTTTATTTATTAGTATTAAAAAATTTCATATTTACTATTTGGTCTCTATCTTGAGAACTAGAAATCAGATTTGAATGATTTTACAATCCATGCGAACCTCATAAAATTATCTTTAATTTAGTGATGCTTTAATAATTATTATTCAAATAGAAACACTCAGAATATCAAGAGAAAATATAATTATAAATTTTTACATTAATCATAATCTATGTAGAAGTTCTACACTGATAATGCTATCAGTTGTAAAAAACTTAATTGTATATGATTTAAATCATTGACATATACATTTTCGTATTTCAATATAAATATACTTTTATTTAGCATAAAAATGTTTTATATTTTAATATGTTATAAAATAAAAAGTATATTTATTTAGCATAAAATTGTTTTATATTTTAATGTTTTATATTTTAGTTTATAACATATTAAAATATAAAACATTTTTTATGCTAGATCCAACGGTTTTCATATATTTATTTTAAGAACTTTGTCATACGAAGGAATAGACTACCGATTATCAAAATTTCGGACAAAATCTCTCTTACACTTATTATTAAAATTGTATTTGATTGTGAGTAGAACTAACTTTAAATAATTATAAGGATATTTTGATAAACAAAACGAATTATAAGTAGAATTCATAAATCAAATAGAATTTTCAACTTAAAAAATCGTCAATTTCTTCTCTTTTTTGTTTCTGTGTAGGTTTAATTATATTAAATCATCATTAATTTAAAGATTATTTTATTAATTTCATGTGGGCTGTAAACGTCCAAATCAAATTTTAAAATTCAAGATAGAGTAAAAATATTAAATCGAACATGTAAAATCTTATTTATATCAATTTTTAAACACCAATTTGATATGTAAATTGATAACTTATAAAATTTCATAAAAGTAATATAATTGTAGATATTAAAAAAGAGCTGTGCGTTGTGTGACACCCTCCAAATCCGGGGTCTAGATCCGGGGGTCACCAACCAATCACAACTAATAAAATAAATCAGAATGCGCAACTGACCCCGCCAACCAAAGATCGCAAACAGGTTATTGTATGAAACCAAGCAGTTACAGCCCAACAGCAAACTACTCACTTATTACAAACCATAAAATAAACTCAACCTAAATCCAGTCTAGTAACGTTTTATTATTACATCCCATTTTATTTAAAATTCTATCTAGCGCCGACAATAACCCGCAAATACCTGAAAGGTCTGGTATGCAGACACACGGCCACTCTGCCCCTCTCTAATATGGTCCGAACGGCTGGTCGGAAACATACTGCTCCTCTGGAAAGGTTTTGTGAAAACAAGAGTGAGCCAAAGAAATGCCCAGTAATTATATATATAAACAATTTTATAATAAAACAGGATAAGTGTTGCATGATATCAACTGAAATGTAAAACAGTTCACAGAGCAAACTGAATCAATAATTGGGATATAATTCAACCATAACTGAAATCATTTGACATGTCATAAAAATGAATCATCTGTCAAAAGTGTGATTGATTGTGAAGAACACCAAGAACTATTTTCCCAGAATTTTAAAGAAACTAAAATCAAAAAATCTGATTTTTTTGATTATTTTGATTAATTAAATAAGATCAGCTGCTATTTTTATTAAATCAAAATTAATAGCCCAATAATATTTTTAACCCCTAATTAAAATTATTAAGCCTTAAAAATAATTTTTATGGGATAAAAATGTAAAATTTTTATTTTTAAACAAATATAATATATATGCCAAAATTCCCCAAAAATTATGAATATTACAAAAATTACAAAATAATGCTTAGTTAAATATCCTATCATTATATGAAAATAATTTTATCAAAATCAAGGCCTCAGATTCAGTATAGGGACTGGATCCGGAAATTAAAATGCGAAATAATTGTATTCTAAAAATATAAAAATTACAGAAAAATAGAATAAAATTATCTAAGCTACACAGAAGTCACATAACACGTATGGGATAATTTCCCTATTTAATAAAAATCGTAACGCGTTTAAATGCATTAAAAATAAACCAAAACACAATAAAATCAACTAAAAACATATTTTAACATAATAAAATACACGAAATTTTCCGATCGTTACATCCTTCCCCCCTTATAAGGATTCTGCCCCCAGAATCCCACTTAGGAAAATAAGTGCGGATACTGAGCTCGCATTTCACTCTCTACTTCCCATGTTGATTCTTCAACCAAGGGATTCCTCCATAACACTCTAACTAGAGGTATTGTCTTATTTCTTAATACCTTATTCTTATGATCTAATATCTCAACTGGTTGCTCAACAAAAGATAAGTCAGGTTGAATATCTACAGGTTCATATTCTATCGCGTGCATTGGATCAGGATTGTACTTTCTCAGCATCGATATATGGAATACGTTATGGATGTTCTGCATGTGTGGCGGTAAAGCTAATTCGTAAGCAAGCTTTCCTATCTTCTTCAGTATCTCGAACGGTCCCACATATCTTGGTTTGAGTTTACCTCTTTTCCCAAATCTGGTTACGGCTTTCCATGGCGATACTTTCAGCAATACCAATTCTCCGACTTCAAAATTCCGGTCCTTCCTACTTTGATCTGCATATTTCTTCTGTCGATCTTGAGCGGCGATTAATCTTTTCTGAATCAATCCGATCTTTTCTTTCGTCTGTTGCAGTAGTTCTGGACCCAAGATTGTGCGTTCTCCTACTTCTTCCCAGTACACCGGAGATCTACATCTTCTGCCATAAAGAGCTTCATATGGTGGCATTTCAATGCTGGCATGATAACTATTGTTGTACGAGAACTCTACCAACGGTAAATGCTCATCCCAGCTACCTTTAGAATCTAGGGCACATACCCTTAACATATCTTCTATGGTCTTGATTGTCCTCTCGCTTTGTCCGTCTGTTTGAGGATGATATGCCGTGCTCATGTTTAGTTTGGTTCCTAAACCTTCTTGAAATTGCCTCCAGAATCTTGAATTAAAACGAGGATCTCGATCAGATACTATAGATACAGGAACCCCATGTCGTACTACGATCTCTTTCAAATATAGTTTAACCAGTTTCTCTAGCGAAAATCTTTCGTTGATTGGGAGGAAATGTGCTGATTTGGTCAACCTATCAATGATCACCCAGATTGCATCATGGTTTGCTTGAGTCTTCGGAAGTCCTACTACAAAATCCATTGCAAGATGTTCCCATTTCCATTCTGGAATTTCCAAAGGTTGCAGCAATCCACTTGGCCTTTGGTGTTCAGCTTTAACTCTCTGACAGGTATAGCATTTGTTGACGTATTCTGCAATTTCTTTCTTCATATCGGGCCACCAAAAATGTTGCTTCAAATCTCTATACATCTTGGTACTACCAGGGTGAATAGAATACCTGGAGTTGTGTGCGTCATGCAAGATTTCATCCTTCAGTTCCACGACATTAGGTACCCATATACGTGAAGAAAATCTTAGAATTCCTTTATCATCCTTTTGACTCCTGATTTCTTTTCCGGTTAATTTTGCTCCGTCTTGCTCCATTACCTGTTCTTGACATCTACGGATCTTTTCTAATAATACTGGCTGAAATGTCATGGCATACAATACTTCACTGGTTGCTTCTGATGTATGGACATCTATCTCCAATTTCTCGAATTCCTTGAGCAACTCTTCGGATGAGGTTAAGATATTTAACCTTTCCTTCCGGCTCAGTGCATCTGCCACTACGTTGGCCTTGCCTGGATGATAGCTGATGGTACAATCATAGTCTTTGATTAATTCCAACCACCGACGTTGTCTCATGTTTAGCTCCTTTTGTGTGAAAATATATTTCAAGCTTTTGTGATCCGTGAAGATTTCACACTTCTCTCCGTATAGATAGTGCCTCCAAAGTTTTAGTGCAAAAACAATTGCTGCCAATTCCAGATCGTGCGTTAGATACTTTCGTTCATGAATCTTGAGTTGCCTGGACGCGTAAGCAATTACCTTGCCATCCTGCATCAACACACACCCCAACCCCTTCTGAGATGCATCACTGTAAATTACAAAGTTTCCATTCTCGTTGGGTAGAACTAACACTGGTGCAGTTATCAATCACTTTTTTAATTCTTGGAAACTCTGCTCGCATTTCTCGTTCCGTTCAAATTTCTCATTCTTCTGGGTGAGGTTGGTTAAAGATGCCGCTATTTTAGCAAAATCCTTAACAAACCTTCTGTAATATCCAGCTAATCCCAGAAAACTTCGAACTTCAGTTGGTGTTCTTGGTTGCTCCCAGCTCATAATGGCTTCGATCTTGGCTGGATCTACTTTAATTCCTTCGTTGGTGACAACGTGCCCCAAAAATTGTACATCCCTTAACCAAAACTCGCATTTCGAAAATTTGGCATATAGCTTCTCTTTCCGTAGAATCTCTAAAGCTGTTCTCAAGTGTTCCGCATGTTCCTCCTCTGACTTGGAGTATATCAAGATATCATCTATGAAGACAATCACAAATTTATCCAGATATTTCTTGAAAACTCTATTCATCATATCCATGAAAGCGGCTGGTGCATTAGTCAGTCCAAAGGGCATAACTAAAAACTCGTAGTGCCCATATCTCGTGCGGAATGCTGTCTTAGGAATATCGACTGCCTTGATCTTCAACTGGTGATATCCCGACCGTAAGTCGATTTTGGAAAACCATACCGCGCCCTTTAACTGGTCAAACAAGTCATCAATCCTCGGCAATGGGTACTTGTTTTTGATCGTCAGTTTGTTTAGTTCCCGGTAGTCAATACAAAGTCGCATACTTCCGTCCTTCTTTTTCACAAACAATACCGGTGCGCCCCATGGTGATACGCTGGGTCTAATCTCCCCTTTGTCTAGTAGTTCCTGCAGCTGCTTGGCCAATTCCTTCATTTCCACTGGTGCCATTCTGTACGGAGCTTTCGATATTGGCTCGATACCTGGTGCCAAATCAATAGCAAACTCAATTTCTCTGTCCGGAGGTAGGCCTGGTAATTCTTCAGGAAAGACGTCCAAAAATTCATTCACTACCGGAATATGTTCTATCTGGGGCACTTCCTTATCAGTATCCATTACATAAGCTAAGTATGCTTCACATCCCTGTCGCAACAACCGTTTAGCTCGCATCATGGTCAAGAGTTTCTTTGCTTGTTTCTGCCCATGAAACACCACATCTATATCCCCATCTAGCTTCAGCTTTAGCTCCTTCTTTTTACAATCAATCTGGGCATTATACTTTGTCAACCAATCCATCCCCAGTATTACCTCGAATTCCCCCAACTTGAAAGGAATCAAGTCAGCATGAAAACGTTGTCCGGATATTTCGATCTCACATGCTGGATATATTTGCCTAACGGGTATATGATCCTGATTAGTTATCTCTATTACTAGAGCTTCGCTTAATAACTGACATTCACATTCTAGCTTACTCGCAAACTCTTCCGAAATAAAAGATTTAGTAGCTCCCGAATCAATAAGTACTTTGGCATTAGTAGAGTTTACGGAAAGTGTACCTGCAATAACATCAGAGTTCTGCTCTGCATCGGTCATAGTCATATTGAAAACCCGGGCCCTTGGCTGTCCCGCATTATTTGTTCCTGCAGCTTTATTCTGGTTTCCCGGATTAAGATTGATCCTGCAATCCTTAGTAAGATGCCATTTGCTCCCACATTTCTGACAATTATTCCCATTAGCTGCTGGCTCATTGCACACGGTGGCATAGTGCCCTTTCTTGTGACACCGAAAACATACTACGTTAGCCAGATTGCATGCACCTCCATGATTCTTTCCACATATTCCACATGCTGGTACTGGTGGTCGCATTCCTTGTTGCTGATTGTTATTTAGAAATCGACTCCCTTGACTACTAAAATTCTGGATTCCGTTTCCTGGTCCCCCGTTGCTTCTCGGCTGGAATGCTGGTCTGTAACTAAAGTTGTTTTGCACTCTCCCCTGGAACGAACTCCCTGATTGATTATTAAATTTCCTCTTTTTGCCTTCCCTTTCCTTATTGGAGCTCTCACTCTCTCCTTCAATAATCAGTGCCTTCTGGACCACAACCGAATAGGTGGTTAACTCGAAAGCGGCTACCCGGCTACGGAGCCACGGCTTCAAACCCTGTTGAAATCTCCTTGCCCGCTTCTCTTCAGTATCAACCAAGTCTGGAACTAACCTGGCTAACTCTGTAAACTTTGCCTCATACTCAGTGGCATTGCCTTCTTGTTTTAATTCCAAAAATTTAATCTCCATCTGATTCTACATAAAGCGGGGAAAATACTTTTCCAGAGACAACTCTTTGAATCTTTCCCATGGGGTTACCCCTACTCCTTCCAAAGCATTCCTAGCTTCCCACCAGTAGTTCGCTTCCCCTTTCAGAAAGTAACTCACGAACTCGGTCTTTTTATTCTCATCTACATTCACAAGTGCAAGAGCTTTCTCTATTTCTCTTAACCATGCACGGGCCTCTACTGAGTCCGCTGACCCCTGGAACTCTGGGGGTTTAACTGATTGAAAAGTTTTAAACGTTACTGCTTGGGGTGTTGGTGGCTGCTGCTGCTGGCGAGTGAGATTCTCGGTCTGTTGTCGGAATAGTTCCAGCATTTGCTGCATCATATTGATATTGCCCTGCTCCCCAAAGTTCTGATTATTATTCGCATTTCCCGCGTGATTACCATTTGGTTGCTGATTATCCATAATCTGGTAGAGGAAACACACAAGTTCCTTAGTAATTGAATAAACATGTTTTTGATAGATACTCATTGAAAAGAAACATGAATCAAGAATATTTATCAACTCATGTCACCCAATCACTAATTCACTTGAATGCTGAAAAATAAATAGATGCATGCTGGAGGGAATCGATACACTTATCACTACAAAAGTACTACTGATATATGATTACACACTCATAATTATACATGACTACTAGTCATGTTACCTAGCATCATAACGCTCTTAACCTACCACATCAACTAGAATGTCGGCTATACACAACAAAATTCCCGACTTATTCTACCAACAAACTACTATTAGTACACACACATACATTACACACAACTCAAGTCAACCAACACAGGTAGCATATCCTTCTCCCAGGGCTCTGACCCACAATATCTAGTCCCAGCTGGGCCCTACCATCTCCTGAAGATCCGACAACATCCTCCGGAGGATGCGGTATGCCCGACGATAATCAACAGTACCTGATAACTCACCCAGCAACATCGCCTCCACCTCATAAGAACCGGCTGCTATCAACTCTCGGAGGTTATGTCGAAGCTCGGAGTTTGCGGTACGATGCTCTCCCATCCTACGCAGCTCCACATTCTGCCCCCTCACAAAATCGTATGCCTCCAAAAGCTCACGGTACTCACTCAATGGAACGGTGCGTGGTGCACCAATATGGCCGCTAGACTTGGCCTCCGCTCCACCTATAACCTCCTCTATCAATGCCTGCACTCGCTCCTCTCCTGGTGGCATCTGGTGCCAAATTGTGACTGGTGGAAGAGGTACATAAGGACCCTGCACAGTAGGATCTGACTGATCCGTGAACTTTGCTGGCATAAGGAATCCTACCATAGCTGCCAGTGCACCAGATGGATGCAACTCAGACATAGTGGGTGGCGCCTCGACCCCCTGCTACTGATCATGAATTCATGAATCAACACCGGAACAGGAACTGCTGGTATAAGATCAAGTGGCCCCATCGGACACTCCCAACCCATTCAGTAGTCTAACCCCATCACTGGGTGGTCTGGATCCATAAGAGCGGTAACATATGGTAAGTCCACTGGTGGAAATAATGGTAGCGTAACTGGCTCTAGGGCCGGCATAGGCTGAGGTGCAATCACCGGAATCGGCGTAGTCACCACAACAGGAACCTGCGTAACCCAGTAACATAATATCACAAATCATCTCACAACTTAGGCTTAGACTAAAGTCAAACGCAACGTGTAACATAAGAACGTAACCCTATCTCATGTGATCTCCCTAATTTTCCCTAGGCTATATCTCTGCTTATTTCAGTAACCGATCAGCTCTGATACCAACTGTGACACCCTCCAAATCCGGGGTCTAGATCCGGGGGTCACCAACCAATCACAACTAATAAAATAAATCAGAATGCGCAACTGACTCCGCCAACCAAAGATCGCAAACAGGTTATTGCATGAAACCAAGCAGTTACAGCCCAACAGCAAACTACTCACTTATTACAAACCATAAAATAAACTCAACCTAAATCCAGTCTAGTAACGTTTTATTATTACATCCCATTTTATTAAAAATTCTATCTAGCGCCGATAGTAACCCGCAAATACCCGAAAGGTCTGGGATGCAGACACACGGCCACTCTGCCCCTCTCTAATATGGTCCGAACGGCTGGTCGGAAACATACTGCTCCTCTGGAAAGGTTTTGTGAAAACAAGAGTGAGCCAAAGAAATGCCCAGCAAGTATATATATAAACAATTTTATAATAAAACAGGATAAGTGCTGCATGATATCAACTGAAATGTAAAACAGTTCACAGAGCAAACTGAATCAATAACTGGGATATAATTCAACCATAACTGAAATCATTTGACATGTCATAAAAATGAATCATCTGTCAAAAGTGTGATTGATTGTGAAGAACACCATGAACTATTTTCCCAGAATTTTACAGAAACTAAAATCAAAAAATCTATTTTTTTTTTGATTATTTTGATTAATTAAATAAGATCAGCTGCTATTTATATTAAATCAAAATTAATACCCCAAAAATATTTTTAACCCCTAATTAAAATTATTAAGCCTTAAAAATAATTTTTATGGGATAAAAATGTAAAAATTTTATTTTTAAACAAATATAATATATATGCCAAATTTTCCCAAAAATTATGAATATTACAAAAATTACAAAATAATGCTTAGTTAAATATCCTATCATTATATGAAAATAATTTTATCAAAATCAAGGCCTCAGATTCAGTATAGGGGCTGGATCCGGAAATTAAGATGCGAAATAACTGTATTCTGAAAATATAAAAATTACAGAAAAATAGAATAAAATTATCTAAGCTACACAGAAGTCACATAACACGTATGGGATAATTTCCCTATTTAATAAAAATCGTAACGCGTTTAAATGCATTAAAAATAAACCAAAACACAATAAAATCAACTAAAAACATATTTTAACATAATAAAATACACGAAATTTTCCGGTCGTTACACGTTGCACGGGTTATAAACTAGTGATAAATAAAACAAATATTTAAAAATTAGTATAATGTTATCACAATTTCAAATAAATAACACTTTTGCATTAAATACATATTCTTACATATTAAAATTAAGAAAAAAAATATAAAAATTAATTTAATATTTAAAAATATCTACTACTTCAAATAAATAAAACTATTTTCATTTAATGATAATACAAATTAAAACTTAATGTAACTAAAATTTCAATAATACTATAAAAATTAAAAGAAAAAATATGCATAATTTTAAAATATAAAATATTAATATTAGTTATTACTAAAAATTAACAAAACTAAATGTTAATTTTAAGAAAAATGATAATATCAATAAATAAATTTTTTAAAAAAATATTTATAAAAAATCTCGTGCAATACACGAATATGAAGTTAGTTTAATGAAATACAAGTAGCATATTGTATCCTATGAACACCAATTAATTTGAAACTCTACCCTTGCGTCATGAGTGAAATTTAATGATGTTCAAAAAGTCTAAAATTTGAAATCTAATCCGATTTAATTCGTAAAAATGAGCGAAAAGTTTGGTCTAAAAAAAATTCGGTTTGATTCGGTCCGTGGGGATAAGATGGGCCTCCTACTTTTCATCAAGTTCGGCCTGGTCCGAAATCCAAAAAATCCGGTTACAAAGCCCGAGCTCTTTTTAAGTCCGGATAAAGCCCGATTCGTTTTAAGAAATTCCGATAAAAATCCAATTTTTTATAGATAAAATCTAAAAATACATAATATTTTTAATAAATTTCAAGAATATTAAACTTAGCAATAGAGAGGATGTGAAGGATCATGAGACTAAGAAGAATATATACGGGACAAACTCTTCTTTCAAGAAGACTAATTGAGTGTAGAGGAAGTACTTCACGAAATGGTCATATACGTGAAGATTTATATGGCTTATGATCGCCTTAAAGTCACAACGTAGATTATGAGTAAAAAATTCTTGAGTTACAGTGATGTTTTACGATAAAACAAATATTATACTAGTAGTTTTTAGTATTAAATTTCGTGATGTCTCTTCTTATGTATTCTAAATTATAGAAGTTCAAGGACGCGGTTCTTTAAAGGTTGTTTTTTGTAAGTTTTTTTAGTATATTAATATATTAGGTTTGCAAAAAAAGGATAAAAATTACATGTATATAAATTTTTATAAAGAAAGCCCGAAAAAAGTCCGGCCTGGTCCGAAGATCTAAGACAAGCTTCATATTTTAGAGAAAACACGACCCAACTTAGTATGATTTTTGAAAAAACTTGACCCGGCCCGATTGTTAAAAAGCATGAGCTTTATAAAACTCAGATAAAACCCAATCCAAAGGGTTTTTTATGCATCTCTAATCTCTAAGAGCATCTCCAATAGAGGTTGTCAAGTCCTATGTGGCATGGCACCCTTCGTTGCCCACCTATTGGAGTATCAATGTTGCAACAAGTTGTCAACCAAAGTTGCCAAAAATTGGCAACTTCCCTATTTAGTTAAAACACATACAACTCCCCAAAAATGTATTTAACTTTACTCTTTTTTATATCTCCCATATTTTAAATGTATTTATAAGATAATATAAAATTTATGTATGAGACCACATTGGCAACTTTTAAAGTTGCCAACTATTGGAGTAGATTTGTAACAAAAGTTGTCAACAATGAGATGGAGGAGGGAAGAAATAAAAAAATAATATATGTGATGAAGTGGTAAAAATTGACAACTATGTTGGCAAACTCTATTGAAGATGCTCTAAGTGAAAACCAACTCCCCCGATTAGTCAATTCTTTCTTATATAAAGAATATTTTATACATAGCATCTTAATGTAATCGACAATTCGACATCAACAATAATTAAAATATTATATTTAAAACGGTGGGATGAAAATGACATGGCTCTATAATTCGCATTGTTATTGTTAAGGCGACGAAGACTAAAACAAAGGGAAAACCATTATTTGTACTTGGTAGATAATGACAAATTTTTAATTATCAAGTTCTTAACTACTACCAATAACTTAGCACAAGTCGGCTTATCAATAATTTAAAATATGGTTTGCATGATATTGGTGTAATTAAAACCAAACTAAAAAATCATGAGATAACTTAAGTATTTAGAATTTATATTTTATCATTTTGGTTCTGAGTTCGATTCTCGTCTATCTTAAAATTCAAAATTTGTTGAAAACATATATTATAATGCATATAAATCTAGTTATTTCAAAAAAATTCTCACTCATTCAAAAATTTATTGAGAAATACCTGACTTGTATACAGTGTTCCAGAAATCGCTAGGCGGCCCAGTGCGGTCGGGGTACCGCCTAGCGCCTAATCGGGTAGGCGGAGATTAATCGGACAGATTAATCGGAGCATTAATCGGTTGTATTTAAATATTATTTTTAATATTTATATTTATTAAATATTTTTACCAAATATTTTTGCCCATTTTTGAATTTTTCAACATATTTTCTAATATTTTCCGATTTTTTGCCGATTTTTTTCCGCCTAGGCCGATTTTTGACCGCCTTTTGGCCGCCTAGACCGATTTTTGATCTCCTAGACCGATTTTTTCCCGATTTTTGACCGATTTACACAAAAAAACGTTTTTTTAACCGCCTAACCCCGAGTCGGGGCATTTTTCGGGCGCCTAGCGCCTAGGCGGCCGCCTAGGCCGATTTTTACAACACTGCTTGTATATGAATAATATTGATTAGAGTTGTAGCGAACCGAACAGTTCGATAAGTTCGCTCGTGTTCGAGTTCGTTAAACTTGGTTCGACTGCTTAATGAACACGGACACAGACAAGAAAATCTGTCCGATAAGTTCGTTAACAGTCCGTGTTCATTAAGAATTTATTCGTGTTCGTCAAACGTTCGTCCGAGTCGGTTCGTTTATAGCTCTATTAGATGCAATTATTATTACTTTCTTACTGTATCATATTACTAATCTTTTAATATTAATATATAGCATTGAATAAGAGTCCATGATTAGCTGGTAAGTGGTAACACTTCCAAGTTCCATGTGTTTTCCACTTGACAACATATCTATTCAATTCATGATTTTTTAACAAGACAACACTTTTTTTTTTCATTTTTAGCAATTAAAATGAAAAAAACAGTGGGCATGCTAACGTGCGCCTCATGTGCTACCAAAAAAGAAAAGAGTCAAATGAAGATGAGAACAGCCCATCTTCTTTGAACACCTCAACACCGTTACTGTTATACATGATCAGCAGGACCCATTTATGCTTACACACATCTGTATCTATATTTATCACTATTGAAGATAGGGAGAGAGACTTGATAGAGGGAGGGAGAGAGAGGGAGTGGGAGAGAGATGACAGGGAGAGAGGTTAATTAATTGTACACCACATAAAATAAAAATTTCAACCCAGAATTAATTCATTGATTTCAAAGTAGAAAAATTTATACAAGAAATCTAAACAGTTCTAGTACATCAAACCAGATCACATGAACATGAGGCCCAGAAAATTAAAAATGAAAAATGTAACTTTCTGTGGCCTAGTAATCTGATCAATTGTGACAAGTACTATAACAAACAACAATCTGGTTAATCTGAAATATGAAGGGGGGGGGGGAGAGACAAGAATTGATACGGAGTATATTTCAAGCAAAGACAAGCCATCACACATGCATATACATATAGAGAATAATATATATATGGTCCAGTCCAACCGAAACTTCAACACTGAGACAATGATCAACGAGGAAAAAAACAACAACAGAGTGTTTGTGGAACTAATGATTTTGTAGCTAAGACTTACGGTGGCCACCGGAAGGTTTAGATCTCTTTTGGGTAGCAGTGGCTGTCTTTTTGGCCGGCTTAGATTTACCAAAACAGATACCACAACCAGCAGAGACTTTAGGAGAAGGTGGGTCCACAGTTGGAGTTACTTCAACAGTTTTATAAGCTTGTCTTTGTTGTTCTTCTTTGCCTTTATCTTTGTTGTTGTCTGAATCTTGATCAGCTCCTTCTTTGGTTTGAACAGGCTTCAATTCTCCGGACAAGAACTTGTCATCCCAAACCAATCCTGATGAACCTGATCTTCTAAATGTACTCTCTGACCTTACCAATCCCTCCATCTCTCTCCTCTCTCTCTTTCTCTCTATCTCTCTCCCAAACTTTATTTGGTATATTTGGTATATCTATCTATACACAAAATTTGAGGAATCCAATAGATGGTAGTATATGGTTTTAAGACTTTTTGGGTATATAAATTGTTAGGGGAGGAAGCAAGGAAATGACAACCAAGAGGAATAATAAAGATAGGTTAGGTCATTTGGTGGCATATATTGATGTTATACCTTTCCGTAAATTACTTTATTACCCCTTTCTACTTTGAAAAATGTTATAGTTACGTAAAGTTTCACAGAAACTTTCACAAAATGATAAATGCCTTAATTTAATTGGTTATAACACAATGGCCCCCCTACATTCACATTAGTATCCACTAATAAAAACATATATAAGTGGAATCCACCTCATTCTGTGCATGTGCATATTTCTGTGCAAATTTTCTGTGCACCTAGCACTACTTACTACTTTATAGTATATATAGGTTTACTTTTATACAAGTAAAGCTCTGTTCTAAAAATCGGTGATTAATCACGATTAATCATCGATTAATCCCTGTTCCATGAGTTACCGAGCTGATTAATAATCATATTATTTGATTAATAATTCCGATTAATCCTCAAATACCCGATTAATCCCCGATTAATCCCTGGACAGTGCATCTACCGATTAATTCCGATTCCCTCTTTTTACAACACTGTAGTAAAGTGTTATTAGTGCAATTTCTTGTAAATATAAATATGTCATAACCGGTCCGAACTTCGAAGCACAGACATAAATTGAACACGAGTCGAGATTAAAATATAAAATTTTTGGGATCACGATGATGAATTGCTGTGCTATTTTTCTTCGAAATTAGTTTTACGCGTAAGTTGGATTGGATACTTGATTAATTGAAAGAAATGTAGATTTGTATGTAATTAATTGTAATAGTATAACTTTTGAAAATTCAAAAACATAAAATGGCATAAAATGTAGAACAGCCTACTAAAGAGACTTGTTTTGAATTGAAATGGTCAAGGGTGGTGTGTTAAGCAACTACTGTACCTTTAAAAAGAAAAAGTCATGGAAATCGATGAGACTGTGATAGTATTATATATATAAACTACCAGTGGCTTCTTCTGTTGCTGGCTCTGTTATAAAAATCGGCCGATTTATGAAAAATCGTCGATAAATCGCTCAAAAATCGGTCAAAATTTTGGAACCGATTTGGCCGATTTTGCGAAAATCGCCGATAAATCGCCGATTTTTCAACCGAATCACCCGATAAATCGTAAATCGGTATCTCAACCGAATAGTTCCGATTTCCGAAATCTGCAACACTGGTTGCTAGCGATAAAAAACCACATCACTTCTTGTTGTAATTGATTATTTGTATTTATTTTAATATAAACGTTTTCCAACTATACAAGTAATTTAGTGTGTCGTTCTTTAACAAGTGGGGGCAATAGCATTCATTGATTAAACTACAAAACAAACAAAAAAGATAAGCATGGAAAAAATCCAATATAAGTGATATTGGTCCAATTATGGCAATTAATTGTTAACGATTAAGAGATTTGGTTAGCTATTTTAATTAATAAATTTAATTTATTATTTTGATTAGTGAATTAAGTTATATGTTTTATATGAAATTATTTAGAAATTAGTTGTTTGAGTTAGTTGTTTGTACATTAATTAGAAATGTCACAATTCTTTAATTGAAAAATCTCATCCAATTAACTTTTTGAAAATTAGCTTTAAATTCAAAAATCTATTTCAATCGTTTCACTTTTCAAATGATCAACTCTATAATTTGGCTCAAATTTCTAACTTTTTCTCAAATTTATAACTTTCAAATACCTCCATTAATTAATTGGAGCAATATGCAGTTTTCTAAAAATTTTACTTATTAGGATTTATGCAAAATTAAGAACATTGATGTATGGGTGTTTTTGAGTGGGACGCTCTATTTTCCCCTTGAGTTTTTTTTCCATAGGATTTTGCTTGTTGGGTTTCAATCCAATATGATGTTATGGGCTTGGGTGGTCCAAGATATATATGGGTAAGATAATAATTGTATGTGTAGACAATTATTATATATGGTATATCTTGATCACTAAGTTGGGAAATTGGGTGTCAAGAATTGGAAGACTTGTATAACAAGTATGGTAAGACTTGTAGAACAAGTATGGTAAGTCTTGGTGGCTAAGTTTTGGGTGGCTATATATACATAGTCATATTGTATTTGTTTGATGAGTGGTGAAAGCTTAAGAGATGTAGTCTTAAGTATTGTTTGGGTGATGCTTGAGCATTGTTGGCTCAAGTATCGGGTTGGGACACCGTTAAGGTGTTATTGTTTTGATGTATTGTTGATTATTGTTAAGATTAATAATACAAGTTTGGGGCGTGGGTGTTTCCGCGTCAAATATATTTGTGTGTTTGTTTTGTTTTGCTTTGCTTGTTTGAATCTCGTTTTGTGATTGCAGAGGTTGAGGGAAAGTTCGAGAAGGATTTGCTGACAAGGAGATTGCTACTAAAGCGGGAAGAGACAAAGTTACGTGCGGTTTGACGGTTGACTTGCACCGTGGATCAATCCTGTGTTCGGACTCAAGATGGAAGAAGATGGAAGAGGTCATCGCAATTGTTTTAATGGCTTGATCAACCAGGTGAATTGTTTGGATGATATATGAATTTTCTTCAGGAGACCGAAGGATTGTGAAAGAAAGGATCGGGTGACTCAACATGTGGAAGAACACTCGTGGTGGTTGATGCACGTGATTTTGTAGATGGATACATCGTTATGGTGAAGAACGATGGTTTGGGTGGTTTGGAGGGTCACTATATGGGTTTTAGCGACACTCAATGTTTGGAGGATCAAGAGGAGGAGATTCTTGTTCGAGGGGAGGCGTTGGCGAATGGACGTCAATGGCTTGATGGGTTACCGTTCAATCCGATGTGGGTATTGGGTTGAAGGGGAGGATTGTTGGGTTTCAACCCAATATGATGTTATGGGCTTGGGTGGTCCAAGATATATATGGGTAAGATAATAATTGTATGTGTAGACAATTATTATATATGGTATGTCTTGATCACTAAGTTGGGAAATTAGGTGTCAAGAATTGGAAGACTTGTATAACAAGTATGGTAAGACTTGTAGAACAAGTATGGTAAGTCTTGGTGGCTAAGTTTTGGGTGATACATAGTCATATTGTATTTGTTTGATGAGTGGTGAAAGCTTAAGAGATGTAGTCTTAAGTATTGTTTGGGTGATGCTTGAGCATTGTTGGCTCAAGTATCGGGTTGGGACACCGTTAAGGTGTTATTGTTTTGATGTATTGTTGATTATTGTTAAGATTAATAATACAAATTTGGGGCGTGGGTGTTTCCACGTCAAGTATTTGTGTGTTCTTGTTTTGCGCTTTGGTAGATCTTGTCAATTATTGATTGGTGTGTGTGCGCGCTTTGTATTGGTTGTTTGTGAATCTCGAATTGTGTAAGCCCCCTAACCTAACATTGCTCTTATGGGATTTTTAACAAGGTCTTCCCATGTTTGGAGTCTTCTTCTTTGATATAGAGATTTAATCGTCTACTTTCTCGGAAGAATCTCTTTCTCATGTAAGTCGTAATTGAGGTTACCACCCATGGATTGATTAAGTATACATTTCGGATAGATGATAAGTTTTTGTGGAAAAAAGAATGTCTCATATTCCTTTCGGATTGTATATTTTTATGTGGGTGTTTGGGGTATCTTAAAACATGTAGCTTATGACTTATAAGCACTTATGTCATATAAGTGATAAGTAGAGCATAACTTATAAGTCAGTAAAGTGTTTGGTAAATCAGAACTTATAATCAGTAAACTGTTTGGGTAAATCAGAACTTATAAGTTAACTTTTTTCTATAATTTTCAAAATATTTGTTTTTTATATATAACAATGGATGTCAATGAATAGATCTCGATGAGTAGAGAAATTTGAGATATACGTATCAATTTTCTAATGAATGGATCGAGAGATATATGGTTTTGAAGATTTGAAGGATATTATATATTGCGTATATCGAGAAATAAGTTATAAGCATAAGTTGAATGTTAGGATTTCCTAACATTCAACTTATGTGATTATAAGTTATAAGTTGAGCCAAAACTTATTTTGGCAAACAGCCCCCATAAGTACTTATGGTCTTATAAGGCATAAGCTCGGACTTATAAGGAAAGCCAAGCAGGCCCTATCTTTTAAATAAAATCATTTTACTTATACAAAAAAAAAAAAATACCTCCATTAATTTTAAAACTAAGGGCTTTGGCCCAATGGTTGTGCGCTTGTGCCCTCTACTCTCTCACATGAGACGTGGAGGGTTCGATCCCGGATAGATGTGCCATCCTTTAATGCGAAAATTAAGTTATATTTTTAAGAATAGTTTTGTAATTTATTTTTTGATATTTTTTTTAAAATTTACCTTGAAATGCGTGTCAGATCCACTATTTTTTATGTTAAGAAGTGAGAGGGACAGAAGGAGTAATATTTATATCGACCGGTTTGATACGGTTAACTATTGTATCCTTAGAAAAATAATATTATTTTGTTGATTCATGAAGCTTTTCTTCAATCAAAATGGAAGAAAATAATATAAATTTAAAACTTTTACTCTCATTACTTGTTGCTGATTAATGTTAGAATGCACATTTAAAGGGGTGTATTCAATTGAGATTCTGTTGGATTGTTAATAATCCATGGATTTTAATGTAGTGTATAAATCCATGGATTGTTTAAAATCTCTACACAGATTATTTTAATTCTCTACAGATTTTGATAGATTTTGATGGATTGACTTTGATGAATTTTTGTAGAATTACAAAATCCCACAGATTCTACGAGATTGATTTCTTTCATTTTTTTAATTTTATAATATCTATATATCAATTAAATATAACATTTTAAAATATTTCTTTGAGTAATAAAATGAAATTTTACAGGATTATACATAAAACGAAAAAAATAAATATAAGTATAAAAGAAATATTTTTTATTTTATAATATCTATATATCAATTAAAGATAACATTATAAAATATTTCTTTGAGTAATAAAATGAAATTTTACAAGATTATACATAAAGCGAAAAAAATAAATATATGTATAAAAGAAATATTACCTTAAGGAACTTTCAATCCATTTCTCCTTGATAATGCATCATTTAACAATTTTGAGGCACTTCAAGAACATAAGGAGAGACAAAGAAAGGAATGCAGTGATGACAATGGTTATAAATGAAAATATATTTTAACCTTTGTAGAATAGGTTAACGGTATAGGTTGGGAAGCATCATTAAAGTTACAAGTTGCAACCCTTGGAAAGTTTCTAGTGTACAGTTTATTATATTTCTAGGCCAAACTTGCATCGCATCTTCATTAGTTTTGAGTACGTTGTGTATAATCTGAAAGATTCATTTGATTAAGAAAACTCAAAAAATATGCAAATTTCTATTTGAGAACAAATCCATCAAAATATTGTGTAGTAAGAACAAATTTTATGTTGATAATTTTACATATAAAATCTTTTACAAATATTTCAAAATCCATGACTTTAGCAAATCTGTTGAAATTTGAATACCTTGAGATTTTGATTGATTGTTTAAAATCTAGATTGAATACCTACTTTTAGAAGATTTTTTAAAATCTCAATTGAATACCCACATATTTAGAAAAATTATTTGAAATCTGAATTGAATACCTGATTTTAAAAGATTGTTTAAAATTCCAAATGAATACCTACTGATTTTGAGAATCCATTAAAATCCAACAGATTCTCAAATGAATACACCCCTCTTAATAGTTCGGAAATATTTCCTAAAATTTTTTATTTAAAGTGAATGTGTGCGCATACATTTGGTAGTCAAATATATCATCTAATTTTGAGAAGATTTCATAAACTTATTTAATTTTATAAATTCTTTTGTTTCGATTAATTTCTTTTTCATTCTTCAGAATTTAGATAATATCAATTAATCTTCAAAAAGACTTTACTGAATCTGATTAAATATACAATTGACCACTAAATAATTAACAAAATTTCGAATTTAATACTAACAAATTCAGAATCTTAACTTGGTCGTGGACGGAATCTTAAATTATTAAAATGTTGGTGGTAAACTAACAAAATTTCAAATTTATTTTTAAAAATTAACAATTTAATCTGAAAAATGATCAATTTAAAACATCAAATGTCAATTTGACATTTACTAATTATATAATGATCAATTAAATTAAGCCAAACAAAATTTAATTCTACTTCTCGAAAGTGCGAACAAAACCCACCAAACTTTATGTTACTCACTCCATTATTGTTAAAGGGATTAGATAACACTAACCTAAAAATGAAGAATAAACAATGCTTAATATATAGACATACACATTACTAAGCATGATTTAGTCATCATTAACAATGTCACAGCTAACCGCAATCCATCAATATGATTGATTGTCATTTATCTATGCAGCCTATTTTTTAATATTATTTTTAAGAAACACAACTGATCATGATTAGCTTCTTCAGATCATTCACGTCCCGTCTCCTATTCCCAACCTCAAAAACTTACTAAAAATAGTAAATCCCAAACAAAAATAGCCAATTCCCAAAATTATTAAAAAATTTCTACATCCCATTTCCCATTTTCCATCCCCATATCCCTATATTATTTTTTATATTACTTATTTCTCTCTCTTTCACTTACAATTTTAATTATAACTACAATTTAGTATATTATATGAGGAGATATAAAACTTATACGGGAGGTTTGCAGAATGGGTGAAGAGTCTGCAAAAATGGGGATGAAAACTTATCCCTAAATCTATTCCCCATTTTGGGGTCTGGGATGGAGCTCTATTTTGGATGAAAAATTGATTAAATCCCTACATTTATAGGATAGGGATGCAGAGTGGGTTGTGATTGCTCTCAAAAGTATTCATATAAAATTTATAAATTATATAAAATAGGCTTAATGACCTTTTGACCCTTCAAGTTTGCGCAGTTGTACCCATAAAGCCCTAAAATTTAAAGTCGTTCCTTTTCGCCCCTCCAACTTCAAAAATGTACCTTTTAGCCACAAACCGTCATCTTTGGCCTTTAAAAGGTGACAGTTTTGTGTCAAAAAGACGACGGTAAAGTGGCTAAAAGGTATATTTCTGAAATTGGAGGGGCAAAAAGGAACGACTTTAAACCTTAGGACTTTATGGGTATAATTGCGCAAACTTGAAGGGCCAAAAGGTCATTAAGCCTATAAAATATAATTTCATAATTTATTAAAATTTTTTTTAATAAAATTTAGAATACTAAATTTATATTAAACAAAATTAAAATAACTTATGAAACCATACTTTATATGAATTTTAAAATACGCTCTATCCCAAATATAAAGAATTGAGAGGAACAAAGGGAATACAAGATAGAAGATACTATAGCAACTTCTACTCACTCAAGGTATCAACAGATTTACTGTAGATTTATTAACAGCAAGAAAACCATAACAATAATCCTAGTCCAGGAAGCTGATATACAAAGCTTGTAAACACTAGACAGATCTAGAGCTCTAAAGAGATAGATTTTCCATTGAATAGGTGGGCGTCAGGTCTAAAATTTGACGACCCTACTGGAACTCGACCGACTTTAATGGCATAGACAATAAACATTTTCACAACTTGTCAATGTGTGCCCCATTTTCAAATGAATTATCAACGTTCATTTTACTTTGTGTTCGTTTTTTGAACTTTACTATGACTTATCTTGCATGTTAATATCAAACTATAAGCAACTACAAGAATATTTGTTGTTTTCCCAGCCGTTCGTGCTAAAGAACACAAAAGATTTATACTTGTAGAATGAAAGGATATGTGTAAATAATGTTACCAAATAGAAAAAACAAATTTAGGCATCTAAACATCTTGTCATGTTAGTAGCATATCAAATATGGACGCTAAGAAGGCTATAGTTGCAACAACTACAGATATTTGAAATTACTATTCTTATGAGCCCGAGCCCGAGCCCGAGCCCGAGCCCGAGCCCGAGCCCGAGTCGACAGCCGAATGCCGAATACTGGAAACAACCTACTTATGAAGAATAGGGAAAGAATTGTATACATTAAAATCTTTCTTTATTGGAGCTTTGATACTGCCATACTGGTGTTTAGCAGCTCCAAAAGAAGTAAAAGATATATTGTATTGGTACACTACTAGCCAAAAGAGTATCCAGATATGTGAGGGCATTCTGTTTTAATCACGATTTGCAAGGTCAATATAATTGTGGCAACTATAATTCAGTTCTGCATAATAAGGACACAATTTGTTTTTACCACTTTTCATGCTTATTCATCCGCCTTCCTCTCTCTGTAAATCAAAAACTAAGGTCAGCAACCTGTGCTGGGATATTAAAATTTGTAAACCATATCCTCTGTATATCCAAGTTCTTTGAGTATGCCAGTGAGCTGCAAATTATCACAATACTGAACTTAGTAATTTATTGCACAGAAACCATTGTAAACATGTTGTACGCTTTATCATGCATCTATACCTCGCCTTGTGTCCAATCTTTTGCCTTTTCACCAGATATGTGCTTCACCATTCCAGGAGGGCCACATACCTGAACCAAGTGTTAAAGTGACTTGACTACTGAATAAAAAAGAAAACTGAACAAATAGCTGAAATTCAAACTGGAAATAACAATAAATACTGGGGTGTTTGATGTGACACTTCTAAATAAATGTATTTGCAAATAAAGAATAACTTAATTGTTAGTCCCAAAATGTATTGTAGAAGAGGGTTAAATACAATACACTGGTTTTTAAAGTTCTTTGCGGATAAATAAATTATGATCAATTCTTGACAATTAACACGAATCAAATCAACACATAAGTTTCAAAGAATATACATGTATATATAGAGTCCTACTCCACTAGAAACCAATTTAAAATAGAAACTAGAAACCAGACCCAGCCCCTGAGAAATCACTAAATTATATTATAGAAATCAGCCGTTTATATTACAAAAATCACTAAATTATACGGTGAAAAATCACCAACTAGTTCAGCAGAAACTTCAGAACAAAACCCATTTCTTTTTCCATCATCCTACCCCCCACACCACCATTGCCTCCTCGAATACAAAAAAAGTCAAGCAGTGTGAGGCAATCGTCATTTCCGAATAGACACATACAATTATACATACACCTATATATATATATATATCTATACATTTAATCTCGAACACATACACCAAGCAAAAAGTAATAAAATTGATGGTGTGTATTAGCAGATCGCCGGAGCTCGATGGTGTCTCCTGCGGAGCCAGAGGTCAGAAAGGAAGGACGTGGTGGCAAGAGAGGCTCGCCGGATTGTTGTCGGAGAAGATGGTGGTGATACGAACTCGTCGGAAGGTGATGGTGATGGGGTGCAGGAGATGGGACGGTGGTGGGTGGTGGTGGCGTGGTCGTGGTGGGGAGGGGTGGGGCTTGGGGTTCGGGGTGGTTGGTGGAGAAGCCAGTGGGGGTGGGGTTGTATAAATTAATTAAAATGTTAGAGCATCTCCAAGGATGCACACCCCTTACCAATTTTAGGGATTTTTCTTCCAAAAAACACTCTCCAACCACTTCTCCCTTTCCCAATATATTTTAGGGGAGAGAAAATAGATCCCTATATGTGAGGATCCAAATATCAGCCCCTATCTTTCTCCACGTCATCTGCTCCCCTTCCCAATTTATTTAAATTTCAAACTTTTAAATTTTAAAAATTAAACTTTTAAAATATAGGGTATCTATATAGGGATTATCATTGGAGTGAAATATCATTTTGATTTCCTATATTATTAATAATCCTTATTTTAGGGACTAAGGAAAGAGTATATCATTGGAGATGCTCTTAGTGATTATCTTTTAGATTTTAATGATTTCTGCTGGCCTGAGATTGGGTTGGGACTTGGTGTCTAGTTTCTATTTTAATTTTGGTTTCTATTTGATAATTTGCCTATATCTTTTTATATATATATATATATATAAATAGGGTCATGCTCAAATAGAAACTAAATTAGAATAGAAATTAGAAACCAAACCTAATCCAAACATTTCAAGCTAATCTAATAACCAAATTAGGAGTACCCCCAATACAAAAAATGTATAATAATCTACCCTCTATTCAGCAAAAAAAAATTATTGTTCACTGCTGACGTGGCAGTGACGTCAGCAATGAACAGTAATATTTTTTTTTGCTGAATATTGGTGAGTTAATTTATGACATTTTTTGTAAAGGTGCCCCTGGCGGGCCCTTAGAATAAATATATAATTTATTTAGTGTTGGTTTCTAGTTTCTATTTTAACTTTGGTTTCTATTTGATCACTAGCCTATATATATATATATATACCAACTATTTGCGGAAGCAGTAATTTAACAATTTAAAGTAAGAAAGGGGCTCAGCACATGAGCAGAAGAGAGAATAGAAGAAAGCACAAGTTTATTCAAGCGTACCAATAATGGTTACAAAGCTCTCATTATATAGAGAGACGATACTTCAACTATTACAACAGGATCACTCTAAATTATTATACAGGACACCAACTTTAATTATTATACAAGACAAACAACTTTAATAAAAGTAAGCATTATTGCTGCCGGGTACTGCTTAGTGGGCCCCATCGCCACAATAATAATGCTACTTTAACAATACAAACAAAAAACTTTAATAAAGCATTTAATAATGCTTCTTCCCACTACGAAAAGCAGATTCCCATTGTCTGAATAATTGAGCAAATATGATTGCTATCTTCAAGCTGTGAAATTATTGAACCAAAGGAGTCTTTGCTTTAACAATCTCTGCTTATGAATTTTACTCCATAGATAGTTATGGAAAAGACGAACCATCTCGAAATCTTCTTGAATTTGTTGAGAAGTCCTATTCCTTCTTTCTTCCCATGAAAGTTGTTCTTGTTGCAGAAAATAGGCATCAATTTGATCCTGAATGAGCTAGATTTCCCGATCTTTTTTCTTTAATTTTTTAAAAGCTGGACCTAGAGTGAACATAATTAATTTTGGAGTAAATTGCACTATAGTGGCTAGATAAATTAATGTTTTGCACTTTGATGGTCAATGTTGCAAATCTTGCACTATGATGGCTCGAAATTGTTTTTTTAGCCACTTAAATGACTGCCGTTATCTTGACCTTAATGGAGTTAGTTTGACAGGGGTATTATAGTCTTTTTATTATCCTAATCTACCCAAACACCCCCGTACAATCCCTCACCTTATCTCTCTCGCACTTCTCTACCCCTCCCCTCTTCGAGTATGATTCTCCGAAATTGGGGGTTTTATTTTCGAGTCTGATTCTATTCGTTTACACTCTATATATATCATCCTTAATCAACCTTTTCGAGTATGAGCAACTTTTGTTCTCTCCTCTGTTCGTTCTCGTTAGCTGGGATTGCAGCGGGGGTGCGGGTGGTCGGTGTTTGTGATGTTATATTGGGGTTTTTGCTATGGTTATAGTTCACTGCGTGAGTGTGTGTTTGATTTGAGCTGTGTGGGTGTTTTACGGAGGTGTGCGTGGTGGTGTATACATCTATTTCCGTGTGTGTATGTATAGCTAAGATGGGTGGAAGCGATGTATTGTATTTCTGCTGTGGGTATCGTCAAAATCAGAGGGGGGTTTCTTTCAGTTTGATGCTGCGAGCTACAGAGTGTACAGAGCTGGGTAGAATTGTGTTGGCTTCGATTGTTGTTGCTGGGATTGCTTTGGGTATGTGTTAAGTATGAATAAGTGTTAATCTGAGTTTCTTCATTGGGTATTGAAGAATAGAGGAGAAACGGCGGTGTGGATGAATGAAGAGGAGGGGCTGATGGGTTAAAATGGTGATCGGAAGTGGGTTGTGGAGAAGATGGTGCGGTGGTGGTCGGGAAAAGGAGGAAGGGCGGAGATGGTGAAGGTGAACGGAATGGGGTGGAGGACGGTGGGTGCGAGGAGAAACTACTCCCCATCAATTATTCCAGAAAATTTTCATATACTATTACTTCAATGTAATGATCATCTTAAAGTTCTCCATCCCAGTGCAAGATTGTACAATGTGTTTGTTCCCATTTATTTGTTTTTTTCTTTAAGTATGATATGAACAATTACTTGGGAGAAAGGGTACAATAAAGAGACAACCTCGAGGATGGAACCAGCCACTTAATATTGTTTAGTTTGTGAATTTAAACTTACCTGATTGATTGCCGGAGGAATCTTAGCAAAAGCCAGAATATCAGCAAGTTCTGTTAGTACTCAGTTAGTATTTATTTAAGGACTGTAATACCCCTGACATTTTAACTCCGTTAAGGCCAAAGTTGATGGAAGTCATTTAAGTGGCTAAAAAACAATTTCGAGCCATCATAGTGCAAGATTTGCAACATTGGCCATCAAAGTGCCAAAAATTATTTTATCTAGCCACTACAGTGCAATTTACTCTTAATTTTGAGATTCTTTTCCTTTGCCAGAATTCTTCGGCTGCTGAACGACAGATTGAACTAAGGCATCCCAGAAATCTTCTAGGGATGGATCTTCTTGAATAGATTCTTAGGCTTGAGATTCGCCTGCTAGACAATTAAAAGCATTAGAATCCATTGATCCCTGTGATGAAGATGTCTTCATTGACTGATCATCTCCTTTCGATGATTGAGAAGGAAAAGAACTGAAAAACTGTTCTTTCATAAAATCTAGAACCCGAGCCATTATTTGCTGTTCTGATTCTGTGGGATATTTATGATGGAAATAATCCCTCATATTTGCCAAAGAGGGTTGAACATTAGGGACTTTGGAAGCTTTTCCCTTTTCGGTGGAAATATCAACCTGAATATTGGTAACTATAATTTGAATATCTTCCTCGGACATTTTGTTCCACCATTTGAAGAAGAAATTTCTTTGGAGAATTGGGATCTTTAATTTTTTATCCTCCGCGACTGAAACTGTCCACCTCCAAATCCAAGGGATTTGAAATTTGGTAAAGAACAATAAAGGACATTGTCCGTAAATTAATTTGGTATATTTTGAGACCAAAGGACTATTGTCACTCCATGGAGCATATAAATCATTAATCTCTCCCGGCAAAATTTCGAGAGAAGGTCCAAATTTTGACCACCATTCATAGAACCAATTTGGAATGTGCTTACTACACAATTCAGAATTTATAGAAAAGAACCAAGAATGTTTGTTCTTCGGGTTTTGATAGTAAAAAGCTTTAGTGAAAGCTTGGATATAATCCCAGTAATTGAAATAGATATATTTATCTCCAGAAATTCTGATAGCTTTATCAGTATTGGGACTTAATCCCCACTCTGGGAAGCAATATCTTATTGATATGGCATTTCTGGGATGCCTTAGTTCAATCTGCCGTTCAGCAGCCGAAGAATTCTGGCAAAGGAAAAGAATCTCAAAATTAATTATGTTCACTCTAGGTCCAGCTTTTAAAAAATTAAAGAAAAAAGATCGAGAAATCCAGCTCATTCAGGATCAAATTGATGCCTATTTTCTGCAACAAGAACTTTCATGGAAAAAAAGAAGGAATAGGACTTCTCAACAAATTCAAGAAAATTTCGAGATGGTTCGTCTTTTCCATAACTATCTATGGAGTAAAATTCATAAGCAGAGACTGTTAAAGCAAAGACTCCTTTGGTTCAATAATTTCACAGCTTGAAGATAGCAATCATATTTGCTCAATTATTCAGACAATGGGAATCTGCTTTTCGTAGTGGGAAGAAGCATTATTAAATGCTTTATTAAAGTTTTTTGTTTGTATTGTTAAAGTAGCATTATTATTGTGGCGATGGGGCCCACTAAGCAGTACCCGGCAGCAATAATGCTTACTTATATTAAAGTTGTTTGTCTTGTATAATAATTGAAGTTGTTTGTCCTGTATAATAATTTAGAGTGATCCTGTTGTAATAGTTGAAGTATTGTCTCCCTATATAATGAGAGCTTTTTAACCATAATTGGTATGCTTTAATAAACTTGTGCTTTCTTCTATTCTCTCTTCTGCTCATGTGCTGAGCCCCTTTCTTACTTTAAATTGTTAAATTACTGCTTCCGCAAATAGTTGCATGTTTTTCTTGCTGAAATTCTTTACTAAGAATTTCTCTCATCTTACTTCCTGGGGATAAATCAATCATTTAAATGGAAGCTCATGTCTGATGGAGTAGGAGATTCTCTACTCTTTTCATAAATTCCTTCTGGAATTTGATTCTGACTAATTCTTATTGAGTTTACAGATTCTATTTCTTCTCGTAATTGAGAAGTAGATGCTCTAGATGGATCTAAAACATTAGGGGCTGTGATATAATCACTAGCGGTAGAATACCTAGCAGACATGGTCCTGGGTAATCTAATGGATCTTTGAGGAGTAAATCTAATTTCTACATCCCCTTCAATTGTCTGAATAATCTGATCAATTTCTTTATTGACCGGAGGCTCTGGCTCTAATTCTTGAGGAAGAGACCAGGTTTCGGGGAATCTAATCTCATTCCACTTAATCAACCTATTTGTTGCTACTTTAGAAGTTAACAAATTAGTTTGAACTACAGTAGTAGTTCCTTGAAAGGAAATTTGTTTAGCTTTAGGATTTAAGGTGTTCAAAACCTTATAATAAATTCTATAGCATATGGCTATAACTTCACTTCCTGGTTTAAAATTATAACCATTAGGCCATGTTTGTTTTAGGGGATTATAATCCTTGGAAAATTACACTATCTTTCTTAAATTTAAAGGATTATAATCCCTTGGAAGTATATTGCTATCATCTTTTTGATTCATTTCTATGGGATTATAATACCTTCTTTCACAAGGTATTATAATCCCATGGGCATGGTTGTTAAGTCGACAAGGCGACAAGTCGAGCCGGAGTACCGTGGAATTGACTAGTCGACAAGTCGCCCGACTAGTCGTAAAAAGTCGTAAAAAGTCGACAATATCCTATTTAAATATTATAATTATATATATATATATATATATATATATATCTAAAAATTATTAATATAATAAAAATTTCAATTGAAATAATATATTTTTTATTCAAATTAATAATTGCATACGGTATTTTTAAAATTTCACATTACGTTCAATGTAATTTGTAAGTTGAGTATAATGCTTGGGACATGTATAGTGCTTTTAAGTATAGTCAAAAGCATACATACAACTCTGGTCCATTCTTTTATTATTATATTATTACTTTTACTAAAAATAAGTGCAGCCCATATGACTCCTGTACTTCACACATCTACAATTAACTTTTATAATTAACTTTCATTTAACTTTAACTTTTCTTTTCTTTAACTTTAACTTTTTCACTTTTCTTTTTCTTGTTTACTTTTCTTCTTCTTCCTCCTGCAAAAAAACATATACATACATATGTATATATATATATATATATATATATATAAACACCAGGCTTATAAACAGAGTTCGTCGGATTTGTCTTTGTTTAGCAGCTCTATACCGCCCCCTTTTCTATCTTTCAGATCTGAAAAACTCGTAAGTTCTTCAATTTGGGTTGGATATGGACCGGGTTTCGGGTCGGATCCGGGTAAAAACCCATGGACGACTAATACACAAGTCGGGATTCGACTTTTTCTTACATGTCGACTTGCCGACTAGTCTCCGACTAGTCGTCGACGTGACAACCATGCCCATGGGAGTGAACTAAAACAATGATCAAAATGTGAATTCATGGGATTATAATCCCTTACGTTTGGGATTTATAAGGTAATAATTTGGGGATTATAATCCCTTGAAACAAACATGGCCTTAGTATGCAATGTTAATTGCATAGCATCTGGTGTCAAATTGGGAGCTACATCGAAGTAGACTGGTCCATGACAAAGACTGGTTTCTATTAAAGCAGCTAGAGATTGCTTAAAATCTCTACATCTGCCATCTCTAACATAAGCCATTATACTGGAATTTAAGCCTAAAAGAGTTAAGGGCTTAAAAGCTATTTGAACTAATCCAATATGGATAAAGTTATATCCTATAAAAGGAAGTATATATATATATATATATATATATAAGCACACGATAACTGATACAAAGCTCTCATTAGATAGAGAGTAGGAGACACTGTTAATGCAGGTCTCTGGACACACAAATTACAAAAAGTCAAAAGAAGACAAAAAACTTTTACAAAAGCAAACATTATTTGCTGGGTGCTCATTGGCCCCATCGTCACAATAATAATGTTAACAGACAAAGAACTTTAGATATACAAACAACAAACTTTTATAAAGCACGCAATAATGCTTCCACTATAAAAAGCAGATTCCATTAGCTGCATTATTCTTCAAAAGCAAACACTATTGCTGATGACTCATCCGGTGAGATTATAGAACCATAGAAGCTTAGCCTTTAGATTAGTACGCTTGCAATGCTTAATCTAGCCTCTATTCTTTGGTAATGGCTGGCGGAGGGCGGAAGCAATAAACAGTAAGAAGGGGGCTCAACACATGAGCGAGAGAGAATATAAAGGAAACCAAAATATATATTATTTGAAGTACACCGATAACTGATACAAAGCTCTCATTATATATTATATAGAGAGTAGGAGACACTGTTAATGCAGGTCTCTATCTCACCGGATGAGTCATCAGCAATAATGTTTGTTTTTGAAGAATAATGCAGCTAATGGAATCTGCTTTTTATAGTGGAAGAAGCATTATTGTGTGCTTTATAAAAGTTTGTTGTTTGTATATTTGAAGTTCTTTGTCTGTTAACATTATTATTGTGACGATGGGGCCCAATGAGCACCCGGTAACAATAATGTTTGCTTTTGTAAAAGTTTTTTGTCTTCTTTTGACTTTTTGTAATTTGTGTGTCCAAAGACCTGCATTAACAGTGTATCCTACTCTCTATATAATGAGAGCTTTGTATTAGTTATCGGTGTGCTTCAAATAACATATATTTTGGTTTCCTTTCTATTCTCTCTCTCGCTCATGTGCTCAGCCCCTTCTTACTATAATTTTAGCTGAGCAAAAGCGAGAATAGAAAGGAAACCAAAATATATATTATTTGAAGCACACCGATAACTGATACAAAGCTCTCAATATATAGAGAGTAAAGACACTGTTAATGCAGGTCTCTGGACACACAAATTACAAAAAGTCAAAAAAAGACAAAACTTTTACAAAAGCAAACATTATTGTTGCCAGGTGCTCATTGGGCCCCATCGTCTAATAATGTTAACAGACAAAGAACTTTAGATATACAAACAACAAACTTTTATAAAGCACACAATAATGCTTCTTCCACTATAAAAAGCAGATTCCATTAGCTGCATTATTCTTCAAAAGCAAACATTATTGCTGATGACTCATCCGGTGAGATTATAGAACCATAGAAGCTTAGCCTTTAGATTAGTACGCTTGCAATGCTTTATATATATATATATATATATATATGGGCTCCTTCTACAGCCATAGTTGGATATTTTTTAATATCAAATCAACCCATCTATAACCATCCAACAAACAAATGGACGGCTAGGATGAAAAGTGATGAAAAAGCTTACGCTCTATTATATAGCGGATTATGCTATATAATGTAGCGTAAGTTTATATTTTTTAATTCCTTTTTTGCCCTGATATCTACCACGTGTTCCGCTCTATAATATAGCGTACTCCTCTCTATAATATAGTGTATGTACCTAGCTATGTATTGACTTAGTTTTTTTTAAACTCGATGCTTACGGTATATAATATATCGTAAGCATAGGGGTCTGTTTTTTCCCATAACATCAAAAATGCTATCAACAAGATAAAGATCAAGATTAATCCTTAAAAATCAACAAGATCAATACCAAAAACATTTAAAAACGAGATCAAACGCTATATAATACAGAATCAAAATCACCAAACTCAAGTTTGATTTTCGAGTTTGTGTGAAGGAAATGAAGAACATGAGAGAGAAGAAGGATATTTTGGGAGAGAAAAAGATGAGAGGGTGAAAATCACTACCAAGAACACCAAAAAACAAGATCAAATCCACTAAAATTACTACCACCATCTCAAAATCAACCAAAAACACTAGCAAAAACACCAAAAATTAAAATCAAGATCAAAGTAAAAAATTTATAAATTATCAAACTAAATATTCAACAGCAAGATCAATACCAAAAACATCAATTATATATAAAGTATAACATTTATTAAGAAAAATAGTCTCCAATTGATTGTAGATTTCAAAATGGACGGATATAAACTTCTATAACCTCACAAAATGATATTTCAAAACAAGGGGTGTTTGAGCTGAAACGAGCCTAGTACTCGACTACAAACTATAATAGAGCATAAGCTTTTAAGGGTAAGATAGGAATTCAAAAAGAAAGCTTACGCAACATAATATAGAGTATTCCGTTATATTACATAGCGTATTCCGCTATATTATATAGCGTCAGCCCATAAAAAAAATTTAATATCTGACCGTCGATTTATGATTTTAATGGTGTAAGATGGGTTGGTTGGATATAATTTATATCCAATTGTGGCTCGTGACCAGTTTCCATACATTTCTATATATATATATATATATATATATATATAGAAACTACTTTTAAGCTAGAAATTAGAAACTAAATAATTTTTTTTAAAAAGCATCGGAATATAGCACATATGGTATGCAAACTAATCGTTGGGAGATGGAGAAAAATACAATGAAGTCAGATTAAAAAAAACTCACCGACTGACGGGAAAAATTAAATTAAAAACGGAGGGGATTAGGTGGGATTGTGTATGTGTATTAGATTTGTGTGTGGTCCCCCTAGCGGAGCCATTAGATTAGATCGATATAGATATATATATATATATAGGCTAGCGTTCAAATAGAAACCAACCTTAGAATAGAAACTAGAAACCTACACTAAATAAATTAGATTTCATTTATTTTAATGGCCCCGCTAGGGGCACCTTCACAAAAAACTTATAAAATTCTTGGCTCTATTCAACAAAAATATAAAAAAAAAATTAAAAATTTTTTTTAAAAAAAGTTACTGTTCACGTGCCACGGCATCACGTGAACAGTAATTTTTTTTATTTTTTTTAAATTTTTTTTTATATTTTTGTTGAATAGAGCCAAGAATTTTAAACGTTTTTTGTATTGGGGTATCCCTAATTTGGTCATTAGATTAGCTTGAAATATTTAATTTAGGTTTAGTTCCTAGTTTCTATTCTAAGTTAGTTTCTATTAAAACAAGATCCTATATATATATAGGGTCTTGTTCTAATAGAAACTAAATTAGAATAGAAACTAGAAACTAAACCTAAATTAAATATTTCAAGCTAATCTAATGACCAAATTAGGGGTACCCCAATACAAAAAACGTTTAAAATTATTGGCTCTATTCAACAAAAAAATTAAAAAAACAAAAAAAAATAAAAAAAAAAGTTACTGTTCACGTGATGACGTGGCACGTGAACAGTAACTTTTTTTATTTTTTTTTTGAATAGAGCCAAGAATTTTATAAGTTTTTTGTGAAGGTGCCCCTAGCGGGGCCATTAAAATAAATGAAATATAATTTATTTAGTGTAGGTTTCTAGTTTCTATTCTAAGGTTGGTTTCTATTTGAACGCTAGCCTATATATATATATATATATATATATATATATATATATATATAGGGACTTGTTCTAATAGAAACTAAATTAGAATATAAACTAGAAACCAAACCCAAATCAAAAATTGAAGCTAATCTAATGACCAAACTAGGGGTACTCCAATACAAAAAACGCATAATAATCTACCCTCTATTTAGTAAAAAAAAAAAATCACTGTTCACTGTTCTGACGTGGCAGTGACGTCAGCGTGAACAGTGATTTTTTTTTTTGCTGGACATTGGTGAGTTAATTTAGGACGTTTTTTGTGAAGGTGCTCCTAGCGGGGCCCTTAGAATAAATGAAATATAATTTATTTAGTGGTGCTTTCTAGTTTCCATTTGACCAGGAGCCTATAAATATATATAATCTTGAGTGTTGCTACAACCTCGTGAAATAAATACAAGAGGTCAAGAGCTACAATGATTTGCCTTACAGAGAATTAAACATAAAGATTTTTATAGCTTTCAATACAGAGCGTTTATGGAGTTTTGTGTGAAATTAAAAGGAAGACAGACAAAAAGAAAATAATACACACGGCTTCTTTTTTATCTCTGCAGGACAAATATATGGCTGTAGTCTTCTAAGCATACGTGGTTTCGTTAGGTCCATGTATTTACTTAGCTTCTTACACAAGCCGTGCAACGTATCCTCTCATTGGCGAAAACCTGATGGAAAACCATTGAGTGGTGCTCTC
The DNA here is from genome assembly GCA_037693485.1 of Kitagawia praeruptora. Taxonomy (NCBI): domain Eukaryota; kingdom Viridiplantae; phylum Streptophyta; class Magnoliopsida; order Apiales; family Apiaceae; genus Kitagawia; species Kitagawia praeruptora. Next base: position 157,697,371 of record CM075344.1, on the reverse strand, counting down.
ACTAGCGAACACTGGTGGAAACTAAGTGACTGGTGGAGAGAATACATGATCGGTGGAAATGCAAGACTAGTGGAAATGTGAATGAGTGGTGGAAACTTTCACCATTTAACAAATAAGCATACTTCACAATTTCATCACTCATATTTGTACTTTCATCTTTGCATTTTAAACTTCCATTATTCTATGTTGACACTTAAAAGGATATTTCTTTTGATTCTTCTGGTGTCAATGTTGACGATGATCTGAAAATATTACAACTTCAAACACAACCTGAAAATATTTCCATTGCACAAAGTGAGGTTGCACACACTGAGACAGTATTGACAGAAACAACTAATTCTCCGACCATATTACGGTCAGGACCACTGGTTGAAGGTTCTTTAATGAATCAAGTGCCTTCACAGGCTTCGAGAGAAGGCTGTGATCTCATCAGCGCAAATCCATCTAGATCATTGTCTACCTCCCTAGAGGAAACATCTCTGGATCCTGCGGGTAACGAGTCCGACGTAGGTGCGGATCGATAACTTGTTGACAATGACTCAGATTTACCTGACGAGTCTAACAAGGAAATGCTCTCACATGCATTAGAGAGAGACTTGAGACCCTTCCTATCTAACAGACCCTCATCTACTCTTCCAGAGGGAACATCTCTAGATCCCATTTGAGATGGATCATCTTATGAAGGTGATCAACCACTCGTTCTAAACGAGGAACGGGATTTGCGAAACCTTATTGCACCACCGGTGACCTCCTTAAGGACGGCTAAGGTGATTTTCTCTGCAGGTACTGCTGGAATTACTTCATCTCAAGGAATGAGTGATACACCAACAGAACGTTTGAGTGATACCCAAACCCTAAGACCGAGTGAAAATCTAGAGCGGAGTGAAACATCAACAGAATTCGTATGTAAGGAAACAACTCAACCCCAAATCTCACCAAAGTTTGTTTCAAGAGTTGAATTTAATGCAATTCAGCAACAAGATATCTCACTCACATCTGAAAATGAAGAACTTAGACAAGAAAACAAGGAGTTTGACAAGAAAATTCAACTAACTAGGCTTATTCAGAAGAAACTTGTTGACGATCATCAAACTGCTATAATGCGATTGCAAAATTAAATGAATGAGTTGAAAGCTAAATTGTCAAATGGTTTGTCGTCTCAATCAACCCCAACTCTGACAATGAAGGATAACACAACTGAGGGGGAGAAGGAGAGACAAGAAAAAGCAGGAAGTCAAACAGTTCAAACAGGTGATGACAAAGGAAAGAGAGTGATGGTAGCAGAATCTTCACAACCTCAAGGGGAGCAAAATCCAAATCTAGAAGGACAACTGGACAAACCATATGCTCCTGATTTTGTTGAAAATGTTCCTGGAGCTGAAGATCTGATAGAAAAAGATGAGTTCGTGGATGAAGATGCTTATGGTAATGATTGTGTGGACTACGGAGAATCTATTATCACTGACTTTGAACAAGCAAAGAAGGAAGAGGAAATGAAGGTAGAAAGAAAGAAGTTGAGAATCAAAAGAGCAAAAGAACGTGAAACCAGACAAGCCAAGATGGCTGACATAGCCACCAAAGAAGGGCCTGAGTGGGATACAGCAAGGAGGATGTTAGAGTTTCCAGAACTTGGACGTAAAAGAAACAATGATAGGGGCGTATGAAAGTCTTTGAAGATATACAAAGGGACTATCCTGACATTCATCTACGCTATGAGATACTGTGCGAATTCATAACTTCCGTATTTGTTAGTACACTTGAGGATGGCTGACGTTTGTACATAACTTTCTTTGAGAATGGTTCACAAATGATATCTAGCAAACTTCTACCCATGCTAAATCTGACTGAGCTATATGTGATGAAGAACAAAGTCATCAGTGTTTGTAAAAATGCAAATGAGTTGATTAGGGATGAGATAGAGGATATGATTGAGACAATTGACTTTGAAGTGTATTCTAAACCTCCAGTGGTCAAGTACCACAAGAACCGATCCTTGCATAATATGACTGTAACTGATGAATCCCTTGCATTCTTAAGATCTGTAGAAGAATTACAAGGGTTGGAATATGATTTATCGTCTTTACACCCTTGAATTCTAAGGAGATTTGCTTAGTGGTCAAGAACACCGTTATTCTTCTTGGATTGTTCTTGACCCTTTTGGTGTCCATTGCTCTTTCTTCTTTATATTTTAGTCCGTAGATTTCTTGAACTGATCTAAGAGCAAATTACTCTAACTTTAGTACTACAAAGAAAATCAAGATGAAGATCACAACCATTGTTAGTAGGCCTGGCAATTTGACACGTGACACGTGACACGTGAACACGACACGAAACAACACGAAAAATACGGTTTTGGGTTTTGATTTTTGGTACACGAAACACGAAAGTACACGAACACGAAATTACACGAAATATTTAGTGTCGGATATGAGTTTTCATTTCGGGTACACGAAATAAAGATGTTTATAATTTACTAGTTATAGATTTATGTATATATTAATATTATTTTTATAAAGATATATATTTTACACAAAAATATACATATTTACAAGTTTTTATAGAGTTGTATTTAAATTTATATATGGAAATGAAAAATATTTTATGCATATTTCATATGAATATAATATTTACTAATAAATTTTAACTAAATTTTATTTTTAATTTTATATAATATATACATGAAACACGACACGAAAGTACACGAATTCATTTCGGGCGGATACAGGTTTCACATTCAAGTACACGAATTCATTTCGCGTGGATACGGGTTTCACCTTCAAGTACACAAAACACGAAAATACACGAAACGAAAGTACACGAAACGAAAGTACACGACACTATTGACACGATTGCCAGGTCTAATTGTTAGTCACTTGTGATTTCGCCAGTGAGTGATTTTCACAATGGTTGTGATCTTCGTCTTGATTTTCTTTGTAGAAGTCACTTTGCACAACTTGATGCTTCAATACTGATTAAAAACAGTGAGTCTTCGCAAGAATCTTCTGGTACTTATACAGAATCCTGAACATTTGTGTACTTCTGAAAGTCTTTGATCTTTATTCATCACAGAGGCCTGAACAATTAGATGAACTTCTTTCGGTGACTGTTTATGGACTTCAGAAATACATATCGTATTTTGATATTTTGTATTTACCATATCTTCTGTTCTTTTGATTCCTGTGCTTCGGTTAATATTATTCTCTATCTTGTTCTGGTGTTGAGTTATTGTTACCATTGTTACATATTACGTTACATTATGCTTTACATTAATGATATTGTGTTATACTTTTGAAATAAAACAATCCCCCCATATCGAACATTTTTAATCTCATTTTAACATTTACAAGATCCTTAGCCTCCATTGCCGCACATGTTCAAAGTGTATGCGACGGTGTTGAAATGTCCTTATGTAGCACAAGTTCTAATAATACATGTGTTACAACTTACAATTATAAAATCTACTCATACATAACATTTGCAGAATTATGCAGGAGTCTTGTATGAAATTAATTTATTCTTTGTCTTGTTCCTGTGTTGAGTTATTGTTACCTCATATTACGTTACATTATGTTTTACATTAATGATACTGTGTTATAATTTTGAAATAAAGCAAACCCCCCCATACCGAACATTTTTAATCTCATTTTAACATTTACAAGATCATTGGCCTCCATTTCCGCACACGTTCAAAGTGTATGCGACGGTGTTGAAGTGACCTTACATAGCACAAGTTCTAATAATACATGCGTTACAACTTACAATTATAAAATCTACTCATACATAACATTTGCAAAATTATGCAGGAGTCTTGTATGAAATTAATACCATTCCGCATAATCTTAGTAAGCAATCTAACACAATAGTTCACAAAACATTGTACGGAGCATCAAGAAATTTAACTTTCATCAAGTGTCGAGTGTTCGTACCCATGTCCTAGTTTCAAATGTCCAACATGGATACTCGAGCAACTAATCAAGGTAACATAACGACCAAGGTTGAATATGGCATTGCCAACATAATTTAACACACAACACTCATGACAAAGGTGAGTGAGAGTAAGAATATCACTTACAAGTACTAGAGTATCATCACCGGGACCAGGTAAGCCTTTCAAAGCCATATCTTTTGATATGTATCCTTTACCTCCCCTCCAATCAGATGATGGATTATCCACAGTATAAAATATCTAAAAAATTTCATTAAAAAAGGGAAAACACGTTAACAAATATTCAAACATAATAAACAGCTTTAGATAAAAACAAATTGTACCTTCAAATTTGGATGGCTATCTTCAAGCACATCAAGTTTCTTTTTAAGTAGAATGTCATCCGGGGACACATTGGCATAGATCAGAGAAATCTGAAACGATAAATGGTCATCATTTATGCAGGCACAAAACATTTAGTTGGAACATCTCATATTCACAGTAGCGGGATATATATACTTTGGCTAAGATTATAACGAGTCTTTATGATTATCTGCAGGTTTATTAACAACGTAACTAGTTTATAACATACTTCAGTAGCTACACACAGGATTTCAAATACAGAACCTAGACAACCTTGGTGTTGTCATCAGGATTCTTTAGAATAGCCTCAATAATCTGAAGCATTGGAGTGATGCCAGACCCGCCTGCAATCTGGATTAAAAAAATTATTTAGTAAGTAAAATATCCATCAAGATTGCAGTAAATACTGGAGAGTCACTGCTAACACATTATTTCCTTGTTTTGATACAAACACATGCTTTTCAAGAATAACAGTGAAGAAAGAGAATGCATGATTCACTTATTTTTTTCGGTCTCAATTATTTCCTCTAATATGCCACCACCAAATTCTAGTAATTGTTGATTCTCTTCTCTTACCATCCCAATATGTTTCTTCATATTAGGAGTATACCTAAGCTTCTCAATGGGCCTGCAATATATTGCAACAGGGTGTGACTTGTGAGGCAAACAATGCACAGGGAATTTGTATAAAGATACAGCTTACAGTATATTATTGCTTTAGTTTGCAGATGTGTTTGCATATTTATATATATTCCTTTTGGTTTTACTTTGTTTCCTCATGCAATGTTATACCCTTTGACTTCTAGCACATCGCCTGGTTTTAAGCTTGCAAAATGCTGACTCATTTTCCCATCCGGATAGACCTGCCAAATTCGGGTACAGACTATTAGCATATACACATACACTCCAGAAATTATATAAAAAAAATTGAATAGACATCTTAACGATAGAGTATTCCCCGTCAAAAAAAAATGATAGAGTTATCTGTCACTATCAGGATAATAAAAACAAATAGGTCAGAAACAAAACCTTAATTAACAAATCAAAGTGTCCCTTTGAATCGGGATCTGATATAGGTGTATACCTGAATCAAAAAGTCAGAAAAGAAGATTAGAAAATTACAGCTACCTACTACCAAAGCATGACCAAATTTCAGATGACACAATTAACTCTGCAGGTTTTAAGTCCCAAGTCTTCAACTAGATAGTGCATTAGAACTTTATCTAGTTAAGTAGGATTACAGTTACCTTGCCAGCCACAAAAACCATATAAACACTAACATAATTTTTATTTCAATTCACAACACATTACAGTACCATACAAACAAGATTTTGGAAATGGGACCAGGAAGAGACAACATTAAGTAACAGGTCAGACAAGGCCAACAGTGAATGTACAAGTGTTTTCTTCAATAGCTTACTTCTCCTGATATATCATATTAAATAAAATTTAACAATTAGAAGATAAACAAGTACAAATGAAGCACGTGTAACAGTTCATCTTCCAAAGCGTCACATGTTCTAATTTTGGAATACCAGAGTACATGACTTTGATGAACATCGCCAAACTATTAGGAACATAAACCAAGAAATGGAAGGGAATAAAATATGAGAACTTACGGCCGAGTTACGTATTTTGTTTTTCCTTCAGCATCTGGTGCCAATGGGTATCTAAGAAAAGATAGACAAAAATGCACTGTGAGGATTAACATTGCGGCAGATATGCCCCATAAGCTTCAGGACAAAACCTACAAGGAATCACTATAAACCTAGAACCTCCTCAGTTCTGAAACATATAATTATCAAGAATTGAGAGTTATACCTTGTAACAAGGCAAGATGCCACATCAAGGCCCAATTTGGAACTGGGATCAAACGAAAACCTGCCGATTGGAGGGAGACAAAATATTGCTTGAAATCATATTTTGACTGATAGACTCAAAGTAAGACATGGTATTATTAAGTTATTTAAAATTGCAACTTCATAAAAAAATTCAAATCAAACATGTAAATGTGGTCAACTTTAAGGCATGACTTCGTGTTGGACGGTGGCACACCATTCACAAAAGTAAAGAATGGTAGGAAGAAAATAGCAATCTGGGGTTGGTGCAGGAAGAAAAGAGAAATGGGTGGCTTCACATTTTCACATTTATTGTTCACACCACATCCGAGTACTATAAATACCCATGCTTGATGAACACAAAAATACACCATCATTCTCTTCTACTTCTCTCTTATATTTCCTCTCTTATTCATCCTCTCTTTCTATATTTCGGGTATAATTATTTAACCCGTAGAGAGTTGTTAACTTGGGCTATTCTCTGTCAGCCTTAAAAGGAAATATTCTTGTACTCCCATTTTATTATAGTGGATATTTTTGGCTCTCTCGCCGGTGGTTTTTTACCTCTATTCAAAGAGGGTTTTTCCACCTAAAAATCCCGGTGTTATTTTTACAGTCTTTATATTTTTCTCTTTAATTCTTTGGTTGAATTATATCGCTTCCGCACTCTAGATCCTAACAAATTGGCATCAGAGCCATTATATTTTTCAACTAAGATTTTTACTATGTCGACAAAATTCGATATTGAGAAATTTGACGGTAAAATTAGTTTCGCTATATGGCGCGTCCAAATGCAAGCCGTTTTAATCCAAAATGGTTTAAAGAAAGCTCTGGATGGTAAATCAAAGAAGCCGGCCACTATGACAGAAGATCAGTGGGTTGAAATTGATGAAAAGGCGTTATCCGTGATCCAGCTCTGTTTATCACGAGAAGTATTGCGTGAGGTCATTAAAGAAAAGTCCGCCGAAAGCATGTGGACTAAATTGGAGTCTCTCTACATGACCAAGAGCCTTGCAAACAAATTGCGGCTTAAGGAGCGTCTCTTCACACTCCGTATGTCAGAAGGTACTCCTATTCAAACTCACTTAAATGAGTTTAATTCAATTACTGTTGATTTAGAAAACCTAGACGTCACTATTGATGATGAAGATAAAGCCGTTTTACTTATTGTCTCACTACCACCCTCATATAAACACTTCAAAGAAATTATGCTATATGGAAATCGTGTTAGCTTGTCTTTTGAAGATGTCAAGTCACATTTATTGTCAAAAGAAAAATTTGATACCGAAATTCATTCTGAAAATTCGGGTGAAGGCTTGGTTATTAGAGGGAGAAATGCTGAAATTGGTAGTAACAGTAAGAATAGGCCCAGATCAAAATCTAGAGGTAGAAACTCTAAGTTTTGTCGTTATTGCAAGAAGAAAGGACACGAAGTCTCTGAATGCTTTAAATTAAAAAATAAGCAAGATAAAGAAGATAAAGGTAAAGTTAAACAACCCGATCACCATGCTGAAGCTAGTATCGTCGAGTCTGGTTCTGATGGGGAGTTATTAATAGCGGCTGACGTAGAACAAAGGTCTAGAAATGAGTGGATACTTGATTCTGGCTGTACATTTCACATGTCACCTAATAGAGATTGGTTTACTACATATGAGAAAATTGATGGTGGTCTTGTTTTAATGGGCAACGATGCTCAATGCAAAGTTGTCGGTTTAGGTACAATCCAAATTAAAACTCATGATGGTATTACTAGAACTTTGACCGGTGTCAGACATGTCCCCGGCTTAAAAAGGAATCTCATCTCCTTAGGCACCCTTGAATCACTAGGGTGTAAGTATTCAGCTGAAGGTGGAGTTCTAAAAGTGTCCAAAGGTGCTCTTGTATTACTAAAGGCAAATAGATCTGGTGGTAGTTTGTATACGCTGCATGGTTCAACTATTTCAGGTTCTGCAGATGTTATCTCATCCACTGATGATACAAATTTGTGGCATATGCGTTTGGGCCACATGAGTGAAAAAGGAATGCAGGTCCTCAACAAGGAAGGAAAACTCGGAAGCCATTGTACCGGTAAGGTTGATTTCTGCGAAAACTGTATTTTTGGTAAGCAGAAAAAGGTTAGTTTTTCAAAAGGCGTTCATAGAACTAAAGGTACATTGGATTACATCCATTCGGATCTTTGGGGTCCTTCACGAGTTCCTTCTAAAGGAAGATGTCATTATATGCTGACCATTATTGATGATTTCTCAAGAAAGCTCTGGGTTTATTTTCTAAAACACAAAAATGATGCATTTTCAACTTTCAAGGATTGGAAAACCTTGATTGAAAACCAGACTAGTAGGAAGGTGAAAAGATTGAGAACTGACAATGGTCTTGAATTCTGTTCTACTGAATTTAATATTTTCTGCAAAAAGGAAGGTATTGCCAGACACCACACCATTCCAGGGACCCCGCAACAAAATGGAGTTGCAGAACGTATGAACAGAACTATATTGGAGAAAGTTCGTTGTTTACTCTCTCATTCTGGCTTAGGGAAAGAGTTTTGGGCAGAAGCGGCATCCACGGCATGTTATTTGATAAACCGCTCCCCAAACAGTTCACTTGACGGCAATATTCCAGAAGAAGTTTGGTCAGGTAAACCTGTTGATTATTCTAACCTTAGAATATTTGGTTGTCCTGTTTATTCCCATGTGAACGAGGGAAAATTGGAACCTCGTGCGAAAAAATGCATTTTCTTGGGTTATGGTTTAGGGGTCAAAGGTTATCGATTGTATGACCCCGAGTCTAAAAAGGTTTTTCATAGCCGAAATGTTACATTTAATGAAAATATTATGCTATCTTCTGGAAAAGATGTTGTTGCTTCCCCTACAGGTACAAATGATATAGACAGTACCGGAGAGAAGGTGGAGTTCGAAGTCAAAACTTCAGATGAAGAGGAAAATGTCCCAACTTCCTCCACTCCACAAAATTCAAACGATCAAACTATTGTTGCTGACCACAGAAGTCCACAACGTCAACCACAAAGGCGAGGTTTACCACAACCATGGTCTATGGCTCAAAATCTTCCTGAACAGAGACCAAAAAGGATGACTCAAAGATACGTTGACCAAAGTGCCAACATTGCTTTTGCTTTAGCTGTTGCGCAAGAGATTGATGATTCTAATGAGCCCAGAAGTTACTCTGAGGCTATCTCTAGTACCGACTCAGCAAGATGGGTTACAGCTATGCAAGAAGAGATTGAGAGTCTTCATAAAAATGATACTTGGGATCTGGTGAAGTTACCTGAGGGTAAGAGAGCCATCAGTTGTAAGTGGATCTTTAAGAAGAAAGAAGGCATCCCTGGCGTTGAAAGTGCAAGACACAAAGCAAGGTTTGTTGTCAGAGGATTTGATCAACATGAAGGCATTGACTTCAATGAGGTATTCTCTCCTGTTGTCCGACATACCTCTATTCGTACATTACTTGCTTTGGTTGCTTTGCATGATTTGGAGTTGGAACAGTTAGATGTGAAAACTGCATTTCTTCATGGAAATCTTGACGAAGAAATTTATATTCATCAACCTGAGGGGTTTATAGTTCCGGGAAAAGAAGACTGTGTATGCCGGTTGAAGAAGTCTCTTTATGGTCTGAAGCAGTCTCCTAGACAATGGTATAAAAGGTTTGATTCCTTCATGATTGAACACGGCTACTCTAGAAGTAGTTATGATAATTGTGTTTATTTTCAAAAGACATCAGATGGGTCTTTTGTGTACTTGTTGCTTTATGTCGATGACATGTTAATTGCTGCTCGAGATAAATCTCTCGTTAACAAGCTAAAAGCCCAATTGAGTAGTGAATTTGATATGAAGGACTTAGGTCCCGCCAAGAAGATTCTTGGAATGGAGATTAGTAGAGATCGTCAGGCAGGTAAGCTTCTGTTGTCACAGAAGAATTATGTTTTGAAGATGATCGACAGGTTCAACATGAAAGATTGTAAACCTGTTAATACTCCACTTGCTGCTCATTTCAAATTATCATCAGAACAGTGTCCACAATCCGAAGAAGGTAAAAGGCGCATGTCACATGTTCCTTATTCTAATGCCGTTGGAAGTTTAATGTATGCCATGGTGTGTACCCGGCCTGATTTGGCCTATGCTGTTAGTATGGTTAGCAGATTCATGCACAATCCAGGAAAACAACATTGGGAAGCAGTGAAATGGATTCTTCGTTATTTGAAGGGTTCATCTGATATTGGTTTGGTATTTGATAGACACAGAGCTGATCCCGGAGGCGTAGTTGGATATGTTGATGCTGACTATGGTGGTGACTTAGATCGGAGAAGATCTCTTTCTGCTTATATATTTACCTTGTGTGGTTCTGCAATCAGTTGGTATTCTTCATTACAAGCCATTGCGGCATTGTCAACCACTGAAGCAGAATACATTGCTGCTACTGAAGGTATGAAAGAGGCTATATGGCTCCGAGGCTTGGTAAGTGAACTTGGTATACAACAAGATATTCTGGTGGTATTCAGTGATAGTCAGAGTGCTGTCCATTTAACCAAGAACAGCAAATATCATTCCAAAACCAAGCATATTGATATAAGGCATCATTTTATCCGAGATACTGTTGCTGCAGGAAATCTTACAGTCGAGAAGGTTCATACAGCTGATAATCCTGCAGACATGTTAACCAAGCCACTTCCATCAGCTAAGTTTGATCATTGTCTTAACTTAGCTGGTATCATCCACACCTAATCAAGGTGTTCATGGCGAGAAGAGCGTTTTGCTGAATGGTGAGTCAAGGTGGAGAATTGTTGGACGGTGGCACACCATTCACAAAAGTAAAGAATGGTAGGAAGAAAATAGCAATCTGGGGTTGGTGCAGGAAGAAAAGAGAAATGGGTGGCTTCACATTTTCACATTTATTGTTCACACCACATCCGAGTACTATAAATACCCATGCTTGATGAACACAAAAATACACCATCATTCTCTTCTACTTCTCTCTTATATTTCCTCTCTTATTCATCCTCTCTTTCTATATTTCGGGTATAATTATTTAACCCGTAGAGAGTTGTTAACTTGGGCTATTCTCTGTCAGCCTTAAAAGGAAATATTCTTGTACTCCCATTTTATTATAGTGGATATTTTTGGCTCTCTCGCCGGTGGTTTTTTACCTCTATTCAAAGAGGGTTTTTCCACCTAAAAATCCCGGTGTTATTTTTACAGTCTTTATATTTTTCTCTTTAATTCTTTGGTTGAATTATATCGCTTCCGCACTCTAGATCCTAACACTTCGTCATGATTCATAGTAACTAACATATTGTAAGTTAACCAGTAGCAATATTTGTTCCAAAGTTCATAGAAATATTGTGATAGAGTGAAGACGTGAATCTGAATACTCTCAATTAATACTGATCAACTAGTTAGGTAAGACTATTAACCTGTATAATTGAGTATTGTGGCTGACTTTTGCCTTGTCTTGCAGTTTAAATTCAATCCATTTGTCAGGATTGAGTGCTACAAATACAAAAGGCACCAGTTAGACCTGAGAATGTATGCAATTAAAAGTCCAAAAGCACACAATTTACTATGCTTTGTGTTTAACGTCAAGGATTCAAGTCATTCAATAAGGTTAAACAATTAATGTGCTATTCATTAAATTTATTTTTATTTTATTTTTGATAACATCTCCGAGCACACTTTGATTTGTACATTTCAGATATGTGCGTTTTTATTCTGAAATTTGAACATGAAGATTTCAGGAAGGTGGAGATGAAGATGAGAGATATGGATAGGAAGTAGGAACTGGACTACCGTACTTAAGCCAATTTCCCACTATGATGAACGGTTCTGATGAGAGATATGAGTAGGAACTGAACTACCGTACTTAAGAGTTAAGCCAATTTCCCAATATGATAAACGGTTCTAATATGTGACATTACTGATTCTCATTACAAAATAAAGATGAGAGATATACATATATAGCACTTTATTGCACCACAAATGTCCCAATAATTACGAATACATATACGTACAACGTAAGAGCATATTTAAACAATTTTTCATTTGTAATCACTAATCAATATAGCATAACTAATCTGTATCACTCTGCAATCTAGAAAGACCGAAAGAAGGTAGACCTACCAACGTTTTGAGCAGGTTCTTCACTTATTTGATCTAAATGAACCTGAAATTTAAAAAAAACAATTACGCTGTTAGAACAAAAAAAGTGCCAAAAACTTCTTCTATTTAACCGCATTAACTTCACAATTATCTTCTGACAAAAAAAAAACTTCACAACGTAAGCTTCGCATTTCAAATTACTAAAAGTTCCTAGAAGCACATGAGTCACTGTTAATATCTCGTAATAATACGATATACGAGCCAAGTGTTGAATATATGTGATATGATCCTGGTAAGCCCGCTTCCCTAACACTGTTGAGATTTTAGGAGAACCGGTAACTTAACACTGAGCAGTTTGATATAGTCACACTGATATACGCGGCAAGGCAGTAACGATAAATGTAAATATCGAAACCTCAACAGCAATGATAATTTCTAGTTTCACAAAACACGAATATAACACACATACAACTTATAAATTACAATCACATATATGTAAATTTTAAGTTACGGTACAACGGTATCTCCCGTTGTTCGTTTACGAGATGTCGATGGTTCGAATCTTATCGAAAACACGAAATGGGGAAAAGTAAAGTAGGGAAAAGTGTGTTACCAAACTAGGGGAATTGAAGTAGTAGAAACAGGAAAGTCCAGCAGAAATGGAAGCAATTGCAGCTAATGGAAGTGGAGAAGTGGTGGAAGTTGAGGATGATTGGCCTCGATATGCGTGAGGGTTTGAGATCGGAGCAGCAGCTCGGGCTAGTCTTCTTAAAAACATTGTTGTAGCGAGAAAGAGAGAGAGAGAGAGAGAGAGAGAGAGAGAGGCTTTTTTAGTGGTGCTGCTATTGTAGTCTTGTAGCGTTGGTTATTTTTTGTGAGGAGTTTGTTGGGTGTGATTGGGCTTTGTAAATGAATTTTTACTGGATCCACTTGCTAACGGCGATGAGGAAATGTCTAGTAAGGCCCAAGAAAGTAAGGCCCGAGTAAAACAAAAGAATAATTTTTGGTTCTTGATCTTGAATAAACCAGATCATCCCCTTCAAAAAAAGAAGAAGAAGAAGAAGAAAATAGATCATATATTTCAGAGACGGATTTGATTATTTTTGACAATTATGATTTAAGGATAGGGTGATGGCCCAAAATAATCATTTTTGTGATCTAGTGGCTCAAAATACTCCAAAATACTGATTCTGAAAAAAATGACCCGAAATACCGACGGGATACGGAGTTTCGGCCTCCGTATTAGAGGAATACGTTACACGGTCCACCGTGTTATGCATGATACGGAACACGTTCCACCGTATTAGTGCTGCGCACCCACCTAACACGAGACACAATACACCGTGTTATACAGAACACGGTACACCGTGTACCGTATCATGACCTGTTACGGAAGACGATGTACTGTGTTATACCTCATATCATGGTGCACAGTTTACCGTGTCTCGTCAGTAAATCGGGCCTTTGCTTCTCCAGATGAGGTATGTTGGTCATTCTTTATACTACTTTATAAACTGTGCAAAGTATGGTCACTTTTGAATATTTTCTTTTAAAATTTTATAATTAGATAAAATATAATATAAATAATTTGTGACTGGTGTAGTTTTAATTTTATTTATATTTTTGAACTCATATAAAATATTTTAACTTTAATATGTTGTTAGTGAGATTTGAAATTTACTGTTATATTTGACTTAATTTATCAAATAAAAGAAAAGAAATAATACATAAATAATGTATTGAATAGGATATAAATTGTGTATTGAATGTATTGGGAAGTTACAAATTGTAAGTTATAATTTATATATTGATTATGCACAAAATGTAACGGATGATATTGATTAATATTAATGGATAATTAAAGGGCAGTTACAAACATTGAGAGTGGAGATGGTGTAAGAAGCCTATATATAGTGGATTTTTTCCTATAGAAAGAGGCAATCTAATAATAGAGAGCTTGTTCAATACATACATCGGAACTCCCAAAATACTATTTTAATTTCTTTATACTAGATAATAAAATATTATTTATTTGATAGATCAAAATGCATCATTGGTATCAGAGCTGGAGCTGGTCTTTCCACTTCTCGGTACAATTGCTTGAGGCTGTTTTGTTTCTGGTGTTCATCACGTGGTTTCTCTGTCGATTCAATTTTGGTGCTAGCAGCAGTAGCTTATCTTTGGGAATTATATCCACCCACATAGTTCAATATCTTAAGTCTTTATTTGTTTTGTTGGATTCCATGTGCATGCTGCTCTCAGTTTCCTAAATGGTGTTAGTTTTGTTTTGCTTTATTTTTATTTTTATATGAATATATTTTAATACTTGTTCCACTTTCGTCCTTATATGCCCATTGATTGATTTTTTTTGTCAACATCAACTACCTGAGTACCTAGACTGTTCCCCCCCTCGATTTAGTGTAACGTTATTTGTGCTCTTGTGTGTCTCGATTTTTCTATTTTTTTTAATATGCTAGTTTATGTTTTGTTACAGTTTTGGTTATAGGTGTATTTCTCTGGCCTAGCATAATAATTTTGTCCATGTTAGTACTTGTTTCATTCATTTATTTATTGCGATATTTTTCTCCATGGTTTGTCTCTGTTTATTAATATTGTTAACTGTTTTTTTTGTTCATGAATGAAATCCACCTTACTGTTTGTTTTCATATTAGAGCCTATGTGGTTAAATTGTCTCCTGCTATCATAGTGTTGCTATTTTGTCTTATTTACGAGATATCCCACTTGTTTCCTAGATTTGTTTGTCATTTTTTGATTACATAATAGTTATATATTATATATTATACTCTGTTACTTTGGTTTTTGCTAGTGGCCTAGTTCTTTAACTTCCGTGTTTTGTCTTGTCTGGGACTATTTTGCTTGCCAAGTTGTTATTTGTTTGAGGCTGTTTATATCACTGCTATTTTTGTTGAGTGATTTTGTGCCAATTGCTTCAATAACATAATTTTATTTTTTGTCTGCTTAGCTTGTTAAAATAGACGATATTGTGTTTGAGAAAATTTTATGGCTCTTAAAAAGGGGAGCGGAAAAGAAAATTTATAGGAATAATTGTATTTAATATTTTATTAAGCAAAGCCAAAAGGGGGAATAAAGATTGTTTGGAGACAATCTGAAAATATATAGGTTTAAAAAGGCAAATGATAATATTTTACAAGAAATATTTTTATAATATTCAGAATAGAGAGTATTTAAAAATGAAAAAGCAAATTTATGATGTATATTAAAATATTCATTTAATTTATAAGGACAAGTATTTGAAATTAGATAAACAAGAATTTGTTGGTTTTGTTGGAATGAAGAGTTTAAAGAACTCTAAAAAGAGAATTGAACCGTATATTTTGTTTGATGCTCATAATATAGAGCACGTGAAATAATAAATTGTTTTTGTGATGCTCGAAATGTAGAGCACAAAACTTGAAATTTACGTGATGTATGTAAAAGGAAGACGTACTGAACAAGATTGATCATGAATAATGAATCGGTTCTGAATATTGGTTATGAACGATATTTTAATATTTAAAAAAAATTCAACTGAGTAGATGAATAACTATTATCTATACATACTCTAAAAGCAGAAGATGACACCGGTGACGTGGCAGTCTGGACACAGTGCTAGCTGCTTTCCTTGCAATCTGGTAAGACGAATCCGAAAATAGTGGCGCACATGCACAGCTCCCAAGTGAGTGAAATGCTTCATGCGCAACTTTCAAACTGTCACATGAAACTAAACTACAGTGATTTCTTTTGTTGAAATAGAATTATTTTGTCATTTTAAAGTTCAAAAATGGAATATTAACATATATATATATATATATATAGGGTTGGACTCCATAAAGAACACTTTAAATAAAGAACAACAAAGAACACCTCATATCTAATAGATCCATTGCCCCTGGCGGGGCCACCCAATACAAAAAGTTCTTATTTTTTTAGACTCTATCCATCCAGCAAAAAAAAAAAAAATGAAAATTTTACTGTTCATCGATGACGTCATCAGTGACGTCATCATGAACAGTAAAATTTTCAATTTTTTTTTTTTGTTGGATGGATAGAGCCTAAAAAAATAAGAACTTTTTGTATTGGGTCCCCCTGGCGGGGCCAATGGATCTATTGGAATAAATGATTTTATAGTGTTCTTTATATAAGAGTGTTCTTTATGGAGCAAAGGCCTATATATATATATATATAGGGGGCTACTCCAATACAAACCTCCTTAAAATACAAACCTACAAACCAAGCATAATCTAATATTTCAAGCTAATCTAATGACCAAACTAGGGGTACCCCAATACAAAAAATGCTTAAAATAATTGGCTCTATCCAACAAAAAAAAATAAAAAAAATAAAAAAAAATTCACTGTTCACGTGATGACGTGGCAGTGGATTTCACTGGTTAACGGTGCTTCGCACCTTCTTGTACGGCGCTTCGCGCCTTTATTATTCTAAAGTTGTAAGGAATGACAATCAATGGTAAAGGCAATAGACGATTGACGGGTGTGTCGAGAGCCTTCGGCCCTCATGACTACCTAACTCATCCGTTTACTGTCTTAAATGCTTCGCATTTCCACGGCAAGATTTTTTTTTTTTTTTGAATTTTTTTTTTTTGTTGGATAGAGCCAATTATTTTAAGCATCTTTCGTGAAGGTACCCTTGGTGGAAACCTTAGAATAGATGAAATATAATTAATTTAGTGTTGGTTTGTAGGTTTGTATTTTAAGAGTGGTTTGTATTTGAGCACTTGCCTATATATATATATATATATATATATATATATATATATATATATATATATATATATATATATATATATATATATATATATATATATATCTTTATAATAGAATTCTTCTAAATTAGTTTTCTTGCCAAAGAAGATGTAATTATAAATTATTTTGTTTTACTTTATATTTTGACAATTTAATATTAATATATACTAAAATGGAACAAATGAATCTAAAGTTATCTTTAGATAATTTTCTAAAGTTAATTACTACATTTGTTTGATTTCATTTCAACTAACATATAATTCAACACTATTTTCCACCTTAATAGGAATGTAATTGATGTGATTTGTGGTCCTAATACAAATGAAAGATCAATATAATTGAATTTTTAGATCTTAAAATGAGCTTAATTGTGAATTAATAAAAGATATTAGCATGATTGTTTTAGTTGCTAAGTCAAGAAGATTTAACATTTTAAAATGATTAACTTTAGGAAAGTTATCTAAAGATAACTTTTGTGTTTTGAATAAGTAGATTTACATATCCCAGAAACAATAAACTCTTAATACTTGAGTTATCTCATTTATTTAATTAAAAAATTATATTTTTAAGTTAGCATGTGCAAATAATATATTAAATATCTAATTTCATTAATTTTCTTCTTCTTTGAATTGATATTCCAATTTCATTTGTAGTATACGAGAGTGTCGACTAATAAGAGTGTACTTCAAATAATATTTTAATATTTGTCATTTTGTTCTTTAACTCTTTAAATATTATTTTTTTAATATATAGCTGTATCTATATATATTATATTAATATGATTATACACTACAAGAAAAACGGCCTTTTTCTACCGTCAAATCGGTAGAAAATAAACGGTTGGAAAAGCCCATTTTTCTTGTAGTGATATGTTATAGTATAAGAGGATTTCACACGGTTATAATATAAGAGGATTTCACACATAAACTTCAATATATCTTTCTTGATTTTTCGCATTTCTAACTTTTATTATTAAAATAATTTCCCTACATTTAATAGCATTTTAATTACTCATTAATTATATATATTAAATATATATTAAATACACTTTATTTGATATTTAATATAAAATTTTAGAAATATTTATTAGAACATTATAATTATTATATTAATATAAAATAATAATTATCTATATAAAAGTACAATTATTACAATGTAAAACAATAAAATATGATTATTTATATCGTCCACTTTTAATCCTTATTCAAAATCACTGTAATTATTTTGGCAATAATAAATAGATGATTTTAACTTTTCGATAAATTCGTAATCAATGATCGTGAGAATCATGCTAAGATACAGAAGTATATATATAAAATTTTCAATTAACATCCACAATTTAAATACAAGTAATGTTGTAGAATTTACTTTTACATATGAATAAATTACACACAGGGTGTGACCAACTCAATTAAATTGAACAAACCCAACCCATTCTTCAATGATTAAATCAATAAAAAAGTTATACATTCGTTGTTCCATTATATTGTGGTGGAATAAATTAATACTATTACTAATCATTTAATCATGCAAGTATGTTATGAGACAGACGTCGGCGTTTAAGAACTTAAATTAGTTACATTTAATATTTAATAATTGTTATTATAAAAATTATGTTGACATTGTAATTTGGTATGAAAAAAAGTAAGAGGCCTTTATGAAGTGGATGAATTTGATAATATGTTAGAGGATCTTCATTTTGTTCATATAATTATTTTTAAATGACTTAGAGTTTATTCATATTTCAACAATTTTTAAATTCATTTTTATTTATTATTAAATTGGAGATAGAAAATAATTACATGTACATATTTATTATAAAATAGTTAAGTCAATCACACCTCTCCTTCCTCACATTTACATTCCGCTTCTTTGCATCATACAATCAAATTTATTAACAAACTAAGCAATCACGTCACTCACAATGTTATCGACAATTAAAAAGATTCAAAAATGTCACTTTTAATTATCCAATGTAACTTTGCAAATGTTTATCAATATTAGATTTCAAAAGCATTTTTTATGCGACAAAATAGATTTCGTCAATATCTTTGAAAATATTATTATTATTACTTAAGAACTTAATCGAAACATGTTTTATTTCTACTAATTTTTTTCTCTATATTTCTTAAACATTCAAATGTAATTACATGGCATAAAAGTTTCAATTCATCATATCAACTTCCAAATAATAAAACTTAACAAACATTAATATTAATTTAGGATCTTTTTCTAATATGTCCCATTTTACAAGGTCAATTATAATTGTGTCCCATTTTTATTTGTATTTATAAATATGTCCCAAATTACATATATGTCCCATTTTTTAGTATAACCAGGATTAATTCATTAACTACACATTATCAAAAGACATTTTTGTCCTTTATTAATTATACAAAATTAAATCGGATAGAGTATCATTCAATCCCTTTATATTCATGAGAAAAACTACAAGGGTCTCTTTAAATGGAACCTTTGTGTTTTACACCACAAAGCAAATACATGATGGAGGAGATTAATTAATAACTATATTTTTACTGTTTATAAGTAGTCAATGAGTTGTAGAGTAGTAGTACATTTCTAACTCATAATCGCTGTAGCTTTTTCTCATGGTCTTGACTCTTGTTTTGCATCACTAAGTAGAATAAAGATTACACGTAGAGTACATCCACATTATTAAATGCATATTTGAACCCCATTTCTTATTTTACCCAAACATGACAGGCACACCTTGTTCGCACTTATTCACGCAAGAGAACGTGGTCAACAAGTAATATAGAGTAAATAGGATTCGTTCCCACAGAGACTCAAATTGTTCGTTATGTTCACTTATGCACCAGCTAATGATTTACACTCACTGCTAAGACAATCACAATTTTGGGTTGATTTAACTAATGATTGATTACCAACTAAGCCAATTACGAGAAAATAACTTACTTAAACCTTATAATAAACAAACATGGGATTTCAACTTCAATTACTACTTCATCTAGAATCTTATGCCCTTTAGCCTAGCATGTGACCGAGTTGATTACTGATTAGATGCACTAAACTGATACATACCAACTTTCGTTGTGCATATACCATCCTACTGATCATCCACAATTGATAGAAGTCAAGTAGTCACCAAATATGTGTAGTCCCTATATGTCTATAGCAATTGAACACATACCGGTTGAAAATCAAGCACCCATTAAACCACATAGTCGATGCAAGACGGTTAGAATCACATCACAAATTAATACATGTTCTTCACATGCAAAAACCTATGCTAGCATGAATTGTTCTAAACCCTAGATCCACTTTCGCATTCACTAGGATTAAACAAGCAATTACAAGTGTTCGCGACGCACTTATAACGAATAAGCATAAACATACTAGGCAATCAATACATACAATCACACACCAAGGCATAAAAACACTCAATAACTAGAATCCATAGCAAAATCCATTAAAACCCCATGATAACGAATTAGCCCATAATTGACCTAATTGTCATCATGGGTTCTATGGAAAACATAATTCTAAAATCAACAAGTAGAAATAAAGAAGAAGAATAAAGTTTAGAATTGAACTCCCACAATAGAAGAATACAAAGGTTTCAAGAATAATCCTTGCTTGTCACTAGCTTGGAAGAATTCCTTCTCCTCCTCTCTCTTCTGTATAAAACTAGGTTAAAGTATGTAACGTCTGTATATTCTAATTACAAGGGTAGGACGTTTATACATAAAAAACGTTTCTCCCTCTTGCCTAATAAAAATATTTAATATTCTATTACAATTAGAATTTAATTAAGGTGCTAAAACCTGCCCGGAATATAATTAGAACTCGAAAAGGGCAAAACAGGAATTTCCCAGCCATGCTTCACAAAGTCTGCCTGCGCGAATTAATTCAGTACTTTACTTGCACGTGATTCCTATTCCAGGTTGTAGAAAATCTCTCAAGCTTCGCGTGGGCAGTAAGATCGCTAAAAACGGACTTACAGAACTCCAGATATGGCCAAAACAGTATAAGCTGCGCAGCCTTCCCAGAAAATCCGAATTTAAATCAATCAATTCCCAAAAATTGTAGAAGCATCCACCTTAATCAACATTCTCGTAAACCTGCACAACTAAGCAAAACACATCAAAACTACAAGAAACTTGAGTCCAAGACAATCAATTTAAGCCGAATTAGAATGTTCCAAGTGGATATAAATCCACTTATCACACCCCCAAACTTAAACCGATGCTTGTCCTCAAGCATTAACAATTACAACTAACTAACTAGTACCACTTCCGTAGGTGATCACGGTTGCATTTGGCATATGCAACAAGCCCTTTAAACCCCTAGGCAGCCCTAGTGGACGAGTAAGGTCTCGTGAGGGCCTATAGCGAATGTACCCACAAAATCCATTTAACCTAATGCAATGCAATGCATGAATGCAACTAATATGAAAATGCAAGATCCCCTTCAAACTCACCAAAACCAACTAACAAGCAAATATCTCAATGAATGTAACAATTCCAAGCAGAGCTCGACTAAATCCCCGTATACTAACAAATACATGAACAGAAACGTGCGTGTGTGCAATGCTCATCAGAAATACCCCCAGAACTAGGTCAAAAATCATACATGCTTTCCGTCAAGACAATCACAGGTTTATAATCAGAATAGACTGTAGACACTCCATAACCTAGGAACACCTCCACCCTTATCCAAGGTAGACAGAAACTCATGCTTTATTACTATACTACGACACTACATATACAATACGCATGCTTATTTAACCGTGCAATGAATGAGACCCCAAAAGGCTTATACAATAATACCCATGTAGCGAGTGTTAGGTCAGCAGGATCCCAGACTATAAAGCCTTAGGTCACTAGGACTAAGTCCCCTCAGACTTAATTACTCGAGTATTAAAGAGCTCACTCTGGTTAATTTTGCATTTAAATTATTTATATGACTCTTTTTTTTCCTTTTTTTTTCTTTTTCTTCTTTTTTTTGTTTTTTTTTCGCAATCTGGAATGAGCCTTTCTCATTTCCAACCCTAGACTACTCATATAAATATGAGCTGGCTACTAGCCATTTGACGCCTAGCCATTATTAACAATTATGAACAACTAGCATGAAAATTCCTGGTTTCCCCCAAACTTAGACTTTAATGTTCCTACGCTATAAAGGGAATAACGAAAATTCTAAATATAAACAAGTGATTAAATCTCAAAACATCCCACAGGCATGACCCTAACCTAGCCCAACAGCACCCCAATGAGACTGTGTAATAAATTTTGTTCCCGTAACATGCAAGTCAATTTCATAGAAACTATAAATCAGCCCTCTACTCATCATCATCACACCCAAATCAACATCCACCTATCAATCAGAATCAGCTCGTCCTAAGGGATCATGAAATATGCATGCCATGAAAATGCAACTAAATGAAAAACTCACATGGTATACGAAAATAAAACAAAATGTCCTATATGAAACAAACGTAGATAATACAAACATAACAATCATGCATGAACTATCACTACTATGCAAACATGATATCCTATATGAACAAATAATACAACAATATATATACAACTACTAATCCCTCAATTTACCCCCAAACTTAAAATATTCAATGCCCTCATTGAATGGAAAGTAATACAAGGGAAAGTAGAAAACATACCTACTCGTCCTCCTCTTCAGAGGAATCATAATCTGGCGGTGGATACTGCGTATGAGCTCCATAGACTGGCCACCTCGCCTGAATACTACAAAACCCACAATTGACAAGAACACAAATTCGTAATAAAAATATGATTAGAGAAAAAATTTTACCCAATACGAATCAAAGAGGTGAACTTGCAATAAATTCCTCTTTAGAATTGAATTTTTACAAAATAAAATAGAAGAGGAATTGGATTTGTATGTATAGGTGGGTATATAATAATAATAATAATAAGAATAATAATAGTAAATAATAATAACAACAATAAATATAATAATAATAATAATAATAATAATAATAATAATAATAATACATAATAATAATAATACATAATAAATAATAATAATAATAATAATAATAATAATAATAATAAAAATAAATATGAATTAGAATAGAAAAAGGTTTAGAATTTTTGGAGAAAAGATGAAAGGTTTTGGAATTGAAAAAGGATTAGAATTAGAGAGAATGGGGATATAAAAAGAATTTGGGGTGAGAAGGATATATATATATATTTTTTTATAAGTATACACAGCAACACACGAAATAACAAGGCCTGCACTCAAACTGATTTTCTGACCCCTGGAAGACGCGCAAGCAGCACGCGCCCAAGGCAAGTTGCCCCTATTCCAGATGCGGCAACGCAAATTGCGCGTCTGCCCCGCACCTTGCCTCCCTTCCAGTTGCGCAGGCGCAACTTGCGCAACAGGGGCGCAATTTGCCCTGTAACGCAGGTTGCTCCTGCGTGACACCCAAAAAATTCGATTTTTTATTTTTTTTTTTATTTTTTTTTTTTTTTTTTTTTCACACAACACTCAAAAATTTTTCTTTTTTTTTTCCTATACTAATGCTTGGGTTGCCTCCCAAGAAGCGCCTTTCTTTAACGTCTTTAGCTAGACTTGGCCACGATTTTCATCTTGAAAAATTTTCTACACCGCATCTCTATAAGGCCATTTAATGATCTTTTCTGGAGCGACATCTTCAACGACAAGCTTTACCCGTATTCGCTCCTCACAAGATCTCTTAACAACATTCTCCCGCCTACCTGAAAAGTTAGCAGCAATAACAATAGCAAGCAAAGGAGATGAATTACAAGAAGCATACCCCAGGTGAACTAGCAATGTTTTGAGCTCGAGTTCGGGAGCTCTTTCAATTGATGGCTTAAGGCGCACCTGAGAATTCCAGAGATCTTCCACTCCAAGCAACTTATGTGGAATACGTAACCCTATCAACCAAGGCACTGTAATCCTCAGTTTGCCATGCTTTTCCTTCTCCTCCGTGTCATACTTTTTACTCTGCCCTGCATCAACCAATTTCAAGCTAAAACACTCCTCATCCTCCACCGGCAAATTCATGGCTAGAGTTTGCTTCTGAAGCCTCTGTGGATATGGAGGAGGAAAATTGATTTGGATGATCTTTGTAGTCTTCTCCGGAGTATATTTGTCAACAGGAGTGACACTCTTTTCCTCTTCGGCCTCCAGCTGGTCGAAGTCAGATTGCAACGAAACGGCATTCAACAACTGAACATGCTCTTCTAATTCATCATCTTCCACACTGAGACACTCTTCATCCTTCGAAGGAATTAGCATAGCCGCTTGAGCCTTGGAATTTTCTTGATCTTGGGCTGATTCTTCAAAATTTTCAGATTGCAAAGGAAGTGGTTGCGGTTGATTATTCAGAATTGAATTTTCTGGACATTCTGAATTTTCTGATTGGTTTGCCTCCGACTCTGCTTCCTTATCAGCTTCATGTTCTGCTTCTTCCCAATCTTTGCCCTTAGACTCTCCTTCATGAACTACGATCATGGTCTCACCCGTGGCTAAGAAAGGCCAGTCAAGACTGATAGTAAGGTTCTTGTCCTCCTCCTCTACATCTAGGCCTTCTGTGTCACTTGCAATTTGATTCAATTGTAATGCATTTGCAATTTGACCAATCTGATCTCCTATTCTCTGGAGCGACAATGCATTGCTTTTAGCCATCAACCTCAATTCTTCTAATTCAGCTTCTTCGGTCGACTGTTGGATAGACCAAGTCTGAAATTGCTGCTGCTGAAATTCAGGAGGTTGAAAGTGTTGATGCACTAGGGCATACTGATGCTGAAATTGTTGCCCCTGTTGCTGCTGAATTCCCCCTGGACTGTATGGCTCATCTTCAAACTGCTGATTTTGGAGCGGGTAGAATGGATATTGAGATTGCTCCATACCACTCTGATTGTAGTCCCAGCTGAAATTTGGCCGGTTTCTGTTATACTCACATTGATGAGTGTAATGTCCACCTGCACACAGCTCACAAACAATTACGAATTCCTGCTCCCAATAATCCATCAAATAAAAAAAACGTCCGAGTCAGTGAATTTAACCCAAATTGATGACAAGATCATAAACTAAACAAACAATGAACCGAGTCCCCGGCAGCGGCGCCAAAAACTTGTTCGCACTTATTCACGCAAGAGAACGTGGTCAACAAGTAATATAGAGTAAATAGGATTCGTTCCCACAGAGACTCAAATTGTTCGTTATGTTCACTTATGCACCAGCTAATGATTTACACTCACTGCTAAGACAATCACAATTTTGGGTTGATTTAACTAATGATTGATTACCAACTAAGCCAATTACGAGAAAATAACTTACTTAAACCTTATAATAAACAAACATGGGATTTCAACTTCAATTACTACTTCATCTAGAATCTTATGCCCTTTAGCCTAGCATGTGACCGAGTTGATTACTGATTAGATGCACTAAACTGATACATACCAACTTTCGTTGTGCATATACCATCCTACTGATCATCCACAATTGATAGAAGTCAAGTAGTCACCAAATATGTGTAGTCCCTATATGTCTATAGCAATTGAACACATACCGGTTGAAAATCAAGCACCCATTAAACCACATAGTCGATGCAAGACGGTTAGAATCACATCACAAATTAATACATGTTCTTCACATGCAAAAACCTATGCTAGCATGAATTGTTCTAAACCCTAGATCCACTTTCGCATTCACTAGGATTAAACAAGCAATTACAAGTGTTCGCGACGCACTTATAACGAATAAGCATAAACATACTAGGCAATCAATACATACAATCACACACCAAGGCATAAAAACACTCAATAACTAGAATCCATAGCAAAATCCATTAAAACCCCATGATAACGAATTAGCCCATAATTGACCTAATTGTCATCATGGGTTCTATGGAAAACATAATTCTAAAATCAACAAGTAGAAATAAAGAAGAAGAATAAAGTTTAGAATTGAACTCCCACAATAGAAGAATACAAAGGTTTCAAGAATAATCCTTGCTTGTCACTAGCTTGGAAGAATTCCTTCTCCTCCTCTCTCTTCTGTATAAAACTAGGTTAAAGTATGTAACGTCTGTATATTCTAATTACAAGGGTAGGACGTTTATACATAAAAAACGTTTCTCCCTCTTGCCTAATAAAAATATTTAATATTCTATTACAATTAGAATTTAATTAAGGTGCTAAAACCTGCCCGGAATATAATTAGAACTCGAAAAGGGCAAAACAGGAATTTCCCAGCCATGCTTCACAAAGTCTGCCTACGCGAATTAATTCAGTACTTTACTTGCACGTGATTCCTATTCCAGGTTGTAGAAAATCTCTCAAGCTTCGCGTGGGCAGTAAGATCGCTAAAAACGGACTTACAGAACTCCAGATATGGCCAAAACAGTATAAGCTGCGCAGCCTTCCCAGAAAATCCGAATTTAAATCAATCAATTCCCAAAAATTGTAGAAGCATCCACCTTAATCAACATTCTCGTAAACCTGCACAACTAAGCAAAACACATCAAAACTACAAGAAACTTGAGTCCAAGACAATCAATTTAAGCCGAATTAGAATGTTCCAAGTGGATATAAATCCACTTATCACACCTCTTCTTAACAGTGCCCCTGCGGGGCCGATGTCGGAGGAGGAGCGGTGGTGGTGACGGTGATGGTGATGGTGGGGGTTAGAAAGAAGGAGAGGATGAATGTTTTATTATTGTGGGTATTAACTATTAAGGTCATAATATACATATAATATATTTATAATTATATGTATATAAGTTAACTTTAACTATAGGACATAATTACAATTATTGAATAAAGAGGGACATATTTTTAATTGAACTTTATAAATGGGACATATTAAACTTTTGTTACCTAGTTGTATATAATAGTGAAATCTATTTTTTAGAATCGAGAAGTCGAAAGAAGTTAACTCATGGAGTAGAGCCATGATATGTTAAATTGGGTTCATATAATGGAATGTTGGAGTAGAGTGAACTACTCGAAGATAGAAAATTCATTTGTTGTAAGTGAATTTTAGAAAATAAAATAAGGTTGTTAGTATATTTAAAAACTTGATGTTTGCCTAGTTGCAAAAGGTTTTTTTTTTTAGAAATCGAGAATGAATTAGACAATTATGTCTGTGTTTTGAATAGTGGGATTTTGTTTACAATATTATCGGTATATGTTAATGATATATTGCTTTTGGTAATTAATAAAGGAATGCTCAACAAAACTAAGTTCGGACTTAGTGGGAAAGTTGAGAGTATGAGTGAAATCTGATACGTTCAGGGAATTAAATATTTTGAATATTTAGTGTGAACCAGAAAGGTATCCGAGTGAGATGCTTAATCGTTTTAGGATGCAAAATTGCAGTCCGGCGCCAACCCATTGGTAATGGGAAAATGGTTAATACGGAAAAGACATTTGATGTATCATATGCGCAAGTAGTCGGAAGTTCGATGTTGTGTAATCGATTGACTTGACTTGGCGCATTTAATTGGTCTAGTGAATGGATACGAAAGAAATCCTGATCAAGCCTAGTGAGAGGTTGTGAATAGGATAATGAAGTACTTGAAGTGTATATTGCACCACTAATTGGTTATGAGGCAGACGTGCTTGAATTTATTGATTGTTCTGGTGCAGATTTCGAAGGTAATAAGATAATGAGAATTCAATTTCGGAAGACCTATTGTTTTATGGTGGATCCGAAGTTGGGAAAGTAAGATGCATGAATGTGTTGCAAGAAGTGAAAGTGACAACATTCAATTAGCAAATTGTGTAATCAATTTATTATTATTATTATTGAGCCTGGTGATAGGCTGTAAAGATGAATCATGGTGAAGTACTTGAAGAGTACGTAGTAAAATAAATTGATTTATAAGGCACATATGTCTTAAAGTTATTGGTTAATATGACGTGAATTCTTAAAAGTAATAAAGAAAGTGAGAATTCAACTTCGGGACACCTACTTGATTAATTAGATCGAGTTGAAGTTGAGAAAGGAATGAGAAACATGTTGATTTGACTTAGAAATATTTAAGTCATGATATTTAAAATGTTATTCTCACGAAAAGTGAGAGTGAATAAACTCTAAGAAAAGTGGGAGTCACGTGAATTGCTTGAAATGATGTGAAGTGGGAGTAACAGAAATATTTGATAAATACGTCAAGTGGGAGATTTTATATTTGACTTAATTTATCAAATAAAAAAAAGAAATAATACATAAATAACGTATTGAATAGGATATAAATTGTGTATTGAATGTATTGGAAAGTTACAAATTGTAAGTTATAATTTATATATTGATTATGCACAAAATGTAACGGATGATATTGATTAATGTTAATGGATAATTAAAGGGCAGTTAAAACATTGGGAGTGGAGATGGTGTAAGAAGCCTATATATAGTGGATTTTTTCCTATAGAAAGAGGCAATCTAATATACATCGGAACTCCCAAAATACTATTTTAATTTCTTTATACTAGATAATAAAATATTATTTATTTGATAGATCAAAATGCATCACTTGCTCTCTCTATATAGAATAATTTTTAATATAATATCAAACGATTCTGATAAATTTGTCTTGAAAAAGCTAGCGATCACTGTGATTAAAACGGATAATCAAAATGATATTTGAAACAAACTACAAATTAAAATTTTGTATAAATTTGTTTATTATTATTTTCTTATGTAAATAAATTTGTTTATTATTTTCTTATAATATGAATTCTGATTTGTGCTCTTACAAGAAGTTGGTGATTAGTTGATTACATATTGATATAGGAAGAATGGCGTCGAAATTAGAGGAAGAAATTGAGAGGCGCAAAACAGGGAGGCGCCACTAGCAGAGCAGCAGAGCAGAGCCCAACAGCGCACCTGCGCCCGTTTTTTTTTTTTTTTTTTTTTCTGTTTTTACATGTTTTTCTGTTTTGCATCTATTTTAATTCAGAGACTTTTGGGCTTGGGCCTTAATATTAGGGTTATCTAATAAGTATTTAAGCGTAATTGTAATACGGGTTTGGTACGTTATTATTTATCAAAACTTTAAGGGTTTTCTCTTATCTCTTGGTGGATTCCAAGTCTTTTATTATCGAATTAGTGTTTGCTGATTCGTTTTGATTCTTGGATTAGTGCTTGCTAATCTATACACTTCCTACTGCATCACATATTCTCCAGTACATATATTCTTATATCCTCCCACAATGAAGTTTTTAGAGCTATAAATGAACCGAACTCGGACGAACTTTTAATGAACACGAACAAAATCTTAATGAATCGAACAATGTTCGATAACCTTATCAGACAGATTTTCTTGTCTGTGTTCGTGTTCGTTAAGTAGTCGAACGAACACCGAACTATTCGCGAACATATCGAACCAAATCGAAAACGAAACGAACGCGAACAATTCGTTAACATTTTCAAAAATTTTAAACCTATTTTCAAAGTGGCATCAGAGCTAGGCTTTTCCCTTCTTTTTTCGAAGCTTAAGCAGCCATGGGAGATCATTCGGTGACAAAAGCAGATCTGGAAGGGATTACAGTGGCTTTTACCACGGCCCTAACTGCTTTAACCAATCAGATGACGACGTTAACTAATCAGATAGCTAACGGCAATAATAACAATAACCAGCGGGGAAATAGAAGGGAAGAACATAATAGGGTTCCTCGAGGAGGAAACAATTTTGCTGGAAATTCGAGTTCTGAAGAGGAAGACCTTGTGGAGGACGAAGTTGAGGATGGGACTCGGTAGAATAATCAGGATTATCGTGTAAAGGCTGATATTCCATTATTCTATGGAACTATGGGGGTTGAAGAGTTTCTGGATTGGCAGATCGAGGTGGATAGATTCTTCGATGTCATGAGTGTCCCTGAAAGTAAGTAGGTGAAGATGGTTGCTATACGGCTTAATAAAACTGCTGCTGTTTGGTGGGATAAGCTTGTTGTCCAGAGACAGAGACAACGGAAAAGGCCAATTACTTCTTGGCGAAGGATGAAACAATTGATGCTAGAGCAATTTTTACCGGAGGATTATGAGCAGATCATTTACCGAATGTATATTGATTGTGTTCAGGGATCTAGGAGTGTAACAGATTATACTACGGAATTCATACGCTATTCTGAGTGTAATGAGTTGGGAGAGACTGAAACTCAAAAAGTGGCTCGTTATGTCAGCGGTTTAAAGGCTTCTATACAGGAGAAGATTGGGTTGCAGACAATATGGACAATAACCGAAGCATCCAGCTTGGCATTAAAGGCAGAATTGATGGAGAAATCCCCACGTACCTTTTCATCTTATCGAAGATATGGACAGCAGCAAAGTAGAGCAATAATGAGGTAGCAGTGGATAAAGGAAATGGTGCAGCCTCTAAAGATACTAGCCCTAATAGTGCAATACAAAACAAAGCGCCAACGCAGAAACCAAGCAATCCATACACTAAACCAACTGGTGATAAATGTTATCGCTGTGGTGGAATTGGGCATAGATCAAATGTTTGTCCAAGTAGAACAACAATTGCCCTAGTGGAAGAAGACGAAGAGGAGGAAGAGTACAATAAAGAGTATAACAGAATTGAGTTTGCGAAAGAGGAATCTTCTGAGCCATTGAATATTGTGCTTCACATGATTTTGTTGTAAGGTAGAGAAGAAGGGTAGCGTAACAATCTTTTTAAATCTCATTGTTCGATTAATAACAAATTGTGCAATTTGATAGTGGATAATGGCAGTACTGAAAATTTAGTTTCTCAAAAGTTGGTGGACCATTTGAAATTACCCACGCAGGTTGGGTGAGTAAGGGACCACAAGTAAAGGTGACACGGACCTGTACAGTTCCAATTTCCATTGGGAAGCACTACAAAGAAGAGGTAATTTGTGATGTTATTAATACTGAATGCTTGAAGAAAGGGAAGTTTCTTTGGGGTCCTGAACAAGATCAGAGTTTTGCTTTGATTAAGGAAAAGCTTTGTACCGCACCTGTCCTTGCTTTGCCTGATTTTGATAAAATCTTTCAAGTTGAATGTGATGCTAGTGGAGTTGGCGTAAGAGCCGTTTTGTCTCAAGAAAAGAGACCCGTTGCTTTCTTCAGTGAGAAGTTAAGTGAAGCTCGGCAAAAGTGGAGTACTTATGATCAGGAATTTTATGCAGTATTCAGAGCTTTGATATAATGGGAACATTATTTGATTCAGCAGGAATTCATTCTATTCACGGACCATCAAGCCTTGAAGTTCCTTCATAGTTAGAAAGTAATTAATAAAATGCATGCCCGTTGGGTGAGTTTTCTGCAAAAATTTCCTATCATTATTCAACATAAATCTGGAAATTCTAACAAAGTGGCAGATGCGTTGAGTAGGAGAGCTTCCTTAGTGATTACTTTGTCACAAGAAATTGTGGGTTTTGAATGTCTGAAGGAGTTGTATGTTGATGATCCTGAGTTCAAGGAGATATGGGTCAAATGCAGTGTGAATCATCCAATTTCAGATTTTCATGTTCTAGATGGCTATCTTTTCAAAGGGAATCAGCTGTGCATTCCTGTTACTTCATTGCGAGAGAAGCTGATGCGTGAATTACATGGTGGTGGTCTAAGCGGTCATCTTGGCAGAGGCGAGACCATTGCTACCTTGGAGGAAAGATATTACTGGCCACATTTAAGAAGGGATGTTGGAGCTATAGTTAAAAGGTGCTACACTTGTCAGGTATCCAAGGGACAATCTCAAAATACTGGTCTTTATATGCCTTTACCTATTCCTGACGATATATGGCAGGATCTCTCAATGGATTTTGTTTTGGGGTTGCCTCATACACAAAGAGGTGTAGATTCTGTTTTTGTAGTTGTTGACAGGTTTATCAAGATGACTCACTTCATTGCTCGTAAGAAGACTGTTGATGCAACAAACATAGCCAAACTGTTCTTCAGGGAGGTTGTGCGTTTACATGGGATTCCTAAACTATTACTTCTGACAGAGATAGCAAGTTCCTTAGTCATTTCTGGATCACTTTGTGGAGATTGTTTGGAACTTCCCTCAACAGAAGTTCAATGGCTCATCCCCAAACTGATGGTCAAACGGAGGTTACAAATCGAACTCTTGGAAACATGATTAGGAGTATTTGTGGTGACAAACAGAAGCAGTGGGATTTAGCTTTGCCTCAGGTCGAGTTTGCTTATAACAGTGCTGTACATTCTGCTACAGGAAAATCACCTTTCTCTTTGGTGTATACTTCTGTTCCTAAGCATGTGGTTGATTTGGTGGAGTTACCTAAAGCCTCGGGAAAAAGTACAACGGCAGAGAATATGGTTAAGGAGATTCAAGATGTCAAAGAATCTGTTCGTGTTAAGCTGGAAGCTACAGAGCAGAAAAATAAAGCTCATGCTGACAAGCGTCGAAGGGTGAAAGTATTTAAAGAGGGAGATTTTGTGATGGTGTTTCTTCGCAAGGAAAGATATCCGGTTGGTACTTACAGTAAGCTGCAGCCTCGCAAATATGGACCTATTAAGGTGACGAGGAAGATCAATGATAATGCTTATGTTGTGGCTCTTCCAGATTTTATAAACATCTCTAATACCTTTAATGTGGCTGATATATATGAGTTTCATGCTGATGTGGTGCTTTATCCTGAAGAGAACTCGAGGTCGAGTTCTTCGAAGGTGGAGGAGACTGATATAGGAAGAATGGCGTCGAAATTAGAGGAAGAAATTGAGAGGCGCAAAACAGGGAGGCGCCACTAGGAGAGCAGCAGAGCAGAGCCCAGCAGCGCCCTGTTGCGGGGCGCGCCTGCGCCCATTTTTTTTTCTTCTATTTTACATGTTTTTCTGTTTTGCATCTATTTTAATTCAGAGACTTTTGGGCTTGGGCCTTAATATTAGGGTTATCTAATAAGTATTTAAGCATAATTGTAATAAGGGTTTGGTACGTTATTATTTATCAAAACTTTAAGAGTTTTCTCTTATCTCTTGGTGGATTCCAAGTCTTTTATTGTCGAATTAGTGTTTGCTGATTTGTTTTGATTCTTGGATTAGTGCTTGCTAATCTATACACTTCCTACTGCATCACATATTCTCCAGTACATATATTCTTATATCCTCCCACAATGAAGTTTTTAGAGCTATAAATGAACCGAACTCGGACGAACTTTTAATGAACACGAACAAAATCTTAATGAATCGAACAATGTTCGATAACCTTATCAGACAGATTTTCTTGTCTGTGTTCGTGTTCGTTAAGTAGTCGAACGAACACCGAACTATTCGCGAACATATCGAACCAAATCGAAAACGAACCGAACGCGAACAATTCGTTAACATTTTCAAAAATTTTAAACCTATTTAACTTAATTTAATATAAAAAATTAGCTTAACTACTATTTAAATATTTTAAACCATACAATATCTCTTTTAGACAATTTTATAATTATAAAATTAAAAAAATAAATATATTACGGATACTATATATTATATAGAGTCATGCTCCATTGAGAACCCTCTTATTATGAGAACTATGAGAACCCACGTCATGATGATGTCATAAACATATTTTTTTTTTCGAATTTTTTTTGAAAAAAATCTAGGAAAAAAAAATCTGACGTCATGTTACGTCATACTGGTGATTTTTTTACAAAATCTGGTGATTTTTGTTGAATTCTGGTATTTTTTACGAAATCTGGTATTTTTGGCTCAAGTATTGGGTTTGGAACACTATTGAGGTGTTATTGTTTTGATGTATTATTGATTGGATTAATAATACGAGTTTGGGCGTGGGTGTTTCCACGTAAAATATCTGTGTGTTCTTGTTTTGCTTTTACTTATTGTTGATAGAAGTAGAAGTAATACATGAATAACATGTGACCACGTTTTGGTGGATCTTGTCAACTAATCGATTGGTTATGTGTGTGTTTTGCATTGGTGTTTGTGAATTTCGGATTGTGTAAGTTCCTTAACCTAACAAGTGGTATCAAGAGCCAAGGTTCGGGTTCGTGATGGATGAGGTTAAGGGAAAGTTCGAGGTTCAATTGGTATGGCAAATCATGATGAAGGATTTGCTAATAAGGAGACTTCGAAAGTGGGTAGAGACAACGTTACGTGCGGTTTGGTGGTTGGCTTGCACCGTGGATCAATCATGTGTTCGGACTCTAGATGGAAGAAGATAGAAGAGGTCATCGTAATTGTTTCAATGGCTTGATCAACCAGGTGAACTATTTGGATGATACTAGTGATTTTCTTAAGGAGGCCGAAGAATTGTGAAAGCAAGGATCGGGTGACTCAACATGTGAAAGAGCACTCGTGGTGTTTGATGTACGTGATTTTGTAGATGGATACCGTTATGATAAAGAATGGTGGTTTGGAGGGTCACTATACGAGTTTTAGCGACCGACACTGATAGAGTATATTTTATAGGATTTTATTCCCACATTTACGATGCTTTTGCGAATAATCGTGTCGATTTAATTAGTTTTATTTGAGTTTGTTGCAGGAAATAAATAATTGCCAAGTCAGAAGGAATCGAGCATTATTTAAATATTTTATGTGATTTTTAGCTTGAAGGATTTATTTCGTGAAATTACGAGGAAAAATGGTGGAATTCCGGCTCGTTGTTTAGAAATTTTGGAGCAAAACAAAGCAAATTCCAAGAGCTCCACAGCGCAACATCGCTATAAAAGAAGGGCTGCTGCGCCACTTGACTTGGCAGAAAAACAAAACAGGAGAATTCCAGGGAGAAAGCCACGCAACAGCGCTGTACATAGAGCAGCTGCGCATGTTGATACGGCGCAACAACGCCAGCTTTGGCGCTACAGCGCGAGACGCCGCCTGGAAACGCGCAACAGCGCATGGAATTGAGCAGCAGCGCCTTGGACCTCCTGTACTTGTGCGGGAAATTTCAGAAATAAATAGAATTAATTCTATTTCCTCTTTAGAATTTAATTCCAATTAATTATCAGCTGGGCTCTTTTATTTTGGCAATAACTTTAGTTGTTTAGGAATTTGTAACCTCCTCTATATAAATACTTTGAGGGATCTATCTTGAGGGAGATCTTTTTACACACAATTTTTTTACATAC
The DNA here is from genome assembly GCA_037693485.1 of Kitagawia praeruptora. Lineage (NCBI taxonomy): Eukaryota > Viridiplantae > Streptophyta > Magnoliopsida > Apiales > Apiaceae > Kitagawia > Kitagawia praeruptora. Next base: position 157,662,301 of record CM075344.1, on the reverse strand, counting down.
GTTCTTGATATTAAAAGCTAGGGTTTTATTTTCTTCTCTCCATCTTTGCAAGTTCAATTTATTTCTTGGATTCAATTGCTCTTCATTATTCAAAGGTTTAAGGTATTACTTATCTTCCCTTTAATTATTACATGTTTATTATGGCTTTCTTAATTACTATTGTTAGTTTTAATCCTAGAATGAGTGAGTAATTTAATTCTAGGGTATTAGGGGAAGCCATGTTTGCACCATGATTTGGACTTAATTTGATTAGTAGATTGATGGGTAAAGAGTAATCCTGATTGATATGTTATAATTCTTAATTTGTGTAATTGCGCAATATCACGGATTAATTGATTGCAATAGGAGTAATAGATTGAAAGATTTTACTACTAGAGGCTTACATACAATTAGCGGAATTGAAGGTGATTGTGGAAGCATCATTAGATATTCTGAGAGTGTTAATGCTTGAAAAAGATTAACCATAACTTTAATTACTTTATCCCATTGAAAAGCTATACCTTTGTGATTTGTTTGGTGTAAGCATGGTGAACCTGAATTGCCTTAGATCCTTTTATTAATTGAATTAAAACTTTGTTAAATTTGCATTAGTAGTTAATAAAATTCCCAATTAATCGTTTGTGACTGGAAACACTTGATAATAGTTGAATTGAAATTGAAACTGTCTCCTCGAGGAATCGACCTGTATTTGCTAGTATCTACTACAATTGATACCGTGCGCTTGCGGTTAGGTATAATTTAACATATCAAGTTTTTCGCGCCGCTGCCGGGGAGACGTCTAGTTTCTATTATTTTAGTTCGATTGTTTTAGATTGTTTCTCTTGTCTCTTTGGAACTCTTGTTCCAACTGAGACCGATCTTACTGCTTTTCCTTGTTTAGTTGTTGATGCCCAAGACCAGGTCTCAAACGAAAGAAGATCAAGCGAAAGAGGATACAACTCTTCTTAGTCCAGATTCTGAACTTTCTTGTCAACAATACATAGATCTACAAAGGAAAGAGAAGCCGCAAGAGATACCTGAACCAAAGATTGAGATGGCAGACCCTCCTAAATCTTTGAAGAACTACTCACAGCCCTCTCCGAGTGGGGTACCTACTGGCCTTGCTATGCCAGCGATTCAAGCAGAAAATTTCGAGATCAAGCCTGCTTTGCTCACTATGATCCAACAGAATCAATTTGTTGGGCTTGCCTCTGAAGACCCTACAAATCATCTGTAACGGTTTCAACAGCTCTGTTCTACAATTAAACATCAGGGAGTCACTCCAGACCAGTTGAAAGTCATGTTGTTTGGTTTCTCTCTTCGTGACAAAGCTCAAAAATGGTTGAATGATATTGACCTGACCGAGTGGGATAAGATTGCTCAGGCTTTCTTAACTAAGTTCTTCCCTCCTAACAGAACCGACGATTTGATCGACAAGATGATGGGTTTTAAGCAAGATTATGGCGAATCTCTACGGGATGCTTGGGACAGATTCAAGGATTATCAACGTGCATGCCCTCACCATGGTCTTGAGAAGTGGTTTCTTCTTAAATGCTTCTACAATGGTCTTGATCCTGAAACAAAGGGGATGGTTGATAACGCTGCAGGTGGCGTGTTTTTAGACAAAGGAGTTGATGATGCGCATGCTTTTCTCTCCAATTTGGCTGCCAATCACTTCAGTAATCCGAGAGCAGCCAAGAAAGGGGGTAAACTTGAAGTGGATGCTTACTCTCTATTATCATCTCAACTCGCTGCATTGACTCAGGAGATCCACTCATTGAAGACATCTCAGCCCTCTACTCAACCTATGAGTATCAATGCATTGTCATCCATGGCTCCTATGAATAATCCTGTTTGTGAAGTCTGTGGCATCTAAGGCCACTATGGTAACGATTGCCAATACAATGCTCAAAATTCACAACATTTTCAGATGGAGCAAGCAAATGTTTTCCAACAGAGGCAGCAGTACAATCCGTACTCTAACACTTACAATCCTGGTTGGAAAGATCATCCTAACTTCTCATATAGGAACAATAACACTCAGAATTCAAATGTTCCAAATCAGCAACAATATCAGCAGTCGTACCAGCCTCCTCCACAGCAACAATATAGGCCTTCTCAAGGACCTATGAATCCCCCTGGATTCCAAAGGCCTCTTCAGAATTATGCTTCTCATGCAAATCATGCTGCACAGGCTGATAATCAAGGTGATATGATGAAGATATTGTTACAAATGCAAACAAAGATGAACCAGATGGAGATACATAATAAGATGCTAGAAACTCAGATTGCTCAAATGGCTAGTTCTTCATCTACAAGGCAACAAGGCTCTCTACCAGCACAACCAACTCAGCCGAAGGAAAATGTGAATGCCATTGCTCTTAGGAGTGGTCGTACATATGATGCTCCTCCAATGCCTACTGATGATGTTCCTACTGAGAAAGAAAAAGAGGATTCTGAGGAAGACAAGGTAGAGAAAGTTGTTGATGATGCAAACGAAGGTGAAACTGAGGAAATCAATAAAAAGGACAAAGAGAGGACTACAGTTACTCCTCCACCATTTGTGCCAAAGCTCCCATTCCCTAGTAGGATGAACAGAACTAAGGTGGACCAGCAGTTTGGTAAGTTCATGACACTTGTCAAGAATCTTGAGGTAACAGTTCCTTTCACTGATTTAATTTCTCAAGTTCCATCAAATGCAAAGTTTCTTAAGGATATTCTCACTAAGAAAAGGTCTTTTGGTGAGGTAGAGACAGTAGCTTTTACTGAAGAGTGTAGTGCTATTTTACAAAATAAGTCTCCACCTAAGCTTAATGATCCTGGTAGTTTTTCGATCCCGTGTCATTTAGGTGCATTGTTCATTGATAAAGATTTATGTGATTTGGGCGCTAGTGTCTCAGTCATGCCTCTCTCGGTTTTTCAAAAACTAAATATGGGAGAATTAAAATGTACACAGATGACTTTGCAAATGGCAGACCGTTCGATAAAATATCCCCTTGGAATTTTAGAGGATGTGCCTGTTAGGGTTGGAAAATTCTATATTCCTATAGACTTTGTAGTTCTAGATATGGAAGAGGATAGCCAGATACCTATTATTTTAGGTAGACCATTTCTCTATACTACAGGTGCTGTTATTGATGTTAAAAGTGGGACTCTCACATTGAGCGTTGGTGATGATAAAATTACTTTTACTCTAACCTCTGCTCTTAAATCCCCTTTGCTTGAGAATACTTGCTGCAGGATTGATGTTATAGATGGAATTGTCCAAGATGAGACACCTCAGATTCTATTGAATGATGCATTGGAAGCAGTGCTCATGCTTGAAGCTTCAGAAGGAGAAGGACATGCTGAAGTCGATTCATTGATTCTTGAGTTGGATGGTGCAGCTGATCTGAATTGTGAGGTAACCAACACTGTCACTTCTTGTGGTGAACCTCAGGTAAATAAGTTAAAGCTAAAGCCTTTGCCATCTAATCTGAAATATGTGTTTCTTGATGATGAAAAGACTTGTCCTATGATTGTTAGTTCTAGTCTTGATGATAGCCAAGTTTTTAAGCTTCTTACTGTTTTGCGTGCACATAGAAAAGCTATTGGGTATAGTATCGATGATCTTACAGGGATTAGCCCAGACTTTTGCATGCATAGAATTCACTTAGATGATGACCATAAGCCTTGCATACAGGGACAACGTCGCTTGAACCCTAACATGCAAGAGGTTGTTAAAAAAGAAGTTTTGAAGTTGTTAGATGCGGGCATCATTTACCCAATTTCTGATTCTAAATGGGTAAGCCCAGTTCAGGTAGTCCCTAAGAAAGGAGGAACAACGGTAATTAAAAATGAAAAAGATGAACTAATTCCCACTCGAATTGTCACCAGTTGGCGAATGTGTATTGATTACCGTAAGTTAAACACTGCTACTAGAAAAGACCATTACCCTCTCCCTTTCATTGATCAGATGTTAGAAAGACTTGCTAAGCATAAGTACTTTTTCTATTTAGACGGATATTCAGGGTTCTTTCAGATCCCTATACATCCTGATGACCAAGAAAAGACTACATTTACTTGCCCATATGGTACCTTTGCATATCGTAGAGTGCCTTTTGGTTTGTGCAATGCTCCTGCTACTTTTCAGCGTTGCATGACTGCCATATTTTATGATTTCATAGAGTCTATCATGGAAGTATTTATGGATGATTTCAGTGTTTATTGGTCTGATTTTGATGTATGTCTACATAATCTTTCTAAAGTGCTTAAACGTTGTGAAGAGGTGAATTTGGTTTTGAATTGGGAAAAGTGCCACTTCATGGTAAATGAAGGAGTGGTACTTGGTCATTTGATTTTTGAACGTGGCATCCAGGTTGACAAAGCAAAAATTGAGGTGATTGAGAAGCTTCCTCCTCCTGTTAATGTCAAGGGAATGAGGAGTTTCCTTGGTCATGCGGGTTTTTATCGTCGTTTTATAAAAGATTTTTCAAAAATTGCAAAACCCCTCACTCAATTGTTGCTTAAGGATGCCACCTTTGTGTTTACTGACGCTTGTTTGGAGTCTTTTAACAGGATTAAGGAAGCTTTGATAAGTGCACCAATCATTCAATCTCCAGATTGGAATCTTCCATTTGAAATCATGTGTGATGCAAGTGATTATGCTGTTGGAGCAGTTCTCGGTCAAAGGAAAGACAAGGTATTGCACGCCATCTACTATGCAAGTAAAACCTTGGATGAAGCTCAAGTTAATTATGCTACGACTGAGAAGGAACTTCTAGCTGTGGTCTACGCTCTTGACAAATTCCGAGCATATCTCATTGGCTCCAAAGTCATTGTTCACACTGATCATTCAGTACTTAAATATCTATTGGCGAAAAAGGAAGCAAAGCCAAGGCTTATTCGTTGGATTCTGTTACTCCAAGAATTTGACGTGGAAATCAAAGACAAGAAGGGTGCTGAGAATGTAGTTGCGGATCATCTTTCACGGTTACGTTTCAAATCAGATATTGCGTCAAACACTCTTATTGACGATTCTTTTCCAGATGATCACTTATTTTCGGTTGCTACTCAAACTCCATGGTATGCAGATTTTGCAAATTTCTGTGTTAGTGGATCTCACCCTCCAGAATTGACTTATCAGCAAAGAAAGAGGTTTTATCATGATGCTAAACAATATTTTTGGGATGACCCTTTCTTGTATCGCAAGTGTGCTGATGGAATCTTTCGTAGATGTGTCCCTGAGTTCGAAGTACATGACATTCTCAAGCATTGTCATTCTCTCGCATGTAGAGGCCACCATGGTCCTTCCAAAACTGCTGCTAAGGTACTTCAATCCGGGTTCTTTTGGCCTTCTCTATTTAAGGATGCTCGTGCTTTCTGTTTGGCTTGTGATGCATGTCAAAGGACGGGTAATATTTCTAAATGACATGAGATGCCTCAAACTGGTATTCTTGAAGTCGAGATATTTGATGTATGGGGTGTTGATTTTATGGGACCCTTCCCAAGTTCTTGTGGGATGAGATACATCTTAGTTGCTGTCGATTATTTGTCCAAGTGGGTTGAAGCAGTTGGATCGGTAACCAATGATTCCAAGGTAGTTATGAAGCTTTTCAAGAATATTATCTTCCCTCGTTTTGGAGTTCCTAGAACAGTGATAAGTGATGGTGGTTCTCATTTTCGCCATCGCCAGTTTTAAACTTTGTTGAAGAAATATGGCGTTACTCACAAGGTTGCTCTTGCATATCACCCTCAAACAAGTGGCCAAGTGGAGGTTTCTAACCGCCAAATCAAAAGCATTTTGGAGAAAATGGTTACAAAGTCAAGGAAAGATTGGTACTTGAAGTTAGATGATGCTTTGTGGGCTTATCGTACGGCGTACAAAACACCTATAGGAACCACTCCTTATCGGCTGGTCTATGGTAAAGCATGTCACTTGCCAGTGGAATTGGAACATCGCGCCTTTTGGGCTATAAAAGAACTCAACATGGATTTGAAGGCTGCGGGGCAAGCGAGACTTCTTCAACTTAATGAGTTAGATGAGCTTCGTTTTGATGCTTATGACAATTCTCGGCTTTACAAGGAGAGAACGAAGAAGATGCATGATAAGATGATTCAGAGAGGAGATTTTCAGGTTGGTGACAAGGTGTTGTTCAATTTCAGACTTCGACTTTTTTCGGGGAATCTCAAATCAAGATGGTCCGGACCTTTTACTGTCACCGATGTCAAATTTTATGGTGCTATTGAAGTTATGGGACAAGATGGAACAAAATTTAAGGTCAACGGTCAACGCCTTAAATTATATGTGGATGGTGCATTCGTAGGGAATATGGAAGTGATTTATCTTGACAACCCCTCCACGGAGATCTGAACGAGCTGAGTCGAGCCAACGACGTTAAACAAAAGCGCTTCTTGGGAGGCAACCCATGGATCATGCTTCTGAAAAGGGGAGTTCTTCTTTCCTTCTGTTTTATATATTGTAGATTTCTTTGTTTAGTTAATGAGTCATTGAGGACATTGACTCGCTTAAGTGTGGGGAGGTGTTCTCAGTGTTCTCAGCGTATTGTATATATAAAAAAAATTTAAAAAAAATCGAAAATACCAAAAATAATCCTAGCCATGCAATTTGATTAGTTGTTGTATTTTGCTTGATACACCCATGCATGCTTAGGAATCTTGTGTTTATGGATGCTTTTGTATGAGAAGTGACATGCTTTGTTCTTGTGCACACACTTTCACTAGCAAGTAGAAACTAGTAGACTTATTGAATGTGCTAAGTGATTAGAATGACATGAATATGTGCAAGGTAATTTGGTCTATATGCTTTGAGTACAAGTAGGTGCGTTAGAGAGACTGTTATTTGGGATTGATTATGTTTTGTCATACCAAGCGAGTTTTGAGCCTATATGCATATCTTTTGCATGATTTTTTTGTTTGCTTGAGTGTCCACATGTTGTTTGCATTGCTAGCACTTGCTTGAAGTCTTTCTTAAGATGCATGACATTAATTGATGATAACATGATAAAGGCAATTAGGTATAACCTCATATTTCCTATATATCCAAACCATTTATACATGATCCATTAGTTAACCCTTTGAGCCTAATCTTATTCTTTCGATGACACGCCACATTACTTGTCATTATCCTTTTTATTGTATTAGCCTTACATTAAATTTGAACCCAATTGTCAAAGGCTAGTATTGTTCGTAAGGGAGTGATAAGGTGTGCATAAAAGGGGGGTTTTATTGATGATCATAACTTTGGGGGAATATTTGGGGTTTGGTTCATAGCTTGTTAGTCGAAGTTTGAAATCATATTTATGGGATCATTGTTCTTGCTATTATTCAGCTCTCTTGAAAAAAAAAAGAAAAAGAAAAAAAAAGAAAAAAAAATATAAATTTGAGAGCATTCTTATCTTTTGTGATCCTACTTTGATTCGACTAGTCAAGTTGTTTATAAATAAAAGTTCAAGTGTTGGGATGAAAGTATGGGAGTTGTTTGAATTTTATTGTCAGGTACTAGCTTTTGACTTAACCTTCTTTGGCTTTCTTGACATACCTTGTCCCTAGCCCCGTTACAACCTTAACAAAGACCTTTTGATTGTCATTGATGATGTATGTTACGTTAAAGGTTAGATTGATAACAAGGACGAAGCATGTTTATGATATTGTTGGAGTTGAGTGAAACACTTACCCTTTGTTTTGAGTGAATATTTTTGTGAGTGAACGGTGAGTTATTGCTTTTGCATAGGATATCCCAGGTTGTGTCTCAAAGATGTGCTCTTGTGTGCTTAGCATGTTTACCAACCTATTCTTACATTTGACATGAATTTCTATGATCTTATGCATCTTCTTTGAGTAGACTATGTGGATACTTGCACTTTAGACACCAAGGCATTGCATATTCATTTTGATTCTTAAGTTGAAGTGGCATGAGAGGACGGGTGTGTGTGGTGTTGTGTTGGCATTAATCTTTTGCATGGTTGGATGAATTTTGTGGGTATATTCACTATAAACCCTCACGAGACCTTACTCGTCCACTAGGGCTGCCTAGGGGTTTAAAGGACTTGTTGCATATGTCAAATGCAACCGTGATCACCTACGGAAGTGGTACTAGTTAGTTTAGTATAGTTTTTATGTTAGTTTGCACGAGGACGCGCAAAGTGCAAAGTGTGGGGATATTTGGTAGAGTATATTTTATATATATATTATAGGATTTTATTCCCACATTTACGATGCTTTTGCGAATAATCGTGTCGATTTAATTAGTTTTATTTGAGTTTGTTGCAGGAAATAAATAATTGCCAAGTCGGAAGGAATCGGGCATTATTTAAATATTTTATGTGATTTTTAGCTCGAAGGATTTATTTCGTGAAATTACGAGGAAAAATGGTGGAATTCCGGCTCATTGTTTAGAAATTTTGGAGCAAAACAAAGCAAATTCCAAGAGCTCCACAGCGCAATAGCGCTATAAAAGAAGGGTTGCTGGGCCACTTGACTTGGCAGAAAAACAAAACAGGAGAATTCCAGGGAGAAAGCCGCGCAACAGCGCTGTACATAGAGCAGCTGCGCATGTTGATACGGCGCAACAGCGCCAGTTTTGGCGCTACAGCGCGAGACGCCGCCTGGAAACGCGCAACAGCGCATGGAATTGAGCAGCAGCGCCTTGGACCTCCTGTACTTGTGCGGGAAATTTCAGAAATAAATAGAATTCATTCTATTTCCTCTTTAGAATTTAATTCCAATTAATTATCAGCTGGGCTCTTTTATTTTGGCAATAACTTTAGTTGTTTAGGAATTTGTAACCTCCTCTATATAAATACTTTGAGGGATCTATCTTGAGGGAGATCTTTTTACACACAATTTTTTTACATACGTTCTTGATATTAAAAGCTAGGGTTTTATTTTCTTCTCTCCATCTTTGCAAGTTCAATTTATTTCTTGGATTCAATTGCTCTTCATTATTCAAAGGTTTAAGGTATTACTTATCTTCCCTTTAATTATTACATGTTTATTATGGCTTTCTTGATTACTATTGTTAGTTTTAATCCTAGAATGAGCGAGTAATTTAATTCTAGGGTATTAGGGGGAGCCATGTTTGCACCATGATTTGGACTTAATTTGATTAGTAGATTGATGGGTAAAGAGTAATCCTGATTGATATGTTATAATTCTTAATTTATGTAATTGCGCAATATCACGGATTAATTGATTGCAATAGGAGTAATAGATCGAAAGATTTTACTACTAGAGGCTTACATACAATTAGCGGAATTGAAGGTGATTGTGGAAGCATCATTAGATATTCTGAGAGTGTTAATGCTTGAAAAAGATTAACCATCACTTTAATTACTTTATCCCATTAAAAAGCTATACATTTGTGATTTGTTTGGTGTAAGCATGGTGAACCTGAATTGCCCTAGATCCTTTTATTAATTGAATTAAAACTTTGTTAAATTTGCATTAGTAGTTAATAAAATTCCCAAATAATCGTTTGTGACTAGAAACAATTGATAATAGTTGAATTAAAATTGAAACTGTCTCCGTGAGGAATCGACCCGTATTTGCTAGTATCTACTACAATTGATACCGTGCGCTTGCGGTTAGGTATAATTTAACACATCAGACACTCAATGTTTGTAAGAACAAGAGGACGAGATTCTTGTTTGAGGGAAGACATTGGCAAATGGACGTCGATGGCTTGATGGTTACCGTTCAATCCGATATGGGTATTGGGTTGATGGGGAGGATTGTTGGGTTTCAACCCAATATGAGGTTATGGGTTTGGGTGGTCCAAGATATATATGGGTAAGATAATAATTGTATGTGTAGACAATTATTATATATGTTATGTCTTGATCACTAAGTTGGGTAATTAGGTGCCAAGAATTGGAAAACTTGTATAACAAGTATGGTAAGACTTGTAGAACAAGTATGGTAAGTCTTGGTGGCTAAGTTTTGGGTGTCTATATATACATAGTCATATTGTATTTGTTTGATGAGGAGAATACTTAAGAGATGTAGTCTTAGGTATTGTTTGGGAGATGCTTGGGCATTGTTGGCTCAAGTATTGGTGTTTGTGAATCTCGGATGGTGTAAAGTCCCCTAACCTAACAATTATATGTGTTTATCATATCATGAAGTATATCGTAATTCACATTAATTTGATTAATATATTATTTTAATTCTAATAATTTATTGTAAATACTTTGATCTGATGGCCTCATAGTTTTGATTATCACTCTGTCAGCAAGCTGATGAGCCTGTAACCGAATATTATAGTTAGCTTCTTAGCTATGTTCTAACTCCATTTTGCAGGACCTAATCAATAGCTGAGTATCTCATTGTCAACAAGCTGATACATTGCAGACAGGGAATGACAGCAAGCTGAGACAGTACAGTCATGACATAACAGCTAGCTGAGACGGTGAAAACAGACGATACAGCAAGCTGACAGCCACCGCCAAAAATCAGTTTGGACAGAATCTCAAGTCCGGATTTCATGGACAAATTATAGAAGATGATAATATATTCTCTTACCGGATTGGTAAGGGACCAGGACGTAGACCGTAGAGATTAGGGGTCAAACCTCGCTAAAATCCATGATGTTCTTTACTTTACACTTTTACGTTTCTGAATTGCATTGCATGTTAGCTAGCTGACAGGCTGTTTTATATTGCAATCAGCAAGCTAACTAGTCAGCAGTTTTAATATTTGGTAACCTTTAAAAATTGGATATAGTTGGCCATAACACCTATTCACCCCTTCTAGGTGTGTCTTCTCACGATCAAGAAGTATTCGTAAAGATTAATCTAGAATTTTAAAAAACCAAATTGATTAGGCACTTTATAGAGGATTAATTGGGAATTAAACGACCGAATTGGGGAATTTTAGAACAAGGAAAATGTTAACCACAATCCTAAGGGCTGTTGTTAAGCATTAAATACTCTCATACTTTCAACTTTATTCTTAGGTACTTAATTATTTTTAGTTTCCGTATATCCCTTGTACAACAGTAATTTGATTTCCCGAGTAATAATAATGGACCTTTCGCATTCACATTAATTTCCATCATAAAACATCCCAAATTTATAAATAATCATATTAAACTTCGTGCAAGATTGATGTATTAAGTGCAAGCCAGATGTATTAATTGCATTTATTCATCTACATTAACCATAACCCTTAACCATAGTTCTAAAGACTGCGGTTAACGGGACCTTACAACAATGGTTACTACTATGAACTATCTAAATACTCATTTGTTTCTAAAATTATGTTATAGATGTGGCTAGTCTTTCCATTTTTAGGCTTAGGTCAACGTGTATCCTCGGGTTGCATACCTCCAATTGGTTAATTAGAGGGCTGTTGGAATTTCAATTTTGGTACATCCATTGGACATGTGTGACATTGTGGAGAACTATAAGATTTGATCCAAGTTCTTTTGCAATCTCGTTGGAGAAAACTGGACTTGAGATTGTCTAGGGGAGCTTCCCTCAGAATAGGATGCATGTTTTTCCCTGGGAAAAATTGGCTTTGCCAAGAAATTTGGGAGGTTTGGACATTATTTCTATACAGCAAAAGAATAATTCATTGTTAGGTAAGTGATGGTTCAAATGGGTTGAGAATAGAGAGTCTTCTTGGGCTAGTCTAGTCAGGTCGAAGTATAAGTGTAGTTTTTCTGATGATTTGGGGCGGGCACTAGGCAATAAGCATCCTTCCTCCATGTTGAGTGGTATTATTAGCATTAATTAATGAGGAGAGTGGCTTCTCAAACGCATTGTCTGAGCTTCCCTGAAAATAAGATGCATGTTGAGAAAACTGGGCTTGAGATTGGTCATGTTTATGCATACAAACTTAAAACTTGTGCATATTTTATTATTTTTTTCATATTTTTTAATTAATTTTTGTGGAAAATAATTTTGTTATATAAGTTTTTTAAAATTATTAGGTGTTAAAGATGTGTTGAAATAGAAATAGTTATATGTGTCGTAATAAAAATATGTTTGTGAAATTGCTGACTTATGTCATAAATTTTAAATAGAAAAGCCTAACAGGCCCAAGTTATCAAAGTACATAAAGCCCGACCCAAATTTCGATTACCAAATGTTTAATGTTCCAGTTATAATAATATAGGATAGATTTTATAAATAGTTTGATTCAATTTAACAATAAAAAATTCTAAAAATGAAGGATATTTTAATTAATTTGTAATATCCCGTTCTAAATTATGAAAAATTGACTTATTATAGAGGGTATTTTGGTCAATTTATAATGTAGTGCTCTAAACCTTACAAAAATTCATCTACATTGGAGGACATTTTAGTCAATTCATAATATGCATGATGTTTAACATTCTAGAAAGTTCTATGATATTTTGGTCATTTCATTATGTAATGATGCTCCAAACCCTAATTTTGGTCAATTTATAATGAAGTGCTCTAAACCTTACAAAAAATTCATCTACATTGAAGGATATTTTAGTCAATTCATAATATGATGTTCTACATTCTAGAAAGTTCTTTGGTATTTTGGTCATTTCATTATGTAATGATGCTCCAAACCCTAAAAAAATCAATTATAAAAGCGCATATTACCAATCTCTAAAGAATGTCATTCTCACGAATGTGACGGCGACTTCAAACTATTGCAATATACATCACGTCTTCATACCGGTAAATGAAATACTTATGTTGATGTCATTTACGATTGTCGATGTTGGATCGATTGTTTATTGATTCGATGTACAATTTTCTTTTTACGATTTCATTTTTTTTCAACATGTTTGATAATTTATGTGCAGGTGTGGCAAAGAAAAATCTAATATGAGCTACCTCTGTGACAAAATCATCTAATAACATAAACCAAATTTAAGGTATGATTTCGTTACCAAATATGTTATTTTTCATTTATTCAACATTTTCTTATGAAATTTTATGATAGCATTATACATTACATTCTATAAATAACAGTTTCTTTCATTTTTCTATCAATAATTTGATAAATTTTATATCAAATTTCTAGGTGTTGGTGCTGTGAAGTGACGAGCAAAAATCTCTAGGCGTTGGTGCTCTGAATTAATTTGTCAACTTTGGTTCTAAAAGTTGTATCGTCATCTCCTAGTCCTTCAAGAGTACGGTACTCCTTTTTAGCAAGGATAACCATCTCCTTGGTACTTAGTTTGTTAGCAGAACTTGTGAGACGGGCCACCAACCAAGATTTTAATACATCAGGTGCTATTCCATTTTTTTCAATCTCCATCCTCAGTCGTACAAGGCAAAGTAGTTCTTTCTTTTACCAACTGATTGAGAGAACAAAGCAAAGTAGTTCTCTTTCGAAGTAGTCTCTCGATCAGTTGGTAAAAGAAAGAGAACTACTTTGCCTTGTACGACTGAGGATGGAAATGAAGAAAATGGAATAGCACCTGATGTATTAAAATCTTGGTTGGTGGCCCGTCTCACAAGTTCTGCTAACAAACTAAGTACCAAGGAGATGATTATCCTTGCTAAAAAGGAGTACCGTACTCTTTAAGGACTAGGAGATGACGATACAACTTTTAGACCAAAGTTGACCAATTAATTTCACAGCACCAACGCCTAGAGATTTTTGCTGAAGAGAAAGAAACTTCGAATGAGCAGGACATCAAGGCTCGTCATGATCACCAAGTGCAGTGTCTCTCTAAAGTGACAAAGAAGTTACGCAATGCAGAAGACCAAGTGTATACAGCTAAGACAAAGCCAGATTCTTTGAAGCTTAAAAGAGAAGAGCTGACAAGTGCAATTCTTAAGCTTACAGAGGAGTTGTCTGAGGTAGAAGAGAGAGTCAAGACTCTGAATGCAGAAAGGCATCAATGCAAAGAGGCTCATTCCGTTGCTGAAGCTGAACTTCGGAAATTGGATGCAGAGAAAGAGGAGGCTCGTGCAAGATATAGGGAGATCGATGACAAGTATAATGCTGCCAGTGAAGAATATAAGATGATGAGTAATGACTTACTCCAGTTAGTAAGGAGATGATGGAATAATTTTACCTGATGTTTAACTTGTCGGGCTTCTTTTTTGAACTCTTTTTGTTTGGGCAGTGGCCATACATTTAATTTGTGTTTTAAGTGTATTACAAGTGGATTCTAAATGTACTGGTCAAGTTTCTAAATTTTAGTTGCTTGGTGGAGTCTCATTTGATCGGGAACTTCATCGAATCTGTTATGTTATTCAATTGCTCCTTCCTTTCAATCTTTATATAATATTTCTATCTCTGCTTCATGCTTTAGTCATGATTCTTGATTGCTTAGTTTCAGATTTTATACTCAATTTTGCTAGAAATTAATCTTCCCGGCTTGTGCTTACTTGTATTTCTGTGATTACAATATTTTGTTGTGGTAATACCTTCATAAGCATTGTTATACTTGACTGCCTGCTTGACCCATTCTGGAAATGGCATTTTCTGCCTTACTGCCTATGACAATGTTGACATATATGTCCACATGTTTAAGATTTCCAGACGCAAATGCAGAAAAGGCGAGGAGATCGTAGCATGCACAGATACAATTACACTGCTTTCTCTGAGGCTGGCCACACAAGTTTCAGTTTTGCTGGCTGCATTTCATGGCGAGTTCTCCCTTTTTTAAGTTCAGTGGTCTTTCTTTGCTTCGACAATTACGATTACATTACTCTTATATTGGTAATGCGTCTATCTTCCCCCCTCCAGATCACCATCAGCTGGTTTGAAAATACTGAAGAGTTTGTAGAATCTGACAACTGATGGAACTTGTTGGTCAAATAGTGTTAGAATATAATATAAGATCCATATAAAGACTCCCTCTAACACCTTTTATAGGGTTCGCGTCTAATTAATTTATGATGCTTTTGTTGGTAATACTTGGACATTGTTCCTAAATATAACTGTGGGATGGCTACTATGTGCAACTCTTGTATAAAACTTTTGCTTCTAGTTTCTGTTTGGGATGATGGGCTGCTAGTATTCGAATGACCTTGCTGCTTTTCCTTTCTTTTTTTTTTTTTTTTTTGGAGTAATGAGATAATTCAATAACAAAAAGTCATACGGCATCTAGCATTTGAAAAGTGAGGAAAATGGATTCTGGACTCTGGTAATACTGGAGTAAGTTTTCGAATTATTTTTATAATACATGAATTTGCAATCATATGCAACTCAAACATGAAAATTATTACACAATCAACAAAATGCTAACGCGTTTCTTAAAAAGCTTTAAAAAAAGTTTGCATAATGCAATTTAACAAATATTTTAAGAAACAATAGAGTTACGAACAAGTTTTAAAAAAACGTACATGACTTTTAGGTATGAAACATTTTTATTTTGTACATATAAATTCAGCCCCGGTGAACTTGAAATTCTGAGTCCGCCTAATGCATTTTTTATCATACAAGTAACCGAACTCTTGAAATATGTATATAGCAAAGTTAGTACGAAAATGTGCATTTTATATCAGACAAGTAACCAAACTCTTTAAATATGTACAAAGAGATTATGTAGAGGATACAGTAACTGCATTCGTTGACAGCCTAGTAACAACGCATGTTCTACCACATCAGAAAGTAACAACGCATGTTCTACCACATCAGAAAGTGGTCGAACTGGAAGCTGTTTAGCCTTGGAATGCATGAAAAAGTGCGATCGAGGCAGCTCGAGTTAGTGTCCTTCCTAAGCTGGCTGTAGTGATGGCTTGGTTTGCAGTGGCTTAAAAGGAGTTAGCGATTACATATTTTTCAGTTTAAATGTTCCTAAATCCTAACACAATAAAGTTCTTTAATTTAGCTTACTCAAACTAGAATTTTAACTGAAACATCATTCTTGTATTATAACAAAACTAGTACATCATTCCTGTATTATAACAAAACTAGTACACAAACATGATATACATCTTACAAGTAACCGGAACTCGGGTAATCATTTAAAAAAAGTTACATGGAGGATGGAGGCGAGGTTCATTCCCCTCCCTGTGACCAAACCGGTCATGGATCAGAACCATCACTCCTCGTATATTTTACACACAAACACATTGAAAAAACTGTAACATACATAGCTGAAAAGTTAATTTACTTGTTCTTGTTTGAAAAGGATGTCATTCTTGTAAAATTAAACAGGATTTACCTTCACCCTGATTGACAAGCCTTATGGTCTCCGCTACAAATTTGACATAGAAGAAGTGAGCTGTTTTGTTTGTGCTTCAACACTATTTTCTTCGGCTCCATTGGCCCAGGAAGAGATGAGGTGATGAGCAATTGCGTAGGGCCCAGGGACAAACATGGGAGCTAGCTCTCCACTTTCCACATTAAAGTCTGCCGAGAGACTCTGGCTTCTCTCAACTCCCTTGCACATTTGATTCACTTTCATTGCTGCAGTCTTCTGTGCTTTCTCATACTCAGCAAAAGTCAACGCTCTCTTTATATCTTCTCGACTGTGCCATTTAGCATCTATATACACAAAATAGATTCATAAGAACTCTGTGCTTAATCTCAATTCATCTTATTATTTCCAATGCTCTTCACAACAACAAATATTATCAAATAGCCAAATTGTCACACAAACATTTTCTTGTTCCAAGGTTTTTATAGCTAAGTCATGCATAAACTCGTGCACTTAATAGTTTATTAGGTGTAAAGGAGTATATGAGTTTATTAATCATCTGTAAATGAGTTTTTAACCTTTTTTATGTTTGGAGTTGTCAATGTACATAAAAGTGCATCTTATACACTTTTATCTCTTTGAAAATAATGTTAAAAGAAATTTATTTCAGAAAGAGAAGTTAGCAACTGAAAAGGGCAAATGACCAGAAAGTACTCCTTTCAAATATATGATTCCTCGTCTCCAGTTACGCATATGATAACGTCAAAAAAGAGGGGTGGATGCCATGTGAAAGGACCAGCTGCCATAACATAAGTTACCATTTAAAGAAGCTATTCAATAAGATAATTCTCTTTCCAGTTACAAAGCTATAGCCTCAAGGAGGAGATATATTGTTAGAAGATAAGCTAGCACAACACTAGCTACTATTCTAAGAGAGAAGATAAAGAATGTGATGTTTGAGCAAAACAGCATATCCTATAAACTTTTAATAATGAAAACATTAAATAAGCATAGAGTATTAAATACAGGGAGATAACCTGTAGAAAGAGTTTTAAATGTTTTAAACGGCTTACTTTATACATTAAAATGTCTCAAGCAGGTCACCAAATTAAATAGAACTACAAAACAAATACTATCTGTTAGTTTCCAGAAAATTGTAGACGGTAAGTCAGTGATGCAATCATGCAGGTTCAGTTGCTTACAAAACTAATGTGGCTTAATAATGAAATTAAAAACAAACCAAAGACAGAATGCTCACATAATTATACATGTATTTCTATTTCAATCTGTATCTATATTTATTACCTGTTTTTTAGCACAAGTTCCTATCACCATCATCATCTTCCCCCACCGTCCCAACAATCTCAGGCTAACAAAAACCCTAATTCACCTATCTCTCAAATTCTTATTTACACCGACTCCTCCAACATATTATCTAAATTTTAACCTTGTTAGCATAAGATTCTGTTGGGGCCTTCCTCTAACACCTTAAGGTCTTAGATGAGCTGGTTACTTAACATGGTATTAGAGCTCGGTTTAGGAGGGGTCTCAGGTTCGAGTCCCTCCACCCCCATTTATTTAATTTAAATATTTGTTGTTGATATTGGAATTGGTATTGGTTATATATGTTGTCGTTGTCTGGTCAATACCTTAAGGTTTTAGATGATCTGGTTACTTAACAAACCTCAATTGCTTTATCTATTTACAATCTATTGAGCTCTGGTTGAAGCTACTAAGCCAGCGCCCTAGGTTGACCAGAACCTCCCTATACTCGAAGCCGTAATTGAGAAGGGCAAAGTGGAAAATGTTTGGGTCGGATCACAATTTTTGCACCAAGCTTTGAGCTTGATTTGATCCTCCGCCAGGTCATTGTTGTTTCATGTTTCATATTTACTAATTTGTAGTTCTGAACCAGCTTTAACTCTAGTATATATCAGTTAGACAATTACTAACACATATACACACATTTTAATTGTATCACATTTTCTTGTGTGCTGTTCGGCTAGAGGATGAATTTCTGTTTTCTTACCATTTCTCAGCCCCAAAAAATCAGAAGCGTAGAAGGCAAAGCTGATGTTGCAGAAATGGAATGGAAGAGATGAGGAAGAACAAGAAAAAAGTTGATACATTTTCTTTTGTTGTTAAATATACTGGGTCGCCACGTAGTTCGCCACATTAATACCACATCCAGACTTTGCCACGTTCAAACAGAAAGCATCCACATTAAAGCTAAAATGTTTTGGACCTAACAGAGTGATATTTTTTTGAGTTAAGCAAGACGTTTTTAACGTTAGTGGCCTGCTTGAGATCTCGGCATGCAAGTGACCCACTTGATAATTAGCCCATTAAACATATATTGAAACTGGTAGAAAGTGCATTTACTTTATGATTGTCATATTATATACTTTAATTGAAAGTAAGCTACCGTGTTGCAGTACCAGCCACCACAAAAGCAATGGAATCATAGAATAAACTTAGTATCTTCTGAGATTCTAACGAAATAATAGATATGGAAGATATATTTGTTATTTGTAACTACATTTCTTACATCAAGATGCAAAATACGAAATTAATTAAGGTCCTAAGGGAAGCGAAAGAAGAAAATTAAGTGAGATAAAGCAGGGTGTGATGTTTAACTTTCATTTACCTTCTAACTCTTCCTTGTCCACATTTATTTCAAGTGATTTAGCATATGCAAAGAATCCCACCATCAACTGGCATGGCATGCTACTTGGTCCAACTGCAGAAAAACCAACTCAATTATACAACCATAAAACATTGAGAATCAAAAGAAAAGATTGTAAATATTTTTTAGCAAGTGTATACGAGAAGATGTTTAAACACTGCATCCTTTGGTTGCTGGTATATAATACAGCACAAGAACAAGTATAACTATATAATTATTTTAGGAGAACAAGAATTTACAATTCAACTGCATCCATCCTAGAATAATAAGATAACTTATTTTCAGAAACTGCCTGCAACAGCTTTTAGTTGCCACATAATGTTTTTCTAATCACCTGATAAAAAACTTGCCTATCAACTATGAAATAGATGCAGATCAAAGTTCTCTTGAAATGTCGACATCATAGTCACAAGCTCACAGTACATATTTATATGCTGGTGGATTTCTTAGTTACATCTTATGTGTTATACAAAATCCTATACTTGCACTACAGCAGAAACAGAAAGCAAATAAGCAATACCAGGCCATGGTTGAGAGCTATGATAAATAACTTCTCCAACTTCAATGCCGGTCTCCTCCCAAGTTTCTCTCCTAACAGCTTCTTCCAAACTTTCACCTGGCTATGGTCAAAAGGAGAGGGGGCTATGTAAAGGAACTTTCTAATTAAGGAAAAGTGAAAAAACAGTAACAAATCAATCACAGTATATTTCTATAACATTACTTCAATACTTCTAGATACCTCATCAAGAAACTACTTCCTAAAAGTCAGAACTCTCAAGATACTTCATTATAATGACGCTAATGTATAAAGTCATACCTCTATAAAACCAGCAAGACAGCTCCACATTCTTGGCACAAATCTCTGTTGTCTACTTAAAAGTGCACGGTCATTTTGTTTATCTATGACTAACATAATGACAACCTGTAGAATCAAAAAATGAGTGCAGAGAGGAAAAACGATTAGGAGAATAAAGTCAAAAGACCAAACACCAATGCTCATGCAATAGAATATGGACATTATCATACCGGATCAACTCGAGGATAAATCCTCTTCTTGCATGCTTCGCTCGAACACTGCTTTCTTCTCCCCGCTTCCATAGGGACTGTCTTTTCTCCACAATTTCCACAGAAGCGGGATGTCTTATGCCATTCCAGTAATGCTCTAGCCTGATTAATAATCGTTGAAGAAAAATGAACAGGCATGTACAGTTATCATGTGTGTGACACAAAACCCTTTACAGAAACAAGCGTTCCACTCAAAAGTTATCATGCTCAGTTGTCTGTCAGCACCAAGAGTTCGACTCCAAATTTGATCGAACTCGACCCAACTTCACAGAAACAAAACCCTTCTATACAAAAAAATCCATTTACCCAAAATGCCTCAATGAGTAAAAAGTTTGTCTGTTTATGCATACATATACATTCATTTTAATAAATTTAAAAACGACAAATTTACTAACATGACTAGTCCGAAATTGCCAAATACAGATACCTATTCCCCTATTCATTTATATCCAGCAGTTTCAGAACAGCGCAAGATTGACAAGTTGCAAACACACCACCGAAACCAAATTAACACCCTTCTATACACATAGACATTCATTTCAATAAATTTAAAAACGACAAATCTACTAACACAACCAACCAGATATTTCCACATTTCTATACACAGATATATCTATTACCCTACTCATTTTGATCAAATTTCAGAACATCTCAAGATTGACACGTTACAAACAAACCACAAAAACCAAATTAACACCCTTTTATACACACACACATTGTTCTACCGTGTACATATATAACCCAAAAAAAAAAAAAAAAACTCGAAAAACGACGTACATGACCAGCAACAGCAAGATCAGCCATAGCCATCTGATTAGCCCAATCAGTAGCCACCATCAAAGTCCTCAATTCCATAAAACAAAGCTGCCTACTTCCAAACTTATTAACCAACCCCTCTTCCTCAGACACATCAACAGCCCAATACACCACATCTTTTTCGGGTTTCGAACCCAAATACACAAACTCATTTTCACTAAAATTTCTCCAAGAATCATCCAAAAAACCCCTAAAATCACTCAAATTCAACCACCCCAGATGCCAAGATTGCATCTTTAACTCATCCTCAACACACCCAGCTAAAGGCCTCCCCTTTCTAAAAGCAAGCACCTCAAATTTGACACCCAAATCATGGGTATTGTTCAAGATTCTATCTTTTAGAGTTTTAAAAGCAGAGGAGGGTGAAACGATGTCGTTTTGGTGGTTTTTGTTAATTGGGTTGCCTGCAAAAACGTGAGAATTGAGCTTAATTGACATTGTTGAGAAGAAATGAGAGGTGGGTTTTTTGTGGGTTAGGCCTTTAAACAAGAAGAAGAGCATGGCTCTGTTGTTGGGTCCATTGGAATTGTTAAACAAAATGGGTGTTGCTAAATGCATTAACAAATTGATCCACACAGTAATCAGAAATTACTTTAATATCCTTTTAGACATTGAATGCTATTAAATGTAATTAGTTAATTTCGAATAGTATGCACACAGTATTAATCGCTTTGCTAATTTTCATGGGTGAAGTGCCAAAATGGCACAATTTGAGAGAAAAATGCCCAAAATAGCACTTTTTGGGAAGAGTGCCCTGCACTGGCACATTGCTAACGCATGTAGCGCCTGCGTTATGGGGTAACGCATGTCATACATGCGTTACTCGTTCATTTTACACACCTCTCAGCTGAAAAAACAAGGAAAACGCAACCCACACTTGCGTTTTGGGTGTAACGCATGTGCGTCATGCGTTACAGGTGTAACGCATCACGCACTTGCGTTACACCCAAAACGCAAGTGTGGGTTGCGTTTTCCTTGTTTTTTTAGCTGGGAAGTAGAAAAAAACACGAGTAACGCATGTTTAACATGCGTTACCCCATAACGCAGGCGCTAAATGCGTTAGCAATGTGCCAGGCGCGGGCATGCTTTTCCAGGAGTGCTATTTTGGACATCCAACCCCCATTTTTGTGCCATTTTGGGCATTTTCTCAATTTTCATGTACCACCCGCTCAATTCACTCTTAATTAAACATGACTGCTACGTACCTATTTTATTCTCTTAATTTAAATATAACAATTGGTAAATATACTCATTTAGTCTTGAAATTTAATTACATTAATAAATTGAAATTAGTGATGAAAATAAATTGAATATATGTAATATTAATATAATCATATTCGATTCGAATTCATAATTACTCGTTCAGATTCCGTCCGAATTTGAATTGATATATTAATATCTTACTTAAATTTGAAAATGTTATTGACGAGTTTCGAAATTTTACCTTTGATAATATTTCTAAATTATTTATCTTACGCATTATTATTATTACAAACTTATAATTATACATGAAAATTTTCATATATAATTTTTTTATTTTTTTTGAATAAACGTATTTGCCATTTCATTAAATTGAATCAAATACTAGTACATCATAAATAAGATCCGGAGCAGTATGGAACCACTCATGAACGCCTGACATAGAATGAGTTGCCCGAGCTAACTTATGAGCCACTTCATTCGCAGACCTATAAACAAATTCAACTAGCACATTATCGAAGTGCTTACATAACTCTACACACTCAGACACAATTGTATGAAAGTATGCTTTACCCTCCACTCTTTTGCACGCCTCTGCAAGAATTTTTGAGTCTGTCTCAAAAATACATCTTTCGTATCCCATCTGTTTCACCCACCCCAATGCTTCTTTCAAACTTAGGGCTTCGGCTTCCCTCGGTTGCATACTTACCATGATACTTTGATTTCTTGCACACACAAAACCCCCCCTCCGTGTCCCTAATCACACAACCCACCCCTATACTCCCCATATCTTCGAATACAGCTGCGTCAATGTTAACCTTCACCCACCCCTGTGGAGGAGGAAACCACCGTCTAGGACTGGAACCTACTGCAACTTTAGCAACCTGCTTCTCCATTTGACATTTTTTCCATTCTGCAACCATATTTCTTGTTGTAGCCTGAACACCATACGCTGACATGATCACTTTGTCCCATACCCACTTGTTATGCCTATTCCACAGATTCCAGTACACCACGGCAATTAACACCAGCTTTTCCTTATTACAACTATAGAATAGATTAACAATAGTCTCGAATGCACTAGCTTCAACCACCTGCTGCTGAACCTCTGTTATTCCCATGGCTTCCCAAACTGTACGAGCAAAAGAACACGTAAAGAGGACATGGCAATCATCCTCCTCATGACTGAGACACCACGAACATTTTGTCTCGATTTGCACTCTTTTCCTTGTTAAACTAACAACACTTGGAAGACATTGCCTACACACTCTCCACAGAAGATTTGTGATTTTCCCTGGCATCTGGAGAGACCATAACTTCTTCCAGAAATCTGCATGATCCCAAACCTGCTCCCCTATCATCAACCTGTAACAGCTTTTGATCGTGAAACACCCTTTCTCCTCTGGCAACCAGAACCAAGAATCATGAGTCTGACAATGCGGAATAGGTATTCGTTTAATCAAATTCTTATCTCGACTGTTACATATATCATCCAACACTTCTACATCCCACCCCTTTCTATCTTCAGTCATCAGGTTTACTACTTTGGCCTCCTCCAACTCGATTGGCATATCAGTTGTCAGATACCCATTAATCGGACATGGCATCCACGGAAACTTCCACACATTTGTATCCTCCCCATTCCCTATACGTCTCCTACTCCCTTCTCTGACCACTTGTTGGGCTGCAATTATACTTCGCCACATATAACTCGAATTTGCACCGAGTTTGGCATTTAAAAAATCAGACTTTGGGTAATATCTAACTTGCATTATACTCGTAACTAATGGATTTTCATTATTCATCAGTCTCCACCCTTGTTTGGCAAGCATAGCTATATTGACTTTATTTAAATCCCTAAAGCCTAGCCCTCCTCCTGCCTTTGTCACACACATTCTCTCCCATGCTAGCCACCTTACCCCTCTACCACCTCTGCCATTTCCCCACCAAAACGAGTTCATATTTCTCTGAATTTTTGTACATACCTCTGCTGGAATCTGAAACAAATTCATCCAGAAATTTGGTATACTTTGAGCAGCCGTTTTTAATAACACCAACTTCCCCCCTTTAGATATCGATTTATTACCCCATCCCTGCAACTTATTGCTGACTCTATCTGCCAGAAAACCAAAAGCACTGCTCTTCTTTTTTCCAATATGCATTGGCATTCCAAGATAATTACCAGGTGACTTCGCCTCTGCAACTTGAAGTATATCACACACACAAGTCCTATCTCCAGCACTCGTATTTGGGCTAAACACAACAGTTGATTTTCTTAGGTTAATGGCCTGTCCTAATAAATTTTCATACCTCTGTAATACGTTTCTCATCTGCAAAGCCTCCATTTCATTAGCTTTAAAAAAGAAATATGAATCATCCGCAAATAAGAGGTGTGAAATTCGTGGTGCACCTCTAGCAATCGAACAGCCATGAATTAAGCCCACATCCTCATATCTTCTTATTATCGAACTCAACCCCTCATCACATAGTATATACAGATATGGTGAAATCGGATCTCCTTGTCTGATCCCCCGTTGTGGAATAATATTCCCAAATTCATCTCCATCATGTAGAAAGCTATAAGAAACTGTTCTTACACATTGCATTACCCTTTCTATCCACAAATTATGAAACCCAAACTTAGACATCATTTTCTCTAAAAAAACTCCGCTCCAACCTATCATATGCTTTGGAGATATCGATTTTGAACCCCACCATACCAGTCTTCCCTTGTGTTTTCCTACGAATATACTGATTTACTTCGAACGCAATCAACGCGTTATCCGTAAGAAGTCTCCCCTCCACAAAAGCACTTTGTTTATATGATATTATTGAGGGTAAGCAAACTTTCAACCGATTTGCCATCACTTTGGATAGAATACGAAACAGGACATTACACAGCGATATCGGTCTCACACTTGCTGTGGCTGCTTTACTTTCGGTATAAGACATACTAAAGTACGATTTATATCTCTTGGTAACTCGCCTGTGCTGAAAAAAACTTGACAAAACCTCACCACATCCGCCCCAACAACACCCCAATATGCTTGAAAGAATCCCGGATTTAACCCATCATGCCCCGGAGATTTATCTGGGTGCATGGAAAATGTTGCATTTTTTACCTCGTCGCTTGTAACTGGTTCTATGAGCTTTTGATTATGTTCCTCCATGACTTTCTTTACTACCTCCCTCTCAGTCAAACTCTCTGTTGGCATCGAAGTCATGAATAGTTCTGAGAAATAATCCGTAATAATACCTTTTATTTCATCTTTGTCCTCATGCCACCTACCTTCCTTATCCTTCAATTTTTTCACTCGATTATGTTTCTTCCTCCCCTGAGCAAACTTATGGAAAAATTTTGTATTTTGATCTCCCTCCCTAAGCCAAAACTGTTTAGCTCTTTGCTTCCAAAATATTTCCTGCTGTTCCAGTAGTTTAAGATATTCCCATCATGCTTCATTATACTTTTTGACCCCATAATCATCTCTTCTTGACCTCATTTTTTGCATTTCTTGTCGAAGGTTTTGACTTTTCATTCTCATCTCCTTCACTCTCCCACCCCCCCATTCTTCCAACTGCAAAGTTAAGTATTCCATTTTCTCTACTATACTTCTCCCCTCAACCTGCTTCCAACTTTCTTGAATCAATTTCAGACATTGCTCCTCTCTAATCCAGACATTTTCGAACCTAAACTTTTTTGTTTTCTGGACATACACCCTTCTATTTAACTCAAGAAATAGTGGCAAGTGATCCGAAGTGGACACTTCCCACACTTTCACCTCTCCTTCTGGAAACATCTCCCTCCATTCTTCATGCGCATGTCCCCTTTCTAGTCTCTCCTGAATCCATGTTGCAGTACCTCTTGATCTATCCTATGTAAACTCGCTCCCAGTGAAACCCAAATCAGTCAAACTACTTTCAGCCACCACGTCCTTGAAGCCCTCCATCAATGCAGTAGGATGCCTCCTTCCTCCTCTCTTTTCATGAACAAACATAAGGTCGTTGAAATCCCCTAAAATACACCAAGGGAGTTGTGAAGCCCTTGCCAACCCTCTCAGCATATTCCATGACTCTTGTCTCCTCTCTCGCTCAGGGCACCAATAAAACCCAGTGTACCTCCACCTTCCTACCTCATTATTAACTACTTCAAAATCTATATAATGATTGCAACTTCCCTTAATTTCTACTCCTGTTTCGTTCCTCCATATTAGTGCCAGACCTCCACTATAGTATGTCATGAACGAAAATCGGTGACTTAACATATGGGTGTACTCCCTTATTATACATTTTACTTTTATTATATAATACTAACTTGTTTTTTTTTATAAGCAAGGCCTTTGTATTGATTTGAAAACTTACAAAGCCAACTAGCTCCTCAACAGACGGAGGATAGCATAGTTTAGGTACCACTTGCATACAATATCTAGGAGAAAAGCATACACACCCATACTGAAACTAGAACTTAAACAAACTGAAGCAAACATAACCCTTAGTCGATATCTGCTTTGTAGGTATGTAATGATGAGAATCACCACTTGATCTTCTAGAAACCCCAGTCTTAATGAATGCATACATATCCTTTGCATTTTTATTTGAACCCTGGCCATCCTACCTCAGTCGAATTAGACCCAGCCTGAGATGCTATCCTTTCTCTTAACTCCCTCTTTGGCTAATCTATCCGCCTCCAGATTGAAGCGCCTACTTACGTGGGCCACCTTAACAAGAGGGAGATTACGCAGAGTTAGCAATAAGGGGTGCATGTTCATTGATATCTCTATTTGTTGTTGACAGAAGTTAACCACTTCTAACGAATCCATTGCCAATAGTATTGTTATATCCTTCCAATCTTTGTTGAATATGCTGTTGATCATGAAATGGAGAGCATATTCCTCTGTCTCACGTGGAGATTGACTCTTACATGGGCCTGAAAAGATAAATAATACTTGTGCTTTGTGATCCATTAAAAAACCACCTATTACAGCCTTTATTTCCCCATCAACCTTTTGACTCCAAGCCCCATCTATGAATCTTATGATCTTATTCGATTCAAACCACCTTGAAGTTAATGCATTGAGTCCATCAATTTTGCTTTTGACATACACCAGAAGAGGGTTATGATACCACAAATTCATCCATTTTGTCGTTACCTGATCATTAGCCAAACTCCAGTTCCAAGCTCTTCTCTTTATTAATATTGATAATGTATTTATGTCAGTTTGTTTAGCAGAGAATACCATCTCGTTTCTTGCTAACCAAATTGTCCATACCGTAGCACTCATGCATATCAACTTGCCATGACCCTCTGAACCTCTATTCATTCTTTTAATGATATCTTTCATGCTTCGAGAATTGCAGTCCTCTAACTCTAGCCAATCATGAAAGATCTTCCAGCAATTCTTGGCCAGTGAACAATCCCACATTAGATAATTTATATCCTCTTCTTCCTTTTGACACCATCGACATAAGGTATCTGTTTGCATACCTTTGTTCTTAAGTAGGCTCAAAGTTGGTACTGCTCCTTGCATGGATTGCCATATCCATAACTTAACTTTCATGGGGGGTTTTCAACTTCCATAATATTTTCCATTCAGCTTCACTTTCTCCCACCCCTTGTACTCTTTTATTATCCATTTTACTGTTATTATATAATACTAACTTATAACTCGTGCAACGTACGTTTTTTTTTCAATATTTGTAATTATATTTTACTTTTTTTAAAAAAAATATTTATATGTTATCATATTTCAAATTTTAAAAATTTGTAAGGCTAATAATGCAAATGTTTATTTTTAATATATTTTTGTTGGGGTTCGAACTTTAAATTATAAAGAAATAATTTATCTATTAAAATATTAAATATTTCAATATATTAGATCTGACAATTTTCATCTATTCATTTTAAGATATAACAATTTTTTTTATAATATTGTACTGTGATGACCAAAATTATGTACAAATATAGGATGACGGTAACTGCTATGCACATATATTATTGTCATCGTTGCATCAGCTATTTTATCCAGAATATATTTATTTTTAATAAATGTTTTATATTTTGAATGACCAGATGATAAATAATCGAATTTATGTTAAAATATTGTGTAGAATTTTTGAAATAATAATGAGCAAATTTTATACATATTTTAATTTATTTAATTTAATGTTAGTCAAACTGATCTATTTATTTTTGCTCTATTTTGAGTTCTACAAATCATATTCGAATGATTTTATAACTCACTTAAAACTCACAAAATAATGTTTAATTTAGTGATGTTTTAACAATTTTTTTCAATTAAAACCACCCCTAAACTGAAAAGAAAAGAAAGTGACATGTGCTGTAAAATTGTTTAAATCTGATTTTTAAAATTCGGAATAGAGCACAAATAGTATGTTAAGTGTCTAAAACCTAATAAATATTAATTATGAGAACAAAATTATATAACACACACACACCTATATACATTATTTTACCACATTATGAAAAACTAGCTTCAATTCCCGTGCAAGGCACGGGATTGCTCTATTTTATACTGTAATTGTTATTTTTTTTCTCGTTATGTTTTGATATTAATATTAGCAATTGATATTGTGATGTCTAAAATTCTTTTCAGTTTATCGCTTTTTTTTTTAACCAACATTAATTTTGTCCCCTTTTCAAGATCTCCCATTTTGATTAAAACATTCAGATGTGCTTTTATTTTACCAAAGTGCTTAAATCATGTATATGTTGTATTTGATATTACAGATTGTCAAGTAATGCACCGGAGCCAAGAAAGCATAAAAAAAATATTGTATTAGACACATTTCTATAAAGTAAAAATACTAAATTACAGTACACAAAATTAATTTATTCTGTAAATTGTATAGCAAAAATATATATGCTGTTAGCAATCTGAAGTTAATGTTCCAATATTATTTCTTCAATAATGTTAGATCACTTATAATGAGTTGTAAGGCTCTTTACTCGTGCGACACACAAATTTCTTCGAATGGTTAGTTAATTGCAACATAACAAAAGTTTTATAATTAAGTAGATAGTATTAAATGATGTATAATAATGAATATACATATTAAATACGAATTTTAATTGATGTGCATTAATGAATGCAGAGGGTCAAAATAGTAATTTAAGTTGGATTAAAATGGTACATGTTGTGGCATTATATATATAATAGAGGGTCATTAATATTATTTTATTAAATCGAATAATTTCAAAATATCTAGTTTCACTAAATACCATATATCACTCATTTATACTAAACTATAACATAATAAAATATAAATATGTAAATGTAAAACGAAGAAAAATGATTAAAATATCTTAGAAATCAAAATACCAAAGATTCTTCATTCATCACCCAACATACATAACATATTTTATGACTTATAACACATGTGATGTGTTCGCCTAGTGGTAAGGTGATGTGCAAATGAACCTAAAGACCTAGGTTCGATTCTCATGAGCAACAATTTTTTGAAAAAAATTTAATCCATAGAGTGTCAAAATAGTAATTTAAGTTGGATTAAAATGGTACATGTTGTGGCATTATATATATAATAGATATTCAAATGATTTTTTTTTATTAAATGATAACTTCTTCGCAAAATATATTTATTTTAAATATAAGTGTTATATTTTTAATAGCAAAATACATTAATAAAAAATCGGGTTTATGTTAAAACTGAAATACTAATGAGTAAAATTTATAACTATTTTGATTTATTTATTTTAATATTAGTCAAATTGATCTATTTATTGTTGCTCTATCTTGAGTTCTACAAATTAGATTTGGATAATTTTACAACCTGCAAAGATTACAAAATGATCTTTAATTTTTTAGTGATGTTTTTACAATTTCTATAAATAACTTTAATTTTAACAAAATAATTGAATTTATAAAAAACTTTTAATTTTTTGTAAAAATATATTTCCAGAAAGAATATTTTAACTTGAGATATTGAAACAAATTTTTAAAAGTTTAACATAGTACAAACATGTTATTCAATTTTACTTTTCGACGTGTATTCAAAAATAAAAAAGGTTCTTCCGAAAAGTAAGAGTATTAACGATTTAAAAACATAATATTTAAAAAATACTCTTAATTTTTAAATACACTTGTTGCACAGAAAATCAAGAAAGGCTATTATAGTAATTGCAGATTATTGAATAAAGTAATTCATTACTGCATTTAGCAATTATGAAAATTCAATTGGGGGAACCACTCCAAAATACTTCCTCATCCATTATTTGTAGGACTTAATTGCACTTAAATGGCCTGAACTATTTTACTTTTACAGTAAAATGACTCAATTATAAAAGGTGCCAGATGAATAG
Source organism: Kitagawia praeruptora (assembly GCA_037693485.1). NCBI lineage: Eukaryota > Viridiplantae > Streptophyta > Magnoliopsida > Apiales > Apiaceae > Kitagawia > Kitagawia praeruptora. Next base: position 157,632,136 of record CM075344.1, on the reverse strand, counting down.
CCGAACTTTTTTTTTTTAACAATTAGATGCATGCCGTCATGTGAGCTAGACGGCGTTAATTGGGCAGGGTTATTAACGTAAAAAGCTAAAGATTTGCTTCCCTGTTTTAGCTGTCTTATTATTTCTATTAACTATACACACACATCCCATGTTTCTCTTTTCTTTTTATTCGAACCCTTCTATACACACACATCCACTGTTTCTCTTTTCTTTTTATTCGAACCTTTCTCCCCTTTTTATGCGATTGTACAGGTCTTGTTGTAGAGGTTTGGTGAGATTGCTGATTGCTGCGAGTTTTTGTTTCGATGATACTGAGCTGTTTGTTCGAGTTTTTGAGTCTATTATGTTGGAGGTAGAATCTTTGAGACAACAACTATTTTCCGTGATTGCATTCCCCTTAATTCACCTCCATTCATCCCCTCCTCTTTCCGTTCTGCTCATCATCACCTCGACCTCCCGCCTTTCACTCCTCTCTCCTTCAATCGCCGCCCTCTCCTCTGTTCATCAACTCAACACCCACATCACCTCCATATTTCAATTCAAACACCACCACTGCTTCGCCTCCATCCCCCATCTCTTTCCCTTCGCCGTTCATCCCTCCACAGATCCCCTCCTCTCATTCACATTCTCCCCCTCCTACCTTTCTCATCTCCACCTGCAAAACTCCCTCCTGCCTCCTGCCTTCAACCACCATTCTCCACCGCCTCCCACCTTCATACCACATCTCTCCCGTTTTTCTTCACCAATTATCTTCCCCAATCTCTTGTAATTCCAAACTCCACGCCATTTAGCCACACCACCAGCCAACAATTAAACTTCCTCGTTTTGTTTTCTCTCCGTTCACCCATAACTCTACCCCCACCCGTCTCCCGCCTCCACTTCCGACACCCAACAGTTCGCACCATCCATCCATCCATCTCGTCTCCAATCATCACCCAGCTCCTCCGCCCATCTCTTTCACCTGCTAACACGACGTACTCGTCTCCTTCAACCTGTTTTGTCCGTTCACCCACAATTCGCGATCACCACTGTCTTGAAACTCCTAAGTTTTGATGATAACAAACAGCAAACCATTTGGCATATACTAAGATATAAAACAGCATGCTCTCTGTATACTAACTTGGTTTTGCAGAATACAATTAGCTCACTGATTATATAATCAGTTGACACAAACAGCAGACCATAGGACGTATGCAGTGTTCATTCAGTGAAGACAATATCAGTAACAGCAAGCCAATTACTCAAGCAGCAAGCTGATTCTTCCTGGCAGTTTATTACCGAATATCAAGAAAATAAAAGAGCATCAAGTGGGAACTTTTTGGTTTTAAATTGTTGAGTCCTCTGAGTATAATTAATATACAATCATTCACATCATACCTTAGGAGACAAAACTTTATTCCCTATCTTAAACTATGTAAAGTAAAAGTTTTACTTTATATACCCATACCTCCACTAAAACCAATCACTTGTCAACTTTTGTCTTATATTCCCTTTACTACATTTATTCCCAAACACCACCTGCTATACATGATTATCATATCACTTCTTCACCTTCCTCCTCCCACGTTCTTGTCCTTCTTCATTAACGGATACATTTATATCCGTTGGAGTTCTTGAAACTTGTTTTCTGCTCACCTATTTAAAGACTGATTCTTCTCAGTTATTGTTAACAATCTTGAATATCTATTAAGTGCAGAAAAGCAAACAATCATACAACTTCAAGCCTTCATTGCAAAATCTTTATAAACCTTTAAAACCCATTACATTCGTATATATATATATACTCAGAGGGTCATAGATCGAGTTGTATATTTCAAACATTTGTATTATTCAGATTGTATTCATTTGTTGCTGTACAAACGTTGGCTTAGTGTGTTAGGGTGAGTCGAGCTAGACTAGAGAAGTAAGCTTGGGAAGTGTTACTTAGAAAGTTAGTTCAGCACAGGAACAGCAAGCCATTTGTAAGCAACAGGGTATAAGGGAGATATATTGTTGTATCTTGTAATCGGATTATATTTGATCAATAATATATTCTCTTACCAAGTTTGGTAAGGGACCAGGACGTAGACCATAGGGGTTTAGGGGTCGAACCTGGCTAAAAGATTGTGTGTCTCTTTTTATTTACTGTTTATTTCATTCTACACTGCCTATTATTCTCAGACAGCGTGCCAGTTGTAAACTGTGTTATTACAACCAGCAAGCTGTTTCTGGTTATTTTCAAAACAGTTCATAATTTCACACTACTAATCAAAAACACCTATTCACCCCCCCTCTAGGTGTTGTTTTCAATTGGTATCAGAGCGAGGTATACTAATATTTCTGTAACAGGAAGGTATCGATCATGGGTGAACAATATATCGAAGCTAAATCAGATTTTAGAGCTCCTCTCCTCACTGGATCAGAAAATTACAACTGGTGGAAATGTAGAATGGAAACATTCTTGTCCAAGAGACCCCTAGTATTAAGAGTGGTGCAAAAAGGAGACTTCAAATTTCTGGATGATAAGAACAATCCAAAAGATGTTGATGATCTTACTCCCGATGAGATTATCAAATGTGGTTACAATGGAGAAGCCAGAAATTCTATAATGAATGCATTAGACCAAGCTGAGTATGATAAAGTTTCTTCTCTAAAGACAGCAAAGGAAATGTGGGATGCTTTGGAAACCTACCATGAAGGTTCAACAACTTTGAGAAAGGTGAAGCTAAGCAAACTAATGAACGACTTTGGAAACTTCAAGCTCAAGGAAGATGAAACTATCAAGGAAGGCCAAGCAAGGTTCCAGGTTACTATAAACTCCTTAAAGAGACTTGGAAAAAATATTCCACAGGATGAAATTAACATGAAAGTGTTAAGTGCTGTACCATTTATTTATGAGGCTAAGGTCACGGCTTTGGAATCATCCTCAACAATCGACACCATGGATCATCTAGCTGTTTTTGCTGAGCTAGAACAATTTGAAAGCAAAATAAATAAAAGTCAGATTGAAGGTGCTAGGGTTCCTTTAGCCAAAATGAAGAATTTGGCTCTTCAGTCCACAAACAGCAAGCCAGCCACTGCATCCAGCAAGCTGACAGATTCTGATGAAGAATCTGATGAAGAAATGGCACTCATTTCTCAAAAAATCAAGAGACTGATTGAGAAGAAAAATAGAATGAAAAAGGAAAGAGCAAATTTCAACTTCAACAAGAAAGCTAAGGAACAAAATTGCTTCGAATGTGGCAAGCCAGGCCATTTTAAAAGAGACTGTTTCAAGCTGAAGTCAAAACAGCCTGCTGGTTTCAAAGACAGAAGAAAAGCAAAGGCCTTACTGACTTGGAGTGATGATGACTCAGACTCCAGTGATGACTCAAGTGAAGACATGGTAAATTTGGCACTTGTAGGTCTAAATGATGAAGAAAGCTCACAAGGATCCATAAAAGAAGGTCTTGTAGAAAGTGATTTTTCAGATTCGGAAGATGATGCAAGTGAGGTAAACTCAATTAATTCTGATCTATCTTCCTCTCCTTTTATTCTAGAAGAACTAACCATGCAGGTACCAAGTAATGTGTCCATTATTGAGTTCATGGAACTGAAAAATAAGAATGGCAAGCTGGAAAAGAAGAACAATCAGTTGAAGAATATTATTTCTGAGTTAATGGCTGAGAAGGCTTCAGAATTAAATCATGATGATTTAATCACAGATTTAAAAGAGAAACTAGCTCAATTCGAAGGTGTCAACAAAGTAATCCTACAAAGGAATGAAGCACTCATGAAGGAACTCAGAAACTTGAGAGCAGATATTGAAGCAAAAGATGAATGTATAAAATCATTCAAGCATGAAGAATCCAGCCAAGCCGAATCCTCAAAAACTGCTGAAAAGAGAAAACAGCAAGCTGAACTTGTCAAACAGCAAGCTGAATTGATTTCTCTTCTAGAAAAAGAAGTCAAAGACCTTCAGAAAGGAATGGAAACATTTGTTCAAGGTGAAGACAGTTTAAAGACAATGATGAAAAAGGCAAATGTTCCCTTGGTCAGAGAAGGAATTGGCATGAAATCAAACAACAAACTTGGTGCACTCAAATACGATGGAAGAAATGGCATACCATACAATTATGCCATGCCTTGGAAGATATGCAACAAGTGTGGAGGAAAAGGCCATCTGGAAAAACACTGTGTAGTTCAAGTAAACTCCAAAAGGAAAACAGCTTACCAGAAGAGGCCAGTCAGAAGGCAAACAGCACGCCAGAATGCTCCTGACAGAAGAGAAACAGCTTACCAACAGTCACCAAAAGTGATCCAAATGTGGATCAAGAAAGCTGAATTAAATGTGTTATATATCCTTGCTACTAACCAACTTGGACCCAAACCTATATGGGTTCCAAAACATTAAATTGGTATTTGTTTGTTTTGTAGATATGTCTTGCCGCTAAAGTAAAGTCAAATCAATGGATTTTGGATAGCGGATGCACTAGACATATGTGTGGAGACAAATCTCAGTTTATGAGGCTCAAAATGAAGAAAGGAGGAAAAGTTACCATTGGCAATAGCAAGACACTTCGAATTCTTGGTATTGGTTCCATTGGCAATAGTAATATTTCGATTAAAAATGTTCAATATGTCAAAGGTCTTTCATATAACCTACTTAGTGTCACTCAATTATTTGATGATGGACATTTTGTTAAGTTTGGCATAGATAAAACTGTTATTACTATTGGTGCTAACAAAATCCCCCTAGTTGCTAGAAGGGAAGGAAATATATATGTATTAGATTTCGAAATGCAGGAAACAGCATGCTGTTTGGCTGCAATCGACAATGATCCATATATATGGCATAGGAGGTTGGGACATGCACACATGGACCTGCTTAATAAACTTTCAAGCAAGAATCTGGTCAGAGGTCTACCAAAACTGAAGTATTCTAAGATTGAAGTATGTTCAGCATGCCAATTGGGGAAACAAATTCGAAGTACTCACAAAGCAAAGAAAATGGTATCCACTTCTAAACCCTTAGAGCTTCTGCACTTGGACTTATTTGGTCCAGAAGCTTATAAAAGTATTGGAGGTAAACAATATGGTTTTGTAATTGTAGATGATTTTTCTAGATTTACTTGGGTACTGTTTCTTCGTACTAAAGATTGTGCTTTTGATGAATTTGAGAAACTGATTAAATTACTTGAGAACAAGCATGATACAAGACTTGTAGGTATAAGAAGTGATAGAGGAGGTGAATTCGTAAATGAGAAATTCATTACATATTGTGAACAAAGAGGAATCTCCCATGAATTTTCTGCTCCAAGGACTCCACAGCAAAATGGAGTGGTGGAAAGGAAGAATAGGTCACTTCAAGAAACAGCAAGGACTCTACTGCAAGAAAGCAAACTGCCTAGGAGTTTTTGGGCCGAAGCTGTGAATACAGCATGCTATTTGTTAAACAGAATTATTATCAGGCCAATTTTGGATAAAACTCCATATCATCTGTTAAGAAACAAGAAGCCTAATATCAGTTATTTCAAGATTTTTGGCTCCAAGTGTTTTGTGCTCAAGACAATTGGTAAAGATGGTAAATTCGATGCTAAATCTTATGAGGCTATATTTCTTGGTTATTCTTTAACAAGTAGAGCTTATAGAGTTTATAATGTTAATAAACATATTGTTGAAGAATCTATTGATGTTACTTTTCAAGAACCTAACAATGATCTACCAAGAGATGAGGAAGATTTTGCAGGACAGCAAGCTGGAATTGAAAATCAGCAAGCTGGAAGTGAAAATCAGCAAGCTGGAGGTGCAAATCAGCAAACTGACAGTGCAAATCAGCAAGAGGAAAGTTCAGAACAGCAATCTGAAGATGAAGATGAAGAAGAAGGTCAGCAAGTCAAGGATGATATAGACAACAACAATCAGCATGCTGAAAGTCCAAGACAGCAAGCTGAAATGGAAAATACAATCTCCAGAATTGCAAAAATGTCTTTGGGAGGCCCTAGAGGATCAAGGACTCATGAGAAACTACCTATTTATGATGAAAAAGATCAGTCTCCTCAAGAAAGGATAAGAAAGAAAACTCATGAAGAAATAGCTCAACATTCTTTACCAAGAGCAACAAGAACGGTTAAGAATCATCCTCCGGAATTGGTCATTGGTGACATTACTGATGGAATTACCACAAGAAGAGGGAAGGCAAATTATTGTGCTCATGCAGCCTTTCTAGCTCAAGAAGAACCCAAAAATATCAATGAAGCATTAGAAGATGAAAATTGGATCATGGCGATGCAAGAAGAATTAAATCAGTTTGAGAGATGTGAAGTTTGGGAACTTGTCAAGCAACCAGAAGATGCTTCAATCATTGGAACAAAATGGGTGTTTAAAAACAAAGTTGATGAATTTGGCACCGTTACTCGAAATAAAGCAAGGCTTGTAGCTCAAGGATATAATCAACAAGAAGGCATTGACTTTGATCAAACTTTTGCTCCTGTTGCACGTTTGGAATCAATTAGGATGCTTCTTGCCTATGCATGTTTCAAGAAATTCAAGCTATATCAAATGGACGTAAAGAGCGCATTCCTAAATGGCTTGCTAGAAGAGGAAGTTTATGTAAAACAGCCTCCTGGATTCGAGCATGAACAGTATCCAGACTATGTGTTCAAGCTAAAGAAGGCTCTTTATGGTTTAAAGCAGGCTCCAAGGGCTTGGTACAAAAGGCTTAGTAAGTTTCTCATCAAAAATGGTTTTATTCGAGGTAAAATCGATCCCACATTATTTATTAAGCAAGATGGTAAAGATATTCTTATTGTTCAAATATATGTGGATGATATTATTTTTGGAGCTACTAATGAATCTATGTGTAAGTGGTTTTCTAAGTGTATGCATAGTGAGTTCGAAATGAGCTTGATGGGTGAGCTCAACTATTTCTTGGGACTTCAAATCAAGCAATCTAAGGATGGAATTTTTGTACATCAATCCAAGTACACAAAGAATCTGCTCAAAAGATTTGGTTATGAAGATGTTAAGTCAAAATCAACTCCTATGATGCAAAACAGCAAGCTGTTTGCAGATGAAAGTGGTAAGGCTGTTGATATCAAAAGATATCGAGGTATGATTGGAAGCCTACTGTATTTAACTGCTTCTAGACCTGACATAATGTATAGTGTATGTGTTTGTGCAAGGTTTCAATCAAACCCTAAAGAATCTCACTTAAATGCCATTAAAAGAATATTTCGATATTTAAGTGGTACCATTTCTCTTGGTTTGTTCTATCCTATCACAAATACTTTTGATCTTGTTGGGTATAGTGATGCAGATTATGCAGGTTGCCTAATTGATAGAAAAAGCACTAGTGGTGTTTGTACATTTCTTGGACAAAGCCTAGTGTCTTGGCAATGCAAGAAACAAACTTCGGTTGCTTTATCCACTGCAGAAGGGGAGTATCTAGCAGCTGGGAGCTGTTGTTCTCAACTTCTATGGATGATTCAAACTCTAAGGGACTTTGATATCAAGTGTAGAAAAGTTCCAATCAACTGTGACAACACTAGCACCATTAGCATTTCTAAAAATCCGGTGAATCACTCAAGAACGAAGCATATTGATGTTCGACACCATTTCTTGAGAGATAATGTTGCTAAGGGCAAGATAGAGTTGGTTTTTGTTCCAACTGAATTCCAACTAGCCGATATTTTCACAAAGCCTCTTGCCGAAGAGAGATTTTCAGTCATTCGAATGCAACTTGGTATGTGTTCTATGTAAAACAGCGTGCTGAAAGCTGAGTACTGGACAGGTTAGCTTACCATTTGCTCAAATTACATATTTTATATGGCATTCAGTTTGGGGTTAACATTTCTGGCTTATTTTTTCTATGAAAATCAAATTACTATGTATCTATGTGTCTTAAACTAATATTATCTGATATTTGATGTTAAAATAGATACAAATTTTATGCCTTATTAAAATAGGAATTAATTGGATTCTTTTTGTTTTTTCTTGTTTGTTTAATTATTAATTCCATAAAATCCTTTTTGATAATCTTCTGAGATGTTAAATAGATATTTAGTTTTATCTTTAATCCTAAATATTCTCCCCTAAAAATCATCAAATAAAAGAGACACGGGTCATTCAGTTCTCTTCTTCAAGACCAACGAACCGTCTCTCTCTCTCTCAAAGCAATTAGGGTTTCTCAAGGCGGCAGTTAGGGTTATCTAAAATTGCTCCGAAAAACATCATGACTCGCAAGCAAAAGGCGCAAAGGGCTCAATCTCCTCCTTCTTCACGGAAGGATGATGCTTTAATGCTCATCGACGAAGGCGGGGATGAAATATCTCAAACCCCTGATTCCAAGAAACTAAAGTTGACACCGTCTCCATCATTCTCATCACCGGTCTTCGAATCTCGGTACAAGGAACTCGGGCTAGGTGGTCGTTCAATCATTCTGGAACAGCCAATTGCTAGTAAGTTCGTCTCTCCTCTAAATCAATGCGGTGTTCTTAAGCTTTTCTCTGATTTGGGCATGAAGTCATTTCTGGTGGATTTACCCAAAACTTATTATCCTGATTTGGTGCGTGAATACTATGCTAATCTTCGTTCGGATAAATTTGGGAATGTTATATCTGTTGTTGATGGACAGAGGATTCATTTAAATCCACCTATCTTAGGGTCCATTCTGGGTATTAAAAATGATAGTGAGATTGATGTGTTTACTGCTCAGGGCCACAAATCCTTTCCTGATTTTGCCTTCATTGATCAGTTAAGGGTGTTGGTTGGAAATGATAGTCTTGAAGATACTAATCTTCCCTCTACCACAATGGTTACTCCCCTTGCCCATTTAATGTTCAAACTGTGTAGGTCACACATTTGTCCTAGGATAGGCAACAAATCAAACTTTACTTGTCAGGATGTGATTGTGGTATCAATGATGATGACTGGAAGAGCATTCGATCTACCCTCCCTGATTCTCCAAAAAATGGTGGCCACTTTGGATAAGACAGTTAGTGGGATTCCCTATGGTTTGCTTCTCACTAGTGTGTTTGATTTCTTTTCGGTTGATCTAAACAGTGCTAATAAGGTTACTTTGAAGGATGTGATTGATTCAAAATTTTTAGCCCTAAACAATCTTCAAATCAAATCTGGGAAGCTATCTCGAATCGTGCCTCCTCCTTCCTTGGATGTCCCTACTTCTGATCATGTTACTTCTGCAGGGCCTATATCGATGAATGCAAATCAATTCTCTCAGTCCCTTCATGCTAATGTTACCATAATATCTAGTGAGGTCACTTCTCTCCGTAGTGATACTCAAGCTATCCGAAATGATTTGCTAGCTATGAAAGAAGATGTGCAGTCTGTTAAAGCTGATTACCAGTCTATCAAAAGCACCATGAAGGAATTTGTTCGTGAAATCAAGCTTGTTAAGGATTTGCTGCTCAAGAATGCTGGGGTGCCGTCTTCAACCCACTCTGCTGTGGAGGAAGATACAGGACTGGATGATCTGGCAAAAGCAGCAGAAAAAGCTGGGGAGGATAATGACACTGAGGTCACAAAGTCAGATGATGGTGCTGATAAGGATCCCAAAGCCTCTTAGTTTTTGATGACTTAAGGGGGAGACAATTTGGGAGAATTTATGTTTATGTTCATGCTCTTTTAATTTCTGACTTGTGTGTTGTGTTTGTTTTGAATTCTGTCATGACTGGATATTTGCTATTATCTGAACTTAGCATCTAAGTGGTTTTTTTTATGTGCTGAACCTATGCTTTTAATCTTGATGGTTTTCATGATTAATTCGTTGAACTGTTCTATAGATTATTATTGTTTTATATCTAACTGATATGCAGGGATTTAGGGGGAGTTTGTAAATTCTCCTAAATTAGTTGTAATCATCAAAAAGGGGGAGATTGAAACTCCTAAGTTTTGATGATAACAAACAGCAAGCCATTTGGCATATACTAAGATATAAAACAGCATGCTCTCTGTATACTAACTTGGTTTTGCAGAATACAATTAGCTCACTGATTATATAATCAGTTGACACAAACAGCAGACCATAGGACGTATGCAGTGTTCATTCAGTGAAGACAATATCAGTAACAGCAAGCCAATTACTCAAGCAGCAAGCTGATTCTTCCTGGCAGTTTATTACCGAATATCAAGAAAATAAAAGAGCATCAAGTGGGAACTTTTTGGTTTTAAATTGTTGAGTCCTCTGAGTATAATTAATATACAATCATTCACATCATACCTTAGGAGACAAAACTTTATTCCCTATCTTAAACTATGTAAAGTAAAAGTTTTACTTTATATACCCATACCTCCACTAAAACCAATCACTTGTCAACTTTTGTCTTATATTCCCTTTACTACATTTATTCCCAAACACCACCTGCTATACATGATTATCATATCACTTCTTCACCTTCCTCCTCCCACGTTCTTGTCCTTCTTCATTAACGGATACATTTATATCCGTTGGAGTTCTTGAAACTTGTTTTCTGCTCACCTATTTAAAGACTGATTCTTCTCAGTTATTGTTAACAATCTTGAATATCTATTAAGTGCAGAAAAGCAAACAATCATACAACTTCAAGCCTTCATTGCAAAATCTTTATAAACCTTTAAAACCCATTACATTCGTATATATATATATACTCAGAGGGTCATAGATCGAGTTGTATATTTCAAACATTTGTATTATTCAGATTGTATTCATTTGTTGCTGTACAAACGTTGGCTTAGTGTGTTAGGGTGAGTCGAGCTAGACTAGAGAAGTAAGCTTGGGAAGTGTTACTTAGAAAGTTAGTTCAGCACAGGAACAGCAAGCCATTTGTAAGCAACAGGGTATAAGGGAGATATATTGTTGTATCTTGTAATCGGATTATATTTGATCAATAATATATTCTCTTACCAAGTTTGGTAAGGGACCAGGACGTAGACCATAGGGGTTTAGGGGTCGAACCTGGCTAAAAGATTGTGTGTCTCTTTTTATTTACTGTTTATTTCATTCTACACTGCCTATTATTCTCAGACAGCGTGCCAGTTGTAAACTGTGTTATTACAACCAGCAAGCTGTTTCTGGTTATTTTCAAAACAGTTCATAATTTCACACTACTAATCAAAAACACCTATTCACCCCCCTCTAGGTGTTGTTTTCATGTCTCACCTTCGCCATTTCATCTCTATTTCGCCACTGTCTTTCTTTTCTTTCTCTAAAAACACCAAACCCATGTCCCTTTTCTTGTCTTTAATTTGGTTTTTAGTCGTTGAGATGCTATTTGATTCCAGAAATACCCCTGCCAAAATTAACGCCATCCAGATCACATGACAGAATGCATCTAATTGTTAAAAAAAAAGTTCGGCTATTCATCTGGCAACTTTTATAATTGAGTCATTTTACTGCAAAAACAAAATAGTTCAGGCCATTTAAGTGCAATTAAATATGTGTTTGGGAAAACTTTTCTTTAGAATAAGTCAACTTATTTTAAGACAAAGTTAGAGATTCCTAACTTTTCAACTTATTTTTGCAACTTATTTAATCTCAAACATAAATTAAATACTTGTATAAAAAAAATATCAAAATATAAAACTTTTATCCGAAAATAAGTCCACAAATAAAGTTTTAGGTGTTTGGGAAAACTTTTTTCCAGAATAAGTGTTTGGGGAAACTTTTTTCCAGAATAAGTAAACTTATTTTAAGACAAACTTAGAGATTCTTAACTTTCCAACTTATTTTTGCAACTTATTGAATCTTAAGCATACATTAAATACTTATATATAAAAAATTATCAAAATATAAAAATTTTACCCGAAAATAAGTCTCGTTATAAAAGGTTAGCCAAACATGCAATAAGTCTATTTGTAGCAGTCTCGATCTACCCCGCCCCCATCTCTCCTCTACCAAAACCCCCATCTCTCCCTCTCCCAAATCTCCCTCTCTCTCTTCTAGCCATGGGTTCATCTCAAGAAGCAATTGAGTGCTGGGGTACGTTCGATTTTCGAATTAGTAATGTCGATGATGCGGGCTATGTCTCAACTCTGGACACTATTAGGGCTAGATATCAACCATTCCAGGATGATATTAGGTTTAGAGAGGTCCTTCCTGTCGAAGAAGGCTACGTGAAAACCACAGAAGATTATTTTAGACTTGTTTTCGTGAGCAATGGTGGAGAGATCTCGGGATTGTATGATCGCAACGGGGTGTATATGTTTGGAGTCCGGGTTGATAATAGGGGTACTCCTCAGCCATTTGAGATTCTTGACGATTTCAAGTTCAGTTTACCCGAGGTTTATTTCAAGAGGGTTGCCTGTGGTGTGGATTACAAATCACTAGGAGGTACATACTTAATCTTAATTTATTTTGGGTTATATGTGTGTTTGTCCAATCCTTTTGTGTTTAATGAGTGATACATGTACACATGCTATTCTATTCCACTGTTACCCAGCAGTAAGGTCTCGTACCAGTGCGAGTTCTGTTTCGATAGTCTTCCAATGCTTTTCCAGTGCTATTCTATTCCACATGCTTTTCCATTTATGTTTATATCATCAGCTTATGTTCGATAGTCTTCCAATGTCCAATCCTTGGGCTAGAAAACCTTGGTTGATATATTGTATAGCTTGTAGGCACCTAGTACCAAAATGCCTTCCGAGTTCCGATATACCCATGCTAGAAGCCTAGAAGTAAATCAGCAAATCTATATGTGTCTATTAATTCCTTGCTTTTGCATATTATGTGATGCTTCTAACAACCCTAATTTGGAAATTTCTTTTAAAATAAAGGTTTCCTACTTCCAGAGTGCTGAGAACTGAGAAGTATTCTTAATACACCTAGATACTCATTTAGAACCCTCATATATCCTGTATGAGTAAGTGTTCTATTTTAGCTATGTAGCATTGTAGCCTGAGATTGAAGTAGCTATGACTAAATGATTCAAGTAATGTTCAGCTTTTGTGTTTAATGAGTGATACATGTACAGATACATGTACACATGCTATTCTATTTCACTGTTACCTAACTACATGGAATGCTTAGCCATTGTTTTGTCCAACTACATGGAATGCTTATATATATAATATGTTGCAAGGACAAATGGTATCAAGACACATGCTGAGCTATTGTTTTGTCCAACTACATGGAATGCTTATATATAATATGTGTGAATGCAGATCCAGGTGCAGCAAGTTATACCATGGGGGATCTTGCTAATGCTGTCAATATTTTGCTAGGTGGATTTAAGAAAGCTGGTATTCGATGGGGTCCAGCAATGACAACCCTAATCGGGGCAACAAGTGAGGCTCTCAAATCTATTGCCATGGAGCGTCACGTTGTAGTTGGCCTGAATATTATTACAAAAGGTGTTCAACATACACCGTCAAAGAGGATTGTGAAAATCATGAAGAGTTGGAGCAAGATCTCAAAGTCAATCAAAACCGGAAAATATGACTATGAGATGAACTATGTGAATGAAAATGGAATTGAGATAATTGAGAAGGTGACAAGATACTCTGCTGGGCAGATTTTAGCCCTTACAAATTACAAAGACGGGAGCCAGGAAGAAAAACAAATAAGAAAACAAGGGAAGGAAGAAACACGGAAAAGAAAAAGAGATGATTTTGAAGAAAGAGGGGAGGGGTCTAACAAAGGAAACCTAAAAAACCTCAAAGCACAAAAAAAATCTGAGGCTGGTTCTGGTTCTGGTTCTCGTTCTGCTGAGTCTGAAGATGACATTTCAGACTTTCACTACTATAAAGCACCTGAAGTGTTCAATGTCCATATGACCCCTCATGGGGTATATACTTCGTCAGACTCTGATTTGGACTCTGAAGCTGAAGATGACAAAACTCCTGAAGATGAGAAAACTCCTGCTGACGACAAGGCCCCTGAACTGTTCAATCCCCATATGACCCCCCATGGCGTATATACATCCTCCGACTCCGACTCTGAAGCTGAAGATGACAAAACTCCTGAAGATGAGAAAACTCCTGCTGACGACAAGGCCCCTGAACTGTTCAATCCCCATATGACCCCCCATGGCGTATATACATCCTCTGACTCCGACTCTGAAGCTGAAGATGACAAAACTCCTGAAGATGAGAAAACTCCTGCTGACGACACGGCCCCTGAACTGTTCAATCCCCATATGACCCCCCATGGCGTATATACATCCTCTGACTCCGACTCTGAAGCTGAAGATGACAAAACTCCTGAAGATGAGAAAACTCCTGCTGACGACAAGGCCCCTGAACTGTTCAATCCCCATATGACCCCCCATGGCGTATATACATCCTCTGACTCCGACTCTGAAGCTGAAGATGACAAAACTCCTGTTTCTGAAGATGAAAAAACTCCGACTCCAGTTTTCTTGGTCCGTTTTGTTTTAATATTTGTTTTGCTATATAGTTGCTGCATAATTTTTGTTTATTTAGTTGGGGTGTTCAATTTTGAACAGGTTAAACATGGTACAAAACGCCCAGCAGAGGCAGGTGGCTGTGATAAGGGTTTCAAGCGAGCAGAGGAAGAGGAAATGGCTTCTGAGGGTGCAGAGAAGAACCCCACTGATGACCCGAATGCGGGTGGCAGAAGTTTGATTGTCTAAGGGAGTTGGAATTGATCAAGAAACAAAACTGGTAACATGTGTTTTGAGTATTTGATTTATACTTAAATCCTGTCTGAGCCTGTTTAATTATTCAAAGCTGTTTGCAATCCACTTATCACGAAAGTTAACTGAATTATTTGCAATAACGCTGGGATACTGAGCTCCTGTGGCACAGTTATGTATTGTTTGACGTTTGTACTAATTTTTAATGCATAAATTTGTTAATTTGTAGGATGGATTTGCAAGGGATTCCGGATTTTTGAAGGAAAGCATAGGAGAATAGTGAAGTTTGGTCCTCTTTGCTCCATTACTACTTTTTTTTTAGAATGAAGCAATAAGACTAATTGTGTTCCGGTTTTAATCGAGTTGAATGAAGACTGTGCAAATGCTATTATTTATTTTGAAGTTAATTTGGAACTCATATATTTTAGGGAAATTCTCAATGGTGCCATTCTGTTATGGACTTTTCCAAGTGGTGCCATTTCGTGTTTTTGACTTACGAGTGGTACCCTTGTATTTTTGACTTTTCCATGAAATACCACTATATCAACCAAAATGTTAGTATCTGAAATTCTCAATGTACCCTTGTCAGTTGAATAATGAAGGGTACCAACGGAAAAAGGGTACCATTGACAAAAGCCAAAAGTACAAGGGTACCATTGAGAATTTCCCTATATTTTATGTAGTTGAACTTGTCTTTTACTTTTTGTGCCCCAACTAATTTTATACGAGTACTTTTTCTGTTGATCTGAAATATTTCTTCTATTCCTGGTGTTTATTCCCACTGGTTTTTATTTTTGCCTAGAAATCACAGTCAGTAAAGTCCGTCAAAGGCATTTATTTATACTCTTTTTTAGTATTGGGTTCAACCGTTCAACCATCAAAGGACTTCCTTGATGGTGGTTTTAAGTGTTGAATAGCTGTGAGCCAGTAATTACTTTTTAGCTATGTTCTAAAAATCGGCGATTAATCGGGATTAATCGTTGTTCGATAAGCCACCGTATCGGTTTTATAAAAATAGGCTAATTAATTGTTTTTTGAAAAATTGGTCAAAAGTCGGGATTAATCGGTCAAAAGTCGGTCAAAATCGGATTAATCGGTCAAAAATCGATCTCATTGGTAAAAAATTGAAAAATATGTAAAAAAATTAAAAAAAAATTAAAAAGTATAAAATTGAATAAAATTTAAGAAAAATGTTATTCTCATATACGTAATTACTATTTTAAACGGTTAAATCATGAATTTTATCAATTTTTTCTCAAATATTGATCCCAATTCAAAAATTAGATCTTAAAATTTATATTTACTTTAATAATGCTATATATTTTAAATATATTTGTATAAATATATGATAATTATACATGTATAATCAAAATAATAAAATAATTACATATATTAATAATTATTATTTTTAAAATAATATTAAATTAGTTCCGATTAATGATCCGATTAATTATTTCAATTAATCCCCGATTGCCCGATTAATCCCTGGACAGTGCCTCCACCGATTAAGTCCGATTCTCGCTTTTTACAACACTGTTTTTTATTGACTTGACACCTAAAAGAATCTGAGCTAAATTAAATAATCCAAGTGCTATTATATTCGTCGACTTCGAATCAACCACCAAATTGGGTACCAAATTTTGACACCAAATGATGTGGCACTAATTAGTTGGCATTTTGTGATATTTTAATTGGATGGCCCTGGCGGGCCCATTATTATTATAACCAATCAAATTAATGCCATGTCATTTGGTGTCAAAATTTGGGAACTAATTTGGTGGCTGTAGCATTTTTCAATTTTATATTACTACAGTAAAACTTCTATAAATTAATAGTATCGGGACCGGCAAATTTTATTAATTTAGCGAGATTATTAATTAATCGAGATTAAATTTACACTATCGCTACTATGTAGGGACCAAAAAATTATTTTGAAAATATTAATTTATAATGGATTATTAATTTATCGAGTATTAATTTGTCGAGGTTTTACTGTAGTTGGTTTTAACAGCTCTAGTTGAACTAGGAATACATTACATACATACTAGAGCTTGTTGGAGCCATCCAGGTAGTATTACTATAGACCCTTGTGAAGAGATCTAGATTCTATGAATTAGTGCAATGTGGAGTTTGTGGCTACCCTACAAATGGATTATACTATGAATGTGAGACTTGTGATATCAAAATTGATACCTGTTGTGCGTTTTTGTCCTCCAGGATAAAATATCTCACAAATGGATTCTACTAATGTGAGACTTAAGTCCCGTGCATTGCACGGGTGTCTATTAATATTTGTTCCCTTATTATTTAAATTAGCTTCATTACCCGTGCAAGGTACGGGGATATTCTAGGTTTATTACAAGTTTGTAATGTTGTCTAAGAGGATGTTTGGGATTGCTTAAAATAAGTTACTTTTGACTTAATGGA
Source organism: Kitagawia praeruptora (assembly GCA_037693485.1). Taxonomy (NCBI): domain Eukaryota; kingdom Viridiplantae; phylum Streptophyta; class Magnoliopsida; order Apiales; family Apiaceae; genus Kitagawia; species Kitagawia praeruptora. Next base: position 157,615,160 of record CM075344.1, on the reverse strand, counting down.
GGTGTTTTTAACTTAAAGGAGAAAGTGAAGTTGTTTACTTTAAGTTGAATGAAAGTGTTTGGGTAATTTTACTTAAAGTTAAATGAGGATTTAATAATTTTGACTTAAAATGAAATTTGACTTAAAAAAATTTTAAATTCATAATATTTGAACTTTACAAGAATCGTGAAAAAAGAAAAAAAAACTCCATAAGTCATAAGTCAAAAGTACCTAAATGGAAATTATGACTTAAATCAGTTTTTTAACTTAAAGCCGGGCTTTAAGCCGTTTACCCAAACATGTCGAGAACAACTTAAAGCTTGGTTTTGCTTTAAGTGTGTGTTCCCAAACAGGCTCTAAATATAGATGAACTTACTTTCTTTTCAATTGTTCTCACTTTCTAACCGGTTGTGTTCAAAAAATTCTAATATACAATCACTTAATCATCTAGTTCAATGATTTTAGTTATAAATTTAAATTCAGTATATCTCTAGAACTGAGATGTCACAGTTTCGATTCTGGACAATGTGAAGATTAGCGAACATTTTCATAACATTTGACTTTGGGGAGTTTTAGAGTAAAATCATAGAAAATTGGAAGGTTTAAATGTGAAATAATATTAAAAAATGTGAGATATTATGATATTTTGGCTTTTAGTAGTTCATCTTTGATTATGAACACCTTTCAATTTGTAGCGGTGTTACCTAAATATAGTGTAACAAACTCCCTTCTCGAGAGCTTCATTTTCAACATGATCTGTATAAGATTTATAATATCTACTAAGATTGCTTTCTGCTTAAGAATTTTACTCTCTGCTGCCTCATTTGCAATATACATCAACTCTACCTCTCTTTCCCAGACCTCGGTGAACTCCCGTTAATATGTCTTTGTGGAGCCCTCTTCCTTTCCCAACTAACATAAATTCGTTTGTCCTTGATGATGAGGCCATTAAGCTTAAAGATTAATCTCTCCAATATTTTTTCATCGAAAAACTTAACAAACCCATCACGATTATTATTTTTATCTCTTTTTTGAGGCAAAACAATGTCCTTGATCCTTCCTTCCTTTTTGAATTTTAGCTGAATAGAGTTCGGGAGAATGGTGATGAATCATGTATTCTTTTCTCTATCCATTTTGAATGACTCATGAGGTTTTCTTTCCATCTTTTTTTTCTCATGTCTTGAATAATGACTCTCGATTTTGCTCTTTGGATACTTGGTTTTATTTCAGCAGGGCTTCCTTGTAATCTAGATTTGAATTCTCTTTATGAATTCCTAGAACGTGAATTTGGTGCAGTGGCTTTGTAATTGCAAGATTATCACCCCCTACAAGCTTTAACTGTAACTTCATCCTCTACCCATTTCCTTTTAGCTTTTATAAAATTTTGAATATCTTCCTCCATTCTGTGGTTTTGCTTCCCCCTTATTCAACTCTTTCTTCATTAATAGTATGTTTCTCAGCAATTTTTCCTTTTTACGATCACTCCAATATGATTCATCTTTGAACCTCATCCTTACTTCTCCTTTTGAGTTGTAATCTATTACCCTCTCTCTCAATTGGTTCTCTTAGTGTTGATCTCCTGGGCCGTAATTGTTAATCGTCTTATCTCTCCAATTTCTGAATTTCTTTTTTCATATCTTTTTGCTTTCATCCACTGTCTTGAAGCGACTATTCCACCAATTTTCATGGATATGGAAAGCTTTAGATCCACTTTTATGATCCTGACTCCCTTCTTCATTGTCATCTTCATCCCTTAATCGAAACACGCATGTTTGGATCTGAATTTTGTGAAGGATGAAATTTTGTCTCTCCATCTATTTAACTTTGTTAATATATTTTTATATGCAAATTTAGGGTTTTAATCAACTCATTTTAGAATTTTAATTTTTTTTCATCTCTAATTATACACTTCATCTTTCACTATGTTATGAACAATTTTTATTTGAATCAAGTTTAAATTCAAATTAAAGTGATGAACATGTGTGTGCATGTATATGTATATATATATATATATACAAACAAATATAAAATGAATTCAATTTGAATAATGATATGAAATATGTATGTGCATGCATATTATGTAACACCCGGTCCCACATCGAATAGATAAGAGACTTTAGTTTAGTTTATAAGGCAAAGTTTTAGAGTGCACCAAAAAATCATGATCTTAAAAATTTGGTACAAATTTTAATACAAGCATACATCAAATATGCAACATATAACACTCTAGAGAAATGAGTTCATACCTTAGTTTTCCTTAGGTGGGTGTTGGCACTTGGCACACTCGTCCATAACTTGGTTCAATGAGAGCTGCCAGAGTGCCCTGAGTTGCATTACAATGTTCTAAAACTTTTTGAAATTTTGAGAAATTTCCGATTAATTTTTAAAAAATAATTTACTCACTAAGAATTATTTTTGAATAGTAAATTTATTAGAAATAAAAATAAGATACTATTATAATATTAAAATATGTTTGATTATTACTTTGGTTAATTTTCAATTTGCCGCTTGACCCATATCAAGAATTTAATTGATTAGACCCGATTATCGAATTATACGAATATTTTTATATAATTATTATTTATTTTTTGTTACAAACACGTCAAATAATTTTATTTCTAAAAAAAATATGATTATTTTCTGGCTAATTCTTGATTTTCTGTTTATATTCTTAATCGAGAACCTAATAGATTAGTCACTATTCTCAAATTTTATGAGTATTTATATAATAATTATTCATATTTTAGTATACTCATATACTAATTTATTAAAAAACTTTAATCTAAATATATGCACATATATGAAATTATAAATTGCAAAATTTAATGTCACATTTTTTCGCAAATGACGTTTAGGTTGTCCGACTTCCTAGATTCTCATTTTTGTAATAGATTTTGGGTGAACCATTTTATTAAATTTTCTCAATCAAAAATTCCGCAATTACTTAGAATCAAGTATTTTATTGTATTTGATATTGGTGAATAATCAGTACTTGGAGTAAGACACAAGAGTTAAGAAAATATGTGAAATTTTAAGCATTTTATATGAAATAAAATAACAAGTTATTAATAGAGTAGACAAGTAAATTTATGTATATACAGAAAAATAAATTAACAAAAGCAAGAATAGCATAAGAAGTGAAACATTCATTACATCTTGAATAAAAGAAATCTAATTAATGAATAAAATATTGATGGATATAAATAATGAATTTTACTATTTAACCAAAAACATGTGTAGCTCAAATGGTTATAGTTGACAACATAATGACATATGAATTGACATGTCATGGGTTCAATTCCTAACAAAGCCTATGTATTCTAATTTTTTTTATAAAATATCATTAAGGGGTATAAATGTAATTTAATTTGAATAAAATGTGACATGTTGTGGTATTATATATATAGTAGATTTTAACATTTAATATTTTATTTATATTTACTTTTGATCTAGAGATGTATTTGTATCAAAATAGTATGTCTAATTAATTGGGTTTTAAATAATTAGCCAATTAAAATATGTCTAATTAAATAAGTAAGGTTGTAGTAGTGTTTAAATTAATATGTTTTTATTAGGTTCTTTAAAAAAAGTTTTTAATAATCAAGTCCGTTAGATCTAAAAATGAGTAGGTCCAAGAGATTCGTTTAAATTATAATATTTAAATTTATTTTAATTAAAATAGAATAGGTCCGTTAAAATAGATTTTAAATAAAGAGGCTCGTAAACTGGGCCAACTATCGATCGACCAAAACTTTTAATGTTTCGGCTTTAATAATACGAGCTTATATCCCGTGCAAGCTTCCATCATCACGATGAGACATCTTTTCCTCCTAAGACGAGATCTTGGATTAGCCCCTCCTTCTAGTGCCAATTTTTTAACGGAGGAATTTGGGAGTTAACAACTTTGAGGTTCTTAGCCGGAATCAAGATCAATGATGGTGGTTTGGTCGCCGGAGATATTACCGAAGTGTAGTGGTTGTGTGTGTGTTGGTGGCTGAGATCAAAGGGTTTAGGGTTGGTTCCTCAGAGCTCTCAACTTTTAATCCCTCTTTGATATGCCTACGTACCCCTTATATAGGAGATCAAGACAACGTAGTTCTTGGCGGATAAGTAACCTAAACCGATTAGAAATTGATTTCTTCGGTGGGCCTGGACCCATGGCGGTGGCCAGGTAGGCCAAGGCGGTTGAAGTAAAGCCCAACCAGCGGAGCCCATGCTTCTACGGGCGCGCCCCCACGGCTATAGCTAGACATTTCTTTAGTAACTTTCACGGATTCGGCGATGACCCTAACCATTGGAGTCAGCACTAGACCGCTACGTGTGTATACTTCAAGATATGTCCAACCAGCGGTTGGCTCCCTAGGATCAGGACCAATAATCGAATTTCGCCTCCGGAAGCCTTCTACAGAACTATGACCATCCCAATTCCCCTGTGAGGACAAACCACAAGAATACATAATCGAGTTATGAGACCATCCTGCCTCCGGAAGCCTTTTAAGGAATAGACATCAGAGTCCAGTGAGGAAAAGTACTCCCTTTCGGGGCGACGCCACTTAAGGTATATATCTGACAGTGGTACCAAGTTACTTCACAGATTCGACGTTGACCCTAACTATCGGAGTCAACCCTATACTGCTACGTATGACACTCGTCCCAAGGTCGTACGATATATCCATGACATTGCCACCTAAAAGATATACGGTTCCTTATCCCACCCCAAAGGACAACTAAGGGGAATACATGATAGTATCCCAAACCTTCTTGTGATGGGCAGCCATCACTCGAGCCAACCCAAGAGGATAACTAATGGGAATAAGGATTGAGCTATCCAATGACAGGCAGACAACCTCTGCAGGCCTTCAATCATAGGATAACCTCCCGAGGCCTTCAACCATAGGGTGACCCCCCGAGGCCTTCAATAAGAAACAAATGACATGTCTCGGTCCTGTAAATGTGATATGAATCAAGTGTAATATCCATACGCAAGTAATCATCAACAATCGAGGGATATTTTCCCTCAATCAAGCCCAATAGGCGCCCCCCTACAGGGCTTGGTACTTTAGAACACATGTGCTTCTCCATCTAGAATATACCTATTATAAGTAGGCTATTTCATATCAATCAAAGCCTAGAGCCGCGCCCCTAGACCATACCTTCTGAGAGTGCGCTCCTACAGGGCTTGGTGCTCTACAAATGACTTAAACTTGGTGTTTCCTTATTAAGGCAAGTTACTTTCTTTATCAATAAATCAAGACCGCTATTAATGGACTCGACCTATCATATCGGATAATTATCCTATAATTACTCAAATCAAATTTATCTAAATCACATATCAGCCCATCTCGTAGAGATCCGGCCCAAGTAAACATAATACAAATTTTGGGCATAACAACTGTTAACGAAAGAATTTGGTAGTTAACAACTTTGAGGTTCTTAGCCGGAATCAAGATCTATGATGGTGGTTGGTCGTCGAAAAGACCACCGGAGGGTGTTGGTTATGTGTTTTTTGGTGGCTGAGATCAAAGGGTTTAGGGTTGGTTCATCAGAGCTCCCAACTTCCGATCCCCCTTTGATGTGCCTACGTACCCCTTATATAGGGGATCAAGCCAACATAGTTCTTAGTTGACAAGTAACCTAAACCGATTAGAAATTGATTTCTTCGGTGGGCTTGGCCCCGAGGCGGCGGCCAGGACAAAGCTCAACCAAATGGAGCCCATATCCCTCGGGGCGCGCCCGCACGGATGTGGCTAGGCAATCCTTGAGTAACTTTCACGGATTCGGTGATGGCCCTAATCATTGGAGTCAGCACTAGACCGCTACGCGTGTATACTTCAGGATATGTCTAGCCGGCGGAGTCGGGGGTCGACTCCTTAGATTAGAACTAATCATCGAATTTAGCCTCCGGAAGCCTTCTACGGAACTATGATCATCCCAATTCCCCTGTGAGGACAACTGTAATAACCCTAACTTTAGTAATGCTACAGTGGTCACATGAATAGTAAATTTCGAGGATTTAGAAAAAAATGGTATATAAGTACTCCATAATGGAAACGGAAAATGAATAAACAGAAACCATATTAGTGTCGTACATTGAAAATAAGTGACTCGAAATGACGATGGATTTCAGAAATTCCTAAATATGGATTTTGAGGATTTTGATTTCGAATAAGCTTTTATTGGATATTAAGGAGCATGGAAATATTATAAGAATTATATATTGAGGGATTAGTGAATTTAGGTTAAACCAAAGGATTATTAAGTTAAGAGAATACCAAGGGAAATTGGATTTGTAAATGATTTCGAAAACCACTGAGATAATGAGGTACACCCGAAACGAACCACAATTAGACGAGTATGGGAACAAGACAACCAAGATTAGTAATATAGCAAGGATAAATACCACATTACCATTTACCAAGATTTTAGCAAATTACTTAGGAAAATCAAGAAAAAGAGAATTATGAGATCATCTAAATGGCATCATCATCCACTAACTTGTTTTTAAGGGTAGATTAGTCATTTTGCATGAGATTTTTTTCTACAATCTTCTTGACCAATCCACAAGACTCTAGGATAAGCTAGATTAGTGAAAGATAAGAACAACCAAGCAAGAAAAAGCTCTCCCCCATTCCATAACATCATTTTCGGCCAAACAAGACAACAGGTTGGTAAATCGAGCATAACTTCTTCGTTTCTTAGCCAAATTTTGCGTTCTATAGCTTTTTAGAAAGACCATGAGATAAGCTACAAGTCGTATTTCACAAGAATTTTCCAGAAAAGCAAGGTAAGGGGGTCGTTTTTCATGTTCTTTCAGCTGATGAATAGTAACTCCGAATTATTAACTTGGTTTTAATGGCTCCTTTAGTTGATTCAAGCTAATTCAAGGTGGTTTAAGGATATATCAAGGTTTATTAAGGATCTTTAAATCTTCAAGAAGGTATAATCACTCTTGTCCTTGTTTATTATTGATGGATATTGATGTAAGTAGTGGATAAGTGGTATAAATGTTAAGATTATGGTGATTTATGTGTTTGTAAGTGGTTTGAGTTAAATATGGAAGTGTTTGGGATTGTAACCATGGCTGGTAATGAAGACCACATGGTTTAGGTGATGATTATTGTGTGTGATAATTGATTTGGAGGAGTTGGATTTTTGGAAAGTATGAGAATATAGCCGTTATAATGTCCGATTTTCGTTAGGAGGTAATTTGCCCTGTTTTGGACCCCTGTATTCGGACGGTACCCTACTGTCTAGGTTACCAATTGACCATGAAATGATAGAGCTTAGTTCATAGATCGTTTTAATATAAGGTGCGTTAAAATCTGATGAACGGTTTAGGAGAAAAGTCAGTTTTAGTGAAAGACGTTCGAAAACCGAGAAACCGTAAATGTATCAACTTTGAGGTTACAATTACCATACTTTAACATTGTTAGAAGTCACGAAATTTTGGGATATAGTAGTGGTATGGTCAAAGAACTATGTCCAGTTGACCTCACATTAAAATTCGAAATTTAAGAATTTTAAGAAATTTTACAGTCGAGTGTAGTAGTTAAGGGGAAATGGTGAAAACCCCTGAAACTTCGATTGAGTTTATAAATGGTTAAGTTCTTGAACCTTTGGGGTAATAATGATACGTTAAACATATATTGAAGTGTAAAGGGTCTTGTTATACAAGAATGTAGTGAGTAGAGATGTGGTATTCTAACGACGGTCCTTTTGTGTTTATAGAAACTCTGGAAGAGACACGAACCATAACCGTCAGGATACCAAAACCGAGGCAAGATTTCTTCTATCCCTACTTTGAAAAATTATTTATCTGCAAAGAAAAATGATTTTATGGAATATATATGTGATTCTATTATTGCTATATTGTTAAGAATTTGTTTTCCTGATTTTGGAAATTAAAGGGAGATATGAGTATGGATATGGATTAAAGGGAGCAAGATTTCTTCTATCCTTATTTTGATATACTGTTTATGTTCAAAGGAAATGGTTTTGGTGGATAATATATGAATCTTATATGATGAGATGAGTAAGGATATATTCCCTGTTTACTGAGATTTTTGAATATGGATTATGAATGTGGATATGATTATAAATAGAGCGAATATGCTCTATGGTAAAAGAGATATGAAAGAGAATGGTATCAGTTGTTATCTAGAGTTATATAAAGGAATGGTATCAGTTGTTATCTATGGTTATATGGTTTATAATGCTATATTGTAAATATTCTTTTTGAGTATTAGTGGTTTAATGAATATTATTTGGTTATTATTTACTACTCTTAAATAGACGGAATATTTTATGAATATAAAAGCATATTTGATTTCTTGAACAGAAAAGAGATGTCTGAATCATAATCAAAGTATTATGTTATATATATATTTTATAGAAATAATGTGCGAGAATGGAAATGATATGAGTAATGATAAATGGAAATGATATACGGGAATGGAAATGTGAAATAGTGTTGATAAATGGAATAATGATTTTATAAAAAGGGGGAATAGCAACAAACTTGCGTAAGAGGCTGTGTCAGGGCTGTGTGCGACACAGTCCAGCATTCATTATATGATTCGGCACGAAGATGCCAAGGGAGGATGTTAGCAGGTGGCCTTCCTCCAAGGATGATGTTAGCAGGTGGCCTTCATTCCTTCTACCGGTAGTAAAAGGGACGGGTATGGAGGACGACTGATCATCGTGCCTCACGTATTCGGCAACAGTGAAAACCCCCAAAATTTTCGAATAAAGAATCGACGATAAAGTCAGATTGGTATACTGAAAAGGGAAAATGATATGAGATGATGGAATTACTATTATAGATGAAGAGAAACTGATTTTATATTAATTTATATAATTGTTGCATAAGAAGGAAATGAGAAGATGATAGTGAGAGATTTATTCAAGTATTCATAGTATCTTGAAATATTACACTGAAAGGGTATATTGATTGTTATATTATTTAAGAAGAGAAACTGATACTATATTATCCTAGATTTCTTTCTTATAATAGTAAGTGGATGATGTATTATTAAATAAGAGTTTTATTCTTCCTTAAAGTTTATAATTGGTTACCGCTTACATATGCATATATATGTATACCTGGTTACATTTTAAATTCTAGCTTACAATATTATCTTGCTGAGCTATTATAGCTCACTCTTGCTACTTATCTATATACAGCTAGATATGCTGATTCTACGCAGAACACCCCGCAAGAGGGTAGGGGGAAGGCGATTTTCTTAGAGTACGCTAGCATCGATTCCCGAGGTAGCGTAGTGGCAGACGGGTTCTGGGAGCTCTATGTATAATTAAGTGTGTAAACATGTAAGAAACTTTTGGTTGTTGAAATGCTTCATGTCGAAGTATTATTCAACAATGTACTTAAGTATGATTCTGGGTTTGTAATAACTGTTAAATTCTAAACGTCTATTATGGTGAATGTTGTTCTCTGAGCATATGACTGGTGTGTGTGTGTTTATTATTGTGGGGTCAACTGCATAAGTATTAATTGTAAAAAAAAAAAAGACCCAAAAGATATTGATATTGAATGGAAATTGGTCCGTGATGGCCCAGATTTATGACCCCGGATTTGGGGCTGTCACAACAACTCATGGAATACATGATCGAGTTACGAGACCATCCTCAGATTTTGACTCTGGAAGCCTTATAAGGAATAAACATCAAAGTCCAGTGAGAAAAGTACTCCCTTTCGGGGGGCGCCACTTAAGGTATATATATCTGACAATGGTACTGAATGACTTCACAGATTCGGCGTTGACCCTAACTATCGGAGTCAACACTATACTGCTACGTATGACACTCATCCCAAGGTCTTACGATATATCCATGACATTGCCTCCTTAGATATATACGATTCCTTATCCCACCCCAAAGGATAACTAAGGGGAATACATGATAAGTATCCCAAACCGTCCTGTGTTGGGCAGCCATCACTCGAGCCAACCCAAGAGGATAACTAATGGGAATAAGGATCGAGCTATCCAATGACAAACAGACAACCTCTGTAGGCCTTGAATCATAGGATCCCGAGGGCTTCAATCATACGGTAACCCCCCGAAGCCTTCAATAAGTAATAAGTAACATGACTCATCCCTGTAAATAGGACATATATCAAGTATAATATTCGTACACAAGTCATCATCAACCAAAGGATATCTTCCCAAATAAGCCCTAAGGACGCGCCCTTAAGGGGTTCAATACTATGGAGCACATGTGCTGTCTTCAACCGGAATATACTCCTTTGGAGTAAGTATCTTCGTTCAAATAAGACCTGGGGCCGCGCCCCTATACCACTCCCTCTGGGGGGCGTCCCTAGGGGCTTGATGCTCTAAAAGACTTGGTTTCTCCTCAACAAAGCCGATTACCTTCTTTATCCATAAATAAACACCGCTTTTAACGGGCTTGACTTGTCATATCGGAAAATTATCCCGTAACTATGTAAATTGTCTTTATCTCAATCACATATCGACCCATCTCGTATAAACACGATACAAATTTTGGGTATAACAACTACTCCCCAGATTTTCATAATATTAAAAATGTAATGGAAATCTTAACCAAAAGTAAACAATGATGATTTAACAATTACAATCTAATTGGAAGGTAAATAATATAATCTTTAATTGAATAATGATTTAACAATTATAATGTAATTAGAAGGTAAATAATAGTTACGAATTTTACATTAAGAATTGTATTCAATACATGAAACCTATTTATATTTGGTTTAAACCATTAATATTTTTTTAATATTTTGCACATAAACATTATTATATAATCTTGACCGTTAATTTTTTTAAAATTTTAAGATCCAACCATCCTTATTTAATTTGCAGCACGACTACTAATTATACCAAAAGATCCTTTTTACGTTTATTATATACTAGCTTAAAACCCGTGCGAAGCACGGATTTCTTTTGATATGTTATATATTTTATTTAACATTACAATTATGTTTTTATATAATCATTATTTTTAATATTTTTTAATTTTAATTTAATATAAATTTAAATAATGATATACATGGTTTAAAATTTATATTGTAAAATTCTAAATTAAAAATGTCGTTGACGGGTTCGAAACTTTAATTTTTAGTAAAATAATTTAATCATATAATATATCTTATTATTAGATCTAACGATTTTTATTTATTACTAAAAATAATGATTTGAATATATAGTGTGATATATTTGGGTATATATTAATGATTGCAAAATTAGTTTTAAATTAAAAGGTAACGTGTTTTAATTAGAAAAAAATTATTACTAAAAATAATATTGTGTGATATTTTGGGTATATATTAATTATTGAAATATTTGTTTTAAATTAAAAGGTAATGTGTTTTAATTAGAACTGAAATATTTGGAGAAGATGGGTAATTGAGCAGGTGGTATAGATTTAAGTAATGATAATTAAGTAAAAAAAGCAAGTTTGAAAAAGGGATATTTTAGTTAGAAAATATAGAAAAAATATTACATTTTAGCTGAAAAATGTAATCAGTTAGTTATTAGTAATTATAATATTATTAGTTTATTTCATTAAATATAGAAAAGATGATATATTTTACTTAAAAAACGTAACTGGTAAGTTATTAGTTATTATAATATTATTATTTTATTTTGCTTAAATAAAGTTACCTGATTAATTAAAAGATAATATGCATTAGAGAATATGTAGTATAACTTGTATTTTTTGGGTGTGATTATAGATGGTAATATGTTTTAATTAACAGATAATATGCATTAATTAAAACGGCAATGTGACTTGTATTTTTTAGGTGTGATTATAGAAGGTATTATGTTTTTATTTAAAAAGGTAATATGTTTTAATAACATATACTATTGTATTATTTTATTTTACTTAGATAAAGTTAACCGATTAATCAATATCAATATTGATATCAATTTTATTCTTAATGATGCTTAGTAAAGAACTTAATCAAATTACACCAAGTACCCTTTAAAATTGATACTACGCAATATATATTAAATGGGGTTTTTAGTCTTTTACTATCAAATTACACCAATTACCCTTTCAAACTGATATTACATAACATATATTAAATGGGTTTTTTTAGTCTTTTTACTATTTGATCGGGTAATGAATATACATATTTTAATCCAATTTCTTTATTCAATCAATCAATTAACACACCCTAATTTGACGATACAAGGATACAGACTTGAGACTTTTACGATATCACTATCACCCACGTTGATTGGGGTATTTGAATTTTAAATTAGCAGTTTAATGTTTTTCAGTTTTGATTCTTCCATCTTCCACTCTCTTCTTCTTTCACTTTGCAACTCTGTTATAGAAATCGGCCGATTTCTGAAAAATCGCCGATAAATCGGCCAAAAATCGGTCAAATTTTTGGAACTGATTCGGCCGATTTTACAAAAATCGCCGATAAATCGCCGATTTTTTAACCGAATCACCCGATAAATCGTAAATCGGTACCTCAACCGAATAGTTCCGATTTCCGAAATCTACAACACTGCTTTGCAATGATATAAAATTGTTTTTAGTCTTGCTATCCTAATTACCAACCTTTTAATCATTTTAAATTTTGTTTTTTTCAAGTTGGATGTTAGAATTGTGAAGACATATTCATGTTAATCATAAATGGTGATAATGAGTGCAGAATCAAATAGATCAGGTACCATTTAGCATAGTTCAGAGTAAACCCCAAATTGGTACCCAAATATTACTCCCAAATGATGTGACAATGCTTACATAGCATGGTGAAAATTTTTGATTGGGTGGTTGGTGTGAATGCAGGGGGTCCACTATTATTACAACCAATTAAATTGCTACACTTGGCATTTGGGAAAATTTTTGGGTACCGATTTGGGGTACCTAGCATTTTCCTTGTTGTAATGTCTAAATGAAATTCATGCTTATTTTCTTTTTTGATAGTAAATTCATGCTTATTTAAACAAGTACTGTAGTAAAAAAATATAAGTTTGGTAGTATTTTCTTTATGTATATATTTTTTGTTTGTTTATTTTGTTTTTTTGGTAGATTGTATGTGTAAGTTAATTAGTAGTGTTTCCCTGTTAAAAAAATTTGAATTTTATTTGGGTTAAATAAATTATGGATGTATTATATCTTATCATGATTTGTTTATATCTATTTGTCGCTAGAGACCCTTGACCGTTGATCTTATCATGATTTCAGTGCGATTGTCTTTTTTGATTTCTAAAATTTTTGGACATGAATATTGTTTCTTCTCATAATTCATTTCTAATTTCTCCACCTTGACATTTCCGAAATAATGTGGGATTGCGAATTTGCCGCAAAATACCTAATATACTTTTCTATGGAAAGCACAATCTTTTTAGTAAGTTCTATAAGATTAAATCAGTTTCAGTAAGTTCTGTATTGCTATGCCGTGGGGGTTATATTCACTCTTTGTTTTGCTATTTTCATCATAATATTCAGCTATGTCAAAACCAACTCAAAATTTTGTCACTTTGACAAAATTGTCGGAAGGTGAGTTTTGAGAACTCAGGACCATTTGGTGCGGTTTGATCCATTGCAGGTTACTCGCTCTCTTGGTTTGTATAATATGCTTATATGGCAGAAAATCTTCTATTTTGTTCCTCAATTCCTATCTTTCACTAATTGCTGAATGATTGGCCAAAAAAAAAACCAAGATACAATCATTAAAATCCGGTTACAGTCTTGCTGCCTTTCAAAGCATATTCGACTTATCTCATTCAAAATGACTTATTTGACTTTCTTTCAGTTGCTCTAGATTTTCATATTGTTTGGGAAATGAAGTTGCATAATGAGTTACGGAGAGATTGAGTATCATGAGTTACGGAGAGATTGAGTGGTCAAAACGTAGTAAAAGGAAGCCTAATAATCAAGTGCTTTTTTAATCCAACTATGTATATCGTGCATAGATGTTTAATCCAACTATGTATATCGTGCATATTTTTTTTTGCTTTCCGTGTGTGATAGTTTTTATAAAATTGGATTTTTTAGGATACACTGTTTATCGTGCATTGATTGTTTTCATTTATTCTGTTCATATTTGTACAACTTAAATATCGGTCTTTTAGTAGTTTTTATAGTTTTTTTAATATTGCAGGATTAGAAATATAGCATACATCAAATTTGTCCATGCATTGTAGCAGATCAACCAACAGACAAAGAACTCAAGGCAATGAAGTTGCATCATGAGTTAGGGAGAGATTGGTCAAAATGTAGTAAAAGGCAGCCTAATAATCAAGTGCTTTTTTAATCCAACTATGTATATCGTGCATAGATGTTTAATCCAACTATGTATATCGTGCATATTTTTTTTTTTTGCTTTCCGTGTGTGATAGTTTTTATAAAATTGGATTTTTCAGGATACACTGTTTATCGTGCATCGATTGTTTTCATTTATTCAGTTCATATCTGTACAACTTAAATATCGGTCTTTTAGTAGTTTTTTAGTTTTTTTAATATTGCAGGATTCGAAATATAGCATACATCAAATTTGTCCATGCATTGGAGCAGATCAACCAATAGACAAAGAACTCAAATCACATGGATCGATCAGGTCAGCCTATCTTCCTCTCTCCTCTCATATCACAACTTATATATTGAACTATATTCATCAACTCTTGCTGTGAATATGTCCACTCCACTACTCATATGGCCTAAAACATATTTAAAAAAAAGATTTTGAACTAACAGGGAACTACTCATATGGCTTCTGAGGGTGCAGAGAAGAACCCCACTGATGACCCGAACGAGGATGGCAGAAGTTTGATTGTCTAAGGGAGTTGGAATTGATCAAGAAACAAAATGCTACAAATGAGCGTGAGCAACAGTTAATCCCATATCAAAGAAGAAATAAGGCTAAAGGGCAAAAACGGAATTCCAATTAATATGTAGGGGCAAAGAAGGGATTTCACAGTTGGACAAAATATCTTAAGTCAAGGGATGGGGGCGAGGGTTTCTTTATGTCATAATTTGTATGTGAGTAAAAAGATCTGAGGAGAGTTCCCTGCCTCTCGAATGCGGTGGTTATCATGTAATCAGTCTTTATCAATTTCAATCAGTATTCTGCGTGTTTAAGTCATTATTAGCAGTTAGTTCATAGCAAATTGGTATCAGAGATGTCGACCCTCGAAGAAAGAGATGGGAGCGCCACCGTCGAATCAGTTTCGCATCGAAGTGTTGGAGAAAGGGTTAGTCGATCTTCGATCTACAATGGTTGACCAAATAGCAGTGGCGGTGAATGGGGCGGCGCGAGAGATGCAGCAAAACTTGCTTCAACAAATGAATACGGCTTTAGAGCAGTCCACAAAGAGAATGGAAGAGAAGATCGCCATGGCCAAAGAACGACAAGATGTTTTTCTGAATGAGATGAAGGTAGAACAAGGTAAGCTTCAGGAAGAGATGAGATCGACGATTACGTCGTTGAAATTTGGGGAAGTTGGAATTGGGGACTCCTCCAAAACCCTATCGGGTCATCGACCTGGTAAGGGTAGTAGTGGGTTGGTGGATGAGGCTGCGGATTCGGGTCGACCCGGTGGGTCCGATTACGGGTCGGGTCAAAGGGTATCAGTTGGGTCGGGTCTGATTGGGGATTTCGGGTCGGGCAAGGGCCCATAAGTGTTGGGTTCTATACAGTTGGGGCATCAAGGGGGTCGAATTGGAGGTTTAAGAAGTTGGATTTGCCGTCGTTTGAAGGGGTGAACCCGGATGGGTGGATATCGAGAGCGGAGAGGTACTTCAGTTTCTATAAATTGACGGAGGACGAGAAGTTGGAGGCGGCGGTGATGTCGTTAGATGGGGATGCATTGTTGTGGTATCAATGGGAACATGGGCGTCGGCCGATTCGTCGTTGGGATGACTTAAAGGGAGTGTTGTTAAGGCAGTTTCGGCCGTCAGGCCACGGAAGCTTACATGAACAATGGTTACATCACCACCAGGAGACAAGTGTGGTGGATTATCGGAGGCGTTTCATCGAGTTAATGGCTCCATTGACGGGGGGTTCTGGAAGAAATTGCGATGGGACAATACATTAACGGGTTACAAGGGGAGATACAAGCCGAGCTGAGATTATTAGGTCCTCGCAGTTTGGACCAAGCAATGGAGCTGTCAATAAAAGTGGAGGAGAAATTGAAGTGGGGTGGGCAGCGTAACAGTAAGCTATCAGGATCGCAGTCGGGCATATCAAGCTCCTCTTCTTTTAAAACTCAGTCAGGTTCGTACAGCCCTTCTATCCGTTCTTCACCTGCGTATTCTTTTAGTTCCTCGTCGCCATCAGGAAGTGTGTATAAGGGAAATGGCCCAATTCCAGTGGCGAAACCGGTGGGTGAGATGAAACGTTTGTCTGAGGCAGAATTGAGAAGGAAACGAGAAAAAGGGGAATGCTTTAAATGCGATGAAAAATGGTCGATCGGGCACAAATGTAAGAAAAAGGAGTTAAGTGTGATTTTGCTACAAGACGAGGAGGAGGATGAACTGGAAGTGGAGGTGATAGAGGGGGTGGCGAGTGAGGAGGTAGCAATTGGAGAGTGTAAAGGGCCCGAGATTTCACTAAATTCGGTGGTGGGTATAACCAACCCCAAGACGATGAAGTTAACAGGTGAGGTACCGGGGCAGCGTGTGGTGGTGATGATTGATACCGGCGCCACACACAATTTTGTGTCGCTGGAGGCAGTGGAAAAATTGGGCATACCGATACTACCATCGAAGGAGTTCGACGTCTCCCTGGGCACGGGGACAGGGGTGATTGGAAAGGGGTTATGTAAATCATTGGTGTTGCATTTACCCGGAGTGACAATTGTGGAAGATTTTCTACCGCTCCAGTTGGGCAACTCGGACTTGATTTTAGGGGTACAATGGTTAGAGAAGTTGGGTACGGTGTCGACAAACTGGAAAACTCAAACTTTGAAGTTTAGAATGGGGGAACAGTTTGTGACTCTAAAAGGGGACTCGTCCTTGGGGCGCTCCTTAGTTTCCCTAAAGACCATGATTCGTACCATCCGCAAAGGGGGAGAAGGGTTCAAGGTGGAGCTGAATAACCTCACTACAGGTCAGGCCTCGGCACCTGGACAAGTCCCTAACTGCCTCAAACCAATTCTCGAAGGGTTTAAGTAGGTATTTGAGATGCCACCAGGATTACCCCCGTCACGGGGGGCAAGAACATTCAATATTACTTAAGGAAGGGACTGATCCCGTGAGCGTACGATCGTATCGCTACCCACAATCACAGAAAGATGAAATCGAGGTGTTGATTAAAGATATGTTGCAAGCAGGGATAATCAGAGAGTCCAATAGTCCGTTCTCGAGTCCGATATTGCTAGTCAAAAAAAAGATGGCTCGTGGCGATTTTGTGTCGACTACCGAGCACTTAACAAGGTAACGGTCCCGGACAAATTTCTCATTCCCGTAATAGATGAGCTCCTAGATGAACTGGGTGGGGCAAAATGGTTTTCAAAACTGGATTTGAAATCCGGGTATCACCAAATTCGGATCAAAGGGGAGGATATTCCGAAAACAGCCTTTCGCTCCCACGAGGGTCACTATGAATTCCTTGTCATGCCGTTCGGCCTCACGAACGCACCGGCAACATTTCAGTCAGTTATGAATTCTGTTTTCAAGCCATGGCTGCGGCGTTTCGTCTTGGTCTTTTTTGATGACATCCTTGTTTACAGCCGGACGCTTGAGGAACATTGCCAACACTTGAAACTGGTCTGGAGAAATTAAGGCAACAGCAGCTCTATGCGAACTACAAAAAATGCGAATTTGGGCAACAGAGATTGGCCTACTTGGGACACGTGATATCGGGGGAGGGTGTGGCTGTTGACCCCGAGAAAGTATCAGCCATGGAAGAATGGGCGGTTCCTCGAACCTTAAGGAGTTGAAAGGGTTTCTTGGCTTGACAGGGTACTATCGCAAGTTCATTGCAGGGTATGCAAGCATAGCTCAACCGCTAATGGACCAAACGAGGAAAGATCAGTTTGGGTGGTCTGATGAGGCCACGAAAGCCTTTGTCCAGTTAAAACAGAAGATGATGCAGGCCCCTATCTTGCGAATGCCAGATTTTAAGCAGCCTTTTGTGGTCGAAACCGACGCTTCGGGTTATGGGGTTGGGGCAGTGCTATCCCAAGAGGGTCATCCTGTGGCCTACTATAGCAAGACATTGGGAATAAGGGCACGGTTGAAATCTATCTACGAGAAAGCACTAATGGCTATTGTGTTAGCCGTGTTGAAATGGAGGCACTACTTATTGGGGCGTAAATTCATAATTCGAACGGATCAACAGAGCCTCAAATACTTGTTGGAACAGCGGGAAATTGGAAATGAATATCAACGTTGGGTGAGTAAGTTAATGGGCTTCAACTTCGAAATTCAATACCGTACGGGAGTCTCTAATAGGGCAGCTGATGCCTTGTCCCGTAAGCAGGCAGGCCCAGCAGAATTGGGGGTGATGGTTTCCTCGGGTGGGCCCAATTGGGCCGATGTTTAGTCCATGGTTCAAACAGACCCGTTTATCCAGCAGCTCACTAAAGAAGTGCAGTTGGGCCAAAAGGTTCACAAGGGTTTTCAGGTGGAGCAAGGGGTGCTCAAATACAAGGGAAGGATTGTGTTGCCAAAGAATTGCCCTTTGATCAACTCTTTGCTACATGACTATCACGATTCTCCGGTGGGAGGCCATTCCGGGGATCTCAAGACTTACCAACGAGTGGTTGCCTCATGGTTTTGGCCAGGCATGAGAAAACAAATAGCCCAATATGTGGCAGCCTGCACGGTCTGTCAGCAGTCTAAAGCTTCGAATTTAAGTCCGGCCGGATTACTTCAACCGTTGGCTATTCCGGACACGGTATGGGAGGATATCTCCATGGATTTCATGGAAGGTCTTCCTAAATCCAAAGGGACTGATTCCATAATGGTTGTGGTGGATCGCTTGACCAAGTTTGCACATTTTATTCCTTTAAAGCATCCGTATACTGCGGTGACTGTGGCAACCATATTTGTGAAGGAGATTGTGAGACTCCACGGGTTTCCCGCTACCATTGTCTCCGATCGAGACAAGGTCTTTATGTCTATATTTTGGAAGGAGATGTTCGCAGCCCAAGGTACAAAGCTCTGTTTTAGCACCGCATACCACCCCCAATCGGACGGCCAAACAGAGGTTGTCAACAAGTGCGTGGAGAATTATCTAAGGTGCTTTGTGGCGGGGGAACCCAAGACTTGGGCGAATTGGCTTCACTGGGCTGAGTACTGGTACAACACTACCAGCCATACTTCTACGGGTTACACTCCGTTTAGCGAATTGGCTTCACTGGGCTGAGTACTGGTACAACACTACCAGCCATACTTCTACGGGTTACACTCCGTTTAAAGCTCTCTACGGGCGAGACCCACCACCACTGATCAGATTGACACCTGGGGATATAGTTGTCTCGTCTTTGGAGGACTAGTTGGTTGAACGAGATGCCATTTTGGATGACCTTAAGGTCCACTTGATAAAAGCACAACAGCGCATGAAGCAACAAGAAGATCGTTCCAGGAGGGAGATAGAGTATCAAGTGGGAGAAAAAGTCTTCCTTAAACTGCAGCCATACCGTCAAAGGTCTGTAACACAAACCAGCAATGCCAAGCTTAGTGCGAAATTCTATGGTCCGTTTGCAATCACACAAAGGGTGGGTCCAGTGGCCTACAGGCTTGATTTACCTCCTACATCCAAAATACACCCTGTCTTCCATGTATCGCAGTTAAAGAAAGCAGTGGGGGAGGTGACAGCCACGACTGAACTTCCGGAAGTGGGGCTCGAGCCAAATGCGGCTGTTGGTTATCCTGAACTGGTATTGGGTATAAGAAATGCAGGGTTGGCATCACAAGGCCAGTTTGAAGTGCTCATCAAATGGCAAGGGAAAGACGAGACAGAAGCTACCTGGGAGCAATTTGTCAATATTGCTCACTTATTTCCAGACTTTAACCTTGAGGACAAGGTTAAAATCCTGGCCCGGGGTAATGCTACAAATGAGCGTGAGCAACAGTTAATCCCATATCAAAGAAGAAATAAGGCTAAAGGGCAAAAAGGGAATTCCAATTAATATGCAGGGGCAAAGAAGGGATTTCACAGTTGGACAAAATATCTTAAGTCAAGGGATGGGGGCGAGGGTTTCTTTATGTCATAATTTGTATGTGAGTAAACAGATCTGAGGAGAGTTCCCCGCCTCTCGAATGCTGTGGTTACCATGTAATCAGTCTTTATCAATTTCAATCAGTATTCTGCGTGTTTAAGTCATTATTAGCAGTTAGTTCATACTTCATAGCACAAAACTGGTAACATGTGTTTTGAGTATTTGATTTATACTTGAATCCTGTCTGAGCCTGTTAAATTATTCAAAGCTGTTTGCAATCTACCTATCACGAAAGTTAACTGAATTATTTGCAATAACGCTGGGATCTTGAGCTCCTGTGGCACAGTTATGTATTGTTTGACTTTGCACTAATTTTTAATGCATAAATTTGTTAATTTGTAGGATGGATTTGCAAGGGATTCCGGATTTTTGAAGGAAATTAAGCATAGGAGAATAGTGAAGTTTGGTCCTCTTTGCTCCATTACTACTTTTTTTTTTAGAATGAAGCAATAAGACTAATTGTGTTCGGGTTTTAATCGAGTTGAATGAAGACTGTGCAAATGCTATTATTTATTTTGAAGTTAATTTGGAACTCGTATATATTATATGTAGTTGAACTTCTTGTCCTTAACTTTTTGTCCCGACTAATTTTATGGAGTACTTTTTTTGTTGATCCGAAATACATCTTGTATTCTTGGTGTTTCTTCCCACTGGTTACTTGATGAATTGATGTTAAACTTTTTTTTCTCCGCCAGTGCTTGTTAGCTGCTCCATAAAAGAGTAACACATGTCTATGTGGAATCTGCATGCTGGAATTTTGGAAGATCAATGACTTCAAAGTTCAAAGGCATTTAATTATACTCTTTTTTTAGTATCGGGTTCAACCGTTAAATTAAATAATCCAAGTGCTATACTCCCTCCGTCTCATAATATGTTTCCTGTTTTTAAAAACACGTTTGCCAACGCACACTTTTGATTGTTAATATCTTGAATTTCGTATTAGTATTAAATATAAAAACTTCACTGTATTAAAGTACTCATAAATACGAATCTAACAAGATCACTCATGACTATATTTTATCTTATAAATTATGCGTAAATTAATAATCAACCGCTTATAATGAACAGTGTCCAAAATCAAAACAGGAAAGACATACTGAGACAGAGGGAGTATTATTCTTCGACTTTGAATCGAACAATGACTTGAGAGAAATAATTATGAAATATTTTGTTCAGTTTGAAATGTTCATAATACCCTTGTTTTTAATAATTGTTGAAAATTTTGTTATCAAGTGAATCGAACTTTGAACTTTGACCTGCAAATCAACGTACGTGTGTCGCGTGTATAAAACAATATTTAATATTATGATTATATAGACATATTCATAATTTTTTATTATGATATTTTATTTATATTACAACAAGGCATGTGGTTCGACGTCCACTTACCACAAGTCATGTAACGTTAACATTCTGCATGTTCTTACCCTTAGTACATCTTCAATGTCGTTAGCTAAAAATGATTTGCTAAATTAAATAAAATATTAATTATGTAAAATTTGTCGAACCTATAAGACATTGTGTTCAGAGGGTATTGACTATAATGATTGACTATATTTTAAAAATGGTATGTTATTAATATTTCAAGTTGTTATTAATGGAATATATAATTTTAATATAGAAATAAGTGATGTGTCAATTCACTACCGGTCTCTAGAGGTTCGACAAATATAACCAATATCAAGAGATTATCTATAATTATAGATAACAGTTTTGTCCCATTGGAGTATAAATTTTTTTACATATTCTTTATAATTCTTATTTATGATAATTAATTTTAAAATTTACTTAAGAGATCTTTCCCATTGGATATACTCTTATACTTGCCTTTGACAACATATCGTTGTGTAACAACAAGGACGGATCCAGAATTTAATTTCTACCTGGGCTGGAATAATTATTACGAGTATTTTTTTTTTGCAAACTGACTAAAAAGGAATCAGCAGCCAAACTAGTTTAAAAATATAAAATCAACGTATGAAATTTTAATATGGTAATTAACTCAAAGATATAAGGTATGCAACAAAACATATAAACTTTTAATAAAATATTTACAACTACCATAAAGTAATAAACCCCTAATTTATTCAGGGTGAAGGTCCAAAATAATCAAAAATAAATATTGTTTGTCCAAAATACTCATCTCCAAATATTCGATCTTAAATACCGACGGGACACAGTGTTTCGTGTACCGTATTAACTTAATACGGAGCACCGTCCACCGTATTAACTTAATACGGAACACCGTCCACCATATCATCCTCAGACACGTTACTAGGTGTTCAGTATTACTTAAACACGCTACAACGTGTAACATATTATCTCCAATACGCATACACTAGACATTAGTACTTTCTTGTGCTTAACCCCCCTCCTCCTTCCTTTGAGCTCAACCCCTCCTCCTTGTAGCCTCCGCATCATCACCTACATGAATCTCATCACGAAAAAATGACAAAACTAACCTGTTTTTAAAGTATTTTAACAAAACTAACTGCTTTCAAATAACTGGCCAGTTATAACCGTTTCATTATTCCGTTACCAATTGCGTAATTACGGATTCATTGTTCTTCCTCTAAGTGTTGGAAATTGAAGTACTGCTACTGCCAACATAAAAATGGGAGATGAAAAGATGGTGGACCATGTTATGCCATAATTTTGGCATGTCTAATAATCTCCCAAATTTCTAATATCTATTAATTATTAATTCAGATTAATAATTATTTCTTAATCGCTAAGTTTTATCCTCTCTCTGAAACGAGGAAAGAATCAATCTCAATCAATCAATTACGGAAATTATCTCCAAACGATATTCTTCAAATCAGGAAGATATCACAACGATAAGATTAAATCAGATAAAATCAGTAATCACCCAGATTAACGGAGTTTATCCCTAAAGTCTCTAAGGGATAGACACAAATCAATTTCACAGAACTGCGTGGGGCTTGATCCTATATAAACATATAGGTACGCAGGCATCTTGGTACGATATGGAATCCGATACACGAGACAAATCGAGACACCTGCCGAGTCCAGCCCCCTATTTTTTATAAACCCTAATCCCCTAAAACAGTCACATAAACATATGAATCGCTCTATTATTCCAGCAAACCTCCGATTTCGTGTTGTTACGAAATTCCTCCAACAACATTTGGCGCGACAAAGGGTATCTCGCCCATGGACTTGTAAATAGCCTCTCACATAAACTCGCCCCATGGCAAGTTTAATTATAGAAAGCAAAGATTATGGACTATAGATAAGGTCCTTGACTTAATTAAAGGCTAGATCTCGCCCTTGTAAGCAAATCTCGCCCAATTACCAATAGATCTCGTCCTCATTAAGGGCTGCCTTATAGCTATTTTATCTCCGTGGCTTACGGAAGGTATTGATCCGAAAATACCAGGTCAATAGCTTAATCGTTACGATCCGAGAAAATAGTTGGGCTTTAAGGTCCACATCAGAGGCGGTGATCACAGTCCAATGGGCTTCTCGAACAAGGAAACCTAGCCCATTACGATTACTTGTTCCCCAAGAACTACGTTTGGCTTGATCCCTATAAATAGGGTACGTAGGCACATTGTATGGGACGATGCAAGCCCTTGCGATAAGAGAGAATTCGATATTCAATCTTAATTTGCAATCATCTCAGCATACAATCTCAGCCATTCCCAAAATCTCAAACCCTAACCCTAAACATCCCACGCTGTTAACCGTCATCAACCACCACCACAATTCCGGCAACCCTCCCCGAATTTGTTTTCCCAAATTCCTCCGTTAACAAGTGGCGCTAGAAGGAGGGGTAATTAATTATTCGAGGAGGACGAATAATTCATAATTTACGGTGTTCGAACACAATCAAAGTGGTTCTGACAGGAAGGCGATGGAGGGGTCAATAATCACAAAAAATGACGGTTGCGATTTTAGAATAGCAAAAAAAAAAGGGGGACCTACGGTGGTGATAAGCAGCAGGAACACTATACAAATCCTGGACGTGTATATGGAATTGGACAAAAAGCAAAGACACTAGATGCAAGACATGGCGCCTGGCGGAGAAATCGGGAAAAAGAATTAAGGCCGATAAAAAATTCACGCGCGGCAACCAATTTAAGGAGACAAAAGCAAAGGGTGTAAAAGACACAAGATAGCAGACCCCGCTAGATTAAAGAAAGAAACAGAAGATGTACTGGTACACAAGTCAAAGCTTGATCCAAAGTTTAATGACTAAAAAACCTGCCAGCAATTTTCTACGTATTGCTCAAAGATGATAATAAAAGATGGGTGAATGACTTGGACGTGGGACCAGCAGCGAAAGCAGAGATAAAAAAAATTGAAGACACATGAAGCCGAAGCCAAACCAGCAGGAGACGAAGAAAAAAAAGATAAGTTTTTTATCTTTTAAATTTATTTTCTACAATTAATATATTGTTCAAATATTATGTCATGCATGCATAATTATCATATTTTTAAATATTTTTTCAAGAAAAATATTTATTATTTAGAAAAATTCGTGCGAGCAATAGTAATTTTTATGCTTGTAAAATTATTGCGATTTAGAAAATATCGTATGAGATATTTATGATTTGATGAATTGCCGATATTTATACTGATTGATTGCGGATTTATTTTACAATCCCGTACGAGCTGCATTATTATCAAGAAAAAATACATATGTGAGACGCATAATTTTGTAAAAGAGTTTCTACAAAAAATAGAGCATTATTTTCGAAGAAAATATATATCGCGACATTCTTAAAAGAGCATATTTATTATTGCGTTTGGATTTGCAAAAGATTTTTCATATATCGTCGCGATAGTACATATATGTCAAAAATATTTTCAAACTTGCGAACTAAGTTGCCAAGTAGGGTAGCCTGGACAAGTTATAAATCTCGTAATGCAACATACTTAGTAAAGTGCAGCACCCTCTGGATTATTATTGAAGGCCCATGAGATATCGCTATATCGAATGGGTGGGAAGGCATCCCTATGCAAAATATCTTTCAGACATGCACAGCCAGCGCGTGTGCAAAGTTCACCAGAAAGTTCACCAGAATTACATCTACATTTCTTACTGAAGACCTCGCCAGACACATCCTTATGTGGTTGCATCAGACACTTGAAAAACGTGTATGCCAATTCGGGATATATACAAACGCCAAGGTCCTAACTAGACAACAAGGATCGTAAAGGATTTCAAACGAATTATTTATACTCGCACATTTGAAAACCTTGGCAAATATATATCTTATAGTGGTCATCGCATGCTATCACACTTGCATCCGCATACGCCTAACGAGCACAGTGGTGCTCTAAGTGTTTTTCTAATTATCTATTTTCAGTTTTTTCAGCTACTCAAGAAATTTGGAAGCTTGAAGAATTCTTAGTTCTCCACTGCAGCAAGCTACACTGAAGAACTGGGGGCTAGTTGTTATGCCATAATTTTGGCATGTCTAATAATCTCCCAAATTTCTAATATCTATTAATTATTAATTCAGATTAATAATTATTTCTTAATCGCTAAGTTTTATCCTCTCTCTGAAACGAGGAAAGAATCAATCTCAATCAATCAATTACGGAAATTATCTCCAAACGATATTCTTCAAATCAGGAAGATATCACAACGATAAGATTAAATCAGATAAAATCAGTAATCATCCAGATTAACGAAGTTTATCCCTAAAGTCTCTAAGGGATAGACACAAATCAATTTCACAGAACTGCGTGGGGCTTGATCCTATATAAACATATAGGTACGCAGGCATCTTGGTACGATATGGAATCCGATACACGAGACAAATCGAGACACCTGCCGAGTCCAGCCCCCTATTTTTTATAAACCCTAATCCCCTAAAACAGTCACATAAACATATGAATCGCTCTATTATTCCAGCAAACCTCCGATTTCGTGTTGTTACGAAATTCCTCCAACAACAGACCACATGGGTTGTCTCCTGGTCTTTTGCTTTCAAAAGCATGTTTGGTCGTCTGGATTGCTATTTAGTAATAAAAATAATTAAAGTAATATAAAGCAATCCTACCATTTGCTGAATGTTGATTAAGCAAATTTTTTTTTTATTTAAGGTTAAATAGTTTTTATTTTGGATTTAACGGTTTCATTTGAATTTTAGAAATATTTAATTGTTTAATTAAAAATTTTAAATTTTATTTGTATTTCCTTAGGGGTTAAATAATTAAATTTTGAGATTCAACGTTTCCATTTTTAGCTTAGAAATATTCAGAACGACGAATGAACCGTATACGAATTTAGGGTTTAGGATTTAAGATTAAACAACCCTAAATCCTAGACCCTAAACCCTAACTTATCCTGATTTTTAAATGCTTTTAATTAAAATTTTAAAATTTTATTTGTATTCACTCGAGGTTTCAACGGTTAACCTTTGGGGTTCAACGTTTCCATTTTGGGTTTTATAAATATTCGAAATGACGAATAAAATTTCTAAGATAGGAATTGAAGAATGAGTAATAAGGAGATATGCATTCATAGCATGCGTATTGTTTACAAAAATGCAACATTTTCAACATATAATGGACAAACAGAAGAGAAAAGAGACACATATGTTCCAACCACTTTGCAAAAGATACGCAAATTGCAAATGCTTATTCAGTCAATACTTTATCCACAATTGCGTAACTTGCCGGGATACATCAATGTAAAATGCGTATTTTACTTTACCTAGTTGTCAGATGCGTATTCAATCAGTTATATTTGGCCACAAAAACGAAACAGGTTATTCATGTTACTGTTGTATGCTAAAGTGGTTATTTTTGTCTTTCACCCTCTCATCACTAGCCCCAATTCGATCCGGAAAACGCTCGGCACAAGCTTTATAAAAACAAAAAGAAACTTAAATATATCCTTAATATGAATGTAGATACTAGTGTCAACAAAAACAACACATGTATCACTTCTGAGAAGTTCTTAGGATCAAGATACCATATACAGTATTGCAAGAATGTAACAAACCCACGCCCATGAATTGTCAACCATGTAACCAAGTACAAATCACTAGATTCAAGTCAACACCAATACTCATTTTATCTAAGAAGCATATTAAACTAATTAACACCAATACTCGGTGTCTTCAATATTGGTGGGTACATGTCTTGCAGTGGCCGGAAAGTGGACGAGGAGGGTGGCTATTAGGAGGGGCAAAAGAGATGGTTGACGCCCCTACGGGGCCAGGGTAGATGAGAGGAGCAGAGAAAAAATATGAGAATGGGGAGACATAGAGGGGAAAACATCTGTATGTATATATAATACCCTATTGATACGGAAGAAGGTATTCCGTATTAGATAGAGACACAGAAGATGGTGTTCCGTATTATAGAGAGATACAGAAAATGGTGTTCCGTATTAGATAGAGATACGGAAGACAATTTACCGTATTAAGTCGGTAAAAAGGACCAATAATTTGAAAATCAGTATTCTGGGCAAAAAATTCTGAAAAATAGGTAATATGGTCATTTTCTCATTCATTCAAGGGAAAAAATTAAGTGTAGTTATTATAATGCAGAGAACATTCTGTGGTATTGATTTACCACAGGTCCACCACCAATACAATGGCTAATCTAGAAATTTGCAAACCTCAAGTCATTTATGAATTCTTATGGCCTTGTAAGTCTTCTTTGAGCAATGTAGCTTAAAATATAAAATCAAAATCATAAGTTCGCGAATCTTCAACAAAACTGCTAGTTTTAACTTCCAACAAATCCAACCGAAGCAATCTTTTCGGCGACGGAAGCATCATTATTACGGATTATTGTAGTTCTTATGACATTCTCTTCTTTTGATTTCATGCTTATTCCTAGGGATGAACATGGTGCGTTTTGGGATAACCAACTAAAGCTCAAATTTGGTGCTTAAAATTAACAAGATAAAATTGTAACACTACAAATAGTTACTCCAAGCAAATACATAGTCTAATATCCAACAAAACAACAATAAAATTGAAGATGGAGCTCACAACAGCGATGAAGAAGATGGACACACACATGACACGACCTAATTTTATGTTTGGGGTTTTTTTTTATCTCTGTTCGATGAGGAGATTTGTATTTGGGCCTAATCAGTAATCACATCAGCGCTTGATTTGTATCTAATTTTTGGTTTTTTTATTTTATTTTTGATTTTTTATCTTTATTTTCTATATCTAATTTCACTAACGGGCTAACAGCTAGGTTTTTAGTTGTTGATTAAGCCTGTTGTTGATTTGGTCCATTTGGTTATATATGCAGCCTCAACTGATAACAAATATATGGACTGGGCAGTGGGTTACACATATTAACAGGAGGAGTCCGGATCTTCTGTCCCCTTCTTCTGTTTCCTTATATCTTCCCTTTGTGTTATTGGTCAGTTTTTTTACCTACCAGAGTTTCACTAATACATATGTCCCCAAAATTAATAGACTTTAACGAGAGAGGTAAAAAAACTGACCAATAACACAAAAGGGACATATAAGGAGACACAAGAAGGGGACAGAGGATCCGGACTCTGAGCTTAAACCACCATTTAAACTAACGAGAATGGATTAAAGAGAAGACTACCTGCTACATGGACCAGTGGATTTTGACCTGGGCTGGAGCAACCGTAGCCCAGCCCAAGGTCCGCCCCTAGTAACAACTGAAAATATGTCTTGTTGTCGACTGAATGTTAACACCCTATGTGCTAATGCCTTTTCTTGAATCTTCTCCATCATTCTTCTTGTCAAAGAACAGTATTCTTCACCCATTTGCAGACTCTCCTCAACTTTGTTCTGGTGTGTATCTACCACCTTCACGGACTTGTAGAAAAGGTACTCCATCATGGCTGTAATGGGAAGAAAACGGGTCATCGTTATGCTGCCATTGAAACCTTCCATTATGTTTGTTGTCTCCTGGACATAACGAGCACCACCAACGTCATGACAGATGGTCCACAATTCGGGGTTTATGGCACGCATGTACTGCAAAGCATTCGGAGAAATCTGACCAATTTTTTTCATATACGCCTCAAACTTCCTCACCTGCGGGGTGACTCCAGCAAACCACATTAGTTTCTTCAACTCTCCACCGGGTAGGGCTGTAAATGAGCCGATACACTCGTGAACGGCTCGATGTTCGGCTCGAAAAAAGCTCGGTTCGGGTTCGGTTCGATTCATAAACGAGTCCATCTTGAACAAAATATTAGGATCGATTTATAAATGAGTCGAGCATGATCACAGTGAAGTTCGACTCGATAGTTCGCGAACAAGTTCGTTAAGGTGTTCGTGAACATAGTTCGTGGACCGGCTCGTAAATAGGCTCGTAAACAGGTTCGTGAATAAGTTTAATAATTAGACTCCAATATATGTTTAATATACATGTAGTAAATAACTAAATATGTAAATAATTTTGACACTTTGTTATTTTTAAAATTGGAGATAGGAGAAACTTATTGGTCGATGAATTATCGAGTTCAAGTTCAATTTTTTTTAACAAACGATACACGAGCACTTTAGAGTTCGGCTCGGTTCGGCTCATTTATACGCCCACGAACAATATTAATGAGTTGTTCGCGAGTACAAGCTCACGAGAAAGTTCGTTAGACATGTTCGTTAACCGTTCGTGAACATCACTTTTCCTTAATGAAATAAATAAATAAGAAAATACCTGTGGGTACAAGAAAATTCCTAAAATATTAGTAATAAATAGAAAAAATACCAGGGAGTGCCTAAAAAATCCTAGAAAATTAGGAAAAGCACAGAAAAATAAGAGGGCCACGGTGTAAAAGCCTAGATGAAAATCCAAGGGGAATTAAAAATCCGACCAAGATCCTGGTCGAAATTGACCAGGAATCCTGGTCGAAAAGCCTTCGACCAGGTTGTAAAAACAGCTTTTCTTCGACCAGGATCCTGGTCGAATTCGACCAGGAATCCTGATCGAAACAGCTAATTTCCAGGATGACAGAATGAGGCAAAATTCGACCAGGGTCCTGATCGAATTCGACCAGGAATCCTGATAGAAAATTTGACAGTATTATTTAATTTTTTTAGCTGAAAAATGAAAATTTGATTACAAAATGATATTTTCTGAGAAAAATTGGAATTTAAATTCCAAAAATTCAGGAAAAATGGGGAATAACTCACAAAATTATTTCCAAAGGCAATAAGTCCAAAATATTTGTGATAAAATTAATCAAAAATAAGGAAAAGTGTTTGTGGGTACAAGAAAAATTCCAAACACTGCAAGAAAATTATAAATAATTTAATGTAAGACATAAAAATTGTTGCTTAGCCTCGAATATGGCAAATTGTTGTAAATGTGTAGGTCGCTCCACACTTTACAATCAAGACGATATATGTGAAACACTAGTGTACCAAAAATCCCGTAATTAGGGTAGGAAATAATGAATCTCTGTTAAGAGAATAGAAATAGACCTCGGGTCTTAATAAAGACAAATTATAACTTCAATGAAAACCTGATCAGTTTTCCTAGAAGTTGGGGGGCAAATGATATGGGCCAAAATAAGCCCTAAAGATACATTTAATGTGGCATTAAATAAACCTAGATTGGTCCAAGATTAAAGCCCATTAATGAGGCTCAACACCATAATTAAATATTAAATTCGTAATTAATGGTCCAGTTGATAAAAAGACTCCGTTATTGAGTCCAAGGGGAACCAATTTCTACAAGGAGTATCCCCCAAGACACCCAAGTCCAATGGAAATCAGCCTTCCTATGGAAGAATCTAGAAGTCCATCCAAAGTGGGTAACTTACCCACCAAGTTACCAAGCCCTAGTTCTAAGGCTTCTCAAGCCTATATAAAGGGCTTGGCCCCTCATAACAAGAAGAACGTTTTTGGGTACAACTCAATACGTCATCCACCACGTTTTAGGCTTAATCTTCAAATAAGGAAACACAAGTCACTACGTCCTTGGTGCGCCCTTATGCCATAGCCCCCGCAACAAGAACTACGTTTTGGCTTGATTCTTGATATTCATCAAGGTACGTAGGCATCTTGTTAGGGCTGAGTTAGTTCCTGACAACAAGAGCAGGCACCATTAAAGCTCGAAGCTCTCAATCCCTAGTAATCAATACACAAATTAATTACACCCTACTTTTTATTCCACAACACAAACAAATCATATAAAATAGAATATCATTATAACATTATAATTCCTAAAATCATTTAACAATAAGATCGTGTGTATTTGTTATAATCCTTTTGTTAAAATTATTTATAATTTTTCGTTAATCAATTAATTTCATTTATTGCGGGTATCAAATATAATAACTTAGCAAGATAATTGTATTATATAAATTTTAATGCTACATCTTAAATTTTATATTATAATCTTTAAAATAGCATATCAATTTATTTGTAAAAATTTGATATAATTTATTATTTATTAAATATTATATCATTAATTATACACATATATAAATAATACATAATAAAGGCGTCTATATACATATTTTTTTATTTTTATTCACTAAATTTTGTATAATTTTTATTTATAAAACAAATTAAATCAAATAGAATATCATTATAATATTATAATTCTTAAAATCATTATAACTAATAATTCTTAAAACTAATATTCTTAAAACAAATTAAATCAAATAGAATATCATTATAAAATCAAATAAAATGGAGGATCAAGTTTCATGTGACAAGGAGAAAGCGGCCTTCGAGTTTCATCATAAACTAATATTAATGATACATTATGGTTTTAACAAGTATATGATGTAAGTAGGGCTGATTATTCGGTTATATCCGAACCGAATTACCGAAAACCGAAATACCGAATAAGCTCAAAACCATGACCGATTAGTATACCGAAATAATTTCGGATAATTTACCGAACCAAAATTTTTATTTCGGTTAAAACCGAATACCGAATTAAATAACCAATTAGAAAAAGATTTTTATTTAAATGTTCAGCTGTGAAATTACCCTTTTGCCCCCAATTCTTTAACATCACCACCGTCCTTTCTTCCTCCTTCACTACTCTGTTCGTTTCCTTCCCGCTTTTCTTCTCACTGCCAGAGCTCCTACCCCTTGTTTCCAGCCGGTTTTCATCACAAACACCTTCCAAATATCTGTAAAGACCTTATCTTCTCTAATTATTGTTAAGCATGTTGATTATATACGTGTTCTTGAATTTTGTTGAAAGTTGTATGTATATGTATGTATAATTGTGTTCGTTCTTGACATGCAAGTGATTAGAGGGTGTCTCGAATCATATGTATTAATGTATATCATATGTATTAATGTATATATATATATAATATTATATTTATATATTTCGGTTATTTCGGTAAAACAACCGAAATACCGAATAACACAAAAAACCATATCCGAATTAAAACCGAATTATTTCGGTTCGGTTAAACGAACCGAATTATTTTGGTTATTTCGGTTCGGTATTCGGTTAACCGAACCGAATGCTCAGCCCTAGATGTAAGTATAAGTTGATCTCAGTGACTCATTCAGTCTTTCTAGTTTCCTAATTCTTTTGATAATCCTTTTCGTATAATCATGATGTTTTACTTTTTAATCATCAATTAATTGAATAAATTAATTAAGTTTCCCGTGTGCGAAGCAAAGATCGTATTGCTAGTAATTATCAATAACTACTCAAATTTCTTTTTAAGACAAAACATATTACTTTTTCTATTTTTGAATCACTACAAGGAAAACAGATTCAGAAAACACTCATCAGACAACGCTTAGAGAAAAAAGTGTTGCCCAAAATCAACAGACAATGGTTTTTTTTCATCCATGAAATAACATTGTCTCATCTATGATCAGAACAACGGTTTTAAAAACCATTGTGTAGATGTGGCCATGAAAATCAAATCAGACAACCGTTATAAATGTGATGTTGTGTAAATGAAGAGGTTTACACAACTGTTTTCATATACCATCGTGTGATTACAATTCACACGACATGATATTTAACCATTGTTAAATCCGGTTTAATGAGACAACAGTTGCGGGTGTGGTGTTGTGCAAATGATTATGGTTACACAACTGTTACTTATTACTATTGTGTCATTTCAAATCATACAACAGGTTATCTAACTGCTGTTTGAGAAAACTCAATCAGACAAGTCTTTATCTTGTGTTGTCTGATATTTAGACAGACATGTGTTTGTCTTTAAAAACTGTTATCTAATATGAAGTACTTTTAAAAAATATATTTATAACACTATAATTCAAAAAATATATTTATATCGTATATGTACACATGTGTATACTTTTTTTTTTGAAAAAAAAATATATGTAATGTGAACATTGGTATCATTGCCATGTTTTTAAGTTAGGATCTTGATGTGTTAGAAAAAACATTAAAATATCGCAAGTGCATGATCATCGTTTTAATATTTATGATTCGATCCACATACACTATATAATTTTCGCAACTCCTTAAATTTTCATCTAATCGAATTATATCAAATAAATTTTGAGATAATTTTGAATTAGTTTTTTTTTTTGCCCAAGCTTTGCTTATAATTCTAGTATCTGTTCTGATACATGCGGTAGGAGAGAATCGAACCTTGACGGTTCAACAAGTCATTGTCCTCATTTACCATATGAGCTACACCATCACTCCTTAATTAGTTTAATTAGGAATAAGATGAGAAATTGTGAAAAGAAAGAAAGAAAAGAAAAAAAAATAAACAAAAAAGCGAACTACAAGAATAACAAGTGCTTAACTTATAAACTAGGATTTGAATTGTACACAACTAAGTGACAAGGAAGCACGAAATGAAAGTTAGCAGGAGTACAATACGAGGCATGGGAAAAAATATGGGTGGTGGTCCTAAATTGATGGTTGCATATCTTAAATTGTTAAATTGACTAGATTACCCTCATTTTATCTCATAATGTCCACTTTGTTTTTTCGTTCAAGTATTTGCTAGATTAAAATCATTCTTTTTATTAAATTTGATTCGTGCAAATTATATTGTGATTCTTTCTTAATTTTTCTTATCTTATAATAAATGTGAAACATGAAGAAAAGTTTACTTTCAAGAAAGACTTAGTGAAAAAATAAAGATGTGATATTAATTATCATAGAGAACATTAATTTTAGTAAAATATTATAAGATAATAATAAAAGAAAAATTAGGAAAAAGAAACACAATTGATGTGAAATAAAGAATAACATAAGTAAAAAATTGTAATTATTTTTTTAAAATTATAGCTGTAGAACTTTTTAAAATCTTATACAATTAAAAATTGTGAGTACAAATGATCACATCAAGATAATATGTTGATTTACATTTTTTTTAAAGTTAAAAAAATCATTAATCAAAAGATATATGACACCTATAAAAATAATCAAAATTAATTTTAATTTAATATAATTTATTTAAACAAATTTTTTTTTGTATCACGTAATAACTTTAGGTGATTTAGCAAAAAAAAAAAAGTATTAGGTGCAATAGAATTTGACAAAGTGGAAAATTGAGGATATTATGGTGAAATACAGTAAAAGGGTGTGCAACTATCAATTGAGGGTATCAGCACCGAAAAAGAAAAGAAAAAAAAACTAAGAGCCTGTTTGCCTAACTAACTTAAAGCCAAAAGCTCCTTTAAAGGAGTTTTTGGTGTGTTTGTGTAACGTGGCTTTAAGCCGGCTTTAAGTTAAAAAACTGCTTTAAGTCAGAAGTTACATTTAGGTACTTTTGACTTATGACTTATGACTTATGGAGTTTTTTTTTTTTTTTTTTTCACAATTCTTGTAAAGCTTAAATATCATGAATTTAAAATTTTTTTAAGTCAAATATCACTTTAAGTCAAAATTATTAAATTCCCATTTAACTTTAAGTAAAATTACCCAAACACATTCATTCAACTTAAAGTAAACAACTTTACTTTCTCCTTTAAGTTAAAAACACATTCATTAAGTCAAAAGTAACTTATTTTAAGCAATCCCAAACACCCTCTAAGGCTACTAGTAATTTAAATGGGTGAGTGAAATGCTTGGACATGGGCTTGTAAAGGAAATATACAATAAAATGATAAAAAGAACATGGGCCAGGATACAAGATGGAACACGAGTTTAAGGGGTCATTTGTTAAATCTGAATGATATTTTCTGAACAATTGAGATTTCTGAATGAATTAAAATCTGAATATTGAATGAACAGTATTGTTTGACAAAAATATTTAAAATTTCTGAACACATTTACCTATCTTCTCGATTAAATTATTTATAATGTTTTTTTAAAAAAAATTACATCGATATATCTAGAAAGCATTATAGAATATAAAAAGTTTTACCAAAATTCTAACATATTAACAAGATAATAAAATTAATTTATAATTTTAGAAGGTGTAAAGAAATTTTGTATTGTTTTAGTCTAAACCAAGTAGACACATAAATTATTGTATTGTACATAAACAAACTGTTTAACGTTACACATTTATTTTGGGAATAATTTTTTATTTTATAATGATTGTTTAAATAATATTTTATACTTTTGCACATGTTTGCAAATACAATATGGGTAAAGGTTTTTTTTTAAAAAAAGGTGTACCGAATATGCATTGAGAAAGAAGAGAGAAGACGTTTTGGGATTTGATTTGGGAACCATTCAGTTGGAATATTGAAAGGATGTCGTCCAATAAATTTTTTGATTGGTCCAGACTTCCAAGACCCACAAGTTTCACAACAAACGATCTGAACACCAAAAATAGAAGCCAATCAGTTCATATGGTGTCATTCACCTGTTAACAAATGAGCCCTAACACTTCAACATATTAAAACTAATGCAGGTTACTCAAAATAAGACATGACTCTGGACAAGAAAACGAAATGGGCCGAAAGAGGTAATTTGGGCCAGAACTTGAATTGGGCTAGGAAATTAAGCAAGCTACGTTATCCGAGTATTTTTCAAACAACGGTTTTGTGAGTCAAACTAGTACTCCCTCCATTTCATAATAAGTTTCCTCTTTTTAAAAACACGTTTGCCAATGCAAACTTTTGATCGTTAATATCTTGAATTTCGTATTAGTAATAAATATAAAAACTTCACTGTATTAAAGTACTCATAAATACGAATCCAACAAGATCACTCATGACTATATTTTGTCTTATAAATTATGCATAAATTAATAGTCAATCGCTTATAATGAATAGTAACAAAAGTCAAAATGGTAAACTTATTAAGGCACAGAGGGAGTATAATTTAGGATTAGCTCCATATTTTTTTTAATTTTTTCGACGATCCAATCATACGGATGTTAGTATCTAATGATTTTAGTGATGTGCACAAAAAACTAGAAATTTTTAAGTTTATCTTATATGATTTTATAATATAAACCTCCTAAAAGTACTACTCACTCTAACTAGTCTAATCCTGATTGCACGTAATATTTTTTTTTAAAATATTTTTTCGACGATCCAACCGTACGGATGTTAAGATCTTATCATTTTAGTGATGTGCAAAAATAACTAAAAAATTTCAAATTTATCTTGTATGATATTTTAATAGTCAGCTACTAAAAGTACTACTTAGTCAAACTAGTATAATTTAGGATTAGCTCCGTATTTTTTAATTTTTTGGATGATCTAACCATACGAATGTTAATATATAATGATTTTAGTGATGTGCACAAAAAACAAAAAATTTTTAATATTAATCTTGTATGATTTTATAATATAAACCTCCCAAAAGTACTACTTATTCTAAATAGTGTTAAGATGCGACACAACCGAGTCTTTTTATTTTTTGATTATTTTTTTCCAACACTAGAATGAGTATCTATTAACATCTGTACGGTTCGATCATCGAAGAAATCATTTAAAAAAATTATTCAGTGAATCTGGCACTCGTGTTACAATGTTTACGTTAAGATGTGACACAATCGAGCCTTTTTATTTTTTGATTATTTTTTCCCAATACTAGAATAAGCATCTATTAACATATGTACAGTTTGATCATCGAAGAAATCATTCAAAAAAAAATCGTTCAGTGAATCTAGCATGTGCCCCGTTACTGGAATCTGTACTATTACAACGTTTCCGTTAAGATGCGGCACGACCGAGCCTTTTTATTTTTTGATTAATTTTTCCCAACACTAGAATGGGTATCTATTAACATCCGTATGGTTCGATCGTCGAAGAAATCATTCAAAAAAACCTTTCAGCGAATCTGGCACGCGCCCCGTTACTATAATCTGTACTATTACAATGTTTACGTTAAGATGCGACACAACCGAGTCTTTTTATTTTTTGATTATTTTTTCCCAACACTATAATGAGCATCTATTAAAATTTGTACGGTTCGATCGTCGAAGAAATCATTTAAAAAAATTGTTCAGTGAATCTAGCATGTGCCCCGTTACCAGAATCTATACTATTACAACGTTTCCGTTAAGATGCAGCACGACCGAGCCTTTTTATTTTTTGATTATTTTTTCCCAATACTAGAATGAGTATCTATTAACATCCGTACGGTTCGATCGTCGAAGAAAGCATTCAAAAAAATCGTTCAGTAACTCTGGCACGCGCTCCGTTACCGGAATTTGTACTATTACAATGTTTACGTTAAGATGCGGCACGACCAAGCCTTTTTATTTTCTGATTATTTTTTCCCAACACTATAATGAGCATCTATTAACATCAGTACGGTTCGATCATCGAAGAAATCATTTTAAAAAATTGTTCAGTGAATCTGGCAAGTGCCCCGTTACGGGAATCTGTATTATTACAACATTTTCGTTAAGATGCGGCACGACCGAGTCTTTTTATTTTTTGATTATTTTTTCCCAACACTAGAATGAGTATATATTAACATCCGTACGGTTCGATCGTCGAAGAAATCATTCAAAAAAATTGTACAGTGAATCTGGCACGCGCCCCGTTACCGGAATCTCTACTATACATATGTTTACGTTAAGATGCGGCACGACCAAGTCTTTTTATTTTTTGATTAATTTTTTTAACACTAGAAATAGTATCTATTGACACCCGTACGGTTCGATCATCGAAAAAATTATTTAAAAAATCATTTAAAAAAATCATTCAATGAATCTGACACGCGCCCCGTTACTAGAATCTGTACCATTACAACATTTCCGTTAAGATACGGCACGACCGAGCCTTTTTATTTTTTGATTATTTTTTTCAAACACTAGAATGAGTATCTATTAACATTTGTACGGTTCGATCATTGAAGAAATCATTTAAAAAAATCGTTCATTGAATCTGGTACGCGCCCCGTTACCAGAATCTATACTATTACAATGTTTACATTAAGATGCGACACAACCAAGCCTTTTTATTTTTTGCTTATTTTTTCGAACACTAGAATGAGTATCTATTCTATTGATATTCCAAAAATTTGAGAATTTTTTTTGTTTCGAATCAAATTTCTGAAATTTCTTAGAATTTCATGATTCAAAATCTCAAATTTCACTTCCCTCCCTTCATCTAATTCATATTGCCGCCTGTTAATATTTGATTTCCCCCCTTCATTTCACTTCCCTCTTTTATCACCAAACAATCAAAACACAGAACATACAAGTAATCGACTCAACACAACAGGCAACCTCTCACAAACCCTAAATTGGGTTCGTCAAAATTCAAATCATAATAATGAACACGAACCCTAAATTGATAGCATACATACACCAGGCAACTCTCACACAACAAATCCCAAAATCTAACACCTTGGTTCATCTCGCATTTAGGAAAAAGCTCAAGTCCAACCCTAAATTCGATATATGTTTGTATTCAATAAAGGTTCTCTTGAATCTCTGCTAGTAGACTTCTCTCGCACAATTTTGTAAGTCCTTTTTCTTGATTTTTCTCAATTTGTTTAATTTAATTGGGCACAATCTGTTTGATGAAATGTCTCAACTAATAAATTTATGTAATATGTTTAATTTTTCTCAATTTTCCTATTCTTGTTCTTCCATTTCACCTTTGTCCCATATACTAGTTCTAGCTTTACTTGCAAGAACAATGCTCTTGATTTAGAAGTGATTAAAGAACTCAAATTTTTTAGTTCAGCCTGATAAGCTAGATACTGCATTAATCCATGAAAAACAGATCTTCTTTGCCAGAACCACACATACACACACACACAGCTTACTGAGGAGATTGCAGTAATTTTCTAAATCTTTATTTAATAGGTTCAAATTGCTAAAGCTTATGAGAAAGGTGGAGCAACATGTCTTAGTGTTTTGACAGATAAGAAGTTTTTTCAGGTGAATTTAACATTATCATCTTTGTCGTGTCTAGATTTAAAATTGTTTCCAAGATTATTGTAGTGTGTAGAACCTGCAACTATTTATTATATTTTGACGATCATTTCTTGATGTTTTAAGGAAGGCTTTGAAAATCTGGAGAGTATACGAAATACCAGAGTAAAGGTACCCATCTGCGGAAACATTTTTCCTGTTAACCCAAGAAAAAGTGTAGCTCAAATTACATTATTCTGATAGTTTAAGTTTACAGTGCCCACTATCGGGCACTTCTAAATTTTTCTCAACCTGTTTAATTTAATTGTTCAATAGTTAGTTCTTTTTTTGGTAAAGGCCAATTACATAAATTCAAATACTCGCTCACACATGCCAGCACCAAGACTCGAACCATCAAACTCTTATTCTTGTAGTTAGTATTGTGCCAGTGTGTTACATATCAGTGCAAGTGTGTTTGGTTTTTCTTTAGAGTTAGATAACTTGGATTCATTAGGATAGTGAGTTTCCTGCAAAATGTTTGTAAAGTCATAGTAACATCTTGCTATTGAGGGATTATATTGAAGTATGTTGTATCTGGAATTGTCAATATCCTTAAGATTCTAGGTGCATGTTTTGCTTTTCAATTTTTTTTCCTTTATTTGTAGGAACTTGTTCCTGACTCCGTGGATTGTGTTTGACTTTTCTTTATGATTTATTGCTTGCTTAGTTGCTTATATATACTATGTATTTAAATATGCAATTTTCAATTCATTAACTGGTAGAAAATTTGCTGGTTTATAAAGACATGATAAAAATTGCTGATTTCGGTCTAGCTCGTGAGATCAATTCTTCACCAGTCACCACCATATACAGAGTATGTCTCGACGCGTTGGTAAGTAAGTTCTTCTTCCTATTGGTGACCCTTTTATTCTTCTTCTTATTTTTCTTTTTCTTCTTGGGGTGCCTAAGATTTAAATATATCAGGTATCGGGCACCTGAAGTTCTGCTTATGTCTCCAGCCTATAGTTCTGCAGTTGGTGAGTTATAATAAAAAGAAACCAGTCTCTACTAAGCTACTCTAAAAATGAAATTCTAAAGCTTTGCATTGTATTTTGCCTTT
Source organism: Kitagawia praeruptora (assembly GCA_037693485.1). NCBI lineage: Eukaryota > Viridiplantae > Streptophyta > Magnoliopsida > Apiales > Apiaceae > Kitagawia > Kitagawia praeruptora. The sequence continues at coordinate 157,574,698 of CM075344.1, read as the reverse complement.
CTGGACAGATATGTGGGCTCTGGGTGCATTCATTGCTGAACTGTTAACTCTGTGCCCCCTTTTTCCAGGTTTAAGGTATATTGTTCTTTTTATATTATCACTTACTTCTCACACTACTTGGGTAATGAAAAGTTTGTTGAAAGCCTGTTCTTTTGGATTTCCATTTTCCAGTTGTAACACACAGTGTTGGAACCAGTTTTTGCCGAATGAGTCCTTCGGTGTGACCTGCAAATGAAGAAGAATGCGAGGGTATTGACCCTCGATTCACCTCCGGTGTGAGAGTAAGTTTACTGGTTATTTTAGAGAGATAGGTAACGTAGAGAGTTTGTGTTTAGAGAATACTTGAGTTGTGATGAGTGTAATTGAATGTGTCTCTCTTGACCAGGTTCTTTCTCTTTATATTGTCCAGCCATAGACTATTTGGAGGTGGAAAAGATGATATGATGTCCCACAATATGAGGTGTCAACATCTGATTGGACCGTCTTCGGACGGACGTGTCAGTAGGTGATTGGACCGAACATACCGAAGGGCCCACATGTCTTTGACCTGTTTTGGGCTATACAATGATGGGCTCTTAAGTTGACTGGGTCGATAGCCCTCCAACAAGTCCCTGTGCTTCGGTCGGAGGTATCCTCAGGACGAAGGACATAGCCTAAGACCCATCTTCGGAATACCTCTTTGGATGCTCTTTTTCGGATATGGGTTCCAGCCGTTGGTGACGAGACTTCGCACGGGGAGTTGTGTCCATTAATGAGGACAGTTGTTCCGTCTCGAGATTTATGCTGGGATCCCAACCGTTGAATTTGTAACGTCCTTTGCCCCAAACGCCGTGCCTTTAAAAATCCCCAAGACCTTTTTATTTTTTATTTTATTGCTTTCCACACGACACATTCTCTCAAAAAACCCTCTCCTTCCAGAGCACTTCTCAAGCATTAGCAATTGGAACCGTTGTTTCAACAGTCACCAATTCTCCAGTTCCTATTACGGTTCATCTTCAAGAAAACTATTCTCAGGAATTCGACCTCATCTCTTATTGGCAAATCATTAAGTTTTTCTTTTCTCTTTTTCGCTGCCTGCAAGCATGATGGTTTAAATGTTGGGTTTTGTCTTTTCATTTGTATGTATCGTATGTATATGTTTTTTGTCGATTTGATGGTTTTGATGAAGTGTTTGAGAATAGGGAATATAATAACTCGGGGGGTGTGTATTTGTATATGCATGTGCAGATAAAAATGGTTTTGGGGGAAGTAGACAGGTTCTGTGTGTTTATAATGTGTTATGGGTAGGTTGTGACATTGAGAGGCTTTGTCTACTTGTGGCTTTTCCTTAGGATTCTGAGTTCATTTGAGGTTTTTAGATATGAACATCCTTCGGGATTCTTGTAGATCTATGAACATTCTTCGGACGGTCTCAATTGACATATCTTCCTTCATTTAGTTCGTAGATGTCCTTAACTGTCCCTTAGATTTTAGTTGTCCGAACGATCCTAGCCCTCTGTACTCGGCCCCTGATTGAATAGGTTTTTCCTCATTTCTTCTTATTTTCTGAGTACATGGCTAACTCCTCTATTTTTGGACGCAGGGGATGGATCAGCCTCTTAACGTCGCTCCTCCATATTCGGCCATGGCACACTTTGGTGATGAGGCGCGATTCCTAGTGGCCAATCTTGCTTCTATTATGATCGAAGAAGAGGTGATATCGGTTCATGCCAAGTATGACTTTCCGGCCCGGTTTGAGGCTTATCAGGCCAAAGAGGATGACCTTATTTACCACACTCCAGTCTCGGAATGTCCTCATTGGTGTTTCAAGATAGGCATCTCCGAACGAGCCTTCTACTGTGGCCTTAGGCTTCCTCTCTTACCCATTATAAGGCAGTTTTTTATTCATACAGGGATCGCCCTGGGTCAGTTGGATCCAAATATTTTTATCCACTTTAATGCATTTCAGACCCGTTGCGTGAAGGCCGAGGTTCAACCTAGACTGTCCCTTTTCCTTCATCATTATGATTTTAGAAAAAATGGCAAGTCTGCATGGTTCTACACCGTGGCCCGAAGGCCTGGTCGAGCAGACTGGGCTGCTACAAATTCTAGTAATCGGGGAACGCATGATCATTGGTTTTTTATCAGTGGTCCGAAGCTAGATCACTACCGAATATGGAGAGAGGAGGATCCTGCCAAAGTCGTCGCCCCAGAAATGAGTGATGAGGATCGAGCAGATTACGTATTAATCAGCCGAAGGATGATTCCTGATAAAATTCCCTTGACGATGAGTCATGATAAAGGGTTTCTTGAGGCTCTTTTCTTTGGTAGTGGTAAATGTAGCTTTTTCCTTTAGTCGATTTTTAACTGCTTGTTGTGTTTACTAACTTCTGTTTCCTTTCTTTGATCGCAGTGTCTTCCAAGGCGGATATGGCTAGAAGGGCGGCCAAAAAGGCTAAGAAGAAAGCTGAACTGGAGGCTAGGCAGCTTCAGATTGTTGGTGGCTCTCAGGTCAACCCAAACTTGAGTCTCTCTCAGACAGGTGGTAATATCGTTCACCCTACCGGTTCTTCGGCCAGCCAGATGGGTGATTCGGTGGACAATCCCCATAAGAGGGGACGTCACACCGATGAAGAAGTCTGTTGAGTATTGAACACGGTAAAAGAATACAGAGGGGGGGGGGTGAATGGATTCTTGAACTTTTCTTGGATTGAGTCTGTGTAGCAGATAAGTGCCTGTGTGTGCAGAAATTAAGGTGCGGATAAGTAAACAACACAAGACACAATATCACTTTAATCTAATGTATATTAGATAAAGGTTGCTACAATCTGTGAATACAAATGGTAGTATTCTCAGCTTCGTTTTTCTCAGAGAGATATAGCTTACAGTGTATGAAAAACTAGACTCACAAAAGTTGCTAAGTTATGAAGTGAGGCTGTGTCCTTATAGAACATGGATACAGCCTGCTTACTACAAATAAGGTAGCTAAACAAATTACTTTCTAGTCTGTCTATCCTTTTTGAGTAAGTGTCCAAACGGTTACAGATTTGACTTTGCAAAGCCTGTTTAGATCCACTTCTTTAGCTCCTTGTCTCTTCTATATCTCTCCAAGCTTCCTTGTAGGCTTTCCAGAGCACGTTACAGATTGTGGTCCATAAAGTGCATTGGCTTGTTGCAGGTTTCTGACTTGTACAATTTCTTCAGTATTTTGTCTCCAAGAATGTATTCGAGAAGTGACTAAGTAAGTGATTCGAGAACTAGAATTGACTTGATCGATAACTCTGAGTTCTCGAATACTGTTATAGTGACATATCGAACCACTTCTCGAATAGCTCTTTTCCATCAGGATTCCTTGAGTTGTCGAATAGAGCATTTGACTTATCGAATCCTCGAGTTGTCGAATAGCTTTCTGAGTCTTTGAGATATCGAATGGAACTTTGACTTGTTGACTCTTTAAGAACTCGAATACCATCTTGACTTGTTGACTTCTTGAGATCTCGAATAGAGTAGTAGACATATCGAATCCCTGAGATATCGAATGAGATATCGAACAGTGTATTCAGAGATATCGAATAGTGTCTTGAGATATCGAATCTCTGACTTCTCGAATGCTGGACTTCTCGAATAGACAAATATACTTCTCGAATTGGTACTTAGGCAAATTCTTCATTTCTTCAAATCCCAACTGTGATTATTTGGCAGTCTTTAACTCCTTGCTTGAGGCATGAACCATGGAACTTCTTTCAAGCATTATTCTAGACTCTATTTGTACAGTTACACAACTAGGATTTGATGCCTATTACAAGTACAATACAAACAGAAACTCTACAACTAGAGGTTCCCTCAGTTAAGAGGTCATGTAAGTAATGCAAAGCATTACAAACAATTAGGCTTGTTATTAGATGTGTACAGGCATGCCTCTGTAACTAACAATCTCCCCCAAATTGTGAGTGAGACCCTTAGTCACAATTTCATGTCTGATAACAAGCCTAACATACATAAAGATGAAACTTTAAAAGTACAGGTATGTATTTTGATTGAACACATAAATGAAATTACAAGATAAATACTCTTACAGTATGATGAGGTACTAGCCATTTTCTTTTGATTGCATCTCCATTGCTTTGGCTTGTAGATCATCATATGCTTTCTGTTTCCTTTCTTTCTCCTTTCTTGCAATCTCATCTACTGCTCTCATGATTTCTGTCATAGCATCCAATTCTTCAATCATAATAGAGTTTTTGAAATCTTCAAGCACTGGCTTCAGAATGTTGGCAGGATAGTGATTGAGTAGGTCCATTCTTATATTGACATTGGCTCCATTTCTCCTCCTATACTTCACCACATAGGGATCAAACTGAACTCTACACAATCCCTTTGCCCTTAGCTTTTCTGCTTCAATCTCCAGTCTATCAATTTCTTTCTCCCTTTCTAACCATTTCTCATAGCAGCCCTTTCTTATCTTCTCAGCATATTCTTTCTTCATTTTCACAAAGTCAATCAATTCCAGCTTCCATACTTTCTCCACCTTGTCTTTAGAATCCAGCAATGCAATGATTCTTTCTATCTCATACAATTTACCCCAATGTTGACAACCCCCTTGTTTGAATTTCATTTCTTTCCCATCAGTGTACTTGATTACAAGGTGGTCATCCACAATTGCAGCATAGCATATCTTTTGAGCTCTTAGAAATAGCAGTTGCTCTTCATCAAAGTCTTCATCAAGTGGCTGGAGCTTTAATCCTGGAATGATTGTTAGGGCTCTAGATTTGGATAGCTTCACTCTCCTTGCAGCATGTTTAAATTTTATCCTCTTGACATGGTTGCTTGGCAGAAATCTCTGACCTTGGTTGGTAGACCATAGTAGTATTCCATTAGCAGATTGCTTTCTGAAACATACACATGGTTTCTTGACTTGAATCTTCTTCTTTTCTTGAGATGGTAAGACAGTTGCAGAAGCCATAGATGTAGATTTTGCTAGGTCACTACTAACAGTATTCACCCTAGACTTAGAGTCTTGTGTTGTGGTGAGATTACTGCTAGCATTGCCTAAGGCTTGCTGTCTTCCACTCTTTCTCACATATGTTTTACCTTGGTCATCATCATCCTTTTTATCCTTGTCCCCCTTTTTCTTCTTATCTTCATCACCCTTATCTCTCCTGTGATGTCTTCTCCTCCCATCACCTTTGTCTTCAGAATCATCATCCTTATTCCTCCTAGGTTGAGCCATCTCTGGAATTTCACCAGTTGCAATATAGGTTCTGAGGATATGCAGTGCCTCAATTTCTTCAGCATTTCTGGCTCCAACCTTCTTCTGTAATTGATCAATGATAGCAATGATCAGTCTGTGATTTCTGGAGGTGAGATCATGAGGAATGACCAATTGCTTGATATCTTCAATTCTGGTACCAGACTGATAAATAATTGTCCATGGCTTCTTGATCACTTCTGGTAGCCTTGTAGGTTGACCATTCCTCAAATCATCAAACAGACTCTTGCTGTTCTCATTTTTCTTCTCAATGATCTCAAGTATGGCATCTATCTCTGAGTGCTTTAGGTCTTGTAGAGTCTGGTATGTTAGATGCAATATCTTTAGTTTGGAAACCATCACTATCTCCTTGACCCATATATTGTTGACTTTCTTGGGGATGACAGTGATGTAGTCTATCTGCTTCTTCACCTCCCTCAGATAAAACTGAGTGTCACCAACCTGTTCCCTTATGGCTTTCAGAAACTCCAAGAAGGCTTTATCATGATAGTCATTGGAGTTAGCAACTTCTTGTAGCTTGGCCTCAGTAACAACTTTGACTTCTACAGGCTTGGCACTCTCAGATATAGAGATTTGAGGTTTGTCAGATGGCATACTCCCTGCAACCACTGTGGTAGTTATGGATTGCTTTTGTCCTCCAGGAGTAGTGATGTGCACAGTTGGTAAGGTGACAACTGGCAAGATAGATGGAGGCTCATCTACTTTGGCTTTTCCCTTGCCAGGCACATTTGCTAGAGACTTAGGAGCCCTTTGTTGACCACCCTCTTTGATTATTATGCCTTTCTCTCCCTTTGTCTCCCCCTTTGAATTTGAGTTCCTAGCCTTCTTCTCCCCCTTAGGCTTGTTGTCAGGCACAGAGGCTGTAGAAATGTCCTTTGGGAGTGAAGATTCATCAGGTAGAGGGAGACCCATATGCTTCATCATTGCAGCTAACATGGATTGTTGATGCAGAAGGACATCAGCTGTGGTGGATGCATGAGTGTCCAACTGATCAGTTAGCAATGCAACCTTTTCTGTGAGATGAGCATTGGTCTTGGTGAGAGTAGCTACCTCCTGCTCAAGAGTGTTGACCTTAGTGAATAACTCATTGGCCTTGAAGCCAGATAAAGATTGGTCCTGAAGCCTCTTCACTTCATATTTAGACAATTCATGCACAGGGACATCAGTCACTAGTCTATCTCCATAAAGATTTTTGAACATTATCCTCAGCATGGCATTGGCATCTGTAGTCTGGTCAGATAGATTCTGAAATTTATGCCCCAGACCTGTGACAGCATCTTTTAGTACAGCCAGCCCATTGTCCACCTGAGTGCAGGTAGAGTTGCAGTGTTTGATATCCTTGAACACACTGTCCAATTGAGGAAATTTAGCATCAAAGGCCCTCTTGACTTCTGCTACTGAAGTGGCTGTCTTATCACACACCCTGTTGACTTCAGTTTTGACTCCCTTGCCAAGATAGTGTGCAGCCTTGAGGAAACCCTTGTAGGAGTAATTTACAGCTTCATACACTTCACCAGGTGACAGGGATTTTGCATTGGAGCCCAGTGAAGTGATGTATTCCTCCCTGAGATACTGAAGTGCTTCATCGAGAGTAATATCATATTTTCCTTGCAACCAGGCATCTATGTTGCCATCTCTCTCAGCATCATCAATGATCTTTGACTTCTGCACTTCCACATCATCCCTATGGCATAACAAAATACCCTCATAGTCTGGATTGGGCATGTCTGCAGTGAGAAGGTGCTGAGCAATCTTTGTGAACTCAGGAATCTGATCCACAATTAAGCTTTGAAGTGCTTCAACCGTCAATTGTTGTGGAACAGACCCTGATCCTGAAGCACTGTCATGTTGCACAGGCTTCAGCCATGTTGACATGAAGTCAGAGCTAGAGCTAGGCAAGCTAGTCTCCTCAGTTACAGATGCAACTTCTGTAACCGGATGGATTGACTCTACTACTGGTGTCACCACAGAAGTGGGATGAATTACACCAGCAGTTGACACAGGCACAGAGTCTCTAGTAAAAACTAGGGGAACCTCTGTGTTTGTGATGGTGTCATTAGGATATGCCTCAGCATGCATTCCCTCACCATCTAAATGTGGGTTCTGAGTGGTGAACAAAGTGTCATGCACTAAGTCACTTGAAATTATTGGCTCATCAAGAGAAAAGAATTCTTGATGATCAATACCTTGCATCTCAGTTGTCTGAGTTGCAGGTTCCAAAGAAATTTCAGAGATAGATTCTGGAAGAGAAGTGTGTTTTAGAGTAGATTTTGGCAACTCCCCCTGAGAGATAGAGGGAGTTTCAAAAGTGATGTGCTCTCCACTCAGTGTTGTGCCAGCCTTATCACTCCCATGTGCTGACTCTATACAAGAGGGTGCATTGGGGAGAATGCTTGATTCTATAGGTGCACCCTGTTGAGAGGATACACCTAGTGAGCTGTGTGCCCCTGATTTTACAACTTCAGCCATTTGTGTGACTGAAGAGGTGGTCTTAGTTTTCTTCTTCTTTGTTCTGTGTAAGGGTGACTCAGGTTCCTCACTTCCTAGACCTAATTCAACAGCTAATGCTGCTTCAGACAAGATATTTAAAGGTGCAGACATTACTTCCTTTCTCTTCTTTTTACTAACATCACCCTTTTGAGAGGATGATGCAGTTGGCTCAGTAAGAGGTAGAGTGTTTGGTTGAGAGGGTTGGTTAGCAGGCCCTGGGTTAGCATTTTGTTCTACTTGCTTGGGCTGTGCTAACTTAGATTTTGCATCAAATGTTGGCATGTTGTGGGGGTAAGTCTTAAACAAACTCTCCATATGGGGAGTTATGTTCAGTCTTACATCCACATCATTCCTAGTTTCCAAGTTACCAAAAATGAGTTTGGTCATGGACTTAGGATAGCCTATTTTATTTTTATCAATCCCAGGCAATTCAATCAATGAAGCATTTTTATAATTAAGTACAGATTGAATAAAGCGAGGGAAGAAAATATCAGTACCTCTCTTGGTTGTGTTCTTACCAAGTCTCCCATATAATTCTTGAAGTATGATTTGGCCAACATCTATCTTCTTTCCATAGGCCAAAGCATATCCAATTTGCTGCACAGGTGCACTGATTTGGTCAAAGCTTGATTTCCTGGCAGTGAAGACTTGGAGAAGAGTTGCAAACACATAGCTCCACTCCTTTCTCAGATTCTTTCTGTTTAGCTTTCCAAGGTTAATCCCATCTGAGTAGTTTATGAACTCAAAGAATTCCTCCAACTCTGCGTTAGTGGCCATTCTGTCAAATGACTCTTGTTGTAGTCCTAGTGCTTGGTTCATGTCTGCAGTAGTGATAGTGATTTCCTTATCTTGAACCTTGCAGTAGATGACATAGGAAGTGATTGCGTTTTCCAGGGCTACAACCTCCACAATAGCAGTACTCCAGAATTGTTCCAGAATATCGAGATACAGAGTTGGGTTGGCAGAGAGTGCATCCTTGATATACGACTCAGCCATCCATTTCACAAAGCACTTGAAATTTGCATTGGGTGCTTCAACATCACTAGTGAGAGCGATGAAGTTGGTGTTGAACTTTACTGTTGCCATTCGTGTAGAAGAGAGAAAAGAAATTGAAGGTTGAAGAAGAAATTTGGCTTTTCGTAGCTAGGGTTTCAGGGGTTTAGAGAGTGTAGATGCTTGAGAAATCGAATGAAATGAATCGAATAGATGTGAGATTGTATAAGTATGAAGTACTTGAATTGTCGATTAGCAGACTTATTTGTAGTAAGCAGGCTGTTTTGTATCGACAAGTCAGGCATTCGAGAAGTAGAAAACAACTATTCGAGAAGTCAATAATGGCTTAATCGATAACTCAAGCAGATAGAAACTCACAGCTGGCAGTTATCTAACTTAGAAATAATTCTAAATTAAATAAAATGTGTTTTTATGAGTGAAGTAAATTTTTAGATAAAAATCCAAAATCGATTAAAATTCAGCGAGAATTCAGCCTTTTCAAATGATTCGAGAACTCAAATATAGTGTTCGAGAACTCAGTCATTCGAGAACTCAGTTACTATATTCGAGAAGTCAATAATTCCTCTATTCGATATCTCAGAAAGACTCTATTCGAGAACTCAAGAGTACTCTAATGAGACTTATTAGAGATGTCGAATAGTGAATCATTCGAGAAGTCTGACTTATCGAACTATACCCATCACTCATAAAAATTTGATTTTCACTATCTTTTTAAAATCTACCAGACATATTCATTGAAAAATATCCTGGCAAATCAAATAGTGATTTTCTCAAAATTTCATAGAAATTTTAAGTTAATAAAAATATGATTTTCAACATATGCAACAGATTTGAAATATTTATAAATCATATTTCAGCCAACACTTACTTCAAAAATATTGAGGATTTAGATAAAGTAAGTGTTTACTGCTGCAACAATCTAGATGATGTATTCACTTAGCCAGAATCTGAAGAATTCAGCATTCCAATCTCACTTACCAACCTTGTGAAGGTGGCTTCATCTAATGGCTTAGTGAATATATCAGCTAGTTGTTTATCTGTAGAGACATAATGCAACTCAATGGTTCCATTAGTTGCATGTTCTCTTATGAAATGATATCTGATGTCAATGTGCTTTGTTCTAGAATGATTGACAGGATTGGCAACTATAGAGATTGCACTTGTGTTGTCACACATGATTGGAATTCTTTCCAACACAAGTCCATAATCTCTAAGTTGATTTCTAATCCAAAGCACTTGAGCACAGCAACTTCCAGCAGCTATGTATTCAGCCTCAGCTGTAGAAGTTGACACAGATTGTTGCTTCTTGCTATACCAAGAAACTAACCTTTGTCCAAGAAACTGGCAGCTTCCTGAGGTGCTTTTCCTATCCACTCTGCATCCAGCATAATCAGCATCAGAGTAGCCAACCAGATTGAACCCTATGTCCTTAGGGTACCATAATCCCAAGTTAGGAGTGCCCTTCAGATATCTAAAGATCCTTTTTATTGCAATCAAATGTGATTCCTTTGGATTTGATTGAAACCTTGCACACAAGCATGTAGCAAACATGATGTCTGGCCTACTTGCAGTGAGGTAGAGTAGAGAACCAACCATGCCTCTGTAGACTGAGATATCTACTCTCTTGCCTTTAGCATCTTCATCCAATTTAGTGGCAGTGGCCATGGGTGTCTTGGCAGGTGAACAATCTTCCAAGTCAAACTTCTTCAATAAATCCTTGATGTACTTGGTTTGACTGATAAAGATACCATCCTTCCTTTGACTGACTTGCAACCCTAGAAAGAATGTCAACTCTCCCATCATACTCATCTCATATCTGCTCTGCATGAGTTTAGAGAATTTCTCACACAGTTTCTCATTTGTAGAACCAAAAATGATATCATCCACATAGATTTGAACTAGGATCATATCATCACCATGCTTCTTGTAAAACAGTGTCTTGTCCAATGTGCCTCGAGTGAATTGATTTTCAAGAAGAAATTGTGATAGAGTATCATACCATGCTCTTGGAGCTTGCTTAAGTCCATACAGTGCCTTAAGCAATCTGTAGACAAATTCTGGGAAATGTGGATCCTCAAAGCCAGGTGGTTGTTGCACATAAACCTCTTCTTCCAACTCTCCATTTAGAAATGCACTCTTGACATCCATTTGATAAACTTTAAAGTTTGAATGAGCAGCAAATGCCAAGAATATTCTAATGGCTTCCAATCTAGCAACAGGGGCAAATGTCTCATCATAATCAATGCCTTCCTGTTGAGAGTATCCTTTTGCAACCAGCCTTGCTTTGTTTCTTATTATTACACCATCTTCATCCATCTTATTCTTGAGAACCCATTTTGTTCCAACAATGGTTCTATTCTTTGGTGCAGGCACAAGTTCCCATACTTTGTTCCTTTCAAATTGATTCAGCTCCTCTTGCATGGCAATAATCCAATCAGGATCCAACAATGCATCATCAAGTTTCTTAGGCTCAACTTGTGATAGAAAACATCCATAGAGGCACTCATTTTGAGTTGCTCTCCTAGTCCTTACTCCTGCATTAGGATCTCCAATGATTTGCTCTGCAGTGTGTGATCTATCCCATTTCCTTGAGTGTTCAGCCTGATTTCTCATCCTTGATGTTGCTTCATCATCCTCATCATGATCATCCTCATTTCCTCCCCCTGTGAAGTTGCCATTACTCACAGGTGTGTCTTGGATGCTTGTTTCTTCACTATTGATTGGCACAAATTCTTCTCTTGTATCATTATTCACTTGAGTTTGTTGAACTTGAGTTTCAACTCTAGTTTCAGTCTCTTCATCAGAATCATCTAGATTATCAAACTTCAATGGATCTTTGTCTTCATCATTGGCTTCTTCTAGTCCAGGTAGTTTGCTGTCATCAAATGTTACATCTGTGCTTTCCATAACTTTCTTTTGACTGATGACATAAACCTTGTATGCAATTCTTTCCATAGAATAGCCAAGAAAAATTCCTTCAAATGCTTTTGCATCAAACTTTCCAACATATTCAGAATTGTCCTTAAGTACAAAGCATTTGCTTCCAAAAGTATGAATATACTTCAGTGTAGGCTTCTTTCCAGTCATCAAGTTGTAAGGAGTCTTTCCAGTGTTTTTGTTGATGAGGGTTCTGTTCTGAATATAGCATGCAGTGCTCACAGCCTCAGCCCAAAAACATGTGGGCATTTTTGCATCAAGTAACATTGTTCTAGCAGCCTCAATTATAGTTCTATTCTTTCTCTCAACAACTCCATTTTGTTGTGGAGTCCTTGGAGCTGAGAATTGCTGAGAAATGCCATTCTCTTTGCAGAATGCTTCAAGTGTGGCATTTCTGAACTCTGTTCCATTATCACTCCTCAATGCAATCACACTTGCATTGTTTGCCTTTGCTTCCTTGTCAACTTTCTTTATATGCTCAATGATTACTTGTGGAGCCTCATCTTTTGATGCCAGAAATTCTACCCATGTATACCTTGAAAAATCATCAACCATTACCAGGGCATACTTCTTTCTTCCAAGTGACATTATGTTAACAGGCCCAAACAAATCCATATGGATAAGTTGTAGTGGCTTGGTTACAGATGTCACTGTCTTTGACTTGTGGCTTGATCTCTTCATTTTTCCTTTTTGACAAGCCTCACACACTCCTTCTTGGCAGAATTCAAGTGTGGGCATGCCTCTCACTAACTCTCTTTTGACTAGAGAATTAATGGCCTTAAAGTTCAGGTGTGATAGTTTCTTGTGCCACAGCCAACAATCTTCATTTGATGCTTTTGAGTAAAAGCAACAAATTTTGTCCTTGTTTGCAGAGTCCATATTGGCTACAAACAGGCTTCCCTTCCTTACTCCAGATAGAGCAAAATCACCAGTCTTCTTGTGGGTGATCAAACATTCATCTTTGTCAAAATTCACTTTGAATCCTCTATCAGTAAACTGACCAACACTTAACAGATTATGCTTGAGCCCCTTGACTAGTGCTACATCTTCAATGATGACATTTCCAACTTTCAGCTTGCCATATCCCAATGTGTTACCCATGCTGTCATCTCCAAAAGCAACCATTGGGCCAGCCTTTTCCTCATACTGTGATAGCAGGGCCATATCACCAGTCATATGATTTGAGCATCCACTGTCCAAAATCCACATGACCTTCTTCTCACTTTCTTTGCCCTGCAAACACAAAGGTATTACTTTTCCTTTGGTACCCAAACAAGTTTGGGTCCATGTGACTTAGAGACAGTTTTATCATAAACAACATGCTTGTTGACTTTCTTAGTGTCAGTCTTCTTGTCACTGTTGGAAGTCTTAGAACCTGAGGTTTCAGACTTAGGTGACAAAGGTACCTTCCTAGCTTTAGGAGGACTTGAAGACTTTGACCTTGTGTAGTGTGTGTGAGAATTGTGACTGATACAACCATCAATGAACTGTCTTCTTAAATTAAAACAACTAGTCATAACATTCATATTGCATGGCATACAGTCAAATTTATCACAGAAGGGTGCATCTCTATGTCTTAGAGGCACAGAACAATCATAGAAAGGTTTAGACACACTACCAACAGGTTTCTTGCATGCATGAGTTAGATGATTGGTACTGAAACAGTTCTGACAAGTTTTCCTAGGGGCATTAGGCATATAAGCATAGTTGTTATCCTTGTTAATCCCTAACTTGCCATTTCTGTTCTGTTTCTTTTTAGTCACTTCCTTTCCTGATTCACTCTTCCCAGCTGATACAAACTTAACAAACTTCTTAGGTCTTGGCCTATCAACTACTGGCTTCTTGGTCTTTGACTTGGCACTCTCACCCTTAGAGGATGCTTGCTGTTCACTAGATTGTGCCTCATCCTCATCATTCAACATTTGCTTGATGAGTAAGGCATCCTCATCAATTTCAAATGTTGATTCCTTAAAAATTGGATTTACAGTTTTTCTCAAAATGTGGGGCACTTTCTCATGAACAGCTGTGTCCTCTTCGATGACAGCATAGCCTTTCCTTTGTGTGAGAGAGTCATAGTCAAGTCCAATAGCTGCTTTAGGTTTAGCTTCAATTTTCTCACAGTAGGATTGCACTAAACCAGATGATTTCTTGAAAGTTTTAAGTTTGAATTCATTCTCAGCTAATTCATCCCTAAGAGCCTTCTCTACTTGACTAGCACATAGAACCTTGTTCTCCAAATATTCAACTTCTTTCTTAAGGTTTTCTACTTGCATAGCAGTTAGCTCAAGTTCCTCATTCTTTTTGGTTAATACTTCATTTCTAGTAGACAGTTTAGCAATCTCCTCATTAGCAGCAGTCATACTAGTATGAATATTAAACATTTCAACAGATAATTGTTCAATCATGGATTTGTATTCAGAAACAGACATGTCTATAGTAGTGAGAGATGGTACCTGAGAATCAGATGAAGATGAGTCATCCTTGGAGTTGGCCATCAAGGCATAATTGCAGAATTCTTGTTCCTCTTCATCACTCTCAGAATCATCCCAACACTTCCCTTCAGCTATGTAGGCCTTACCATGTGTCTGCTTTTTCAGAAGGGCCTCATACTTAGCTTCTAGCTCAAGATAATCTCTATCCTTCTTTTTAGGCTTCTTGCATTCACTGGCAAAATGCCCTAGGTCATTGCATCTATAACACCTTACAGATGACCTATCCACATAACCGGTTTTGAACTTATTTCTGTTTGGTTTCACAGGTGCCTTGTTCTTGTTGGCTGAATGGTTTTGAGTTTTGGGTTTGAAGGGTTGATTTCTTTTAAATCTGATGTTTGGAAATTTTCTGGCCATGAAAGCATATGAAGTATTTTCCATCCCATCAAGTTCTTCCAGAGTGTAAAACTCCTCTTCTTCTTCCTCCTTTTCCTCAACAGGTTCACTCACCCCAGCTTCAGTTTCTTCATCATCTGCCACCTCCTCTATCCTTAGTTGGCTTGTAGATGCTTCTAGGTCCAGGATGGATTTGTTGACAATCAAGGCACAAGATGTGTTTATCATCCTTCCTTGGTTTGCTTGGATAGCCCTCTTCTGAAGCAACTCAAGTTCATGAGTCTTTAGGACTCCATAGAGTACATCATAGGTGACTTTGTTCAAATCTCTCTCTCTAAGGGAAATGACTCTTTGCTCCAGATGATTTGGTGAAGACAACAGAAATTTCATATTTAACTCCTTGGTGCTGTAAACCTTTCCATTCATCTGCAACTCAGTAACTAGCTTGTGAAACCTTTCAAACATCTCAGTGATGCTTTCCTTGGGCTGTGCCATGAAAGCTTCATACTGTGTGACCAATATCTGTTTCCTGTTTTCTTTAACCTCATCAGTCCCTTCACACAACACCTCAATGTGATCCCACATCTCTTTAGCAGACGTGCATGATGTAATGTTTGCAAACATTGACATATCCATGGAATCAATGATGAGCAACATGAGGTGGCTGTCAAGAGCAACCTTCTCCCTTTCTGACTCTGTCCACTTTGATGGATCCTTGGCCTCATAAGTTCTTGGGATAGTTATGGTTCCAACAGTCTTCTCTGGTATCTCTTGTTGTGGAACAAAAGGACCATTCTTGAGAATCTCAGGATACAAGGGATGAGAGGCTTTGATGAACAACATCATCTTTATCTTCCAGAGGTTGAAGTTTTCTTTATCAAACTTAGGGACCTTCACCGTTCCTGTAGTCTTTGGTGTATTCGAACTCATGATCGTTTCTCTGTTTTTGAATAAACAGCCCGCTCTGATACCACTTGTTGAGTATTGAACACGGTAAAAGAATACAGAGGGGGGGGTGAATGGATTCTTGAACTTTTCTTGGATTGAGTCTGTGTAGCAGATAAGTGCCTGTGTGTGCAGAAATTAAGGTGCGGATAAGTAAACAACACAAGACACAATATCACTTTAATCTAATGTATATTAGATAAAGGTTGCTACAATCTGTGAATACAAATGGTAGTATTCTCAGCTTCGTTTTTCTCAGAGAGATATAGCTTACAGTGTATGAAAAACTAGACTCACAAAAGTTGCTAAGTTATGAAGTGAGGCTGTGTCCTTATAGAACATGGATACAGCCTGCTTACTACAAATAAGGTAGCTAAACAAATTACTTTCTAGTCTGTCTATCCTTTTTGAGTAAGTGTCCAAACGGTTACAGATTTGACTTTGCAAAGCCTGTTTAGATCCACTTCTTTAGCTCCTTGTCTCTTCTATATCTCTCCAAGCTTCCTTGTAGGCTTTCCAGAGCACGTTACAGATTGTGGTCCATAAAGTGCATTGGCTTGTTGCAGGTTTCTGACTTGTACAATTTCTTCAGTATTTTGTCTCCAAGAATGTATTCGAGAAGTGACTAAGTAAGTGATTCGAGAACTAGAATTGACTTGATCGATAACTCTGAGTTCTCGAATACTGTTACAGTGACATATCGAACCACTTCTCGAATAGCTCTTTTCCATCAGGATTCCTTGAGTTGTCGAATAGAGCATTTGACTTATCGAATCCTCGAGTTGTCGAATAGCTTTCTGAGTCTTTGAGATATCGAATGGAACTTTGACTTGTTGACTCTTTGAGAACTCGAATACCATCTTGACTTGTTGACTTCTTGAGATCTCGAATAGAGTAGTAGACATATCGAATCCCTGAGATATCGAATGAGATATCGAACAGTGTATTCAGAGATATCGAATAGTGTCTTGAGATATCGAATCTCTGACTTCTCGAATGCTGGACTTCTCGAATAGACAAATATACTTCTCGAATTGGTACTTAGGCAAATTCTTCATTTCTTCAAATCCCAACTGTGATTATTTGGCAGTCTTTAACTCCTTGCTTGAGGCATGAACCATGGAACTTCTTTCAAGCATTATTCTAGACTCTATTTGTACAGTTACACAACTAGGATTTGATGCCTATTACAAGTACAATACAAACAGAAACTCTACAACTAGAGGTTCCCTCAGTTAAGAGGTCATGTAAGTAATGCAAAGCATTACAAACAATTAGGCTTGTTATTAGATGTGTACAGGCATGCCTCTGTAACTAACAAAGTCCAAACCTATCGTCCTGCCTGGTCGATCTTGGCCACAGACAGATTCGCCATGCCTGCTCCTGAAGAGGCTATGAATGTGGCTGGCGACTTTTTCAGGGCTATGATTCTCCCTTCTGACCGTCCGACTTATGACTCGGCCGAGTTGGTGACGGCCTGCAGCGAGTTGTTAGGTCACATGTCCTTGGTATGCTCATTTTATCTTCTTCGTAATATTTCTGCCTTTTTCTTTTTCCTTGTAATGTTGTAAACTTTTTGTTTTAGGCTGCTCCTTGGGCTGCGGCCATCGAAACAAAAGCCAAGGATATGGATCGATAGCTGAAGGGAATGGAGGCTCTTAAAACGAAGAATGAGGATCATCAGCTTCGTATCAACAACTTGGAGCTTGAACGGAATGCTTTTATGAACGAGCGGGATACCCAGAAGTTGATTGCTACGAGGAGGACCGATCAAGCCAAGAAGACTCGTCGGCTGTTGAAGAAGACTAATAAGAAGCTGACCTTGGTCGAAGATAGGGGCTATCAGGCTGGTTTCGACGAGGCGGTGAAGAGAGTTCATGCCAAAGGTTGGGCTTATAAGGAGATTTTAGGTCTCTTTGAAGATCCTATCACTCGTCCTGAAGAACCGGATCTTCCCCTTGAAGTTAGCTCAGGCTCTGAGTCTGAACTTTCTAATTAATGATTCTTTGTTTTGTATTTTTGATTTAAGTACTATAAGCCTTCGGGCATAACTGTTTTCTAGCCTTCGCGCTTTCACTTTTGTAACTTTGCCTTCGAGCTCTTAACATTCTCCCTTCGGGCTTGCAGTTTATTTGCTTTAGCATAATTCTATTTTTTATGCTCCTTTTATTAACCTTAGCATGATTTCCTTTCGGTTTTGTGCATCTTTGGCTATTTTGATTTGCCTTAGCATTGTTTGCATCTTTGGTAATCTTTAATTTATGCATCTTCGGTCGTAGCTTAGCATAATTCTTCGTTTTATGCATCTTCGGCTGTAGCCTAGCATAATTTATTTATGCATCTTCGGCCGTAGCCTAGCATAATTCTTCATTTTAATTATGCATCTTCGGCCGTAGCCTAACATAATTCTTTGGTTTATGCATCTTCGGCCGTAGCCTAGCATAATTCTTGGGTTTACGCATCTTCGGCCGTAGCCTAGCATAATTCTTTATGCATCTTCGGCCGTAGCCTAGCATAATTCTTCAATTTATGCATCTTCGGTCGTAGCCTAGCATAATTATTTATGCATCTTAGGCCGTAACTTAGCATAATTCTTCAATTTATGCATCTTCGGCCGTTGCCTAGCATAATTCTTCAATTTATGCATCTTCGGTCGTAGCCTAGCATAATTCTTCGTTTTATGCATCTTCGGCCGTAGCCTAGCATGATTCTTCAGTTTATGCATCTTGGGCTTCGACCTAGCATAATTCTTGATTTTATGCGTCTTGGGCTTCGGCCTAGCATAATTCTTGATTTTATGCGTCTTGGGCTTCGGCCTAGCATTGTTGCCCCTTAGTATTTAGGGAATTCTGTAAATGATTAAGGTTTCCTTCGATTGGTAAAAAATTCTTCCTCCCTGCCTTAATCATGTCAAAATAACTGAATACTAAAACAAGTAAAAGGACACATATTTCATTCGGTCATCCCCAAAAATGGGTCCGTTGAGCCTGACTTTATGTACTAAATCAAATGATTTTCTTTGTACTGGGCTAATATCAGTAGGCATAGAATTGAATCTATATCTAGAAAGCTTACTGGTAGAAACGACGAAGGCGTGCTGCGTGCCATGTGTTTTTTATAAGGCTTCCGTCCGAAAGAGCTAGTTTGTACGTGTCTAGACGAACTACCTCTATTACTTTGTAGGGACCCTCCCAGTTGGGCATAAGCTTGCCTTGTTTGGTTGGCATTGAAGTGGCTAACTCTCGAAGTACTAGATCTCCTACTTAGAAGGATCTCTTTTTTATTCCCGAATCGTAGTACTGAGCTGCCTGAAGTTGGTATCTTAGATTCCTTTGGTGAGCTTCCTCCCTTTCCTCTTCCAGCAGATCGACGTTCGCTCTGAGCCGAATTCATTTGTTTCCACATTGAATACTTGCGTTCGGTAAGACTCTAGGCCAACTTCTGTAGGCATCAGATCATCAGTGCCAAAGGCAAGTCTGAATGGAGTTTCTCCGGTTGACGATCTTGGGGTCGTTCGGTAGGCCCATAGGACATATGGCAGCTCTTCGGCCCAAAGTCCCTTGGAATCTCCCAACCTCTTTTTGATCCCGTCGAAGATGATCTTGTTCGCAGCTTTGATCGCCCCATTTCCCTGAGGATGACCGACTGAACTGAACTTTTGCTGAATCCCAAATTCAAATAAGAATTTTCTGAATTTGCTTCCAATAAATCGTGTCCCATTATCCGACACACATATCATCGGGATGCCGAATCTTAGTATTATTTTGTTCTAACAAGAACTTTTTTGTTGCCTCCTCGGTGATGGCTGAGAGGGGTCTAGCTTCTACCCATTTAGTCATGTAGTCGATGGCCACAATACAATACTTTGCCTGTTTGGTGCTGGTTGGTAGGATGCCCACAATGTTTACCGCCCACATGGCGAAGGGAATTGGGTTGAGTACTAATGTCATTTCTTCTGGTGGTTGCTTCGAAATGTTGCTAAATAGTTGGCATTGAATGCATTTCTTCGCGTATTCCGAAGCATCTTCCTTCATCGTTGGCCAAAAGAAACCTTGCCTTAGGATTTTATAGGCAAGTGATCGTCCGGCAAGGTGTTCTCCGCAAATGCCTTCGTGAATACTTTCTAGGGCCATCTTCTGTTCTTCGGGATCTAAGCACCAAAGCAACGGCTGGGTGGCTGACCTTCGGAATAGTCTACCGTCGACAATGGAGTAGCTGGCCGATCGGTATTTAATCCTTAGGGCTTGTTTCTTGTCAAGTGGAAGGATATCTTTCTCCAGGTAAGCTCTGATGGGTGTCATCCAATTAATTCCTTGGTGTATTTCCATGCATTGTTTTTTATCAATCGAAGGTGTCTTCACTTCGGTCATGTAGATTGAGCCTGTAAGGCTTTGCATTTCCGCCGAAGCTAGCCTTGACAGAGCATCGGCCCGATTGTTGTTCTCCCTTGCTACCTGGCTTAATTCAAATGATTCAAATAACATGGAATTTTCATGTACCTTTGTAGCGTAGGCCTTCGTTCGTGGGTCCTTCTGTCCGTATTCCCCCGAAAACTGTTTGACAACCAGCATAGAGTCACTGAAAACCCTTAGGTGCTTTACCTCCAAGCTTTTTGCCAAATCTAGACCTGCTAATAGTGCCTCGTATTCGGCCTCATTGTTGGTCAGGGAGAAGGTAAACCTGATAGCTTGGCATATTTCAAAGCCTTCGGGGCTAGTTAAGATCAGCCCTGCTCCACATTTCGACCCGGCTACTAAACCATCAACAAAAAGTTTCCACTTTCCTGGTGAGCGGATCAATTGTTCTTTGGGAGCCAAGTCCTTCGGACCAGAGAAAGAGCATTCCACTATGAAATTGGCTAGGGCTTGAGCCTTGATTGCTGTCCTTGGGATGAACTCTAGGTCGAATTCTCCTAATTCAACTGACCAAGCTACAACTCTGCCCGAAGCCTCGGGTCTTTGCATGATTTTCTTCAGGGGTTGGTCATTCACTATTTGTACCGTTCGGCCTTGAAAGTAATGTCGTAATTTTCTTGAGGCCATAACCACCCCATAAGCGAATTTCTCTGCATTGGGGTATCTTGTTTCTGCATCTTTTAGTATGTGAGAGACGTAGAACACTGGGTGTTGATTCCCTTCATGCTGTTTGACCAGTACTGCCCCTAGTGTTTGGTCGTTTATAGCTAGGTATAATTGTAGGGTTTCGTTCGTGCTTGGTCTCATCAGGAGAGGGGTTTTTACCAAATATTCTTTGACTTCTTCGTATGCCTTTTGACAATTAGGACCCCATTCAAAGGTTTTCGACCCCCGAAGTACTTCGAAGAAGGGTAGGGCCTTTTCGGTCGATCTAGAGATGAATCTTCTCAACGCCGTCATTCGTCCGGTCAATTTTTGGACGTCTCTGATCGTCTTTGGCGCTTCCATGTCGATTATAGCCTTAATTTTTTTGGGATTCGCTTCGATTCCCCGTGCACTGACCATGTACCCTAGAAACTTGCCACTACTCATTCCGAGCGTGCATTTGTTTGGATTAATTCTCATAATGTTTTTCCTTAGTGTCTCGAAGCATTCCCTTAGGTCTTCAGCATGATCCTTGGTCAAGGATTTGACGATCATATCGTCCACATAGCATTCCATATTTCGGCCTATCTGGTTCTTGAAGACCTTGTTAATCATCTTTTGAAAAGTTGCCCCTGCATTCTTCAGACCGAAGGGCATTTTAATGTAGGCGTACATTCCGTTCGGGGTGATGAATGCCGTCTTAGAAATATCCTCGGCATTCATCGCTATTTGATGGTATCCGGATAAGGCGTCCAAGAAGCTGAGTATCTGATGTCCCGAAGTTGCTTCTATCAGTTGGTCGATATTTGGTAATGGATAATGGTCCTTCAGACAGTTTTTATTCAAGTCAGTGTAATCCACGCACATTCTTTACTTGCCGTTTGATTTTTTGACCACGACCACATTCGCCAACCAGTCGGGGTAGTCAATTTCTTCTATAAATTTTGCCTTCCCAGTAATTTTTCTACTTCAGCCTGGATTACTTTCTGTCTTTCCATGATGAAGTTTCTTTTCTTTTGATTAACAGGTTGAGCGTCGGTCTTCACGTTGAGGCAATGTTTGGCGATCGATGGATCTAATCCAGGCATATCTTCGGGGGCCCAAGCGAACACGTCATGGTACTGTCTGATGATTTCAATGACCTTCCCCTTCAGTTCGGGCTCCATGTCCTTGCCTATTTGAATCATTTTTCCTGATTGGCCCACAAACAACTCGACATCTTCGGTTTCGGCTGCTAGTTCGGCGATGGGGTTGGATAGGTCATCTCCAAACTTTTCTAACTCGATGTTCAGCAACTGATGGCTGCCCCCAGCCTCATTCTCGCTCCTTTTCCTCTTTCCAGCTTCGGTCATTTTTACGTCTTTATCTTTTTCCAAGTCCTCCAGCATGATTATTCGTGCGGCCTTTTGGTCACCTCTCATTTCTCCAATTCCATGTTCGGTCAGGAATTTTAATTTCAGATGATGAATGGAAGATACGGCCTGGAACAGAGATAGGGCTGGCCTTCCGAAGATTCCATTATATGGACTGTCTACCCGAACCATGTAGAACTTCGCCTCTTTTTTCACAGTGTAGGGGGCTTTTCCCAGCAATACGGAGAGTGTGATAGTTCCTTCGATCGGCACGGGTTGATTTCTGAAACCATATAATGGTGCCTCATGACAGGGTTCTAATTGTTCGCCTCCCAAGTTCATCTTGCAGTACGTTCGATGGTACATGATGTTTACCGAACTTCTTTCGTCCACCAGCACTCTCCAAATCTTATTTTCCCCGATGACGGGGTTGATGACAAGTGGGTCTTCGTACGACCAGATTACATCCTCGTAGTCATCTTCTGTGAAGGAGATAGACAGTGGTTGTTTCGCTGCACTTGACTGATAGAGGTTGTAAATCTGTGTAGCATACTTTTTTCGGGCCGTTTTACTATCCCGATCAAGTATCGTTCCTCCAGAAATGGTTCTTACTTCGCCTCGGTATTTTTCCGATCCTTCGGCATTTTCTTTACTTTCCTTATCTGGTTTCTCCATCAGATTTTCAACGAACTGTGCTAGGTCTCCATCTTTGATCATCTTTTCAATCAACTTCTTCAATTGATAGCACTCGTTGGTGTTGTGTCCTTTGTCCCGATGGTAGTCGCAATACTTGTGTTCATTCCTTCGGTTTTCAGGAGTTTTCAACTTGGGCGGCCGAACGAATCAATGCTTACCTTTAATCTCGTGGAGAATCTTCGAGATAGGGGTGTTTAAAGGTGTAAACATCGGGCTATTTCTATCTCGTGTTCGTTCGCCCGTCCTCCCTTGCCTGGCGTCCGTCAATCTACTCTTAACATCCATGCGGCCTCTTCGCCCATCTCTATTGTCATCTCTTCGATCATTTCTCTGGTTAGGCTTCCGGTCATCCTTCTTATAATTGTCCCTTTTCTCATCCTTATATCCTCCAATCGACTCCATTTTTCTTCTGATTGCTTCCCCCCGTAAATATATATCATTTAATGACTTCGGTGGCATATCGTAAATGGAAGATCGAAGCTTCCACTACGCCATAGATTGCTTATAGCAACCCCCAAACTGTGTTACCATAGACCCCTTTTTAAAGTTACCATAGGCCAAAATAGGGCTATGGTAACACTTCAGCTGTGTTAGGTTCTCAGTAGTAACTATAGATATCTAAGGTAACATCAAAACACAGCCTAAGGTAACATAGCAAATGTGGTTACTAAAGACCTCTATAGTAACATCTTAAACACTCTACAGCAACATAGTTTGTGTGTTACAATAGAGGATATAATTTTGCACATGGACAACTGTGGGGCCCACATCTAGGTGGGGTCCACAATCTATTGTAACACCCTCTTTTACCAATTGTAACACATTGAGTGTTACATAACTTAAATCATTTATAACTAATTTTAATAACAAAAAAAATTATGACATTTAAATATTCAAGAACCAAATTAATTACATTTCAATAACATCATCCAACATCATTTCAATAACATCATCTAGTACAAAACCAACCAAATCACAAAATAATTTCAAAAGATAACCGGTGTCCAAGAGCTAATAACAAAAAAATATTAATAAAAAAATGCATCCAAGAAGACCTATACAAGAAAAAATAATTCTAGTTTTGATTCTTCATGGCCACCATTGGCAACTCCATGAATAGGCAATGACCCTTCTCTTGCATTTGTTACCAAAATGCTCTTTTCCATGTGTGGTTCATCTTTATGGATGTCTATAACCAAATCACGTATAAGGTTGTGCACTTCATGCTTGATACTAGCATCAGCAGACGGAGGATAATGACCAGAATTATACTTTAAAGCTAACGACTCTGGTCTGATTCCAAGAAGTTTGGTAACCTGCAATGCAAAGTGCAGCAGATGTAGTAATTAACAATACAAACTTTTTCTCTCCAAATGCCTATTAAACTTTATTGATCATTAATAATAGTAGTCATCTATGTTGCTTGTGTTTATGTTCGAAATACATATCTGCATTGGTTAGTATTCTATTTTGCAAACTCCCTACTCCACATCCCCGTGCTTTAATCTTTGAACAATCAACAAACAAGAGAACATAACTAGATTAACCAATTTTACCAACATATCAGAAACATGAATGAGAATTACTGAAACGTAACATTATAACATAGCAAATCAGAAGTTCAGAACCAACCTGATAGATGCCATTTTCATGTGCAAAAGCATTGGCTCCAACTATAGCCTTGCATGCTTGCACAAGAAGCCCACTGTACTCTACTACCTACGTAAATGATAAACAAATTGAAATTAATCTAGTATAACGTTATGTGATTTTGGTACAGTTCAAACTGAAGAGGGAGGAGGGGCTATGGAGATACAATTTCGTAATCTGAAAACTATTTAAGGAGATGAAGACATGCACAAAGCTAACTGCTCGTAAAGTCTAACCTCTACTAACATATTCATGTAGTGACATGTACAAAATAATAACAGGACTGTATGTTTTACATTGGCAGCTCCTCAAATGCTGCACATATTTCCTCAACAGCAGTAGAGAAGTATTTGACAGTATTTTTACCTTCACAGCGAGCTGCCAATTTATTTTTTGCATCAATAGTAAATTCCTGAATATCGGCAGGAGCAACAAAAGCTCTGTGAATAAAAGATCCAATAAATAATTGTGAATCAGAAGCATTCAGATACAAAAACGAAACCCCTTTAAGGAGGCTACTGACATCATAGCTATCAAATTAGGAAAAATTCACAATATCTTTCCATACCATGTTCCTGACAACCTAAAATACTACATAGGGACAATCAAAGCATAATCGATTATAGACACATAACGTGCATTTCTTATTTAAACATATCTAATTAGTAATTACTGATTACTTCTTGATACAACTCACTATTACCGCAAAAGTTAAATTTATCAAGGAAATAATTAAAGGAAATATTAACGAGATAGAAACATTGTTGTTAGTATGATAAAAAATAACAACAGAAAAGATATCCAGAATTTAATGCCGTGTGTAGAAATATATGTATACAAAACCAATATAAAACATTTATAGTTTATCCAGAATCTCCAGTTATACAAGAAATATAACTGAACACTAACAACAATAAAGAATATATAAGACGAGGGCCCAGGCTATGAATATAATATTTGTTTGTCAATTTTAACTGGATTAATGGGTACAAAATTAGGAGTACTAAATTACTAATTAGCATGAATATTTTTGCTAGAATTCTATTTTTGTTATTGATAGACTAATTTATTAACAAACATATGATTAACCCTCAAAATTTACAACTATCTGGCAGTTTGAAGTTAAGTTACTCTTACAATTAAACATTCTTATTAGTATAAAAATATTGATAGAAAAGATTCTAGAACATGTCACTATACTTGTGGAAAAAAAAACTTCAAGACAAACATATAAGAATGTGAAACAGAACAAACTTTAAAAATAATCCATCAGAAACGCTTGCCTGCAACAATGGTACAACATTTACAAAAATATAAAAAGGTAAATTGCAGCTCATAAGGCTTAATATTTAATCAAAACCAGTTCTATTTAGCAAAGATTAAGTATAAAATCACAAAAATATAACACTGCAACAAAAATAGTATTTAAACAACTTATAGATGCAATTTTGAGTGGGAGGCTGAACAAATGAGTTACACCAGGCAAAGAGAAGCGTCTGACAACCTTGATTGCATCCCCAACAATATAAACTTTAAAGAGGACACCACCTACAAGCACAAGAGGTTTTAGATTTTGCCTTCACAGAGCAGCCAAAGCATTATGCACATCAATTACTACAGCTGCACATACCAGCATACCACCATACCATGATTCACGAATTCCTCTTGCATGACTGCACCAGTAAAGGATAGAAAAACAATCAGAACTGGTAGGATTTTGTGCTTATTAATAATCGTGCATCAAACATGTTTATGTAACACTAAATTACCCTAATAAATGGAGCTCCATGGTAGCCTTGTATTGAGAAGGAATTTCCATTAAAGTTGATAGAGCAATTCAGTTTCTTTTCGCGATGTAGAAAGTTTCTTTGACATGATTTCCGTGAAATTCACAAACTAAAACAGAAGATTGCGATGTCATTCAACTCGAGCACTAGAAACACCAATATATAACATGAAGAGAGTGACAACTGACATCGATAAAATTATTTATAAAGTCAACATCACTTACTTGAAAATTATCGAAGCTCGAGCTAGAATATTACATCAAAGTCCTTCATCATGTCCCAGGGTCCATCTCTGACACCAACTAATATCATATCAACCAGCCACCGATTTGGGTATAATAATAGGTACAAAGGTTACATTTTTTTAAAAGTTATTTGTTACCTAAAGTTTGTTAATGACTTTTATGTAAAAGTAATTTTTAAGTTGTAAGCTATTAACATATCTATAACTTTGGAACCCTGTGCCAGAGAGCACACTATATTGATGGGGATAATGCTGATTTAGCTCTACACAAAACAGTAACAAAGTTGAATAAAGAAGAGGCCATGACAAGTGTTATCATGTACATACCTAAGCAGGCTATTAGATATCTCTCAAAGCAATACAATGCAAAAGCTTCATAGCAGTCCCTGATAATCTCACAGTTAAATGCAGAATCTGAATTCAATAGTGATAGAAACTGTAGCTGAAAAGAAATAATTATTAATCACGATGCAAATAAGTTCAGTCAGCAAGTTCATATATATTGGGGGGCGTTTATAATTTTCTTTCCTTCTTTTTCTTATCTAACAAGTCCCAGAAGTGATGTGTGTGTATAGACATACTGAATATATAAGCTGGAAATATCATAAAAACTTAAATTGCTTAACAAAGTTTTAAGCCCATAAAATTAAACAGAGAACTTACCTCTCCCAGAAAGATATCCAATTCCTCTCCTTGCATTATTATGTATGAACACTAAACATAATCAAAATTAAACAAATTTTCTTACAAGTATCATACATTGAAATTTATACAAACGCATACATGAGAAAGAGAGAGGGGAGGGAGAGAGAGGGGGCGAGAGAGAGAGAGGGGGGGAGAGGGAGAGGGAGAGAGAGGGGGGGGAGAGAGGGGGCGAGGGCGAGAGCGAGAGAGAGGGAGAGAGGGAGGGGGGAGAGAGAGAGAGAGAGAGAGAGAGAGAGGGGTACATACAGCACCCATGAATCATAGAGGTCAAACCCAGCTCGAACCCTAATTGAATCATGGAACCAAACTTTGATTGAACCTGCTTGAACCCTAATTGAACCCTAAATTGCTTGTGAGAGAGGCGAGAGAAGTGTTTGAGAGAAATGAACGTGAAGTGAATTGAAAGTGTTTGAGAGAAAATGATAGTGAAGTGTACTAACTCTAATTTTTCCCCAATTCTAATTTTTGTTTGCCGCTCTCTATTTTCAGTTTGCCTGCTCACTGTTTTCAGGTTTGAGAGAAAATGATAGTGAAGTGTACTAACTCTAATTTTTCCCCAATTCTAATTTTTGTTTGCCGCTCTCTATTTTCAGTTTGCCTGCTCACTGTTTTCAGTTTGCCGTTCAGAACTGTACTCTCCTTTTTTATTTTCTAAATATTATAAATTTATTTTTTTGCTAAATAATTTATTTTAATTTCTTGAAATTAAAATATAATTGTTAAATATATTATTTTCATGATTTTGTAATAATTCATAATTTATACAAAATTTAGTTTTCTTTATTAAATTTTTTAATGAATTTAGTTAAAATTTAATAATGTTTGGATATTACTTTATTTTAAAACCTTTTTTTCTGTGAAATTTATAAACAAAATTTAATATTTATGAAAAATCAATAACTTAATTATTTGATGGAATATTACGTTTTAAATTGATTATTTCAATGATTTTGTTAAAATTAATTATTTTTAAAGTCAAATAATTATTAAATCATTAATTTTAAATTAAATAAAAATTTTGTTAATGAATACTCTATGGTAACACACCTCATGGTGTTAGCCCAATGTAACACCTTTTATAACTAAAGTAACATACTTTTGTGCCTATGGTAACACCACAATCAAAAGGTTGCGATAGGTCAAAATTTTCATAGCTATGGTAACATCCATAGTGGTAACACCCATGCCAAAAGGTTGCTATAGGCCATCTATGGCGTAGTGTTCTTACCTTTTACGGTGTCGAGGCCGGCGGAGAGGAATCCGACGGCTTTAACTTTGTCTAAGTTTGTCACCATTCCAGCCTCTTCTTTGAACCTAGCGAGGTAATCACCAAGCTCTTCGTTCGACCCCCGTCTACAATGGATCAGAGCTTCGGTATCTTTCTCCCTTCGGCATAAGTGAGAATGATGCCTCAAGAATTTTCTCTTAATCTGTTCGTACGAACCGATCGATCCGGGTCTTAACGAACGATACCACATAGACGCTGTTCCTTTTAGGTATGTTTTGAACATCTTGCACAGCATGACGTCGCAGTGTCCCATACCCGTCATGAGGGATTCATACTTCTTGCAATGGTCTTCGGGGTCGCCCTTCCCGCTAAACTCGTGCATCTTTGGGAATTGTTTTCCCGGTGGTGGTCGATATTGTTCGATATCTTCGGTCACCACGGGTTCGTGGCTGACTTTTCTATTTCCGAACATTACCTTCTCAATTCTCCCTATTCTGTCTCCCACATGTGAGTCATCCTCCTCCAAATCTGAGGTACAAATTACCTTCGATCGGGATCGCCTAGAACTTGGTTCGGAATTTCCTGATTCGTCTTCGATGTCCCAGGTTCTTTTTTCTCTTCGGTCTTCGGGCTCTTGGTCGTCAGTCTCCATGGCTTCTCGTAGTGCCTTTTCTTGGATTTTAATTTCTTCCCTTTGAAGCTTTAAGGCTTGTAGCCTCAACTGATCGACCTTTTTTTGCATGGCCAATCGGTCCCCTTCCTTATTGGTTTTTTCCTTACGTTTTCCCTTAACTTTTTTCTCTTCTCTCTAATTTTGGAGCATTTGTTGTTGTTCTTCGGGGGTCGGCATTTCTCCTTCCTCATCGAATTTCAGAGTCCTTGGAGTAATAGGAGGTGGATGGCTACCTTCTGCCTGGGTGGTTCTTGGAGTTTCTTCGTTAGCCATAGTCGCTGGTAGGTAGTGATTTTAAACACAAAAGTATCTCTACATTCCCACAGACGGTGCCAAATGTTGGAATCAGTTTTGGCCGAATGAGTCCTTCGGTGTGACCTGCAAAGGAAGAAGAATGTGAGGGTGTTGACCCCCGATTCACCTCCGGTGTGAGAGTAAGTTTACTAGTTATTTTAGAGAGATAGGTAACGTAGAGAGTTTGTGTTTAAAGAATACTTGAGTTGTGATGAGTGTAATTGAATGTGTCTCTCTTGACCATGTTCTTTCTCTTTATATTGTCCAGCCATAGACTATTTGAAGGTGGAAAAGATGATATGATGTCCCACAATCTGGTTAGCAGTTCAATTTCTTCCTTCAACTGTCGGCACTGATGAGTGTCATGGCCATGGGATTCGTGATAGGTACAATATCTCTTCTATCCCTTTGTGCATTTTTCGAAAGTGGGAGAGGCGGTTTATACAACCCCTCCTTCTTTGTGACCTCATAGATGTGTTCAATAGACGCTACCAGAGGTATGAAAATACTGGTCTGGGAGTAACCCTGATCTCTTTGAGAATAAAGAGGTGGTGGCTGGTACCGTGGCATTGGGCTAGGTGACCTTGATTGGTCCGACCTCCAAGTGTCAACTATATTAACGTCCCCTCTACCATTCTTCCTTGCATCTCCCTTTGGACTCGGAGACCTTTCCTTACGCTTGCCCCTACGACTAGTTTCGGGGTAATCACTCCTCTTCAGAGCCTATTCCTCTCTCTTAAATTGTTCAGCTTGTGCATAAAGATCTGCAACGGTCGGCGGTTCTTTCCGTTGAAGCTCTTTCCAGAAATCTGAATTCACTATCACCCCAACTATAAGAAATTTTTTGATGGTTTCATCTGAAGCCCCTCGAACAGTTGGTACTTCTGCATTGAATCGTCTGAAATAAAACTGAAGAGTCTCTCCCTCTCTTTGCTTTATATTGGCCAGAGTCGTGATAGGGGGAGCATAAACGATAGACAACTGAAACTGAATCAAGAACATTCTCCGTATTTGATCCCAAGAGGTGATAGAAGCTGGGCCCAGCTTTTGAAACCATTGATGAGCATTCCCCCGCAGGGTCGAGTCTAGCAACCTACACTTCGTCAAATCCTCCACCTGGTAAAGCTCCATCTATGTATTGAATCTCGCAATATACTCGGCTGGGTCAGAACTTCCCGTAAACCTCAGATCTCCCACCCCTCGAAAGGATGGAGGAAGAGGTGCTTCTTGTACTGCCAATGAGAAGGGTGATGGGGCCGGCTCGAACATAGCAACCGTCTGCCCCTCTGATTGTGCCAATAACCTGCGCAAAGCGTCCAAGTCTAGCTCCTCAAACCCGGGAATCCTACGGGATGCTTCCTCCCATCGCTGCTGATTTATTATTTCTTCAAATCGGTATCGATCTCTAACAGTAGAGTTCTCCAGACAGGGCAAATTACGTGCGCGAGAGGCCATCAAATCTCTCTCCAAGTTAGATTCCAAGGGTCCCCTCCGGCTTTCCTCTGCTCGATTTAGGAGATCGGCATAAGATCTCCTCTCTTCATATCCCAGAATATAATGGTTCTGGGTTCTCATCTGGGGGTTTGGGTTACCAGCTTGAACCATTGTGAGTGTTGTTGGGTTTGAACCTCCCAAAATCTCATTTCCAGGATTAGGGCGGCGCCTCTCTTGCTCCAACATCCTCTGATCGTCGACCCAAGTCCCTTCCACTTGGAGATCTCGCCTGCCTTCGGCCCTTCTGCCCTGTGGTCGTATATGGCTCGACGGGGAATCTCCCTATCTGGGGGCAATCAACATACGGTTCACCGAAAGTAAAAGCTCTGGGAGTGATAGCCTGGAATCTTTGATTTACCTTAGTCTCTCCGATGACCTGAACATCTCTTTCAAAAGGGACCTCCCCATGCAGATTACGATGGTGGTCCAGAGTGGGTTCCCTACCCATGCGTCGATCTTCATTTGGAGTTTGATAGCCTGATTCCCGACCATGGCGGGTTACCCTCAGATTCTCTCTCCCTTCATCTTGCGGGTGACGTCTATCACAGTTCAAGTGAGATCCTTCAAGAAACTGTCTCTCCCTTTCTATCACATCCATCCTTGCCCCCATTTGAGTGATCGTATTTCCCATATAAGTGATTTGGTCCAAAAGTTCAGTATTACTCATCAGGATAGGAGGGTCACCCCTTATCTGTCGCCTATCAGGCATCCTGGGTGTTACCGACCTTCGAAGTGAACCCCCTGGGAACGAACGATCAGGGTTCCTCGACGTAGAGTTCCTGATGGTAGAGTTCCTTGGTGGTGGCGGCGACAGATACTCTCTGGTCCTAACTTCCTCGACATAACGATTATCAACGCGCTCATGGTTTGACTGCGACATCCTTCCTCCTGAGATGTCAAAAGCCCCTCCTTCTAGCGCTGTTTGCACTAAATCACGCAAGCGTACGTGGTCACAAGTAATACAGATATAAGTCAAGTTCGTTCCCACAGAGATCTGGTTATGGTTTTAATTCAGTAAACGCACCTATGCAACAGTGTATGGTTATTATGCACTGCTAAGACAAATAACAAATATGGGTTTTAACTATCTAAATTAACTAAAAAGTAAATTAACAAAACTACAAATTAACTAACTAGCAAGAATTGAAATCTAATTACTTCTGCAAGAAAAACCATGGAATCCTAACTTCATTAAATACTTCGCATGCAATGGTTATGATATCTGATCGAATAACACGAAACAAGTATACGCTACTTCTCAGTATACGAATACCAAACTAAACATACATCCACAAAATAGATAGAAGATGAATAGACACCAATTATGCTTAGACCCTATATCTCTATAGAATTTGAAAACATAACGGTTGAAGAACAAGTTATCCACATTGATCACATAGGGTAGCATATTATCTCTAATCATGCCACAAATCATGATGTTAAAACACCAACCTATCCTATGCTAGCATGGCAAGTTCTAAATCTCAAGATCCACTCTCGCTTCACAAGAGATTAACAAATTAGATGTTAGCTACGCATCTAACTACATGAAACACAACCATACGAGGATATCACATATACATCACACACAGATCTGTAAAGCATCAAGATACTAAAGCTCCATAAATAAATCCGTTAGAATCCCATGACAATGATTAGTTCATAATTGAACCTCTCGTCATCATGGGATCTGATGAAACCATGATAAAAACAAAGTATGAAAATATACAAATAAATCTAAGTAATTGATATGTAATGGTTTTACTCCTAATGATGATAATCTATCATCCAATTTACAAGGGTTGGATGTGTTTATATAGGCTCTATAATTCTTGCCCAGCAAGAAAATACCCAAAATAAATTTAAAACAGAATTTCTGCAAAATACGTTTCCTAAACTGATTCTGTTTTTTAAGGGAAATTCGCAACTGCCTTTTCTTCAGTAATTCTGGATCTTTCCAGCTACAATTGGGCCTCTGGACCACTTTAGAATGATAGAGAATCTCGTTATCTTCGCGTGGACTGCTTACGGGCCTCAAACGGAGTTGTAGAACTCAAGATATGGCCAAAATAGTAAAAACTGTAATTTTTCAGCACCGCGCGCATGCAACCTGCGCCCAACAGTCTGTTCTTCGCGCAAATTGCTCCTACCCGGCGCAATTTGCTCCTGGGAATCCTATCCCAAGTTGTAGAAAATCTCCCAGGCTTCACGTGGGCAGTAAGATCGCTGAAAACTGACTTCTAGAACTCCAGATATGTCCAAAACTGTGTAGACTGCGCAACCGTCTCAGAAATCCGAATTTTAATTAATTTATTCTCCAAAAACGATAGAAGCATCAACCTTAATCAACATTCTTGTAAATCTGCACAACTAAGCAAAATACATCAAAACTACCACAAACTTGAGTCCAAGACAATCAATTTAAGCCATTATAGAATGTTCCAATTGGATATAAACTCCACTTATCACACCCCCAAACTTAAACCGATGCTTGTCCTCAAGCATAAACAATTACAACTAACTAACTAACTAGTACCACTTCCGTAGGTGACCACGGTTGCATTTGGCATATGCAACAAGCCCTTTAAACCCCTAGGCAGCCCTAGTGGACGAGTAAGGTCTCGTGAGGGCCTATAGCGAATGTACCCACAAAATCCAATGCAATGCAATGCAAGAATGCAACTAATATGAAAATGCAAAGATCTAGTACTAATATCCTACCATACCTTCAAATCCTCTCATGCCATATCAACTTAAGAATCAAAGTAATTACGCAATGTCTTGGTGTCGAAAGTGCAAGTATTCACATAGTCTACTCAATGAACATGCATAAGCTCTCAAAAGTCCATGTCAAATGTAAGAATAAGTTAGTAAATATGCTAAGCCTACAAGAGTACATCTTTGAGACAAAACTCGGGATCTCATATGCAAAAACAATCAAACACTCACAATCCACTCATAAAAGAATATTCACTCAAGAACAAGGGTAAGTGTATCACTCAATTCCAACAAAATCATAAGCATGCTTGACATTTGGTATCAATCTAACTCTTAACACAACATACATCAATGACGATAATCAAAAGGTCTTTATTTGGGTTGTAACGGGGCTAGGGACAAGGTATGTCAAATAAGCCAAAACAGGTGAAGTGTCAAAAGCTAGCAAGTACCTTAATAAATCATACACAACACCCTATTTCCCCCCCACATAATTTTTACTAAAACAACACTCGACTAGTCGACTGAAATAGGATCGTAACAAACACAAACATGCTCTCATAATATATATTTTTTTTCTTTTTTTTTCATATTTTTTTTCTCTTTTTTTTCTTGTTTTTTTTCATTTTTTTTTTCGAGAGCTAAATATAACACAAACAATAATATAAACAATAAACAATGATCCCACAATTTTATTACACATGCCGACTATCAAGTAAACAAACCCAATTTTCAATATTTCCCCCAAAAGTAAGACCAATAATAAACCCCTCCTTGCACACCTTATTACTCCCTTAAGCACTCTACTAGCCTTTGACAATGTGGTTCAAATTAATGTAAGGCCAATACAAGAAAAAAAGTCTAGGCAAGTAATGTGGTATGTCACCGAAAAAATAGGATTAAGCTCAACGGGTTAACTAATTGATCATGTAAATATGGTATGGTAATATGGGAAAATATGCGGTTAATCCTAATTGCCTTTATCATTTTAATCGTCAAATAATGTCATGCATTTCAAGAAAGACCTCAAACAACTGCTAGCAATGCAAACAATCCGTGGACACTCAAGCAAACGAATAAATTGCAACAAATATGCAATATGGCTCAAAAACTCACTTGGTGGAAAAACATACTCAATCCCAAGTAAAAATCTCCCTAACGCACCTACTTGTATTCAAAGCATGCAAACTAAATCATCTTGCACATATTCATGTCCTTCTAATCACTTACAACATTCAATAAGTCTACTAGCTTCAACTTACTAGTGTATGTGTGTGCACAAGAACACAACATATCACTTCTAAAAAAAAGCGTCAACAACACAAAATTCCTATCCAGCATGGGTGCAAATGCAACTATTATGAACTCACATGATATAAAAACATAAAAACAGAATGTCCTATATGAAACAAACGTAGATATCACGAACATAAATGCATAATTTACTACTAACATGCAAAATATGAAATCCTACATGAACACAATGACTAACAATCACATATATATACTGTTAGGTCCGATAAGATTGTAGAAGGGGGGTTGAATACAATCTATATCAATTTCTCGAAATTTGTCCTTTAAATAAAATTTAGTTTAGACAAATTTGTGCGGAATTAATTGAAACAAATTTTCAAGTTGAATATAACAATATATTAACTTGATGGGTGTTACAATTTCAGTACAGATTATTATCAAGTAATTAATAACTAATTAGAAAATTCGACATGAACTTTTCTAATTTAGTTAATAAAAATCAAGATAAGAACTAGGAAACTTAATTCGCTAGTAGTACAAGAATCACAAATAATCAAGTTCCACCGGATAAAATATTACAAAGGAGATGAACTTGATTTTACAGAAATTTATTTGTTCTTGCTGGGTGTGTTCGTCAGGAGAGAGAAGAGAGCTTCTGTGTTTGGATATTATGTTGTGTAATGTTGAAAGCTAGCCGCCTTGCTCTTTATATTCTACTGCCTCTTCTGTTTTGTTTTTGCACTTGTTTAGACTATCCAGAGACTATCAAATGCATTGCAGACTATCCAGTTGAGCTGCAGACTACCGGTGTGACTATCATTGATAGACTATTAAATGGCTTGTAGACTATCCATTTAATAATACAGACTATCAATTACTCTTGCAGACTATCGGTGTGACTATCCTCTTTAAAAACAGACTACCGGTGTGACTATCAAGATAGTCTGTAAATGAATTAAATAAACACGGTACTCGACTGAATTGATTCTTTTGTAAACAAATGAACCAGCTGACAGACGAAGTCCAGTTGCAGGAAGGGAGAGTGTAGCACACGCGGCTGTTTTTCTGCTGGACTTCTTGGGCGCGTGTTTCACACGCGCTATGCAGACGAGTGGACGAGCCGACAAGCATGTTGCACATCCTGCTAACTTTTGTTCAAAACAATTGCTTTGTTCCACAGATCACGGCAACTTGTTTCTTTTGTTAGTTTATTTGTTTAAACAATTCATACGAATTGTTTACACAATTTTGTGTTCACACACAAAAATGCAACCAAGTACCTCACTTTCAACATATCTTGCACTTCAATTGGGCCTTGAGCCCAATGGCTTTTCAACCAGTCCAGTTCATTTCTTTTGGATTCAGCCCATGCAAATTCATAACCCAAATCTCTTTTGTTTTAATTTAATTAATTACTTAATCAATTAATCATTTAAACAAATAATGATTAATTCATTAATTAATTAATTAAATCAATTTAGATTAATACATTAATTCAACGTTAATTAACATGATAATTAATTTAATAAATAAATTAATTCAGAATGAATTAATTTATTAATTAAATAAATTACATAAATATGTTAATTAAATAAGAATTAATATAAATCTATTGATAGCGCAAATTCTTTTTCTCGAACCACTGAAAGTAATAAAGAAGTACCACCGAATTTCTGCTGATGCTCGATGCACGGTCTGGTTCATGAACGACTAACTTCAACGGCTTTTCTTTATTTTTGACTTTAAAAACTGGTTCCTTTTCTATTATTCTCTCTCTCTTTTTAATTCTTCTGTACTGACTCTGTCACCTTGAAATCTCTGTCACTTTAAACGAATCCACTTTTTAACGAATACTCCACTGAGGCTTGATCAGATGACTGAGCTTCTTTCAATGTAGTAATTCCTCAAGTCTGTAGATTGACCTTGATCTTTTTCTTCTGACAGATAATACAATCTGAGATTCCTTGTGACAGTCTATATACTATTTACTACTACAATCTTGTTTAAGTTGAGTTGTATCCTCGAAATACAAATAGGCTACATCATATGCCTTTCATATACACTACTTATCCCTTAAACCACCCCCAAACTTAAAATATTCAATGTCCTCATTGAATGAAAGTAATACAAGGGATAGTAGAAAACATACCTAAATAAAATTGCCGAAAAGCGTGGGTTGCCTCCCACGAAGCGCTTCTTTAACGTCAATAACTTGACGTTACTTCCAAGCCTCCACTAAGGATGATAATAGTTCGCCTGGTCCTCTCTTCGCAATACTTCATCATCATCTCGGTGGCACACTTTCTGCCTTTTCTCCTCGCTTGGCCTATTCATGTAACAACCATGTTGTATTCCAATGCCTTCATCTGTTGAACCAAAATCTGTCAATTTGTAGAACAACACACAATCGCGGGCTTCGCTTGAATATAATGGAGGAGGGTAAATGTAAGTTTCTGAAGCCTTTGGTTCCTCAAAGAGAACTTCCTCCATTGGCTCTAATGCGCTACCTCCATCTTTATACTCTGAGACAAGTAGAAGACCTGCATCTTTCCCATGTTCTTCAGCCTCTTGGTACGCACATACCAATTCTTGAAATTTCTGTAGCTCAACAGTGTCTGTCCCAAATAGTGCCCTTTCCAAATCTTCCACCATCCTAACATGATCAAATTCCTCACATGGCTTGTGAACGCTCACCTCACCTTGGAATTTGTCTTCCTCAATTAAGCATGCAGTACCTTGCTACAAGTCACCGTTATTCTCTGGACTTGCCTCTTGTATGAATTGTTGTTTCTCTTGTTCCAAGGCACTCAAAACTTGAGCAGCAAGTGCCCCCATAGATTTGATAAGCTTCTCATTATTCTCTACAAGCATCCTAATCTCCTTCCTAATCTCCTTCAAATCATCAACCTCATCTGACTGAAAAGTAGGAATAGGTTGCTAATGTTGAAACTCTTTACTACCAAAGAAATATGACATATCTGGAACATCTTGCTGGTACTGTTGAGGATGGTATTGAAAATATGGTTGCTCCTCATAAGTGACATATGGATCAACTCCTCCGTAGTAACAATATTGTGAGGGATCATGAACGCCAAAACACCGCTCACATTGCTGAGGCATGGATGTCCTCGAATATGCCCACCATGGCAACTCCTCGCATGCCATCTTCAAACAATCAAGTACCTGAAACTCACCAAACTAAACAAGATAGATAAGAAAAAAACAAATCCGAGTCAGTGAACGCTAACGACCACTATTGACAAGCACATAAACCAAAAATAAAACACCGATGATCCCCGGCAGCGGTGCCAAAAACTTGTTTGCACTAAATCACGCAAGCGTACGTGGTCACAAGTAATACAGATATAAGTCAAGTTCGTTCCCACAGAGATCTGGTTATGGTTTTAATTCAGTAAACGCACCTATGCAACAGTGTATGGTTATTATGCACTGCTAAGACAAATAACAAATATGGGTTTTAACTATCTAAATTAACTAAAAAGTAAATTAACAAAACTACAAATTAACTAACTAGCAAGAATTGAAATCTAATTACTTCTGCAAGAAAAACCATGGAATCCTAACTTCATTAAATACTTCGCTTAGATCTGACGCCTTTAATCACTATATGCAATGGTTATGATATCTGATCGAATAACACGAAACAAGTATACGCTACTTCTCAGTATACGAATACCAAACTAAACATACATCCACAAAAGAGATAGAAGATGAATAGACACCAATTATGCTTAGACCCTATATCTCTATAGAATTTGAAAACATAACGGTTGAAGAACAAGTTATCCACATTGATCACATAGGGTAGCATATTATCTCTAATCATGCCACAAATCATGATGTTAAAACACCAACCTATCCTATGCTAGCATGGCAAGTTCTAAATCTCAAGATCCACTCTCGCTTCACAAGAGATTAACAAATTAGATGTTAGCTACGCATCTAACTACATGAAACACAACCATACGAGGATATCACATATACATCACACACAGATCTGTAAAGCATCAAGATACTAAAGCTCCATAAATAAATCCGTTAGAATCCCATGACAATGATTAGTTCATAATTGAACCTCTCGTCATCATGGGATCTGATGAAACCATGATAAAAACAAAGTATGAAAATATACAAATAAATCTAAGTAATTGATATGTAATGGTTTTACTCCTAATGATGATAATCTATCATCCAATTTACAAGGGTTGGATGTGTTTATATAGGCTCTATAATTCTTGCCCAGCAAGAAAATACCCAAATTAGATTTAAAACAGAATTTCTGCAAAATACGTTTCCTAAACTGATTCTGTTTTTTAAGGGAAATTCGCAACTGCCTTTTCTTCAGTAATTCTGGATCTTTCCAGCTGCAATTGGGCCTCTGGACCACTTTAGAATGATAGAGAATCTCGTTATCTTCGCGTGGACTGCTTACGGGCCTCAAACGGAGTTGTAGAACTCAAGATATGGCCAAAATAGTAAAAACTGTAATTTTTCAGCATCGCGCGCATGCAACCTGCGCCCAACAGTCTGTTCTTCGCGCAAATTGCTCCTACCCGGCGCAATTTGCTCCTGGGAATCCTATCCCAAGTTGTAGAAAATCTCACAGGCTTCGCGTGGGCAGTAAGATCGCTGAAAACTGACTTCTAGAACTCCAGATATGTCCAAAACTGTGTAGACTGCGCAACCGTCTCAGAAATCCGAATTTTAATTAATTTATTCTCCAAAAACGATAGAAGCATCAACCTTAATCAACATTCTTGTAAATCTGCACAACTAAGCAAAATACATCAAAACTACCACAAACTTGAGTCCAAGACAATCAATTTAAGCCATTATAGAATGTTCCAATTGGATATAAACTCCACTTATCAAGCGCCACTTGTTAACGGAGGAATTTGGAAAACAAATTCCGGGAGGGTGGCTGGAATTATGGTGGTAGTTGATAGCGTTAATCGGCGTAGGACGATTAGGGTTAGGGTTTATGATTTAGGGATGGCTTAGATTGTATGATGTGATTATTGCAATTTAGGTCGAATGTTGTATTCTCTCTTTTTTGCAAGGGTTTGCATCGTGTCATACAATGTGCCTACGTACCTGTTGATGGAGGATTTTCGTAATCAACGTGATTTTCGGAGGCCCACTGGAATTTACAAGTGTAACACATGTATTTGGCTGTTTTTGGTGATTTGGGTATGATTTGATGGTGGGGGTGAGCTGAGCTTGAGAGGTTACGAGAATCATCGCAGGTTCCATTAGCGAGATCTGTGTCCGTTCTCCCAAGGTGCCTACGTACCCTTGTTTATATAGGGATCAAGCTCACGTAGTTCTAATGTGAAGCTGATTCTGCTTGACCAGCTGTATTCGGTTGTCTAATTCGTGTAGGACTCAGGTTCCTTTAGAGCCATTCACGAACTAGTTGGCTAAGTAGAGTAGAACTCGAGTTCGTACCCTACTATAATTCTCATGTCTATTAGAGGCATTCTAGGATCAACTGCGCCCTAGAATTACACTCCAATAATAATTCGGTCTCTTTCTGGCTGGCTACGCTCAGGAACCTGGTGCTCAGGAACCTATGTCTCAGGAACCTGGTGCTCAGGAACCTGTATTTCGGAACCTGGTTCTCAGGAACCTCTGTCTAGGAACCTGTTTCTCAGGAACCTCCTTATTTCGGGACATATTGCTTAGGGACCTCATTATAGGTACTTGTACCTGCACAAATAACAAATATATTAGTTTGGGGAGCCTCTTTGTGGTTCCCATATGCTCTTGTTGTCTTCACTGCTGCTGCTAGGCTGTCTTGAACTCTTCTGCAGGGAGGAACCTGGTCCATTCGTAATCTACTCAGCTTCCGGTTTATCAGGAACCTCATAATACTTGTAGCTTCTTGACTGTCTACTCAGCGAGTGCTCATTTCTTCATGTCTAGTCTTCATATCTTGTAATGGATCTACTTTCTGGCTCGTATGGATTGGACCCTATAGCTTATTGGGCCTAAATCTAGCCCATGGAGATTTTGGGCACAACAAGTACCCCCCGGTTCCTTGAAGTCATGCAATGCGAAAGGAACCTATTCAACTTTCTGATATGGGGTTCAATGCTTTATCACTTCTCTTAAAATGTATTACTTCAACAACACGTATCCAAGCTTACATGAGCTCACTCGGCGTAAGAAACAGGACACATAATGTTCTAGTAAACATAGTATTGATCAGATTCTTTCTTGGTGAGGAACATGTTCTATTCTTCTTCTTCGAAACTCATTCTTCTGACAAATCTTCACTCTTAAACTGCTAGTCATTCTCTGTACATTCTTCTAATAACTTTGCAAAATCTCTCCAAGGACACTTCTGAGGTTTCGGGATATTATCATACTTCTGCTTACTCTTGTATCTTCTTAGGTGATCTTTGTCTTCAATGTCTTCACATGTCTTTTGTATATCTAGAAGTCTTGAAAAGCGAGTGGCACCTTAACAGCTTCCAATCAAGAGGTTCAACCTTTATTTACTCCTTTTGGGAAAATGCATAATTTTCACATCGTGCATCCAAGCTTACATGAGCTAACTCGGTGTAAGAAACAGAATACACTACGCTTCTGTATGCAGATTCCAAATTAAATCCTCAGATCAAAAATCAAAGGATCGTGCTGAAAACTAACCTGGAAACTTTTCTGAAGCTGTCTTCTCGTAGATCATTATCGTCAGACTGCGAAACTCGTCATAAATACTCTCTAATTGTTCAAGCAATACTTCTTTCTTCTTCCAAACTAACTTGTATGAACTGATCTCTCATCCAATGCTTTCATAAAATACGTTGGCAGCTTGCTTATAACCCCAGGAATCTCCATTATTCGTAGGATGAAACAACCCTGGAACCTCTTGAGCCATCTAAATAGCTTCCTAGAAACCTCAGCTGCTTGCTCTACTTGGAGCTTTCAAACCTTTGTAAACTTAGAACCTCTTGTCTTCATACTTCGAGTACTGTTTCCAAAACCATAATCTAAACCGGTACTTTTCTTGATAACTTCTCAACTTTTCATGGCTGAATAACTAGACCAGGTTCCTTGTGAGTAGTTGTTGATGACTACTAATCCTGCAAAGTAAAAACATAAAACAGAAACCAGTTAATGTTAGTAAAATTTCTCTTGTTCAATTCGGGTCAACTCTTGGAAAGGTTGCCTGCTTGGCTCCCAATCTTAATCTCTAGGTCCCAACATGCCTCGAGACATGTTGGTCCCTTTTTTCTCTTGGAAAGGTAACCTGCTTGGTTCCCAATCCTATTCTCTAGGTCCCAACATGCCTCGAGGCATGTTGGTTCCTTTTTGTGCCTCGAGGCGATTCTAGGAACCTGTGCGCCGTTCTGGGAGTCCACACAGATTCCTCTTCTCCATGTGTCAGGCTAGACATCTTATGAAGGTAAATGCTAAGGATTTTATCCCTTCTTCCCATGCGCCAAAGGCGGTTCCACATGAGGGAGAGCTTATTAGGCTTCTCTTTAAGGTGCCTTTTGTCAGGACTTTAGATGCCTTTTGTCAGGACTTTAGGTGCCTTTTGTCAGGACTTTAATTCACGTGCTCAAGGAACTTGAGGCTTTTGGCAACAA
Source organism: Kitagawia praeruptora (assembly GCA_037693485.1). Lineage (NCBI taxonomy): Eukaryota > Viridiplantae > Streptophyta > Magnoliopsida > Apiales > Apiaceae > Kitagawia > Kitagawia praeruptora. Next base: position 157,532,462 of record CM075344.1, on the reverse strand, counting down.
TGTCGTGCTCAGTCAACTGAGGCTTTTCAATCACATTTGCTCAGGAAGCTACCTGAGGCTTTTCTCGTGCCCAGGAAGCTACCTGGGACTTTTTCTCGATGCCCAGGAAGCTACCTGGGACTTTGCTCAATGCCCAGGAAGCTACCTGGGACTTTACTCAATGCCCAGGAAGCTACCTGGGACTTTGCTCAATGCCCAGGAAGCTACCTGGGACTTTACTCAATGCCCAGGAAGCTACCTGGGACTTTGCTCAATGCCCAGGAAGCTACCTGGGACTTTGCTCAATGCCCAGGAAGCTACCTGGGACTTTACTCAATGCCCAGGAAGCTACCTGGGACTTTGCTCAATGCCCAGGAAGCTACCTGGGACTTTGCTCAATGCCCAGGAAGCTACCTGGGACTTTTCTCGATGCATGCTTGGGAAGCTACCCAAGGCTTAATTCATGCTCAGGAAGCTGCCTGAGACTTAACTCTTGCTCAGGAAGCTGCCTGAGGCTTAATTCAATGCTTGCTCGGGAAGCTGCCCGAGGCTTAATACTTGCTCAGGAAGCTGCCTGAGACTTAACTCTTGCTCAGGAAGCTGCCTGAGGCTTAATTCAATGCTTGCTCGGGAAGCTGCCTGAGGCTTAATACTTGCTCAGGAAGCTGCCTGAGGCTTAACTCTTGCTCAGGAAGCTGCCTGAGGCTTAATTCAATTCTCAACACAATCTGTCTACATGCTAATTCTGATCAATCAATCGTAGTCTGCACATTCTGTCAATTCATACTCATACTTCGTGAATACTGTCAAAACTACAGGAACCTGTTAGTCAAGGTAACCTGCAACTACTGTCAATGCTACAGGAACCTGTTAGTCAAGGTAACCTGTTCCACAATACAAGTACTAAAACAAGCACTTAAAAATTTCAAATTGGCATATGAAAAAGGCTAATCATATCATGCACAATACTGTCTAAGTAGGAATACTACCCCCCAGTTCTTTTAGGTAATTACTGTTACGTAAAAGAACAATAGGGAAGCTATAATCATCATCGTCATTCTAAGAATAAGGAAGACTAACCTCATCATAATCAAAATAGATCTTCTTCCACTATCATCAATGCTTGCTAAAAGAAATGTCATGCTGTCTAATCAGAATACTAAGCTGGCGAAGACTTACGTGAATCCAATTGGATATTATTTGATCCTTTATGAATAGAAAGCTCTCGCGGTATGTGTACCGGAATCTCTTCATATGAACCTGTTAGCTACAGGTGAGTTTGGAAGCTGTTGCGATGAGCTTCGGAAAAATACAAATGAACCTGAAAATTACAGGTGAACAACATAAAATCTGTTAACTACAGATACATAAAATCTTTGCAGCAACACACACTTTCTTCTACTCAAGTATCGACTGGCTAAAAACTTCTAGCAGGAAGCTGCTAATCAAAAGCTGTCTACAACTGGCTTTTAACAAATATCAATGATCCTAAAAGCTGTCACATAAAAGCTTCAGGTATGTATGAATGAACCTGTAACATGTCAGTTACATAAATAGCTATACTTGGAAGCTATTACCAGAATCTCCATATGAGTAACGTAGAACCTGTTAGCTACAGGTAAATATAAATGAACCTGGAAGCTACAGGTATATTTCAAGGAACCCGCGATCTGCAGGTAAACATTACGGAACCTGCGAGGTGCAAGTAAATAGCAAGGAATCTACTAATTGTAGGTAAATATCAAGGAACCTGCGAGCTGTAGGTAAATGTGCATTCTAACATCTAGAAACATAATCAAGACATAATCATAGCTTTATCTCATGTAAGATCTTAACAGCATAGATGCTTATGCATGCTTTATGTATAGCAAGAGTTTGTTGCGCAATACACAAAGTAAATGGAGGTTTCTACGAGTATGTAAGCATAAATGGAGAGGTATCACCTGGATCTTTCTCTAGATTGATCTGCTGTGAAGTGGAAGCCTCCGTTAAGCTTTGAAAACTCATTGATATGTTCATGATGCAAGCATGTTGCTCTTCAAGGTACTAGACCACTCAATCTGCAAGGTTTCTGAACCAAATCTGAGCTATGGGGTTTCCGAACCTGATCGTGAGGTTCCTTAACCTGAATTCTCTTAAAATTTTGAAATCCTTGATTTTTGCAATAGTAATTATACTACCCCCCCAGTTCTTCAGGGAAGCTTGTCTTCGGTGGAGAACTATATTCTGGAAGCTCCACAATTCTTCATTAATCTTGAGGCAAAGTGCTCAATTTCTCTCATCATAACAAATACCAACTTTTCTGATCTTGCTAATACCAGTTCTAATCATCATATCAACTGCTCTCTAACAAGTTGCTGAGCATTCCTCTGTGAAGTTGAGTAATGCGCGCTTTCTTCAATTTGAGCTTCATTTCTTTTTGATTTTCAAGAGGTTCCCTTCTCTCTTTTAGGGGACCTGAACTGTTCGACTTTATCAAAATTACTCTTGTCAAAATCAAGAATGATTCTTGCATCTACTCTTCATCAAAATCCTTAACTGTATTTGATCTTCAAACTATGCTGAATCTTCTTTAATGCTTCGATCGATATTGTAACCTCTTCGTGTCATTCTTGCTTATAGCTTCAACTTTTCCTCTAATTTCTTCTTCATCATATGACCTCGTGTGTGAGATATAATCTTCTTGAGACCTCATCTTTTCTTCATCAGAAAAATTCTTGTGTGCGGGGGGAGACCTCTGGTTCCGGAAACCTCCTGTCAGTAGGTCTTTTTTCATTCTTATTTTCATTCTGAATCATCTTGCATTGACATCTTTCTCTCGATCTTCTTCAACCTCTTACGACACGTGCTGAGAGCGAATCTCTATATCAAACACAGATATCCCAATCCAACACCTCTAAGCTTACGCGAGCTAACTCATTGTAAGAAACAAGAGATGTTGAGAGAGACTATTTGCAAAGTATTTCCAGTAGCTCACTGAATTGAATGAAGCTTCTCACTTTAGTTTTGTAATGCTTAGCGAGCAATCCTGCACAATATCTCAATTTTGCAAGCATATATACAATGCAACAATATATATTTATGACATGATTAATGCACATTGATGAATATGATAATTAGGACACAAAATATGCACATGCATTTTATTATGTACGCCTCATGCAAATATTTATTTGAGGCCATATATGTAGAATTAAATCTAATTTCTTTTTAATGACTTTCTTATTTTTTTTTTTATAAGCATGCTAGTCAGATGAATTCTCTTACTATGTTACTTCGGAGATCTACTGCTAGAATTAATTCCATCACTTCTATTTCTAGCTTCTATCTCTGTAGGATGCATGCTAGTCATTAATATCACAGCACCTTCTGTTTATCTTCATTCTATAAGCTATCTAGTATAGATTTCTTGTATGAATTTTCAAAAACATATTTGTTGTTCCTAAAATATTTCCATGCATGCATGCATGGCACATATATGATATTTTTAAAATTAAATACTAAGACCAGAAGCTTATCTGTGTGTTTATGCGTGTGAGTATCCAACACTTATTGCCACCACAACTAGTCCTGCTCGAGCTTTGATATCATAGAATGCATTCATTCCACTGCCTCTGTTTCGTATGCTTTGCCCAACTGCTTTCCATGTGCTACATTCATTCCTCGATTACAAGTTACTTGCATCTTTCTCGCGTAAATAACCCATCCATAGCTTCCTTGTATACAGAAAGCTTCTCGAGTGCTGATCCGTGGCAAGACCTGTTGTTGTCAATCTTTATTTTTTATAGTAACTCCGGCCCGAGTAATTTTCTGTCCATGCCCATGCACATAGCCACTGCATGCTTCTTCACTTTCTCTGCTTATATGTACGGTGTGTCACACTGTTTCTTCATGGTTATAATCACAGAATTATGCATTGGAATCCATCCTGATGCTACCAGTGGGCACAATCTGTATTAAAGGCTATTATACTCTCCATGGGTTAATCATGACATCTTCTTACTATATCTATAATTCTGTGTTTCTGCAACGCATTCGTGTAACTCCATCAGACTCTATCTATTCCTTTCTTCTTTGCTGTTGGCTTGTAATTCTGGCATTGCTTTTACGAAGACATATCTACATGGAATTGTAGAGCACCTACCCCAGACATCTACTACTTGTTTCTGCATAGCATCGTATAGCTTTTTGTCAGTTCGCCACCAATGATCCAGTGAGCTTACTTCCGTAAACATCTAATGCTAACGATCATTCCATTCTCCCGGTTTCTTCTATTGTGGTCGCCAAGATTTTGCTTATTTGGTATCAGCTCTGTCTTTGACATCATATTGTCTCCATTACACTCGTTTATGATCATCGCATTCATCTCATCAAGTTTTTTGTTCCTGCTTCTATATTTCATGCTCCTGTTGCACATCCATGCAAGGTAATAAATCCATAACTCAAATCTGCCTTTTCTTGCGAGACTTTATTTCATATGCTCCTTCCATGCATGCCACACCAGAATACTCCTCTAAATTGAATGTCCCTGTCTTTGATACCTCGAAGCTTCATTCTCTTCAAGTACTGTGACCAGACAAGCCTACGCACACTGCTCCATTGGTCTTTTTTTCGGTAACTATAACCCTGGCTAGATATTAATCCCCCTCATTTAGTTTTCTACTCCTGTAATCATAACCATGACGCGTTACTAGCACTGCAACACCTGCAAAACAGCCCCTGTCCTTCATCTCCTCAAAACGTGACAGTTGCTAGTTGCTGTTACTAAGTTGAACTTTACTAATATATCCAACAATCTAAACGTCAGTCTATTCTGCAAGCTCTTGGTCCTGTCAATCGTAAAAACTGTTGTCACAGCCACCACCAGTCTCGCTTTAAATCATCTGTTCCTCACTTTGCTTGACACTCTTCTTTAAACAAGATTTGTTGTTATTTGTTGGCTGTACCTCATTCGTTTCAATCATGTATGACTCTTGGAGACCACGTACTATTATTGCTATTGAAACTCCTCGCTGCTGTTTATCACCATCACTGGCAATCCTAACAACTCTGTATTGCTTCTGTTCTCTTGCGTACAAGTCTTTCTCTAATTCGTATGTTTGCTTTTGTCATAGGTTAAATCTTCAATGTCTGAGTATACACCATCAAATTAATACAAAAACTTTGTTTCGATGTCGTCTACTCTTTCACCATTGCAACACTACCCTTCATTTAGGATCAGATGTGACTGTTGATTTACGCGTGTGAACTACCACCTAAAATATGATTACATGCATACTGGTAGTGGTCCATAATAGAATTATCTGTTTTGATCCACAAGTGGCGACAAGTACGGCCATATATGTTCACTAGCTTGTCTCGTTTTGATGCATACTAGCGCCTGTATTGTTTATTCTAATGTTGTAAAAGTTTTTTACAACAACAGCCATGTATGTCTCTTTCAACAGGAACTCTAAACAATATGTCACCCACCTGTCTTTGCCTTCCTTTAAAATCTTTATATAACCAAATCAGTCAGCTACTTCGCATTCGTATCACAGTGGACAAGCTTCCTTGGTGTATGACATGATGTATCATCGATTAACTTGATATTACAGAGACTGTATAATTATGTATGTAAAATTCGCCAGACTCATGCCTGTCCACTCCTTCCGTGCCTTCTATGAGTCATAATTAATATACCATTGTCCTTTGCTTAAGACCCGCGGTATGTCTGTTGTTTTGTGTACGTGAATTACCACCAAGACCTGAATGTTAAATGTACTTTACATATACATACAAGTATAAGAATCCCAGTCCGTCATTGATAAGCCTGTTGTTCGAAGGTCATGATCTATCATCTATATCATCAATTCTGACTCGTGATAAAATCATCCGTATGTCCTAGGAGCAGCGACAAGAACCATCATATCTGTCCACTTCATCACATTCGTCAGGAAATTGCTGCCACCTAATGCTTCTACTTTCTTATGTATGGTGGAGATTGTAAGCCTGATGACAATATATCGCTCATGTTTATTATGTTCGTAACAGTCGCCATGTAATTAAGCACGTCTCTGGTCTAAGCCCTGGGTTAAACTTAAGCGCTCAACAACTGTATACGTAATCCGTTACCATCATATCATCACCTCTGGCACTTAACAAAGCCGCCTGGCTGCCTGCATCACCCTCCAAACTCCTACCAATACCTATACCTTTCACTCATATAGGAGTCTTGGGACAACTACTGCTACCGAAACTTTTCACTGTTGTTTTATCACCATATCTGGTAACCTTAATGACTCTGCATCGCCCTTGTTCTTTAATCTTGACACCACCATACAGTAGCTTGGTTACGGATTGTACTCTTTCGTATATACACATACACACACAGATATGAGGCTCTAAATCACAAACGATATGGCCAATACACATTATCACAACCATCACCAGATTCGTTATTCATCACTCGTCTTGCTTAACTCCTGCATAATAAAAGCATCCTCTTGGTTTGCCTTGCTATGGTTTCCTGTATCTGTATCTTCCTGGTTGCGTATGCTACAGTACAACTGTATGAGTATAGGTTTCTGGACTGCCATTGATGAACCACTATTACCGTCTATATTGTCTTCATTAATAAAATCAGACAATCGTCCTGGAAAGACAAGTATCACACGAATATCCATGTTTTCTCGCTTGTATATATATAGGCTAACGGAGAGAAGCACTGCCATCTATTTTTCATCTAATCTGTCTCTTAAACATGATACCCTAGTGATCCCGCAGTATAGTTTAAAATCTGCGTTTGTAGGGTTTTTAATAACACCCACTGCCATGAACGTCTTTGTCAAAGAGTGAGTCAAACAATAAAAACTCCTCGCTGCTTTGCTAACATGAATACACCACTGCTACCAATGTTGGTTAGATAATAAAATCAGCCTTCGGGGTTTGATATAATCATATTAGTCAAAGCCATCTCAACGATCTTGATTCTCTTCAGTGCTTGGTTTCAATTGTGTTTACGTTGGTAAAAGTTTTGGTGAACAGCCTCCATGAATATCCATATCAAGGAATCTGCCAAAAATAATTAATACACACCCATCTTTGTATTTGATTCTCGTTTATCCTCCAAAAACGAGCAAAGGGGCCCCTCCTTCTAGCGCCAATGTTGATGGAGGATTTTCGTAATCAACGTGATTTTCGGAGGCCCACTGGAATTTACAAGTGTAACACATGTATTTGGCTGTTTTTGGTGATTTGGGTATGATTTGATGGTGGGGGTGAGCTGAGCTTGAGAGGTTACGAGAATCATCGCAGGTTCCATTAGCGAGATCTGTGTCCGTTCTCCCAAGGTGCCTACGTACCCTTGTTTATATAGGGATCAAGCTCACGTAGTTCTAATGTGAAGCTGATTCTGCTTGACCAGCTGTATTTGGTTGTCTAATTCGTGTAGGACTCAGGTTCCTTTAGAGCCTTTCACGAACTAGTTGGCTAAGTAGAGTAGAACTCGAGTTCGTACCCTACTATAATTCTCATGTCTATTAGAGGCATTCTAGGATCAACTGCGCCCTAGAATTACACTCCAATAATAATTCGGTCTCTTTCTGGCTGGCTACGCTCAGGAACCTGGTGCTCAGGAACCTATGTCTCAGGAACCTGGTGCTCAGGAACCTGTATTTCGGAACCTGGTTCTCAGGAACCTCTGTTTAGGAACCTGTTTCTCAGGAACCTCCTTATTTCGGGACATATTGCTTAGGGACCTCATTATAGGTACTTGTACCTGCACAAATAACAAATATATTAGTTTGGGGAGCCTCTTTGTGGTTCCCATATGCTCTTGTTGTCTTCACTGCTGCTGCTAGGCTGTCTTGAACTCTTCTGCAGGGAGGAACCTGGTCCATTCGTAATCTACTCAGCTTCCGGTTTATCAGGAACCTCATAATACTTGTAGCTTCTTGACTGTCTACTCAGCGAGTGCTCATTTCTTCATGTCTAGTCTTCATATCTTGTAATGGATCTACTTTCTGGCTCGTATGGATTGGACCCTATAGCTTATTGGGCCTAAATCTAGCCCATGGAGATTTTGGGCACAACAGTACCCTTTATTTATAGGGATCAAGCCAAACATAGTTCTTGGGGAACAAGTAATCGTAATGGGCTAGGTTTCCTTGTTCAGGAAGCCCATTAGATCATGACCACCGCCTTTGATACGGACCTCAAAGCCCAACTACTTTCTTAGAGCGTAACGGTTAAGCTATTGACCCGGTATTTTCGGGGTCAACGCTTTCCCTGGGTTACGGAGATAAAATAGCTATAAGGCAGTCCTGAAATCTAAATGAGGGCGATATCATTTAGAATTGGGCGAGATCTAGGAATTTATTGTTCAAGGACCTTATCTGCGGTCCATAACCTTCAGTCGTTACCATGAGGGCGAGGTATTAGAGTATTTGGACCCAGCCACCTAAAAAGGGGGAGATGCCTATAATGAGCCCGTGGACAAGATCTGGAGGGCGAGGCCCAAAAAAGGGCCAAAAAATAAGAGGCTATTTTTCGGTCATAACATGTTTCATAAAAATATGCTATCTGTGTGCACCTTACTTGAATCGATGGGTACAAGATTACAGGGAATCAATCTATCACAGATCATACAGATATCCCCATTACAAGTCACTTAGACGTAAGGAAATGTGTATTATGGGGATGAGAAAGCTAATGGAAGTGGGAAATTGGTCCCGGGGCCGTAGATCGAAAAGGAACGAATGATCCAAGAGAGGCTAAACATACAGCTTTAATTCATGAAATGAAAGAAGGTGGGGAGATGATATCAATAATGCATGTTTCTTTCTGTAACGGGTACGTTTCCACGGGGTCATATTCTCCACTATACTATGTCTCTCCATATATCTCTAGTCTTTACCCCCTTCTTCTAGCCCGTTTCATGCATATACATGTCACTATTGTTGGAAATATTAACTAATACAGCAACATAGAGGCAGTTGTATAAAGTATTTAACAAGTCAAGGCCAAGCAAACAATTAAGGAAACAAAACACGAAGGTATAAATCATGCATATCAGTAACTGATAGAACAAAGGAAAGACAGAAGACATACCAGTAGCCATAGCCATAATAGTATATCAAACAACTACGAAAAGAACAGCTGAGTCGTCAGGATTTTCTCGAAGTCCTGACTGCTCTTGAAGAGATAATTGCTCCCGCTTACACAGTGTCAGGATGCTGGCAATATTCTTCCAGGATAAAACAGCTCCGAGCTATATGATCACAATAATCAGAAAGCTCAACTTCGACTAGCACCTCAGTCGCCGGAAAAACCCTACGAATAGAGAACTTTACATAGAGGGAGAGCAGAGTGTGTAGAGAGAATAACAGAGAATGTATGGTGTGGTCCAAACAAACCAGCAACTTAGCTCTCTATTTATAGGAGAGGCTAAGTGTAACTGATGCCACCCAATTAATTTTGTAACTGCCGATTTACATTTAATAAAACGAAATGGCTGATTTAATAAAATCAAAACGGCTGATTTAATAAATCGTAACGGTTACGTTATATATTATCCACACATTCAGTTTTTAATTATACGAATATATATATATATATATATATATATATTATCAAATTATGTCCATGCCCAATATCAGGATCTGATCTTTCTGGTACTGTCAGGATTTTATCCTTCAGGACCTGGCCCATCAGTATTAGATGGCTGACCAGTTCCTGATTTATTCCAAATTCCAAGTACTGATCCCAATCCCAGTTGATATATATATATATATATATATATATATATTCTAATTAAAACATTATTAAACACATAAATAAAATCCCTCGCCCAGGTCGCCTCACGTACGTGAGACGCCGACCCGAGTCGTGGCGAGGCGGGCGCGCGGCGGTGGCGGCGCGCGTGAAGCACACAGTAACACAATGCACAATCATACACCTTAGTAGTTGTACACTACCCATGTGTGTGATACTATATAAAGCCAACAACTCCCTTTATTTATTTCAATGTGTGACAAATACACATTCTCATTTCAAGCTCTTTCAAGCTACTAACTTCAACTCTTTTCTCTATGGATTTCACTAAAAAAAAATACTTAGACCCATATATGAAAATTTAAGTTCCCATATCAAGGAAAAATTTCCAATCGTTAAAATCCGGAATTAACATCAAGAACATAAAATACTTATGCTATAAAAACTCCATTTTCTAACAAGTGTCACCCCCAATATAACACTCACCATCTTTTTCTTACTAGTACACACATATCTTCCACCTTTTATAAAGCACCAATTTTCATGTATGATCGTGTATTATCGGTTCCTGTACCTTCTCCATTTTCGGTCACATCATTACAGATCACCAGTATTTTTCTCATGTATATATCTCAAGATATACCATATAAGATTCATGTTGTGTTCCAAAGATTGATTTATGGCCTGTTACATCATCGGAAGATTAGATTAGTATAATTCATTAAGGGACTACGAGGCCATGATCCACCAATTTTCGATGATCAGAGGAACACTTAAACAAATACATAAATTTCGTTAAACTGCAAAAAAAGTGTAGTCTGGGTATCAACCCAAGTCCCACATCGAGAAGATAAAGAAGAATTATCTTGAATATAAGCAGTCAAAATAACTCCATTAGTATGAGGCCTTTTGGGAGGAGCCCAAAAACAAATCCGTGCGGGCTTGGCCACGGCCCAGAGTGGATAATATCATACTAATGTGGAGTTAATGGGTGTTGCACGGCCCAACAAGTGGTATCAAGAGCTTGGGTTCGAGAAGTAGAGTCAGCGTTAAAGAAAAGGCAATCACGAAGTAGGTCATTTGCGCGTTTGCGCATTGTTAGTTGGTCTTGAGTTGATTTTTTCTTGGCTTGATGGAGGATCTAAAGTCGCTGAGGATTGATACACCCAAGTATGATGGGAAGAAGGATTTTACTATGTGGCAATTAACCATCAAGGATGTGTTAATTCAACAAGGACTTGATGATGCCTTAGAGGAGAAGAAGCCAGAAAAGATGAGCGATGTAGATTGGGCGAAAATCCAGAAGAGAGCGGCGAGTACAATCAGGCTGGCACTTGCACCCGAGGTGAGGTATAACGTGTTGAAGGAGTCGACACCGAAGGAGATATGGGACAAGTTAGCAAGCATCTATGCGTCGAAGTCATTGACCAACCGACTTAATTTGAAGATGGAGTTGTACTCTCTAAAACTGGATGAAGAAGGTAGTCTCCATGATCACATTAGTTGTTTTAATCAGTTAGTGTGTCATCTGGCTAATGTTGATGAGCCGATGAAAAGCGAGGAACAAGCTCTGTTGCTGTTGTCATCGTTGCCAAGTTCCTTCAAGTATTTTAAGCAAACGCTGTTAGTAGGGAGGATAACTCTTACGCTTGATGATGTGTTAAAGGCATTAATAGATAATGAGAGGATGACAAAGGATGCTGTTTCTCAAAGTGGTGAGGCAGTTTTAGCTATCCAAAGTGGTGAAAGAGGGAGGAGTCGCAACCGCAGTGACCTGCAAGGAAGAAGTAAATCTCGGCCGAGTAGGAAGGATATGAGCACTGTTGAGTACTATTATTGTGGTGAAACAGGTCATGTGAAAATGTTCTGTACAAGCTTTAAAGAAGATCTGAAGTCCTTTAAGCAGATGAAGGGAAAAAACAAAGTTGATGATGCGGACTCTACACATGTGATCGAGGATGGAGAGTTTTTGATGGCGAGTGAGGATACCGTTCCTGGTTCGGTGAAGAATAAATCAGAATGGGTGATGGATTCTGCTGCTTCCATGCATATATGTAGAGATCGAGCGATGTTTGAGACTTTGTGTACTGATGAAAATCTTGGTAATATCGTTGTGGGGAATGATGAGAATATGAAGGTTCAAGGAGTTGGAACTGTTTGTATTAAACTCCATGATGGTATGATCAAGAAAGCTCTCAATGTGGGATACGTACCAGGTGCATCAAAGAATGTGTTATCTTTGAGTGTGTTGGCATTACGTGGGTACAGATTCGTTGGACGAGGGCGAAGTTGCAAGGTGTATACGGGAAAGAGCTTGATTCTACAAGGGATGATGAATAGGAAGAACATCTATTGCTTAGATGGGGAAGCAACGACGATGAAGACCGAGAAAATGGTAAGATTCTCGGAATCGGTTGAGGTATTAGGGAATTCGAGTCGAGGGAGGATATGTTGGGGTCCGTCCCGAATTCCTAATTAAGTTAAGAATCCTATTATGAGCAGAATTCTATTTTGTGATAATTGAGGTAATTCTTATTCTTGGTAGGAATGTTAATTGTGGAAGGTTTTCTAACCAAGATAAGAAAAGATGGTAATTGTCACAAATAGAATTGGAAATATAATAGGATTAGAATATTTGTGGTGCCTATAAATATAGATATTTGTAGGAGTTTTGGAGTATTGCAAAAGTTAGAGAGTTGTGTGCGATACACAAGAGAGAGCTTTTATAATCAAGGTGAGGTGATTGTATTCAAGAGTGTTGAGTGAGGGAGCGACTCCAATCTTGTAATACATTCATATTTAGTGGATTTGTGGTTTTACCCTCTCTTGAGAGGTTTCCACGTTAAATTGTTGTGTTCTTTACTTTCGTATTTGTTATTGTGTTTGATTAACGTTGATCTATAGTAGATCAAAGCCGATGGTTAAGAAGTTGATCATGGGATTGCGGGCTGCAAGTTGTGTGGTGTGGGAGGCTCTCCAGAACTACGATTGGAGATCTTGGACGGCTTGTGTCGAAAGTCTTCCTGACACTGAGGTGGTCGGGCGGCGTGTCCCGCAAGATGAGGAGGCATAGATGAATAGCGGCGGTATAAGGGTCACAAGATTGGTGGTTCTTGGATTGAGGGGAGATTGTAGAGTGGGTATCAACCCAAGTCCCACATCGAGAAGATAAAGAAGAAATATCTTGAATATAAGCAGTCAAAACAACTCCATTAGTATGAGGCCTTTTGGGAGGAACCCAAAAACAAATCTGTTATGCAAAATTTACGCAAGCGCACGTAGTCACAAGTTATACAATCAAAGTTCATTCCACAGAGATCTGGTTAAGTTTTACTCAGAAAATATGCCTATGCAACAATGTATGGTTTTAATTCACTGCTAAGAAAAATAACAAAATTGGATTTGATTATCTAAATTAAACTAAGATGCAAATTATAGATCTAAGAATTAACTAATTAACAAGAATTAAAAATCGAATTACTTATATGAGAATAAACATGGAATCCTAGTTTCATTATCTACTTCACTTAGAGTTGCAGCCTTTAATTAAAACATGCGATGGTTTTGATATCTGATCGAATAACACGAAAAGAGTAAAAGTTACCTCTCGGTATACTAGTACCAATCTACGCATACATCCACAAAAGAGATAGAAGATGAGTAGGCACCTATTATGTTTAGACCCTATATCTCTATAGAATTTGAAAACATAAAGATTGAAGCACAAGTTATCCACTCAGATCACATAGGGTAGCATAATATCTCTATTCATGCCACAAATCATGATGCTAAAACATCAACCTATCCTATGCTAGCATGGCAAGTTCTAAATCTCAAGATCCACTCTCGTTTAGCAAGAGATTAACATATTAGATGTTCGCGACGCACCTAAATTCAATAAGCACAACCATACAAGGATATCAAGTATTCACCACACATAAATCTTTAAGGCATGCAAACTACTAAGCTACATAGATAAATCCACTAGGATCCCACGATAACGATTAGTTCATAATAAAACTTTTCGTCACCATGGGATTAGATGAAAACATGATAATTGACAAAATATAAAAGGAAGAAATAATATTAATAGTAAAAGAACACAAAAGATGAAGTAGATCTTGATCCGTTGCTTGTCACGAGCGTTGAATCTCCTTCTCCTTTTCTCTCTTGCAATTCTATGTTACAATAATAAAACGATGATCTAATTTTACAAGGCTAAGATGTGTTTATATATGCCTAGATATCTTGCCCAACAAGAAAAACAACCTAGAATACAATTGGAAATAGGTTTGGGTACCAAAAATACAATTAAAACTCGAATAGGTGCAAAACTGACATTTTTCAGCAATTTCCTTCCGCACCAGCGCTGCCAGCGCTCCCTAGAGCGCAGCCTGCGCAGCATTCTCTGTTCTGGACAATATTTGAGCGCTGCCAGCGCTTCAGGAGCGCAGCCTGCGCTTGCTTTTCTGTTTCTGGGACTTTCTGGAGCGCTGCCTGCGCTTGGAGAGCGCAGCCTGCGCTGGTGCTCCTGCCCAGAATTTTTATTTTGCTTTATTCTTGTAGAAAATTTCCCAAGCTTCGCGTGGACAGTAAGATCGTCCAAAACGGACTTCTAGAACTCCAGATATGGCCAAAACAGTGTAGACTGCACAACATACCCTGAAATCTGAATTTTCCACAATTTGCTCATTTCTCATCCGTTTTCTCTTCCGATTCTTTCGCCACTTCCCGTTCTTCAATTCTTGACTTATAAATCCTCATGGTAGCCTAGGAAAATATGCCATCCTTCATTCCATTGCTCAAATCATCTCCAAAATTGACGAAAACACCAACCCTAAACGATATTTCGCAACCCTGCACAACTAAACACAAACACATCAAAACTACAACAAATTTGAGGCCAAGTACACCAATTTAAGCCGATATGGAACGCTCCAAGTGGATATAAATCCACTTATCACACCCCCAAACTTAAACCGATGCTTGTCCTCAAGCATAAACAATTACAACTAACTAACTAACTAGTACCACTTCCGTAGGTGATCACGGTTGCATTTGGCATATGCAACAAGCCCTTTAAACCCCTAGGCAGCCCTAGGGGACGAGTAAGGTCTCGTGAGGGCCTATAGCGAATGTACCCACAAAATCCATTTAACCTAATGCAATGCAATGCATGAATGCAACTAATATGCAAATGCAATTAATCTAATCTACCATACCTTCAAATCCTCTCATGCCACATCAACTTAAGAATCAAAGTAAATACGCAATGTCTTGGTGTCGAAAGTGCAAGTATTCACATAGTCTACTCAATGAACATGCATAAGTTCTCACAAGCCCATGTCAAGTGTAAGAATAAGTTAGTAAACATGCTAAGCCTACAAGAGTACATCTTTGAGACAACACTCGGGATCTCATACGCAAGAACAAGCAAACACTCACAATCCACTCACAAAAGAATATTCACTCAAGAACAAGGGTAAGTGTATCATTCAATTCCAACAAAATCATAAACACGCTTGACATTTGGTATCAATCTAACTCTTAACACAACATACATCAATGACGATAATCAAAAGGTCTTTAATTGGGTTGTAACGGGGCTAGGGACAAGGTATGTCAAATAAGCCAAAACAGGTGAAGTGTCAAAAGCTAGTAAGTACCATAATACATCATTCACAACACCATATTTCCCCCCACATAATTTTTACTAAAAACAAGCACTCGACTAGTCGACTGAAATAGGATCGCAACAAACACAAACATGCTCTCATACTATATATTTTTTTTTTTTTTTTTTTTTTTTTTTTTTTTTTCGAGAGCTAAATATAACACAAACAATAACAATGATCCCACGAATTTATTACATATGCCGACTATCAAGTAAACAACCCCAATTTTCAATATTTCCCCCAAAAGTATGACCAACAATAACCCCTCCTTGCACACCTTATTACTCCCTTAAGCACTCTACTAGCCTTTGACAATATGGGTTCAAATTAATGTAAGGCCAATACAAGAAAAAGGTCTAGGCAAGTAATGTGGTATGTCACCGAAAAAATAGGATTAGGCTCAACGGGTTAACTAATTGATCATGTAAACATGGTGTGGTAATATGGGAAAATATGTGGTTATTCCTAAATGCCTTTATCATTTTAATCGTCAAATAATGTCATGCGTTTCAAGAAAGACCTCAAACAACTGCTAGCAATGCAAATAATCCGTGGACACTCAAGCAAATGAATAAATTGCAAATATGCAATATGCAATAAGGCTCAAAACTCACTTGGTGGAAAAACACACTCAATCCCAAGCAAACATCTCTCTAACGCACCAACTTGTATTCAAAGCATGCAAACTAAATCATCTTGCACATATTCATGTCCTTCTAACTACTTACAACATTCAATAAGTCTACTAGCTTCAACTTACTAGTGTATGTGTGTGCCCAAGAACAAAGCATATCACTTCTCAATCAAAAGCGTCAGCAACACAAAATTCCTATCAAGCATGGGTGCAAATGCAAACTACTATGAACTCACATGATATACGAACATAAAAACAGAATGTCCTATATGAAACAAACATAGATAACACGAACAAACATGCATAATTTACTACTACTAATATGCAAAACATGATATCTATATGAACACTATGAACACAATGACTCACAAATACTACTAACACATATACATACTACTTATCCCCCAAACCACCCCCAAACTTATAATATTCAATGTCCGCATTGAATGGAAGTAAATACAAGGGATAGTAGAAAACATACCTTAAAATACCGAAACACGTGGGTTGCCTCCCACGTGTAGCGCTGTCGTTAACGTCATTTAGCCGGACAAATATGATTCAAATCATGGTGGCTCGAAGATCGCATTTGACTTGTCCTTAGCAGAAGGACCATTCACCCATTGGTTGACAACCTTCTTGCTATCTTCCCACATCTTTTCTAAACCAAAATTCTCTTTGCCTCTTCCTCCAATTAACTTTTTCTTTTTCTTCTTCACACCTCTAAGATGTTTATGCTGCACAGTTAATTGATACGAACACTCTTCAACCTCATCATCCATAATCCACCTCCTTAACACATTATCGTGACCCTCTTCAAAAATTAACAACTCATCATTCAGAAGGACATACTTCAATTAGGATGGAAGTTTTCCAAGCTTGACATTCGAGAGATCTCGAATTGAAGAACTGTCAATGGACTCACTGACGTGATGTTCAAGCATATGCATGTCCGACTTTTTGCTCAACAACGGATCAAACTTCTCTCTTTGACCTGTATCAACTATATTCACACTACAACACTTTTCATCCTCCGTCGGAAATTTCATGGCCTTGAACACAATAAAGGTGACATTCTGATCTTGCACCCTCATTGTAAGCTCTCCTTTTTGCACATCGATCAAAGTACGACCCGTAGCTAGGAAAGGGCTTCCCAAGATTATGGGAATCTTCTTGTCTTCTTCGAAATCTAGAATCACAAAATCAGCTGGGAAGATGAACTTATCAACTTTCACCAAAACATCCTCTACTATACCCCTCGGATAAGTGATCGTCCTATCAGCCAACTGCAACGAGATGTTAGTTGGTTTCGGCTCCGGTAGACCAAGTTGCTTGAAAACAGACAAGGGCATGAGATTGATGCTAGCTCCCAAATCACATAAACACTTGCTGAATGAAAGGTTGCCAATAGTGCATAGAATAGTGAAACTTCCTGGATCTTTCAGTTTAGGTGGCAACTTCTGTTGCAGAACAGCACTACACTCCTCCGTCAATGCCACTGTTTCAAATTCTTCCAACCTTCTCTTCCTTGACAAAATATACTTCATGAACTTTGCATATCTCGGCATCTGCTCTAATTCTTCAACAAAAGGAATATTAATGGACAGTTTCTTGAAGACATCCATAAACTTTTGAAACTGTTTCTCTTGACTTTTCTGCAAACGTCCAGGAAATGGAGGAGGTGGATAGATCTGATTATCCTTTGAAGATTGCTCCGGAGTAGACTTTTCAACAGGTTCCTTGCTCTTCTCACCATCAAGCTGATCAGCCACTAAATCAGATTTCTCAATTTCTGGCACTGCAGATTTTTCAACCTGCTGATTCTGAACATCTTCATCTTCTTCAGTTGCTGATTTAGGATCACCCGTGACTTTTCCGGATCTCAAAGTCACAGCTTTCACCTGCTCATGGACCTCCCTCTTGCCTGGATTACCCATTGTATCACTTGGAAGAGTTCCTTGTTGCATATTCACCAAGGCACTTGTAATCTGCCCCATCTGATTCTCCAAGATCCTTTGAGAAGCCTGCAGGTTCTTCACCATCATCCTCAAATCATCCATCTCTGATTTTTCATTAGAAGATTGCCCCACCTGAGCCTGGGGCTGTTGCTGCTAAAATCCCGGAGGTTGATATGGTGCCCTTGGAGCGTAAGGCTATTGATAGCCTTGATTGAATGGCTTGGCTTGCTGATAAGGTTGTTGTGCACCTTGATTGTTGCTCCAGCTGAAATTGGGATGACTCCTGTTGCTAGGATGATAAGTGGCTGGAACTGGTGCAGCAGGTCTCTGGAAATTACTCACGAACTGTGCTGATTCAGAAGAGATAGCACACTGATTCGTCTCATGTGCACCCGCACATAGCTCACAAACACTAGCCACCTGCTGTACTCCATAATTTGGAAGAGAATCTACCTTCATAGCAAGAGCCTTCAGCTGAGCTGTAATCATTGAAGATGTATCTACTTCCAAAATTCATGCTGCCTTGCCTTGAGATAGCCCTTGGGTTGGATTTTGATATTCATTAGCAGCCATCATCTCTATAAGTTCATAAGCTTCATCATAGCTCTTTGCCTCCTGATGCTGCATCTAGCAAAGGCCTAGACTGTGCTCCCAACCCATTGTAGAATCCATTAATAACCATCCAATCAGGCATGCCATGATGAGGACACTTGCGTAGCATCTCCTTGTAGCGTTCCCAAGCCTCACACAAGGTCTCGCCAGATTGCTGTTGGAATTGAGTCAACTGGTTCCTTAATGCTACAGTTTTCACCATAGGGAAGAATTTAGTAAGGAACTTCTGAGCAAGATCTTCCCATGTAGTAATGGAACCAGGTGGCACAGAGTGTAGCCAGCTCTTAGCCTTATCCCTCAGAGAGAATGGGAAAAGCCTCAACCTGATAGCATCATCCGTCACACCATTACATTTGAAAGTGTCGCAGATTTCGATAAAGTCCCGAACATGCATGTTGGCATCCTCCGTAGGAGCTCCCCCAAACTGAACTGAATTCTACACCATCTGAATTGTGCCCGAGTTGATCTCAAAATTGTTCGCTGCAATAGCTGGTCTAACAATGCTAGACTGGATGTCATTGAGTTTCGGCTGAGAATACTCCTTCAAAGCCTTAGCTGCTGCTGCATCTGCCATTGCTACTGTAGTTTCAGATTCCTCTTCCTTATTCTCTTTATTCTCTACAAGATCGTCTTCTGCCAGTTCTTCCAAACGAGCTTGTAAGCGTGTTCTCATACAAACCTAAGTACCTGAAACACCACGAAACAAACAAACTAAATAAGAATCCGAGTCAGTGAACGCTAACGACCACTGATGACAAGCACATAAACTAAAATAAAAACACCGATGATCCCCGGTAGCGGCGCCAAAAACTTGTTATGCAAAATTTACGCAAGCGCACGTAGTCACAAGTAATACAATCAAAGTTCGTTCCACAGAGATCTGGTTAAGTTTTACTCAGAAAATATGCCTATGCAACAATGTATGGTTTTAATTCACTGCTAAGAAAAATAACAAAATTGGATTTGATTATCTAAATTAAACTAAGATGCAAATTATAGATCTAAGAATTAACTAATTAACAAGAATTAAAAATCGAATTACTTATATGAGAATAAACATGGAATCCTAGTTTCATTATCTACTTCACTTAGAGTTGCAGCCTTTAATTAAAACATGCGATGGTTTTGATATCTGATCGAATAACACGAAAAGAGTAAAAGTTACCTCTCGGTATACTAGTACCAATCTACGCATACATCCACAAAAGAGATAGAAGATGAGTAGGCACCTATTATGTTTAGACCCTATATCTCTATAGAATTTGAAAACATAAAGATTGAAGCACAAGTTATCCACTCAGATCACATAGGGTAGCATAATATCTCTATTCATGCCACAAATCATGATGCTAAAACATCAACCTATCCTATGCTAGCATGGCAAGTTCTAAATCTCAAGATCCACTCTCGTTTAGCAAGAGATTAACATATTAGATGTTCGCGACGCACCTAAATTCAATAAGCACAACCATACAAGGATATCAAGTATTCACCACACATAAATCTTTAAGGCATGCAAACTACTAAGCTACATAGATAAATCCACTAGGATCCCACGATAACGATTAGTTCATAATAAAACTTTTCGTCACCATGGGATTAGATGAAAACATGATAATTGACAAAATATAAAAGGAAGAAATAATATTAATAGTAAAAGAACACAAAAGATGAAGTAGATCTTGATCCGTTGCTTGTCACGAGCGTTGAATCTCCTTCTCCTTTTCTCTCTTGCAATTCTATGTTACAATAATAAAATGATGATCTAATTTTACAAGGCTAAGATGTGTTTATATATGCCTAGATATCTTGCCCAACAAGAAAAACAACCTAGAATACAATTGGAAATAGGTTTGGGTACCAAAAGTACAATTAAAACTCAAATAGGAGCAAAATTGACATTTTTTAGCAATTTCCTTCCGCACCAGCGCTGCCAGCGCTCCCTAGAGCACAGCCTGCGCTGCATTCTCTGTTCTGGACAATATTTGAGCGCTGCCAGCGCTTCAGGAGCACAGCCTGCGCTTGCTTTTCTGTTTCTGGGACTTTCTGGAGCGCTGCCTGCGCTTGGAGAGCGCAGGCTGCGCTCTTCGCTTGGAGAGCGCAGCCTGCGCTGGTGCTCCTGCCCAGAATTTTGATTTTGCTTTATTCTTGTAGAAAATTTCCCAAGCTTCGCGTGGACAGTAAGATCGTCCAAAACGGACTTCTAGAACTCCAGATATGGCCAAAACAGTGTAGACTGCGCAACATACCCTGAAATCTGAAATCTTTCTAAAATAAATAATAACATAATATAATTAATGGTAATTAGTCGATTACCTTTTTCACATTTACTTTTAGTTGAAAATATTATCTTTATAAATACCTAAAAACATCAATCGTGTCAAATCTTCTAATCATTAATATTTTCCTTCGAATTTAAAATATGTTACCTTTTTAATTTAAAACAAATCTTACAATTATTAATATATACCCAACAATATCACACCATAATTTTTAAGAAAAATATAACACCACAAACAAATAATAACATAATATAATAATGGTAATTAGTCCACTACCTTTTTCATATTTACTTTTATAAAAGACGAAATATTAAAAATTTTGGTACCTGTTTTCTGGTATGGTACGGTACTAATAAATGAAATAAATTTTATAAATAAATAAATAATATAACATATCACCAAATTAATAACATAATATAATTAATGGTAATTAGTCGATTGCCTTTTTTACGTTTACTTTTATTTGAATATATTAACTTTTATAAACACCTAAGAAGATCAATCGTGTCATGTCTTCCGATCATTAATATTTCCTTTCTAATTAAAACATGGTATCTTTTTTATTTAAAACTAATCTTACAATCATTAATATATACCCACAAATATCACACCAAATTTTCCAATTATTAATATATTAAATTAATATTTAAAAATCATTAAAAAAATTATTATATAAAAACATAATTTTGATATTAAATAAAATTTATAACATAATAAAAGAACCCGTGCATCACACGGGTATTGAAAGTTTGTCAATTCAATTTTCAACACGTCATCCTAATTATTAAAATAAATAATAAAATAAATTTATAACATAATAAAAAAACCTGCATCCCACGGGCATTGAAAGTTTGTCAATTCGATTTTCAACACGGTCATCCTAATTATTAAGAAAAATAATAAAATAATATAATTAATGATAATATGCCGATTCCCTTTTTAAATTAAAAAAACATTTACTTTTAATTGATGATATTACATTTTACAAACACCTAAAATATAATATCTTTCGATCAATAAAAGTTTTTTCTCATTAAAACATGTTACTTTTAATTTAAAACATAATTTTTCATTAATTGACATATATCTAAAAAATATCACACCATATCTTCTAATCACTAACAAAATATAATAAAAATCTGTATACAACTGATATGGGCTAAAAGTAAGCCCTAAAGACACATTTAATGTGACATTAATTAGACCTAGAATGGTCCAAACGTGGGACCCACCAGATAGGCCCAAACCCTATTTATAATATTAATTTCGTAATTAATATTAGGGGTAATAAACAGCTCAGCAAATAAGAGTCAAACAAGAATATGATTCTTGCCTGACTTAGCCTCCAAGATACATATCTCAACATGGAAACTGATTCATACATGGAAGGAGACTAGAACCTTCTTCTAGTCGGTGACTTGCTCACCAAGTCACCTAACCCTACTACGATTTTAGGGCTTCTCAGCCTATATAAAGGGTCTGACCCCTCATTCTCAGAACTACGTCTTGGCTTGATTCTCAATACGAGATACGTAGACACTCTGTGAGGACCGATTAGTCTCGAACACGGAAACAGCCATTGAAGCAAGAAGCTCCCGAACCCTAGCATTAATTACAAATTCGTGACCTAGATTTTAATCCACAACATTTGGCGCCGTCTGTGGGAAGACAACATCAACCATGGTGACCACACGAAGAACACCACCAACCTCTACTGAGGCCTTGCCTCTAAGCTCTGCTCCGCCTGTCACTGAACAAGTACCTCCAACATCCGGGACTATCGTTCCGTATCAAGTTTCTCAACCCCTAGGGACGACTTCCCATGTTGAGAGTACGCTACCGCCGATCGTCCACACAAATCCAGGGACTAACCCCCTCCAGGTGGGGGTTTCTTCCTTGATTGTAGATCCCAACAACCCTCCATAAGGGGTTCAGATCCACACTACGGATCTCCCCATATGCACCAATCCGATCTATGGGCTGCCTAACTACCCTCCTACCCAAGGAGCTGGATCAAGTGGTCATGCCCTGTATATCCGAGATCGAGATTATAGCGATTTTTCTGGTCCTTATACGGATGATTCATTGTCTGATGATGATAGTGATGAAGCCCCGAGGAGGCGACGTGCTAGCAGAGAACCAAGAAGAAGAACACAAACCATCCATGATGGACCTCCTTCAGCCTCTGAGAGGATCAAGGCTTATGAGGCCGAGATCTTAAGGTTGAAGGACGATATTGCAAGAGAACAAGTCAGGTCAAATCAGACTCAACCTCCTCCAACATCAGGACCGATTCCCTATATAGACTTGGAGAGGCCGTCAAGAAGGCGAAGAAGGGCTGATGCCCCAACTGGAAAAACAACGAGGGTGGAAACCCCCAAGAGCAACCCCAAGGATCTGATGCCACTTGGGGATCCTGATGATCCCACACCCCCGTTTACTGAGGAGGTGATGAATGCTCGTATCTCAAAGAAGTTTAAGATGCCGACAATTAAAGCTTATGATGGAACGGGTGATCCCGCAAACCACGTTAGGACATTCTCAAACGCTCTGCTGTTGCAGCCTGCAAGTGACGCCTTAAAGTGTAGGGCGTTCCCTCAAACTCTATCAGGTATGGCTCAAAGATGGTATAGTCGGCTACTTGCAAACTCAATTGGTTCCTTTAAGGAGTTGAGTGCTGCTTTCGTTAGTCAGTTTATCAGCGAAAGAGCGCATGAGAAAAGTTCTGCATCTCTTATGTATGTGGTACAAGGGAAGAACGAAAGTTTGAGAGACTATCTTAAGAGGTTCACTAAGGAGACTTTAAACATTACCGATTTGGACAATAAGGTTGCAATGGTAGCCCTGGAGCATGGCACCACCGACCTATACTTTAAGAGATCATTGACAAAACATCCTCCCGAGAATATGGCTGAGCTCCAGCGAAGGGCTGATAAGTACATCAAGGCCGAGGACAGTACCAAGAAGGATGTCGTGATAAACAATGGAAGAGGTAACAACGACTCCAAGAAGCGAAAGCAAGACCATGAGTATGATGACCACGAGAATGATGTTAGGGACAAGTATCCCCGAACTAGCGAGGACTCCGACTATGCCCCTAAGAAGAACCAAGGACCAAGGTTCACTGAGTATGCAAGGTTGAATACACCTAGAAGTCGAATCTTGTTGGACATTGAGAAGGATAAGGATTTCCGATGGCCGAAGCCACTCAGGGGTGATCCCGCAAAGAGAAACAAGAATCAGTATTGTAGATTCCATAGAGATGTGGGGCATGACACCGATGATTGCAAGCAACTCAAAGATGAGATCGAGTTTTTAATCCGTAGAGGGAAATTAAGCCACTTCACTAAGGGTGAAGATCGTGTTAATCAAATTAGAGATTATAATAGAAGGGATGACGTTCACGATCGCAACCCACAACCCCGAGGGCCAGTAATCAACATGATCTCAGGAGGCCCGACTGCGGCCGGCACAACAAGGAATTCTCGGAAGGCTTATGCCAGAGAAGTGATACACATCGTGGGAGAGGCCCCAAAGCGGGCTAGGACTGAAATCGCAATTGGTTTTGATGATTCTGATCTTGCAGGGGTGAAGTTCCCCCATGACGACCCGTTGGTCATAACTCCTGTGATTGGAAACTCAGAGGTGAAGTAAGTCTTGATAGATAATGGAGCTTCCGTTGACGTTCTGTTTCATGATGCATTTGTGAAGATGGGGTACAATGATTCTCAGTTGACCCCCAATAACATGCCTATATATGGATTTATTGGGGTAGGATCCAAAGTTGAAGGGACTATTCAATTGCCTGTGACTATTGGACAGGAGTCCAAGAAGGCCACTCAGATGTTGAACTTCCTGGTAATCA
This sequence comes from Kitagawia praeruptora, assembly GCA_037693485.1. Lineage (NCBI taxonomy): Eukaryota > Viridiplantae > Streptophyta > Magnoliopsida > Apiales > Apiaceae > Kitagawia > Kitagawia praeruptora. The sequence continues at coordinate 157,507,707 of CM075344.1, read as the reverse complement.
AGACGGTTTCAACGTACAACGCTATCCTCGGAAGGACTGGACTTCATGCATTCAAGGCTGTTGCCTCAACTTATCATATGAAGATCAAGTTCCCAACCAGGAATGGTGTTGGAGAACATAAAGGCGATCAAAAGATGGCACGAAGCTGTCATGTAGCCGCGTTAAGGCCTGACGGAGTCGGGGGGCAGGAGGTAGTACCCCAAGCAGGAAGTGAACTTCAAAATAAGAAGGTGGAGACCACAAGGAGTGGTGGGTGCTCTATTTTGATGGAGCATCAAAAATAAAATCAAGTGATGCAGGCCTAGTCTAGTAGGACTTAGCTTCATATTTATCTAGTAGAAGTAGAAATAAGGTTCATTGAAACTATGGCAGAGCATGTTGCTCCGAGTAGGATAGTAGTACTCTATGTAAGGGTTGAACCCATTTCATGTTATTAATGCAAGTTTGATTTCCATTCATTGATGGTGTGATTTTATTTATGTGCCAAGCACCTGATGAGTGCAAGTCAAGGATGACCGAGTACCGAAAATAAAAAATACATGGATGGGAAAACAAACAAATGCATACCCCGAAGGGTCAAGAGTTAGGTTACAGCAAGACCAAGTAAAAGTTTAAGTCCGTGAAGGACCCTTGATAAAAGACAAGCAGATAAAAGCCATACGCAACAACAATCAAAGCCATGGAAGGCCGAGGATGTTAAGGACTGACTACTCTTCAATATTTCTTAAGTACTTGGGTTAAGAATCCAAGGATGAAGACTAGTAGAGAACATGCATTATTAAGGGTCCTTGAACAGGGATTAATAAGTTCAAGCAAGTTCTCGTCTTAGAAGTTTAAAAGGCAAGAAGCCCATGGGATTGCATTTATCAAAATCTAAATCGAGGGATCAACCCTGAATCCTAGGTTGAGAAACACAGGTTATTAGCCATGAAGGCCAAGATTAGCCATGAAGGCCAAAATTGAGGGGGTCATGAACCTCCAATTAAGATCCAAAGGTTGAAACTTGAAAACCAACATGTAATTTTGAATTCTCGATCCAGAACGCCGACGTTAAATATCTGAACACCAGCGTTCAACACTTGAATATTAACCCTGAAATGAAGATTGAAAACCTCCTAGGGAAGGTTCCAGACCTCGTGGGGCTGATCAAAGACCCCATGGCCTTGGACCGGAAGCTCTGATTGATATTTCAGTGATTTAAAACACCCTTGAGATTGAAAACCCTTGATTTCAAAAATTGACGTTCAACCTTCGAACATTGACGTTCAACACTCAAGGCCGAACGCATGCCAGCCGAGAGGCCACCTGAGAGAGGCATTTGAAGTGTTGAGACACCACAAGATGATGTTGAATCTAGCCAAGTGTGCTTTTGGCATTGGATGAGGAAAGTTTTTGGGTCTGATGGTTTCAAAAAAAGGCATAGAGGCCAACCCTAATAAGATCAAATCAATTATGGACATGGAACCACCCCGCTCTATACGAGATGTACAGAAGCTAAATATCCGATTTGCAGCCCTAGGGAGATTCATCTCCAAGTCTGGTGACAAGTGCTTGAATTTCTTTCAAGCATTGAGTGATGTTCTCATTCGAGAAGAGAATAAGGTTCAAGGACCTATCTACTATGTGAGCGAGGTCTTGCACGGAGCTGAGTTGAATCACTATAACATTGAGAAGTTTGCTCTGGCATTGGTAACCGCCTCGAGAAAGCTACGACCGTACTTTCAGGCACACAAGATTGAAGTCCTGACGGACCAGCAATTGAGGAACATATGGCATAGCCCGAAGGCCAGTGGAAGGCTGATCAAGTGGGCAATTAAACTTGGAGAATTTGACATCACATATAAGCCTCGAACAGCCATCAAGGCTCAGGCACTGGCGGACTTCGTGGTTGAATGTGCCATTCGCAACCAAGAAGTCGGGGGGCAGGAGACAGTAACCACCCTGGAAGAAAGAAGAAAGATGAGGAGTTTATACCTGATCAGAAGGAATATTGGGTGCTCTATTTTGATGGAGCATCAAAAACAAAATCTAGTGGTAGCAACGAAGCTGAGTATGAAGCCTTGATAGCCGGATTGGGCTTGGCTAGAATCATGAGAGTCAAGAATCTCAAACTACGACAAAGTACTTGAGAGTCGTGAAGGCCGTGATGACTCAGTTTGATGAATGGTATGAGAAGCACATCCCGAGAGAACAGAACGTTAAGGCTGATGCCCAATCTAAGTTTACTTCTTCTGAGATATAGAACTACGCCAGAAGTGTATACTTTCAGGTCTTGAAGTACCCGTCTATTATTTCGAAATTGGTAGCACCAGTTGATGTAAGCTGAAGGATAGACCCTCTTAAAAGCTCATCCTGAGACTGGTTGGCTCCCTAATAATGCCTTGAAGGCACAGAAACTATTAGTGAGAATGTTGAGATAAGAGGTCCTTTGTCATTCCATACTTAAAATCTTGAATCTCAAATACTGACACAAAATTTTAGCCTTGATGGCCAAAAAGGCTGTCTGCCTCCAATCGAGTTTGTCGTTTGAGTGTAATGACTTGAATCAAGAGCCGTCAATCGAATTCAAACCAAAGTAAGTACTTGTGAGCATAAGAAGAAGGTTGGAAACCTAGAATCAAGATAAAGGGTTGACAACCAGCCAAGGCACACCAAACTTGAAGTCAAGTGCCGAGTGGCAAGGGAACTTCTTGAACGATCAACCGAGAATCAAGATCTCTACCATATGTGGCAAGGGGGGCAAGAACTAAGGGACTTCATCATTTTCACATCTTAGAATGAGAGTTAAGGTTTGATGACTCAAGGTTCAAGACTAAGGATTCAACAAGCGAGTAAATTGCGCCAGGCTGCGCTTGAGCGTTTAACTGAGCATTAAGAGTTAATTACGTTTAAGGAAGATAAAACACTATCAGTTAGTCTTTGCTAACAAAGAGACTGATTATGCCCTGAAAGGAAGTATACAACATACGGATGTCAAGGACGTGATTCAAGAACGAGATTCCAAGCATTGCGAAAAGCTCCGAGAGGCACGACAAGGCAACCTAGGATCACCTGGCAGGCAACCAGGAGCACTGGAAGCCGACCACGTGCCATGGGAAGGGTCTAGCCGACCAGGAGCACCTGGCAGCCGACCAGGAGCACCTGGCAGCCGACCAGGTGCCACGGAGGGGCTTTAGTCGACCTCCTGGCACCTCCCGTCAGTTGGTTGAATCGTTTGATGGTTCTGTTGAAGGTTTCTCACTTTCCGGAACAAACATCGACCTCCAACTAAGTGTCGTTCAAGCATCGATTAGCACCGTGTAGTGCCGTCTTATGCCATTCAACGTCGTTTAACATAGATTGAAACGTCGTCTAGCATCGCTGAAGTCAACATGGATCTCCCGTCAACCTGTCGGCCAACTAGGAGCACCTGGCATCCGAACAGGAGCACCTGGCAGGCAACCAGGAGCACCTGGCAGCCGACCAGGTGCCATGGAGGAGGTCTGGCCGACCAGGAGTACCTGGCAGTCGACCATGAGCACCCAAGAGGCCCTCACGCTGTTTGGGTCATATCTTGAGCTCCGGGTATCAGATTTGGACGATCTTACAGTCCACGCGAAGCTCATGGAGTTTTCTACAACCATGGAAGGTCCTCCAGCCGACCAGCTGCCCAGGAAGGGGTCTGGCCGACCAGGAGCTCTTGCCAATCCGACCTCATGCTGTTTGGGTCATATCTTGAGCTCCGGGTATCAGATTTGGACGATCTTACAGTCCAAGCGAAGGTCACGGAGTTTTCTACAACCATGGAAGGTCCTCCAGTCGACTAGGAGTACTGGCATCCGACCAGCTGCCCAGGAAGGGGTCTGGCCGACCAGGAGCTCTTGCCAATCTGACCTCACGCTGTTTGGGTCATATCTTGAGCTCCGGGTATCAGATTTGGACGATCTTACAGTTCACGCGAAGGTCACGGAGTTTTCTACAACCTTGGAAGGTTCCAGCCGACCAGGAGCACCCCCTGGCCGACCAGGAGCATCCTCCAGCCGACCAGGTGCCACGGAGGGGCTCCAGCCGACCTCCTGGCACCCCCTGGCCGACCAGGAGCATCCTCCAGCCGACCAGGTGCCTTGGAGGGGCTCCAGCCGACCTCCTAGCACCTATCTTGGCACCACCCGTTAGTTGGTAGGATCGTTTGATGGTTTTGTTGAAGTTTCCTTACATTTCGGGACAAACATCGACCTTCGACTTAGCGCCGCATAGAGTCTATTAGCACCATGAAGTGCCGTTTTATGACATTTAACGTCGTTTAACAAACATTGAAATGTCGTTTAAACATAGTGTGACATCATTAAAAGTCAACATGGGTCTCTCGTTAACTTATCAGCCATCGAGGAGCACTTGTCAGCCATCGAGGAGCACCTGTCAGCCCTCGAGGAGCACTTGTCAGCCACCGAGGCGCACCTGTCAGCCACCAAGGCGCACCTGTCAGCCACCGAGGAGCATTGGCAGCCGACCAGGTGCCACAGAGGGGGTCTGGCCGACCAGGATCTCCTGGCAGCCGACCAGGATCTCCTGCAGCCGACCAGGTGCCACAGAGGGGGTCTGGCCGACCAGGATCTCCTGGCAGCCGACCAGGATCTCCTGCAGCCGACCAGGATCTCCTACAGCCGACCAGGATCTCCTGCAGCCGACCAGGATCTCCTGCAGCCGACCAGGATCTCCTGCAGCCGACCAGGATCTCCTGCAGCCGACCAGGATCTCTTGGCAGCCGACCAGGAGCACCTGACAGCTGACCAGGACCCTTGTCGGCTGACTAGCTGCCCGGAAGAGGTTGCAATTGTGCTGAATCTCCTCCGATTAGCAAAGATTAGTGCTGTTTAAGCACTGTTTAGTGCCTGTTAGCACAGATTAGTGCCGATTAGCACTGTTTAGCACCGGTTAGTGCCGTTAGTGCCATTTCATGCTATTTAACATTGTTTAACACTGTTTAAACGTTTTTTATGGCTGATTAGCACTGTCTAGTGCCATTTAACACCGCTTAGTGTCATTCAACATCGTCGTAAATGCGTCGGTCGCTCCACGCTTTGCATTAAGATGATATTGTTGAAAATACTCACGTAAGAGCAATAAACCCTGACCCAAGTCTCGAGTAAGGCCGTTATAACTTCAAGGAAACCTGATCAATTTTCCTAGAAGTTGGGGGGCAAATGATATGGGCTAAAAGTAAGCCCTAAAGACACATTTAATGTGACATTAATTAGACCTAGAATGGTCCAAACGTGGGGCCCACCAGATAGGCCCAAACCTTATTTATAATATTAATTTCGTAATTAATATTAGGGGTAATAAACAGCTCAGCAAATAAGAGTCAAACAAGAATATGATTCTTGCCTGACTTAGCCTCCAAGATACATATCTCAACATGGAAACTGATTCATACATGGAAGGAGACTAGAACTTTCTTCTAGTCGGTGACTTGCTCACCAAGTCACTTAACCCTACTACGATTTTAGGGCTTCTCAGCCTATATAAAGGGTCTGACCCCTCATTCTCAGAACTACGTCTTGGCTTGATTCTCAATACGAGATACGTAGGCACTCTGTGAGGACCGATTAGTCTCGAACACGGAAACAGCCATTGAAGCAAGAAGCTCCCGAACCCTAGCATTAATTACAAATTCGTGACCTAGATTTTAATCCACAACAACAACGAATAACGATCATTAGATTTTTAGTAAAAAATCGGAACAGTTAGATCTAATGATTAGATATATTATATGATTAAATTAATTTAGTAATATTCCAAGTTTCGAATTCCGTCAACGACATATTTATTTTAAAATTGTATAATATAAGTTTTAAACCATGCATATCATTAATTAATTTATATTAAATTATTAAAATTAAAATAAAATATTGAAAATAATAATAACATAAAAATATAATTTTAAAATAAAATAAAATTAATTACATGTCAAAAGAAGGGTGATGGCCCAAAATAATCATCTGGGAAACTGGATGGCCCTTTTTACTGACGGGACACGGTACATCGTGTACCGTGATAGGGGGTGTGTTGCGGAGTTGCGTGTTCCGTAACAGGGCATGATACGGAGCTCTGTGTTCCGTAACAGGGCATGATACGGTGGACGGTATTCCGTGACAGTGCTGCGCACCCATCTAACACGGTGCACAGTCCACCGTATCATGCTAACACGGAGGATGCAGCTCCGTATCATGCATAATACGGTACACGGTGTTCCGCAACACCCTAACACGGAGGACGATTCTCCGTATCCCGTCGGTATTTCGGGCCATTTTTTTCAAAATCAGTATTTTGGGCAAAAACTTGTGAAAAATAGGCATTTTGGTCATTTTCTCTCAAAAGAAATTTGTGCATTGCACGGGTTATAAGCTAGTATTATAAAATTTTAAAATAAATATGTCGTTGATAGAATTCGAAACATGAAATTTTAGTAAATTAATTTAATCATATAATATATTTAATAATTAGATCAATGATTCTGATTTTTTACTAAAAATCTAATCGTCATTATTTGTAGTATACGAATTTCTATTATATTTAATTTGTTAGTGATTATAAGATACAGTGGAATATTTTTGGGTATATATTAATTATTGCTAGATATTAAATGATTGGAAGATATAATATTATTGATGTTTTTAAGTGTTCATATAAGGTAGTATCTTCAACTAAAAGTAAATATGAAAAAGACAATGGATATGTTTCCTTATTATAAACAACGTATGCACATTTTTAATATATTTTATTAATAATTGAAAAATATGTTGTGATATTTTTGGTTGTATATTAATGATTGTAAGATTAGTTTTAAATTAAAAAGATAACGTGTTTTAATTCGAAAAGAAATATTAATGATCGAAAGTTATGATATTATTGATATTTTTAGTTATATATATTATATTCTTATATATAATAAGAGTAAAAGGGATAATAAAAATGTACTAAAGGAATCGATTCTTTCTAACAACATGAATGACAAATAATAAAACTATAACAACATAAGCACCCTTAAGTATTAACCCCGATGCCCACTTCCACTTCCAGTAGGATACAATTAAGTTATCAACAAATCTAAACCTACTAGAAATCCAATATATAAATTTATATTATACAACTCACAACTATAAGTTCCACTAAAAGAATGTATTTAGTTCTATGAGGTTGTTTGCTTAGCTTAAAATTATTACTTATGACTTTAAGTTGCTTAAAATGATAAGTGAAAAGGAAAAATTTTAAGTTAATATCTGTTTGGGTAATTTTTTATAATGGATTACTTATGAATTCTTAAGAATGTAAAAATAAAATTAAATTTGATAAATTATTAATTTGAATGATGATATTAACTTTTATCAAATAAAATCATCAAAATAAAATAAATCATTCGAAAAAGTACTTCATACCAACTTCTGGCTTTAAGCTATTTTTTTAACTTTAAGTCATTTTCTGACTTATAACACAAACATACATTTTTTAACTTAAAGTCAAAAATTGCTTTAAGCCCGGGCTTTAAGCCCCAGCCAAACACCCTCTATACCTCCATTTGGATAATAATTACTAAATCATCAATAAATTAACGAAAATTTTATGAGTTTCGTGTGGGTTCTAAAATCATCTAAATTCGATTTTTAGATCTCAAGAAAGAATCCAAGTAGTAAATATAAATTTTAATATCAATAAAAAATAAGTAAAATCCAATTCTAATACAACTGTTTTTAATAATATCCTTTCAAGATAATAATTTTCGTTTTAAAATTCAATTCTAATACAACCTTTTTCAATTATATCCTTTTTAATTATAATTTTATTTTAAAATTAACTTCTAATACAACCTTTTCTAATTTATCCTTTTTAGATAATAATTTTCTTTCTAAAATGATATAATTTTAATCTTCTATTTTTAAAAATATTAGATTCGATTCTTGAGATTATTTTGGCGATACATGGACAAAAATTATGGATAAAATCACTCTTACACTTATATATATAAAAATATAATAAACTAAATATAAATTGGTATTATAATTAAATGGAATGTTCAATGTAAAAATTCGTAACTTTCGATTCTCTTATATATAATAATCTATACTATCTTTACTTTTATATCTCTATATATAATAAGCGTAAAAGAGATTTTATCCATAATTTTTTATTCCTATAACGTCAAAACGATAATAACTATTAGATTTTAACGTAAATAGATAGAAAGTCGTTAGATTAAATATTAAAAGATGTATTTGATTGTTATCAGAATTATATTAAAATACTAAAAAATGAATTTTAATAATGTAAACCAAATATAAGTAAATTTCCCAAACTAAATAAAACAATTAAATATTAAATATTTAATTAAAGATTTTATTAAACCATTATTTAAATATTAAATATAAGTATTTGATTGGAAAACAATTGTTAAACCATTATTGAATTAAAGATTTTATAAGTTTCGCTTCAACTACAAAATTGTTCAAATATGAATTTGAATTCAAAATAGAGCCCAAATAATAAAGTAAACATCTTAAACTAAGTTAATATCAATTTCGTTATTTACTTTAACTTCAATTTGATTGTTTTTTTATTAGAAAGGATTATTATAGTTTTAATAGATAAATTAAAATTTTGAAAAACCTTATGCCCTAATATATTAGAAGTAAAAATTTATAGTGTTAGAATTAAAAATATAAAAATTGAAAAATTAGTAATTGTGAATATTAAAATATTGTGAATTAATAAATTTATAAATATTAAAAAATTTGTCCATTGCATAGGTCCGAAACTAAAGAGAGAAAAAAGTGACGAATAATTATGTTAAGATATCTATTAGACTTAGGAAATCATTTATATTTTGATTTAAATTTTCAAAATATTTGTTTTAATATTTGAATAGGATCCTCCGAACAACCAAATAAAATTTTAATAAAAAATCCAACAATTATCTATCTACTTTAAGATCTAACGATCTTTATTAATTCGATATATAAATAGTTAAATGAAGGTATAAAATCGATTAAATATTTATTAGGAAGATGAAATTTTATTTTTATAAAAAACCGTGCATCGCACAGCCTACAAGTGTATATATCAATGATCATAAGACTAGTTTTAAATTAAAAAAGTAATGTGTTTTTAATTTTAAACAGTTGTCTCCTAGCAGCTTTCTTCCTGGAGGACCATCGAGATTATTAACGTTACGGAGTAAGTAAATTAGTGGATAATTGGTAGTTGGGTTCAATCCTATTTTTAGCCATAATTTTAGTTCAATTAAAAATAAATTTAATTAATATTTTATCTACCTAAAAACATTTCCGGGTAAACAAATATTTAGCCGAGAGTTTTGATCGAGAGGAGTGGCGTGTGTGTGCATGTTTTTTTTTTAATTTTATTAACAGGAGAGTGTTTTGTGTGTTTTTTACATTTTATTATTATTAATAATAGTATTAAACTAGGGGATAATTGGTAGTTTGGTTCAACCATATTTTTTAATATTAAAAACCATATTAAACAAATAACAAATTATATTATAACAAATTAAAATTAATATTTATAATATTATATTACATTATAAACAAATTATAAAAAACTAAAAGCAACCCGTGCTTTGCACGGGTTATAAACTAGTCTATACTATTATATAAAAGCCGAAACATTAAAAGTTTGGTTCAATGGTACCTATTGAATTTACCTAATTACCCTTATTCAATTACAAATCTACTAACTAATCAATTTCCTTTTTGAGGTTACACATATTATCTTTTCTATTTTCAAGAACTAAAAAATTTCTTTTCCAGGTAAAATACAATATCTTTTATATTTTATCAATTTTGTTTAATTAAATAACATAATTATATATAATTACTATTAACTAATCAATTACCTTTTTCAATCAAAACACATTAACTTTTCTATTTTCTCTAACTAAAATCTCTCTTTTTCCAATTATATCATGGGCGGTTACCTTTTTCAGCAAAATACGTTACCTTTTTTCTTTCTTCTTACTAAAACCTCCATTTTTCTAATTATATTATCGGCATTTTTATTTAATAAAAAAAATAGTATTATAATACTAATAATTAACCAATTACCTTTTCAGCTAAAAATAACATAATTATATATAATTATTATTAACTAATCAATTACCTTTTTCAATCAAAACACGTTACCTTTTATCTTTTCTGTAACTAAAATCTATCTTTTTCCAATTATATCATGGACGGTTACATTTTTTCAGCAAAACATGTTATCTTTTTTCTTTCTTCTTACTAAAACCTCCATTTTTCTAACTATATTACAGGTGTTTCTATTTAATACAAATAAAATAATTATATTATAATACTAATAATTAAATTAACCGATTACCTTTTCAGCTAAAATATATCATCTTTCTATTTTTTCTAATTACATTTTCTTTTTTTTCTAGAAATATAACGGGTAGCGTTAATTTCTCATTTTCTAAAAACTATGAACAATTTTATTTCGTAAAATAACATAATTAAATTATAATTACTATAAATTAATCAATTATTTTTTCACATAAATTATGCACATTACTTTTCTATTTTCTCTAACTAAAATCTCTTTTTTTCCAATTATATCACGGACGGTTCTATTTAATAAAATAAACTAATAATATTATAATATTATTAATTAACCGATTACCTTTTTCAGCTAAAACATATCATTTTTTCTATATTTTCTAACTAAAATCCCTTTTATAATAGAAATACCACAAACAATATTATTTTCTCATTTTCTAAAAACATTACGAGCAATTGTATTTAGTAAAATAAGTAATTAAATTATAATTACTACTCCCTCCGTCCATTTCATTTCTTTACACTTTCTATTTTGGGCTGTCCATTCCATTTCTTTACATTACTAAAAATAGTAACTTTTAACAATAAAATACATTATTACATCCACTACTTCACTCCACCTTTTCAACCCTTTACACTATTACACCCACTACTTCACTTATTTTAATAATAAAATTACTATTACACTCACTACTTCATTTATTTTAACAATATTACATCCACTATCTTGATTTCCGTGCAAAAAGCAAACGTAAAGAATTCAAATAAACAGAGGGAGTATAAACTAATTAATTACCTTTTTCACCTAGAACATATAAGTAAATTCTCTATTTTTCTAATCATACCACAGGCATTCTATTTAATAAAATGAAGTAATAATTTTATAATTACTAATAATTAATTGATTATTCTTTTTAACTAAAATCTATCATCTTTTCTATATTTTCTAACTAAATCCCTCCTTTTCTAGAAATATCACGAATAACATTTATATACTTATTATCAAATCATCTCATATAAAAAAGTAAGCCTCCAAAATTCATGTTTTAAAAAAATTAATTTTAATTAATGAATTTTTTTTATATAATATAAAAAAAATCCGTGCGATGCACGGGTTTTAGACTAGTATTATATAGATTTCGAAACATTGAAAGTTTTGGTACCTGTTTTTTGGTATTTCGTGAATTTACTTATTAACCCTTCATTATAAAGAAAAATAAATACATCTAAAATAATATGATTAATGGTAATTGTCTTTTTCGCATTTGCTTTTAGTTGAAGATATTACCTTTTATAAACACATAAAAACATCAATCGTATCATATCTTTGGATCATTAATAAAAAATATAATACCTAAAATAAATAATAACATAATATAATTAATGGTAATAAGTCGACTAACATAATAAAATTAATGTAATTAGTCGGTTACTTTTTTCACGTTAACATAATAAAATTAATTATTATTAGTCGATTTTCTTTTTCACATTTAATTTTAGTTGAAGATATTACCATTTATAAATATCTAAAAACATTAATCGTATCATATATTTCGATTATTAATATTTCCTTTCAGATTAAAACTTGTTACCTTTTGAATCAAAACACGTTACTTTTATATTTAAAAACAAATCTTACAATCATTAATATATACCCGAAAATATCACATCATAATTTTCAAGAACAATTTAACATCTTACATAAATAACAACATAATAGGCAATTAGTCGATTGTATTTTTCATATTTACTTTTAGTTGAAGATATTACCTTTTATAAATACCTAAAAAGATCTATCGTATCATATCTTTCAATCACTAATATTCCTTTCTAATTAAAACACATTATCTTTTAATTTAATTATTAATATATACCCGAAAATATCAAAAAAAACATTTTTCAATTATTAATAAAATATATAAAAACTGTATACGTTATTTATAATAAGGAAATATTAGGATAATTTGTAAATATGAGTATATTAAAATTTAAAAATTAATAAAAATAATTATTACATAATAATATAATTATTAAAGTTGAAACATTGAAAATTTTATCGGTTTGGTTTAGGTACAGTTATCTTAATTAATAAATAAAATTAATGTTAAGCAGCCGATTGCCTTTTCTAATTTTTCTAATTAAAATACGTATTTATACAACTATATTAAAGCCAAAAGATAGAAAGTTTGTCGGTTTGGTTATCCTAACTATTAAAATAAATAATAAAAATCATATAATTAATGGTAATTAGTCAATTGTCTTTTTCACAATTACTTTTGGTTGAAAATATTACCTTTTATAAATAAATACATAAAAACATCAATCGTATCATATCTTTCGATCATTAATATTTCATTTTGAATTAAAACACGTTACCTGTTACCTTTTTAATTTAAAACGAATCTTACAATCGTTATTATATACCCAAAAATATCATACCATAATTTTCAAGAAAAATATACCACCTAAAATAAATAATAACATAAATAATTAATGTCGATCGCCTTTTTCATATTTACTTTTAGTTAAAAATATTAACTTTTATAAATACCTGAAAAGATCAATCGTATCATATCTTTTAATCATTAATATTTTTTTTCTAATTAAAACACGTTACCTTTTTAATTTACAACAAATCTTACAATATATACCCGAAAATATCACACCATATATTTCAAATAATAATAAAATATATTAAAAATTGTATACGTTGTTTATAATAAGGAAATATTAGTATAATCCGTAAACATGAATATATTAAATTAAAATTTTAAAACTTATTAAAAATAATAATTATATAAAAATAAAATTATAATATTAAATAAAATTTATAACATAATAATAGAAACCGTGCATTGCACGGTAGCTTAAATTAACCGCACAAGAAAACAAATTGCAGATTTGATATGTTGCCGTCGGATTCGATTTTCTCACGACTACGAGATTTGTAAAACATAGTAATTATTCAAAAAATTAGATAATTTAATTATTAAAAAAAAATTTGAACAGCAAACTTTAAATTTATGAATTAAGCTCTACCCCCATGGTTCTAAAAATCCCCGATTTAGCCGATTAATCCCCGATTAATCCTCTGTAAGGTAGCTAGCCGATTCGATTTTTGAAATCCGATTAATCCTGTAAATTTATTTAAAATGATAAGTTTAATTGAAAATTAGACTAATATATTAAATATTATTATAATATCCGATTAATACTCCGATTAATCCTTCCGATTAATCCCCGATTACCCGATTAATCTTAAATCGACACCTCAACCGATTTATACCGATTAGCGATTTTTACAACCATGTCTACCCCTTATTGTCGGATGCAAGGCATGACTATTTTATTACTATCTATATTTATAATTATATATTTTTTTTAGTATTTATATGTCGGCCTTATTCCAGAGACAACCTTGTTATATAAAGGATCCGAAAGAACCATTAATTTCACCATAGAATTTTATTAATTAATTACAACCAAAATTTTTAAAAACATAAAATTTGATTCTAATATAAAATACTAATGACATATAAATTTTATAAGAATTTAACACATAAAATTCGAACAAAAAATTTGATTTAAATTTGATTGTATAGTAGAATCATTTTGGATAAATTTGATTTTACGTTAGAATTACTTTGGATTATTTTATAAGATAAATATATGTATTTTGTGGTGATTCTCTCATGAATTTTATATAAGGTGTTTTTTTCTAGAATGCCACCATTTATTTGTTATTAGTTTACATGATCAAATTGTTGTTAAAAATTGATATATATTAGGTGTTTTACGTTCAATTTACTATTTTTGCTTTATCTTAAGATCTAAAATTTTGATTTGAACGATTTTACACCCCATGTGAAATTAACAAAATAATCTTCGATTTAGTGATGGTTTAACAATTATTTTCAAATTAAAACTATTCAGAAACAAAATAGAGAAGAAATTGAGGAATTTTTACATTGAAAATTCTATTCGATTTAGAAAATCGAATATTGTAAAAAGAATGGTTCAAGACTTATCATATATTCCCTCTGTCCCTCTCATTTCTTTATAGTTTTTTTTTCACAACTTGACACGCATTTTAAGGCTTCTAAAATATTTGTGTAACGGGGTTCTTATCCAAAATATTGGTAGTCAGTAATCCAATTCTCAATTCGACAAAATAAATAAGAACAATTAGATCTTAAAATAAATAATGAAAATCCTTGGATTTTAAATGAAAACTTATTTAATTTTTTAATATGTAAACTAAAAAATGTACTTATATTGAAATATGAAAAAGTGTATGTTAATGATTTAAACCAAATATAATTACTCTACATTGAATAGGATTATCAATGTAGATTTTTTACATTGAATTGGATTATAATGCAAAAATTCGTAATTATATATTATCTTCAAATTCTGAGTGTTTCTATTTGGATAATAATTGTTAAATTAACACTAAATTAAAGATAATTTTGTGAGATTCAAATATAATTTTTAGATCTCAAGATAGAATCTAAAATAGTAAATATGAATTTTTTTATATTAATAAAAAAATTCAATTCTAATAAAGCTCTTTAAACTTATATTTTTCTTTGAAACCCAAAACTTATATCTTTTTAAGATCATAATTTTATTTATAATATGATATAATCTTAATTGTCAATTTTTCAAAATATTATATTTGATGATTGAATTTTTTTGACGATATGATATTAATATATTATACCAAAATTTTGGATAAAATTTATTTTACAATTATTATAACTCTAGTTATTCTTTCATTCTTTGAATGGAAAGTTTCCATGATCACAAAACATGAGATTACAGATTTACAGTCAGGGCACAGAGCATGTTTGGCCCCCCTTTTATTATTTTTTTTCCCACTTAAAGTGATTATGAGGTGTTTGTCTAACCTTTTTTTTTTCCACTTAAAGTTAGTTTTAGTTCAAAAAAAAAAAGTACCTTGGAGGTACTTTTTTTCCACTTATTTTTTTCTCATATCAAATTTTTATGTATTTGAGTCACCTTTTAACTCGTATTATATTCTTTGCATATATTTGTATTTTACACTTTTATATTATGTTTAAAAAATATAAATTTCTTTTTTTTTAGTTAATTTTTAAAAAATAAATTTACTTTAAGTAAAATTAGCCAAACAGATACACCTAACTTTAAGTGAAAATTATCACTTTTCACTTAAAGTGAGTAAGTAGCACTTTAAGTGATAAGTAACATTTTTTAAGTTTAGCCAAACACGCTCCAAAAGTCCACAACCCCTCACTTTTACACGTGATCCAGCCATAATAGAAGTTAAAACTATTACTCGTATAATTTATACTTATTTTATTTTCTTCTAAAATTAGATATAAACTATTATTTTTATTACTATTATTATTCTTATCATTATTATTATACACAAACATAATACTTCAAAACAAATATGAGATAGAATACTTTAAGTCCATAAAATTATTAATAATGGAATTATTATTTCCGGGATTATAATCCTCTAAACAAACATTACCTAGCTAATAAAGGATCTTGAGAATAGTTGAGCCACCCATTTTTGCATTCTTTAATATTATTTCTAATAATAGCTTCATATCCTTATTTTTTATAATTTCTTTATATTTAGAGATAAATTAACATCTTGCATTTGAGAAATTTAAAAGAGTCTTGCTCCACTTCAGCTTCATCTTGTAAGTTACTGAAGATAAATCGCGATCGAGTTTGACACTGAGATAATTAACAGTGAAGAAATTGATAAAAGAACATACTAAAGAATATTTTCCATTCCAAGTGAACACATTTCGCAACCAAAACTTAAGATGGTCAGTAATAAAATTAACCCTAAAAGATATAATTACGTTTTTATTATTTTTGTTGCTAATAAGCGTTACTAAGAGTATTTCCAGAATTTTTTCAATGAGGTTAGGAGGAGTGGTTCTGGTGTGGAGCAAGAGGCCCCCCCCCCTTCGTCTGGGCTTCCTATCGGTTCTTGTGAACGTATCAGCAAGGAAGAAGTCAAGGGTGCCCTTCTAAAGATGGCTAGAGGGAAGGCGGTTGGCCCGGATCAGATCCCAATCGAGGCGTGACTTTGTCTGGGTGAGGTTGGCGTCAATTGGCTAGCAGATTTGTTCAATGATCTCCTCTTGGGTGCTAAGATGCCAGCGGAATGGAGGTGTAGTATCGTGGTCCCTTTTTTCAAGAACAAAGGCGATGCCCAGAGTTGTAGTAACTACCGGGGTATTAAATTACTCAGTCACACTATGAAACTTTGGGAGAGAGTGGTTGAATGTCGGATTAGAAGAGTAGTTGAAATATCAGAGAATCAATTTGGTTTTATGCCTGGGAGATCGACGACCGAGGCCATCCATCTCGTCAGACGCCTTATGGAGAAGTTCAGGGAGCGTCGCAAAGACCTTCCTATGGTGTTCATTGATCTTGAGAAGGCCTATGATAGCATCCCCCGTGAAGCTATTTGGAAGAGTCTAGAAGAGAGAAGAGTGGCGCAGTCGTACGTTAGGGATATTCAAGACATGTACTCCCAAGCTAGTTCATGCGTCCGGACCCCAGTGGGTGACTCCCATTTTTTCCTGTTGAGATAGGGCTTCATCAGGGGTCGGGCCTTAGTCCTCTTCTTTTCGCTCTCATCCTTGATGTCATGTCACGAGGGATTCAAGATACCGTCCCTTGGTGCATGCTCTTCGCTGATGATATCGTGTTAGTGGCGGAGTCGAGGGAGGAGGTGAACGCGAAGCTGGAGCTATGGAGATCTACTTTGGAGTCCCAAGGCTTACGTATGAGCCAATCTAAAACCGAGTATCTATGGTGTAACTTCAATGGCGAGGCCAACGAGGAAGGAGTGGAGGTCAAGATTCAAGATCAGATCGTACCTAGTATGGATAATAAAGTATCTAGGTTCGATCATCCAGAAGGAAGGTGAGGTTGAAGATGTTGTCAAACATCGTATCAAGGCTGGATTGTAATAACCCGGATTTTTAGAGAATGATTTTATTAATATTTTTATAATATTAATGTTTTCCTAAAATGAAGAGGAAATTTTTTATTTTATTTTATTGTTCATTATCCAGTTCAAGGAATTTCAAAAGCGAATTATTTAATTATTGTCTGGTTCAGTGTAATTATGAACTATATTATGTGATTATTGTTGGAAGGTGGAATGTATGTGAAGTTGTGTTTATGTGTTTATATGATGATTTGTGTGAGTGGTGAAGGCTGATGTATTTTATTTATATTTTTGAGGATTTAAATATATTTAAATCATGCATTTTGATCCTATGTTAATTTTATAAAATTATCGGAGGAATTAAAAATCATGAAATCTCTTGAAATATTATCTTTATTTATTTATTAAGTTTTGAAAATTGTTGGGTGGATTAAGTTGGATGTTTTGGCATTTTAAAATGATTTTAAGAGTTTTATTGCAATTAAAGGGTCAAAACTTTGAAAATTCATATTTAATTCATTTTTTATCCTAAAAATATTTGAAAAATATGTGGGTGTTCGTAATTTTATACTCTTTATTTTAAAAATGAAAAGTTTAATTTTCACAAATTTCTATTTAATTTCGATTTGTAAAAGTTGTTTATTAGTTTTAAAAATGAGTAAGTAGTGTTATATTTGGGCCCGGGATGGAGTGTTAGTAGTGTTATAAGATTGGGCCTAAGCCCATTAGTTGCAAAAACAGACGCAGCCGAGAGAAATGCGGGGAGAGAGAAAAGAGAATTGGGGGAAAAATTAGGGATTTAAGAAGAAATGGAATTGGGGGTTTTGATTGTTGAATCAATTGGTGTGTATATATATATATATGTGTGTGTGTATGAGACGCGTGTGTGTGTGTATACATAGGTCTGAGTGTGTGCTCGTGTGTGTATTGTAAGTTCAGTGTGTGGGTAGTGAAACAGAATTGGGTTTCTTGGAATCCTCTGTTTAAGATTTCAATCGACTGTTTAACAATGAGTATCTACTGGGTGTTCTTGTGTTAGTATGTTATCGTGCTGTGGGGTGCTTGTTTCTGCCCTGTCGTGTGTGTGAGTCTATGTCCGTGTGTGTGTATTAGTGTTGAGGCTATAGAGAGTTGATCATGAGTATACATTGTTGGAAGTGTAGTCTGATGTGGGTTTGTGGTGGTATTGGAGCAGGGGAGGCCAGGAGCAGGGGAGTACGCGTATGAGCATTTTATGGGGTTGAAATGGAGGAAAAGTAAGGTATGGGTGGTGTAAATGTAGCCGTGGGTATGGTTGTGTTGAAGTAGAGGGAGAGACAGCAGGTTAAGAGGCTGCGTGGGTTTGCTGATAATGGTGGTTGGTGTTGAGTTCAGTCCGGCCACACACATGGAAATAAAGAGATAGTAGAAGGGGCTTGTGTGTGTCGTGGGCGTGTGTGTATATGGGTGTGTCCAGCAAGAGAGAGTGCAGGGGAGGGGGAAGAAGAGTGCAATTTATGTGTTCGTGTGTATCCTGGTGTGTAAGCAGGGAAGAGAGAGGGTGCTGTAGAGTAGAAAACTAGAGATGGTAGTATGAATATTATCAATGGTGGTGTTCATCGGAGAAGGTATAATTGAGATGCGTGTATTTGATTATCGTAGTTTAATTTATTAATTGTTGTAATTTAATTGATTTTAAATTATGAGATTATGTGTTAATTTTCATAATTAAATTAGTTGTGAAATTGCGAGTATTGTTTAATTGTTGTAATTATAATTAGATTTAAATGGTGAGATTAATGTGTTGATTTCCGAGATTAAATTCGGGGATTATGATTGTCATGATAAATTGTGAGTCCAATAATATAAGTGGGCTAATTGGTAAGTGTATGTGCTAAATGATCTTAGTGAATAAAGTTAGTGTTTTAGTGGAGAAATTGCTAATTGTTAGTTGTTAGTTTAAATTGTAAATGTTAATTGTCAAATGCTAGTTGCTTATGGTGTCGGAAATGTTCATATGTTAGATAGTATAAATCGAGTCATAGTATTTGATGGTGTTA
Organism: Kitagawia praeruptora; assembly: GCA_037693485.1. Taxonomy (NCBI): domain Eukaryota; kingdom Viridiplantae; phylum Streptophyta; class Magnoliopsida; order Apiales; family Apiaceae; genus Kitagawia; species Kitagawia praeruptora. The sequence continues at coordinate 157,488,373 of CM075344.1, read as the reverse complement.
CTATGTATAAATGGTTATATGCTAAATGTAATAAACGAGTAATAGTATTTGTTAGAGGTCATGAATGTCAACTACATGGTGTTGACTTACATGTGGATAAACTTAGTTTACTTTCCTTAAATGTTGAGGTGCCGCATGTCTGGGCGGATACTTTTCCTTATGTGCTAGGTGCCGCATGTCTGGGCGGGTACTTTCTGTACTTGTTTACTTTTATGTTGTTGCAATTGAGGCAACTTGATTTTCCTTGGATTGGTTGAATTGAAAAACAGGGTTGAATTGCTTTGGAGGGGCTGTGCCCATAGTCCGATAAACGAATACTACATGCCGAAATTTTCTAAAAATCCCCTGCATTTTAATTTATTTAACTTATTTGATTTCAATGGTTTAAATGTATGATTTTGGTGTTAACTGTTTATGTGTATATGTGCTAAGTGAATTATTTCGAGGATTTATGTGCTAAGTGATTTATTTCGAGGATTTATGGGTTAATTCAAGGATTTATGTGTTTCGGGGATTAAATGCGTTTTGAGGATTATTTATAAACTTAGTTTTGTCATAAAATGACACTAGTATTATAATTGTATATGTTAAGTGAAGTTGACTAAATGTGTTATGTGCATTAATTGGTATTTGAGTAGTCAGCTATAGGATAACAACTATAGTACGACTTTTTGTGACTTAGTAGTAATTCCGAGTGGTGTCTACTCGAGATACGAGGTAGGACTGACACGTACTCGTAACAATTACAGTACCGTTAGGGCGTGATCAAGGGGAGCAACGTGTATCAAAAAGGAAGGATCGAGGCGTCGTGTAAAGTTCATGGAACTGCTTGGGCGAAACGCCAAAGATTTATTCGCGGTGTTCCGTTTGGTGCTAAGGACCAGAGGCAAGTTTATTTATACATACTCTATCGTTCAGAGTATATTTATCTTAAAATATAAGAAATGTGTGGAATAAGACTTCAGTCCATATTTGCAAGATTTTCTTCTATCTTTATCTGGATAAATTGTTTACTTTTAAGTAAAATGGTTTGACGGGTAATATATGTGATATGGAGAGAGTGATATACTATAAAGAGTAAAGTGATATGGGAAGGAATGGTATCAGTTGTTATTATGGTTATTTTTATGATATTATGGTATCAGTTGTTATTTAAAGTTATTTTATAATATTACAATTATGTGTAAATTGGGGATGTATGAGTTGTAAACTGTTTCAGACGTTTTTAATAAATATTTTGTTATATAAGGGGACAACAGTTGATATTTACAGATTTTCTTAAAAGGGACTTACATGTAAGGTATTTTAGTTGGTGTATTTTAAAGGTATTGATATGTGAATGGAAAGTGGAAGGGGTTATCTTGGAATGTATATTTTCGAAAACCCGGACAAAGTTTTTAGAAAGAATTTCGCAATAATTAACCTAATGGCAACATCACCAATAAACTAGTGTTTAATTAATTATTAGATACCTCTCGAAGCATCTACTAATTAAATAAACCTTATTCGTCTAATTAAATTTATTTAATTAGATGAATATTATTTTTTAAAATGTTTTCTTAAAATCGCTTTGTTCCGGAATAATAATAAAGATATTTCGATGGTTATAAATGAGACATTTTTGGTTAAAAATGTCTGGAATGATAATGATAAATGTTATTTTAATGGTTATTTAATTCAATGAATATTAATTATAATATTCATTTAAAAGGGATTATTGAATAGTTATTCTTTAGATATTCTAAGTGTTCTAAGGGTGATTATATATATTGTTAAAAGGTTGTTTAAGGAATTTCATAGTGAAATGAATGTATGTCTTGAATTGATATACCTGTATAAATGTTTTCAAATGATTATAATACGGATATGAAAATGGAAAGGTGAAACAGAAATGTGAAATGTGGAAAGGTGAAATGGAAATGGAAATGAAAATGATATATGTGAATGGAAATGCAAATGGAAACGGAAAAGTGGAAAAATGTGAAATGGTGTTTAATAATGGAAAAATGATTTGACAAAAAGGGGGATAGCAACAAAAAGCGTAGGAGGCTGTGTGCTGCACAGTCCAGCAATCAATATTTCATTTCGGCCCAAGAGTTGCCGAAGGAGGATGTAGTGGTAGACCTTCCTCCTGGGGGATGGTGGCAGACCTACCTCCGTCTACCGGTAGTAAAAAGGGACGGGTACGGAGGACGACTGATCATCGTGCCTCACGTATTCGGCAACAGTGAAAATCCCCAAAACTTAAAAGAAAGAATTGATAATGGTTTCAGAGTTGTGTATTGAAAAAGGAAAATGGTATGAAATGATGGAATTGTTTTACAATAAAAAGAGAAACTGATTTTATATTACTTTTACATACAGTTGTTGTATAAAAGGAAATGGAAAGATTATATTGAGAGTTTGATTTTAAATGTTATATTACCTTGAGATATTATACTAAGATGATGTATTGATTATTATCTGGTTATAGAAGAGAACTGATATTATATTATCAATAAGTAAGTGATTTCATATTGAATAACCAGCAAGTTTATGTTGGTGTATTACTGCGCAAACAAGATGTGGCTATTTAATTACCTTGTAACGACACCTTTTATATTATATTGGTACATTGTTCAGTTGATATTATTTTCAAACATTATACTTTCCCTATCGAATTTCGTGGTTATAAATGTTCAAGAATGATATTAAGTATCGGTTGAATGTTGGAAACCCATGCACCTGATGGGATATTTTGTTAAACTCTAGTAATAACTTGCTGAGCAATTCTTTCGCTCATACTTGCTTGTTTTCAAATATTAACTTTTCAGTGGAAGGTAGCCGGACGAGGTTATCTGCATGGCTTAGATGAAGCGGGCAGTGTGCCCTTACGAAGACGATATGATCTAGAAAGTTTATAGCTGGAGTAAGTTATATGTAAGTATATTGATGTGTAATATATATGTTACTTTGCGCAAAATAGTATTAGTTACTGGTGTACTTCTCAACGAAGTTATACTAGTAGTAAGGAGTTGATTCTTGTTTCTAGCCCTATAACCTAAAAGATGCTTGGTGGTTGGGGTCTCAGCTATTGTAACTTAATTATTAATGACTACAGATGGTTTAATGTGATTAAAAAGGTGATTTGTTATTAAGGTTTTCCGCGTGACGACCAAATCCCTGACCCCGGATTTGGGGGCGTTATAGTTTGGTATCAGAGCTGAGGTTATAGTAAACTAGAAACGAGAGTGAGTAAGAGTGTGTATAGTTATGTGAGAACGTCGGAGCTCATGTAGAGTTCATGTTGGACTACCGGGTGTAGTGCCAATGATTAAGTTAAGATTTGAATGCTATGTTGAAGGATATGTCGAGATAGAACTCTCTGAGATTATTAACGTCGATGATTGAATCCTAGTGACTATTACGAGTCGACGATGACGTAAGTTATCAAGCACCTTAGGGTGTGCCTGGAAAAGAACAGCTCTGGGATCGAATGATTATCCGTCAGAGGAGCCGACATAAAAGGCATCCGTGGAGACCTTGGCAATATCCCCATTGGTGAATCTTTTTTTTTATTACCTCCCCAATATATGAATTATTTGACATCTCTCTAAGGGAGAATATTGATAAAGGATATATTTCCTCTTCGAAGTTATTCTTTAGTACTTGTGTTAAGCCATATTTAATTTCAATTGTGCCAGAAGCTTTCATTATACTTACCTTCAGGTTTTCGAAGCCCTATCGAATGATATTATGTCAAACTTCCACTTTTCTTCAATAGTGGATAATTCAATGGTGATATAGCACCACTTGCTTGTTGAATACTAGTATCTTTCTGGTTATCCTTTTCTTTGGAAGTCGCGCCTTGGAAATTGTTCGATTTTAATCCAAGGTGTTCCTTTGATAATTAATTGTCAGAAGATGATTATTATTGACTTGACTTTGAATTTCTTTCATAATTCTCAACTTCCACTGGGACGAACAACCCTATACATATAGGGGCCACAAGGACTATCTGTCTGTGTGATAGAAGTCTGATGGGACGCCATCACTTGTGAGTTGTGAAATACAAGAAGGCTAATTACCTTTAGTAATGTCTTAACTGAGACACGCAACGTGAGTTCTTATGATCATATTGATCTCTCAGCAAATTCTCTCATTTTAAATAAGGTTTATTTCAAAACTCATAATCCTATGGTCACCAGTGGGTGACATTTGTCTTGATATGACAACTATCTTTTCAAAGCTCCATGATTCTTGTTATCTCTAATGAATTTCAAGGGGATGCCAGCTAGGTCGGTCAACTCGAAATTCGCTGATAGAAATTAGATTCGAGCGGAATCGCCAAGAGCAGGAGCGAATCGCAAAACGAATAGAATATCAGTGGCGTATCGATAGAATTAGTTCGCTCTCTCTCAAGGATGTTATGATTAATGTAATGAGTGCAATCTCTCTCTCAAGAGTGTTATGTTAATGGAATCAGTGAACTCTCTCTCAAGGATAGTATGATAATGAAAGTTGGTCAAGATATATATATGAAAGGAATAGTGATGGGTTGTAAGACTCCAGTGATAACTGTGTCAAGTATGGATTCTATGGTTGAGAATTGAAATGTCGGAGAAGTTGTTTACCAAAAGGAACTATTTCCGGTATTGCAGAATAAGTATTGATGATGAAAGAGTTAAGGAAGTCCAGTAGTGGCCTTAGCTGATTCCGAGGACGGAATCCTTTTAAGGAGGGTAGACTGTAATAACCCGGATTTTTAGAGAATGATTTTATTAATATTTTTATAATATTAATGTTTTCCTAAAATGAGGAGGAAATTTTTTATTTTATTTTATTGTTCATTATCCAGTTCAAGGAATTTCAAAAGCGAATTATTTAATTATTGTTTGGTTCAGTGTAATTATGAACTATATTATGTGATTATTGTTGGAAGGTGGAATGTATGTGAAGTTGTGTTTATGTGTTTATATGATGATTTGTGTGAGTGGTGAAGGCTGATGTATTTTATTTATATTTTTGAGAATTTAAATATATTTAAATCATGCATTTTGATCCTATGTTAATTTTATAAAATTATCGGAGGAATTAAAAATCATGAAATCTCTTGAAATATTATCTTTATTTATTTATTAAGTTTTGAAAATTGTTGGGTGGATTAAGTTGGATGTTTTGGCATTTTAAAATGATTTTAAGAGTTTTATTGCAATTAAAGGGTCAAAACTTTGAAAATTCATATTTAATTCATTTTTGATCCTAAAAATATTTGAAAAATATGTGGGTGTTCGTAATTTTATACTCTTTATTTTAAAAATGAAAAGTTTAATTTTCACAAATTTCTATTTAATTTCGATTTGTAAAAGTTGTTTATTAGTTTTAAAAATGAGTAAGTAGTGTTATACTTGGGCCCGGGATGGAGTGTTAGTAGTGTTATAAGATTGGGCCTAAGCCCATTAGTTGCAAAAACAGACGCAGCCGAGAGAAATGCGGGGAGAGAGAAAAGAGAATTGGGGGAAAAATTAGGGATTTAAGAAGAAATGGAATTGGGGGTTTTGATTGTTGAATCAATTGGTGTGTATATATATATATATGTGTGTATGAGACGCGTGTGTGTGTGTATACATAGGTCTGAGTGTGTGCTCGTGTGTGTATTGTAAGTTCAGTGTGTGGGTAGTGAAACAGAATTGGGTTTCTTGGAATCCTCTGTTTAAGATTTCAATCGACTGTTTAACAATGAGTATCTACTGGGTGTTCTTGTGTTAGTATGTTGTCGTGCTGTGGGGTGCTTGTTTCTGCCCTGTCGTGTGTGTGAGTCTATGTCCGTGTGTGTGTATTAGTGTTGAGGCTATAGAGAGTTGATCATGAGTATACATTGTTGGAAGTGTAGTCTGATGTGGGTTTGTGGTGGTATTGGAGCAGGGGAGTACGCGTATGAGCATTTTATGGGGTTGAAACGGAGGAAAAGTAAGGTATGGGTGGTGTAAATGTAGCCGTGGGTATGGTTGTGTTGAAGTAGAGGGAGAGACAGCAGGTTAAGAGGCTGCGTGGGTTTGCTGATAATGGTGGTTGGTGTTGAGTTCAGTCCGGCCACACACATGGAGATAAAGAGATAGTAGAAGGGGCTTGTGTGTGTGTGTCGTGGGCGTGTGTGTATATGGGTGTGTCCAGCAAGAGAGAGTGCAGGGGAGGGGGAAGAAGAGTGCAATTTATGTGTTCGTGTGTATCCTGGTGTGTAAGCAGGGAAGAGAGAGGGTGCTGTAGAGTAGAAAACTAGAGATGGTAGTATGAATATTATCAATGGTGGTGTTCATCGGAGAAGGTATAATTGAGATGCGTGTATTTGATTATCGTAGTTTAATTTATTAATTGTTGTAATTTAATTGATTTTAAATTATGAGATTATGTGTTAATTTTCATAATTAAATTAGTTGTGAAATTGCGAGTATTGTTTAATTGTTGTAATTATAATTAGATTTAAATGGTGAGATTAATGTGTTGATTTCCGAGATTAAATTCGGGGATTACGATTGTCATGATAAATTGTGAGTCCAATAATATAAGTGGGCTAATTGGTAAGTGTATGTGCTAAATGATCTTAGTGAATAAAGTTAGTGTTTTAGTGGAGAAATTGCTAATTGTTAGTTGTTAGTTTAAATTGTAAATGTTAATTGTCAAATGCTAGTTGCTTATGGTGTCGGAAATGTTCATATGTTAGATAGTATAAATCGAGTCATAGTATTTGACGGTGTTACTATGTATAAATGGTTATATGCTAAATGTAATAAACGAGTAATAGTATTTGTTAGAGGTCATGAATGTCAACTACATGGTGTTGACTTACATGTGGATAAACTTAGTTTACTTTCCTTAAATGTTGAGGTGCCGCATGTCTGGGCGGATACTTTTCCTTATGTGCTAGGTGCCGCATGTCTGGGCGGGTACTTTCTGTACTTGTTTACTTTTATGTTGTTGCAATTGAGGCAACTTGATTTTCCTTGGATTGGTTGAATTGAAAAACAGGGTTGAATTGCTTTGGAGGGGTTGTGCCCATAGTCCGATAAACGAATACTACATGCCGAAATTTTCTAAAAATCCCCTGCATTTTAATTTATTTAACTTATTTGATTTCAATGGTTTAAATGTATGATTTTGGTGTTAACTGTTTATGTGTATATGTGCTAAGTGAATTATTTCGAGGATTTATGTGCTAAGTGATTTATTTCGAGGATTTATGGGTTAATTCAAGGATTTATGTGTTTCGGGGATTAAATGCGTTTTGAGGATTATTTATAAACTTAGTTTTGTCATAAAATGACACTAGTATTATAATTGTATATGTTAAGTGAAGTTGACTAAATGTGTTATGTGCATTAATTGGTATTTGAGTAGTCAGCTATAGGGATAACAACTATAGTACGACTTTATGTGACTTAGTAGTAATTCCGAGTGGTGTCTACTCGAGATACGAGGTAGGACTGACACGTACTCGTAACAATTACAGTACCGTTAGGGCGTGATCAAGGGGAGCAACGTGTATCAAAAAGGAAGGATCGAGGCGTCGTGTAAAGTTTATGGAACTGCTTGGGCGAAACGCCAAAGATTTATTCGCGGTGTTCCGTTTGGTGCTAAGGACCAGAGGCAAGTTTATTTATACATACTCTATCGTTCAGAGTATATTTATCTTAAAATATAAGAAATGTGTGGAATAAGACTTCAGTCCATATTTGCAAGATTCTCTTCTATCTTTATCTGGATAAATTGTTTACTTTTAAGTAAAATGGTTTGACGGGTAATATATGTGATATGGAGAGAGTGATATACTATAAGGAGTAAAGTGATATGGGAAGGAATGGTATCAGTTGTTATTATGGTTATTTTTATGATATTATGGTATCAGTTGTTATCTAAAGTTATTTTATAATATTACAATTATGTGTAAATTGGGGATGTATGAGTTGTAAACTGTTTCAGACGTTTTTAATAAATATTTTGTTATATAAGGGGACAACAGTTGATATTTACAGATTTTCTTAAAAGGGACTTACATGTAAGGTATTTTAGTTGGTGTATTTTAAAGGTATTGATATGTGAATGGAAAGTGGAAGGGGTTATCTTGGAATGTATATTTTCGAAAACCCGGACAAAGTTTTTAGAAAGAATTTCGCAATAATTAACCTAATGGCAACATCACCAATAAACTAGTGTTTAATTAATTATTAGATACCTCTCGAAGCATCTACTAATTAAATAAACCTTATTCGTCTAATTAAATTTATTTAATTAGATGAATATTATTTTTTTAAATGTTTTCTTAAAATCGCTTTGTTCCGGAATAATAATAAAGATATTTCGATGGTTATAAATGAGACATTTTTGGTTAAAAATGTCTGGAATGATAATGATAAATGTTAGTTTAATGGTTATTTAATTCAATGAATATTAATTATAATATTCATTTAAAAGGGATTATTGAATAGTTATTCTTTAGATATTCTAAGTGTTCTAAGGGTGATTATATATATTGTTAAAAGGTTGTTTAAGGAATTTCATAGTGAAATGAATGTATGTCTTGAATTGATATACCTGTATAAATGTTTTCAAATGATTATAATACGGATATGAAAATGGAAAGGTGAAACAGAAATGTGAAATGTGGAAAGGTGAAATGGAAATGGAAATGAAAATGATATATGTGAATGGAAATGCAAATGGAAACGGAAAAGTGGAAAAATGTGAAATGGTGTTTAATAATGGAAAAATGATTTGACAAAAAGGGGGATAGCAACAAAAAGCGTAGGAGGCTGTGTGCTGCACAGTCCAGCAATCAATATTTCATTTCGGCCCAAGAGTTGCCGAAGGAGGATGTAGTGGTAGACCTTCCTCCTGGGGGATGGTAGCAGACCTACCTCCGTCTACCGGTAGTAAAAAGGGACGGGTACGGAGGACGACTGATCATCGTGCCTCACGTATTCGGCAACAGTGAAAATCCCCAAAACTTAAAAGAAAGAATTGATAATGGTTTCAGAGTTGTGTATTGAAAAAGGAAAATGGTATGAAATGATGGAATTGTTTTACAATAAAAAGAGAAACTGATTTTATATTACTTTTACATACAGTTGTTGTATAAAAGGAAATGGAAAGATTATATTAAGAGTTTGATTTTAAATGTTATATTACCTTGAGATATTATACTAAGATGATGTATTGATTATTATCTGGTTATAGAAGAGAACTGATATTATATTATCAATAAGTAAGTTATTTCATATTGAATAACCAGCAAGTTTATGTTGGTGTATTACTGCGCAAACAAGATGTGGCTATTTAATTACCTTGTAACGACACCTTTTATATTATATTGGTACATTGTTCAGTTGATATTATTTTCAAACATTATACTTTCCCTATCGAATTTCGTGGTTATAAATGTTCAAGAATGATATTAAGTATCGGTTGAATGTTGGAAACCCATGCACCTGATGGGATATTTTGTTAAACTCTAGTAATAACTTGCTGAGCAATTCTTTCGCTCATACTTGCTTGTTTTCAAATATTAACTTTTCAGTGGAAGGTAGCCGGACGAGGTTATCTGCATGGCTTAGATGAAGTGGGCAGTGTGCCCTTACGAAGACGATATGATCTAGAAAGTTTATAGCTGGAGTAAGTTATATGTAAGTATATTGATGTGTAATATATATGTTACTTTGCGCAAAATAGTATTAGTTACTGGTGTACTTCTCAACGAAGTTATACTAGTAGTAAGGAGTTGATTCTTGTTTCTAGCCCTATAACCTAAAAGATGCTTGGTGGTTGGGGTCTCAGCTATTGTAACTTAATTATTAATGACTACAGATGGTTTAATGTGATTAAAAAGGTGATTTGTTATTAAGGTTTTCCGCGTGACGACCAAATCCCTGACCCCGGATTTGGGGGCGTTACATGGATGGCTAAGGTGGAGGGAAGCGTCAGGGGTGTTGTGCGACAAGAAGGTCCATTTAAAGTTGAAAGTGAAATTCTATAGAGCGGCAATCCGGCCTGCGATGCTTTACGGTTCTGAGTGTTGGCCGGTGAAGAAGTCCCTCGAAAGCAAGTTGGAAGCGGCCGAAATGAGGATGCTACGGTGGTTGTGCGGACGCACGATGTTAGATAGAATCCCAAATGGGGTGTTTAGAAGCGAGCTTGAAGTGGCGCCGCTTGCGGTGAAAGTCAGGGAAGGGAGGTTGAGATGGTTCGGCCACATCCGTAGGAGACTGGCTGAAGCACCAGTGAGGAGGGTCGAAAGTCTGTCGGTGGTTGGGGTGAGGAGGAGAGGCAGACCGAGGAGGTCGTGGGAAGAGCAGCTTAGGTTGGATCTGAAGGTCTTAAACTTGAATGAGACCATGACCGTTGACAGGTGCTCTTGGAGGCGTCATATCAGAGTGGTGGATTCTCTTTTAGGGAGCGGCTCCGTCGTAGAGAGCCTCAGAGTTGGGTTGTCTCGGTTAACTTTATCGTATTAGTTTGGCTTTTTCGCTCGCACTTGTCGTTATTATTGTCGTCGGTTTGGTCTGTTGTCGTTTGCTTGTGGTTTATTATGCAGGGAGCCCGTCCAGAGCTATAGCGGAGAGCATGTAGGATCTGAGTAACGTAATTTCAAACAGGCGGGTAGGTCCCATGTGGAGAATGCCATGGGCTCAGGTATTGCTGTGTACATTTTCATACCATTTAGATTCCTGTGTATATATCACCCACCATTTTTGTCGTGCACGTAGCCGAGGGTCTTCACGGAAACAGCCTCCCTGCCTTAAAAAGCGGGGGCATGGTCTGCGTACATCTTACCCTCCCCAGACCCTGCTCTGAGCGGGATATACTGGGTATGTTTGGTTTGGTTTGGTTTGGTTTGGTTTGGTTTAAGATCATCTCCAAGGGCCCATAACATAGCTCGACACTTTTAGGGTTTTTCCCCAAAAAAACAAGCTCCAATGGTTGGGTCCCTTCCCAATACTTTTTAGGGGAGAATAAGTAGGACCCTACATATGAGGAACGTGATTGCACACCCGTATATTGGCCAGGTCACTCCCGCTACAATTTCTTGTTCATTGAGGCCCAATGTGCTATTTTTCTAATTGATATTTTTAAATTTCAAACTTTAAAATTTCAAAAAACTAAACTAAAAATATTTTGAAAATATATGGGTGGATATAAGGGTTATCATTGGAGTAATACTTCATTTTAATTTCCTATACTTTTTAAAATCCTTATTTTACGGGTTGAGGAAAGGAGGTCTCCTTAGAGATGCTCTAACTGAATACAACGAACATTGGTTTGCTCACAAAATATGTATTTATTGAAAAACTCGAATATAATTTATACTCTTAAGAATTAGAATGATTACAAAATCTTGTTAGGAAGATAGATACTCACCACAACACATACTAATAAGTTAGAACTTAAAAGAAAGACTCCACTGTTATTTTACAAATTATAAACTCTTAATTATTCTACATGATTTAAAACCTGTAATTTTTAAAAAAGAATATAAGTAGTTCAACTTCCACATATATCACTTGCATTGCACCATCTCATTAGTGGAGGTTTTTGAGCTCATGGTGGTGGCTTAAACCACCACGACCAAATATTGCCAAATTCAAAGATACAAACATAATGTTTGTGTATATCCAGGGGAGCAAGGGAGCGTAAGATGTATGCAAACCATGCCTTAAGATGTATGCAAACCATGCCTTAATCAACATAAATTAAAAATAAACAAAAATTTGTAACATTTAAGGTTCCATTCCCAACTATTTTGTCCGGAAAGAACTATTGAACCAAGTTTCGTATGCAAATAAAAACTGCTAAAGAAAGGCATGTGGACTATATATTTTGCTAGTTATTACTTGTTAACTTATTATCTGGTATCATGAATGTCAAGCTATTCGCCGTAGCCAGACTCATACCATCACCAATTCCCGGTCACCCTATAAACAATGAAAACTGAAGTTTGATATGCAATTTCGTCGTAGGACATGTTCCTATCCTCCTTGCACGTTAGTATACTGGTCACGTATTACGTACTATGTAGTTGTCATTGAATTCTATAGACACATTACAGCAGATAGATATGTAACATTTATGTGGTGCCAAGCCACTGCTAGATTTTTAATAAACAACTGCAACAAGTTTTCTACTGGCATTGTTAAAATGAGGTGGAAATGTTGAAGAAAGAGATATATAACTTTCTGATCATGAAGAATAAACAAAGATGTTTATAAAAGATGTTGCCACTTTAACTGGTATCTGAGTAAAAGCTGCAGCCATGGAAACTTAGCACCACACACATCTATCGCCTAATAAACCACAACCACCCCAGAGTTTGAGGTTTGACACTGCACATGATTTGTTTGTCGATAAACCAAAATATCTAAAGAAAACGTTGTGGCTCATGGAAATATAGCAACACACATGCCAATAAGGAGGTGATCATGGGTGTGAGGTCTAAGAGTCGAGACAGCCAATACATTTAGACAAGAAACTGGAGCATGAAACATCAAGCAATAGAGAATGAAAATGCTATAATTAAACAAATTTTTTGCTATGCTTTAATTAATATTTTCAATTAAAACAAATGTTCTGTAAGCAATAGCATGTGTACCAAAACCAACATCTTGGTTTGATAGCCAATTTTATTTCTTTTATAAGTTCATATTTTTCTGCAAGGGAAAACTTGCTTGAACATTCAAAGAAGACTACAAATAAAAGCAAATTATACCCAAATTTTCTTGCAAGCTAATTAGCACTTTCCTGATATTATATCAAAGGTACACATATGAACCATCTAGCGTTGCAAGCACTCTGGTGGAATGAGATCTTCAGGCCAATCACCATAGATCGTACTTATCTTTTTATTCACTTTCCACTTCGAAAAGAGCTCAGGATTTACCCTCCTCTCTTGTGTGGGAGGAATGGCCTCTACCTTCGTAGGCAATGCTTCACTTACAATTTGTGGGAGAGGCTTTGTTGGGAAAGAGTGGGTATTTGTCATGATCTCAGCCTCGACGTGAGCACCATACACCTGCAACTCTGATTACAGAAAATAGTTGTCAGGAAATTGTGCCATTTGTAAGGAAAATGAGGGTGGGCCTTAAAAAAAATGCATAAAATACACAGGTCTACATGTATGTGATACAATTAGGAGGTGTGATGAACTAGATGCATTGAAAAAGAACTAGATGCATTCAAAAACAAAATATATATATCACGAAACCAGTTACATTACTTATAGTTGTAGCAGCAAAACAAAATTTTGTCACTTATAACGATACAAGTGCATAGGTAAACATCACATATAGCTAGCAAAAACCAAAGTTAAGGGTAGATGCGCATAATCACCATAGGTGGCCATGGTCAAGGGAGGTGGAATGTAGATCTCAAAGCACCTTGAGAACTCTGGTCATATCAGTTATTTGTATTATGCACGTTGATAATTAACACTGCAAAACTGCTTAAATGCCTCCTCTTTCTTTTTAAATAAATGGTTCAATGATATAGCATTGCACAGATAAATGATTCAACAATATTCATCACAGAGCACAACACTAATGCAGGGATGGGGAAAGATGACCTGATATAGCAGTTTTTTTTCTTAACCGAATCATGTAGCACATATTCAAGCAAGAAAAAGAGTACATGTTCATCACAAAGCAATTAAATTGACCTACATATTCAAGAAAGAAACAGTGTGACATGTTCAAGATAAAGCAAGTAATTATATTAACCTATAACACAAGAATCATACCAGAATAGCCATGAGCAAAGTGACATCTCTCTCCAAAGGGGCATTGGCCAGTGCTCTCCCACTTGCTGCACATCTTTGTCTTCCATGGCCTCACATTAACTTGGAAAGCATCGGTACTGGCATCAAAATGCTTATTAACCACAGCTTGACCAGTGTTACTTCTTTGCTCCAGCACTGGTCCCACTTTTCCAATGCTTATTGCAGTGCTCTCCCTGGGCGGGGCCCTTGCAATGTCAGGCTTAAATCTTGAAGGACTTTCATGAAGAAAATTGCAACTATTGCCATATGGACATTCTTCTCCATTATAAAACTTCCTGCAAATCTTCTCCCTATGAATTATTCTCTGATCATCATTCCAGTTTCCAGATTCCTTATCCTTTTCACGAATAATGTCTTTCCAATTAGGTGGGGGTTCACGCAAATCTTCAGCTCCATGAGCAAATGTACAACTCTCCCCATTCGGACAAGTCCCAGCCAAGAACCTTCCACACATTCGCGTCTTAAAGAATATATTACCCGTTCCTCTACTCCCCATAGAATTCGGTTGGCTAATCCTCGGATTCATAGGTTGAAAAGGCACAGAATTCGCTGCATTGTTATCATAATGATTTGTTCCATTGTTATCATAATTCCTCGGCCTCTTAAAGGGAGGAGCATGTTCAAACCGAGTTTGCGAATCCACCACTTTGTTTTCGTGACTTTGAGGCCAAAAACCACCATGATTTCGAGATGGGTAAGGTGCAGGGGGCATGCAGGGAAGTGGCCTTGACTGTGTATGATCAGTATAGTTCATGCTGCTTATCGAAAAACAAAAATCAAAATTACACCTTCTGCAAGAATCACTCTAAACAAGAATCTACAAATATAAACACACAGATAATCAAGATTCAACAGCATAAAACACACAGAAAAATCAAGATTCAAGAACATAAACTCAATTATTACTAAAATTCCATGCTAAATAAATTACAACACACAAAAAATACATACATAATCAAGAAATCAACAAACCTGTATATAATAATGCTGATCAAGATTTTGATATATCAGAAGTAGAAGCACCCACGATAATTTTTCTTTTTGTCAGAGTAAATTTTATTACAGCTTGCTATGTCTATGTTTTTAACACTAAAAACAAGTCCAGGGACAATGTTAGGGTGTCTACATACGTGTTTATATGCAAATAAAACACGGACCCTTGTCAAGCCAACCCCTAAAAATTTGAAACGGCTAAACTTTTTTTGTAAAAAGTAAAAAAAAAAATTAGAAAAATAATAATGATGGGATTTGTACTGGTATAATAATGGAATCTTTCTTTTGTAATCTTTTTTTGTCCTTAATCAAATATTTTGTAATGTTTATCTTTCCTTAATCAAATTTTTATTGTTACTACGAAAAAACAAGAGGAGAAAATATTAGTACGGTGAAAACTTAACATAAACATCGAAAGGTGGATGTGTGAGTGTGTTAATTATCGAAAAAAATTGCAATAAACATCGAAAGGTGAATTTAGATGAATAAAAGTACCTGGCTCACTGATTGTGTCTGGTTTTGCGATTTTCAGACGAGAAGTATGTATGTAGTCCAAAGTTTTAGCGTAATGTCGTTTTTCCGTGAGTTTGCCTTTGGACCTCTGTGTCTATTTATACAGTTTAACCAATTCCTACACTAAATTGGATTTTGATTCTCGTTTTAATTTCGATTTAGATTTTTATAGATTTGGATTGGGATTCGGATTTTTTAACGATAATCTTAGAGATATATTCAATGTACATTGTATTGGATTTAAATTTATGGATATTTAATAACAATTTTTAATAATATTTTAAAATCCAATGATATCCAATTAATAATATTTTGAATTGGTCAAAATCTGCTGATATATAATTCAGATTTTTAAAATCTATACTATTATATAAATTCCGAAACATTGAAAGTTTTAGTACCTATTTTTTGGTACCCATTTTTTGGTACTTCGTGAATTTACTTATTTACCCTTCACTAAAAAAGAAAAATAAATACACCTAAAATAAGTAATAACATAATATAATTAATGGTAATTAGTCAAGATATTACTTTTTATAAACACTTAAAAACATCAATCGAATCATATCTTTCCATCATTAATATTTTCTTTCGAACTAAAACACGTTACCTTTTTACTTTAAAACAAATCTTACAATCCTTAATATATACTCGAAAATATCATCATACCATAATTTTCAAGAAAAATATAACACATAAAATAAATAATAACATAATATAATTAATGATAATTAGTCGATTAATATAATAAAATTAATGGTAATTAGTCAATTGCCTTTTTCACATCAATATAATAAAATTAACGGTAATCAATCGATTGTCTTTTTCATACTTACTTTTAGTTTAAGATATTACCTCTTATAAACACCTAAAAACATCAAGCAAATCATTCGAACTAAAACACGTTACCTTTTTAATTTAAAACAAATCTTTCAATCATTAATATATACCCGAAAATATCACACCATAATTTTCAAGTAAAATATAACACCTAAAATAAATAACAATATAATATAATTAATGGTAATTAATCGATTGCCTTTTTGATATTTACTCTCAGTTGATTATATTACCTTCTATAAACACCTAAAAAATCAATCGCTACCCGAAAATATTACACCAAAATTTTCAATTATTAATAAAATATTTTAAAAATCATATACATTGTTTATGATAAGGAAACATTATTATAATTCGTAAACATGAGTATATTAAATTATATCAAATTAAAATTATTAAAAAATAATGATTATATAAAAGTATAATTATAATATTAAATAAAATTTATAACATAATACAAGAAACTTGTGCATTGCAATACTAATAATTAACAAATATATCATCTTTCTATTTTTTCTAATTAAATTCCTTTTTTTCTAGAAATATCACGGGTAACGTTAATTTCTCATTTTCTAAAAAATACTAGAAGTAATTTTAATTAGTAAAAGAACATAATTAAATTATAATTAGTATAAACTAACCAATTATCTTTTTCACATAAAGCATGTCACCTTTTTAATTTTCACGTTATCTTTTCTATTTTCTCTAACTAAAATCTCTCATTTTTTCTATTTTTAAAATCTCTCTAATATTTATATAATTATTATCAAATTAATTTAAATTAATGACATTTTTTATATAGTATTAAAAAATTCGTGCATCGCACGGGTTTTAGGCTAGTAGTTATTAAAATTAGAAACAATATATTAATGGATTTTAATTTATTTTCTGAAAGGATTTAAAAAAATTATGATTTGATTTTGGAAATGTGACAACTATTTATAGAAATATGCTAATTACATAATCAAAAGATTTCAATAACTTTAACAATAAGATTTCTAATAATTTTATAATTAAATTAATTATGTATATGTGGCATTGTTATTGAGGTGTAATCTATATTGTAATGGATAAATGGATTGATAACCGATATTGAATTTGTTATGATGGGTTCAAAAATAAATTATTAAAATATTAAATTTGTATGTTATGATGAATCTAAAAAGAAACGAGAATATCACCTAATATCCCGATTGGATATGGGTTTTGAGATTTTTGAAAATCGACCATGATATATTTTTGGAGTCTTGATTTTGTAGTTTTATTTCACTTTTCTTTCTAGTTTTCATTTTTGTAATGTTCTTTTCAATCGAGTGGCATCTTCTCAGACATTAAAGTTTATTTC
Organism: Kitagawia praeruptora; assembly: GCA_037693485.1. Taxonomy (NCBI): domain Eukaryota; kingdom Viridiplantae; phylum Streptophyta; class Magnoliopsida; order Apiales; family Apiaceae; genus Kitagawia; species Kitagawia praeruptora. The sequence goes on along the minus strand of CM075344.1, from coordinate 157,470,884 downwards.
ACTTTTCTTTCTCGTTTTCATTTTTGTAATGTTCTTTTCAATCGAGTGGCATCTTCTCAGACATTAAAGTTCTATTATCAAAGCATCCGAAGACAACATGCAGATCGTTTGATAAGATGATAAACTTTTTTAAATAAAGGAGACATCTTTTTACGAATATTGTACTCAATGCAATTCATTTATGAAATTGATTCCTTTTGGGGAAAAAAAATTGGGTTAGGATCATAAAAATACGAAGCATCTTTGATGGACCTTCGATGGACTTTTGAGTAAAGAGATGTTGAGGACGGTCCATATCATTTGAGCGATATCGCACTTGCGTTCAAAAAAACTATATTTTTTCGTCTCAGATCGCTCACCATAAATTTTTTATTAAAAAAAAAAATTAACTAGTGTCGAATGGACATATAAGATCAAATACAAACGTTTCTTAAATAAAAACTTACAAACTTTATTTCTCAATATATTTAAAATTTTCGTTCAATATCATCTATCTATCTATTATATATCTAATACACCAACAGGAGGTTTACCTGAGCAAATTAAATCAAAATGAACATTTTGCCCTCCTTTCTATTATATATTTTCAGGGTTATTCTGATCTTTTAACATCAATATATTTAATACATATTATTAAATACTACAAATTAATATTCATATTAAATGGTCATACATACATATCTATTATCTATTATATATATAATATCACAACATGTCACATTTTAATCCACTTGGATTAAATTTTTTTCAAAAAATTGTTGCTCATGAGAATCGAACCTAGGTCTTTAGGTTCATTTGCACATTACCTTACCACTAGGCTAACACATCACATGTGTTATAAGTCATAAAATATGCTACGTATGTTGGGTGATGAATGAAGAATCTTTGGTATTTTGATTTCTAAGATATTTTAATCATTTTTCTTCGTTTTACATTTACATATTTATATTTTATTATGTTATAGTTTAGTATAAATGAGTGATATATGGTATTTAGTGAACTTAGATATTTTTAAATTATTCGATTTAATAAAATAATATTAATAATTATTATTTGCAATACATAGATAATTATAATAAATTTATTAAATTTGAATACATGTTTTCTAAAAAATGGTTAATGAACACGTAATAATCTAAATATTTAAATGCATACCACAACATGTCACATTTTAATTTATTTAATTTTACAGAAATGCCCCTAAATGTCAAGTCAAGTAAAAAAAATATTACGATATAGATGACGATCGAACGAATCTACTAATCATGAATTCAAATTCACCGTTATGACCATTCAGCTACGTGTATATTTGATTAAATTTTATGATTCATTAGATACATTCACAAGTGTTAGAGTGTCCTATATTATGTCCTATATTATTTACCTTATTTACCTATAAATCATGTGTTTTTTTATCAGTATTTGTTTTATAATTTTACATATTATTATTTGTATATATACAAAAATCTCTATGTCTACTTCATTTTAATAAAATTTGTATTATTTTATTTCATGCGAAATTTGAAAAAAGTGACAGGATCTTAAATAAAATATTTGAAGGGTATTTTGCGGAAACAAATCACCAATATTCTAATTGTTTATAAAAGCACCAATAGAAATGTAAAAAATATTAAAGATATTGTATAATTATACAATTATAATATTCGGATTAGAAATGAGATAATAAAATCTTAGTACTCATTTAAATTCTGAACGATCTTATTTTTTGTTATTGCTTGTCTTTTTAGAAAATACGTTTTTTAAAATATTTTCAAACTCACAGCGCTTTCTCCCGAATTTTTTGGGAGATTCGAATACTTAATCGATACATGTGATTTGAATTATAATTTGGGAGGGTTGGCTACTAAATCGACGCATATTAATTATGACCTAACACGTTTATAACTCATGTATGGTCAAACTTTTTATATCAAATTCTAGGCATGTATCCTAGATAATTAATCAGACATGTAGTAATTACAGTATATGAGGCTCTAGGTAACTAGTGGATATGAAATGATAAATTATGATAAGGCAATATGTCACATTTTAATCTATCAAATTTTACCATTATGTTTCTCAATTTGTTATGATTTACCATAGCTTCATCTGAAATTAAGATCTATAATATATTAAAATTGTGTCACATAAGTGAGAACTGAACCTTTAACATCTATAACAATAACCTTATTTTTATAAATTCATATTTTATAAATCCATAAACGAATTATTGAAGCTTCAATAATACTTAGTAGTAATATTAAATCAAAAGTCACATTCATATAATCCCATAATATATAATTGTATGCAAATATAACAGTTTAATATAGATTAAGAGATGATCATCCAAATAAGCTTATGAAAAACGTTGAAAGTACATTCGTCAATTATTTTTCTAACTCTAATCGCAAGAAAGGCATCAACACTCTAAAAACAACAATAAAAAGATAGAGACACAAAATATCGGTCTCTTTAGATACATATTTCAAAAAAAAATATGCATATCTAAAAGAGTTAATTGCAAAAAAGTGGCCAGATTTTACACTCATTTTCAAAAAAATGGCCGGACTTTCAATTTTGTAAAATAGTGATCAGACTTGTCTTTTTCCTTTCAAAACAGTGGCTGGAGACGATTTCCAGCTTATTTAGTAGGGATAAAATGGGAAAATATGTTATTTTACTAAAAAAATGCTAAAAATCACGAAAATTATCCCAAAAATCCCCAAATTAATATGTGTCATCATATGATTGGTTATATTCGTAATAATAATAATAATGCCCCCCATGCATGCACATAAATTGAATAATTAAATCTTGACAACTCATATTTGTGGATTTTTTGGTGAATTGATGTGCATACATGGGGGGCATTATTATTATTATTATTACGAATATAACCAATCATATGGTGATACATATTAATTTGGGAGATTTTGTGGACAATTTTTGGAATTTCTATCATTTTTTTCCCATTTTAGCCCTGTCAAAAAATTGAAAATCGCCTGCAGCCACCTTTCTGAAAGGAAAAAGTTAAGTCTGGCCACCATTTTGCAAAATTCAAAATCTGACCACTTTTTTGAAAATGAGCGTAAAATCTGGCCACCACTTTGAAGTTTACTCTATCTAAAATGATTTTGATCGTCACAATAGAAACATCGGGCATTAACATAACGCACAATGAAGAAAAAAAATCATATCGTAAATTAGAGCAATCCCGTGCCTTACACGGGTATTGAAGCTAGTTATACATAAATACATACATACATACATACATACATACATTTATGTTGTGTAATTTATTAAATTTTCACTAATTTTAATCTATTAATTATTTTATAATTAATACGCATATTTATGCATTCATACGTGTACATATATACATTTATGTGGATATATAATAATATATGATAATATTCACTAACATGTACCATGTCTCATTATACTATTATTTAGATCTACAGTGAATATTTATGAATTGTAAATTATAAAAAATATCACATCAAAAAAATTTATATAGGAATATCAAACATGCATGTGAATTGTAATCATCCACACATTCAATACAACAATGTATATATAACTTCTATCATACTTTAAATATTATGTTTACATGATACAAATAAATTTAAATAAATATAAAAAGGAACCTATGTATATATAACTTCTGTCATAGTTTAAATATTATGTTTACATGATACAAATAAATTCAAATCAATATAAAAAGTAACCTTCATATGTATTTAAATATAATACAAACTTGTATTAACATGAACAATCGTAAAACTCATCAATCACATCTTTAATATGCAAACAGATAAAATAATAAAACAAACATCGAATCTTAGCAGATAAAATAGTTACACTTAAACTAGCTAGTATTGAATTATTAGTCTCACAACAGAAAATCAACTATCATGTTAACTCATTTATCGCACCTACAAATACATCATATACTTTAGAAAAAATAATAACAATTTATTGGTATTTAGAACATGCTTGTGCTTTGCACGGGTTAAAGAGGAAATAATAACATTTTTACCATTTTTTTTAAAAAAATTTAACGAGAATATCACTTCTGAATTTTTTGGCCAAAAATACCAGTGTATTACGCATTTCAAAAATGGGTAATAGTGTTACGCATTTGTCAAATGGGTAATGCATATAAAGTAAAAAAAATTACTTGTGTTATCATTTCAGGAATGCGTAACACCTTTAGAATAGGGGTGTTACGCATTCTTAGAATGCGTATCCCAATTATTTATTTTTTTTTTTAATTTTTTTATAGTTTTTTTGAAAAATTCTTACATAATACCCATTTTACAAATACGTAATAGGTTGATATTTTTGGTCAAAAAAATTAAAATTGATATTTGTGTAATAAAATCTTGAAAAATGGCATTTTTGGCCATTACCCGCTAAAGAGCTAGTTTATCGAAACATTGAAAGTTTTGGTACCTATTTTTTGGTACCTATTTTTTGGTACTTCGTGGATTTACTTATTTACCCTTCATTAAAAAAGAAAAATAAATACACCTAAAATAAGTAATAACATAATATAATTAATGGTAATTATTCAAGATATTACTTTTTATAAACACCTAAAAACATCAATCGAATCATATCTTTCCATCATTAATATTTTCTTTCGAACTAAAACACGTTACCTTTTTACTTTAAAACAAATCTTACAATCCTTAATATATACTCGAAAATATCATCATACCATAATTTTCAAGAAAAATATAACACATAAAATAAATAATAACATAATATAATTAATGATAATTAGTCGATTAATATAATAAAATTAATGGTAATTAGTCAACTGCCTTTTTCACATCAATATAATAAAATTAACGATAATCAATCGATTGTCTTTTTCATACTTACTTTTAGTTTAAGATATTACCTCTTATAAATACCTAAAAACATCAAGCATATCATTCGAACTAAAACACGTTACATTTTTAATTTAAAACAAATATTTCAATCATTAATATATACCCGAAAATATCACACCATAATTTTCAAGTAAAATATAACACCTAAAATAAATAGCAATATAATATAATTAATGGTAATTAATCGATTGCCTTTTTTATATTTACTCTCAGTTGAATATATTACCTTCTATAAACACCTAAAAAATCAATCGCTACCCGAAAATATTACACCAAAATTTTCAATTATTAATAAAATATTTTAAAAATCATATACATTGTTTATGATAAGGAAACATTATTATAATTCGTAAACATGAGTATATTAAATTATATCAAATTAAAATTATTAAAAAATAATGATTATATAAAAGTATAATTATAATATTAAATAAAATTTATAACATAATGCAAGAAACCTGTGCATTGCAATACTAATAATTAACAAATATATCATCTTTCTATTTTTTCTAATTAAATTCCTTTTTTTCTAGAAATATCAAGGGTAACGTTAATTTCTCATTTTCTAAAAAACACTAGAAGTAATTTTAATTAGTAAAAGAACATAATTAAATTATAATTAGTATAAACTAACCAATTATCTTTTTCACATAAAACATGTCACCTTTTTAATTTTCACGTTATCTTTTCTATTTTCTCTAACTAAAATCTCTCATTTTTTCTATTTTTAAAATCTCTCTAATATTTATATAATTATTATCAAATTAATTTAAATTAATGACATTTTTTATATAGTATTAAAAAATTCGTGCATCGCACGGGTTTTAGGCTAGTAATTATTAAAATTAGAAACAATATATTAATGGATTTTAATTTATTTTCTGAAAGGATTTAAAAAAATTTATGATTTGATTTTGGAAATGTGACAACTATTTATAGAAATATGCTAATTACATAGTCAAAAGATTTCAATAACTTTAACAATAAGATTTCTAATAATTTTATAATTAAATTAATTATGTATATGTGGCATTGTTATTGAGGTGTAATCTATATTGTAATGGATAAATGGATTGATAACCGATATTGAATTTGTTATGATGGGTTCAAAAATAAATTATTAAAATATTAAATTTGTATGTTATGATGAATCTAAAAAGAAACGAGAATATCACCTAATATCCCGATTGGATTTGGGTTTTGAGATTTTTGAAAATCGGCCATGATATATTTTTGGAGTCTTGATTTTGTAGTTTTATTTCACTTTTCTTTCTAGTTTTCATTTTTGTAATGTTCTTTTCAATCGGGTGGCATCTTCTCAGACATTAAAGTTCTATTATCAAAGCATCCGAAGACAACATGCAGGTCGTTTGATAAGATGATAAACTTTTTTAAATGAAGGAGACATCTTTTTACGAATATTGTACTCAATGCAATTCATTTATGAAATTGATTCTTTTTGGGAAAAAAAAATCGGGCTAGGATCATAAAAATACCAATCATCTTTGATGGACCTTCGATGGACTTTTGAGTAAAGAGATGTTGAGGACGGTCCATATCATTTGAGCGATATCGCACTTGCGTTCAAAAGAACTATATTTTTTCGTCTCAGATCGCTCACCATAAATTTGTTATTAAAAAAAAAATTAACTAGTGTCGAATGGACATATAAGATCAAATACAAATGTTTCTTAAATAAAAACTTACAAACTTTATTTCTCAATATATTTAAAATTTTCGTTCAATATCATCTATCTATTATATATCTAATACACCAACAGGAGGTTTACCTGAGCAAATTAAATCAAAATGAACATTTTGCCCTCCTTTCTATTATATATTTTTAGGGTTATTCTAATCTTTTAACATCAATATATTTAATACATATTATTAAATACTACAAATTAATATTCATATTAAATGCTCATACATACATACATCAATATGTATATATGTATGCATACATACATATTATACATACATACATACATTTATGTTGTGTAATTTATTAAATTTTCACTAATTTTAATCTATTAATTATTTTATAATTAATACGCATATTTATGCATTCATACGTGTACATATATACATTTATGTGGATATATAATAATATATGATAATATTCACTAACACGTACCATGTCTCATTATACTATTATTTAGATCTACAGTGAATATTTATGAATTGTAAATTATAAAAAATATCACATAAAAAAATTTATATAGGAATATCAAACATGCATGTGAATTGTAATCATCCACACCTTCAATACAACACTGTATATATAACTTCTATCATACTTTAAATATTATGTTTACATGATACAAATAAATTTAAATCAATATAAAAAGGAACCTATGTATATATAACTTCTGTCATAGTTTAAATATTATGTTTACATGATACAAATAAATTCAAATCAATATAAAAAGTAACCTTCATATGTATTTAAATATAATACAAACTTGTATTAACATGAACAATCGTAAAACTCATCAATCACATCTTTAATACGCAAACAGATAAAATAATAAAACAAACATCGAATCTTAGCAGATAAAATAGTTACACTTAAACTAGCTAGTATTGAATTATTAGTCTCACAACAGAAAATCAACTATCATGTTAACTCATTTATCGCACCTACAAATACATCATATACTTTAGAAAAAAAAAATAACAATTTATTGGTATTTAGAACATGCTTGTGCTTTGCACGGGTTAAAGAGGAAATAATAACATTTTTACCATTTTTTTAAAAAAATTTTAGCGAGAATACCACTTCTGAATTTTTTTGCCAAAAATACCAGTATATTACGCATTTCAAAAATGGGTAATAGTGTTACGCATTTGTCAAATGGGTAATGCATATAAAGTAAAAAAAATTAAAAAAAAATTACTTGTGTTATCATTTCAGGAATGCGTAACACCTTTAGAATAGGGGTGTTACGCGTTCTTAGAATGCGTATCCCAATTATTTAATTTTTTTTTAATTTTTTTTTAGTTTTTTTGAAAAATTCTTACATAATACCCATTTTACAAATACGTAATAGGCTGATATTTTTGGTCAAAAAAATTAAAATTGATATTTGTGTAATAAAATTTTGAAAAATGGCATTTTTGGCCATTACCCGCTAAAGAGCTAGTTTATAATGATGTTAAATCGAAATTATACATGTGTTGAATACAAAAAAAATTGTTAATTTATATTTAACAAGTTTTTACAGAAAATCAGCCATTTGTGTACGTTTTTAAGTTATCAGACTCATTCAAAACCATCTGAATCGTTCAGGTTAAAAATTACACATGCATCGTTCCGTGTCCAATGTCTAGCTACTAGTCTACTGCAGTGTTATCTTATATTTCACTAGTATACTGCAGTGTTTGTTATCTTATATTAAATCAAGAATTTTGGTAGGTTTACAAGACCTTGGTCTGGATACAAGTTTCGTGGTTTCTACCATGTTCCTCTTAAACTAATTGAATTTTTCTGATATTCTTCTTTGGGTCCAAGTCCCTAACAATCGTTTGTCAGGACCAGTTATTTAACAATCGGTTCCACAGCAACGGCTGAGATTAAAAAAAAAAAATTTTACTGTCCGCTATAACAGCCTATAACGGACAGTAAACTTTTTTTGTAATCCAGGGGACCGTTGGATCAACGATCCAACGGTTTAGAAACCGATTGTTAGATAAGCCGTCCCTAACAAATGATTGTCAGGGATCACCAGCCTTCTTCTTTAACCAGGTATTTGATATATTGTATATTTAATTTTAAATAGTTGTGATCACTGATGATCATGTGATGTTTACTTTGCGTTTAATCACGCCCGCTTTGCCTTTTGTGTATTCATAATTCTGTTACATTTTTCTGTTACATATTACTCCCTCTGTCTCGCCAGGTTCTTTACCTGGGGGCTGGGCACGGAGATCAAGGATAGTGGGTGTAATATTGTTAAAATAAATGAAGTAGTGGGTGTAATAGTGATTTTATTGTTAAAATAAGTGAAGTAGTGGGTGTAATAGTGTAAAGTGTTGAAAAAGTGGAGTAAAGTAGTTATTGTAATAATGTATTTTATTGTTAAAAGTTACTATTTTTAGTAATGTAAAGAAATGGTGGGACGTCCCAAAAAGGAAATTGTAAAGAAATGGATGGGACAGAGGGAGTATCTCTGATTATAGCTAGGATCGCGCTCTAGAGAGAACACCGGACCCCGAGAGCCGTAAAAAATACTTGTCATTTAGAGTAAATCTTAGAAGTCCTGCAATACTAATTAACATAGCTTTTGGGAATTCAATTTTAAACTAGAGTTAAGACTACTACACAAACAAATTATGTAAATATTCAAGCTAGTCTATGTAAATATTCAAGCTAGTCTTTTTGTCTCAGTTTGCTGTAATTCAAGTATAATTTCCTCTGATCCTAAATGGTTGCTTTCTTAGATTTTTAAGTAGAGACAGAGAGTGTTCTTCCAACCAAACGGAATTGTGTTTAAGTTTAGGTGTAAATAAACGGTAAATCCGGAAATAGAACTACATTGCACTTGCTCGAATGAGAAATGCTTTTGTTCAGGATTTTATCCTTCTGCTAGAAAACTAGAAAAGATATAATGTGGGACTGGAGGGAGTAGCTATTTCCTATGGTGCGTTGAGTGAAGGAAGCAAAGACAGTAATCTTCTTAATAAGAGACAGTGTAGAATGCTTCCAGATTACTAGTTTCGATTACAGCTTTCCACGAAAGGTGGTAGTTATCATTTTTATTATTGATTGTGATCTATCTTTTAAAGCTATAACTTATTTATTCATTCTTTTGTTATTCCTCTTTTTCCATAAATGAGCCCCTATAATTTTATTGACAGTGCATCATGCAACAAAATTGCTGGGCACTGTTTGCGGACTTTCAGAATCACAACTATACAAGTGACAATGGCATGCATTCGACATCTTGTTCTGTAAGTACTTTGTTGGGTTTAGTTTGAAAATGTTGTAACCCTGTTCATAAAATAGAAAGCATGAAACCGAAAGACAGTGATGGAACTGTACAAACAAATATTATACAGTGAGAACCAGAATATGAAGATTTACTATTAACTTTCAGTTCTTTTTTCTTAATTATAAAAGATTATGATTAAATAACCAGAAGTTACTGTTCAAAGGAGCAGCCTCTATCTGAACACTGGGAGATATGCTATGGAGTTGATATGAATGAAGTTGGAAATTTTCTCTAATATAAAAAAGCATCTTAATATAGGAAGGAAGAATCTCTTAAAAGTTATACGATGTAGTTTAGAGAAGACAGCACTTTCTAGATACCGCTTCTGGACTAATAATTAGTACATGTTCAACATCCTCATCAAACAAGAAAGCTAAGCCAATGAGTTATGAGGGTGACATAAACATGCCAACTAAATGGCTTAGTTTTTTTATATACTTTATAAAACTGATGAATACCATTCTACTCAAAGAAGAATAGTCTCTAAACAGATACATATGATTGCTATGTATTGTGAGCAATTATGGAATCGTTCCTCATTATTGGTGATCTTGATTGTTTGTTCCACATTATAGGTGATTTTACATTGTTTATCTGTCTTCTCCTGAGGTGGATGAACAAATAGAAAGAGCTTAGAATTGACACATTTTCACTTGGTATTGCTTGTGTGCTCATAAAGCAGAGTATCTGGTTCTTATCTATTCTATTATTGGGATATCTGGCAGACATATGATGCTTAAAGGAATTTAATAATTGCGCAAAGACAAGGCTGAACTCGAAGTGGCTCTTTGAATCTTATATTCTAGTTTTCTAGTTTTCCTGTTATTAGTTGTTGGAGCAATGCTGTAATGGTGGTCCAGTGCTTCGTGATTGGATTGCTTTTTGGTCTTAAGAAATCCTTTGTCGACAGTTATAATTCAGAAACCACTAGTAAAGTCGTTGGACCACACCAGAAAAGTAGAACTGGATCATAATCATTCTAACTAAATAAACTCTGTGTGTGTGTGTGTTTGAGAGAGAGAGAGAGAGAGAGTGAGTGTGAGCGAGGGAGGAGGGAGGGGGGAGAGGGAGAGGCAAAACAATAATATGCTGGTGCAGAGTTAAGTGATTTCATTTGCTTCAGTTAAAATAAGATTGCACAATACATTACACTAGGAAACCCTTTGGGGAAGACATGGCAATGTAACTGAAATCAGACTACAACCTTGAACCTATAACTTATTAATTAACTGGCAAGGAGATGGAGAAAAAGATAATTTTATATAAAAAAAGTTGTTTGGGAGGGTTAGAAGTCGCAGTTGCAGCTAATTTGATGCTGCTTCATGTAAATCTCTTTCATAGTTCATTTTCTTTACACTGCACCACCTGAAAGCAAGTTTATGAATGGTTGAGGAAGATGAATAAATGGTATTCAGAGTGGAAACAAAGTGAGTGATTGTAGAGTACTAACCATATTCCTTCGGTGTTTTGCATTTATAGCATTCCGTCCTACTAGCGTAGTTGTGTACACCACATCCATATCTGATCAAGTACCAAGTTGCTCAAATTAGATATGATACTTACATAGAATGACTAAAAATTTTCAGGATTCCTAAACAGCTGTGATTTTTGTTATGGTTAGATTAAATCTGCATTACATAATTTGATGGACATTTTGCAAGATTTAGGAAGAAATGGTTTCAAATGTTATGCATGTATTAAGCAGTGCAGGTTCATGATAGGAAATCCTCCAACTCACCTATTGCAAATCCAGTCACCACATTTCCAACCAGGAGGAACTGTATTTTCGTTTGCATACCCTCCTGTTCCCATCATGCCAGCCCCACATCCATAGAAATCCTCTTTTAATGCACCACATCTGAAGCAATTTGTTCTGCTAGCATAGTTGTGCGCACCACAGTTTATGACATTGCAGTACCAGTCCCCGGCCATGACTTCTTCTCTAACGATCCCATAAGATGCCATATCAGAATCACCACCAAACTTGGGGAACCTGCAACGATGGCATGAATCTCGTTTCTTGAAATTCAAATGCTGGCATGAACCACACATCCAGTCTCCGCTGCTCATTTTTCTCTCTTAATATATTGAAGTACTGAAAAGATTTAAACACAGTTATTATATTCAGAGATTTATTCTTCTTTGAGCTATTCATAACTTGAAGCAATATATAAGTGTGAACAAGATAGATGAGAAGGACGGATCAGGATATATACGCTCAAAGGTTTAAGAGAAAGGTTATTATTTCTAGTTGGTACATCATGCATCCATAACAAAGTTTTCATAATTGTTTCCAGTTAAATTGTTAACAGGTGCTTGAATGAACGATGTCATTGTGCATCATAAGAGATTTCAACAAAGTTTAGAACCTTTTCTAGTATTATTATGATAGAAAGTTTGGAATGAAAGGACAAACAAGCGACGCTAAGCATAAATGAACTATCTGCACAAAAGAAACAAGATTTGAGGAATAGGACTCACCTCAAGGACGTGAATAGAGGCTGGGAAGCAATTAATAAGACTGGAACTAGCTGAAGAGATATGTTAATGAGTTGATGATTTTGATGAATGCTTGGAATGGTTTATATACTTGTTAAGGCCTCAAGGGTGGGGCTAAAAGTGGCCCCATTCATTTCATGTGAGTTGTGGATTGACTCCTTGGGATGGGATTCTAAAGTTAAATTCCTGAAGTTTTAGATAAATTTCCTATTTCTCTGCAGCCTTCACTCAGAGAGGAAGGGTTTCTAAAGGTGTGCGATGATTAAGAGGGTGTTTGAGATTGCTTAAAATAAGTTACTTTTGACTTAGAGGGTGTTTGGCATTGCTTAAAATAAGTTACTTTTGACTTAATGAAGGTGTTTTTAACTTAAAGGAGAAAGTAAAGTTGTTTGCTTTAAGTTGAATGAAAGTGTTTGGGTAATTTTACTTAAAGTTAAATGGGGATTTAAAAAAATTTGACTTAAAGTGAAATTTGACTTAAAAAAATTTAAAATTCATAATATTTAAACTTTACAAGAATTGTGAAAAAAGAAAAAAAAAAAAAAACTCCATAAGTCATAAATCATAAGTCAAAAGTACCTAAATGGAGCTTATGACTTTAAGCAGTTTTTTAACTTAAAGCAGGGTTTTAAGCAAGTTAGCCAAACGGAGCAAAAACTCCTTAAAGCCGGCTTCTCCTTAAAGCCAAAGCAGCCAAACAGGCTCTTAATGGGGGTATTTTTAACTTAAAGGAGAAAGTAAAGTTGTTTACTTTAAGTTGAATGAAAGTGTTTGGGTAATTTTACTTAAAGTTAAATGGGGGTTTAATAATTTTGACTTAAAGCGAAATTTGACTTAAAAAAATTTTAAATTCATGATATTTAAGCTTTACAAGAATTGTGGAAAAAAAAAATCAATAAGTCATAAGTCAAAAGTAACTAAATGTAACTTCTGACTTAAAGCAGTTTTTTAACTTAAAGCCGGCTTAAAGCCAGCCGGTGTAGCCAAACGGAGCAAAAGGCACTTAAAGCCCTGTGGACTTAAAATAAGTCATTGCCAAACGGGCCGTAAGTTGCATGCACCAAACCACTAATTTTTATGTTTGTTCCTATAATGCCCCTCTTTACATGATTCCCCATGCATTATTTGAAAGGATTGCAAGTATTATTCTCCTTTTTACGATATCCATTTCCGGAGGTGTTATGAGGGGAAAGTGTTATTTGAATGTGTGGAAACAGGGATATTTACCTCCATTCTTGATCACATGGATGGCCCCAGGCTACTTCTGTGAGGATGACATGGATGCCTACATGGACTCAGTGTAACCTGCATACAGACTTTTTGATTGCTACTCGATCTTACATTGTGTGGGTTGACATGGTTCCAGTTGGATGGCTAGATAAATAAGAAAGGTTCTTGGTATAAATCAGTTCCTTATGATGCACATCCATTGTCAAGTTCTATTCTTCTCACTCACTTTGATTCTTTTTCTGCAATAATTCAAAAGCCATTTCAAGATTCATAGTTAGTGGCTTTCTTTAGTATTTTTCTATTTTACTTTATGTACGAGTCTGCATTAGTGTGCTTAATAGTTAATACTCATCTATTTAGTTTAAAAAGTATAATTAATATCACAAGCGCTACACTATAATGTTGGTATCGTTAAGAGTACAGAATTTATGCCATTCATGATTCATGCATTACATTACATATCATGCCTAAATATGTAACGTGGTAAATTCAACTTTTATCTTGATCAATTATAACATGTGCAGCCAAGCTTTATGCAGATTCTGATGGCTGCAGCCAAATTTGAGAGCGCATTTCGTTTTGAATGGTCATGAACAGATGCATTCTGCGAGTATGGAGGTATATTTATCATATGATTCTTCTTGCCTTCAAAGGCTTTGTAATTTGGTGTTTTTCTACAATGCATATATTTATAAATGCTATCATTACAACTTCCAGTTCAGTTGGGAACTTGGTTAGTTTTATATTTTTAAGATATTGTTAATTGATTGATTCTGATTAATAGACCACATGAAGTCATATCTTGAGGTTACATGATTCCAATCATGTATAACTACGCCATTGTCATTTGTTTCATGAAGTCATATCTTGAGGTTATAGAAGAACCGTGAATTCGTCTTTTGAAATCTTGCTTTCCCTGCTTATCATCACCTTCCATCCACAAAATTGAAGAAGTTTATATTTGATGAAAATTGAGTAGTCCAGTGGTCGGAGCTTAATCCTGGTGCAGAAAGGAGAATTCGTTTTTCACAAGTCTCCTTTAATAATATTGCATAGTTTCCCATGTCACATCGTATATCATTGCTCCAAATATATTAAAGAGGAAGCAATCTGAATGTGATGTGTAATACATCACTACAAGAAAAAGGTCATCTATGTTGTTTTCAGTGTGTTGTCTAGGTTGGAGATGTCTATACTAGACATCAGTCAGAAACTGATGTCTGTGCTAACCTAGACATCACCTAGACATCAGTATTTGATCAATACACATCAGGTGTTCTGCAAAATAGGTTACATATAATTAATTTTATAAACAACTTGCATGCCTTATATTCTAGAAAACATATAATAAATTAAGTTAATTTTCCCATACACATCACTTTCGTTTTTTGAAAAAGATGTCTATCTGGATATTAGACATCATATTTTAGCAGATAAGGTGATGTCTATATGGATATTAGACATCATAATTTTAGCCGATAGGGTGATGTCTATCTGGATATTTTGTTTGTTCCGTTTAAAAAAAGTGATGTGTGTAACTATCTTAGACATCATCCTAGACTGATAGCTCATCCTTTACTGATGTCTACTGTGGGTATACACATCAGGTTTTTCTGAAAAAACTCATTTATATGTGTCACTTAGACATCATATTTTATAAATAAAAAGTGAATTTTATTTGTTTTTTAGACATCAGACATTGTAGAAAAAAAAATTAGTTATCTTTCCATGCGTAAAAAAAAATTAAAAACTAGACCATTCACAATATATATCCAACTATTTATATTACAGCATTCAAAAAATCCGTCCAACCAAAATACATCCAACCACCCAACACATCCGCAAAACTAACTATACATCCATCATCATCATTCCGCAAAACTAACTACATATCCATCAGCATTCAATCGGCAAAACACACTAAAGGATTTGCAGAACTACCTACCAACTAGCAATTCAATCCGTAAAATAAAACTACCATTGACAATTACTACATCACTTAACAAGCATACCAAATTGTCAAGACACTAGAAATTCACACAAGAAATCCACGATTCTGGCAACAGATCCGAAGTGCTTATACCTCTTCATCCGTAGAATAACACGTTGGAGTCATCTTCCCTGATACATGCTTCTTCCGGCAGCTACATTAGGTGGAACAGTTTGAGAAGCTGGAGCTGCATTGCCATCAATAGAATACACAGGAGGCTGGCTATAACCACTAGCATGTATACGAAATATTGACAATCATGTCATCATACCAGTAGAAACATTTAGGAGATGATTAGTAAATTAATAATAAAAAAAAATAAGATAATTACCTTGTGATCAGATCTGTACCAATCTCCAATTAGAACAGTGTAATCACCATCTGGAGATGGAAATGGAAGAGGAATTTTGGGCCTGCTGAGAACTCGAATTCCGCCGTAACCACCAGCAGCCTTATGGAGGGCCAGAGAAGGGAAATAAAAGAAGCTACCAATTTGATCTTTTAATTGCATCTTGTATGTGAAGTTGGTGCCAGGTGGAATAGGACATGTGGTTCCATACACTCCATCTTCATATGAGTTTCTTCTCTGTTGAATCCCATTCCTGCATCAAGAAATGCACACAAACAAGAAACACATAACATCTGCATACTATTACCTAGGATATAGATGAGATGACCAAGTATGTATAATTCAGTTGAAACACACATGCATGTAGTACTGACCAAGAGAGGAGGAATGGATGCAGATCAGATCAAAGTTTAAATAACACGCAGTCCTTAAAAGATAAACCAGCATAAATTAGTATCTTGCAGAACGTAGTTTAGAAAACTAGAAATGCGAGGCTTATTTCGCATAAAAACGGCGTAAAAAGTTTTCATGGCCATGTACTTACCAGATAGCAATGAGCAAGCCAGCCAACTGCCTCGAACCTACACGTTCAAAAGTTGATCCTTCATCCACTACCTTCCCAATTGCGTCTTGCCACAAGTGCCCGATAGCACTCCCTTCAAGTCCTACCTACAATTTTTAGACGCTAGATATTTAACAGAATTGTAAAATCTGCAGAGAGGAGACTGGAGAGTATAAAGACAACCAGAGTAGAAGAGAATTTTTATAACTTTTTAAATTTAATTTCTCAGTGAAAGTCAAAGCAAGAACAATAGGCATGTCCTTGGTATATATCACTACGATCTACAAGCATATACTACAGTAAATTTTGGTTAAGAAAGGAAGTATGAAAAAAAAAAATCAGTGACAGTCTACTTAAAAGATAAAAACGGATAAATAATAATATTCAATCATTAAGCCTGAAAATTCTGGACCAAAGGGTATGAAATGTAAACATCAGTCAAATCAGTTTTAATAAGAAAATTGTCATTAAAGTTACAATGCGATACTCAGATGTTAATCATGTTACATATCTCCATTCAAAAAAAAAAAATCATGTTACACATCTTAGTAGGCCATATCAAGATTAGAGTAATGTTGCTCCTGTATTTAATCTAAGAAAATAGGCAGTTGGCCTTAAAATGGTCTTTTTAACACTACTGTAAAAACGAAGATTCATACTAGAGAATGTCAGCATATAACAAGAGAGCTCAAGGGATCTCACAGTTTCTTTTGCAGCAGACATGGCTAAAAAACCTGCACCCATCTCCACTTCTTGCAGACCAACAACCAAAATGCCGACATCTGACACTGCAGAACCTAACCAAGTCATAAGTGAATCATGTGGAGGCTTTTCTTGACCAACATTCCATGTCCCAACTAAAATTTTGATATTTTCTCGTCTTTTATATATTTGTTCTCTCTTGGATAATTCTGCTCTTATAATCTGATCAAAAGGTCCTGGAGATGTAATGCTCCATCCACGTATACCACCATGGGTAGCCAAACTATAAACATGACCATTCCCGACCACCATTTTAATAACAGGGCCATTATGAGCAACCCAACCTGAAATCAGAACTCCTTCAAGATCCAGAACTTGAACGATGCCACTCACATATCCAACCCATATGCGTGATCCATAGGTACAAAAGCATAGAACTGCACAAGGATGATGATTGAACTCCTGTATACGATTGCCATTTCCATCCCACTGAACAATTAAGCCATTGTACATCCACTATAGATCAATCCATTTGAGGCAATCACTACAGCTTCTGTTTTCAGCTTCGTTTCTTCGTTCCCACTCTTTGATGCAGCCCTGCGAACAGCACCTGCAGCTCCCATAATAGCATGGCGTGACCTTTTAAAAAATCCTTGGGGTTTCTCCTTTTTTGATTTAGGAACTAACTTGGCACTCATCTCATCTTCAACACCTTGATCTTGCACTGATGGCATATCAGCTCTATTCTCAATATGCCCATCTACATTATACACTTTCAAAAGTTCCCTTGTACGAGCATCCCTGCAGTTCACCGACTATCAGGATAATTAGGTCTGATTTGAAGTTTCTTTCAAAATTATCAAGTAACAAGCCATATAGTTTATTATATTCTTGTTTTTAAACATACAATTAATTGAAAAATTAAGTACTAGGAAAAACTAGTCACCATGCATTTACTTTTAAAATGACAAATGTTTGTAGATTCCGTAATATTGCTGTAATATTTTCAGGGAGCATAAAGTGAATATGTACCAGAGTGAGATAGAAGAAGTCCCAAATGCCCACACTTTAGCTACGAGCTTATCACACAACAAAACCTTGACATCTTGAGAAGATATATTACAGACACCATTCACGGTAACTTGACTCCTGAGATTAACATAAGATTTTTCCACTAGTAAAGATGCCATGTGTTTTTCCTCTATTTTTAGAGAAAGAGATTTGTCAATAGTTTCCCAAGGCCAGACATGTATAACACCACCTTCAGAACCTGACCATAAGTCACCTGAATTCCAATAGGACTTTAAGATCCAACATTATCAGTACAAGATAAATATAGGGACAAAAACAACACAGTTTATCTATCTTTTTTTGTAATTTAAATTTCAGTAACACTAGAATAAAAGAATAAACAGCAGCCACCATAAAAATTTTCTGGAATGTTGCATAGATGGAGTTAATAACAGGACATGTTCTTCCACCACACATACACATACACATACGTGCTTACAAGTTTGTGCTGCCAATAAGCAAAACCAGAAAGGTACTTGTTCTGGTACAACAATAACAGATAGAAATATGAATTCTTAACACTACAATACAGGCCTAAAATTCTAGCAACATATTCTAAGAATATTATCTACTAGCTCCTGTTGGACTGTAAACAACACTTGCAGATGAGATAGCAGAATTTTTTCAAACGGAAAACAACTACTACATCAGTGATCGTGTTTGATCTATCATATTTCCACAAACTAGGATTAAATTGAAATTAACATTACAAAAACTCAAAAAATGCTTACCATAGGACGAAACAACCAAAGTAAGAACAGAAGCGCGATGAGCCTGCCACGACAAAAATTCAGATCTAAAAAGCTTTAGTACATCATTTCAAATTTTATCAAATATAAGGAACATCGTTTCATCGAATCTACTGATCATAAATAATATTTCAAACAGTCCTCCTGAGTTCTTAACAGTTATTTCTCCAATACGAAGGAACCTGAACTCAAATTCTGACTTTCTAAAACAGGCAAAAAATCTACACGAATAAAATCAAATTAATCATCCAATCATATAATCAATATTTACGAAATGCTAATTTAAAAACTTGTTCAACGAGTCTAGTAAGAGCAAATAAAAGCAGCTCGAACTCAAAATGCAACTAAACAAACAACAGGAAACAAAAACAAAATGTGAATCTATTAAACTAACATGAAATTCAAAAATTAAAATTACCTAAACTAGCAGCCACAACCACAACCAAGTGAATGACGTCCTATAAAAATAATAAATTCAAAATAATTAGGTATAACAAATACATCCACGTAAATAAAAACACACTATTTAAGAAATTAGGGTTTTGATTTAAAAAAACCCCAATTTAAGAAATTAGGGTTTTGATTTTAAAAAACCCCAAATTAGAGAAAACTCTAGACATAGCAGAGGAGACCCTATTCGTATAGAGAAGACCATATTCGTGCTTTTAAGACAAATAATTAAAGCTTACCAAGGACGCGCGAGCAGATGTGAGCAGATGTGAGGCTGGACGGAGGTGAGTAAAGCAAGGTGAGGCCGGGCGGAGGTGAGTAAAGCAAGGTCAGTAGAGCAGAGGAGGGTGGAGGACGGTCGAGAGAGAGAGAGAGAGAGTTTCAATCGAGAGAGAGAGAGAGAGAGAGAAGAGGACGGTCGAGAGAGTGTGAGTGTTTTTTAGTTTTACTTTAATTACCTTTGTCTGAAAGGGGGAATAATTAATCGGTAAAGGGGGGAAAATTGATTAAGGGGGGAGAATATTTGGTGTAAAAGGGGGGAAATTTTGACTAAGGGGGGAAACAAATGAAATGGGGCGCGCGCTGAAATTTTTAAGTCGAATTTTAGACATCAGTTTTAAAAATAGTGATGTCTACGAAAAGCACAGACATCAGTTTAATTCTGGGTGATGTTATTACATATTTTAACATCACGGGCATTTACGACTGATGTCTAAAGCGTGATGTCTATTGAACTTTTTCTTGTAGTGCATGTTGAAACTTAAGAGCTAAGTAGCCAATAGGCGATGATTTCATTCCTTTCTTCAGGTTATAGAATTTTGGACCACAAATACAGCTTTAAGTCAGAAATAATGGCTCAAAGCTACCAAGTCTATGATCGGCAGCTAGGGTTGCAGTTCGACTATGGTGGGACTTAAGGATCTTGCTTAAGCAAGTCTATTTATGACAGATTTTATAATTGTTGTTGAGCTCGAGTCCTTGATATCTATTACTCCCTCTGTCTCGAAATGAGTTGCTCATTTCAAATGTCGGGACTGTTCATAACATGAGACAAATTATTAATTTACGTCTAATCTATGAGATCAAATATAGTCATGAGTGATCTTGTTGGATTCGTATTTATGGGTACTTTAATACAGTGAATTTTTTATATTTAATACTAATACGAAATTAAAGATATTAATTATCAAAAGTGTGCGTTGGCAAACGTGTCCAGTCAAAACAGGAAAAGTATTTAGAGACGGAGGGAGTATGTTTGAAGGAATCAGAGTCTAAACTAGTTAAATTTTTAGTTTTCCAAGTTAAAGTCAACTATTAAATTGTATAGACAGAAAGTCAATTTGAATTCGATGCTTTGACAAATTTAATTTGAACCTAAATAAATGAAAATTTGAACTTCTTGAGCTTGTTCGCTAATAGCTCGATCCCAGTGGTCCTCAAGCACAACATTATTTCCTTTCATTAGCTCGTGCCTTAATACAAATACAATATAACTACTTGTAGCCTTCCTACCCCCCTGGTGGGCACCAAAGATATGAAGTCCTTATTTAGCAACAACTAGCAAGTCCTCTCAAGAATATACCTAAAGCTGGACCGATTAGAATGTCCATTGACCATTGGTGGCTGGGGCCACATTCTCTGATGTGTCAAGCATAGTATATTCCACATAAGCACCTACGCTTGAGTGTCGAGCTATGATTTGATAGGGAGGAATCCTAATCATCAAAGTTTAAAATTTTAACCATACAAAATGAATATTCTCAATTGAAGAAAACCTTAGACAAAGCCTTCCTCCATGTGACTATTCTTAATGGGGGGATAATTCTCTTCAATAATACTGAAGGGAATCGACATCCTATCTGTGATGCGAAAAATAGCCGCTTCTTTTGATTGTGACTATTCTCTTTTCTGCAATCATAATTTAGTGTTTGTAGCTAACGCTAAAAACGTATAACTAAATTAACATCCGTCATGCATGTATGGAATATATATTATAAATTTATAATATGATTGTAAACCTTGAGAAGCAGCATATGGCTGCAGAGGGAATCAAGTGTTGATAAAAGGGGGAGTGGAGAAGTGAGATGAGTCGGATCAAGGTTCCATAGAGCATGTTAAAAGCGAAATGTTCCATAGAGCCCAGTGGATTATAATTTCCTTCTAAACTAAACAATCTCAAAATTTATATTTTATTGCCAGTGCCGGGTTCACATAGTTTTACCTATATCGGATAATTTTTGCAGAATATGTCAATGGACGTAGGGTTCTGTAACAAATTTAAATAACATTTTTACAAGATTATGCTCTCATTTGTAGACTATTTTCTGCTAGCTAGTAGTGTCATCCCTTCAGTAAACAGATGGTTTCTCGATGTTGCCTTCTGTTAGGCTAAGGTTTCTTTTCCCTGTGTCAATTAGTTTTACCACTGTTATGAGTTTGTTGAGTAGGACAAGCTATTCAATGTCTCTTCCCTGGCTTTCCCTTCTACATAGTTTAGTTCTATGCTTCTTCTATAAGTTGCACATCTAGCATGGATCCCCTGTATTACAAGAATTCGATAATTTAAAGAAATAAACATGTAATTTCTGCATTTCCGTAGATAAATTAATTTTTATTTACATATCGTCCATTTGTTTCTGTGAGAGTATTAAGTTTCGAATTCTCAAAATTGAAAATGCAAGGGCCTTTGAAAAATTGATGATTTTTGGCGGGTAAAGACAAAGAGTTAACTAACTAGTAACAACATAACTACCAGTAAGCTTTACCTTATCCATGTCCAAGAAACAATGTCACACTCTTCACTGACCCTTGTCACTGACCCCTCCACTCTTGGCTTACTTCCGGCCTCTGATCTGCCTTACAAACTTCTTCAATCCCATCCATCACTTAAGCTCCTTTCGAAATGCAACAATATGGAAAGTTTCAAACAAGTTCACTCACAAATTATCAAGAATGGCCTTCACAATACCCAATATGTACTTAGTAAACTTGTCGAGTTTTGCGCAATTAGACCCTTTGCTGATTTTTCTTATGCCCTTTTAATCTTTGACACTATTGAAGAACCTAATTTGATTATCTGGAACACAATTATTCGAGGATACTCAATGAGTACTTCCCCTGTTTTAGCTGTAGAATTTTATGTTACTATGCTTTTATCCGGTGTGGAGCCGAATCATTATACATTTCCATTTTTGTTCAAGTCTTGCACGAAATTGTTGGCGATTCGTGAAGGGAAGCAAGTTCATGGACATGTTTTGAAGTTGGGATTTAATTGTGATGTTTATGTGCATACTTCATTGATTAATTTTTATGCGCAAATTGGTGAATTGGGTTATGCTAGATTAGCTTTTGATACGAGTTTGCACAGAGATGCTGTTTCTTTTACTGCTTTGATAACGGGGTATACGTCTAGAGGATGTATGGATGATGCCCGCAAACTTTTTGATGATATTCCTGTTAGAGATGTTGTGTGTTGGAACTCTATCATCGCGGGTTATGCTAAAAGAGGCCAATTTGAGGAGGCACTTGCTTTCTTTCAGAAAATGGTGGAAGCAAATGTTACTCCTGATGCGAGTACAATGGTAACTGCTCTGTCTGTTTGTGCTCAGTTGGGTTCGCTTGAGATGGGGAATTGGATAAGATTTTGGATTGAGGAACATGGATTTGGTTTGAATGTTAGGCTTTTAAATGCTCTTGTTGATATGTATTCAAAGTGTGGTGATTTAAAAACAGCCCGATGTTTGTTTGAGTCTATACATAAGAAGGACTCGGTTTCGTGGAATGTTATGATAGGTGGCTATACTCATATGAGTTGTTATAAAGAAGCCTTGAGTACTTTTAGACAAATGCAGCAAACAAGCCATGAACCTAATGATGTTACTTTTTTGAACGTTCTTCCTGCTTGTGCACATTTAGGTGCTCTTCATATTGGTAAATGGATTCATTCTTATATTGACAGGAACACTCATAAGTTTACAAATGCCTCTCTTTGGACAAGCCTCATTGATATGTATGCTAAATGTGGAGATATAGAAGCTGCACAAGAAGTCTTTAATGGTGTGAAGCCTAAAACTTTGACTTCGTGGAACGCAATCATTTCTGGAAAAGCCATGCATGGAAATGCTCAAGGAGCCCTAGAACTTTTTACTGAAATGGTCAGTGAAGGGTTCAAGCCTGATGACATCACCTTTGTAGGTGTTTTATCAGCTTGCAACCAATTTTTTTCTTCCATGATACAAGATTACAACATTTCTCCTAAATTACAACATTTTGGATGCATTATTGATCTATTAGGCCGAGCGGGGTTGTTTGATGAAGCCGAGACTCTTATTCGAAGTATGGAAATGAAGCCAGATGGTGTCATTTGGGCATCTTTGCTTAGTTCTTGTAGGCTCCACAATAATGTTCAACTGGGCGAATATGTTACCGAACAGCTCCTCAAATCAGAACCTGGAAACCATGGGGCTCATGTGCTACTATCAAATATATATGCCGGGGCAGGTAAATGGGATGATGTTGCAAGAATCAGAACTAAGTTAAATGATATGGGGATAACAAAAGTTCCAGGATGCACGTCGATAGAGGTGGATAGTGTCGTTCATGAATTTGTTGTTAGTGATAGAGCACATCCTCACAGTCGAGAAATCAACAAAATGTTGGATGAAACAGAGCGGCTTTTGGCACTGGAGGGTCATGTTCCTGATACATCTGAAGTGTTGTACGACATTAATGAAGAGCTGAAGGAAGATGTCATTAGTCAACATAGTGAGCGATTAGCTATTGCTTTTGGTTTAATCAGTACAAAGCCAGGGACGACAATCAGGATTGTTAAGAATCTTCGTGTTTGTGGGAATTGTCATACCGCTATTAAGATGATTTCCAAAATTTATAAAAGGGAGATTATCGCTAGAGATAGGAACCGCTTCCACCATTTTAGAGATGGTTCTTGTTCATGCATGGACTATTGGT
Source organism: Kitagawia praeruptora (assembly GCA_037693485.1). NCBI lineage: Eukaryota > Viridiplantae > Streptophyta > Magnoliopsida > Apiales > Apiaceae > Kitagawia > Kitagawia praeruptora. The sequence goes on along the minus strand of CM075344.1, from coordinate 157,446,419 downwards.
GAAAACATAGACACTAAATGGTGCTGCATAACATATCTGTGTAGATAAAACAGGCATATGGTTCAAGATAAGATTCGCTTGTGACTTTCTCAATGAAGGAATCATTGTACTGCTCTTGTATATTATTGTTATCCAAAACCAAGAATGTCACCATATAATTATGTACCAGGAAATAAGTACCACTTTTTATGTATAAAACTTGTTAAATTTATCAATATAAATTCGACAGTAGTGTTGATATACGAGTCAGCCACGTGATTTTGCTTCTATATGATTATATTAATAATTATATTTCAGGGGAAGTTTATACCAGCTGGTTAATAATTTTTTTTTGCTAATTTTGCAGTTTGGTTTTGTTGATGTGAAATTAGCAATTGATCACTACTTTACTAGTTTGTGCTGTTCTCTGTTTTTGCTAACTAGTTTAAGTTGTTCTCTTTTTTTGCTAACCAGTTTGTGTTCTTTCTATTGCAGTTGAAATTTGATAAGCGGAAACTAGTAGATTTGAGTTAAAAATTATCAGAGTATATCTGTCTACATGCTTGGGCTATCTGGTAATCAAACATTCAAACCTCATCTTTATTAATGTTTACACTAGCAGCAGAGGTTGGAATTTTACATCAGCTTGTTAATTAGTAGCATCATATATAGGCTTAGGAAACAGAGAAAACACAGTTATAATTCCTCCATTTCACGCTTCATTGTTAGACAATGAACTTTGCTTGAACGAGTTTCGCCTTGCTGATGCTAGAATGGTCTTGTCTGCAACTATGAAATATGCAGCACCAGCCACTGTAATGACATTAAGAAACAATGCTCCATTATTCTCAGAGACGTGGACTAAGTTAGTATAGTACATTATTTTTAAAAGTATCGTTCTCTCTACCTGTGGAGATGATAAGAGCCTGAGCAGTGTGGTTAAGGTTGGCTCTAGCCCAAGGGAGCATCCTTGCACTAGCCAACTGCATATGTAGGAAAAAAAAATTGGAATTAAAGATCTAGCTATATGATTAACAAATCGTTATAAAGTTGGAATTAAAGAATTTTGGTGTAATGAAAAATAGATCGCTTACAGTTGGAATGGCAGTTGCGATGGTGGCAACCACAGCTGCCTTTGCTCCAGCAACGACACCTTCTGTACATCCAAAACAAGTTAGCTGTAAATCTTAATGATGTGTAACAACAAATGTCTGCATACAGTAAAGATCTCGAAAACTGGCTTGAGAAAAGAAAATACAAGCGAGAATTACCATGAGAACAACGCTTGGCTGTAGCAAGCTTATGCTCAAGTGAAATCATAGTGTTCCTTTCGAGAGGAGACTGAGCCACATTTTTCGCCATTGCAGGTCTAAAAGAAAATTTAGAAAATGTTGAACTGAGTTGTCGGAGATTAAGAAAGGATTTCAAGGTATAGCCTGATGATTTAATTAGGAGATTGTGGTTGGGTATTTATAGTACAAGTTTGTTGAGTTTTGAGGGTGGTGGAAGAGAGTAGTTTGATGGTTTTCGGATGAATACTAACGTCCGAGTTGCTTGTTTACATTTTTTTTTACTTTAGTTCACCTCTTGTTTTGGTCAGTTGATTAGTTCTTGTCCTCTTCCCTGTGCACTGTACTTTTTGAAAATGCACACATGCATGCATCATTTTATGTTTTTCCTTTTTTTCTAATTTCATTTTATATTTTTTACTTCTGCTCATAGTTTACATTTTAGAGTGGATTGAAGGGGACAGCGAGCCAACCACGGCAACTTTTTCATTTTTTGGGTAAATACATATCCTTAAATTGTTTAAGTCTTTTTTTTTAATTCTTTTTCTTGGGATGTGTAATGTGTTCATTGTGTGGGTCGCAGCTCGCAGGTGCTGGACGGTACCTCAAATCTCAATTAAGTATTTTTTTTTAATATAATCATGTAATTTAATATTACATACTCCTTCCGTCCTAAAAAACTAAAAAATATGAGAGAATTTACCCAAAATACTAGGTTTACTAGTTTTTTTTTTGCATAAATACTATCTTCTCAAATTTAATGCATAAATACGGGGTTTCTACTTCTTATTACAAAAATACGGTCATTTTTTTTAGCAATGGAAATTTAATTCAATAATAAAAAGTCATACGGCATCTACATAAACAGTCGCGTCGAACAAACCTTTTCTTCACTTCTTCTTGATTCAGTCGGGGCTTCCACCGGATTTTCACCGGTGGAAAGCCCATCCCTCTGTTTTCTTTCGTTTTTCTTGTTTAAAGGTTGGATTTCCCTAAAAAATCTTCCTTTTTAGAAAAGATTTGGTTTGTATTTTTCGGATTAAAACTATCGGATCTAAGGATTAAAAGCCTTTTTCGATTTGGCCTACAAGTTCTTAGATTTGGTTTGTATGAATTTCTATCAGTTTGTTTTGTTTTGGATTGTTTTTCTAGATCTACAACATCGGAGTTTCCGGTTTTTCCTCCTCTTCGATTCAAGTGGCACTTGGTGGATTTGAGAGTTAACCGCCTATCTTGTAGTTTCGGATGGCAGATCTAAGGTTTTTTGGATTTTCTTTTGTATTTTCAATTTGTTGTTATTTCGGCCTGTATTTTGCCGATTGGCTTCTCTCCCTGGTGAGAGTTTTGATGTTCTCTCCTTTGTTTGTGAGAGTATGATTTCTGATCTAGTTAATCAAGTTTTTAGGATGTTGCATTTATGGTCGAATATTCAAGCAGCAGTAGCCCCAGGTGGAGGTCCAACCGCAGCGAGTACATATAAATATCCATACGAGAGGGGCAATATCTTCTTCAACAAATTGCCTAATTTTGGATTAATCAGTATTTGTTTATGTTTTACGTTGTTTGACTATTTTTGTAGATGTCGTATGACTTATCATTAATGAATGGAATTTTACTAAAAAAAAAAACAAAATACAGAAACAATCACTGATTAATCCATGCTTGGAGATGGAATCACGCGATTTGTTGAAGATGATATTTACAGTACCCGCTTCGCCACTTCTGCCACAACCAGTTTCCGTAAATGCAAAACCCTAACACTTTCATCACTAAATCAAATGCCAAATTCACACAAATCGGTGAGAACCAACAAAACTCAAACAAAATGGTGAGACACCCAAATAATAAACCGATATTACAACTTCCAAAATAAAATTACGAATTACAAATTCAAACTGAGAAATAAAATACAAACTAAACTAAAATCGATCCGAGGCAAAATCGGAAAAGGCTTAAAGACCTTAGATCCGATGAAATAAGAAAAAGCAAAAACGATAAGAATGAAAAGAAATTATAGCTAAATTTTATTTGGAGGGCCTCATTAAAAATCTATTGAGGAAAAAGAGTACCCTTTTATTCGCGAAGATGACCTTTAACCGACTCTCATCAGGCTAATCGGACTTTGATTAGCCACTGATTTTGATTTAAAAAAATCAAAATATCTCTACACGAGTAAATCAAGCAAGCTCATCATTCTACACTACAATCGCAACGAAATTAAACTCAAAACTAATCACATCAACATGTTGCTTTCGAACCACAAAACAAGCCACTGATTTTGACAAAAAATCGAAATCTCTCTACAAAAGCAAATCAAAGCAAGCTCATCATTTTACACTACAATCAAAATCAAATTAAATTGAAATCAAAGCAGATGAACATGTTGCTTTCGAACCACAAAACAAGCTCAACGATTATCACTTCAATCGCTCAAATTTTGTCAATTTAAAAATCAATTTTTCGTATAACAAAAGTAGAAGATTCGAATTATAAGATACCTTATCATCGAGTTGCAAAAGTTGCTGGAGATTAAGAATCGAAGAAGAAAACAAGAAGAATCGAATAAAAATTGTTAGGAGGGAGAGAGCAAGCAACGGTTGAAGAATGAAGAAACGAATGTAAGCCCTAAATTAAATAAACGTATTTTTGCAATATGAATAAGAAATTAGGTATTTTTACAATTTTTAAAAGATATAAAAGTAGAATTGCAAATGATTTTAAAAAGAAAAGGTAAAAATGCAAAAATTTACCTTTATATATATATTTATAAAAAAAGCTCAAAATATGAGGCAACTTGATTCCGCTACATGCCAACAATTCAGTGAGGCAACCTGATTCCGCTACTCAGATCAACCCAGCTGCTGCAAGGATTAAAAAAAACACCCAACACCATCGATCCTAGCAACAAAGTACGGGTGCTTGGACATAGCTATTAAGATTATTGAGAACCACCCTCATCAATTGAGCAAGTTGGTGCCGAATATTAGGGGTGATCATAAACCGCACCAAACAGCAAAAATCGTCTGCACCGCACCACACCACGCCGTGCAGTTTTTATTTTCTGTGGTGCGGTTGCGGTTTCAAATTTTGACAAACCGCGCGGTGCGGTGCGGGTTGCGGTTTTAGTTTTCTGAAATGCGGTTTAAACCGCACTGCAATATTTAATATTATATATATATATTATGTTTGCAAGCTATTTGGTTCCTTAGTACCTACTGCCTAGTAAAAGTTTATTTTAGAGGCTTATGAGATCAATTATAATGCGTTAGCCCAGATTTATCTATTTATATCACAATTTTTCATACTACAATGTTTGTATTTCGTTAAGTCTATAGACACGATTCACATACGAATTAAGAAATGTGGCTGAGTAAGAATTTTAAAAAAAAAATTCACATGCATGAAAATTAATATTTTAGATTTATAATTATTTTTATCGAATGTGTAAACCGCAATAAACCGCACCACACCGCACCGCAAAAATGTGCGGTGTGGTTTATGCGGTTTTAAAATTTCGCGGTGCCGTTGCGGTTTGGAAATTTGATCAAACCGCGTGCGCGGGTTGGTCCGCGGTTTTAGGAAAAACCGCACCGCCCGCACCGCGATCACCCTTACCGAATATGGTTCACTTTTACACTTGGCGATCAAGTATCGGAGGATAGAGATATTTGATGCTGTGGTGAATGGAAAATGCTAAAGTTTCACAAAAATTTTAACAAAATGATAAGTATATTAATTTAATTGGTTATAACACAATGGGCCTCCTGCATTCACATTAATATCAACCAATAAAAATATTTGTTAGTGGAATCCACCTCATTCTGTAAATATTTTTGTACAAATTTTCTGTGCGCCTAGCAATACTCGTGGTGAATATGCCAATGCGAACGAGGAGGCTGGTGAGACTTCGGGATGTTGAAGGAAACTCGATTTTGCATATGGTTACTCTGAATACCATGCACAAAAGTAAAAGAAAAGAAAGCACCATTTTGGGTATGAAAGGAACCACTCCGTAACACAGCCCAAAAATGGATGAAGAGCACAGCACAAAATTGCGCTGTCCTCATTGCAACGGTTGCATTTGTAGCAGCATATACGGTACCAGGAGGTTCAAATGAAGATACTGGTTCTCCAGTTCTTCTAAATCAAACATTCTTTCTTCTGTTCACTGTTGCCGATGTTGTTTCCCTTGCATCCACATTAACCGCTGTTGTTGTGTTTCTTTCCATCCTGACTTCACCATTTCGATTTTAAGACTTCAAGATGAAACTTCCATTTAGTCTAATGTTTGGTATTTCGTGCATGATATTCTCCTTGAGCCAGCAACAATCATCCTTATGACCAAGCATTACCAAAAACAGACCAGGATCACCTTAGCCCTTATATCTCGTCGCCTTCCTCCCTGCCATCGTCCTGGTTGCAACATACTTGCCTTTCTATTATCCAGTAATGCAAACATTTTATCATGCAGTCCACAAAACGAAGTTGATGTTGCCTAGGTTTCATGTTCATCTAATCATCTATCTCAGACCAAAAAGCCTAAAACTTCTTTGTACCCTGTTATTCAAGTTTAACTACACCAAGCAGACAGAGTACATCCATCCTATATTTTCAGTCCATTTTTCTTTTTCTTTTGAATCGAATAGATAACTGGGAAGCGATTTTATAATTAGCTCTATACGAGTTAAGATTTACACACTCGTGCTTGATTTCGTATAATTTCCTATTTGTCGGTTAAGGTAACTCTGTAATGATTTCCTAAAGTTTGAACTATTGCAATTGTTTCTATTTCGTCCGTGTTGCTTCAAATTGTAAACAAATAATGCTGCCGTGATACCAATAGCATCAACGACGCTGCATATACTAATCAAGTGAACATCAGAGAGCCAGAGTAAGTTGGTTTCTTTAAATCATGTTTTGAGGATATTTGTCAACATTCTTGGGCTATCTGGTAACAAAACATTCAAACTCCATATATCTTTATTAATGTTTACACTAGCAGCAGATGTTGAAATTCGATATTAGCTTGTTAATTAGTAGCATAGTAGGCTTAGACAAGAGAGAAAACACAATATAATTCCCCCATTTCACGCTTCTATGTTGGACAGTGAACTTTGCTTGAACGAGTTTCGCCTTGCTGATGCTAGAATGGTCTTGTCTGCAACTATGAAATATGCAGCACCAGCCACTGCAATGACATGAAGAAACAATGCTCCATTATTCTCAAAACATGTGGAGTGTGTTAGTAAAGTACATTATATTTAAATGTCTCTCTCTTTACCTGTGGAGATGATAAGAGCCTGAGCAGTGTGGTTAAGGTTGGCTCTAGCCCAAGGGAGCATCCTAGCACTAGCCAACTGCATATGTATGAAAAAAAAATTGAAATAAAGATCTCTACATGATTAAGAAATCGTTATAAAGTTCTCTTCTGTGCTATCGAAAAAAAAAAAATTGGTATAGTGAAAATGGATCGCTTACAGTTGGAATGGCAGTTGCGATGGTGGCAACCACAGCTGCCTTTGCTCCAGCAACGACACCTTCTTTACATCCAAAAAAACATATCAAGTTAGTTGTAAATCGTAATGATGTGTAACAACAAATGTCTGCATACAGTAAAAATCTCGAAAACTGGCTTTAGAAAAGAAAATGCAAGCGAGAATTACCATGAGAACAACGCTGGGCTGTAGCTAGCTTATGCTCAAGTGAAATCATAGTGTTCCTTTCGAGAGGAGACTGAGCCACATTTTTCGCCATTGCAGGTCTAAAAGAAAATGTTGGACCGAGTTTATTGCCTGAGGATTTAAGGAGATTGTGGCTGGGTATTTATAGTACAAGTTTGTTGAGTTTTGAGGGTGGTGGAAGAGAGTAGTTTGATGGTTTTCAGATGAATACTAACGTCCGAGTCGCTTGTTTATATTTTTTCACTAGAGCTCACCTCTTGTCTTGGTCGGTTGATTATTTTGTCCTCTTCCCAGTACTTTGTTGCAAATGCACACCTGGATCCAGTGTTGTAAAAATTCAGAATAAAGACCCCAATATCACAATTTGAAAGTAAATGGCCCCAAATATCACAATTTAAAAACTTGGCCCCAAATATCACTCCAAAACACATTTTCGTGTAGCGTTTTCATTTTTTCCATGAAAACGCTACATCGTGTAGCGTGTTCATTTTTTTCTCTTTTTTTTTTTGAAAACGCTAATCTAAGTTGTGTGTTGGTCATTAAAAACGCTGGTTTAAGATTGGTTTCTGTCCAAAACGCCACTTCATGTGGCGTTTGGTGTGATTTTCAATTTCTTTTTGTTTTTTTTGTTTTTTCTTTGTTTTTATTTTAAAAAAAATACAATTTTAATTAAATTTAGGGTTTCAATAATTAACTTTTGGGGTTCAATATTTTCATTTTGAGTTTTAGAAATATTAGAAACGACGAATAAAACTTAGGGTTTGGGGTTTAGGAACCCTAAACCCTAACTTTTCCTGATTTAACGCGTTTAAAAATCAGGCCGCCGGATTCAGTTTTTTATTTGAAAATTTTAAATTTCATCACTCGGGGTTTAAACAGTTAACCTTTAGGGTTCAACAATTCCATTTTGGGTTTAAAAATATTTAAAACCATTGTATATATTTTGATAAAAAAACAAAAAAAAATTTTAAAAAAAATAACAAACGCAACATAAAGTTGCGTTCCCACCATAACACCTTTTCATGTGGTGTTTTGTAGTTCAAAACATAACTTTAATTAGGGTTTTGCTAGTTGGTTTTAAAAAAAAAATATAGTTAACGCTACATTAAGTAGCGATTTCTTTCACTGTAGCTCCCAAAACGCTACACGCATTAGCGTTTTCAAAAAAAAAAAAAAAAAATCAAAACGCTACACGCAACTGTGTTATGGAGTGATATTTGGGATCAAGTTTTTGAACTGGGATATTTGGGGTCATTTGCCCCCAAATTGTGATATTAGGGGCCAACACCCTGTTCGGTGATTCGGCGAGTATTTGGTCCGAGTACTCATTTTTAAGGTCTAATCCGATCCGAGTTGGATCGATTTTAATTAAAACCAGATTTTTACAAAATTTGATCAAAATTAGGTCAAAATCCAAGTATTTAGAGTCAAAACTAGATTCACGAGATTGTATAGTTGTACTGACAAATTATCAACCATATTTTCTTATTACTTTATTGTTAAAATTATTATTAAGTGATAACTATATTATACTAGGCAACTTATCCGCGCGTCGCACGGTTTATATATTTTTATTTTAAATATTAAAAATAGATTATTTAATTTCTTTTACTTTTAAAAATTGACTGATTTTTTTAAGAATTTCCTAAAATGAAAAGATCTAAAACAATATACATGAATAATTAGTTAAAAAAAAATACTTTCATTACATATCTAAAGTTTTGATTATCTTAAAAATATCGACAACATAAAAAGTACCAATTACAATAGGAACATAATCTTTTTGATCAAAAGTTATAAATATTAAATATAATTTAATAACGTTTTTTAAAGTCAATACCCCTTTCAAATATACATGTCCAATAATAGTGTAAAAAATTATGTAATTAGAATGTTAATGTATGTCAACACAATACAATGAAATAACGGGTGTATAACTTTTAATCGATTTAATCTATCGATAGAAATGGGTGTGTTTATTTAATTTAATCAGTTTATCATAATTCATGTGTAATTTATTAATGCACAAAGGTAAAAATCTGTCTCTATTATTAGTATACAAATTTCAAATGTTAAGCGAAGATCTAAATATTTCTATAATTTATTACGATTTTCACAATCACTGATAATAAAGATTAGATTGTTTGAGAAATTAAGATCGTCTATGCTATAGTCGTCTAAAAAAAATTGTAGTGAATGAGTGATCTTGAATACGGAATAAAAAAAGGATTTAATGTATACAATTCTAAGTCGTTTTAGAAATTGATAGGTTTTTTAAGAATTTTCTAAATAAATTAATTTAAAACAATTTACATGAATTTTTAGTTGAAAAAAGACTCTCATTATATATTTAAAGTTTTGATAATCTTAAAAAAAATTATAAACATAAAAAATAGTAATTACAATACGAACGCAATCTTTACGATCAAAGGTTATAAATATTTAATGTAACTCAATAATGTTTTTTAAAGTCGACACCCATATCAAAATATACATATTTAATAACAATGTAAAAATCATTTAATTAGAATATTAATTTGTGTCGAGACAATTTAATGAAACAAAGGGTATATAACTTTTTTATCGATTTAATTACCGATAAAAATGGTTGGGTTTATTTAATTTAACCGATTTGGTCATAATCAATGTGTAATTTAATCATGTGCAAAGGTAAAAATTTATATGTATTATTTGTATACAAATTTCAAATATTAAGCAAAGATCTATATACTTTTATAATTTATTACAATTTCCACAATCATTAATAATAAAGATTGTTTGAGAACTTAAGGTCGTCTGTGCTATAATCGTCTGAAAAGAAATTACAAAGAATCAGTGATCTTAAATAGGAAATAAAAAGTACAAAATGTAATCAATTTTAAGTCGTCATTTTACCTTAAAATAAATTTAAATATTTTTATTTAATTAATAATTATATATTGAAATAATAATTATAGTACACAAATAAAGTTTACTAATTTTCTTTACAAAGTTTGCTAATTTTTAAATAAAAAAAGTGAATTAAAATTAATATCTATTTAATAGGTGCAATTAATGACGAATTAAGATATAATCAAGAGCTATTTAATGCAAAACAAACAAAAGAATTTTAATAAAAAAATCAAAAATACGAAAATTCAAGAAAACTATCTTAAATGAATCTGGTAACTTTTCGATCTCCTGACATTATAATATATATATATATATATATATATATATATAGATTATAATAAATAGTATATTGTTTTTAATATTTGTACATTAAAATATAAAATGTAATTTAATATTTTAAATAATATTATAAAAGTAATACCCGGTTAGTCTTCCGAATACTTGTTCTAAACATTTATCGATTTTTCGATTTTTCGATTTTTCGATTTTTCGAAACAAAATCGAATTGAACCAATTTCCGATTTTTATAATTTTACCTGGATCATTTTATGTTTTTCTTTTGCTAATTTCATTTTATTTTTTTATCTTCGGCTCATAGTTTTCATTTTACGGTGGATTGAAGGGGGCAGCGAGCCAACCAGGCAACCACTGCACCTTTTTTGTTTTTTTATTCCTTTTTCTTGGGATCTGGGTCGCATGGTGGACGCCTGGACGGTAACTCAAGTCTCAATGCTAAACTTCTTTATAAATTCCTTTCAAAAAAAAAAAAAAACTTCTTTATAAATTACTCGGTACGTCTTATTTTACATGTAGTAATTTTTAATTTTTTATTGATTAAATTGATTAATTTTTAATTAAATATTATAAATTATTTAATTATTATTTTCAAAAATTAAAAATTAAATTTAAAGTAGATTAAATATACTATTCAATGAAATATTTTTTTATTTTTCTCATTTATATAATACATATAAATTTCAGTTAAGATCAATTTGACCACTCAAAATTCAAAAGAGACATGAGTAATGAGAAGGAGAGAGTATAATTTATTAATTAATTATCATTTTTAAAAATTTATAAATTTCAAGGTCCCAACAAAATTAACTTGTGGAGGTTTTACTGTAAATGCTTGTAGACCATTTAATCAAACAGGGTTAGAAAAGACCACAGCTGTCTATCAATAAAGGTTCTAGCAACTTGATGCAATTTTAAGTTGTTCTTTACAGATGTGCATGTAAAACAATAGATGAGAAGTTTTTTCTAATTTTTGAAAGAAAAATTAAAACAAAGGCAACAAAAAAAATACAAAATAATTTATTTTTTAATTGTAGGAAGAGGAGACTTGAGACTTGTAAGTATTTTTTTTAATAATTAACTTATTTATTTGTTTTAATAAATTTCGAGAAGAACGATGATCGAATCCATACTGGGATTACAAGAGATTAGTCCTTATCATCTAAGTTATTTTATCACGCTGAAAATTAAAGTATTTAAAAAGAGATGAGTAAATTATAAATTAAATATATATTGTATTATTTTTTTGCTTGTCAATTTTAATAATATTTTTAATGTATTTTCCATGGTAGTGTAGCTAATGTAGGGAATTTGAAGCTCGTGTTAATTGAATGAAATCAAGGTACTGAAAGAAAGAAAGAAAATTCAACCTACAAAAAATAAAACAAGCATCAGCAATTCAGCATCAACCCTTTTTATCACTCTTATGACTTATCACATGACCTTGTTTAATAAATTTGTTTTCACATGTAACGAATCATATGAACCTTTTTGTTTATATATTCGTAATTCGTGGAGCATATAGCCATATATGTTACTCGGCCACCCACATTTTTCTACCAAAAAGTTACTTTGTATATGGAAAGGGTGATGGTCCATTTCCAATTTTTATGGTTCCTTCTATCCCGTTTTAAAAAAAGGTCAAAAATGCTTCATAAACACGTTATTTCGTGTTGCATAATACATGATGCGCCACTTCGTCCTGTACAACCTATCTAATGTGTCTAGGTGATTGCGATGCGGACGGTGCGGCTTTTCCCAAAATCGCGGATCAATTCGCGCATGCGGTTTGTTCAAATTTCCAAACCGCAATCGCATCGTGAAATTTTAAAACCGCATAAACCACATCGTGAAAATGCGGTACGGTGTGGTGCGGTTTATTGCAGTTTACATCATCGATAAAAATAATTATAAATCTAAAATATTAATTTCCATGGATATGAAACTAATTTTTAAAGTTCTTACTCAACCACATTTATTAATTTGTATGCAGATCGTGTTTATAGACTTAACGAAATACAAACATTGTAGTATGAAATATTATGATACTAAATAGATAAAGATAGGCTAGCGCATTATAATTGATCTCATAAGTCTCTAAAATAAACTATTACTAGGCAGTAGGTACTAACGAACCAAATAACTTGCAAACTATCCCTTAAATCATTAACAAAATACTAACATAATATATATATATATATAATATATATATATATATATATATATATATATATATATATATATATATATATATATATATATATATATATATATATATATATAATATTAAATATTGCGGTGCGGTGCGGTGCGATTTCATAAAACTAAAACCGCAACCAGCACCACACTGCGCGGTTTGTCAAAATTTGAAACCGCAACCGCACCACAGAAAATAAAAACCGCGCGGTGAGGTGTGGGTTGGTGCGGTGTGGGCGATTTTTGCAGTTTGGTGCGATTTATGATCACCCCTAAATGCGTCAATTCATGTTCGGTAACAAGAATGCGTGCATTACTGTGATGCGTATTAGTAAATACGACATTCGAAGTAACGCAACAGTCATTTTTTTTTTAAAAAAATCAATCACACTACACAAATTATTAATTAGAGGGGTAGATGAGGGTCAAATTTTTATGGATGATCCATTTTCATTCTCTATATATGAAATACTCTGCACCAAATCATAATCTAGAATTTTTTATCACATTTTGTTTTGTGAGTTGATTAATTACTGAACGATGGAAAGAAACTTCCAAACATCCTAGAAATTAACGAGAATCGGGCTGAAATCTTGACTGAGTTGCAAGAATTAGTGATTTTTTTTTAAAGTTTGAATCATGCTATATATGGCCACTAAATGTGTAGAATCATATAACTAAATTCCTGCTAGTGAAGCATCCTAGGGAAATTCCTGTTTTGCCCCTATTTTAAGGATATTTTGGTAAATTACCATACTTAAATGGGTTAACGGATGATCCATGTTTGACCCAACTTCCTTAATTAAGTTATTTTGTATTATAATATGAGTTAACGGGTATAATCCCAGATCCAATTTCCTAATAGCTACTTCCTATTCTAATACACACACGCTGAATACAACGCAGGCTGTAAATTCAAATTCTACGTGATCCAAAATTCTATACTTTAAAGAGATGAAAGAATCATCCGACACTGTTGAAAATACGGGTATGTATTCATACTTTGCCATCTATCAGTAATGGTATTTAATACGCAATCAGATTATATTTTGGTTTTATGATTTTGGATTGATTTATAAATCATGAACAATAATACTCAGTAGTTTCCAAACACCGGATGCTCATTCGCAGACGAAATCAATTGATTTATGGGTGTGTAATGATTTTGATGTTTCTATATCGTGTGTATTGATTTGTGTTTAGTTTGCTGTTTGTATGTATTTGTTGTTTGTAGCGAGAATTTATGATTTGTTTGCAGAATTATGAGATTATAGTTGTGTATTGGGACTCTGTGATTGGTAATTGTGATTCAGTGCTCTATATAGAGGGTTAAGTGTTTGGTTTTATGTCTGAACAAAAATGTGTCCCAAGTTACCAGGTGTTTGTAGTGTAGAAATTTATTATTTTGGTATTTGAAGATGATTGTTTATTTATTTGATGTTTTCTTTATTGTTGAATAATTTTGTGGAATTAAGATTTGTGTATCTGTTGTACGTTAAACATATAATTCATGAGATTTGCCTCTCGGGTTTGAGTTGTGGAGGCTTCAACTAATCAGGTGGCAGAAAAGCAGACGCCTTTGTATAATCTTTTGTCTAAGATATATGTCAAATTCTCCTAATTAACTTAAAGGTAGTATATAGTTTGTTGGGTTTATAATTATATTATTACATTTTTCTCTATTGTAAGAAGTTAAATTAATTTCTTTTTTGTGCGACTCCCAGTGGAGATTTGGAAGGAAAAAAATCACAATTCTCTCTCTGAGTCATATTTATCTTCTTATATCTTATTTGTCAGTCTATTGTTTCTTGCAGCTTCTACATATGTAAAAAGAATTACTCCACAAAAATAGATGTCAGTAATGGTTGCTGTACCAGTTAACAAAGAAGGGAGGAGAGTTGAAACTGCCCTTGGGAAGAGTATGGAGTAAGCTGTAAAGGCTAATTCAGATGCTTTGTGGGATCGGTTTCAGGAAGAGAATGCAAAACATAAGAAGTTATTGCGAGAGCGAACACAACAAGTATTGAATTTGATAACAAACTCTTTGACGAAGGACTTACTAGCAGTTTTGGAGAAAATGGTGAAGAAGGAAATAGCTGCAGTTGGGCCAGCTATATCATGTGCATTGACTCCTGCTATTGAGAAAACAGTATCAACAGTCATCACAGAGGCTTTCCAGGTTTATTTGAAGATTTGAACTTTTGAAGATTTGAACTTTACAGATGATAACTGCATTTTTTTTACTAAATGATAATAACTGCTACTAATATTTTATATGGTGCAGAGAGGGGTAGGCGACAAAGCAGTGAACCAACTGGAGAAGTCTGTCAACTCTAGACTTGAAGCAACTATTGCTAGGCACATCCAAGCACAATTTCAGACTTATGGCAAACCAATTCTTCAGGTTTGCATAACTGATGCTCATATAAAATAACTAGCTTAATTCCATAGAGTTGATGAAATAACTAGCTTCTTTTTTTCTTTTTAAAGTTTTGAGTTAAGAAGAGGAGATGGCAACTCGAGAAGGATAGTTACGATTTTATGGATGCTTAAACAAATATTTCCTTAAATTATGTCATAAATGAATATCTATCTATATCTATATATATAAATTCCTGCTAATGAAGAGAATGGTGGAAATTCCACTTTTATCCCTAATTTAAGGTTAATTTGGTAAATTTCTAAACATAAATAGGTAAACGGGCTATTTAAATATAATCCAGCTTTCCAATACACACTATTTTTCATGCTAATATGGGTTCGGTTGTACCCGATACCCGATGAATCATTATACACGCTATATATTCATCAATAAATAGCAGCTGTATTCAAATTCTTAACGACCCACGATTTTATCCAATGTTTCCGAAATTATTTGTTTGAATTAGGCTTAATTATGTAGTACTGTATGTGCATCTTCTCAATTTGAAATTTAAGGTTTTAGGTCTCTCATATTACAGGTTTAATTAGTTGTTGATATTTGATTCCAACCTAGATATTCATCATTTATCTAATCATGTTTTCATTTTGTTTTTTTTGCAGAATGATTAAAGTGGGAAGAAGAGCAACATCAAGAATTACTGAGTTTTACACAAGGTTTGTAGATATTATATGATATATAAAACATTTATACAACCATGGGTATATGTATATTTGATTACATTTATACTACGCTATGCCATTGATTTAAGATTTGGTCTTCGCAACATTCCTCACTCAAATGAACCTTTTAGTTAATTACACAGTTTCCGGATTTTAATTACACAGTTTTCGGATCGAGAACTATGATTTTCTTTATTATATTTTATTTGATTCTATCATGAATTGTCATCTATTTAGATCCATGACAAACTAAGGCCGAAGAGGAAAGAGTTGGAAGTGGTATTTATTCAGTGGAGTGAGCACAGTGAGCACCACTACGAGTTTGATAATAATTTAAGGTATTCATTGCACTAAGGTTTCTTCTGTTATATTTTCCAATACATTTCAAGAATTATGTTGTTCATCAACTTAATGCTTATACTATTAGTTCTTTTTGTCGTATGCTATTTCTAACTTGGTCCAGAAGTGTTCATATTCACCATTTTTTTTGCATGTGTAGACTGGTGAATAAAGGGACAATCTAATATATTCTGTTTTTATATGGTTATCTTCAATGTTCAACTATATTTCCCAGATAATATGCAAGTTAATGCCATTACTCCTTTTTTTGGCGGGCCATTTTCTTTCAGGACCAAGACAATATCTTTAATGCATTACTTCTTTGCTGAACCTTTGGGTGGAGATGTAACTATGTTTGACGGCAGAAAAACATGTATCTTTTTGTTTTCTTAAGAAATATTAAAAGGTATATTTAATTTTATCCTTACTGCTTACAGTTGGCCAAAAAGATATTGCATATGTAAAATGGTATGAAACAGAGTTGAGACTTCACAGCTTCATTTTATTTTTGTAGCAACATGAAAGTATTGAATCTGTTGCTGTATTGAGGTTGGGTGTCTTGATCGGACTAATATTTTATTTGTTAAATTTGACTCTAATATTATGCCATAGTTTTTCTTTAGTTTTTGTTTATTCTAATTTATAATTTAACTTTTAACTTTAAATTTGTTATGGATATAATTAAAATTTAAAATATAGATGAATTAAGAAGAAAGTTATTATAATCAGAACCTTTTTTGTATTTTTAGAGTTTTCGGACAGTGACTTAAACACCTTAAACTCGGGCATCATTAAGGTTTATAAGATTTACTTATACTAAATGACAGAGTAATATACTTACAATTACGATAAGTTAGATTGTCATAGTTTTATTATTATTTCAGCTTAAGCTATTTGTTAAAAGTGCCATTATAAATGCAATATGGCCGGTGCTACGCATCGGTTTGAATTCAAACAGAGAAGTAGTGCCTATATTCCAGATTATTAGCAGTGGCTCATCTTCTCAAAATCAAATTATTCCTTAATTAGTCCACCCACTAACATCCTTTTTGATAGGGTTCATGTTCTTCACGGGTATTAACATCCTCTTAGTTACCTCACCGACTGATGTTTAGTTTTGTTTTAGATATCGATTTTGATTATTTAAGTTTAATTTAGATTTCTTTATATATGGATTCATAATATGTGTTTGACATTGTTTTGTGGAGTGTTTAATTAAACAGGACACTAAGTGTTTGTCATAATGTCTTAAGAAATTTTTTGTATGCCCACATGTATTGTAATGGAAGATTCGAGTTTGGATAATGTATTGCAATTGTAGAAAACTTGAGGTAACAACTATATAAATATATTGATATTATGTAATGATTTATGATAATTTCTACCTTTCTACCTTGCAATGCACTTTTAAAGATTTAAGATATTTATGGTCGATTTGCTAACAAATTAGTTTTTCTATTCACAATTTACAATGTACCTTCACTTGGTAGCTCTTGGTGCTATTAATTATTATAATATTATATAGTTTTTTTCTAAATTCCTTAAGCTTTTTATCTTTCTATTACGATTTCATTCAAATTTTTTGGTGTTCACTTCCTAGCGTTGCTGTCAAGCAGGAATTAGATGGTGTTGATGAATTTAGATGTAGTTCGTAAAGTGCAAGCACTGCACAAGAGAAAGCCATTGATGTCAAAGAAGTTTTGAGTTGGATCAAAAGGAAAGGATGGTCTGTAGTCGAGGTAGAAAGTGATAATCTGGTAGTGGTTCCATTCCTTTATCTTAGAGCACTACTACATGTTTTATACTAACTTCTATTATCTTAGGGGTTTGTGTTATAAAAAAATTATATTTAGTCGATAAAAATTATCAATTTTTATCACAAGCAGATTTTAATTTTATAGGGCACTTATGATTAATAAATATTGAAAAAGCCATAAGAAAGATTTGGTAAGAGTTAGATGATGGCCGAGATTTAGAGCACACTCTTTTATCGAGAATTTTATAGAGATTATAGAGGACTCTATATGAGATAGTCAGGTCCATCTTACCATCGGTTTTTTGGTTTTTTGGTTGCCTCACTCCATACCCGTAAACATTTTTATATATGTATATATATTATAACGTAGTTGAAACAAACAAATTTTTATTTATGCTACTAAAAAAATATGACCCTTAGGACTTAGGTAGCTTACCAGTGAATAGTGATATTGTCTTTTCCTTGGTTAGGTAGCCCCCGTCCCCCAATGTAAACAATTCAGGGGACAGAGGGAGTATTAAATTATATAAAATTATGCTTTAATTTACACATCCTTGCAATATTCTTCCATTTCTATTTACCTTTGATTGGCAGCATACTTTTTAAAAGTGCATGATACAACTATGCGTAATAAGCATTACACAACTATGCGTAATAAGCAAGTGTAATGCATTAACATCGTTATATGAATTGTAACATATATCTATATTCTTTTTTTGTGTGGTGATGTATGGTCATAAAACAGTAGATACAAGTAACTAAGGTGAAGTAAATCAACGTTGAAGTAGATCCAATTTTCAGTTTAGTTTTAATCTATATTATTTTCAATTTTTATCTTCTTTACTTATTTTATCATTATATCTATTGATACAATATATCATTGTCACTATTATCATTAGTATATGTGTAGTGTGGATCGTACCAATAAACTAATAAAACAAAATTTTGTGAAATGCATATGTGTCTGAAAAACCTTTCTTTAAATAATGTGAATAAGGCTTTTGAAAAAGCTACAACGATGAATTATTCTGATAAGAAGGAGAAGGGTGATCCCGAAGCATAATTCCACTTCATATTCTCTTAATGTCTTTTATATTCTCTTTATGTGTATACATTGACGATTACGTTGAAGATATGACTTTCCATTATAGTAGTACCACAAATGGGGAATATATGCAACTATATACTAATGACATTTAAGTCACAAAGAATTTGGAAAGAGGTGTAACTACAACTGTTCATAGTGTCCACACAAAAGGGAATGGAATTCCAGGATAAAGTGGGACGTTCTATAACTCCCGAGACAGTGCAGTTTTAGAATTACTGTAGAAAACTGCTACAAAAAAATTGCTTAAATCTCGGATGGTGATTTATATAAATACATAAATTTAAATTGATGCACACTTTCTGCTTTCATTTAAGTTTGACTTAAATTGAATCATAACATGGGAGGGATACAAGTTTCTTTTAAGCTTTCTTTTAATAATAATCTTTAATTTAAATTGAACCTATATTCTTTAAAACTTTAATTCATTTGAGATTATCATCTAGAAGTTTAATTAATGATTTCTTTTTGTGACATTTGACAATTTTTTATCATTTGTGATTTAAGGAAATCTGCATTGTACTCTATCCGCAAGCCAGTCTACATTAGTTTCCAAGATGCAAACTGGGACATCTGTGAGTAAATCAGGTACATGCATAATAATTCTTCTATGACACTTGGTCAGGAAAGATACCCTTATTTGCAAACTACCAGATTCCTATTCCGCTATAGTATCACTTAGATAATCTTATGAAACAGATGCAAAAGAAGCACACAAGATACATGTTAGTCCACCATTACTGACACCTTCTGCCCGAAGATTGTGCAATGTCAATTTAGCCAGTACCATCCTCAATTAATACTTATTGAATAGCAATTCCGATTAGCATCGAATGACATTGAATATGTTCATGAATCTCGAATATAGCTGTTCGTAACCATAAATCTATATACCGTCCTTCCAATAAAAACCAAAGTGTCAGTAAAATAGAAAGAACAGCTAATGCAATAAAAATGGATATCAAATAATCTTTTTATTTTTGATAATAGATGTCATAGAGATTGTCATTTATTTTGTGCACCCGATCTACTCGACTTCTGATATACACTATTTACAAGCTAAATGGGATATCCAATTGTACCCGAACGAATTATACACACGCTATATTCAATCAACAGCGGAGAATATGTCTGCATATTCAAATCTTCAAACTTTAACCCAATTTCAGGCAAGATTTCGGTAACTTACCACTTGAAACTTATCATTTGAATTAGGATAGCGATATATGTTATTCTCAATCGGAGTTTTTGTTGAATCTTGGTATTGAATTGAATAAGTTTTGAATTTGGATTTTGACCTGACTACACAGGTGGAAGAAGAATCTGAAAAAAAAGTACAGCTAGAAAAAAGCAAGCAGGTTAGTAGATAAAAGGTTACAAAATTGCTTACAAGAATTGCATTGCTATTTTTATATTAAATTTTAAAGTTACTCAACCGAGTTAGTATTTGGTCTATTATTACTTTGGGAGATTAAAATAACTTACAAGAATTGTATTCGTTTGTTTGTGTTTGTGTAGGTTTGCATTGAAACTTGGCATGGGTTTATATATCATCCAAATTATGTGATCTTTTTTTTAGTGGTGATTACGAATATGTACATGTCTGATTGTAAATTTAGTTTTGTTAATGATGGTTATATTTCTACATTATGTAGTTTTAAAAATGTCATATGCATCCTATTGATGAGTTTGCACGCCGCTCCAAGTTGTGTCCAGCGTGATATGCATTCAGAAAATTGAAACCCAAATAGTATTTTTTTTTGCTAAATGAAACCCAAATAATAACACTGTTACTGATTTAAGGTTTGATGTCTGGTGTTTACAAGTAAAATTAACACTCTATTTGATGTCTGTTGTCTGATGTTGGCGTTCACATGTATTTCCATGTCCCATGCTCACGTATTTAAATCTCCCTGTCCCCAAATTTTCAACTTAAAGATCAAGTGAATAAATTTATGCCATATAAGGAACTTCAGGTAGAGTAACTCGATTAGAAAGTTAATACTCATTGTGTGTCGTTAAATTTTATGATATCATTGTTAACATTCTACATTCTCTCAAGCTGTTATTATTGTTTTTATTTGTTCCAGATGTTGAGATATTTTTGCTCAAGGCAAGCAGTACAGAGCAGTAGAGGGAGCTACAAGGAACACAAAATCGGCTGTTAGCATCTCTCAGAACCAGCTCTTGATTCTCATGTATGGATCATTACATATTACAATTGCTCGATGATTTTTAGGAATGAATTTGGACATGCTAATCTGAGAGCTGTAAATATACTACGATATAGACACTGATGCAATTCAGGTATGGGCCGGTGTTATGAGTTTTATTTATGTTTTTTAACTTTTCTGATATGGACTCAAGTCTTGCAATCTTAATGGAAAATCAGTATTACATATTACATAATATACTAATTTAAGAAAATGAATGGATTAAAGTAGGTCAACTAAGTCTAGAATGCAGGCAATTAAGTAAGTCAACAAATAATGATAGTACCCCTATGTAGTGAGGCAGCATTAAGAGACCAAGGGCATCCTTCGAGTACCCTGAATTTTAGGAATAATAATCACATGGATGGCATATGCAATGAATTGGGATATCAAAGTTGATTTGGGTTGTGCGATTGAGTTCATAATTGTGATTTAAAGGAAGAATATGGGTTACCCTTTCGATCACAAATTAAAAAAAAAAAGTGTGCAATTTATTATGCCAATTTTTTATAGATTATCGGGATTATAGTATACATAATATAATTAGTATATATCAGATATTCGGCATTATGGTTGGACAAGGTTGATATGTAAAAATTAAACTGGTAGTTTTTTTTTAAGAAATTTGTTAAGAAAGTGGCAGATATTGGAATATTTAGCTCAATCTTATTTATTATGGATCGAAACTTTTTGATATTTTGCTATGAATGCTAATAAGAACTTTAGGAAATATTTACATGTTAAATTAATTTTCATCACTAAATGATTAAATGTAAATTATGTGTTACTATTAAGTATTTCACTTAACAGTTTAGTATAATTTTGATTAAAGTGCATCTATTTAGTGTTAAGTTGATCACGAATGAGCTCCTGTGTATTCTTAAAGTTCGTAAAATTTTATCTTTTGGAATATAGCCACTGCTTCTCTGTTCACATTCTTAGGTTAACATGGTACACAATTCCAAAGGTGGAATTCTTACTTCTTACTCTTAATGTATTAGGTACTGTTTATTTCTTTTAAAAAACAAATATGAATATTCCTTTGAATATACCTTTCCTTGATAAGCAAAGTTTGATAAGCAAAGTTATGGTTGCGATCCCATTTGCTTAGACTTTATGAGTAAATTTGACATTGTTAAAAATTGATTACTGATTGACAATTTAGAATGAGAATCACGTGATTGAGTTATCCGATAGTAGTCGTATATGTGAATAAATGTTATGTTTCATGATCTTTTTGTTAGTGCTTCACTTTGTTCGGTTAATTCAATTTTGCCTGTTCCTTTATTTTGCAGATGAATTAGGGAGGAGATGATTTTGCAAAAGACGAAACATCCTAGAGAAAACAGCCCTTAGATGCTTAAATATACTTCTCCGAGTCTCACATCAATGATTGAGTGTATCTCAGAAAATCGTTCGGAATATATAGTTAAGTGCAAAACTGCTTGATCTTGAAGAGAAATGTTACAGGTATACTAAAGAAGTCCATGATATATATTATTCAAGGCCATCTCAGTTTTAAATGGTTCATGCTTATTTGCAGTTGATGGAGTTTGGATCCGAAAAGAATGTAGATTTTTCTATCAAATAAGATGATGAAGTTTGTGGCTTCTAAAGTTGCACTTCCTTTATGCTGTAAACACAAATTTTACATTTTGAAGTTTGTTGAACTCCCTTTATGCCGTAAACAAAAGTTTTACATTTTATCAAAATATAAATAGATGTGTAAGCTGGTATCGATTTTTTTTTCACTTTAACGTAATCTGTCCATTATTATTATTACATTTTATTTTTATAAGGGCATGTATGTGAGTAAATAATGGGTACGAGAAGTCCATCTTAACACTAACTCAAAATATGGGTGCCACGTACGAATTTTATTTTTATGTACCATTTGCAAGATCCTATAAGAGTTTATATTTAGAGATCGTGGTATGATTAATGTTGTAAGATGCCACATATTAACAAATTTCTGCTTGCTGGCCTTAAAAGTCTCTAAACTTCTCTTTACAGCTACTTTGGAGGGTTTCACTATTATTAAATTGATTATTTAGAAAGACGAGGAACGTTTTTTAGAGGAACAAGGGAACAATGTTAAAATTAAGATTGAATTGATATCATGAATTATTTTCATATATATATATATTAATTAAAAAAATAAAAAAAATCACCGTGTGCGAAGCACGGGCATATTGCTAGTTTTTTATATAAACCTGGAGAAATTTTAAATACGCAACAAAAATTTATTTTCCGAGTGTTTTTAATTTTCGATTCTATGGTATATTTCGGAAATCGGAATTATTCGGTTGAGGTACCGATTTACGATTTATTGGGTGATACGGTTGAAAATCGGCGATTTATCGGCGATTTTGCAAAATCGGCCGAGTTGGTTCCAAATTTTTGATCAATTTATCAATGATTTTTTTAAAATCGACCGATTTCAATAACAATGATTTTATCATAGCAATTCTTCGAATTAATCGAGTTATGTAAAATTTGCCTGAAAAGAAGTTTAATATTCACATGTACCTGAATACCTCAGCGCACATGCATGCATAATAACTATACTGCTTGATATGGGCTAAAAGTAAGCCCAAAAGACACATTTAATATGACATTAATTAGACCCGGAGTGGTCCAAACGTGGGGCCCACCAGATGGGCCCAATCCCTATTTATAATATTAATTTCGTAATTAATATTAGGGATAATAAACAGCTCAGCAAACAAGAGTCAAACAAGAATTTGATTCTTGCCTGACTTAGCCTCCAAGACACATATCTCAACATGGAAACTGATTCATACATGGAAGGAGACTAGAACCTTCTTCTAGTCCGTGACTTGCCCATCAAGTCACCTAACCCTACTACGATTTTAGGGTTTCTCAGCCTATATAAAGGGTCTGACCCCTCAACTCAGAACTACGTTTTCTTGGCTTGATTCTCTAATACAGAGATACGTAGGCATTCTGTGAGGACCATTAAGTCTCGAACGCAGAAGCAGCCATTAAAGCTCGAAGCTCACAAACCCTAGCCGTCATAATCATAACCTAGTTTTTATTCCACAACATTTGGCGCCGTCTGTGGGAAGAAGACATCAACCATGGTTCAAACACGAAGAACTGCACCAAGCACTACAGAGCCAATTGCTACTGAGGCTCTACCTCTTAGCTCTGCTCCACCCCTTACTGAACAAGTACTTCCGACATCTGAGCAAGTACCTCCGACATCCGGGACTATCGTTCCGTATCAAGTTTCTCAACCCCTAGGGACGACTACCCATGTTGAGAGTACACTACCTCCGATCGTCCACACAATACCAGGGACTAACCCTCCTCAGGTGGGGATTTCTTCCCTGGTTGTAGACCCTAACAACCCTACACGAGGGGTCCAGATCCACACTACGGATCTCCCCATAAGCACCAATCCAATGTATGGGATGCCTAATTACGGAGCTGGACCGAGTGGTCATGCCCTGTATATTCGAGATCGAGATTATCGCGATTTTTCTGGTCCTTATTCAGATGAATCATCTTCTGGCGATGATTACGAGCGTGATGAAGCTCCGAGGAGGCGACGTGCAAGTAAAGAACCTATGGGGAGAACTCGAACTATCCATGATGGACTCCCTTCAACAGCTGCTGAGAGGATTAAGGCTTATGAAGCCGAGATCTTAAAATTAAAGGAAGATATGGCCAGGGTGCAAGCCAGATCAAATCAGACTTTGCCACCTCCCACGTCAGGACCGATTCCCTTTATAGATCTGGAGAGGCCTCCAAGAAGGCAAAGAAGGGCTACCGTCCCAACTGGAAGAACTACAAGGGTGGAAACCCCTAAGAGCAACCCTAAGGATCTGATGCCACTTGGAGATCCTGATGATCCCACGCCCCCATTCACTGAGGAGGTGATGAATGCCCACATATCAAGGAAGTTCAAAATGCCGATAATTAAGGCTTACGATGGAACGGGTGATCCCGCAAATCATGTTAGGACGTTCTCGAACGCACTATTACTACAGCCTGCAAGTGACGCCTTGAAGTGTAGGGCGTTCCCTCAAACCTTGTCGGGCATGGCTCAAAGATGGTATAGCCGACTTCCTGCAAACTCAATTGGCTCCTTTAAGGAGTTAAGTGATGCTTTCGTCAGTCAATTTATCAGCGGGAGAGTTCATGAGAAAAGTTCTGCATCTCTCATGTATGTGGTACAAGGGAAGAATGAGAATCTGAGAGATTATCTTAAGAGGTTCACCAAGGAGACACTAAATATTACTGATTTAGAGAACAAGGTGGCCATGGTAGCCCTGTAGCACGGCACCACTGATCTTTACTTTAAAAGATCATTGGCAAAGCACCCACCCGAGAATATGGCTGAGCTCCAACGAAGAGCTAGTAAGTATATCAAGGCCGAGGACAGTACCATGAAGGATGTCGTGGTAAACAATGGCAAGGGTAATAATGAAACGAAGAAGCGAAAGCAAGACCAAGAGTATGATGCTAGGGACAAATATCCCCGTACTAGCAAAGATTCTGAGTCAACATCAAAGAAGAGTGTGGGACCAAGATTTTCTGACTATGCAAGGTTGAATGCTCCTAGGAGCCAAATCTTGTTAGAAATCGAGAAGGATAAAGACTTCCGATGGCCGAAGCCACTCAGGGGTGACCCCGCAAAGAGAAACAAAGATCAATACTGTAGGTTCCACCGAGACGTGGGACATGACACGGATGATTGCAGACAATTGAAGGACGAGATTGAATTCTTGATCCGTAAAGGAAAGCTGAGTAATTTTACAAAGGGTGGAGATCATGGAACCCAAAGAGGGGATTACAACAGGAGAAACAATGACAGAAGGGATAACGATCGTGACCGTAACACGCAGCCCCGAGGGCCAGTTATCAACATGATCTGGGGAGGCCCGACAGCGGCCGGTACAACCCGCAATTCTCGAAAGGCATACGCAAGGGAAGTGATGCATATTGTGGGAGAGGCCCCGAAGCGTGCTAGAACTGAAATCGTGATTGGTTTTGATGACTCTGATCTGGAAGGGGTGAAATTCCCCCATGATGACCCATTAGTTATAACCCCTGTGATTGGGAACTCGGAGGTAAAGCGAGTCTTGATAGACAATGGGGCTTCTGTTGACATTCTGTTTCATGATGCTTTTGAAAAGATGGGATACACCGATTCTCAGCTGACTCCAACTAACATGCCCATTTATGGATTCAATGGGGTTGAGTCCAAGGTCGAGGGTACTATCCAGTTACCCATGACAATAGGGCAGGAACCTAAGGAAGCTACTCAAATGTTGAATTTTCTGGTAATTAAGGCAGCCTCGACTTATAACGCAATCCTGGGAAGGACTGGACTTCATGCGTTCAAGGCTGTTGCCTCAACATATCACATGAAGATTAAGTTTCCAACCCGAAATGGGGTCGGAGAACAAAAAGGCGACCAGAAGATGGCAAGAAGTTGTTATGTATCCGCTCTAAGAGCTGATGGAGTCGGGGGGCAGGTACTCCCGATTGAAGACATGGATGTCCGTAGTGATGATGAACAGCGAGGAAAGCCAGCAGAGGATTTAATACCTGTCCCTCTAGAGCTGGGTGACCCGGAAAAGGTTACATACATAGGATCATCTCTGAAGGAACCCCTGAAGGGCGAATTGACAGCGTTCTTGCAAGAGAATAGCGATGTGTTTGCTTGGACAGCAGCGGACATGCCAGGGATTGACCCCCAACTTATAACTCATAGGTTGAACGTCGATCCTGAACGGAAGAAAATAAAGCAGAAAAAGAGGAATTTTGCTCCTGAAAGGCAAGAGGCCATTAAGCAGGAAGTTGATAAGCTTTTGGAAGCTGGGTTTATTGAGGAGATTCAGTTCCCTGAATGGTTGGCTAATCCCGTCATGGTCAAGAAAGCGAATGGAAAGTGGAGAATGTGCATCGACTTCACAGATTTGAATGATGCATGCCCAAAGGATTGTTTCCCTCTACCAAGGATTGACACCCTAATAGATGCCACAGCTGGACACGAGATGTTAAGTTTCATGGATGGTTTCAGCGGATACAATCAGATTAAGATGCACAAGGACGACATTCCTAAGGTATCTTTCATAACTAATTTTGGTGTCTTCTGCTATCTTGTTATGGCTTTTGGGTTAAAGAATGCAGGGGCTACTTACCAACGGTTGGTGAATAAAATATTTGCCCATTTAGTTGGAAAGACCATGGAGGTCTATGTTGATGACATGTTAGTCAAGAGCCTACTCAAGGCAGATCACATAAGGCACCTCAGAGAGGCGTTTGAAGTGCTAAGGCACCATAAAATGATGCTAAATCCAGCCAAGTGTGCTTTTGGTGTTGGTTCGGGAAAATTTTTGGGGCTGATGGTTTCCAAGAGAGGCATAGAGGCCAACCCGGACAACATTAAGGCTATTCTGGATATGGAGTCACCCCGCTCAGTACGAGATGTACAGAAATTAACTGGCCGAGTGGCGGCTCTAGGGAGATTCATCTCCAAGTCTGGTGACAAATGCTTGCCTTTCTTTCAGGCATTAAAGAAGGTGAAAAATTTTGAGTGGACCACAGAGAGCCAAGAGGCCTTTGAACAGTTGAAGAAATACATGGCTGAAGCCCCATTGTTGGCCAAACCCAGCCCTGGAGAGATTCTTTACCTATACCTGGCGGTATCCAAACAAGCATTGAGTGCTGTTCTTGTCAAAGAAGAAAAGAAGGTTCAGAAACCCATCTACTATGTGAGTAAGGTGCTACATGGGGCGGAGTTGAATTACTCTCCCATTGAGAAGTTTGCATTGGCATTGATTACTGCCTCAAGGAAATTGAGACCGTACTTCCAGGCTCATAAAATCGAAGTCTTGACAGACCAACAGTTGAGAAGCATATTGCACAGTCCGAAAGCAAGTGGAAGATTGATCAAATGGGCCATAGAACTTGGAGAGTTTGATATCAAGTATAAGCCTCGGACAGCCATCAAGGCTCAGGCTTTGGCTGACTTCGTGGTTGAATGCAGTGACGGAGGCAGAAAGATTTTTTAAGGGGGTCCGGCTTTACATTTTAATTTTAATAATAAAAAATAAATTAAAATTTTAGTAATTAAATATATTTTAATAAGTAAAAAATAATAATTTTAACTCATGCCACTTAGTTATTAATAATAAAACTTACTAAAATGATGGTTAAATGTGTTAAAAAAATTTAAAAAGATTTTAAAACTGTTAAAGATGAAAATTTAAAAAAAAATACAAAAGAAAATGTGAAGAATTGGAAAAGAAAAGGAAGAAACTAAGTAAAATCTAAGACCAAGGAGTCGAACCCTGGTGTTCAATGTGACAGTCAACCACTTCAACCAGCTGAGACACATTCACAATCAATGAATGAAATCTACTACTATATATATATTAGGAAATCTAGAGGGGGCCAGGGACCCCCCTGGATCCCCCTGCCTCCGTCACTGGTTGAATGCACTATTGACAACCAAGAAGTCGGGGGGCAGGAGATGATAACCACCCCTGAGAACGAAGATAAAGATGAAGAACTTATAGCTGACCAGAAAGAGTATTGGGTGCTCTATTTTGATGGAGCATCAAAAACGAAATCTAGTGGTGCAGGTTTGGTTTTGCAAAGCCCCGATGGGTTCACAGTTGAATACGCTTTGAAGTTGGACTTTCCAACAACCAACAATGAAGCTGAGTATGAAGCATTGATAGCTGGATTGGGATTGGCCAAAGTCATGAGGGTCAAGAACCTCAAAGTATGTGGAGATTCAAGACTGGTAGTCTCGCAAGTGAATGGCGAGTTTGAGGCCAAGGATGAAACTATGGCAAAATACCTCAGAGTCGTGAAAGCTGCTATGACTCAGTTTGAGGAGTGCTATGTGGAGCACATTCCTCGGGAAGAGAACGTTAAGGCCGATGCCCTCTCTAAGTTCGCTTCTTCTGAGATAGAGAATTACGCAGGTAGTGTTTACTTCCAGGTCTTGAAGGCCCCGACCGTCAACTCTAAGTTGGTAGCACCTATCGATATTGGAAGCTGTTGGATAGATCCTATTAAAGCTCATCTAGAAACTGGATGGCTCCCTGACAATGCCTTGGAGGCACGAAAATTGTCGGTGAGAGCATTGAGATATGCCTTGATTGAAGGCATCTTATACAAGAGATCGTTTGTCATTCCGTACTTGAAGTGCCTAAGGCCCCAAGAGGCAAGAGAAGCATTGGAGGAAGTTCATGAAGGGATCTGTGGGCAGCACTTGGGGGGCAGAGCCCTAGCTCACAAGATTACCCGCCTGGGATTCTATTGGCCAGAGATGCTGGCAGATGCCCAGGATTATGTCAAGAAGTGTGACAGATGTCAAAAACACGCTCCTGTTGTAAGGCAGCCGCCTGAGAGATTAACCTCAATCAGCTCTCCCATTCCATTTGCAATGTGGGGGATGGACATTCTTGGTCCTTTCCCTATGGCTTCAGCACAAATGAAGTTTCTGATTGTCGCCATTGATTACTTCACTAAATGGATTGAGGCTAAGCCTTTAGCCAAGATAACCACCAAGCAAGTTTCCCAGTTCTTTTGGGAGAACATAATTTGTAGGTATGGAATCCCGCGAATTCTTGTGACAGATAATGGGACACAGTTTAACAATGAGGAATTCAAAAAGTATTGTGAGGAAAATGCTATTGAGCTTCGTTTTACCTCAGTGGCACATCCGCAAGCGAATGGGCAGGCCGAGGTGGCCAATCGAATCATCCTGGATGGATTAAAGAAAAGGGTCGAACGCTCGAGGAACACTTGGGTGGATGAGTTGCTGCCTATACTCTGGGCTTATCGCACTACTTGTAAGGTGACTACTGGAGCAACCCCGTTTCTGCTAGCTTATGGAGCTGAGGCAGTTGTGCCGCTGGAAATCATGCAGGCATCACCTCGAATTGAGGCATATGAACCTAAGACTAATGAAGAAGGCATGAGGCTCGCTCTAGATCTGATTGATGAAGTCAGGGACGAGGCAAACGCCAGAAATGCGGAGCATCAAAAGAAAGCGTCTTTCTATTACAACCACAGGGTTAAGGAGAGGTTCTTTCAGCAAGGTGACTTGGTTCTCAGGAAGATCGAAGCTTCTGGAGTTGGCCAGAAAGGAAAATTAGCCCCCAACTGGGAAGGACCGTACCGAGTCAGAAAGACGCTAGGACGAGGATCATACAAGTTGGAGACATTAGAGGGGAATGAAGTGCCCCGAACTTGGCATGCTCTGAACTTGAAGATTTATTATGTATAAGCCTTCCTCGTAAGGATTTGGCTTTCAGCTATTTATTGGTAGAAATAGAAATAAGGTTCGATGAAACCACTCCAGGGATTAGTACCCCGAGTAGGACCATAGTATCTATGTAAGGGTTGAACCCTCTTTCAAGCTATTAATGCAAATCTGTTTTCCTTTCCATGATTCTATGTTTTGTTTATGTACCAAGCACCTGTCGAGTGCAAGAAAGATCAAGTACTGAAAGTAAATAGGCATAAGAATAAAGGAAACAGATGCATAAATAAAATGCCCCGAAGGGCCATGGTTTAAATTAAGCTACAACACACGAATAAAAGTTAAGTCCCGAAGGACATTGATTGAAAGATGATAAAATAAAGCCACAAACGGCTAAATAAGGGCCGTGCAAGGCCATAGGGGAACCCATCCTACTTAGCTGGGGATTCTTACTCGCTGCTCTCCTCACCCGACTCCTCCTCACCTGAATCCTCTTCCTCGCCGGACTCTTCACCTGAAGTTTCTTCCTCGGCTTGATCAACGACCGCCATAGGTTGAGCAGTAGTCTCCACATCTTCGGTTTCTTCCTCCCCTGAGGATGAAGTCGAACTGTCTTCGTTACGGATCACCCTCTTGCCTGGGATCGGTTGTCGAACAACTCCAACTTTCCTGGCAGGCGGGGGCTTCTTTCCACGGGATCCCGAAGAACTTGAGTCTTGACTAGCAGCTGGAGGACGCCTCTTGGATCCCGACAATCTATGGCTACCTTTAGAACCCAAACCTGATGCTTGAGGGACAATCTTGGTCCCCGATCCAGAAGCAAGAGTTGCACGGTTCTCGTCACCCGCGGTCCAGAAAGGGCAAGGAAAATCAGAGGAAGTAACCACTGAGGGATGTTTGCTACTCACAGCATTGATTGCCTTGTCCCAACCAACAGACATGTTGTAAGGATGCACCTCATCGTCATGTTTATCTATGAAACTCAGAAATTCCTCGGAATTATGGTAGGCCTTAATCAATTTGTTAGCATCGTTCATTTTCTTTTGAGCCAAGGAGGCAAGTTGCTTGCGGGATGATAAAGCATCCGCTTCAGCATGAGCAACTTGAGAATGCAGGTCGTCAATCTCTTCCTTGAACCTTGCTGAGTCAGTCTTCAAGGATATATTCTCATCCCTGAAAGCCAGGCCTTGGGTACAAACAGATTGGAAGTAGGCATTAGCCTACAATCAAAGTTGACAAAGTGTAAGGAATGTGCAAAGGCTAAATCTTATACCAGAATTGGTAGGAAAAGTATTTTACTTGGTACATGGCTTGGGAGCCCAGGAGTTGATTCTCATTCATTTTATCTCCAGCGAGTAAGGACAGTCTATCAGGAGGAGTAATCGAAAGCTTGGACCAATCCAGGGCTAGGTCAGGACTCCCAGCAACCGAGTCCTGTTCGCATATACCCCAGGATGGCATAAAGGGGGTTCTGATACTTCCATCAACATTACGGGATCTCTTCCCGCCTTGAGAGCAACCTTCCAAGAAGTTGGGAATACGAGGCTTAGCGGGATTCAGAAGTTCCTCAGCTCTTTTCTTCATTCTTTTATTCGCAATCGGCTGGTTCTGAGGGCGGCTGTCAATCTCTTCAGTAGCTGAAATACAAAGAGAAAAATATCGGTATAAGAACAAACAGAGTTCATAAGAAGCTCAAGTAAGAAAATTACCCTCAACGGAAAGAAAGCTAAGGCCAGCTTCAATAAGGTTCTTTTCGTTCAGAAAAGTTTTATAATGGGTACGGCCATCATCGGCAAGAAGCCAATCTCGATCCTGTAATTCTGAATCATCAAGGTCGCAAACGAAGTGTTTGCTATCTTCTACAATTCCGAATCTCTTTACGAAGAAGTTACCCCAATCACCGCCTTTCCATTCAAGAACTGCAAACTCTCTCTCCCAGAAATGTTGAGAATCTGGTAAAGAATAGGGGTTCACCATATGTGGAATTTTGGCCCTGTGCTTGAGACTGACCCATCCTTTCTTTTGATCGGAAGAGTTACTGGCTACGAAGATACTTCGAAATAATGTAGTAGTCGGGTGAATCCCCAATTGACGACACCTTATTAAAAATATAGAGATATATCTCCAAGAGTTGGGATACAACTGACAGGGATGGATCTGATACTCTGCCAGCAATCTAATGATGAAGTTATCAACGGGGAATCTGAACCCAGCATCAAGGGCACCCCAGTAGACACAAAGCCTCTCGGGATGCCAGTTGCAAGTTCTGTCTGATGGTTTTGGGAGACGAACTTTTATAGCACTCGGAAAGTGATATGAGTCCTTTATTTTCTGAACATCTTTTTCGTTCAATTTGCTGGGACTTCTAAAAGAATCTAGACTAGCACAGTTTGGGAATGTGTCCCTCATAATATTAAGAAGATCTAGTAAGGATTCAAATTTATGCTCAACGAATGAAGAAGGTTTAATATCTTCTTTACCTTTAGCTGTCCTCATTCTACTCCTCTTTGCCATAGCCTCCATCATAGAGACAGGGGGAGCAACTGGGTGATCACCTTCTGACATCTTGATCACAAAGCTGGAGCTTGATCTTGCTACTTGAAAACTAGAGAGTTTAAGAATTTGAAAACTCAGAAGTGAAGAAGTGAATGAAATGAAAGCTACCTCACTTCTTTTATAAAAGAAGTATGACCTGCTATGATAAGTTGAAGTTCAGCTTTGTTCGCATTTACAGGTCATCTATCGTTTAAATATGAAAAAAGGACAGAAATTGCTCGTTTTATACAGAAAGGATCGTTAAAATTCAAATATGCCAAAGAAGAAATAGCTGATGTTTGAATAATATCGTCGGAAGTCACGAATGACCAAACTGACGACCTAAGATCAAGGTCAAGCTCCTTGATCCTGAAGATAACAAAGTCATGAATGGCCAAAATGATGGCTTGAGATTCAGATCAAGGTCTTTGATCCTCAAGATCATGAATGATTTTCACGTCCGGGTTAACCAGCTAGCCAAGAAGCAATCGACCGCGACGCACTAGGGGCCTCAGCCGACCAGGTCCCGGAGGACCAGGTCCCGGCAGACCAGCCCATTTTAAGGAGGCTCAGCCGACCAGGTCCCGGAGGACCAGGTCCCGGCCGACCAGCCCATTTTAAGGAGGCTCAGCCGACCAGGTCCCGGAGGACTAGGTCCCGGCCGACCAGCCCATTTTAAGGAGGCTCAGCCGACCAGGTCCCGGAGGACCAGGTCCCGGCCGACCAAGTCATTTTAAAGGGGTTCAGCCGACCAACTTCTGAACCTGGATCCAGCCGGTCCAGGTTCAGTTCTTGGTCCTGGATCCCAACTTTTTCAGCAAATGATTTCGGACATGGTTCTTAATTTTTTCAGCGAATCTCGAATGATTGTCAATGCTAAAGAGAAGCCAAGATTAGTCATGAAGGCCAAGATGAATCCTGAAGGCCAAAGCTAGCCATGAAGTCACAAATGACTAAACTGACGATTCGTAATCAAGATCAAGATTCTTGATCCTTAGGACCACGGATGGTTTCTGATCCTAGATCCACACTCTCTTTTAAAATCAAGAAGGAGTCTAAGTTCAGGTTTTTTAGGCCAACTACTGACTAGTTAGCCCTAGAAGAGGGATTTCAGCCGACCAGGTCCCAGCCGACCAGCTCCCCCGAAGGAGGACCAGCCGACCAGGTCCCAGCCGACCAGGTCCCGGCCAACCAGGTCCCAGCCGACCAGCTCCCATGGAGGAGGGCCAGCCGACCAGGTCCCGGCCGACCAGGTCATTTTCAGGGGGTCCAGCCGACCAGCTTCTGGACCTGGATCCAGCCAGTCCAGGTTCAGTTCTTGGTCCTGGATCCCTACTTTTTCAGTGAACTTTTTAAACCTAAATCTCGACTTTTTCAGCGAATCTTGGATGATTGTTAATGATAAAAAGAGGTCGAGATTAGCACAGATTAGTGCCGATTAAGCACAGATTAGTGCATGTTAGCACAGATTAGTGCCGATTAAGCACAGATTAGTGCCGATTTATGCCATCTAACATCGTCTAACATTGTTTAAACGTTGTTTGAGGCTAATTAGCGCTGTGTAGTGCCATTTAACACTGATTAGTGTCGTTCAACATCATCGTAAATGCGTCGGTCGCTCCACGCTTTACATCAAGATGATATTGTTGAAAATGCTCGTTCAAGAGTAATAAACCCTGACCCGAGTCTCGAATAAGGCCGTTATAACTTCCAGGAAAACCTGATCAGTTTTCCTAGAAGTTGGGGGGCAAATGATATGGGCTAAAAGTAAGCCCAAAAGACACATTTAATATGACATTAATTAGACCCGGAGTGGTCCAAACGTGGGGCCCACCAGATGGGCCCAATCCCTATTTATAATATTAATTTCGTAATTAATATTAGGGATAATAAACAGCTCAGCAAACAAGAGTCAAACAAGAATATGATTCTTGCCTGACTTAGCCTCCAAGACACATATCTCAACATGGAAACTGATTCATACATGGAAGGAGACTAGAACCTTCTTCTAGTCCGTGACTTGCCCATCAAGTCACCTAACCCTACTACGATTTTAGGGTTTCTCAGCCTATATAAAGGGTCTGACCCCTCAACTCAGAACTACGTTTTCTTGGCTTGATTCTCTAATACAGAGATACGTAGGCATTCTGTGAGGACCATTAAGTCTCGAACGCAGAAGCAGCCATTAAAGCTCGAAGCTCACAAACCCTAGCCGTCATAATCATAACCTAGTTTTTATTCCACAACACTGCTAAAGTGCTATTGTGCCTCAGAACATTTGGGAAACACGCGTTTCAATGATGGAGTGCTGCTATTTTCTTTAAAATGGACGGATACAATGGAAGGAAAATAAAAATTCGATGCTATATCAGCAAATACTCCCTCCGTCCCACTGGGATCTTTACGTTCCTGGTGGGCACGGAGGACAAGACAAGTGGGTATAAAGTGGGTGTAATATTGTTAAAATAAATGAAGTAGTGGATATAATAGTGATTTTATTGTTAAAATAAGTGAAGTAGTGGGTGTAATAATGATTTTATTGTTAAAATAAGTGAAGTAGTGGGTGTAATAGTGTAAAGTATTGTTAAAATAAGTGAAGTAGTGGGTGTAATAGTGTTAAAACTTACTATTTTGGGAATGTAAAGAAATAAATGGGACGATCCAAAATAGTAAGTGTCACTACTAGAAAAACTGGAATAGACATCACACATTAGACATCGGTTAGAAAAGCCACTGATGTTAAAAGTCTCTATAACATCAGTAAAATCTAAACCGATGTCTAATAGTAGTAAATACATCACTTCAATGTAAAACCGATGTCTATAGTTTATTTTTTAAAAAAATAAAATAAAATGCGCTTCCCCTTTTCCTTTCCCCCCTTAGCAAAATATTCCCCCTTAACCAAAATAAAACTCCCGCTCACCAGCACTTTCTACTTAAAAAAATAAAATAGAAAAGTGAAAAACAAAAAAAACAAAACACAACCCCCCTCAGACAAAAAAGTCGAACGTATATACAATTACAAATCAAATAATATTCCCAGTTCTTCCCCAAATCAAACGTGAGTTCTCTCCGCCTCTCTGTCTCTCTTTTCTCTCCATCTCTCAATCTCTGCTCATCCCTACACACACGCACACGACACACCCGGCATACACACAGCACCACACACAACTCTCCTCCCTAGCCTCTCTTCCTCATCTCCGCTTCTACAATACAACCACCACCGCCGGCAACCTGTCGACCACGGTGGTGCCTCCCTTCTCCGACCAACCAACACCCACAATCCATACATAAAATACTCGCTCATCCTCCTTAGTCTATTCACACCATCAATTTCGACAAAATCATACTGAATCCAAATCACCCAAATTATATATAAACCCTAATTTTTATACCCAATTTGGTTATAAATCATCCGGAGGAGGTTATAGTCGTGCTAGAATACCTGAAAGCCCTGGTATTAAGGCATCTAAATAGCTTAATCTTATAGATGAATTGATTCTTATGAGGTGCTTACTCCAGAAACGTGTTATTCCATTGCTGAGAAGGTGCGAATATTTGTATTTCATTATAAATTTCATTAGCTTATAAATTATAATCATTTATTTTGATTATTGTAATTTTTGTTTCGTGTATATATAAAATTGTGTAAGTGAATGTATGTATTTGTTAGTGTGTGTGTGTGTGTGTGTAATTGTTTATCCTTATACTGTGTTTGTTGAAATGCCTAGCTGAACTCGTGTTTTGAGTCTAGCTGTTGTTTATGCTCTGGCTGTTCGCGTATAATCATATGAAGTAACATGAAGATGAACATGTTTTGTTAGTTTATATATGCTCTGATTGTAGATATTAATATTCTAAATATAAATAGTAGTTAGTGAGAGTAATGGGAGAAAAGAACATGTTTAATCTCTTTTGTATAATAAATAGATTAACAAGAAAGGAAGTGTAGCCGATGACAATTTCATTTCCTGGACTGCTTGGCTCCATTTGGTACAGAGAACATATACACTACACTACACTGCACTGCCAGCATAATAAAGCATATAGAAAACTTACAATGGAGCAACTACAAAAATTTATACAGGAAATAAAAACTAATTTTAGCCTCACATTTGATGTAGAGCTTAATTATTAAATACTCTTTCTTTTTAATATTATCTTATATAACACTTGACCAGTATTAGTGCCATGATTTAGCGCAATTGCAGACAGCTGTTCACTTTCACTTGGCAATATAATCGAGTTAGTAAAACCCAGAACCTTTTGTGTATGTCTATTACTGTAGTTGTAGTTTAATATTTTTGCATAATTCTGTATTGTTTCTGCTTTCTGGTTTTGCTTTTCTGCAATCTGCATTAAATCTGCTCTCCTTTTTTGCAATCTGCATTGAAAGTGTTTTATTTTTCTACAATCTGCATTAACTGCTCTATTTTCTGCAATGTGCGTTAAAATTGCTCTATTTTTCTGCAATCTGCGTTACAAGTACTCTGTTTTCTGCAATCTATTCTATTTTTCTGCAATCTATTCTATTTTTCTGCATTAAGCATGATTCTAATTCCTGCATTAAATTTCAGTTATTTACTTATTTTTTGCGCTCTGCATTATAGAAAATCATTGTAGTGAAGGAGCATGTTATTGGGTGGTATAGTACAGGCCCTAAGCTGTGCGAAAATGATTTGGACGTTTATGGTTTATTTAATGAGTAAGAACCATGTGTAATTTGTTTGTTCATCAAAGGGTATGGAGTTTCATACTAATAAAACACACTGTATAAATAGGCCATAATAACTATGATCTTATTTTCTTATTCTATTTAAAGTGCAATTCTGTTGTTTCTATAATAGTTGTGGTTTGAGCAGATGTAATAGTTCATGGACGATTAAAATCTTATATTTTTTTTATAGCTTTGTTGTTTTGATCTTAATGTTGAGATTTAATCTCTTTTAGTCAAAGTTCGGATATGGTTGAAACTGATTAGAAGCTTAATCAGTTAAACCATGTGTTATAGCAGACTAGCCCAGCACTTCCCGTCCTCCAGCGATTTCTTAATTTTGATAATGAGGAGGTGCTGAAAGACGCTGGGCACTATCATATCTTTCTGATGGTACTATTGACAGTATTCAAGCTGTAATCAAAGCAGGTGTGTGTCAACGTCTTGAAGAGATATTTCTGTAAGTAGCATTTCTGTGATTCCTCAATGAGCACGTCTGTTTTGTTTTAAGTTTGAGTTTAAACCTGAGAATTTTTAATGTTTTTTAGTAATTATACACAGTCGGTTCTTATTCCTGCACTTCGAACAGTTGGGAACATTGCGACTGGGAAAATATCCAGACCAGGTATGTTATAAGCTTGGATGGTTAATGTTAAATTCCGACATTATTTAACTTGTGACATCCTAAGAAACAACAAAGTGATACATAGAAATAGCAGTATATGATGCCTAGTTGATAAAGTTCTTGTGAAACTAGTAATAGTTGTTTGACTCCTCTTTGGGGTCTTGTTTATGGGTATATAATAAACATTTGCAGATGCATACACGATATATGAATGCCATGGTCATATTCAAGGTTTTTAACAATGTTTTGGGTATAATTTTTCTTGAGTTCGATTATTACTAGTTTTGCAAAGCACACAATAAGAATTTGCATATTGGCTGATTCCTTTTCCGCTGTGATTGATAGTTTATTTGTTGTTTATTTTTCTTTCAGTGTATTATTAACCATGGTGCACTGCATTTCCTGCTGATATTGTTGACAGAAGATTATAAAAGCCACATTAAAAAGGAAGCTTGCTGGACAGTATCAAACATGATTACTGCTGGGAATATGGAAAGGATACTGGTTTGTGTCTAGATCATAACTTGTAAACAATCCCAAAGTTTTGTAAAGTACTTCGTATCCATGAATTAGTTTTTGGATGAATTGGATGTACGTAGTTTGGATGTTTTGGATGGTTTGGATTATGTAGTTAGTTTTAATAAGAATTGAAATGTAGTTGCCGATATTTGGCTTTGGTATATATTGGCATTTTGATTTCGTTATATTAGTTTTGGTTTGCCATTTTGATTTTGGTCTTGGTTTTGGTTTTGCAACGATGTAAAAAGAATAGAAAGACTTCAGCTTCATATTAAGAAACTGGTGTAATAACGTACAATAGACATCGGTTCCAAATTGCAAACCGATGTAATAATGCACAATAGACATCAGTTGTGAATACGAAACCGATGTAATAATGCACAATATACATCGGCTGTATACTAAGAAATTACATGTCATATGTTTAAGATGATATAAATCTTGTATTAACGTAAAATTCACATGATAGTCATGACATATTACTGCAGAAATGATGTCTAAAAATACTACAGACATCAGTTCTTTGCTCATAAACGATGTCTAAAAGTACTTCAGACATCGGTTAAAAATCGATGTCTAAGACCCCTATCTTTCTCTACACATGCCAAGACATCGGTTCAGGATTTACATAGACATCGGTTTTTAACCGATGTCTATTGACGTTTTTCTAGTAGTGTGTAAAGAATCCATTGGGACGGAGGGAGTACTATATTGCACATTTGCACGCAGGGACGATCCTAAAAATTACGAACCTTAAACGAAATCAAAATTTGAAAACTAAATAAATATATACGGAGTATATACTTATAAAATTTTACATAAGAGAATTTGAAATTTTTGAAATCCTAGATTTAGGTTTTGTTCCCTGTAACCAAGCATGAGAACAATAAAATAGCATTGTTTTTATTTCGTGAAAAGAAAACTAAACATATTTATACACTAAACGAATAAAATCAAGTACATGAGTATGTTTCTCTCAAAAGCATTAAGTTGCTACCGCTAGAGTTGCAATAAAAACAATCTTTCATGATTAACTTACTTAAAAATGTGATGTAAATTCTAATTAAATTTGAGGTTGGACAATTTATAAAGTAATGAATTGAAATTCGATCTGTAATATTATGTTTCCGAATTATTTATTGAAGAAGAAAATAGAAGGAAGGAGAAGGAAAATAAGAGAAAAGAAGAAAATTTACTTTTTTAAAACATGCTCCAAAGTAGTGGCGGATGAAGGAAAAAAAATTTAGGGGAGCCAATTTATATTATAAAGAAAAAATTAAAATAATTTTGATTTTAATTGTAATTTTTTTTTAAAATTTACTTATATTACTCTTGGTAAAAAAAATACTCATATTACTTTGATATCAATAAAACAATTAAAATTATTAAATAATAATTATATTTATAGAGAAAAGTTCTATGGAGTACAGTTTAATTGGAGTACGTTGGAGTACACATACGTTCTGCACTCAAAATATTTTAAAATTTATTATTTTGCAAATCTTATTACATGAACATCATTATTTCATCGAGAATCTTGAAAATTTTGTATGTTTTGCTAACAAAATATTGCAAAATGAATTGTTCTGCAAAACACATTTGGGTTGCAAAACATATATGTTCTGATTGCAAAACATAAAGGATTTTCAAGATGAACATATTGCAAAATATACATGATTTTCAAAATTATCAATGAAATTATGATATTCATATAACAAGGTTTGCAAAACAATAAATTTTAAAATATTTTGAGTGCAGAACGTATATGTACTCCAACGTACTCCAATTAAACTGTACTCCATAGAACTTGACCCTATATTTATAAGGTATTTTTAATGTTGACAAAAGGTTACATATAAAAAATAATATTGCCGAGAATCGAACACGAGTTACCGACGAAATTAAATACCTTTCTACCAACTAAGCTACATAAAAGTTTTTAAAATAATACATAATAGCTTGTATATGTATGAAATTTATTTAGGAGGTTCGGGGCTAGATCCGCCCCTCCTCCAAAGTTTTGTGTTGAGAATTAGAGCAATTTTTGGAGAAATGACATGGAGGAAAAAGTTTTGAAAATGTATGTTAGAACTTTTCTCTTAATCTATACACATATATATAAAGGAAAAACTCGGGAGGCTAACGTGTCTCTCCCCACAATCTCCTATTCTCTCTTCCTATTTTCCTATTCTCTCTCCCTATTTTCTCTAATTTTCTTTTTTATGTTTCAGTCACATCTATCTATAATTCACCAGTGTACTAAAATTGAACAAAATCTATACAATTCTATGCCTTCCTGCCTCCCTCATAATTAAAGGAATCCTGACGATCTCGCCAGTTACGCATTTTCGTACCCGAAACCCCTTCGCATGCTTCTATACAACTGTATAAATATTCACGAGCGATGACAATACTCAAGTGTCACGACATCATTCCGCGGAGCAGGTTTTTTAAGAGGTACGGTATGATTCATTGGTTGTCCTTAATTTAGGTTTGTTCATTTCCAAGATGTTAGATTTAATGATTCATTAGTCTTCTTTGGTTTGTAATTTGTGAATTCTGATTAGTTAGTTTGTTGGGCTTTTATTTATTTTGATGGAGCTTCTCTTTTTATAAATTAGAGAATTAATTTGGGAATTTTGATTATCTATTGTAGGAGTGTATTTTGGACATTGGCCTTTTGCCAGAGCTTTGTATTCATGACCAAGATGACATAGATGTAACAAAGAGGAGGCTAGGATGAATTTTATCATGCTTCTCTTAAGTCTTTATAGAAATATCCACGTTATTATATGTTTTGGTCTGCTATAAATTGGAAAAATTGGACTTCCAACTAAAACTACACAAATTGCCTGATTTTCAACCTAGGAGCTGGCATAGCTATGTTATTCAACCTGCACTGAACCATTAATCACTAAGAAAGTGGGGAAAAGGATAAATTGACATGGATTTTGTCTTGTAAAAAAATGTATAATAGTAAGAAATAAGCCTTGATGCCATGTCTGGTCTAAGGAGTCTCTCATCTATGTTACTTGCATTTATACTGGTACTGGTACCCCCCTTCTCTCTCTCCCTCCCCCCCCTTTTCTCTCTCTCTCTCTCTTTCTCCATCTCACTCTCTCTCACACACACAGTTAGTCTTTAGTTCATGAGCACAATCTTTTTTTAGAAAACCGGTGTTAGAAAAGAGTTGCAGCTTAATAGGACAGACAAATAAGGGCCAGCAAGAAATTTGTGTGGATCAAACTGGTCTATGTTTATGCCTTATGAATCAAAAGGGTGTCGAGAAATTTGAAAATATTTACTTTGGTTTGATTTTTTGTTTCTAGGATCTGATCTGATGGTAAGGAATGATTGTCAGCAATTTTTACTTTGATTTGATTTTCTATGATTGTTCAAATAAAATTTTAAACTGGAGTGTTCTTTTCAAAATGATTTGTTTTTGCAGCAAGTACTGATCTTCTAACTACTTAACTGTCAAGTGCATGGATTAACTAACTTATAGTATTATTCTGACCAAGATCAGATTTCAATTTGAAATTCAAATTTTAAGGAGGAATATAGTTTTCTTTTGTATTCATATTAAATGAATCACTAATCACTAAGGAAGTGGGAAAAGGATAAATTGACATGGATTTTGACTTGTAAAAAAATTTGTAATAGTAAGAGATAAGACTTGATGCCATGTCTGGTCCTAAGGAGTCTCTCATCTATGTTACTTGCATTTATACCGGTACCCCATCCCCCCCTTCTCTCTCTCTTTCCTCTCTCTCACTCTCTCTCTCACACACAGTTAGTCTTTAGTTCATGAGCACAATCTTCTTTAGAAAATTGGTGTTAGAAAAGAGTTGCAGATTAATAGGACAGACAAATAAGGGCCACCAAGAAATTTGTGGGGATCAAACTGGTCTATGTTTATGCCTTATGAATCAAAGGGGTGTCAAGAAATTTGAAAATACTTACTTTAATTTGATTTTGTGTTTCTAGGTTCTGATCTGATGGTAAGGAATGATTGTCAGCAGTTTTTACTTTGATTTGATTTTTCTATGATTGTTCAAATAAAATTTTAAACTGGACTGTTCTTTTCAAATTGATTTGTTTTTGCAGCAAGTACTGATCTTTTGACTACTTAACTGTTAAGTACATGGATTAAGTTGTAGTTTTATTCTGACCAAGATCAGATTTCAGTTTGAAATTCAAATTTTAAGGAGGACTATAGTTTTCTTTTGTCCTCATATTAAATGATCGACTTTTAATAGGACTGTTCAGAAGTTAATGAATTTCTTGTAGGGTTAGTTGTATCTTAGTTAAAAGATGAATGATATACCTCTGGTTTCTCATGCACAGATTATCTAAAATTTGTGTATGCGAAATTTAGTCTTCACGAATATTCGTGGATAACAGGTCTTATGTTCATTGCATATTGTTCCTCTTGGTTGAAATAAGGGGAACTATTGAATCTCTACATATACTAAACACTTGAATATGATTAGTTAAAGTTATTGTGCCATTGTGATATAACTCCTTTTCCAGATTACATCTTTCTTATTAGTGTTATGCTATGTATTGCTTTTAAAATTTATAGCTTTCTTGTAGTTTAGATCACTGTAAAAATGCTCGATATTGTTATGGTTTAAATGTGTGTTTGCACCTGACTACCTTCTTTCAACATTCTGCATTTACCTCATCTCCAAACATTCTGCACTCATTTTTCATATCATATACTACTATTCAAACATTCTGCATTTACCTCATCTCCAAATATAAGAGGTGCTCTGAATACAAATGATTACCAACTATATATAATATAAGTGCAATTTCTTTTTCCTATCCACATAAACAGAGTCTGATGTATACTCCAAGATAATCACATTCCTAACCTTATGCATTATAAAACCACATAGAACTACACAAACATGATCCAGCCAATAAACGGAATGTCTTGCCCAAAATCGATGACACATAATGTCAGCAGAAGCAGCGGAACCCGACCTGGGAGCAGACGAATCATCAACAACCTGATACAAAAAAATAGGATCATCACCATAGGTAACAAGAAAATTCCATTCTATAAATCCTTGAAAACAAAATTTTATGAATTACGCTTATTTGCAACACGTGGTCAAAGGAAACTCTTAACATTCAACTAATTAGCCATTACACAACAATTATTCAGATGACACGTAAAGGAGACCAAATCACAAGCTTTCATTTTTTTCCCCAGCAGGAGGGACTTGCAAATAACTTGATTAAAACACCTACAAAGTAAACTTCCTCAATATTCTTGAACCAACAAACAGTTACATAATTAGATATTTTAACAGTAATCTACAACTGCAACTTCTCACAACTTGTAACAAATTAAAGCTATAAAAATCAAGACAGCACAAATCATTTCAACCCCACACCTAAACTTAACCCAACACTCAAAAACAACAAAGATTCTAACAAATTAATCAAAAAGCTGGGACCTTTATAGTCAAATCCAAATTTGCAAAATACCCATGATACAGATCATAGTTCAAAGTTAAGACTATGCTGAATTTCAAGAATAGACAACAAAAGATCAATCATTAAAATAGTTAGGAATAATTTAATAAATGTCTATAGAAAGGGAAGAGATGGATTACCTTGGAACCTGACTGCACTTTAATGTTTTAATGTTTCTGTCATATAATCGTGTTATTGCATTCCGAAAACCGATTTTTTTGATAGTTGGTCTTTACGTTAAATGTCTGAAAACTGGATCCTAAAAATAATTAAACCGGTTTTAACCAACCTTTGGCCATTTTATAATCATCAACTATTAATATTTTTTGAATTTGTTTCTCTAAATAATAAAAATATAACTCTTGAAATTTTATTCATAAAAAAATTTAAAAAGAAAATAGATATAATTTACTTTTTTTACATCTTTAAATATGTTTAGAAAATCACATCCATACTTATTTGGGGACGGAGAAAATGTTATAATATGCCAAGGTGATAAACAGATATATGAAGCAAAAAAATATCAAAAAAATAACTTATAATACATTTTTGAAGCACTAAAAATTTGGAAATAAAAGAATACCTTTTCCCTTTAAAATTATAATTCTCCATATAATATATTTTATAAATTCAATGTATTATTTTATTTCCTATCTTTCTTAATATTATTTTCGAACCGCGCGAAGCGCGGTTTTTCCCATCTAGTTATTTTATATTTGGGAAGGCATTTTTGAATCTCTCAATTTTTTTTTCTTTTCTTTTCAAAAATTTAAAAGCACAATTTAAACATTTCATTCTCTTATGTTTCTCTTTTTTCCCCTCAAATTCTAACTCGTCAACAAACCGTTAACTTTAAACATTTCAAACCAATCGAATTATAAGTATGGATATAA
The DNA here is from genome assembly GCA_037693485.1 of Kitagawia praeruptora. Lineage (NCBI taxonomy): Eukaryota > Viridiplantae > Streptophyta > Magnoliopsida > Apiales > Apiaceae > Kitagawia > Kitagawia praeruptora. The sequence goes on along the minus strand of CM075344.1, from coordinate 157,401,541 downwards.
TATCGAACTGAAGGAATTAAACCTACAAAATACATGTAAAATATATTAAAAACATTAAAATTAAAAGGATTGGGAAAGGGGTTCCGGATTGTATTAGAACAAGCATGTTGATCTTCTTGTGTGCTTATTTCTGTGGTGTTCAACCACTATATAGAGGCATTTCAATACATCCTCCACCCCCTAACATAACTGCCTCAATAAATTATATTAATTACAATCAATAAACATTAATATTAAACATTTGTAACTCCCAAATCAATATTCATAACTTACAAATACATTGATAATGTATTTAATTCTTTAATTTCCATTTGACAAAATAAGTCAAAAATACAACATCTCCCACTTGACTTATTTTGATAAATAAATTTTGTCACTCTCACTTTTCCGAGAATGTATAACAATTCATATTCAATGACTCAAAAATTTCAAATTGACATATTTGACAAATATATTTCACATTAACTCCCACTTTTCGTAAAGTCTTCATATTTCCAACTCCAATCAAACTAACTTGTTTGATAAACATTTTTCCTTAACTCCCACTTTTCACATAATATCTGATTTTTTATTCACTCCCACTATTTGTGAGTATAATATTCACTATGTCACATACTTAATATTTCTTGATCTTATCAAATCATCATATTTGATAAATTTTTTTAAAAAAATATCCCTTTAATAACTTTACAATTATATCACTAGTAAAATGTATCACACATTTTCACTTTCACTTTGTGCATTGCAACACATTCATATCTCATATAACCTTTCCAACTTCCATTCCACATTATTAATTAAATGTGTATCCCGAAATTGAATTCTCAATTACCAAGATCACCTTCGATACATATATCGCAATAAACAATAACTCCAAGCACGTCTGCTTGATTCACCAATTTGTTACACAACGTACTCTTCAAGTACATGATCATGATCCTCCTTACAACCTCTCACGAGGCTCAAACAAAATTGATTCACAATCCACTTACAAAACTAACCAAAAAATGTCAAGTCAATCGATTACATAACATAAAATATATCGAACTTCTGACTACTTAGTACTTACACATAATTCATTCAGTGGTTCCTTTTTCTGCATTAATCGTTTTCCCATTACCAATAGGGTTGGCGCCGTACTGCAATTCTGCATCCTAAAACGATTAAACATCATACACACTTCTTAATTCAAAACCCAATGTTCCTTTTTATCCTTCATAAATCGAATTCTTGGAACATATGAATTTTTTTTTTAATATCTTTCATCCCAGATTTCTAAATGAGATCCCACAATTTAACATTTTCTTCTCATTTTTCGCTAACAACTTATCATCAAAATATACGATATAATCGTAAACGAACTCCCACTTTAAAAAAATACAGACACAATTGTCTAATTCTTTATCGATATAAAATTCCCAATTTTTCTTTAAAAAAAATTCACCGGTCATGCCTCAAATTTATAAACACACCACCAACTTTATTTTCCTTTTCAAAATTCATTTACAACCAACGAATTTTATATATTAAGGTGATTCACTCAACTCCCACTTTTATTTCAATTTCATGAAATAAAATTATTTTGATTTCTTGATTTTCAAAAATAACTTATCAGTGGTAGAGTAACTTCAATGCGTGAGAACGATTCGTTCCCTCGCTACAAAACAAAATATATTTCACCATTATATACATAATAGTTTCATCCACTCAATTGGATTTTTAAACATTTTATATTCAATAAAATGCTTCATTATCAATATTCAGATCCGATTCATTATTCTTGATCGATCTTGCTAAACACGTTATAAAGTACTAGTTTAAAAATAGTTAATTTTCGTGCTCTCCATTACGAGCGACGAAAACAACTATTTTTTTACGTGCTCTATATTCTGAGCATTTTTGTTCAAATAAAAACTCAATATTTTTCGATGACAAATTCAAAATTATCTTGTTTATTTGATTCCGGACACTTGTCCCAATTTTCTTATCTTTGATTCTGGACACTTGTCCCAATTTTCTTATCTTTTCTGCTCTCTATTCTGAGAGCCATAAAAATTTTCTCAAATAACAACGTTTATTTCAACGATAAATTTTCAAATTGTACATAAACAATTTATTTCTTATTCTCTTGCTCCACTCAATATAATTCGAGCCTTCTCAATTTTCGAAAATAATATTGGACACAATCTATATTCCAATTTCAATACAATCAACTTGTCCACCACTTATAATATTTTCATCTTTTTCGTGCCCCTTTTCTAAGCCAAATAGAAATATCCTCTAGTCCAATTTCATTTATAATATCGTCTATTTCAACGATTAATTTCCGATTGTTTTGAAACAATCCATACTCTCTCTTTTTTTTTAAACAACTCCATTTAACAAAACTGGTGCCTTACGATTTAAAAAAAAAATCACATTTTGTGCTCTCTTTCTAAGCATCAATAAAAACTTCTTTCACAATAATGTCATTCTTTTCAGTGATAATTCCAAATTACTTTGAAGCAATCAAAGTTTCATTTTTTAATTTCAAATATCATAATAACTTGTGCCATCAGAAAATTATGTAACCTACAAGATGAATAATATAAATAAAACTAATACATAAGCCACTTAAACAATTTATGAAACAAAAACAAAACAAAATAATAAAGAATATGTTAGAGAGAATACTTAACATAAAACAAAAACAGAACCAAGTCGAGAGATGAAAAAAAATATTAATCTAACTAGAACTCAATTAAATGATAACAAAATCAAGACTACCATGTAAAGCACACAGTGATATACATCAGTACTAAAGTCATGAGAAGCACACAACATGGCAAAAGTAAAAATTAGGTTACACAGAATGAAATGGAATAAAAATAATGCAATTACTAAATATAGGCTAGACAAACATAAAAAAGTATATACAAAAATGTCAAAACTAATTCCACCTACAGGATAATAATGGGAATCGAGGTAAGGTTATCAAAATTCAAAAACAAAACTAACCACATAAACATGCATGGACAGGACATATATTAAAATAAAATAAAACATTTAACTCAAGCAGTGACATAAACCATTAAAAAATTTCATGCAAACAAATAGCAGGAACAACGTGGTAACAGGGAGTAACAGAAACAATGAAGAGGTCTAAACGGTCAGTATAGTCAAGAAAAAAAAAACATTAGGAAATGCAATCTACTCAGCAGAAAATAGCAAGGAAGAGACAAAAGTTGAGAAAAAACACAATCGATAGCAGCCCATTATCCATGAGAGCTCTGATACCAATGAAGGAATTAAACCTACAAAATACATGTAAAATATATTAAAAACATTAAAATTAAAAGGATTGGGAAAGGGGTTCCGGATTGTATTAGAACAAGCATGTTGATCTTCTTGTGTGCTTATTTCTATGGTGTTCAACCACTATATAGAGGCATTTCAATACATCCTCCACCCCCTAACATAACTGCCTCAATAAATTATATTAATTACAATCAATAAACATTAATATTAAACATTTGTAACTCCCAAATCAATATTCATAACTTACAAATACATTTTTTTTTTTTTGACAAGAAATTACATTCTCGTATATGAATTGTATCAAGATACAATACCGGAAAACCCGGAGAAAGGGATTTAGTTTCTTTCATTCGATAAAGTTTATCATCTAACCGAAGGACATGCAAAGATATCCTCGGAAGTTTAGATAATAAGACTTTAAAGTCCGAAAAGAGACTTCCCAAAATCTTCTCACCTGAAAAACCACAAAAAATAGATTACAAATCTTTCTAAGCAATATTAAAAAGTAACACAGCAGACATTAAAATTAAAACTAATCAACTGAAAAATTAAAGTCTAATCAAAGGGAAACCCTTTGATTAGACACAAAACACACATCCAAACTTGTAAAAATTGTAAAGCACACACACAAAAACAACTAGCTACTCCCCTGAAATATTTTCACTTGCCCTTTCTTCAGTAAAATTAATTAGCTTCCCGCAAATTACCATGCTTGTCCCTTGAGATGCCGTTTTATTCATTGCTGATAAAAGAAGTCATCTAAAATGACACATATTCGTCAATTGACGACAAATCACCCAGTAATGGTCCAAAAGCCAAAATTATGGCACACCCTTAATAGGCACAGAACATCCATCTGGAATGGAACAATTGTGTCTAAATTGTTCATACCGAAAGAAAAATAATTAAAAAATTACATGACAGTGGCACAATTTCTCACAGATAGGGTTTGACTAGAGTCACTCAACAGTGGGAAACACAAATACACAAATAAACATTGGGACACACAATTACACAATAAAGAGGAGAAATGCAGTTCACAGTTCACGTGAACACTTGCTAAACAATGAATACAAACACAGACAAAACAAAAATCAAAATGCATGTCAAAAGACAAGACCCCCTCTTGGCACGTGAACTTTTCTTGGAACAGAAAAAGAATCATTTTGGCTGTGAATAAACAAATTAGGCGTGAAACTCTTACACTATCTTTATCTTGGAATCTACAAATAAACACATTGACCAACAATTAACACATGCATATACAATCAACATAAACCTAGATATTGGTAGTATTAGTTATTGTTCTCAAATTCTCTTGTCCAATTATAGGATTAGGACAATTTTAACTTAAACAACCACGAAACACATAGAATTAAAGAATCTAACACCAAAACATGACACACATGAACAAAACACAAATCCAAAACGACACAACCATAAAATTTCATTTCTCAAGAAATCACAACAAAATCCTATCCATTTCAACTAAAATGAAAACAAACTTAGATATAAAAACAAGAAACAACCATAAATCAATACAGCAGTCAGCAGTCAGAAAATTGAATCTTGAATTACAGTATAATAAAATAAAGCACAAATCATCATATAATTTGATCATAATCAAGAACACCAACTAAATATTAAGATTGATAATGCGGCAATGATTGAAATAGACATTATGGTGACTCAATCCATATTATTCTATTCAACTAATCACTGATAACATCAGAGAAACACAAAACTCAGATATTTCAATTTATTCACACAAGAGTCGAACAAAGATATGTTGAGTTCTCATAACCAATCACACAAACTGTAAACTTAAGAACACAAGTTAATACTTCGATTAGATCACAACAATCAGAGACCATTAATGTATAAGCAGATTGTCACATAAATCAATTCATTTGACTGAGTTAATAGAAGGTTATACCTGTGCCCAAAGCCTCGTAGTCTTTTTGGGACTTACCGATCCACTGAATTTCCCGATCAAAACCACAGCAAAATCCGGCCATTGAACTCAGGTTCCGGCGACCACGAGCCCAAACTTCGACCACACTCACTTCTCAAGAAAGGGGTTCGGTGTGGAGGAAATTTAATAACATAGACTTTTAAAGTGATTGGAAATTGGAAGTTGAAAAGTCCAAGTTCTACAAGCACGTATAGCCTTGAGGGGATACGTTGTTGCTGCTGTACCATCTTGACAATGGGTCATTCTAACTCATTTGTACTATGTATATTTCTATTTATTTTACCATACTCTGCATTTGCTCAAGGCAATGGAATTATATCAATAGGCTCGTCAATATCAGCTGCAGACAAAGCCACATCATGGTATTCACCTTCTGGTGATTTTGCGTTTGGGTTTCAGAAAGTTCAGGAAAAAGATCAATTCTTATTGTGCATTTGGTATGCAAAATTACCTGAAAAAGCTATCGTCTGGTTTGTAAATGATGGTACTACTGTCCCTGCTGGTTCGAAGGTGGAGCTAACTGATGACCGTGGATTAGTCCTTAGTGATACTCAAGGCAAAGAGTTATGGAAATCAGAACCATTTTCAGGTATAGCTTCTAATGGTGTTTTTAGTGATACTGGCAACTTCAAGATTGTTGGGAGTGATTCTTCAGTCTTATGGGATACCTTTAGCAATCCAACTGATACCATTTTGCCTACTCAAACTTTGGAGGTATATGGTACCCTACACTACAAGAAAACAGTCAATAGACATCACACTTTAGACATCGGTTGTAAATGCCACTGATGTTAAAAGATGTAATAACATCATCCCGCATTAAACTGATGTCTTTCCTTCTTGTAGACATCACTATTTTTAAAACTGATGTCTAAAGTCAACCTTTAAAAAATAAAAATGCGCGCCTTTACTTTATATTTCCCCCTTAGTGAAAATTTCCCCTCCTAAGTCAAAATTCCCCTCCCCCCAAACCAAATATTCTCCCCGCCCACGATTATTGTACCCTTCAGACAAATTAAACAAAAAACTAATTAAACAAAAACACACTCTCTACTCACTCACCCCTCTCTCTCACTCACCCCTCTCTCTCGCGAACCCTAAATATCACCCTCAAATCCACAAATCACCACAATCTCAGCCTTAAATCCGTGGCTCTCACCCTCAAATCCACATCTCTTACCCTCAAATCTCAAAGCTCGAATCTCACAACTCTCAAAGCTCAAATCAATTTGTTCGAAACTCAAATCGATTTGCTTAAATTGATTTGTTGAAGTCTTGAAACCTCGATTTGGTGAGTGGATTGATTTGGTGAGTCTTTCAGTTCGATGTGTTGTTTTTGTTTTTTGTCAAGATGTTCCGAATTTGCATCAAGAGGTAAGAGCTTTGTTCAATTAACATCTGTAAATATCTCTAAGCTTGACCATTAATTAGTTGGTTTTCAGATTTACAACATTTGTTGCATTTTTTAACTTATACTATCAGGTATATTAGGTATACCCTGTTAGGGAGAGGTTGAAGACCGAGAACGAGAACGAAGAAGGTTTGTACAAGAATGAGGAACCAATTGAGGTATTACGATTCATTGTATGTACTCAGCAATTTGAAACTTCTAGTCCTTGAATTTTAAGGTATTACAATTGATTCATATGTTGATTATATGGTTTAAATTTTTTCTGTTTTGAGTGATGTTTTGGGGATAATTGATTAATGTGTTCTCTAGTTTGATTTATTGGTGTCTTTTGTAATTAATCCCTGGTAACTTATATCGTAAAGAACTAATAGAACTTTTTCCTGGCCTCTTTTGTAATTTTTGCAGTGTGCACACGTTTCAGACAATGGTGATATGGACTATGGAATGATCGAAGAGTTTGTATACTCTAACAACTGATGGAACTTGTTGGTCGAATAGGGTTCGCATCTAATTGATTAATGATGCTTTTGTTGGTAATACTTGGATATTGTTCCTAAATATAACTATGGGTATGGCTACTATGTGCAACTCTTGTATAAACTTTTGCTTCTGGTTTCTGTTTGGGATAGGCTGCTAGTATTCGTATGACCTTGCTGCTTTTCCTTCTAGTATCAGTACGAAGGAATCATACCATAGCCTCTTTTATTTCCATTTTTCTCTCTTTTCTATATATTTCATCCATGTTTTGGAGTGTGTTCCTTCCCTCTGGTTCTTAAAAACTTGCTCTTTAACCTATATTTATCGATGCAGTTCACTCACCTTACTAAAAGATGACTAAGGCTATGTGCTTGCAGTCTATGAAGGCATATGATGCTTACCTGTTTCAAAACTATATAGGCCACACGTTATTATACTGCATATCAGACCAGCTAGTCGATCCATGAATCACGAATGGTGATAACCAATTTCCTACATTTTCCTACTTTCATAATTTTAAAGGTCTGTGTTCAAAGCTATGTCTGTTTGTATGGTTTTTCACTTAAAGCTTTGGTTTGAATTATTGATTTACAAGATGCCAACCATATAGTTTGATGTTAAGATATATGCTTATATATCTGTTTATTGAAGCCTGATAATTTTAAAATTCAGAAGCCAAGGTTATGTTTAACTACTATGCTAGTAGTCTACTTTAGCTGAATACAATTACTTAGGTACCTGGATTAAGGCTGACTTGAGTTGAGTTACTAATAACAGTCATTAGAACTAGTATACTGTAAGTGTGCTTTAGCTATGTTTTCCCTTTTTATAGCTGTACAACTGTTTTTCGATATTTAGAGATTATGTTGTAAAATGTTTATTCATCACTCACTGTGTTATGTACTGACAAGTTCAAGTAATATTCATATAAACTTTTTGTATGTATGTTTTGTTAGCTTCATGGTTATTGTATTTTCTTTCACAAAGTCTTCAAGTTCAAGTAGTTTAATTATCCTTCAATAAATGGATTGATTCATTTCTTGTTTGTTGCAATAGACTGCCTGCAAGAATGGATGGTTTTTGCATAATGATAGTGAGGAGCTGCAGACTCTAGCACATGAGGTTCGTTATTCTTCCATGCGGTGATCTGATGTTTAGGGAACTTTATATTGTGAATTTCTGCACAAAATATATAAACACCGAGATGAGTAGTTTGGAACCAACCATCACAACAATAATGTCAAGGTGTTATTCATGCAATGCTCTGGTATCCATTTTTAGTTTGACAGTTCTCCATCTTTTTGTCTTCCCAACTGATTGCGCACACACTGATATAACACAAAATATTATTACAAATATGAATATAACATAAAAATGAATATAACATAGAAATGATATTATTATAAAAGGCTCATTTTAAAATATATTAAAAAGATGATAATAAGCCTATCAAGTATAAATTAGCAGTAGACTTATAATTTCTGGTGTTGTGACGGGTGAATATTAACACTAGTGCTCTACTGCTCTGCAACACTACCTTATCTCTGTCCCTTTTTTTTTCAATATTCGGTATAAGTCCCCATTTAGACACTACTAAAAAAGAGTTCTGGCCCTTTTAATAAAAAAGGGACATGCTAACGAACCAAAAAGAACCAAAAATTTTACAAATGATATGAGATCTTTGTTTGTAACTCGTCATTCGTCATCTTATAGTATGTGGTCATCTGAAATTAATTAAACATGCCTTCGGCTATCTAATGAGCTACTAATTTTATGTTGAAAATATAACCAACTGAATGAACCTTTTGTTAGGTGCCAATAAATCAACCTATGCTCTAGAGCCTTTTGATGTTGGGCGAATATTGCTAATTGATATTACCTCAAATAGCCAGAAAGCTGCAGTAACGACTGGTTGTCCAGTAGATCCAGGTTGGTATGATAATACAATAATTTGTTTTGCATAGTATTCTACGGACTTGTAGGAATTTTTTTTTGTCACACTACAACCTCCTGCTCAAAGCTTTAGTTTTTGTTTATGCAAGACATAGACTGATGCCAAAGATAACTGAAGCTGAAAATGTTTTGTTGTTTCTTTGAATGGAACTACTATTAGTAGACTGAGAAATGGTTCGTTGTTGCATCGGTTTCCTTCTGCTTTACCTAATGGATCTCGGAAAAAAGGTGGTGGATCTGGACAGTCATATACTATACTTGACTAACATTTTATAACAAGTATGTCCCCTGTGTTCCAAACTCATTTAATTACCTTAGATGCTTAATTGTGTTGGAAGTACTTCCTTTGTTCTTTCTTCTCAAAATCAATGCAATATTATATTGTGAGAACCTTTCTTTAAGATTTTGGAAACCGTGATTAGAAGCGTTAAATAATATATTTTCTAGGGTTTTGAAGCAGTTGCTCGTATTGGATATGGTTCTATATAGAGACGACTATGTGGTATCTGTGTGTTAAGCTGGGTAGTTGTATTATATGTAGACATCCAACTCAAGCTTCTTTACTTCTTAGTTGTGTGGCAACTTTAAAATGTCAAACTTGTTCGCAATTTAGACAGTGGTTTTAACTGCATATGCAGAAGCTATTGCTTGGTATCTCCTAGTTTACGACTTTTGTTAGGAGATGTACTTGTATGATAAGTCCTGATACCATTAACTGAACAGAAAAAGTTCTGGTGGTCTCTACGTAAAAAAGAGACTGCGTTCATCTATGTACTTGCTGATTCTTCTACTCCCTTATTTCTATTTGTGAAATATCAACGCACAATGTGCTAATATGTGCAAGATGCAATAATATGAACTGCTAGAACAAAGGTCATAACTGTACTGTGAGGTTAATCCCCTTTTTCCTCTGGAATCATGTGTAGTTGTTTAATAGTCTTAAATTATAGATGCACTCTTATTAAGGATAATACTGGTTCATCAAAATTGAGTGTAGTAAATAATTTAGTAACAGCTGCTATGAATTTAGTAGGCTAAGCTTTGGGTTGCTGGGCAGTGGTCTTTGCTTAATGTCTATTTTTTTTACTTTTGCATTGAACATATAAATAGCCTAAGTGCATTACATTGCATTAATGTGCAGGTTACATGGGAGTATGATGTGGTGTAGGATTTGATTTCCTGGTAGTTGTGTATGCATGAAGAGAGAAGGATTGTTGGAGTTTCTTGCTTTTGGCTTAGCTGCGGGTTTTCTTTTTATTCCGTTGCTTACTGAGTTGCAGTGTTGTATCGGTCAGCTAGAGGAGACAAATTAACAGAACCAATCATGCAGCAGTGTCTCAGTGTTTTACATCATTAATTGTGTAGATAAAGATGTTGAAAGTTTTTATGAATAAAGATCTATTTGTAACCAGATGAAAAATAGCATCAATTGTAGTATTAAGACATTAATATACATCAATTTTATTATGGAAAAAATGATGTCTAAAACAAAGATATACATCACATTTTTCACCAATATCTGATGTCTAAGAAACAAATAGAAATCATTTTTTATTTATAAAATCTGATGTCTAAGAGAAAAATATAAATCAATTTTTTCTATAAAAATGGATGTTTATACTTACAGTAGACATCAGTATAGGATGATGTCTAAGAGAACAATACAAATCAATTTTTTCTGAAAAAACTGATGTTTATAAGTACATTAGACATCAGTCTAGGATGATGTGTAAGATAACTATAGACATCACTTTATATTCTAAAATTATGATGTCTAATATCCAAATAGACATCTCTTCCAAAAAAAGAAAGTGATGTGTATGTGAAAAATCACTTAGTTTATTTTATGTTTTCTAGAATATAAGGCATGCAAGTTGTTTATAAAATTAATTATATGTAACCTATTTTGTAGCACAACTGATGTGTATTGAAGTAAATACCGATGTCTATGTTAGCACAGACATCAGTTTCTGGCCGATGTCTAGAATAGACATCTCCAACCTAGACATCACATGCAAAATAACATAGACATCGGCCATAAACTGATGTCTTGCCCAAAATCGATGACACATAATGTCAGCAGAAGCAGCGGAACCCGACCTGGGAGCAGACGAATCATCAACAACCTGATACAAAAAAATAGGATCATCACCATAGGTAACAAGAAAATTCCATTCTATAAATCCTTGAAAACAAAATTTTATGAATTACGCTTATTTGCAACACGTGGTCAAAGGAAACTCTTAACATTCAACTAATTAGCCATTACACAACAATTATTCAGATGACACGTAAAGGAGACCAAATCACAAGCTTTCATTTTTTTCCCCAGCAGGAGGGACTTGCAAATAACTTGATTAAAACACCTACAAAGTAAACTTCCTCAATATTCTTGAACCAACAAACAGTTACATAATTAGATATTTTAACAGTAATCTACAACTGCAACTTCTCACAACTTGTAACAAATTAAAGCTATAAAAATCAAGACAGCACAAATCATTTCAACCCCACACCTAAACTTAACCCAACACTCAAAAACAACAAAGATTCTAACAAATTAATCAAAAAGCTGGGACCTTTATAGTCAAATCCAAATTTGCAAAATACCCATGATACAGATCATAGTTCAAAGTTAAGACTATGCTGAATTTCAAGAATAGACAACAAAAGATCAATCATTAAAATAGTTAGGAATAATTTAATAAATGTCTATAGAAAAGGAAGAGATGGATTACCTTGGAACCTGACTGCACTTTAATGTTTTAATGTTTCTGTCATATAATCGTGTTATTGCATTCCGAAAACCGATTTTTTTGATAGTTGGTCTTTACGTTAAATGTCTGAAAACTGGATCCTAAAAATAATTAAACCGGTTTTAACCAACCTTTGGCCATTTTATAATCATCAACTATTAATATTTTTTGAATTTGTTTCTCTAAATAATAAAAATATAACTCTTGAAATTTTATTCATAAAAAAATTTAAAAAGAAAATAGATATAATTTACTTTTTTTACATCTTTAAATATGTTTAGAAAATCACATCCATACTTATTTGGGGACGGAGAAAATGTTATAATATGCCAAGGTGATAAACAGATATATGAAGCAAAAAAATATCAAAAAAATAACTTATAATACATTTTTGAAGCACTAAAAATTTGGAAATAAAAGAATACCTTTTCCCTTTAAAATTATAATTCTCCATATAATATATTTTATAAATTCAATGTATTATTTTATTTCCTATCTTTCTTAATATTATTTTCGAACTGCGCGAAGCGCGGTTTTTCCCATCTAGTTATTTTATATTTGGGAAGGCATTTTTGAATCTCTCAATTTTTTTTTCTTTTCTTTTCAAAAATTTAAAAGCACAATTTAAACATTTCATTCTCTTATGTTTCTCTTTTTTCCCCTCAAATTCTAACTCGTCAACAAACCGTTAACTTTAAACATTTCAAACCAATCGAATTATAAGTATGGATATAATATCGAACTGAAGGAATTAAACCTACAAAATACATGTAAAATATATTAAAAACATTAAAATTAAAAGGATTGGGAAAGGGGTTCCGGATTGTATTAGAACAAGCATGTTGATCTTCTTGTGTGCTTATTTCTGTGGTGTTCAACCACTATATAGAGGCATTTCAATACATCCTCCACCCCCTAACATAACTGCCTCAATAAATTATATTAATTACAATCAATAAACATTAATATTAAACATTTGTAACTCCCAAATCAATATTCATAACTTACAAATACATTGATAATGTATTTAATTCTTTAATTTCCATTTGACAAAATAAGTCAAAAATACAACATCTCCCACTTGACTTATTTTGATAAATAAATTTTGTCACTCTCACTTTTCCGAGAATGTATAACAATTCATATTCAATGACTCAAAAATTTCAAATTGACATATTTGACAAATATATTTCACATTAACTCCCACTTTTCGTAAAGTCTTCATATTTCCAACTCCAATCAAACTAACTTGTTTGATAAGCATTTTTCCTTAACTCCCACTTTTCACATAATATCTGATTTTTTATTCACTCCCACTATTTGTGAGTATAATATTCACTATGTCACATACTTAATATTTCTTGATCTTATCAAATCATCATATTTGATAAAAAATTTTAAAAAAATATCCCTTTAATAACTTTACAATTATATCACTAGTAAAATGTATCACACATTTTCACTTTCACTTTGTGCATTGCAACACATTCATATCTCATATAACCTTTCCAACTTCCATTCCACATTATTAATTAAATGTGTATCCCGAAATTGAATTCTCAATTACCAATATCACCTTCGATACATATATCGCAATAAACAATAACTCCAAGCACGTCTGCTTGATTCACCAATTTGTTACACAACGTACTCTTCAAGTACATGATCATGATCCTCCTTACAACCTCTCACGAGGCTCAAACAAAATTGATTCACAATCCACTTACAAAACTAACCAAAAAATGTCAAGTCAATCGATTACATAACATAAAATATATCGAACTTCTGACTACTTAGTACTTACACATAATTCATTCAGTGGTTCCTTTTTCTGCATTAATCCTTTTCCCATTACCAATAGGGTTGGCGCCGTACTGCAATTCTGCATCCTAAAACGATTAAACATCATACACACTTCTTAATTCAAAACCCAATGTTCCTTTTTATCCTTCATAAATCGAATTCTTGGAACATATGAATTTTTTTTTTTAATATCTTTCATCCCAGATTTCTAAATGAGATCCCACAATTTAACATTTTCTTCTCATTTTTCGCTAACAACTTATCATCAAAATATACGATATAATCGTAAACGAACTCCCACTTTAAAAAAATACAGACACAATTGTCTAATTCTTTATCGATATAAAATTCCCAATTTTTCTTTAAAAAAAATTCACCGGTCATGCCTCAAATTTATAAACACACCACCAACTTTATTTTCCTTTTCAAAATTCATTTACAACCAACGAATTTTATATATTAAGGTGATTCACTCAACTCCCACTTTTATTTCAATTTCATGAAATAAAATTATTTTGATTTCTTGATTTTCAAAAATAACTTATCAGTGGTAGAGTAACTTCAATGCGTGAGAACGATTCGTTCCCTCGCTACAAAACAAAATATATTTCACCATTATATACATAATAGTTTCATCCACTCAATTGGATTTTTAAACATTTTATATTCAATAAAATGCTTCATTATCAATATTCAGATCCGATTCATTATTCTTGATCGATCTTGCTAAACACGTTATAAAGTACTAGTTTAAAAATAGTTAATTTTCGTGCTCTCCATTACGAGCGACGAAAACAACTATTTTTTTACGTGCTCTATATTCTGAGCATTTCTGTTCAAATAAAAACTCAATATTTTTCGATGACAAATTCAAAATTATCTTGTTTATTTGATTCCGGACACTTGTCCCAATTTTCTTATCTTTGATTCTGGACACTTGTCCCAATTTTCTTATCTTTTCTGCTCTCTATTCTGAGAGCCATAAAAATTTTCTCAAATAACAACGTTTATTTCAACGATAAATTTTCAAATTGTACATAAACAATTTATTTCTTATTCTCTTGCTCCACTCAATATAATTCGAGCCTTCTCAATTTTCGAAAATAATATTGGACACAATCTATATTCCAATTTCAATACAATCAACTTGTCCACCACTTATAATATTTTCATCTTTTTCGTGCCCCTTTTCTAAGCCAAATAGAAATATCCTCTAGTCCAATTTCATTTATAATATCGTCTATTTCAACGATTAATTTCCGATTGTTTTGAAACAATCCATACTCTCTCTTTTTTTTTAAACAACTCCATTTAACAAAACTGGTGCCTTACGATTTAAAAAAAAATCACATTTTGTGCTCTCTTTCTAAGCATCAATAAAAACTTCTTTCACAATAATGTCATTCTTTTCAGTGATAATTCCAAATTACTTTGAAGCAATCAAAGTTTCATTTTTTAATTTCAAATATCATAATAACTTGTGCCATCAGAAAATTATGTAACCTACAAGATGAATAATATAAATAAAACTAATACATAAGCCACTTAAACAATTTATGAAACAAAAACAAAACAAAATAATAAAGAATATGTTAGAGAGAATACTTAACATAAAACAAAAACAGAACCAAGTCGAGAGATGAAAAAAAATATTAATCTAACTAGAACTCAATTAAATGATAACAAAATCAAGACTACCATGTAAAGCACACAGTGATATACATCAGTACTAAAGTCATGAGAAGCACACAACATGGCAAAAGTAAAAATTAGGTTACACAGAATGAAATGGAATAAAAATAATGCAATTACTAAATATAGGCTAGACAAACATAAAAAAGTATATACAAAAATGTCAAAACTAATTCCACCTACAGGATAATAATGGGAATCGAGGTAAGGTTATCAAAATTCAAAAACAAAACTAACCACATAAACATGCATGGACAGGACATATATTAAAATAAAATAAAACATTTAACTCAAGCAGTGACATAAACCATTAAAAAATTTCATGCAAACAAATAGCAGGAACAACGTGGTAACAGGGAGTAACAGAAACAATGAAGAGGTCTAAACGGTCAGTATAGTCAAGAAAAAAAAAACATTAGGAAATGCAATCTACTCAGCAGAAAATAGCAAGGAAGAGACAAAAGTTGAGAAAAAACACAATCGATAGCAGCCCATTATCCATGAGAGCTCTGATACCAATGAAGGAATTAAACCTACAAAATACATGTAAAATATATTAAAAACATTAAAATTAAAAGGATTGGGAAAGGGGTTCCGGATTGTATTAGAACAAGCATGTTGATCTTCTTGTGTGCTTATTTCTATGGTGTTCAACCACTATATAGAGGCATTTCAATACATCCTCCACCCCCTAACATAACTGCCTCAATAAATTATATTAATTACAATCAATAAACATTAATATTAAACATTTGTAACTCCCAAATCAATATTCATAACTTACAAATACATTTTTTTTTTTTTTTGACAAGAAATTACATTCTCGTATATGAATTGTATCAAGATACAATACCGGAAAACCCGGAGAAAGGGATTTAGTTTCTTTCATTCGATAAAGTTTATCATCTAACCGAAGGACATGCAAAGATATCCTCGGAAGTTTAGATAATAAGACTTTAAAGTCCGAAAAGAGACTTCCCAAAATCTTCTCACCTGAAAAACCACAAAAAATAGATTACAAATCTTTCTAAGCAATATTAAAAAGTAACACAGCAGACATTAAAATTAAAACTAATCAACTGAAAAATTAAAGTCTAATCAAAGGGAAACCCTTTGATTAGACACAAAACACACATCCAAACTTGTAAAAATTGTAAAGCACACACACAAAAACAACTAGCTACTCCCCTGAAATATTTTCACTTGCCCTTTCTTCAGTAAAATTAATTAGCTTCCCGCAAATTACCATGCTTGTCCCTTGAGATGCCGTTTTATTCATTGCTGATAAAAGAAGTCATCTAAAATGACACATATTCGTCAATTGACGACAAATCACCCAGTAATGGTCCAAAAGCCAAAATTATGGCACACCCTTAATAGGCACAGAACATCCATCTGGAATGGAACAATTGTGTCTAAATTGTTCATACCGAAAGAAAAATAATTAAAAAATTACATGACAGTGGCACAATTTCTCACAGATAGGGTTTGACTAGAGTCACTCAACAGTGGGAAACACAAATACACAAATAAACATTGGGACACACAATTACACAATAAAGAGGAGAAATGCAGTTCACAGTTCACGTGAACACTTGCTAAACAATGAATACAAACACAGACAAAACAAAAATCAAAATGCATGTCAAAAGACAAGACCCCCTCTTGGCACGTGAACTTTTCTTGGAACAGAAAAAGAATCATTTTGGCTGTGAATAAACAAATTAGGCGTGAAACTCTTACACTATCTTTATCTTGGAATCTACAAATAAACACATTGACCAACAATTAACACATGCATATACAATCAACATAAACCTACATATTGGTAGTATTAGTTATTGTTCTCAAATTCTCTTGTCCAATTATAGGATTAGGACAATTTTAACTTAAACAACCACGAAACACATAGAATTAAAGAATCTAACACCAAAACATGACACACATGAACAAAACACAAATCCAAAACGACACAACCATAAAATTTCATTTCTCAAGAAATCACAACAAAATCCTATCCATTTCAACTAAAATGAAAACAAACTTAGATATAAAAACAAGAAACAACCATAAATCAATACAGCAGTCAGCAGTCAGAAAATTGAATCTTGAATTACAATATAATAAAATAAAGCACAAATCATCATATAATTTGATCATAATCAAGAACACCAACTAAATATTAAGATTGATAATGCGGCAATGATTGAAATAGACATTATGGTGACTCAATCCATATTATTCTATTCAACTAATCACTGATAACATCAGAGAAACACAAAACTCAGATATTTCAATTTATTCACACAAGAGTCGAACAAAGATATGTTGAGTTCTCATAACCAATCACACAAACTGTAAACTTAAGAACACAAGTTAATACTTCGATTAGATCACAACAATCAGAGACCATTAATGTATAAGCAGATTGTCACATAAATCAATTCATTTGACTGAGTTAATAGAAGGTTATACCTGTGCCCAAAGCCTCGTAGTCTTTTTGGGACTTACCGATCCACTGAATTTCCCGATCAAAACCACAGCAAAATCCGGCCATTGAACTCAGGTTCCGGCGACCACGAGCCCAAACTTCGACCACACTCACTTCTCAAGAAAGGGGTTCGGTGTGGAGGAAATTTAATAACATAGACTTTTAAAGTGATTGGAAATTGGAAGTTGAAAAGTCCAAGTTCTACAAGCACGTATAGCCTTGAGGGGATACGTTGTTGCTGCTGTACCATCTTGACAATGGGTCATTCTAACTCATTTGTACTATGTATATTTCTATTTATTTTACCATACTCTGCATTTGCTCAAGGCAATGGAATTATATCAATAGGCTCGTCAATATCAGCTGCAGACAAAGCCACATCATGGTATTCACCTTCTGGTGATTTTGCGTTTGGGTTTCAGAAAGTTCAGGAAAAAGATCAGTTCTTATTGTGCATTTGGTATGCAAAATTACCTGAAAAAGCTATCGTCTGGTTTGTAAATGATGGTACTACTGTCCCTGCTGGTTCGAAGGTGGAGCTAACTGATGACCGTGGATTAGTCCTTAGTGATACTCAAGGCAAAGAGTTATGGAAATCAGAACCATTTTCAGGTATAGCTTCTAATGGTGTTTTTAGTGATACTGGCAACTTCAAGATTGTTGGGAGTGATTCTTCAGTCTTATGGGATACCTTTAGCAATCCAACTGATACCATTTTGCCTACTCAAACTTTGGAGGTATATGGTACCCTATACTCTCGGCGAACTGAAAATAACTTCTCTAAAGGAAGATTTCAGTTACGATTACTTAACGATGGAAATCTTGTTCTTAATACTCGAGAAGTACTTACTAATAATCCTTACGATACGTACTATAGTAGTGATACTTCTGATACAATTCCAAGTAACCGAGGATACCAAGTAAAATTTAATGAGACTGGTTATTTATATATTTTGGGTAGCAGCGGTGCTGTAGTCAAAATTATTACAAACAGAGCAGTTCCATCAACAGGTTATTATCATAGAGCAACCTTAAACTTTGATGGCGTTCTTGTCCAGTATTACCACCCCAAGGTTTTCTCTGGTACATCTAAGTGGACTGCTGTTTTGCAAATCCCAGACAACATATGTCTTGCTATTCTGGGGGACCGTGGAAGTGGAGCTTGTGGATTTAATAACTTACAAATACATTGATAATGTATTTAATTCTTTAATTTCCATTTGACAAAATAAGTCAAAAATACAACACGAACTCATTTAATATATGTACAGGGATGGATCTGGGGTTCAGGGTTCCTGGTCCCTCTTAGGTTGGGAAAATTTAAAAATAAAATTTGAAAAATCTATGTATGCCCTATCATTTACCTGTTTATAATCCCTCATATATGATTTATTTGTCATCTTTTATATACATTTTTGTATAATTTTATTTAGTGGAAAATTTTCATTTTTTGCATAATTTATTGATTTTTTTTTTCATTTTTTGCATAATTTAGTGGGAAAAAATTCGTGTTTCGTGCGATTCAAATTTTTTAAGAATTTCTAAATCCCCTAGATCCGTCAGTGTATATGTATGGTATAAATATATAATCAGGAAACTTAAAAGCTCATAAATAGAAAAATAAAAAAACCCGATAAACGGATAAATACACACACCATAACCGTCTCCAAAACAAGACAAAAATTCCGATGTCAAAATCACAACAAAAACAAAATAGAAAAACAAAATTCCAAATAGATAATACCACTAAAACAGTACTCCCTCTGTCCCATCCATTTCTTTACAATTTCCTTTTTGGGCCGTCCCACCATTTCTTTACATTACCCAAAATAGTAAGTTTTAACACTATTACACCCACTACTTCACTTATTTTAACAATACTTTACACTATTTCACCCACTACTTAACTTATTTTAACAATAAAATCACTATTACACCCACTACTTTATTTATTTTAACAATAAAATCACTATTACACCCACTATCTCATTTATTTTAACAATATTACACCCACTTTATACCCACTATCCTTGACCTCCGTGCCCAGCCGTCATGTAAAGAACCGGCTGGGACGGAGGGAGTAAATAACACCAACCTTAAGGGCAAAATCGTAAACTAAATCCACAGCCTGACAGCCACTTTCAAACTATATAAACAAACTCCCCGAGCCCGAGTCCAAAATAAATACACACACCTATACATACAAACTTTCACTACACCGCCATGAAAAAACCTAAAATCAACATAATTTGCAGCTTCAACGGCTCATTCAGTCGCCGCCGGCCGTCGGAGAAGCTCAAGTACACCGGCGGCGAGACTCGTATCATCCCCGTCGACCGTACAATCACCTTTTCCCGCCTAACCGCGAGAATTTCGGAGCTCATGAAGTGCCCTAAACAAGCATTTTATCTCAATTATATGATTACAGATAGTGAAGATGAAGAAAAGGACTCGAGTTTGGCGGTGATTGAGTCAGACGACGACGTTCGGTGTATGATTGAAGGTTTCGAAAAGCTCGAGTTTCGAGGCAAGTATTATAGGCTTTGGATATATGTGTGTAATGATGATGATGATGAGTTTGTTAATTTAGTGAATTTATCGAAATTGCGAAATGTTGTGGTTAATGATGTTGATGCATGTGATAAAGTGAAATATAGTGATGAGTGTTTGAGAAAAATATCGAAATTGCGAAATGTTGTGGTTAATAATAATGTTGATGCATATGATAAGGTGAAATATAGTGATGAGTGTTTGAGGAAAGTTGTGTTGAAGCAGCAATTGGTTGCGAAAAAATCGGAATTTATGAAGAGGTGTTTCCGAGAGTTAGGGTTAGGTAGTGAGGAAGGTGAGGTGGAGAGAGGTAGGTTTAGTGATGAGAATTGTGATGCTTTTCAAAGCCTTAGGTTTGGAAGTAGTTTGTGTAGGTCGAGTAGGGATAAGGTAGAGTGTGATTATGATGACGATGAGTGTAGGGAGAGTAGGAGTTACGTAGACTCGGTTTGTCATTCTCAGGGGTTGAGTGTGAAGGAAAGGGAAGATTATGAATGTGATGACGATAATTGTGTGGAGAGTAGGAGCTATGTAGACTCGGTTTGTCATTTTAGGACATTGAATGTGAAGGACGGTGAAGAGGACAAATCTGATGACGAAAATTATATGGAGAGTAGGAGTTATGTAGAATTGGTTGCGTTGTCGGCTTCTCATTCTTGGTTGTTGGATTCAAAGGATATGGTAGATTACAAATGTGATGACGTAAATTCTCGGTCGGTGGATCAAAAGGACATGGTTGATTACAAATATGATGACGATAATTTTATGGAAAGTAGGAGTTATGCAGATTCGGTTCTGTTGTCCGCTTCTCATTCTCGGCCATCGATTTTAAAGGACAGAGAATTGGGTGTGGGGATAAGTGAGTCTGATTCCACATTTGTTAATGCAGCCGATGCTAGAAAACAAAGGATTTATTATACTCATTCCATAAGTAATCCTAGTAATTTCACTGAGGTAGGGAATCATAGGAAAGTTAGTTTGAATGGGAGACCTTGCTTGGGAAAATTTAACCCAGGGATCCAGTCGAGCTCAGTTATCCTAAAACAGGGGAAGGTTGCGTCGCAGTGCATCCTGAATAACCTGACTTGCTCGTTTGCTTTCCCTTCTGGTAGTGAAGGAAACATAAGTGACAATGATTCTGCTGTTTCACAAGACAGAAACACAAATCCCGAGTGTCACTTTTCTTATCATGATCCACCCCCAAGCATAGCTGATCAATCTTTCCCTTTATTGGTTGATGCTGAGAAGTTTCTTGTATGCGCAGAGGGGGTAAACACTCAGATTGATTTCTTGAGTAATGGCGTTCAGAAGCAACACACTGCCACTAATCAGCAGGATGTTGCCAACATTTCAAGTTCTTTGAATAAAATGGAGTTGGAATGCAATGCCAAACTTCTGAAGATAGGAGCAGTTTGTGAGTCTTTCAGCAAAAATCAAAGTGGTGCTCTCATAACACACGGAAGTGTCAATTTTTCTTCGCATAATATCTCCTTATTGTCCTTGGACGGTTTGGAGTTACCAGCACATTCTGCTAGTGGTTATTTTTCTGACACATCGGTAAGACCTCAGACAATGGCTTTACACTTGATGGGTCAAGAGCACTTTGGCACAGACCCTCAAGCTCAAATTACAAATGAGGCTGTTTCTTTTCTTTCTTCTAACAAAGTAATGGAAGAAAACAAGCAAGAAGCGGTGCTTCAGGAGAATGTTGAATCCACTTTAAACATTGAAAAAAAGGTGTTGTCTCAAACTAGATTACCCCTTTGTTCATAATGAAACTCAGCATGAAAGGAATTTCTTTAGCAGAAAGTTAAGTATCATCGTCAGTTTTTTATGACAATTCTTTCTACAGGACGAAATAAAGAAGACATGCAATGAGTCTAAAGCGAATGGTGAGATACCACCTGAAATTATCACCATTTATAATCATCTAGCTATCGGAGAGCTTCAGGTTATCACTTTTCTGTTATTTTGCTTATTAAAAGTTGGGTGCAACTAATGACATGAAGTACATTGTTTTATGCTTATATTTTTTCGTTTTTATATCACGATGCAGGCTATTAAGAATTCAGACCTTGAATATATCAAAGAACTTGGCTCGGGTACATATGGAACTGTTTTCTATGGAAAATGGAAGGGGTCTGATGTTGCCATTAAAAAATTAAAGCCTGGTTTCTTCAATGGAGGTGCGGTGGAGGAGAATCGATTGGTACACTGATAATAATTTCGGTTAAATTTGAAAAACTAAACGATTGGTATTTGCGAAATTCAATGAAGTAGTTCCTAATTTTGTTATTTTGTTTGCTCCTATCTAGATTGCAGATTTCTGGAAGGAAGCCCATATATTAGGCCAACTTCGCCATCCAAATATTGTTGCCTTGTATGGTGTAGTCACAGATGGGCCTGCTACAAATTTGGCAACAGTGACAGAGTTCATGATCAATGGTTCCCTTAAACAAGTCTTCCGCAGAAAAGATAGGTATAATCTCATGTCATTATATCACTTTCCGCTGTTTCTTACACAAGCTTGAACCGTGCAATGTACGGATTATCTATTATTTTTTATATACTATATTTATATTTATATATATTAATAGATTCAGTTTTCTAGTTTTTTGTTTGCAAGCCATGTCAGTAGTCAGTACATTCTAAAGAGTAAAACCAATGCATGAGATATTTGTATTTCTCCTGAAACTAGTGTTTTATTTATCCAAACTCCAAAGAAGCTGCAGGATCTGGATTTTTATAGAAATGGAGTGCCTTTTTATTTTTTTGAAAGATGAAACTCAGATAATTACCCTACCCTCTGTATTTGAATCTTTCGATGCTAGAAGCGAAAGTTCATATTGTCTCTAGATGTCATGTCACATGAAGAAGACACTGTTGTGTGCGATTGGAAGTGTTTTTCTGTGATTTTACTTGGTCTATTGGCTATCACTGCAGCATTTAAACACTTACATTTTGTTTCTTGTCTTTTACAGAAAGGATCTTTTCATGCTTCACATGCAAACATAATATATTAGCAGTTTGTTTTTTCTACCTACACAAGTTATGTGTGTATGCTGTTGATAAATCTGAATTCAGATTATTTTGACAATTATATAAGGTTCTCTATACTTCTTTGCACTTAAAGTCCCATATTCTTATTTTATGCTATACATATAAAACCAGTTTTCTTTTCTTATTCTATTAGTGGACCAACACAAACATACACTTTTTATTCTAAAAATGGGTTGTCACCGGTCTGCAGAACAATTGATCGCCGAAAAAGGCTGATTTTAGCAATGGATGTAGCCTTTGGAATGGAATACTTGCATGAAAAGAACATAGTACACTTCGATTTGAAGTCCCATAATCTTCTTGTCAACATGAGGGATCCTCGGAGGCCAGTGTGCAAGGTTATTGACCTGCTGCTTAGTATATACATTTTTCCACTGCTACCTTTCTTTTTACTCATGAAAGTGTGTTGTATTTTAACCGATTTCTTTGTGTTTCTAATTATTGAACACACTTATACACTCACCTTGCCTTCTTTTGGCGGTTTCTCCTTTTCACTCTTATAGTCTTATATACATAAGATATAAATAACAAGCACTATACCTCTCTTTTTTTAAAAGAAATTATCATGGGTTTAATGCCAGATTGGTGATCTTGGATTGTCAAAGATTAAGCAAAAGACTCTTGTGTCTGGTGGGGTTCGAGGAACCATACCATGGATGGCTCCAGAATTGTTGAGCTGTAAAAACTTGGTGACTGAGAAGGTAAATGTTCGCTGTTATTTAATGTATGTACAAGCCATACTACTTGCTGATCATCCAAATGATCTCTTTCCTTGGTTGATGATTTTCTGTGTAGGTTGATGTTTTCTCATTTGGAATCGTAATGTGGGAACTCTTGACAGGGGAGGAGCCTTACTCGGGCATGCGGTCTCATGAAATCATAGGTATACTGAACTCTTACACTTGTGATTATGTCTTATGTCTTTTGGAGGATACTGAAAAATATTAAAAAAATTTAGTGAGACTTCTCAGTTATTATGTTGACGTGGTTCTATATATAGCTTTAGAAGTACAAGCATTTGTTGGTGCCTCTCTTTTTCATTTATAAAAATGAGAGCAGTGTGTAAACTTGTTTTATGCCTCTGAGCTCCCTCAAATTCTTGCCAACCTTCTTTATTCTTTGCCAAGCCAAAGTTCAAATTTTGATATGCACTTTATCCGTGCTGTTTGATCCACACTTCATCTTTTATACGGACAATGAGGATATAAGGGAGAGATTTGGAGTTCTCTCTTTGCTGATCCTATATATTGTGCATAAATTGGGTTTTGTTCCACAGCTGCATTTAGTTTCTTGTTGTGAAAACACTTTTCTTGTATAAACTCAAATAGAAGTAGCAGGTACGCTCTCTTCCACAAATTTATATGCATGATATAGATACATTGTTTGATGGGACCCTCTTGCATTTTCAGCTGGTATTATAAAAGGCACTCTACGACCTGAGACTCCAGCCTGGTGTGATCCAGCATGGAGGTCGCTGATGGAGAAGTGTTGGTCGACAGATCCAGCTAACAGGCCAACCTTTTCGGAGATAGCAAAGGAGCTACGGACCATGGCGGCTGCTATGAACATCAAGTAACTGTAATGTATTTGAATCCGTGGAGTAACTGTCTTGTAAATCTTATTAACGAATAGAGAAACAAACTTTACTAGTTTATACACAGTGTCAAGAGAGCATTCAAGAACTCCATGTATCATATATGTAGTACAAATGAATGTGAAATTTCATCACGAGAAACATGTGCAAGATCATGTAATAAGTAGCTTTATTAGCTTTACAGGGCAAGAAATGGTCAATTCTCTGTTGTTTACAGTAATATCATGAATAGCACATCTCTGTTCCTTCCTTGTCTTGGTTTATAGAGACGAGCTTTAGGAAATCTGGATAAATTTTATAAATACAAGCTTAATTACAATTTGGCTCTTAAAATATGATATCAACACGAAGTAGACATAAATCCTTAAACAAAAATATAGTACATTCATATGTTTAATGCTCCCTCTCCATCCCCCTTTATTGTCCAGTAATCAAAATTCATTTTTTTTCAATCATATCAAATAAATTGATAGTTACCAAATAATTATATTATTTTTTTTTATAAAAATTAGCATAATTAACATATAATATACAATATCAATTAAATATGAATAATAATTTTGGGAACAGAAAAATGGGACGGAAGGACCGCAGAAATAATGATCAAATTACACTATTTTTGGAAATTCAACACCCAAAATATCCACCGACGAGAGGCTCTTCCTTTTCTACCCACCGAATAAGCATGACCAACATGCATACTCTCCCTACGCACATACATTATGCGTAGTCCTCTGATATGATGCGTATTCCTCTGATATAGAAAAACAAGTGATGGGTATCAAGTACGTGGTCAGTCAGTACTCAGTTGGGTACCTACGCATATAACAAATGTGTACACATATTACGCATATAACATGTTATACCCAAAAATAGCCTTATCTATTTTTGGGCTCGTTGTGGGGATCTCGCCCTTGATAGGGATCTCGCCCCATTAAAACAGTTAGGCCTAACATTCTGGTAATTCGCCCCATGGTGATTGAATTATAGAAATCGAAGATTATGGACTATTAGATCCTTGAACTAACATGGTTAAGGGACATTTCTCGCCCTTCTATGGAGATCTCGCCCTTTAGGACGGATCTCGCCCATCTTGAAAGGATTTCGTCTTCATTCAGGACTGCCTTATAGCTATTTTATCTCCGTAGCTCAGGGAAAGCGTTGATCCCGAAAATACCGGGTCAATAGTGTTACACCCAAATATAACCTCGCCCCCAATGGCTCAATCTCGCCCTTCAAGTGGATCGGAGAGGAGGGGCCTATCTCTCGAGGGAAAGACACGTCCATTGGGCTTGGTCCATGAGAAAAGATTTCGCCCTTTGGAGTGTTCGAAGAGGAGTTTTTCCTAGTCAGAATTTAATAGAATAAATCACGATTTATGAACTGTAAATAAGTCCTTAATCTCGCCCTTTAAAAATGATCTCGCCCACTTTAAGGGAATCTCGCCTTCATTCAGGGCTGCCTTACAGCTGTCTTATCTCCGTAGCTCAGAGAAGGCGTTGACCCCGAAAATACCGGGTCAACAGCTTAATCAATACGCTTCGAGAAAATAGATGGGCTTTTTGGCCTGTAATGGTAATATCAAAGGCGGTGGTCTTAATCTAATGGGCTTCCTAAATAAAGTAACCTAGTCCATTACGATTACTTGTTCCCCAAGAACTACGTTTGGCTTGATCCCTATAAATAGGGTACGTAGGCACATTGTATGACACGAGGCAAACCCTTGCGAAAAAGAGAGAATTCAATATTCGATCTAAATTGCAATAATCACATCATACAATCTCAGCCATCCCTAAATCACAAACCCTAACCCTAAACAACCTACGCCGCTCACTATCATCAACCACCACCACAATTCCAGCAACCCTCCCCGAATTTGTTTCCCAAATTCCTCCGTTAACAAGTGGCGCTAGAAGGAGGGGCTTTTGACATCTTAGGAGGAAGGATGTCCCAGTCAAACCGTGAGCGTGTTGGAAATCGGCGTATAGAAGAGGTTAGGACCAGAGAAAATCTGCCTCCGCCGCCGCCAAGGAATAATTCTGTCGCAAGGAACTCTGGGATAGGGAATCCCGATCATTCAGGAGGTTCGCACCGAAGGTCGGTAACGCCTAGGATGCCTGATAGACGACCGATTCCGCGGATAGGAGGAGACCCCCCCGTTCTGATGAGTAATACCGAGCTTTTTGACCAGATCACTTATATGGGCAATACGATCACTCAAATGGGGGCAAGAATGGATGCAATGGAAAGGGAAAGGCAGTTTTTCGAAGAGTCTCACCTGAATCGGGAGGGGCGACACCCAAACCATGGCTGGGAGGCGAGTTATCAGACACCAGTCGGAGATCGACGCATTGGTAGAGAATCTGACATGAATCACCAACGTAGCCTACACAGGGAGATTCCTTTTGAAGGGGATGTTCAAATCATTTGGGAGATTGGAGGAAATCAAAGGTTCCGAGCTGTCACTCCCAGAGCTTTAACTTTTGGTGATCCGTATGTTGAACTCCCTCCGGATAGAGAGGACCCCCGACAGTCAAGTCAAACAGAAGGGGTTCGAGCTGGCAGTCAGAGAATCTTGGAGCAAGGAAGGCGCCGCTCTCATCATGAGAACGAAGTTTGGGGGGCTATGACCCTGCGGCATTCACGATGGTTCGAGCTAGAAACCATAATCCCCAAATAAGAACCCAAAACCATTACAGCTTAGGGTACGGGGAGAGGAGGTCCTATGCTAATCTTTTCAATCAAGCAGAAGGAAATCAGAGGGGTCCCATAGAATCTAACTTGGAGAGAGACCTGATGGCCTCTCGCGGTTATAATTTTTCCCGTCCGGAGAATTCCACTGTTGGAGATCGGTATCGATTTGAGGAGTTAATAAATCAACAACGATGCGAGGAGGCACCCCGCAGAATTCCTGGGTTTGAAGATCTTGACTTAGATGCTCTGCGCAGGTTGTTGGCACAATCAGAGGGACAGGCAGGGGCCATGTTTGAGCCGGCCCCGTCTCCCTTTTCTTTGGCAGTACGAGAAGCACCCCTTCCCCCATCTTTTAGGGGGGTGGGAGATCTAAGGTTCACGGTAAGCTCTGACCCGGCCGAGTACATTGCGAGATTCAATACAGAAATGGAGCTTTACCAGGTTGAGGACCTGACGAAGTGTAGGTTGCTAGCCTCAACCCTGCGGGGAAATGCTCATCAGTGGTTTCAAAAGTTGGGACCAGGCTCTATTACCTCTTGGGATCAAATGCGGAGAATGTTTTTAATTCAGTTTCAATCTTCTATTGTCTATGCTCCCCCTGTCACGACTCTGGCCAATATAAAGAAGAGAGAAGGGGAGACTCTTCAATCTTATTTCAAACGGTTCAATGCAGAGGTCCCCACTGTTCGAGGGGCTTCAGATGAGACCATCAAGAACTTTCTTATAGCTGGGGTGAGAGTGAATTCGGATTTTTGGAAAGAGCTTCAACGAAAGGAACCATCGACCCTTGCGGATCTTTACGCACAAGCTGAACCCTTTAAGAGGGATGAGGAAGCTTTGAAGAGGAGTGATTACCCTGAAACTAGTCGTAGGGGTAAACGCAAGGATAGATCTCCAAGTCCAAAGGGGGATGGGAAGAGGAGTGGCAGAGTTGATGTCAATATTGTTGATACTTGGAGGTCAGACCAGTCAAGGTCACCTAGCCCAATGCCACGATACCCTCCACCACCTCTTTATTCTCTGAAAGATCAGGGTCACCCCTAGACCAGTATCTTCACGCCTTTGGTGGCATCTATTGGACACATTTATGAGGTGACAAAGAAGGAGGGATTGTATAAGACACCCCTCCCACTTTCGAAGAATGCCCAAAGGGATAAAAAGAGATATTGCGCCTATCATGAATCTCATGGTCATGACACTCATCAATGTCGGCAATTGAGGGAAGAAATTGAATTACTGATTAGGAATGGGAAGTTGACTGAATGGGTCAGAAAAATTAAGGGAGATGTTCCTCCTCGGGAGGAAGCTAAGAAGGAGAGTTTTGAAGAAAGAGATAAACCGGACCATCAGGAGAAGAAGACAACGTTCGTCAAGGAAGCAAGTATTCATACTATCTTTGGCAGGCCTCATATTGGCGAAAACGGAAGAAATGCTATGGAGAGATATGTCCGCGAAGCAAGGGACCCTCCTCTGACGAACGTAAATCACTTGTCAGAAAGACCTCCTAAGCTGTTTAAGGGGGATGATACATAGATAATTTTTTCAGAAGAGGATGCTAAATGGGTACATCACCCACACAGCGACGCCTTGGTTGTGAATGTGAGGATTGGTACAAGGAGGATTCATCGGGTGTTTATTGACAATGGGAGTTCAGTAAATATTCTTTACTATGGGACTTATAAGAAGATGGGACTTCTTGATAAGGAAATGACTCATGGAACGACCCACATTTACGGCTTTACAGGAGATTCAGTTCAGGTCAAGGGTACTGTGAAGTTGTCGCTCACCTTAGGGGAAGATCCTTACTCATCTACTCAGGTGTTCGAGTTTCTAGTAGTTGATCAACCTACATGCTACAATGCATTGCTTGGGAGACCGGTCTTGAAAGAAATGAGGGTGGTGACATCAATATATCATCTAGCAATTAAGTTTCCTACTCCGGCGGGGATCGGATGTGTGAAGGGATGTCAATACGATTCCAGGGATTGTTACAACAAGATGATGAAGTCTTATTCAAAGGGTAAACAACGAGAGGAGATGCTGGACTTCAAGGAGGAAAGTGCTCAGGAAACCTTGAAATCATTTGAACCCAAGGCAGTTACCAATATGGTTTATACAGTGGAGTTCCCCGGAGATGATGACTTGGCCAGTTATGAAGCTTTAGTCCGGCAGAGTACCCCGCTCTTTCTGTTGGAAGCGCCACCCACCCTGGCGAAGACCGTGGAGGTTA
This sequence comes from Kitagawia praeruptora, assembly GCA_037693485.1. NCBI lineage: Eukaryota > Viridiplantae > Streptophyta > Magnoliopsida > Apiales > Apiaceae > Kitagawia > Kitagawia praeruptora. Next base: position 157,371,558 of record CM075344.1, on the reverse strand, counting down.
CAATGAAAGACGTTGCGGAAAATTCCGAAGGTGAGATTGCAATCACAACTGCCAGTACAAGGTATAGGGTGATGATGATTGAGGCTCCCCCTCCAGTCAATCAAAGTCTGTTTCAGGAAGGGATTGTTGAAGACGTCACTGATGAAGATGAGGAGCAAAGAAATCTTAGGGCCAAAAAGGGTAAATTTGTAATGGATTGTGGGGATGTGCCAATGGTCGAGTTCCCAGAAGGATCAACGGTAGGTGAGGACTCTCAGCAGTGTTGGGGCGAGGTTAGCTCCATACGAGAGGTAGGCGAGTCCAGTAGAACCAAGGAAATCGAGTTTGACTTGGATCCCCGTTTGCCTAAGCCTAAGATGAATATGGGACCGGCAGAAGATATAGTGCCAATTCTTGTGGATCAGGGAGACTCGTCTAAAGTATTGCATATTGGGGCTAGATTAGATCCAAGCTTGAGGGCAAGGCTTGTTACCTTTTTGAAGGATAATCTAGATGTATTTGCTTGGAGCCATGCTGATATGGTGGGGATCGATCCTGAAGTGATATGTCATCATCTCAACATAGACCCGTTCAGGAAGGGAGTTTGACAAAAGAGACGAGCAGTCAGTGGTGAGCGAGCAACTGCTTTAAAAGAGGAGGTTGATCGACTGTTGAATGTCGGGTTAGTTAAGGAGTCTTTTTATCCGGATTAGCTTGCAAATCCTGTTTTGGTGAAGAAATCCAATGGGAAATGGAGAGTTTGTGTTGATTTTACCGACTTGAACAAAGCTTGCAAAAAGGATAGCTTTCCTTTACCTAGGATCGACCAGTTGGTGGACGCCACTGCAGGGCATGCTCTTCTCAGTTTCATGGATGCCTACTCGGGATATAATCAGATATTGATGTTTGAGCCGGATCAAGAGAACACCTCTTTCATCACTGATAGGGGGCTATATTGTTACATTGGTATGCCCTTCGGGTTACTCAATGCCGAAGCAACTTATCAGAGGCTAGTTAATATGATGTTTAAGGAGTAGATTGGGAAGACCATGGAAGTCTACATTGATGACATGTTGGTGAAGTTCAAGGAAGCAGGAGACCACATTCAACACTTGGATGAGATGTTTCAGATTCTCAGAAAGTTCCGAATGAAGCTTAATCCTCAAAAGTGTGTGTTCGGGGTAGAATCTGGAAAATTCTTGGGTTTCATGGTAAATCACAGGGGGATAGAGGCGAATCCCGCAAAGATACAAGCCCTTCTCGATATGCGATCTCCACAGACGATAAAAGAGGTGCAAAGCCTAACTGGGAGAGTTATAGCTTTAATTCGCTTCGTGTCCAAGTCATCTGATAAGTGCAAGGAATTTTTCAAAGTAATTAGGGGGGCTGGAAAGAAATTTGAATGGACACAAGACTGCGAAGACGCTTTTCAGGCATTGAAGGATCATTTGGGATCTCCCCCACTTTTATCCAAGCCACGAGAGGGAGAAATTCTTATTTTGTATCTTGCAGTTTCAGAATATTCTGTTAGTGGTGTCCTTGTGCGAGAAGAGGGTGACGTCCAATGCCCTGTATATTACGTTAGTAAGAGGTTGTTGGAAGCAGAGACGAGGTATTCGAATATGGAGAAGCTAGTGTACGCCTTGATTTTGGCTTCCAGAAAGTTGCGACCCTATTTTCAGGCACATAGGGTAGAGGTCCGAACAGCGTATCCTTTGAGACAGGTATTGCATAAGCCTGAGACTTCTGGACGAATGTTAAAATGGGCAGTGGAATTTGGGCAATTTGATGTGGAGTATAAACCAAGGAATGCTATAAAGGGTCAGTCTCTTGCTGATTTCATTTTGGAGTTTCCTTTGGCACAAGAGGGCGATGCCTTGGCTGTGATACCTAGTCCTCCGCCTGAGTTGATTCAGGACAGATTTACTTCGGCACCTTGGTGGACTTTATATGTAGATGGTGCATCGAATAATGAAGGTGCGGGTGCGGGGATTGTTTTAGTCAGTCCGGAGGGACATCATCTCAGGAGTGCAATTCATTTTGCTTTTCATGCTACAAATAATGATGCTGAGTATAAGGCTTTGATTTCGGGATTGAAGCTAGCCCTCTAGATGAGGGTAGAAAATATAAACATCATGAGTGATTCGATGCTGGTCGTTTATCAGGTTAATGGGGGGTTTCAGGCTAGGGGACCTCGAACCGAGTTATACATGAAGTGTACGCAAAGGTTAATGGGTTTATTTTGGGAAGCTAGATTGGAGCAACTTCCTAGAGACAGTAATGAGGAGGCCGACGCTTTGGCTAAATTGGGATCTGAAAAGGAAGCTACTCTTTTAGGGGTTATTCCCTTGGAAGTCCAGAAGCAACCTAGTGTTCTGGAGGCGGAATTGATGCAGGTTGATGTTCCTGTGCAAGATACTTGGATGACCCCAATCTGGAAGTATTTGAAGGAGGGAATTCTACCAGATGATAGAGTCGAGGCTAGAAGACTTAGATATAAGGCAGCTCGATATGCGGATTTTGGAGGTTCTCTTTACAGACGAGGCTTTAATCAACCACTGTTGAAGTGCATAGCTGGTGAAGAGTGCAATTATGTCTTACGGGAGGTTCATGAGGGAATTTGCGGAAATCACTCGGGGGGTGGTTCACTTGCGCAAAAAATATTACGTCAAGGATATTTCTGGCCTACTCTTCGGGAGGACTCAATGGTTTTTGCTAAATCCTGCGATAAATGTCAAAGGTATGCCAACTACGTGAACAGTCATGCTGCTCCTCTAACTTCTTTGACTAGTCCTTGGCCCTTTGCTATGTGGGGGATTGATTTGATAGGGGAGCTCCCTAAGGGGAAAGGGGGGGGTGAAGTATGCTGTCGTGGAAATGGATTATTTTACCAAGTGGGCAGAGGCAGAGCCTCTGGCTTCAATTACAGTGAAAAAGTTTGTGGACTTTGTGTATCGTTCCATCATTTGTCGTTTTGGGATACCGTACAAGTTTATATCCGATAATGGGAAGCATTTTGACAGTAAAGAAATGAGGCAGCTGTGTGATAATTTGGGAATTAAGAAAAGTTTCTCTGCCGTTAGTCATCCTCAGACAAATGGCCAAACGGAGGCAGTAAACAAGATAATCAAGCATACGCTTAAAGCAAAGTTAGACGATAGTAAGGGGAGCTGGCCGGAAGAGTTGCCTAATGTCTTATGGGGTTATAACACAACCCCTAGGTCAACCACGGGAGAAACTCCTTTCTCTTTGACATATGGATGTGAGGCCATGGTGCCAGTGGAGTTGGGGGCAGGATCTTTTAGAAGAGATAATTATCAGCCGGAAGTGAATGAGGTCAACCATCGTCTCTACTTGGATTTGGTAGAAGAATTCAGAACAACTTCTCAAGCTAGGTTGGTGTCTTACCAACAAAGAGTGGCAAGATTTTATAATTCAAAAGTTCGGGCGAGGCCTTTGAAGGTGGGCGACTATGTTCTCCGACGAGTGATGCCTAACACAAAAATCCAGAATCATGGAGTATTTGGCGCTAATTGGGAAGGTCCTTACAGGGTCAGAGCGGTCCTGTGGGAGGGAACTTATTATTTGGCCGATATGGAGGGGAGGCATATTCCACGGGCCTGGAACATGGAACACTTGAAGAAATATTATCAGTAATGTGTTTTCTCTTTTTATACTTTCCTTTAATTATTGTTTTCATGAAAGTCTAGGGGGGTAGTGCATGTACTCTTCCTTAGCCAGGATTTAGCTATTTATGAATAAAACATTCTTGTTTTTTCTGGTATTTCTGTTTAAATTCTGTGATAGATGACCTCCTCTAAGGAGGATCTTCGTGGGATGTATGAAAAGATGATCTCCTTTGAGGGGAGTTTAAACAATGAACTTCGGAAAATCCACCTCTTGTGAGGAGGGTATTTCTGGAATGGAGAATGACCTCCTTTGAGGAGGGTATCTCGAATTATCAAAGTCCTTGCAAAAACCGTACTTCCGGGGGGGATGTCCGTACTTCCGACGCCTCATCAAGGCACGAGCTTCGGGAAATCCACCTCCTGTGAGGAGGGATATTTCTGGAATGGAGAATGACCTCCTTTGAGGAGGGTATCTCAAATTATTAAATCCTTGCAAAAACCGTACTTCCGGGGGGGGGGATGTCCGTACTTCCGGCGCCTCATCAGGGTTCGAGTTTCGGAAAATCCACCTCCTGTGAGGAGGGTATTTCTGAGCTTAATAATGATCTCCTCTGAGGAGAGTCATAAAATTATTAAATTCCGAGGAAAATGACTCCCTTAGAGGGAGATATCCTCTGAAAAACATGGTAGTTGTTACCTTTGAAGGCGAGGTTCCTAGAAAAGGGCGAAATTGTAACGAAAAGGCGTGATACATTAAAGTTGAAGTACTAGTGGAATGCAGGCAAATACTTCAAGGAGACATAATTATGCAAAATAATTAAACCAAGTCATTACAAAGGGCGACATCTTTAAATGGAGGACGCGCACTCCAATCAGTTGGGAATAAGTTAGATGGATTGAAGAAAAATTACAAAGGGCGAGGCCATTACAGGAGGGCCCGCACTCCTATTGTGTTTGCAATAATAAAAAGTTCATACAGTCACTTGGCCGTGGCATCAGAGGGCGAGACCATCCCGGCCTTGTCGCCTTCAGCAGTTTCTTTCTTTCTTGCTTCTTCCTCGGCTATAGCTTTCTTCTCCGCTTTAATTTTCATCCTAAGCTCTTCTCTAGTAGCATCAATGAGCTCAACGTTATCAGTTTGAAACTTCAGCATATAACCGGGGGTGGAGGGGGCGAAGTGTGCAGACCAATCATAATTTGGATCAGCTGCAAGGAAATTTTGGAGGTAATCGAGGAATCCAGCATTATAAGCCTCGCTCTGGCCTTTCCTCATTCCAGCAAAGAGCTTATCGGTCTCGCCCCTAAGCCTTTGGTTCTCGTCCTCCAATGACTTGATGGTATTTTCAGAGTCTAGTTTTAATTTGTCAAGGGAGGATTGGAGCTTGTCAACTTCATCCTTTCTCGCCTTCACTTTAGCATCCAATTTTTTCTGTGCCTCGCCCAGTTTGGAGTGAAAGGTTGAGGACTCAGACTTGAATTTTTTCAGTGTTCTCTCTTGATCTTTGATAATAGAATTCTTTTGGGCGAGAACCCTCAGCCCATGATAAAAACATCCCCTAAACCAGTTTTAAAATTGAGCTCAGCATCCTCATCGCTGCGATTGTTTAAGAGCTTGACTTCATCTTCAGAGAAATTTTCAGCAGCAAGAGATCCAAACGTGGAAACCACTAGATCAGTGGACGAGTTGTCAATCACAACATTCTTCTGTTTTTTATTTTGAATAACCTTTGAGGTATCTGCTAGATCCCTTTTTCTGTTTCGATCGTTCTTTTCAGCCATGTCTCCTGGAGGTGGTGGTGGTAGACGAGAAAGATTTGCAATTGTGGAGGCTGTCGGACGAGATTGATTGGCTATCATAGATGGAGTTGGTTCTGCCTCAGCAAAAGGGTTTCGCCCAAAAGGTAGTCTCGCCATTTGACCTGGAGATAAGAACATAGGGTTAGGGCAAGAATATGATGACAGTGAATTATAATGTTTATATTATCAATAAAAGGCGATACTGTGACAGTGTGGGCTAGATTACCTTTACCGGTTAAATTTTCAATCTGCTTTTTGCGGATACTTCTTTTAGTTCCTTTCTTAAATTTAACATAGGGTATTTGGCCGTAACCCTCATTATAAAAACCATGAGTGCGAAGGTTTTCAGGGGTCACTAGGGCGTCGAGATCTTTTTTCGGTCTGGGAAGATTAGAGATGATCAAGGCTCTAGCTGCGGCGTCGCCCACCAGTTTAGTCTGGGAGGGTTTATCTAAAAGAAACAAAAGGAATGTAAAAACAAGTTCTGAGGGCGAGATTCAAAGTTTATGAGGCAGGATACTTACAAGGATTCAAATTGAATTGAGTCCTAGCCCTGGGAATGTCATACAGGTAGAAAAATTCATCTTTCCATATCTTCATGTTGCTGGGATTCCCAGTAATGAAGCCTTTCTTATTATGAGACGACCAATAAGCAAGATAGTAGAAGCCAACATCCTTCCCACATCGCCTCAGAGATAGAAAATAACTCAACTCAGCCATTGTGGGGGCATCATACTCCTCATTTCTGTACATCATGTATAGGCCAATTGCCGCCCTGTAACTATTAGGTGAGAGTTGTACTGGGGCAATATTAAAATAGGTGATGATTTGTTGAAGGAAGGGATGCATAGGTGATCCAAAACCGAGCTCTATTAATTTTTTGGTGAGGACCATCCTTGGTGTTGGTAATCCAACAATATTGAAGATATGCATTCTCATGGAAGAACGAGGTCGTAGCCACTTCCCTTCCAGGTTGTAATATTCAATCAGGAACATGATTTCTTCAGAAGAAATCGATGAGGCGAGACCAGCACAGGAGATGCGCCCTTGATCGAATCGGTGTTTCATCCTAAGGGATTCACTCACATCATCTTCAAAGTCTAAGTCTTCATCACAGGTACGGACGGGTTGTATGTATGGTTTGTTTGGAGGAGACGGCAATTCCATTGCATAGCGCTCAAGCGAAACAGATAGCACTTCTTCTTCATCCCCAATCTCAGCGTCTTCATAATCAATATTTTCTTCATCTTGTTCGGTGTTCTCGTCCTCTTCGGAGTTCTCGCCTTCGTCTATGATGTCTTTATCCTTTGCTTCATCAAGCATCTTCTTATACCTTGCTAGATCTTTGCCGTGACCCTTTCCTAATCTAGAGGGACCAGGTTCTTGGGGATCTAAATCGGCAAAAAGGTCATGTAAATCATCTTCTTCACCTATATCGCCTAAATCATGAGCATGATAGACACTAGCCAAGTCTTCAGCATCAACGCCTATTTGAAGACTATCAGATATAGAGAGAATTTCATTCTGATTATCAGGGATTTTGAGGAGGTTCAGAGATCTCTTGTGAGCTCTCAGCCATTCAGGATCCGAATATTTTTTGATTTCCTCTTCACGAGGCACATTTGAGGGAGAGGGCGACATTGATTTATCAATAGCAGAGGAGCTCTCGCTTGACATCTGCAAGAGAGGGCGAGGATTGTGTTAAGGATGGAAAATAGAATGAATTGTGGAAGGATGAAGGGAAAAGGACGTCCTCGCCCTTCGAATTTTAAACGGCCCTAACAAAGGAACTAATTGAATAAAGGTGGGTCTATCCTAGAAGGGTATTTTTATATTATATATATATATATATATATATATATATATATATATATATATATATATATATATTACTCAGAGAGAAAATTATGAGGAAGAAGATACCTTGCAAAAAGGGGAAGTCGCCCACAAAGTTGTTAAAATTCGCCCGGTGAGAATAGGATGTCGCCTATAAAACTTGCAATCTCGCCCTCTGTGGAAAATGTCTGCCAGCACTTCGTGAATATCTCTGCAAATAAGATAAAAATGAAAAGAAGTCTGAGGGGTATATATAGTAGTGATCGGTATGAGACACGTGGCATGTTCTGGTTGAGTGGAAACATAAATCGAGGCGTGACAACTTCAGCAGAAACGATTCAAAATTATTTTTTGAAAAATTGTTATTAGAGGGCTCGTCAATATTTTGGGATTTTAATTACATTTGATGAAAATTAGTTTCTTTTATAAATAAATACTGCAAGAAACTGGGGGGTAGTTGTTACACCCAAATATAACCTCGCCCCCAATGGCTCAATCTCGCCCTTCACGTGGATCGGAGAGGAGGGGCCTGTCTCTCGAGGGAAAGACACGTCCATTGGGCTTGGTCCATGAGAAAAGATTTCGCCCTTTGGAGTGTTCGAAGAGGAGTTTTTCCTAGTCAGAATTTAATAGACTAAATCACGATTTATGGACTGTAAATAAGTCCTTAATCTCGCCCTTTAAAAATGATCTCGCCCACTTTAAGGGAATCTCGCCTTCATTCAGGGCTGCCTTACAGCTGTCTTATCTCCGTAGCTCAGAGAAGGCGTTGACCCCAAAAATACCGGGTCAATAGCTTAATCAATACGCTTCGAGAAAATAGATGGGCTTTTTGGCCTGTAATGGTAATATCAAAGGCGGTGGTCTTAATCTAATGGGCTTCCTAAATAAAGTAACCTAGTCCATTACGATTACTTGTTCCCCAAGAACTACGTTTGGCTTGATCCCTATAAATAGGGTACGTAGGCACATTGTATGACATGAGGCAAACCCTTGCGAAAAAGAGAGAATTCAATATTCGATCTAAATTGCAATAATCACATCATACAATCTCAGCCATCCCTAAATCACAAACCCTAACCCTAAACAACCTACGCCGCTCACTATCATCAACCACCACCACAATTCCAGCAACCCTCCCCGAATTTGTAAACTAGATGTAAATCTAGAATCTCGATCTGATACAATGGTTATTGGCACTCCATGACGAGACACTATTTCTTTGACAAATATTTTTGCTAACTTCTCCACTCCGTAAGTTTCCCTAATTGGTTAAAGATGTGCAGATTTAGTGAGACGATCAACAATCACCCATATTGCATCGAATCCAGACCTGGTTCGAGGTAATCCCATCACAAAATCCATAGTAATGTGCTCCCACTTCCACTCGGGTATATGTAAGGGTTGAAGTAATCCACTGGGGCGTTGATGCTCGGCTTTAATTTGCTGACAAGTTAGACACTTATTGACCCAATCTGCAACCTCCCTTTTCATACCAGGCCACCAAAAACATCTTTTGATATCTTGATACATCTTATTATTTCCTGGATAAATACTATATCGTGACTCATGACAATCTCGCAGTATTTCCTCCCTCAACTCCTTATCGTCAGGTATCCAAATTCGATTCTTAATTCGAACCACTCCATCAATTCCTATTTCTCCCAAAGGCACTATTTCCTTCTTTTTATTCTGCTGGCACTTATGAATTTTTTCCAGTAAGCTGGGCTCTAATATCACCTTACTAGTTCGCTCCTTATCTTCCCCTGGACCTTTTACCTCCAGATTCATCTTCTCAAACTCCTTACGCAACTCCTTTATGGTGGTTAAGGTATACACCCTTTCTTGACGACTTAATGCATCAGCCACAATATTTGCCTTGCCCGGATGATATAGAATTGCACAGTCGTAATCTTTAATTACCTCCAGCCATCTCCTTTGCCTTAAATTCAACTCCTTTGAGTAAACAAATATTTTAAACTCTTGTGATCAGTATAAATTTCACATCTTTCTCCATAAAGATAATGTCTCCATAATTTCAAGGCAAAAATCACAGCCACCAACTCTAAATCGTGAGTAGGATACCTTGTTTCATGATCCTTTAACTGCCTTGAGGCATAGGCTATCACCCTACCATTTTGCATTAGAACGCATCCCAACCCTCTCAATGAAGCATCGCTATAGATTTCAAATTTTTCTTTAGGATTCGGCAATGCTAACACTGGTGCCATCACCAAAAGATTTTTCAACTCCTTGAAACTAGCTTCACATTCTTCTGTCCAATGAAATGGTTCTCCTTTTCGAGTCAACTTGGTCAAAGGACTTGCTATCTTCGGGAAGTCTTTAATAAATTTCCTGTAGTATCCAGCAAACCCTAAAAAACTTCTTATCTCTGTAACTGTTTTAGGTCATACCCACCCTACTACTGCTTCTACCTTTGAGGGATCTACTGAAATACCCTCCTTACTTACCACATGTCCCAAAAATTGGATCTGCTCCTTCCAAAATTCACATTTTGATAGTTTTGCATATAATTTATGTGTCTTTAATAAGTTTAACACTTCTCGTAAATGTACCTCATGTTCCTCCTGAGTTTTGGAATAAATTAAGATGTCATCGATAAAGACAATCACAAACTTATCCAAAAAAAGTTTGAAAATTCTATTCATCAGATCCATGAATACTGTCGGCGCATTGGTTAGTCCAAATGGCAACACTAAAAACTCGTAATGCCCATACCGAGTTCTAAAGGCAGTTTTAGGGACATCTTCCTCATTAATTCTTAATTGATGATAGCCGGATCTAAGATCAATCTTAGAGAAGTATGCAACACCCCTCAGTTGATCTAATAGGTCATCTATTCGAGGAAGCGGGTATTTGTTCTTTACAGTCACCTTATTCAGCTCCCGATAATCGATACATAGTCTTAAATAGCCATCTTTCTTCCTCACAAACAAGACCGGGGCTCCCCATGGTGATACACTAGGTCGAATGATTCCTTTATCTAATAGTTCTTGTAACTGCATCATCAACTCATTCATTTCAGCAGGAGCCATACGGTATGGTGCCCGAGATATGGGATTGGTTCCAGGTAACACCTCTATACTGAATTCTACTTCCCTAATTGGAGGTAGACCAGGTAATTCTTCCAGAAACACCTCCTCATACTCCCTTATTACTGGTATGTCGTCCAGCCCCAGTTTAACCCTATTCATTTCTAAAACATAACCTAGATATCCCATACTTCCTCCTCGAAGACACTTGATAGCTTGTACTACATTTAAAAATTTCTTGGTCGTCCCCTTCCTTCCCTGAATCATAATTTTTTTTCGAATTTGTTTGAACAACTACTCGTTTGTTTCTACAATCAATTATAGCACCATGTTGGCTTAGCCAATCCATTCCCAAAATAAGATCAAACTCTCCTAGTTTCAGAGGCAATAAATCTACTGTAAACTCTTGCTCCTGGATTTTCAACTTACGGTCACAGCATATGACATTGACAGTAACTATCTCCTGATTTGCTACTTCTACGTTCACACTATCGCTCAAGGTTTCTCCCTCCCACCCTAATTGTTTAATTAATTTGATGGAAACAAAAGATCTCTAATTAGATCCATTTTGTTTTTCAAAAGGATTGAAACATAGTTGAGGGGGAAACTCTTGCTTTCGAACAAACAGAGACAGAGACAAATGCAGCAGTCTAGCTTTTTCCTTTTGTTTTCGTCTTTCTACTTTCTGCCAGCTATAACCAAGTTGCTATTTCGGGGTTAAGGAAGTTAGAATCAAATAAACCTCCACCAGAATCAAATAAAGTGTAAACACATAAAGAATCTAAATTCACCATACCTGCCACTACATCATCAACCTTCGTAGCTTCTTTTAGGGTCATATTGTATGTACGTGCAGTCGGTTTTGGTAACTCCACACATTTTTCCCTTGATTCATGTCCATTCTTTAGTTCAGTACCCCTGTCTATCTTTTTCTGTGGACACTCCCTTGAGATGTGACCAGCCTTACCGCAATAATAACAATTTAGTCCCAATGGCTTTGAACACCCAGTTGCTTTATGACCCTTTTCTCCACAGTTATAACACATTACCTGGTTACCACCTTCTTTGGGCCTTTCTGGCATCTTCGGACCTTTGATCTCATCAACCACCCTTTGAGTCGAAGGCTTGTTATATTTCCCTCTTCCAAAGCTACCAGGCTCACTAGTCCCACTTTCGAACCTATTTCTTTTCCTTGGTCCCTCATAGAAATTTCCTTTCCTTTTTCCTTCTTCCTGATATTTTTGTTTGTATTCAGTCCCACCTTCCACCAAGATAGCTTTATGAACTAGTTCAGCATAATTGTTAATCTCCAGTACCATCAGCTGTTTTTGAATCCATGGTCGTAATCCTTGCTCAAATTGTCGAGCTTTTCTTTCCTCAGTCTCCACTAAATGTGGCGCGTACCTTGACAGCTCGGTAAATTTAGCCTCATATTCAATGACTGTCATATCACCCTGTTTAAGTTCCAGGAATTTTCTTTGTAGTTCCAACTGTGAACTCCTGGGGTAGTACTTCTGAAAGAACAATTCTTTAAATCTCTTCCATAAAATAATTCCTTCACCTTCGTTCCTTTCCATTGTCTCCCACCATATGTTAGCTTCACCTTTTAGCATAAGAACAGCCATTGTAGTTTTCTGGTCTTCCTCTACCTTAACAGTCTTAAATAACTTCTCCATCTCCTTTATCCAAAACTGAGCTTCAGTGGGGTTCATTGCACCTTTAAACTCAGGTGGCTTCATGCTTTGGAATGCTTTAAGTATTGACATCCTTACGTCCTTGGAACTAGCTTGAGTGGCTTTTCGAACAGCGTCATCAATCATCTCTGCCAACTGTTGCTTGCTGAGATTTATTGTCATGTTTTCAGAACTCCCTCCATGATCACCAATGTCAATTGTCTGATCCTCACCTCCTGGCTCCATTTCCTGAAACCATGTACACGTTTTTATATAAACCGTTAACTATAACTCCATTTTAAATATACACCAAATAAACAAAGTCTCCATTTTATTCTCCGATGATAACATTTTTTTTAATACACACTGGATTAATACAGTCTCCATTTCATTCTCCAATAACATTAGATCCCTTAGTACTCCCAATAATTAACTCCCTATTTTTAGTTGTAAAAATTCTCCTTTCAAATTATTAATTAACACTCCACTTGTCTCCCTACATAACACAACACAAAAACTACCATTTTTATAGCTCCATTAAAATTCTTCTTTTAACATCCCAAGTTTTGTCCCTCTTTTTTTTTTCTCCAATACAATCATCAAGTTCATATACATAGAAATCATAGCACAATGATAGTAATATTGATCATAACACATATATGCACCAATTCTTTCCATACATACTATTTCTACCATAAGGTGATTCTACCAACATCATCTAGTCTCCTTCTACCGTTGTCCAATCCACCAACATATTAGTATACCAAAGTGACCACATATCGAACGATCTCAAAACACCTCTCTCACCCTTTCACGATTAAGCTCTGATACCAAAATTTGTCACAACCCTGCTTAATCCTAAGAATTTCTTTCAAGCTTCGCATAGATGACTATTTAGCTCAAAAACTAAATTTACCATAAGCATTATAATTTAACAAAAATACCTTGCTCCCATACATAACGTGAATACATAGATGGTTCCATAGTGTTGTCATTTACATCAGAATGTTTAACCAGCACTAATACAAAATTATGATATTTACCCTAACCATTGTACAACACTAGTAATCCCACAAGTTCAGTTTAGTCCCAAAAACTACAAGTTATCATCTATTACAAAATATTAGAACTTGCAAAGCTGTTAAGCTCATACACACGCCAAAAGAAGTTCACTTAAACAAGTCGACCAGATAGTTTAGATAGTCCTACGTTCTAGTCCTACTGGGTTCCTGCAAGTTTCAACATCAAGAAAATATTGCATATGTGAGCGTTAGCTCAGCAAATAACATCTAAATAAAAATAGTAACCTACCAGAAATGTTTAAATTACGCAAAATAGTAAAGTTTTAAATCATCCCTTGACATATTTATAAGTACCTGCTCACCCCATCCCTTCTCTCATGTTAGTCTACTCAACTCTTCTGCAACTATTTAATAACATCAACTCCTTTCTATTCACACACAAAGTCTCCATAATAACAACCTTAAGTCATATACTCTCAACCCAAAGCAAAATTTTAACAGTAAGGTTGTTTCCGTTTTACCAAAAACACAATCAGGCACAAGATTTTAAAACCCAACATTTTCCAATTAACCATGACCCAGCTTCTAATTTCAATTCTAAAACAACTAGTTTTTTCCTCACGAAAATCAACCCAACATTAGATATAAGGTTTATCTCACCTCACACAATTCATTTGCCATACCATCACCAATAAGTGACAATTAGCCACAAAATTCATACATGCAACTCCTATCTTTGACATTTAATAACACACCCATATAAAAGAAATTGCTTACTGAAGAAATCAATAACAAAACCTTTCTATTTAACTATAAATTTCAATCTTAAAAGAAAAGGAAGAAAAGAAATGAGGAGAGTGTTACTTACCTTTAAACCAAAGAGAAGAATTTCAATTAGAAGTGATTTCCGTTTGTTAGTCCAATTTGCTACCAGTAGCTAGTCCTTGATTTAAGAAGATTCTCGAGCTCACCTTCTTCTTTCTCTCTTCTTATCCTATCTCTCTCCTTATCTCCCCTGCTTGTTTGTATTTTTTTTCCTTTCAATTACTTCTCTCTTAATTTCTAATAAATCCCCCCTTGTCTTTTTTTTTTTCTTTTTAAATTTATTTATATGTACATTTATATTTTCTCCTCTTAATTACTACTTACCATTTACTATACTTTCTTGATCCACATATAAAATATTTTTTCTAAATTTAACCACACCGCTGACCACACCCACTGCAAGTATAATACTTAAAAATTTAATTAATAATTAAAGTTCAGAATATTACACAAACCCTTGCGAAAAAGAGAGAATACAACATTCGATCTAAATTGCAATAATCACATCATACAATCTCAGCCATCCCCAAATCATAAACCCTAACCCTAATCGTTCTACACCAATCACCGCCATCAACCACCGTCACAGTTCCAGTAACCCTCCCCGAATTTGTTTTCCCAAATTCCTCCGTTAACATAACAAATACGTAACATTTTTTGGGGTTAAAATAATTTTTATTTTGGGTTCAACGGGTTTCATTTGCGGTTTAGAAATACTCAATTTTTTAATTAAAATTTTATCTATATTCCTTTAGGATTTCAACGTTTCTATTTTGGATTTTAGAAATATTAAGAATGACGAATAAATCGTATACGGACTTAGGATTTAGGATTTAGGGTTGTTTACAATCCTGAAAACTAGACCCAAAACCCTAATTTATCCTGATTTAAAAAAAAAGGTGTTGACCCCGATTTTTTAAAAAGTAGGACGCCAGACTCATTAAAATACTAATTTTTTAACTAAAATTTTCAAATTTATCTGGGGTTCAACGATTAACCTTTGGGGTTCAACTTTTCCGTTTTCGATTTTAGAAATATTCAGAATGACGAATAAACCATATATAGACTTAGGGTTTAAGGTTTGTTGACAACTACCTAAACCCTAATTTAAATAGTGTTTAAATTAGTATTTTTAAATAATGTTTGCAAATACATATTTACAAAAAAAAGGTAACATCATTTAAAGTAGCGTTTTAGGTTAAAAACAAATAAACAAATAGAAAAAATTAACTTAGCAAAAAAAATAAATAGTAAAAAGTATAAAGAACACGCATGTTGGACACGCGTGTTGTAGGGGACTTTAATATGTATTATACGCATTATACCACTGCGTGGCTTACTTTTTTAGAAAATAGTGAAGAACGTGCATGTTAGACATGCGTGCATGAGCCTACGCATTTGAAAAATACGTATTTGATGGATATTTTGGACGGTCTATCGCGCCATGAATATTTTGGTTTTTGAATTTGAAAAAATAGGTATTTAGAAATTTCATCCAGGACCGAAGGAGTAAATTTTTTTTACCCTTTTAATCATTTAAGTTCACACCAATAATATTATATTATATACTTAAATTTTGTTGCATTTAGTAACTTGTTTTTTCTTTTTCTTTTTATTGTTTTTCACGCTGCTTGGAGGGGAAACTTTTATTTAGTTTTTCTTCTCTGAAATTAAAATTTTATAATCTAAATGCCTTTGATCGTATTTGCATGTACGTTGAGTGTTGGAATGGGAAGCAACGACAAGATGACGGCTGAAAGCAGAATGATGAGTTGGGTCATGGAGCAACAAGGAGTCACTAGCAATATTTTTTAGTTTTGTGAATATCGATGTATTGTTGGAGGGTGGGGCACTCTTTTTTCCCGCTCGAGTTTTTTTCCCATTGGATTTTCCTCTTGTGGGGTTTTTAACGAGGGCTACCTATGTAAGGAGCCTTCTTCTCTGATATAGGGGTGATATTGTCTAAACTTCCGGAGGAATCTCTTTCTCATGGTTATCATAATTCAGGTTACGATCCAGGGATTGGTTAAGCATAATTTTCGATTAAATAATTAGCTTTTATGGATGAAAGAATGTCTCATATTTGTCATTTCCTTCTCGAATTGTGTATCTCTTTCTTTAAATGAAATATTTTTCATTTTACAAAAAAAAAAAGTTCACACCAATATACACTTGTCCGGTTCAACTACAATTTAGAGGGTGTTTGGGATTGCTTAAAATAAGTTACTTTTGATTTAATGGATGTGTTTTTAACTTAAAGGAGAAAGTAAAGTTGTTTGCTTTAAGTTGAATGAAAGTGTTTGGGTAATTTTGCTTAAAGTTAAATGGAGATTTAATAATTTTAACTTAAAGTGAAATTTGACTTAAAAAAATTTTAAATTCATGATATTTGAACTTTACAAGAATTGTAAAAAAAAAAAAAAAAAAAACCTCGATAAGTCATAAGTCATAAGTCAAAAGTACCTAAATGGAACTTCTGACTTAAAGCAGTTTTTTAACTTAAAGTCGACTTAAAGTCATGCTTGCCAAACAGTCCAAAAACAACTTAAAGCTCATTTTTGCTTTAAGTTGATGTTGCCAAACATGCTGTTAGTAATTTACTGAAGATTTAAGAATGAACACCGAAAACTGTTATCCATTGGAAACATCGTAAAACACTAAAAAGTATGTTTCATTCTTCCACTTTGAAAGTGGGCTATACTTGTGACAACAAAAAATACTTAATTACATATTGCATCTTTTTTTGTTTTTGTTTATTGTATATTAGATTAAATTATTTGACATAAATCAATTTATATTTCCATGTTTTAAATCTGGTTACAATTTTCATCTCTTTGACGTTTTGAGTTAAATTTGACTGTTACCGTTAATTAAATTAAGGGTATTTTGGTCATTATAATCAATAATAATTTAAAAAAAAATGAACAACTTGAATTATTATTATTACTTTAAAATTTTATATTCATCAAAATTATGTCTGTAATTTACAGATTTTTCAAAATATAATTTATAATATTTAGATTTTTTAGATAAATTAAAATATATATTAATAAAATTTTCGTATATTCTTATTTGAAATATAAACTATTATTATTATAATTTTTAAATTATTCATTATAAAATATATTACAAATTTAAGATTTTTCTTAAAATATGTTTTGCATTTTCTTTTCATTTTTTTCCAATTAAAGTGTCCAACTTTTTCACAGAAATTAATAAAGACTTGAAAATTGTAAGGATATTCAAAAGTATGGGATGCAAAATGCATAAATTAAAAGAGACGAACGTTAAACTAAAGGGATTTTAGTCTAAAAATAATACTAACATTCATAAGAATGACAAATCATGAACAAGCTAGCTGTATGCTTTACATGCATCTTCCATTTTATCATCTAGAAACTATTACTGGAGTATGCTTTATCATCAGGGGCGTAGAATTCAAGTTATCAAAAATTTATCTATGTCAAAAATTTGTCAAGAAAATTTTAAAATTTTACAAGTACCGGGATCAAAATCAAAGTATAGTACTACAAATATATTTTTTTAAAGGGGTCAAAAGTTAAATTTAATACTAAAGAAAAAAAATTAATTTTTTTTACATATAAAATTAAAAATTTTTAAAATTTCAATGGTCAATTGCACCCGCTAACGATACATTGAGTACGTCCTGTTTATAATCCAGACTTAAAGAAACTAGTATGCATTCAAGGCTATCAATATATACATCTATGGTACAATTAGGGGTGTAAACGAGTCAAATTATTCGTGAGCGGCTCGAGCTCGACTCGTAAAATATTCGAATTCGGTTCGATAATAATCGAGTCGAGCTTGAGCTATTCGAATACTTTATCGAGCCGAGCTCGAGCTTAAAATTACTCGGCTCGTGAGGCTCGCGAGCCTAATCGAGTCTCTAGTTATTTTTATTATTTATATAAATATTTAATATTTAAATAAATTTTATATATTAAATCGAGTCAACTCGAACCGAACTTGTCACATTTGAGCTTTTGTCAATATCTAGATTCAATTCGAGCTTTCGAGCCGAGCCCGAACCTATCGAACTTTTGTCGAGCCAAGCTTCGAGTTTACAAATTATGGCTCGGTCGAGCTCGAACGCGAGCTCGAGTCCGAACTATTTAATCGAGCTCAAACTCGAACCTGACAATGTTTGGCTCGGCTCGACTCGTTTACACCCGTAGGTACAACCACCGTCTTCTTCATCAAAAAGATCATCAAATGATATTGCGAAGGAGTACATAGCTTACATTAAAATCTTTGCCTTCACACTATCAATTATTTCACATCTTTGGATTTCAAGAATGATGGTCTTACTTCTGAATAATCTAGTTGTAAGGATATACTCCCTCCGTCCATTTCATTTCTTTATACTTTCTATTTTGGGCCGTCCATTCCATTTCTTTACATTACTAAAAATAGTAACTTTTAACAATAAAATGTATTATTACATCCACTACTTCATTCCACCTTTTCAACCCTTTACACTATTACACCCACTACTTCACTTATTTTAACAATAAAATTACTATTACACCCACTACTTTATTTATTTTAACAATATTACATCCACTATCTTGGTTTCCGTGCAAAAAGCAAATGTAAACAACTCAAAAAAACGGAGGGAGTAATAAATACACTAATTTAAATATCTATAAAGACTAAATTTATGATATGTACCAAGAAATTTACAAATCAACATCCTTAAAAACTCATAAAATTGGCCGTGGAATTTTAAAAATTCCATTATTAAATACCACCCCTAAATATATTAAAGTATAATTTTACCCAAAACATTTGTTTATTTTTTACATCACTAAATCACTTAAGCGTATTTTATATCACTACATCATTTAAGCGTTTAACTCATTAGATAATTATAGAATGTAGTGGAGAAAAATGTTTTATATTTCATTATAGACTAAATGACAGTTTGTACCCCTTATGTATATGGATTTTGTGAAATTGGTCCAGATTTACGTTTTTTAGCACTTTACAACCCAATCTTCAAATTTCGCTTCGAATTACAACCCTTCACTAATATTCTAGACCAAAAAGGAAGCCTTTCTTGATGGATGTAGGCCTTTAAGGGTTTAAGACAAACATAGTACCTCTTAAACCTTTATGCATCTGTCCCATTCATCAATAAAAACCTTCCTTTTTGTCCAGAATAATAGTGAAGGGTTGTAATTCGAAGCGAAATTTGAAGATAGGGGTTGCAAAGTGCTAAAAAACGTAAATCTGGACCAATTTGACAAAACCCCTATACATAAGGGTACAAATTGTCATTTAGTCTTCATTATATGATTAAAAATTGTAAAACAATAATTAGAAAATTAAAATGCAACTAATTTAATTTACAAAATAAGTTTATTTTGATCATAAAATTTTTCTTAAAAAATTGTACATTTCGGACAAGAAATTATAAGTGATAGGAAATATAATATATATATATATATATATACTCTCTTAATCTCAAAATACTTTTAAAAAAATTGTCCCATAGTATTTGTCCATCTCTAATTTAAATACAAATTTACGAAGAAATTTTTTAAATTAAACTTTCTTATTATGTGTTAATTTTTAAAAGACATTAGTAGGAATTGGGGGAATAATATATATATATATAATTTATACATTTAATATATATATGATTTTATTTTGAATTGATTTATATTAAAAAAAATAAAATATAAAACAAAAATAATATGTTTTAAAAAATTATCCCATTTCATGTAAATACACTGCGATTCAAAGGTGCCGACGTGACAAATGATTTGAAATTGAAAGAAACATCATAAAACAGACGACCAACATGAGTCCACGTCAGCTCACACCCTTTACATACCCACGACTCCTATATAACATTAGTACTATATAAGGCCTAAAGTTCATTACAGCCTCCTCTCTCAGCAGCAGCTCGCTTTCCAAAGTTTATTCCAAATTTCATCCAACTTCAAGATCTAAATTCGAATTTCGAATTTCAAATGGCCTATTTTTTTCAAATTAAAGGCTAGATTCTCGTGATTTGTTGCTCAATTCGAACTATTTCCGGTAAATTCTCAACCATTTATCGATTAATTTCAAGTTCGTTGTACACCGTTGGATCTATTTGCCTGCTATATGGGTTGTTCTTTCCTTTCGTGTTTTGGGTTTTGATGCTTTTGTTAGAAGTGTTTCGGGTTTTTTCATTTCTTGGGTTGTTTTTAGGGTTTTGATTATTTTTGGGGATTTTGGGAATTTTTTGTAAATGTTTAATTATCTTTGTAGTTGCTGTTATGAGCTAACTTTGTTGATTATTTTGATGTATATTGTGGTGCTTTTGGACATATTGATTTGATTTTTATTGTTTGGTTGGTTGGATGAAGACATATGGTAATATGCTCACATTTATCGGTTAAGATGAAGAAGAAATTAGGGGAATATGATAGAAAGATAGTTTGCGAGATAGTGTAGAATGTTTGCATAGTATGTGATCTGTATGAAATGTTCAGGGAAAAGAACATGTGAGTTCTAACTGGTTCCTAGTTGAAAACACTTTTGTCATGATTACATTTGATGCCACAACTTTGGTGTGTTTTTGTTCTGTTTTGAAACAATTGTGGCATGATTAGCACATTCTCTCACTACTTTTGGTTTTATGTTTTGTACCTGTGTGCTTGTTTGTGTTTTGTTAATTTTTATTGTCACTCAGTTGCTCAAGTTTGATGCATGGGTATGGTCTTATGTTAGAGTGCAGAACTGCTGTGAGTTGCAGTAACTTTATCTTATTTTCAGTATTGGTGTTAAATAATATGGATAGATTCATGCTTCTTTACACTAAAATATTATCTGTTAAAATATATTACTTGTTGTATGTGTAACCTCTGTACAATATACTTGTAGATATGGATAAATAATAGAAAGTGCATTGTGTGAGTGGCAGTTTGTCCATTCCGAAGGGAGCAACCTTTTGCATGTCTTTGGGGATTCTGTTCATCATGCTATTGTCAATCTGATTGAAGGATGGCATATCAGCTTAAAATTATCATAGACTATCCAACTTAGAAAGGTTGTGTGTAATACTGTAATGTATACCAATATGTTTTATTTGCTAATTCAGTATGTTGTTTATACTTTTGCTTTGGTGGGAAATGATTTATTGTATATGCAATGTTAACAATGATATAATTGTGAGGTGGTGTGTATCAGAATGATGTAGTGACAGTGCATTTTGTATGTGGTACTTGGACTCAATATTTGTTTTAAGCCTGATAATGCTTTGCTCTGTAGTGGCTCACTTCGGTATTTCCAATGTTGGTTAATACATTTCAGTTTCAACTATACTACCTCCCGCTGCTTTGACATATCAAGATGCCAAAGGAGAGAAGAGATTGTGCCTCATCTCGGTCAAGAACATCCCCATTTTCATGTGAATCTAGTCCTTCATTATTATCATTAAAAAAAAATCCCATAGAGAATGAGGAGCATGTTAAAGAATGGGAGGAGGCTCGATGCCCCGTGTGTATAGAACATCCTCATAATGCAATTTTGCTTCTGTGTTCATCTCATGGCAAAGGTTGCCGCCCTTTCATGTGCGACACCAGCTACCGCCACTCCAACTGTTTTGACCAGTTCTGCAAGTCATTTGCGAAAACACCTCCAACAGTGCCTCAGCAAGAAGAAACTTCACTTTCAACTGCAACCGACTCGCCAACATATAGGATGAATCTTGACGAAGGTACTCCTGCTATTCAAGCTGAAAGAATCGAGTCCAGACTGACACACACTGATTGTGAAGACAAAGTGAAGGGAAAGCTTGTTTGCCCTCTTTGTCGGGGAAATATAAATGGGTGGATGGTTGTGGAACCTGCTCGTGTCTTTATGAATGCGAAATTGAGAAGTTGTGCCTGTGAGACATGTGATTTTAGTGGCACATATTCAGATTTGAGGAAGCATGCAAGACTTGCACATCCACTTGTGCGGCCATCAGAAGCAGATCCAGAGAGACAGCGTGACTGGAGGAGGCTAGAGCGGCAAAGGGATCTTGGAGATTTGATCAGCACACTGCAATCCTCTATTGGGGAAGAGAGAAATGAGGATAGCGCTTTCTCTCTTGATGAACGTGGCTTGCTTACTGTATTCTTCCTTGTTCGAGTGTTCCAACCTGGTAATGTCTCAAGGAGCAGCAGCTGGTCTGGTACCTCAAGAGCGAGGGCACATGTGACTGTGAGGAGGAGATCAACTAGAACACTCTGGGGAGAGAGCATCGATGAGGAGGATTCCCTGGATCAAGACAATGATATCTCTGATGGGGTATCAGGCCGTAGCAGGTCTCAAGAATAAACTATGCAGCAGCCAGGAACAGGCCTCGAGAACAAGTTATGCAGCCAGGAACACCGCCAATAAAGGTGCTTGATTGTTTTCTTTGAAGCACTGCCTTGTTTGAGTGTCATAGCCTTCTTTCGCTTGCTCTTCTCCAAATGGTATCTGATGGAGACTATTTATCAGTAGCTTTTGTCACAGGTGAAACAGAAAGAGAAGAAATGTGAAATTATATGAGCAAGTCCAAACGAAATGTAATTATTTCTCTGCAAAATTGAATCCTTTATTAAATTTCTTTTGGTGGTTCAGTGGTTATCTCTTTTATTTGCCTTGTGCTAATATAAAGATCATATTAATAGATTTCAAAGGGATCATAGATCATATTAAAGGTTGGCTTTATAGATCAAATTTAACTTGTATAGTTCTGCACTGGCTTTTAAATTTTGGTCACAATAACCATATATTTGTTGAAAATTTATTTAAAATGTGAACATTTCATGTCTTCTAATGTTTATAAATTTTCAAATATTAGTGCTGAGTGTGTTAATTAATTAAAATTAATTAATAACCGAATTCAAAGTTAAAAAATAAATCATATCAATGTACCCAACCAAACTTGGGCATGCTGATGGTCATATTTGGATCATATAATCTTATTTCAACCATACATTTGCACAAAGAATGGTAATCAATATGTTTGTTGTAGAGAATGAATTCTTCAAGTAATGGATCATGATAGAAGTAGCAACAGCAGCAGCGATGATTACAGCAGTAACATTTTCGACGACGACAACCAAGTTTTGTTAAATGTCTACGATCTCACACCTCTCAATAAATACCTCTTCTGCTTTGGTTTAGGCATCTTCCATTCTGGCATTGAAGGTTAACAATCCATGCTTGTTTACAATACATGTATATAGATTGATATTATATACAACCATGCATGCACACAAATTTAGAATAATGCATGTAAATTGGGATTTTGTTATTCATCATTCTTCTAGCTAAGGACCACTGTATGTACTTTCACTAATTTCCTAACGATTTGAAGAGCTCTGTTTTCATTTTTTTTTTCTGGGGAGTCCTGATCTATCTTGATGTTGAGCATGGAAGTTTTCGACTGGAAATGTGAACCTGCTTTCCGATTCTCTATTTTTTTTTTCATTATATTTCTAAATACAAGGTGATAAATATTTTCTACAGAATTGGACAGATATCTGGGAACCATATCTGATATCTACCAGTGGACCACAATCTCCTAAATTCTACGAAAATTTGTTTGTGGATACGCATGAATTGTCTTGAAACCTAAACCTTTACTTAATGCAGTAAAGCTCAACTCTTTAGACCCTCCATCTATGTAGTCCATTGAGGCGCCAATACGCTCATCTTGTAGGGAAAGCATCCTGTCTTTGATTTTTCCCCTTTCCCCCCAACTAATATCGGAAGAGAATAATGTTTAGAATTATCTCCCGGATAAATAAGAAAAATAACAGTTCGGACATAATTAGGGCACACACAGGTTCAGCAAAGGTGAGTCACACCCCACTAATCTCTTCTTACACACCTGTTGATGAGTTTATGCCTTAACATATCTTGATCAAGGAAAAATAAAAGTCGCTGACTAAAAAATACAACAAGATATCATCATGTGAATTGTATGCTGTATCAAATTCATAATTATTAGTTGTAGTCGCTCACTACAAGATCAACATGGTATAATCATGGGAATTGAATGCTTTCTTTTGAGAATCCAAGCTTTTTCCCCTGCTACGCCTTGCAGCATCTTTAGATGTATGTCCCTGCTATTGGTCACATTTCTACTACTAGGCATGTGACAGACATTTGAGCCAAGGGGTCTGTAAAATGTAGTATGATGCCTGACCTAACCAATATGCCAACTTATAAACAGAACCAGGAATAGAATTTTCATTCAATTTGACTGAAGCCACTAACCATGGCTGGAGTTGTATCTAGAAACTAATACAGCTCAGTTTCGCAGCTATGTCAAAAGATATTTATACAACTCTGTTTATAATTATATCTCGGGCTGTTTTTAATTGATTGTTCATCTAATATCAAACATTCTCAGTTTATGGTATGGAGTATGGTTTCGGAGCTCATGACTTATCCATGAGTGGAGTTTTTGAAGCGGAACCTAAGAGCTGCCCGGGTTTCATCTACAGATGCTCTATCCCTCTAGGTCGTATAGAGATGCCCTTCTCAGAATTCCATCATTTTCTCGAGACTGTGGCTTCCGAGTATCATGGTGACACGTATCACCTTATCTCCAAGAACTGCAACCATTTTACAGATGACATGTCCTGCAGATTGACAGGCAATAGGATTCCTGGGTGGGTGAATCGGCTTGCAAAGTTAGGTGTGTTCAAGTCAAGATATCTTTTCCCTCGCTTCATGTTCCTCGATTAATTGTCATTTTAGTTGCTGTTTTCTGTAGGCAATACTAATTGGATGTAATTTGTTTTTCAAACTATTCCTGTTGGGTGATTAGCGATTACTGATTACTGCTGCACAGCATTTGCAAATTAATGAGAGAGGAAACACCTTTTTAGAGGATCACTTTAGCACATTAGACTTACTACATTAACTAACCATCGTCTAGAAATAAAGATCTACTTTTACGTGGTTCCATATGTGTTCTTTTGAAATTCTTGGTTATCTATGTCTACCGTCTAATGCTGTATGCTTTCATTATCTCAAGAATATGGTTTTTAATTTGCATGTTTTTCTGGTATGTGTCAGGTTCTATCTGCAGTTGTTTGCTTCCTGAAAGCCTCCAAGTAACAACTGTAAAACAGCTGCCTGAGTACCATCCTTGTGCTGGTATGGCTGGACCTTTTCGTTCCATTTTCTCGAGTTCCCATCTTTAATAATCAACTAATCAAACTTCCTCTACAGAAAACGATGCAGCTGAGTCTATCTTAATTAGTGCACCCAAGGTATCAACAGAAATGGATGAGTTAGAAAAAGACCATTTACAGTTACTATCGCCCCCAGGAAATGGTGAAGTATCATTCATTAGAGAGGTGACAAGACGATCATGATGGAACAAGTATATATACATTTGCAAAGAAACAATTACAGTGTGAGCAAATCTCTCACCGGTAACTTCATTGCTTTAAGTGCTTACATGGTTTAGATGTGATACTAGTACTCTATGTATTATTCTGCTACTAACACTGATTTGTGATTCCTTTCACCAGTTCTATTTAATAGCATGTTTTCTACTTGTCTCGCTTGTAAACTCCTTGTAAATACGAGAATTATCATAAGCATCAAAACGAAGCTCATGTAATTCATTCAACTGAACAAGTCTTGCTTCTCCCCCAGCTAATTTCTCAAAATTTAAAGCATATATATCATTGTATACAATTAAATGAATTTGATAGTGCTACAAGAACACGACAGAAGCATCGCTCTTTATAGAATCTCGCTACTACAGGGAGCACTGGAGCAGATATAATTGAAACTGCAGGATTCTTCAGTTGTGTTCCAACTTCAAACAATGTTTCTAGCAGCATCAATAAATAGTTAACTAGTAAGATGCTACGGCATTAACTCCTCAAAATGTTTTGTCCAAACAGAATTGAAGGGTCGTTGTAAGTTACCACAAAATGAATTTGAAGGCAAATTGAATCACATTGCCACAGAAATTCAACCAGGCTGTGAGAAACTTGTCAAGAGGACTAAATAGGGATTCACAAAGATAGATTAGTTTCATAAACTGTATTAGTATATCATCAGATAAGTTTAGCAAACTGTAACATTTCTGCAATATACACAGCTTTTAATATTCAGTCTTCTAGATTTCCTATTGTACGCAATCCTAGAAATAGTCTTCGAAGTGCTTGTCAAATTATGATTGCGGCCCCTCGAGACTTAATTTCGAAGAAATCCATGCAGCGACCTCGTTTAACTCTTCTTCTGGAAGTGTTAGTGGCCAAGCCTGCAATGCAAAAATAGAAAGAAAATTCATCGTCAATGGATACATTACAAGAGAATTTCTATTGACATAAATTTCTTTCCGGTCATCGATTAGGTAGCGCAGTTATTTTTGAGGTGTGACAATGTCCGGTATGCCAGAAAAACATAACATTATATCTAAGTATATAATGAGCAAGGACTGAAAAATATCTATGCAGACAATTTTTCATCCTCGTCTCAAATTCCTATCACACCTGAAAGCTGGGCCAGTTTAAGTGAGGGTGTACTCTTTGAATGTGCAATCCTGAAAGCCACACGAACTTAATTTCTCACCAAATTTAAAGTGAACAACATCATCACCTGCATCAAGTTTAAAGACATGATTATTACCTTTTACAAGCAAATCAGATGAGATGTGTGGACCAAACTACAGGAAATTATATTTCTATTTAGTTTAAAGATCTTTTTCTGCTAGATGATGGAGATTATAATATATTTCCTGCATTGATCAATCTTTTAATAGCAGCTCTCTGCCTTCTACAATGTAAATCTTTACTTGTTTAAGCAAAGATAATATCTGAGATGCGACCATGCAGGAATGCAGAAAGCAATGCTTCGTAATGTTAAACCTTAGAGCATCTCCAATGGGGTTGGCTAAAATTATTAGTGATATGATATAACAATTTGTAAGATCGAGTGCATTATTTCATGGACAAGAATCGGGAATTTAGGAGAAAAAAATAAAAGATGATGCATGGGGGAACATGGATGAGCTTGGGCTCTTGGGTTCCAAGCCTAATGTTTGTGGCGTCACTGTTTCAGCAAATTATTCCTTATAGCTTTCAACGATTCTTCAACAATTAAATACATAATGAAGATCGAATCATATTTTAATCCTTGCATTCAAATCACATTCCAAGAGTATTTTTGTAATGAGCTTTCTGATCGTGAGCGTAGCACAGCTTACCTTGCGATCCAGCATTATCTGGAGGCAAATTCCTTGTGTACAGCCAAGAGACTAAAGGCTAATTCATTAAGAAACAGTAAAACTGATCTTGTCCTGAGCATGGATGATTATGAAGAGATCACCGATGAGTATCAAGGGATTACAGTATGGTGGTGTTCGAAAACAATATTTGTGCGAACATCACGGTATCAAGGAGAAGATGAACCACAAAGATATCATACTTTGAATTTTCATGGTAGGTACCGAGATTTGATCACCCGGTCTTAAATGAAACATGTATTGACTAAGGGTGTTGGGAATTAATCTAAGTTTGTTTTATTTATTTATGTTTTGTAATATTTGATTTGATTTGGTCAGAAGTCTTTGATTTGGTAATTTGTTTTGGTCTAATCTGTTAGAGTAATTGCTATGTGTTAGCTAGCAGTGGAGGTTGATAAGGTAATTGCTATGTGTTAGCTAGCAGTGGAGGTTGATAAGGTAAGTGGTTAGGTTGTTTCCAAGATTATAGCCACTATGGGTGGAAAGTTTGTCTTTTTTCCTCTTATTTAATCTCATGTAATCGTTAGTTTCATTAAGAATAAAGGTAGTAGTTTTTGCTATCTACATTTTCTCAGTGAGTAATTGATCTATTATGTAATATCTATACGCTTATATTCATCATTTGGTATCCGAGCTTGGGTCGTTGTATGCCTAAGTATCAGTCCAAACACACAAAAGAAACCATGGAAATTTCTAAGGCAAAAGAAGGCTATGTGGGTTTAAGCTATCCAATGTTAACAAGCAACAATTATACAACATGGTCTCTTAAGATGAAAGTGTTCATGAAGACGCAAGGAGTTTGGGGTGCAATTGAGCAGAAGGATCCCAAGGCAGCAGTTGACGAGAGGACGGTACAGGTAGCCCTTGCAGCAATATGTCAAGGTGTGCCCGAGAAAATATTGTTGGCCATTGCTGAGAAAGAAACTGCTAAGGAGGCATGGGAAGCGGTTAAAACGATGTGTATGGGAGAGGAACGAGTAAAGGAGGCAAAGGTGCAAACATTAAAGGGACAGTTTGAGTCTATGGTCATGAAGGAAACAGACCAGGTAGATGACTTTTGTATGAAGCTGAGCGGAATTGTCACGAACATACGGGTTCTTGGTGAAAGTATGGAGGAGTCGAGTGTTGTAAGGAAGATTTTGAGAGCAGTCCCAGACAAGTTCCTTCAAATCGCCTCAAGCATCGAGCAATTTGGGGATATGAAGGTGATGACAGTCGAAGAAGTGGTGGGTCGTCTCAAATCTCACGAGGAAAGGATGAAGGGCAGGTCCGAGAGCGTAGGTGGACAACTTCTCTTGGCATCTCAGAATCAAAGAGCTAGAGGTGGTTCTTTCCGTGACAAGAGTATGATAAAGTGTTACAACTGTAACATCTTTGGACACTACGCCTCAGAATGCAATAAACCACCACGAGACAAGGGACAAAGACAAGAAGTGAATCTTGCACATATCACTGATGATGAACCAGCATTGCTTTGACAGAATTAAGGCGGCCGGATGGGCAAAGCCAGATGGGCAAAGAATATGTGCCAAATGGGCAAATAAATGGTAACCAGACGGGTGAATAAAGTATTGCCAGACGGGCAAGTTTTAGTAGTGTCAGACGGACAAAACGAAAGCCACACGGGCTGATGAACGTGATTGCCATACGGGCTAAAAAAAAAAAAGTTGCAAGCCAAACGGGCTTAGTTCATAACCATACGGGTTAAGTTGAATGTCATATGGGCTATGTTAAGAATCTGCAGAAACAAACTTAGATTAAAGGGGAGATTGTTGGGAATTAATCTAAGTTTGTTTTATTTATTTATGTTTTGTAATATTTGATTTGATTTGGTCAGAAGTCTTTGATTTGGTAATTTGTTTTGGTCGTAATCTGTTAGAGTAATTGCTATGTGTTAGCTAGCAGTGGAGGTTGATAAGGTAAGTGGTTAGGTTGTTTCCAAGATTATAGCCACTATGGGTGGAAAGTTTGTCTTTTTTCCTCTTATTTAATCTCATGTAATCGTTAGTTTCATTAAGAATAAAGGTAGTAGTTTTTGCTCTCTACATTTTCTCAGTGAGTAATTGATCTATTATGTAATATCTATACACTTATATTCATCAAAGGGAAAGCTAAATCTGTGAACAATCGCAAAAGAAAACTTTATACAAACAAAAAGCAGAAGTCATGGTCTTCCTTTGAAAAGAGTAGGTGGATTAGTGTTGCGTTTGAGCATCCAGCTACGTTTGAAACTCTTGCATTGGGTCCGGAGCTGAAGAAAGATATCATGGATGATTTGATCAGTTTAAGCAAGGCTAAAGATTACTATGTGATAAGTGGATTTTATATCCACTTGGAACATTCTAAATCGGCTTAAATTGATTGCTTTGACCTCAAGATTGTGGTAGTTTTGATGTGTCTTGTTTAATTGTGCAGGGTTGGAATAATGTTGATTAAGATCGTTGTTTCCGTCACTTTTGGAGTTGGATTCGGGCTTAATAATATAGAATGGAGTCTTGTTATGGTTCACCATGAGGATTCCAAGCATAGAGGATTGAAAACGGAAGAGAACGCAAAAAGAACGGGAGCAAACGGAGCAAAAACGAAGGAGAAAAAGCTAAAAAACGAAGGAGAAAAGAACGTGACCAGAAGGAGCCTGGGCAGACTGCGCCGTGCTTGAGCAGTCTGCGCCAGGGAGCAGAAAATGCCCGGGCAGTCTGCGCCAGTTCTTGAGCAGATTGCTCGGGGTCGTGCTGATTTTCCAGTTTTGCCCTTATTCGATCTGAAATTGTATTTTAAGTGTTTTTTGACACAAAAATCAATTTCTAGTTGTATTTTAGGTATTTTTTTCTTATTGGGCAAGAGGGAGGAAAAGCCTATATCAACATCCAACCCTTGTAATCATAACACACGTTACGTAATATAACCTAGTTTTTGGAGAAGAGAGAAAAGGAGATAAGGAATTCCTCCAAGCTAGTGACAAGCAAGGATTATTCTTGAAACCTTTGTATTCTTCTATTGTGGGAATTTAATTCTAAACCTTATTTCTTCTTCTATATTTTTACTTGTTGATTTTAGAATTATGTTTTCCAAAGAACCCATGATGACAATTAGGTCAATTATGGGCTAATTCGTTATCATGGGGTTTTAATGGATTTTGCTATGGATTCTAGTTATTGAGTGTTAATTATGCCTTGGTGTGTGATTGAATGTATTGATTGCCTAGTATGTTTATGCTTATTCGTTATAAGTGCGTCGCGAACACTTGTAATTGTTTGTTTAATCCTAGTGAATGCGAAAGTGGATCTAGGGTTTAGAACAATTCATGCTAGCATAGGTTTTTGCATGTGAAGAACATGTATTAATTTGTGATGTAATTCTAACCGTCTTGCATCGACTATGTGGTTTAATGGGTGCTTGATTTTCAACCGGTATGTGTTCAATTGCTATAGACATATAGGGACTACACATATTTGGTGACTACTTGACTTCTATCAATTGTGGATGATCAGTAGGATGGTATATGCACAACGAAAGTTGGTGTGTATCAGTTTAGTGCATCTAATCAGTAATCAACTCAGTCACATGCTAGGCTAAAGGGCATAAGATTCTAGATGAAGTAGTAAATGAAATTGAAATCCCATGTTTGTTTATTATAAAGTTAAAGTTAAGTTATTTCCTCGTAATTGGCTTAGTTGATAATTAATCATTAGTTAAATCAAACCAATATTGTGATTGTCTTAGCAGTGAGTGTAAATCATAAGCTGGTGCATAAGTAAACATAACGAACAAATTGAGTCTCTGTGGGAACGAATCCCATTTACTCTATATTACTTGTTGACCACGTTCTCTTGCGTGAATAAGTGCGAACAAGTTTTTGGCGCCGCTGCCGGGGACTCGGTTCATTGTTTGTTTAGTTTATGATCTTGTCATCAATTTGGATTAAATTCACTGACTCAGACGTTTTTCTCACTTATTTACTTTGGGGTTTCTCAGGTACTATCTTGAGCGTGTATGCTTACTCGATCTCAAGCTCGTAAAGAAAATCTGGAAGAAGAGAAGCACGAAGAGGATTTAGTGGAGGACAGTGAAGAAGATTTGGAAGTTACTGGAGAAATGGCAGATAACAAGGCGTTGAAGGAATATTCTCAGCCCAAGATTAATGATATTCAGTCGAGTATTGTGCGGCCGGCTATTGCTGCAAATAATTTTGAGATCAAGCCGGGCACGATCCAAATGGTCCAGAACTCAGTCCAGTTTGGGGGTTCACCTGTTGAGGATCCCAACATGCATATCAGGGACTTCATTGAGATCTGTGACACGTTCAAAACCAACGGAGTTTCTGAGGACGCTATCAAGCTAAGGTTGTTTCCCTTCTCTTTGAGAGACAAAGCAAAAAGCTGGCTGCATTCACTTCCAGCAGGTTCCATCACTACATGGGAAGATCTGGCACAAAAGTTCTTGAATAAATTCTTTCCTATGGCAAAGACTGCTGCCATGAGGAATGCTCTTACACAATTTAGTCAGCATTCTGGTGAATCACTGTGTGAAGCTTGGGAAAGGTACAAGGAGATGCTTCGGAAATGTCCCCATCATGGGATGCCGAATTGGATGGTTATCAATAGCTTCTACAATGGGTTAAGTCATTCTCGAGCAATGCTTGATGCAGCATCTGGAGGAGCTTTGTGGGCCAAAAGCTATGAAGAGGCCTATGACTTGATTGAAATGATGGCTGCAAACGAGTATCAGAATCCGACACAGCGTATTCCACAAGGTAAGGTTGCAGGTGTACTTGAAATGGATGCCACAACAGCTATAGCAGCTCAGCTACAGGCTCTAACCATGAAAGTGGACTCATTGGCTAAGGTGGGGGTTCAACAAGTCGCCATGGTCTGTGAATTGTGTGCGGGGGCTCATGACACTAATCAATGTGCAATTTCTAGTGAGTCGGCACAGTTTGTCAGCAATTATCAGAGGCCATCACAACCTGCTCCCAATACATATCATCCCAACAATAGGAATCATCCTAATTTCAGTTGGAGCAACAATCAGAATGTTGTGCAACAACCATCTCAGGGTCAGCAGTATAGTGCAAGGCAGTTCAACAATTCGGGTTATCAACAACCCTATGCCCAAAGGCCACCATACAATCCACCTGGATTTCATCAACAGCAACCTGGAAGTCATGTGCAATCTAATGAGAAGTCAGAAATGGAAGAATTGCGAATGATGTACAAGAGTCAAGCAGCATCTCTGAAAACTCTTGAAAATCAAATGGGCCAACTGGCCAATGCTCTTTTGAACAGACCTCAAGGGCAATTACCTAGTGACACGGAAGCTAATCCGGGTAAAAAGGAGGTCAAGGAACAGATTCATGCTGTTACGTTACGTTCTGGAAAGGTTACAGACGATCTGGGAGCCAGAAAGCAGTTTAACGAAGAACTTGAAAATGCTGTGAGCAGTGATGTGGACGCGGGCGCGTCTGAGGGGTCTAGCCGGTCTTCTAATTCAGCCCTCCCGGTCATTCAGAAGGCATCAGGTGAGGAATCTAAAGAGAAGTCAGATGGGAAAACAGGTTCAGAAATTACGGAAGCTAGCAAAGAAGTTTATCCGCCTCCGCCATTCCCTAAAAGGCTTCAGAAACAGAAGTTTGATAAGCAATTCGCAAAGTTCTTGGAAGTGTTCAAAAAGTTGCACATAAATCTACCATTTGCTGAAGCACTTGAACAAATGCCAAGTTATGCCAAGTTCATGAAGGGCATACTTTCGAGGAAATTGAAGCTCGAGGAGTTAGAGACCGTCGCTTTGACGGAGGAGTGCAGTGCTGTTTTGCAACAAAAGTTGCCACCTAAGCTGAAGGATCCGGGGAGTTTTACCATACCGTGCATCATTGGAAATTTGTCTTTTGACAAGTGTTTGTGTGATTTAGGGGCAAGCATCAACCTCATGCCCTATTCGGTTTTCTTGCAACTTGGTCTTCCGGAGCCTAAGCCTACCAACATGTCACTCCAGTTAGCTGATCGCTCAGTTACTTACCCTCGAGGAATTGTAGAAGATGTTCTGGTAAAAGTGGACAAACTCATCTTTCCAGCGGATTTCGTCATACTGGATTTTGAAGAAGACAAGAAAATCCCTATCATTCTTGGGAGACCATTCTTGGCCACGGGGCAAACCTTGATTGACGTGCAAAAAGGGGAACTTACGATGAGGGTGCATGACCAAAATGTCACCTTCAATGTTTTCAAGGCTATGAAGTTTCCAACTGAAGAAGAGCAATGTTTGAAGATAGATTTGGTGGAGTCAGCAGTGCAATCTAAAATTGAGCATCTGCTCTTGAATGACACATTGGAAAAAGCACTGATTAGTGATTCTTTATTGGACGAAGATGAGATAGATGAGCAACTGCTACTTCTTGATGCTACTCCATGGCAAAGGAAATTCGAGAGACCAGTGGAATCGTTAGGTCTATCTGAATTGAAGGGGTCACATCAGCGGTTGAAACCATCCATTGAAGAAGCGCCAACTCTAGAGCTCAAACCACTACCTGATCACTTAAGGTATGCTTCTCTTGGTGAGTCATCTACTTTACCTGTGATTATTGCTGCTAACTTGTCAGATTCTGAGGAAGACAAGCTCTTGAGAGTTCTTAGAGAATTCAAATCAGCTATTGGATGGACCATAGCAGACATCAAGGGAATAAGTCCAGCTTACTGTCAACATAAAATTCCTTTAGAAGAAGGGAGTAAACCAACAGTGGAAAATCAGAGACGTCTAAATCCAATCATGAAAGAAGTTGTGAAGAAAGAAATCATCAAATGGTTGGATGCAGGGATCATCTATCCCATTTCTGATAGTTCATGGGTAAGCCCAGTTCAATGTGTGCCGAAGAAAGGTGGCATGACGGTGATCACCAATGAGAAGAATGAACTTATCTCTACTCGCACAGTTACTGGTTGGAGAATCTGTATGGACTACCGGAAATTGAACAAGGCCACTAGGAAGGATCATTTTCCTTTGCCCTTTATTGATCAGATGCTGGACAGACTTGCAGGTCAGGAGTACTATTGCCTATTGGATGGATATTCTGGGTATAATCAAATCTGTATTGCCCCTGAAGATCAGGAGAAGACGACTTTCACATGTCCATTTGGTACATTTGCTTTTCGGCGAGTTTCTTTTGGTTTGTGTGGTGCACCTGCTACTTTTCAGAGGTGTATGATGGCTATCTTTTCAGACATGATTGGCAAGACCGTAGAAGTTTTCATGGATGACTTTTCTGTAATCGGTCTCTCTTTCGATGAATGTTTGAATAATCTGGGTGCGGTTCTGAAAAGATGTGTGGAAACTAATCTGGTGCTTAACTGGGAGAAATGCCACTTCATGGTTCAAGAGGGAACTATTCTTGGGCACAAGGTGTCACGAAGAGGTCTAGAGGTGGACAAGGCAAAAATTGAGACAATTGAAAATCTTCCACCACCTATTTCAGTGAGAGGGATTCGTAGTTTCCTTGGTCACGCAGGTTTCTACAGGCGTTTTATCAAAGACTTCTCAAAAATCTCCAAACCGTTGTGTAAGCTCTTGGAAAAGGATGTTCCTTTTAAATTTGATGAAGAATGTTTGACCGCTTTCGAGACTCTGAAAAAGAAATTGGTTTCAGCACCAGTGATCATTGCTCCCGATTGGAGTG
The DNA here is from genome assembly GCA_037693485.1 of Kitagawia praeruptora. Taxonomy (NCBI): domain Eukaryota; kingdom Viridiplantae; phylum Streptophyta; class Magnoliopsida; order Apiales; family Apiaceae; genus Kitagawia; species Kitagawia praeruptora. The sequence continues at coordinate 157,336,808 of CM075344.1, read as the reverse complement.
AACCTTTCGCTATGATGTGCGATGCTAGCGATTATGCAGTGGGGGTTGTTCTCGGTCAAAAGAAAGACAAAGTGTTTCATGTGATCTATTATGCAAGCAAGACTCTTAATGATGCTCAGTTGAACTACACTACCACTGAAAAGGAGCTGTTGGCCATAGTCTATGGCTTTGAAAAATTTCGTTCTTACTTGCTAGGTACAAAGGTAATGGTGTACACGGATCACGCGGCTATTAGATATCTGCTCTCTAAAAAGGACTCCAAACCTCGTTTAATTCGTTGGGTACTTCTGTTACAAGAATTTGATGTGGAGATTAAGGACAGGAAAGGGACAGAGAATCAAGTAGCTGACCATCTTTCTCGTTTGGAGGACTTTGGTAAATCTTCTCGAGACAGTACCATCATTAATGAATTCTTCCCGGATGAGCAATTGTTTAGGGTGCAAGAAGAGGAGCCCTGGTATGCAGACATTGTGAACTTTCTGGTTAGTCAAGTCATTCCATCTGAATTTTCTTATGCACAAAGGAAGAAGTTCTTGCATGAAGTTAAATGGTATCGTTGGGACGAACCATATCTGTTTAAACAGGGAGCTGATCAGATTCTTAGAAGATGTGTGCCGTATAGTGAAACAGAGGCTATTCTGAGGGATTATCACGCCACGACATATGGGGGCCACTATGGAGGTGAAAAGACTGCTACTCGTATTCTTCAAGCGGGGTTCTATTGGCCTTCTCTTTTTAAGGATGCTCATCAGTACGTCTTAAGGTGTGATCGTTGTCAGCGTGTTGGTAACATATCGAGGAGGGATGAGATGCCCCTTAATGTAATGTTGGAAGTGGAAATTTTCGATGTTTGGGGAATTGACTTCATGGGACCCTTTATCTCTTCATGCAACAATCAATATATCTTGCTAGCAGTTGATTACGTCTCTAAATGGGTTGAGGTCAAAGCACTTCCGACCAATGATGCCCAAGTCGTGCTTAATTTCCTTCAGAAGAACATCTTTACCAGATTTGGTACTCCTCGAGTCATTATCAGTGATGAGGGCACTCATTTTTGCAATCGCAAGTTCACTAATCTTATGGCCAGATACAATATCAATCATCGGGTAGCTACAGCATATCATCCTCAGACCAATGGCCAAGCTGAAGTGTCTAATCGGGAAATCAAGCGTATTCTAAAAAAGGTGGTGAGTCCTTCAAGAAAGGATTGGTCTCTGAAACTCGATGAAGCTGTTCGCACTTGTTCACGCAAGAGAACGTGGTCAACAAGTAATATAGAGTAAATAGGATTCGTTCCCACAGAGACTCAAATTGTTCGTTATGTTCACTTATGCACCAGCTAATGATTTACACTCACTGCTAAGACAATCACAATATTGGGTTGATTTAACTAATGATTAATTACTAACTAAGCCAATTACGAGAAAATAACTTAACTTTAACTTTATAATAAACAAACATGAGATTTCAACTTCAATTACTACTTCATCTAGAATCTTATGCCCTTTAGCCTAGCATGTGACCGAGTTGATTACTGATTAGATGCACTAAACTGATACATACCAACTTTCGTTGTGCATATACCATCCTACTGATCATCCACAATTGATAGAAGTCAAGTAGTCACCAAATATGTGTAGTCCCTATATGTCTATAGCAATTGAACACATACCGGTTGAAAATCAAGCACCCATTAAACCACATAGTCGATGCAAGACGGTTAGAATCACATCACAAATTAATACATGTTCTTCACATGCAAAAACCTATGCTAGCATGAATTGTTCTAAACCCTAGATCCACTTTCGCATTCACTAGGATTAAACAAACAATTACAAGTGTTCGCGACGCACTTATAACGAATAAGCATAAACATACTAGGCAATCAATACATTCAATCACACACCAAGGCATAATTAACACTCAATAACTAGAATCCATAGCAAAATCCATTAAAACCCCATGATAACGAATTAGCCCATAATTGACCTAATTGTCATCATGGGTTCTTTGGAAAACATAATTCTAAAATCAACAAGTAAAAATAAAGAAGAAGAATAAGGTTTAGAATTAAATCCCCACAATAGAAGAATACAAAGGGTTCAAGAATAATCCTTGCTTGTCACTAGCTTGGAAGAATTCCTTCTACTCCTCTCTCTTCTGAATAAAACTAGGTTATAATGTATGTAACGTATGTATATTTTTTTGATTACAAAGGTAGGACGTTGATATATAAAAAACGTTTCCTCCCTCTTGCCCAATAAAATATTTAATATTCTATTACAATTAGAATTTAATTAAGGTGCTAAAACCTGCCCGGAATATAATTAGAACTCGAAAAGGGCAAAACAGGAATTTCCCAGTCATGCTTCACAAAGTCTGCCAGCGCGAATTAATTCAGTACTTTACTTGCACGTGATTCCTATTCCAGGTTGTAGAAAATCTCTCAAGCTTCGCGTGGGCAGTAAGATCGCTAAAAACGGACTTACAGAACTCCAGATATGGCCAAAACAGTATAAGCTGCGCAGCCTTCCCAGAAAATCCGAATTTTAATCATTTAATTCATAAAAAATTGTAGAAGCATCCACCTTAATCAACATTCTCGTAAACCTGCACAACTAAGCAAAACACATCAAAACTACAAGAAACTTGAGTCCAAGACAATCAATTTAAGCCGAATTAGAATGTTCCAAGTGGATATAAATCCACTTATCACACCCCCAAACTTAAACCGATGCTTGTCCTCAAGCATTAACAATTACAACTAACTAACTAGTACCACTTCCGTAGGTGATCACGGTTGCATTTGGCATATGCAACAAGCCCTTTAAACCCCTAGGCAGCCCTAGTGGACGAGTAAGGTCTCGTGAGGGCCTATAGCGAATGTACCCACAAAATCCATTTAACCTAATGCAATGCAATGCATGAATGCAACTAATATGAAAATGCAAGATCCCCTTCAAACTCACCAAAACCAACTAACAAGCAAATATCTCAATGAATGTAACAAATCCAAGCAGAGCTCGACTAAATCCCCGTATACTAACAAATACATGAACAGAAACGTGCGTGTGTGCGATGCTCATCAGAAATACCCCCAGAACTAGGTCAAAAATCATACATGATTTCCGTCAAGACAATCACAGGTTTATAACTAGAATAGACTGTAGACACTCCATAGCCTAGGAACACCTCCACCCTTATCCAAGGTAGACAGAAACTCATGCTTTATTACTATACTACGACACTACATATACAATAAGCATGCTTATTTAACCGTGCAATGAATGAGACCCCAAAAAGCTTATACAATAATACCCATGTAGCGAGTGTTAGGTCAGCAATCCCAAACCACAAGGGCTTTAGGTTACTAGGACTAAGTCCCCTCAGACTTAATTACTCGAGTATTAAAGAGCTCACTCTGGTTAATTTTGCATATGAACAAATAATACTTGATTTTTTTTTTTTCTTTTTCTTTTTTTTTTTTCTTTTTTTTTTCTTTTTTTTTTCAATCTGGAATGAGCCTTTCTCATTTCCAACCCTAGACTACTCATATAAATATGAGCTGGCTACTAGCCATTTGACACCTAGCCTTTATTGACAAATATTAACAACTAGCATGAAAATTCCTGGTTTCCCCCAAACTTAGACTTTAATGTTCCTACGCTATAAAGGGAATAACGAAAATTCTAAATATAAACAAGTGATTAAATCTCAAAACATCCCACAGGCATGACCCTAACCTAGCCCAAAAAGCACCCCAATGAGACTGTGTAATAAATTTTGTTCCCGTAACATGCAAGTCAATTTCATAGAAACTATAAATCAGCCCTCTACTCATCATCATCACACCTAAATCAACATCCACCTATCAATCAGAATCAGCTCATCCTAAGGGATCATGAAATATGCATGCCATGAAAATGCAACTAAATGAAAACTCACATGGTATACGAAAATAAAATGTCCTATATGAAACAAACGTAGATAATACGAACATAACAATCATGCATGAACTATCACTATTATGCAAACATGATATCCTATATGAACAAATAATACAACAATATATATACAACTACTAATCCCTCAAATTACCCCCAAACTTAAAATATTCAATGCCCTCATTGAATGGAAAGTAATACAAGGGAAAGTAGAAAACATACCTACTCGTCCTCCTCTTCGGAGGAATCATAATCTGGCGGTGGATACTGCGTACGAGCTCCATAGACTGGCCACCTCGCCTGAATACCTGCATCTGTCAAAGCTGTAGCCATATCTTGAGCATACTCCCTGTTACAAGCATGTATAGCATCCATCCGCCTATACAAACGCCTAAAGTGGGCCTCCAAAACTCTTGGTACTTCCGAACCCTGTGGCTGAGCGCCCGCTCCATTACCACTAGCATCAACATCATCAACAATATAACCAAGCCCCCTCGGATCTGGAACCCCACCTTGCCAGTCAGGCATTCGATCAATAGACACATCAGTAATGGAAGGCAAAGGTGACTGCAACTCCTCATCCGCACCCCAAATAACACCACTTTCCTTACATAAACCAGCTATAACAGAAGCATGGGGCATCGATGATAGCGTATGAGACTTTAAAAACCGTATAATATTCTGATGAACAATATAGGCTACATCAATGTACTCCCCCTTTAGAATGCCCCAAAGAAGAATCAATCTATCAACTGTGACCTCACCTATATGAGAAGTAGGCATAATATTCGCACAAAGGAATGCATACCATGCACGTGCAAATTTATTCATAGCAGAAGACAGAAAATTAACCGGCGCATTGGTTCCCACTTTATACTTCCAAACCGTACCAGGAACACATAATTCACGAACAATTGCCTCCAAATCCACATCCTTACTAGTCTTCCTTGCCCAATCTTCAGCCCCCACAAGCTTCGGTGGTTGTCCCAAAATTTTACGAATAGCCTCAACACTATACTCCACCTGTTTACCTCGAACCACACACACCTCATCCGGCTCACCCTTAGCATTAGCATAAAACTCCCTAACAACATTCACCGGAACTGGAGCAGGTGCCTTACAAATCTCTCCCCAACGTAACTCACTAATCACATCAACCAACCCATAATGACGAGTTGGTAAAAACCCCCTTTCTTTCGCCACCGACTTAGTCAACAACCTATTATACTCAACCTCCGCATCCGGAGAAGAAAATCTCTCCACCCTAATAGCACCACCCCTCATTCGCTTAGGCGCCATAATAATCAAAACCCCACTCAACAATAGCACCACCAAAAACCACCAAGAAAAAATCCCACCAAAAACCACCAAACCAAGTCACACAAAAAATACCCACGTAACAAGAATAATACAAAAACCCCAATATACAAGAACACAAATTCGTAATAAAAAAAATAGAGAAAAGAATTCCCACTACGAATCAAAGAGGTGAACTTGTACTAATTTTCCCCCAAACTTGAATTTTTAAGAGATGTAGAGGAGAAAGATAATGAATTGGGTGTGTATGTATGGGTATATATAGGCCATGGAGTGATAGGATGAATATAAGAATTTTAATGTGAATAGGAAAAAAATTTGGTGGAAATTGGAATTTGATATGGGATAGAAAAAATATTTAATGGATAAAAGGAAAAGATTTAGAAAAGAAATAGGAATTGGAATTTTTTTAGGAGAGATGAGGGGTTTTTGGAATTAAAATAGGAAAAGATTTAGGGAGGAGAAGGGGTTATAAAAAGAATTGGGGTGGAAGAATTTATTTATTTATGTATATAAACACAACTCTCGGCAACAGAAGCAGTGAACAAGGGGCAAAATTTTTTTTTTTTCAACCATTCTGTACCACGCGCCAGTTGCGTGAGTGGGCAGCAATTTGCTGTTATTCCAGAAACGCATATGCAACTTGCGCCACAGGGCCGCAAGTTGCTTCCCTTTCAGTAACGCAGACGCTAATTGCGTCTTAGGCCCGCAACTTGCCTCCATAGCAGTAACGCAGGCGCGACCTGCAATTTGCCCAAAAATTCGTTTTTTTCTGATTATTTTTTTTTTTTTTTTTTCCTATACTAATGCATGGGTTGCCTCCCACGAAGCGCCTTTCTTTAACGTCTTTAGCTAGACTTGGCCACGATTTTCATCTTGAAAATTTTCTGCACCGCATCTCTATAAGGCCATTTAATGATCTTTTCTGGAGCGACATCTTCAACAACAAGCTTTACCCGTATTCGCTCCTCACAAGATCTCTTAACAACATTCTCCCGCCTACCTGAAAAGTTAGCAGCAATAACAATAGCAAGCAAAGGAGATGAATTACAAGAAGCATACCCCAGGTGAACTAGCAATGTTTTGAGCTCGAGTTCGGGAGCTCTTTCAATTGATGGCTTAAGGCGCACCTGAGAATTCCAGAGATCTTCCACTCCAAGCAACTTATGTGGAATACGTAACCCTATCAACCAAGGCACTGTAATCCTCAGTTGGCCATGCTTTGCCTTCTCCTCCGTGTCATACTTTTTACTCTGCCCTGCATCAACCAATTTCAAGCTAAAACACTCCTCATCCTCCGCCGTCAAATTCATGGCTAGAGTTTGCTTCTGAAGCCTCTGTGGATATGGAGGAGGAAAATTGATTTGGACAATCTCTGTAGTCTTCTCCGGAGTAGATTTTTCAACAGGAGTGATACTCTTTTCCTCTTCGGCCTCCAGCTGGTCGAAGTCAGATTGCAACGAAGCGGCATTCAACAACTGAACATGCTCTTCTAATTCATCATCTTCCACACTGAGACACTCTTCATCCTTCGAAGGAATTAGCATAGCCGCTTGAGCCTTGGAATTTTCTTGATCTTGGGCTGATTCTTCAAAATTTTCAGATTGCAAAGGAAGTGGTTGCGGTTGATTATTCAGAATTGAATTTTCTGGACATTCTGAATTTTCTGATTGGGTTGCCTCCGACTCTGCTTCCTTATCAGCTTCATGTTCTGCTTCTTCCCCATCTCTGCCCTCAGACTCTCCTTCCTGAACATCGATCAAAGTCTCACTCGTGGCTAAGAAAGGCCAGTCAAGACTGATAGTAAGGTTCTTGTCCTCCTCCTCTACATCTAGGCCTTCTGTGTCACTTGCAATTTGATTCAATGTTTGTAATGCATTTGCAATTTGACCAATCTGATCTCCTATTCTCTGGAGCGACAATGCATTGCTTTTAGCCATCAACCTCAATTCTTCTAATTCAGCTTCTTCGGTCGACTGTTGGATAGACCAAGTTTGAAATTGTTGCTGCTGAAATTCAGGAGGTTGAAAGTGTTGATGCACTGGGGCATACTGATGCTGAAATTGTTGCCCCTGTTGCTGCTGAATTCCCCCTGGATTGTATGGCTCATCTTCAAACTGCTGATTTTGGAGCGGGTAGAATGGATATTGAGATTGCTCCATACCACTCTGATTGTAGTCCCAGCTGAAATTTGGCCGGTTTCTGTTATACTCACATTGATGAGTGTAATGTCCACCTGCACACAGCTCACAAACAATTACGAATTCCTGCTCCCAATAATCCATCAAATAAAAAGAGAAAAAACGTCCGAGTCAGTGAATTTAACCCAAATTGATGACAAGATCATAAACTAAACAAACAATGAACCGAGTCCCCGGCAGCGGCGCCAAAAACTTGTTCGCACTTGTTCACGCAAGAGAACGTGGTCAACAAGTAATATAGAGTAAATAGGATTCGTTCCCACAGAGACTCAAATTGTTCGTTATGTTCACTTATGCACCAGCTAATGATTTACACTCACTGCTAAGACAATCACAATATTGGGTTGATTTAACTAATGATTAATTACTAACTAAGCCAATTACGAGAAAATAACTTAACTTTAACTTTATAATAAACAAACATGAGATTTCAACTTCAATTACTACTTCATCTAGAATCTTATGCCCTTTAGCCTAGCATGTGACCGAGTTGATTACTGATTAGATGCACTAAACTGATACATACCAACTTTCGTTGTGCATATACCATCCTACTGATCATCCACAATTGATAGAAGTCAAGTAGTCACCAAATATGTGTAGTCCCTATATGTCTATAACAATTGAACACATACCGGTTGAAAATCAAGCACCCATTAAACCACATAGTCGATGCAAGACGGTTAGAATCACATCACAAATTAATACATGTTCTTCACATGCAAAAACCTATGCTAGCATGAATTGTTCTAAACCCTAGATCCACTTTCGCATTCACTAGGATTAAACAAACAATTACAAGTGTTCGCGACGCACTTATAACGAATAAGCATAAACATACTAGGCAATCAATACATTCAATCACACACCAAGGCATAATTAACACTCAATAACTAGAATCCATAGCAAAATCCATTAAAACCCCATGATAACGAATTAGCCCATAATTGACCTAATTGTCATCATGGGTTCTTTGGAAAACATAATTCTAAAATCAACAAGTAAAAATAAAGAAGAAGAATAAGGTTTAGAATTAAATCCCCACAATAGAAGAATACAAAGGGTTCAAGAATAATCCTTGCTTGTCACTAGCTTGGAAGAATTCCTTCTACTCCTCTCTCTTCTGAATAAAACTAGGTTATAATGTATGTAACGTATGTATATTTTTTTGATTACAAAGGTAGGACGTTGATATATAAAAAACGTTTCCTCCCTCTTGCCCAATAAAATATTTAATATTCTATTACAATTAGAATTTAATTAAGGTGCTAAAACCTGCCCGGAATATAATTAGAACTCGAAAAGGGCAAAACAGGAATTTCCCAGTCATGCTTCACAAAGTCTGCCAGCGCGAATTAATTCAGTACTTTACTTGCACGTGATTCCTATTCCAGGTTGTAGAAAATCTCTCAAGCTTCGCGTGGGCAGTAAGATCGCTAAAAACGGACTTACAGAACTCCAGATATGGCCAAAACAGTATAAGCTGCGCAGCCTTCCCAGAAAATCCGAATTTTAATCATTTAATTCCCAAAAAATTGTAGAAGCATCCACCTTAATCAACATTCTCGTAAACCTGCACAACTAAGCAAAACACATCAAAACTACAAGAAACTTGAGTCCAAGATAATCAATTTAAGCCGAATTAGAATGTTCCAAGTGGATATAAATCCACTTATCAGAAGCCGTCTGGGCTTATCGAACGGCATATAAAACACCTTTGGGAATGTCACCGTATCAGCTTGTCTTCGGGAAAGCTTGTCATTTGCCGGCGGAATTGGAGCACAAGGCTTATTGGGCTTTGAAAAAGCTAAATTTCGATCTTACAGCCGCGGGTGAGAAGAGAATGGTGCAACTCCATGAGATGGACGAGTTTCGCTTGCAAGCTTATGAGAACAATAAACTCTACAAAGAAAAAGTGAAGAGATGGCATGATCGTCGTTTAGTTAACAAGGTATTTGTTCCTGGTCAACCCGTGTTATTATTTAATTCTCGCCTTCGTCTATTTCCAGGAAAGCTAAAATCGAGATGGTCAGGGCCCTTTGTTGTAAAAACCGTGTTTCCGCATGGAGCGGTTGAGATTTTTGAGAAATCACCTGATCAGTCGTTCAAAGTCAATGGTCAGAGATTGAAACCGTACTTTGGTGAGGTATCGAATCGTGGGGCTGAAACCGCGGTTCTTGCAATTACTGAGTAAATCATGGAAGTCACGTCAAGCTACTGACGAAAAAGAAGCGCTTCTTGGGAGGCAACCCAAGCATTGTTGTATACAAGATTATTTCTTCTTCTTTAAAAAAAAAAAAAATATATATATATAAATCAGAAGCTTTCCGCGCACCCTGCGCCGAATTGGAGCAGACTGCGCCGTGTAACGCAGCAGGTCTCTGCGCAACCAGCGCCAGTCTCGCGCACCCTGCGCGTCTGTCCAGCAACTTCTCGCGCAAACTGCGCCAAGCTCGCGCACACTGCGCCCGTGCCATCTGCTGGTTCCGATCTGTTGTATAAAAAAAAAAAAAAAAAACCCCAAATCATATTCATCTTTTATTCCATATCCTACTACACTTCTAAATCAAAAACCCTAACACCTCCTACTCCAAATCTATATCTAAATCCTCTCCTAACCCAATTCCATCTCACCATATATATACATCTCTCTATATTTATACATCATCATCCATTAACAATTCATCCATATACTTTTCTATATACACACTTCTCATTCACAAGCTATATCCATACATCAATTCCAAGCTCAAGGGGAGGATATATTCGGATTATTGGAGGCTTATGCTTGCAAGGACACCTCTTCAATTCGTATGGTATTGTTCTAATCTCATCTTTGTAATTGCTACGAATTGTGTTTTTGCCAATTAGGGTTTGGTTGTGTTCTTGAATTGGGGGTTTTTTGTGAAAGTCGAATTTGTGGTGTGTGGATTGTTATTCTTGTTGTTATGGCTCCCAAAAGACAAAGATTGGTAGGTAGTAGTAGTAGTAGCCATCCATCGGTGGATGAGGATGCTATTGTGGAAGAAGGAGTAGTGAAATTTGTGAATTCGGAGGCCGAGTCGGAGTACGGTCGATTAGTTCGTAAGGGAGTTATACGGGAGAGGAGGTTTGTGCCTCGTGATAATGAGGAGATGGTGGCTATGGTGAATGCGAGGGGTTGGAAGGTATTTTGCGAATTTGCTAATGATGTGCCATTGAATGTTGTTCGGGAGTTTTACGCTAATGCTTCAGTAGAGCAGAATAACTCCACGATTGTTAGGGGACAACAGGTTGATTATTCTCCTCGAGCAATTCGGAATTTGATTGGTCAGCTGCCAAAATCTAGGGGTGTTGAGGATTGGGGACGAAAGACGGTTGGAGATGTTGATCTTGATGTTGTCATCGGTGAGTTGTGTGTCCCAGGGGCGATATGGAAGTGTAAGGCGGGTACTAACGAAAAGAGAAATTTTCCGGCTGCATCATTGACTAAGTTTGCCCGTGCATGGTTCTTATTCATATGTACTAGTATCCTTCCGTCGTCTCATGTGACGGAAGTTACTGTTGACAGAGCTATCCTTTTGTGGGGGATTTTAAAAGGTGAGTATGTCGATTTGGGTTATTTGATTAATCAAACTATTCTTCGGTTTTTGAAGGGGAATTCGACAGCTAGTATTCCCTATGCTTCCATTATTACGGGATTGTGTGATGTTGCAAAAGTGCCGCCGCGTGTGGATGAGCCGGTGCAAAAGCCTATGGCTCCTATTGCTGATTCGTCTATTGGGCGAATGAAGGAGGGCGAAGGTGGTGTTAGTGGTGCGGGTGGTCATGTAGCCGAGGGATCGGGAGTTGCTAGAGCCGGTTCACAGCAGAGTACGGGGAATATGTCCACTCTTGAGTCTTATTTGCGGCGAATGAATAGGCGATTGGATGCTATGCATGTTAGCAGTCGCCAATATTCAGAAGACTTGGGCGTAGCTTTGGAGGCAAAATTTCAGTCACCGAGTACTCCGGTTCAGTGGCCTATTTTTGGATCCCGGATTCCGTATCCTCCAACTGATTCTTCGGACGAGGATGATGAGGATGATGAGGGTGACGACAGCGAGGATGAGTAGGTATGTTTCTATTATCCCTTGTATTTACTTCCATTCAATGAGGGCATTGAATATGTTAAGTTTGGGGGTGGTTTGGGGGATAGTAGTTGTATGTTTTGTTGTATTTTTCATATAGGATATCATGTTGCATAGTAGTGATAGTTCATGCATGATTGTTATGTTCGTATTATCTACGTTTGTTCATATAGGACATTTTGTTTTATTTTCGTATACCATGTGAGTTTTCATTTAGTTGCATTTTCATGGCATGCATATTTCATGATCCCTTAGGACGAGCTGATTCTGATTGATAGGTGGATGTTGATTTGGGTGTGATGATGATGAGTAGAGGGCTGATTTATAGTTTCTATGAAATTGACTTGCATGTTACGGGAAAAAAATTTATTACACAGTCTCATTGGGGTGCTTTTGGGCTAGGTTAGGGTCTTGCCTGTGGGATGTTTTGAGATTTAATCACTGGTTTATATTTAGAATTTTCGTTATTCCCTTTATAGCGTAGGAACATTAAAGTCTAAGTTTGGGGGAAAACAGGAATTTCATGCTAATTGTGAATAGTTGTTAATAAAGGCTAGGCGTCAAATGGCTAGTAGCCAGCTCATATTTATATGAGTAGTCTAGGGTTGGAAATGAGAAAGGCTCATTCCAGATTGCGAAAAAACAAAAAAAAAAGAAAAAAAAAAGAAGAAAAAAAAAGAAAAAAAAGAGAGTCAAGTGTTATTTGTTAATGCAAAATTAACCAGAGTGAGATCTTTAATACTCGAGTAATTAAGTCTGAGGGGACTTAGTCCTAGTGACCTAAGGCTTTATAGTCTGGGATCCACTGACCCAACACTCGCTACATGGGTATTATTGTATAAGCCTTTTGGGGTCTCATTCATTGCACGGTTAAATAAGCATGCGTATTGTATATGTAGTGTCGTAGTATAGTAATAAAGCATGAGTTTCTGTCTACCTTGGATAAGGGTGGAGGTGTTCCTAGGTTATGGAGTGTCTACAGTCTATTCTAGTTATAAACCTGTGATTGTCTTGACGGAAAGCATGTATGAGTTTTGACCTAGTTCTGGGGGTATTTCTGATGAGCATTGCACACACGCACGTTTCTGTTCATGTATTGTTAGTATACGGGGACTTAGTCGAGCTCTGCTTGGATTTGTTACGTTCATTGAGATATTTGCTTGTTAGTTGGTTTTGGTGAGTTTGAAGGGGATCTTGCATTTTCATAGTAGTTGCATTCATGCATTGCATTGCATTGGATTTTGTGGGTACATTCACTATAGGCCCTCACGAGACCTTACTCGTCCACTAGGGCTGCCTAGGGGTTTAAAGGGCTTGTTGCATATGCCAAATGCAACCGTGATCACCTACGGAAGTGGTACTAATTAGTTAGTTAGTTGTAATTGTATATGCTTGAGGACAAGCATCAGTTTAAGTTTGGGGGTGTGATAAGTGGATTTTATATCCACTTGGAACATTCTAAATCGGCTTAAATTGATTGCTTTGACCTCAAGATTGTGGTAGTTTTGATGTGTCTTGTTTAATTGTGCAGGGTTGGAATAATGTTGATTAAGATCGTTGTTTCCGTCACTTTTGGAGTTGGATTCTGGCTTAATAATATAGAATGGAGTCTTGTTATGGTTCACCATGAGGATTCCAAGCATAGAGGATTGAAAACGGAAGAGAACGCAAAAAGAACGGGAGCAAACGGAGCAAAAACGAAGGAGAAAAAGCTAAAAAAACGAAGGAGAAAAGAACGTGACCAGAAGGAGCCTGGGCAGACTGCGCCGTGCTTGAGCAGTCTGCGCCAGGGAGCAGAAAATGCCCGGGCAGTCTGCGCCAGTTCTTGAGCAGATTGCTCGGGGTCGTGCTGATTTTCCAGTTTTGCCCTTATTCGATCTGAAATTGTATTTTAAGTGTTTTTTGACACAAAAATCAATTTCTAGTTATATTTTAGGTATTTTTTTCTTATTGGGCAAGAGGGAGGAAAAGCCTATATCAACATCCAACCCTTGTAATCATAACACACGTTACGTAATATAACCTAGTTTTTGGAGAAGAGAGAAAAGGAGATAAGGAATTCCTCCAAGCTAGTGACAAGCAAGGATTATTCTTGAAACCTTTGTATTCTTCTATTGTGGGAATTTAATTCTAAACCTTATTTCTTCTTCTATATTTTTACTTGTTGATTTTAGAATTATGTTTTCCAAAGAACCCATGATGACAATTAGGTCAATTATGGGCTAATTCGTTATCATGGGGTTTTAATGGATTTTGCTATGGATTCTAGTTATTGAGTGTTAATTATGCCTTGGTGTGTGATTGAATGTATTGATTGCCTAGTATGTTTATGCTTATTCGTTATAAGTGCGTCGCGAACACTTGTAATTGTTTGTTTAATCCTAGTGAATGCGAAAGTGGATCTAGGGTTTAGAACAATTCATGCTAGCATAGGTTTTTGCATGTGAAGAACATGTATTAATTTGTGATGTAATTCTAACCGTCTTGCATCGACTATGTGGTTTAATGGGTGCTTGATTTTCAACCGGTATGTGTTCAATTGCTATAAACATATAGGGACTACACATATTTGGTGACTACTTGACTTCTATCAATTGTGGATGATCAGTAGGATGGTATATGCACAACGAAAGTTGGTGTGTATCAGTTTAGTGCATCTAATCAGTAATCAACTCAGTCACATGCTAGGCTAAAGGGCATAAGATTCTAGATGAAGTAGTAAATGAAATTGAAATCCCATGTTTGTTTATTATAAAGTTAAAGTTAAGTTATTTCCTCGTAATTGGCTTAGTTGATAATTAATCATTAGTTAAATCAAACCAATATTGTGATTGTCTTAGCAGTGAGTGTAAATCATAAGCTGGTGCATAAGTAAACATAACGAACAAATTGAGTCTCTGTGGGAACGAATCCCATTTACTCTATATTACTTGTTGACCACGTTCTCTTGCGTGAATAAGTGCGAACACTATGCCAAAGTAGGAAAGGCATGGAAAAGAGGGTATCTCCTTTATGGTCCTCCTGGAACTGGAAAATCTACTATGATTGCTGCTATGGCTAATCTGTTGCACTACGATGTGTATGATCTCGAGTTAACTTCTGTTAATGATAATACAGAGTTGAAGAAATTACTTACTGAAGCTTCTGGAAAGTCAATAATTGTGATAGAGGACATTGACTGTTCTCTTGATCTCACGGGGCAAATAAAGAAGGAGGGAACGGATCCAGTTCATGAGAGAGCTGCGAAGGAAAGAGATGATGCAAGCAGAGTTACTTTATTCGGGCCGCTAAATTTTATTGATGGTATTTGGTCAGCTTGTGCTGGTGAAAGAATCATTGTGTTTACAACTAACCACAGGGAGAATCTTGATCTGTAACCAACCTCATGGTTATTATCAATAGAAATGGAGTTCTGAACATACGAAGACTGAACAGCTGTATAATAAAATGGATATGACATTGAAATGAACATAAAACTGGTAAAACGAAAGGATAAACTGGATGTAAATGACTAGAAACGAAATTAGCATAAAAGATAAATTGTATTGAAGAACTTGAATGGAATTAACAAGTACTGAAAGTAAATCACATAATTGAAATGATCAAAAGAAGGTACATGAATGTAAAGCTGTAACTGAAAGCAATACAAAATAAATGTTCTCTTCTTCGATGCCTTTCCTCCCTGCAGTGGATGGGTATATAAAGCTTGATGCATTTGGGCTCCATCTGTTTGGGCTTTTAAATCTAATTGCGAGACTTGTCCAACACATGGTAATATAACAGCCCACTTGGCCATATAACTCCCGTTGGTTACAATCCCTTCTCCTTAAATTATCCTTGTCCTCAAGGATATAGCATTTGAAAACTTTGTTGGCAATCTCTATACTAGGTGACAAAATACCAACATCCAGCAACAAGTAATCTTGCACCTTATTTCCTTGATCACTATAAATTGCATCAGTATTATGGCAGCAACTTGATCCTCCTAGATCAAATACTAGGAGTAAAACAATCCTACACCAAGCATAGTCATGTACATATTCTGGTGCAACATGTTCGACAGCTGAAACATCATGAGAACTAGACTGCTGCAAATGCTCAGATGAGAAGCTTGTACACATGGAGAGAAACAATGCCTTAGACTCTTCTATAGCTGTACGAAGTATAACATTTTTTGCCACGAATGATTCTTGAATAGATGAATGAGGAGCTTTAGAACCTGGATCAGAAAGTGTCAGCAAGCTCCCGAGAAATTTTCTAACATATGGTACAGTAAACAAGCACTTCCGTTTTTCAGGCGCTAAAAAAACAGCAATAAGCTTTGGGAATTTCCTCCAGTAAGTCTCCATCAAGTGTTGATCTAAGTAGCATCTCCATTCGATTGCAAGACCAGCTGACATGTAAATCACTACTGGAACTGGTACATACAAGTAGCCCAATACTGTAACATATGCCTCTAGATTTCCTGAGTTAACTTGCGGACATATAGCGGGGACAGACAAGGTCGACTGTAGAGACAAGTGGTCCACATCAGTATGACGCGTACCGATGGAATTACGAGCATCAAATATTTCCACAGCGACATTTGAGGCCAACTCCTTGTAAAATGCCTTGTCTAAGTTATCAAGAATTCCTACCATCCTACTAACAACAGCCACCCCGGGTTTTAGCACAGCCACTGGTACATTATCTCCAAACTCATATTGATCCATAACAGCCTTGCATTCTTGGTTTATAACACCAACTACCCCAATGGCATGATTTACCATAGTAATCACCGTCGTTGGACCTGCTAACAACGAGGACGAGGCTTCATAATCGGCAATTATCGGATCAAAACTTGGATGGGTCTGAAGCACTGATAAATCCACAATAATTGCCATTTCAGTGCTTTTATGAGAATGTACTGCCTTACTATGGGTTCCAACGAAAATTCCAGGTTTCCATTACGTCCGAGGAAGCTCATAAGATAAATACTTTACAGAAGTATGTGCATCCTCGCCAAGAATTTCACCCTCCAACATTATGATCCCATCCATAACTTTTATTCCAGTAACAATAATCTGCTGTTCAGTTGCCAGTAAATCAAGTGCAGGAGCTGCTATATGGACTGGAAATGAATGACCGGTTTTAGTATCACCTCGATAAGTAGTAGGCTTCCCCACAACAGTCAAAATACGATCAAGGGTAGCTCTACCACCAGGCACAGTAATCAGCGAATCGATAGTAAGAACATGTTGACCTTGCACAATACCTTTATGAGTTTTTTGGAATGCAGGAGCACTACCAGGAGCTTTTGCACAATAATGCACAGTTTCTTCCACTCCAGCAGTCTCCAAATCCAGTATTAATGGTGTGACATCCAACAACAAAGAATCTTGAAGCTTTTCATATGCTTCTCTATTCAAAATAGTAACAAGAATTGCATCGATTGCGCCTCCACCAGGATCAAATATAAGCATAGGCTCCGTACCATTAATATTTCCAGAATTTTTATTCAAACTATAAGCATTTACGGCTGATAATTGCTCTTGCATATTGGGCCTCATAAAATCGATAC
Source organism: Kitagawia praeruptora (assembly GCA_037693485.1). NCBI lineage: Eukaryota > Viridiplantae > Streptophyta > Magnoliopsida > Apiales > Apiaceae > Kitagawia > Kitagawia praeruptora. The sequence continues at coordinate 157,319,677 of CM075344.1, read as the reverse complement.
ACGTAGCATGTACATCCTGTGTTTGCCTTTGTGAATTGCGAATGCCATTTGGTATGATGAAACTCTCCACTGCCACATCAACGCACGTCTCAACACTTGCTTCCATGTTGCTAAGAGTTACTGAAGGGATTGCTTCAACAGCAGCTTGTTTCCTAATCCCAAAAATTTCAGCAACTAGCTCATTGACATACGAAATGACATCAACTTTTCGTTCAACTTGTAATTTCAACTCATCATTTAGTCCGCCAGATTTTTCTATACCATTTTCCACTTCACCTTCCTTGCAATCAACTTCAATAAAATTAGAATCACCATCTATAGATTGAAAGGCTGTAATATTTTCAACATTAATATCTTCCTCCCTTGTTTTTTCCATATCTCCACTTTCGTTTAAAAAACTCACAATTCTAGAATTGTTCCCTTCCATCTCCAGTAATTTAATTCCATTATCACTAAAATAAATTCTATCACTACTAACAGTAATTCCATCACCACTAACAATAATTCCATCACCACTAACAACCTCATTTCCATGTAGTTTGTAAACAATCTTATCATTTTCACTTTCCAAATTCTGAGTTTCAACTAAACTCAGATCATAAAGTTCTAGACTAAAAACAGATTCATTATGAGCATAAGTAGTTTGAGATAGTGGACTTACTAACTTCGTGGAAATATCCTCTGAGTGAGGTGGTAACGTGTCATCATCATCAACTTCTATGGACTTTCCCTGTACCATCTTATCATTGAAAGTCGACCTATCTTTCAAATCGTCTTGCATCCTATCAATTAATGCAATTATTTTCGTAAGTGTTTCTTCCCATTGGTTCCACGTAACACTAGTAGCACCTTCATTCACATTGTCAACAAGGGAATCAGTTCTTCTCACAGGAATTTCATCAAACAGTGTGGGGGCAACTTCGGTTTGAATTGTAGGACTATGTGACATGGTAGGTGTGGCAAATTGTGGTGTGTTTGGAGGCGTTGTTTGTTGACAAGGAGAAGAATACATGTAGATAGGAGGTGTATCTACACATGTAAATGAGGAAGGATAAACAGGAGAATTAGGCATGACATCAGGATAATGACTAGGATAGTATAGATGCGGTGACTGTGGTGGTGGTTCTGGTGGTCTATATTCCCCTGGAGAGTAGTTATAAGGTGACGATGGTGTTCGTGTATACGCATCGAATTGGTAAGAATTGGTGGAGTTGGTGCCAAGGAAACCTGGCTCTTGATACCACTTGTAACCAACCTCATGGTTATTATCAATAGAAATGGAGTTCTGAACATACGAAGACTGAACAGCTGGATAATAAAATGGATATGACATTGAAATGAACATAAAACTGGTAAAACGAAATGATAAACTGGATGTAAATGACTGGAAACGAAATTAGCATAAAAGATAAATTGTATTGAAGAACTTGAATGGAATTAACAAGTACTGAAAGTAAATCACATAATTGAAATGATCAAAAGAAGGTACATGAATGTAAAGCTGTAACTGAAAGCAATACAAAATAAATGTTCTCTTCTTCGATGCCTTTCCTCCCTGCAGTGGATGGGTATATAAAGCTTGATTCATTTGGGCTCCATCTGTTTGGGCTTTTAAATCTAATTGCGAGACTTGTCCAACACATGGTAATATAACAGCCCACTTGGCCATATCACTCCCGTTGGTTACATGATCCTGCATTAATTCGGAGAGGACGCATGGATAAACATATTAATTTGTCTTATTGTTCGTTCAAAGCTTTAATTAGGACCATTTTCTATTGGTGTTATATATTTATATTCTAGTCAATTTCGAAGATCACTTGATTGTTGTTCACAAATCAAATGCACATGAAAAAAATCATAATCGTGCAACTCAAAGTTCTGATTGACCGCATTCATGATGGATAATCTCGTTTATAATTTACAGTGCTAATATATTAAGTTAAAAAACTCTTTGGAAATCTTAAGACATGAACATTGTCAGTACACATGCTTAATATGAATATCTTTGCCATGTACTGCATTGGTATACTGATTTGTATAACTTATGGGTTTTGGATTTTAAAATGTTTACCAAGTAATGTATGTTCTAAATTTAGTGTAAGTTGGCTTTATATTATTGTTGCCAATGAGCTACCCTTAATTCGGTGATTTTGTTCTTCCTCTCTTCCGTTGGATTTATGGCTTCTTGCTGCACTTCACCTTCTCTCGTTATGATGTACTTGTTATGGTCTTCTTCATTGTTCATGTTTCTAGCTTAATTTACCGATGGTATGTTACCATCAATTTACGGATGTGAATATTATGGTTCAACTGAGGTAAAAAAGGATGATGAATATTCTAATTTGTATAACCTCTGGGTTTCGGATTTCAAAAGGATAGCATTTGAATCTTTCTTTTTCTATTAAAGATATTCCATAAATACTAAAGCAACATGGGTTGTAAAGCAGCATGGCCTAGCACTCTGTTCTATGCAGTATGGGTTACCTAATGTATAGTTTAGTTATTTAATTATAGATGTTACCATCTTCATATGTTGGTACGTGTAGTAGTAGTTCCTTATATATATTCATGTACTTTCATCTTTGTAAGCAAGTTAATCATACTCCTTTTTCATCAGTTTAATGCAAAAGCCAAGCTCTGCACTTTCATATGGTATCAGAGCATAATCATTCTTGAGACCTAAAACCAAATCAAACATCACGTCTTCACTCCATGAACGAGAAAGACACTACAAAGTTGGATACCAACGAAATGCCTGAAACCTCACATACCCCAGAACCATGGGAGAAACAAAGCCATCCTCTATACTTACACTATACAGATCAAGCCGGAGCTGTTCTTGTTCCACAACTACTGATGGAAGACAACTACAGCGATTGGGCACAGTCAATGACTATGGCACTTGCAATCAAAAACAAGAAAGGTCTCATCGACGGAACGATCATGAGACCCACCAACAACCAGACATATCAACAACAATGGGATAGAGTGGATATGCTTGTCAAAGCATGGCTGCTTACAAACATGACAAAGGAAATGTCAAAAAGCGTCAGACATTGCAACACAGCAAGAATTATGTGGCTGGAATTAAAGGAGAGATTCTCTCATACCAACACAGTCCAGCTATTCCAAATCGAAAAGGCTATCCATGATTGCGAACAAGACACAACATCTGTCACAACATTCTTCATAAAGCTAAAGACGTTAGGGGATGAAAAAGATTCTGTTTGTGCATTTCCTGCTTGCACATGTAAGGCAGCAGCAGAGATAAAGAAGTATATGGAGACGCAAAGGACTATGCAGTTTTTAATGGGGCTGAATGATCACTTTGCTTCTATTCGAAGCAATCTTATCGGTTTGGACCCCTTACCTGAACTCAACAAAGCATATTCTACAGCTTTGCGTCATGAAAAACAAGCTGAGATATCAAGCACCAAGACAACACCGTCGGTTGAAGCTACTGCATTTGCTACCAGAAAATTCAATAAAGGTGGCACAAAGTATGAAGGAGAATCAAGATGTGAGATTTGTAATTACACAAATCATAGCACCAAGAACTGTCGTGCGCATCTAAAATGCACCACATGTAATGGACAAGGCCACACCCAAGAGCACTGTCGTGCTCATCTAAAATGCACTTACTGCAATATTAAGGGTCATACACATGATGATTGTCGAAAAAGGAAGTATGCTAAAGCCAACCAGACAAGTCTTTCAAGCAATAATGAAAGCTTTCCTTTTTCGAAAACTGAGTATCAACAAATGCTGGGAATCTTGAACAAAATGAAGAATGAAGCAGGCACCTCAAAGGGAGACCAGTTACTTGAGCAGCTAGGAGCAGGCAAGGAATCTACAATCAACGTGGTTGGTAATATTCCTAACTATGAAGAATTCTCAGGTAAAATAAAAACAAATTCATCAAGATAAAGGAACAACAATATGGATACTTGATAGCGGTGCCAGTGACCATATAGTTTGTGATTTTTCATTGCTCACCATAGCTAAACCCACACACAGTAATTTTGTTAAATTACCAAATGGAAACAAACTCAAAGTTTCTCATGTTGGAACTGTCACATTCAATTCTGATTTCACCCTTCATAATGTGCTATGTGTTCCTAACTTTTATCTCAATCTCATCTCAATAAGTAAGCTTGCATCTGACTCATTTTATACAACCATTTTTCTGAGACAAAATTGTTTCATTCAGGACCTACAAAAGGGGAAGACGATTGGGACTGGAATTGAGGATGAAGGACTATACTACCTCAAATTTTCCAAGGAAGGTACATGCAATGTAGTAAACTCTCATTCACCTGATCTGTGGCACCAAAGGCTCGGGCATCCATCGAGCAAAGTTTCAACTTTATTTCCTTTTCCTGCAAAGAAATCTTGCAATGCAAGTACATGTTCAATATGTCCCCTTGCTAAGCTTACCAGAAAAAGTTTTTCATCAAGTAATACCTTTAGTCAATGTTGTTTTGAATTGATTCATGTGGACATATGGGGAGGGTATCATGTTCCTACATATTCTGGGGCAAAATTCTTCCTCACCATCGTAGATGATTATTCCCGAGCCACATAGGTTTACCTCATGAGACATAAATCCGAAGCAAGAAATTTTCTCATCCACTTCATCAACTTAACAGAAAATCAATTCAACAAAAGTGTCAAAATAGTTAGAAGCGACAATGGCCCAGAATTCAAATGTTCAGAATTTTATTAATCTAAGGGCATTGTCCACCAAACTAGCTGCATTAACACCCCACAACAAAATGGCGTTGCTGAGCGTAAACACAGACATTTGTTGAACGTTGCGCGAGCCCTCCTTTTTCAAGCACACTTACCCAAAGAGTTTTGGGGGGACGCTATCCTCACAGCATCATATCTCATTAATTACACCCCCACTCCCATCCTTAAAGGTAAAACTCCATTTGAAAAACTGTTTGATAAAAATCCAGAATACTTTCATCTAAAAGTGTTTGGGTGCAAATGCTTCTCATCTACACATCCACTCAGACCCACAAAATTTGACCCACGAGCAAAGGAATGCATATTCCTTGGGTACCCATATGGAAAGAAAGGATACAAAGTCTTCAGTTTGCATGATCAAAAGATCTTAATTTCTAGAGATGTGATTTTCCATGAAAATGAATTTCCTTATAAAAATGATATCCATCAATCGTTACCTTATCAACAGGGTGATTCCATCTCTTCATTTCCATTATTTCCTCCTCCAAATCAAACACCTTCCACGGATGATGTTGACCCTCCACCAAATTCTCCCATTATTTTAGACATCAATCATTCTAACATGACACCACCAATCCAACCAAATCCAAATTCATTTTCTTCCGCTGACTTTCAATCACCATATCCTCTTGATTCTATTCATGAAAATACATCTCCAAATCTCTCACCTCAAATACAACCTCCACCACCTCGTAGGTCAATACGCCCAACGAGAACTTCAACTACATTGCAGGACTTCCACATTGAGGCAGTCCTTCCCTCACGACCTGGCTCATCGACTTCTTCGGCTGAGGTTGAATATACAGGTACCGCTATACACCCGATATCAAATGTTTTGTCTTATAATCATTTGTCTCCTAACCATAAAGCATTCACAGTCAAAATTTCCGTTGAGAAAGAACCCAAAAAATTTTCGCAGGCTATCTTGGATCCCAAGTGGAGAAAAGCAATGAATGACGAGCTCACAGCGTTACAAAATAATAATACGTGGAGTTTAGTATCTCTTCCCGCTCACAAGAAGCCCATCGGATGCAAATGGGTTTACAAGATCAAATACAACCAAGACGGTAGTGTTGAACGATATAAGGCTCGTCTGGTAGCAAAAGGATATAATCAAGTCGAAGGCATTGATTACAACAAAACCTTTGCACCGGTAGCCAAGCTCACAACAGTCCGAACGCTTCTTAGTCTTGCTTCGATACTGGGATGGCATCTCCATCAATTAGATGTCAATAACGCATTCTTAAATGGAGATCTATATGAAGATGTGTACATGAAACTACCCCCGGGATTTGGAGGAAAGGGGGAGCATAGAGTCTGTAAGTTACTTAAATCTCTATACGGCCTCAAACAATCTTCAAGGCAGTGGTTTTTGAAACTCACCAAAGCACTTCTGGGAGCTGGATTTCGGCAATCTTTGTCAGACTATAGTCTCTTCACACGAGAATCAAATGGAAATTTTCTGGCTCTCTTGGTTTATGTTGACGATGTCATATTGGCAGGAAATAATATCAAAGATATTAAAGATGTAAAACAATTCCTTGCCGAGCAGTTCAAACTAAAAGACATGGGGGAGTTGAAATACTTTCTAGGGATCGAAGTTGCGAGGTCAAAAGCAGGCATATCATTGTGTCAAAGAAAATACGCCTTTGAAATATTAGAAGATGCAGGATTCCTTGGTTTAAAACCTTCCAAATGTCCGGTAGAACAGAACCTGTCATTAACCAGGGATGATGGCGATTTGTTGCAGGATGCTTCACAATATAGGCGATTGGTTGGGAGGCTCATATACCTCACCGTCACACGACCTGACCTTGTTTATGCAGTGAACATTCTGAGTCAATACATGGACAAACCCCGTCAATCACATCTGGACGCAGCTTACAAAGTACTGCGCTACATCAAATATTCACCAGGACAAGGCATTTTTTTTCCCTCTGGCGGTTCATTACAACTTAAAGCCTACTGTGATGCTGATTGGGCACGGTGTAAAGATACAAGACATTCAACAACAGGGTATTGTATCTTCCTAGGAAATTCACTAATATCTTGGAAAACCAAGAAACAAACCACCGTCTCTCGATCAAGTGCCGAGGCGGAATATCGATCAATGGCTACAACTTGTTGTGAAATCACATGGCTACTTAATATTTTGAGCAATTTATGTTGATCATAAGACTGCAGTCCCACTTTTTTGTGATAATCAAGCTGCCATTCATATTTCATCCAATCCTGTTTTCCATGAAAGAACAAAACACATTGAACTTGATTGTCATGTTGTCCGGGAGAAGGTTCAAAGAGGCATTATCAAGACATTTCACATCCGAACACACGAACAACCTGCGGATATGTTTACCAAGCCCTTGAGCACAAAGCAGTTCAATTTCTTCTTGAGCAAGTTGGGTTTAATCAACATACACACCAACTTGAGGGGGAGTATTAAAGATATTCCATAAATACTAAAGCAGCATGGGTTGTAAAGCAGCATGGCCTAGTACTCTGTTCTATGCAGTATGGGTTACCTAATGTATAGTTTAGTTATTTAATTATAGATGTTACCATCTTCATATGTTGGTACGTGTAGTAGTAGTTCCTTATATATATTCATGTACTTTCATCTTTGTAAGCAAGTTAATCATACTCCTTTTTCATCAGTTTAATGCAAAAGCCAAGCTCTGCACTTTCATATTTTCTGTGTTCTTTTCGTTTGCTGATTAGTACATTTCTTCAGTACACCAGTCAAAAGATCGATTCCCTTAAATCACCTCCTCCCCCCTCTTCAGAATACAATGTTTTAATTCTTATAGAATTGCAGAGATAACTTCATATGATGCGCTCACCCTCACATGCCTATGTAGCTTTCATCAGTGCATCAACAAGGTCATCACTAGTTATATATAACAGCCATATTAATATCAAGAAACAGGACATGTACATTTATGCGGCACTGCCAGCACTAAAACCTAATCCATACTTAATGTATAAGTGGCCACTGTCATGGCCGGGACACAACAGGACGCAAGGTACAAGGAAGGTATTGGCACAGGTTTCATGTTTTCTAAGATGGAGTTTGCAAAGGCGTAGTAGGTACAGAATATAAGTGTGAGGTTGAAGTTGAGTAATAGAACAACTGATCCCCAATTATTAAAACTAATTAGTAACATGTTGAATAGTTGGTCGAATGTGGAAGTGATCAAGATCTTTATAGTTCTAAAAATGATTGAGGTTTAAATAATTAATAGGTTGTCATTTTGCATCATTATGTAGTACTGACTTTCTTCTTTTTCGTGTGTGTTTTTAGGATTTACGCGATAGAGTAGCAAGCGCTGAAGATTGGAGGAGATGACTGATATTCGAAAGGAGATAGTAGATTTCCATGGCGAGATGGTTCTGTTGGAGAATTATAGCGCCCATAACTATACAGGTAATTTTGATTTCTGATTGTTGTTGTTCACAACTCAGTTGCGTAGTTGATATAATGAATACCACTCAACTTGAAAAAAAATCAGAGCAATTTTTATTGGTGTTATATTCTAGTCAATTTCAGAGATCACTTGAATCTTGATTGGTGTTCACAAATCAATTGCATATGCTAGCTAATATCATAATCACGCAAATCAAAATTCTTTTATATTAGTAGATTCCAAAGCTCACTTTAGCTAACTGGCATTCCAGCAATCAATTATAGCAGCACGGTGTTTTGTGTTGGTCAGTTAACAAGGTTGTAGAGTGTTCCAGCTTGTTCAGTTAACAAGGTTGTAGAGTGTTGGGTAATGCTAATGAATTTCAAACTTGTGGAGACAATTTTCAATTTTTTATCTTCCTTTTTTGCCTCTTTTCTAATCCAAATTTTGCTCTCACATCCATTGTTCTAATTCTATTATTATTGCATCTATCAGAAAGTGAAGTATTTAAAACTGTTTCGTAATTTAAACTTGCTTGTTACGGGGCTGAGGATTTAATTTTCTGATGCAATCTTTTTTTGATACAAGTTGATTAACTTCCCCTTTCAACAGGACTGGTTAAGATACTAAAAAAATATGATAAAAGAACTGGTGCACTCCTTCGTTTACCCTTTATTCAGAAGGTTCTACAACAACCCTTCTTCACCACCGACCTGCTTTACAAGCTTGTGAAAGAGTGTGAAGCAATGCTAGACCGCCTCTTCCCTATGGCTCAGCTACCACCTTCCTCTGAGGTACCTGACAAGGAAGATCTATCAACCTCTACCAAGAGTGATGACTTGATTAGAAGTACCAAGGAAGTAGCTGATATCGAGTATGTGAATGGTTTGTATATAAAGAGCACCATATCAGCATTACGATCTTTAAAAGAAATTCGAAGCGGGAGCTCCACTGTTAGTGCTTTTTCTTTGCCACCCCTGCAAATAAGTGGAAGGGAGGATGCATGGATTCAAACTCCAATTCCTCAACAAGAAGCCAAATAGTTCATTAAGGTCTTTAGTATTTGAATTCCCCTGCCACACATCATTTAGAGTTTGATTTTGTACCTTTGTTGGTCTTTTTTCCTTGCACATGTACAATGTATGTAGTATTGTAGTTAGATACTAACACAAGTTAAATTAGTAAATTTGTAATATCATAGAGTTTCCTGTACACAAATGCATGTTATCTACATGATTCTTCGCAGCCATATTTTTAGTTTCATGTTAAATTTTTTAAGTATTTGTTTGGGCCTAAGGTGGTATTAGCAGATGATTCTAATTTCTAGTAACCAATTTGTCCGCATAGACATTTTTCAGTCCTTGCTCATTATATACTTAGATATAATGTTATGTTTTTCTGGCAGCTTCCATCATCTTGCTATGAGTTTTTAGCTCATTCATAATTTGGATGAACTCCTCTGGATCCTTTTGCATTTGAATTAGAATTTTCATCATATCGCTCATTTAATCAGGTTGCGCATTTTCATTGGTTTACGGTGGAGGATATTCATATTGCTGCCATGATGATTGCTCAAATTGATGTTGATCATGATATTGTTCTTCGTATTGTTGTTGCTGAAATTGTTGTTGATCATGATAAGAGAAATTCTGAAAATTGTTGTCCGTGTACGAAAAATTTGGTTGACCCGTCAATCTTGATCATATGCATTAGAGTACGGATTGGACTCGTATATTTCTCGATAATCATTCACTTTTCTGAATTGAGCATCTTGAGAATTGTAAATATTGTAAGAGCATTCATAACCAAAGTGACCCGGGACACTACAAATATTACAGAAATTGTAAGTTTCAGGGGTCACTTGTGACATCTCATTATTACTCAACGGACATGTAAGGGGCTCTGCAGTCTTCAATGAGGCAATTTCTCGAGTATGTGCCTCCACTAAGAAAGAAAGATGTGCAAAAGTATCAACTTCACCCATTGCAGACCTGTAAACACACTATAAAACCAAGAAAACGTAGTAAAATCTGTCTTAGTTGGAACTAAAGTTCCAATGAGACAATGGAAAAATAGACAGAAATTAAAAATTTAACAAACTAAGCAAAATATAAAATATGTATTTTTATTTATTTTTATTTATTTTTTAAAAATTAAATTTTATTTACAGGAAATTCAAAAATTAAGCATGACTTATTCTTAAATTAAACTAGCCAAAAAGAAATAAATGACCAATAACCAATCTCGGAATTCGAATAAACCAGAAAATCAATCCTTATTTTTTTTTTCAGAAATCAAATTAACAGCAACAATTTGGTTTTCCACAGCAACTCAGAATACAGTGAATGGAACTCGGAAACTGGACACAAACAAAACAGGACTCGACTACTGCTGTTACTCGACTCGGTAACTAATTGACTTGGTAAAAACTCAAAAAACAGCATGTACAAACATAGCAAACACCTCAGCGATTCAAGCCAGACCTTACAAAATCACTGCTAGGTACTAAATCAGCAAAATGAACGGCTTTAACAATGTGATAATGCCACGGAAAAACTCGCAGAAATGCAGGTAAGCAATCTCAGAAAACGTGACTTAGCATAAAACTGACTCCGTAAAACAACTATAGACACTAATCCTGGCAGCAAAAACAATCAGTGAACTCGACCATAACAAGCAAGAAACTCGAACACAGTAAATAAACGACTCACTAAATGGAAAGGAGATGTGTGGACGGAGAAGGAAAGGAGATGGCTGGGAATTGAAAGATAGGAGAAGGGAGGTTGCGGTGGCTGTTGGTGGTGAATGGAGAAGAACAGAAGAAGAAAGGGATGGCTGCGTATCAGCGTATGTATCGAAGAAATAAAACTAGGCTGCTGGGTTTGTAATCTAAAACAGGGGATATGGGCTTGTTATTGCTTCGAATTAAACAAAATAAACGAGATAGAAAATAAATACTAAAAATTAAAATTAAACTATAAGAAACAATTAATTTAAAATCGATAATTTTTGCCTCCCCGGCAGCGGCGCCAATTTTGATGTGGTATATTTTTTTGTTCGTTCTCAGGGAGACAGGTTTTATCAATTTTAATTTAATTATTTCCGGAGCAAAAACGATAATTATGAAAATATTTACTAACTAATTATTTATATTAATTTAACTAATTAATTAAAGGATAAACAATGAATTTTAAATCTAGGGCAATTAGGTCCACCATGTTTACATAATATCTGGCTTTTAAGCTAAAGCGATCGAAATGGTCATGCAATTACGGTTTGTTAATCTCTCTCAAGCATCAACACTCCCGAAACATGCTTACACATATAATCACTTTTAGTAATTTAATTAATCGGGTAATTAGAGCATGTGTTAATCTCTCTCAAGCATCAACGCTCTCAGAAATCCAATTATGCTCTCGCACTAAAATTCAATTCCGTTGTTAGTCACAGAGGCATGCCTGTATACATCTAATAACAAGCCTAATTGTTTGTAATGCTTTGCATTACTTACATGACCTCTTAACTGAGGGAACCTCTAGTTGTAGAGTTTCTATTTGTATTGTACTTGTAGTAGGCATCAAATCCTAGTTGTGTAACTGTACTTATAGAGTCTAGAATAATGCTTGAAAGAAGTTCCAAGGTTCATGCCTCAAGCAAGAAGATAAAGGCTGTCAAATAATCACAGTTGGGATTTGAAGAAATGAAGAATTTGCCTAAGTACCAATTCGAGAAGTATATTTGTCTATTCGAGAAGTCCAGCATTCGAGAAGTCAGGGATTCGATATCTCAAGACACTATTCGATATCTCTGTATATACTGTTCGATATCTCATTCGATATCTCAGAGATTCGATATGTCTATGTACTCTATTCGAGAACTCAGGAAGTCAACAAGTCAAAGTAGTATTCGAGTTCTCAAGGAGTCAACAAGTCAAAGTTCCATTCGATATCTCAAGGACTCAGAAAGCTATTCGATATCTCGAGGATTCGATAAGTCAAATGTTCTATTCGACAACTCAAGGAATCCTGATAGAAAAGAGCTATTCGAGAAGTGGTTCGATATGTCAATATAACAGTGTTCGAGAACTCAGAGTTATCGATCAAGTCAATTCCAGTTCTCGAATCACTTACTTAGTCACTTCTCGAATACATTCTTGGAGACAAAATACTGAAGAAATTGTACAAGTTAGAAACCTGTAACAAGCCAATGCACTTTATGGACCACAATCTGTAACGTGCTCTGGAAAGCTTACAAGGAAGCTTGGAGAGATATAGAAGAGACAAGGAGCTAAAGAAGTGGATCTAAACAGGCTTTGCAAAGTCAAATCTGTAACCGTTTGGACACTTACTCAAAAAGGATAGACAGACTAGAAAGTAATTTGTTTAGCTACCTTATTTGCAGTAAGTAGGCTGTATTCATGTTCTATAAGGACACAGCCTCACTTCTGAACTTAGTAACTTTGTGAGTCAAGTTTTTCATACACCAAGCTGTATCTCTCTGAGAAAAACGAAGCTGAGAATACTATCATTTGTATTCACAGATTGTAGCAACCTTTATCTAATAATACATTAGATTAAAGTGATATTGTGTTTTGTGTTATTCTTTATCCGCACCTTCAATCTTGCACACACAAACACTCTTGCTACATAGACTCGAAGAAGAAAAGTTCGAGAATCCATTCACCCCCCCTCTGTATTCTCTTATCGTATTCAATACTCAACAAGTGGTATCAGAGCGGGCTGTTTATTCAAAAACAGAAAAACGATCATGAGTTCGAATACACCAAAGACTACAGGAACAGTGAAGGTCCCTAAGTTTGACAAAGAGAATTACAACCTCTGGAAGATAAAGATGATGTTGTTCATCAAAGCCTCTCATCCTTTGTATCCTGAGATTCTCAAGAATGGTCCTTTTGTTCCACAATAAGAGATACCAGAAAAGACTGTTGGAACCACAACTATCCCAAGATCTTATGAGGCCAAGGATCCATCAAAATGGACAGAATCAGAAAGGGAGAAGGTTGCTCTTGACAGCCACCTCATGTTGCTTATCATTGATTCCATGGACATGTCAATGTTTGCAAACATTGCATCATGTACATCTGCCAAAGAAATGTGGGATCACATTGAGGTGTTGTGTGAAGGAACTGATGAGGTTAAGGGAAACCAGAAACAGATACTGGTCACACAGTATGAAGCTTTCATGGCACAGTCCAAGGAAAGCATTACTGAGATGTTTGAGAGATTTCACAAGCTAGTTACTGAGTTGCAGATGAATGGCAAGGTTTACAGTACCAAGGAGTTAAACATGAAGTTTCTGCTATCCTCACCAAACCATCTAGAGCAAAGGGTCATTTCTCTGAGGGAAAGAGATTTGAACAAAGTTACATATGATGTGCTCTATGGAGTTTTGAAAACTCATGAGCTTGAGTTGCTTCAGAAAAGGGCTATCCAAGCCAATCAAGGTAGAATGGTAAACACATCATGTGCCCTGATTGTCAATAAATCTATTCAAGACCTGGAAGCATCTACAAGTCAGTTAAGGATAGAGGAGGTAGTAGAAGAGGAAAAAACTGAACCTGAGGTAAGTAAACCTGTTGAGAAGAAGGAGGAAGAAAAGTTCTACACTCTTGAAGAACTAGATGGGATGGAAAACACTTCATATGCTTTCATGGCCAGAAAATTTCCAAACATCAGATTCAAAAGGAATCAATCCTTCAAACCCAAAACCCAAAACCATTCATTCAACAAAAGCAAGGCAATTGTGAAACCAAACAAGAATAAGTTTAAAACCATCCATGTGGATAGGTCATCTGTAAGGTGCTATAGATGCAATGACCTAGGGCATTTTGCCAGTGAATGCAAAAAGCCTAAAAAGAAGGATAGAGACTATCTTGAGCTTGAAGCTAAGTATGAGGCCCTTCTGAAAAAGCAGACACAAGGTAAGGCCTACATAGCTGAAGGGAAGTGCTGGGATGATTCTGACAGTGATGGAGAGGAGCAAGAATTCTGCAATTATGCCTTGATGGCCAATTCCAAGGATGACCCATCTCCATCTGATTCTCAGGTACCATCTCTCACTACTATAGATATGTCTATTTCAGAGTATAAATGCATGATTGAACAACTATCTGTTGAAATGTTTAACATTCATACTAGTATGACTGCTGCTAATGAAGAGATTGTTAAACTGTCTACTAGAAATGAAATGTTAACCAAAAAGAATGAGGAACTTGAGCTAACTGCTATGCAAATAGAAAACCTTAAGAAAGAAGTTGAATATCTGCAGAATAAGGTTTTGTGTGCTAGTCAGGTTGAAAAGGCTCTTAGGGATGAATTAGCTGAAAATGAATTCAAACTAAAAACTTTCAAGAAATCATCTGGTCTAGTGAAATCCTACTGTGAGAAAATTGAAGCAAAACCCAAGGCTGCTATTGGACTTGATTATGACACTCTTAAACAGAGAAAAGGCTATGCTGTCATTGAAGATGACACAGTTGTTCATGAGGAAGTGCCTCACATTTTGAAAAAGACTGAAAATCCAATTTTTAAGGAACCAACATTTGAAATTGATGAGGATGCCTTACTCATCAAACAAATGTTGAATGATGAGGATGAGGCACAATCAAATGAACAACAAGCATCATCCAAGAGTGAGAGTGTCAAGTCAAAAGACAAAGAGCCAGTAGTTGATAGGCCAAGACCTAAGAAGTTTGTTAAGTTTGTTTCAGCTGGGAAGAGTGAATCAGAAAAAAAAGTGACTAAGAAGAAACAGAACAGAAATGGCAAGTTAGGGATTAACAAGGATAACAACTATGCTTATATGCCTAATGCCCCTAGGAAAACTTGTCAGAACTGTTTCAGTACCAATCATTTAACTCATGCATGCAAGAAACCTACTGGTAGTGTATCTAAACCTTTCTATGGTTGTTCTGTGCCTCTAAAACATAGAGATGCACCATTTTGTGATAAATTTGACTGTATGCCATGCAATATGAATGTTATGACTAGTTGTTTAAATCTGAGAAGGAAATTCATTGATGGTTGTATCAGTCACAATTCTCACACACACTACACCAAGGTCAAAGTCTTCGAGTCCTCCTAAAGCTAGGAAGGTACCTCTGTCACCTAAGTCTGAAACCTCAGGTTCCAAGACTTCTAACAGTGACAAGAAGACTAATGCCAAGAAAGTTGACAAGCATGTTGTTTATTATAAAACTGTTTCTAAGTCACATGGACCCAAACTTGTTTGGGTACCAAAGGAAAAGTAATACCTTTGTGTTTGCAGGGCAAAGAAAGTGAAAAGAAGGTCATGTGGATTTTGGACAGTGGATGCTCAAATCATATGACTGGTGATATGGCCCTGCTATCACAGTACGAGGAAAAGGCTGGCCCAATGGTTGCTTTTGGAGATGATAGCATGGGTAACACATTGGGATATGGCAAGTTGAAAGTTGGTAATGTCATCATTGAAGATGTAGCACTAGTCAAGGGGCTCAAGCATAATCTGCTAAGTGTTGGTCAGTTTACTGATAGGGGATTCAAGGTGGATTTTGACAAAGATGAATGTTCGATCACCCACAAGAAGACTGGTGATTTTGCTCTATCTGGAGTAAGGAAGGGAAGCCTATTTGTAGCCAATATGGATTCTGCAAACAAGGACAAAATTTGTTGCTTTTACTCAAAAGCATCAAATGAAGATTGTTGGCTGTGGCACAAGAAACTATCACACCTGAACTTCAAAGCCATTAACTCTTTAGTCAAAAGAGAGTTAGTGAGAGGCATGCCCACACTTGAATTCTGTCAAGAAGGAGTGTGTGAGGCTTGTCAAAAAGGAAAGATGAAAAGATCAAGCCACAAGACAAAGACAGTGACATCTATAACCAAGCCCCTACAACTCATTCATATGGATTTGTTTGGGCCTGTCAATATTATGTCACTAGGAAGAAAGAAGTATGCCTTGGTGATGGTTGATGATTTTTCAAGGTATACATGGGTGGAATTTCTGGCATCAAAAGATGAGGCTCCACAAGTAATCATTGAGCATGTAAAGAAAGTTGACAAGGAAGCAAAGGCCAACAATGCAAGTGTGATTGCACTGAGAAGTGATAATGGAACAGAGTTTAGAAATGTCAAACTTGAAGCATTTTGTAAAGAGAATGGTATTTCTCAGCAATTCTCAGCTCCAAGAACTCCACAACAAAATGGAGTTGTTGAGAGGAAGAATAGAACTCTAATTGAGGCTGCTAGAACAATGTAACTTGATGCAAAAATGCCTACATGTTTTTGGGCTGAGGCTGTGAGCACTGCATGCTATATCCAGAACAAAACTCTCATCAACAAAAACACTGGAAAGACACCTTATAACTTGATGACTGGAAAGAAGCCTACTCTAAAGTATGTTCATACTTTTGGAAGCAAATGCTTTTGTATTGAAGGATAATTCTGAATATGTTGGAAAATTTGATGCAAAAGCATTTGAAGGAATTTTTCTTGGCTACTCTATGGAAAGAATTGCATACAAGGTTTATGTCATCAGTCAAAAGAAAGTTATGGAAAGCACATATGTGACATTTGATGACAACAAACTACCTGGACTAGAAGAAGCCAATGATGAAGATAAAGATCCATTGAAGTTTGATAATCTAGATGATTCTGATGAAGAGACTGAAACTGAAGTTGAAACTCGAGTTCAACAAACTCAAGTGAATGATGATACAAGAGAAGAATTTGTGCCAATCAATAGTGAAAGAACAAGCATCCAAGACATACCTGTGAGTAGTGGCAACTTCACAAGGGGAGGAAATGAGAATGACCATGATGTGGATGATGAAGCAACATCAAGAATGAGAAATCAGGCTGAGCACTCAAGGAAATGGGATAGATCACTCACTGCAGAGCAAATCATTGGAGATCCTAATGCAGGAGTAAGGACTAGGAGAGCAACTCAGAATGAGTGCCTCTATGGCTGTTTTCTATCACAAGTTGAGCCTAAGAAACTTGATGATGCACTGTTGGATCCAGATTGGATTATTGCTATGCAAGAGGAGCTGAATCAATTTGAAAGGAACAAAGTATGGGAACTTGTGCCTGCACCAAAGAACAGAACCATTGTTGGAACAAAATGGGTTCTAAAGAATAAGATGGATGAAGATGGTGTAATTATAAGAAACAAAGCAAGGTTGGTTGCAAAAGGATACTCTCAACAGGAAGGCATTGATTATGATGAGACATTTGCTCCTGTTGCTAGATTGGAAGCCATCAGAATATTCTTGGCATTTGCTGCTCATTCAAACTTTAAAGTGTATCAAATGGATGTCAAGAGTGCATTTCTGAATGGAGAGTTGGAAGAAGAAGTCTATGTACAACAACCACCTGGTTTTGAGGATCCACACTTCCCAGAATTTGTCTACAGATTGCTTAAGGCATTGTATGGACTTAAGCAGGCTCCAAGAGCATGGTATGATACTTTATCACAATTTCTTCTTGAGAATCAATTCACTAGAGGCACACTGGACAAGACATTTTTTTACAAGAATCATGGTGATGATCTTATCTTAGTTCAGATCTATGTGGATGATATCATTTTTGGCTCTACAAATGAGAAGCTGTGTGAGAAATTTTCTAAACTCATGCAGAGCAGATATGAGATGAGTATGATGGGAGAGTTGACATTCTTTCTTGGGTTGCAAGTCAGTCAAAGGAAGGATGGTATCTTTATCAGTCAGACCAAGTATATCAAGGATTTATTGAAGAAGTTTGACTTGGAAGATTGCTAACCTGCAAAGACACCCATGGCCACTGCCACTAAATTGGATAAAGATGCTAAAGGCAAGAAGGTAAATATCTCAGTCTACAGAGGCATGGTTGGTTCTCTGCTCTATCTCACTGCAAATAGGCCAGACATCATGTTTGCTACATTATTGTGTGCAAGGTTTCAATCAAATCCGAAAGAATCACATTTGATTGCTATAAAAAGGATCTTTAGATATCTGAAGGGCACTCCAAACTTGGGACTATGGTATCCTAAGGACACAGGGTTCAATCTGGTTGGTTATTCTGATGCTGATTATGCTGGATGCAGAGTGGATAGGAAAAGCACCTCAGGTAGCTGCCAGTTTCTTGGACAAAGGTTAGTCTCTTGGTATAGCAAGAAACAACAATCTGTGTCAACTTCTACAGCTGAGGCTGAATACATAGCTGCTGGAAGTTGCTATGCTCAAGTGCTTTGGATTAGAAATCAACTTAGAGATTATGGACTTGTGTTGGAAAGAATTCCAATCATGTGTGACAACACAAGTGCAATCTCTATAGTTGCCAATCCTGTCAATCATTCTAGAACAAAGCACATTGACATCAGATATCATTTCATTAGAGAACATGCAACTAATGGAACCATTGAGTTGCATTATGTCTCTACAGATAAACAACTAGCTGACATATTCACTAAGCCACTAGATGAAGCCACCTTCACAAGGTTGGTTAGTGAGATTGGAATGCTGAATTCTTCAGATTCTGGCTAAGTGAATATATCATCTAGATTGTTGCAGCAGTAAACACTTACTTTATCTAAATTTTCAATATTTTTGGAGTAAGTGTTGGCTGAAATATGATTTATAAATATTTCAAATCTGTTGCATATGTTGGAAAATCATATTTTTTGCTAACTTAAAATTTCTATGAAATTTTGAGGAAATCACTATTTAATTTGCTAGAATATTCTTCAATGAATATGGCTGGTCAATTTTAAAAGATAATGAAAATCAATTTTTATGAGTGATGGGTATAGTTCGATAAGTCACAACTTCTCGAATGATTCACTATTCGACATCTCTAACAAGTCTCATTAGAGTACTCTTGAGTTCTCGAATAGAGTCTTTTAGAGTTCTCGAATAGAGATTTCCTTGACTTCTCGAATATAGTGTTTTAGTTCTCGATTGACTGAGTTCTCGAATACTATATTTGAGTTCTCGAATCATTTGAAAAGGCTGAATTCTCGCTGAATTTTAACCGATTTTGGACTTTTGTCTAAAAGTTTAATTCACTCATAAAAACACATTTTATTTAATTTAGAATTATTTTTGAGTTAGATAACTGCCAGCTGTGAGTTTCTATCTGCTTGAGTTATCGATTAAGCCTTTCTTGACTTCTCGAATAGTTGTTTTATACTTCTCGAATGCCTGACTTGTCGATACAAAACATACTTCTAATCGACAATTCAAGTACTTCATACTTATACAATTCTACACCTATTCGATTCATTTCATTCGATTTCTCAAGCATCTACACTCTTTAAACCTCTGAAACCCTAACTGCAAAAAGCCAAATTTCTTATTCAACCTTCAATTTCTTTCCTCTCCTTCATACAAATGGCAACAGTAAAGTTCAACACCAACTTCATTGCCCTAACTAGTGATGTGGAAGCACCCAACGCCAATTTCAAGTGCTTTGTGAAATGGATGGCTGAGTCATACATCAAAAATGCACTCTCTGCCAACCCAACTCTATATCTGGATATCCTGGAACAGTTTTGGGGCACTGCTACTGTGGAGGTTGTAGCCCTGGAAAACGCAATCACTTCATATATCATCTACTGCAAGATTCAGGATCAGGAAATCACTATCACTACTGCAGACATGAATCAAGCACTGGGCCTACAACAAGAGTCATTTGACAGACTGGCCACGAATGCAGAGTTAGAGGAATTCTTTGAGTTCATCAACTACTCAGATGGGATCAATCTTGGCAAGCTTAACAGAAAGAATCTGAGAAAGGAGTGGAGCTATGTGTTTGCAACTCTTCTTCAAGTCTTCACTGCCAGGAAATCAAGCTTTGATCAAATTAGTGCACCTGTGCAGCAAATTGGCTATGCATTGGCCTATGGAAAGAAGATAGATGTTGGCCAAATCATCCTACAAGAACTATATGGGAGACTTGGTAAGAACACAACCAAGAGAGGTACTGATATTTTCTTCCCTCGCTTTATTCAATCTGTACTTAATTTTAAAAATGCTCAATTGATTGAATTGCCTGGGATAGATAAAAATAGAATAGGCTATCCTAAATCCATGTCCAAACTCATTTTTGGTAATTTGGAGACTAGGAATGATGTGGATGTAAGACTTAACATAACTCCCCATATGGAGAGATTGTTTAGAACTTACCCCCACAACATGCCAACATTTGATGCAAAATCTCAGTTAGCTAAGCCCAAGCAAGTAGAACAAAATGCCAACCCAGGGCTAGCTAACCAACCCTCTCAACCAAACACTTTACCTATTACTGAAACAACTGCATCATCCTCTCAAAAGGGTGATGTTAGTAAAAAGAAGAGGAAGGAAGTAATGTCTGCACCCTTGAATATCTTATCTGAAGCAGCATTAGCTGTTGAACTAGGTCTAGAAAGTGAGGAACCAGAGTCACCCTTACTAAGGCCAAAGAAGAAAACTAAGACCACCTCTTCAGTCACACAAATGGCTGAAGTTGTAAAATCAGGGGCAAACAGCTCACTAGATGTGTCCTCTCAACAGGGTGCATCTATAGAATCAAGCATCCTCCCCAATGCACCTTCTTGTATTGAGTCAGCACATGGGAGTGATAAGGCTGGCACTACACTGAGTGGAGAGCACATCATACTTGAAACTCCCTCTATCTCTCAGGGGGAGTTGCCAAAATCTACTCTACAACACACTACTCTTCCAGAATCTTCATCTCATATTTCTTTGCAGCCTATAACTCAAGCAATTGAGGAGCAAGGCATTGATCATCAAGAATTCTTTTCTTTTGATGAGCCAATGAACTCAAGTGACTTGGTGCATGACACCCTGTTCACCACCCAGGACCCACATTTAGATGGTGAGGGAATGCATGCTGGGGCATCTCCTAATGACACCATCACAAACACAGAGGTTCCACTAGTTTTCACTAGAGACTCTGTGCATGTGTCAACTGCTGGTGTAACTCATCCCACTTCGGTGGAGACACCAGTAGTAGAGTCAATCCATCCGGTTACAGAAGTTGCATCTATAACTGAGGAGTCTAGTTTACCTAGCTCTAGCTCTGACTTTATGTCACAATGGCTGAAGCCTGTGCAACATGACAGTGCTTCAGGATCAGGGTCTGTTCCACACAAATTGACGGTTGAAGCACTTCAAAGCTTAATTGTGGATCAGATTCCTGAGTTTGTAAAAATAGCTCAGAACCTTGTCACCTCCAACATCTCTAATCCAGACTATGAGGCCATCCTACTATGCCATAGAGATGATGTGGAGATGTAGAAGGCCAAAATTATTGATGATGCTGAGAGAGATGGCAATGCAGATGCCTGGCTGCAAGGAAAGAATGATGTAACTCTCAGTGAAGCACTTCAATATCTTAGAGAGGAATACATCACTTCACTGGGCTCCAATGCAAAATCCTTGTCTCCTGGTGAAGTGTATGAAGCTGTCAATGATTCCTACAGGGGTTTCCTCAAGGCTGCACACTATCTTGGCAAGGGAGTCAAAACTGAAGTCAACAGGGTATGTGACAAGACAGCCACTTCAGTAGCAGAAGTAAAGAGGGCCTTTGATGCTAAATTTCCTCAATTAGACAGTATGGTCAAAGATCTCAAACACTGCAACACCACCTGCACCAAGATGGACAATGGCCTAGCCCTCCTCACAGATACAGTCAAAGGCCTAGGCACAAGATTTCAAAATCTATCTGACCAGACTACAGAGGCCAATGCCATGCTCAGAACACTGTTCAAAAATCAGTATGGGGACAAGTTGGTCACTGAAGTCCCTGTGCATGAAATGTCCAAGTCTGAAGTGAAAAGACTACAAGATCAATCCCTAACTGGTTTCAAGGCCACTGCACTTTTCACCAAGGTTGATACTCTTGAAAGGGAGGTGGTGTCTCTCAAAGAATCGAATGCCCATCTGGCAGACAAGGTTACACATCTAACTGATCAATTGGACACTCAAGCCTCTACCACTGCTAATGTTCTTTTGGATCAACAATCTATGCTGTCTGCCATGATGAAGCACATGGGTATCCCTCTACTTGAAGAATCTTCAACTCCAAAGGCTCCTACTACAGCCTCTGTGCCTGACAACAAGCCTAAGGGGGAGAAGAGGACATCAAGGAACTCAAAATCTAAGGGGGAGCCTCAGACTAAGGGGGAGAAACCTAAGGTGAAGGGCATACAGTTAAATGAGGGTGGTCATCAAAGAGCCTCAAAATCTATAACTAATGTGCCAGGAAAAGGTAAAACAAAGGTTGATGAGCCCCCATCTCTGTCTGAGAAACCTAAGCCAGCATCCAAGGATGACAAGCTGAAGAAAGTGGCTGGAGATGAAGTTGCCAAGGAAGAATATGAATTTGACATCCCTGACATTGCTAAACAATCTCTTCAAGCTGAACCCTCAGAATTAAAAAATGTGCTTACTCAAAGAGTATGTCAAGAAACTGCAAACTCCAGACTATACCATGACATAACCTTTCTGAAGCATCTACAAGAGTTAAGGAAAAGAGCCAACTTCCACTACTTTGACTACATCAAGCTTCTTGTGCAAGATGTGTTTCTAGTCACTGTAATAAGAAGAGAAATTGTGCAAACCAATCCCCATGCCATCATTCTCTCTAATGAAAGAGAAGTCTTAGTTCACACTGCCAAGAACCTTTTTCACATCCACATTGAAGCCTTTCAAATTCTATCTAGCTCTGAACTTGGAACAATCATCAAGAAGATAGAAAGGAATAACTCACCAGACAATGATATGCTCAAGGAGATTCACACCAAGTGCATGAAATCTCAACTGCCTCAAGTAATTCCTCAGCCTCATTGTATTCTATATGAAAAGGGTCAAGACATTGTTGCATTCAGATTTAGCCAACATCTAAAGGCAAACAACATGTCCACCATAAAGTTTTTGGCTGGGGTTCTACATTCAAGGAGTGGAAAATCTGAATCTGAAAAGGAGGCTCTTGACATCCTGGTGAAGTTCATCAATTCTCAATCTGACATCAAGCCTATTGCTCAAGGTGGAAAGTCAAATCAAGACAAGGATGATCATGATAAAAGTGGAAGCAGGGGTGGAGATCAAGGGAGACATAAGGGCAGTGATGACAAGAAAAAAGGGATGATAAAAGCAGAAAGAAGAATGATGATAAGGGTGGAGAAAATGTCTATGAAAAGAGGAGTGGAAAATAGCAAGCCATGAATATTACTAATGACACTCCTACCACAACACAAGGCTCAATGTCTATGGTGGATGTCACTAGTAATGATTCATCAAAATCTACATCTCTGGCCTCTGCAAGTGTTTTACTACCTCAAGAAGAGAAAGGGATTCAAGTCAAGAAAACATATGTATGTTTCAAAAAGCAAACTGCTAATGGAACACTACTATGGTCAGCCAACAAAGGTCAGAAGTTTCTACCAAACAATCGAGTGAAAAAGTTTAAACTCAAACATGCTGCTAGGAGAGTAAAGTCATCCAGATCAAGGGCCCTAACAATATATCCAGGCTTAAAACTCCAACCATTAGATGAAGACTTTGATGAAGACCAATTGCAATATCTAAGAGCTCAAAGAATCTACTATGCTGCCATTAGGAATAACTGCCTTGAGATTAAATATACTGATGGAAGGGAGAAGAAATTCAAACAAGGACAGTGTCAAAATTGGGGCAAGCTATATGAAATAGAAAGAATCATTGCATTATTGGATTCTGAAGACAAAGTGGAGAAAGTATGGAAGCTGGAGTTGATTGATTTTGTAAAAATGAAGAGAGACCATGCTGAGAAGATAAGAAAGGGGTGCTTTGAGAAATGGCTAGAAAGGGAGAAGGGGATTGATAGGATGGAAGTTGAAGCAGATAAGCTAAGGGCCAAGGGATTGTGTAGAGTTCAGTTTGATCCCTATATGGTGAAGTATAGGAGGAGAAATGGAGACAATGTCAATATCAGAATGAATCTACTCAGTCACTATCCTGCCAACATTCTAAAGCCAGTACTTGAAGATTTCAAAAACTCTATTCTACTCGAAGAACTGGATGCTATGGCAGAAATCATAAGAGCTATGGATGAGAATTCAAGGAGGGAGAAGGAAAGAAAACAGAAAGCATATGATGATTTACAGGCCAAGGCAATGGAGATGGAATCAAATGAGAATGGCTAGTATTTCATCATACTGTAAGATTATTTATCTTGTAACTTCATTCATGTGCTCAATCAATCTACATACCTGTACTTTTAAAAGTTTTATCTTTATGTAAGTAAGGCTTGTTATCAGACATGAAATTGTGACTAAGGGTCTTACTCACAATTTGGGGGAGATTGTTAGTCACAGAGGCATGCCTGTATACATCTAATAACAAGCCTAATTGTTTGTAATGCTTTGCATTACTTACATGACCTCTTAACTGAGGGAACCTCTAGTTGTAGAGTTTATATTTGTATTGTACTTGTAGTAGGCATCAAATCCTAATTGTGTAACTGTACTTATAGAGTCTAGAATAATGCTTGAAAGAAGTTCCAAGGTTCATGCCTCAAGCAAGAAGATAAAGGCTGTCAAATAATCACAGTTGGGATTTGAAGAAATGAAGAATTTGCCTAAGTACAAATTCGAGAAGTATATTTGTCTATTCGAGAAGTCCAGCATTCGAGAAGTCAGGGATTCGATATCTCAAGACACTATTCGATATCTCTGTATATACTGTTCGATATCTCATTCGATATCTCAGAGATTTGATATGTCTATGTACTCTATTCGAGAACTCAGGAAGTCAACAAGTCAAAGTAGTATTCGAGTTCTCAAGGAGTCAACAAGTCAAAGTTCCATTCGATATCTCAAGGACTCAGAAAGCTATTCGATATCTCGAGGATTCGATAAGTCAAATGTTCTATTCGACAACTCAAGGAATCCTGATGGAAAAGAGCTATTCGAGAAGTGGTTCGATATGTCAATATAATAGTGTTCGAGAACTCAGAGTTATCGATCAAGTCAATTCCAGTTCTCGAATCACTTACTTAGTCACTTCTCGAATACATTCTTGGAGACAAAATACTGAAGAAATTGTACAAGTCAGAAACCTGAAACAAGCCAATGCACTTTATGGACCACAATCTGTAACGTGCTCTGGAAAGCCTACAAGGAAGCTTGGAGAGATATAGAAGAGACAAGGAGCTAAAGAAGTGGATCTAAACAGGCTTTGCAAAGTCAAATCTGTAACCGTTTGGACACTTACTCAAAAAGGATAGATAGACTAGAAAGTAATTTGTTTAGCTACCTTATTTGCAGTAAGTAGGCTGTATCCATGTTCTATAAGGACACAGCCTCACTTCTGAACTTAGTAACTTTGTGAGTCAAGTTTTTCATACACCAAGCTGTATCTCTCTGAGAAAAACGAAGCTGAGAATACTATCATTTGTATTCACAGATTGTAGCAACCTTTATCTAATAATACATTAGATTAAAGTGAAATTGTGTTTTGTGTTATTCTTTATCCGCACCTTCAATCTTGCACACACAGACACTCTTGCTACATAGACTCGAAGAAGAAAAGTTCGAGAATCCATTCACCCCCCCCTCTGTATTCTCTTATCGTATTCAATACTCAACATCCGCTAACCGTATGTGTGCCTCTAGTGAGTAAAATCTCTCGATCTATTACTCCTATTCGCATATAATTAATCTGTGATATTGGCCACTAACACAAATTAAATATCAAAACATAATCGATTAGAATTTACCATAATCAATCAAATCACTATGAAAATCATACCAGAATTATCATGCAAACATGGCTTCCCTTTATGCCTTAGAACAAACTACTCACTAATATAAAAATTAAGAACAACTAAAATTATATAACAATTCATCTAAAATATATATTTAATAAACAAGAAAAAATAGAAAATACCTTACATTAACGAAGAATTAAGTCCAAGAAAATGTACATAAAAGAGAACAAAATCAAGCCCTGGAAAACTGACATGCACTGCCGAATTGTGAAGATATAGAATGTAGAATGTATGTTGATGAGTTTCTTCTATGCAGTAGCCGAATGGTCTAATTTGGTGTCCTATGTCCTAATCTAATGTCTAAGCTAAGATGTTTTCCTCCTGCACAAGCTCATCCTATTTGTAGGATTTTTCATGTCTTCAATGATTAATATTCCTCCATCATTCTTCTTCATCATTAGCCCACCTTGCCAACCATTCTTTTTTCTTTCTTTTCAAAGCCAACAACTTCACACTTTCGGCTGAATTATTTGTAACAACTAATCAATCAATACACTTTAAATAAACTACAAGAAAATTCCAAATCTAAAAAGATTTTCACTAAAATTCGGAACTGAAATTGCTCCTCAGATTTCGAGCTGCTCCAGTTGGATTTTTGCTGATTTAATCCCTCTGAATTTTAGATAATTTTCTAAGCTTCGCGTGGACTGTAAGATCGTCCAAATCCGACTCCTACAACTCCGGATATGAATTAAATACCGTAGAAAGCGGGTGTAGCTCAATAAATCCGAATTTCTTCCAATTTTAGCTCCAAAATAGCTCTTTAAGCCCAAATTCTTCCAAACTT
The DNA here is from genome assembly GCA_037693485.1 of Kitagawia praeruptora. NCBI lineage: Eukaryota > Viridiplantae > Streptophyta > Magnoliopsida > Apiales > Apiaceae > Kitagawia > Kitagawia praeruptora. The sequence goes on along the minus strand of CM075344.1, from coordinate 157,292,942 downwards.
AGGAATTCTTGTCTTCTACAATAAAACATCAAAATTTATTAAATAAATATCCAAATCAATGCAAAATGCAATTAAAAATGGGAATAAAATCATCTAAAAAATATATAAAAATATATCCTATCAAGCACTAAGAGTTACAAGCCAACGACACCTTACCAGTTCATCACAACACTCAAAGTGGGGCAAACCCAGTTGGTGTTAACATAGATAGAAGTTATAAACACGGGGTATAGAATGAGTTCTTTTTCGTTTTATAACTTGAACTTACAGGCTTGTCTTCCTAAATATCTTAGATTCTTAGTTTAGTATCTATTTACTTTGTTTGCTAAGTTAAAGAGTTGTCATGGTCAGATGCAGTGGGCCAGTGCCTACTGTTGCTTAGTAAGATGCCCTTCTTGTAAAATTCTTCTTGGCTAATAAAAATTCAGTTAGCAACGAAAAATAACATGTGTCGTAAACCCAAGAGCCCTGTCGGAATGAATTGTATCACAAATTTGAGAAGCGGGAAGCGTTTTTATTCATTTAAAGCACGAGAAATGCTGGAATGCCCAAAACTTTTCCCAGATTTAGGTACCGATGGATAGATTCACTTGTATCCATGGTTTCAGACATTAGTTTCACGTGCTATTTGAAAATTTAATATTAGGAGTGCAGGAAAAATATTCTTTTACTTCCCCTAATTTTTTGTAAATAAAAACCTTATTTTACATACCTCCTTGCGTGGCTTACACTATTACATGGGTTAACATAAGTACATAACTAACATATGCATTTTTACTTTCCCAGCTACATATGTGTCGAAATTATTGTACAATTTGTAAGACTTGGACTTGGTCACTGACATTGGTTTATAATTTTACTAGTCTACATACGAATTCAGACCTGAATATCAAAATCATATATCTTAATTTTGATTTGGCATTACCTGTTGAGTTATCCAATATCAATAAGGTGCAGAGTGTTCTTCTACTAAGTGTAAGGGACCCTCCATGCTCGCTTTTGCGATTAAGATGGGTCAAATATTATCCGACTGGTATCGAGATCCATACATGGGTAGTTTGAACTCTGCGCTTGAGGTCTGAGGAAGAGATTGTTGTGTTATTTCACATTGGTTGCAACTTGCAATAGGGGCCAGAGTGATATGTAATGAGTAGGAAGTCAGCATTATCTTCTAAAGATTTTAATTCAATACAAGAGATCAGAAAAAGATGTTAATGCTGAAAAAAGGGTTTTGAAGAATCCACTATAGTATAATTAATCACCAGCAATATGTTTACTAACAGTTCTTCAAAAATGTGCATGATGGAAATGCAGTACTGGAGTCCGATCAAAGGCTTTGGGGCGATTCTGTAACACAAAAGATAGTAAATAAATATGCAGGGAACTTCAAAGGATTACTAGGTGCCAGATTTGCTTATGAGTTCCGAAAGACTATGATCAAAATGAGTAGTATTGAGGTTAAAACTGGAACCGAATGAAAGATTAGACAAATATGCTCAAGTTTCAATTACTACTAGATAATTAGTAATTGAAAAGTACATGATTAGTAGTGACAAATAATCATGCAGTATGAAAAATCAAAGTGCATGTGAAAATGTACGGTAGAACCTCGATAAAAGAATATCATTGGGACCAAAATTATATATTTACTAGCTTTATAGACCGTGCGAGGCACGGGCATACTCTAGATTAACATGTTATTATGTTTTTAGATGCAACTTTTTCAAATTTGTATCGAGGCTTGACGTATTAATGGATACTATTCGTAAGAGATGAACGTTATCGAGTATGGACAAAGGTTCATTAGTGGATTTTCGTATTAACGGTATATCCTTTTTATATAATTTTTACAATATTAAATAATTCTTGAATATTTTTTTCAAAAACAAATTTATAATCCACACGAGACACGAACATGTTCTAAACTCACGTGTTGTTGAATTATGCGCATGCTTTGAATATGAAATATATGTTGTGTTGTGAGATGCAATTTCTTCTTATTTTTTTTTAGTCGAGACTTACTTTACCAATGAATACTGTTCGTAAAATATGTAAGTTGGAAGTGCTTTGAAATTTTGAATTGGAACAATTTTTTATCATTAATATAATATAGGAGGGGTAATTTAGCAATTTCATGATAATTAAATTGTCTCACGATGTATTGATAATGAGTTTTATAATATAATCAAAATTGATGTCTAGGATAATGGTAAAGAACCTCACTTTTAATTAGAGGTCAAGGTTCAATTCCATTAGGAAGAATTTTTTTATGATGATTAAATTGTCTCACGATATATTAACAATGAGTTTTATAATATAATCAAAACTGATGTCTAGCATAGTGGTGAAGAATCTCACTCCTAGGTTAGAGGTCAAGGGTTCAATTTACTTTGGGGACATTTTTTTTCATTAATGTAAAATAGGAGGGGTAATTTAGTAATTTCATTCCGAATAAATTGTCTCATGAACCCCCTTGTTGTGATAGCAAAATTATGTTAATATGTATTTGTGTTGCTCTATATTCAAATAATCAAACAGTATTTTAAATGTGTTGATGCTCAGAATGCAAATAAGTCCAAAAGGGATTATGCGTTCACGGTGTATATCAACTATATAGCTAAAAAAAAGGTATCATTTGCAATGTGCTAATCTCATTTCAAGGATTACTACTTGCCTGAGTTAGGAGTATAAAAGTATTTACGTAAATAGTGACTGTTCTGAACTTGCATATTACTTGCATATTAGAAAAGTCGATACGGTTGAAGAATTTATACGAGAGACTGGCTCCAAATTGCTTGGGGATCAACCGTGTGATCCAAGCACCATGAAACCAAGTGCCTTAAATTAGTGCTTATGTTTTTTGTTTGAGCTGATATTACCAGAATGGACTGAACTAAATTTAAAAAATGGAGATAGCTAGCAGAAGAACTTTCCAAACCCATATTGCCATAAGAAAGAGATAATGGATCAATGCGTTTTCTATTCCACTATAATTAAATATGTTAATATATAGGTGGTTAATGTACATACAATTTACTGCTCGAGCTTTACTAGTAAAATCATGTTAATGTGTATTTATAATGTTTTGTAATTAAATGGTGCTTACAACATGTAAATGCTTAGTATGTAAAACATATCTAAGAAATTATCTATTCATGATGATTGATGTATGTACCAATAACAATAAGTAAATTTTAATGTGCTAGCCTCGTTGAACGAATGTTCAAATGACTGAGTTATGAGCATATAAGAATTTATATTAGTAGTGACTGCCTGATCATCCACAACTGATTTGTGCATTTTGACCCGGATTAAGAGATATATCCTTTGTCGATCTAGGTCATGGGCTCGACCCTGACTCACCCCCGAGAATTGTTAGAACAGATACTCATTTATAAGCTTATAAGTACTTTATTATAAAAAAAACACAAATTATAGTATCTATCTTATCAATCCAAGTAACTTGTTTCTACTATAGAATAAAAAAATGCTACATAACTATGTACTATTCAAATTATTCTCAAATTTTTATAATATAATCAAAACTAATATCTAGCATAGTGATAAGGAATCTCACTTCTATGTTAGAGGTCAAAGATTAAATTTACATTAGAAACAAGTTTTTTATTGTTAATATAATATAGGAGGGGTAATTTGGTAATTTCATGATAATTAAATTGTCTCACGATATATTAATAATGAGTTTTATAATATATCCAATATTGATGTCGAGTATGGTATAAGGAATCTTTTTTCTAAGTTAGAGGTCAAGGATTCAATTCCTTCTAGGAACAATTTTTTTATCATTAATATAATATATGAGGGTTGTCTCATGATATATTAATAATGAGTTTTATAATATATTCAAAACTCATGTCTAGCATAGTGGTAAGGATTCTCACTTACAAGTTAGAAGTCCAGGGTTCATTTTTACTAGAAACAAATTTTTTTTCATTAATATAATATATGAAGGGTGAATTAGTAATTTTACGTTGAATAAATTGTCTCACAAAACCTCATGTTGTACTATTAATAATATAATATAATAGATTTAGAGAGATTATTTATTTATCCATTAATGAATATTTTATTTATTTATCGCTAAATGAATATTTATTCATTTAGATATTATTTTTAATTTTTTTTTTAATACATTTTATATTCTGCATAGTACCGAGCCATACATTCATTGTGTGTAGAATATTAAAAAACATGCATTAATTGGGAAAAATAATCAACTTTTAGCATTTTTCGAGAAAATACGATTTATTAATGCGTATGAAAAGTATTAATTGGATTAAATGTATTCATATATTTATATAAATATAAATATATTATTGGAAATATAGTGATTATTCATTTATATTTAAAAGGTCCGATAAAGACTTATTTTTTTATTCGTTAATGCATTTAGCGAGATTATTCATTAAGCCCATTTTCCAAAGTCGTGACCGGAAAAAATTATTCATTTGTTGAGGTTATTCATTTATCAAACATTCATTTATCGAGGTTCTACTGTACCATGACTATGAGCAATATCTGTACGTAATACAACGACCATTAATTACAATATTGTGGTTATTGATCACTCAGTGACAGTGTTATCCATTTTCTATGTGCCATGTTAATTTCCTCTGTTTTAAGTTTTATGGTATTATTATTGTTTAAAACTTGAAATCAAAATTAGCTGTATGACTATGTCTCCATGTTATATGCAATTCTTTCTTAGAAGGCTAAAGGCATTCTACAATTGCAAAATCATCTAGCTCATTGTCAAGGATATCTAAAAAGCATAATGTTCTTATTTTATTCTTGGGCAACACTCAATGTTTGTAGGTAGGGGTGTACACGGTTCGGGTTGGGCGGGTTACGAGAATTTAATGACCCAAACCAATTAAATCGGGTTTTTAAATTTTCAAACCAACCATTAAAAATAAAATTTGTAATCCAACTCATCTAAGGTGTTTCGGTTCGGGTTGAAGTGATCGGGTTAATAAATATATAAAACATTTCTTTATTTAACAACTAGTACTAAACTACTAATAATAAACTGAAAATGAAAGACAAAATAAATTAAACATAGCAGTACATAGTACATAGTTTCTTGCACAAAATCCTCCTTGCACACCTTATTACTCCCTTAAACACTCTACTAGCCTTTGACAATGCGGGTTCAAATTAATGTAAGGCCAATACAAGAAAAAGGTCTAGGCAAGTAATACACACCAAAAGATTGATTAAATACTGAACATGAACAGAGTTTTCATGTTTGAACATAAACATAAAACTACACTGATGAATCACTCATCAATGTCGATAATGTTGCTTTTCTTGGCCTTGCTCTTCTCAGCATTGTCTACAAAATAAAAAAATTAAATGTTTTTCAGTCTATCTTGCTAGAAGTAAAAATTGCAAGAAAATTACAAGTCTGAAAATTAATTGATCTATATGAGTTATTAGATAACAAATACCTTCTTCAAGAAACTCGTAAGCATGCATTTCATCAATATAGTTGTCCAATTTCAGTCCCCCTTGCTGACCTTTCAACCAACTTTGAGTACAAACCAATGCCTCCACCATTTTCGGACTCAAAGAACTCTGGAACGGGTCCAAAACATGACCACTATTACTAAAGGCAGATTCGGAAACAACGGTAGAAACCTGAATAGCAAGTACATCTCTAGCAATCATTGATAAAATTTTATACCTTTCAGAATTCTCCTTCCACCAAATTAAAATATCAAAAGAAGAGGTCATAGGATTAAGTGGTTCATCAATCAAGTAGCGATCAACATCATTCTTCTTTTCAGTAGTATCCATTTTTTGCTGATGCAAGTAGCCTTCCAGTAGCCTCCTCTTATTTGTTTCATTACAAGCTGTTAGAATATATACGTATTATTGTATTAAGGGTATTTTCGGTATTTTATCTTATATAGGTTTACTATATAAGTATTGAGACATGTATTATAAACTTAAGTTTGATTATAATAATATTTGGTTTTTCTCTTTATTCTAACATGGTATCAAAAGCATCAGGTATTTTTTGGCTTTGATGAGCCTGTTACAAACAAAACTAAGACATTTATATGGAAGGAATTAAAATAAAATACCAGGCCTGGAGTCTATGCTTATGGTTTGACAATTTGATTGACTTGCATACAATAGCTTATGTCCATCACAAAGAAAGCAGCTTGAGTGAAAGAAATTTATGGAACAGGAGAAATAATGCCCCACACATGATGGCTCATTAAAATGGATGGAATATGCAGAAATCACATAGAAATATAAACAAGAACTTTAAGCACTTTGGTTGCAAGAAATCATACATACGCAGAATTTTAAAACAGATCATTGACCAAAAATGCAAACAGATGCTCATTTCATTCATATTACTGCAGAAATATAATGATACTTTGGAAGTATAATTATATTGATTCTGGTGTGCTGAAGCATCATTTTTAACACGAGGAAGACAATATTGTTTACAGCATACTGGACAAGAGAAGATAAGACCCAGATTTTACATGTCTAAATGCAGAAAACCAGAAAACTATACAGCAGATTGAACAAGATAAGCTTGTGCAAAAAATCCCAGACATTTCTAAGTGCAGAAAACTAATTAACACTAACAGTAGCAAAATTATCACAAATCTTGTTGCAAAACTGGCCACTGAAGTCTTCTAAACACCACGAATTTAGTTTGACAGACATAAAGCAAATCAGGCTAGGTAATGAGAACTAACATTCAGAATAGGTTTACCTACAGATATCATCCTTATGAGGGTAAGCACAATCTATCATTGATTCTACATAATTAACAATCATTATTAACCATGATAGCATAATTCATTACAAACAGATAACTAAAACAAATCGAGCTTAAACTCAAAAGTGTTACCTTGGAGGCTTCGCCATCACCAGCATAAGCAACATATAATCGTTGAAGCAATGACTCCACCTTCATCACAATTGTTGCAACCAATTCAGCATTATAGATACTTTCGAAACAATACTTCAAATACTTCATCTTGTAGCGTGGATCAAGTACAACAGCTATAAACAATAAAGGGTTGATGTCCTCTGGATTTCCCCAATATTTATCGTATTTCCGTTTCATGCTCCTAGCCATTGATGATAACAAATGGTCCCTACTAGAAGCCAGGTCACTCAAAATAGTATGAACTTCACATATCTCATGATAAAAATTATTCGAAGTTACATGCAAAGTGCTACTAAACTTAAGAGTGGCTTCATAAAAAGTAGCTAAAAATTTGACAAAGATAGAAGCAGCTTGCCAGTCATTAGGAATAGGAGGCCCGATCCTCTTCTTTCCATTTTCTTGTTCCATGAAGTAACTCACAAATTTATCATCCTCTTCCTCATACCTTGAAATGCCTTTTCAAATTTCAAAGCCACATCTAACATCATATAAGTCGAGTTCCACCTGGTTTACACATCCAGAACCATCCCTCCCCTGTATTCAATTTTCTCTTTCTCTGCACAGATTCTGAATTTTTGCAACCTTGCTGGTGATGACCTAATGTACCTCACACTATTTCTAATTGCAGCTATCGAATCGTGCATCTCTTTTAGGCCATCATTTACAATCAAATTCACAATATAAGCCCCACACCTCATATGCATATTCTCGCCACCAAGAACAGCCCCCTTCCAAGCATTCACCAGTCTTTTAACAAACGCAGCAGCGTCTTTATTAGCTGAAGCGTTGTCAAGAGTCACTGTAAGCACCTTTTCTATTTTCCAACCAAGCAAACAAGTTTCAATTGCCTTACCAATGGTATCGCCTTTGTGATTCGAAATTTGACAAAAATATATAATCTTTTTTTGCAATTTCCAATCAGAATCAACATAATGGGCAGTGAGACACATATAAGACATTTGCGTTCTAGATGTCCAGCAATCACTTGTTAAGCATACTCTTTGGCTAGTGGTAGTAAGCACTTCCATCAGCTTTGCCCTCTCTTTAAAATACAAATGATGTACATCCCTAGAAATGGTTACTCTACTAGGAACAACAAACATAGGTTGTAATTCTTGTACAAGCTCCTTGAAACCCTCCCCCTCCACAACTTTGAAAGCTTGCTCGTCCTTCACCACAAATTTAGCCAATGCATTCCAACATCTCACCTTGTTAAATGTAACCGCCAACAAATTCGAAGCTCCACCTTTCTCCTTTTTAAAGCTAAGTAATTGTTGCTTCTTATCCAACACCTTTTCCGGATTTTTCTTGCATTTTTTGAAGTGAGCCCATAAACAACTAGTGCCATTAACACTTGGACAAGCATAATTAGCCCCACAATATTTACAAACGCATCTGGGATTGTTTGGATTTCCACCTTTGATTTTAGTAAAATGATCCCAAACATCAGATGTCCTCGTAGGTTTCCTCTTTTCTGTGAGTGGTTCATCATCGTCTTCTTTTTTAGGCGATTTAACCTCAATAGGAGTGGTGTTTGGGATGGGATTTGGGGTTGTATTTGGGATGGGATTTGGGGTGTTTGAGACGAGATTTGGAGTTGTATCTTCCATTTCAGTGTTTAAGATCCACTTGAGAGTTGAGAGAGTGTGTGACTGTGTGTTGTGCGGCTAGTCGTGAATATGAGTTTTAGTCTTTTAGAGATTTATACTCTTAGGGTTTAGCAATTTAGGTTATTACTTACGGGTCATGACTACTAATGGGCTTATGTATTGGGCTTACACTACATGTATAATTATAATTGTAACTGGAACATATTAACAGACTAACAGTCCAATTATTTTATTTTTTTAATTAAACTTTATTATTTTTAATCGGGTTAGGTTGGTTCGGCTAAAAAACTCGAAACCCATACCCAACCCATTAAAATCGGGTTTACTATTTTTCAATCCAAATACATCTCGATTTAAAAAAATTCGGTTTGGATCGGGCGAAAAAAGGTCGGTTTGGTTCGGATTAGTCGGTTTGGATCGGGTTTGTACACCCCTATTTGTAGATATAGGCTAGCTAGTCTCTTTCATGAGCAAGAAAAAGAGAGCAAGAAAAAGAGAGAGAAAAGGAGAGATAAAAAAGTGCTGTTAAGAACGAGTTGGTGTTCGCCAAAACACGGTTGCGGAAACAAAGTGCTGAGTTGAGATCACACAACTCAACAGTGAAAATGAGGAAGATAACAGGGCTTCAACAGCAGGTAGATGACTTGGAGCAAGAGAAGGAGCAGCATGGCATGGAGGGCAGCAGGGCGGCCAGTAGGATAGTTATATAAGGGTGTTCTTTATAGAGTAATGACCTACTCCCTCTGTCTCCCTTGGTTCTTTACCTTGGGGGACGTAATTCTGACACCAATTTATTCTGACTAAGAATCAACTTACACCAATTTATCATGCCTCAAGATTATCCGAACGATATTTCAAATGGCCAACAAACAATTTCAAGTTAGTGACCTAAAAGGTTTGATTTTTAAATTGGTGTTTACCGTAGTGAACATTTTTTGACTTTGAAAAAAATGTTAAGGATCGAATATTTTTGTTTTGACTTGAATAAAAACTGACCACATTTTTTTCCACGTGAACACTTTACATTTTTAAAAAGACAAATGCTCCCAATCCCAAATAATGAATTTTCCTAATATTATTCATTATGTTTCTAATAATTAAAAATATCATGTGTTATTTTGTTTTCTGGAATTTGTAATTTTTAAGTGTTCTTTAAATTAAATAACATGCTATAAATTAAAAAATTATAATGTTCTTTTAAATGTTCTTTAATTTCTGAAATTTCGATGATATTATGTGTTCAATGAAATAAAGGAACGAATATAAAAATTCTTTAACAAATACAAAAATTAGAGCACATACAAGAATTCTTTAACGAAAACTTTTGAAAATTCACGTCATTTTCTTTTAAAGTATGTTTGAAAGACCACTTAATAGAACACTTAAATAATTAAAGAACACTTTTATTCAAGTGTTCTTTTAAATAATTTTTTAAAAAGTGTTCTTTAAAAAAGGTGATAAACTAGTTAGACAAATAAAATACTAAAGAACACTTAATAATTTTTAAAATTATAAAACACGCTATAAATTTCTTTTTTATAATTTAAAGAACATATAATAAAATAATTAATAGAACACCTAAGAGAACACTTATAAATTAAAGAGCACGTTAATATAATATAATATAATTATTATTTTTTAAACTAAAGAGCACGTTATAAATTTCTTTATTATAAATTAAAGAACATTTAATAGACCACGTAGTGTAGTGCATCCATAACTGTTTATTTTCTTGTTCTTTGTGTGTTGCATCATTCAATCAATCTTAAGGGTGCAACCCAATTACAAGATAAGGTGAGGGATTTCATCACTCTTTACTTGGCCCACAAATCACTAATCCATTCATCCTGCATACCCTTTCCTTAATAAAATTAAATAGACGCTTGCCCCTAGAATTTCGCTTCAAGCATTATCCTTTATTATCATCTTGTTATAAAGTTTACTTGTGTAGTAATTGGGGTAGTGAACTTGCTGAGCATTCTATGTGCTCACCCTTGCTATCATTATAATGTTTTTTAGCAGTCAAATTAGGAGAGAACGATGAGTCTTTCGGATAAGCAGAAGGACAAGGGGAAGATCCAGAATCATTTTGACGCAGTTTAGTTTTATTATGATCAAGTGAATGCCTCAGAATCTTGACCGTAGCGATTGCCTTTGTAAACTGTTAGCATTCATGTATGTTAAGACCTTTTGTTGTAATAATATTGATTATAGGGAAACATTGAGTAATGAAGTGGGATCCTTGGATCTGTGGGGTGAAGCAAGGAGAAACTTTGTATTTATTTTGGTGACGATTGTATAGTACAGGTATTGCGTGGACGAAGTACGTGATGACCTGAATCTATTGGTAGTGGATATATATATATATATATGAGTCACACTCTAGAGAGACCCATTTTATATAGAGTACCGTGGAGACCCATGATCTAACCATTAATCACTTAACGACTGTGATTTAATTAAATAAAACAATTAAAAATCAAAATTATTACAACAGTAATACACACATAATACACGCAATACAATCAATACAGGAGAGGAGAGAGAGATAGAGCGCGAGGGAGAGAGATAGCGAGAGAGAAGGAAATATTATCTCGAGCTTCTTTAAAGATTATTGCAAGCATGGATCGATTAGAAAATGTTGGGAAAGGTAATAATCAACATCGATTCTCTGATTTCAATTTATTTTTCATCAATTTTTTTATTATCATGAACTTGTGTATGTGTATATATTTTGTACAATTTTGATTTGCTTAGATCTGATTCTACATGCATATGTGTTACTAAGATAGAATGAATTTAGTAGATCTGATTCTATTCATACTTAATTTTAAAAGTAAGATTCTGTAATAGAACCAAATTTGTGAACTCGTCCTTCTAAAAATAGGCATTATTATGTTTGTTTTAAAATTAAGGTTCTGCAATAGAACCATATTTTGTGAAGTTATGCTTCTATAAATATTTGTTACATTGTTGTTCCAGAGTAAAAACATGTTTGGATTTATTTTAATGGTCATTTTTGTTTTAAAATTAAGGTTCTGTAATAGAACCAAAATTTATGAACTTGTGCTTCTATGAATATGCTTAAATAAATACGTATAAATTGTGGTTCTGTAATAGAACCAAAATTTGTTACACTGTTGTTTTAGAGTAGAAGCATGTTTGAATTTATTTAATTCTTATTATTATTTTAAAATAAAGGTTTTGTAATAGAACCAAAATTTGTAAAGTTGTGCTTCTATAAATAGGCATTAAATAAATAGGTATAAATTGTGATTCTGTAATAGAATCTGTAGTAGAATCATGATTTTTGCATATTTAAGTTTTTTATTTAAGCTTTGTAGAACTGTTTCTGTAGTAGAATCAAAGCATAGCAAAGATGTAGGGTATTCATATGTATGGTCTTACCGAGAACACTTGAGTATTCTTCTCAATACATATTGCTGCTTGCATAATCAGATACTCAAACCTTTGCTGTTTTGCAGAACCCTTTTTTAATGCTACTTGTTCCCAAGAATCTTCCAGTGCATGTTCCTTTCTTTTGGGTTAACATTATCAACCTTGCTCATGAGCCTGTACTTTTGACTATTACAGGCTGTAATCACAAGTATGTAGTGTTCATAATATAATAATATATATTGTTCAGATCACTTATATCTGCGATTGATGCTAATTTTTAGCTCCAAGCAAATTTTTGTCAAAACTTAGACTCACTTTTTAGGCCATTATATATCTGGTTGAGCTTTGATTTGATATATCCACTGTATTATACCTAGGGACAATGTGATGGTTGAGGGGCCTCTATCTGTTAGCAAAAGTTCTCAGACACATGGGTCTAATTTTTTAAACAACAATAGCCTATTTTACCGTAATGCCACTGAGACTTCAGATGCAGTGATTAAACCTTTTAACCCTGAGAACATCTTCAAGAAAGAAGAGCATGATCGCTGCTCTTTATTGTCAAGTACTGAGGTAGACTTGGTTTCTCTCTTTGAACTTATGCAGCAGATTACTATTCAACGTCACGAAGAGCTTGTGAGGTTTGAAGCAGTTACTATCATGAATATTATTCTGATGATGTCTAATGCTTATTTGGAAAGGGAGAGGTGAGAGCATATTCTGTTGATATTTAGCAAGTGCTAGTCTTGAATCTTGATGGACATTATTTTTATTAAAGTGTTTATCTTGATCAAATTTGCTTGTTTTAGATATGTAGAAGTGGTGGTTTTCCATAGTGTTTCACAACTTTTGAGGAAGGATTCTGGCCTGCGTGTGCAAAAGCAAGCTGTGCATCTAGTCTATCTGCTACTAAATTGTAAGTTTGGGTTTGCTCTATCTAGCACAACAGTCTCGGTCTTTTCCAATGCTTTGTTATTAATCTCTATATATTTTAGTTTATCTTTACCATTCTTGCCACTTAACTATTTTCATTTCTAAAATAATGCTCTACTAGATAATGAAAAACACAAATTCTAAATGCCCTTGTATTTGCCTTTCATCTCTTTTTGTTGTGCTTTCTATATGTACATTTATGTTTCTCCTTCAGTATCTAATTTGTGTGTAACCTTCAAGTCTTTTGATATACCTAAACACACATAGAGAGATAAATGCTTATACTTAGAGTTAAATGCATATATACTGGTCAACTTTTTAAGTAGTGATATTCCAAATATCTTATGCTCTCATGGTGATTGAAGGTCCACCAATAATGTCAATGTTCTGTTCTGGCTGTAAAGACGAGATGGAGAATGCTGGAGCTGCAATCTCCGAAACAAGAAAGGCTTCAGTTACTCAACAATTCTGTAAAATTCTCGAGGGCGTGGCAGATTGCTTACCTTGCCATGGAGAGGGTACACTGGTAAGCTTCATGCCGAGACTTATGGTCTCTGGTTAACATTGATTAATTTCTTTTGAACTCGTGTTAAACATATAGGGATTAGATGAATAAATAATCTGACTATCTGAGAATAATTGGTTATAGGGTTGATTTTCAATAAATTTCAGTTGCATCTAACTTTCAGGTCTTGCAACTTCGAAGGAATGCTATTATTTTGCTGGCTTTTTTAGTGTCATCAGGAAAATCTGGCCTTGAAATTCTACTAAGCCACGAGTTTTCAAAGAGGACCAACTTCCTTGCACTAATACTTAAGATGTTGGTAGTGGAGATGGATGCGGAAGCCTCAAAGTCTATTTATTCTTCTGATATTTTTAAAGAGCGGTAAGTTATTGTATAGAAGCATTGAGGTAGTTTTATAAAATTAGTTTTGTGAAATTAGTTTTGGTGTATAAAATTAATATATAAATTGTGGTTCTGAAATAGAACCAGTTTTAAACCAATTTTGTTTAGTTCGTTAGAGTTATGTATAATTTTGTCCTAATTTTGTAAACTTTTTTACAATTTTGGTTCTGTAATATAACCTAAATTTTGGTTCTGATCTATATATGTGTATTTTGTGTAATCTATGTAGACTTTTATAGTAAAATCATAATTTTTGCATATTTAAGTTTTGTGGATCTACATAATTTTTTCATATTAAGTTTTGTAGATCTGATTATATATTAGAATCTTAATTTTTGCATAGTTTTGTAGATCTACTAATATTTAATTGGTAAGTTCTATAGTAGAATCATGAATAGTTTGTATACATGCATTTAGTTGATCTAAATTGTAAAGGTGTGTATTGTTGTATGTTATAGTAGAATCAAAGATTTGTAAGCATGTGTATTTTTGTGTTATGTAATAGAATCAAAATTTTCATAAATATGTGTACTTTTTGGTTTGTAGTAGATTTAATTAAAAAAATTGTGTTCTATCGTAGAATCAGATTGAAGTTTTGTAGTGTATTTGTAGATGTGAACTATAATGTTTTAGAATAGAATCACAATTAAAAAATTTTGATTCTAGTATAGAATCAAAATTTTAATTTATTAAATAAATAGTAAAATTTGTTACTTCTAATATTGGTTTCTTAATATTTAAAAATTTATATATCGATAGCACCAATTTTTTTATCTCCGGTAGAATCAAATTAAAATTTTTTATAAGGCTTTATAGTAGAATAGATTGTAGAATCAAAAAATTTATTGTGCTCTATAGTGGAACTACTGTCCAAGATTTGATTCGATTATAGAATGACATTTAGGTTTGATTTAATGAATTTAAGATTTGTTTCTTAATTTGTTAAGTGTTAGTTTTGTTAATAGAATCATCCAATTTTTTTAACTTCTAATGCATAAATTTTACTAAATGACTCATAAGCAGGCCTAAAATTTAGGGGGAGGCCTTTTCATTCCACTATAGAATCAAATAGATACTAATTAATTGATTATACCGTAGAATGATATTCTGGTTTGATATAATGGATTTTAGATTTGTTTGTTAATTTGTCAAGTGCTAGTTTCGTTAGCAAAATCATCCAATTTTCTTTTTAAACTTTGAACTCATAAATTCTACTAAATGACTAATAAATAGGCCTATAATTTTGGGGAGGACTTTTGGTTCCACTATAGAATCAGATTATACTAATTTGATTCTACTAGAGAATGATACTTAGGTTTTGTCCTACGGTAGGTAGGACTCCTACCAAGCTTCACATCATTATTGAACAGGGGTCGCCATATTTGAAGGCTGGAAAGGAAGTTGTTTATTACTTGGGAACTGTTCAGCACGAGTTTCACTTCACTGTTCAGGTATTTGACTAAATACAATATCGTATGCTTCTTATATCTAGATATCTTCTTAGTCGACAAGGTATAATTAGTTCTTACACGACATGATGAAATTGATGCAATTGAGGATGTTATTTATAATATCGAAACTTATGTAACAATGATTAGAGCTAGCACTTCTGTATTTCTAATGTCTCGTAAAATCAAGTCTTTAGGAGTGAAAATGGTCATTTCTGGTAAGGTTCGAATGAAATTTATGGGGGATACTTGTATTTCCACAAAGCACCCAACAAAGAAGAATTTCACTGTGAGACATGCCACAAGGTTATAGACTTGATTCTTTTTATTTTTCTTGTTCTTGTAGTAAGTATTAAAAACATTTTTCTTTACAAGTATAGATTTTCAACTTGGAAGGAATTATTGTTTGCCTTATTATACATAGATAAAGGCCCTCCACCAATATGACTCCTTGAGAGCAAACATGGCAACATATGCTTGGGGTTTAGAAGCTCCGTTTCCATTGCTGGATAAGGCATTCATCAATGTTTTGATCCTGGGTGGAAGATGGTGATGAATAGTTTTCGTCATGCTGTCTTGTTTGCCTTAGTTATGCTTGCAAGGTTAGAGAACGTCATTTTGATCTTTATAAATGTGTCCTCGTATTTAAGGTTAAGTCAGAAGAAAAACATTTTGATTCTACTATTGCAGCATATTTATGAGTTTGTAATTTTTTAATTGTACTATAGAAGCTTTCTATGTACCTTCTAATACAACATCATAAATTTAATGTCTTCTTCAATTTTAGGCAACTTTCCGATTAAGTTATACTTGATTATCGTGTGATTCTGCGGTTGCTAATGTAAAAACTAAAAATCATTTAATACATGTTAATAAATGACAAATAAAAGTGTTGCCTGACAACATAGCAGCTCATCATTACAGTGGATTGATGTTAACATCTACTAACATTGATGCAGAACTATTAGGACAAGTACTTGTTTCTAGTTTCCAAAGAGGTTCTATAAATTGTAGATGCCTTCGTTTTTCAAAGTTTTTCAATAGAAAATGACAATTAATTTATTTTTGAGTTTTTCTTAATTTTTCTGATTCTAGAATAGAAACTCTTTTTGTATTTTTTATTATTTCTTATTGTTGTGGAATCTACTATAGAATCATAATTTTATGAGTTATAAGCATAATTTTATCTGTGTAGTTTTATTGCTATTGTAGATTTCTATTCTATTTTTTTTTATTCTACTATAGAAACATATATGTATTTGTATTTATTTGTTAGTTAGGTGGAGCTGATGAAATTCTAAAGTTGGATGAGGAGGGGAAACACGGATTACTGCTTGATCGGATACCATCGGATACCAAGGGCAGATGTTGGTTGCCAAGGATACAGCAGTGCGAGGTTTGTGATGTACGTCAAGTGCAATGGGAGTTGTAATCTGTTCAATGAAGTTGGGAGGAAGACACTGAAGTGCAATGAGTGCAATAAGAATGGGTTGATTCAGTGCCCCATTTGTTGTTGATTTAGGAGATCACTTTTCCTGATTTTCCCCACCGTTGATTTGGTTCTTGCCTATAGTTATTAGTTCTCTTCTCGTGAAACTGAGTGGAATCTAAAGTAAGATTGAGACCCCATTGTGAGTGCTTTTGGATGTTACTTTGATTCATTTATTGAATGATCTGATTTGTTGTTTGAGCTGAATGAACAAATATGGGTGCAAATTACGTAGTTCATTCGTATGCGTATTTGTTTTTTAGGTTTGGAAAGTGAATATATGTGGATAGATTCCTTGTTGCTTTGGCAATTTGCTTTGGTCATCTTTAATAGTTACGACTTACAAGTCAAATGCCATTGTAGTGTTTTTCAGTTTTTATTTCAGATTAATGCTTAAGATACATGTATGCAAGACTTGTAATTCTTTTAATCACATGAACTTCATCTATACAAGCAAAGCTCGACTTTATTTTATTAACCAATTACTCTGTAAATCTCAAATATTAACAAAAACTTTATATATTATAAAGGTCTGTTTTCTTTTATGCGCCCCGAGTAAGATCAGCCTGGAGTCATTTTTTATGAAGCCTTATCATTAATTCTGCAGGGAGTGAAATCATATAGCCACTATCTACAGTTGAAAGTTGTAATGAAAAACAATCTCAATATTGCAAATATACATGTAGTTGTGTGAGAAACGTTGATAAGAGCATCTTCATTCTCACCTAAACACCCCTTCCCCTAAGTGAAGAAAAAAAAACAGAAGTTTGAAATTTTAAACTTTCAACTAACTGTTGGACGGTCTAAATCAGAATCATCAATGGTGAGCCACTCATTTGACTCCTCACTTTCTTTTTCTCTGGAACTTGATGGAATTGTCTTCTGCTTATCACCCTCGATACCAAAACTTCGGTTAACTTGACCCAATCACTGGATTTGGAGCATGAAGGAATCTCTGATTGCCTATAGCCTAGTTGTTTACCTGAGAGGTAATTATCATCGCTCTCAATATCACTGTATGAGCTATCCTCTTCAGATTGTTTTACTTTAGCAAAGGAGTCTGTACCAACATCTTTGTCTTCAAACTCCTTATAATCCTTAGCATCATTGATCATTTCATTTCCGGGGGTTGGCCTCTTGTATGTTCAAGTGCTTTCATCATTCCCACCAGTATTCTTCAATGTTTTCATGCTTTCAAAGATCTCGGTATTCATAGGTGGTGCCATATTTTTTTCCCGTAGTTTATGCAGAAGTACTTCCCTTGCTTCAACAATCTGTAAACAAGTGTAACTTTAGAAGTAAGAGTTTTGCTTTTTCTGAACACGTTTACTTCAAATAAATACTCTTAAAGTGGGAATAATCCTAACAAGTACACGGATTCACACAAAAGACATATCTAGACAAGATACAAAAGTACATGTTGGCATGTTATAACATGCCATGAAGCATATAATTTTTTGTCATTTTGTACATTTAATTAATTACATAGATTCATAGTCAACACATATTCTGCTTTAATTATAATAAACGGCTTCCATGGACCACCCACAATCAATTTCAAATTAAAATCTATCAAGCCTACATGTCCCTTTTGCTTTGACCCGGGATCCAATTTACCCAACTCCAGCAGAAATGAAAATCATTATTCTCAAGAAAAGTATAAGTAAACATTTCTAAAAAAATTATAACTCAATTCAACTCGACTTTCAAAAGATACATATGTAGGGGCATCATTTGCAATTTAAAAGCCTTAAAAGACCAAAACATAAGTACAATGTATAACAAACCTTAATTTCTTTTAGCCAAATATTTGGCAACGTGATGAATTTAATAAATGAACAAACATGTGTACTTAATTCCTGAAAAATAATTTAATCCTCGCAAGCAAGCACACTCTGAATCACCAAGTACATATGGCTAATGTTCTTTTGGTAGGGCTCTAGAGAAAGTACAAGACAATGAGGCAAGTAATCACCTTCGTGTAACCTAAGACAGTAAAGCCAATGAAGCACATACAACTCGTCAACGAAAGATAATAAAACAAAATTTTAAAATCTTCTACTCGCTTTAGAGTATTACCCACTTCCTTACTCGTTACAGTCTTTTATTTCAAAGTGAAACTTCTTTCTAATAAAGTCTTTACTATTTGCATAACAATTCTATCTAGGAAACCAAAATTCCATTAAATATAACTGAACTACATACTGCTATATTCTTTCGTTTCCCTAACTAAGAACCATCAACTTGTCACAATCTATTTCCCATGTTTTACAGGTTCCAACAAGTGTAGAAAGTTTTGTAGCATATGTTTCTAGAAAATGTCATCATGACTTCCTACATAGTCACTACACACTAAAGCAAGTGAGAATCATAAACCACATGCTAAACAAGTGAGAAGTATGTACCAGTAAATTTAAAAGAAACAACATTTGTTATTGGGCCAGGTCAAACCCAGATCTGGTCAAGTTAAAATCTATGGAATAAATACCACTACATATAAATGCTGCTGGAAGCCATGGCGAGACCATACACACACTCTGGCAAAGCATTATCTCTGAATGTTGTTTGGTCTACCACTTGATTGACGTTTTGATCCTCAGTACTGGGAGTCTTTACTAGTTGATTGTGTTAAAGCTCAATTGCATCAACTATTCTTACCTGATGCAGTTTATTATCAACAGCAGGCATTAACAAATGGATTCAGGCTTCCCAAAATCCCAATTTTGTATACTGTTGTGGAACTGGTGCAGCGTGTCAAAAGCACACGTTCGTGAGAGAATTTTTTCCTAGAAAAAAATTTCAAAGAGGATTGAGCTGTGATCGTTCATTATTATTAACCTTGTACTGAGATTGCATTTCAATTCGAGTTTTACAATTTGCAACTTTCAGATGATTTGGTCAACTGAGTTGGAAGGTGTTCCACTTATGTCTAGTTTCCTAGGGGTATGCCCTAAGCTGTATTTTCTTTGTTACGCTTATATAGATTATTACTTGACAAAAAGAAGAGACATCTTGACATTTTAAATCCGTGATACAATGTTGTCGCCTAGGCAACACACTATGACAACAATGTGTAAAATTGGCCATTGTAAATTTCCATGGGTAATGCACGTATGTAATTTTTACTAGTAACTGAAAGACATGGAAGCATTATTACCTCTGGAGTTGATAAAAGCAGTTTGTATCTACCTTAGAATCAGAATTTATGCAGTAAAACAAACAAAATTAAATAAGTTCTAATTTGATTCTATAGTAGAATCAAAATGCCTATCTAAAATTTTGATTTGCTGCTTATGACTAATTTATCTAATTCTAGAATAGAATCAATATTTATTAAATAAAACTACATGCTTCGATTGTACTATAGAACCAACAAAAAGTATCCACCATATGTTCAACATGTGTTATACACAGCTACGACGACTAAATGTAATTAGCTCAACTGTTTTGATTCTATTACAGAACCAAATAAAATACATAATTTAAATATTACATACACTACACTCAAAATTTACTCCCACTAGACAAAATTGTTTCTACTCTAGAACAAAAACAACAACACAACATTAATTTAAAAAAACTACATGCTTAAGAACACACATGTTTCGATTGTATTATAGAACCAACAAGTGTACATACAAATCAACAGAAAAAATCTACAATAAATCATACTACACAAAACTAAATATCACAAATTGAAAAAAACGAATTGTACCTGATGTGGATACAACTCCAACAGAATCAGAAATTTGAGTTTGATTCGAAGCACAAACACCTTGATTTGAAGAAGAATCCGTCTCAAATTGACACATTAGAAAGAGAAAAAGTGATACGAGAAAGATGAAAGATATACGGGAAAGAGAGAGAGAGAGGGGGAGAGAGAGAGAGAGAGAGAGAGAGAGAGAGAGAGAGAAATTCGATGAGAGAGAGGTTAGAGAGAGAGTGTGTAGTTAGAGAGAAAGTATAATCGCGGTAGTTTTTTAATTTTTTCTTTTTTTAGAGGAATATAATTAGCCATCGGATGTGTTTTAGATCTAATGGTCCAAAATGGGTCTCTATTGGATTTCATGTAAAATGGGTCTCCATGGAACAATGGCCTATATATATATATATATATATATATATATATATATGTACATATATATATATATATATATATATATATATATATGTACATATATATATATATATATATATATATATATATATATATATATATATATAACACCCCAGTCCCACATCGAGAAGATTTGGGAATTTAGTTCAGTATATAAGCAAAAGTACTATTACTAATTGCACCAACAAATCATGATCTCTTGGGAGCCTATGGTGGGCTTGTGGATTACCCAAGTTAGTTGTATTTGGGCCAGTTTACTTTAGCTTATTCGGATTCAGAATTGGTACTTAACCCGATTTTTCGAAAAAGGCTCGGGATTTCACCCGGGTTGTCACATATGGTATCAGAGCTGACTTTCGAAAGTTTGATTCGTCAAGTTGCCGGAGGTGGGACACGAAGGCTTGGTGGTATTATCCCACAATGGACAGAGATCCGGAGGTGGGAACAAGAAATGGGAAATCCATTCAGGCCTGACGAGGACGTCAGGAATTTAAGTGGGGAAGTTTGTATGACGAGGACGTCAGGAATTTAAGTGGGGAAGTTTGTAAAACCCGATTTTCGAAAAAGGCTTGGAATTGACCCGGATTGTCAAACACACACATACGGAATTTAAGTGGGGAAGTTTGTAAAACCCAATTTTTGAAAAAGGCTTGGAATTGACCTGGATTGTCAAACACACACATACATATTCCTAACATTTATAAGAATATAGATTTTTATTGACTTGAAAAGAAGAAAATAAATTAAAATTGAGCACCAAACACAACGGAAGCAAAACGGTGCAAACTCGATCGTATGCGTAACCAAACACCCCGGCCCCTCTCGTCTTTGCCGTCGTCGACCCAAGGTCTTTAAAATCTTTGATATCAATATTTTAAAGGGTTAAATATCAATCGGGTGACTGATTGCGTCCAAATGTATCAAGTAGGTGACTGATTGCAAATTTGACTCATTTTGGTCATTGATTTCAAAATTTTTTATCAAACTCATTTTTAGATGACCGGAAAATTTTCCAACAAAAAAAATATGCACAAAAAATTCTGAAAAAAAATTATATGCAGTAAAACACCCCGACTTTGAACCACCTAAACTCAGAATTATCGAAATGAAACTCAAAACTCAAAATTTATAATTAAATAAATTTGGGTTAGATTTTATTTAATTTGGATTTTAAGTTTTGAATTTGATTTCGATAATTCTGAGTTTATGGGTTTAAAGTCGGGGTGTTTTACTGCATATAATTTTTTTTCAGATTATTTTGTGCATATTTTTTTGCGTCGGAAAATTTTCCGGCCACCTGAAAATGAGTTTGATAAAAATTTTGAAATTAGTGATCGAAATGAGTCAAATTTGCAATCAGTAACCTACTTGATACATTTGGACGCAATCAGTCACCTGATTGATATTTAACCTATATTTTAAATCAAAATTTTGCATTAAGTTTTACAAAATATATGTCTCTGTGCTTAATAAATTACAACCTTGTGCTAGCTACATGTTTTGTATGTGGAATCATTTCTGTCACATACTTTTTTACAATTTCACGTTGTACAAAATTTATTATTAAGATTTCATAATATTGTATGAGTTATCTGCTGTTAATTATGGTTCTAGTTGTATGCATGTAAATAAGTAAATTTGTTCATGTTCATATATGCTATTAGTGGATGCATGGCTAAGATCATCATACCATTGTGTGTGTAGACCTGGTGTTCGTTCAAATACAAATTAATTTAGCTTACACCGACGACAAACGAATGATTTTTAGTATTGCAGCTTGTGATTTGTAGCTGGTTTGTAGTGGAACATGATCTTGTATAGGCACAGTGTCATATTGATGTGTAATTTTTGTTTGTTTGATTTAGCTTTAGTATTTAATTGATTAATTTATTTATTTTTGTTTGGCGTATATTGTAGGTTATGCTGTTGTCAACTGGAGTTGGTAGCAGTTTACTTAAGAGGTTCCAGGAAGGAACTAGGAAGTAGGGTGGAGATATTGTGCATATGAGATGATATGTCACGTGTTTTTGGCAATGTTCTGAGATACTATCCAAGACAGCATTTTTGGAACGAGTTTCTAATGAGTTCACAAGCCTTGTTCTCCTTCGGTGGAACTTGAAAACAATTTGGTTCTTGGTCAAGTTTCGGAGGTTTTTCACGATTTTTCTGGGAAGACGGCAAATTAAAAGTGTCTAAGCTTTTGGATAGGAACTTGTTTGGTGGTCAGATTAGTTGGATTATCCCAGGGACTGAAAGTGAGAAAGTGTAATTTTATGGCAGAATGGTAACTGGAATTATTGATACTTCAAACTTAGAATTCTGTGTTGGCTGTATCAATTAATAACTATATGCGCTTCATAACTAAGTCGTCTGCAATTTGTAGTCTGTATGCCATTTTAATTGTTTGCTATGGGTAATATTTTGCTTATGAAACTTAACGTTTTAAGCTCATTTTTAATCAGTTTTAAATTCTATCTTTTCTTTTTCTACGTAACCGGCTTTAGCATCTAGTTCTAACTTCTAATCATGATGTTACAGATGGATGTATAACAGAAATAAATCCAGTGGTTTCCATTTGTATTTCTATATTCTGTTAACTGTTAAGTTTGTTCATCTTTGCCCCTTTTTGTGTGCACAGGGTTCTCAATACTATAAGACTGGAAAGAAAGCAAACTTTATTTCTTGTACTACATGTAGTGATGTAGAGTTCAAGATGTTGGGTTAATCTTGCCTATACAAATGTGTATCGCCATGTGAAATGCTACGATTTTGATCAAGGGAATAACATCTATTTGCAGGAACCCCTAAAAGTGTCTCCCAGAGCTTTGAAAAGAGGCTCACCCTATCAGTTTTCTCAAGTGGAAGCACAGAAAGGGAGTTGGAAGAATTTATAGCAATTGAGAAAGAAGGTAGGATTCATCGAGCTGCTCTCTGCCCATTAGCTAGAAAGGTAAAACCAGTTGCCTCTACTATGAACGTGCTGGGTGAAAAATACATGTATTCACTTTCAAATGATAGAACAACTTGTTTTGTGAATATGGATGAGGAGAGAACAAGACAATAGTTTCTGGATATTTAAGTGCCAAAAGCTTAGAACCTACTGATGCTGATTCTAGAGCGTGCTCCTTTGGTGATTGCAGTGTTCTCTCTCAACTCTCACATGAGAGTCGCTTAAACAGTTAACCCATAGCCGCCTCCCCCCCCCCCCCTTCCCCCTCCCCCACCCCCACCCCCACCCCCACCCCTCCGACTCCACCTCTCCATTTTCCCCTTCACCACCGCCTTTTCTGTTAACCTCCGTAGCCATCTCTCCAGATCTCCTTCACACCAACGCAGCTCCAATCCATCCCCGGCCCACCATTTGCCGCCCGGCCTCCGCCGCACCTCCGCCGCCCCTCCGCCGCCCCGCCACCTGCTGTCTAATTCAATAAAATCGAGTGTTGTTTAAACCTCGAAGTTTCCGGTTTTTAGTTGATCTATGTTTAATTCGGATCTAAGGATTTTAAGCCTTTTCCGATTGTAAGATCGATTTGTTTTTTTGTTGTCTCACCTTCGTGTGAGTTTGTTATTGTCTCACCGCTTGTTTGTGTGAGTTTGCTTTTCTCTCACCGTTTGTGTGAGTTTTGGTGCTGGATTATATTATCTTGGAGACTTGTACGGATAATATGGATAAACACTTTGATGAAGTGTTAGTGTGTTACACACTTAGGTCTGCGAATATTGTAGCTCATTGCTTAGCGAGGGCGACATATTCTATGTCAGGTCTTTCGGAGTGGAATGTTTCCGCTCGAGATTGTATCATCTGTAACCTTGAGATATTTTAATGCAAGTACGATTTTATCAAAAAAAAAAAAACAGTAGCTATTCTGAGTCGTCTTAGCATTCATGTTCCTTAAAAAAGTACAAGAGGGTCATTGTATTGAGGTTGAATACTTTTGTCATTTGGGATGTAAGGAGCTTTGTTTTTTCTCAAAATAAAGCGGAATTGGCAGGAAAAAAACCATTGATTAGGGTTGCTAGCATACTGTTGCACTATACATGCACTGCATGTTTCAGGACTCTTTAGTTGGGAACGTGAATCATTGGTAACAAACCTTCAATGTCACTTTATATTTCAAATGACGAGCATTTGATAGATTTGAAGAACTTAGTTTCTACTGCCGCAAGGATTCCTATTAGGCAGTGGAAATGTTAGTAATATCATTCTCTTCCACCTATTACCTTTTAAAGTGAAGTTTGATGTTGTTAAATAGTGCAAAACATTCTGACAGTCATGATAAAATTAGTGGCTTGTTTATCGCACTTGCTAGGATTTCACCTTCTTGACATGTTAGTATCAAAGCTTTCACAAGAGTGAATAAGGAAATTCGTATTGTTCTCTGTACTACCTCTCTGTATTTGAGGGAACTACCAATCTCTTTGTTGTTTCCCATATTCTTTTTTCTGTTTTTGCTAAATAAAATTGCCTCCCATTTTATGCACTAATGTTGATATATCTTAGAAGATGCAAACTATCAACAAATTGGAACCAATCTGCATGACTGCATTATCATTGCACATAAGTTTGTAGCAGATTCAGGTCTCCCTTTGTATATTTACAATCTCTTAAAACATTCTAGAAGGGTATTTTCTTTTTCGTATGGGGATCATATGCTTTCAAGAAAATTTGTTATCTGCTATCTATATAGATAGGAGTATCTGGTGAGGTCTTTGAAATATTTTGCTTATGTCCATACAATTCTGCATTCTGCATGGCCAACAACAGAGGCTTTTAGTTTTTTCTCAACATTAAAAGGTAATGCTGAGTCATTTTTCCTTATTGCTCTATAGAAGATGGGGACTATGCCAGCATCAGATCTGCAAGAAGCAGGATAGCTAAAGATTGGCCTTTGGTATGAATCATAAATTTGATTGCTGACGCTCAAATGTGTTTCACAACAGTACGTAGGACAAGACTTGGTGTACGAAATGCGCTAATAAGATATGTATGCCTGCTTTTTTCCGTATGTTCCAAAATTCATTTAATGTTTTGTAATTAGAATTGTTTTTCCATTTATGGTTACTTGGTTTTTGTATGTACTTTATATTTTTACTTGAATTACTTGAGATTTTGATGTTCCACCGAATTATACAAGATATTAAAGAATCCACAATAGTAGTACACTGTACTAGTCAAATGTATAATGCTCACTGCTCGTATTTTGCATAATGTAGAAGATTTGAAAGTGATCACATCAGTTTTGTTAACATATATCATAGTGTCTATTACCTGTTAAATTTAGAAATATATGTACCATATTCCGCCTATCATATGAACTTGCCTTTAGGTTTCAGCTTGTAATTCTGTACATAGAGTAGAACGACTATTCTATAAGCTGCCCGTTTTAGTTAATCTTTAATACAGTAATGCTGCCATCAGGGTAAATCTAGCCCTGTCTCTGGGGGATTATCCTGATGATAAATGAATTTGAATTTTTTTTTATTTTTATTTAAACCTGGGATGAATGAGCTGAGTCAAAATTTCTGGTTTGTTAATGGCAATTATTTAGCTATTCCCATAATTAACAAATAGTTGTGTGAAACCTGAAAGAAGACTGGACCAGAAGCATATTGAAGGACAGCTTGAAAAGAAAACTAAGACAAGTCTTTCGATTAAATGGCATAGTTTATCGATCGAGTTATGTTATATACCTAAATTAATAACGTTGTTTGCTGCAGTACATAATTGACATCACAGTTTTTAAAAATTGTGCATTGATGTGGTTACACTGGGTCCTTTCCTATTGTCTTATATGCAAATTTTATGATTGGAATTCCCATGTGACTCTGTCTCCTCCAAAGTATAGACAGAGAGAGATTACTGTACAACTTTTAGTTGGCCTGTGGACCTTGTTGATCTGCCTTCCTTCTCCTCAATGGCTAGATCATTTCAATAATTAAACCATACATATGTTGTATATTATAAATTAAAAGATAAAAAGTCAGTGATGTATTTCAATGTTTTATACAGGGGAGCCTAAGGCCATTGATGGTAAGAAGCCAAGAAGGTCAGTGTTCCGAAGTTTGCAGTGCAACAATAAGATCACGAGACATCCTTTGGTATGTATGTTACAAGACTTGGTGGTTCTCTAGTACTATATCGATTTATCATCATTGATCAGGCTGCTCTTATCTGTCAGAGCAGTACATTGTATCTGTGTCCGATATAATATATTTATAAGTAGGCCATTGTTCCATGGAGAACCATGTTACGTGGAGAACCACTTAAAATGCATTAAAATTGCTTTATATATAAGGACCCCGCCAAGGGTACCTTCACAAAAAATGCTTAAAATAATTGGCTCTATCCATAAAAAAAAAAATAAAAAAAAAAATAAAAAAATAACTTGTCGTGGAAATGCGAAGCATTTAAGACAGTAAACGGATGAGTTAGTTAGTCATGAGGGCCGAAGGCTCTCGACACACCCGTCAATCGTCTATTGCCTTTACCATTGATTGCCATTCCTTACAACTTTAGAATGATAAAGGCGCGAAGCGCCGTACAAGAAGGTGCGAAGCACCGTTAACCAGTGAAATCCACTGCCACGTCATCACGTGAACAGTGAATTTTTTTTTTCTTTTTTTTTCTTTGACAAATGGATAGAGGGTAGAATTATAAGACTTTTTTGTAAAGGGGCCCCGCCATGGGCCTTATATAAAGGACAATTTTAATCAATTTAAGTGGTTCTCCACGGTTCTCCACGTAAGATGGTTCTCCATAGAGTGGGACTCTTTATAAGTAAACTAAAATAAATAAATTCGCTTCCTTTTTACCGGACTGATTATGTCTCGTCAGAATTATACCGGGGTCTTAAAGAAAACAGATCAGGAATGTAATCTACAATATTTCTGTCTGCTAAGAAAGTGCCATTTCATGGCCAATCATACAGAGAATAGTCTCAACTCTGAAATAATCCCACTGGTTACTAAAGAATTAAGTCAGATCAATAAAGAGCAGACATTAGCCAGCTCAATGGCTTAGATATTGGAGCATCAATAGGAAACATTGAAATTGAATGAAATTAGTACTTGCGAAAGTTTCTTAAATGATAAAACAAATACTTGAATAATTTGTAGAAGTATAGTATTAAACTCTGCAACAACCATGTATAAATCTTTAGCATTTACTGGGGATCTACAACTAATGTAAGTCATGAGCTGGCCACTGGGATTTAGAATTAATATTAATTCTGGCCTACCTGGTTGTCCTCTTCTTCTTCTTCCTTATCTGGTCTTTTTCAGGATTCTTTCATAGAACCTTGTCATCATATAGTCCAAATTTACAAAAAGCTTCTCAACTTTCCTGGTCACTAGATTGATAAACCTGTCCTCTTAGATTTCGATAGTTCTTGGGTTTTAGTAGAGAAACTGTACAAGGTAGTCCTTGTAAAGAATTGGATACTGCAGATTATCGACAATTTTACAAAGCTATCGTCGCTTTCCTCGAAATTTATTACCTTTATCATTACAAGTTACATTACTACTAGAAATTCTATTATTGCTGTTTTGCAGAATCATTTTGTATGAGCTACCCTTGTGTTCTTTATTTGCACGTATTTGCACGCAATTGTCGATTACTTTATTAAGGCATGAACATGTTTCTCATTCGATGAGAATTTAAATAAGAATGTTTAAGTTGTCATATAGTAATTCTTTGGGAGACAACGCCATGATGGTTCCTAGGAGCATGCTGAACCGAACCACTGTGCAATAAAGTTTAAGTATAAAACACTAATTAAAGGAATTAGATTAGGTTATGATTACCGCTAACCAAGTAATCGCATAAATTACTCATCAAAGACAGAACTTTAATTGCATAATCTCAAACATTTCATTAATATATTAACATACCAAAAATATTAAGTAGAATCTAATAATCTAGTTGAGTTGGGTAAGCTGGCTCTGACACTATGCGCTTTGTTTACGTGGAAGAAACAATGTGTAATCTCAATTAAAGGGTATGTGAATAAACCTAGTTTCTTTATTTAAGATTTAGTTGTCATCTTCTGGCAAAGAAGAGTAAAGCCACCATTTAAAATGCAACGATGTTTCGGTCATGGGAGGGTGTGTCCATATCTGTAAGATATTATAAGAAATGAGAACTAGAATGGGTTCACATGCAACAAAGCATGTTTTCATTCCGTTAAAATACAGACACCAATATAGAACAAAGGAGAGCAGATGTGGGATTGATTTCCATTTTCCAACCCCACATCTTCATGAGGATTATATATATTTATGCGCTTATAACAAGGTTAATCCAAGAGCACGAGAAGATCCCAAAACGTAGTAGAAATAAATTAAACAATAGAAAAGAAAGAGCTGTTCTCTTGAATCTTACTTCTTACTAGTATAACATTACCAATTTTCTAGTGTGTGTCCAAGGGCACATGCTAAGAATCCGTGCTAGCTTAGTTGTCAAATTTTGATTGGTAGAGATTTCATTAATAATGATGGACCCCCCTGCATTCACATAAATATCCACCAATCAAAATTTGACAATTAATCAAACACGGATTCTTAGCATGTGCCCTTGGGCACACACTAGACAAACCCATTACATTATATAGTAGAAGTATAAATTTATACAGGAAGTGTTTTAGCTTTGCTTAAAAAGAACAAGTACATGTTCTTGGACTCTGCAAATTTTGATTTGGAGTAACACAAGAGTACATAACTGTACAAAAGGATGCCGGTTTTAGTGCATTTTTGCTTTAAGAAAGGCTATACTCAACTTTTAAGACTACCCCACTACATGTACTTACAGTTAGTAGTAGTATAATAGAGTGTTTCTTGGGTAGCTCAAATTCAAATTCAAAAACAAAATCACACTTCACAAAGAGCAACCAGCAAATCAATTACAAAGTTCCTTGCATCACACTTGAACCAAGATTCTGGAGAATTGTAATAATCGCGTGAAGATAGCTTTGTATTGGTAACTGGATCTTCCACGAAATTTATTATTATTCGAACTAATTTTATCTCGAAAGTTGCCAAGTTGGTGCTAAGTTTACCTTAGGTGTTTGTCTTAAGAGGGAGTACAAAGTGATTCAAAAATCAAAGACAATTTATTCACGGGAGGGACCAAAATTTTGCCCAGACCCATACATTAGTCGACTTAATTGCCTCCGAATCGGGATGAGAGTGATGAAAATACTCGTGCCTTGGAGTTACTGACAAGGAAAGATTGAGACTTGAAACTTAAAAATCATTTACACAGATTTTTATCTTCAAAATTCTGTTAAACTGCGATTTAGAAAGACTAGTAATTGAAAACATATACAATACATACATCCAGGAAATGTTATAGCTAAGTAAGCTGAAGTAGCTAACTGCAAATCTACCAACTAAATTCTAAAATCCTAGAATCACCAAAGATACACCCTCCTGGTACTTGGCATGTACAAAAATATGTATAACCTCTCCCCCTAAATTGCAATTGATATTTAAAATCAATAGAAAGCTTAGCATAGATGCACTCACACAAATATGTCTCAAAATTTCTTACGAATCTTGATTATGGGTAATCCGAGAATGTGACAGGCGTTGAAAGATGATTGGTGCCCCATATTGAGGATATAGAAGCATTAACACCGTTGGTGCATGTTGATATTGTGGGGATAATCTAAATGTGAATCTTTGTAGGATTGTTGCAAGGGTTAATTTAGCCTGTAGGATTGCTAGATTTTGACCAATACATGTTCGGACCCCGATGCTAAATGGCATAAACGCAACAGGGTGTTTAGCAGCTCGGGCTACCCCATCCGAAAATCGACCAGGGTTGAACTCATTTGCATCATTTCCCCAGATTGCCTGATCATGATGAACTGCTAAAATTGGTATCAATAGCTCAGTTCCGCGGGGGACCTTACAGCCCCCCAGTTCCACATCAACTTTTGGTCTTCGGATGGTTGCCACCACTGGAGGGTAAAGTCGTAAAGTCTCATTTAGAATCATTCCCAGCTGCACATCATAACATTCAACCAATATTTAGTAAAAAAAAACTTGGGGAAACAAAATTATAATATTATGAGCATTTTGATGGTTGAAAAAATTCTCCCAACACAGACACAAAATCTTAATACTATCAAAGTAGTTTTATCCCTTGTAAACAAGTTGAGGAACAAGGAAACAAATCAATGAATCTTACCGTCTTAAGCTTGGAAACATGATCTTTGGTGGGCGCGTCACGTGATCCGCACACCTGGAGGACCTCGTCACGTGCCATCACCTGCCACTGTGGATGCATTGCTAGCAAAATGGTGGTCCACGTCAGCAGATTGGAGGTAGTTTGCTCGCCTGCAAAGAAAAAGCTCTTGCACTCCTCCGCAATGTCATGAACTGTTATCGAGGATTCCTTTTCCTCTTTGATGCTGGCCTGAATCATCAGGCCTAGCAAATCTTTTGGGCCATTTTCCAGCATTTCATTCTTCCAATTCGCTCTCCTTGCGTCGATAACTCCCAATAGAGATTTTTTGATTTCCTTCTCTAATTTCCAAGACTTCACATTCGTCTCCGTGGGTAGAAATCTGGTATAGAAATAGAAATGGAACATATTAATAAAAATATCTTGTTTTTAATTTCAGTGTTCATATTTAAATCTATGAAACAGATAGCTAACCTGTAGCCAGGAATGAAAACTTTTTGAAATGCTTGGGATGCTAACGCCATCTGTTGAGCTTGCAGTTCAAAAATGGTGCTTCCGTCTTCATAACTCGGGCCAAAGGCAGTTCTGGTAACTATCTTTTCTGTCAAGGTTTGGTACCACTTTGACACTTCTATCTCCACTTCCTCCTCGCCGGACTTGGACAATTCTGGTAACCAGTTCTCCAGCATTTCTGTCACACTGCTTAACGCTGCCGGTATCAATAACTACACAGAAGTCAATGATTTAATTAATTTAACACCAGATAAATAACTAACTAATTACTAGGTTCCGCGTACATTTCACCCTTGTTAGACTGACTTAAATAGTACATACCGGGTATGTGAGGTTTGGTCTAAAATAACATAGAAAGTGGTAAAAGTTAATACCTTAAGATTTTCCATATGGAATGTAGGGGCGATTATTTTCCGGTGGTGAGCCCATTTATGGCCATTGAGGCTTAGCAAGCCTCCACCTTCGACCTGTTTCATAAGTGGGTGCGCTTCTATTTTTTCGTAGAGTTCAGCCTTTGAGCAGAAGATTTCTCTAATAAGGTCTGGATCAGCTACTGTCAGCCGAACTGTCGAACCAAACCACACCAGAAATGTTGGTCCTGCAGTTAATTAAATATGCACAATCACCATTAGTATTTATTATGCAGTATATATGTACACACCTCCAGTAAAAGGGATAGAGCTTCAAGTAGAAAGTATCAACTTAGCAAAAAAAAAAAATGAGTGAAGAGGATGGGATGGTACAAGACAACAACTAACTTAGAGAAAGCCTAACTGATAGTGTAGACCCTACAATTTACCTTGCTGTCAAAAAATGATGAGAAAGAGAGGGAAGAATACAAATGAAACTGAAAAGAAGAGGACAACTCAACACCAGAAGCCATCATCAAACACAGATAACTTCATTGTCGAAAATTAAATAAAATGAAAAATAAAATTTATGAAATTAGGATCACCAGCTTTTCATACAAAGTCTTAAAATCCTCGAGTAAAGTTGATGGCAAACTCTCTCACACCATGTACCTCCAAATCTTTTTTTACTCAATTTCCGCTAAAAAAAAATAAAAGTTGACTAGATGGTTCGCAAAAGTAAAAGCCAGAAATTTCGAGCAAAAGGATATAATTTCTATTTAGAAAAAGTAAGAAGTTTTTATTAACGCGTAAGCATCATACACACATTAAGTCTTCATCCTAACGCCTTAAGCGTTAAAGTTGTGAAATGATAACGTAAGAGAGCTTGTTTAACCTGGAGAACCTCAGAAAAGTAGCTAAACATCTCTAGAAAGAACAAGGCTACATATGAAGTAACCAAGTTTCAACAAACTACCGATCAAAGTTAAGTTAAGCGAAACAGAAAAATAAATCGGATATGATTCGTAAACAAAAAGTACCGTAAATTTTCTTCCAATGGTGGTAGAAAGAGAGAACTCTGGGGAGAATATTGTGAGAGAAGGGAGGAAAAGACATGGAAGAGGCCTTAAACATAAGGCTACCAATTTCTTTAGCATTGCCAATGAAGAAATGATAAGAAGGGCCTTTGATTCCTTGCTTACTGAAATGTTGTTCAATCTTTCTTGGTCTCCACCATAGCCTTATAACCATAATCTTTATCGCGAAATATATCACCGTAACACACATGAAAAACCAGCACCAGCTCTTGTAGTAAAACTCATCCATCATCATGGCTTCGAAATCTTGTGTAAATCTCTAAGCCTAGGCCACCCACCCTTATGTTTGTGTGTGTTCTTGTGATCTTTTTTTGTTTCTCTTGTAAATAACTAACTGCTTTGGTGAGGTGTGACCTTGTACTATTTATAGTGCAACAAGCAGCAACTAGTAATTTAGTATTTATAGGGAGGGGAGGGGAGGGGGAAGAGAGAAGGAAAGGTTTGTTTGGCAATGCCAACGGCGTAGGGTCCGCCATTGGGATTATAAGGGTCAACTCAGTAATGTCTGCTTTTTGTTTTCTCTATATTTTCCCACATTTACATACAGTATGTTAATATACATGGTTAATCCAATAATTTTTTTATTATGTTAAGGCAATAAGGCATACTAATTAAAGTACACAAATAAATCATATAAGTAGTACAAATGAAATGAGAGAATTCGAACATGTGTAACTAATCGTACATAGTCACATGTTTGATTAGCAGAGTGTGACTAAATAATCTTGATATTGGTCTTATATGACTAATCTTATAACTAGTACAAACGAAATGAGAGAATCGAACATGTGATTAATCGGTCTTGGTTGCAAAACCAGGACTTATCGGAATCATTTCTTCCCATGTAGTTTGTTCAATAGTTAGCGGAATGAAAAGGATCCTCAAGGAAGCTAAATAATCTTCAATTTTGAATAATAAATATGTAAAAATGTACTCTATTGGATACTTGTTTGCAGTTAGCATTTAATGTTTGTGACCATGAATTTGTTGGAGATTATACAACTACATTTATTATCTTGTCATATGTATGTTGATTGTGGCATGGATACGAATTTTCTAGTGTGTGCTCAAGGGCACATGCTAAGAATTCGTGCTAACTTAGTTGTCAAATTTTGATTGGTGGAGATTTTATTAATAATGATGGACCTCCCTGCATTCACATAAATATCCACCAATCAAAATTTGACAACTCATTAAACACGGATTCTTAGTAAGTGCCCTTGGGCACACACTAGACAAACCGTAATGGATATATCCAACTTTCCTTGTCCTTTTCTTTTTAAGTATAGAAGTAATTAATTAAGGGGAAACTTAATAACTGGAGCCTGAAATAATTGCAGTTCTTAGCTATATACAGTATAACTAATCAATGTTGATTGGGGTATAGTTAAATTTGTGTAACGAATAATCTTGGTATGTAGATAAATGTTTAAAGATTTATACCATACCTTATCATTTATTCATTTATACAGATTATACTCTTGTCAAGGCCTGGCATATATCTTAGATTATCAGCATGTATGTTTGCATGGAGTCTCTTAAATAAATTTGTTAATGTAAAATTATAAATTTAATTCTATTGAAAATAAGGATATCAACTAGGATAAAATGGCAGGAATGTCATATCAGTTAGTATCCGTCGTTTACATTATATTAGCAAAAAACTACTGTATTATTTTAACAATTATCCTAACAAGTGATTGTTATCGACCAACTATCAACAATTTGTTAGAGATTATTAGATTGGTTGTATGAAATACTGATAGGGTGACATGACCTCTGCGTTCACATAAAAAAAAAAATTTGTGTTAATCCTTTCGACGACAAATAGATGGTTGCATCAATCGCTTGCTATGGATGTGCACCTTATTCATATCAATTGTTAAAACAATAACAGTATGATGTCACAGTACGGATGAAGCAATCGATTGTGAGGTTTAAGAACCAGGCATGATGTAATTAAATAGAAGTAGAGAAGATTAATGTTGAAAGAGATAGGAGCACAATTCTGAATCGAACAGGCCCATTGACAGTCAGACTTTAGTTTTAGATACTCTGCACTGTAGATATATGCATTAAAGTGATTAAATTGATCAAAGTGTGGACGCTACTATTAATCTAATATTGCACATTTGTACACCCTTTTTTTCAGAAAATCTATGTAAAAAGTTAGAACAATTAACTCCTGTACACACACATTAACATGCTAAACTTGTGTTTGTGTATGCATGTGTTATGAGTTATGACCCGAGACGGATCTAGTAAGGAGTACGAAGAGCACGTGTCTCCTCTAAAATAGTATTAAACGCTTTTTATTATTAAAATTTTTGAAAATATAGAAAAACACTATTGTCTTTTTAAAATTTACTCGATGACCTCCTAAAACAAAGTTTCTGGATCCGTCCCGGACTGGAATTTGTGTCTATACACACACACAACTCCCTATCTTCTTCCTTCCTTGTGTTCCCAGAAAGAAGGTTTAAGGGTGGAGATATATAAAGGTTGTTACTTGTTTTTTGGAATGTTGCTCTTAAATAAAAGGCACATGGGAACAAAGCTTGTCTATTTAAGGGGTTTATTTCTGTGTTTTTGGTGGGGAACTATGCTATGTGTTGACTCAACAATGAGGTACCCCAGCTCCCCAAATCTTGTCTTAATACTCCCAAGACATGTTTTCATTCATGTACCCCCTTCATCGATCCTACCTAATTTCTGTTCTTCAGTTATGTGTGAATGTATACAGGTTCCGCTTTACGATCTTATAACATTTGTATATTCATTTTTCGACCAACTTATATTTTTCACCTTGAATTTTTTCCGTATTTCTAATTTATCGTTGTTGAATATAATATATGATTCAGTAAAGATCTCCTTGATTTTCACTCTTGTGAATGATGAAAAGTGTTAAATATAGTTATGATCCAAATAACGTCTTCTTTTAACAACTTAAGATTCCGAAACATTTACATGAATCATTTTGCGGTCCAAGCAAAAGATAGTGTTATGTTTTTCTTTCTTGATACTCATTAACACAAGAATTGCTTTATGATACAACACCAACTTCTTCTTTGCATTTTCACAGCTTTTAGAATCACGGGTATGCAAATTAAACTCTAGACTGTGTTAATATGTTCTGAATCTGCTTTAGTTTGGAGTGAATGCTTCAAAGTAGATATGATATCGTCCGGGAATGCCAACTCACTGACTGGAACTCCAGTTCCAAAAAACTTTTGAAGCAAAAAAAGATATATGTGTAAGTAATAAAGAAATGTTCCACTGATCACAAAAATTAAATCTGCCATATCTGATAACAAGGACAAGTTAGAATATGCAGACAATTAAAGAATATGTGGAGTTTTCGAAAATGACCAAATTAATCTAACCAATAAAGCCTGCTGATGCCTCATCATGAAGGTACTAGATAAAGTGAAATATCCACCTTAGCTGTGAAATCTAGTATTGGCTGTGCACTTGTTTATACTTTATGTTGCAATTCTAATGTCAAAATATTTATCCAAATGTGTTTAGAGAAGAAGAATACTATACGTTATGTGGTTAGGACAGGATCTTTGAGGCTTATCATCCTCAGATTTCAGGTTTAATTTCAATTAAACGGATGGAGATAAGCAGGACATACGGGACATCCAGGGTTAATTAATTAAGGTGTGCGTAAGCTAACCCAAATCCCTCGTAAAAACAGATGCCGTAACAAAAAATTCCGAGATATATCCGATATATATTCTTGATTTAGCCTCTCTTTTAGGTGTCAGAACCATAACAGAAAAGGCTGCCCAAAACTGTTTTTCTCTGGAAGAATTTATGCAGAAACTTTGGCAGTTTGTAAAACAGGGTGTAACAACTGCATTCAATATGGTTAGTTATGTATTTCCTCTTTCCTGAAATTTCGATTCATTTTACTTGCCAATGAATTTAATGATCAGGTGTTTCTTTCAAGTTATCAGAAAATCCTGCCTTTCTCCACTTATTTATGTGGTCACTTGTAAACAAAATCCAATCCTCTATTTTTACACTCTATGTACACAATAAAATTAACTTTGACAGTCCTAAAAATCTAAGGCTGAATTAGTGGATACTTCTGGTTCGATAAATACAAAATTTTTGTAGCGGTATTTTTCTAAAATCAAAACATATCATATACCCATGTATGTATAATAAGTCTAAGCAAACTTTTTTTTTTGATTTTTTTTATGATGTTTAGCAAGGAAAGTACTATGAAGAAAATGAACAGGCAGTTAGCAAAGGACAAACCTAAACGAGGGAAACAAGCCAGGGATATGTTTTTAAATATCCAGCTGAGTCCCCCACCTTCAAATCATAGCTTTTCCAACTTGTTAATAATTTATCTCCCTTAGATTCATCCTTCAAATAAGGATACAAATTATGAAGCAACCCTACATCTTTTTACATATGAATCCATCTGTCTGTCAAAACAAATAACAGAACATCTTTAACCAATATACTTCTCGAATTCTTTTCACATGCATTACTTTTTTCCCGAATTCTACTTGAAAACGAAACATAATTTTCAATAATGTATTAATCTAATTTCCGAAAGAAGTATAATTGATATACTATGTTCGAATTGTTCAATTACATAAATCATTCAGCCAAATTTAACATATTCGCTTGTAAAAGTAGAATTTTTTTTCTGGATCCAAATAAGTCATTAAGGACGACATAAATTATGTGGGAGGAGGAGAATCGAACTTGTGATCTATCATACACACGGAATCTCAGTCTTCGACACTTGGTTAGGAATTCATCAACTCCACTCGTAAAAGTAGATTAATATCCGAAAAAACGTTCAAAATGGGGAAAGACTTAAAAGTGATTTGGGGAGGAGGAGGAGATTAGTTATTGAAGTGACATAGCTAAGAAAGGGAAGAATAACAATACAAGACTCGACTTGCTTCTGATCTTCATCTGAGTTTAAATTTTTTTGAGTTTTCGTCTACGCAATCAAACAGTGTGACTCGTCGCTTGAGTGACTTGTCTCTGTTAATTATTTCATGGCATGCATATATTATGTCTGTCAAATTTTTATAAATACGTACCCAATCATTTAGAGCTGCAGCTATTTAGTATCTGCACCGTCCATTTACAAAATCTTATCAGCTCGTTCCATCAACTCAGATCCGTAGCCAGGCCTCTCTTGGTCCAGCTACTACTTAGCCTTCTATAGAACTCCTCTGTACTATATTATTGCGTCTTTATCCTTTCTTTCACTTCAATTACGTAATGCTTTTAATTTTCTAAGTGAATCCTGTGAGTTTACTGAGATTTACCATAGTGTCAGCATCTTACTTAATTTTACAGCTCAAGTTTACAAAAAATCAGTCTCGTCTTGGTCGTAACTAGTAAGTCACGTGTTTCTTCAATACGGTGAAATTTTTCATGATATTTCAATCGTATTGGTGGAATTTAGAATTTTGAAATTATCGGAATTAAATTATTCGTAATGATGATGGCAATGACGGAACCAACCTCCCACACTAATGGGGGGCCCTTTTTTTTTTTCCCAAAACATAAGACTATAATGAATTAATAATATTTACATATGAAATGTAACTCATCTTCACCATACTACTGCTTCAAACAGTAATCAATGGTCCTATTATCCTATAGAAGAATTGACCAAATGGTCCTATACAAGGATCGACCATTGTGCCTAAAGGAGATGGAATCACTGCAATTCCTAAATTCCTATTAGAATTTTAGAATTCTACATATGATCTGGTTCCTTTATTTCTATAAACACTAAGGGGGTGTATTCAACTAGGATTTTGAGAAATTTTTTTGAATTTTAAAAATCTAGAGGTATTCAATTTAGATTTTTTTCAATCCATTAAATGATTAAAATATTGAGGTATTCAATTTGGATTTCAAAATGTATTTTAAAATCTGAGGTATTCAATTAGGATTTCAAAAAGTTTTTTAAAATCTGGATGTATTCAATCTGGATTTAAAACATTCATTAAATCTGATGGTATTCAAAAATTTATGACTTTTTTTGGATTTATTAAAATGATGGATTTTGATGAATTTGTTAGTGTTTTTTGTAAAGTTTGAAATCTCACCAAAATCAATGAGAATTTGAAGGATTTCTAAAAAAAACTTTTCTAAATCTGGAAGACTTGCAAGATTTTACGAAAATTTTCAGAAAATCTCTCAGTTGAATACACCCCAAAGATGCATGCATATATACTTATATAGTAGAAAATAAAAAGTTTAGTGAGATCCAATGACCCCACTAAATTAAACTAAAATTAGTGAAATTAAATTAAACCAAAAAAAATTAGTGAACAAAATAGAGGGAAAAAAAAAACCAAACTAAATTAGATAGAAAATAACTAAATAAGTTTGGAGGTCTTGCAGGAAAAGAATCACAGTCGAGTGTCCCATCCGCCCCGCTGTGCTTTCTATCATCAAAAACAAACACCTCGTCAATCGTTTTTCCGCTAAAATATTATTCCCTCCGTCCTATAACGGTAATTTTCTTCAATTTTTTACGTTTATTGAAAAACATTAATTTGATAATACATTTACACTAATTAAACTATCTCACCAATTTTAAAATTACTAAACCTTAAAAGTACACACATATTTACTAACCTCAAAATTTAGGAACGAATTCGGGAACTCTAGCATTTTCCCTACTAACATCTCGCTTCCTTGATTTAAACAAGAACACTCGGATACAGGATCATAAATGCACGACAATGAACATTAATAGAAAGACAGAAATATCAAATATTGTTGTCTGCCGTGCCACTCCTCCACCGTTCCTAATCCCAAACATGCTAATGCTGTTAAAGAACATGTCCTGTTCATGTTCCGTGGCTTGGTACTCATGTTTTTTCAGTCTCTCAGTCTCTCTCGTATGCTTTCTTCCTTCCATGTTACATCTTACAACACATAACATAATCTCTCTAACAAGGTTTTACCCTACATGTCCACAGCATTTTAAACTTCCTTCTCTACATTTAGTACAGTCCATCTCATGATAAGCCCATGTGTCCTTAACCCCCGATCGTCCCGTCAGTTCCGTCGTGCTCCTATGTGTCCTCTAATCCTATATACTGTCTGTTCTCTAGGTCTTAGTTGCCCTGTTCTGATTTCAACAAACAAGATTTTGTTTATTTGTAGGTTCTTGAAGCTCAAAGCAGCAAAGTACCTAGAAATAATTAAAGGAGGTTAATTAAGTCGCTTTCTAGTTGAAGCAACTAGGATCCTTCAACTAATTATTCAATTACATACTTTTGCTATCAAATGAAATGTTAAGTACATAATTAGAGGTGCGACTAATTCATTGCTACGTGTTGATCCACCACATAAGTTGTCATCTAGGAGTCATGTTCCAATCGATATCTAGCCTATAAAAATTGGTCGTTACAAGTTACAACGATGGAAGTAATGAATTGTAATAATACAAATCATTGGTCACGGTAGTACAAATCACCGATGACTTAGTACATAACAACGAGGAAGTTGAGACATGTATTCGGTTTTTATTTCAAGTAAAGTTTTAATTTGAACACACAAACACAAAAATAGTAGGGATCTCAGTTCTCACCCAGAAAACATGAATGAATAAGACGAACCAACAACAACAGGAAGCAAAAATGTAGGGTCAGGAGGAGAGTGTGACCAAGATAATATACTGAAACTTGAAGGTAGGGATCAAAAAGAAAACTAAGGGCGGGCTGGATCACTCACCGACAGTAGTTGAAGTCACTACAAACGGGCTTAACTCTCAAAAAACACTGGCCCAAATGGGAGCTTTCTATCTGTCAAAAGTGCAATGGTGGAAATCCCAGACAATCCCCACATTGTCCAAGATGTGGGCACTAGCTTTAATACCCTGGGTTCGCACAG
Organism: Kitagawia praeruptora; assembly: GCA_037693485.1. Classification (NCBI taxonomy): domain Eukaryota; kingdom Viridiplantae; phylum Streptophyta; class Magnoliopsida; order Apiales; family Apiaceae; genus Kitagawia; species Kitagawia praeruptora. The sequence goes on along the minus strand of CM075344.1, from coordinate 157,252,057 downwards.
TGTTCCCTTAGGTTCAATTTAAGACTAGCAAATGGGACTATTCAGTTTGCCACCAGACCGACATTAACTGGGACAACTAATTTAATCCGAAAGTGTTCATAGATGGTAACTTGAGAACACTGTTGCCCATTTGCTACAAAGGGGTCACAAGTATTCTCTTCGTTCGAAATCATGAAGCGCAGGCAACTTGCTACCAGCCTACCATAACATGTATTTACACTAGGGTACCTGGCACGGGGTTTTCGAAAGGCATGCCTTTTGCCAAAAGGCATGCCCAAATCGCATGCCATTTTCTATTTAATATAAATTTAAAAAGGTAATAAAAAATTATGGCATGCACCCTACTTTACACACATTGAACAAACGCAAACAGTGGCGGACATTTTAAAAAAATTATAACAGAGCAAATTATAAAGGAAATGCCAAAATTTACTAGTTAAATTGTAGCAGAGTGGCTACCTATCTTATATGAGCAAGCTCAAAATTTGAGCAGGGGAGGGGGCCTCGACTCTCTGCGTCAGTCTCTGCGCACAAATACTAGAATCATTGTTCTACTGTTATTAATCAATTGTGATAAGGAGCAAGCAAATTTTATGCCAGATGAATAGTGCAACTGGACACAGTCAAGAATATTAACCTACTATGTACTAAAATACTTGAAAGTTAAAACTTATAGCAAGACATGGATTCATGTCTATATAGTTCTCATCCTCAACATTGTTTGCCTTAGCTACGGTTCTTCGGTACAGCTCAGCATAGGGTAAAGAACTGCAATATGTTTTTACCTATTTTAGGGGAAGGAGCCAGTAAATATAGTCGGCCAATCGACATCAACTGAAACATCAAAATACATCATCCCTAAACTTGTGAAAAATGTAGCCTTAACATGAACAATAAATTTATGTACAGCCAAAATTATATACCAAGGCATTGACCAAATGAACAGCGGAGACTCTTCGACAGGCCAACTACTTACTAGACTGTTTATTGACCGAATAGAAACAAAATGAGTCTTGACCGCGATGGATATGTGTTAGTTGTTGGGGGTGTGGCGCATGTCAATAAAATTTATAGTGCTGGTAACACTTCTTATCCAGCTTCAAGTACTGTTAAGATAAGAGAGCCTATAGAGCTATAAAAGGAAGGATTAGACTCTCGGGCCGGTGCTTGTCATTACCTAGCTTCCAGGCTCCACAAATGTATAAATTCTTGCTTTGCAGTTATCAACAATGCACTCAGGGAGCCCCAAGTAACTCAGAACCACAGCAAGCCTGGCCCGACTCCTCACTAAGTTAGACAATGGCTACTTGCCCCACACGTAGAAGGATAGAGCTATTTCCATTGAATAGGGAAAGCCTACAAGATTCTACGGTTCATTATGCTGAGACAGTGGAAAAACCCGAGCATTCATTAATTCACTTGGCATGTACTTTCAAAGTGAAACAGAATTTTCTCCACTAAGTTTACGCGTCTGTGTATTTATGGATATCAACATTGTATTGAAAGCTTGTGCTTAATCAACACTATAAGTCTATAACCTAAACTGGACCCCTTGAAAAGAAACATACCAGAGTAGCAACTTCAGGATCCATCTTTGGCATGTCTTGGCCACATCAAATGGACAACTGTTAACAACTTTCAGCAGAAAAACCCAACACACCCCTACAACAAAGCCCAGAAGGAAAGAGATTATACAAACTTCACAAAACAAGGAAAAGAAAAGAAAAGAAAAAAATCAAAGTCAGCATAGCGATTTATAACATTTCATGGGTAAAATTATTATTTTGTTTTTACAGAATGTTTCGTGCTATTAATTACATAAATTGCACATTATAACTTAACAAGATCCAATTATATTTTTGTGCTCATTCTTTTTCTACATTGCCTTTACAATGTGTCTCTTATAACATATAGAAAAGGTCATTTGCAGAAACTTAAGTAACATATAGAAAAGGTCATTTGCAAGATTTGGATGAACGGGTCCTCAAACAACAGCAAGCGGAAGAGGAAAAAAAGCGCCAACATCATGAACGAAAGAAAGAGAAAAAGAAGGAGAAGGCGTCTGCGGAAGAAGTTGTAATAGACCCTGATGTTGCAGCTATGACTTTTAGGTTTCAATACAACGTTTGCATGTTGAATCGACCGTGAGTGCTGGAAAGAGTGGGAAGTTCTGATAGGCTCTATGCTTTACAGGAGTACAAAGGCAGCCAACAACCAGAACATCAGTTCCACCGTTAACTGTTTCATTGCAAACCTATAGTAATTGAAATACAGATATACTACTTAAACAGAGTTTTTTTTTTTTTTTTTTTTGGTTAACCAGGTGGTCCGGGCCAATAATACAGAGTTTTAACTTCTCCTTTATATAACATAAAGATATTATCTTTTCTAGAATAATTTAGAGGCAAATAAAAATAAAGTTTTTTTTTTGGGGAAAAAAATCCAAGAAAGGTAATTATAAATTGCCAATAGCTCTATACTACACTATAGATGTTTCCACAGATAACCTTGTGATGCTCTTACACAGAAACTTTCTAACATTCAAAACAACATTGCTGAACCTATTTCTCATCATGCAACAATGTAACCAAACAGAATCATACTTCCTGACAAAAAAAAAATATATCATCATACTTCCCCACCCAACTTGCATTGAATCTGTTAGCAGAACACATCCCATTTTCCCTTGCATTACTGTTGGGTTGATGCCTTCTTCCTCCTCCTGTGCTTGGGCTTTATAGCATCTAGTAAAGTCTTCTCTCCATTTGTTTGTAATTTTGTATTAGTTACTTTATGTGGTGATACATATGAATTGTCCTCAGTGATTGGTTGTTTCAGTTCCTTATCAATCAGATGGTCAACTTTAGAGTCATCTAGCTTCTTAGTAGGTGCTATAACTGCTGCAAATCATATCACAACAATTAGAATGTTGGATTTCACCATTATGCACATTAGATATGAAACACCAAGTACTCATCATTATGGATGGAATGTGAAGGATATTACTTATATGATAAAAGCCTAATCTGTAACGAAAACGTTGCAGTCATGCAGGAAGCTTAAGGAAAATGTTAAACTGTATAACTCTGGCCTTGAAAAAGAGATGAAATTATGTTCTAAACTTGAAACATCAGCCTATATGAATCATGTTAAAAGAGATTGCAGATGGTTGTAAATTAATTTCTTTTTAGTAGCAGTATTGTACCTCGTGAAGCAAGGGAAGCTCTCAATGCATCAGTATCAATGCCCTTCGAATATGGGTCCCTAAAAGGAGATACAAAAAGTTACTGACAAATAGAAATATAAGAAAATGTGTGACAGCATGAATACAATCAGGTGCCCAAATACAATTTTAGTATTGCTCCCGTCCCGTCAATTACTCAGTTAGCTTTGTTCAGAGAAACAGTAACACTAATAGGTATCTTAACAAAATGCGCATACATAGAACCAAATCGAGGATACAACAATATAAAACCAAGACCCTTTGACTGAAACACCCTCATTAACCACTATATCCTCGTAAATCATTCTCATTTTATTTTTATTTTTTTTGCTTTTGAGTTGCATGGAATTTATATTTAAGTTTACATCAAATACAGTTAGCAAAAAATAAAAGTCACATTAAATATTATTGAGAGATTAAATTAGTTATAACTGAAGTAGTTTAATTATGTAAGGTGGGTTGATTATGAGTATTATTCTGGATTTATGGTAAGAGATAATGAGAGTCACAAAATGAGTTGTTTTAATTTATTAAATTGGGGTAGTGAATTAGTATTAGGAACTAGGTAGTAGATTTCAATCAGGACTCATCTCCTTCTTATTTGGATTTTACTTGGTTAAATTTCAGGAATTCTATAAAAAAAAAGGTTAAAATATTTATTATTTGATAGAGCTTAATTTTAATGATTGAAAGAATGTCTAAGATTGAGAGTAGATCTACAGAATTTTGAGTCTCTACCAAATCTTTTTATCCTAGCCCTTTCTACCCCGTCCCACATCAATAGACAATTCACTCTAGGATCTTCATCAAGATCAATCAAAATTAAGGTACATTACATGTATACACGTACGCAGAGCCAAATGAAGCATACGAGTATACAACAACTTAACCATTCACCTTTAATTAAAATGCCCTCTTTAACCTTTTTAATCTTCTGAAACGTTTAACCGATGGTCCTCTAAAGTCTAAAGTGGCAGATATCATTTGATCTCCTGTGCAGATTTTGTATGTTTTTGAGTTATACATGAGACACTTTCCCCTTGGATCCTCATCAAGATCAATTACATTCTTCTGTAACATACTAACATGCCATCAACCAAAACAATATTCTTGTCTTGTTCAGCTGCTATCTTTACTACTTAGTAAGCTACAATGCTACATAGTTCTGATTTCAGCACATGAATTACTTAAGTTGACAACCATTCACATTTATATGTCCTATGATGGATGAAATTCTTCTCCTCCACATATTTTTTGCATAAAAGCCTACTGGAAAGGGAAAAGCGACTCCTATCCATACACAAACAATAATTCGAACCCTATAAAATACTCAAAGAGTACAATGCTTACATCTACTAATGACATCTCTCATTCATCGTATTATTATATTTCTATTTTTTATAATATCTTAACATTCCTTTACTTAACACGACCTATGTCACCCAGACTTGGGTGGAAGTGTCGAAGTTAGCAAAATTTTAAATTTGTTGCTAGTTTAGGGCCCTAATGAAGTGTCCATCAGTCCATGTGTCCGAATGTCGAGTGTCAAACATATGTACTCAAGGTGAAATGTAGCATTCCACGTAAGATAAGACATAAGAAATTAATTCTGCTAGAAGTTTGCTTAATATTAGCTCAAATAATAGCAGGGTATAATATGTGGAAAAGCAATACCAGCTAGAGGGTCCACCACTAAAGCTCTTAGCATGACTATCTCTCTTACTAATTCCTTCTTGTGATATTTGGCAATCAACTTCCATATCATTGCTTCGGGCGACCCTGTCCTCTGACAATAACTTCAGTCTATCCATATGATTAGTAGAAAATTCTATGTCTACTTTCTGAGCTGTTTCACTGACATCGACAACATCTGATGATGTATGACGTTTGATCTTCCTTAGTGATCTTTCAGCATTGAAAGATTCAACCTGCAGCATTCATAGTATAAAAGCAAAGGATAAACTCTTTTTATGCGAATGCTGAGCATCATTACCACAATATGAAAAGAACAAGTTCTACACAATCAGAAACTCACAGCATTCTTTATTTTACACGTTATATCGCCTGCCTTTACAGAGGCTATACGCAAGCACTGCATAATGACACTCGGCAAGACACCCACTCCTCCTGCTTTCTGAATAGCACAAACATCCTCATTTGTATTAAGCGTAGCAGTCATACTACCACCCATAACAGCCTCTTCAAAGTGGGTTGGATCAATTACCTAGAAGCCACAGTTTCAGTATAAGCTTTAATCAGAGCGAAATCAAAAATGAAGATCTTTTATTGAGCTTGGAGCAACATCATAGGGAGAAGAAACAAACTGTTTGGGTAGTTAACCTACCACTATATTCTCTTTACCAATAAAACCAAAGGTTACTGCTACAGGAAGATGGTGTATTATCAATGGAACTGGCTCCCTTACCTGCCAAAATCAACATAACAAAAAACCTCAGTATATTAGCTTACATCTTACCCCTCCCCGGACCCTGCTGTATGAGAAAGAAATAATGGATATGTTTGGTTTCAAAATGTACTTGCTTACATAGAAAGATAAATTCCAATGGCCAATAATGTATGTAACTATGTAATGCGTTTTGAAAAGTATGACACTTGATATGGCACCATAAACAGTTAAACACCATCTAAACACTGAAACATATGCAACAAAAGCATGGATCCACTTTAGATTTACGGCCAGCAATAAAGGGCATTCTTGTCAACTAAGCATGTAGGACCAGTACAATCTTTCCATGAAGTAGTGTACATCTAACGAAAGTTTTTTATTATTATCTAGAAAAATTAGCGAAAAGAGTAAATATGAGCCAGCTTTTTCTGTTAAAAGAACCAATTCTCAAATGTATTTGCAAGTTCCAACAACATAAGATTACTGAGTGGAAGGAAAGAGAGCATGATGTACAACGTTATTGATTTTACATGGACAAACAGTTCTATCACTCCGATTCGCCAACATATGAAGTGATCTATTCAATTTGAAAGCAGAATTCAATCACCAGCAATGAAATGAAATGACATTAATTTATTTCAAATAGACAAGGGATACAGGCAACAGGTATCTTCTATCTATTTCAATGACAACCTGTATATAAATTATCATCTTCAAACATTAAATGTTAAACATGGTTAACTAAATGCTAAACAAAAACAACTTACCAAACCTATCACAACCCTCTTATCATGATTGCTGCAATTGCAGATGGAACTATGGTACAGGAGAACAAGAGTCATAGGTAGGCAACTGGCCAGAAGGTGGTCAATATATAAATTCACAAAAAGTACTATTATTTTGGTACCATTTTTATATAGGAAATACATAAGCTACTCAGTACAAAGCACTTCAGAGTACAGATCATACTACAGAAGTAGAAAACCTTATTTTTAAGGTTGAAAATTATCCAACGAAATGATTTCAGTGTTGGCAAATGAATATTGACAAATCTAGTTTACATATTTGCCAATAAACATGTACATTAATTATTTTACTTATTTACGTACAAAAGATTACATATTCGGGAGCCAACCTCAGGTGGATGTACTATTACTTCCTGACCATCTTCACCTCCTAGAGTACATTCAGGCCTCCGGAATGTTGACAAAGCAGCTAGAGCAGCAATATTAGCAGCATCAACAAGATTTCTGTTTTGTCGCAACAACAGAAAAGCAAATTTAATTTTAAGTAACCTGTAAAATATCAGAATGAAAACAAAGTACTAGATAGCAATTGTCTTTACAACCACATACCCCCCGTTGTCAAGAATGTGAATGTCAATGCGAATCGACCACACTAACTTCCCTGCAACGACACAAAGTGATTCTGTGTCTACAGCCCTGCTTTCCCTACAAATAATATCTACTCGCATAAGTAGACCTCATGAAAAAAATCACGAAAACAGAAAATAGTATGCTCAGTGACCTCACTCATAGAATCTCCCGGGACAATGTCGTTAAAAATTCATCCAGAACAATTGAAACAACAGTAAATTAGCGGATAAAATTAGAATGGGAAAATGGACTTAGAAGCCCAAATATCAATACTGTATATTAGAATAGATTTAATTCTTTGTAATACTACGATCCATCATTTATACAGTAAAAATACCTATTCCTTTTCCCTAATGTAGACATACGCTACACAATCTCCGTTGTTCCTCAAATGCATAAATCAAGTGCATATCAAGCACGAACTATATAAAATGATACCTTAAACCACGGTCAATAATACGTCCCAACTCCACAGCAGACTCTCCAGGCCTCCCAGCCTCAAATGAGGGATCAGCCATCGGGGATAACTCAGTATAGATAGAAAGTGTTCCTTCATTAGGCCTATCTCGATACGGCTGAACAAGTTGGGAAGTCACAACTCCCATCACATGAGTCTGCCCTAGTTGCACCTCCGACGAGCCATCTTCTCTAAAAAAATCATTACAACACAAATCATACACAATCAAACTCCCATACCACCTACATTACCAACATCATAACCTTAAACCCTACACAAAACAAAATAAAAAAAAAAACATTTTTTTCAAATATACCAATAACCGGTTCTCGATTCTCATTTTAAGTTAGTTCTCATTGGAGCGGAACTCTATACATAGCCACATTATAATTACACAACAATAAAAGCAAAAAAAGCAATATAAATACATCGAGAACCAGTTTTATATACTCGAATAACCGGTTCTCGGTTCTCATTATAATGGTTCTCATTGGAGCGAAACTCTATATATACCTTCCGAAGTTGATGGTTAGACGTCTATAGTCGAAAGGGCGGCGACCATCGACTCTGAGCTCAGAAAGCAGGGAATTTTCGATAAATTTCTTCTCATTGATTGTCATTCGCCATGTATTAGCTAATCTTTGCCCCATTACTCTCAGCTATACAACAAAATTGAAGCGTAATTTGATGAATTAATTGATGATGCAATTGATACAAATGATAATATTGGAGGGCATAAACCCTAATTGGGGTTTTGTAGTTAGTGTTTAATTTTGATTGATATGGGTCGGGTGTAATATACATGGAACCGGGTACGGGTTACTTGTTTGGTTTGTGGTTCAGAGGTTTATGATCAATTATGAGATTCACATTCAATTTTAAGTGAGAAATGAAAATTTTTTTGATTTTATTGTTGTATGATTGTATGCCAGAGTGAATGAGTTATTTGTTTTCTTTTTGTATTTTAATTTTAAAATGTTTGGTAAAGATATTTATAGATAGTAGTTTTTTGATTTTTTGTATAAAATTGTATAATATTATTAATATATTTTCTTTTCTATATTTTTCAATAACATATTTAAACTTTTACCAATTTATTTATATATTTTAATGATATTTGTTCCATTGATTGTCGGTTTGTCACAAAGGTTGTGACTTTGTTTTTGCCTAGAGGTTGTCTACTTACTGAGAGCATTTCCAATGGTAAAATCTGTTAGTTAAATTCATCTATGTGTGGCATCTATGTGACACATTTTAGATATTAGGTAAAAATTCAATACTCCAACTATTATCCCTTAGCATAAAAATATAGATAACTAAAATTGGGTTAGCTACATTTGTAAAACCTCTAAATCTATTAGGTATAATTTTAGATAATATAATTATACATAATACCATTGGAGTAAACCTATAACCTCTTAACTATAATTTTAAATAATTATCAATATATTATATTATAACTAACAAATATACATAACATCTTGGAGATGCTCTAACTATTATTCTGTTATAAGTGTGTTCCATTATTCTGGCTTGTGTTGGTCATGTGCTAGCATAATCGTAATAATACATATGTATAGTATAAATAATTTAATAAATCATACACAAAATCATAAAATTTATAACACTAAACATAAAAACATAAATCATTTTATTCGACAAATCATACAAAAAATTAAAAATCTGTAATCCTAAACATCAAAACATAAATCATTAACTTTGATGGTTAACATTAGTCAACGAAAGAATATTTCAATCATTAGTTGGAATATATTTTTATTTTCAAAAATAAAATAAACTTAAATTCATATTTCACTAATTTTTTTTTAAATTGTTTCTCTTTTGTATGATTGGGATATAATTTGTAAAAAAATTAAATTAAATTAAATATTTTATTTATGAAAAACAAAAGTAATTCATGTTTTTTCTGAAAGTATAATTTTTATTTATTATTATTGAATTTTAAATTTTTAAAACATTAAAAATTTATATTGAATCTATTTAAAAATACTATTAATGTGTTCATTTGAAAATTTCACTTATATGAATTTACAAAAAAAATATGTTTATGAATTTTTTAATTTAAGAAAAAATATTTTTTCAAGTAAATGATTAAATTATCCTTGTATAATATCGCCTTTAACTAACCGTAACAGTCAATTGTGACGAAAACCAATGTAAGGGATGAAATATGTTATGAATACTAAAGTTATGTGATGCAAAGTGTTGATTCAAAAAGCACTAAATTTTAAATGCAAAATTTCAAAATCAAAGAAATACAAAAGATATATTCTAAAAATTATATAATGAAATATGTATCGGTCTGATAAATTGTTTGGTAATCATCTTTGAAAATATTTGTACAATTTTGCTTCTGCATGACATTTGGATTCAATCACGTTAACAATTATACCCTCCAAAAAAATATGACATTTAAACTCAATCACGTTAACAATTATACCCTCCAAAAAAATATTTGCCATGATTGATGGTGTTGCAGGAGATATATATACAATTGTTTAATTTATAATTAAGTACTAATAAATTATTTATATAATTTTTTTTATTTATAATCATATATGCAAATTGACTTATGGTTCTCTTTTTTGTCATTTGTGTGATTTACAATTTTTTTTTTACGAACGGTGTGATTTACAGTTAAATGTTAATAAGGTACTTTATTTAGTTTTGGATGATTAGAGACAGGAGATAGGATATGGAAGAAGGACTTCGAACGTATAAGTCAATTTAGTTACAAATTTGGAAGGCATTTTCCTTGGACGAGTTGGACGGGACAAAAGCAACAAGTAGTTCTGGTTTTTAGTAGCAGTGATTTGTAAAACAGTGTATTTTAATTTTGAGGGCATTCTTTTTTCCCCTTAAATTTTTTTCCCATAGGGTTTTGCTCTTGTTGGGTTTTAACGAGACTCTTCTTGTCGGATATAAAGGTTTTTATTGTCTAAGCTTTCGGGGAAATCTCTTTCCTTTCGATTAAATGATAAGTTTTTATTATCATTGTATTATCTGATATTTTATATCAATGAAATGATTTATCGTTTTAGCAAAAAAAATACATATATAAATAGGGTGTAAAAATCATTGAACACATTTAATTTACTAAGTATTCAAAAAAAATTACAAAGGCCCTGATAAAAAATACAGGTTTTGCCTTTAGAAATACAAATGCTATCTAATATGAATATCCAAAATACATTTATTTTCTTTTGATAAAAAATAATTAGAACTTATTTCTTGCTGCACTAGGTTATGAATTTAATTCTAACTCATCTCAAGATTTTTTGAGAATCTATACCTATAAGATTACATTACATGAGTTTGATTCTCGCTTATCCCAAAATTTGATTTATTTAGAATATATACTCATAAATCATATTAAGCCTACTTATTATGATGTAACTTCAGAAGTAACTATTTATTCTCGGGAAAAAAAGAATAGCACAAACTATGCAAGTACATATTTCTTCCCGTTTCCGGTTTTCATTTTTCTTAAGGTATAATCAACATTTTCGTTTTGAGTCTATACCCAGATTAATACTCAATAGCTCTCTCTTTTTTTTTTCAACAACTTAATACTCAAAGTATAGTTATGATCATTTTCCCTTTCTTCATTATTTTTTTTTTTTTTTGAATATTTTGGGTCAACAAGAAATAATAAGATTGCTTCTAATGGTATCAATCAAAATATCTAGGCCTCCGCCTTATCGTCAATCTCAGTTCACAAATGCATGCTTCTAAAAACGTTTTCACAACATTATAAACCCTCTACAAAATCTTTTCACATTTTAAGCATCCACGACCAGTTTAGAAATCTTTTTCTTAGAGTTTCAGTCAAATGCACCGTATCTCTGCAACAAGCATCTGCGGACAAGAGCACTTTGTTATATACTATAGTACATTTATGTCCCTAAAAAAAGAAAATACGATAATACATAAACATTTTACAAAATTTAAGGTTTTTGAGTAAGCTTATTAAGGCATGTCGTGGTCTACAAGTATGGTACTTCCCAGTTAATAACAGACTGTTTCTTCAGCATGTATAATGAACATCAAGAAACACAACATATATAATATCACTCTGTTAGTCTGTTGTGCAACATATATATGTGTCACCATAACACGCAATATATAACACATATTTCCATGGGGGACACGTCCACGATTTACTACCAGTCTACATTTCACAGCCCAAAAATATATATTTTGGCAGGAATTCAAGCAATGCTACTAATCCAAATAAGATCCAAAATCGGATGAATCGGTGAAATCATAATTTAAAATCAATGAGCTATTTTCAATACATGGTCTACGAGAAAGAAATGAAGATCTAGAGCAGTATACAAGAACTATTGCAGGTTGGCTTCACACAGAAAACATTTATAAAAAATTACAAAATTAGTGGTCCCCCGATGCAAAAGCAGTAATCCAACCCCAATTAGATAGAGGAGAAAAAGTACGAATGAGAAACTATTTTCCTGTATTTACTATTTACAGCAAGTTCTGTATTCAGAATGCAAAGTTAATAATCTATGTGACTGATCAAACTGCACACCTTGATTTAAATGAATTTAATGGCTGATTTTTAAAATATCTAGTCTATTTACAAATAGGCTTGTGCTCAAATGAGAACTTAAAACGAGAACTTGTGAGTTGTGTAGCAACAACTAGTTATCTTCTGTAAATCAGTAGTCACGAGTTCAAGACAAATTATCACTCACAGTTTAGATGAATTACTAGTTATCTGCATCCACATCACTAGCAAACAGCAGTTATAATTTAACCACAAACCACCAATGAAAATTTCAAAGCTCTAGCTCACCTTTCTTTGTGGTGCTTTAAACACTGAAATCTTAAGGTCTGTCCTGCAACAAAAAGCCATGAACACATATAGAAACTTAACCACCATTCAAGGCATGGGCACACAACAAGTCATTGTGTGCCTTGCATATATTTTGCTTTTGCATTTAATAATACAAGAAAGACAAGAGAAACTACTTCAGCCATAATATTCAATTAGATCGGCTATATTTCTCGCAGTGGCTAATCATACTTGCAGTGAACTTGTTGCTAAACAACTAAAGGAGCTTACCTAACATCCCGACTTACCTTTTTGCTGCACCGTGTTCAATCATTTTCTCCACCTATGCCTCTGCCTCCCAAACTCCGGCAGGAATCATCTTTTACTATCTCAATTTCGCAATAAGCCCATTTGTAACTTATATTCCATTACTAGTCTTGTCCATTTATTGGGTAGGCTCCTACATATGTGCATATGAACAGCAAACTCAAAATTTAAAACAAGCATATTCACGTCCTTTCTTTCAGCACACAAATTGTAGGTTTACATAAGATATACAAACACGAATACATCAAAATATATACAGTGACCAAATTAATCAAAGAACTACAATGAGATGTTAAATGAATGTAAATCTAGTGAAGGACCATATAAAATATGTATTCATGGCTAAATCTTTGCTTTAACGACGATAATTGATTCAAGTTGCTACCTCAGTGCCTCAAAATAAATGAGCATACAGAAAAAACCATAAATAAACTACATAACTTGTGTAAGTGGCTATCGAATCCACAGGTAAATGTGTAATACATTTATCCAAAACAAAAGTTCAATAATTAGATACTAAAGGAACAACCTTAGATAAAGGGGCATGAAGAAGTCCTAGCAGAAGTACGAGACTTGTTCTCATACCAGTTAGTATCGACCTGGTTGGCCAGAACTTGGAAGGGATGATGCTTGGGCTGTTATATCCAGTAGTGTTTTTTTCAATGCTGCTCTAGCATCCTTGACGGATTGTTCAGCAGGACCCTCAATAAACAAGTAAAGCTTCTTTTCCCCTGGCCCTGGGTTCATACCAGGTGCAACATATTGCCCCCTCGTTGTGATGGAAACTCCAAACCAGTCAGAGATTGGACCCAAAGTTTCTCTGTGTGTTACCTTCCACCTAGCATTTTTAGGAACATCGTTGATCTCTAACTCTGCTTCATAACTGTTGGGTAGCGTGTAAGCTTGAATCCTAGCTAGGTTTTCCCGCAATTTAGTGGCAGCTGCTAATGCTGCTGCACCCCTGGCATCCCCATCTACTGCAGTTGCCAGAATGGTGGAAGGTCCAGCTGGTATTGCACCAGGAAGAACTACATTTGGGGTACCTAGTGTGGGAAGTGAAGATTCACGCACTCCGTCATTATCATCATCATCATCTGACTTGTCTTCCTCAAATCCGTATTCTTTTGCCTGTGCTTTCTTTGCTGCTTTTCTGACTTCATCCTCTTCTTCATTAAACTTAAAACCACTTCCTCCATATCCAATTCTGTGGAATTTTTCAGTGCCCTCGTTAACCTTTGCCTTAAAACTATCAGCAAGAGCTTTCAGGTCATCTGGTACAGCTTGTTCAGAGAGCTCTAAGGCTTTGACAAGATTTGGCGCATATCTTGCATCTTCTTCGGATATAAATGTGATAGCAGCACCTTTCCGACCAGCTCGCCCTGTCCTACCAACACGATGGACATAGTCTTCATAATGATCTGGGACATCAAAGTTAATCACCAATTCAAGCTCTTTAACATCTAGACCCCTTGCAGCAATACTAGTGGCAATCAACAAACTGCATACATTACTCTTAAAATCAGATATTGTAGACTCACGGTCATTCTGATCCTTAGCCCCATGAAGTGAGAGGCAAGGATAACCGTGCTTAAGTAAGTCCCTGAACAGTGCATCACATTTATCCTGAGATTGGACAAATACCAGTATCTTTCCTTTCTCGTACCATTCTCCAAGTACTTCAAGAAGCCTAAGAAACCTATCACTTTCTGATCTCATTTCCACCAACTGTGTTATATCTTTGTTTACAACACTTCTTCCACCCACCTGTATTTCCACTGGTCTGGTCAGCACCTTACGAGCCAGAACTTCAACCTGGCGAGGGAAAGTAGCGGAGAACAGTACAGTCTGACGATCTGGTCTAGTATTTTGAACAATTCTAGTAATCTGAGGTTCAAAACCCATATCAAACATTCGATCGGCTTCATCCATGACCAAATAAGTGACCCTCCGCAGATTTGTAATTTTTCCACTACTCGTACAAAGTATGTCAATCATCCTACCTGGGGTACAAACCACAATTTCAGCCCCTCGTTTCAGTTCACTAATCTGTTGCGCAACACCAGAACCGCCATATACAGGTACACAGCTGAGACCAACTACCTTGGCAAATTTTTTTATTTCATGATGGATCTGTTGAACAAGTTCTCTGGTGGGTGCCATTACAAGCCCAACTGGACCATCTCCAGAAACCAATGGTGGCTGGTCCTTAATATGTCGCAACATTGGCAGCACAAATGCCAAGGTCTTTCCAGATCCAGTTTTAGCTACACCTATGCAGTCTCGACCGCTCATTATAATAGGAAGTGCCTGAGCTTGAATTGACATTGGATTTTCGTAGTTAAGTTTCTTTATTTTATCTAGTATTTTAGTTGATAATCCAGTCTGATGCCATGTTTTAATAGGTTTTGGAACTTCTTTTCCACGGATTTTTAGTTCTAGTTCCAGCCTATAAGCAGCAATCTCTTCAGAAGTCATCCTTGACAATTCTTTTACTTCAATATAGAAATCTTTCCGAAACGGAAGATAATCAATCTTCGAATGATCAACAATAGATAGCTTTTCAACTTTTAAATTCTTCACCCTTTTCATGAACTCAGCATCATCTTCGTCTTCCATAGAATTCTCTCCATTATCAGAATCGTCATAATCAGAATCAGAATCCTCACCAGGAATGATTCTTCCCAAAGATTTATTCAGACCCTTTTTTGGCTGCTTCCCGTTTAAATGGACATTAATATCCTTTTTCAACTCAGAGTTATCATCTTCAGCAACAGAAGCTGCAGCAAGCTTCTCAACTTCTGGCAACACTATTTGATTCATGAAAGCATCTAATGGGTCAATTTCATCATCCACAACAGCGGCACCGCCAACGTCAGTTTTACAATCAACTTTCATATCTTCTGCACCATTATACATGGGCTTAGCATCTTCATCTATATCCATGCCCTTTTCAGGTTTATCTTCCGTCTCATCATCAGACTCCCCTTCTAAGGTCCACTCCTTGCCAGGCTTCAGTTCAGCAACATCTGCATCCATTCCAAGCTTCTCCCTATCAGCTTCCACCGTCTTCCTCTTCAACTCTTGCCATTCCCGAACTCTCCTCCTCCTCTTCTCCATCTCCTCGTCCAACTTCCGATGTTCCTCCTGAACATCATCCACCACAACTCCATCCCTCTTTCCAGGACCACTCCCAGCACTACCATCTCCATGCCTATCCAACTTAATTCTTCCACACTCTCTATCCCCGTCATCCTCTCTTTTACGTCGCTTCCTATCACGCTCCCCTACATCATCACCATCAATGTGATCACCATCTCGATGCCTCTCCTTCCTCTTCTTTTCGCTCTCGTCTCTCTCCCTTTCCCTCTTTTCCTTCTTCCTCTCCCTTTCCCTTTCTTCGCGCTCCCTCTCCTTCTCTCTCGCCCGTTCCTTTTCTCTCCTCACTTTCTCTTTTTCCTTCTCATTATCCCTCTCTCTATACCTATCCTTATCCCTTTCCCTCTCCTTCTCCTTACGATCTCGATTCCTCTCTCCCCTCCTCTCCCCATTCCTCTCCCTATCTCGATACCTAGTTTTCGAAACCTCCCTCACATCAAACCCTCCCCTACTCGTTCTCTCAATCACCTGCATTGTTGCAATTAATCCAATCAGCTTTATTTTTCTATCAAACACAATCACAATCAAACACAATTAGCAATCAATTAACCAATCAAAAACCTCATAATACAACAACAATCACACAGATCAATTAACACACAAAAAACTGTAAATTCAAATCAATTACATAAAACAATTAAATCTTACAGAATAGATACAAAGGCTTCGAGTATACAAGCAGTATCGATGTAACGTCGCTCCGGCAGGCAATCGAAAAATTAGAGGGACTCGATGAGAATTGTGTGTTTTGTACGCTGAGATTTGTGTTTTATACACGTACTGGTTAATAACCTAAATTCGAATAGCGTCAGGATACTATAGAGGCCTGTTTCGGGGTGAAGTCATTAAATACAGATTTTTTAAATAAAATTGACATGAATAACAATTCTTGTGTAAAAAAATATCCGATTCAATACGCATATGTCATTAGGCATATTACGCATTTATCACTGAAGTAACAGCTCAATATGCAATTATAATTGGGGTATTGTTTCATAAATTTATATTAAAATATCTGGTACGTAATTGCAACTTGGGTATCATATAAATATTATATTTGTAAAAACAAAATACGCATAAACAATTTGGGTAGAGAATACTGGGTACGCATAAGTAATTTGGGTATTATAATTAACATGAATCTGGGTAAACATACATACACATTCTGTCACTATGTCACACCACCATTATACAACATTGGAAACTCAAATCTCAATTTTATATATAGGGCTGTAATCCGAGTCGGGCTGCTCGCGAGCAACTCGAGCTCGAGCTCGTTTAAACAGGCCCGACTCGGCTCGAACTCGAATACGAGTCGAGATTGAACAACATTTCATACCCGTTTAGCTTAACGAGTCGGATCGAGTATGTGCCGAACTCGAATATAACCCGATTCGATAACGAAAACTCGGCTCGACTCGAGCTCGTTAAAAAACAATTCAGAAAATAAAAATCATATATACTGATAACTGATATGCTACATAATGAATATCATGTCAACTACTCAACTGTCAAGTTTGAGACAAACTAGCTACAACTTACTGCCTACATATATATACTGTAACTGCAAGTCTGCATAATACTACTATAGTGATACATAGATTTTTTTTTAACTAAACATTCCAATTTTATGCATCCTGCATTCCTGCTAAGTAGGTCAGCCGACAACCACTCAGCCATCAATCCATCAGCAATTCAGCATTCGGCAAAGCAAAAATTAGTAGCACATCATCGTTAAGTAAACCAAACCATTAGTCTCCAAAAATAGCTTCTGATCTTTAATTAACAGAAGTTACAAAATGCAGCAGCAAAAGTGCACAATAAACCTGTTTTAAGACAGTGAATAAGGTTAAAAACAATACTCCCTCTATCCCATTAGATTCTTTACATTGTTTTAAAACTGTCTGGCACGCATTTTAAGGTGCATATAAAGTATAGTTCCATAATTTATTTTTACAATTTTCTTTTTATGTATAAAAATAGAACAATCCTATTTTTATACAAAAAAAGAAAATTTTGAAAATAAGTTATGGAACTATCCTTAAAATGTACCTTAAAATGCGTGCCAGACACTCTCCAAACAACGTAAACAAATGATCGGGACGGAGGGAGTAAAAGACTTAAGTAAATTGAAAGTCTAAGTTAAAATATTAATACCTTGTCACTTGTGGCATGCATGCATACTGGTACTTACTACTAATACAAGCTGATCTCCACAGGCTTTATTGGTTTTTTCTAAATAAAAAAAATATAGAAATCAACAAGCTATAGATAAACTAGGAAATCTATTGTTCTAAAAAATGACATCAAGTCAGATCGGTCCAAAGTAGATGGTAGATACACATATGCTTTACTGTATGCAATATCAAAGATTTCAATTTAAAATTGGATATGCTGTTGTTTGTGTTTGATTGGCTAGCTGGTTCCTGGTGATGTAAAACTATTTGGTGGCTTTGTTTGATAGGCTATGGCATTATGTAAAGGTTGTTCCCAAAATCCCTGATTAATGAAATCAATTCTGATCTGATTGATAAAACAAAAAAGGTTGAGGAGCTCAATAGAAGATGCTTCGATGGTGATACTATTATGAAGCTGGTTAAACAGGTTAAAGATGTGGTTAAACAAGTCATAATAATGGGGGGTTTTATAAAGTAAAGAAACACTACAATGACAAAATTACAAGGGTCTAGAAACATTTATCGCAAGACGTCTGAGGTATAAAACAACATCTGCAATATTGAAATTCATATACAAAGCCAACAGATTCTTATTTAAAGATAATCAATATTGTAAAGAAATTCTATGCCAACAAATTCTAGGTACTTGTATGTTGTAAACGCAGAAACAGAAGATACAAATTCTACTAAAATTCTACAGATGTTTCCACTTTCCAGCTTCTCGCTAAAACTTAACAAAACTGACCCTGTTCAAGAATCCTAATTGTAGTAATTGTATAACAACAACCAACACAAGATTAAATTGTGAGACATTTTAATGCACTTGAAATGTCTGAATTACCCTCGTGCATATTATTTTTGAAAAAATATTGTTGTTAGAAGGAATTGAACCCAGGTCTTAACATCCATTTGCACACCAATATACCACTAGGGCACTCAATCTTATGTGTTAACAATCATACACATACTATGTGTACGTCAGTGTCGTTAAATGATTTTTTTTAATATTTTGATAATTGAGACATATTAATACTATTTAACCATCCTTTTCTTTTAACTTTTACTTATTTATATTATCTTATTTTATAGTATAAATTAGTTATGTATGATATGTAGTCAACTCATACATTTTTAAATCATTCAATTTAGTGAAATGATATTAATTATTAGTATGTGAAACATATTAATAATTGGAATATATTTATTATAAACTTATAAATTTTCAATATACTTAAATTCACTTATTATGTAAAATGGCTAATGGATATCTAATTAAGGTATAAGTTTGCATGAAAAAAATAAACGAAATGCATAATACATTCTTAATTAATATGATATATATGTTTAAGTACCAATGATGTAAAAAAAATTAACTATGTTGAAGTGGAATGAAATATATCTATAATAGAATCTCGATAAATTAACAACAGTTGATAAAATTAATATTTTCAATAAAAAAAAATTATCCCAACATTTTAGTGACATTATAAATTTACCTAAATTAATAATATAATTTTCAAATTAAGTACACAATTAATATATTTGTACACCAAACATTTAGAGAGATGTTAGCTCAATTCAAATCCCGAATCAAGAATAATAAGATAATTTAATTACTCTGTAGTTTATAAGTATTAACACCAACCATTCGCGTAAAGGATTGCAAAAATTATAGCACAAAAAATGCAACGGACAACCTGTAGTTGATAGTGCAGAGTTTTATAAAACCTTTGGCATGTCTGAGCATTCCATTTAAATTGTCGAACATTAAAGAACTGAAGGTAACAGTCACCCTCGTCATCGGGTTACATGACTTTCATTGAACTTTCATAAACATTCTACCAACATTTCTATATTTTCTTTGGTTCACACAAGTTAAGAATGAATTTATATTTTGTTAGACTTAAACTTTATTTTAGTTTTGCATTATGGCATGGCATTGTCATCCCGTGAAAGTGAATTTACAACACTATCTTTGAATAAAATGTAAATTCTGATTGTGTAAGGCAGAGTACCAAACTACATCATTATTGCGTTAATATCTCTCATTTAAAAACTACGACATCTCTCATTTATAGACTAAGATTTAAACCTTTAATATCTCTAATCAGCTCCTTGACAACATATTGGGTTAGAGCACAGCCATATCAGCACACATGAGTAATCTTTTAGTCAGTTATTGATTTGTGGGTTTTTTTGGTTTGGGACGGAGAACGAAGAAATTTATAAAAGTTACAGGGATCGTGGTGGGATGGGGACGAGGGTTAGTGTCTCTTCCCATCCCGAAATTCCCCATTCCTCATTCCCCGCCCCGCTCCCTATTAGCTGGTCCACGAATGTAATAAAAATTTTATATTTTACATATTAATATATTAAATAAAATAAATTATAAAAACAGCTATAATTTACATTTTTATAAGTTTCAAATATTTTAACCATTTTATTAATTAAAAAAATTATTTTAGAATACATGTATTATTAGTTTTATCTTTTATTTAAATTAAAAATAAATTTATATTCAAAATAATGTTTAAAGCATGATATAAAACAAAAAAAACTAAATATTATACAATATGATTTATTAACTTCTTATTTGGAAAATATGTGACAAAACATTTATTTATTTATTTTAAAAGGAAAGAATTCCTAGATTCCTGCACGGATCCACTTTTCCCGTTCAGGGCGAAAATTAGAGAGTAAAAACAATCTCCGCTTGGGGATCGAGACTTGTTCGGGATAGGGGATCGAGAACAGGGATAGTACTTCCAAGTCCCGAAATGACTCGATACCCATCCCTTATTTCATCCTCCTACCGATCTCGGTGGGCTCTTTTTTTCAAAATAGACTGTAAGAAATACCAGGCAGCTTATATAAAAAATGAGAAACATTTTTACGTAACATGTTGATAATTACGTACACCCCAATTTGTAGAACTAATCGCCCAACCAAGTGAAGTTGCACAGTCACCCTGCATCTCATCGTTCAAACTTGTTGAAGGACATCGGTATCATCAAATTTCATTTCTCCATCCCCAAGCCTTTACTACTACCAAAAAAAATAATATTTTTAGATACACAATCAGGTCACTTTCTTAATATTATATCAATTACTTTAAGATATCAGATGAGAATCTAGAAGAACATACAAACGTTCAATAATTATCGTTAATCACACGCACTCGGTGCTCCCAAGAGTAAAATTACTGTCATGTACAGCCATCATCTACTAGGTCACAGTTCATTGTGAAGCACATCGTACAAGCATCAATATAGGTACATAAAGAGAAAACCATATGAACACAACCAATTGTAGTATGATCCAACAATTCACTAATATGTACTCCGCAACATATACCAATGCACATTTTATAGTGGAACGACTATGTAAGTATGAAATTATATTAGCTGAAAAATAAAAACGCTGCTACTTAGAAGTGGTTAAATAGGGAATTTTTAGCCTTGGAGTAACTCATTCATGTTGTCATAGGGTTTAACTCTTTTATCTAATTACTTTTAAATGAAAATTCACAAACAGTGAATGAAAATCATGGAAAAGTCGATTTTCACTTTTTACGAACATTGTACACAATCTCATACACTGATGTGTAACAACTTAAATATAAAAATGTTTTAGTATTTATATTGCACACGCCAAACATTTTTAGTATCAAAGTTACTCATTTCACAACTTAAAAAGACCTCAATCTTGAATGGCTTCTAACAGTAACCATCTAACTACATAACTCAGATGCAATTTCTGTACCCACGCTAAGTCGCATGTTATACGATCCATGTACCATCAGAAATAAAATAAAATTTTGGAAATTTAAAATTTATGCTAGAAAATGACCCGTGCCTCGCACGGGTTTTCATGCTAGTTATCAAAATAATAGTACAACAATATTTTAGTAGTACAAATTTTTTTTGAGGGCATATTTTAATAGTACTACAACATTGTTTCTATTATTGTAATATTTTAATAGTACAATTATTGATTTATTGTTTCTATTTTTGAAAAAAAAATTCTCGATAATCCAACCGTACGGATGTCAAGATATATCTAATTAAATGATATTCCCAAATTTTCAAAAAATAAAAAATTAATTTGGTTGGAGATCTTAATAGAACACTACTATATTGTCTTGTACTCGTAACTAGTGCTTTGTCCCAAATTATTGTTTCTATTTTTGAAAAAATATTTCTCGATGATCCAACCGTAAGGATGTCAAGATATATCTAATTAAATGATATTCCTAAATTTTCAAAAAATAAAAATTAATTTGGTTGGAGATCTTAATAGAACACTACTATATTGTCTTGTACTCGTAACTAGTGCTTCATCCCAAATTATTATTTTTTTAAATATTTTTCGATGATCCAACCGTACGGATGTCAAGATATATCTAATAAAACAATATTCCCAAATTTTCAAAAAATAAAAATTTAATTTGGTTGGAGATCTTAATAGAACACTACTATATTGTCTTGTACTCGTAACTAGTGCTTCGTCCCAAATTATTGTTTCTATTTTCGAAAAAATATTTCTCGATAATCCAACCGTACGGATGTCAAGATATATCTAATAAAATGATATTCCCAAATTTTCAAAAAATAAAAAATTAATTTGGTTGGAGATCTTAATAGAACACTACTATATTGTCTTGTACTCGTAACTAGTGCTTCGTCCCAAATTATTGTTTCTATTTTTGAAAAAATATTTCTCGATGATCCAACCGTACGTATGTCAAGATATATCTAATTAAATGATATTCCCAAATTTTCAAAAAATAAAAAATTAATTTGGTTGGAGATCTTTATAGAACACTACTATATTGTCTTGTACTCGTAACTAGTGCTTCGTCCCAAATTATTGTTTCTATTTTTTAAAAAATATTTCTCGACGATCCAACCGTATGGATGTCAAGATATATCTAATTTAATGATATTCCCAAATTTTCAAAAAATAAAAAATTAATTTGTTTGGAGATCTTAGTAGATCACCACTATTCTTGTTATATTTGGTTAAATAAATGAAAATTATATAATTTTTATCATGTTTAATTTTTTTGATAATTTGTAAATCAAATAATTTCTAACATCTTGTTTGTTTACTTTTTTTATTATGTGTAAAGATGTTAATATAATTTTTAGTTTTTTTTAAAACAAAATAAGTAATTTTCAGAATTTAAAAAAAATGTAAATTTAATGACTAAGCGAGCTACCGACTCGGCTCGTTTAACAGCTAAACTCGACCCGGCTCGTTTAACAAATACTCGACTCGGTTCGTGTTAGGCTTGCGAAAAGCTCGACTCGACTCGTATAATGGATACCCGACTCGGCTCGTTTCAGGCTCGCGAAAAGCTCGACTCGACTCGTATTATAAACGATCCAAGTTCGGCAGAGATTTTGGGCTCGTTTAATAAACGAGCTCGGCTCGACTCGTTAGAAAAAACTCGACTCGATTTAAAGCTCGGCTCGAACTCGCCCGACTCGACTCGAATTACAGCCCTATTTATATATCCTTTCTCTCTTTCATATCAACGAAGATACAGGGTTTAGACTATAGATTTGTTACAAGGATGGTGCATATGTAATACGCTTCTGTGGTTTGGGTAACAAAATCGCTAGAAATCACCCACGCAACGAAAAATTGGTATTTTTCTGTTTTAAGAATAAAAAGTTGTTAATTTTAACATTTTTTCCTGTTTCGGTTGTGTGAAAAGAAATAGTTTTGTTTTACTTGGTAAAACTTTTTTTGTTATTTTAGGATATTTACCAATTATATTACTTTTTTTAATTTCATTTGCAAATTTACCAAATTTATAAAATCAATACAATTATATTATCTTTGCAATTTTTTGTAAACTCTTCTCTGTCATCACGACCACCCAGGCCACCCATGACCATCACCCCCACCACCACCCCAACCACCGACTCCGATCTACCAACCCACTCCAAAACCCCCAATCCCCCACTACTCACCACGACAACCTCCTCCGATTTCGATCTATAACAGTTCCGTAGAGAATATCGAGCTTCGCCGGCGAAAGATTTAATTGCTTTGAGTTGCTTTCGAATTTGGAAGTTTTGTTTTAGATTTTGGATAAAGTTGTGTTTGATTGATTTTGGTGGCTTTGGATGTTACGTTTGGTTGATTTTGGTGGATTTAATTAAGTTGCAATTAGTTGATTTGGGCTGCTTTCAGATTTGCTAAATTGTCAAAAAAAATTGAATTCGGTTGATTTTAGTTGCATCCTGTATTTTTGCAATTTTTTTCAAACAAATCGCATTTTGTGATAAATACTGTATATTTGCAAAAATATCTTTAAGTGATAGTATTTTTGCAAAAAGTTTAAAACCATGGGTATTTTTCAGAAAAGCCCTTTATTTTATTATAAATTTTTTTAAGTAGAAATTAATTCAATAATGATACAACATTTACAAAAAAAAATTGTTGTGTCGAACAAACATAAAATAGAAATAATAGCTGATTAATCCATTCTTCTTGAAGATACAATCACGCGATTTGTTGAAAATGATATATTTACATGTACCCGCTTCACCGCATCCAGTTGGAGCTATCGACCATAATTGCAATCCCCTACAAACTTTCATCACTGTATCAAACATCATACTTTCGCAAACAAAGGAGAGAAACGCCAAAACTCTCACCAAGGAGAGACTACCAAGACTCAAATAATAAATTGAAACTGAAATTACAACCAAATCAAGCAAGCCTTGGATCTGGGGAACAAAACCACAAATACAAGAGAAATCGGACCCCACGTGAAATCCACGAAGAAGAAAGAAAAATCCAAAACTCCGAGATTTTAGATCTAAAAAATTAACTGAGAAAAAAAAAGCCTAAATAGCAAGATAAGCAAGAAAAATGAAAGAAAACTAAGGAATTGAGGCTTTCCACCGGTAAAAGCCTCGACGACTGTATTATAAAGAAGAAGAGGGAGGCGGCTGTGCAAAGAAAAATATTAGATTTTATCAGTTGGTCAATTGTAGTAAATTTATTAATTATTATCAATTTAGATGATAGTTTGGATCACATAAAAGTGACTCACGATTATGACATAATAATTTAGTATTTGTATGTAAGTGAAAATAAATTTTTGTTTTAACCTAATATTTAATTATTATCATATTTATGCTCAGATATTTATTAATGATCACTTTAAATTGTATAATAAATTTAAATAAAAACATATTTCATGCACATGTATACTATATATTATAATAACCGATACTTTAAAAGTACGGTCGATCGGTACGATATCTATTATTTTTTCCTAATTACCGCTAATTAATTATTGATAATTATTATACCATACTAAATAACTACTTCACGTTAATTATTTATATAAATAAATAATAATTTTTTACATGAATACTTCATTTTTTATTTATAATATAAATAATTTTACATGAATACTTTATTTTTTATTTATAAGTTTTTATATTTTCATGTCTAGTACCCGTTTAACACCAGATGTAAATGTTTTCATGTAACCTTCTGCTAAAGATCTAGTGATGATGATTTTTAAGAATTTAGTTTTTTTCAAAATTATGTAATACTGGGACCCACGTGACGAACACGCCAAACCATGCCACGAGAACTCCTTTACTCAATTTATATATGAAGATATAATTTACTTGTTTATTAGGGAAAAAAAGGAGAGATATTGCCCCTGTGCATTATATGTTATAACAACTTATTTGATTCTTTAATAAAAGATAAAGGTTTTCTATTTACAAGCCAATTTTATTTATTTTTTTGATATAAAGCTGAAGATTTTATTAAATACTCAAATCCATCTCAATACAATTTTGAACTTCAATAGAATTCCTATCAAAACTACGATATGAATAAGCATATGACTCCATAGCAAGCTGATGGGCGACCATATTCGCAAATCAAATTGTTTAACAAAAAACTAAAAATTTTTGTGAAGTCGTTGCATAAGGCTACCAGTTCTCAATAATCAAACCAAAATGTGACCTCGTTGGAGTTTTACTTTTGATTGCTTGAACCACTACCACGCAATCAGACTCCAATATGACGTGTGGCCATTGTACATGATCAATCCAGCTCAAAACCTTCTTAATCGCCATCGCCTCAGCTAGCATTGGGAAAACTAACTAACGATAAAACAAAGCTTTGGCTTCAATAAGTAAACCATTAGAATCCTGTGCAAACTCCTCCACGATCTTCAAAGACAGTTGCGTCAACCGATACCTTAACTATATTTGGTATAGACTTAACCCATACAGAAGCTTTATCTCCCTCGACCTGTGGTTGTAGAACAGCAATAGAATACCTACATTGGGCTATCTTTCATTGTGTAAGATATTGCTTGGCTGCAAGTCTGCAACAACTACTCTTTTAACCGTTGATGATTTTTGATTCCAGACCAAATCATTCTGAGATCTCCAAATGGTCCAACATAAAGTGATAGCTTCAGCACGTTTCACTGCATTTCCTGATTTCAATACCGGCCCACCCATGTCATAAAATCCACATCTTCATCCCACTGACTACCTGGGATTAAAATCGACTAACATTGTTTAGCGAACGAATAAGAAACTAAGCTATGCATTATTGTCTCCAGTTTAGCATTGCAAACTTGACATATCGCTTGAATTGGAACGTGTTTAGTTTGCCATTGAGTCGTTGTTGAAAGACAGTGACAAAGCATGCTAGGCTAGGTTAAGAGCCTTTGGGGGTGCTTCTATGCGCCACAAAGATTGCCAGATGCTACCATTATCATCTGTTTTCACTCCCTTTTCTCAGATTGCATCAATTTGTATGCACTTTTGACCAAGTAAACACCTAAATCCTCTAGTCGTCAATAAATAGGATCCTCATTACTTGAAGACTTTAAAGGAATATTCAGAATACAATCTTGATCTCTCTCATTAAAAATATTCTTGATCACGTAAATGTCCCATTCTTTTTTATCAATATAGAACAAAGACGCCACTATTTTGTTTTCTATGGCCAGAGAGTTCGAGGTAATATATGGATTGTCCTTCACCATTAGCCAAGGTTGACCCAGAATTTTTATACTCTCTCCACTTCCTATCCTCCATCAAACACCATCTAGTAATAACTATTCCGCTTCAAATATACTCCTTCATAATGTGGAGTGAATTTTTATGTTGGTTGCTAAGTTGTTCAGTGTCCGAGTTACTGTGGTGATTTGCTACGTTTATGAAGAGTTGTATATATTCACTTGTGGTTACTTCTGTGAGTGTTATTTAGTTTGTTTTTGTAACTTGCTAAATGGATTTTTTGTTTGATTAAAAAAAAATAAGTTGTGAGCTAACTTGGTAATGGTTACTCTTCTGATACAGTATAAATTTTAGTTTTTTTTCTTGTTTTTGAATGTAAACAAGTTTTGAGGGTTTATTTTAAGTGTATCCATTTTCTGCCCTGTTTTAGCTCTTGTTAGTTGATTTAAATCATCTCAGTGATTGAATTTGTACAATCTGATATGTTTTTAAAGTCTATAATTTCGAATAGCTCTAATTTAGCCATGATTTGTTTTTATTATTTTTAATGATAATGAGTGTTGGTTCCTTCATTTGCTACATGCTAAATTTGGTTTGAATTTAGATAAGTTATTTCTTAAAGATCATCTTTAATTTTCTTTAATTAGTTGTTAATGATAACATTTATTTGGGGAAGACAAAAGGGGAAATAAATAGACTGGTAATTATGGGCTAATAATCCGGGAGAGAGTTAATGGGTCAGTAAATAAATGGAATTTAATTCTTATTTTTTGATTGAGTTTAAATTTTGATAGTAATAAGCCTTTATTGGTTGCCATGAGTAAGATTAAGTTTGATTAGTCAATAAAATAAGAAAAATGCTAGAGGTACCAAATTAGGTACCAAAAATTGTTACCAAATGACTTGTCATTATTGTGATTGGTTATCATTATAATTGGCCCGCCAGGGCCAACCAATTAAAACATCCCAATATGCCAAATATTTATTGCCATGTCATTTGGTGGCAAATTTTGGTACCCAATTTGGTACCTCTAGCACTACTCATAAAATAATGTTAGATTAGAAAGATAATTATGGCTAATTTTGTGCTTTTGATAATCAATCTTTTACTATTATTGGTGGCCATAAATTTTGGCATATTTGTAACTTTTTTGGAAGGCACAATTGGTGGCATATTTGTACCATTTTTGGAGGCCATACTTGGTGGTATATTTGTACTTTTAAGAAGCAATTTAGTGTCATTTATAATGACTAATATATTTGATTTAATATATAATGACGATTTATTAGAATTTTATTTTTTGTATTAATCTTTGTATTAAAATATATATCAAATCCTATCTAATAAATATAAGCTACTTGAGGTTATTTTATTACTCATAAAATTATTATTGTTTAATTTATGTCTATTGTCATAATTATGTTTTAATATTATTAATTTATTTTAAGGTTACAGTTTTAAATGATTAATACCTTTTGATATTTGTATTATTATTATTAATTTCTTATCAATTGGAGTATCTAATATTTAGTTAAGTAACTAACCAAAGGGATCCCCTTTGGTTAGATAATTGTTAATTTTCTAAAATATATATTTTTATATTTTAATTATGTGCTATTTATGGTATTTTTCCATATTAAATACTATACGAAGAATATGATTACTGATATTTTTTACACTAATTTTATTGTTTTTCTTTTGATGTTTTCAGTTAAATCTCCATAAGGTATTTATGGAGTTTGAGATGGTTAGATGTAGTAGACCAGGGATGGAAGGAGGATATCGGGTGGATAAGTCAAATTATTGATGGCAATTTGTTTTGGTGACTTGCAATTTTAATAGAACAAATAAGTCTCAAGATAACTCAGTTTGACTTTCAAAAAAAGTAATGGAGGAGTCAAGGTACAGAGTAAAAGTGAAGGCAAGTTTTTGGCAACAGAGAAGGCAAGTCTTTGACAATAATTGATGACAATGGGGACTCACAAAAGTAACAAGAAGTTCTAGTTATTTAGTAGCCACTTTGTATAACGATGTATTCTTGTTTTTGAGGGCACTCTTTTTCCCCCTTGAGTTTTTTTTCCCATAGGGTTTTTGCTCTTGTGGGGTTTTAACGAGACCCTTCTTTGTGGGGTTCTTCCTTTCTGACTTGAAGGTGTTATTGTCTAAACGTCTAGGGGCAACATGCGTGCCCTTCGGTTAGATGATGAACTTTCTTGATCGAAAGAAACTCCTTATTATGATATTGTATTCCCATACAATTCATTTATGAAATATATTTCATTCTTGAAAAAAAAATAATGTGGAGTGAATTATGCATTGATTTGGTTGGTCTACATTTTAAACTTTTTAGATAATAGATAAAAAATATATATATAAATTATCCAATATTTAACAATTCACATTTTAATATTTATGAATTAAATTGTGTAATACATTTCAATGTTTTAGAAATTAGATAAAAATATATGGAAAGAGTTAATTTGATTCTCGAATCCAAAAATATTATATATCAAACTCTACATAAGAGCATCATTTCCTCCAATTTTAAATCAAAACAAATGGATCGTGTTTGGCGATTAACGATTAGCGGTTAGCTATTTGCCGGAACGAATTGATTTAGCTGATTTGACTAGCAATCTGAGTTAATTATTTTGACTAGCACATTAAGTTAGCTATTTCGCATAAAAATATTTGGTAATTAGTTATTTGAATTGGTTTTAAATGTTTTAACTAACACATTTACGATCATCTAATTGAAAAATTTCCTACAAATAACATTTTCAAAATTAGCTTATTAAATATAAATAGTTATTTCAATTCCCTAACTATCAAACCCATATTAGAATTTCAATTGATCAAACCTCCAATTTGATTCAAATCTCTAATTTTATCTCAAACATCAAAACTTCCAAATCCATGATATAAGGTATCAAATTCAACACCCATACCTACCAAACCCGATTCCTGATTTTAAACTCAATACAAATAGTATGCAGCAATTGAATTAGATTTTAAAAGCGGACTGGCTAACCTGTGCCCTGGGGGCACATATTAATGTATATTTATCACACCTCGTTTGTTGTTTACAGTTGATACGCAAGTAGAATATTTATTTCTTTTCACTTTTAATCAAGTTGGTATTTACTTTTCTTTTTTTCACCACCTTTCAACTATTTTTTTGTTACCTTTTTTCTCTTGTTTATTTCACCCAACTAAGTATACTTTAAATTTTTTTTAAAAACAAATCATACAAAATAAAAATGTTGTTTTGAAATAAAAATAGAAAGTATTTGTAAAAATTTATTTAACTATTTTTGTCAAACATAAAAGATTTTATTTCAATGTCTTTTATAAAATAGTTATAAAATGATGTGACAGAAATAAATATTTTTATTAATTGATTTTGATGTGAGTGTAGGGTGCCATTGTATATAAAATAATTTATACACGTAAAATTTGTTATGGCTAATCTATACTTCTATAGTATAAGCGAAATAGGGTATAATTGGTTGGTTGATCGGTCGGTTAACAGTTAACACCTTCCCAAAAAGTATAGTAACACCTTCCAAAAAATAAAAAATAAATCTATATTATACTATTATAAGCGAAATCTATACTATACTATTATAAGCGAAATAGGGTGTAATTGGTTGGTTGGTCAACCGGTTAACAGTTAACACCTTCCCAAAAAGTATAGTAACACTAACACCTTCCAAAAAATAAAAAATAAATCTATACTATACTATTATAAGCGAAATAGGGTATAATTGGTTGGTTGGTCGATCGGTTAACAGTCAACACCTTCCCAAAAAGTATAGTAACACCTTCCAAAAAATAAAAAATAAATTAAAATTAACCAATTATACCCTATTTCGCTTATAATAATATAGTATAGATTTATTAACAAATTTACAACAAATTATAAATTAACAAAGTGAAAACAAACTAAAACTATATAATAAACAATAAAAATTTCACACAATTACAAATTAATATTAAATTCTATTTTAGCCAAATATTACATTAGGAATTATTATGGAATCATAATTTGAATATGATAATATCAACAAAAATTTGAATAAAGTATATATGTTCATTTATATTTATATTATTATGATAAAATATAGTCATAATTCGAATAATATATCATATAATTATACAATTGTTATTTAATACTGTTGGGATTTATGGGTGATAGCATAGAGACAACTTAACTACATTTCCATATACTTAGTTTTTTACTAAGTTGAACTTACTATCACAGCCAGAGTATGTCTTTGTAATCGAATAATTGTTGTTATGTAATAATTGTATGCTTTGGAAGAAGTTCATGCATTTGTTCAAGCCTCAAAGAGTACATCCAGAAAACAGCAAGAATAAAAGTTACTGTCACACTTTTGACAGTAAGGTTGCAAAAAGACAAGCGTTGCAAAGTCACGACAAAGCTACATTTGGCAGCAACATTGGTTGAAGCATGGGACAATAACATTCTCACACTTGACAGCAAGCCTGGAGTTCCGACAACTTTGGCGGAACCTCGTACTGTCAACTAATGAATATTCCTTTGACAACAGACTTGACGGTTAAGGTTACTGTCACATTGAATTATTTGATTTGGATACTTTTCTCAGTCAAAGCCCGTGACAGGTTATATGTTCAAGAAACAGATTTGCTGCAACACTCCATCGTTTGTAGCAGACCTGCAAAGACTACGATGGAAGCTTGAGAGATTCACAAGACAAGGCTGGTCAATTCAAAGAGTATGATATATACACATCTACTAGAATTGTATTAGCTAGAAATAGAAAGAATCTAGGTTGCTTTACTTGTAAGGTTTACCCTGTCTGTATAGCAATTTAGGAAAGTCACATGGGTGTGCAAATTGTAATGAGCTGCCACTTGAAAACGACAGCAGCTCAACACCCCATACGATAGAGACAACAGAGTATCTTAGTCTACTTAGATACACATCTCAGATTCTTTTCTATGCAAACAACAACACACGAAGCAACTGTTGGTTCCTTTGGATCATAGTGATTTGTGTCAAACTGGTTTAATGATTACAAAGGGGGTTTAAAAGATTTACCTTAATCGCTACGGCGCAAGCGATTCAAATCCACAATCTTCTATTGTATTCCTTTACTCCCTTGAACGAAGCGTGGTCTTCGACCCTCCAAGGTTTAGCCTCCAAGCTCCAGAATTCAGAACCCTTATTCTTGGAGGCATCATGAGTATTTATAGGCTACAATAGGGATCAAGGAGTAAATTAGGTCGGGCCTTCTAATGATAACTTGGGCCAAGCCCTTTATCATTAATATTAATTAACTCCACTAAATAATTAATATTGCACCACCCACCTAATTCCGGTAATTTATTTAATTAATTAAATCGGCTCCTTTATTATTTGCTTATTAAATTCCCCATGTTTAAAATATCGCATGTCCATTAATTAAATAAATTACTGATAATTCATTTAATTAATATCTTTTATCCTTGATTATCCACTCAACCTTTATTTAATTATGCCGGAATAAATTCCACCTGCAGGGTTTCACATAATTAAATCTTTTTGAGCTTTCAAGGGGACATCATTAACCCGAATATTATCAGGACATGGATTCCTTCAATAAATAATATCCACCATATATATTATTCCATCACCCAAAATATATTGATATAATTCAAAAGAATTATTTCATATATAAATCAAAGCATGTAAATAATATACACGTGTCAATTACTATATCCGGATTAAGAACCTAAGCATTAATAATAACATAGAATCTTAGTTCTCCTTCTTAATCAGTATAAGGGAACAATTCTAAATTTGATCCTGTTCAATATACACAAAGTATACTAGTATTATTTATTAGTCAATATAAACTAATCTAAATAATACTACAGCCATACCAGTGGATTGTCCAACACCACCTGTGCTGTGAACCTTATTATATTATATAAATCATATTTAACAATCTAATATTCTGTATCCCATTTGATACTAGATTGTCCACAATATATAATATTAGACAACATGTAAACATTTAAATGATTCTCAATAAAACCGGGCCAGAAATAAATGTATATACTTAAAATAAATATTTTCAGTATACCCTAACAATCTCCCACTTATACTCAAAATATTCTATGAGTATATCAGTGTTTATTTAATCCACTATTACATTGAAAACTATGTGCCCATCCATCTGACTCCTATCGCTTCCACATGCCTGTCAAAAACCTTGGCTGGCAAGCTCTTTGTGAAAGGATCTGCCCGGTTGTCTTCTGATGATATGTGAGCCACAACTATGTCTCCTCGCTTTACGATTCCTCGTATGAGATGATACTTACGTTCAATATGTTTAGCTACTTTGTGGTCTCGTGGTTCATTTGAATTTGCCACAGCACCAGTGTTGTCACAATACACTTTCAGACTCCTAGGCAAATTAGGTACCACATCTAAGTCCAAAAGGAAGTTCCTGAACCATACAGCCTCCTTTGCAGCCTCAGAGGCCGCCACGTACTCGGCTTCCATAGTAGAGTCTGCAATGCATTTCTGCTTTACACTCCTCCATATAACGGCTCCACCTCCCAAAGTAAAAACATATCCTGAGGTTGATTTCCTCTTATCCCTATCTGATTGAAAATCTGAATCAGTATATCCCAAAGGAAATAGATCTGAGGCCTTGTAAATTAACATATACTCTTTAGTCCTTCGCAGGTACTTGAGTATAGTTTTTACTGCACTCCAATGTTCCTGACCTGGGTTCGACTGATATCTACTAACCATGCCTACAGCAAAGCAGATGTCAGGCCTCGTACATAACATAGCATACATTAAGCTTCCACATACCGAAGCATAAGGAACTGCTTTCATGCTCTCTATATCCTTAGGTGTCGAAGGACACTGCTCCTTGGATAGAGCAACTCCATGCTTAAAAGGTAGAAAACCTTTCTTAGAGTTCTGCATGTTAAAACGAGCTAATACTTCATCAATGTAAGGCTCTTGAGATAAAGCCAACATCCTTTTCTTGCGATCCCTTATTACTTTGATCCCAAGGATGTATGCCGCTTCTCCTAAGTCCTTCATTTCAAATTGTTTGAACAACCATGCCTTTACTGATGATAACATCTTAACATTGTTTCCAATGAGTAAAATGTCATCTACATATAGTACTAGAAAAACCACTGCATTACCCTCACTTCTCTTATACACGCATGACTCGCTTGGACTTTGATCAAATCCATATGACTGGACTGCCTGATCAAAACGAATATTCCAGTCCCTAGAAGCTTGTTTAAGTCCATAAATAGACCTCTTAAGCTTACAAACCAGATGCTCTTGGCCTTCTTTAATGAATCCTTTTGGTTGTTGCATATAGATGGTTTCCTCAAGACTTCCATTAAGGAAAGCTGTCTTGACATCCATTTGCCAAATCTCGTAATCGAGATGAGCTGCTATAGATAAAAGAATCCGGATCGACTTAAGCATAACAACTGGCGAAAAGGTTTCCTCATAATCGATTCCTTCTTTCTGAGTATACCCTTTCGCAACAAGTCGTGCTTTCCAGGCTTTCACCTTTTTGTCAGATCCTCTTTTCTTCTTGTAGATCCACATACTTCCAATGGGTTTTATACCTTTGGGTGGTTCCACGAGCTCCCAAACTTGATTGGAATACATAGATTCCATCTCAGATTCCATTGCCTTTTGCCAAAGATTTGCATCTTTATCTAGAATTGCCTGTTCGTATGTCCTGGGATCCTCATCATGTTCACCAGAGACCAAGTCTGAAGACTCTCCCAAAAACATGAATCTTTCAGGTTGTCGAACAACCCTCCCACTACGACGAGGCACTGGTGCGGTACTAGTGTCAAGTTGTGCATTTTCTTGTGGTTGTTCTACTTGTACTATTGGCACTTGGGGATTATCTGTCCCTCCCACTAATTCCTCTAAAACAACACTACACATGGGTTTGTGGTTCATTATATAGTCTTCCTCTAAGAATCTGGCATTGGTGCTAACAATGACATCTCGATCCCTAGGACTATAAAATGAATAACCTTTCGTCCCCATGGGATAGCCTACAAACAACCTTACTTCTGTACGAGATTCTAGCTTGGTCGCGTTCTTGTTCAGCACATGTGCTGGACAACCCCAAATCCGAATATGTCTTAGACTTGGTTTGCTACCAGTCCACAATTCTATTGGAGTCTTGGGAACCGACTTAGAAGGTACCAAGTTCAGAAGGTAAGCCGCTGTTTCTATAGCATATCCCCAGAACGACTTAGGTAAATCTGAATAACTCATCATTGATCTAACACTCTCCAAAAGAGTCCGATTCCTTCTCTCTGCTACACCATTCTGCTGAGGTGTGCCAGGTGCAGACAACTGGGATGTAATCCCATTTTCCGATAAATAGTCCCTAAATTCTCCAAGCAAGTATTCGCCACCACGATCTGATCGTAGTGACTTGATACATTTTCCAAGATGTCGTTTCTCCGCACTTGCTTTGTACTCTTTGAATTTTTCAAAGCACTCAGACTTGCGGCGCAACAAATAAATGTATTTATATCTAGAATAATCGTCAATGAAAGTGACAAAATACTCATAACCTCCTCTTGCTTGGATACTCATAGGACCACATAAATCAGTATGAACCAATTCTAATACTTCTTTGGCTCTATTCCCCTTTGCTTTAAAAGGCCTGTTAGTCATCTTACCTTCCAAGCAAGATTCACAAACTGGAAATGGCTCCACTGCCAACAAGCCTAATGGCCCATCTACTACCAGTCTTTGAATCCTCCTCAAGTTAATATGACCTAATCTTAAGTGCCAAAGATATGTTTGGTTCAATTCGGAAGGTTTCTTTCTTTTGTTTGAGCTAGAAAGAAAATTATTAAATTCCTTTTGTTGCAGCATTGGTTGGATAGGATTAATAATATATAAATTGTCTTGCAATGTACCAGAACATATAACTTGTTTATTCATCATAATAGAAACATTACGATCCAAACAAACATTATAACCATCCATAGCAAGTTTAGTAACCGAAATTAAGTTCCTTCTAAATGAAGGTACATAAAGACAATTGTTCAAAACCAAAATCCTATCTTCGCCAAAAGATAAAGTGATTATTCCAACTGCAACTACTGCTACTTTCGTAGCATCTCCCATGAACACATATATCTCGCCATCTCTAAGCATTCTGGTTTGCTGGAACCCCTGCATAGAGTTACAAACATGGTCAGTGGCTCCTGTATCTACACACCAAGTGCTCGTAGATATAGCCGCTATATATGTTTCTGTAACTAGAGAAAGAGACATACCAGTATTGTTTGTCTTCTTAGAAAGAGGACAATCCTGTTTCCAGTGACCTGACTGCTTGCACTTGAAGCACTTGCCCTTAGGCTTTTTCACACCTCCATGAACTCCCACTGCATTAGCAACCTTTCCAGCTTTTTGTGTCTGGACCTTTTTCTTCTTCTTGCCTTTCGGCTTAGAGGAAGAAGCTTTCTCAGCCACATTCACTTGAACGTTCTGCTTAAAGAGTCCTTCAGCTGCCTGAAGTTCTGTCAGAAGTTCCGCGAGACTATACATCCTTTTATTCATGGTGTAATTCAAGCGGAACTGCTCAAAACTTTTGGGTAGACTCATAAGGATGATATCGATCTGGGTTTCCCCATCAATATCAGCACCAAGGATCTCCATCTCATTCAGATGAGACATCATCCTGAGAACATGATCCCTTACCGGTGTTCCTTCAGCCATCTGAGTGTTCATTAAAGCCTTCATTGCTACTTGCCTAGCAGCCCTATTCTGTTCTCCAAAAAGTTCCTTGAGATTAAAGAGCATATCTGAAGCCGTGGCCATAGCCTGATGCTGATGCTGCAAAACACCCGACATTGCTGCCAGAATGTAACATCGCGACATCTCATCGGCCTTAACCCACCGCTTATAATACTCCTTATCACTTTCAGGAGCATCTTCAGCAGGCTGATCTGGCTTGGGTTCATAAGTGCAAAATTTGTACTCCTCAGCAGTCAACACTATGTCCAAATTACGTTTCCATTCAATATAGTTTGGTCCCGTAAGTTTGTTATCCTTAAGTATGGTGAATAGTGGATTAAAGCCCATAATGATCTAATCCTGAGAATCATACATGTAACACATAATCAGAGAGTTGCACAAATCTTAAAACCTATTGGTTTCCTCTAACAATTAATTAAAATTAATGCACTAATATTTAAACACCATAAGTATCTGGTACGCCACGATGGGTGACATATATACCACTTAAATTCGTTTAAATATTACTTTGGTCCTATTACTAAATAATACGCCACGTTAGGGTGGACTATATATTATTTTTCATAGCTAAGTGTATACCATTATCAAATCTTAAATTAATAATAATAAGACCGGATGCCACCATTAAATATTTCAAATCAATAATCGATAATAGGATAATTCCCAGATCGGGGGGAGCATTGTCAAGAGGCGTCACTTAAGACCCCTTTCTAGACAGAATCATCCTTTCTCTCAATATCGAAAATCTATATTCAATCATTGGTACCCTTCTAATTAATCGAATTCTATGAAACTTGGTATGCCACGTTGGGTGGCATGTATACCTTTCAATATTCGTAATTAATTTAAGAAGTTTGTCCTAGTAATATCCATAACACTACCTGACACCATAAATCATATGCCACGTTAGGGTGGACTTTATATAATTTATATTCGTCTTAGTGTTAAATTACATACAAACAATAATGGAGACCGTGGGATTTAATTCCTAATTAATTCCCTCACCCACTTAGAATTTTTATTAAAATTGAGGAATTTTAAAATTAAATGGGGCCTATGTCATTACAATTATGTCTAACATGCATTCAAAATACACACATAATTTAACAACATAAAACATTTAATTAAAACAAAAAATAAAAAATCTATGTCCATGTCGTCCTAATTATGTTAAACATGCAATTAAAAATTACACACATAATTAACAACACACATAATAATTATTTAAAGCAATAATTAAAAAAAAATAACGGAATTAAAATTAAAGAACATAATTCAAATCCACTATTATGGCCTCAAAAAAATTATTTGTTGCAGCTCCCAGTTTCGAAATAACGTTGGCCATTTCGAGTAAAAAGCCGCATGAGAAGAGTAGCTGTGTCTTTGTATTCCCTGTGAATTACTTTTCTTGTTTTCAACAAATACATCCAGGCGTGTAGTGTTAATCTTCCCAGCAAAGAACCGCGCGTGTGGTCCACGCGCACGTGTGTCACACGCGCTCAAAACAAATGGTGCGCGCCGCCTCTTGCCTTCTCCAGTTGCTTTTCGTGCTGATTTTCTGACCCTTAATCAGCAGCCCCATCAGAGTTGCAGCGGAACAAAAATTAACTCCATATTTGATTTTCAACGACATGCAATTGTTACAAGATACCCGGATTTTTATAAAATCCATCAAACAATTACATAAAAAATAGATCTAATACAAAACTTATTTTGTAAAATCTATTCTAACACGATCAACCCTCGTGTTTACAACCACGATAAACCACGTGGAAACCAAACAAAATAACCACGATTAAACCACGTGGGATCCAAACACATAATTAAAAAACATGGCCATAATAGTGGATAACAACCTGCAAAAGATTATTACACAAGCATACCACTATACATACACAACCAATTTTAATTACGACATGGACGTCATCAAACACAAACACAAGTCCACTAAACCTCAGGCTCTCGATGCCAATTGTTGGTTCCTTTGGATCATAGTGATTTGTGTCAAACTGGTTTAATGATTACAAAGGGGGTTTAAAAGATTTACCTTAATCGCTACGGCGCAAGCGATTCAAATCCACAATCTTCTATTGTATTCCTTTACTCCCTTGAACGAAGCGTGGTCTTCGACCCTCCAAGGTTTAACCTCCAAGCTCCAGAATTCAGAACCCTTATTCTTGGAGGCATCATGAGTATTTATAGGCTACAATAGGGATCAAGGAGTAAATTAGGTCGGGCCTTCTAATGATAACTTGGGCCAAGCCCTTTATCATTAATATTAATTAACTCCACTAAATAATTAATATTGCACCACCCACCTAATTCCGGTAATTTATTTAATTAATTAAATCGGCTCCTTTATTATTTGCTTATTAAATTCCCCATGTTTAAAATATCGCATGTCCATTAATTAAATAAATTACTGATAATTCATTTAATTAATATCTTTTATCCTTGATTATCCACTCAACCTTTATTTAATTATGCCGGAATAAATTCCACATGCAGGGTTTCACATAATTAAATCTTTTTGAGCTTTCAAGGGGACATCATTAACCCGAATATTATCAGGACATGGATTCCTTCAATAAATAATATCCACCATATATATTATTCCATCACCCAAAATATATTGATATAATTCAAAAGAATTATTTCATATATAAATCAAAGCATGTAAATAATATACACGTGTCAATTACTATATCCGGATTAAGAACCTAAGCATTAATAATAACATAGAATCTTAGTTCTCCTTCTTAATCAGTATAAGGGAACAATTCTAAATTTGATCCTGTTCAATATACACAAAGTATACTAGTATTATTTATTAGTCAATATAAACTAATCTAAATAATACTACAGCCATACCAGTGGATTGTCCAACACCACCTGTGCTGTGAACCTTATTATATTATATAAATCATATTTAACAATCTAATATTCTGTATCCCATTTGATACTAGATTGTCCACAATATATAATATTAGACAACATGTAAACATTTAAATGATTCTCAATAAAATCGGGCCAGAAATAAATGTATATACTTAAAATAAATATTTTCAGTATACCCTAACAGCAACTTGTAATTCTCAAGACAACGAAGCTTGAGAAACACTTTCTCTAGGTTGTAGCAACACTCGCACAAGATAAATAAAACATTTATTTTGTGAGAAATCTTGTTCCACTTACGTTTGCATATCTCAACTGGTAATCTACAATCTTTATTATTGTTGTTGATTTTAAAGATTCAATTTTATCAGTATTGCATTCAACCCCCCCCCCCCCCAATTCTGCAATACTCCTGGACCAACAAATACTATATATATATTATGCAAATATTATATTAAGTAATATATATGAGATATATAATTATAAAAATATAAATAAAATATTATATAAATTTAAGAAACCCGTGCATCGCACGGGTATATTTGGTTTCACACATTTACAAATTAATATAAAATTCTATTTTAGACAAATACTACATTCAGAATTATTATGGAATCATAATTTGATTATGATAATTTTAACAAAAATTTAAATGAAAGTATATATGTTCATTTATATTTATATTATTATGACAAAATATAGTCATAATTTGAATTATATATCATATAATTATACAATTGTTATTTAAATTATACTTTCATTTATATTTATATTATTATGACAAAATATAGTCATGATTTGAACAATATATCATATAATTATACAGTTGTTATTCAATACTATATATATTATGCCAATATTATATTAGGTAATATATATATGATATATAAAATTATTAAAATTTAAATAAAATATTATGTAAATTTAAGAAACCCGTGCATCGCACGGGTATATTTGGTTAGTTAACGTCTTCCAAAAAAATTGTTAACCCCTTTATAAAAATAACAAGTTAAAAAAATTATATTAAAAATCTAATCGAAAGAGTATGTAATTGAATTTCAGTTAAAGTATAACTGATAGAGTATGTATTGCCTTCAAAAAAATTATTAAAATTTTTCAAAAAATAACAAGTTAACAAATTATATTAAAAATATAATCGAAAAAGTATGTAATTGAATTTCAATTGAAGTATAACTAATAGAGTATATATATATGTAATATATTTATGTAAATGGAAATAAAATTGAATCAGTATGTAAAATATGTGGTTTATTTTTTAATTAGAATTAAATACATTTTGATTTATTTTTTGTATTTTGGAAGGAATTAACAAATTTTTTGGGAAGATGTTAACCAACTAACCAAAGAATCAAGGCAAAAAAAAATTATTTTTAAAAAATAAAAAAAAACGTGTTAAAATTTTCAAATTCAGTTAAATTGTATATAATTTATTAAAAATAAAAAACCAACATGTTTTATAGAATTATAAACGTTTTCAATTATATCCCGATTAGAATCATCGCATGCACACACTTCTTACTACATTTCTTTCTTCTACGATATTAGGTTACACTAAATAAATTTTTAAAAATTACTATTGAATTATTAAGATATTTAACAATAAATTTAAAAATAACGTTAAATAATGATATTTATTTATGTCATGAAATTAAGTATGGAACATATGTAAATTTAAAATTAAATTATTAAAATAAATTAAAATTTTATATTAAATTAAATAATTAATATATTAATTAATAATAATAATATATGATAGTCACACGGGTTATAGGCTACTATGGTAGTAAACACCAACAACAAGACATAAAAGGTACTCCTTCTGCATTTTAAGGACAGTTCTATAACTTATTTTTGATATTTTCTTTTTTTGTATAAAAATAGGATTGTTCTATTTTTATACAAAAAAAGAAAATATCAAAAATAAGTTATAGAACTATCCTTAAAATGCACCTTAAAATCCGTGTCAGAAACTGATCCGCAAATGTTAACTACTCAATGGGACGGAGGGAGTACTAAAGAAGTAAAGATGATGAAAAGGGCTTTCACTACTTCCTTCTTTAGATCAAAGATCAAACTGTAGTATTCTAACACATTCTTCAGCAGCAGATAACACTTGTTGTCTCACTTCATTTCATTTTATTACAATGTCACACTTCTCCACTAACCCTAACCCTAATCATGTTAAATCCAAACCACATTATCTTTATTCCTTAAATCCAACTCATGCTAGACTTCAACAATTACTCCTCGAGAAATTGAATATTGGTTTCGATAAACTCGACGATGCTCTTGTTGTGTTCGATAAAATGCTTCACATTAAACCTCTACTTCCTGTTATTAACTTTAATCAACTATTAGCCGCGGTTGTTAAAATGAAAGAGCATTCGTAGCGGTCTTGCTCTTTAGGGTCCATTTGGATTGGGGGTTAAGAAGGGTTGGGTTGGGTTTAAATTTAAAAGTTCCTTTTTGAGAAAATTTTAAAAAGTAAAGTTTTGAATTTTGAATTTAATATGTAATATTATGTTAATTCTTTCGTAAACTATCAAAATCCAACACTTTACTTTTCAAAATTTTCTCAAAAACGAATTTTTAAATTTGAACCCGACCCAACCCGACCATTCTCCACCCTCAATCCAAACGGACCCTTAGGGATATGCCTGTTAGAAGCATTCCGGTTGATATATTTACTTATAGTACTGTTATTAATTATTTTTGTCACTTGAATCGTGTCGATTTTGCATTTGGTTTATTGGATGGAATTATGAAATGTGGTTTTGTGCCTGATGTGGTTACCTATTCAACTGTCATTAGGGGGCTTATTTCGCAAGATAAGCCTGATGAGGCTGAGCATCTGTTCAAGAAGCTCGTCAGAGTTAAAGAGATTCAACCCAATGTTGTTACACTATCATTGACTGTTTATGTAAACATAGATTAGTGGATCATGCTTTAGGTCTTTTTGTTAGAAAATGGGAAGTTTGAGGCATATTTATAATATGTTCTTGATGTAATTTCTGGAAACTAACAAGTGGAGTTTGTTCCTTGTAATAAGGACTTAAACTTTCATGTTTGAATCTAAAACATTTTCTTAGTGGAATCCATAAATAAATTGAGTTGAAGTTGTTTGCTTGAAATGGGTTATGTGGGTTATTTAGTTGAAATAACTTGAGTCCCACATAGAATTGGTAATGAAAGGTTGGTGGCTTTAAATAGCTCCATGTGCAAGTGTAGTGCATAACTACTAAGGCATGTGGGTGTGCATGGATGTAGAGTGGGCCTCGCGCACACACACACACGCGCCGCCACCGCCCGCCTCGCCACGACACGACTCGGGTCGAAGGGCGTTTTGGGCGAATGTCTCGGCGTCTCGCGTACGCGAGGCGACCTGGGCGAGAAATTTTATTACCTGGAATATTGATTTATTTTAACAGGTTTTAGATTTATTTGTTATAGCAGTACTGGAAATGAATGGATCAGTATTGGATAAAATCCTGTAATGGATCAGTACTTGGAACAAGTCCTGATGAACTTAGTCAGACATCAGATACTGATGGGCTAAATCCTGATGGACATCAGTTCCTGACAAGCACTGAATCCTGATCCTGATGGACACCAAATCCTGATGCTACTGATGATCAAATCCTGATATTGACCAATCCTCTCGAAGGTCAATACTGATGCTTCTGTAACTGAAGTAAATCCTGATGTTGTTGTTGTTAATGCAATTAAATCAGAATATTAACTTTCCTTTTTAAGGCATATATCTTATGTTTTATTTTTGGGTATTATATATATCGAAGATATAACGTTGAGAGTGATATACACTAAGGAAAAACCCTTGGTTGCAATTACTCTCTGTTCTCCCTCAATACATACAGTTAGATACATAATTCTCAGGCGAACTGAGGTGCTGGTCGCTGTTGATCATTGCCGTGTCTGTGAACGGATTGGTCTGTGCTGTTTTATCCTGGAAGTAATATTGCTGCATCCCAACACAGCGTAAGTAGGGCAATATTCTCTTTAAGAACAGCCAAGTCTTCTCGTAAGGCTTGGTGACTCAGCTGTTCTTCTCTCTCTGATCAGTAGTTGCTAAATCTTCTGTGAGAGATAAGTATTCTTGCCTTTCTTGTTAAATTACAGTCTCTGATTATATTCTTGTTTTTCCTTCGTGATTTGTTTTGTTAATTGGTTATATGCCTGTTCTTGTTTTAAATATATATATCACTGCCTCATTGTTGCTGTAGTTGAATTATACCCAACAATCTTGAAGAGAATATTTGTGTTATATATTGTTAATTAACAAGATGGTTAACGAAACGGAAACTCCTGTTGTTGAGACTGGCTCTGGGTCTGGTGTTACTGTACCTACCATTGATTGGACCACGTACCGTTTCCCACAGCCTATTGATTTGTCAGGAATGCCTGATAAATTCGGTGGGGGTGTTGGTTTTTCTCGTTGGCAGAAAAAAGATGAAACTGTGGTTAACGGTAAAGGGTCTATGGCCGGTGGTGCAGTATGAGAAACCAGTTGTGGTTAAGGAGAAAGATGAAACTGTTAAGGCTTATACCATGTGGGAAGAAAAGGATGGGGTGGCTAGGGCTGCAATTCTGGCAGCTTTAGCGAACACTCTATTCGATGTTTATTCATCTGACTCCTACACTACTAAGCTCTTATGGGAGAAGCTTGACCAGACACATAATACTGACTCGCAAGGGTTGGAAAAGTATTTTGTGGCTAGGTTCCTTGATTTCAAATTGGTGGATACTAAATCTGTGACTGAGCAGGTGCATGAGTTTGAGATGTTGGTTCATGCTTTGAAGGAGTCTGGTATGGACCTTCCTGAAAAGTTTCAGGTTATGTCTGTGATTGAAAAGCTCCCTAAGTCTTGGGAAGAGTTTGCACTCTCCCTGAAAAGA
This sequence comes from Kitagawia praeruptora, assembly GCA_037693485.1. Taxonomy (NCBI): domain Eukaryota; kingdom Viridiplantae; phylum Streptophyta; class Magnoliopsida; order Apiales; family Apiaceae; genus Kitagawia; species Kitagawia praeruptora. Next base: position 157,207,459 of record CM075344.1, on the reverse strand, counting down.
TAGAAAGGAGAGATCACTTGGACAAAACTGATGTTGGACATCTCTGTGCAGGAGCAACACAAGTCCAAGCAAGGACATGTGATGCCTACTGAACATGCTGGGAGTTCGAAGGTGAATGTAGTGACTGTAGGACAGAAAAGAAAGTCTGTCACTAAGAAGGAAAACACTAAGTCTAAGGACAAGAACAAGGCTAAGAAACCAAAGGCAAACAAACCATGTTGGTCTTGTGGACAGGTTGGTCATTGGAGCAAGGACTGTCCTGTAAAGAAAGCTAAGAAACCTGTTGTGGGAGCACAAGCTAACACTATGCTTGGAACCACTGGTGGGTCAATGGTTAACATGGTTGTTGGTGAGGCTGTTGCTTCTGAAACTAACAACGGGTATGTGACCTACAACCCTGTACTTCTTTCTCCTTATTCGTCTCATGAATGGTTGATTGATACTGGAGCTAATGTACATATTTGTACTGATATTACTCTATTTGTATCTTATCAACAGACTCATGGAATGACGGTGACGATGGGGATTGCTAGTGCAGCTCAAGTTCGTGGAATAGGAAACGTGGACCTGAAGTTCGCTTTTGGGCGTGTTCTATCCCTCACTAGAGTGCATCATGTTCCTGATATTCGTAGAAATATAATAAGTGGAAGTTGTTTAGTTAAGAATGGTTTTGAAGTTTCTTTGAAATGTAATAAAGTAGTTATTACACATACTGGTGTATTTTTTGGCAAAGGTTACTTGTCAGATGGATTATTTTGGATAAATGTTGAGCCTGTTTTGGGCAGTTTTATTAATAATAATGTTGCTCTTTCTGTTAATTGTGTTGAATCATCTGATTTGTGGCACGCACATCTTGGTCACTTAAATTTTGGTGCTCTAAAGAATATGATGAACTTAGAGTTGATTCCAAAACATGCCATTGATAGAAATCTAAATGTCAAGTATGTGTGACTGCTAAACAGACTAGGAAACCCTTTCATAATGTGGTTAGGGATTCGAATGTGTTAGATTTAGTGCATACTGACATATGTGAATTTGGTGGTGTTTTGACCAAGGAACATAATAGGTATTTCATTACCTTTATAGATGATTGTAGTAGATATTGTTATGTTTATTTGCTTAAACATAAAAATGAAGCACTAGATAAATTCATTATGTTCAAAACTGAAGCTGAAACACAAACTGGTAAAATATTTAAACGTTTGAGATCAGATAGAGGTGGTGAGTATACGAGTAACTCGTTTAATGAATTTTGCAAATGCAATGGTATAGTTCATGAGGTAACTCCACCATACACACCTGAGTCTAATGGGGTGGCAGAATGAAAGAACAGAACTTTTAAAGATATGATCAATAGTATGTTGATTAATTCTGGGTTGCCTAAGTACATGTGGGGAGAAGCTCTGAATATGGCTTGCCATATTCTGAATAGAGTTCCTCTGAAACATGTGGACAAGACACCTTATGAATTATGGACATAGAAAAAGACTAGTTTAAAATATCTTCGTGTGTGGGGGTGCCTTGCAAAGGTACTTGTCCCTGAACACAAGAGAAAGAAACTAGGGCCGAAAACTGTTGATTGCATCTTTCTGGGCTATATTGAAACCACTACGGCTATGAGATTTTTAGTGTTAAAATCTGACATAGACGGAATAGTGGCTAACACTATAGTTAAATTTCGTGATGTAACATTCTTTGAGAATGTGTTTCCTATAAAGACTGGTATACCTCAGGGTATTCCTGATAATGATCCCACTCACACATCGAGGTCCATTCCTGATCATGTGGAAAGGATGACAAATGTGGGGGTAGATCCTGATAGTAGCTCTATTCCTGATGAAGTAGAGGAACCTAGAAGGAGTAAGCGTGCTAAGGTAGTCAAGGATTTTGGAAGTGATTTTATCACTTACAATATCGAGGATGAACCTTTAACTTTTCGACAGGCCATGGATTCTTCAGAATCTAGGTACTGGAAAGGTGTTATAAAAAGTGAAATTGACTCTATTGTTTCTAACGGAACATGGGAGTTGGTTGATCTACCTCCTGGGTGTTCTACTATAGGATGTAAATGGGTGTTCAAAAGGAAGATGAACCCGGATGGCTCAATAGATAAGTATAAGGCTAGGCCGGTAGCTAAGGGCTTTAAGCAAAAGGAAGGCATTGATTACTTTGACACATACTCTCCAGTTGCTAGAATGACAACAATCTGAATGCTTATAGCATTGGCTTCTGTACATGGTCTTATCATCTATCAAATGGATGTAAAGACAGCTTTTCTTCATGGTGAACTTGAAGAAGAGATTTATATGGATCAGCCTGAGGGATTTGTTGCCTCTGGAAATGATAGGAAAGTATGTAAGTTAATCAAGTCTATATATGGCTTAAAACAAGCTCCAAGGGACTGGCATAAAAAGTTTGATGAAACTGTTTTAGAATCAGAATTTGTAGTTAATGAAAGTGATAAGTGTGTCTATTACATGGTTAAAGGAAATGAATGCATTATTGTGTGCCTATATGTGGATGATATTTTATTGTTTGGAACCAATATTGAGATTATTAACGAGACAAAAAGTTTCTTGAAAAGGCATTTTGAAATGAAGGATATGGGAGAGGCTAGTGTGATTCTTGGTATCAAGTTGACTCAGTCAACTGATGGAATAACCTTGTCACAATCTCATTATATAGAGAAATCTATACTTGAGAAGTATGGTTATTCAAATTGTAGAATTGCAAGTACTCCGTATGATCCTAAAATTTCCCTTGTCAAGAATAGTTCAGGAGTGCCTGTGTCTCAGTTAAGGTATTCTCAGATTATTTGGAGTTTGCAGTATCTTGCTAATGGTACTAGGCCGGATATTTCATATTCAGTGTCTAAGTTAGCAAGATATACAAGCTGTCCAAACAAGACTCATTGGGATGCTCTTGATAGAGTACTTAGATATCTGAAAGGCACCATATATCTTGGGTTGCATTATAGGAGGTTTCCTGGAGTGCTAAAGTGATATAGTGATGCAAGTTGGATAGCTAAGAAGTCTGGTTCCAATGGAGTGACTGGATATCTGTTAACTCTAGCGGGTGGAGCAGTATCTTGGAAGTCTTCTAGACAGACTATTATAACTCGGTCTACCTTTGAGGTTGAGTTGTGTGCATTAGATGCCACGGGGACTGAGGCTGAATGGTTACATGGACTTATGTCAATGTTACCTGTAGTAAGTCGTCCACTTCCTACTTTTGCTGTTCATTGTGATAGCCGTACAACTATCGACAAAATAAACAGCAAGAAGTATAATGTGAAAACAAAGAGACATATCCAAGTTAGATTGAAGTCTATAAGGGGTCTAATGTCTGACAGGATCATAGCTGTTGAGTTTATTAGAACTCAAGAAAACCTAGCTGATCCTTTGACTAAGGGACTTGAGCATGCTGTTGTCCTTAAGTCTAGGTTGGGGATGGGACTGTTAGCCCATAATGATTCATCTACAGCGGTAACCCAATACACATAAGAGGAGATCCCTCGAAAGTGTATTCAATATGGTAATAACAAGTTGTAAGGGTGAATTGGTTGTACCTTTAACTATATAGACTGATACTCACGTATCTGGAGTCTATCCCCTGTAAACCTAAAGGGTACTGTAACTGCCAGAATAGCAAGAGTTATTTGAACTCTGAATGGGGTCAAGTCATATGACGATATGCTAGCAGCACATCTCTGGAGATGCCCAGCTAAGCGAATGTAATTGTGTGGTCGCAATTAGAGGAAAGGGTTATTCCTTGAAGCATTCGACGAACAGGATCGAGACATGACCATTAACGTCTCAAAGCCGTAGATTAGCACCATAGCCTTTGACTTGTCGTCGTCTATGGAGTGTGGTTACACCAAACGAATAAAGGTTCAAGGTGAAACATTCCATCTGAATCCGGTAGCCATCGAAGTAGAGGACTTAGGAGGGTTCAAACCCGGAAGGGTACCTACTCTGAAAAACAAGTCATGATGAGAATCGATTTGCATTTCTGTATGGATTCGTGGGGGATTGTTAGAAAATGGGAAGTTTGAGGCATATTTATAATATGTTCTTGATGTAATTTCCGGAAACTAACAAGTGGAGTTTGTTCCTTGTAATAAGGATTAAACTTTCATGTTTGGATCTAAGACATTTTCTTAGTGGAATCCATAAATAAATTGAGTTGAAGTTGTTTGCTTGAAATGGGTTATGTGGGTTATTTAGTTGAAATAACTTGAGTCTCACATAGAATTGGTAATGAAAGGTTGGTGGCTTTAAATAGCTCCATGTGCAAGTGTAGTGCATAACTACTAATGCATGTGGGTGTGCATGGATGTAGAGTGGGCCTCGCGCGCACACACACACGCGCGCCGCCGCCGCCCGCCTCGCCACGACACGACTCGGGTCGAAGGGCGATTTGGGCGAATGTCTCGGCATCTCGCGTACGCGAGGCGACCTGGGCGAGGAATTTATTACCTGGAATATTGATTTATTTTAACAGGTTTCAGATTTATTTGTTATAGCAGTACTGGAAATGAATGGATCAGTATTGGATAAAATCCTGGAATGGATCAGTACTTGGAACAAGTCCTGATGGACTTAGCCAGACATCAGATACTGATGGGCTAAATCCTGATGTGAGAATGGCTTTTTGGTCCCTTTCGTCCAGTGGTTAGGACATCTTGGAACAAGTCCTGATGGACTTAGTCAGACATCAGATACTGATGGGCTAAATCCTGATGGACATCAGTTCCTGACAAGCACTGAATCCTGATCCTGATGGACACCAAATCCTGATGCTACTGATGATCAAATCCTGATATTGACCAATCCTCTCGAAGGTCAATACTGATGCTTCTGTAACTGAAGTAAATCCTGATGCTGCTGCTGTTAATGCAATTAAATCAGAATATTTACTTTCCTTTTTAAGGCATATCTCTTACGTTTTATTTTTGGGTATTATATATATCGAAGATATAACGTTGAGGGTGATATACGTTAAGGAAAAACCCTTGGTTGCAATTATTCTCTGTTCTCCCTCAAGTTAGATACATAATTCTTAGGCGAACTGAGGTGCTGGTCGCTGTTGATCATTGCCGTGTCAGTGAACGGATTGGTCTGTGCTGTTTTATCCTGGAAGTAATGTTAGGAATAATTCATGAGTTGTGATGTTAAGAATAGAATTTTACTTATACTTCTTGTATATCCTGATTTTATAAAGGATTTAGCACTTTGTATAGGAAATATGTGTTAGACAGTTATCTGTAATATTTAGTCAGGAATGAACAGTGTATCAGAGACTACATGTCAGGAACAGAGAGCAAATCCTGATGAAGGTCTAATGCTGATAATGGTCAGATCCTGATGCAAGATGAAATCCTGATATCAGTTGTGTTACTGATGATGTCATTATGGATGCTACAGAAACTGGCAAGTGCTATAAAACAGGATCGTTGTTTGAGGAACAAGCAAGAAGATTTCATGAAGAAAATAATTTTCTATTGATGGGAATTATCAACTGGACGGTAGAACATTGTCATGTATAGATTAGCTTTCTGTTATTAGTTGATAGGTAGCATTATAAATACTCTCTCTATGTCATTGTAAAAATAGTTCATTCGTGAGGTTTGTAATCATAAGGATACGAGAGTGCAAACAGAGAGAGATTTGTATTGTCAGCAGCTGCTAAAGGTATTGTACACCTTTGGTAGAGTTTGTATTTGATCTTATTAATACAAACAGAGTTTAATTCATTCGTTTATTCTTGTTCATATGATTAAGCAAAAATCAGACACGATTATATAACTTGTATTCAACCCCCCCTTCTACAAGTTATTCGAGTTAACAATTGGTATCAGAGCAGGTTGATTTCGAATAATCATAAAGATCTGCAATCATGTCTGGTTACAAGGATGGGAATACTAAGATTCCTATGCTCAAGAGAAACGAATATACTCTATGGGAAGTAAAGATGTTGCATCATCTGGAAGCAACAGATCCTGATTATCTTGACAGAATCAGAGATGGACCTTTTGTTCCAACAAAGGTCGTTGGACAAGCAACTGTTGATGGTGTGGTTGTTCCAGAACATACAGCAGAGAAGCCTAAATCTGAGTGGTCAGACAAGGACAAGGAGAATGTTCTTAAAGATGCTAAAGTGAGAAACATATTATTCAACAGTCTTGATTCTGTTCTCACTAACTATGTTCTCTCTTGTAAAACTGCTAAGGATATATGGGACAATCTTAAGGTTCACTGTGAGGGAAATAAGCCTGTCAGGAAGAATATGAGGACACTACTTATACAATAGTATGAGTACTTTGAATCCAAGTCTGGTGAGTCACTTACTGATACCTTTGATAGGTTTACAAAACTCATCAATGAGATGGCCATGCATGGTAAATATTATGACTTGGAGGATATAAATACAAAGTTCATGAAAGCTTTGCCTGATTTCTACAATGAAAAGATATCTACGATTGAGGAAGCTAATGATCTTGATGAAATATCATTAGAGGCAGTATATGGAAAACTAAGAGCTTATGAACTTGATAAGCAGCAGAAGAAGAGCAGGAGTGAAGGAAAGATGAATACTGTTGCACTTACTGCTAAATCTCAATTAAAGAAGCTTCCGGAGGAACAGCATGATGAGCTTGCTGTAAAGAACTCAAGGAAGAAGAAAAGCAAAGAAAGTTCTGAGTCAGAAACTACTGATATGGACTCTGACAAAAATGATTCTGAATCTGAGATGCAGGAACTCTTTGCTATGTTTGCTAAAGCTTTCAAGAAAGGTAGATTCAACAGGAGAAGATTTAGCAAAGGGCCTTTTCAAAAGAAGGAGGAGAAGAAGAGTGACAAAGGCAAAAGTACAATTGTCAAGCTTGATAAGGCCAAGATCAAGTGCTTTAACTACAACGAGCTTGGACACTTTGCTAGTGAGTGTAAGAAGCCTAGGAATTCAGGAAAGGGTAATGCACTTATGGTCACACAGAAGGATTGGGCTGATTCCAGTGATTCTAAAGATGAATTGGATTATGACCACATTGCATTGATGGCAAATGGTTCAGACAAACCTGGATCTCCAAAGAAAACTTCTCCATCCTCTGTTAAGGTATCACTTCACTCTCTTGATTCATTTGATAGCTTAAATTGTGATGAAATTAGAACTATCCATGCTGAGTTTAAGAATCTTATGACTAATTTTAGAATTCTTACTTGTGAAAAAGATGAACTTAAGGTTAAGAATGATAAATTAGTTGATAGAAATAATTTTCTTGAATCTGAGTTAATTCAAATGGAAGAATACAAGTTAAGTTCTGATAAAGCTAAGCATGATTATAGTGTTATTCTTGAGGCTTATGACTATGTCAGAAAAGAACTAGAGGAAGAGAGAGATGTGATTAAGACCATTAACAATTCCAGTAAAAAGACTATAGAAATCTTTGAAAGTGGAATTCGTGGTAAGGTTAATGGTTTAGGTTTTGATAAGGCTAGACAAGAAGAAAAAGTAGCTATTGTCAATGATGATAGTAAAGTAGAAGCTAGCACATCTAAATCTGAAGGTAAGAAAATTGTTTCTGAACCTAATCATGTTAAATTTGTTGATTCAAAAGGTACCCCTGTTGTACACAAAAGGATTAACAATAGTAATTCAGATGAGAAAGTGTTAGAGAAACCTAAGAATGTAAACATAGGGTTTCTGTCTAAGTCTCAGTTGAAATAGAGATTAGATGGACTTTCAGAATCTAGCAAGATCAAAAGAAATAGGAATGGAAAAGAAGGTATTAACAAAAAAAATAATTACAAGAATGTACCTGATGCACCTAGGAAAAAATGCTATAAGTGTGGAAATCATAATCATTTGGCCCTAGACTGCAATCAAAAACCTTCTTGGAAAACTGAGTCCAGATTCCCCAAGACTCAGAAAATTCAATACCAACCACAAAAAGCTTGTTATCATTGTGGTAGTTTACTTCATTCCATTTACATGTGTAGAGAATATCATGAACTGTATTATGACTATTATTCCTTGAAATCTGAAACTCCTAGTCACAAACAGTTTGTGAAATTAGAGTCTAAAGTTGACTCTACAACAGGTAAAGTAAAGATAAAATTCTCAAAGCATGTTGTTTCTAAATCTAGTAAGAAAGGATCCAATCAAAGTTGGGTCCTAAAAAATTCTAACTAGTTACTTTTTGTTTGCAGGGCACAGGAAAGAAGCATTCAATTATCTTGGACAGTGGATGCTCTGGACATATGACTGGAAAGAAGTCCCTGCTTACAAAGTTTGAGAGGAAAGCTGGCCCAGTAATATCTTTTGGAGATGGCAACAAAGGAGAAACTCTGGGATATGGCTCAATTGTTTTGGGGAATGTCATCATAGAAAATGTAGCACTGGTTGAAGGCTTGAAACATACTCTTTTAAGCATAAGTCAACTAGGTGATAAAGGTTACAAATCAATCTTTGACAAAGAAGGATGCAAAATCTTGAATATGCAGAATAGAGACATTGTTCTAACTGGTCAAAGACATGGTAACATATATGAAGCCAACTTAAGTGATACATCAAAAGGAATTGTTAGATGTCTCTACAGCAAAGCAACAAGTGATGAAAGCTGGAATTGGCACAAGAAGCTCTCATATCTTAATTTCAAGAAGCTTAATCAACTTGTTAAGCACAATCTGGTGAGAGGCCTACCTCAGGCAAATTATGTGCAAGATGGACTTTGTGATGCATGTCAGCTTGGAAAGCAAAGAAGAACCACTTTCAAGAGCAAGACTGAAAATTCGATTACTGAACCATTTCACATGCTACATCTTGATCTGTTTGGTCCAGTAAACATTATGTCTATCAGCAAGAAAAGATATGCTCTAGTGATAGTGGATGATTTCACAAGGTTTACATGGGTGTTCTTTCTACACAAGAAGGATGAAGCTCCTCAGCAAATCATTGAACTTGTAAAGAATATTCAGAATAACTCTGAGTACAAAGTTATAGTACTTAGGAGTGACAATGGTACAGAATTCAAGAATTCTACAATGGAGGGGTTTTGTGCAGACAATGGAATCACTCAACAGTTTTCTACACCTGGTACACCTCAGCAGAATGGTGTAGTGGAAAGAAAGAACATGACTCTCATAGAGGCAGCAAGAACCATGCTTGCAGATGCAAAACTTCCAACCTACTTTTGGGCAGAAGCTATTAACACTGCATGTTTCACTCAAAACTGTACCTTGGTAAATAGTCATGGAAAAACTCCCTATGAGATGATCAAAGGAAAGAAACCAAGTGTGAAATACTTTCACATCTTTGGATGCAAATGCTATGTCCTAAAAGTTCATCCAGAACAACTTGGAAAATTTGAAGCCAAATCGGATGAACCAATTTTTCTAGGATATTCAGCATCTAAGGCCTTCAAAGTTTATAATCTCAGAACTCACATTGTTATGGAATCAATTCATGTTGCATTTGATGATAAGAAATTTGGAATTCTGCAAACTGATGAAAACCATGACAAATTGGAATTTGAAAATCTGAAGAATTCTGAGATACTCTCCAGTGATGATGAAGGTTCTCCAGAAGGAATTTCTATTGCTTCTCAAAGGAATGCTACTGTTGAGGGGGAGCAAATAAATCAAAAAGAACACAGTGATCATCAGGAGCAGACTAGCTATTTAGAGTCTACTCCATCAGGAATTGACTTTTCAGAGTCTACTCCATCAGGAACTGATCTTTCAGAGTCTACTGAGGAAAGATCAGTAACTAGCAGCAATATGGAATCTACTGATTCTATTGATCAAAGGAGAGTTTTTGAAGGTAGAGAGAATTCTTCTACAAGAGATACCACTAACTTAGGGGGGGAGACTAGCAGAGTTAATCTACCACCTGTTAGAAAATGGACAAAGGATCATACTGAAGATTTGATAATTGGTGATCCAAATAGTGGTGTTCGAACTAGAAGATCAATTCAAAATGAATGCTTGTATAGTTGCTTTCGCTCAAAGAATGAACCTAAGAAGGTTGAAGAAGCCTTACAGGATCCTGATTGGGTAATTGCAATGCAGGAGGAGTTAAATGAGTTTGAGAGAAACAAATTCTGGAAACTGGTACCAAGACCTAAAGATAGATCTATTGTTGGTGCAAGATGGGTTTTCAGAAACAAGCTGGATGAATCTGGTATGATTGTAAGAAACAAAGCTAGACTGGTGGCCAAGGGTTATTCTCAGGAAGAAGGCATTGATTATGATGAGACCTTTGCACCTGTAGCAAGATTGGAAGCAATCAGAATGTTTCTTGCATTTGCAGCTCATTCAAAATTCAAGGTATACCAGATGGATGTAAAAAGTGCTTTTCTAAATGGCAAACTTGATGAGGAAGTGTATGTGGAACAGCCACCTGGATTTGTTGATCCAAAGTTTCCAAATCATGTCTACAAACTTGACAAGGCACTCTATGGACTAAAGCAGGCACCAAGAGCATGGTATGAGACTTTGTCTAAATTTCTTCTTGAAAATGGCTTCACAAGAGGTACAATTGACAAAACTCTATTCTTTAGAAAGATAAAAGGTGAATTGCTTTTAGTTCAAGTTTATGTTGATGATATTATTTTTGGTTCTACTAATGAAAAGTTGTGTGCTAAGTTTAGCAAGCTTATGCAGTCTAAGTATCAGATGAGCATGATGGGTGAATTAAATTATTTCTTAGGCTTGCAGGTCAAACAGACTGAGACTAGTATTTTCATTAATCAGTCAAAGTATATCAAAGATCTTTTAAGAAGGTTTGACTTTCAAGACTGTGCAGTTGCAAAAACACCCATGGCAACAGCCACTAAACTAGACTCTGATCCCAAGGGGAAGAGTGTGGATAATACTAGTTATAGAGGCATGATAGGCTCATTGTTATATCTAACTGCAAGTAGGCCAGATATAATGTTTTCTACCTGTTTATGTGCCAGATTCCAAAGTGATCCTAAGGAATCTCATTTAATTGCTGTGAAGAGAATTTTTAGATATCTCAAAGGAACTCCAAATCTTGGTTTGTGGTACCCTGGAGAATCTGATTTCTTTCTAATTGGCTATTTAGACTCTGATTATGCAGGGTGTAAGATAGACAGGAAAAGCACTACAGGTACATGTCAATTTTTGGGAAACAGATTGATTTCTTGGGCAAGCAAGAAGCAACAATCTGTCTCAACCTCAACTGCAGAAGCTGAGTACATAGCAGCAGGCAGTTGTTGTGCACAGCTCCTTTGGATAAGAAATCAGTTGATGGATTATGGTATGCCACTTAGTAATATTCCTATGTTTTGTGATAATACTAGTGCTATTAAAATTGCAGAAAATCCAGTTCAACATTCAAGGACTAAGCACATTGATGTCAGGTATCATTTTATTAGAGAACATATTGAGAATGGTACTGTGGAACTTCATTTTGTTCCTACTGACAAACAGCTTGCAGGTATTCTAACTAAACCACTTGATGAGACTACATTCAGTAGATTAGTAAGTGAGTTAGGAATGTTAAATTTTTATATCTTTAACATCTGCAATAGTAGCAAGGTATGTTGTTTTTAGCTTATAGACTTGATATTCTTGTCAGGATCTATATTTGATTGTTAAATGCTTTAGCTATAACACTTTGCCTTGATAAATTTCAGTATGATAGACTTGTTAATAATCATCAGGATTAGATTTATTATCAGGATGCTGACGTCATCAGTATTGTGTCAGTATCAGGATTGTGAAAATTGTTTCAAATCCTGACGTTTACTTTGTGTAGTAATCTAATTCTGTGATGTGTTAAGTCTATGCCAGTAAGTTTTAATATTTGCATACTGATAATTTATACATCATTCAATAATCAAAAGACAAGTAGATAATAAGAAATTGTATTTTCATTAATTGAAAGCATTACATATATGGAAATGAAATACAACATCTTTTTGTCTAACTTCTATTGATAATTCTATACTTGTCTATTGATATGAATTCTGAGGTACAGGACAAGGAGCATCTCAAGAAATCCATCAGGGGATTGAATAGCCTCGTCTACTCTTGGATTCCTTGTCTGGGCGACTTGAATGAGAGCAGCTAACTTAAATGTATAGCATCCCCATCAAGATCAACCTCAGACTCTCGGCCAAATTCTTCATCCTCAAATTTTGAGGAGGTTAAGGGAAGATTGTATCCAACAGATGAGTGTTCTAGGAGAAACCTCTGGATATTATCGGAAACCAATCCATCCATGATTAGTTCGATGAGAAGAGTCGTCTTTTCAAAGAGATGATCAAGAACAGGATGTTCATCGACAGTGAAAAATCTAAAGAATGGGTTTGAATGGAATTTTGGTTTGAGAAGCATTGTTGAGAAGAAAAGAAATTGAAAGGTTTATAGAGAATGGCATAAGGCGTCTGTTTCTTTTATAGAAAGACGTGAGAAGCTGAACAGTCACTTGGAAGTTTTAATGAAGTTAGATGCTAATTATTGTGTGTGACTGTATTTCTTGTTTTCAAGAAATGTTGAATATATCTAACCAATTGATTTTGTTCAGATTAATTGTTTATTTCTTTTTCAGATAAAAGAAAAATGCCACGTGGAAACTCCATATTAAGTCTCTGGAATCAGGATGATATTGATCAGGATTTCAAGTGTGACCATCAGGATTTGAGAATTTTAATTTTTTTTTAAATCACATTGCTTTTGTGATTATTTTGATGGAGGTCACAACAGGAAAAGGAAGCTGATCAGTATTGATTATTTATACCCTGATTTATTTCATGAAAATCAATTTTGGATTTTATTTTCCAAAAATCATGGATAACCGCATTTTTCAGGGATTGACACCTGTCAATCTACGTGTCGACGTGGGATAGTGGTCTGGAAGATTTGTGAAATATATTTGTTTTGAAATCTTAATTGTGTAATTGCTTTCTCTAATTTCACATTCTCTAAAGCAAAAACACTCTCTAGTTTTCAAAATCACTAATCCATTTCAAGAATTTTTTCAAGTTCTTTTCAGATCAAAAATGGCAGCTCAAACTAAATCAGTAGCTCAAAGAAGATTACCTAAATCAGTAGCTTTCAAGTTATGCATTGACAGCATCTCCACAAATTAATCAAGCAGCTGTTTCACAAGCTTGGGAGAATGCTGAGGTAATTGATTCTACTCAGAGTCAATCAGGTAAGATTGTTCTACACTTAGGACAAGATTCATTTAATATTACTGAATCTGTCGTTAATTTAGTACTTCGCTTACCTGTTACTGATAATTATGCAAGTGAACCATCTGATGATAATGTGAGAACTATGTTGTCTGAATTAGGTTATAGTGGACCTCTAGACAACATGAGCCAGTTGAATAGGTCTTTTCTTAGAAAGGAATGGTCTTTCTTCTTTGATCAAATTGCTAAATGTTTTACTGGTAAATGTAGTTCTTTTCAGCAAATTACTTCTGTTACATCACATATTGCTTATAGTTTGCTTTATGACAGAGTAATTAACATTGGTCACATTATCTTAAGTCAGATGAGTATTAAACTTGGGTTAAGAGATCAAAACAGGAAAATGGTTTATTATCATAGATTTATGCAAATGTTTATTAACCATTTTATTCCTGATGTTGAAGCTAGATTTGGTAGGGAACATTGTGTTTCTTCTTATGAACAGCAAAAGAGAATTTTCTCTGACATTATAAAGAAGGACAATGAAAAGAATCTAGATGAAATACCTGCAATTCATTATCCACATCATTTTCAGGTAATTCTTAAAACTCATCTTCCTACTCTCTACAATTCTTCTTTCTTTTGTGGTGAAATGGCTCAGGAATCTCATTTGGAGAAGAACCCACCTGTGTCTACCCAAGTAACCCAAAACATTATAGTCTCTGAAACAATTCAAGAACCAAGTTTTAATTCACAGCCTATTGTTTCAAAGAAACCAACCTCTGGTGTTTCTCAAAAGACATTAGTTGTAAGGAAGAGAAGATTTGTTGTGTCAAGTAGTAGTAGTTCTAGTGAAGATGATGATAATATATCTCTTGCTGAGAGAGAAGAATTGAAGGCTGCAATTCGACTTTCTAAGCTAGGACAAAGAGATGAAGCACTTAGTCACAGCCAGGCTGCAGTCTCCCAAAAGGCTGTAGTACTTAAAAAGGGAAAACAGTTACTGGATACTGTCTCTCAAAAGACTGTGTCTATTGAAAAAGGATCTCATCCCAAGATCACTTCTGTGTCTACACCTCTTGAGTCTTCTCAGGATAAATCTTTTGCTCACTATACCAGGAGAACAAGGAGAAAGATTCAATTGTCACCTACACACACAGAATCTAGTCCAACTAATATCATGCAGGTTTCTACAAATGAAGCTACAATCAAGTCAGTAAATGACCATAGAGACCTGGATATTGATTCTTCATGGGAAACTACATTATCATACAGACTGGCTATGGGACTAATTTCTCTCAAAGTGAAGTTGTCAAGGCCTGTTCTAGATTTTTTGGTTGAAAGAGTACCAAAACTTTTATTTCCAGATGAATATGGACTTCTACATCAAAGACTTGACTTAATGAAGATGTATTTCTATGTATCTGTCAGAAGACAATTAGTCAAGAAATTTGAACTCTCGAAGCATGTTGCACTTCAATCACTTCATGCATATTTATTTGACAAGGATGTCATTATTGAAGATGCTTCAGCTCAAGGTGAACAACTGGAGGAAGTAGATAGAGGAATGCAGTCATCAGAAGATACTATTACACCAGTCGTGGATAGTAGGAAAGATCAGATCACAGTCACTGCAACACAAGAACAATCTAGTCAAAGGTTGGATGACTCAGGAGCTGTGATAGCTGATGTTGAAAGGTCTTCTGTGATGACTGAAATTGCAAGTGAGAAACCCTATGATATGGGAGGAATAACTTTGACTGGTTTTCTTGAAGATCAAACAAATATTATTCAGTCAGAGTCTATCCACCTTGAGGGTGAGTCTCAGCAAACAACACTTAAAGAAGGTGAAATACTAACTATGGTGTCTAATGAAGTATTACTGAAGACATCAGAGTCTGGTAGAGAACCTGAAAGTGGTATACTGGAGCCTGTAGTCTCTGGAAGGAAAGAAGATGATTGTAAGGGTTCAGAGACTATAGCAGCTCACTCCTTGGAGAAAACCTCAAGCCCCATGCCAAATGAGGAACCCTCTCTCCATGTGAGTTCAGGTATAAAAACTTCTTCTAAACTCTATTTTTCTGTAGGTCATGAGAGCACTTATCCAAATTTGAGTGATACACTTGAAAAGATGGATATTGATCCACAATCAGAGCGGCTGGCTCCTGACCAGGCAAAAGGTGAGGTAGAAAGAGTGTTGACTTTAGATAGTCAAAGTGAGATTGAGGGCATGGATGATCAACTCCATAGTGAGGGAGAGAAAATTAGGAAACCATCGTTTGATTTCTGGGATCAGGTTTTTCCTGAATCTTGGTCTGACAATCTTGGTATGGATGCTGGTACTTATTCATTTATCAAGATGTATCAGAAGAATGACCTAGCACATCATAATTCAAAGCCAGAAGTTAAAGTTCAGAAGCAAAAAGAGAGGCTTGCTGGAATCATTAACAGAAGAGGTGCCAGGATAAAACAATATCTTGATACATATGTACCAGATGAAATTTCTAATGATCCTAGTGTTCCTTTGTATGTACTTCCAATATCAGCAAGAATTGAGACATCAACAGTCTCTGATCACTCTAAAGAGGAGTCAGGATTTGAAGATGTTAGTACACAGAATACTGGTGAAGGACAAGATGATCATATTGCAGCTTCAGATCAGAAAGATGAAGATGTTTGTAACTCTAATCGAGTTTTATTACTTGAATATCATTCTACACAGGCAACTTCTTCTACAAGACTTGAATCTGAAGATATTCCAAACACTTCCAACATTGAAGTCAATTCTGAAGTTTTACAAGACATTCAGAAATCACAAGTTGCAATTCAATCAAGACTTCAAACACTTGAAGATAACCAAGTCACAATTATGGAAAATCAAGCAGTTCTGATGAATCTCATTTGTTCTGTTTCTGAATCTCTTGGAATTAATGTTGATGATGTCAAAAAGGGGGAGATAAAGACGATTCAAAGACAAAGACAACAACAACACCAGACTGGGGGAACTGGGGGAGATAAAGAACAGACAAAGGGAAATAAAAAGAAGAACTAGGAATGACAGTGGTGAATCTCATCATGGAAGTGGTAAAGGAAAAGAAGCATCAAATAGTTGAATTCTTTCGTCTAAGTACTGGATACTATGTCTATATCTAAAAGAGGAGGTACTTAACTTCATGATTTTTGAATTCATAAATTCTATTCTGATTGTATTATTATATGTTTTGACATCAACAACTCAAATTTATGCTTCAGATTTTAAAAGCATAAATAGGGGGAGATTGTTAGGAATAATTCATGAGTTGTGATGTTAAGAATAGAATTTTACTTATACTTCTTGTATATCCTGATTTTATAAAGGATTTAGCACTTTGTATAGGAAATATGTGTTAGACAGTTATCTGTAATATTTAGTCAGGAATGAACAGTGTATCGCAGACTACATGTCAAGAACAGAGAGCAAATCCTGATGAAGGTCTAATACTGATGATGGTCAGATCCTGATGCAAGATGAAATCCTGATATCAGTCGTGTTACTGATGATGTCATTATGGATGCTACAGAAACTGGCAAGTGCTATAAAACAGGATCGTTGTTTGAGGAACAAGCAAGAAGATTTCATGAAGGAAATAATTTTCTATTGATGGAAACTATCAACTGGACGGCAGAACATTGTCATGTATAGATTATCTTTCTGTTATTAGTTGATAGGTAGCATTATAAATACTCTCTCTATGTCATTGTAAAAATAGTTCGTTCGTGAGGTTTGTAATCGTAAGGATACGAGAGTGCAAACAGAGAGAGATTTGTATTGTCAACAGCTGCTAAAGGTATTGTACACCTTTGGTAGAGTTTGTATTTGATCTTATTAATACAAACAGAGTTTAATTCATTTGTTTATTCTTGTTCATATGATTAAGCAAAAATCAGACACGATTATATAACTTGTATTCAACCCCCCCTTCTACAAGTTATTCGAGTTAACAACTAATATTGCTGCATCCCAACACAGCGTAAGTGGGGCAATATTCTCTTCAAGAACAACCAAGTCTTCTCGTAGGGCTTGGTGACTCAGCTGTTCTTCTCTCTCTGATCAGTAGTTGCTAAATCTTCTGTGACAGATAAGTATTCTTACTTTCTTGTTAAATTACAGTCTCTGATTATGTTCTTGTTTTGCCTTCGTGATTTGTTTTGTTATTTGGTTATATGCATGTTCTTGTTTTAAATATATATATCACTGCCTCATTGTTGCTGTAGTTGAATTATACCCAACACTTTTTGCTGAAATGAGCAACAAAGGCATATCCCAGGACGTTATAACATATAGTTCGTTAATTCAAGGTCTTTGTGTGTAACAGCCCGACTTTTCGGACTATTAATTCTAAATCGAAAACTAAAACAAATTACAATTTATTAAACCAAAAGTCAATTACAAAGGTACTTATTACAATAGCGCAGCTAACAATGACAATCTACTCCGAACCTAAGATCCTTAAACTCCAATGCTATCCCACTCGATCTTACACCGAACCTGAAAATTGTAAGTAATGAGCTATACAGCCCAGCAAGTAACCAATCGATCCAACTAGTAAGGCCAAGTAACACATATATAATACAAGATAATCAATACGATACACAAAACAATAATTTTCGATACACACATTCTTATTCGATACGATACCACATAACAACAATAACTTGAAAACCATAATTCATACCACGACCACTACAACCCGGTGATAACGGTCCTAAATTTTCAGAAAACTGCCACTACAACCCGGTGACTCGGTCCTTATTCTTATTCGATATTTTCGCAAACCATTGCATAAATCAAACTCCCAAGACTATTACTGCTTACACATAACACATATATTATAATAATACACGTATAACTTCAAAATATAATCACTTGACCCAATTTTTGATAACAAATTTGTACACATAATACATAATTTTAAAAACACTAGCAAAATCAATCAGAAACTTACCTCGACACGAAAAAACAAGAATCGAAAACATGTAATCACTCCTGACCAGATCTGTATTTTGACTTTTTGACCCTCTAAACGATATTTTCTTGGAAACCTCAAAGAACGAAAGTTGTAGAACACGAAAAGACCTTTCCAAAAAGTCCAGAATCAACGAATTCTGACTTACGATGAATTTTCTACGAATTTTACAAGACTGCTGATTTTTGTGAAGAATAGACCTACGAATTTTACAAACAAAGATGAGAAAGAAGTATAAGATGTATTTATAATGTCTCACAACCCTAATTCCAGACCTACTAGTATTCTGTAATCAAATCTGATTCATGTTTTAAGCCCATTATTCTAATCCAATTTTAAATCCTATTTATTATCTAATTTTAATCCTTTTTATTCTATTATTCTTTTATTATTATTAATCTAAAATTACGTGATATTACATACTACTCTCCTTAAAAAGAATTTGGTCCCCAAATTCACAACAGTCCTAAACTCCAAAAAGTTCGTGATACATCTTCCTAAAGTCTAGTCCTAATGATCGCATGCATCCTAGAGAATGTACTCGAAAGCTTGATCCGTCAAGTTGCCGGAGGTGGGGACACGAAGGCTGGTGGTATTATCCCACAATGGACAGAGGTCCGGAGGTGGGGACACGAAGCTAGCCAGTATTATCCCACAATGGCTAGGGAGGAACGATCTTGGACCTATGGGATATCCGTTCAGGCCTAACGAGGACGTCAGGAGTTTGAGTGGGGGAGTTTATAACACCCCAGTCCCACATCGAGAAGATCATGAGACTTTAGTTCAGTATATAAGCAAAAGTAATACTACTAAGTGCACCAACAAATCATGATCTTTTGGGGACCTGTGGTGGGCTTGTGGATTACCCAAGTTGGCGGCATTTAGGCCAGTTTACTTTGACTTATTTCCGATTCAGAATCGGGACTCGACCCGATTTTCGAAAAAGATTCGGGATTTGACCCGGGTTGTCACATTGTGATTTTAATAGATGGGAAGATGCCACTCTGAGGGAGATGGATATTAGGAATATCTCCCCAGATGTGCATACTTACAATATATTGATTGATGTGTGTGTCAAAGAAGGAAAGGTAGAAGACGCAAATAATTTAATAGAATTAATTATTCGAAGAGGCCAGTATCCTTCTCCCCAGTAGTTACAAGGGAGATGGATATTAGGAATATCTCCCCAGATGTGCATACTTACAATATATTGATTGATGCGTGTGTCAAAGAAGGAAAGGTAGAAGACGCAAATAATTTAATAGAATTAATTATTCGAAGAGGCCAGTATCCTTCTCCCCAGTAGTTACATATGATGCACTCATGGAGGGATACTGCTTGCGGGGAGAAGTTGATAAAGCATTAGCAGTGCTCGAAACCATGAAGAGAAGGGGAATATTGCCTTGCACTCTCAGCTATAATATCTTGATTAATGGTTATTGTAAGAAGTTGAAAGTTGATAGAGCAATAGATCTCTTTCAACAAATGCCCTGTGAAGTTTTGTCACCGACTATTGTGACTTACAATACCATTTTGCAAGGTTATTTTCAAACTGGAAGACATGTGGAAGCATGGAAATTTTTCAAGGAGAAGATGATGCTGAACAAAGGTCTTAAACTTGATAATGTTACGTGTAGTATCGTGTTGCATGGTCATTTCCGAACCATTACGTTGTTTAGGGCTGTAAATGAGTCGATACACTCACGAATAGTTCGGCGTTCGGTTCGGAAAAAGTTCGACTCGAGTTCGATTCGATTTGTTAACGAGTCAAACATGATCACAGTTTTGAGGTTCGTCTCGTAAATGAGCTGAACTTGAGCACAACATAGTTCGGCTCAATAGTTCGCGAACAAGTTCGATTATATAGTTCGTGAACAAGTTCGTTAACGTAGTTCGTGAACAAACTCGTAAATTTATATGGTCCATGAATGAGTTCTTGTACAAACTCGATATATATTCTCATAAACATATTTAATTAAGATTTTATAGGAGTCCTTGAACTTACGATAATTAGTAAATAATTTAGTGTTTATGAAATAATATATTAGTTTATTTTGTCTATTCATTATCTTCTTTTGTTAAATCTATACATTATTTTTATTATAAATAATTAAATTAGACATATGTTACACTGTAATTATAACATTAGTTGGTTGTTTATTAACTAAATTTAATCGAATCGTGGATAATTGTAGACTAGAAGGATGTTTTTAATTTTTGAGGTTTTATCTTTTTTCTTTTTAATGCATTAAAATTCTAGAATTAAATGAGGCATTTGTGAACACGAGATCATGGACAATATTCATGAGATGTTCATGAGCTAGTATTCATGAGAAGTTCGTGACCAATAGCTCGTGAGACATGTTCGTGAACAGTTCGCGAACATGTTCGTGAATAACATTTTTCTTAACGAGTTGATACACAAACAAAAAAATTGGCTCGACAAAAGTTCGAGTTCGAGTTCGAGTTCAAAATATTTATAACGAGCTGATACATGAACAATCAAGAGTTCGGTTCGATTCGACTCATTTACAGCCCTAGTGAAGCACTGTCCTTTTTTCAAATGCTGGAATGCAGCGGGTTCATTTCTGATATACGCATTTACAGTATTCTGATTGATGGATTGAGCAAAAATGGACATTTTGGTAAAGTAAGAAGTCTTTTTAACAACCTTCCTTCAAAAGGTTTGTGTCCTATTGTCAAGACATACACAATGATGATCCAAGCATTTTGTCATGAAGGGTTATTTGATGAAGCGAATGAATTATTCGTGAAAATGGAAGCAAATGATTGTTTGCCTAATGATGTCACATACAATACACTTATTCGTGGTTGTTTCCACAATAAGAAGTACAATGAGGCTTGTATATTCATCGATAAGATGTGTGCTTGCAGCTTCTCATCAGATGCATCTACCACCTCCTTGTTACTGGATTTGCTTGAATCAAAAGACCAAGACCCTGCTCTTCTTGCTTTGCGTAATAAGTTCTTGTCATAGTTAATTACCACAAAGTGAGAGATTGCTAAGGTACTTAATATTTTTGATAGCCAACATATGTTAAGGGTTTGCAAACAAATTTGAAGGCGATAACAATCGTGAGATTGGCATGTACTGTAGACAGGTTGTACTATATCCTGTCAAATGTCACTGAGTTAAATTTTTGAGTTTTCTCTGACCGAGTAGTCTAATATTTTCTATGTATTACGATTACAAATGGTTGGAATTAGTATCGTGATAGAAATTTAATTTAGTTGGATAGAAGATAAACATTTCATCAACCGACTTGATATTTAAACAAGAAGATCGGATTTAAATGAATGACAAGTAGTGAGTAACAACACTAGAGTTTATTGCTCTATTAGTTATTACTGTTTTGAAAATGCCATTCTTCTTGCACTGTTTGTAACACTGTACCAAAGTTAAATAAATAAACTTATGTCAAATGCTATAAAACTATTAAATTCATATAAATTAATACTATGAACTAGTATGTATGTATTCATGTCTTAAATGATGTGCTAATTTGTAGGGTTTTGATGTTGGAGTCTATCCACATAAGTGTGCTTCAGGTTTTGTTTCTGATGATTTGCAATCCACTAAATCATAAACATTTTCCTCAAACTCTTGTTGATACTCTACTTTGTCTCTCTAACTTGGTCATTTGCCTCTGTAACACATCATGTACGTAAGGTACATGCTCGCCTTCATTTTAATTGATTATTATTACCTTCATCTAATAATTTTACACACATACTATATATATAGTCACACCAACATACTATGACTGTCAAAGTTCTTTAGGCAATGTGTTTTCGTAGTATGAGTGCACATTACAATATCACTTTACAAGCCTCCTTGCCTGCCCAGCTTCCCATTACCTTCCAAACAAGAGTGTTTACTCCCGTTCGCCTATATCGTTTGTTTGAGATTGTCTTTGTTAGGAAAGTTGAGGGCTATGAAGGTGAAACCTTTACTAAAAACAAGCTCCACCCTCGAGAATTTTATTTAATAGGGAACAAAATTTCTCCTACTACCATTACAAAGATGAAGTCCCTGGAGAACACCTCTCTTATTTTGATGAGAAAGACAGTAAGACACCTACAGATATGCTCCCTACACCGTACTTCTCTTTCTTTCCTTCCTATCTTATCTTTTTAATTTCATTATTACCACGATTGTCTGTATTTACTTTTACTCTGCGATTTATTTATGTCGGATCACTGCAGGATTCTGGATTCAAGTCTCTTTCAGTTTGTTCTCCATCTGTTCAAGAAATATGAGGTTTCTTCATCTTCTTTTTCATGCTCTCCCCTTCCATCGCTTTTTATTAAACTCAACTAAACAGACAACAACGAACTCCCTTAATGTTAATAAGTTAATTTTTACACTAGATATACATATACATACGTGAAGCTCCAACTGAAAATGGACAAACTGGATAAACTGCTTCACAATGTGAATGTTCTCGATACAAAGAAATCACCCTTGAAGCCTTCTGCTCAGAAGGGTGCCACCTACCTTATCACCTTTAAAGCCTAGCTTCTTGCCTCATCAAAGCAAAATTAATCCTCAAATCTTTTAAACAAAAATATCTGTGTGTCCTGTAGTCCCACCTGCAACGATTAAGATTAAGTTTGTTAAAGATCATGCCATCCAACTGACCACAGGTAATTCTCTCCCGCACAATCCTTTTGATCTATGATCAGTATAATGTGCTTTATTCTTACTTCATATTGTTATTTCTTTGGGATCGCCAATATGTTAGAAGATACAATGGGATCAAGGATTTTAGGTCGACAAAAAAGGTCATTATTAATTTATTTTTCTGGAATTTTGGTTAACCTTTGAGTCAAACACGGTCTTAATTATCCCTATTCCCCACTGTTGCTGCAATCTCGATTGTTTTAGTCAGCCTAATTTTATTCTACATCATTTTTTCCCCTTATTTTAATTCAAAGTCTAAGACGACGACTTGGATAGGGGTGAGTATTCGGTATTTCGGTAAAATAACCGAACCTAACCGAATTACCGAAATATCGAATAAGGTCAAATATTACAATCGAATACCGAACCGAAATATTTCGGTTCGGTTATTTCGGTTATTTTACCGAAATAACCGAATTATATATATTTATATATTTTATTTTACATATTAAATATAAAAATATAAATATTATTATTTTACATATAAAAATTATTATTTTACATATTAAAAATTATTACTTTACATGTAAAATATAAATATTACTCCCTCCGTCCCCATGAGTTCTTAACATTTGCTTTTTGCACGGAAACCAAGATAATGGGTGTAATATTATTAAAATAAATGAAGTAGTGAGTATAATAGTGATTTTATTGTTAAAATAAGTTAAGTAGTGGGTGTAATAGTGTAAAGTATTGTTAAAATAAGTGAAGTAGTGGGTGTAATAGTGTTAAAACTTACTCCCTCCGGTCCATTATATAAGGCATTTGACTTTTCTGCACGTAACTTTAGGTGTTTTGACTACATAGCTAAAATTATTATTTTTTAAAATTTCTTTTTCTAAATAAAAATTAAAGTATCATATTTTTATTCAAAAAAGGAAAAATTAAAAAATAATAATTTTAGCTATATAGTCAAAGCACCTAAAGTTACGTGCAGAAAAATCAAATGCCTTAGATAATGGACCGGAGGGAGTACTATTTTAGGAAATGTTAAGAATCTATTGGGACATCCCAAAATAGAAAGTGTTAAGAATCAAAAGGGACGGAGGGAGTATTATTTTACATATAAAAATTATTATTTGACTTATAAAAATTTATTATTTTACATGTAAAATATAAAAAAAATATCATTTTACATATAAAATATAAATATTATTATTTTACATATAAAATATAAATATTATTATTTTAGATATAAAATATTATTATTTTAGATACAAAAAATTATTATTTTACATATAAAAAATTATTTTTTTATGTATAAAATATTATTATTTTACATATAAAATGTAAATATTATTATTTATTATATATTTCGGTTAATTCGGTAATTTCGGTTAAAAAACCAAAATAACCGAATAATCGAATAACTGAAATATCATAACCGAATACCGAACCGAAATATTTCGGTTCGGTTAACCGAACCGAATTATTTCGATTATTCGGTTCGGTATTCGGTTAACCGAACCCAATACTCACCCCTACTTGGATATATGATGTTAATCGAGGAAAAGTGGGAACTAGAATTTTAATTATACTAGCTTAAAACCCGTGCGATGCACGGATGTTCTTTAATATAACAGAATTTTTTTATTAGAATTCAAAATTTTAAGACATAAATTTTCTTGGCTTAAAATTTTAAAAAATATGATCTGATATAATTATATATATATGTTGTCCGTGATATTTTTAGAAAATGATTGATTTTAGTTTGAAAATATTGAAAAGATATAGAAAATATGAAATATTTTAGCTGAAAAACGTAATCGGTTAGTTATTGGTTATTATATTGTTATTATTTTATTGTACTTAAATAAAGCAAACCAAATAGGTTTTTCTGAAAAAAATAAAAATAGAAAAGGTAATGTATTTTAGCTGAAAAAGGTAATTGGTTATTTATTAGTAATTATAATATTTTATTTTATTAAACATAATTGCTCATAGTTTTTTCAGAAAAGGAAACATTTTAGCTAGATAAACTGTATTTTACGTAAAAAAAAAATAATTGGCTATTGAAAAATAGAAAATGTAGCATATTTTACTTGAAAAAGGAAAGAATTTCTCATATTTTATGTGAAAAAAGATTAGTTATTGAAAAATATAAAAGGTAACATGTTTTACCTGAAGAAGGAAATTTATTAGTTATTAGTAATTATAAATAATTAAGTAAGGATAATTACGTAAAATGACATGTACCATTAAATAAGGGTAAATAAATAAAATTAATTGAAAAAATAGAAAAATATAAAAGGTAACAAATTTTAGCTGAAAAAGGTAATTGATTAATTGTTAGTAATTATAATATTTTATTTTATTAAACAGAATTGCTAATAGTGTTAAATAGAACCGTCAGTGATATAATTGGAAAAAGAGAGATTTTAGTTAGAGAAAATAGAAAGGTAAAATGAAGATGACATGATTTATGTGAAAATGGAAATTGATTAGTTTATAGTAATTATAATTTAATTATGTTATTTTACTAAATAAAATTGCTCATAGTTTTTAGAAAATGAGAAATTAATGTTGCTCGTTATATTTCTAGAAAATAAAGGGAATTTAATTAGAAAAAGAAAAGATGATATATTTTAGTTGCAAAGTTAATCGGTTAATTATTAGTATTATAATATTATTATAATATTTTTATTAAATAGAAACGCCCGTGATATAATTGGAAAAAGATGGGTTTTAGTAAGAGAAAAGAAAAAAGGTAATGTGTTTTGGCTGAAAAAGGTAACCGTCCATGATATAATTGGAAAAAGAAAGATTTTAGTTAGAGAAAAGAGAAAAGGTAACGTGTTTTGAGTGAAAAAGGTAATTGATTAGTTAATAGTAATTATAATATAATTATGTTATTTTATTAAACAAAACTGTTCGTAGTGTTTTTAAAAAAGAGAAATTTTAGTTAGATAAAATGCAAAAGATATTCTAATTTACTTGAAAAAGGAAATTATTTAATTATTGAAAAATAGAAAAGGTAATATGTTTAACCTGAAAAGGGAAATTGATTCGTAATGGAGAAATTTTAGTTAGATAAAATATAAAAAATATTGTATTTTACTTGAAAAAGGAAATTGTTTAATTCTTGAAAAGTAGAAAAGATAATATGTTTACTCTGAAAAAGGAAATTGATTAGTTAGTATTAATTGACTAAGGATAAATATGTAAAATCAACAGGTACCGTACCGACCGACCGACCGACCGACCAACCAAACTTTTAATGTTTCGGTTTTTATATAATAGTTGAGTGAAAAAGGTAATTGATTAGTTAATAGTAATTATAATATAATTATGTTATTTTATTAAACAAAACTATTCGTAGTGTTTTTAAAAAAGAGAAATTTTAGTTAGATAAAATGCAAAAGATATTCTAATTTACTTGAAAAAGGAAATTATTTAATTATTGAAAAATAGAAAAGGTAATATGTTTAACCTGAGAAGGAAAGGAAATTGATTAGTTAGTATTAATTGACTAAGGGTAAATAAGTAAAATCAACATGTACCGTACCGACCGACCGACCAACCAAACTTTTAATGTTTCGGCTTTTATATAATAGTATAGTATAGACTTCTATTTCCTCTTTTTCTGCTTTTCTGGCATTTGCCAATTACAGAAATTTGAATAAATTTGGTAATTTATTCTGTAATTAATGTTATAACTGCTATCTTAATGCAGGAAGATTGATTTGCTATATTATTTCATAGGCTACAACAAAAAAAAAATGTATCATAGAAAGTCCTAAGACATCACAAAGATTGTAACATATTTTCGTACGTAGTATCATCTATATCTTAGATTCTTTAGAACACTAAATGTTTAGTTCGTTAGGAATAATTTGTACATAAATGCTGGTTTAATTTAATTCAGAATCTAACACGATGACTTGGGACATGATTGAATATACCTTCATGATTGAATATATGAAGTTAATCAAGAAAGTGGGATAAAATTCAATTTTACCGCTATTACCTATTCTTCTTATTTTTGCAGTTACGGATATTTGAATTACACACACACCCTACTTTGAACCCTTGACCTTTTGTTACCAAGAGTTGGGGAATATGCTGAAGTGCCGTTACTATCGAATCCTCTTACCTTTGAGAAAATTCATTTCTGATGACTTCTGGGGATTTTGGGCCTGGACCTTCTTGCATGTGTTATGATAATAGGAGGTTTAGTTAGATTCCTTGCAGATTATTTTGCTCTACGTTAGGTAGGTCTTGAATGCATTATAAATAATTTTTCTGTAGTGGAAACTCTTTGGTTTTCTCATTAGATGCCGCCCTTCATATTTCTAAATTCTAGTAAACTCTCATTATTCTTTTGCTAATTATAAACTGCTCTACTCTGGAAAACGGTTGCTGTGTTTATTGTAGTTGATCATGTTTTTTCCCGTGTTTGCTCAGACATAACTTTGATGGTTAGATTCCACTGCCCTAACTTTCATTGAGCCACTAAATTAGAGATTGCACCATATCTTTGTTTGGTCTGTAAACAGTTAATTTAGATTATAGGCTGGATTTAGGCAAAGAATGACCGATATGGCAGTTATGTTGGACCACTTGAGAAGCGAATGAATCTACTACAAGTTTTAGTAGTAATAGTGTTACTTTGTGTAATGATTTAGCTACATATAAATCATGCATTAGAAAAGTTGGAATATTATGAAGGTTAGGCACACATGACAGATTTTAACACCTTGACTCCTAATATTTGCCCTCAATTTGTCTTGCTAGTCAAAAAGAAAGAAAATTAAGGAATACACGTAGGGGAGGTCCGTATCAAGTATCAGCACATGGCTTGTTCAGTTGTTTGGAATTTGAAAAAATTCATATGCTTTCTTGCAAGCAATAGAAATTTCGATTTTTATATTGAACCCTTTTGAGAATAGTACTGGTGACTATCAAAGGGTTCGTAAACCTCTTAGCAACCTTTTATTATTGAGTTTTGACCTGGAGTGGATTCAGAATTTATTTTGTTTTGAAATTGAATAAATTTAAGGAGGTATACTTATTTTTTTTAATTTTTTGTGAAGATAATTTTATATTAATTCAATGTTAAAATAACAACTATTATATATGTAATACTTCTTCGTTTCTTTTTTTGTATCTATATATGGCCATATATATTATAATGCCTGAAGATCGGAAATGCACCAGAACAGTTCAAGGTATTTTTCTTGAATTTTCTTTTTTTTTGATTTTTTTTATTAAAATTCTTTTCTTACATTAAATAGCTATTAATGACATTTTAATTAGTCAGTAATTACACCTATTAAACATATATTAAATTTACTATATTTAATTTGTTTAAAAATTAGCAAACTTTAGTTGAACATTATAGTTATTTTTTCAATATTAAATATTAATTATATATAGTTATGTTTATTTTTAGTTAAAATGACGAATAACAATTGTTTATATTGCGTTATTTTTTATTCCCTATTCAAGATCATTATAATTTCTTTTCGGATGATTATAGGGTACACGACTTTAACTTCTCAAGCAATTTTTATTATCAATAATTGTGAAAATCGTAATAAATTATGGAAGTATAAGATATTTATTTAATATCTGGAATTGTATACAAACAGTACAGATAGATTTTCAATTTTGCACATGAATAAATAATACATGAGTTATGATCAAATCGATTAAATTTAACAAATTCAGTCATTTATCGGAAGATAAAATTGATAAAAAAAGCTACACACCCATTATTTCGTTATATTGTGTTGAAATAATTTTTTTATTGTAATTAAACAAATTCTTATACGATTATTGAATATGTATATTATGAGAGGGCGGTTTTAAAAAAAACATTATTAACCAACTTCTCAAATAATCTTTATTATCAATGATTGTGGAATCGTAGTAAATTATGGAAGTACATGGATCTTTACTTAATATCTGAAATTTGTAAACAAATCATGCGCTTACACACATAAGTTATGACCAAACTAATTAAATTGAACAAACTCAACTATTTTATCGGAAGATTAAATTGATAAAAAAAATATATGCCCATTGTTTCATTATATTGTGTCAAAATAAATTAATATTCAAATTAAATAAATTCTTAAACTATTATTGAACATGTATATTATGAGAGGGGTGTCGGCTTTAAAATACGTTGTAAAGTTGTATTCAATATTTGTAACTTTTGATTGTAAATATTACGTTCATATTATAATTTTTATTTTTATATGTTTGTGATGTTTTTAAGATTATCAAAATTTTAGATATATATAATGAAAATATTTTTCCAACTAATAATTCATGTAAATTATTTTTAATTTAATTTTTAATACAAAATTCATAAGAGACCAATCAATTTTTAAGAATAAGAGAAATTAATTTATCTATTACAGTACTTTTATATAAAAATTTATTATAATAGCAGAAAACTGGAGAGACTTGCACTCAGAAACTTCAAAATATTTTCTTGAATTTTCACATTTTCATTTTTTATTAAAACTATTTTCTTGCATTAAATTAATAATTAATTATACCTATTAAATATATATTAAATACACTTTATTTCATATTTAATATAAAAGTTTAACAATTTTATTAGAACATTATTATTATTATTTTGTTATAAAATATTAATGATTTATATAAAAATACCATTATTTTAAGGTAAAACAATAAAATAAAATAATTTTTATCATCATTTCTAATCCTTATTCAAAATCATTGCAATTTTTTTGGCAATAATTAACAGACGATTTTAACTTTTCGATAAATTCGTAATCAATGATCGTGAGAATCATGATAAGATACATAAGTATATATATTTTTCGATTAACATCCACAATTTAAATAAAAGTAATATCGTAGAATTTACATTTATACCTGAACAAATTATACACGGAGTGTGACCAACTCGATTAAATTGAATCAAGTCTACCCTTTTTTTCGTCAATTAAATCAATAAAAAAATTACCCATTCGTTGTTTGATTATTTTGTGTTGGAAAAATTAATATTTTAATTAAACACATTCTTATACTATTACTAATCAATTAATCAAGCATATATGTTATGAGATGGGAGACGGTGTTTAAAATTGTTAATTAGTTATATTTAATATTTGAAAATTTTTATTATAGGAATTATGTTGATATTGTAGTTTGGTATGGAAAAAAGTAAAAGGTGTTTAAGGAGTTGATTTTTGCTATTTTAAACAAATTCTCACTTTTTGAGCATTAAGTAAGGGTGTTATAAAACGAGCATCAGCTTTAAAAACAATTACATGTACAAATTTATTATAAAATTTAATAAAAGAATATTAGAATATGTGAGTATCACTTTGATGTGTTCATGAATTTAATTTTAATGTTACAAACAAAACAGTTCTTATAAAATGCTCTGAAAAATTAATTAAATGTACAGATACGGGTGTCGGATCACTCCAAAAAAACATGAAGCATAACTTACAATATGCATTTGAATTCTGCTTTTTTGGTCATAAAACCAAATATATCGATAAGTGAAATCAATCACACCTCTCATCACATTTACATTCTAATTCTTTTCATCGTACAATCAATTTTACTAACAAACAATTTAATAACAAATTAAGTAATCACGTCTTTTATGATGTCATCAACAATAGAAAAGATTCACAAATGTTATTTTTACTTATTCAATGTCAAACTTTGCAAATGTTTGTCAATATTGGATTTCAAAAGTATTTTTTATGTGACAAAATAGGTTCGTCAATATCTTCAAAATTATTATTAATATTCAAGAATTTAACTGAAACATGTTTTTTTTTTCACCTAATTCTTTTCTCTTTAATTTTTAAACATTCAAATTTAATTACATTTCACATAATTTTTAATTTATTAACTTTCAAATAATAAAATTTAATAAACAATAATGTTATGTGTATAATTTTTAAAAATATTATTTCGCCACGCGTAACGCAACTTTGTTACCTAGTTATTATAACCTTAAAAATTATACTATCACATGGAAATAACCTAGGTTACAATGTACGAGATAAACGGATAACAAATTATGCACCCGACCTCGCTAAATTACAAATCCTATCTTCACTTCTTATTCTTTTCGGATGTGGCACTTTGGATATACATGACAAAAGTTAGTGCCTTGTTAAATATCTGTTCTTACTTATTACTCTCTCCATATCAACAGCTTCTTTACAGTTATTATTTTGGATCGTCCTATCCATTTCTTTACATTCCAAAAATGGTAAGTTTTCTCACTATTACACCCATTACCTTCCCCTACTATCTCATATTTAATAATAAAAAACACTATTACATCCACTATCTCAAATCTATTATTAAATATTGATAATTTTCCCCACTTTATACATTTTTCATTATTTTACCTACTTAAAAATAAATTTATATTGGTCTCCGTGTCCCAACCGTCCGTAAAGAATCGGCTGGGACGGAGGAAATATAATTTATAAAGCAAAGCATGCCCAATCAGGTCAAAAGTTCGATATGCGGATGAAAAATTGGTGGAAAGTATCTCATTAGTAGTGGCGAGCTGTATCAACTTAACATGCAACTTGATAGTGGAGGTTTTAGAATTCGAGTAACTGTGAGACTATGTTTTGTTGCTTAAGTTTATAATACAGTAACTGATATCTATTCATAGTCCTAGGACACAAATAATTCCATAGAAGATTGTAGCATACTAGCATATTTTCGAAGTGCCATCTATACATCTTAGATTCTTCATATCATTATTTGTTTAGTTCGTTTAATTGTTCTTCTTTATATAATAGGTATTAATTGATTGATTATTAATTATTTATAAAAAAAGTTCTAAAACAAAAATCAACTTGATTTAGAATAAACTTTTAAAAAAATGAATCACTTATAGCTAGTTTCTTATACGTTGAAAAATCAAACAGATAATATTATCAACAGACCGGATTTAAAAGTAAACAGTTTAACACTTTCTGTTTTAGAAATTAATTTATTTCTTCTTATACTCTTGGGTGGGGTTGCTCATGTAGACGACTTTAGTCCAAAAAATAAATATAAAATATAAAATCGGGTCAATAATAATTAATTAAAAATGAAGAATGAGTCGGCATGTTTTCTTCCCACGTGTCCTAAGTTTTAAATAATCAAAAAGTCAAATGACAACATGGCAGGTAAAACTTACTGTACTTTACTGTTTACTCGTGAGTGGACGGTCGGTTTAAATGCACTCAAACTTGAGAATAAACCGGATCAATCTTTACAAGTATCAATAGACCCGGCAATTTTCGATACGACACGAAAAAACGACACGAAACGACACGAAAATTTAGTGTCATGGATTTGCATTTTTAGTACACGACACAAAAGTACACGAACACGAAAGTACACGACCGAGATTTAGTGTCGGGTTTGGGTTTACCCTTCAAGTACACGACACGACACGAAGTACACGAAATAAATAAATAAATATATATAAATAAATAATTAACTGTTTTGTTTTGTTGGTATTAGATATTAGATATTTTAATATTTTTATTAAACATTTAACATTTATATTTGTGATTATACATAAATTTATAATAATATTTATAAATACTATGTAAAAATACATTTTTAATATATATTTGTAAAAATATAATCGAAAATTGTAATATTTTAATATATTTATATATTTATTCTTATTCTTATTATTAATTAAAATAACACGAAACACGACACGAAACGTACACGAACACGAAAGTACACGAACACGAAATGACACGAACCCTAAACGGGTGGGTTTGGGTTTAGCATTCAGGTACACGAAACACGAAAGTACACGACACGAAATGACACGACCCACCTGTTTTGACAGGTCTAAGTATCAATGAACACACACGAAGATTAGTATTTTTATAAGTTTATCTTATCTTACGAGTTCTTATTCTGTCCCTCTCATTTTTTTTATAATTTTCTTTTTTGGATGTTCCTCTCAATTTTTTATATTCCAATTTTTTTTGAAATAATAAAGTTTTATAATATAAAAATTAACAACACTACTACTTTCCCCCACTAAATTTACTTTATTACATAAAATATTGATTGGTTCCACCACTTTACTCACTTTTCTTTCTTTTCTCCATTATTTTACTTTTTCTTAACCTCCGTGCCCAACTCTCATTTGTAAACAAATGAGAGGGACGAAGCGAGTATATCTTTGTATGATTGAATAGAATTTTATTAAAAAATTTAAAAATCATATATGTTTTATATTATAAATATTGTAAAAGTTATTGTTATGTAAAACATGCTATATGAAAATTATCATTTTATTGAAAGTTTTGAAAATCACGTAACATGTATATTTTTATTAAAATTTAAAAAAAATCAAGATTTTTAATAAAATAATAATAATAAAATAACATATTTTATAAAATAATAACTTTTCTAATATTTTGAATACAAAATATATATGATCAATTTTCAAGCAAAAAACCGACGTCCATATGATATGGGCTAAAAATAAGCCCTAAAGACACATTTAATGTGGCATTAATTAAACCTAGAATGGTCCAAACGTGGGGCCCACCAGATGGGCCTAAACCCTAATTATAATATTAATTTCGTAATTAATATTAAGGGTAGTAAAACAGCTCAGCAAATAAGAGTCAAACAAGAATATGATTCTTGCCTGACTTAGCCTCCAAGATACATATCTCAACATGGAAACTGATTCATACATGGAAGTAGACTAGAACCTTCTTCTAGTCGGTGACTTGCTCACCAAGTCACCTAACCCTACTACGATTTTAGGGCTTCTCAGCCTATATAAA
Source organism: Kitagawia praeruptora (assembly GCA_037693485.1). Classification (NCBI taxonomy): domain Eukaryota; kingdom Viridiplantae; phylum Streptophyta; class Magnoliopsida; order Apiales; family Apiaceae; genus Kitagawia; species Kitagawia praeruptora. The sequence goes on along the minus strand of CM075344.1, from coordinate 157,173,805 downwards.
GGGTCTGACCCCTCATCTCAGAACTACGTTTACCTGGCTTGATTCTCTAATACAGAGATACGTAGACATTCTGTGAGGACCGTTTAGTCTCGAACGCAGAAGCAGCCATAAGAGCACGAAGCTCCCGAACCCTAGCCGTCATAATCATAACCTAGTTTTTATTCCACAACATTTGGCGCCGTCTGTGGGAAGAAAACATCAACCATGGTTAACACACGAAGGACACCAGCAATTACAGAGCCAATAGCAACCGAGGCTCTACCTCTTAGCTCTGCTCCGCCCCTCACTGAACAAGTACCTCCAACATCCGGGACTATCGTTCCGTATCAAGTTTTTCAACCCCTAGGGACGACTTCCCATGTTGAGAGTACGCTACCTCCGATCGTCCACACAAATCCAGGGACTAACCCCCTCCAGGTGGGGATTTCTTCCTTGATTGTAGATCCCAACAACCCTCCACGAGGGGTTCAGATCCACACTACGGATCTCCCCATAAGCACCAATCCTATGTATGGGCTGCCTAACTACCCTCCTACCCAAGGAGCTGAATCAAGTGGTCATGCCCTGTATATTCGAGATCGAGATTATCACGATTTTTCTGGTCCTTATACGGATGAGTCATCTTCTGACGATGATTACGAACGTGATGAAGCTCCAAGGAGGCGACGTGCAAGTAAAGAACCTCGAGGAAGAACTCAAACTACTCACGATGGACTCCCTTCAACAACTACTGAGAGGATTATGGCTTATGGAGCCGAGATCTTAAGATTAAAGGGAGACATGGCCAGAGAACAAGCCAGATCAAATCAAACTCTACCCCCTCCAACATCAGGTCCGATTCCCTTTATAGATCTGGAGAGGCCTTCAAGAAGGCAAAGAAGGGCTACCGCCCCAACTGGAAGAATAACGAGGGTGGAAACCCCCAAGAGCAACCCCAAGGATCTGATGCCACTTGGGGATCCTGATGATCCCACACCCCCGTTTACTGAGGAGGTGATGAATGCTCGCATCTCAAAGAAGTTTAAGATGCCAACAATTAAAGCTTATGATGGAATGGGTGATCCTGCAAACCACGTTAGAACATTCTCAAACGCTCTGCTGTTGCAGCCTGCAAGTGACGCTTTGAAGTGTAGAGCATTCCCTCAAACTCTATCAGGTATGGCTCAAAGATGGTATAGTCGGCTTCCTGCAAACTCGATTGGTTCCTTTAAGGAGTTGAGCGCTGCTTTCATTAGTCAGTTTATCAGCGGAAGAATGCATGAGAAAAGTTCTGCATCTCTTATGTATGTGGTACAAGGGAAGAACGAAAGTCTGAGAGACTATCTTAAGAGGTTCACCAAGGAGACTCTGAACATCACTGATCTGGATAATAAGGTTGCAATGGTAGCCTTGGAACATGGTACCACAGACCTATACTTTAAGAGATCATTGGCAAAGCATCCCCCTGAGAATATGGTTGATCTCCAGCGAAGGGCTGATAAGTACATCAAGGCCGAGGATAGCACGAAGAAGGAAGTCACGTTAGGCAATGGTCGGGGGAACAATGATACAAAAAAGCGCAAGCAAGAGCAGGAGTACGATGCTAGGGACAAGTATCCCCGAACTAGCAAAGACTCTGATTCGCCGCCAAAAAAGAGTTTGGGACCAAGGTTCTCTGACTATGCAAGATTAAATGCTCCTAGAAGTCAAATCTTGTTGGAGATCGAGAAGGATAAGGACTTCCGATGGCCGAAGCCACTCAGGGGAGACCCCGCAAAGAGGAACAAGGATCAATATTGTCGGTTCCACCGAGATGTGGGGCATGATACAGATGATTGTAGGCAGTTAAAGGACGAGATCAAATTTCTGATCCGCAAAGGAAAATTGAGTAACTTCACCAAGGGTGAAGATCGTGGAACCCAAAGAAGGGACTACGAAAGGAGAAACAATGATAGAAGGGATAATGATCGTGACCGTAACACACAGCCCCGAGGGCCAGTTATCAACATGATCTGGGGAGGCCCGACAGCGGCTGGTACAACTCGAAACTCTCGAAAGGCATACGCCAGGGAGGTGATGCACATCGTTGGAGAGGCCCCGAAGCGTGCTAGAACTGAAATCGTAATTGGTTTTGATGATTCTGATCTTGAAGGGGTGAAATTCCCCCATGATGACCCGTTAGTTATAACCCCTGTGATTGGGAACTCGGAGGTAAAGCGAGTCTTGATAGACAATGGAGCTTCTGTTGACATTCTGTTTCATGATGCTTTTGTGAAGATGGGATATACCGATTCTCAGCTGACCCCAACTAACATGCCCATCTATGGATTCAATGGAGTTGAGTCCAAGGTAGAGGGTACTATCCAGTTACCCATGACAATCGGGCAGGAACCTAAGGAAGCTACTCAAATGTTGAATTTTCTGGTAATTAAGGCAGCCTCTACTTATAACGCAATCCTGGGAAGGACTGGACTTCATGCGTTCAAGGCTGTTGCCTCAACATATCACATGAAGATTAAGTTTTCAACCCGAAATGGGGTCGGAGAACAAAAAGGTGACCAGAAGATGGCAAGAAGTTGTTATGTATCCGCCCTAAGAGCTGATGGAGTCGGGGGGCAGGTACTCCCGATTGAAGACATGGATATCCGTAGTGATGATGAACACCAAGGGAAGCCAACAGAGGATTTAATACCCGTTCCTCTGGAGCTGGGCGACCCAGAAAAGGTTACATACATAGGAGCATCTCTGAAGGAACCCCTGAAGGGCGAATTGACAGCATTCTTGCAAGAGAATAGCGATGTGTTTGCTTGGACAGCAGCAGACATGCCAGGGATTGACCCCCAACTTATAACTCACAGATTGAACGTCGATCCTGCACGAAAGAAGATAAAGCAGAAAAAGAGAAATTTTGCTCCTGAAAGGCAAGAGGCCATTAAGCAAGAAGTTGACAAGCTTTTGGAAGCTGGATTTATTGAGGAGATTCAGTTTCCTGAATGGTTGGCTAATCCCGTCATGGTCAAGAAAGCGAATGGAAAGTGGAGAATGTGTATCGACTTCACAGATTTGAACGATGCATGCCCAAAGGATTGTTTCCCTCTACCAAGGATTGACACCCTAATAGATGCCACAACTGGACACGAGATGTTGAGTTTCATGGATGGTTTCAGTGGTTACAATCAAATTAAAATGCACAAGGAGGACATCCCAAAGGTATCTTTCATTACTGATTTTGGTGTTTTCTGTTATCTTGTTATGGCTTTTGGTCTCAAGAATGCAGGAGCTACTTATCAACGATTGGTGAATAAGATATTCGCCCATCTAATTGGAAAAACCATGGAGGTCTATGTTGATGACATGTTAGTCAAGAGCCTACTCAAGGCAGATCACATTAGGCACCTCAGAGAGGCATTTGAAGTGCTAAGGCACCACAAGATGATGTTGAATCCAGCCAAGTGTGCTTTTGGTGTTGGATCGGGAAGATTTTTGGGGCTGATGGTTTCCAAGAAAGGCATAGAGGCCAACCCGGACAAGATTAAGGCTATTCTGGATATGGAGCCACCCCGCTCAATACGAGATGTACAGAAATTAACTGGCCGAGTTGCGGCCCTCGGGAGATTCATCTCCAAATCTGGTGACAAATGCTTGCCTTTCTTTCAGGCATTAAAGAAAGTGAAAAATTTTGAGTGGACTACAGAGAGCCAAGAGGCCTTTGAGCAGTTGAAGAAATACATGGCTGAAGCCCCGTTGTTGGCCAAACCTAGTCCTGGGGAGATTCTTTACCTATACCTGGCGGTATCCGAACAAGCATTGAGTGCTGTTCTTGTCAAAGAAGAAAAGAAAGTTCAGAAACCCATCTACTATGTGAGTAAGGTGCTACATGGGGCGGAGTTGAATTACTCTCCCATCGAGAAGTTTGCATTAGCATTGACTACTGCCTCAAGAAAATTGAGACCGTACTTCCAGGCTCACAAAATCGAAGTCTTGACAGATCAACAATTGAGAAGCATATTGCACAGCCCGAAAGCAAGTGGAAGATTGATCAAATGGGCCATAGAGCTTGGAGAGTTTGATATCAAGTATAAGCCTCGGACAGCCATCAAGGCTCAGGCGTTGGCTGACTTCGTGGTTGAATGCACCATTGACAACCAAGAAGTCGGGGGGCAGGAGATGATAACCACCCCTGAGAACGAAGATAAAGATGAAGAACTTATAGCTAACCAGAAAGAGTATTGGGTGCTCTATTTTGATGGAGCATCAAAAACAAAATCTAGTGGTGCAGGTTTGGTTTTGCAAAGCCCCGATGGGTTCACAGTTGAATATGCTTTGAAGTTGGACTTTCCGACAACCAACAATGAAGCTGAGTATGAGGCATTAATAGCCGGATTGGGATTGGCCAGAGTCATGAGGGTCAGGAACCTCAAAGTGTGTGGAGATTCAAGACTGGTAGTCTCGCAAGTGAATGGTGAGTTTGAGGCCAAGGATGAAACTATGGCAAAATACCTCAGAGTCGTGAAAGCTGTTATGACTCAGTTTGAGGAGTGCTATGTGGAGCACATTCCTAGGGAAGAGAACGTTAAGGCCGATGCCCTCTCTAAGTTCGCTTCTTCTGAGATAGAGAATTATGCAGGAAGTGTTTACTTCCAGGTCTTGAAGGCCCCGACCGTCAACTCTAAGTTGGTAGCACCGATCGATGTTGGAAGCTGTTGGATAGATCCTATTAAAGCTCATCTAGAAACCGGATGGCTCCCTGACAATGCCTTGGAGGCACGAAAATTGTCAGTGAGAGCATTGAGATATGCCTTGATTGAAGGCATCTTATACAAGATATCGTTTGTCGTTCCCTACTTGAAGTGCTTAAGGCCCCAAGAGGCAAGAGAAGCATTGGAAGAAGTTCATGAAGGGATCTGTGGGCAACACTTGGGGGGCAGAGCCCTAGCCCACAAGATTACCCGCCTGGGATTCTATTGGCCAGAGATGTTGGCAGATGCCCAAGATTATGTCAAGAAGTGTGACAGATGTCAAAAACACGCCCCTGTTGTAAGGCAGCCGCCTGAGAGATTAACCTCAATCAGCTCTCCTATTCCGTTTGCAATGTGGGGGATGGACATTCTTGGTCCTTTCCCTATGGCTTCAGCACAAAGGAAGTTTCTGATTGTTGCCATTGATTACTTCACTAAATGGATTGAGGCTAAGCCTTTAGCCAAGATAACCACCAAGCAAGTTTCCCAGTTCTTTTGGGAGAACATAATTTGTAGGTATGGAATCCCGCGAATTGTTGTGACGGATAATGGGACACAGTTTAACAATGAGGAATTCAAGAAGTATTGTGAGGAAAACGCTATTGAGCTTCGTTTTACCTCAGTGGCACATCCGCAAGCAAATGGACAGGCCGAGGTGGCCAATCGAATCATCCTGGATGGATTAAAGAAAAGGGTCGAACGCTCGAGGAATACTTTGGTGGATGAGTTGCTGCCTATACTCTGGGCGTATCGCACCACCTGTAAGGTGACAACAGGAGCAACCCCGTTTTTGCTAGCTTATGGAGCTGAAGCAGTTGTGCCACTAGAAATTATGCATGCATCACCTCGAGTTGAGGCATTTGAACCTGAGACTAATGAAGAAGGCATGAGGCTTGCCCTAGATCTGATTGATGAAGTCAGGGACGAGGCAAACGCCAAAAATGCGGAGCATCAAAAGAAAGCATCCTTCTATTACAACCATAGGGTTAAGGAGAGGTTCTTTCAGCAAGGTGACTTGGTTCTTAGGAAGATCGAGGCTTCTGGAGTTGGCCAGAAGGGAAAACTAGCCCCAAACTGGGAAGGGCCATATCGAGTTAGGAAGACATTGGGACGAGGATCATATAAGTTGGAGACCTTGGACGGGATTGAGGTGCCCCGTACTTGGCATGCCTTGAACCTCAAGATTTATTATATTTAAGCTGCCTCTGCAACGATGTAGCTTTTTATTTATCTAGTAGGAAAAGTAGAAATAAGGTTCGATGAAACCATTCCAGGGATTAATTCCCCGAGTAGGACAATAATAAGCTATGTAAGGGTTGAACCCATTCGAGTTATTAATGCAAAGTTTGTTTTCCATTCTGAAAAGTCTATGTTTTGTTTAAGTACCTAGCACCTGCTGAGTGCAAATCTAGAAAGATCAAGTACCGAAAAATAAATGAACATACGAATGAAAGAAACGAGTGCATAAATAAAGACCCCGAAGGGCCGACAGTTAAATTACAACAAGCAAATAAGAGTCCGAAGGACATTGATTGAAAGCTGATAAAATAAAGCCACAAACGGCTAGATAAGGGCCGTGCAAGGCCATAGGGGAACCCATCCTACTTTGCTGGGGATTCTTCCTCGCTGCTCTCCTCGCCCGACTCCTCCTCATCTGAATCCTCTTCCTCGCCGGAGTCTTCACCTGAAGTTTCTTCCTCGGCACCGCCTTGATCAACAACCACCATAGGCTGAGCGGTAGTCTCCACATCTTCGGTTTCCTCCTCCCCGGAAGATGAGGTCGAACTGTCTTCATTACGAATCATCCTCTTGCCTGGGATCGGTTGTCGAACAACTCCAACTTTCCTGGTAGGCGGGGGCTTCTTTCCACGGGATCCCGAAGAGCTTGAGTCTTGACTAGCAGCTGGAGGACGTCTCTTGGGTCCCGAGGATCTATGGCTACCTCTAGAACCCGAACCTGATGCTTGAGGAACAATCTTGGTCCCCGATCCAGAAGCAAGGGTTGCACGGTTCTCGCCACCCGTAGTCCAGAAAGGGCAAGGAAAGTCAGAAGGGATGACTATTGAGGGATGTTTGTTACTCACAGCATTGATTGCCTTGTCCCAACCAACAGACATGTTGTAAGGGCGCACCTCATCATCATGTTCATCTATGAAACTCAGAAATTCCTCAGAATTATGATAGGCTTTGATCACCTTGTTGGCATCATCCATCCTCTTTTGAGCTAAAGAGACAAGTTGTTTTCGGGAAGATAGAGCATTCGCTTCAGCGCGGGCAACCTGAGAATGTAGATCATCAATTTCCTCCTTGAACCTTGCTGAATCAGTTTTCAAGGATATATTCTCATCCCTGAAAGCCAAGCCTTGGGTGGAAACCGCCTGAAAATAGGCATTAGCCTGCAACGAAAAATTGACAAGGCATAAGAAATTTATAAAAGCTAAATCACACCTAACTTATTAAAAGGAGTGTCATACCTGATATAAGGCTTGAGCGCCCAGAAGTCGATTTTCATTCATCTTATCCCCGGCATGTAAAGTCACTCTGTCAGGAGGAATAATTGAGAGCTTGGACCAGTCTAGAGCTAGGTCAGGACTTCCACAAACCGAATCTTGCTCACATATACCCCATGACGGGATAAAAGGGGTCCTGATAACCCCATCAGCATTCCGAGATCTTTTCCCGCCTTGGGAGCAGCCTTCCAAGAAGTGAGGGACTCTAGGCTTAGTGGGATTCAGTAGCTCCGCAGCCTTTTTTCTTCATCCTTTGAGTCACAGTCGGTTGATTCTGAGGACGACTGTCAATCTCCTCAGCAGCTGAAATGCAACGAGAAAAACATCGGGATAAGAACAAACAGAGGTCATAATATGGTTAAGTAAGAAATTTACCCTCAATGGAAAGAAAGCTAAGGCCAGTCTCAACAAGATTCTTTTCATTCATAAAAGTTTTGTAATGGGTACAACCATCATCAGCTAGGAGCTTATCTCGGTCTAGTAACTCCGAATCTGTAAGATCACACACGAAATGTGAACTATCTTCCACATGTCCAAATCTCTTCACAAAGTAGTGGCCCCAGTCACCACCTTCCCACTCAAGGATTACAAACTCCCTTTCCCAGAAATGTTGGGAATCTGGAAAAGAAAAGGGATTCACTATATGCGGTAGTTTGGCTCGGTGTTGAAGGCTGATCCATCCTTTTTTGCAGTCAGTAGAGTTTCTGGCCCCGAAGATACTCCGAAACATCGTGGTAGACAGTGGGATGCTCAGCTGACGGCATCTTATTATAAAAATAATGATGTACCTCCAGGCATTGGGATACAATTGACAAGGGTGAATTTGATACTCCGCCAACAATCTAATGATAAAATCATCAACTGGAAATCTGAATCCAGCATCTAGGGCACCCCAGGAAACGCAAATTCTCTCAGGATGCCAGTTACAAGTTCTGTCAGTTAGACTGGGAAGTCGAACTTTAATAACATCTGGGAAGTAGTACGTTCTCCTGATCTTTTCGACATCTTTCTCCGTTAACTTGCATGGACTATGGAGTGAATCTAAGCTTGCACTATTTGGGAACGCGTCCCTCATGATGTTTAGCAGATCTAGTAAAGATTCAAATTTATGCTTAACATATGAAGGGGGTTTTATTTTTTCTTTACCTTTTGTTGTCCTCATCTTGCTCCTTTTGGCAAATGCTTCCATCATGGAGACCGGAGGGGCAACTGGTCGACTGTTCTCTGACATCTTGCTCTTGAAACTTGAACTTGAAGCTGCAAACTTGATCTGGAATCTTGATCCCCGATTGGGACTAAAAATCTACAGAGCTTAAGAACTTGAAAACTTTGAAAATGAAGAAGTGATTGAAATGAAGGCTACCACTCTTCTTTTATAGAAGAAACATGACCTGTTGTATCAGGTCAAGGTTCAGCTTGATTCGCGTCTACAGGTCATCTATCGTTTAAAGATGAAAAAAAGGACAGAAACTACTCGTTTTATACAGAAAGGATCGTTATAATTCATACGAGATGAGGAGAAACAACCGATATAATTGCTAAAGCTGCAATACAAAAACTAACTACGCTTAAGGAGTTAATCAAGGAGATCAGCCATAAGTGCAAAGTTAGCAATGCTAATTAAGATGTAATATCATTAGAAGTCACGAGTGACCAAAACAATGACTTGAGATCAAGATCAAGAATCTTGATCCTTAAGATGACGAATGACTTGAGATCAAGATCAAGAATCTTGATCCTTAAGATGACGAATGACTTGAGAGCAAGACCACGGAGTGGAAGACCACGAAGCGGCCGACCATCCCATTTTAAAGGCCTTCGGCCGACCACGGAGTGGCCAACCACGGAGTGGAAGACCACGAAGCGGCCGACCACCCCATTTTAAAGGCCTTCGGCCGACCATGGAGTGGCCAACCACGGAGTGGAAGACCACGAAGCGGCCGACCACCCCATTTTAAAGGCCTTCGACCGACCACGGAGTGGCCAACCATGAACCGGCCGACCACCACACCCGAGGGAGCAGCAGCCGACCACGAGACGGCCGACCACCGCACCCGGGATGTGCCAGCCGACCACGAACAAGAAGACCACCGTGTAGCCGACCTCCGTGGAACGAACCCCTCCGGCCGATCACCGTGTGGCCGACCACGGTGAATCGAACCCCTCCGGCCGATCACCGTGTGGCCGACCACGGTGAATCGAGCCCCTCCGGCCGATCACGGGCTAGCCGACCACGAGCTACCCGTTGATCCGGCCGATCACGGGTAGTTTGTGGTCCTAACTCGACTTTTTCAGCGAATTTCGGATGATTTTCAGTGCTGAAACGAAATTAAGATTAATGCCGTTTTAGCACAGATTAGTGCCGATTAGCACAGATTAGTGCCGATTAGCACAGATTAGTGCCGTTTTAGCACAGATTAGTGCCGATAAGCACAGATTAGCACCAATTAGTGCTGCTAGTGCCGTTTTATGCCATTTAACATCGTTTAACACTGTTTAAACGTTGTTTGAGGCTGATTAGCGCTGTGTAGTGCCGTTTAACACTGATTAGTGTCGTTCAACATTGTCGTAAATGCGTCGGTCGCTCCACGCTTTACATTAAGATGATATTGTCGAAAATACTCGCTCAAGAGTAATAAACCCTGACCCGAGTCTCGGAAAAGGCCGTTAAAACTTCAAGGAAAACCTGATCAGTTTTCCTAGAAGTTGGGGGGCAAATGATATGGGCTAAAAATAAGCCCTAAAGACACATTTAATGTGGCATTAATTAAACCTAGAATGGTCCAAACGTGGGGCCCACCAGATGGGCCCAAACCCTAATTATAATATTAATTTCGTAATTAATATTAAGGGTAGTAAACCAGCTCAGCAAATAAGAGTCAAACAAGAATATGATTCTTGCCTGACTTAGCCTCCAAGATACATATCTCAACATGGAAACTGATTCATACATGGAAGTAGACTAGAACCTTCTTCTAGTCGGTGACTTGCTCACCAAGTCACCTAACCCTACTACGATTTTAGGGCTTCTCAGCCTATATAAAGGGTCTGACCCCTCATCTCAGAACTACGTTTACCTGGCTTGATTCTCTAATACAGAGATACGTAGGCATTCTGTGAGGACCGTTTAGTCTCGAACGCAGAAGCAGCCATAAGAGCACGAAGCTCCCGAACCCTAGCCGTCATAATCATAACCTAGTTTTTATTCCACAACACCATAAAATTTAACTCATCTTTGTATAATGTATAATTCAATTTATAATATTATCATATTAATATAGTTACCATTTTTTTAAATGAGTGACAAAGCTGGATAAACTAAAAAGACGTGACAAAATCATTCCACAATATCCTAATTAATCGATTAATGTGAAGTTTGAGAACACTCAAAATTAAAATTATTTAAATTAAAGCGTAAGATTCCTAATTTTTATAAAATCCAATTACATTATCGATCCCTTACGAAATTAAATAAATTGCCCCGTCATTGTCTAGCATACCATACTGGACACGCTTTCACTCGTAAGTCGTAATATCTTTATTCACTCTTTCTTTTTATAGTAATTTTTTGAGTCAACTCATTTTAGAGTTTAAACACAAGTTGCAACTTTCTAATTAGAGCCGTAAATGAATCGAACTCGAATGAACTCAGACGAATTTTTAATGAATACGAACAAATTCTTAACGAATCGAACAATGTTCGGTAAGCTTATCGCAGAATTTTTCTTGTCCGAACTCGAGTTTGGTAATGAATCGAACCGAACACGAACTGTTCGCGAATATATCGAACCGAACACGAACAGTTCGATAATTAAATATATAATATTGTATAACAAATTAATATAATAATTTGAAAATTAAAAAAATTAAAACAAAATTGTAAATATTATTGTTTTTATCAAACGAACCGAACTCGAACCGAACTCGGACGAACTCGGACGAAATCTTAACGAATCGAACAATGTTCGGTAACCTTAATGAACATATTTTCTTGTTCGAACTTGAGTTCGATAAGCTTATCGAACGAATTAACCGAACTCGAACTCGAACGAACGAACCGAGCTTAACGAACAGTTCAGTTCGTTAAACAGCTATATTCCTAATATATATTATGCTATAACAAGCATGTGTGATTATTGGATCCCAACTTCTATATTTATTATATTATATATAATAAATAGAGTTTAAGTCCTGAAATTGATTTGTAAGTTAGATTTTAGAGATATTTTTAATGATATTATTATATAAAAAAAATTTACTTGATATAATTTAATATTTTTAATTTTCAAATAATATTATTATACTTTTAACTTTACTTATTTAATATCACTAAATAAATGCTAATTAACTGTTATAAAATTATGAAATATTTTTAATGATACTATTGTACAAATATTCCTAATGATATTATTATATAATTAGTTTTTCCGTTTGATTATACAATGGCATTATTAAGGATATTTCATAATTTTATAATGTTATATTAACGTTTACTTGATAGTATGGTATTATATGTATGAAATAAAAAGTACATTGACATCGTTTTGTTTTTGTAAGATCATTTCGAAGTCAAAAATGTTAATTGATATTAAATAAATACTTGAATTATACAAATAGTATCATCAGAATTATCACTAAATTTTATAAATCAAAAATAATATATTTTTGTGCAATTTATCCATGTTCACTTTCTTAAACAACTATTTATTTTTTAACTATTTTATAAATCAATAAAAATTTATTACAACTGTATTAATCATAAAACAACATGTCTTTATATAAGAATAGATACAACATGTCTTTATATAAAACTTCCTAAAAAGACATTTTTAGGGTCCTAACTTGGCGAGTTTTGATAATATAGAGTCTGTACTTTTAAAACTATCAATTTGGTGTCTGAAATCGGCTAATCCTTTCAATTTGGTGTTCGTGCCGGTTTTCTTAACCGGTAACCAATAAAAAAATGAAAAAAAATAAAAATGAATAATATTATACTTGTGTTTCCGAAAAAAATGAATACTTGTTTTTCTGAAAATATAAAAAATATTATACTTGTTTTCTGGAAAAAAATGAAAAAATGAATACTTATTTTTCCGAAAAAAAATAAAAAAATATTATACTTGTTTTCATTTTTTTTAGAAAAACAAGTTTTCATTTTTTTTGAAAAAACGAGTGTAGTTTTTTTCATTTTTTCGTAAAAACAAGTTTAATTTTTTTCAAAAAAAACAAGTATAATATTATTCATTTTTTTTATTTTTTTCATTTTTTATCGACTACCGGTTAGAAAATCGGCACGGACACCAAATGGGAAGAATTAGCCGGTTTCAAATATCAAATTGATAATTTTAAAAGTACAAACATAATATTGTCAAAACTCGTCAAGTTTGAACACCTAAAATGCCTTTTTATCAGAGAATGATGATGAGACCTATGCATTATTGATTGATAGGCTAGGGTCTTATTACGTATGCAACTAATTGACCTTAAATAATAAAACAGTCTGTAATTATTGATAATAAAAAAGTGTATTCTTAAATTGTCAACTATCACACAAATATATATATAAGCCTATTAGGCCATATATAATATATAAAACCTTTTACATAATAACATAAAAGATTTAAAATTAAATTTAAATAAAAACTATCTTTTGATTCAGATTATAAATTAAGGTGAATATTATTTTCCTATTGAATGAATTTGGTATATTTTCTGATATATAAATTTACTTTTACCATTTTTATTTTCAAAATATTTAATAAATTTTATTTGTATTTCAAGTGCATTTTGCTAGAGATGTATTATGCAAGTACGTCCTGATGTGCATGCATCTCGATTATTTGTTCACGAGTTCAATGAATCATCTAGTTTTAAACAATTTTAGTTGTTTAAAAAATTTTAGCGTTAATCTTATACTTAATTAGGTAATTTTAGGGTTGGATTTGGATTTTAGGGTTGGATTTGGAGTGGATTTGAATTTTACTAGATTTGAATTTGATAAAATGATTGAAATTTAGATACCTTAAAAATTCAATCCGATCCAACTCATTGTCATCTCTATTTAAACAAAATGTAAATTTTTTTAGAATATCGTTTATCAAAGAAGAAATTCTAGAGCTCTCGAAATTATTCCCGAAATTATTTTCAAAATCGTTTTTTGAAATGTCAACATATAATTGATTAATTTTTCATAAATAAAATGGTTCCCCGTACATTAATATGAATCCTATAAATAAAATGATGACACGTGAAATTCGGGAAGACTTTTGGGATCCATTTCGGGGTATGTAGCATTACTCTTGTAAAAGACTAGTTTATAACATGTGCAAAGCAAGAGTTACTTTTATTTTTATTTTTTAATCTACTTATAATGCAATATATATAATATTATACATATTATTTTTAATATGTTATTGGGAGGAATCGAACTTTATAACAATTTTTAGTATTAAATCTAAATTAATTTGTTGTTGGCGCTAATCGAACCTTCAACCTTTCTATATAACATGTTTTAGTTTTGATTTTAAAATAAAATAAAATATTGTTGGACGGATTCAAATCTTAGACCTTTGTACACAACGATTTTTAGTATGATATCTAACAATCATAATCTATTTCACTTGCAAATCTAACAATTACGAATGAAAAGAATAATAAAAAATGAAGAATAATAAATAACGACCATCATATTCTCATCATCTTCCATTTTTTAAGTTTTCCTTTTTTTACTATCTAAATTTAGGATAGGATGTGTTTGACATTGCTTTTACATATAACAACAATAAAAAATGTTTAGTAAAATTTAAAAGCTGATTTTTGAATAGTGCTTTTAACTAAAAATCAGATTAATCGATTAAGCCACGCTTCACGGCGGCCTTATAACACTTTTACAAAGTTTTAAATAAAAATTATTTAAGAAAAAATCGACAAAAATATATGTATAAATTAAATATACATAGATAATAAGATGTATTATTCATAGATTTTTCCATACCAATTTTATTTCAAAAAAATTTAGGCCGATACCCGTTATATATATTATAAAAAACGTACACACTAATGAAAAATTAAATACTAAAATTCTCTTTGACTTTTATTTCGATTTGCATATCGGTGAGATTTTCTTAGGATTCAATTAGAATTGGGAGGCACTGTTGTTAAAAAAAGGGTTAGAACTTTCTTTTTATATCCTAACTATAATATAATTTAGAGGTGAGACTAAATTTTAATAATATCATATATATTGTATATTTTATGTACATCAATTATTTTCTTTATTGCATATTTTAGTCTAAAAATTGAGATAATTTAGAAAATTAGATAAATAGCTTTCGAGTTTTTAAACAATTTAAAAAAAATATATATCTATAATATCAATATAGATCGGTGAACACATTATTGTATAAATTAAATATACATGATAATGAGATAAATTATTCATATATATTTCTATACCAATTTTGTCTAGCTAACTATTTATCAGGTCGACACCCATTATATGTTATAAAAATACTAAACGTGCACAATAATAAAAATTTAAATACTAAAATCCTTTTTGATTTTGATTTTGTTTTGTACACCGATGAGATTTTCTTATGATTCAATTAGAATTGGAAGATTTTGTTGGAAAAAAAAAAGTTTAGAACTTGTTTTTTATATCCTAACTATAATATGTTTAGAGGTGAGACTTGCCTTTAATAACAACAATTATTTCCTTAATTGCATATTTTTTTATTTGAAAATTGAGATAATTTAGAAAATTAGATAATACAATGATTTGGATGATTTTACAGTTCACGCGAAACTCATAAAACTATCTTTAATTTAGTGATTATTTAACAATTATTATCAAAATGGATACACTCAGAATCTCAAGAGGAAATATAATTACGAATTTTTGCTTTAATCCTATTCAGTGCAGAAGACCTACATTGATGATCCTATTAAATGTAAAAAACCTAATTATATATGATTTAAATCATTGACATACACTTTTTCGTATTTCAATAAAAATACACTTTTTAGTTTACGTGTTAAACAATAAAATATTTTTATGTTAGATCCAACGTTTTTCAGCTATTTATTTAAGATTTAGCGGTTCTTATTTATTTTGTCGAACTGAGGACAGACTATCGACTACCAAAGTTCTGGACAAAATTTGTCTTACACTTATATTAAAACTGTATTTGGTTATTAGTACAATTATCATAATAAGAAGGTTATTTCGGTAATCAAAACGAAATATAAATATATTTCCTAAATTGAATAGAATTTTAAACGAAAAAAATCGTCAATTTCTTCTTTATTTTGTTTCTTGGTAGTTTTAATTGGAAAACAATTGTTAAACCATCAATAAATTAAGGATTGTTTTGGTAATTTCATGTCGGTTGTAAATCGTCCAAATCAAGTTTTAAGAATTTAAGATAAAATGCATAGTAAATTGAACGTGTAAAATCTTATATATATCATTTTTTTTAACAACAATTTGATGTGTAAACTAATAACAAATAAGTATTAAAAAAATCAATTTAATTATAGATATTAGAAAAGAAGTTATGCGTTGTACATGTTATAAGCTACTCCCTTCGTCCCTCTCATTTGTTTATAAGAGTTGTGCACGGAGGTTAAGAAAAAGTGTAAAGTAGTGGAGAAAATTAAGAAAAGTGAGTAAAATGGTGAGACCAGTTAATATTTTATGTAATAAAGTGAGTTTAATGGATGAAAGTAGTAGGTGTAATTACTTTTTATATTATAAAATTTATTTTCGGTAAGTTTTGAAATGAAAAGAATTGAGAGAGACATCACAAAAAGAAAAAGTGTAAAAAAAATGAAAGGAAAAGAGGAAATGGTATATTAACTAGTACTAAAAATTCTAATTTTAAGTGATTTTATATGGAACTGACCCCTATATTATAGTCAATTCAATCAAAAATTTAATCTTTTATTATGTCATATCTATACTATTATATAAAAGTCGAAACATTAAAAGTTTTGGTACCTGTTTTTGGTACCTATTTCTTGGTATCTGTTTTTTGGTATTTCATGAATTTACTTATTTATCCTTCATTAATTAATGATAATTAGTCGATTGCCTTTTTCACATGTACTTTTAGTTTAAAATATTACCTTTTATAAACACCTAAAAACATTAATCATATCATATCTTCCGATCATTAATATTTCCTCTTGAATTAAAACACATTAACTTTTTAATTTAATACAAATCTTATAATCATTAATATATACCCGAAAATATCACAACATAATTTTCAAAAAAAAATTAACACCTAAAATAAATCTATACAATTATATAAAAGCCGAAACATTAAAAGTTTTTGTACCTGTTTTTTGGTACTTTGTGAATTTACTTATTTACCCTTCATTACAAAGAAAAATAAATACACCTAAAAATATAATAACATAATATAATTAATGGTAATTAGTCGATTGTCTTTTTCACATGTACTTTTAGTTGAAGATATTACCTTTTATAAACACCTAAAACATTAATCTATCATATCTTCCGATCATTTTTTTTTTTGAAAGTAAATATTTCATTAGATAATCAAATCAGATGATAACGTCTCCAACAACAAACTTGGAGGAGACACAAACTCACTAAAGCAATTAAGCGAAACAGGGACTCTAGCCATCAAATGAGCACCCATATTTGCTTGCTTTTTAATGTGACAAAGGGATAAATCAACCCTATGCTTAAACTGCCTACGACAAGAATCTACCACATGTCCTAGCTCCAGGTAGTAGCTTGTTTCGTTCCTTATAGCCTTGACAGCCAATTCTGAATCACTCTCGATGTTAACACCTTGCAAACCCAGGACTTCCACCCAATCTAACGCTTCCTTGATGCCTCGCAACTCAGCCTCCAAAACTGACACAACCCCATGAAAGTTCATACTTTTTCCCCTCACAAAGGCTCCGTTCTCGTTTCTAATAAGCATTCCCACCGAATAGAACGAGTTACCAGTAAACAGTGAGGCATCGACATTAAGCTTTAGAAAACCTTGCTCTGGAGGTTTCCACTTCACACCCCTCACTATATTTGTCTTTTTCAATGCATACGATCTTTGCGAATCTTTCCTACTCATAGCAGCTTGTCAATCTTTAATTTGTTTCCCACTAATCTCTAGCGCCATGGAAGCAGTTATAATTTTGCCCTCCCAAACCTTTTGATTCCTTGCAAACCAGACACCCCAAAGAACCGTGGCTATCTTCTCTATTGTCTCTTCATTCTCGATCTTGATCCTCTCCAGAAGCCAGCTAGAAACATATTCATCAGATTGCAGGTTAAACTGCATCCCCACTCGTTGCCAACATTCTGCAGCGAAAGCACATTCGAAGAAGACATGCAAGAGATGCTCTATGTCAACTGCACACATCGAACAAGTAACTGGTAGCATCACCCCTCTACTACTTAGAAGATTATTAACAGGAACATTATTTTGACAAAACCTCCATAAAAACGTTCTTACTTTGTGAGGCACCCTGAGATTCCAAAGCTTTCTCCAACCATCTGATTCTGGGGCGTTATTAACCTCCAAATTTCTACTAGCCCAGAATTGATACCCCGATTTTACCGTATATCCACCTGTAGTAGTGTTAACCCAAGCTACCCTGTCCTTCACATCCCCCTGAGGAATTCCTGTCTGACAAATTAGATGAGCATCATCGTAATGAAAATTCTGCAACACTTTAGTCACGTCCCAGGCCTTGCTATTAGAACGGAAATAATTGCACACATTATCATTTCTAACGACATTCAAATGACTGTCTTCGACACGAAAATCAACCTTACCCTTCAACCAAGGATCTTTGAATATCCTTATGTCCTTCCCATCCCCTAAAATCCACCTAAACCCAGCTCGAAGCTGCTCCTTAGCCTCCCAAATACCTGTCCAGATAAAGCTGGACTCCGTACCTTTAGCTGCTTGGAGAATATGTCCTCCTGGAAAGTACCTTGCCCTATACAGTCTAGCCACAAGAGATGAAGGATTACAGCAAAAATTCCAAACGTGCTTTCCCATAAGAGCTATATTAAATCCATGAAGATTACGGAATCCCAGTCCACCTTTATTCTTAGCCATTGCCATCTTATCCCATCCCATCCACCTAATGCCTCTATTATTACTCCCATTAGACTTCCACCAGTAACCATTAAGCATCCTTTCTATTTTGACACATAATGATTTGGGAATAAGGAAATAGGACATGCTGTAGGACGGAATAGATTGCCCCACATTTTTCACCATAACCGTTTTCCCTGCTTTTGATAACAGCTTGTTGTTCCAACTTTGAACCTTGTGCCACACTCTCTCCTTTATGTAGTTGAAGACAGATTTTTTAGACCTACCAATGAGAGATGGAGGACCCAAGTATTTACTATCCTTTAAATCGTTGTGCACCTCTAAAATATTCTTGATCTCAAGCTGCTTGTCACGCCTCACATTTGCTGAGAAAAAAATGCCTGATTTTTGATAGTTAATAGCTTGCCCTGACCTGTACCCGTATTCATTCAGGAGAGTTTTAACCGTATTTGCTTCAGTTCCCGTTGCTTTAAAGAACAAGAAACTATCGTCAGCGAATAAAAGGTGAGTGACCTTAGGGGCATTTTCTGCGATTTGACAACCATTAACACTACCAGCAATAGCAGCCTCAGTGAGTTTTTGTGACATACCTTCGACACAGAATAGAAACAGGTAAGGAGATAGGGGATCTCCTTGCCTCAACCCACGACTTGGAGCAACAGGGCCGACTCTACTTTCATTAAGGAGCACCTTATAATTCACCGTAGTTACACAAAGCATCATCCAATTGATCCATTTCTCATTAAAACCCATACCTCTCATTCTATCCCTGAGATAAGACCATTTGACTCGATCGTAAGCTTTCGAGATATCCAGTTTAAGTGCTACCTCTCCCTCCTGGCCCCTATTTTTCCTCTTCATATAATGCAGAAGCTCAAACGCAACCAACACGTTGTCAGAAATATTCCTCCCTGGTATGAATGCTGATTGATTTTCTGAGATTAGTATTGGCAGGATCGATTTCAGTCTATTTGCAAGGACTTTGGCCAATATTTTGTAGAGAACATTACACAACGCAATCGGACGAAGGTCCGCCATCCTCTCCACATTATCCTTCTTAGGAATCAGTACCAATGTAGTATCATTCAAATTCGCAAGAAACGATAACTCTGCTAGCCAATCACTGCAACACTTGAAAATATCTCGACCCAACAAATCCCAAAAATGCTGAAAGAATGCAGGGCTAAAACCATCAGGCCCTGCAGACTTGTCTGGATGCATCTGGCCAACAGCAACTGTAAATTCCTCAAATCTTAAATCTGAAATGAGTTTGTCATTCTGGATCTCTGAAATAACTCCAATGCCAGCTTCCTCCACCCCTGTGCTTTCACCCCCTTCATCTACAAAAATCTTCCTATAGTACTGAACAGCCACACTACACATATCATCGTGCTCACTATATACCACACCATCATCGTCCACCAAATGAGAGATATGGTTTTGCTTCCTTCTATTCGAAGCTACAGCATGGAAATATTTTGAATTTGTATCCACCTCTGTCAACCAAAACGCCTTAGCACGCTGTCTCCAATACAATTCCTCGTGATAAAGAACTTCATCCAACCTGTTCTTCTCTTCAAAATATTGCTTCACACCCTGATCATCAGTTCTGTCTTTCAGCACACAGATACTTTCCTTCAATTTCTTAACCTTGTCTCTGAATTTGTGAAAAAAATTCCGTCCCCATTTTGCCATAAAAGAAGATACTGAGAGTAGTTTAGGAAGCATATGTACAGGGGGAATAGTTTTCCAATAATCTGTGACATCTTTCTTGAAACTCGGTTCATTGAGCCAAGTATTCTCAAACTTAAAACGAAACTGCTTCCTAGACCAAGTCACCTGCAACGGCTCTAAACATATAGGATCATGGTCTGATTTTATCGTATGAGTCACTGATAAACTGCAAAGCGAAAACTTCCTCCATCATAGATCATTAGCAAAAGCTCTATCAAGCTTCTCTTGAACCCAACTTGGCGTTCCCTTGCTCTTTTCCCACGTGAAATTACCGCCAGTTAGTGGAAGTTCAGAAAGGCACAGTCATCTATAGCACTCCTGAAACCATCTAAGAGATACTGGGGGTGCAAATGATCACCTTTCTTGTCTTCAACATATAACATATCATTAAAGTCTCCAAAGATACACCAGGGAATATCAACACCACTTGAAAGGGCTCTGAGAAAATCCCAAGCTGCCTGTCTACGGTTTCTCTCCGGATAACCATAATAACACGTTAGCTTCCATGCAATACTTAACCCATTTATGATGTGGACATTAATATGGTTGCTCGAGGAGTCCAAAACTTGACATACTACCGACCGTTTCCACATTAACGCAAGACCTCCACCTCTACCTATACGATCTACCTCAAACGAATTAGAAAAACCAAATTTAACAGCTATATCTTTCATTACTTTCTTCTCAACTAAAGTTTCTGATAAAAAAACCAAATCAGGGTTACGAGATTTCACTAAATCTCCAAAAACACGAACTGCACGAGGGCTCCCCATACCCCTGCAGTTCCAACTTAGAAGATTCATAATGGGCGGCTAGCTTGCACTGCAAGTGTAGCCAAATCGTTAACTGGAGAAATTAAAACACATTAACTCTTTAATTTAAAACAAATCTTATAATCATTAATATATACCCAAAAATTCACACCGTAATTTTCAAGAAAAATATAACACCTAAAATAAATAATAACATAATGTAATTAATGGTAATGAGTCGATTGCCTTTTTCACATTTACTTTTAGTTGAAGATATTACCTTTTATAAACACCTAAAAAGATCAATCGTATCAATATATACAATAACTATACTATTAAAACACCTAAAAAAATTATAACTTAAAACATCAATCGTATCATATCTTCCAATCATTAATATTTTTTTCGAATTAAAACACGTGACCCAAAAATAATCTTGCAATGATTAATATATGCCCAAAAATATCAAACCATATCTTCTAATCACTAACAAAATATAATAGAAATCTGTATACTACGAATAATGACCGTTAGATTTTTAGTAAAAATCAGAATCATTAGATCTAATGATTATATATATTATATGATTAAATAAATTTATTAAAATTTCAAAGTTCGAATTCTTTCAACGACATTTTTATTTTAAAATTTTATAATATAAGTTTTAAACCATGCATATCATTAATTAATTTTTTATTAAATTATTAAAATTAAAATTAAAATAAAATATTGTAAATAATGATTATATAAAAATATAATTGTAACATAAAATAAAATTTATTACATATCAAAAAAAATCTGTACATCACACGAGTTATAAACTAGTTATTTATTATTATTTTTTTGACGAAAAAAGATTTCTATTACTCAAACAAATCAGCCCTCAAACAAGACTCCAAAACGATAGGAACAGACCTCCTATCGAACATACGACCTGAACATAACAATGACTCTCTCGCTAGACAGTGAGCGGCCATGTTGGCGGATCGTGTAATAAAAAACAATGCAATGTTTAACTCGACTAACAACCTACGACACTCCATAATTATACGGCCAAAAGGAGACCGTAGAATTACCTTACTACGAATAGCTTGCACTACTGCCAAGCAATCCGATTCCAAGACCACCTCTCGCCAGCCACAAGACTTGATCCAGCTTAAGGCTTCTTTTATTGCTACAGCTTCTGCAAACTCCGATCTGACCTCCCCGTCGAACACCTCTGATTTCCCTTGAACCACCTGACCTTCATCATCCCTTGCTAACAAACCAACACCATACTTAGAAGACTCAGAAAATAATGCAGCATCGACTGTTACCTTGACTGAATTCTTTTTAGGCCTGACCCAAGAACTTGCTCCATCTCCTTGGATTACATCCCGATACAGAGCCATTGTCGAACTACTTTGGGCTTTCCTCCACTCTGCAAGGTACTGCTTTGTCGAAAACACTACAT
Source organism: Kitagawia praeruptora (assembly GCA_037693485.1). NCBI lineage: Eukaryota > Viridiplantae > Streptophyta > Magnoliopsida > Apiales > Apiaceae > Kitagawia > Kitagawia praeruptora. The sequence continues at coordinate 157,151,536 of CM075344.1, read as the reverse complement.
GATTTACTTCACTCCTTTTATTATCCCACACCAACCGATTCCGTGCCTGCCAAATACTCCAGCACATAGTTACTATCTCTCCATGAACCTCCTTTCCTGTATGATCCAGCATTTGCCTTAACCATCCATCAAATGTATAGTCCTCTGCACTTTGAACAAATCCACCTCTGCGTATCCAACATTGATTAGCAAACGGACAAGATACCAGCACATGGATAATTGTCTCAGAATCTCCGTTGCAGAAAGGACAAATCTCACTCACCTGGACTCGTTTCACAATCAGATTGACCCTCGTTGGTAGACACTGATTTATCGCTCGCCAAACCATATTCATCACTTTAGGGGGAGCTTTTATCCTCCAGAACTTCTTCCATAACTCCCTACTTCCACCATCCACGGTTAAATTTCTTTGCTCCTGAAGCAACCTGTATGCACTCTTAACAGTATACTCTCCCTGCATATCCTCATTCCAGAATAACTCGTCTGTTTCCCCACTGCCACCTACAGGGGTATTTAAAATACATTGCTGATCCCTACTGTTAAATAAGTCCTCAATCACTTCTACATCCCAATGCTGACCATCCTCAGATCGCAAAGACGACACAGTTGCCTCACTCAACCACTGCAACTCAGTTGTTATATACGGGCTCGTGCTGTCAGCTAACCATGGATTATTCAGAATTTTAATGCGACTACCATCCCCCACTTTCCATCGAGCACCCATCCTAACCACCTGTTTTGCTTCCCATATACTCCGCCAAATAAAGCTAGGACTACTCCCCAGTTCAGCATCAAAGAAATGACAATTTGGAAAGTATCTCGCTTTATAAATTTTACTCGACAATCTCTCAGGCCTAGTCGCTAATCTCCACCCCTGTTTACCTAAAAGGGCAATATTGAAGCTGTGAAAGTCTCTAAAACTCAAACCACCCTCCAACTTATGTCTACTCATCCTCTCCCAACGCATCCAATGAATTCCTGGCTTCGCATTCCCCTTTTCTCCCCACCAGTATCTCGATAACGTTCTCTCAAAGTCTCATATGATTTCCAATGGCAAAAGGAACAAACTCATAGCATAAGTCGGCATAGCCTGTGCAACACTCTTTATTAAAACTTCTCTCCCTGCTTGTGTGATCCACCCCTCCTTCCATGAGAGCACCCTTTGTTTCATTTTTTCTTTCAGGAAACCCAAAACACCAGATTTATTTCGACCAATCAGATTAGGCAAGCCCAAGTACTTAACAGACTCCTCCGCTTCACTCATTTGTAAAACCTGGCATATCTTGTCTTTGCTGTCTCTGTCCACATTCAAGCTAAACACCACTGAAGATTTTGATAAATTTATTCTTTGACCCGACGCCTCCTCGTAACTCTGCAATAAATCTGCCATTTTCAACGCCCCTGACTCAGTTGCATTGCTAAACAAATAGCTATCATCAGCGAACAAAAGGTGATTTATTGGAGTAGCATTCTGGCACACTTTAACTCCTTGAATGAACTTCTGACTCTCATATTTACGTAAAAGTGCAGATAGACCTTCTACACATAAAATGAATAAATATGGGGACAAGGGGTCCCCTTGTCTAAGACCCCTAGTAGGAACTACTGGCCCCATTTCCCTTGCAGCGTGCGTAATAGTATATTTCACAGAAGTGACACACCTGAGGATTAAACGAACCCACCAATCATCAAAACCCAACTTACACAATATTTCTCGAAGATAATCCCATTCAATTCTGTCATACGCCTTACTCATATCAATTTTAAGAGCCATATACCCTTTCTTGCCTCGCCGTTTTCTTTTCAAGAAATGAATCATCTCGTACCCCACCATAACATTATCCGTGATTAACCTCCCGGGAATAAACGCACTCTGATTTTCAGAAATCACACCATCCAGCAAAACTTTCAACCTATTCGCCATGACTTTGGTCACAATTTTAATTAACACATTGCATAAAGAGATCGGTCTTAAGTCACTAACACTTACCGGACTCTTCTTCTTCGGAATGAGAACAACATTTGTGTCATTCAATCCATGTGGTAGTGTACCATCTTTAAAGAACTTCCTCACTAGTTGAACAACATCTTGCCATACTATCGACCAGTGCTTTTGGTAGAATGCCGGGGTCATTCCATCTGGCCCCGGTGCCTTGTCAGGTCCCATCTGAAACACAGCCGTTTTAACCTGCCCGGTATATCCATAATTAAAAAATACGCGTAGGGATTTGCTATACATTGATCGGCTAACTACTTTCTTCTACACATGTCTGTGACTAAACTTTAGAACTGTACTCTCCCTCCGTTCCAATTTACATGTCCCTTTTCTAAAAAGCACACATATTAAGATAAAGTTAGTTGAATAAATTTTTCCAACTAATACCCTTATTTAATACATTAAAAAATGAGAATAGAGTTAAGTTTAAAAAAGTGTCAAATTTTTGATACAATAAATGTAGGAATAGTTTTGTAAAACTACACTTAAATTTGCAATGAAAGGAGAAAAGGAACATGTAATTTGGGACAAATTTATTTTAGAAAAGGAACATGTATTTTGGGACCGAGGAATATTCATATATTCATATCATCCTCATCAATGTCCTATCATATATTCATATCATCCTCATCAATGTCCCTGCTCCCTACTACAAAACGCTTTTACTTGTCTTCAACGCGGGATCAAATTATACATGGAAATCAAATAATACAAATTTATTAAAAAAAAATCCAAATCGTAACTGATATATAAATTTTCTTATAAAAATCCGTATTAATTATTCAACTCATCAAATCACAATTAACCTATGAGTCGTACAGACCTCAAAAATTTATTAGTAAAATTACTTATTCCATTCTAAAATAATAATTTGTTTAATTTAAATTCTCGAAAATTTGATAAATCGAAAACCAAAAGGGATGCGGATGTAATTGCAGACAGAGATACAGTGGTAAATAAAAATCAAGACCAATTTATAATATGAATATATAAAGAGAGGAAAGGGGGGGAGTTTCCTTGACAACAAAGTCTCTAGAGCCGGAAAATCAATACTCCGTACGACCCTTCTCTGTTTCCATGTATAAATAAACCCATGTACATAAATATGACCATACCGCCTTCTTTTCTCATAATCTCGGGAGGAGCGAGAATCGAACAATAAGCAACGCAACCCTCGTCTACATATTCATTCTTTCATTCAATCTCTCTCTCTCTCACGTAATATTTTTCACATAAGCATAGATATATTGATTTTTGAGGATGTTTAAAGTTCCGGTGATATGTGGAACGGAGTTAGAAAGAGAGATGGAGGAATTATCACGTGACGGAAGTTATTACAGTCTAACTACTGGGATTCTTCCTTCTCTTGGTGCTCGTAGCAACCGTCATGTTAAGCTCCGTGACTTCATTATTCATCCTCGTAATCGTTGGTACAGGTATTTGCCTTTTTGATTTTCGAAGATCAGTCTGGACTGTAGCCTAGATTCCGTCAATGTGTATTTATGTGTTTATCTAGTTAATTCTTGAATTACTTGTACAAGGATTATGTATACTATTGTTCATTGATCGGAAATCTGTATTTCTGCAATTCTTAACTCTTTGCATTGATTTCTACAGTTGTGCTATTATTGCCTCATATTCCCTGTCTTGTGAGTAACGATTTTTTTATTGATTTCTGCACTATTTTCTCCTCCCTCTACTTGGCATTCTCATAAAAGACTACTGTAGTATCGTTTATTTGTCTTTTTTCAGTTTATTTTGTTTCTTTTACCTTAATACGTGCATTCGATTTTTGAAATATACATTAAAAGTAGAATTGAGAACAAGCAAACACCTGAATAGTGATTTCGGTTGATAATCCTGGTTTCAACGTTAAATAAATCTCGACACTAAGCTATCAACGAATCTTTGTTTCTTAGTTTTTTTTTAATGGTTCTCATCTACTTTAATATTTTACTACCCCACCAAATTTTTCATTACCATTGTTAGTCACTCTTTGGTAGAATCTTGAATCTTTCCATGTGAAACCTATTTCATGGTCATAATTCTTTTAATATCTGTCAACTATATACAAAAGCAAGATTTCTCCCCTTCTGTCTTTGTGTTACACACACATTATTAATTATATGCCATACTGCAGATGACCAATTTGTATTATGCATCTTTAACTGGTTCCCCACACGGGTTTATTTCTTTCAGTGTTTGCCTGCTAAAAGTGTTTGATCATAAGCAATCTGTATGTTTCTTATTGGCTAGTTTTTTATGCTTGTCCTTGGATTGTTTTTACTTGTTTTCTCTTTTTCTACTTGCTTTAAAACTTTTCTCACTTTGTTTGATGGTGTTTTTGCTGACTTTGAACATTTTTCTTTGGTCTTCATAAATCATAAATCATGCGGGTGGTTCTGTACATGTGGTGTAATAGTTACTAGTATTATTAAACTGTGCTCAAAAGTCTCTGCCACCTCTCCTTCCTTATTTTATTTGTTTTAGACTTTTAGTTATCAATTTCTTGTTTCACTAAATCTACCATTCAACTACCTTTCAAGAGTCATCATCTACCTATGTACCCTGCAATGTTACTTGGAGATTTTATGCATGTCCTTTGCTGATAAAATTTGATAATAACAATTAAACTCCTAGGTGGTTTTCGAAGTATTTGGGTGCTTCATGACTTAAATATGAAAATCGAGGTGTATAAGATGTCTTGTAATTTATATGAAGATCGATAAATACTACCAAAGTGATATTATTGCTCTGTTTTACTGAATGATCATGAAACAAGAGTTTAATTCTGGTGTTGAATGGGCACACTCTATATAATTGGTCTATCATGATCATTTGTAATTTTTCTAATCATAAGAATACAAAGCTCAGATATTTTTATTTCAAATTTGCAGGGCCTGGGAGATTGCTCTAGTAATTCTTGTTATCTACACTGCTTGGGCGTCCCCATTTGAGCTAGGTTTTCTTCACAAAGCACGGCCACCACTCTCCATCATTGATAATGTTGTCAATGGGTTCTTTTTCATTGATATCGTACTCACTTTCTTTGTTGCTTACGTTGATACAAATACCTACCTTCTTATTGATGATCGCAAGTTAATTGCATGGAAGTATGCAAGAACTTGGTTGGCATTTGATGTCATATCTACAATACCTTCCGAACTTGTTCAGAAGATTTCCCCATCACCTCTCAGGACTTATGGCTTATTTAACATGCTCAGACTCTGGCGTCTTCGTAGAGTTAGTTCTCTATTTGCCACGTACGTTTTTTATTTTTTAATTTTTTTTTCTTGAATGGTGTACAAACTTTCTGGTTACTAAAGCATGAGCTGTTCTTAAATTTATGCAGACTGGAGAAGGATAAGAACTTCAACTATTTCTGGGTTCGATGTGCGAAGCTTATTTGTGTAAGTGCAATTGCTTTCCTGTTTCATCCTAAATTAGCTGCTGCAAAAAAACACAGATACACAGATTAATGGAATGTCTTCAATTTCTTTTACAGGTTACACTTTTCGCAGTTCATTGTTCTGGCTGCTTCTATTATCTTATAGCAGCTCGCTATCATGACCCGTCGAAGACGTGGATTGGGGCGTCTATCACTGACTTCAAGACCGAGAGCTTATGGATTCGCTATGTGACGACAATGTACTGGTCCATTACAACTCTCACAACAGTTGGTTATGGTGACCTGCATGCTCAGAATACAGGGGAAATGATTTATGACATATTTTACATGCTCTTCAATCTTGGGCTGACTGCTTATTTGATAGGAAATATGACCAACTTGGTTGTCCATGGTACCAGTAAAACCAGAGAATTTGTGAGTAGATTCTTGATATATATCATCTTTACAATTTTATTTAGTGAAGTCTGTGTCGAGTTTCATTGCTAAATCTTGTAATTTGAACAGAGGGATACCATTGAAGCTGCATCTAGTTTTGCTCATAGGAATCGACTTCCTCTTCGACTGGAAGAGCAGATGCTTTCACATTTACAGTTAAAATTTAGGACAGACTCTGAGGGGCTGCGGCAACATGAGGCCCTTGATACTCTCCCAAAAGCCATCCGCTCAAGCATTTTACATTTCCTCTTCTACTCTCTTGTGGATAAGGTTTACTTGTTTCGAGGGGTGTCTAACGATCTGCTCTTTCAGCTGGTAAGTCTATTTATACAATCTTTTAATATGTTTGTTTGTTTGTGTCCCCCCTTATAAATGCCATGTCAATGGTCTGCAGGTTTCAGAGATGAAAGCTGAATACTTTCCACCCAAGGAGGATGTCATTTTGCAAAATGAAGCACCCACAGACTTCTACATACTTGTTACAGGAGCAGTTGTCAGTTCCTAGCCCTCTTTTCTTCAATATTTCATCCTTGGTACTTAAAACAACTTATTCTAGTGTTTGACAAACAATGATATCTGACTCTAGTTTTATTTTTACAGGATCTACTAGTTCTTCAAAATGGCGTTGAACAGGCAAGCATACTTTAATGTCATGACATGTTTTCTAGTACTCACTTCTTGCATTATGGTGTTAACTAACATGATGAAGTTAATAACTCAATATAGGTCGTTGGTGGGGCAAAAAGTGGTGACCTTTGTGGTGAGATTGGTGTACTTTGTTATAGGCCTCAACTCTTCACAGCACGTACCAAAAGATTGAGCCAGCTTTTACGTTTGAATCGCACGACATTTTTTAATATCATTCAGGCCAATGTTGGTGATGGGACGATCATCATGAATAATCTCCTTGAGGTATGTATGTGAAATTGAAATAAAACCTTTTGTTTACGACACATCACTCCCCCTCTTGTAAGATTTGTTAAAGACTGCTAACTTCATTTTGTTTTTTTGGTGGCTGCAGCATCTGAAAGAGCAAAAGGATCCAGTCATGGAGGGAATTTTACTAGAGACAGAGCATATGCTAGCTCGAGGTAGAATGGACTTGCCTCTTAGCTTATGCTTTGCTACACTTAGAGGAGATGATAAACTATTGAATCAACTTCTTAAACGTGGCCTTGATCCCAATGAGTCCGACAACAATAATAGGACAGCTTTGGTAAGTTTTTCTTCTTTTGCGTAAAATTGAAAAAAAAATTGCCAACTCTTAATACATGATTTTTAGGAGAATTACTTTTACTAACTTCTGTCTGTATAAACATATTTCAGCACATAGCTGCATCCAAAGGAAATGAGAATTGTGTGCTACTCTTACTGGATTATGGAGCAGATCCCAATAGTAGAGGTATTTATTTACCCTCCAGTACTGAATTCATAAACAAAGTAATATAGTTTTCCATTAAATAGATAAATATGCTAATGATCCCGGAATCCTTATCCCCATTGGAAAATCGTAACCTAAGCAAAACATGAATACACTTAAATTTCAGATTAAGTTTGTTAAGATACGTCAGTTTAGTAGAATACTTCTCAATTATTGCAAGCATGTTAGTTGTTACACAACCCACTAGGATCTAAAATAGTAATCTCTGCCTGCACTCTATAAACAGGTAAAGAGTAATGTATTCTGTAACTTGTAGCATATTCTATGCCTTAAGTATCTATCAAAACATATCAGCATGTAGTTTGTATTTGTCAATGGCAGGCTAGCGTGTCCTGAAAATACACGTTTTGACGAAATCAAAGTGATCTGAGACATAAAGCACTTGTTTCTGCGACTATTTTTGGGAATTCTTGAGTTGACTGTCATGTTCTTACGGGGATTATTCGTCTGATTTTCTAAACATAACTGCTAGAGTATCGCATTTGCATGATAGTTATATGCTGTCCTGATCTGTTCAACGGTCATGACCATGTAATATTAATAATCTGTCTGCATTATGGATAAGATAAAGTCCTCTGTAGAAGGTGTGATGATCCATAAAGTATTGCTTAATGCAGAGAATATGATAGAATGAACAGTCGATTTTTAGGGTTGACTTTCCATATTTAAAATCACTACCAAGGTCGGTGGAATCACATTTATTAATACATGGAGGCATGTCCAATTAAATACATCTATGTTTGTTTTGATTGGTGGACCATAATGTTTAATTGATGCAAGTTTACCAAGTAATCAATAAATTAGGAGTCCGGATCCAGAGATTCTCCTTTTATATTAAAAAGAACAGGGGACATGGAGGAAGGGGACAGGGATCCCCGGCCCATAAATTAGTAGGTCGTGTGTATAATGCACAAGATTCACGCATAAGATTATAGTATAGTTTAATGAAGGTTCTTATGTACATAATCTTGCTCTTAATTTTCAAAGAACAAATTGTTTTCATATTTTAGTAGGTTGTCATAAATAATTAACTTGATTTTCTTTTCCCCAACCTATATGCAGATTCTGAAGGGAATGTACCACTGTGGGATGCCATGTTGTCTAATCATGAACAAGTGGTTAAACTACTGGCAGATAATGGTGCTGTAATATCTTCAGGTGACACTGGACATTTTGCTTGTATTGCTGTTGAACAAAATAACTTGCAACTGTTAAAGGAAATTGTCCATCGCGGAGGGGATGTCACCTGTCCTAAGAACAACGGATCGACAGCCCTCCATGTTGCAGTTTGTGAGGGTAACATCGATATTGTCAAGTTTCTTTTGGACCAAGGATGTCATGCTGACAAAGCTGATGACCATGGCTGGACTCCAAGGAATTTAGCTGAGCAACAAGGACATGAAGATATTAAACTTCTTTTCCAATCCCCGAAAATTGCAAGAACTCAATCTGCCGACGTTGAACTGCCCGAGGAAAAACACGGGGTTCGTTTTCTAGGGAGATATAAAAGTGAGCCAACAATACGGCCGACATCTTATGACAGGAATGGAGAAAGGGAGTCACTGGGACGTCCTAGGCGTCGCCGCGGTAACAACTTTCATAATTCACTATTTGGGATCATGTCATCTGCTAATGGCGAGGAAAATGACTCGCTCTTATCTGTAAATCTAAACAAAATTGCTTTGAATGTTCCACATTACACTGCTAGAATAACAGTTAGTTGCCCTCAGAAGGGAGATGTAACAGGGAGGCTCGTGTTACTTCCACAGAGCTTTCAGCAGTTGCTTGAGATTGGTATCAAGAAATACGGAATCACGCCTTCTCGGGTTCTAATCAAAGATGGAGCTGAGATTGATGAAATAGAGTTAGTTAGAGATGGTGATCATCTAGTTTTTGTTGCTGATCATCCAGTCGATGAAATTAAACTGCAATATTGTTGACTTGAGAGATAACTGATGCATCAGTTGCATCTTTCTCAGTATGTAATTTCTTACGTTTACAAAGATAATCATACAACATAGTGGAATTTTGACCTCATCTGCTTCATTCACCCTGCTGAATATCTAAAAAAAATAAAGGAAGTTTATTAATTATCTAGTTCTAAGGACACTATTACTGGGATCGACAAACTAAATACAAGGGAGTTTTTAGGAAAATAGACTACGAAGTTCGTTCAAGGCATTGTACGAGGGACGAGGTTATGCTGTTATTGCTGTACAAAGCTTCCTGGGTTTTCTAATTTCTCTTAAAAAGAGTAGTCCTTGTGGAAATTCCCAGATGTGAATTATTCAATTTCTCCACGAGAATATGGAAGATGGATGAACAAGCATAAATGGTGATAACACACATAATACTGATAATTGACGATTCGAATGGCAGCAAAATCTTTTAACTTTATGGATACTGCTAAATTTGCTATTCTTCAACCTTGTGGTAATCAGTAAATGACTAACTAATACATGAAAAATGTACCATTTTCCATACACTACCATATATACACACATAATACTTCACAGAAAAGCCCCTTTCAAATGTATTTTCAAACTACAGCTCCCAGAGCTCGCTTAATGTGTTAAACGCTCAATGTATTAAACCAAGTTTATGGTGGTTCACAACTTTAAGATCTAGATGCTATAGAAGCTTCAGCATTTTCAAACGCTCTTCATGATCCGGATCCAGTTTTGGAGGAGTGTAACAACCGTTGAGATCCTTTACTACGTATTCCTGAGAGATTGTAAGAGGCATTTAATGGTTATATATAAGTAAAACAAGGACAAAAAGGAAATTTACAGAACTAGAAACTCTTCTTTTACAAATTACTGCTCAAGTAACCACTCGCTCAGTTGCTCTTTCCATGGTAATCAAAAATTAGTGAGAAAGATAGAAAAGAATCTGCCATCAATTTCTGATCTGGCACTGTTGTGCTAACAATGGTATACATTCAGGTTCCAACTAATCTAGGATGATACATACAACTTTGGCATCGTATGAATAGAATATATGCAAAGATTCAAATTCATCACCTGAGTAAGCTCCCTCTTGGTGAGGATGTGGTAGTGTCTTTGCCAGATCCTTTGAATGGCCATTGTGGCAGCAAGGAAGGCATATGCAACTCCAAGAATGGCAAAAATTACAACAAAAACAAGAACCAGTGCGAAGCATGCTTCCATGGATGCAGGAAAACAATCTAAGATTCCCCATCCATAACAGCAGTTCTGGCAGCCAGCCATGCGAGGGTCACTGCTATGAAAAGAGGAGCAATGCAGTATGAGCCCGAAAAATCCAAGTAGCACAAGGAAGCCTAGCACTCCTGAGAAATATTTTTAATGGTCAGAGTCAGACTATTAAAAACTGACCTTAACTGACTAACATCCCAGAGCTTGCAAAAGTAGTTATACTAAATTGAATGGATGAACAGGTGAACTTAATGTTTTATTTTTACTAGCCAGTAAACAGCTAATAGGACATTGCTAGTATTATTAAGGCAGGTCTTTTTTTTTTTTTGACAAAATGCAAATTCATATCATTAAATTAAAAACAAGTCTAGCCGGGACAAATCCCCAACTGACAATGCAATCAGGTTGATATACAATAAAGCGAGCTAAACAAATAGCCGCATTGTTTCCAGACTGCTTAACATACTGAATCCATGGATTCTTGAAATTGAAAATGAATACAAAGGCTTCTCGAGTAATCCAGCCAACATCGGTTCCGAAAATGGTAGCTTCACAATTGACCTTCACAATAGTTCCACGGCTGTTGCGGTGTTCAGGCGACTCAGTTGCAAAAACTAAGCAATGAGGAACAATAGTCCTCGAATAATGAACAACTATAATTTGTGAAAGGTGAGCACATGCGGTCACAACCATTCCAAGCATACCCCAGCTATCTACATGCCGGGATCCAGCTATAGACATGCCGAAAGTTCCAAGCATACCCCAGCTATCTACATGCCAGAATCCAGCTATAGACATGCCGAAAGTATAACTGATGTAGTAATCCAGATCTCCCAAAATTCCATCTAACTCATTCTCACTGATAACACACAAACTCACATAAAGCGAGACACACGCATAAAGCGAGACAACACGCATAAAGCGAGACGAAAACAAAACACACATAGATCGATACGAAAGCAAAGCTAATCGATTTTATTGAATCTGGAAAAACAAGATCGAAAGAAAATGAGGGAAAAGGGAGGAGGGAGGAGAGAGGCGGAGGAAGAGAAAGGAGAGAGGCGGAGGGAAGAAAGAGAAGAGAGGCGTAGGGAGAGGGAGGGGGGAGGAGAGAGGCGGGAGGGGGGGAGGAGAGAGGGCGGGGGGGGGGGGGGGGAGGGGAAAAAGGATTCAGACGACTCTCATAAAGCAAGTACTATATACTTTTGTGAAATTTTGTTGATTCTATTTCTAGGAGGAGCAGGATTATTGATAAGGAAAGTTTGAATCATTAAGGCAGGTCTTTAGTAAGCAGTAGGAATAACTGAATTTGTCATGCACTCATGCTAAGCTATTAAAGTGGTCTTACCAAACATTAGGTACAGTATCCCTCCCTCCCTGGCCCAATGATTATCAAACTAAAAAAGCTTGAAACTTACCTATACAATAGTAGAATGGTATAGGATGCTTCGAAAGTAAACGATCCCAACTATCATCAAATGAGTTCCTAAAAGATCCATCCTTATCCAATAGGTACGCAAGACCAGCAATTACTGCAATAACCTACAAAAAAACGCCATTTATAGGGATTTTAGGAATTTATCAGGAAATGGCCATCGGGTCACATGTTGAAGTCTTAAATATACACTAATATATATACTTGTAACTGATTAGATTTTTAGAGAAGAGGTTCCTGAAAATATGAAGACAAAAAAAAACCTCGGTACATGTTTAAACTTTAAAACATGAAAGAACAACCAAATTTGTAACATAAAAGCTGCAAATGTTAAACAACATTGACATAATTTGATACTCCAACATGTAAAATTAATGCGAGACCAGGAAGGATATAATATTTACAGTGGTCTCCATTCTCCAGTTATTTAAAAAGTGCAAGCGAGGAAAGTATAATGAAGCGAAGTGAAACTACTTTTACTCTTGCGCTCCTGAGGTTTTAATTAGTGAAACAGAGGGAATACGAATAAAAAAGAAAACAATCAGTAAGAAGAGTGGAGGAATATATCCGCAAAGTATGAAACTGCTTTTAACAACTCAATAGTATAGATTTTAAGAACTCAATAACAATGTTAATGATGAAACTTAAGAGGTTGATTACTAAGCTAGAATCTTACAGCTATAGCCAAGCTTCACCAATGTCTTGGGAAGGTTTTCAAATTAGAGACATAACAGTTAATGAAGATTGAGTAACCCATCAATTATGAATACTTTTGGTCTAGTTTCTTTTTGACCAAGAGAACAATGATATAACACTTATTAATCAGAACCAATCGTCACAGGGCTGACTTCAGCAGCAATTTATCTGTGCTTCTGATGTCTGTTTTCTGCCCCCCAATCTGGCAACAACACCTCCCAGATTCGCTTTACAACAACTAAAAAATGTTGATGATGCAAGACACTCAAAACAAAGTCACTTGCCTAATGAAGCATGTGTAATCAACTGAATACTCGTGACTTTCAGGCATGGAAATTAAGTTTAGGAGTAATTAAAAGTTGGAACATTTCTCAGCTAAAACTACTAGAAAAGAGAGGAAACGATCAGCATGAGAAAATGTGTTAGGCCATTCCCCCCCATAAAAATTGATATTCAATTCAAAAATGGGCATGCCAACTATTCATCTTAATTGATTGTATAACATCTTAGGGCCAAAATGTTGTTAGAGAAAGTTTCAGGTAATTTAACAAAAGAAAGAGAATGCCTAAACTCACGGTTTGTACAGCCAAAAACACAAGGAACACATCTCTGGCCACAAAGAGTCGAAATTTTATTTTACGCCACGAGTTGTCCTCCAACTTTACTACTTGAAGATGAAACTGAGCTTTACAAGTCGTACAATGCGAGAATGCAAATCCTTCCTATATCAAAATTTCAGATAAATAAACTTAAAATATATCTACAAGCAACTATAAAATATATCTACAAGCAACTTTACGGATAAGACTCATTTCTATTGAAGTATGTGCAGTCTGCAGGCTGGTCACTCACCTTAACTGAGCGCCAATGATCCAGGCACATGCGGTGCACAAACTGCTGGGTGCCTTTGCACATGCAGGGAGATATCAATTCACCATCTAATGAGAAAACAAAAGAGCAATAAATTTACCAGATATGAGTTGAATGATGCAGGGTAGCAGAAAAACAAAAAAGAGACGTTCAATATGTGCGCATAGTAATTTACTTCCGAATCGGAACAGAAAAAGTTAATAAGCAGAGCACATATATATAGACCTGTTTCTGAAACAAAAGCTGAGGAAGAGACCTCGCATATGACCTCAGCAAGTGAGGCGCACCACTTTTCTCTTTTTCAAGTCGACTCACTGAAAGACATATGACACAGCCTATTTGTAGTACGAGGAATCAACTCAACTTAAATTAGATTGTAATAAGTAAATAATTTAATCTGTCACATGAATCTCAGAAGATGCTATCTATCAGAAGAAAAAATTTCAAATAAAAACAAATTAGAAAATTCGTCATGAACTTTTCTAGATTTGTTAATAAAAATCGAGATAAGTGCTAGAAGTAAAAACTCGCTAGTAGTACAAGAGTCACAAGTAATTGAACGGATAGAATATTACAAATACAAAGCTTATGATTTTTCTACGAATTTAATGTTCTTGCAGTAGCTTTAAAGATGAGAGAGAGATGCTGTGTTTGTTGGTCTTTTTTTGATCTGATATTTTGTTGTGTAATTGATCTGTCTATCTTCTGCCTCTTTTATCAACAATATCCGCCAACTGTCATAGTGTCCAGTTTAACACTATTATGACACTCGCTATGACAGTTTCTTGAGCTTGTATGACACTTGCAGGGCTGCTATGACATTCGGTATGACACTTGCAGGAGCATCATGACAGTTTGCTTAATACACTCAGTATGACTCTCTATGACAGTCTATAGCTATGTATGATACTTGCTATGACAGTCATCTCCCAGCTATTATGACAGTTGTCTACTACTCTCTGTATGACAGTTAAACTGTCATAATAAAACAGATTTTTATGAATTAATTAAATGATTTTAACAAATCATTTAACTAAATTAATTTCATAATTAATTCTGTTCTAAAAAACCACTTGATATAATAAAGCTCTATCATCAATTATGTTGACGCACTATGTACTGTCTGGTTCATGAACGACTAACCTCAATGAATTTTCTTTATTCTTGACAATTAAATGTGGTCCTTTTCTTTTCTTCTTTTTCTCTTCAATCTTCTGTACTGCCTCTGTCACTGTTGAAATCTCTGTCACTTTAAATAAATCCATTTGCATCAATGCTACACCAAGGCTTGATCAGCTGACTGAATCTTCTTTCAGTGTAGAAAATCAAAACTATAGATTGACTTGGAAGTTTTTCTTCTGATAGATAGCATCTTCTGAGATTCCTGTGACAGATTAAATTATTTACTTATTACAATCTAATTTAAGTTGAGTCCTCGTACTACAAATAGGCTGTGTCATATGCCTTTCAATCTCCCCCTATTTGTTTATTAGTAAATAACAAGCAAATACCTAGAGGATAACTCAACTAACTCAACTTAGTAAAAGATAGAACTTTAAATGCAAGTAAATAAAGAAACAGTTCTGGTTTATATTAACATTTTCCAGATTCAAACATGAAAGATAAATACAAGATAGATTATCCTCTAGCCTAATCATATTTAACTTATCCTATCTTGATCTATCTAAACTCTAAGAATATAACAAGTAGAGCTATTCTTCAGTTAGGATGGTCTTCAATTCGAACTTCTCCTTCTTCTGGTTCTTCAATGATAGGCTGCAGATTTGGGAGATTTGCAATCAACTGAGCATCAAAAGTACGTTCACGTTCATTTGGCATACCTTGAGGTCTGACAGGTTGATTTGGATATCCTGTTCATACCTTGTCATTTTTCTGATACAGTAGGCTTGAATGAAATCTGCAGCATCCTTCTTTTCTGTTGTATAAAGACCAGTGTTTCTCAGCATTTCTTCAACCCATACCAAATGCTTAGCATTGTAATCTGGCAGCTTCTCATTATCACAAATGATGGTTTGATATACATCTTTCTTCAGAAATATTACTTGATACGGTATACGAGTTATTTCAGGACTGGCATTTTGAGCAAACTCCTTGAGATGTTCATACAATAAGATATTCAGTTCAGAACAAAGTGATACCTTTTGCCTCAAAATCCAAAGCTCAGACAAGGTTCTTCTTTCTAGACAATTTAGAGATACATGGAACGAACCTTCAAAGCGACTATTAACAACAATTACCATTTCCTTTTTGTGAGAATTAAAACCAGCATTTATTCGAGAGATTTCACACTTCAAGGCTTCCAAGTACATTGAATGATCTGGATTGGCATCTCTATACTTGTAAATGATTTCAAGAAATTGCTTGTCATAAGTTGTGGAAGACTTATTATCTTTCTGGCTTCATCCCATTTCTCACCAACTTTGAGTTTAATATCAAGTTTTCTCTTTTCAACAAGTATGTGATGTTGCCGTTGCCTTTCTACTTTTTCTTGTCTTAGAAGCTCTTCCTTTTCGTCCAACATCTGAGATAACTTTGCTAGTTTCTCTTTTCTTTGCTTCATACTAGCTTCATGCTCTAGCATTTTCTTGTCAAAGTGTGGGTCAGCTGGTTGCTCTATCCATTCACTGAGATCTGGTTCTTGTTCAAATTCAGGTACACCAATAATTTCATCTGGCCCAGCAAACGGATCAAAATCATCAGTTTCGCCAGTGTAGTAAACAGTGTTGTCTTGTTCAGGTATGCTCTCAGCTGCTTCAACTCCTTTTCCCTTTTCTGACTGCTGTTGATACTTATCCACTGATTCACTTCCACTTGCCATAGCTTTCTCCCCCCTTAGTTGGGTTATCCTCTACAGATTTATCAAATGCACCGATTCCTGGGTCTCGCTCAACACCATCACCACTTTTTCCTTCAAATAATTCATTTTCTTCTGCTGTGGGTGCGTGAGTTCTGCTAAGCATGTTAAACAAAAGTTTCAGCCCTTTACCTTGTTGTGCATTCTGCCTTTAAATCAAATCAAGGCGACGTTCAGTAGACAATTGTCACAATTGATTCTCATGTAGTTCTGTTTGGAGAATTTCAACTTTGTCGGAGAATTCAAAAATGAGTTTATCTTGAGCAACAATAACATCTCCAGAATCATCAAGTGCCTTTTCATGAGATAGTTCAAGAGTATTGATCTTGTTTGTGAATGTTGTCTTCATGTTGGTAATGTCATTCTTTATCATAGCAAGCTGATTATCGACAGATGTAGATGAAGAAGACCGTTCATCCACTTGTGCTTGAAGTAATTATTTTTCAGCTTCAGTTTTCTCAAGTTGCTTCTGTAGTGCTTGAAGTTGAACCATAATTGACGAACTGTTTGTGTCAGTGTGTGCACTCACCTGAGGTTCACTCAAGGATGTTTCACTCTCCTTTCGTGCATGTGTTTCACTCAAGTTTATGGTGGTCCTCACATCACTCAACACTAGCTCCTTTTCCTTACCTGCAGAAGAAATCACCCTAGCCCCTTCTAGAGAGGACAGTGGTGATGCAATGGGAGTTCGCAAATCCCTATCCATAATCAAACCTACCTGTTCATTAGGAATTGAAATCTGAATTGCTTCAGTGGTAGATTGATTAAGTTGCCTTCAACTTTCTCCAGTTGAAACTGCGAGTGGAAAATCCCTTAAGGGAGCCAGGAATGTTTCTCCTGGGAGGGGAGATGATGACTCTGTTATTGGTGGCAAAGAGTCAAGATGAAGCCTCTTCTACCGTGACAATGGCAGGCACTGTTTCAGTAGCAATCGTATTGTGCACTCCTTGCTCAGTGTCCCTAGCAACATCAAATTCTAAGGTTATGTTTTCCCCCATTGTGAGTAATAGGGGTGTGCTTGACTCTGTACAGGGTGCCATGGCCGACTGGCGAATTTCAATGGACTCATCCTGTTAAGAGAATGGTTCCAGTAACTGTTCATGTGCCATTTCAATGTCCATATCCTTATCCTTTTGGGAGGATATGGATGGGCTGACAGTTGCCACAATTAGTAAGTTTCTTCTCTTCTTTAGTGGAGGCAGAGCTGTGGGATCACTCATATCACTACTACTTTTATCAGGTCTTTTTACTGGTAATTTATTTCTGGATTTAGGTTTTAGGATTTGAGATGATACTGTGTTTGACTCTAAGACCTGGGATAGAAGTTGTGGTTCTACAACCTCTTGGTCTAACCTATCAGCCACTTGGGCTCCAGAAATAGTTTGAGATACAGAAGTAGTTTCAGGGAAAGATGGCAATGCCTGTTCAGTAACAATTGCAGCCTGAAACTACTTCTGTATCTCAAACTATTTCTGGAGCCCAAGTGGCTGATAGGTTAGAACAAGAGGTTGTAGAACCACAACTTCTATCCCAGGTCTTAGAGTCAAACACAGTGTCATCTCAAATCCTAAAACCTAAATCCAGAAATAAATTACCAGTAAAAAGACCTGATAAAAGTAGTAGTGATATGAGTGATCCCACAGCTCTGCCTCCACTAAAGAAGAGAAGAAACTTACTAACTGAGGCAACTGTCAGCCCATCCATATCCTCCCAAAAGGATATGGACATTGAAATGGCACATGAACAGTTACTGGAACCATTCTCTCAACAGGATGAGTCCATTGAAATTCGCCAGTCGGCCATGGCACCCTGTACAGAGTCAAGCACACCCCTATTACTCACAATGGGGGAAAACATAACCTTAGAATTTGATGTTGCTAGGGACACTGAGCAAGGAGTGCACAATACGATTGCTACTGAAACAGTGCCTACCATTGTCACGGTAGAAGAGCCTTCACAGGCTTCAGAGGGAAATCTTGACTCTTTGCCACCAATAACAGAGTCATCATCTCCCCTCCCAGGAGAAACATTCCTGGCTCCCTTAAGGGATTTTTCACTCGCAGTTTCAACTGGAGAAAGTGGAAGGCAACTTAATCAATCTACCACTGAAGCAATTCAGATTTCAATTCCTAATGAACAGGTAGGTTTGATTAAGGATAGGGATTTGCGAACTCCCATTGCACCACCACTGACCTCTCTAGAAGGGGCTAGGGTGATTTCTTCTGCAGGTAAGGAAAAAGAGCTAGTGTTGAGTGATGTGAGGACCACCATAAACTTGAGTGAAACACATGCACGAAAGGAGAGTGAAACATCCTTGAGTGAACCTCAGGTGAGTGCACACACTGACACAAACAGTTCGTCAATTATGGCTCAACTTCAAGCACTACAGAAGCAACTTCAGAAAACTGAAGCTGAAAAACAATTACTTCAAGCACAAGTGGATGAACGGTCTTCTTCAACTACCTTTGTCGATAATCAGCTTGCTATGATAAAAAATGACATTACCAACATGAAGACAACATTCACAAACAAGATCAAGACTCTTGAACTATCTCATGAAAAGGCACTTGATGATTCTGGAGATGTTACTGTTGCTCAAGATAATCTCATTTCTGAAATCTCCGACAAAGTTGAAATTCTCCAAACAGAACTACATGAGAATCATTTGTCTACTGAACGTCGTCTTGAGTTTGATTAAAAGGCAGAATGCACAACAAGGTAAAGAGCTGAAACTTTTGTTTAACATGCTTAGCAGAACTCACGCACCCACAACAGAAGAAAAGGAATTCTTTGAAGGAAAAAGTGGTAATGGTGTTGAGCGAGACCCAGGAACCGGTGCATTTGATAAATCTGTAGAGGATAACCCAACTAAGGGGGAGAAAGCTATGGCAAGTGGAAGTGAATCAGTGGATAAGTATCAACAGCAGTCAGAAAAGGGAAAAGGAGTTGAAGCAGCTGAGAGCATACCTGAACAAGACAACACTGTTTACTACGCTGGCGAAACTGATGATTTTGATCCGTTTGCTGGGCCAGATGAAATTATTGGTGTACCTGAATTTGAACAAGAACCAGATCTCAGTGAATGGATAGAGCAACCAGCTGACCCACACTTTGACAAGAAAATGCTAGAGCATGAAGCTAGTATGAAGCAAAGAAAAGAGAAACTAGCAAAGTTATCTCAGATGTTGGACGAAAAGGAAGAGCTTCTAAGACAAGAAAAAGTAGAAAGGCAACGGCAACATCACATACTTGTTGAAAAGAGAAAACTTGATATTAAACTCAAAGTTGGTGAGAAATGGGATGAAGCCAGAAAGATAATAAGTCTTCCACAACTTACGACAAATAATGACAAGCAATTTCTTGAAATCATTTACAAGTATAGAGATGCCAATCCAGATCATTCAATGTACTTGGAAGCCTTGAAGTGTGAAATCTCTCGAATAAATGCTGGTTTTAATTCTCACAAAAAGGAAATGGTAATTGTTGTTAATAGTCGCTTTGAAGGTTCGTTCCATGTATCTCTAAATTGTCTAGAAAGAAGAACCTTGTCTGAGCTTTGGATTTTGAGGCAAAAGGTATCACTTTGTTCTGAACTGTATATCTTATTGTATGAACATCTCAAGGAGTTTGCTCAAAATGCCAGTCCTGAAATAACTCGTATACCGTATCAAGTAATATTTCTGAAGAAAGATGTATATCAAACCATCATTTGTGATAATGAGAAGCTGCCAGATTACAATGCTAAGCATTTGGTATGGGTTGAAGAAATGCTGAGAAACACTGGTCTTTGTACAACAGAAAAGAAGGATGCTGCAGATTTCATTCAAGCCTACTGTATCAGAAATATGACAAGGTATGAACAGGAGGTGAACAGGTTAAAAGGATATCCAAATCAACCAGTCAGACCTCAACCAGTCAGACCTCAAGGTATACCAAATGAACGTGAACGTACCTTTGATGCTCAGTTGATTGCAAATCTCCCAAATCTGCAGCCTATCATTGAAGAACCAGAAGAAGGAGAAGTTCGAAGTGAAGACCATCCTAACTGAAGAATAGCTCTACTTGTTATATTCTTAGAGCTTAGATAGATCAAGATAGGATAAGTTAAATATAATCAGGCTAGAGGATCATCTATCTTGTATTTATCTTTCATGTTTGAATCTGGAAAATGTTAATATAAACCAGAACTGTTTCTTTATTTACTTGCATTTAAAGTTCTATCTTTTACTAAGTTGAGTTAGTTGAGTTATCCTCTAGGTATTTGCTTGTTATTTACTAATAAACAAATAGGGGGAGATTGAAAGGCATATGACACAGCCTATTTGTAGTACGAGGACTCAACTTAAATTAGATTGTAATAAGTAAATAATTTAATCTGTCACAGGAATCTCAGAAAATGCTATCTATCAGAAGAAAAACTTCCAAGTCAATCTATAGTTTTGGTGTTCTACACTGAAAGAAGATTCAGTCAGCTGATCAAGCCTTGGTGTAGCATTGATGCAAATGGATTTATTTAAAGTGACAGAGATTTCAACAGTGATAGAGGCAGTACAGAAATTGAAAAGAAAAAGAAGAAAAGAAAAGGACCACATTTAATTGTCAAGAATAAAGAAAATTCATTGAGGTTAGGGTTTAGAGCGTCAACAGAATTGATGATAGAGCTTTATTATATTAAGTGGTTTTTTAGAACAGAATTAATTATGAAATTAATTTAGTTAAATGATTTGTTAAAATCATTTAATTAATTAATTCATAAAAATCTGTTTTATTATGACAGTTTAACTGTCATACAGAGAGTAGTAGACAACTGTCATAATAGCTGGGAGATGACTGTCATAGCAAGTATCATACATAGCTATAGACTGTCATAGAGAGAGTCATACTGAGTGTATTAAGCAAACTGTCATGATGCTCCTGCAAGTGTCATACCAAATGTCATAGAAGCCCTGCAAGTGTCATACAAGCTCAAGAAACTGTCATAGCGAGTGTCATAATAGTGTTAAACTGGACACTGACAGTTGGCAGATATTGTTGATAAAAGAGGCAGAAGACAGACAGATCAATTACACAACAAAATATCAGATCAAAAAAAGACCAACAAACACAGCATCTCTCTCATCTTTAAAGCTACTGCAAGAACATTAAATTCGTAGAAAAATCATAAGCTTTGTATTTGTAATATTCTATCCGTTCAAGCTTTATTACTTTTGACTCTTGTACTACTAGCGAGTTTTTACTCCTAGCACTTATCTCGATTTTTATTAACAAATCTAGAAAAGTTCATGTCGAATTTTCTAATTTGTTTTAATTAACTTGATATTACTCTGTACTGAGTTTGTAACAACCCTCAAGTTTAATATATTGTTATATTTAACTTGAACTTTGTTTCATTTAATTCCGCACAAAATTTGTCTAAAGTAAATTTTATTTAACGGACAAATTTCGACAAAAGGGTTAAGATTGTATTCAACCCCCTTCTACAATCTTATTGGACCTAACACTCACCTAGGGTAATCGAGGCAAGTTAGTCCACCTCTCGCCTATGTGAGTGCCAAGGCTCACCTTTAATAACAATGGATGGCAATACTTTTAAATTTCAATTATCCATTGCCCATAATTTAGTATACCATGAAAACCTATCACACAAAATTATTTGCATTAAAACTACTGGCACGGTATCTAACTCGTGCTCTTGAACAACACACGTCACTCAGTTTCGTAACTTAATTTTACCAAATTAGTGACAATACCAATAAGCCATGTATAACAAGGGATAGTTGACATTTACCATCAATTATCTTATATATAATGCCATTTACCATCACTATTTTATTATAAATCATATCATTTGCCCTTCATGAACAGGATCTCGATGAGTAGTAACTCGTAAAGAGTTGATTTTTTTTTGCAAAATGCAAAATCTCCCAACAATTAGGAAACAGATGGAGAAACCTAAAATCTTGATACCATTTGATGCAGGACAGACAATAGAAGATTATGACATTCAAAAAAAGAAGTTAATATTGATCAACTTGGGTGACAAACCGCAGAACATCAACCACCTCTTGGGTTTCCCAACTGCAGAAGGGATAAAAACTATGGATCGCAATCCAAGAAGAGACTCAATTTAATATCTATATAGATCGCCGCATATTAACCAAGTCTAAAATAATGTGGTAATGGGGGGATTACAATACTTGTATATAAATCAGAAACCTTATAACATGACATAAAGGACTATGGCCTCTTCCTTGAAAAACCCCATCATCTAAACACCAGTGTGTCCTAACGAAGCCAATTAACTTCAAAAGAGTAAGAAATCGTGAAGATTTTTCAGTTACTGCTAAATCTAGACAGCAGAAAGTACTGAGAGGAAAAGGGCATATGGGAGCCCTGAAAAATGAGTGCGGGTCTACGACAGAAATAGGACAGGATAGCTGGATGAATCTACCTTGGTAGTAGAAAAATAATAAGCGTTGATCCCAAAGGAACAATGCCAAACTTACTTTCCTCCTCTAAGACCTCCAGAAAGCCTTAAAAGTAGCTTAATTCTATAGGTGCGGAGACCAGGATGGATAAGACAGAATTGGGAAAGAAAAGGGAAGGGCAGAAAGGAAGCAGAGAGATAGATGGAGAACTACGGGGGAGGGGGTTACAAAAAAGAGTTTCATGACATTTAAATCAAAGGACAGCAATGTTGATGCTTATATTGTAGGAGGCAGCCGGGGGGAGGTTGTCTACGCCATTCTGGTGGGATGATGATAGCCTTTTTTACTCGCAAAAATGCCTTTATTTGGTCTAGAAGAAAGAACTTATGTAGCTTAAATAACAATATAACGTTGAAGTGTTTTTAGTTTTCGCAAGGTGCAGATTTACATTTTGGTAATCATTCAGAAAGCAAATGGATATCAACAACACTACCGATAGAATCACCACTTTCTTTTCCGAACGTTCACACATGTAGCTAGTGCAAGCCAACTCTCTCCTTCACAAGCTTCAACCTATTGATAGGGGTTTCATTCAAAATTTCTTTAAAAAACCCTATAAATTATAATTCTCCGTTTCAAATATAACTCCCGACTAATCAATAGGCACAAACAACGGTGGAGACAGTTAAAAACCCCCTTGTCTAAAAAACCAAATTGCAATTTTCACTAAATTAATATTTCCAGAAACGACATCAATTATTAACCTAAAAACCAAGCAAAATCCAATTGCACACGGAAATTAAATACAAATTAATCATCCACATTTCTCATAAACACAACAATGAATCGAAAAAAACAGCATAACTAAACTTTCTATCAATAAAAACAAAGAGCAAGTAATTCACCAGTATCATCATCGGCATCGACATCACATTCGAGACAAATTCGACAACAAGGAACAGAACCATCTTCAACATCATCATCAATAACATGATGATCATCAACATCATCTTTTAATATCTCAGTCTCATCGCGATGGCGATCAATTAGAGGATCTAAGTCGCTAGGGTTTCGATCATCTAATTGTTGTAGCTGTAATTCACCTGTCATCTTTTTAACCTTTTCAAAACAAATTGAAATTAACTTCAATTTTTTAATCACCTAGATACATCAAATTAACATAGAGAGAGAGAGATTGAGAGGAACGTACCAGAGAGAGAGATTGAGAGAGAGAGAGAGAGAGAGAGATTACTTGATTGAAGGAGGAAATTGATGAAAATGATGAATGGCGTCAACGAATTAACTGCTTTTATTTTGATAATTTCAATCCTTTCCTAAATTCTTTCATTTTGCTTTAAAAATTTAATATAACTATTTTTATAATCAAATACCCTTTTTTTTTTTTTAGGAAACCATATTCGAAAAGACTTGAAACTGAAATAGCAAATAAATTATTTTTTAATCAATTTTTCAGGTTCTAAAAATGTTCAAAAACAAATTTATAACTGTTTCGAAGACAAAACAAGATTAAAAATAAAAAAATGTCATTACTTTCTAAACAAGTCTGAACTTGCATTTTGCATTTATTAGAACCCTGCCCTAGTTACTACTATCCTCTACACTCGACAATTTACTCGACAATTTATTACTACGTATATGATATGAAAATATGACATGAAATGATATAAAAATTTGAGAAAAAATGAGAGTTACCTAAGCTTGCAGTGTAAATACTTGTGACATTTTTGTAAATATTGAATTTTTTTTTAAAAAATCCTGTAATTACAATTATATCCTCGTGCATTAATATGGATAATCTGTGTTATCTCAGATAATTTTCCTGAGGCATTAATATTGAGAATCTGTGTTATCTCAGATAATTTTCCTGAGGTTACCACCTCAGGAACATCAAACCCTACAAATTTAATATTTATGTTTATATTTTGAGTATATGATACAAAAATATACACTTAAAAAAATACATTATGATTAAGATTTAATATCAATTTTATGTTTATCCTTTGACTACAGGACACGAAGTACATGAAATAAATAAATATTTATTTATTTATGTATTTGATAGGTACCCGCTGTAGAGACGGTCCACTCGCCGGGCACGCGCCCGCGAGTAGGTGCCCGCCTACAACACAGCATTTGTCACTCTCATACACGTGTCATAAGATATTTAGTTTCCTAATTTACTCAACTTGACAATAAACATCATTAGAAAAATACTCTTGTACAACATATCTTGCAACCTTGCTCTACAAGACAGGGGACAATAAACTATTCAAGGGAACACAAGGACATCCAGTTGTAGCAGACAAACTCTGAACAGCATAGCGCGCATGTGCAGAATGGCGACGTGTCAGGAAAGGTAACACCAATCACTGTAGCTTTTGCGGCTACCAAGTGGGGCTCACTGTAGGTTTTGCGGCTACCAAGTGGGGCTCACTATAGGTTTTGCGGCTACCAAGTGGCCTACAGTGACTGGGAGGCTTAGCCTATAAATACCCCCATTCTGCACATAAGGTAAAGACGGAGAATAAAACACACACACACAATTTTAGCAAGATAAAAGCTCTCTACATATTCTCTCTCTTTACATCAGATACACTCTTACCAGCTTGATTATTATTATATCCGATTACTGATTCTTACACCGGAGGTGCTTGACGGCCACCACCCCCGGACAAGCATTGTTTTGCAGATACCCAAACTCAGGTGAAGATGTCACGGAACAGTAGTCGGAAGCCTCTAATCAGCCGTGGGAGTTTTCATTTGGTGCTAGAAGGAGGGGTTTTTTTTTCTTAAAGAGAAATCCCTCGCCTGCTCTACCAAAAACTAGCTCCACGAGACAAAGCACAAACAAAACAATCCCAAACAAACATAATACACGCTACTAAAATGGCCCATAACACCAGATCTAAGGGCACCACAACAGCAAACCCAGACGAAATACCACCAATAGAAAGAGAAGGCAACACAAACGACGTTCCACCGCATAGCCCGCTACTAAGTCTAGACCACCGCTTACAAACTAACCCCCCCCTCGGGGAGACAACCACGAACAGGTTTTTAGCCTTAACCTGACGGGCTATAATCAACAACAAATCGATTTACTCATGCAGATAGCCTCGGCTTTCCCACAACAGGCCCAGGGGCAACCACCAGAGCAAAGAGATTCCCAAGCAAATCCACACGATGATCGAAGTGAGGCACACAGCCGGCCTCGAAGGGCGAATTCTGCCTTTTCCCGCCTAGGTTCATCTCAAGAGACGAATCATGACAGGCACAATAAAAACCATCATCAACCCGAGACATGGGAAGAAAATAGAAAATAGAGAGACCTGAGAAAGGTGATTATAGACAAAAAGGCCGCCTATGAAAAAGTCTTAACTGAATACGAAAAGCAAAGAAAAAGAGAACGATCCCTTATCCGCCCAAAAGAGGCCGACAGCGCACAACCAACAAACGCAGAAATGCTGCGTACCATCATGGAACTCAAGAAAAAGATAGAAGGTGATAGCGAGCCAGAGCTGGGCGGCACGCCATTTACCATAAGGCTAGAGGCGGAGCCCCGTCAAAAGGACATCAAACATCACAGCTTCAATTCTTTCGATGGGCTAGGTGATCCAGAAGAGCATCTTAGCTACTTTGACCAGCTAGCTCTCCACTATGAATATAATGATCTAACGAGATGCCGTTTCTTCGCTGCGATCCTTCGCGAAAATGCTCAGAGATGGTTTTATAGAATAACCACCAGGTCCGTAGATACTTGGCTGGAGTTTAAAAAACTATTCTTGAATAAATTCAAGGCAAACCAACAGCACGAGGTTCATACCGTGTTTCTAGAAACTATCGCACAACGCAACGGTGAGACTTTGCAAAACTACATCGATCGCTTCAAGGAAGCCGTCAACAAAGTTGTTTGCGTTAATGAAATAGAAGCATTGGTCCACTTGAGAAGAGGCCTTAACCCCTATGAGTGTGAAAAGTATGTATGCCGTCTCATGGAAACAAAACCCACCACTTTGGCAAAGGCATATGACTTAGCGTCTCAGGCCATCAACGAAACAGAATCTCTGAATGTGCTCAAACAATCTAGGGCCCCGCCAACTCAATCGCCATTCTTTCAAAGGGAAAGATATACGCCCTATCAAAGGCAGACACCAGTCCAACATCAAGTACAAACTACTCATGGGCCTTCGTCTCCCGCCCAGAGATCACAATCTACGGCTCTGGTCAGAGACCGGTTAGGACCGACAAACCCGCCCAGAGCGGATAAACGCCCAGAGCCAGAATGGACGAAATTCACGCTCCCAAGGGCGACCATTCTAAGAGAAATCAGAGGGAAACCTTTCTACATGCCCACGGCCCCCATGTTTTCTTCACCCGATGATAGGCCAAGAGACAAACACTATGATTACCATGCACGAAACGCATGGACACTACACAGACAGCTGTTTGTCCCTCAAATATTTCTTGGAAAGACAAGTCAAAGCTGGCAACCTATCTCAGTATCTGCCAAGACAGGTGCTAGGAGCATCCACCTCGCAAGGATAGAATAAAAATATCGTACATACCGTCTTTGGCGGACAGTCTTCACCACCAAGAGAAGAACTCACCATATATGCAATATCCGAGGGACCGCCAAACATAATTACTTTCACAAACGCGGACTACGAAGGCATAGACCCGAATCACACTGAGGCACTAGTCGTGTCGTTGGGCATCGCCAACAATAAAGTAAAAAGGATCCTCGTGGATAACGGATCCTCAGTTGATATATGCTTCAAACACACATGGGATAGATTAAAGCTAGATGGTGAGAAATTGGAAACATGTCCTGATGAGACACCTCTCTACGGCTTCGGGCACAATGCCGTTCCAATTGCAGGCATCGCAAGGCTCCCTGTTTATTTTGGCGAATCTCCCAGGCAAGTATGTCGAATCATCAAATTCTACGTCATCAATATTGCCTTCTCTTACAACATGATTTTGGGAAGACCAACCCTATATATGCTCAAGGCGGTCACCTCCACCCCCCATCTTAAATCAAATTCCCCACTCTAAACGGGGTTGGAGAAATCAAGGGAGACTCAGAAACTTCCAAAAGATGCTATGGCATAGCGCTCACCTTGGGAAAAACTGAACCCGGCATGCTGAGCATCAGCAAAATCATAACAAGAGAAAGAAAGAGGTGCAGTTCATTGACGGGCACGACCCGATGATAGAAGACCCGCCTCGTATAGATGCAAATCTCATGAAATGTCTTAAACGGGAAGAGAGACCGCCAATAACCCCGGCGGTATAAACAGAAAAAATAGAAATTATGCCCGGAGACTCAAGCAAGAGTGTGAGTGTGGGAGCGGGTTTAGACTCAATATTTAAGGCTAGCCTCACAGACCTTTTGAGGAAATACGCAGACGTTTTCGCATGGAGCCCAAAGGATATGCCGGGTCTAGATGAGTCCGTGGCAATTCACAAGTTAAATGTGGACCCGGACAAAGCACCAAAAATACAAAAGAGAAGGAATTTCGCGCCAGAACGACAACGGGCAATTGATATTGAGATTGACAAACTCTTGGACGCATATTTAATTTGCGAAGTCACCTACCCTAAATGGGTTGCAAATGTGGTACTGGTGAAAAAAGCTAACGGAAAATGGAGAATATGCATTGACTACACGGACTTAAACGCAGCATGCCCCAAGGATCCTTATCCACTCCCTTCAATAGACCAACTCATCGATGCAACAACGGGCCATTTGATGCTAAGCTTCACGGATGCCTACTCAGGCTACAATCAAATCAAAATGACCCCTGAAGACAGAGAAAAAACAGCTTTCATCACACATAGGGGGGTGTATTGTTAAAAAGTCATGCCTTTGGGACTGATCAACGCAGGCGCCACCTTCCAAAAAACCATGAATAAAATCTTCGCCGGTCAACTGGGCCGTAATATGGAAGTATATGTGGATGATCTCATAGTGAAGTCTCTCTTAATGGCTTCTCACCTTCAAGACTTGGAAGAGTGTTTCTCAACTCTCAGAAAACACAACATGAAACTCAATCCAGACAAATACGCGTTCGCACTAGATGCAGGCAAGTTCATTGGTTTCTTGGTATCTCACAAAGGCATTAAGGCCAACCCCGAAAAAATAAAGGCTATAATTGACATGCAACCGCCAAAACCTTGAAGGAAATACAAAAACTGACGGGGAGACTAGCCGCCCTAAGAAGATTCATAGCAAAGTTGGCAGACAGATGCCTCCCATTTTTTGACACCTTGAAGGGAGCAACAAAAACTAAGGCAATATCTTGGACGGACGAATGCCAGAAAGCCTTCGAAGACCTCAAAACTTATCTCTCTTCTGCTCCATTACTTGCGGTCGCAGCTCCTTCAGAACCGCTATCACTATACTTGTCCGCCACAGATAAAGCCGTGGGGGTAGTGCTCATCAAAGAAGAAAGTAGCGAGCAAAAACCAGTCTATTATGTCAGTCAAGTGCTCAAAGACGCGGAAACCCGCTATCCAAACGTCAAAAAGTTTGCTCTAGCTTTGGTGGTAGCAAGCAGAAAATTGAGACATTACTTCCAAGGTAGACAAATCAGGGTCATCACGGACCAACCGCTAAGAAAAATACTGCACAAACCGGACCTATCAGGCAGGTTGATCAATTGGGCCGTAGAACTTGGCAAATTCGACTTAAAGTACAAACCACGAACCGCCATTAAAGCACAAGCATTGGCGGACTTCGTAGTCGAGTGCTCATTTTCAGAAACAGAGAAAGAAACTCCTGCGAATAACATCGCCACACCGGACAACAGTTGGCAACTGTATGTAGACGGTTCCTCCACGAACACCCGTTGTGGGGCGGGTCTCATCCTTACTAGCCCCGACGGTTTCCAAGTTAAACAAGCCATACAACTGAATTTTAAAGCTACAAACAACCGAACAGAGTATGAGGCACTCTTGGCCGGTTTGACATTGCCAAAAAACTTACAAGTGAAAAGGATCACCATCTACAGCGACTCACGACTAGTTGTTCGCCAAACGACGCACTACGTCATAGATGGCCTATAGCAACCCCCAAACTGTGTTACCATATACCCCATTTTGAAGTTACCATAGGCCAAAATAGGGCTATGGTAACACTTCAGCTGTGTTAGGTTCTCAGCAGTAACTACAGGTATCTAAGGTAACATCAAAACACAGCCTAAGGTAACATAGCAAATGTGGTTACTAAAAACCTCTATAGCAACATCTTAAACAATCTATAGTAACATAGTTTGTGTGTTACAACAGATAATACAATTTTGCACAGGTGTCACATGTGGGTCCCACAGGTTATTTTTCTACCATTTTCTTCCTCTAATATTCATAAAAAAAATGCATAGATACAACAAAAAAAATAAAAAACAGCCAAATGTCAAATCTAAAATAAAACTACAAACTATAAATATCATTAATTTAAATAAAATTTTACAAATCGTACAACCGATTACATTTACTTAAACATTTCAACAAAAACTATTCTTTAAAGCATATTAGTTTACATCAACTGATCCCGGTAGGTAGAATGCCTGAACGGAGAAACAGACATTTAAAGATTTTATATAAATCTAATTATCCCAAAATTGGAATTATCATTTGCTTCCAGACCTTGCCCGATAGTAATTCTTGATCCTCCCAAATCTGAGACTGTTACCACTTGTCATTGCTAGCAACTAAATTGTGGTTTTTTAGCCAATGGTGCTAGGTGCTCCAACCAGGCTTCACGCCAACTGTGCAGTACTGTTTCATTGTAATTCGTATGACGAAAAGCTGAAACCTGTGTCTTTTTCTTGAGCTGATTGCAATTCAAGTTTCTGAAATGGGCTGAAAAAGTATTTCAAATGGAAGACATAACATCATTTACTGGGAGTTTTTTTATAAGTTTGTGCAAATCAAACGAAGTCGCTGCCAACCTCAAGTGTGTGAATAATTCTACTTTAACAAAACCAGTATCATAAAAGGTGCAAAGTACAGGTACAGAACGGAAAGCTTAATCACAAACTTAGAGAGGAGACAAATAACCTGCTGTTTGGATCATAATAAAAGCCATTAACTGATCCATCACTACATGAGAAGCACACATAATAAAAACCAGCTATAGTCAATCCACAGTTAGTTCCAACATTTACAAAGTACTGCTCTTTCCATCTCTGCACATGAAGTAAAAATAGCTTTTATGAATTTGATTTAATAGGCCCTCTTTGACAATCTATTATATTGAGTTGTTGTAGATTACCATAAATATATATGGGTAATTACTCAAGTTCAATGATTTTCCACCATCAACCTCCACTTGGTCCTGAAAAGAGCATCCGAAGTTTGAGAGAAAAGTCAGATGGAGTTTATAAATTCTTCTGAGTTCCTGAGTACATACCAGAAGGGGCGAGAAAGATGGGAACTTGGTCCAGTGTTGTATGTCAACTTCTTTTCTGGAAAATGTCAAAAACAAAATATATGGTAACCAGAAGAAACAGAAAATTATTCAGCATAACAATCAGTTAATAAATCATACGTTGCTTTCCATTTATTAGTGAAGAAGGTATAGTTCTTGCTCTATATCTAGTGATGATGAATTAGTAATCTATTTACATCTATTTACATAGCACTGTATGTCCAACATAGCAAATGATCAAACTGTTTTACTCTCACAGCTGTTTTAAGCATAATAAGATAATAAGATGCTAATTGCTAGAAATTCAGTGTCAGTTGTAGCCTAAAACCAACATGTAATCCTAATTTTCAAACGACCAATGCATTCCTAAATTTCAAATGACCAGGATGGAAAATGCATTCTAAATTTGGAAAGGAAGGAAAACCAGGCAGGGGCAAACATTTACCTTAGGCATTTTCCATACATTTTTTCTACCTCTTAGCGCCTCCACCTTAGGAATCCTGATGTCCCTGGATTTCAAGTACTTTAGTTGTTCTTTTACGCCTCTATTCTTTTCCAATCCAGCATGCATAGCTATTAATTTGCACCGTTTGATCCCTTCTTCAGTATTTATGCAAACATTATCCTGGGGAATAAAAAGGAAAGAAAATGAGGCCGTCTAAATTACTGATCAAGTGCAGAGCAAACTGTACTACCCACAATTTGGCTAAAGAAGAGAACCATGTCCAAATCATGTTAGCCAATAATTTTATCAAAATAGAAAGCATAAAGCTAACCTCTTTATGGACCCAAACCATATCAGCAAGAAACTTCTTGTGTTCAGCAGGAACTGCCTTGATCAAATCTGTACCCAACTATCCTACTTTTAAACACAAATCAAAAACATATAAACTCAAACAACAATCTTTATGAACGTAAATCCATGCGCACTTGCTTAACCAAAGTAAATCAATAAGCTTACCCGATAACTCACAGTTCCAAACAGACCTGAAAATGATGAAACCTATAGGGTCTCGAATTAACACAGTAGCACTCCTTATCAATTACATTTGTTATATAACTATTAAAGTAGACAGATACACATACAGAAATGAGCGCGCGCGCGCACACAAAGTTCAGTTTAAAATGTAATATAGATTAAGTATACACATGTTGAGAGTCCCTTATCTCTTGTCATTTGAGGACGCCATACTGAATACACCAGATTCTAGAAAAACAACATATTATAAACTAACTCAAAATATAATTAACATCATCAAATATATTATGACTTTGAATACATACATGTAAACTTGTGCTGGGAAGTGCATGTACTACAAGGCTAGAGGGGTACACATACAATTCATAAAAGAAAATATGTCTTATGTTACTGTTAGAGGTCCATACCCTTAGTGGGCCGAACCAACAATCAAGCATCATCAAACCGAACGGAGGCCCAACTTCATCCGGCCCAGATATCAACAACGGTCATACCGTTCACTCTCCTGTGAACGTGGGACACGTCGGCGCACGACGCCCACTCTCCAGGTAACCGCCTGGAGGAAAAAGAATATGTTTAAGTCAGGTTCATTCTCTTATTTTTCATACACAATTTACACACAACACAAACTCTCTACGTTCAATATTGCTCATCAAAAACCGACTAACTTATTCTCACACCGGAGGTGAATCGGGGGGCCAAACCCTCGCATTCTTCTCATTTGCAGGTCCGATCGAACTCAGGTCCGGCGAAATACAGCCGTAACATTTGGCGCCGTCTGTGGGAACGTAGAGATACGTTTGTGTTGAGTTATACAGTCAATCATGGCGAATGAAACCGAGATACCAACAGCTGACGATAGCACTATGGCCGGAAATAATCGCATCACTCCTTCCATCACCCCAAGGCTCCTGATTTTTGATGAAGAGGAGGACATACCGTCTCCCGAAGAGCAACGGGAGATACTCATGAAGTGGCGAGAGGAACAAAAGGCCAAGGGGAAACGGAAAGAGATAGAAAAAGAGAAGAGCAGCAGGGAGGCCGAACGTCTGGCCAAAAAGAGGGAGGCCGACCGTTTAAGGCTAGAGGCCCTAAAGCTCCAAAGGGAGGAGATCGAGTTACAGGAGAAGGCACTCCGCGAGGCTCTAGAAGCCGAAGACCCGGAGTTGGACGACCGAAGAGATAAGAGGCCAAGAACCAGAAATGATGAAGATGAGTCAGGGGACTCTGAATCAAACTCTAGGAGAACCCGGTCAAGGGTAGTTTATTCCTCCAATTCGGAGGAGGAAGGTCCACATACGGACGATCGCATCCGAAGGATTGAGAAGGCCATGTTTGGAGAGAGAAAGGTCAGCCACGAGCCAGTGGTGACCGA
Source organism: Kitagawia praeruptora (assembly GCA_037693485.1). Taxonomy (NCBI): domain Eukaryota; kingdom Viridiplantae; phylum Streptophyta; class Magnoliopsida; order Apiales; family Apiaceae; genus Kitagawia; species Kitagawia praeruptora. Next base: position 157,117,969 of record CM075344.1, on the reverse strand, counting down.
GGACGTTGAACATTTTCGACCGCCTCCCGGAAGGCAGTTTCCGAAGATGAACGAGTTTAACGGAAAGGGTGACCCCGAAGACCACTGTGAGAAGTATGAATCGCTCATGACTGGGATGGGGCACTGTGATGTGATGCTCTGCAAGATGTTCAAGACCTACCTAAAGGGGAATGCATCCATGTGGTACAGGTCATTAAGACCTAGGTCGATAGGCTCGTATGAACATGTAAAGAAAAAAATTCTTGAGGCACTACTCACATTTGTGCCGAAGAGAGAAGGATACGGAAGCCCTGATCCACTGCAGGCAGGGACCGAACGAAGATTTGGGTGATTACTTAGCAAGGTTCAAAGAAGAAGCTGGTATGGTTACCAACTTGGACAAAGTCAAGGCGGCTGGATTCCTCGCAGCAGGCCTCGACCCTGTTAAAGGTAAGAAGCTTCGATCTTCTCTTTACGATATGCCTCCCAAATCTTTGAATGATATATATGTGAGAGGAGAGGCTATTAGGAGAAAATTAGAATCAATTGGGGGGTACAAGGAGAACAAGAAAAATGACAGATACGACAGAAGGGATGACCGGAGGGATGATAGAAGGGACAATCGAAGGGGTCGAGGAGACATTAAGAGCAGACTGAATGATACGAGGCCCGACAAAGGGGCCGAACGAAGAAGAGATAGGGATAGTACTGTGTTCACACCACTAAACACACCTATCTCGAAGATTCTCCATGAGATAAAGGGTAAACCTGGGTTTGTTCAACCACCCAAGTTAAAGACCCCTGAAAATAGAAGAAGCGACAGCAAATATTGTGACTATCATCGGGATAAAGGTCACAATACTGATGAATGTTACCACTTGAAGAAACTGATTGAGAAAATGATAAAAGACGGGGAACTGACCAAGTTCATGGGAGATCTGAGGGACAGGCTAGACGATAAGGAAAAGAAGAGAGACAATAGAGATGCCGAAGGTTCAGAAAAATACCGGGGCGAAGTCAGAACTATATCTGGAGGAACCATCCTCGATCGGGACAGCAAAACAGCCCGAAAGAAGTATGCCAGGCAAATCTACAATCTCTACCAGTCAAATACCGCCAAGCAAGCACTTCCGATATCATTCACGGAAGACGATTTTGAAGACGTGATATGGCCACACGAAGACCCTCTTGTCATAAACCCCGTAATTGGGGAAAACAAGATTTGGAGAGTGTTGGTCGATGAGGGAAGTTCGGTCAACATATTGTATCACCGAACGTACTACAAGATGAATTTGGGTGGTGAACAGCTGGAGCCATGCCATGAGGCACCACTGTACGGCTTCGGCAATCAACCTGTACTGATTGAGGGCACGATCATGCTGAATATATTGCTGGGCAAAGCTCCGTACACTGTGGTTAAGGAAGCAAAGTTCTACGTCGTTCGGGTGGACAGCCCATATAACGGGATCCTGGGGAGGCCAGCCTTGTCACTCTTTCAGGCTGTTTCATCCATTCCCCACCTCAAGTTGAAGTTCCCGACCGAGTATGGGGTCGGAGAGATGAGGGGCGATCAAAAAGCCGCCCGAATTATCATGTTGGAGGATCTAGAGAAAGATAGGGACGCTGAAATGAATGAAGCGGGAAAAAGGAAAAGAGGAGAAAATGACACTGGGGGCAGCCACCAACTATTGAACATTGAGTTGGAAAAATTTGGTGCCGACCTATCGAGCCCGATTATTGAGCCGGCTGCCGAGACCGAAGAAGTAGAGCTGTACGTGGGTCAGTCGGGAAAGATGATCCAAATTGGAAAGAGCATGGAGCCGGAATTGAAAGAGAAAGTCATCAAGGTAATTAGGGAATTCCACGACGTGTTTGCATGGAATCCCGAAGATATGCCAGGTTTGGACCCTGCAGTGGCCAAACATTGCCTAAATGTAGCTCCCGAAGCCAAGCCCGTAAGACAAAAGAAGAGGAATTTCGCCATGGAAAGGCAGAAAGTAATTCAAGTCAAAGTGGAAAAATTGCTGGAAGCAAAGTTCATCGAAGAGATAGACTATCCCGATTGGTTGGCGAATGTAGTGGTGGTGAAGAAATCAAATGGCAAGTGGAGATTGTGTGTGGACTACACCGACCTGAATAAGCATTGTCCGAAGGACCACTATCCCTTGCCGAACATTGATCAACTGATAGATGCTACTTCGGGGCATCAAATACTCAGTTTCCTGGATGCATTTTCAGGATACCATCAAATTGCCATGAATGCCGAGGACATTCCAAAGACAGCATTCATCACACCGAATGGCACTTATGCCTATATAAAGATGCCTTTCGGCCTGAAGAACGCCGGGGCAACATTTCAAAAGATGATCAACAAGGTGTTCAAAGCCCAGATCGGTCGGAACATGGAGTGCTATGTAGACGATATGATTGTTAAATCCCTTTTCAGGGATCATGCCGAGGATCTGAGAGAGTGTTTTGAAACACTCAGGAGAAACAACATGAGGATCAACCCGAACAAATGTACGTTCGGAGTAAATAGTGGGAAGTTTCTGGGATACATGGTTAGTGCCCGAGGAATTGAAGCAAACCCAGAGAAGATTAAAGCAGTCATCGACATGGAAGCGCCGAAGACGATCAAGGACATTCAAAAGCTGACCGGACGGCTAGCAGCCCTGAGGAGGTTCATTTCTAGATCGGCCGAAAAGGCCTTACCATTCTTTGAAGTACTTCGGGGGTCCAAGAATTTCGAGTGGGGGCCGAATTGCCAGAAAGCATTCGAGGAGGTTAAAGAGTACTTAGTGAAAGCTCCACTCTTAATGAGACCCGACCCGAAAGAAACCTTGCAGCTGTACTTGGCTGTGAACGACCGAACCCTCGGAGCCGTGTTGGTCAAAGAGCACGAAGGGAACCAGCATCCGGTGTTCTATGTTTCTCATATTCTCAAAGATGCAGAAACAAGATATCCGAATGCAGAGAAGTTCGCCTATGGATTGGTAATGGCTGCAAGAAAGTTAAGGCACTATTTCCAAGGAAGGACGATCAAAGTTATAACCGATCAGCCATTAAAGAAAATCTTGCAAAGACCAGAGGCATCGGGAAGAGTAGTTGCTTGGGCGATCGAACTGGGGGAGCATGATTTGGAGTATACACCAAGGACTTCGATCAAAGCCCAAGCACTAGCGGATTTCATGGTAGAATGCTCTTTCTCGGGGCCGAACGACTTGGCTCCTGAAGAGCAAATAATTCAGACACCGGGAAAATGGAAGTTGTTTGTCGATGGGTCGATCACCAAGGAAAAGTGCGGGGCAGGGTTAATTCTAACAAGCCCAGAAGGATTTGAGATTTGTCAAGCTATCAGGTTCACTTTCCCGTTGACGAACAATGAGGCCGAATACGAAGCACTTTTGGCAGGACTAGATTTGGCAAGAAATCTGGAAGTTAAGCACATCAGGGCGTTCAGTGATTCCATGTTGGTGGTAAAACAGTTCTCAGGAGAGTATGGGCAAAAAGATCCCCGAACCAAGGCATACGCCCTTAAGGTGCGTGAACAATCTTTGTTGTTTGAAACTTTTGAGTTAACTCAAGTAGCTAGAGAAAACAACAGTCGGGCAGACGCCCTCTCAAGGCTAGCTTCGGCAGAAACCCAGAACCTAAATGGGTCCATCTATCTGACCGAAGTAAAGACGCCTTCGATAGATAAGAAGCAGTGCATGGAAATTCATCAAGGGGTCAATTGGATGACTCCCATCAGGGCATTCTTGGAGAAAGGTACCATACCACTTGACCGAAGGGAAGCACAGAAGGTGAAGTATCGGTCGGGGAGTTATACTCTGGTTGGGGGCCGTTTGTTCAGACGATCGGCAAGCCAGCCATTGCTTAGGTGTTTAGACAAAGATGATGTTGAGTATTGAATACGGTAAAAGAATACAGAGGGGGGGGGGTGAATGGATTCTTGAACTTTTCTTGGATTGAGTCTATGTAGCAGATAAGTGCCTGTGTGTGTAGAAGTGAAGGTGCGGATAAAGAAACAACACAAGACACAATATCACTTTAATCTAATGTATTATTAGATAAAGGTTGCTACAATCTGTGAATACAAATGGTAGTATTCTCAGCTTCGTTTTTCTCAGAGAGATATAGCTTACAGTGTATGAAAAACTTGACTCACAAAAGTTACTAAGTTATGAAGTGAGGCTGTGTCCTTATAGAACATGGATACAGCCTACTTACTGCAAATAAGGAAGCTAAACTAGTCTGTCTATCCTTTTTGAGTAAGTGTCCAAACGGTTACAGATTTGACTTTGCAAAGCCTGTTTAGATCCACTTCTTTAGCTCCTTGTCTCTTCTATATCTCTCCAAGCTTCCTTGTAGGCTTTCCAGAGCACGTTACAGATTGTGGTCCATAAAGTGCATTGGCTTGTTGCAGGTTTCTGACTTGTACAATTTCTTCAGTATTTTGTCTCCAAGAATGTATTCGAGAAGTGACTAAGTAAGTGATTCGAGAACTAGAATTGACTTGATCGATAACTCTGAGTTCTCGAATACTGTTATATTGACATATCGAACCACTTCTCGAATAGCTCTTTTCCATCAGGATTCCTTGAGTTGTCGAATAGAACATTTGACTTATCGAATCCTCGAGATATCGAATAGCTTTCTGAGTCCTTGAGATATCGAATGGAACTTTGACTTGTTGACTCTTTGAGAACTCGAATACCATCTTGACTTGTTGACTTCTTGAGTTCTCGAATAGAGTAGTAGACATATCGAATCCCTGAGATATCGAATGAGATATCGAACAGTGTATTCAGAGATATCGAATAGTGTCTTGAGATATCGAATCCCTGACTTCTCGAATGCTGGACTTCTCGAATAGACAAATATACTTCTCGAATTGGTACTTAGGCAAATTCTTCATTTCTTCAAATCCCAACTGTGATTATTTGACAGTCTTTAACTCCTTGCTTGAGGCATGAACCTTGGAACTTCTTTCAAGCATTATTCTAGACTCTATTTGTACAATTACACAACTAGGATTTGATGCCTACTACAAGTACAATACAAACAGAAACTCTACAACTAGAGGTTCCCTCAGTTAAGAGGTCATGTAAGTAATGCAAAGCATTACAAACAATTAGGCTTGTTATTAGATGTGTACAGGCATGCCTCTGTAACTAACAATCTCCCCCAAATTGTGAGTGAGACCCTTAGTCACAATTTCATGTCTGATAACAAGCCTAACATACATAAAGATAAAGCTTTTAAAAGTACAGGTATGAATTTGATTGAAGAAATTACATAGAAGTATTCTTACAAGTTATGAGGAACTACTTAGCCATATCCTTTTGGATTCATCTTTTGAGATTTGGCTTGCAGATTCTCATTTTTCATCCTATCTTCAGCTTCTTTGGCTTTCTTCTTTGCAATTTCTTCCATGGCAAGAATGATATCTTCCATTGCAGTGAGTTCTTCAATTAGAGGAGAGCCTGATAAATCCTTGAGCACTTCATTTAGCTGTTTCTCAGAGTAGGAACTGATGTAGTCCATTCTAATCTTCACATTTCTACCATATTTCTTGTACTCAATGATGTAAGGATTAAACTTGACTCTGCACAGACCCATAGCTCTCAACTCATCAGCCTTAGCTTCCATTGCAGCAAACTCCTCCTCCCTTTTCTTTCGTAGCTTTTCACTGTTCTTTCTCATTTCTGCCTGGTGATCTCTTTTCATCTTGACAAAGTCAATTAACTCCAGCTTCCACACCCTTTCCACTCTGTCTTCAGAATCCAACATTGCAATTATCCTTTCTATGTCATACAGCCTGCCCCAGTGCTGGCATGTTCCTTCTCTGAATTTCTTCTGTCTTCCATCAGAATACTTAACTTCAAGAAAATCATCAACAATGGCAACATGATAGATTCTTTGAGCCCATAGAAACTGTAGTTGGTCTTCATCATAGCTTTCATCCAGAGGTGGTAGGTTTAATCCTGGGATAATTGTCAGTGCCTTAGATTTGGATAGCTTCACCTTTCTTGCAACATGTTTAAATTTCATTCTCTTGACATGGTTGCTTGGCAGAAATCTTTGACCTTTGTTGGTAGACCATAGTAGTATTCCATTAGCAGTTTGCTTTCTGAAACATACACATGGTTTCTTGACTTGAATCTTCTTCTCCTCTTGAGGTGGCAAAATAGTTGCAGAAGCCATAGATGTAGATTTTGCTAGGTCACCACTAACAATATTCACCCTAGACTTAGAGTCTTGTGATGTGGTGAGGTTACTGCTAGCAATGCCTAAGGCTTGCTGTTTTCCAATCTTCCTCTCATAGACTCTTCCTTGGTCATCATCATTCTTCTTATCTTTGTCCCCCTTCTTCTTCTTGTCTTCATCACCCTTATCTCTCCTGTGATGTCTTCTCCTCCCATCACCTTTGTCTTCAGAATCATCATCCTTATTTCTCCTAGGTTGAGCCATCTCTGGAATTTCACCAGTTGCAATATAAGTTCTGAGGATGTGCAGTGCCTCAGTTTCTTCAGCATTTCTGGCTCCAACCTTCTTCTGTAATTGATCAATGATAGCAATGATCAGTCTGTGATTTCTAGTGGTGAGATCATGGGGAATGACCAATTGCTTGATATCTTCAATTCTGGTGCCAGACTGATAAATGATTGTCCATGGCTTCTTGATCACTTCTGGTAGCCTTGAAGGTTGGTCATTCCTCAAGTCATCAAACAGACTTTTGTTGTTCTCATTCTTCTTCTCAATAAGCTCAAGTATGGCATCTATCTCTGAGTGTTTCAGTTCTTGTAGAGTCTTGTATGTTAGATGCCATATCTTCAATTTGGATATCATCACTATCTCCTTAATCCATAGATTATTGACTTTCTTAGGAATGACAGTGATGCAATCAATCTGCTTCTTCAGCTCCCTCAGATAGAACTGAGTGTCACCAACCTGTTCCCTTGTGGCTTTTAGAAACTCCAAGAAGGCTTTATCATGATAAACATTGGAGTTAGCAACTTCTTGTAGTTTGGCCTCAGTAACAACTTTAACTTCTACAGGCTTGGCACTCTCAGGTAAGGTTGGAGGTTTGTTAGATGGCATACTCCCTGCAACCACTGTTGTAGTTATGGATTGCTTTTGTCCTTCAGGAGTAGTGATGTGCACAGTTGGTAGAGTGACAACTGGCAAGGTAGATGGAGGCTCATCCACTTTGGATTTTCCTTTGCCAGGCACATTAGGTAGAGATTTTGAAGAAGCTCTTTATTGACCACCCTCTTTTATTATTATGCCTTTCTCCCCCTTTGTATTTGAGTTCCCTTTCTCCCCCTTTGAATTTGAGTTCCTTGTCTTCTTCTCCCCCTTAGGCTTGTTGTCAGGCACTGAGGCCGTAGAAATGTCCTTTGGGATTGAAGATTCATCAGGGAGAGGGAGACCCATATGCTTCATCATAGCAGCTAACATGGATTGTTGATGCAGAAGGACATCAGCTGTGGTGGATGCTTGAGTGTCCAACTGATCATTTAGAAGTGCAACCTTGTCTGTAAGATGAGCATTGGACTTAGTGAGAGTAGCCACCTCCTTCTCAAGTGCATCTACTTTGCTGAATAACTCAGTAGATTTGAAGCCAGACAGGGATTGTTCTTTGAGTCTCTGCACTTCAAATCTAGTCATGTCATGTACTAGGACTTCAGTAATCAGTCTGTCTCCATATAGATTTTTGAACATGGTCCTCAGCATGGCATTGGCATCTGTGGTCTGATCAGACAGAATTTGAAATTGATGCCCCAGACCTGTGACAGTATCCTTTAGCAGAGCTAGTCCATTGTCCATTTTGGTGCAGGTAGTGTTGCAGTGTTTGATGTCCTTGAACACACTGTCTAGCTGAGGGAATTTGGCATCAAAGGTCCTCTTGATTGCTTCTACTGTGGTGGTGGTCTTATCACACACTCTATTGACCTCAGTCTTAACACCTTTTCCAAGATAATGTGCAGCCTTGAGGAATCCCTTGTGTGTATCATTCATAGCCTCATACACTTCACCAGGGGTCAGAGATTTGGCATTGGAACCCAGTGAAGTGAGGTATTCCTCCCTGAGATACTGAAGTGCTTCATCAAGAGTAATATCATATTTTCCTTGCAACCAGGCATCTATGTTGCCATCTCTCTCAGCATCATCAATGATCTTTGTCTTCTGCACCTCCACATCATCCCTATGGCATAACAGAATAGCCTCATAGTCTGGATTAGGCATGTCTGCAGTGAGAAGGTTCTGAGCAATCTTTGTGAACTCAGGAATCTGATCCACAATTAAGCTTTGAAGTGCTTCAACCGTCAATTGTTGTGGAACAGACCCTGATCCTGAAGCACTGTCATGTTGCACAGGCTTCAGCCATTGTGACATAAAGTCAGAGCTAGAGCTAGGCAAGCTAGACTTCTCAGTTACAGATGCAACTTCTGTAACCGGATGGATTGACTCTACTACTGGTGTCACCACAGAAGTGGGATGAATTACACCAGCAGTTGACACAGGCACAGAATCTCTAGTAAAAACTAGTGGAACCTCTGTGTTTGTGATGGTGTCATCAGGAGATGCCTCAGCATGCATTCCCTCACCATCTAAATGTGGGTTCTGAGTGGTGAGCAAAGTGTCATGCACTAAGTCACTTGAAATTATTGGCTCATCAAGAGAAAAGAATTCTTGATGATCAATGCCTTGCATCTTAGTTGCCTGAGTTGCAGGTTCCAAAGAAATTTCAGAGTTAGATTCTGGAAGAGAAGTGTGTTTAAGAGTAGATTTTGGCAACTCCCCCTGAGAGATAGAGGGAGTTTCAAATGTGATGTGCTCTCCACTCAGTGTTGTCCCAGCCTTATCACTCCCATGTGCTGACTCTATACAAGAAGGTGCATTGGGGAGGATGCTTGATTCTATAGGTGCACCCTGTTGAGAGGATACACCTAGTAGCTGTGTGCCCCTGATTTTACAACTTCAGCCATTTGTGTGACTGAAGAGGTGGTCTTAGTTTTCTTCTTCTTTGTCCTGTGTAAGGGTGACTCAGGTTCCTCACTTCCTAGACCTAATTCAACAGCTAATGCTGCTTCAGATAAGATATTTAATGGTGCAGACATTACTTCCTTTCTCTTCTTTTTACTAACATCACCCTTTTGAGAGGATGATGCAGTTGGCTCAGTATGTGGTAGAGTGTTTGGTTGAGAGGGTTGGTTAGCAGGCCCTGGGTTAGCATTTTGTTCTACTTGCTTGGGCTGTGCTAACTTAGATTTTGCATCAAATGTTGGCATGTTGTGGGGATAAGTCCTAAACAAACTCTCCATATGGGGAGTTATGTTCAGTCTTACATCCACATCATTCCTAGTCTCCAAATTACCAAAAATGAGTTTGGTCATGGACTTAGGATAGCCTATTTTATTTTTATCAATCCCAGGCAATTCAATCAATGAAGCATTTTTATAATTAAGTACAGATTGAATAAAGCGAGGGAAGAAAATATCAGTACCTCTCTTGGATGTGTTCTTACCAAGTCTTCCATATAGTTCTTGGAGGATGATTTGGCCAACATCAATCTTCTTTCCATAGGCCAAAGCATATCCAATTTGCTGCACAGGTGCACTGATTTGATCAAAGCTTGATTTCCTGGCAGTGAAGACTTGGAGAAGAGTTGCAAACACATAGCTCCATTCTTTTCTCAGATTCTTCCTGTTTAGCTTTCCAAGATTGATCCCATCTGAGTAGTTGATGAACTCAAAGAATTCCTCTAACTCTGCATTAGTGGCCAGTCTGTCAAATGACTCTTGTTGTAGGCCCAGTGCTTGGTTCATGTCTGCAGTAGTGATAGTGATTTCCTTGTCTTGAATCTTGCAGTAGATGATATATGAAGTGATTGCGTTTTCCAGGGCTACAACCTCCACAATAGCAGTGCCCCAAAACTATTCCAGGATATCTAGATACAGAGTTGGGTTGGCAGAGAGTGCATCCTTGATATATGACTCAGCCATCCATTTCACAAAGCACTTGAAGTTGGCATTGGGTGCTTCAACATCACTAGTGAGAGCGATGAAGTTGGTGTTGAACTTTACTGTTGCCATTTGTGTAGAAGAGAGGAAAGAAATTGAAGATTGAAGAAGAAATTTGGCTTTTCGTAGCTAGGGTTTCAGGGGTTTAGAGAGTGTAGATGCTTGAGAAATCGAATGAAATGAATCGAATAGATGTGAAATTGTATAAGTATGAAGTACTTGAATTGTCGATTAGCAGAAAGTTTTGTATCGACAAGTCAGGCATTCGAGAAGTAGAAAACAACTATTCGAGAAGTCAAGAAAGGCTTAATCGATAACTCAAGCAGATAGAAACTCACAGCTGGCAGTTATCTAACTTAGAAATAATTCTAAATTAAATAAAATATGTTTTTATGAGTGAATTAAACTTTTAGACAAAAGTCCAAAATCGGTTAAAATTCAGCGAGAATTCAGCCTTTTCAAATGATTCGAGAACTCAAATATAGTGTTCGAGAACTCAATCATTCGAGAACTCAGTTACTATATTCGAGAAGTCAAGAATACCTCTATTCGATATCTCAGAAAGACTCTATTCGAGAACTCAAGAGTACTCTAATGAGACTTATTAGAGATGTCGAATAGTGAATCATTCGAGAAGTCTGACTTATCGAGCTATACTCATCACTCATAAAAATTTGATTTTCACTATCTTTTAAAATTTACCAGACATATTCATTGAAGAATATCCTAGCAAATTAAATAGTGATTTTCTCAAAATTTCATAGAAATTTTAAGTTAATAGAAATATGATTTTCAACATATGCAACAGATTTGAAATATTTATAAATCATATTTCAGCCAACACTTACTCCAAAAATATTGAGAATTTATATAAAGTAAGTGTTTACTGCTGCAACAATCTAGATGGTGTATTCACTTAGCCAGAATCTGAAGAATTCAGCATTCCAATCTCACTTACCAACCTTGTGAAGGTGGCTTCATCTAATGGCTTAGTGAATATATCAGCTAGTTGTTTATCTGTAGAGACATAATGCAACTCAATGGTTCCATTAGTTGCATGTTCTCTCATGAAATGATATCTGATGTCAATGTGCTTTGTTCTAGAATGATTGACAGGATTGGCAACTATAGAGATTGCACTTGTGTTGTCACACATGATTGGAATTCTTTCCAACACAAGTCCATAATCTCTAAGTTGATTTCTAATCCAAAGCACTTGAGCACAGCAACTTCCAGCAGCTATGTATTCAGCCTCAGCTGTAGAAGTTGACACAGATTGTTACTTCTTGCTATACCAAGAAACTAACCTTTGTCCAAGAAACTGGCAGCTTCCTGAGGTGCTTTTCCTATCCACTCTGCATCCAGCATAATCAGCATCAGAATAACCAACCAGATTGAACCCTGTGTCCTTAGGATACCATAAACCCAAGTTTGGAGTGCCCTTCAGATATCTAAAGATCCTTTTTATTGCAATCAAATGTGATTCCTTTGGATTTGATTGAAACCTTGCACACAAGCATGTAGCAAACATGATGTCTGGCCTACTTGCAGTGAGGTAGAGTAGAGAACCAACCATGCCTCTGTAGACTGAGATATCTACTTTCTTGCCTTTAGCATCTTCATCCAGTTTAGTGGCAGTGGCCATGGGTGTCTTGGCAAGTGAACAATCTTCCAAGTCAAACTTCTTCAATAAATCCTTGATGTACTTGGTTTGACTGATAAAGATACCATCCTTCCTTTGACTGACTTGCAACCCTAGAAAGAATGTCAACTCTCCCATCATACTCATCTCATATCTGCTCTGCATGAGTTTAGAGAACTTCTCACACAGCTTCTCATTTGTAGAACCAAAAATGATACACATAAATTTGGACTAGGATAATATCATCACCATGCTTCTTGTAAAACAGTGTCTTGTCCAATGTGCCTCTAGTGAATTGATTCTCAAGAAGAAATTGTGATAAAGTATCATACCATGCTCTTGGAGCTTGCTTAAGTCCATACAGTGCCTTAAGCAATCTGTAGACAAATTCTGGGAAATGTGGATCCTCAAAGCCAGGTGGTTGTTGCACATAAACCTCTTCTTCCAACTCTCCATTTAGAAATGCACTCTTGACATCCATCTGATAAACTTTAAAGTTTGAATGAGCAGCAAATGCCAAGAATATTCTAATGGCTTCCAATCTAGCAACAGGTGCAAATGTCTCATCATAATCAATGCCTTCCTGTTGAGAGTATCCTTTTGCAACCAGCCTTGCTTTGTTTCTTATTATTACACCATCTTCATCCATCTTATTCTTCAGAACCCATTTTGTTCCAACAATGGTTCTATTCTTTGGTGCAGGCACAAGTTCCCATACTTTGTTCCTTTCAAATTGATTCAGCTCCTCTTGCATGGCAATAATCCAATCTGGATCCAACAGTGCATCATCAAGTTTCTTAAGCTCAACTTGTGATAGAAAACATCCATAGAGGCACTCATTTTGAGTTGCTCTCCTAGTCCTTACTCCTGCATTAGGATCTCCAATGATTTGCTCTGCAGTGTGTGATCTATCCCATTTCCTCGAGTGTTTAGCCTGACTTCTCATTCTTGATGTTGCTTCATCATCCACATCATGGTCATCCTCATTTCCTCCCCCTGTGAAGTTGCCATTACTCACAGGTGTGTCTTGGATGCTTGTTTCTCCACTATCGATTGGCACAAATTCCTCTCTTGTATCATTAATCACTTGAGTTTGTTGAACTTGAGTTTCAACTCCAGTTTCAATCTCTTCATCAGAATCATCTAGATTATCAAATCTCAATGGATCTTTGTCTTCATCATTGGCTTCTTCTAGTCCAGGTAGTTTGCTGTCATCAAATGTAACATCTGTGCTTTCCATAACTTTCTTTTGACTGATGACATAAACCTTGTATGCAATTCTTTCCATAGAATAGCCAAGAAAAATTCCTTCAAATGCTTTTGCATCAAACTTTCCAACATATTCAGAATTATCCTTTAGTACAAAGCATTTGCTTCCAAAAGTATGAACATACTTTAGAGTAGGCTTCTTTCCAGTCATCAAGTTGTAAGGTGTCTTTCCAGTGTTTTTGTTGATGAGGGTCCTGTTATGAATATAGCATGCAGTGCTCACAGCCTCAGCCCAAAAATATGTAGGCATTTTTGCATCAAGTAACATTGTTCTAGCAGCCTCAATTAGAGTTCTATTCTTTCTCTCAACAACTCCATTTTGTTGTGGAGTCCTTGGAGCTGAGAATTGCTGAGAAATGCCATTCTCTTTGCAGAATGCTTCAAGTGTGGCATTTCTGAACTCTGTTCCATTATCACTCCTCAGTGCAATTACACTTGCATCGTTTGCCTTTGCTTCCTTGTCAACTTTCTTTATATGCTCAATAATTACTTGTGGAGCCTCATCTTTTGATGCCAGAAATTCCACCCATGTATACCTTGAAAGATCATCAACCATTACCAGGGCATACTTCTTTCTTCCAAGTGACATTATGTTGACAGGCCCAAACAAATCCATATGGATGAGTTGTAATGGCTTGGTTATTGATGTCACTGTTTTTGACTTATGGCTTGATCTTTTCATTTTTCCTTTTTGACAAGCCTCACACACTCCTTCTTGGCAGAATTCAAGTGTGGGCATGCCTCTCACTAACTCTCTTTTGACTAGAGAATTAATGGCCTTGAAGTTCAGGTGTGATAGTTTCTTGTGCCACAGCCAACAATCTTCATTTGATGCTTTTGAGTAAAAGCAACAAATTTTGTCCTTGTTTGCAGAGTCCATATTGGCTACAAACAGGCTTCCCTTCCTTACTCCAGATAGAGCAAAATCACCAGTCTTCTTGTGGGTGATCAAACATTCATCTTTGTCAAAATTCACTTTGAATCCACTATCAGTAAACTGACCAACACTTAACAGATTATGCTTGAGCCCCTTGACTAGTGCTACATCTTCAATGATGACATTTCCAACTTTCAGCTTACCATATCCCAATGTGTTACCCATGCTGTCATCTCCAAAAGCAACCATTGGGCCAGCCTTTTCCTCATACTGTGATAGCAGGGCCATATCACCAGTCATATGATTTGAGCATCCACTGTCCAAAATCCACATGACCTTCTTTTCACTTTCTTTGCCCTGCAAACACAAAGGTATTACTTTTCCTTTGGTACCCAAACAAGTTTGGGTCCATGTGACTTAGAGACAGTTTTATCATAAACAACATGCTTGTCAACTTTCTTAGTGTTAGTCTTCTTGTCACTGTTGGAAGTCTTAGAACCTGAAGTTTCAGACTTAGGTGACAGAGGTACCTTCCTAGCTTTAGGAGGACTTGAAGACTTTGACCTTGTGTAGTGTGTGTGAGAATTGTGACTGATACAACCATCAATGAACTGCCTTCTTAAATTAAAACAACTAGTCATAACATTCATATTGCATGGCATACAGTCAAATTTATCACAGAAAGGTGCATCTCTATGACTTAGAGGCACAGAACAATCATAGAAAGGTTTAGACACACTACCAACAGGTTTCTTGCATGCATGAGTTAAATGATTGGTACTGAAACAGTTCTGACAAGTTTTCCTAGGGGCATTAGGCATATAAGCATAGTTGTTATCCTTGTTAATCCCTAACTTGCCATTTCTGTTCTGTTTCTTCTTAGTCACTTCCTTTTCTGATTCACTCTTCCCAGCTGAGACAAACTTAACAAACTTCTTAGGTCTTGGCCTATCAACTACTGGTTTCTTGGTCTTTGACTTGACACTCTCATTCTTAGAGGATGCTTGTTGTTCACTAGATTGTGCCTCATCCTCATCATTCAACATTTGCTTGATGAGTAAGGCATCCTCATCAATTTCAAATGTTGATTCCTTAAAAATTGGATTTTCAGTTTTTCTCAAAATGTGAGGCACTTTCTCATGAACATCTGTGTCCTCTTCAATGACAGCATAGCCTTTCCTTTGTTTGAGAGAGTCATAGTCAAGTCCAATAGCTGCTTTGGGATTAGCTTCAATTTTCTCACAGTAGGATTGCACTAAACCAGATGATTTCTTGAAAGTTTTTAGTTTGAATTCATTCTCAGCTAATTCATCCCTAAGAGCCTTCTCTACTTGACTAGCACATAAAACCTTGTTCTGCAAATATTCAACTTCTTTCTTAAGGTTTTCTACTTGCATAGTAGTTAGCTCAAGTTCCTCATTCTTTTTGGTTAATATTTCATTTCTAGTAGACAGTTTAGCAATCTCCTCATTAGCAGCAGTCATACTAGTATGAATATTAAACATTTCAACAGATAGTTGTTCGATCATGCATTTATACTTAGAAACAGACATGTCTATAGTAGTGAGAGATGGTACCTGAGAATCAGATGAAGATGAGTCATCCTTGGAGTTGGCCATCAAGGCATAATTGCAGAAATCTTGTTCCTCTTCATCACTCTCAGAATCATCCCAACACTTCCCTTCAGCTATGTAGGCCTTACCATGTGTCTGCTTTTTCAGAAGGGCCTTATACTTAGCTTCGAGCTCAAGATAATCTCTATCCTTCTTTTTAGGCTTCTTGCATTCACTGGCAAAATGCCCTAGGTCATTGCATCTATAGCACCTTACAGATGACCTATCCACATAACTGGTTTTGAACTTATTTCTGTTTGGTTTCACAGGTGCCTTGTTCTTGTTGGCTGAATGGTTTTGAGTTTTGGGTTTGAAGGGTTGATTTCTTTTAAATCTGATGTTTGGAAATTTTCTGGCCATGAAAGCATATGAAGTATTTTCCATCCCATCAAGTTCTTCCAGAGTGTAAAACTCTTCTTCTTCTTCCTCCTTTTCCTCAACAAGTTCACTCACCCCAGCTTCAGTTTCTTCATCATCTGCCACCTCCTCTATCATTAGTTGGCTTGTAGATGCTTCTAGGTCCAGAATGGATTTGTTGACAATCAAGGCACATGATGTGTTTATCATCCTACCTTGGTTGGCTTGGATAGCCCTTTTCTGAAGCAACTCAAGTTCATGAGTCTTTAGGACTCCATAGAGCACATCATAGGTGACTTTGTTCAAATCTCTCTCTCTTAGAGAAATGACTCTTTGCTCCAGATGATTTGGTGAAGACAACAGAAATTTCATATTTAACTCCTTGGTGCTGTAAACCTTTCCATTCATCTGTAACTCAATAACTAGCTTGTGAAACCTTTCAAACATTTCAGTGATGCTTTCCTTGGGCTGTGCCATGAAAGCTTCATACTGTGTGACCAGTATCTGTTTCCTGTTTTCCTTAACCTCATCAGCCCCTTCACACAACACCTCAATGTGATCCCACATCTCTTTAGCAGACGTGCATGATGCAATGTTTGCAAACATTGACATGTCCATGGAATCAATGATAAGCAACATGAGGTGGCTGTCAAGAGCAACCTTCTCCCTTTCTGACTCTGTCCACTTTGATGGATCCTTGGCCTCATAAGATCTTGGGATAGTTATGGTTCCAACAGTCTTCTCTGGTATCTCTTGTTGTGGAACAAAAGGACCATTCTTGAGAATCTCAGGATACAAGGGATGAGAGGCTTTAATGAACAACATCATCTTTATCTTCCAGAGGTTGAAGTTTTCTTTGTCAAACTTAGGGACCTTCACCGTTCCTGTAGTCTTTGGTGTATTCGAACTCATGATCGTTTTTCTGTTTTTGAATAAACAGCCCGCTCTGATACCACTTGTTGAGTATTGAATACGGTAAAAGAATACAGAGGGGGGGTGAATGGATTCTTGAACTTTTCTTGGATTGAGTCTATGTAGCAGATAAGTGCCTGTGTGTGTAGAAGTGAAGGTGCGGATAAAGAAACAACACAAGACACAATATCACTTTAATCTAATGTATTATTAGATAAAGGTTGCTACAATCTGTGAATACAAATGGTAGTATTCTCAGCTTCGTTTTTCTCAGAGAGATATAGCTTACAGTGTATGAAAAACTTGACTCACAAAAGTTACTAAGTTATGAAGTGAGGCTGTGTCCTTATAGAACATGGATACAGCCTACTTACTGCAAATAAGGAAGCTAAACTAGTCTGTCTATCCTTTTTGAGTAAGTGTCCAAACGGTTACAGATTTGACTTTGCAAAGCCTGTTTAGATCCACTTCTTTAGCTCCTTGTCTCTTCTATATCTCTCCAAGCTTCCTTGTAGGCTTTCCAGAGCACGTTACAGATTGTGGTCCATAAAGTGCATTGGCTTGTTGCAGGTTTCTGACTTGTACAATTTCTTCAGTATTTTGTCTCCAAGAATGTATTCGAGAAGTGACTAAGTAAGTGATTCGAGAACTAGAATTGACTTGATCGATAACTCTGAGTTCTCGAATACTGTTATATTGACATATCGAACCACTTCTCGAATAGCTCTTTTCCATCAGGATTCCTTGAGTTGTCGAATAGAACATTTGACTTATCGAATCCTCGAGATATCGAATAGCTTTCTGAGTCCTTGAGATATCGAATGGAACTTTGACTTGTTGACTCTTTGAGAACTCGAATACCATCTTGACTTGTTGACTTCTTGAGTTCTCGAATAGAGTAGTAGACATATCGAATCCCTGAGATATCGAACAGTGTATTCAGAGATATCGAATAGTGTCTTGAGATATCGAATCCCTGACTTCTCGAATGCTGGACTTCTCGAATAGACAAATATACTTCTCGAATTGGTACTTAGGCAAATTCTTCATTTCTTCAAATCCCAACTGTGATTATTTGACAGTCTTTAACTCCTTGCTTGAGGCATGAACCTTGGAACTTCTTTCAAGCATTATTCTAGACTCTATTTGTACAATTACACAACTAGGATTTGATGCCTACTACAAGTACAATACAAACAGAAACTCTACAACTAGAGGTTCCCTCAGTTAAGAGGTCATGTAAGTAATGCAAAGCATTACAAACAATTAGGCTTGTTATTAGATGTGTACAGGCATGCCTCTGTAACTAACAGATGAACAACAGCTAGCTTTGGAGACGGTTCACGAAGGAATTTGTGGAGAGCATTTGGCAGGAAGATCGTTAGCCTTCAAAATTCTCAGGCAAGGGTTTTTCTGGCCAAAGATGAAAGAAGATGCATCCGAATATGCCAAGAAGTGTAGACAGTGCCAACTTTTCAGCACAATACCAAAACAACCACCCGAAGAAATGTCCTCAGTCCTTAGCCCGATTCCATTTGCTATGTGGGCGGTTGATATTGTGGGGATCCTACCCACCAGCACTAAGCAAGCGAAGTACTGTATTGTGGCGATCGATTATATGACTAAGTGGATAGAAGCAAAACCCCTTTCGGCCATTACTGAAGAGGCCGCGAAGAAATTCATGCTGGAACAGGTCATCTTGAGGTTTGGCATTCCTATGGTGTGTGTGTCCGATAACGGTACTCAATTCATTGGGAGCAAGTTTAGAAAATTCCTGGCTCAATTTGGGATCAAACAGAAGTTCAGTTCGGTAGGGCATCCCCAGGGAAATGGGGCGATCGAGGCGGCCAACAAAATTATTTTTGATGGAATCAAGAAAAGGCTAGGGGAAGCTAAGGGACTTTGGGCTGAAGAACTACCATGGGTCCTATGTGCTTACCGAACCACTACAAGATCTTCAACCGGAGAAACGCCTTTCAAACTGGCCTTCGGGACGGATGCCCTTCTACCTGTTGAAGTTGGGTTAGAGTCTTACCGAATAGAAGTGTTTAACGTGGAAACAAATGAGTTCGGACTCCGAGCGAATGTGGACTTACTGGAAGAAGAAAGAGAGGCTGCCCACCAAAGAAACTTAAGGTACCAACTGCAGGCAGCCCAGTACTATGATTCGGGGGTGAAGAAGAGATCGTTCCGAGTCGGGGACTTAGTGCTTCGGGAGTTAGCCACCTCCATGCCAGCTAAAAAAGGCAAGCTTATGCCCAACTGGGAAGGTCCATACGTGGTAATTGAAGTGGTCCGATCGGGCACCTACAAATTGGCTCATCCGGACGGCAGCCCAATCAAAAACACCTGGCATGCCGCTCTCCTTCGCCATTTTTACCAGTAAGCCTACTGGACAAATTTTATTGCTTTTTACTTCAGTATTTTGTCTTATGCAACTTTATTCTGAATTCCCTAAGCTAGCATCAATCTGTAATCAAATCTATGTAAGAGTTGCATGATTAATGAAAAGATTGTTTCGCTCCATTTTTATCTGTTATTGTTAAGCTAAGTACATGTATAGCCAAAAAGCTAAGTACACAATATTAAGCTTAATAGACCCATGTTTGGGGCCGACCGAGTAAAACATGCGCTACTTAACTTATTTTTAGTGTTCAAGGATATCACGAGTTAAGTTACATATACTTGACGAGTCCAAATTTGGGGCCGACCGAATGAAATCTGGACCCTTACAAAAATGTCTTAGTATTTAAGTTGTTTTGACATTAATTAAGGCCGGGAGGATGAAATTTTCAACCAACCGAACGGGCCTCAATCAATTACAAAACCCCTTAAAACTGGGGGCAGCTAGGTTACGACCGAAGACGCACAACATGCTAGGCCGAAGCCAAAAATGCATGAAGTTAAGATTAATTATGCTAAGGCAAATTCAAGCCGAAGACGCATAAAACATAAGAAGGATTATGTTAGGCAAAAGCCGAAAATACAGAAAACAAATGTTATGCTAAGGCAAAACAAAACGACCGAAGATGCATAAAACTGAAATTATGCTAAGGCAAAATAAAGAAACAAAAATGCATAAGCTATTAAGCGGTAAGATGGCGAAGGCAAATTATGAACGCCTGGAGGCAAAGTTAAATATTACAAAAGCCCAAGGGCACAAATTTAAAGCCCGAAGGCAGAGTTAAATACAACAGTATGTAAAAATCAGCAGTCAGAAAGCTCCTCATCTTCCCCCGAAGAGACCACCAAAGGCCCATCTGTATCGGTTCGACCGACTGGATCCGTCATGGTGTTATCCAGCAGCTTGGTGTGGTCGAAACCCGATTCATGAGCCTTCAGCACGGCATCTTCGTAACCCATTTGGTAGCACCTCTCTTCGGTAAGTTCGAGGGTCTTCTTCAGCTTCCGGATGGATTTCCTCGAAACTTTAAGCTGCTGGTTCCTCCAATCGATGCGCTTTTTCAAGACATCGATCTCCTCCAACTTCGCCTTCAAAGCCTCATTCTCGGTCTTCAGAGAGTTAGCCTGACCGGTTACCCTCTCCAGCTCAGAGGTAGAAGTCCGAAGGCTTTCTTCAGCTTTGACCGCGCGAACCTCCAGCCGGTCGATCCCCTTCAGCTTAGCCTGTATTCCCTCCATCCGTTCAGTAACAATAGCCGACCAGGAAACACCCTGAAAACATACATGGGAAAAGGATTAAATGTTGAAGGCAAGTAAAATGGATAACTACAAGAAGAAAAGGATCTCACCATGGAGAGCAAAGCCAGCATCTCAGTGCAAGCTTCAAGGTCATCCGCCTGGGCAAATGTCGGCCTATCGGCCGGTAGGATGAGACCCCGGCAAAGATCGGGACCGACGACAGTAGACGACTGCGGAGCAGGGACAATTATCTTGTCAGTCTCCAAGACCCCCCACTAAGGGGCATGCACCTTCAGCCCTGCCTCACTCAGTCTGCCCCTCTTCCTAGAGTCGGTCGGGGAGGCAAGGTCAGTCTCACTTATCTCCAAGTCCCATGAAGGAGAAGTGACCGGTGGCGTACCGACCACATTATCTTCCTTTCGGTTGGAGGCTGACCTCCCCCCATCATCGGCATCAGGAACAGAGATGTTGGCCTTATCGGCAATAGCCTTAGCAGCAGCGGCCGCCTCCTTTTCGGCGTGCTTCTGTCGCCTTCTCTCGACAAGCTCCTCACGGGAAGACACTGCACAAGAAAATCAAAGGTTAAAATCGTAATAATAGTGATCGGACACCGACCGAAACATATATTTACAATAGCCGAACTAGTGCACACATTTACAGAAGTACAAGGAAAACAAATGTTACCGTTACCCCAGAGGGAGAACAGCCAATCTTTGTCCCGACTGAGGGATACAGGAACTTTTTCCATCTCCAAATCGCAAAGTAATTTATAATCGTGCTTCTCTGACTCTAGGATCGAGGGCATGATTACCTGCTTCGCCGGATCGACGTCCCTCCATACTGAGTACTTAGCGATTTTGGGCCCAGAGAGAAAGAACCATCTGTCATGGGACCCCTTGTTGTTCGAATTGGTCTGGGCCCAATCTGCTCGGTTAGTGCGGCGGACGATCGTATAAAAGCCATAGCTCTTTGAATTACGGCGAAAGTCATAGTGATGCCAGAACAAGGAAGTTCGAGGGTGAACTTTGGCAGCCAAACAGCGAGCTTGAAAAACGTTTACATATATGAAGCTATTTGGGTCGAGCTGGCCTAAGGCAATACCCATCTCTTTCAGCAACTTTTTCAGAATGGGCAGAATCGGCACCCGAAACCCGCATTTGAAAGCAGCTTCAGAGATGCCCGTGCATACGCCCCCGCAAGTTTCGGGAACGGGAGGGTTATCGTAAATCCTCTCTTTTTTCCTAGGGGCGTACACAAACCAATGTTGTTTGTGAATGCTATAGGTGTCGGTGAATGGAGTTAGTTTTTCTTCGTCAAGTACAGTCTGAAGATTCGCCGCAGGATACAGGGTGGCGTTAGTAAAAGGAGAAGGGGCCGAAGGGCCTGCACCTTCGGATGACCGATCCATGTCCCTGCATTCGGAAATGAAGAGACATTAGCCTTGTACTCGGATAGATTAAAGAAAGGAGATAGAAAAAGAAAACAGGCCGAGTACAGCGGGCCAAGGTCGGTCGGGGACACCCTAAATCCCTCAGGGAGGAACAAGTGAAAAAGGGCCTAAGCTAAAGGGGATCGGGACCGTCCGAAGAGGGTTCTTGAGGCTTGAAGATCCCGAAGGATGTTCTTGCCCAGAAAACTTTCAGACAAGACCCAAAATCCCTGGAAAAGGGACATAAGGACACGCCTAATCTCTACCTAAGGAACACAGGTAACTTTACATACTTACAAACAGATATATACATACGAACATAAAATGCAGAGTTACAACAGCAGGAAAACAGATACGAAAAAGACAAGCACACATATATTATTAAGCGAAAAGGGAACTTACTTGTTTGCCAATGGGTGATGAGATCGAGTTCTTGAGGGTATTCCTGTTGGAGACGGGATGCCACCGGAATCGGAGAATTACTAGTGGTTGAGGATGAACCAGCGTTTCCAATCCTTGCTCGCGAAAAGTTCCGAGAGAAATTGCTTGTTGTTTTAAAGATTGTGAAATGAAAAGTTATAAGCGTATGGGCGAAAATGAAAAGGTTTAGAGGTTTAAGTAGAAGAGACGCGTCGTTGGGGACAAGAAGCGTTTCGAATTCAACGGAGGTGATTAAAGCATAGATCTCGAGATTTGGCAGTTGTCATCAATAAAGGGACACGACTCCCCAGAGACGTCCTGACTTTGTCCATCGCCATTCTTATCCGGAAGAAACGTCCGAAGATGGGCCTGGGCTTTGGCCTTCGTCCTGAGGATTACTCCGAACGAAGCCCAGGGACATGTTAGAGGTCCATACCCTTAGTGGGCCGAACCAACAATCAAGCATCATCAAACCGAACAGAGGCCCAACTTCATCCGGCCAAGATATCAACAACGGTCATACCGTTCACTCTCCTGTGAACGTGGGACATGTCGGCGCACGACGCCCACTCTCCGGGTAACCGTCTGGAGGAAAAAGAATATGTTTAAGTCAGGTTCATTCTCTTATTTTTCATACACAATTTACACACAACACAAACTCTCTACGTTCAATATTGCTCATCAAAAACCGACTAACTTATTCTCACACCGGAGGTGAATCGGGGGGCCAAACCCTCGCATTCTTCTCATTTGCAGGTCCGATCGAACTCAGGTCCGGCGAAATACAGCCGTAATAGTTACGCAGAGTATGAAAAGTGTACAGTGGCAAACAGAAGACAAGTACCTCTAGTTGCCTGAGTGTGTCAAGCAGCATAATATGCTTAAGTTGAAGATCATTTAACTGATTTTGTAGCACAGATACTTCATTGAGCATAATAGACTCGCAATCTTTCACCTCCCAACAGCAAAGGAAAGCTTCGGAATCATCCTCCAACACATCTGCATTCACACTAACACCACTCTCTTTCTCCTTCACTTTCTTATAATTACCATTGGTTCTCCCATTTCACACAGTAATTACACACACAAAACTCAATTAGGATCTATAATTTTTCATTTAACATAAATTCAACTAAAAAACACAAATCTAAACCCTAAAAATCAATAAATACATTAATATCACATAATATACATATCGAAATCGAATCAAAAGTGTACCTCAGAAATTGAGCAATTTCATACACTACAGGCAGATTATAATGAATAATTACCTAATCAATCCTCAGATTCGCTTGTGTGTGTATCGCTGCGTTAAAAGGAGGGGCATATATGTATAGAGAGAGAGAGAGAGAGAGAGAGATTACAGCTTATTTGCAAATAAAGATTGAACCCGGTGGACATAATTGAATCCTTCAAACCGGTGAATTAAACCCTAATGGACCTTCAAGATAAGAGACTTAGGGGAGAAACCGGACGAGAGAGAAACCCAACGAGAGAGACAGTGAGTGAATGAGAGAGAGAGAATGAAGCCCCAATTTGTTCAGTCCCAATTTGTTTTACCGCCCTCACTTATTTGATATTTCATTTGCCCGCTTCGCTTATTTCATTTGCGCTTCAGTTGTAACACCCCCAGATCCAGGGTCAGGGATCTGGTCATTACGGTCTCAATATCCAACCAGAAAACCAACATAATTTAAATTACAACCTTGTGACCCAAAACAACAACATAAAACACACCCGTTATAGTCCCAGAGATGAAATCAGAGTAACCAACAATATTATTAATCACAAGTTTGAGTTCTTACAACCCAAAGAATTACAATTGTACAATTACATACTCTTTGCCATCCATTAATAGATACCATAATAGAAATACATTTGAGGCTCAATTGCTAACAACTAGCCTACCAGTAGTTGCATCCTCAACAAAGGTAGCCAAGACCTTAGCGGTAAACCTCTGACGGTTGACACCTGCTTACGCTGGGTGCGCCTTGCGCGGCCATCTGATCTAGCTGTTGTTGTGATATAAATAAATAAAGCAAGGGTGAGCAATAGCCCACCAGAAATATAATTGAACAGTGATAATATATAACAGTCCAAAATATCTTTGAAACCACATGCCATGCATTAACGATGTAGTACCAATATAAGGTATGAGATGAAGTTACAAGGTAACTCAAAAATATATTTGTTTTGAATAAATATCTGCTATGCAAAAGATAAGCAAGATATTCTCAATTATCATAAAAGAGGAACTTGCAGGAAAAATATTGCAATTCCGGTTTCAACACTTTTTCACCTTGCCAACACCAACAGTGTTGCAGAAATTTCTCACTTTTAGAAGATGAACTAATACGGGAGCATTGCCGCGCCAGATGCCCTGACATTTACGATGATCAGTCGTATGTCATGCATCTCATCAGTCGTTCTCTACATGTAGAAGGTAGCTCCGACGGATTTACTTATCTACCGCCCTCTGGAACTCCTCAGCCAACGGTTGGGCTATTGCTGGACCGGCGCCACTCGGCCACTTACGCGTCTCCTAGTTCGAATATCATCCATGACTCTGAAACGTAAAGTTCGTTCCCCTTTTCCCCAAGTGTAACACTTGTTGATAGGACTTCACAAAGTAGTCGTATCTAATTGGAAAGGAAAATTCACCAATATTTCCCAAGCTGATGCTTGTTAATGGATATAAACTTGTTACATCAATCATACCCCTCGAGCGTTGAGGAGGTAACCAAAAGACTCATATCGATGCTTGAAAGAATCAAGATGTGAGTGACAAGATAGTTTTAGCAAGTATAGGACCGGGCAGTCCAATAAATAACATCGCTCAAGTGAGGTCCCCTTATATACGTTTGGAAGTTGAGTGAGTATTTAAATCTTCTCCAAGACAGATTTAAATGAAAATAGAGTTTTGGGAACCTCCCCTTGATAAAATAGTCATAAAAGACTTCGAAATATTTTTTATAATATCTAAAGGTGAAGGATAACCCTTGAATAATATAAATCATTACAAAAAGAATTCAAAAGAATTTAATTAAATATTCCAAGAATAATTATTAAGTCAATAATAATTACGGAATATTATTAAATCATAATATTGCTCGTAAGTAATCCTCGAATGAATATATATAATTATTTATTAAATAAATCTCTTCTTAAATGAATATTTAAAATAATATTCATTAAATAAATAAACTTAAATAAATATTTAAAATAATATTTACTGAATAAATCAAACCTTAAATGAATATTTGAAAATAATATTCATTTAACAAATAATATTCCAAGTGAATATCCAAATAATATTCATTAAACAAATAATATTCTAAATGAATATCCAAAATAATATTCATTTAACAAATAATATTCTAAATGAATATCCAAAATAATATTCATTTAACAAATAATATTCTAAATGAATATCCAAAATATTATTCATTTAACAAATAATATTCTAAATGAATATCCGAATAATATTCATTTAGTAATCAAAACTTTAAAGGAATATTTGAAATAATATTCATTGAGTAAATAGAACTTCCAATGAATATTTTAAAATAATATTCATTAAGTAAATCAAACCCTAAATGAATATTCGAAAGTAATATTCATTAAATAAATAAAGATCAAATGAATATTCCAAATAATAATAAGTAAGCCAAATGAATATTTGGGAATGATATTCGTCAACCAAATAACTCTAATGAATATTCAAAATAACATTCATTAAATAAATGACATTCTAAATGAATATTAAAATAATATTCATTAAATATTCCTTCACTGAGGTAATACTCAAATAACGTTCCTCGAAAGATTCGTAATCGAATAAAAATCCTCGAAATAATAAATTTGTCGCTGGGATCCCTCCGGGTTTCCACGACTATTTATATATTACAAAATATCGACTCCCGGTCTATATTTGAAGTATGAATATCATACGCCCTTCGCTAAGGGTCTTAACGAAACAATCCAACTTATAACTGATATTTCATATATAGTCTATAAGCCGATATCAATTTAGGGAACAAGTAATTCAATATTAACTTGAAAGTAGGCATGCATTCTATGGCATATGTATAAAACAATCATCATATATATATATATTATCACAACAACAGTTCCAAGTATTGGAAACTTGCCTGAGAATCGAGTGCGGGTAGGGGTAATGTGTCCCGGGTCAGCTCGACAATCTATAAACAATCAGAATATTTAAGATTAACCACTTAACGCTTATTAAAAGGCTAAGTATAAACTCCACTTAAATCGAAACATGTTTTCGAGTTATCTCGTTACGTCTCTTTTAGTGTAACTCTTTTTATCACCGATACGATCCGACATTCGTTCTTTATCAAGACATGTCATCATGCTTATACTTGGTATATACTTAAGTCGTATAAGTTCTAAGGTTGGTCGTTTACGAATCAAGATTATACCTCGAGTGTTATCGCCCGTTTTCTAAGTTATAACCAAAGTCATACTTTTAAGGGGTTCGTTCGCGTTTAACCTCGATTCAAACATTTTTATAAAATCGGAAAACGATCCATTCGACATGTGGTTTTCTCTCACACCTTCCTTTTTTACCTCTAATATTTAATTAATAAGATTCGCCACTGATTAAATGACATCTAAGGGAATCAATTTCAGTTACGAACTTTCGTTTAAAGTTTCGAACCACTTTTACGAATTTAATCATAACTCCTAAACCGTAAATTGAAATGCTTCGATTCTTTCGCCAAAGTGATCTATGTTCAAAAATCTAGCAGTAGGGTTCATTATCTTGCCAAGAACAGAGAGTTATGGCTACTGTCCAGTTCGGGTTCTTAGTGTTAATGAAAATCGGGCATTACGACGGCTACGAATCGAGTGTTCTAAAATTCGTTACGCAACAACCAAGCCACACCGGGCATCCATAACACTTATACACATGGTTATTATCTCAAAAAGTCCAGGAACACCATGCCTTACTACCATATGCATCATATTACATAAATCACTAAACCACTAACTAAACATGCTTATAACATCACCATAATCATAACTACACTAAGATCATCAAGAACATGCTTAAACTCAAAACAAGATCTAGGGTTCTCAAGACTTATACCTTCCTTGAAGTGTGATCTAGCCTTACTAAGCCTTGAATGGTCCTTGTCTAGCCTTAACAAACCTTAGATCATCTAAACAAAACAAGAAATCAAAGTTAGTTTCATGAAAACACTATTCATCCTACTCTTGGAGGATTTATTTGAAAATGGAAACAAAGGAGTTTGAAGCTAAGATTTCTTGGAGATTACTTTTGTGAATTATAGAACTCACCATAAAAATTACAAGATCAAACAAGGAGTGGAAGTTGGTTTTTGATTCTTGAATTTCAAGAAAGCCGAATGGAAGTTTTGTGGAGAGTTTGGTGTTCTTCACTTGGGGAGGATATTTGACTAGGCTACACTCATTAGAATGCCATGAAATTTTGAACGAATATTGCCCATGGAGTGGAGAGGTTGTGGTTAAAATTTGGTGATTTTATCATGGATATAAATGGAGATATGAATTTTTCTTTGGCTTTGGTTTCTGCTGGGCAGTTTGGTGTTTTCTTGGTTGTTCTTGCTTTTCTCTCTTTCTTTCTTGTTTGACTAGTTGTTGGAAAGTGTTTGTATGATATTTGGTGTTGTATAGCAGCTATGTCACTCTCTAATCCATGTGTTAATCACTTGTGGTTTGTAGGAAATAAGATGACAAAGAGCCTTGTTGTCACATCCTTGAACATACACCTCATTCTTGCTTTTTCTTTTCTTTTCTCATTTCTTTTCCACCAATCTAATATTAGTAAACCCTAGATGATCATGTGGTGTTTCTCATCTCATTATATATTTAATCCGTAATTCATTTCGTGTTCGCTTTATCGCTTAATCTCGTTATAAAGTTCTAGCGATTTCTAGAACGCTTACTATTCTAACTCGAATATTTTCATCCTAAATCCTCAAATCATAATTTAAATAAAATCCTTGAATCCTTGGCATTTTAATTCTCTTGTCTTGATTGCATTGATATACTCTTCCCTGCTCGGTCAAATTTTCCATAAAAATAAAGTTCGGATTTTCTGAAATCTTATCGCAATTACATACACTTATTTTCCTCCTGGATCACTAATACGAACTCAGAAATCCGTTCCGAATACCGGGTATAACATTATTATAATAATATTCCAAATTCTACCAAAATCACTATTCATCACTTATTTTTATTTAATTCCTATAATTAGGAAAATGAACCTGGTTCACCCTCGAGTGTTCCTTAACCTTTTTACGGAACCGCTGGGCTTATAATAAATATTGATTTGGATGACATGAGGGTATCTATTTCTCTCTAGGGAATCTTATCTTAACTTTCTAGGAGATAGATTATTCTAATCTAAGTTATCACCCAATAGCATCCTTCAGGCCATATAACCTTGGAATATATATATCCTTTCATTATTCATTCTTTAAAGCCAGTATTACAATGTAGTTGTAACCACTGTTCACTCTTACATCAATATATAATAAAAGTTTTAATTCTACCCAAAAATCTGGGTTCTTACAGTCTCCCCTCCTTAAAAGGATTCCGTCCCGGAATCAGGTAGAAGACAATTGGGTACTTGTTGGTTATTTCGCCTTCCAATTCTCTGGTCGATCCTTACACATTCCAGTCTTTCTAAAGCACATCATACTGGTGTTACAACACACCCTTTATCCGTTCTACCAATTCTTTGATACTTTCGCATAACACATCATCCGGTATACGCTCTTGTCCGTTCTTATACTATTAACCTTATTGGAACGTGCAGTGACTTCGGTATCACTAAGGCGCTACGAATTTGGAGATAACCTTACTCGTACTACGTTCTGGATCGCTTTAATCTTCGCAATCTCGATGTATATATATTTAGGTGAAAAAAAAAATTATCGAGAGATCACTGTGATCAATGAACATTTGTTATATTGCATAGTTAGTACAAAAAGGGGGCCAGCCTTTAGTACTTGACAAGCAATTAAACAATTAATGGCATTCCACTTAGACTCCTATCACACAGACAGAGAGTCACGTAGTATTACCTCCCCTCCTTAAAGGGTTGTTCTTCTCAATTTAGAAGAAGATAAATAAGGGAGAAGAAAAGAACGAATTTCAAAGAATCATATATGAAAGTTTTCATGATTGTCAAAATATCATACTTAGAATTTACCTCTGAACTATAGAGGTTTATTAGAGAAGAGAAATAATCATATTCGTATCAAATTCCACTTTTTCGTAATCTCACATTTCACGCCCCGACACTGGCTCTTTCATACTCATAATTCTAACACTATCAGGTTGTCATTCCGAGTGCTCGTTAGGAAGAACCCATTCATCAATCCATTCATAACATTTCTTGCTTCACATTCCTTAATTATTTCCCATTCTTTTCTCTATCAATCACATCCATCTTATCATCTAGTTCTCATTCACTTATGTTATTGAACTCCACCGTCACCTTATTAGGGAAACGCGTGTTACCTTTATTCAATATACGTGGCACGTTTGTGGTCAAACTTTCCTTTGTTCAACCATCTAGATTTCACTTTCTCATTCCATGAGTCTCTTTTATTACTCAATCAAACTATTCCATATTTCCTCGGATTTTCCAAACTTAAAAGGAGTCAATTCAAGATCCTCTAGGAAAACAAAATAATCACTATTCCCTATCCATAGGGAATGCTTCCTGAACTTGACGTAGATATTACATGAAGCAGATAAAATTGCAGGAAAGCTTCCAGCATCGCAGCTGGAACAGGCTGGTGAGATTATTAATCATATATCTCCGGTAGAAGACTAAAAGCTTAGCGGTTTGCTTAATCGCTTGCCAATCTCATAATTCTCTATCTTGTTTGCACAGAAATACACCAACATAAACTTGCTTGTCATTCATCATCATGCCATTTGGCTTATCAGTATTTGTACCATCTCTGTTTTTGGTCATCTACTACCAATTCCTTGTTACTTAACTTTCCCCCACTCATTCCAAAGGAAAGGCGAGTCTCTTGGGGAATTTGGTCTGGCCTGTCGTAGAGCCTCCTAATGTCGATGATGTGCTACTGGCAACATCAGGAATCGAATCTTTACTTAAACTATTCTTATAGTTGATCCTGACACAATCATTAGACGGGATGTAACTTCCTCTACCACATTATGACCATCGAGGTCCTTACATTATCATTCTATTTCTTTGGTATGAGCATTTATACTTACTCCCCTATACTTAAAGTGTCGGCCACCTCGTTGGCCTTTCCTGATTATAATAATTTCTTGAGATCCATGTTTTCTGGATCTATTCCAACTCAGGGTGGAAGCATTCCCCCTTAAATTCTGCTGAATGAGAGAAAACATCTATCAGTCTTTTCCAAAAGTCATTGCTTCCACCTTTCTAGTGTGAACTTTACTACCAGTACTCCCAATCAAACCTAGGATATTTCCTTACTTAAATCCCTTCTTGTTTTAGGATAATCTCAACCTTATTGGTTCAATCCATACTTTCTCATGGTTTCACACATACTTCCTCTGGCCTTATTGTTACTATGTCATACATTCCTTACCAAACTTCCCTTTCTGAAGTTCAGAACAATACCTCTTCCCTTATAGGGTTCCTTAGGTCATCCTCATCATTCATCCTATATCTTCTGGATACAGGGTATATCAAACATCATTAACCAATTCTATAACGATTCTGTCTATGTACTTTTCGAGACTCCTTTCCACAAATCCTTATAGGTTACTGATACCTTGGTCGATTCAACTTATATCGTCTGATTTCACAGTGCCTATTGTAAGGGGTGATGCTATCCTTTGTGCATCCCCCAGGGTTCGTCCTAATATATGGACATTCTATGCTCACTTCTAGTTTCAAGGAATACTTATATCCTGTACTTGGCAATTCAATCGTATATCCTTAATAAGGGTCTCTTTTAATCATTCTCATCTTGATAGTCTATAGGTAGACTAATGCTAACCTCTTCTTTCAAACGAATGTTAGTCTATATGACCTTCCAAAAGACAACACATGTCTATCTGCTCTTTCTTACAGAACTTGGTAATGGTAGCAAAGATGTTCTGGAAGATATTGGTCGTGTTCAACGTGAATCTCTTAATGCCTAATGCTCCTCTTGAGGACACTAAGTTTCAGATAACATTTTGCATCATACTGCACCATCTCTGAAAATCCTCATAACCTTTACTAGTCACCATCCTCATTCCTAACATATCCATGGTATTTATAAAATCCATTATCATGCATCTCAATTCATTTTATATCAAAAGTCCTTGCGGTTGGCGCTTGATTAGAAGCAACCCCGGTATATCCTTTCATTGCTGGTCTAGTTAATTGTTAATCCTTTGTGACTTGGCCTCAACTTGCCATACTAAAACATGTGAGTTAGGGGTCGGCTAATAGCATTACTTTTCTAGCAATTGCTGGCATAGTGCCTTCTACTTTGATACCTTTTGATCTTTCCAAAGCTTTACTCCATATAAGTCTCACTCGACTTCTCGGTACCGTCTCCGGTCACCTTTCCTTCACTTTTATTCTTTCAGTTAATCTTATCAATTCCACGTACCACAA
This sequence comes from Kitagawia praeruptora, assembly GCA_037693485.1. Taxonomy (NCBI): domain Eukaryota; kingdom Viridiplantae; phylum Streptophyta; class Magnoliopsida; order Apiales; family Apiaceae; genus Kitagawia; species Kitagawia praeruptora. The sequence continues at coordinate 157,086,158 of CM075344.1, read as the reverse complement.
AAGCTTAACATTTCTGGCATAACAACCTTTTCATTTAAGTCAATCCCAGAATTTCTCAGTCCGGCTTGTTTCTTAATTACATTTCCCTTTTTCCGTCCAATCTCAACTTCAAAATTTTGTCTCTACAATCAATCGTAATAATTGGGATCTATCTACCAATCCGTGTAGCGGCTACCTTACCCAATTCATAGGGTTTGCCTCAGTTTCCACTCTCCTCAGTGATGTATTCAGATAATCCGAAAGACAAGGTTTGCCAAATTTTGTCCAATTCTTTTCCAGAATCAGGGAAATTTGGTCAATCTATCCACCTTCTGGTAACACTACGAAGATTCATTTCGAAACCCGAAGAAAACTCTAGGAACATCCAAACAGGTCGAACCGTAAGCAGTTAGAGTAACGGTACGTTTGACATAAAGTTGGGAGTCTAACCATTGGAAGGAGCCAAATATATATACCTCCCTTAGAAGAGAAAATCAAAGTTTCCAAACTGAAACATACCAAATCTTCCTGGTACATAATTGTCCTAATAGTCGATACTACCGAATACTAGTCTACCTAAAATCTAGTCTTAAAATGAACACTACCGTCAAGTTAGTCATTCCACGAAACTGGCACTACCAGGGCCTTCCGAATCTGATGAACCGTGCTGTCCAATTGTATTCGAAAATTATGTTGTCATGTTGCACAAGCACAATACCTAAACCTGTACGAGGTGCATCCTAATATATTCCAAAATTCTCCTTCTTCCATTAGGTAACGCCAATGCTGGGTCATCACCAGTTTTTATCTTTAACTCCAGGGAGATTTTCCCCCATTTATCTTGTCCATTCAAACTTTTATCCTTACAATAAGTCGGGTTACGGGACTGCACTCTCTATAACGTCCTGAGCAAATCTTTGGTAATACCTTGTGAATCTTATGAAATTTCTCACCTTTGCCGGTGTGGTTGGCCGATCTCCATTTGAAACTGTTTTTAATTTGGTGGGGTCAATCAATCACTACTTCCTATTGCTCATATGTCCCACCGTCTGGACTTTATTTTGCCAAAACTCTTACTTCGAGAACTTGGCCTACACCTGTTCTCTTAGGTTTCATCTAAAAGCATTCTCAATTACATTTCAACCACTGCTCGCCTTGCCTAATCCATTTATGATTCAGTGTCAGCATAAACTTAAGGTAACTACCATAATCCATTCAAGGAAAAGAAAGAATTTAATATTCTTCTGAATCACATGCATCTAATGTTTCTGGTTCATCATTTCACTGAATTGAACTAAACTTATAATTGGTTCCTGATGATAGCCTTATTACTAATTTATCACAGACTCACTGGTCTTCTCCTCTTGTAGGTTCTGAGATCATTGTCTCGCTTACTATTTCCTTATATACTTTATCCGTTCAGGCCATCACTTCCCAATGTCTTTTCTTTCTAAGTTGATCCATTTATAAGATGGGCATTTCCCTGCATAAAATCACCTTAACAATCTCAATTTGGTTTCATAATTTAAAACCTATGAAATCTGTCTTCTCACGGCGAATTACCATTGACAATATTCACACTAATCCATTTATCTGAAGATATGGCACTTGCCACCTATGTCTTAACTGTTCCTAGGGACTCTGCTCCCCGTCCTATATCAATGTCTTTGATAATCATGCATCATTCTAATTCCTTTCTCATTAATCTTATAGTCTCCAAGGATTCTTATCTATCCTTACATAAGATCTTGAGTAATTCCTCAAATCCATCTTACTTGCTGGCACTTCATCCGGTAGTCCGGCTATGACTCCAATATGCTTCTTTAATTCTCTTAATAATATCTCAATTCTTTAAGCTCACTTCTCTGAGCACTATACCTTAACTCTTACAGTCTCTCTGGCTGTAGCCCTCATTTCCTGAAGTGTAAACTCCTTATACTTATCAATATTTCCTTCTTCTGCTGGGACCTCAACCGGGCCCTCAGTAGGGTGCTCTATCGAATCCCTCATCCGATCTTCAACATCAAAACAAGCATCATTATGATACTGCTCGTAATCCCCAAGGTCTGTCGCCTTACTAGTCGATACAAGAACGAGCTAAGTTACTATCATGATACTTTAGGGTTCCCATAAGGGTTTTATATGTCAATACTACATTATGTAGTCTGACTATGAGCTTGGCAAGAGTTCTTATTATCTTAATGAATTTATTGTTTTAACGTCACGTCATCTCTGGGATTTATAACGCTCTCTCTGATACCATTTCTGTAACACCCCCAGATCCAGGGTCAGGGATCTGGTCGTTACGGTCTCAATATCCAACCAGAAAACCAACATAATTTAAATTACAACCTTGTGACCCAAAACAACAACATAAAACACACCCGTTATAGTCCCAGAGATGAAATCAGAGTAACCAACAATATTATTAATCACAAGTTTGAGTTCTTACAACCCAAAGAATTACAATTGTACAATTACATACTCTTTGCCATCCATTAATAGATACCATAATATAAATACATTTGAGGCTCAATTGCTAACAACTAGCCTACCAGTAGTTGCATCCTCAACAAAGGTAGCCAAGACCTTAGCGGTAAACCTCTGACGGTTGACACCTGCTTACGCTGGGTGCGCCTTGCGCGGCCATCTGATCTAGCTGTTGTTGTGATATAAATAAATAAAGCAAGGGTGAGCAATAGCCCACCAAAAATATAATTGAACAGTGATAATATATAACAGTCCAAAATATCTTTGAAACCACATGCCATGCATTAACGATGTAGTACCAATATAAGGTATGAGATGAAGTTACAAGGTAACTCAAAAATATATTTGTTTTGAATAAATATCTGCTATGCAAAAGATAAGCAAGATATTCTCAATTATCATAAAAGAGGAACTTGCAGGAAAAATATTGCAATTCCGGTTTCAACACTTTTTCACCTTGCCAACACCAACAGTGTTGCAGAAATTTCTCACTTTTAGAAGATGAACTAATACGGGAGCATTGCCGCGCCAGATGCCCTGACATTTACGATGATCAGTCGTATGTCATGCATCTCATCAGTCGTTCTCTACATGTAGAAGGTAGCTCCGACGGATTTACTTATCTACCGCCCTCTGGAACTCCTCAGCCAACGGTTGGGCTATTGCTGGACCGGCGCCACTCGGCCACTTACGCGTCTCCTAGTTCGAATATCATCCATGACTCTGAAACGTAAAGTTCGTTCCCCTTTTCCCCAAGTGTAACACTTGTTGATAGGACTTCACAAAGTAGTCGTATCTAATTGGAAAGGAAAATTCACCAATATTTCCCAAGCTGATGCTTGTTAATGGATATAAACTTGTTACATCAATCATACCCCTCGAGCGTTGAGGAGGTAACCAAAAGACTCATATCGATGCTTGAAAGAATCAAGATGTGAGTGACAAGATAGTTTTAGCAAGTATAGGACCGGGCAGTCCAATAAATAACATCGCTCAAGTGAGGTCCACTTATATACGTTTGGAAGTTGAGCGAGTATTTAAATCTTCTCCAAGACAGATTTAAATGAAAATAGAGTTTTGGGAACCTCCCCTTGATAAAATAGTCATAAAAGACTTCGAAATATTTTTTATAATATCTAAAGGTGAAGGATAACCCTTGAATAATATAAATCATTACAAAAAGAATTCAAAAGAATTTAATTAAATATTCCAAGAATAATTATTAAGTCAATAATAATTACGGAATATTATTAAATCATAATATTGCTCGTAAGTAATCCTCGAATGAATATATATAATTATTTATTAAATAAATCTCTTCTTAAATGAATATTTAAAATAATATTCATTAAATAAATAAACTTAAATAAATATTTAAAATAATATTTACTGAATAAATCAAACCTTAAATGAATATTTGAAAATAATATTCATTTAACAAATAATATTCCAAGTGAATATCCAAATAATATTCATTAAACAAATAATATTCTAAATGAATATCCAAAATAATATTCATTTAACAAATAATATTCTAAATGAATATCCAAAATAATATTCATTTAACAAATAATATTCTAAATGAATATCCAAAATATTATTCATTTAACAAATAATATTCTAAATGAATATCCGAATAATATTCATTTAGTAATCAAAACTTTAAAGGAATATTCGAAATAATATTCATTGAGTAAATAGAACTTCCAATGAATATTTTAAAATAATATTCATTAAGTAAATCAAACCCTAAATGAATATTCGAAAGTAATATTCATTAAATAAATAAAGATCAAATGAATATTCCAAATAATAATAAGTAAGCCAAATGAATATTTGGGAATGATATTCGTCAACCAAATAACTCTAATGAATATTCAAAATAACATTCATTAAATAAATGACATTCTAAATGAATATTAAAATAATATTCATTAAATATTCCTTCACTGAGGTAATACTCAAATAACGTTCCTCGAAAGATTCGTAATCGAATAAAAATCCTCGAAATAATAAATTTGTCGCTGGGATCCCTCCGGGTTTCCACGACTATTTATATATTACAAAATATCGACTCCCGGTTTATATTTGAAGTATGAATATCATACGCCCTTCGCTAAGGGTCTTAACGAAACAATCCAGCTTATAACTGATATTTCATATATAGTCTATAAGCCGATATCAATTTAGGGAACAAGTAATTCAATATTAACTTGAAAGTAGGCATGCATTCTATGGCATATGTATAAAACAATCATCATATATATATATTATCACAACAACAGTTCCAAGTATTGGAAACTTGCCTGAGAATCGAGTGCGGGTAGGGGTAATGTGTCCCGGGTCAGCTCGACAATCTATAAACAATCAGAATATTTAAGATTAACCACTTAACGCTTATTAAAAGGCTAAGTATAAACTCCACTTAAATCGAAACATGTTTTCGAGTTATCTCGTTACGTCTCTTTTAGTGTAACTCTTTTTATCACCGATACGATCCGACATTCGTTCTTTATCAAGACATGTCATCATGCTTATACTTGGTATATACTTAAGTCGTATAAGTTCTAAGGTTGGTCGTTTACGAATCAAGATTATACCTCGAGTGTTATCGCCCGTTTTCTAAGTTATAACCAAAGTCATACTTTTAAGGGGTTCGTTCGCGTTTAACCTCGATTCAAACATTTTTATAAAATCGGAAAACGATCCATTCGACATGTGGTTTTCTCTCACACCTTCCTTTTTACCTCTAATATTTAATTAATAAGATTCGCCACTGATTAAACGACATCTAAGGGAATCAATTTCAGTTACGAACTTTCGTTTAAAGTTTCGAACCACTTTTACGAATTTAATCATAACTCCTAAACCGTAAATTGAAATGCTTCGATTATTTCGCCAAAGTGATCTATGTTCAAAAATCTAGCAGTAGGGTTCATTATCTTGCCAAGAACAGAGAGTTATGGCTACTGTCCAGTTCGGGTTCTTAGTGTTAATGAAAATCGGGCATTACGACGGCTACGAATCGAGTGTTCTAAAATTCGTTACGCAACAACCAAGCCACACCGGGCATCCATAACACTTATACACATGGTTATTATCTCAAAAAGTCCAGGAACACCATGCCTTACTACCATATGCATCATATTACATAAATCACTAAACCACTAACTAAACATGCTTATAACATCACCATAATCATAACTACACTAAGATCATCAAGAACATGCTTAAACTCAAAACAAGATCTAGGGTTCTCAAGACTTATACCTTCCTTGAAGTGTGATCTAGCCTTACTAAGCCTTGAATGGTCCTTGTCTAGCCTTAACAAACCTTAGATCATCTAAACAAAACAAGAAATCAAAGTTAGTTTCATGAAAACACTATTCATCCTACTCTTGGAGGATTTATTTGAAAATGGAAACAAAGGAGTTTGAAGCTAAGATTTCTTGGAGATTACTTTTGTGAATTATAGAACTCACCATAAAAATTACAAGATCAAACAAGGAGTGGAAGTTGGTTTTTGATTCTTGAATTTCAAGAAAGCCGAATGGAAGTTTTGTGGAGAGTTTGGTGTTCTTCACTTGGGGAGGATATTTGACTAGGCTACACTCATTAGAATGCCATGAAATTTTGAACGAATATTGCCCATGAAGTGGAGAGGTTGTGGTTAAAATTTGGTGATTTTATCATGGATATAAATGGAGATATGAATTTTTCTTTGGCTTTGGTTTCTGCTGGGCAGTTTGGTGTTTTCTTGGTTGTTCTTGCTTTTCTCTCTTTCTTTCTTGTTTGACTAGTTGTTGGAAAGTGTTTGTATGATATTTGGTGTTGTATAGCAGCTATGTCACTCTCTAATCCATGTGTTAATCACTTGTGGTTTGTAGGAAATAAGATGACAAAGAGCCTTGTTGTCACATCCTTGAACATACACCTCATTCTTGCTTTTTCTTTTCTTTTCTCATTTCTTTTCCACCAATCTAATATTAGTAAACCCTAGATGATCATGTGGTGTTTCTCATCTCATTATATATTTAATCCGTAATTCATTTCGTGTTCGCTTTATCGCTTAATCTCGTTATAAAGTTCTAGCGATTTCTAGAACGCTTACTATTCTAACTCGAATATTTTCATCCTAAATCCTCAAATCATAATTTAAATAAAATCCTTGAATCCTTGGCATTTTAATTCTCTTATCTTGATTGCATTGATATACTCTTCCCTGCTCGGTCAAATTTTCCATAAAAATAAAGTTCGGATTTTCTGAAATCTTATCGCAATTACATACACTTATTTTCCTCCTGGATCACTAATACGAACTCAGAAATCCGTTCCGAATACCGGGTATAACATTATTATAATAATATTCCAAATTCTACCAAAATCACTATTCATCACTTATTTTTATTTAATTCCTATAATTAGGAAAATGAACCTGGTTCACCCTCGAGTGTTCCTTAACCTTTTTACGGAACCGCTGGGCTTATAATAGATATTGATTTGGATGACATGAGGGTATCTATTTCTCTCTAGGGAATCTTATCTTAACTTTCTAGGAGATAGATTATTCTAATCTAAGTTATCACCCAATAGCATCCTTCAGGCCATATAACCTTGGAATATATATATCCTTTCATTATTCATTCTTTAAAGCCAGTATTACAATGTAGTTGTAACCACTGTTCACTCTTACATCAATATATAATAAAAGTTTTAATTCTACCCAAAAATCTGGGTTCTTACATCAGTAATTCACAACTACACGTGACACTCTTTTTTATTTCAAATTTTTATTTAAAAAATATTAAAAATTTATATTAATTTGTTGATATTAATTATAACAAAAAAATGATTATTTTAGTTAAATTATAATAATCCATAATTATTCCAAGCCGTAATTTTCTATAATAATTTTTTTAATGCTTTTAATCCAAATTTATTAGTTTTCATATATTACTTTATTTTAACACCTATTTATTATGAATTTGTTGAAAAAAATTTAGTTTTTAAAAAATATTAATAATCGGTTTATAGATAATAATTTGGGTATTACTTTATTTTAAAACCTTTTTATGTGAAATTTATAAACATAATTTAATATTTATGAAAAAACAATAATTTAATTATTTGATGGAATATTACGTTTTAAAAGGATTATTTTAATGATTTTGTTAAAATTAATTATTTTTAAAGTCAAATAATTATTAAATCATTAATTTTAAATAAAATAAAAATTTTGTTAATGAATACTCTATGGTAACACACCTCATGGTGTTACCCATTGTTAACACCTTTATAACTAAAGTAACATACTTTTGTGCCTATGGTAACACCACAATCAAAAGGTTGCGATAGGTCAAAATTTTCATAGCTATGGTAACACCCGTAGTGGTAACACCCATGCCAAAAGGTTGCGATAGGCCATCTATGGCGTAGTGACGGGAGATTATTCTACAAAAGATACAAATCTCAGCAAATACCAAGACATGGTACAAGCAATTCTCTCCCAATTTGAGAAGTACATCCTAGAACAGATAGACAAGACGGATAATACAATGGCGGACATGTTATCCAAATTAACACAAGGAGAAAAAATGGATTCCGACACAGTGTATTTCGAAGAGTTGCAGGCTCCCAGTATAAACGACCTGCCCGTCATGGAAATAAGCCCACCAATAGGTAACTGGATGACTCTTTATATCCGCTACTTGGAAAGCGGTGCCCTGCCAGACAACGGTGTAAAAGCTAAAGTACTCAAATCCCAAGCAACGAAGTACTTTATACAAGAAGGCACCCTGTACAAAAGAAGTTTTGACTCTCCCATACTCAAATGTGTCGATGAGGAGGAAGCCTTATATTGTATGAGGGAAGTTCATGAAGGCATCTATGGCGACCACATGGCTGGGAAGGCATTGGCACATAAGATACTCAGGCAAGGCTATTACTGGCCCAAAATGCACAAGGAATGCAAAACCTTCACCAAGAAATGCCACCAATGCCAATTGTTCAGCAATATGTCCAGAAAAGCACCAACCCTTCCAGCAGCCATCTTGTCACCAATACCGTTTGCGGTCTGGGGCATCGACATCATGGGACCTTTCCCCAGAGCAAAGGGTGATCTACAATATGTAATGGTCGCTATTGATTACATGACCAAGTGGGTCGAAGCAAAAGCGTTAAAAAACATCACACAAGATGATGCAATCCGTTTTGTCACAGACCAAGTCATTACAAGATTTGGAATTCCGGTAGTACTCATATCCGACAACGGCACGCAATTCATTGGATCAAAATTCACCAAGTTTCTATCTGATCATGGAATCAAACACAAAAAGGCTTCTGTATGTCATCCTCAAAGCAACGGACAGGTTGAAGTAACCAACCGCATCATTGTCAGAGGCCTAGAAAAAAGGCTAACTACTTCCAAGAAAAAATGGCCACATGAGTTGCCTAACGTTCTTTGGGCTTACCGGACATCAGCCAGGACAAGTACGGGGGAATCCCCTTTCAAACTAGCTTTTGGTACAGAAGCTCTTGCCTCAATTGAAATAGGGTCTCCATCATATCGTGCCCTCAATTTTGAAGAAGAAGCAAACATTCAAGGACTCAAAACAAACTTTTACCATCTAGATGAATGAAGGGAGGCCGCTGTCGAAAAAATGGCCGCCTATAAAGAAAAACCAAAGGAATTTTTCGGAAAAAGGGCCAGAGTAAAAGCTTATGTACAAGGCGATTTGGTTAACCGGGCAACTGAAGCATCTGACCCTAGACATACTGGAAAACTTATGCCAAAGTGGGAGGGTCCCTATAAAATCATCCAAGTACTAAGGCCGGGTTCCTACAAACTAGCCCGCTTAGACGGTACGGAAGTCAACAATACTTGGCATGGAGACAAACTGAGAAAATATTACCAATAGATGGCTATGCAGTCTGTACTTCCTCCTTTTTGTAACCAATGATATTATATTTTAATCAAACATCTTTTGCACAAAAGCAATCTACAATAGCAAAGTCCCCTAGACGGGCAAGCAACCAACTACAATACCTAGACGGGCAAGCAACCAACTACAATAGCAAAGTCCGTAAACGGGAAAGCAACCAACTACAATAGCAAAGTCCCCTAGACGGGAAAACAACCAACTACAATAGCAAAGTCCCTAGACGGGCAAGCAACCAACTACAATAGCAAAGTCCCTAAACGGGCAAGCAACCAACTACAATAGCAAAGTCCCTAAACGGGCAAGCAACCAACTACAATAACAAAGTCCCCTAGACGGGCAAGCAACCATCTACAAAGGCTAAGTCCCATAGACGGGCGCACAATCTACTACAAAAGCAAATTACTCTATCATAGCAGCCAACTACAAAAGCTAACTTCCCTAGGCGGGCACGCAACCTAGACGGGCGCCCATGGGTGATGCGTGATCCGTGGGTATTTTGGACAGTGTTTTTCAAAATGGATATTTTGGTAAGTGGGTAGTAAAATAGTGGGTATTTTGGGCATTTTTTTCCTAATTTTATAATATTATATGTAAATATGATGTAAATATAAACATTTAATATATATTTATAAAAGTTTCACCAAAAATTTAATATTTAAATATTTGAATATATACTTTTATTTAAATCTATTACTATATATTAAACTTCAACACAAGGGCAAAAATTGCCATTTTAATGGGTGTGAAATTACGATTTTATCCCTGTTTTTTAAAAAATCACAAAAATGCCATCTTTTGATAATTGTGTGAAAAATGAGGAAATTGTGTTTGTATGGGGATTCAAACCACTATCCTTTAACTCCCAAACTCATGCCTTAACCAATTATGCTATGGTTGATTTTGAGTTTTGTTTAAAAATCATATATGATAAACCACCTCTCTTTTCTTTTTGTCTCATCCTCTTTTTTTTTTTGAGTAAATGAATGTTGGTTCATATTATTTCTAGAATATTAGATAGAAAAGGTTATAAAAAATATTTTAATCGATTGAACATACTCCACAATTCTTTTTTGCCATTTTAAATAATTAATATAGGAAAAAAATTAGATTATTCATAATGCAACCGAGTCCAAAAAGAAAAAAAATTATTTACATTCGTATCTTTGTAGATATTAAATTATTTACATAACAAATAGGAGTTAATTTTAAAAAATATATAAATTATGGTACATTTTAATTTTTATATAATATATTGATCAATTGATTTTAGAATTCATGTACATGCACAGGTCATTAAGGTTGTCATATTTACATCGATATAAATATTTTGAAAAATTTATAATTAATTTAAAAAATAATTCAAAATTTTAATATAAAAAATATTTCAATTTACCCATTTTATTGAACTTCTGTATTGTGTAATAACATTAGACTAAAACTAAACATTTAAGTTTAAAAATGTATAAATGTATATGTTTAGAAAAAATGATTGAGACAAGCATAAGGATGACTTTTACTCAATATTAAGAGATTTTGTTATGTCTCAAAATATAAAAATATAGTCTTACATATACGATCAAATTTTTTACAACAAAATTAATGAGTTTACATATGCCTCTATTACATACAGATAATTTTACAAAGATAATAATTTATATTATACTCAAATGTTCAATTTGATAAATTCATTTCACACAATTGAAAACTAAATTAATAATTTAACAATCATAAGTATTCATGTGATTATTATCGTATGAATATTTATCCAAATTAATTTTATGAAATCTAAGCAAAAATATAAAATATTTGGTTTAAAAAACTGGCATACAATATTACAAAATAACTATAAAAACACATGAAAAAAATGACCAAACTACACTACTTTTGTGTAGAAGCTGCCCAAAATGCCTATATTGAAGTCCTAGCCCGTCTTTTTTACCCACAAACGCATGGTGTTCATGCGTATAGTGGGATACGCATTTAGGAAATGCGTTTCGAGGGTTGCACATCTGTGGAATGCGTAATGACGTCACCTCATAAATTAGTCGTCGTCTCAGTGGAGCTCAAAATCGCCTCCACCGTCCCCTTCCTTCGTTCGCCACCCTCCGGCAACCTCTACCAAATCGAAGCACATAAAAATGATGACCAGACACCCCTCTCCCTTTTGCCATCTTTATTTCTTGATTTTCGGCCCTGTAAGGACGTGTATAGGCTGCTCGAAAAATGAATCGGAAAAAAAGGATTTATTTTGGGGGTATAGGGTTGTAGAAGGGGGGGGGGGAATACGATTCGAATGATGGATGGTATGTTATTGAAAGAAGCTTGGATGGTGGTGAACAGATTCGTCGAATTTTTGACGGAAAAAAAGCTCCAGCGCAACGAGTTGTAGAAGATGAACAGTAATTGCAATACGTATCTTGAAGATACGTATTTCACAATACCTATGTTACAATTGTGTATTCCAACTACTTTTACCAGTGCAGATTTTCAATTTACACGCTCCACGTATTTGGGAAATGCGTATACCCCTAACACATGACCTAAATGCGTATTTCGTGGGTATTTTGGGCGGATTTGCAGGCATTTTGGGCGATTGGAATTAAATTGAAGGCATTTTGGTTTTTCACCCCAAAAATGTTTGACAAGTCAAAATCTTATCATTTATCATATTTTTAATTATCATATTTTTATTTACAAAATTATTTCAATATATACAATTTCGAATGAGAAATTGGTCCAGTGACCGTGCCTCGCACGGGCATTTACGCTATTTAGACTTAAACATGATATAAAAAATATACCACATAAAAATATACAAACACGAAAATATATAAACCTTCAAAATTCAGTGTTGCAGATTTCGGAAATCGGAATTATTCGGTTGAGGTATCGATTTACGATTTATCGGGTGATTTGATTGAAAAATCGGTGATTTATCAGCGATTTTTGCAAAATTGGCCGAATCGGTTCCAAAATTTTAACCGATTTTTGGACGATTTATCGGCGATTTTCCAGAAATCGGGCGATTTCTATAACACAGCTTCAAATACACAAACACCAAATACGAAATGACAGGACCCAATGAATTATCACGTCTACTTCCCTCGACTTTAACTTCAACGCATTCACACAAGCTTTTAAGTTCGAGGTTGGGCCCAGAGGCCCAAAAAGGCGGTTAGATATCCACAGTCTTTTGACTTGGTCCATGCATTATGAATGTTGAATGAGATATTGGGGCCTTCATTTTTGTTACAGAACTACATTATTTATTACCCGTAGTCATGACTCATGAGTTCCATCCAAATGGAGGGAAGAGAAATTTTTTTTTAATTTTTTCTAATAATCATGTTTTCGAAATTTTTTAGGAGAGAAAAGAAGAAAAGTAAAAAAAAAACTTTTAATTTTTTTTTTCCCATTTTTAGGATGATTGTGAATGATTTTCTTACGTAATTTTTTCATATTTCCATACAAATCTTTTTTTTAATTTTTTTTTCTTTTTCTTAAGTAAAATCCAGGAACATGTCCGATTTAATTTTTAATCACTTCTCTTCTTTTATCTTATATTCTCTTCTATTCTATTTCCTTCTTTTCTTAAAAATTCGGGAGCATTTAGCAAAAAAATAAAAAATAAAAAAATTCGGGAGCATAGCATAAACATGACGTTGTTGATTACAGAGGGATGTTGAACCCGTTTGGTTAACTTTGATGGGAAATATTTGAAATACAAAAAAGAAAAAATTCAAAAGTTTTTCTGAATAATTAATGTTATGTATAGTTGATAATTTTTCTAATCACCGTATAATATGAAATCATGCATATATTAAAATATGTTTTCAAGTATCATGTTATTTGAAAAAAAAATGAGACATTGTTCTGGACAACTAAGACGGTGTTTGCGATAGTAACTTTTGTCTTAAAAGCATAAATGGGATATAAATGATAAGTGCAAAAATACTTATAAGTTATATAGGTATTTGGATAAATTTACTTATAATTTGGTAAATTACGGGATAAATTTGAAGGTTTATATATTTTCGTGTTTGGATAAATTATGGCATGTCATAGAGCAAGGGATCTTCCCTTTTCCTCTTTTTAATATACATACAACTTAGCGAAAAAAAAAAAATTAAATCAAAAAAATACTATTAAACACACTAATATCAATACAAGAATTTTAAATTAAAAATACTTTTAAAAACATAAATATAAAATTATAAATTATTAAACAAAAAAAGCAAATAAATAAGAAATAAATTGACATTAAAATACGGTAAAACCTATTTAACTCGTCTTAAATTAAAAAACTTAGATGGCATATAAGTTCATTAAAACAAATTTCCATCCTCAACTGCTACAGAACTTATTTTTTAAAAAAATACGTCAAATTCAACCACCTGTAAATTGCGGTGTAACTCACTACAAGTCTGCAACTGTACTACCGGTGTCTCACATGGTCGGACAGTGGTGTTTAAGTCGATTTCCTAGGACATTTCGGGATTAAGTGGGCTACCATATTCGGAGTATGAATGTGCTAGTATGCCTTCCGGATTAGTCGAGGTGCGGTCCGGAATCCGGACATCAGATTATAAAAAAAAAAAAAAAAATCTGCAACTGTACTACATTTTGAAATAACTGATACCATCGCATCATGTTTTTTTTTTTTTTTAAATGTATACCATCACATCATGTTTAACCTTAATTATATTTTGATAATGATAAATTGAATTTTCTTAATATTCATTGAATCCTTTAAATGAATATTTTAATATCAGGTGAGATAATAGATATTTATTAAGTAAAACTCTTAGTCTTATATTTAAAAAAAAAAAAAAAAAAAAGATCTAGGAGTAGACATTTTATTGTCAGGTGAGTATTTATTTTCCTCCATGATACTTTTCTAGAATAATTATTCTTTGCAAACAAACAAGCCCATAACTGAATGCATACCGGACCCAACAACCCATCACAGGTTAGTCCAAAAATGCTAGCAAATTGGTACACATTAGTTGTTGACTTGTATCTATAAAGGTCCTAAACACTCTTATTCTATTTGATGTGGGATGTTACAAACACCCCCTCTTATTGGATCGACGTCTTCGTCGAGCCCACACACAAACTAACTAAACCCGGGCAGTGCCTCTGCACTTCCGGCCGGGCAGAGCTCTGATACCATTTAAAACATCCAAGCCCATAACCGAATGTATACCGAACCCAACACAAAAAGTACTAAAAATATTTTTTATACATAAATATCGTTTGTCAAAACACAAAAGTATCTAAATTTTGACATTTTGTTTCAATTTTTATAATGCTAATCATACTTTTCAATTATTGTTCTAGAACAAATCAAAGAGAGAATCTTTCTATTTTGCTTTTATAATTATTGTTCCAGAACAAATCTTTGATCTAATTTTTATAATGCTAATTATACTTTTCAATTATATCAACATGCATCTCGGTCAACCATCTTTCGTATAGACTCATCAAACGCCAATCAAGGAGTAATTTTTTTGTTTTTAATAAATAAATTTATATGTCTTAAAATGAGTATTCGTTTTCAATAAATTACGGGATAAATGAGAATTGAACCGGTGAAATGATAAGAAATAAACTACAGTATAATCATTTAAGATATCTTATCGCGTTCACGATTAATTTATAATTACAAATAAAATATCCATATAATCCACTAGTAAATAGTAAATACTAGTACACAATATTCAAAATTTATTAATTGCATTCTTAATATGTACTTCTCTTTTGTTTGTCAAAAGGAAAAGACATATTTAAGATTTAAATAATTAAATCCATGTGCAAATGTTTCCATCCAAACACTCCATCTAAATTCTATCCATACCCAACTGTTTCCGTTGAAGGCAAGCACTCCATTTAAACCCTGCATATATTTCAACGGCACAACACAGTCTTAGTAGTTGGCTAATCCGGCCAAGGTAGTTAGGTGTAGGTGTTCTTCGTTACGCTACCGATAAAGACTTATTTCTTGTCGTAACACGTTTTAAGATTCGATTCTCGCTTAAATAAAGATTGTTATGAGATTTTTTTATTAAATAATCATGCAATAAGCAATGCTAGGTACCCAAAAATATTCCCAAAACTTTTCTCAAATGACATGGCATTGAAAGTGACTGATTTTAATTCGTAAACGCATATTTATGCACGCGAGATTCCATATTATTTTAAGAAAGTTACCAATTCATGCAAGAATTTGGAAACAATTTTGGGTTATATTTTGGGGGCTGTAGCATTTTTCTTAATTGAATCTTATCTGATCAATACAAAATGTTATAACTAAATCGAAAATTACGATTTTATTGAGCTCTGTTTTAGCTTCTCTGCAGCTACCAACAGTAAAGGTTGGAGGCCTAACGATAATTTTCTAATGTTTTTAAATATCGCACGCTTTCTTAGCTGAAACTGTACAAGTCAAAATATATGGGCAAACAAAACTAAATACTGGGTTTTTTTTTTTGAAGTGAACTAAATACTGGGGTTTACATGTGATCTAATTGGTGATGCAATGTACGTAGTCATAATAAAAATATTAGTTTAAAAGAAGACAACTATGTAAGAATAAAAAATCAAAATAAGATAATAATACTTACTGTTGAAATTCAATGTTTATGGATGTAGGCGAAGAAACTGCAATGGTATCCAAAGCTGTGACAGATAAAACCATTGTTGTTCCACTAACTGATGGTCTTGAAGTAGAATTAGGTGCATAATCCACAATTCTAACTTGTATGGTTTGATCAAGTATACAAGTATTTGGCCTTGCTGCACTAATGCACCTCACCAAATATTGTCTACCACATGATGCTCCGTTGTCCCAAATTCCGTCACCCGCTGCTGCGAATAAATTGTTGGATGGGAACTGCGATGGATCCGTCCCGAAACATTCGGTTGCTATTCGATCCGGTAACGGTAAAAATAGAAAGATTCATGTTAAGCAAAGGTGTTGAAATTATCATAACGAATACCCCTGTCGAGGGTTTGGGAGGGTAAAATGTACGCATAAATATTTACGAAAGCGTTGAAATTGCATTAAGGGTGTACATTTGTTACTTACGTGTGTACGGAGGATTATATGTCGCAGCAGTACCAACCTCGGCGAGGGAGAGAGAACAGAGGTGAACGAAGAATAATAGTAAGAAGAATTTGAGCTGGTTACTCTTGGACATGATGAAGCATGGAGGTGTGGAGAATTTTAGAGAAAGGGAATATATGTACAAAGCAATACGACCCTACTATTTCAATTATAGTTGCGGGTCAATGGGTGACTTGGGCAGTTTGAATAGATTTATGGATTCTATCGACTTAATTATTGTGATGGTATGGAGATATTTATTTAGTTATTTCCTCATCTAATAAACTTTTGCTTGGAATGATATAATGGTCAACTTTGTTACAATATGAATAAAACCATTATGATTGGCCTTCAGATAACACAAAGCACAGGTTCAACTGATAAATGCATTCCACGTTCTAACTGATAGAGCTAAAATATTTGGTTCGATTCTTTCTCATCCAAAGATTTACGAGAACAGATTGTAAGACATATAAATCTACTTATTAATAAAAAAAAAATGTAAAGAAACCAAGTAAAAACAGACAAATCCAATTCATATTCCTTTGCCGTTTAACTTTAAGGAACTTACCCAGTCCGTCTTTCCGTCATTATGTATCTTTTGAGCTCCAAATGGAAGAAATTGTATACAATTGTACTACTTAATTTGTCAGAATCAATATAACAAAGTTAAGAATCCGGAAAAGAAGGTTTATTTGTCAAATGAGGTAGCAAGACAGAAATGTTACGATCATTTAAAACAAATACTAAAATAAATTGAAAGTGGTTGAAAACATAATCTAGGCCTGCTTGGTTACACAGTCGTCAAGAGTTTAAACTCCAGCTTGACGCATAAATACATAACAGAAAAAGTATTACTGATAACATGCATAAACCAAATACAGGTAATAGGTCCCGTGCTTTCAGTAACCTCAGCATTGCTATAAAAATGCTTATTTCCACAGCTTCCGAAGAGACATGTTTTTCTCAGTGTCCTTCTTCATTACCTTGGCCACAGCCATCTCAAAATCTTCCTGAGTCACATGAACCCTCCTCTCCCTCAAAGCAAACATTCCTGCTTCCGTGCACACAGCCTGAAGATGCATGAAATAGAAATTTATAACTAATTATATAAACAAATATAAGCAGTACATCAAGCTACCTAGTTACTGTTCTAGGTATATACAGTACATGTATAAAAGAAATTTATATTCTACAAGGCATGGAATCAACATGCATTTCGTATGCTAGATCAGGATAATGCATATGCAATTGTAAAACAAAATTAAAAAAACGTACCTTCAGCTCTGCACCTGAGGCACCGCCCATCTTTTCTGCGATCTTCTTCAAATCAATGCCCCGCATCAAATTCATCTTTCTAGAATGAATTTTCAAAATATCCCATCGAGACTGTATGACAACAAGAACATATCAAGAACAAGAAGCTCTCAAAAATCTTAAATTCAATATTCTGAATTCACTCAATAACCAATTTCTAATGGTCCAAGTTAAAAAGAGAAATTGTGTACCATACAATATTCTATATTGCTTATATGAATGTGGAGACGACTGGGTTCAAAAGGCCATAACACCTACACGAGTGACTACCATTGCATTTTTGGGAAATTGTTCATCTATATACCTGAGTTGTAAAGCTTACATGTAGTTTCTCTATTTTAATTTCCATACTAATAGTGGAAAAGATACACCAAAAGTATAACCTTTCTGGAACAAGGAGCTACTTGCCCTAAGTGAATATACACTGAAAGCATCCAGCAGATACGGATAGGGGTGGCTGGGTGCTAAATAAAGCTATATGGCTAACACTGGAAACCTCCATTGTACACTTTAGAGGGGAGAGTTCTGCTATCTACCCAGGTGGTGGAGCTCATACAGAACTTGAAATCACTTCTTGTTATTTCAATCATGATTCACCAAGTGAAAATGAGGGGCCTGGAAAACTTGTAATTACGTTTTTGTTATTTCTTTCTTTTTTTTTTTTTTGCTAATTGTTTTTGTTATTTCTTTCACTAATGATAAAGAGCAGATGCAGAAGATCTGTGAGCATCAAAAAGTAAACAAGGATATCCACTAACCTAAACTAATTTAGATTATCTTTCTGCCGAGTACATAAATATTTGTGAACAAGACTTCTTTCAGAAAGCGATTACACAGTACAGAATGCGGTATCCAGAAAACTTAACATTGTGTCTAAAGAAAGGTGAGGTACTTGTTTATACTTATCGGCCTGGAAATGAAGCTATGTTTACAATTATTCCTTTATAAATAATGCACAAGGATGTCGACACTATCCTAAACAACTTCATATTATCTTTCAGCGAGTACGTATGTATCCGTGAGTGAGAATTGTTCAATCAAGTTATTGACATTTAACCTTATACGTCTTAAAAACGTTAACTTTTGTGTGTTAAATTTTGAAATCTTTTAAGGGTGGGGGTTGTATATTAGACTCTGGTGAGTGAACTACTTACGTCTTCATTGGGATTTGGGAACTCAATCTTCCTGTCAATTCGTCCAGGTCTCAGAAGGGCTTGATCCAGAATATCAATACGATTTGTGGCCATCAAAACCTGCAACGGTACCACCAATTAGTTGTTTCAACAAAAACACAATGAAATTTTAAAAGTTTCTATTCCTCCATTATTTATGGCAACAGAAATTACCTTGATCTTGTTCGATGCTTCAAAGCCATCCAATTGGTTCAGGAGCTCCAGCATAGTCCGCTGCACCTCACTATCACCGTTGCCACTACCAGATTCCATTCGCGCGGATCCGATACTGTCAATTTCATCCATAAATATAATAGACGGAGCATGTTCCCTGAAAGAAAATTTACACAAGGGACCAGATGTTAGATAGATACTAACAGAATGTTTAATTATGACACACATGTCACAAAATTTGATTATACTATTTAGATTTTCCTTTTGTTTTTGTCTATTTATTAATAAAAAACAGGTTGAATTTCTTGTTGCAAGATGCACTTCTGGTTATGAAATCGCAGCCTATGTTACCCGGACTCGGCTGGAAGTGTCCAACATGGATACGTATCCAAATGTCGGACTCGGCAATATTTTAAAAAAACATACATGTGTTTTTGGCTTAAAATTCATGTCCGAGTGTCCATACCCATGTCCGAGTGTCGAGTGTCCGAAACGGGTATTTGAGGCAAAATGAAGAGTCGGGGTAACATAGATCGCAGCACAATGCAGTGGACAAATGTACAAAGTATACACTGGTATATTAATAACTTATACTGCACTATTACATATATCAACCAGGAACTATATAGGTTTAATTTGTCATATGCCATTTTAAGGCTCTAGTTCAGGTATAGGAATAGGAGAGCTTTAATATATGGAACATCCAGAAAAGGGCTTAAAGTAAATTCTAAAGGGTGATGCATTAGCACAATTACAGAGTGTCAAACTGACCTTGCCATAACGAAAAGTTCTCTAACCATTCGAGATCCTTCCCCAATATATTTCTGGACCAATTCAGAACCAGAGACCCTGATAAATGTACAATCAGTATGATGTGCAACTGCCCTAGCCAACAAGGTCTTTCCAGTACCAGGTGGTCCATAAAGCAGGACTCCCTAAGAAATAATACAGGAAGGCGTAAGTTCATTAGTGAAAAGAAAGGAGGACACTAGAGAAAATAGATTTTCTCATACAAGATAAATAAATCAACTTGCTAGTGTGTACCTTAGGCTGAGCAATCCCAAGACTCTCGAATAATTCAGGATGTTTTATTGGAAGTTCAATGACCTGAAAAATTAAATAGAAAGACTTAACCGCACAGATTACTAGATAAACGTTTTATCACAGACTTCTGCATTCAGGTCCAGTGATATACTACATATGCAACTACAGTTAAGTCCCAGCAGGCAACAGGTGTAGGAGCATACCTCTTTGATCTCTTTGATCTGCTGGTCAAGACCCCCAATCATGTCATATGTAGAATCAGGAACTTTTTCGACTTTCATGAGATTCACCAAGGGATCTACTTTGCTAGGCAAAACCAAGTGGAGAACGTAACTGTCATTGCGCAGAGCAACCCTTGTAGATGGAGTTATCTTTGTAATATCGATGCTCTTGTCAATATCAACAACATATTTTCCCTCTGGATGGACCTGAAGAAAAAAGAAAATAAGAGCAAGACAAACGTAAATATATGTTCACCAACATTAATTAAATGGCTGATAGGATTGTAGATAGGAGAGATAACTTGCAGAAGAGAAAAAAATCAGTACATTAAGATATTTATATCAAATCAAGTTTAACCAGAATAATTCCAAAACCACTTACTTTGACCAGGACTTTCGATTTCCCCATCACTTTAACAACTTCACCAACATATGATCCAGGCTCCTGAAGAAGTTGCAACTCTTCCTTAAGCATTCTCACTGTAAAAAATGATTACAAGTAATTTAGGGAAAAATAGAAATTGATTACAAGCACTTATCATTATTAAACCCATGGTCTATTAAATGTGAAGCACATTACATGCATGTTGACCTTATCTCTAATCAAGGAATACAATACAACCGTCAAGGTAATAATGTTATCAACTGCATACAACTCTCTGCAATTAACTTAGGCTCATTGCCTGAAAGACAAACCCACTACAAAAAATTCTAATAGCTAACTTCTATACAGAATACAGGCAACACCAGATGTCAAAACTTACACGTGTAATAGACATCATCAATTTTCGAGTATCTAGGTAAAGGTAATAATATTATCATCTGCATACAACTCTCTGCAATTAACTTAGGCACATTGTCTGAAAGACAGACCCACAACTCAAAACTTCTAATAGCTAACTTATATACAGAATACAGGCAACACCAGATGTCAAAACTCACACTTGTAACAGACATCATCAATTTTCGAGTATCTAGTCATCTAATAGATTCTTGCTTCCACCCCCTAAAAACTCTTTACTTAACTGATTTTTTATCCAATCCACCACGAATATTACTCAAAAGGTTTAATCTTTAGACCCAAAGTTTATTCTTTTAATCGCAATCGGCAAAAACATTTATCAAACTCAACCCAACATCTACTCGTTAAACACAGCCCAAAACTTTAATTACCACTAATAAACAAAAATCCCCCTAAATCAAACAATTCAAACCCCAACAACAAATCTAATCATTCAATTCAATATAATAACACTACAAACAACACTAAAACAAGACCAATTAAACCCTAAAATCAAAAAAGCCCAAATCTTTACAATTAGGGTTACAAAAAATTGGGAAAAACAACAAAAACAAGCACAAAACATCAAAAAGACAGTACCTTTGGAATTAAGATCATTCCTCTGAGCTTCAAGTCGATTAAGATTATGCAATTTGTGACGAACATGAAGCTGAAGATCATGAATGTGTTGTTGATAGTATTGTTTCAATCCTTCGCCTTGTTTAGCTTTCGCTGAACATGTTTCTTCTTTGGCCAATTCGATTCGTTGCTTCTCGATCTCTACGCTCGCCATTAGGTTTGATTGGAGAGATTTGGGGGTGTCGAGAGAGAGATATAGATACAGGAGAGTTGTGTGTATAGGTGGCTTGGGGGATAAGTTGAAATTGAGATGTACTTGGGGCTTTTTAACTGGAAAGAGAGAGATTTTTGGTTTTCGAGATAAGTTAGGATTTGGGATTATTTGTTTTGAAAAATATCATAGTTTAAATATAAATAAATATAAATAAAGTCTATAATTATATATCGTTTATTTTAATTTTTTTAATTAATAATTTTATCAAAGTTTTGAATTTTTGAGTTTTTTTTTGCATTCAATTTCATTATTTATTCTTTTAAAAGTGTAAACATGATTTTGAAATCTTGTTTCATATATTCTGTCCCCCAAAGAAAAATTTAAAATATAATTTATTATAAATCAATAAAATTAATTATATATACTACTTTTATAATTTAAAATAGTTAAATATCATTAAATCAACTATATCAAAACTCATGATTAATTATCCGGTTATGAATGTAATTTTAGATGGATTGTATGTATTTATGAGTTAATTTTTTTCTCTCCATATAATGTGAGAGTTTTTTTTTCTCTCCATATTCATAAGCAATTAAGAATACTGTGGGAGTGGTTTGAGTGTGAGTATTATGGCAAATGGAGAAGACATTGACCGACGTATGGCGGGTTTAGGAATTGAAGATGAGGAGAATGAAGTCATTGTTCTGGAAGGAGATATTGATGAAAGTGTCAACAAGTACGAGCTCTGCCTGGTAGGGAGACTGCTTACAGAGAAGAGTATCAATATAAGAGCAATGAAATCTAAGATAGCAGATGTATGGAGACCTTCAATGGGGTTGAATATCAAAGAGCTTGAACAGGGTCTGTTTTTGTTCCAGTTCTACAGAAGAGAAGATATGCAATGGGTAGAGAAAGGAGGTCCGTGGTCGTTTGACAACGCAATGTTCGCCTTGGAAAGAATATCGACAGGGGAGAACCCGGCACAGGTCAAGCCATGGTCTCTAAGTATATGGATTCAACTATTTAATCTCCCGACGGGATATATGCTGGAAACGGTGGGAAGGCAGCTTGGCAATTTCTTTGGAGAGTTCTTGGAGTATGATGCTAAAAACAATACATCAATATGGAGAGGTTGTATGAGGGTGAGGATCAGGATTGACGTAAGGAAACCATTGAAAAGAAAGAAGAGAATTGTCAAGAAGGATGGGAAAGAATTCATAGTGGAGTGCAAATATGAACGTCTGGGGGAGTTTTGTTTTACGTGTGGGTTGGTTAGTCACATAGATAGGTTTTGTAGGACCTCCATTGACAATGGTGATGAGGGCGTGATGAAAGAATGGGAGAGTTGGCTCCGAGCACCACCGCGTAGGGTGGCGGGGTAATCGCAAAGCAAATGGTTGAGGGAAGAGAATGATGACACGTGGGAGGCCAGGATTGGTGGAGCCAGCAACCAACAACACTTTGGGGGGGGAAATTTTCAAAATCAAGGAAAAGAGGTAAATGCGGGGAGTGATAATAGGATGAGAGTTGTAACAGAGTCCCGTGATGGTAGCAAAAAGTTGTTAGCATTGACTGAAGCTAAAGTTAAGGGATATACAGCTACGACAAATCTGTTATATGATTTGAATGAGGTAGATAGCGATAATATTCATTTGGAAAATCGTAAACGTAGCAGAGTCATAACAGATGGGCTGGCCCAGATGGATGTTGAAGTGGGCCAACATTCAAATGCTATTCAGACATCTCATAAACAAAACGAGACTGATATTTCTGTTGGGGATTTATCAGTGTCTACACACAACAGTTCGGCTGAGCTTGCAAGGCAAGCCAGCCATCAATAATGAATGCTATAGGATGGAACTGTCGAGGTGTGGGCTCATCTCGTACAGTTCGAGTCTTGAAGGAGATGCTGAAGTCTCATAAGCCTGACATTTTGTTTTTGTCTGAAACGTTAGCAGATAGCAATAAAATAGCAGCTCTTGCTGCAAAGCTTGGTTTTGTGAATTTTTTCTCAGTAGATAAGCAAGGTAGAGGAGGAGGGTTAACAGTATTTTGGAAGAATAATGTTTTGTGTAATGTTTTTGATTCGTCTAATAATCATATTGATATAAAGATCAAGGAAAGAAATGGTGAAGATTGGCGTTTAACCTGCTTCTACGGTTTTCCTGAAAGAGAAAGAAGGCAAGATTCTTGGGATTTTCTTCGTCAATTAGCATTAAGGTCTCAGCTGCCTTGGTGTATTTTTGGAGATTTCAACGATCTTTTGTATGATAGTGACAAGAAGGGCAAGCACAAGCACCCTCAAAATCTTTTGAGTGGGTTCAGAAATGCAGTGGAGGACAGTTTTTTTAACTGAGTTGGACCTCAAGGGAGGTGATTTCACTTGGGAGAAGAGTAAAGGGACTTCTAACTGGGTTCGTGAGAGACTTGATAGGTGTTTTGCTAACAGTTCTTGGTGGGGCAAATTTCCATTGTGTACGTTAACGGTTTTTCATACCATTGTGTCTGATCATGATCCAATAATGATTGAGCTGGTTAACACCTCTATCTCTAAGAAGCAGTTTCGCTTTAGGTTTGAAAACACTTGGTTAAAAAAGGCTAACTTTCATTCTGAGGTAGCGAGCTATTGGCAGAATTTACCAGCAATGCATCTATTACCTAAGTTATTGGCAGTCTCCACCTATATGGCGAAGTGGGGGAGGGAGTTTTTTAATAAGTTCCGAGAGAAAGTGGTGAAGCAGAAGGAGATTATCGATGATCTGAAAAACAGGGAGGATGATGATGGAATTCAACTGTACTTTGATGAGAAGGATAAACTGAGCGAGCTCTTAATCCATGAAGAAGTTTACTGGCAACAGAGAGCAAAGAATTTCTAGCTTAAGGATGGTGATACCAATTCTAAATTCTTCCATGCAGCAGCATCTAGCAGGAAGAAGCTCAACCATATTTCTGGGCTCAAAGCTGAAGATGGGACGTTGGTTACAAATCATGAGGATATGTGCAGACTGTTAAAAGATTATTTCAGTAAAGTGTTTATGCGAAAAGAAAATGGTGCCGAGCAGCCAAGACAGGAGTCTGTTCCAATAATCACTAGTCGCCAGAACGAGATGTTAACAGCTGATGTGACTTTTTCGGAGTTTACTCAAGCAGTGAAAAGTATGCATCCGGATAAAGCAAGTGGTCCGGATGGCTTAAACCCAGCATTTTTTCAGCATTTCTGGAATTTGATTGGAAGAGAAGTGTTTAAGTGCTGTCAGCAATGGCTCAAAGAAGGTACGCTTTCTACAGATGTGAATGATACAACCTTAGTCCTTATTCCAAAAAAAGACAATGTTGACGACCCTAAAGACCTCAGGCCAATAGCATTGTGTAATGTTCTTTACAAGATAGTTGCAAAGGTCTTAGCAAATAGACTTCAACGAATTCTCCCAGAGGTTATTTCTGAAGAACAGTCGGCATTTGTCCCTGGACGGAATATCACAGATAATGTACTAGTGGCTTTTGAGCTATTACATTATATGAAAAGGAAGAATAGTGGTCAAGATGGGGTGGTGACTTTAAAGCTTGATATTAGTAAAGCTTATGACCGTGTAAGTTGGAATTATCTTCGACACAGAATGGTTTCTATGGGTTTTTCGGAGAAATGGGTCAAATGGGTGATGTTATGTGTTACAACTGTTTCATATTCTATCTCATTTCAAGGATCAAATATAGGTCCTATTATCCCAACTCGTGGTCTCAGGAAAGGGGATCCAATTTCACCCTATTTGTTTTTGTTGTGTGTTGAAGGCTTATCATTGTCTCTAAAATTAGCTGCTGAGAATGAAAGTATGAATGGTTGTCGTATATGCAGCTCAGCCCCAGCGGTAACACATCTCTTATTTGCGGATGATAGCTTTTTATTTTTTAAAGCTAGTACTGAAGAAGCAGCAACAGTCAAAGGAATTTTGAATGAGTACGAGGCAAGGTCTGGGAAGGCTGTGAATTATCAAAAATCAGCTATCTTTTTTAGCTCAAATGTTAGGAGGGATAAACAAGGGGAAATAAAACAAGAGCTTGGTGTGCATAAGGATATAAGAGATAGCAAGTATCTTGGTTTACCGTCGCTGATTGGTAGATCAAAGAAAAATGTGTTCAGATATTTGAAAGATAGGGTGATTCAGAAGATAAAAGGTTGGAGTTCTAGACTACTTTCTCGTGCTGATAAGTTAGTCATGCTGAAGAATGTGGTGCAATCGATCCCAGCATATGCAATGTCCTGTTTTTTGTTGCCTAAATCACTATGTCAGGAATTGCAGAGAGTGATGAATGCTTTTTGGTGGCAATCTCAGTCATCTAATAAAGGCATACGTTGGTTGGGATGGAATAGGATGTGTATGTCAAAGAATGATGGTGGGTTAGGGTTTAGAGATATTCATGGTTTCAATTTATCGCTTTTGGGTAAACAGTGTTGGAAGTTGGTAAACGAACCGAGTGCATTAGTGTCACGAGTTTTAAAAGCAAGGTATTACCCAAACAGCCATTTTTTGCAAGCAGGTAGAACTGGTGGGGTTAGTTACACATGGTCTGGTATTTTTGAGGCGAAAGAAGAATTGAAAAAGGGTCTGAGGTGGGTCGTGGGAGATGGCAAATCTATCAGTATGTGTTCTGATAGGTGGCTGAGAATGAAAGAGGATTTTTGTGTGAATAGAGACCGAATAGAAGGTCAGGTGTTGCAGCTTAGAGTTTGTGATTTTTTTCAGGAGAATAGTAAAGCTTGGGATGAGGATAAAATTAAGCTTCACTTCAGTGATGAGGATGTAGATGCTATACTGAGTACTCGTATTCCACAGGGGTGTACTAGAGATAGGGTTGCCTGGATCCGTTCGAGTAATGGAAAGTATACCGTGAAGTCAGGATATTATCAATGGTGTCAAAGTCAGCTTGTTACAGAAGGTGTTCAACAGTCTAAGGGCTGGAGCAAGATTTGGAAACTTGAAGTTCCTCATAAAATCCGAGTTTTTTTATGGAGGTTTTGTCGTAACACCCTTCTAGTCAGGTGGTCGTTGAGAGGGAGAGGGATCCCAGCTCCTATATCGTGTTCACAGTGGATTGGTGAGGTCGAGCACCTGCGTCATTTGTTCTTTGAGTGTAATTTTCTAAAGAATGCTGGCAACAAATTGGTATGAGGTGGGATTTATGGGACATAGAAAATAGTCATGAATGGCTGCTTCAAACCTTGGCTACTAGCTCTAATGTGAATCTGATTAAAGTTAGTCAAGTCCTTTGGGGGGTTTGGTTTGCAAGGAACAAACGCATTTTTGAGAGTAGAAACATGACTGCAGCTTCAGCTATGACATGGAGTGGCAAGCAAATTGCAGAGTGGCAGTTAGCAAATAGGAAGTCTGTGGCTGCTCAGAGAGTGGAAGATATTAGTCGCAGGAATGAAGGTAAGTGGCAATCTCCAGAGGTAGGGTGCTTAAAGATTAATGTGGATGCAGCGGTAGTAGAAGGGCAAAGCTCGTTTGCAGTAGGAATGCTGATCAGAAACCATCAAGGTCAGTATCTTGCAGGAAAACCAATGAGGTTTGCAGGCTCTGTTTCGGTTATGGAAGCTGAGCTAACAGGTGTAGTAGAAGCTCTTTCATGGGCGCAAGCATTTACAGAGGGCAGGGTGGTGATTGAGAGTGACTCGCAGCTAAGTATTCATGCAATCGAGCAAGGGCAGGAGTATCTATTGGAGATTGGTGACTTAGTGAATCAATGTAGAGAAATGTTGAGATGTAATGATCGTTTATCTGTTAAGTTTGTCAGAAAGCAAGCGAACAATGTCGCGCATAGTATGGCGAGAATTCCTTGTGAGCGAAATAGCTTTCTTGTAATCCCGTCTCCTCCAAACTTTTTGTTGGAGACACTTTTGTCCGATATTTTGGTGGTTTAATGAAATTTGAAATTTTCAAAAAAAAAAAAAACTATATCAAAACTCAAAAGATAATCAAGGGTGACTTAGTATTGCATAAAAAGAATAATTGACTATCAGAAAATAAATAAAATAATTTTTTTTGAATTTAAATATTTATAAAAGAAGCCCTAAAATAAAATAAAAAGAATAATCCTACCCGAAACTGGTATAACAATTTATATCGAAAACAAATTAGCAAGGCAGACTGCATTAGAGCCCAAATCATAATCGAACTAGTCCATTCGAAACAGAATAGAAATAGGAGCCCAATGAGACCCATTGAGAGATTACTATATAATCCCAAGACTAGCTTTGTAAACCAGTCTAAAAAAGAGGGGCATCAACGTCTTTGTGTAGTTCTCTTCTCCGATCTTGTGCAAGTTTGTTACGAGTTTATTTCAGCTTGTTGAGGAGCTTCGAAAATCTAAGATCTCACTCTTCTTAGATTTATCGAATCGAAAAATCGAACCGAAAAAACGAGCAACAAAGAAGAAGAAAAAATGTCGGGAAAAGGAGCCAAGGGATTTATTATGGGCAAAACCCCTAAAGATAAAGAAAAAGAGACTAAGAAGAAGGCCATCTCTCGATCATCTCGTGCTGGTCTCCAGGTCTCTCTCCCTTCTAAGTTTTTTTATGTTTATGTATGCTGTGTATAGTAGATTTTACAATATTTTGTCGAAATACAAGTGTTTGATAAATAAATATGTGTACTTGCATGTATGTATGGTTATGTATTACGTGAATTGTTAATAAGTTTCAAGTTTGTGTATGTGCATGTGTGTTTAAGATTTGCGAGAATTGCATATGTATATTTATGACTTACGAGAATAGTTAACAAATTTGTGTATGTGTTTGGTTGTTACATGTATAAGTTTAAAATAATTGTACAGAGATATTTGGTGTTCTCTTAAGTTGTTTAATTTTTCGCATGTATATGTAAGTGATTCCAGATTATAATCTGTATTTATTTATGCTTAGTTTTTTTTTGTTTAACTCTATGTTGAGATTTGGTTAAATAATCAAACGATTAAAATAAGGAAATCATGGTGAAATAATTCTTTCAATGTTTGTTTTAAAGAGTGCAAATCGAAGAATGTTGTTAGTCATGTTATATGTTCTGTTCTTAAATCATTCTGATATACCATTGACTGAACAGGGCCAATCTGCTAAAGAAAAAAAGATTTAATCCTTAGTTTTATTCTAAATTATATAATGTTTTTGGCTATCTGCAGTTTCCTGTCGGACGTATTCATCGTTTACTGAAGCAGAGGACTACGGCAAATGGGAGAGTAGGAGCCACGGCTGCTGTCTATTCTGCTGCTATATTGGAGTACTTGACTGCTGAGGTATTGGAGTTAGCTGGCAATGCGAGCAAGGATCTCAAGGTGAAACGTATCACACCAAGGCATTTGCAGCTAGCAATTCGAGGTGACGAAGAACTTGATACACTGATCAAGGGAACCATAGCTGGTGGAGGTGTGATTCCTCACATCCATAAGTCACTCATTAACAAGACCACAAAGGAGTAGTTTGAGCCTGGATAATCTTTAAGTTAGCATTTTGTTCAATGCGTGAACAATTTTCTTTAAGATTTGAGTAAAGCTACTGAGTTAATTAGTTACTGTTTGTTCTATAAAATATGGATATGCGTATTTGTGCATCCATATCGTAGGAATATTTATTCTAGGTTAATTGTGCGACTTATTTCAACTATATTATTTGGTAATGTGATTATGCTGTTACATCTTTGTTTTCTTTTTATGTATGTGTAATATTCTCTTGGCATTCTAACACTGTGAGACTGATTGATCATCATCCTTGGTTCTTGTAATCTCGCGCATTGGGGAATTTACATTTTAATGCACATACAAAGAAATACTATGATCGAGAACAGTTAAAGTTTATCTCTACTTCTGACAAAAAAGAAGAAGTTTATCTCTACTATACAAAGCCAACTGACAGTTTCATAATTCAAAACTGTGATACCTTTGGAATATCTACAGGAAACTTGTCAATCTCAGCAGTCCAGGGGTTATAGTTGTCACCCGGTTTTATGGTTCTTAAAGCCCTCCATACAGCACTGTTACACTTGAACCCTGATCCAAATGCTATTTGCCACAATCTATCTCGCCTCCGAATCCTTCCCTTGGCCTCAGCATAAGCCAATTCATAATATAATGAACTGCTTGATGTGTTTCCAAATCGGTAAAGTGTCATCCTTGATGGCTCCATATGCCATTCAGATAGCTGCAGATTGCTTTCTAGTGCATCTAGAACAGCTCTTCCACCAGCATGAATGCAAAAATGCTCGAAAGCTAGCTTAAAATCAGGAATGTAAGGCTTGATTTTCATCTTAAACACTTTCCTACCAACCAACGTAGCAAAAAACAGCAGTTGCTCAGACATTGGCAACACAAGCGGCCCCAGTGTTGTTATATTAGTCTTCAAAGCATCCCCAGCGACTGCCATAACCTCCTTGGACAAAGTAACACCAATTATTCCTTCAGAGTCCTCTTCTTGGTAGACACAACGAAAGCATTTATCGTCAGCACCCTTGTGTGTTCGTACAGTGTTTACTAATTGATATTTGGATTTAAATCCGTCAAAGAATCTGTTGGAAAGCAGTAGTGCAGCACCCCCCATTCGGAATATGCAATTTGAGACAAGTTTGGAACGATCATTACCCATATACCAATTCTGAGTGATGTTCTCTGTGCTGACGATCAAAGCATATGAACTAGGATGAACCTGAAGAAGTTTGTTAGCTAGATCAACAGCTAATACACCAGCACTACAACCCATACCAGCTAAATTGTAGCTGACTATATTTCCTCGGAGCTTGTAATGATTCACAATCATGGCAGTCAGAGATGGTGTTGGATTAAACAAGCTACAATTAACAATCAGAATACCAATATCTTTCGGCTTAATACTGGTCTTGGCTAGAAGGCCATCAACAGCACCAAACATAACAACCTCAGCTTCTTTTCTAGCTGATTCTACGGATATATTTGGGGGAGTACAGAACATAGCTTCAGGAAGATACGTTGATTCGCCAAGGCCAGATCTTTCAAGGATCTTCCTCTGGAATTCTAAACTCTCTTTCTTAAAAGACTCAACTAAACTCGATTGCTGCATGAACAGCTTCTTTGTACATATACTAGAGTCCGGAGGCTTAAAGCAACAGAAGTCCACAAGGTACACAGGGCGAGGAGAAGTCAAGAAATATATGGTAAGTATAAAAACTAGAAGTCCAGAACAAAGGATCACGGATACAAGATTGTATTGAAGATTATCCCAGATAACGTAGAGATCATGACGTTTAAATGTGGATAGTTGTTGTGCTAGTAGTACAATCAAGGGAGCAAGAACTAGGTACATTCCATGGGTGATGAGAGTATGATATCCGAGCTTAACATACTTTAATTTTACTGATTTCTTAAAATCTGGGAGCTTTGATGTGGATGGATTTAGGGGCTCCTCAAGATTTGATTCTGCCATTTGTTCCTGTTACCAATTATATGGGACAGTATTAGATCAAGTACTGTTAAAATATTGTTGCGTTTTGGTTAATAAATCTATTAATCAGACACATCTCTTCTGCATTATGCAATTTACACACACATAATAAAATAAATTAGTGTACAAGATATCAGTGTCAAATCAAATACTCCACACACACAAATCAGAATAACACACAAACATTATTGTACATTAATCAGTATTGGATCAAATACGGTTGGAATTTGGTTTTGGTTGGGTCAATAATTTACCTTTCAGATACTTCTTTTCTGCACTATACCTTCTTACATGGACGCTGACAGATATTTATGCGTCGGACTAATTTTTATGTACAAGATATTGATGGCATTGTCGATAACTGACCGTAAAAAGTGACAATGCACATGAGACTGTATCAGTAATATGTCTGGGTTGAGGTTGAGGTAGTGTAGAAGGAATCAGGTGATCGAAAGAAGAAGTTTGAGAAGTAGAAAAAAAATGGGAGAAGGAAGAATTGTAAAGTCGATACTAGAATGAGGGGCATGCATTATTTTCAGTAGTTAGACAGAATAATAAGGGAAACCATCAATTTAAATGGCATATATTACTATGGTAGACAAATTTTATAGATACACAGAAAGAGAGTTAAACTTAGTCGGTTGGTCTCAACTGTATTTCCAAGAATCTGAGAAACAAAACCAACTAACTAATAATCTTAATATAATTATATCTTAAAATGTGTGAATAATTTTCTTGTTAGAAAAATGAATGACTATTAACAACTTAAGATCATAATAAAACGCCTGAATCATTGTACAAACGCGTAAAGGCAAATGCACAAATTCATTCGATCAGTGTGAGAAACAAAAAGATTAATAAATACGTAACATCTGCTGCAAATATGTTGAAGTAATGTATAGCAAATAGTATTAAGAACAAGAATTTATAAAACACAAACAACAAATATTCTTTGCAAACAGGACATATCTGAAGACTAAGGGAAAAGTTCCGGCTTTACAACTCCTTTAGTTTCACTCATATTAGGAGAAAGATGATGGCCTCCTCTTTTAACATTGTTACAAGCAACTCTATGTTTCTAAACTGCTACTTGTAGGTATCATGAACTCTTCTGCAGATTCAAGCTGATGTTATGTAGAGGTCTTAATGCAGTATTTCCTTAGACTTCACGACATATATCGACCTACTGTACTTCCAAGATTGAGCTTCAAGATCGTTGAGCTTCCCCCCTTCTCATGGCGGCTTCCGATAATTAAAAATCCTATGCTTGCAAGTTGCAATTAGGAAGCTTACTAATCCAGTGAAAACTCCTCTAGCCATATTAGTACTTCATTTCTCTAAAGATCAAGTACGCACAGATAAACTCGTCAATCGTCATTTATAAGATGGAAAAATGTTGTATAGCAAAAATTTATTATACAAAAGAACAATAAGTGGGAAATAGGAAAAAATTATAGCAAAGATAACAATAACACTCATAACTATAAAAACAAAACAATTGTAATCACATTCACCTAGTTTAAGTTTCAAAAATAAGTGGTAACAGGTTATCTGTTTCCAGAACATTGAATAACAACACAAGCAAGCTGGTATCCTGTAATACTTAGGATTTATACATCCAAACAATCATCATCATTAGCATTGTAAGTTGTAACGCCTCAAGCCTACAAAACAACGCATAACGGGACCGTTCAACAACCCACCACAGGTCGGTCCAAAAGAGCTAACAACTTTGGTAATACATTAGTTGTTGGTTTCCGTTTATAAAGCCTACTAACTTTGGTTTCTGTTTCCAGGATCATTGTAACGAGCAAATAAACAACCTGTCTTGGGTTCCAGACCATCTCTTCGAAGACTAGATCGTAGTACTTTCTCTTTCTCAGCGACAATGTCCTCAGTAGGCTTTCCACTAAATTTTAATACAGCAGCAATACCTCCTTCAACTTTCCTCAAGCTAATATCCTCTTGATTTGGCTCTGGCAAACTGGTTAAAATATTTACTTAGTTGATTAATCCCATACAATCCATAAAAAAAAAAGGTTCCTAATTATGGTGAATCACTTTCCGCAACTATTACATCATTGATTAAAAAAGCAATTTTTCTTTACTCCCTTCCCTTTGAACATCACGATAAGCAAAAGAACGTACGAGTACATTAAGTTATCTGTCCAGTGTCTAAATATGAAATATATTGAAAAGCAAAAGTTTGGGATTGAACTAGTATTGTATCAAAGCTACATACGAGAAAAAAAATTAATTTCTTAGGTTTAAACTTTCTGAACTTTGATACTCAAGGCTTAGCCTAGCGGATATGCTCGTCCTTAATTATCGAAGATTGAGCGTTCGAGCCTCATTGGAGGCAAATGTGTACGGTGAATATTTAAATTTCGTATTGACCTTCCTATAATTGAAATTTCTAATTGTGTCAGATCTTGGGGAAGAACTGGACAGGCAATTGTTGTTTCAGTAGTGATAATCACCTGTTCATGTCTTTCTCTGATGGAAGAACTATTTGGATAGACACTTCTGACATATCAGCATCAAATGCCTGGGTAAAGACGGGGGTTGTCATAGGTATCTTTTCCGTTGTGGAATTCTTCCCAAACATGTACCTGTACAGGTTTAAGTCAAGTGTCAAACTATATCAGAAATCCGATAAATAACCTGGAATATAAAAAACAATTATATTTCTCTCTCTGTGATCCTCATTGAATAATGTCATGTAAATCAAAAATCACCGGAATAGTTTCATGTTTACCTCAGAAAAGATCTGGAGACTGGAGTGCTTTGAATAGTTTCATGTTTACCTCATTGGTGTGTTGTGTTGTGTCGGAATAAATGGAGGGTAAGTAGAGAGTATTTATAACTCAGGTTGCTTAGCATTTGTTTCAGCTTTGTAGTTCATACACTCAAGTGGGATTTCAGAATCTAAATGGTGAAGAGATGCGGGACCGATGTCTTACAACTTGCCTGATGCATTACCACATTCTGCACTGTTATTAATCTAAGTTGTTATGAACTATGATGATGAACCTTGAACTTGTTTTATGTTTTGCTCTTCGTTTGTAACTTGTCTATACTTTTATTCATTTGGACATTTCCATAACCAAGCAAGATTATAATTTCACACCGGCTCGAACTATTTAGTTCAATCAAACAAGAGGGTGAAAGTTTTCAACTGAAGTCGACTTGATCACATCCTGAGTCTCAACTTTAAACTTGCCTACAAAGAATTTTTAATATGTTGACATTATTAAATTGGTACATAATCGAATACATTTATGTGGCCTTAATCAACTCATCTAAAATCTTAAGGTGTTAGAGGAAGACCTTAGAAGGATCTTATATTATATTCTAATAGGAAAATCTAAGAGCACGTTCATTGCAGTCGGCATTGGACCCTGGACACAGTGAAAAGGGACCCCGGACCCTTTGTAAGCATTAGAGTGATCAGTGAAGCATGATTATTAACAGACATCTGGGTTTGAGTATATTGTTTTGTTCATATGTGTTACTTTGTGCTGTATGACTGTATCGTAAAATTTCATCACATTAATGAGACCGACTAAAATGAAGAGGAGTAGGACTGTGCATTGGAAAGAATGAGTCCAATTTTTTTACCTGGACTCCGGGACCAATTTTTCAGCATATAGCTCAGGCTTGACGTTTAGTTCTGAGTGGATCACTGATCTAATAACATTATATTTACCAAGTTCATACCCTGTGCGAGATTTTTTGATATAGATACTTCTGGGAAGCAAAAAGTTCACGGCTACTTGCCCAGGACAAGCATAAACTTCAGAATTCTGTATATTATGTTCTTGCCTGATTGCTCATATGCATGGTAGAGTACAAACCATCATATCTGCACATATAGAATGAAAGACCTCTACATGCTGCTTCTGCATTGTAGAAAATATGAGTGTATTGATAAACAAGAATCTAAACTAAATTGTATTGATATTGAAGACTACATTGTGTTGAGTAGCTTGATGATATTACATGAATGAAGAACTAATATATAGAAGAATAAGGTACACAAAGTCTATGTTTGGTTTGTGTGAATGCTTGACAATATAACCATTATTCTAGAAGGGTTTGAATTCTAGGTTCAACAATTGTGGGTAGTTGAAACTAATATATTTAACACCCCCCCTCAAACTAAAGATGGTTGAAAAACCAGCTTGAGTTTGTAAACAAAATAACCGAAAGTGGTAGGAGGATTTTGAAACGGAGACACGATGTAGATGAATCATGCCTTTTTGTTGGTCTTTGCACCTCCTTAAACTGATGTAATTCTGATAGCTAGAGAAGCATTGTCAGAATAATAAGTTAATCTGATGGCTGAAGAAGCACTGTCAGAACGGTAAAACAATTCTGATGGCTGGAGAAGCACTGTCGTAATGAAGATCGAAAAATCAATTCTGATGGCTGAATAAGACACTGTCAGAACGAAAACAATTCTGATGGCTGGAGAAGCACTGTCAAAATGATAAGGAAATTCTGATGGCTAGAGAAGCACTGTCAGGATGAGAAGCACTGTCACGTCTATGGCTGATCCCAAGAGTCTGTCATGGTAGACCCCGAGGTGACAGTTAATGCGGTGGAAGAAGCACTAGTTTTTGACAAAATCTGTCTGAGAAGTGATTCAAGCTCACTATTTGATGCAGTTTCCGGTGTAGAATCCGAGGTTGCACCAGTGGACCGCCAAATATGTATTTCGTTGAAAAAGCTACGCATAGCTTGAGATCAAGGAAAATGATGTGTTCATCCAAAATGCAACTTCCCTTCATTCTTGTAAAGAAAACACTCAAAAGTAACTTTGAAATTTCCAGGAACTACAATAAAATAGTCCAGGGACTGATGTGTCAATTGACAGAAGATGGAGTGTCAACTTGCAAGATCTGATAAAGTTTGGGTACCAAGATGTAAGTGGACAAAAATAACTTATACCCAGACTTTTGAACGGGCTGATTTCAGTGTGACCCAAGAAGGGACATTTATGGGCTGATAATCTGTTGGCCCAAATGAAAAAGAAATATACCAAAATCACTTACTTTTCAGTGGGCTGATTTAGTGTGGCCCAACTAATGAAAATTACTAATAGGCTAGTAAATGTTGGCCCAAAAGAAATAAGTCGGCTGATAGGAAAAACAGATTTAGCCCAAATTGTATACTTGTTTGTGTGCTGTATCGTCTGTGCATCAATCACACACACTTCGCAGCTTAAACAATAATATATGTATCTAAATCTTAGACACAGAGATGAGAGATATACAAAGATGTGGGATCGGGCTCGATGGAAGATGAACTGCAGGAGGCTCAGTTCGTTGGCAGTGGTGGCTGACGTCGGTGCGCAGCGGCGTGGCTGCGACTCCGACGAAATTGAGGCGGCAAGAAGATATTGTCGGAGTATGATGACTCGAATGGTGGGAATGAGGTTTGGTGTTTGTGTATAATGCAGCGGAAAAGCTTTGTGGGTGGTAACGAGTTGTATAACTCGCTGTGTTGATTGGGGGATAAATGAATCACGCCAACTGTTTGATCAAATGACTGAACGAGGCTGTGTCACCGGAAACGATGGTTGTGTCGCCGGAAACGATGGATGATAGGTAAGAACCTTGCTCTGATACCATGTAGAAAATATGAGTGTATTGATAAACAAGAATCTAAACTAAATTGTATTGATATTGAAGACTACATTGTGTTGAGTAGCTTGATGATATTACATGAATGAAGAACTAATATATAGAAGAATAAGGTACACAAAGTCTATGTTTGGTTTGTGTGAATGCTTGACAATATAACCATTATTCTAGAAGGGTTTGAATTCTAGGTTCAACAATTGTGGGTAGTTGAAACTAATATATTTAACATGCATCAAAGGCGCAGAGACATACCTCATCTTTTCTTCAAATGCCCTTTCAGTCAATCAACCCGTCAGATGGTTTGTAGTGGCCAGTGCCCCTCCTTGCCCTCACAATTGCAACTGCTGATTTCATATTATCAGTCTCTCTAAGAAGAAAGTACGTGCTACCCGAAAAAGGAAGTTGGTCTGTGAAGTGATGTTCTATGCCATAGGAGGAAATGAAACTAAATGTTTCTTCATGATGAGCTGGATTCTTCTAGCAATATAGCATTTCATATAACAGACAACTTATTAGTATGCACCCATGAGGTACACTAAAGCATAATTTTTTTTTTTTTATAAATATTTACATAAAAAGCTCCTTAAGTACATGTTTAAATAATATATATTCGATTAGTATACAATTTACAAACAAATAGTACTAATTAATGTACTACATTGCATCTACTTTACAAATAGTGACGACAGATGAAGAATTTATAAAACACAAACATCAAATATTCTTTACAAACAGGACAAATCTAAAAAGACTAATAGTAAAGTGCTGGCTTTACAATTCCTTTAGTTTCTCTTATGTATAGGAGGAAGATGACGGCTTCCTCTATTGACATTATTGCAAGAAACTCAATGTTTATTTACATTATTTATAGGAGGAAGATGACGCCTTCCTCTATTGACATTGTTGCAAGAAACTCAATGTTTCTTTACAACTACTTGTCGGTATTCTGAATTCTTTTGCAAATTTAAGTTGGTAAAATATAGAGGTCCCATTACAGTATTCCCTATCATGACTTCACTATATGAATCGTCTTGCACTCTTACTGTACTTCGAAGATTGAGCTTCAAGATTGATGAGAATCCGATGTTTGCAATTAGTAAGCTTACTAATCCAGTGAGAACTCCTCCAGCCATATTAGCACTTCATTTCTCTACAAGTAAAGAACACACAAACAACCTTGTTAGTCATCATTCATAAAATGGAAAATTGTTGTATTATAAATAAAAGAACCAGAACCGGGAAACAGGAAAGACTAAGTTTATTCATATTTACATAGTCTAAGTTTTACAGATTAGTGTTAAGACGTTATTTCTTCCTAGAACATTTAACACAAGCAAGCTGGTATCCTGTAATATTTTTAATATATGCATCTGAACAACCATTATCATCGTCATAACCCTAGCATTAAAAAAGAACCTCAAACATGAACATTGATTTGTTTTTCAGCATTAACATATAAACTGAATATAGTTTATGAACAAAAAGATAAATTGCTGATCGCCTCGGCGACAAGAGAACAACCAACCGTTAACTAGCCAGAATCAGACAAAAGAAGACCAGAATGTACCATTATGAAGTTCCATGTTCGTCCAGGATCATTGTAACGAGCAAGCAAACAACCTGTCTTAGGCTTCAGACCATCTCTTAGAAGACAAGATCGTAGTATTTTCTCTTTCTCAGCAACAATTTCCTCAGTAGGCTTTCCACTGAATTTTAATACAGCAGCAATACCACCTTCAACTTTCCTCAAGCTTATATCCTCTTGATTGGGATCTGGCAAGCTGGTTAGAATATTGACTTCACTAATTAATCACATATCGTGCATGTAAAGAAAGTCACACTTTATTTCTGGTAAATCTCCTCGCCAAGCCAGTACGGAAACTATAAATTTAAAACGCAAAATGATTTTTTCTTTTGCATAAGAACGTAAGAAAAAATGGCTTGTCAAAGTTTGGGATTTGAAAAAAAAACTCCTTCTGTGTCATATATAAACCAGGGAAAATGCTAGATACCCCAAAACGGTTCCCAATTTTTTCCCAAATGCTGATGTGGCATGTGTATAATTGGTAACTTTCCGATAATAATATGGGACCCCGCATGTATTCATATGAGTCCACAAATTAAAATCAGCCATGTGTCATGCCATGTCATTTGAGAATTTTTTGGGAAAATATTTGGGGTAACAAGAACAAAGTTGATTTCTTTGTTAAAACCTCTCTTAAATTTGACTCTTGATATTTTGAGAATTCTACTAGAGTGAGAATTTGGAGGAGAAAATAATACTTAATTGGTGGTTCCAAATTCATAGCTTAAACAAGATACACACTGAAGATACCTGTCCATGTCTTTCTCTGATGGAAGAACTATTTGAATAGACACTTTTGACATATCAGCATCAAATGCCTGGGTAAAGACGGGGGTTGTCATAGCTATTTTTTCTGTTGTAGAATTCTTCCCAAATATGTACCTGCCCAGGTCAGACTATATCAGAAAGTGTCCAAATAAAATAGAAGAATATAAAAACATATAAAAAAAAAATTCTGGTTTGCAATGAGTAATGTCTGGAAAATATTAAAATTTCTGGATTGGTTTCATGTTTAGTTGTTTACCTCAAAAGACATACAGAGTGCTTATTTTGGTAGTGGTGACATTGTTATGAATTATGATATATGATGGTAAGTTTAGGGACTTTTTTTTATAAATTTAACTATAAGTAGACAAGTAGTAGAAATGAAACTCTCAATATAACTAGTAGAACACTTTCGGGACTCAGGGAGTACAATACACACATCATGAGTTCTTGTTTATAAACTCACCCAGCAACAGTATTGAATCCGGTTGAGCCAGCCAGCTTTTCACCATCAGTTTCAACAACTATAAATGGAGAGTATCTTCTGACCTGTAATTCAACTAAAACTTGCAACTGAATATATTGTTGTGATTTATATAATTTTTTTCCTTGAAAAATAGTGAAAATGTGCCATCTTTATATTATGTTGAGTTGTGAGCTAA
Source organism: Kitagawia praeruptora (assembly GCA_037693485.1). Lineage (NCBI taxonomy): Eukaryota > Viridiplantae > Streptophyta > Magnoliopsida > Apiales > Apiaceae > Kitagawia > Kitagawia praeruptora. The sequence continues at coordinate 157,046,018 of CM075344.1, read as the reverse complement.
TTGCAACACATTTCAGGTTGGCATGTGGATACATAATATATGTTTATGTTTTGCAATGAACATCAGAAGTAGCCAAGCAGAAAAATAAGGCTGCTGTACATACATAGTCATATATAAAAGAGATATAATACTATATAGTATTTACTATAAAAAGAAATGTTCATTTCTAGCATATCAGATTGTTTAGTAGACTCAATAGCAAAGGAAAATAGATAGGTACATGATACAAAGACAACTCTATTTGCAAGCACATTTGATGCTATCAAAATTATATTCAGTAAAAGAACAGAACCTCATATGTGGATGTTCTCTTCAGTATCTGAAACTTAGGTGTCTCTAAATCTGGAGTCTTGTAAATCCGCAACTGTCAAATTATGATTTGCAAATTTTTTTAGAACAAAAAATACTGTTACAAGCTTAAAACGACCTTTAAGAGAAACTACCTGCTTCATTACATCCCATAATCCCTCAAGAGAAAAATAGTCATTATTCTTTATAGAATCCCAAAAGTCCTGCACAAAGTATGTACGAAAGAAAGGGTAAACCATTAAACCTCTACAATGTACTTTGTGTTTGAGTTCATGGGCGATGGATTCCTACCTCATGGCTGCAAAACTTGTTAGTCTCTGGGTTGATGCCCATCACAGAAGTGCCTGTAAATATCAATTCAGGTTTCCATGGCAGAAGAACAAACCTCATGACCATTGTCCACCTTGTGGTTATTTCGTAAGGTCCTGTCTACGGCAACTCAATCAGAATTAAACTTTCATCCTTAAATTAGTTTTTTTTTACCAAATCATATGATTCTTACTTCTAAGTTTTCTAAATATAAATTGTCTTAGTTGGAAATTTCGAGCTGTATTGCCTTTATGAATAATAAAATTGAAGAAGGAAAAATAAGATAGGGAATAAACTTTTTTTATTTATATTTATTTTTTATTGGTACAGAAAGAACAAAAAAGATACGGAGTATAAGAAACAACCAAAAAAAATGATAACAATATAAGAGTTTTGTTTTCTCCAACATCTCAGGCACATTAATCTTTCTTAAGTTTTCAATGATAAATGGAGTACTGATAAATTAAACAACTTATAGGCACAAAATCACACAATTTGAGAATCATACAAAAGTTAATAATCATTCAATTTGAATAATATGCTGTCATACAATTATATTCTTCATGTAATACCATAGCCAATACACTATCCAAACTAGCAAGTAAAACTAAAAAGAGAGAAGATGAATATTACCGGTTTGACCCAATGCAAGTAAAAATCGGGGGTGAAGATCTTCTTCAACATTGCAATATTAAACAAATACCCACTTATAGTATCATGTTTAGTAATCGGGTCTCGAAACTTGACACGTTCATCGTAAGCCGTCCGATCAATACCCTGATCATCAAAGAGATGCGGAAGATCCTCATACAAGAAATCAACAAACTGCTGAATATCAACCGTTGATTTTGGCGGGCTCTGTTCCACCATACTCATTTTTAGTTTCCAGCTTCTTTTCATCGTTCGATTTACTAGCACGGAGCTTCTTTTAAGTTTGATTTGTTGGGGAAGGTATAGAGAGGTTATGTGGCCGGATAGTGGCCGGAAAATGGGGTCGGAGAGACGTGCGACGGACATTTTGTCCGGGCAAAAGATTAGAGGGTTTGGTGTGGTGTATTTGAGTAATTGGAGGGTAAATGAAAAGTATTTAAATCTTAGCCAAAATGGTTGGTTAGCATTTGTGTTTGTTTTATCGTTGTGTTTTTTTTTTTTTTTGGTTTTTTAATGATATGTCCCGATTTAAAAAATGGTTTGTAAATATATCCTATATATATTTGAAATTTCAAATCTATCTTAAAATCAATTTTCCATTCAAATTTTAAAAGAAAAGGACCATTATATCCTTTTTAATCAAATTTATTTTAAAATATAATGTCTCATAAAAATATGATTTAATTAATTTAAATTATAAATTTTAATATTTTATTTGGTTAAGGGTGCCCCTGGCGGGGCCTGTGTACGTAACTAAGAAAACAAAAAAAAATTATTTTATGGTTAAAATTAAAAAAGTGCCCCTGGCGGGTCCTGTACTAAAAAATATACAAAATATTTTTTTACTTGTTAAAATTTTAAAATTGGAGTATACTTATAATAGTAATTAATTAATAAAAAAAGGTATATTGGTCTTTATAAAACTTAAAAAATTGATAATAGGACATATAATTAATAAATCAATATAATCAATATATTGGAACATATTTGTAAAATGATCTATTAATTTGGAACATATTATACAAATTCCCTTTTTTTTTTAACCTTCCTACGAGTCACTTCCCACTATGGATGTAATTTAAACCGAGCCGGCTCGAACTCGACTCGAGCTCGACTCGAAAAAATGGGCTCGACTCGGCTCGAACTCGTTATCGAGCTCGAGTTCGAACATGTTTTCAGGCTCGATTAAAAACTCGAGTCGAGCTGAGTTTTTTGGAGCTTGACTCGAGCTCGACTCGATAAACTCGAACTCGAACTCGACTCGGCTCGAACTCGAACTCGATTAATTTTTTTTATTTTTTCTTAAAAATAATAATGTGTCTATTATTTTATCTGTCATCACTCAACTATTTATGAAAATTAATTTTAAACTTAACTTTATTTTTTTCATATGTTATGTGCAATATTATATTATTAGTATAATTAGTGAAATTTTGAATTAAATTTGTTCTAATATGAGAATGGCGATCTAAATTAGCAGATATTAAATTGATGAAATAGCAATCAAGTTCGATTTCTGAATTTTACTTCCATATATTTTGTCTTCATACAATTATAAACCATAACAACAAGATAGTAAGCAGCAAAATATTAAATAGTAACATCATAGACTTGTTGTATGCCATATTTCTATTCAATTATAAATAAATTTTATAAAATTACTAATGACTCTCGATGTAGGGTGCCTATTTGCCTATTTTGAAAAAAATATAACACATATGAGCTCACAGTCAAAAAATGTTTCACATTTTATTATTCTTATTATCATCGTTTACTAGTTAAATACTTAGATATTTATATGCATAATCTGTACTAAAGATATAATTTATCCGTAAATATAAGAATATAATAAACTAAAAGTTTACTTAATTGATTGGAAAAGTTGATTATCGAAATCAAAAAATATAAAATTTCGAAAGTTTATTATCATTTAAAATTGGGGAAATAATATAACAAATAGTTTTCATGGAGCTTAAGTCGAAACTCGAAAACTCGACAAGAACTCGATAAACTCGATAAGAACCCGATAAACTCGAAAACTCGGTAAAAACTCGAAAAACTCGAAAAATTCGATAAGCTCGAAAACTCGAAAACTCGATAAAAACTCGGAAACTCGTTTAAAAACTCGATACGCTCGAAAGCTCGGTTAAAAGCTCGATAACGACTCGTATAGTAAACGAGTCGAGTTCGAACACATATTTCAGGCTCGATAAATTTTAGGCTCGACTCGACTCGTGAAAAAAAAGCTCGAACTCGAAAAAAAAAGCTCGAACTCGAACTCGACTCGACTCGAATTACATCCCTACTTCCCACAACCTTTTTTAGCTAATAAATTGATCTAAAATATATACTACTTGTCTTGTTTAATCGGATTGGATATGTCACATTAAAAATCTTTGTACCGAAAAAAAGTAAGTACACTTCATTTTTTTTTTCGACGAAATGCGTAGAATTATATTCTCGATCAAACAACTCAATATAATAGCGGGACAAACCCCCGATTGTCAATACGATCAGGCTGAAAAACAAATAAATTGTTTTCTGATCGTTTAACAAGATGAACATAAAAGTTCTTGATGCTAAAAACAAATTCGAAAACATCCCAAGCGATCCAAACTGCGCCAAAATCCCTGAAAACAGCGTTATCACAATTGACCATATCACATAAGAACCGTTGATACCCCAGTGTTCAGAATCCTCACTCCAGCTATCTACATGCCAGATACCAGCTATAGACTTGCCGAACATGGAAACCCCCAAAAGATGAGTAACACCCCATCTATCTACATGCCGGATACCAGCTATAGACATGCCGAAAGTGAAAACCTCCAAAATATGATGAACCATATTTGGTTGTGAGTGGTGAGCTCTTGCAATATTCTTCACCGTCCTAACTTTGATGCAATCCTTCCAGATCCCCCAAGACATCAACAAAATTATTCTCAGCAGATCCAACCACGAACATAGAGATACATAATTAATTAAATACATAAAAATACTCCAAACCACTCCAAAAGGAGAGACACACGCCAAAAGGCGAGACGAAAAACAAAAAATTCAAATACCTCGGAATGACACCAAATTTTGGTATGATGTTAAGGAGGAGAATTTGAATCTAAATGTATTTTTTATTTGGAGATTCGGACTCAAAACCAAGATAGATCTGAGAAATAAATTCTAAGATATTTGGCTTTGGTTCAATTTTTATTGAAAGAAACTGAACAAACATAAAATAAAGAGGAATTAGATGATTGGGGGAAGACTGAAGGATGATTTAATAGGGGAAAAGAGATGAAGATGAAGGAAAAGACGGTGATAATGGTGGTTTACTGGGAATTGATTCTCATGTGCAGGTCTCGATTAGTTCCATTGAAAACAGACACCACCAACAAATTAAGTACACTTCATTTAATTAAGAGAGAAATCAACAAGTTGCTTACGAATTTTTTTAAGAAGAGAATGTAGAGGAAGGGGTCCGGATCCTCTGTCCCCTTTCTTCGTGTCCCCTTTGTGTCCCCTATTCTTTTTAATACAAAAAGAGTGTCCCTGCGAGGCCCATTTTAATAAATAATAAAAATGGACTCCACAAAAGCATTTTTTTGTATTAAAAATAACAGGGGACACAAAGGAGACACGAAGGAAGGGGACAGAGGATCCCAGCTCTAGAGGAAGTAATTGAGTTGAGATATAATTATTTGCATTCACTTAATTTGAGTTTAAAAAATTATAGACGGGAAGTAATTTATATTTTTTATAATATGCTCCTGAATAAGAAGGAAAAAATCTAATGATTTTCAAATTAATTTTTAGTTCTTAAATCTAAAAAATTATAGTACAAATAGCTTGTCATATTAAGTATTTTTTATCAACCACATTAATTACTTGATTTCCCCCATTCATGCAATATTTAAAAATTTAATTACTCCCCTTTCAAATTTGAAGTAAAAATTTGCCCAAAATAATCAAAAATAAATAGTGATGATCCAAAATACTAAAAAGCGGAACATCGGCCCTTTTTACTGACGGGATACGAAGTTTCGTCCTCCGTATTAGCTGGACACGTTACACACAATTCCGTATTAGCTAGATACAGAATTTAGTCTTCCGTAACATGACATGATACGGAAGAGCGTGTACCGTGACTGTGCTGCGCACTCGGCTAACACGAAACACAATCCACCATATTAAGAAAAACACGTTACATGATATACCGTATTAAGTCCTATCACGTTACACGATTTAGCGTGTTACCCCATGTATCATGTTACACGATTTAACGTGTCTCGTTGGTAAATAGGGCCAAGCAAGCTCAAATATAATTATTTTGGTAATTTTCTCTAAAAATTTTGCGAAAGTAGTATATAAAATTTCATATATACAATTCTAATGGTTTAAAGTGAAAAGAAAATTTTTAACCGAATTAATTCGACCTAATTAGTCTAGAACGATTTATAGTGTATCATTAGTACTCTACACTACAGAAATGTACCCTACACTACAGAAATGTGATCATTCGTATACGATGGAATACTTATAATTGATTCGCTGGTGCCATTGACGACAGATATATATCTAATTTGTGAACAAATAATACTGTTTGTGATCAAATTTTAGCTTGTAATTATTTCAAACTTTCACTGAACATACTTGCTATAGCCAAAATTCGGATCGGGTATTGTCAAGATGGATTCGGGTCAATAACGAGTTCAAATTAGGAATTTTAGGAGTTAATTAGGGTTTTGAGTGGTTTTATAAAGGTCAGGACGCGCCCTCTCCTTCTATTAGAGGAGGGCGCATCCTCTTTGGTGGAGTTATATCAGGAATGTCTATTTAGGTTGTTTTCTTAAGCATTATTGAAGAAATTCCCTTCTGTCGTATCTCAGGAGGGGGATGTCCGTCGCAGAAGGCCTCCAAGGGTATGCCCGGATATAAGGACCCATCTTAGACACAAAGGGCGCGCCCTAAGGTGGAAAGATGAGAACTTTCTGGTGTGTGCTTTGGGAGCTCTGTTCCTGTAGGCTGTAGCCAATGGGCACGTCCTCATTGGGGAACTTCGGAGTAATCCTGCACTTTGCACCCAAAAGCTCTGGATCACCTGTCCTGCTATCTGGTGGGTGCTTCTCATTCGGGGGACATGGATGCGTTCTACACTTGGGGTAAACCATGGCTATACCTGCGTCCTTGAGATCAAGAAATAGCGGTAGCGGATAGGACTAGTCCTCGACGGGGGAAGTTTCCATGTCCGTGAAGTCTTGAGATCTTGGATGAGCCTTGGGCCTTTGTGGTTAGGCCTCATAGTAGAACATTCCAGAAGCTGGACCGTCAATCCAAGCCCGTTTGGATTTCTTGTTCTCCAAGAACTACGTATGGCTTGATCCCCTATAAATACCGGGGGTACGTAGGCCGATTGAAGGGTTGGAAGTTGAGAGTTCTGAATAGCCACCACTATCCCTATCAATTACAGTCTGCAACCACAAGCCACCACGCACCACCGCTTTTTCCGACAAAGAACCACCGCTGTAGATCTTGTTTCCGGCAACGTACCTCGAAATTTGTTGTTCCCAAATTCCTCCGTCAACAAATTGGCGCTAAAAGGAGGGTCAGCCAATCAATATTTTCATCTTAGGAGGAAAAGATGTCTCACAATCAAGGTCGAGGTTCTCATGGAGAAGATGATTACGATTCCGAGGATAGCATGGGGGGTAACCAAACCCACCATGAAGCCTTTGTTCCGGAGGAGATCTCTGTCCCACCACGCCATCATGAAACCCCGGCCACCGTAGGTGGGCAGCCGCCTGTTCTTATCAGTAACGTGGCGTTAATGGAACAATTGCATCGTACGGGAGATGTCATAAATAGTTTTGGGGCAAGATTGAGTTCCGTGGAGGAGGAGCAAGGATCTAGGAGAAAATCTCGGAATATCCCAGGAAATCATCGCCGAACAGGGAAATCCCCTCAGATCGAGGAAGATTCTCGAAGGAGGGAGGAAAATCAGGAAAGGAGGTTTCAGTTGGTCACTCCTCGAAGGTTAGATTATTCTGATCTTATTGTTGAACATCCTAGTGAAGATAATTCTGAGCGCAGGTTGTCGGATCCTCAAGAGAGGGCGCACCCTCATCCTCACCATTCAGGGCGCACTCCTAGTGAGATTCAAAGGGATGAAGAGCAGATGGCTAGAGAGAGGAGAGATTTTGCCAGCTTGAAGGGACGCCTTGGAATAAGGCTTAATGATGACGATTTGAGGATGGTGCTCCTCGAGCATCAGAAGAAAAACAAATATTTGGAATCGCGGCCCCATGATTCACAGCGCGCGCCCCCTGACAACAGGTCGAGGCCCCTTGGACATGAGCGAGCCCTTCCACATAGTCATGATTCACAGTGCGCGCCCCCTGACAACAGGTCGAGGCCCCTTGGACATGAGCGATCCCTTGCTCGAAATGATAACCCACAGCGCGCGCCCCCTGTTCACAACAGGTCGCGGCCCCTTGGATTTGAACAAGCCCCTCATCATGGTAACACTGAAAGAAGAGGAAACCGCGATAACAGTGATAGAAGAATGGATTTCTATCAAGGAAATGGACGACCCCGTAATCAGGGCGCGCCCTCTGGTGGGAGATCCCCTCGTATCCGTCAGATTTCCTCAAGCACCTCTAGTGAGTCCAGGTCAAGGACGCACCCTCACTCAGGTGAACATTACCAGAGAGGTTCTCAAGGGGATCCACAACCTCATGGAAATCCTCAAGGTCGGCAAACTCAAACTCAAACCCAAGAGGAGGTTGTGATTCAACCACAAGCAGGAGCTCAAGGAGGTACTCAGACAGTGGCTCCACCTCCGCCTCCACCTCCGGGGGGTGTTCAGACTGTAGCATAACCGAATATCCAGAATATTCCCGGAGTGGGAACTTTCAATGTGGATGATTTAAAGAAGCTTTTAACCCATTTAGATGGAGGAAGAATATCCGCTACTGCGCAAACACTTTCTCCATTTTCGACTGAAGTCAGGGAGGCACAGCTTCCTACTGGGTATAGGTCTATGACTGATGATTTGCGTTTTCATGGAAATGCAGATCCTGTGGAATTTTTGGGACGCTTCGATATTGAGATTGATGTGTATCAGGTAACGGAACTGGCTAGATGTTGGTTGTTGGCAGCAACTTTCAGGGAAGTTGCTCAGCAATGGTTTCAAAAACTCGGTCCAGGAATAATTACATCTTGGCAAGTGATGAGGAATTTATTCCTAACTAAGTTTCAGGCTACAGTAAAGTATGCCCCCCGTCACAACTTTGGCTAATATTAAGCAAAGAGAAGGGGAGAGTTTGCAATCTTATTTCAAGAGATTTAATTCAGAGTCAACTTTGGTTAGAGGAGCAACTGATGAAACGCTCAAGAGTTTTCTAATAGCCGGTTTGTCAGTAGGAACTGATTTCTGGAAACATCTTCAAGGGCGAGATCCATCTACGTTAGCTGATGTGTTTGCACAGGCAGTGTCTTTCAAGATTGTGGAGCAATCTTTAGCAGATAATCGAAAGATTGATAGTCAGAGCGGCTCTAAGGCAAAGGTTAATAAGAGGAAGGATAGATCCTAGTCCTACTCGTCGTACGGCGATTGGTGCTAATCGGGTGAATTTAGCCGAAGCTGGAAGAAATTGGGGTCCTCCAGATACATATACTTACGATCAAAGGCCAGGTAACTATACTCCTTTGGCGGCTTCCATTGAGCACATTAAGAACAAAGGGTTCTTCAGGAGGCCGGAGCCTCTGACTTCTTGGCAGAGTAAAGATAAAAAGAAGTATTGTGAATTCCATGAATCTTCAGGACATAACACTCATGAGTGCCGCCAGCTCAGGGAGGAGATTGAGGATTTAATTAAGGAAGGGTACTTGACAGAGTGGATTGTCAGGGAGGTGAAGAAACACAAAGAAAATCCGGACAGAAGAGATGGAGGGCGCGCCCTCCATGGAGATGATAAACTCGAAGAGAAAAAATTCGTCAAGGAAGGAAGTATTCACACCATCTTTGGGGGACATCACCTGGGGGGTGGTAGCAATCATGCTATGGAGAGGTATGCCAGGGAAGCAAGGTATAGACCTCTTACAAATGTATATAGCTTGGAGCTAAGGCCACCTAAATTGTTCAAGGGAGAATGTGCTGATATCACTTTCACTGAAGAAGAAGCTAGGTGGGTACACCATCCTCATAATGTCTCTCTGGTAGTAGCAATTCAGATCGGTTCCAAGAATGTACATCGGGTTTTCGTTGACAATGGAAGTTCGGTGAACATTTTATACTACAGCACTTACAAGAAGTTGGGACTCTTAGATAAAGATATGATTCAAGACAACGGATGGATCTATGGATTTTCAGGCGAGTAAGTGAAAGTCATGGGAGCTATCAAGTTACCGGTAACTCTTAGGGAAGGAGTTCTCTCCGTTACCCAAATGATGGACTTCATGATTCTGAACGTGGAATCATCACATAATGCTTTGGTAGGACGTTCCCTGTTAAAAGAAATGAAGGTTGTGACCTCTATCTACCATCTTGCAATGAAATTTCCAACACCCAATGGTGTGGGGACTGTAAGAGGATCTCAACATGACTCCAGAGATTGTTATCACAAGGCAATCAAAGGGTTTAGAAAACAACAAGATGGATGGTGTAAGAACCCAGATTTTTGGTACTAATTAAAACTTTTTATTATGTATTGGAGTATGGATGTATCAGTGGGTTAATAGATGAATATTGAATGGATTGGATTCAAATGTTTATGTGCCATGAACAATGTAATTGAATAACGATGTAGATAAGAATAATCTATCATTGAGAAAGTAAGATATGATATACAAACCGAGGAAGTATTCTCATGTCATCCAAATCAATATCTAGAATAAGTTAAGTAACTCCGTAAAAGGATTAAGGAACGCTCGGGAGAGCGCGAGAACATTTTTCCAATTATAAGGATTAAAGAGAGAATAAGTGATGAATAGTATTTTTTGTGGAAATTGGAATATTATCAGACGACGCTATATAAAAGTGTTCAGAACGGATTTCTGAGTTCGTATTCATGACCGATAGGCAAAATAAGTGTATGTAAACGATATCAGTTTCAGAAAAATAGCACTTTTATTTTCTCCGAAATTTCCCTGGACACTGAAGGATTTAAGGATTTATTTAAGAGATTTGAGGAATTTAAATTCAAGGGTTATAAAGGGGAATTAAAGATATTAGTATAAATATTAAGAAGGTTCCAGTAAAACCTTAACAAGAAACATTTGAGACAATCCCCCAAACGATTATTGAAATAGAGTAATAAACGGACAAAAGAGCAGACAGAGAGTCAAGGTTCATGCATGTGCAAGAGGATAAGAGCGAGTAACCAAGCTAGTTGCAATACTAACTAGAACATTTAGAGAGCAACCAAACACTTAGCTTACAACACACATCTCACCACAAATTATCAACACTTGTCCACTCCAAAAATATCATCCATGACCTCATGCCTTTATTAAAGTAACTTTATGGCTAGGATATTATTTTGATACATCAATAATACACTTTAGATTGGATGAGAACAAGAGAACAAGCAAGCAACTTCATTTCTCTCCATTCTTCTAAACTGCACAGCAAAACACCTCCAAGAAGAAAATTAATATCTCCATTTCCATCCCTGATAAAATCACCAAATTTGAACCACAACCTCTCCACTCCATGGGAAATATTCGCTCCAAATTTCATAGCAATCAAAGTAGTATAGCCTAGGCAAATCACCTCCCCAAGTTGAAGAAGCAAACTGTCCAGATTGTTGACAATTTCTGTGATGATTTTAAAACGGCCATATCTCCTTCATTACTCAATGGAATTTGGTGTTCTTTAGCTTGTTGGAAATCTTGTTAGATGCTCTACAACTCTCCTTTAGAAGTCTTGTCAAGAAAACCTCGGTAAGGCCCTCGTTTTTCATGTTCTTTCAACTGAGGTATAGAAGTTCTAAAAATTCTAAGAATATTCTTGATGTGTCTTGCTAGTTTAAGGTTGTCAAGGAGTTCTAAGGACTAGATCAAGGCTTGTTAGGCTCATTTACACACCAAGGAAGGTATAACTCTCTTGAAACCCTAGCTCTTAGTTTAAGTTTTGATGATTGTTGAATGGTTTTAGATTAGTTAAAAGTATGATGTTAATACAAGCATGAAAGCATGATTATGAAGTAGATTTAATTGATTTAAGAGATATGATGTATATGGTGGTGAGATCAGTTGTATTATGGACTGGTTATGATGTACAAATGCCCGGTGTGGCTTGGTTGATGTTTGATCGTGAATTAAAAATTTGGAAACGTCCGATTTATAGCCGTCATAATGCCCGATTTTCGTTATACCTTAATAAACCGTGCATAACAGTTAGGTTAATTTTCTGACCTTAATGGATACATGACCTACTCTTGTAGATCTCGAGTCATAGATCATTTTGGCATGAAAATCGAAGCATTTGGACGTATGGTTTAGGAGATATGATTAAATTACTAAAAGTGGTTCGGAACCGTAAGTGCGAGTTCGTAACTGAAATTGAATCCCCTTAACAAGAGTAATCCGTTTACAAATCTTGGTAATTAAATATTAGAGATAATAAGGAAGGTGTGAGAGAAGACCATATATCAAAAGAATCATTTTCCGATTTTATAAAAATGTTCGAATCTAGGTTAAGTTCGACGAACGTCTTAAAAAGTACACTTGGTTATAACTTCGGAAAGTCACTTAGAAAACGACCAATAAATTTCGAGGGATAATCTTTCGACCTTAGAACTTATATGACGTAAGAACGTACCAAGTGTAAGTATAATGACATGCCTTGATAATGAGCAAGTATCGGGTTAAAATGGTGTTAATAAGAGTTACGCTTAGCTTCTTAAAAGCGTTAAGTGATTAACCTCGAATATTTTGATTATGTATAGATTGCCGGACCACCCCGAGTCATACCACTAGCATAGCGGGAGTACCAGGCAAGTCTTCAATACTTTGAAGCTGTTGTTGTGATAATATATATATGTGTGTTTCTGTTTGACATATGCCATAGCATGCATGCCTGTTTTCAAGTATAAATGTTTTGCACTCTGATAAATGGGCTTATAAGCTAGATATGATATATTAGTTATAAGTCGGATTTTGTTAAGACCCTTAGTGAAGGGCATATGATCTTCCTTAATATAGACCGGGAGTCAATATTTTGTAATATAGAGATAGTCATGGAAACCCGGAGGGATTCTAACGACAAATTATTATCTATGTCGAGGAATGTTATTTATTAACATTATTTATACTTCCATAAGTATTAATTACTTGGGAATTATTCGAGGAATGTTACTTGAGTATTATCTCAGTCGAGAAATAGTGTTGTATATTATTTTGGAATATTCATTTAAGACTTGATTTATTTAATGAATATTATTTTGAATATTCATTCGAGTTTATTTATTTAAAGAATATTATTTTAATATTCAATTGAGCTTCATTTATTTAAATGAATATCATTTTCGAATATTCATTCGAACTTATTTACTTAATGGATATTATCTTTGATATTCATTTAAGGTTTTAATTATTTTCTTGGATATTATTTTGAATATTTGTTCGAAGAATTAGTTATTTAATGAATATTTTATACATACTTATTCGAGGGTTATTCATGAGCAATATTTATATTAAGAATCTTCTGGAACTATTTCTGGTTTAATAAATATTCTTTGAATATTTATTTAATTCTTTCAACTAGTTCTAAAATAAGATATTTTATTCAAAAATTTCCTTGACCTTCAAATACTATGTAAATTATTTCTGAGTCGTATTATTATTATTATTATTTTTATCATGGAGGGTTCTCAAAACTCTATTCTTCATTCGGATCTATCTCCTAAAATATAAGGGAACCTTACTTGAGAGCTGTTATTTCTTTGACTACCCGGTCATATACTTGTTAAACTACCTTTTCACTCGCATCTTGATTCTTTTCAAATATCGATATGAGTCTTTTGGTTACCTCCTCAACACTCGAGGGGTAAAATTCATGGAACAAGTTTATATCCATTATTAACAAGCATCAGCTTGGGAAATATTGGTGAATTTTCCTTTCCAATTAGATACGACTACTTTGTGGAGTCCTATCAACAAGTATTATACTTGGGGAAAGGAGGACGAGCTTTACGTTTCAGAGTCATGGATTTTACTCGAACTAGGAGTCGTGTAAGAGGCCGAGTCGCGCCGGTCCATACCATTAGCCCAACCGTTGGCCGGGGAGATCTAGCAGGGCGGTAGACAAGTAAATCCGTCACATTCTTCCTTTTACCGGTAGTAAAACTAATTTGAGTTGTACAATCTACGACTGATCATCGTGATTGGAACAGCGGGCGCGGTGAATACTCCAGTATTAGTTCATCATCCAATTTGGATATTTCTGCAACATTATCGAGAGCACCCCAATCGGAAAGCTACGGCTGGGTGACCGATAAGTGTTGGCAGGGTTGATAAGTGTTCAAAACTGGAATGGCATTATTTTCTTGCAAGTTCCCCTTATGATATATGATGACATCTTGTTCATATTGTTGCACATCAGATGCTCCTATGGAAAGTATATTTTGAGTTACCTTGTAACTTCATCTTTTACATTATACTGGTAATATGTTCGTTAATGCATGGCATATGGTTTCAAAGATATTTTGAAATGTCATATATTGTTATCCAGTTATATATTATTTGGTGGGCTATTGCTCACCCTTGCTTTATTATTATATCACAACAACTAGATCTGATGGCCAGCACAAGGAGCACTTGGTGCATGCAGAGATAGTAGTCATAGGGTTGCTCACTAATGTCAGGATCAACATTGCTGAGGTAGGAGCAACCAGTAGGCTAGACTGTCAGTGGTAGTTCAACAGACTTATTATATGTATGATGTATGTAAATGGATAGCAAAGAGTATATATGTAATAGTTTAATTGTAAGAACTCAAATTCATGATTAATAAAAATTTGTTATTTACTCTGATTTCATCTCTGGGACTATAACGGGTGTGTTTTGTGTTGTCGTTTTGGGTCACAAGATTGTAATTTAAGTTTATGTTGGTTGTGTGGATGGAAATTGAGACCGTGATGACCGGATCCCCGACCCTGGATCTGGGGCTGTTACAAAAATGGTATCAGAGTGTTACGTTATAAACCCCAGAGATGACGCGACGTTAAAACGATAAATTCACTAAGATAATAAGAACTCTTGCCAAGTTCATAGTCGGACTACTTAATGTAGTACTGACATATAAAACCCTTATGGGAACTCTTAAATATCATGATAGTAACATAGCTCGATATCGTATCGACGAGTAAGGCGACGGACCTTGAGGTTTACGAGCAACAACACGAGGATGCTTTATTATATGTTGACGATCGGCTTGAAGACTCGATAGAGTACCCTATTGAGAATTCGAAGGAGGTTCCAACTAAGAAGGAGAATCCTGTTAAGGATAAAAGATTTTACCTTGGAGAAAATAAGGACTACAGCCAGAGAGACTGTAAGAGTTAAGGTATAGTGCTCAGAGAAGTGAGTATAAAGAATTGAGATATTATTAAGAGATCTGAAGATGCATATTGAATTCATAGCCAGACTACCGGAAGTAGTACCAGCAAGTAAGACGGACTGGAAGAATAACTTGAGATCTTATATGGGGATAGATAAGAATCCTTAGAGACTTTCAGATTAACGAGAAAAGAGTTAGAATGATGCATGATATCAAAGACATCGATATAGAATGGAGAGCAGAGTCTCCAGGAGCAGTTGAGATGAAGGCGGCAAGTGCCATATCATTGGATAAAAGGATTAGTATAAATATTGTCAATAGTAATTCGGCCTGCAAAGGCAGATTTCATAAGCTATAATTATGAAGCCAAATTGAGATTGATGAGATGGTTTTATTCAGGGAAATGTTCATTTTAGGAATAGAGCAGCTTAGAAAGTAAAGACATTGGGAAGAGATGGCATGATTGGATAAAGTATATAAGGAAGCCGTAAGCGAGACGATGATCTCAGAATCTACAAAAGGAAGAGGCCAGTGAGTCTATGATAAACCCATAATAAGACTATTGTCAGGGACTAAGTATAGGTTTATTTCAACGCAGTGAAATAATGAACCAGAAACATTAGATGCATGTGATTCAGAGGAATATTAAATTCTTTCTTTTCCTTGAATGGATTATAGTAGTTACACTAAGTTTATTCCGACGCTGAATCGCAAATGGATCTAGTAATACGATAAGTGGTTAAAAGATAATGGAGAATGTTTTAAGGATAAAACCTAAAGGAGCAAGTGTCTGCCAAATTCTCGAGGTATGAATTCTGGCAAGATGAAGTTCAGCTATTAGGACATGCGACCGAGTTAAAGGCAGCTTCGAATAGAGAAAGACCAACCACACCAACTAAGGTGAGAAATTCATAAGGTTCACAAGGTATTACCAAAGATTTGTTCAGGACTTTACAAAGATTGTGGTCCCGTAACCCGACTTATTTGTAACACTAAGGAGTTGAATGGGAAAAAAAATGTGAGAAAATCTTCCTAGAGCTAAAGACAAAATTGGAAACGACCCCGCTTTGGCGTTGCCTAGTGGAAAAAGGAGATCTTGTGATTGCAGTGATGCATTTCATACAGGTTTAGGTGGTGCACTTATGCAGCACGACAGAATAATTGCGGATGCATTCAGATCGGTTCACCAGATTCGAATGGCCTTGGTAGTGCCAAATTCTATGAGACAACTAACTCCGACGGTAGTGTTCCTTCCGAGACTAGTAGTTAGGTAGATTGACATGTGATAGTATCGACTATTAGGACGTATATATATTTGGTTCTTTTCCAGCGGTTAAACTTCCAACCTTATGTCAATCACTCCTTTATTATACACTACGCCATAGATTGGCATCCGCAATGCTTTTTTATTGTAACGCCCACTTTGTGTTACATTAGAGGTACCTTTTTTGACCTACTGAAACACTGTTGAGATTGTGTGACATTACTTCTGAAGGTACTGTTGCGGTAGAACATGTACTGTTGCAATAAATTCGTTGTGTTACAGTAGAGATTGAGCGTTGCATTTGCTTTTTTTTAACATTTATAAATAAAAAAACAAATAAACATGTGGGTCCCACAGAAGTGTTGCATTTTCAAGAAGCAATGTTACATTTGCTGAAATTAGTGTTACATTTTAAGGATACAGGTGCCACGTTGGACAACTGCCACGTGGGTCCCACAGCCACGTGTCACGTGGGCCCACTGCCACATTGGACAACTGCCAAGTGGCACGTGGGTCCCACAGCCACATGTCATGTGGGGGCCACTGCCACGTGTCACATGGGACTATAGCCTGCCACGTGTCAGGTGGGCCCCACTGCCACGTGTCATTTGTGGGTCCCATAGGTGCCACGTGTCATCTGCGCCCACACTGCCACGTGTCAGTGGTCCCCACAGGTGCCACGTGTCATGTGGGCCCCACTGCCACGTGTCATGTGGGTCCACATGTTCCAGGTGTCGTGTGGGGTCCACTGCCACGTGTTAGTGTGGGTCCCACTCTGCCACGTGTCAGGCGGTTCCCACTATGCCACGTGTCAGGTGGGTCCCACGGGTTCCACGTGTCAGGTGGGTCCCACGGGTTCCACGTGTCAGTGGGCCCACTGCCACGTGGGTCCCACAGGTGCCACGTGTCATGTGGGTCCCACGGGTGCCACGTGGTAGGTGGGTCCCACGTGTCAGTGGGCCCCATTGCCACGTGTCAGGTGGGCCCCACAAGTGCCACGTGTCTGCTTTCCTCTTACTAAAAAAGAAATTGGTGTTGGAGTGATTCGAACCCCTGACCTCTAAGAGACATGACTTCTATTTCACCACTTCAACCACTCCATCTACACTTACACTTGGTTAAATTCCTCAATCATTAATACATAACCTTTGCACCTTAGGTTTTATTTATTACTACACTAAATTATTAGAATAATTTTAATTCTTTATATATGTTAATTATATTATATTATTCATTGAAATAAATTTTATATATAAGGTTTAAATAAATTCAATATTATTCATTGAAATAGATTTTATATATTATATGTTAATTCTTTAATTATTTATATATTAGGTTTCGGTCAAAATGATAGTTGACCGTTGAATTACCCGATCAAAAAAAAAAATTCTAAACTTTTGGGAATAACATTAAATATGATGGATCTTGATTCCCGTATGGTTGGGTGGTCGAGAAATATTTTTCAAAAAATCGAATCCTTAATTCGTGACGAAACCCTCTTTAGGGGTTCCGGTCAAAGTGATAGTTGATCGTCGAATTACGCGATCAAAATTTTTTTTTTTCTAAACTTTTGGGAATAACATTAAATATGATGGATCTTGATACCCGTATGGTTGGGTGGTCGAGAAATATTTTTTAAAAAATCGAATCCTTGAACCCTGACGAAACCCTGTTTCGGGGTTTCGGTCAAAGTGATAGTTGACCGTCGAATTACCCGATCAAATTTTTTTTTTCCTAAACTTTTGGGAATAACATTAAATATGATGGATCTTGATACCCATATGGTTGGGTGGTCGAGAAATATTTTTTAAAAAATTGAATCCTTGAACCCTGACGAAACCCTGTTTCGGGGTTC
Source organism: Kitagawia praeruptora (assembly GCA_037693485.1). Classification (NCBI taxonomy): domain Eukaryota; kingdom Viridiplantae; phylum Streptophyta; class Magnoliopsida; order Apiales; family Apiaceae; genus Kitagawia; species Kitagawia praeruptora. Next base: position 157,028,075 of record CM075344.1, on the reverse strand, counting down.
CGGTCAAAGTGATAGTTGACCGTCGAATTACCCGATCAAAATTTTTTTTTTTTCCTAAACTTTTGGGAATAACATTAAATATAATGGATCTTGATACCCGTATGGTTGGGTGGTCGAGAAATAATTTTTAAAAAATCGAATCCTTAAACCCTGACGAAACCCTATTTAGGGGTTCCGGTCAAAGTGATAGTTGACCGTCGAATTACCTGATCAAATTTATTTTTTTTTCTAAAATTTTGGGAATAACATTAAATAGGATGGATCTTGATTCCCGTATGGTTGGGTGGTCGAGAAATATTTTTTAAAAAATCGAATCCTTAAACCCTGACGAAACCCTGTTTAGGGATTCCGGTCAAAATGATAGTTGACTGTCGAATTACCCGATCAATTTTTTTTTTTTTCTAAACTTTTGGGAATAACATTAAATAGGATGGATCTTGATTCCCAATAAAATATTTTTAACATTAAATAAAATATTTTTTTTAACATTTAAAAATCGAAATATTTTTAAATTACCAATAATTTTTTTATCTGATTGACCTTAAATCTTTTGTTTAGTCATGTTGACTGTTGAACATCACTTTTTCCCCAAATGAATTAGCTTTTTTTTTTTGTAAAAAAAAATTACAATCTAAATTATCTAAACATTTTTTTTGCTGATTATTTATTTTAAAGTAAAAAAGAAAAGGTGTAAAATCGTTGGGCGGCAAGTTTCCCCCCAATTCCCACAAAATTATTGCAAGTACTTCCCATTTACCCTAAAATCGCTAAGTCACAGCCGCTCAGACACTCACACACTCACAGATCTAACACACACACACACGCATACTCAGCCTCTCGACTCTCGACTCTCATCTCTTCTCTTTTTCTTCTCACTTCTCTTCTCTCTTTTTTTCTTCTCTCTACTCTCTTCTTTTCAGTTGCTAATTTGCTTAAAATTGATTTTGCAGGTAAAATTTGTTGGGCCTTTCAATTGTAGGTAAAATTTACTTGTTCTCTTCACTCGCTCTTCGTTGTTTAATTGATTTTTCTCTTCAATTGAATTAATTGTTTTTTATTTTCCAGTTAGGGCTTCAATTGGGTTTTCTGTTCTGGGCTTTAATTAGGGCTTCAATTGGGTTTAATGGAGGCACCGGCGTATATAAATGGAAAGAGGCGTCTATATTTAGTGAAAGGGGAACAAAACAATTGTGTTATTACTTGAAACGCAAAGATGGGAACTTAGATCTTGTTGTTGTGGGTACTATGAAACAGAGTTTGGTTCCTTTGCCGTACACTTACAATGTTTGTAATAAAGATTTGTTGGTTGTAGGTAATAAACCTTCTTTTAATATGAACCTCAGGTCTCGTACCCAAGTTGTTCATTGGTTGGATTCTATTGTTTCAGGTATTTTTCTTGATTTGTTTATTTTTTTATATATATTTGTGTTGTAGCTAATTGCGTTGTCATGTTTTCAGCATTGTCCAGGCGGATGTTTTAATTTGGAAAGCCTCAAAGAAGAATTTTGATTGTACTTTTGTTTCTAGTTGACTATAAACTCTGACTAGAACTTGATAATACGAATTTTACTGTGTTTTACTGTAAAATTTTACTGTGTTTTACTGTGTTTCTAGTTTGTACCTACTTAATATATGTTGAATTTGATAATACAAATTTTACTGTGTTTTGTTCATAGTTGGCTTAGACACTTTATTCTGCATATAATTGATGTTATAAACTGTACTTGAAGTTGGAAAGTTGGACATTTGTATTGGTTCTCATGTGTTCAATTAGATGCATAATGTATTTGGACACCTTGTATTTCCTTTTCTATTAGTCATGCTCTACCTATATAGATTAAGATTTCTTTGATACTAATGTGATACACTTAATAACACATTTTAATTGTCCAATTGCGTTAAGTAGATCCAACTTGTACTCTTGTACTCTTGGAATGCTTGAATCTTAATGTTTTTTTCTCACTAAGCTTGTATTAGACACGTGTTTAAAGGTTTTTATCATCTAGTTCTAATTATTGTTCCATGATCTGGAATATCAGGCAGCCTGGGCTGCTGGACAATATGCACATATGAACTGGTTAGTATAAAGTGATTAATGGCTGCAATTCCTCCCATAATATTAAACTAGTTTATTCACAAATTCTAATGTGAATTATAATAGTGATTATAATAGTTCTGCATTTATATGATATATATCCTTTTTGTGTTCGAAAAACTTGGATGTTGAGAGTCACCACACATCTAAAACTCAGTAAAGATCATTTACTGGTTAGTAAATGATGATGCTGATATTTATGCGTTATGCCTTGCCAGATGCTGATATGTGTTGTGTTTTTCGCAGATGTCGTACTCCAGAAGATCCAGGTGTGTTTTAGTGTTAGAATTTCAACGGCTAATGTGTATACGAGATGATGTTTTAACAAGTTGTTCTTCATTTGTTTTGTTGGCTTTGATTTTAGGTACTCTCGCTCTCCTTCACCATACAGGAGGTACTAGAGATCGGTGTCCAGGTCTACTTCCCTGTCGAGTACCAGGTCAAGGTAATGAGTTACACTTTACATTGGTATAGAATCTGTTTATGTTGTTTTGATGATTTTAATAACTGATATTAATTAAATAAAAAACATTGTAAGAGCTATGATTCAAGTGAAGTTGAAAATCCTGGAAACAATCTGTATGTGACTGGATTATCCCCTCGGATTACCAAGAGGGATATCGAGAAGCATTTCTCAACTGAAGGAAAGGTATATTTTTAGAGGTCCCAGATTCTTTATTTTGTGAAGATAGAAGTTTTTTATTTTCTTGCCCTTTTGGTATATGTTATTGTTATTCTTCAATTGATGTGTCAGGTGGAAGATGTCCATCTTGTAGTTGACCCATGGTCCAGAGAATCCCGTGGATCTGGCTTTGTGACAATGTCGACTGTAGAGGAGGCTGAGCGTTGCATCAAGTACCTAGACCGATCTGTACTTGAAGGTCGTGTCATTATGGTGGAGAAGGTATAAAATTTTAATTTATCTTCGTGTAATTGCTTATAAAATGTGATTCTTTTTGCCTGTTGTTACTGGAAATTGTATGTGACATGATTTGTTAATTATCTATGTATCTGTCTGTATCTTGAGTTTTAAAGTTGTTTGTGCATGAAGTGTTTTTGGCAGCAGGGTAACTGAATGAGCAGCTCTTCGTCAAAGTTCAAACTAACAAATCAAATCAAATCAAACTACAGCAAATATCAGACTTTTAGAGGGTTGTATGCCCTGCATTTCTCTCTTTTGCAATTTAACATTGCATCATTTAATTATATGATTTGCCATCTGATAAATACTAACATCATCCATAACCATATATCAAATAGTCATGAAGATTTTACGGTAACCACATGGCCTAATACCATATGTATTCTTCCAGGCCAAAAGGCGGAGGGGTCGTACACCAACTCCTGGGAGGTACCTTGGGCTGAGAGAAGTTCGTGGTACATTTACAATTATTATTGTTTCAATTAAGTCACAAGTATAGACTTGATTTTAAATTAGTGAATATCAGTCATTCAGTCCTGTGCCCAACTGCCCGTCAAACTCTAGCGTTTCATACTTGATAAGCTATATGTGTCTTCTAACTGAGAGTTTGTAATCCAAATTTGACTCTTCCGACTTAGGAAGCATAACACTGATGATGCTAGTTCAGGAAAAATCTATCTCCAGGGAACCAGAAGCTGGTTATTTCTGTGCAAGAAACGAAGTCTTAATAATTTTTCATTTTGATAGTTTTGTTTCTGTCGTTTGTTTTGTGTTGTCTGTTTTGGGATGCAATATATTTTATATCTTTTGTATATTATTTAGACTAGGTAAGGAAAATAACTGCTTTGATGAGGTGATCTTGTTTTGTCTTTGTGGCTGTTTAATGTCAAGAAAGGTATTTTTTTTTGTTTTTGTGGTTTTTGACGAATCTTTGAGAACTTTGGGATATAGTGTCATTCTTTGCATTCCATTGAGCTATTAATGTGGGAGTAACTTTATAGTCTCTGCTCAATTATGTATTATTGATCTTTTCTTGACTCCTGCATGTTTTTTAGCCTTTACCCTCCGGCTCTCCGTCTATGTTTTCATTTCACTTCAATAATTTATATTCCTTTTAAAAGATATGTCATATATTGTTAGGTTCACCTGGAGGATGAAGCTGCTAACAGGTCAAAGGGGAATTGCAATATTATACACTTACACATTTGTTACATTTCTTTGGTTAATCTACTATGCCTCTGGTGAACTATCATCTACCGTGGTATGGGATCTGGAAAAAGAGCAGCTTATTAAATTCCATTCTTTTGCAGTAAGAATGTAGCGTCAGTTTCTCATCAGGTCAGTTCTAATCGCTTAATTATTATGTTTCCTCCAAAGTTTTAAATACAAAATACAAACTTAATTCATCGTGTACTTAATTATTATGTAGATATGGAAAACAAATTGAACTTAATTTATGGTTGCAATAAGAGAATCGACTGCAACCAGAATGTAAATACGTTAATTCTAAAGGTACTAAAATAGAGAAAAGCAAATGAAGCATCAAATATAAAAATTGCCTACAATATTGAAAGTATATACTTCAAACTGTTATCTTTTGGGAGTTCCATGATATATTTTACGTTCCAGCTGTAGTGATAACAATATTTGTCTTAAGTTTTGCATCTGAGCTGAATCTCTTACTACAGTATCTTTTTAAAGTAATGCCAAAACGTAGGATTATTCACCAGCAGTCTTATCCTCCAGAATGCAACTTCTAATCCTAAATTTCTCAATGCCATGACAGATCCAGTCTATAGTAAATGGACAGGGTATACCCTGTCCATTTTCATACATGTTCAATATATTTTCAGTTATTTGTTTCAGTCTTTTAGCTGGATTTACCTTTTTGAACATTTAAGAATTTGTCGGGAGTTAAGTCCTTGCTTTGCTTTGTTTGACATATGTAATTGTCCTTGCACCAGGGATATCTCTTTCAACTCCAAGATGGGTGATCTTCCTGAAAGTTTCAGTGCCCTTTCAAGCATGCTTCTGTCAAATCGCTGCTAGATTTATTAGATTGGAATTAAAGGGTTTTGTACTTTGGTTTTATTTTGTCGTTGGTCATTTGCACTTATGTGGTTTGGTAATTGGTACTTAGTTTTTATTTTGGAGAAGTGGTGTATGAAAGGTGATTTGGTACTTGGATTTTAATTTAGCGAACCGGTGGATTTGATTTTGACTGTTGGTACTTAGTTGTATTTTGGTGAATTTGTGGATGGTGATCTTTTGTATTGATTAGTTTTGTTGGTAATGGGATTCTTATATGTACAAACAATGTATTGCAAAATTTTCATTGGTAGTGTTGCAATTGCTATAGTTACAGTGTTGCATTAGATAATTACAGTGTTGCATTAGATAAATATAGTGTTGCATTAGATAATTATGTAGTGTTGCAATAGAGAGTGGGCCCCCCACATGCCACGTGTCAGGTGGGACCCACATGTCACGTGTCAGGTGGGACCCACGTGCCATGTGTCAGGTGGGACCCACGTGTCAGGTGGGACCCACGTGCCAAGTGTCAGGTGGGACCCACGTGCCACGTGTCAGGTGGGCCCCCCATGTGCCACGTGTCAGGTGGGACCCACATGCCACGTGTCAGGTGGGACCCACATGCCACGTGTCAGGTGGCCCTCACATGCCACGTGGACACGTGCCACGTATCACCCAATGACATGTCACCACCATGACACGTGTCACGTGGGCCCCACATGCTACGTGTCCTCTGGGGTTTTTTTGGCTAAGCTATGGTAACACCTTCCTAGTGTTAATCACTCCTTTATTATACACTACGCCATAGATTGGCATCCGCAATGCTTTTTTATTGTAACGCCCACTTTGTGTTACATTAGAGGTACCTTTTTTGACCTACTGAAACACTGTTGAGATTGTGTGACATTACTTCTGAAGGTACTGTTGCGGTAGAACATGTACTGTTGCAATAAATTCGTTGTGTTACAGTAGAGATTGAGCGTTGCATTTGCTTTTTTTTAACATTTATAAATAAAAAAACAAATAAACATGTGGGTCCCACAGAAGTGTTGCATTTTCAAGAAGCAATGTTACATTTGCTGAAATTAGTGTTACATTTTAAGGATACAGGTGCCACGTTGGACAACTGCCACGTGGGTCCCACAGCCACGTGTCACGTGGGCCCGCTGCCACATTGGACAACTACCAAGTGGCACGTGGGTCCCACTGCCACATGTCATATGGGGGCCACTGCCACGTGTCACATGGGACTATAGCCTGCCACGTGTCAGGTGGGCCCCACTGCCACGTGTCATTTGTGGGTCCCATAGGTGCCACGTGTCATCTGCGCCCACACTGCCACGTGTCAGTGGTCCCCACAGGTGCCACGTGTCATGTGGGCCCCACTGCCACGTGTCATGTGGGTCCACATGTTCCAGGTGTCGTGTGGGGTCCACTGCCACGTGTTAGTGTGGGTCCCACTCTGCCACGTGTCAGGCGGTTCCCACTATGCCACGTGTCAGGTGGGTCCCACGGGTTCCACGTGTCAGGTGGGTCCCACGGGTTCCACGTGTCAGTGGGCCCACTGCCACGTGGGTCCCACAGGTGCCACGTGTCATGTGGGTCCCACGGGTGCCACGTGGTAGGTGGGTCCCACGTGTCAGTGGGCCCCATTGCCACGTGTCAGGTGGGCCCCACAAGTGCCACGTGTCTGCTTTCCTCTTACTAAAAAAGAAATTGGTGTTGGAGTGATTCGAACCCCTGACCTCTAAGAGACATGACTTCTATTTCACCACTTCAACCACTCCATCTACACTTACACTTGGTTAAATTCCTCAATCATTAATACATAACCTTTGCACCTTAGGTTTTATTTATTACTACACTAAATTATTAGAATAATTTTAATTCTTTATATATGTTAATTATATTATATTATTCATTGAAATAAATTTTATATATAAGGTTTAAATAAATTCAATATTATTCATTGAAATAGATTTTATATATTATATGTTAATTCTTTAATTATTTATATATTAGGTTTCGGTCAAAATGATAGTTGACCGTTGAATTACCCGATCAAAAAAAAAAATTCTAAACTTTTGGGAATAGCATTAAATATGATGGATCTTGATTCCCGTATGGTTGGGTGGTCGAGAAATATTTTTCAAAAAATCGAATCCTTAATTCGTGACGAAACCCTCTTTAGGGGTTCCGGTCAAAGTGATAGTTGATCGTCGAATTACGCGATCAAAATTTTTTTTTTTCTAAACTTTTGGGAATAACATTAAATATGATGGATCTTGATACCCGTATGGTTGGGTGGTCGAGAAATATTTTTTAAAAAATCGAATCCTTGAACCCTGACGAAACCCTGTTTCGGGGTTTCGGTCAAAGTGATAGTTGACCGTCGAATTACCCGATCAAATTTTTTTTTTTTCCTAAACTTTTGGGAATAACATTAAATATGATGGATCTTGATACCCATATGGTTGGGTGGTCGAGAAATATTTTTTAAAAAATTGAATCCTTGAACCCTGACGAAACCCTGTTTCGGGGTTCCGGTCAAAGTGATAGTTGACCGTCGAATTACCCGATCAAAATTTTTTTTTTCCTAAACTTTTGGGAATAACATTAAATATAATGGATCTTGATACCCGTATGGTTGGGTGGTCGAGAAATATTTTTTAAAAAATCGAATCCTTAAACCCTGACGAAACCCTATTTAGGGGTTCCGGTCAAAGTGATAGTTGACCGTCGCATTACCTGATCAAATTTATTTTTTTTTTCTAAAATTTTGGGAATAACATTAAATAGGATGGATCTTGATTCCCGTATGGTTGGGTGGTCGAGAAATATTTTTTAAAAAATCGAATCCTTAAACCCTGACGAAACCCTGTTTAGGGATTCCGGTCAAAATGATAGTTGACTGTCGAATTACCCGATCAATTTTTTTTTTTTTTCTAAACTTTTGGGAATAACATTAAATAGGATGGATCTTGATTCCCAATAAAATATTTTTAACATTAAATAAAATATTTTTTTTAACATTTAAAAATCGAAATATTTTTAAATTACCAATAATTTTTTTATCTGATTGACCTTAAATCTTTTGTTTAGTCATGTTGACTGTTGAACATCACTTTTTCCCCAAATGAATTAGCTTTTTTTTTTTTGTAAAAAAAAATTACAATCTAAATTATCTAAACATTTTTTTTGCTGATTATTTATTTTAAAGTAAAAAAGAAAAGGTGTAAAATCGTTGGGCGGCAAGTTTCCCCCCAATTCCCACAAAATTATTGCAAGTACTTCCCATTTACCCTAAAATCGCTAAGTCACAGCCGCTCAGACACTCACACACTCACAGATCTAACACACACACACACACGCATACTCAGCCTCTCGACTCTCGACTCTCATCTCTTCTCTTTTTCTTCTCACTTCTCTTCTCTCTTTTTTTCTTCTCTCTACTCTCTTCTTTTCAGTTGCTAATTTGCTTAAAATTGATTTTGCAGGTAAAATTTGTTGGGCCTTTCAATTGTAGGTAAAATTTACTTGTTCTCTTCACTCGCTCTTCGTTGTTTAATTGATTTTTCTCTTCAATTGAATTAATTGTTTTTTATTTTCCAGTTAGGGCTTCAATTGGGTTTTCTGTTCTGGGCTTTAATTAGGGCTTCAATTGGGTTTAATGGAGGCACCGGCGTATATAAATGGAAAGAGGCGTCTATATTTAGTGAAAGGGGAACAAAACAATTGTGTTATTACTTGAAACGCAAAGATGGGAACTTAGATCTTGTTGTTGTGGGTACTATGAAACAGAGTTTGGTTCCTTTGCCGTACACTTACAATGTTTGTAATAAAGATTTGTTGGTTGTAGGTAATAAACCTTCTTTTAATATGAACCTCAGGTCTCGTACCCAAGTTGTTCATTGGTTGGATTCTATTGTTTCAGGTATTTTTCTTGATTTGTTTATTTTTTTATATATATTTGTGTTGTAGCTAATTGCGTTGTCATGTTTTCAGCATTGTCCAGGCGGATGTTTTAATTTGGAAAGCCTCAAAGAAGAATTTTGATTGTACTTTTGTTTCTAGTTGACTATAAACTCTGACTAGAACTTGATAATACGAATTTTACTGTGTTTTACTGTAAAATTTTACTGTGTTTTACTGTGTTTCTAGTTTGTACCTACTTAATATATGTTGAATTTGATAATACAAATTTTACTGTGTTTTGTTCATAGTTGGCTTAGACACTTTATTCTGCATATAATTGATGTTATAAACTGTACTTGAAGTTGGAAAGTTGGACATTTGTATTGGTTCTCATGTGTTCAATTAGATGCATAATGTATTTGGACACCTTGTATTTCCTTTTCTATTAGTCATGCTCTACCTATATAGATTAAGATTTCTTTGATACTAATGTGATACACTTAATAACACATTTTAATTGTCCAATTGCGTTAAGTAGATCCAACTTGTACTCTTGTACTCTTGGAATGCTTGAATCTTAATGTTTTTTTCTCACTAAGCTTGTATTAGACACGTGTTTAAAGGTTTTTATCATCTAGTTCTAATTATTGTTCCATGATCTGGAATATCAGGCAGCCTGGGCTGCTGGACAATATGCACATATGAACTGGTTAGTATAAAGTGATTAATGGCTGCAATTCCTCCCATAATATTAAACTAGTTTATTCACAAATTCTAATGTGAATTACAATAGTGATTATAATAGTTCTGCATTTATATGATATATATCCTTTTTGTGTTCGAAAAACTTGGATGTTGAGAGTCACCACACATCTAAAACTCAGTAAAGATCATTTACTGGTTAGTAAATGATGATGCTGATATTTATGCGTTATGCCTTGCCAGATGCTGATATGTGTTGTGTTTTTCGCAGATGTCGTACTCCAGAAGATCCAGGTGTGTTTTAGTGTTAGAATTTCAACGGCTAATGTGTATACGAGATGATGTTTTAACAAGTTGTTCTTCATTTGTTTTGTTGGCTTTGATTTTAGGTACTCTCGCTCTCCTTCACCATACAGGAGGTACAAGAGATCGGTGTCCAGGTCTACTTCCCTGTCGAGTACCAGGTCAAGGTAATGAGTTACACTTTACATTGGTATAGAATCTGTTTATGTTGTTTTGATGATTTTAATAACTGATATTAATTAAATAAAAAACATTGTAAGAGCTATGATTCAAGTGAAGTTGAAAATCCTGGAAACAATCTGTATGTGACTGGATTATCCCCTCGGATTACCAAGAGGGATATCGAGAAGCATTTCTCAACTGAAGGAAAGGTATATTTTTAGAGGTCCCAGATTCTTTATTTTGTGAAGATAGAAGTTTTTTATTTTCTTGCCCTTTTGGTATATGTTATTGTTATTCTTCAATTGATGTGTCAGGTGGAAGATGTCCATCTTGTAGTTGACCCATGGTCCAGAGAATCCCGTGGATCTGGCTTTGTGACAATGTCGACTGTAGAGGAGGCTGAGCGTTGCATCAAGTACCTAGACCGATCTGTACTTGAAGGTCGTGTCATTATGGTGGAGAAGGTATAAAATTTTAATTTATCTTCGTGTAATTGCTTATAAAATGTGATTCTTTTTGCCTGTTGTTACTGGAAATTGTATGTGACATGATTTGTTAATTATCTATGTATCTGTCTGTATCTTGAGTTTTAAAGTTGTTTGTGCATGAAGTGTTTTTGGCAGCAGGGTAACTGAATGAGCAGCTCTTCGTCAAAGTTCAAACTAACAAATCAAATCAAATCAAACTACAGCAAATATCAGACTTTTAGAGGGTTGTATGCCCTGCATTTCTCTCTTTTGCAATTTAACATTGCATCATTTAATTATATGATTTGCCATCTGATAAATACTAACATCATCCATAACCATATATCAAATAGTCATGAAGATTTTACGGTAACCACATGGCCTAATACCATATGTATTCTTCCAGGCCAAAAGGCGGAGGGGTCGTACACCAACTCCTGGGAGGTACCTTGGGCTGAGAGAAGTTCGTGGTACATTTACAATTATTATTGTTTCAATTAAGTCACAAGTATAGACTTGATTTTAAATTAGTGAATATCAGTCATTCCGTCCTGTGCCCAACTGCCCGTCAAACTCTAGCGTTTCATACTTGATAAGCTATATGTGTCTTCTAACTGAGAGTTTGTAATCCAAATTTGACTCTTCCGACTTAGGAAGCATAACACTGATGATGCTAGTTCAGGAAAAATCTATCTCCAGGGAACCAGAAGCTGGTTATTTCTGTGCAAGAAACGAAGTCTTAATAATTTTTCATTTTGATAGTTTTGTTTCTGTCGTTTGTTTTGTGTTGTCTGTTTTGGGATGCAATATATTTTATATCTTTTGTATATTATTTAGACTAGGTAAGGAAAATAACTGCTTTGATGAGGTGATCTTGTTTTGTCTTTGTGGCTGTTTAATGTCAAGAAAGGTATTTTTTTTTGTTTTTGTGGTTTTTGACGAATCTTTGAGAACTTTGGGATATAGTGTCATTCTTTGCATTCCATTGAGCTATTAATGTGGGAGTAACTTTATAGTCTCTGCTCAATTATGTATTATTGATCTTTTCTTGACTCCTGCATGTTTTTTAGCCTTTACCCTCCGGCTCTCCGTCTATGTTTTCATTTCACTTCAATAATTTATATTCCTTTTAAAAGATATGTCATATATTGTTAGGTTCACCTGGAGGATGAAGCTGCTAACAGGTCAAAGGGGAATTGCAATATTATACACTTACACATTTGTTACATTTCTTTGGTTAATCTACTATGCCTCTGGTGAACTATCATCTACCGTGGTATGGGATCTGGAAAAAGAGCAGCTTATTAAATTCCATTCTTTTGCAGTCAGAATGTAGCGTCAGTTTCTCATCAGGTCAGTTCTAATCGCTTAATTATTATGTTTCCTCCAAAGTTTTAAATACAAAATACAAACTTAATTCATCGTGTACTTAATTATTATGTAGATATGGAAAACAAATTGAACTTAATTTATGGTTGCAATAAGAGAATCGACTGCAACCAGAATGTAAATACGTTAATTCTAAAGGTACTAAAATAGAGAAAAGCAAATGAAGCATCAAATATAAAAATTGCCTACAATATTGAAAGTATATACTTCAAACTGTTATCTTTTGGGAGTTCCATGATATATTTTACGTTCCAGCTGTAGTGATAACAATATTTGTCTTAAGTTTTGCATCTGAGCTGAATCTCTTACTACAGTATCTTTTTAAAGTAATGCCAAAACGTAGGATTATTCACCAGCAGTCTTATCCTCCAGAATGCAACTTCTAATCCTAAATTTCTCAATGCCATGACAGATCCAGTCTATAGTAAATGGACAGGGTATACCCTGTCCATTTTCATACATGTTCAATATATTTTCAGTTATTTGTTTCAGTCTTTTAGCTGGATTTACCTTTTTGAACATTTAAGAATTTGTCGGGAGTTAAGTCCTTGCTTTGCTTTGTTTGACATATGTAATTGTCCTTGCACCAGGGATATCTCTTTCAACTCCAAGATGGGTGATCTTCCTGAAAGTTTCAGTGCCCTTTCAAGCATGCTTCTGTCAAATCGCTGCTAGATTTATTAGATTGGAATTAAAGGGTTTTGTACTTTGGTTTTATTTTGTCGTTGGTCATTTGCACTTATGTGGTTTGGTAATTGGTACTTAGTTTTTATTTTGGAGAAGTGGTGTATGAAAGGTGATTTGGTACTTGGATTTTAATTTAGCGAACCGGTGGATTTGATTTTGACTGTTGGTACTTAGTTGTATTTTGGTGAATTTGTGGATGGTGATCTTTTGTATTGATTAGTTTTGTTGGTAATGGGATTCTTATATGTACAAACAATGTATTGCAAAATTTTCATTGGTAGTGTTGCAATTGCTATAGTTACAGTGTTGCATTAGATAATTACAGTGTTGCATTAGATAAATATAGTGTTGCATTAGATAATTATGTAGTGTTGCAATAGAGAGTGGGCCCCCCACATGCCACGTGTCAGGTGGGACCCACATGTCACGTGTCAGGTGTGACCCACGTGCCATGTGTCAGGTGGGACCCACGTGTCAGGTGGGACCCACGTGCCAAGTGTCAGGTGGGACCCACGTGCCACGTGTCAGGTGGGCCCCCCCATGTGTCACGTGTCAGGTGGGACCCACATGCCACGTGTCAGGTGGGACCCACATGCCACGTGTCAGGTGGCCCTCACATGCCACGTGGACACGTGCCACGTATCACCCAATGACATGTCACCACCATGACACGTGTCACGTGGGCCCCACATGCTACGTGTCCTCTGGGGTTTTTTTGGCTAAGCTATGGTAACACCTTCCTAGTGTTAATCACTCCTTTATTATACACTACGCCATAGATTGGCATCCGCAATGCTTTTTTATTGTAACGCCCACTTTGTGTTACATTAGAGGTACCTTTTTTGACCTACTGAAACACTGTTGAGATTGTGTGACATTACTTCTGAAGGTACTGTTGCGGTAGAACATGTACTGTTGCAATAAATTCGTTGTGTTACAGTAGAGATTGAGCGTTGCATTTGCTTTTTTTTAACATTTATAAATAAAAAAACAAATAAACATGTGGGTCCCACAGAAGTGTTGCATTTTCAAGAAGCAATGTTACATTTGCTGAAATTAGTGTTACATTTTAAGGATACAGGTGCCACGTTGGACAACTGCCACGTGGGTCCCACAACCACGTGTCACGTGGGCCCACTGCCACATTGGACAACTACCAAGTGGCACGTGGGTCCCACAGCCACATGTCATGTGGGGGCCACTGCCACGTGTCACATGGGACTATAGCCTGCCACGTGTCATTTGTGGGTCCCATAGGTGCCACGTGTCATCTGCGCCCACACTGCCACGTGTCAGTGGTCCCCACAGGTGCCACGTGTCATGTGGGCCCCACTGCCACGTGTCATGTGGGTCCACATGTTCCAGGTGTCGTGTGGGGTCCACTGCCACGTGTTAGTGTGGGTCCCACTCTGCCACGTGTCAGGCGGTTCCCACTATGCCACGTGTCAGGTGGGTCCCACGGGTTCCACGTGTCAGTGGGCCCACTGCCACGTGGGTCCCACAGGTGCCACGTGTCATGTGGGTCCCACGGGTGCCACGTGGTAGGTGGGTCCCACGTGTCAGTGGGCCCCATTGCCACGTGTCAGGTGGGCCCCACAAGTGCCACGTGTCTGCTTTCCTCTTACTAAAAAAGAAATTGGTGTTGGAGTGATTCGAACCCCTGACCTCTAAGAGACATGACTTCTATTTCACCACTTCAACCACTCCATCTACACTTACACTTGGTTAAATTCCTCAATCATTAATACATAACCTTTGCACCTTAGGTTTTATTTATTACTACACTAAATTATTAGAATAATTTTAATTCTTTATATATGTTAATTATATTATATTATTCATTGAAATAAATTTTATATATAAGGTTTAAATAAATTCAATATTATTCATTGAAATAGATTTTATATATTATATGTTAATTCTTTAATTATTTATATATTAGGTTTCGGTCAAAATGATAGTTGACCGTTGAATTACCCGATCAAAAAAAAAAATTCTAAACTTTTGGGAATAGCATTAAATATGATGGATCTTGATTCCCGTATGGTTGGGTGGTCGAGAAATATTTTTCAAAAAATCGAATCCTTAATTCGTGACGAAACCCTCTTTAGGGGTTCCGGTCAAAGTGATAGTTGATCGTCGAATTACGCGATCAAAATTTTTTTTTTTCTAAACTTTTGGGAATAACATTAAATATGATGGATCTTGATACCCGTATGGTTGGGTGGTCGAGAAATATTTTTTAAAAAATCGAATCCTTGAACCCTGACGAAACCCTGTTTCGGGGTTTCGGTCAAAGTGATAGTTGACCGTCGAATTACCCGATCAAATTTTTTTTTTTCCTAAACTTTTGGGAATAACATTAAATATGATGGATCTTGATACCCATATGGTTGGGTGGTCGAGAAATATTTTTTAAAAAATTGAATCCTTGAACCCTGACGAAACCCTGTTTCGGGGTTCCGGTCAAAGTGATAGTTGACCGTCGAATTACCCGATCAAAATTTTTTTTTTCCTAAACTTTTGGGAATAACATTAAATATAATGGATCTTGATACCCGTATGGTTGGGTGGTCGAGAAATATTTTTTAAAAAATCGAATCCTTAAACCCTGACGAAACCCTATTTAGGGGTTCCGGTCAAAGTGATAGTTGACCGTCGCATTACCTGATCAAATTTATTTTTTTTTTCTAAAATTTTGGGAATAACATTAAATAGGATGGATCTTGATTCCCGTATGGTTGGGTGGTCGAGAAATATTTTTTAAAAAATCGAATCCTTAAACCCTGACGAAACCCTGTTTAGGGATTCCGGTCAAAATGATAGTTGACTGTCGAATTACCCGATCAATTTTTTTTTTTTCTAAACTTTTGGGAATAACATTAAATAGGATGGATCTTGATTCCCAATAAAATATTTTTAACATTAAATAAAATATTTTTTTTAACATTTAAAAATCGAAATATTTTTAAATTACCAATAATTTTTTTATCTGATTGACCTTAAATCTTTTGTTTAGTCATGTTGACTGTTGAACATCACTTTTTCCCCAAATGAATTAGCTTTTTTTTTTTTTGTAAAAAAAAATTACAATCTAAATTATCTAAACATTTTTTTTGCTGATTATTTATTTTAAAGTAAAAAAGAAAAGGTGTAAAATCGTTGGGCGGCAAGTTTCCCCCCAATTCCCACAAAATTATTGCAAGTACTTCCCATTTACCTTAAAATCGCTAAGTCACAGCCGCTCAGACACTCACACACTCACAGATCTAACACACACACACACGCATACTCAGCCTCTCGACTCTCGACTCTCATCTCTTCTCTTTTTCTTCTCACTTCTCTTCTCTCTTTTTTTCTTCTCTCTACTCTCTTCTTTTCAGTTGCTAATTTGCTTAAAATTGATTTTGCAGGTAAAATTTGTTGGGCCTTTCAATTGTAGGTAAAATTTACTTGTTCTCTTCACTCGCTCTTCGTTGTTTAATTGATTTTTCTCTTCAATTGAATTAATTGTTTTTTATTTTCCAGTTAGGGCTTCAATTGGGTTTTCTGTTCTGGGCTTTAATTAGGGCTTCAATTGGGTTTAATGGAGGCACCGGCGTATATAAATGGAAAGAGGCGTCTATATTTAGTGAAAGGGGAACAAAACAATTGTGTTATTACTTGAAACGCAAAGATGGGAACTTAGATCTTGTTGTTGTGGGTACTATGAAACAGAGTTTGGTTCCTTTGCCGTACACTTACAATGTTTGTAATAAAGATTTGTTGGTTGTAGGTAATAAACCTTCTTTTAATATGAACCTCAGGTCTCGTACCCAAGTTGTTCATTGGTTGGATTCTATTGTTTCAGGTATTTTTCTTGATTTGTTTATTTTTTTATATATATTTGTGTTGTAGCTAATTGCGTTATCATGTTTTCAGCATTGTCCAGGCGGATGTTTTAATTTGGAAAGCCTCAAAGAAGAATTTTGATTGTACTTTTGTTTCTAGTTGACTATAAACTCTGACTAGAACTTGATAATACGAATTTTACTGTGTTTTACTGTAAAATTTTACTGTGTTTTACTGTGTTTCTAGTTTGTACCTACTTAATATATGTTGAATTTGATAATACAAATTTTACTGTGTTTTGTTCATAGTTGGCTTAGACACTTTATTCTGCATATAATTGATGTTATAAACTGTACTTGAAGTTGGAAAGTTGGACATTTGTATTGGTTCTCATGTGTTCAATTAGATGCATAATGTATTTGGACACCTTGTATTTCCTTTTCTATTAGTCATGCTCTACCTATATAGATTAAGATTTCTTTGATACTAATGTGATACACTTAATAACACATTTTAATTGTCCAATTGCGTTAAGTAGATCCAACTTGTACTCTTGTACTCTTGGAATGCTTGAATCTTAATGTTTTTTTCTCACTAAGCTTGTATTAGACACGTGTTTAAAGGTTTTTATCATCTAGTTCTAATTATTGTTCCATGATCTGGAATATCAGGCAGCCTGGGCTGCTGGACAATATGCACATATGAACTGGTTAGTATAAAGTGATTAATGGCTGCAATTCCTCCCATAATATTAAACTAGTTTATTCACAAATTCTAATGTGAATTATAATAGTGATTATAATAGTTCTGCATTTATATGATATATATCCTTTTTGTGTTCGAAAAACTTGGATGTTGAGAGTCACCACACATCTAAAACTCAGTAAAGATCATTTACTGGTTAGTAAATGATGATGCTGATATTTATGCGTTATGCCTTGCCAGATGCTGATATGTGTTGTGTTTTTCGCAGATGTCGTACTCCAGAAGATCCAGGTGTGTTTTAGTGTTAGAATTTCAACGGCTAATGTGTATACGAGATGATGTTTTAACAAGTTGTTCTTCATTTGTTTTGTTGGCTTTGATTTTAGGTACTCTCGCTCTCCTTCACCATACAGGAGGTACAAGAGATCGGTGTCCAGGTCTACTTCCCTGTCGAGTACCAGGTCAAGGTAATGAGTTACACTTTACATTGGTATAGAATCTGTTTATGTTGTTTTGATGATTTTAATAACTGATATTAATTAAATAAAAAACATTGTAAGAGCTATGATTCAAGTGAAGTTGAAAATCCTGGAAACAATCTGTATGTGACTGGATTATCCCCTCGGATTACCAAGAGGGATATCGAGAAGCATTTCTCAACTGAAGGAAAGGTATATTTTTAGAGGTCCCAGATTCTTTATTTTGTGAAGATAGAAGTTTTTTATTTTCTTGCCCTTTTGGTATATGTTATTGTTATTCTTCAATTGATGTGTCAGGTGGAAGATGTCCATCTTGTAGTTGACCCATGGTCCAGAGAATCCCGTGGATCTGGCTTTGTGACAATGTCGACTGTAGAGGAGGCTGAGCGTTGCATCAAGTACCTAGACCGATCTGTACTTGAAGGTCGTGTCATTATGGTGGAGAAGGTATAAAATTTTAATTTATCTTCGTGTAATTGCTTATAAAATGTGATTCTTTTTGCCTGTTGTTACTGGAAATTGTATGTGACATGATTTGTTAATTATCTATGTATCTGTCTGTATCTTGAGTTTTAAAGTTGTTTGTGCATGAAGTGTTTTTGGCAGCAGGGTAACTGAATGAGCAGCTCTTCGTCAAAGTTCAAACTAACAAATCAAATCAAATCAAACTACAGCAAATATCAGACTTTTAGAGGGTTGTATGCCCTGCATTTCTCTCTTTTGCAATTTAACATTGCATCATTTAATTATATGATTTGCCATCTGATAAATACTAACATCATCCATAACCATATATCAAATAGTCATGAAGATTTTACGGTAACCACATGGCCTAATACCATATGTATTCTTCCAGGCCAAAAGGCGGAGGGGTCGTACACCAACTCCTGGGAGGTACCTTGGGCTGAGAGAAGTTCGTGGTACATTTACAATTATTATTGTTTCAATTAAGTCACAAGTATAGACTTGATTTTAAATTAGTGAATATCAGTCATTCAGTCCTGTGCCCAACTGCCCGTCAAACTCTAGCGTTTCATACTTGATAAGCTATATGTGTCTTCTAACTGAGAGTTTGTAATCCAAATTTGACTCTTCCGACTTAGGAAGCATAACACTGATGATGCTAGTTCAGGAAAAATCTATCTCCAGGGAACCAGAAGCTGGTTATTTCTGTGCAAGAAACGAAGTCTTAATAATTTTTCATTTTGATAGTTTTGTTTCTGTCGTTTGTTTTGTGTTGTCTGTTTTGGGATGCAATATATTTTATATCTTTTGTATATTATTTAGACTAGGTAAGGAAAATAACTGCTTTGATGAGGTGATCTTGTTTTGTCTTTGTGGCTGTTTAATGTCAAGAAAGGTATTTTTTTTTTGTTTTTGTGGTTTTTGACGAATCTTTGAGAACTTTGGGATATAGTGTCATTCTTTGCATTCCATTGAGCTATTAATGTGGGAGTAACTTTATAGTCTCTGCTCAATTATGTATTATTGATCTTTTCTTGACTCCTGCATGTTTTTTAGCCTTTACCCTCCGGCTCTCCGTCTATGTTTTCATTTCACTTCAATAATTTATATTCCTTTTAAAAGATATGTCATATATTGTTAGGTTCACCTGGAGGATGAAGCTGCTAACAGGTCAAAGGGGAATTGCAATATTATACACTTACACATTTGTTACATTTCTTTGGTTAATCTACTATGCCTCTGGTGAACTATCATCTACCGTGGTATGGGATCTGGAAAAAGAGCAGCTTATTAAATTCCATTCTTTTGCAGTAAGAATGTAGCGTCAGTTTCTCATCAGGTCAGTTCTAATCGCTTAATTATTATGTTTCCTCCAAAGTTTTAAATACAAAATACAAACTTAATTCATCGTGTACTTAATTATTATGTAGATATGGAAAACAAATTGAACTTAATTTATGGTTGCAATAAGAGAATCGACTGCAACCAGAATGTAAATACGTTAATTCTAAAGGTACTAAAATAGAGAAAAGCAAATGAAGCATCAAATATAAAAATTGCCTACAATATTGAAAGTATATACTTCAAACTGTTATCTTTTGGGAGTTCCATGATATATTTTACGTTCCAGCTGTAGTGATAACAATATTTGTCTTAAGTTTTGCATCTGAGCTGAATCTCTTACTACAGTATCTTTTTAAAGTAATGCCAAAACGTAGGATTATTCACCAGCAGTCTTATCCTCCAGAATGCAACTTCTAATCCTAAATTTCTCAATGCCATGACAGATCCAGTCTATAGTAAATGGACAGGGTATACCCTGTCCATTTTCATACATGTTCAATATATTTTCAGTTATTTGTTTCAGTCTTTTAGCTGGATTTACCTTTTTGAACATTTAAGAATTTGTCGGGAGTTAAGTCCTTGCTTTGCTTTGTTTGACATATGTAATTGTCCTTGCACCAGGGATATCTCTTTCAACTCCAAGATGGGTGATCTTCCTGAAAGTTTCAGTGCCCTTTCAAGCATGCTTCTGTCAAATCGCTGCTAGATTTATTAGATTGGAATTAAAGGGTTTTGTACTTTGGTTTTATTTTGTCGTTGGTCATTTGCACTTATGTGGTTTGGTAATTGGTACTTAGTTTTTATTTTGGAGAAGTGGTGTATGAAAGGTGATTTGGTACTTGGATTTTAATTTAGCGAACCGGTGGATTTGATTTTGACTGTTGGTACTTAGTTGTATTTTGGTGAATTTGTGGATGGTGATCTTTTGTATTGATTAGTTTTGTTGGTAATGGGATTCTTATATGTACAAACAATGTATTGCAAAATTTTCATTGGTAGTGTTGCAATTGCTATAGTTACAGTGTTGCATTAGATAATTACAGTGTTGCATTAGATAAATATAGTGTTGCATTAGATAATTATGTAGTGTTGCAATAGAGAGTGGGCCCCCCACATGCCACGTGTCAGGTGGGACCCACATGTCACGTGTCAGATGGGACCCACGTGCCATGTGTCAGGTGGGACCCACGTGTCAGGTGGGACCCACGTGCCAAGTGTCAGGTGGGACCCACGTGCCACGTGTCAGGTGGGCCCCCCATGTGCCACGTGTCAGGTGGGACCCACATGCCACGTGTCAGGTGGGACCCACATGCCACGTGTCAGGTGGCCCTCACATGCCACGTGGACACGTGCCACGTATCACCCAATGACATGTCACCACCATGACACGTGTCACGTGGGCCCCACATGCTACGTGTCCTCTGGGGTTTTTTTGGCTAAGCTATGGTAACACCTTCCTAGTGTTACATTTGTTTGATTTAGTGTTACTGTATGGCCCTAAGGTAATACTTTTCTTAGTGTTACTATTGAGAACAAAAGCATTACGTTAGAGAGCAGAGGCAACATTAGCGGATGAAATGGTGAAAAAGTGTTACCTTAGGCCTATTGTAACAAAAAACGTGTCTAATACAACAGTAGAAGTGTTACCCGTGTGTGGATAGATTGACCAAAATTCCCTGATTCTGGAAAGGAATCCAACAAATTTTTGGCAAACCTTGTCTTTCTGATTATCAGAGGACGTCACTGAAGAAAGTGGAAACTGGAACGAACCCTGTGGATTGGGTAAGATTGCCACCTTATGGGTTGATGGACAGACCCTGATTGTTACAAAGGATTATAGGAATAAAACGATGAAGTGGGATTGGACGGTAAAAAGGGGAAAAGTATTTAAGGATCAAAGTGGACTAAGAAATCCCGGAATTGACTTAAATGAAAAGACTATTATGCCAAGAGTTAAGCCTATGTAGCACGTGGGGTTGATAAGAGCAGTTGAAGAGATAAATATAGGAAAGGTGACCGAAGGCGGTACCGAGAAGTTGATGGAGATGTATATGGAGTAAAATTTTGAAAAGATCAGAAGGTATCAAGAAGAGGAATGAACGAAGAGTGGTAGTGCTCGAGTTGAGTGACTATGCTACCCTGGTATCCAAGATTTGATGTGTAAGGGAAAGCAGTGAACAAATACATCTAGGAATACGTGGGAAAAAGAAGCATAGGGATATGCGTAACCTATCCTAGATAATTATCTTCGCTATGGACGCAAGAAGCAATTGCTAGAAAAGTAATGCTATTAGTTAACCCCTAGACTTACATATTTTACTAAGACCATTTGGGGCCAGGTGACCAGAAGTCATGAAGTGACTAGACCAGTGATGTAAGGACAAAGCGGGGTTGCTTCTAACCAAGCACCGACCGCGAGAACTTTTGATGTAAAGTGAAGTGATTCAGGAATATATGATTGACCAACTTATAAACTGGAAATAGAAGTAAAATGAATTGGGATATATGATGATGGAATTTTATAGATACCATGGATGTATTATGACTGAGGAAAGTGACCAATAAAAGGTTTATGGAGATTGTCAAAGATTGTGCAGTATGATGCATAAAGTTATCTGAAACTTAGTGTCTTTGAGAAGTATGACAAGTACTAAGAGATTCACGTTGAATACGACCCATATCTTCCAGAACATCCTAGCTACCATTACCAAATTCTGTAAGAAGAGCAGATATACATATGTTGCCTTTTGGAAGGTCATGGGGAATGACGTTCATTTGAGAGAAAAGTTAGCATTAAGCTATCGATAGATTATCAAGATGAGGAGGGTAGAAAAGAGACCCTTATTAAGGATTCAGGACTGGATTGTCAACTAAAGGATGTAAGTATTTCTTGAAAATAGAATTGAGGATAGAATATCCCTAAATTAAGATAAACCCTGGGGTTGCACAAAGGATGGCATTACCCCTAATAAAGACATTGTGAACTCAGATGATATAAGTTGAATCGACCTAGGTAACAATAACCTGTGAGGAATTGTTGAAAGGAGTCTCGAATAGTACATAGGTAGAATTGTTGTAGGATTGATCAATGATACTGTGAGATACCTTGTACCTAGAAAATACATGAGGAATGATGAGGATGACGTAAGAAGTCTTATAAGGAAAAAGGTAATCTTCTGAGTTTCGAAGTGGAAATTTGGTAGGATATATATGACACAATAATGCCAAGTGGGGCATGCATGAAACTATGAGAAAGTATGAATTGAACCAATAAGGTTGAGATTGTGTTAAAGCAAGAAAGACCTGAGACAAAAGATATCCTAGACCTGATAAGGAAATTAGCGGTGATAAAAGTCACATTTAAGGATTAAGGCAATGACGGTAGAAAAAAAATATGAGTTGAAATAGATCCAGAAAACATTGATTGCAATAAATTATTATCGGGAGAGGCCAATGAGGTGGCCGACACTTTAAGTATTGAGGAGTAATTGTAAATGCGCATACCAAAGAAACGGAATGGTATTGAGAAGGACTTTGAAGGTCAGAATGTGGTGGAGAAATTTATATTCCCTCTAATGATCGTGCAAGAATCAACCATCAGAGTAGTTTAAGTAAAGATTCGATTCCTGATATCGTCTTAAGCATATTACCTGCGTTAGGAGGTCCTATTTTGAGGTAAACCAGGACCATGATACAAACTCGACTAAGTAAACCGTTAAGTTTCCAGCCTTCTACTGAAGATATAAGATTCATAATTTCACCAACCTGGTATAGCTACGATGCTTGAAGCTCTTCTGCAATTTTATCTACTTCGTGTAATATCAATATCAAGTTCACGAAAGTTTTCCTTATGGATAAGGAATAGTGATTACTTTGTCTCCCTAGAGGATTTGAAACCCGTAAGGTTAACTATTAAGGCACTATGTAAACAGCAAACGAGAGTGATTCAACAAAGGACTACATTAATGTAGTGGTGATTCTTCTAAGGAATTAGATGACAACGCAAAAATAAAGATAAGTGCTGTTATTGATAAGCTAAATGGCATATTGATGAATGACAAGCAAGGTTATGATGGGGTATTTCTGCGCAAACAAGATAGAGAATATGAGATTAGAGATTCTTGATGCTAAAAGTATCCCCGTGGAAAGGATTAATGAGATGTGGAGAGATAAGTTTGGCAGAAATAGAATATATTGGATTTAAGTTAGGGAAATTGGCAAGATTTATTTCAGAGGATTTAAATTGGAATGATGGGATGTTTGAAATAAATGATAATGCTATGATGGTTCATAAAAAGATTATAATCTCAGCTAAATCCCGAGTTACGTGGAATGCTCACCAACTTTCTGTTAAATAATTTGGATGTATTTGCTTGGAGTCATGCTGACATGGTAGGCATTGATCCAAAGGTTATGTGTCACCATTTGAATATAGACCCCACCAAGAAGGAAATTCGTCAGAAACGTCGGCTTGTAAGTGGAGAGAGAGCTATAACCTTAAAGGAGAAAGTTTATAGACTTCTGGATGTTGGTTTGATCAAGGAGTCTTATTACCCAGATTGGTTAGCCAATCCGGTTCTGGTCAAAAAGCCTAACGAAAAGTGGAGGACGTGTGTAGATTTCACTGATTTGAACAAGGCTTGTCCTAAGGATAGTTTTCCTCTTCCTCAAATTGATCAACTAGTGGATGCTACGGCTGGTCATGCTCTCTTGAGTTTCATGGATGCTTATTCCGGTTAAAACCAGATTTTTATGTATGAACCTGATCAGGAGCATACCTCCTCATCACAGATAGAGGGTTGTATTGCTACATTGGAATGCCAATTGGTTTGATCAACGCTGGGGCAACCTATCAGAGGCTGGTGAATATGATGTTTAAAGATCTGATCGGGAATACTATGGAGGTCTATGTGGATGACATGCTTGTAAAATCCTTGAGGGCTGAAGATCATGTAAAGCATTTGGAACAGATGTTCGAGATTTTGAGAAAGTTCAAAATGAAATTAAACCCTAAAAAATGTGTCTTCGGGGTAGAGTCCAGGAAGTTTTTGGTATTTATTGTCAATCATCACGGAATCGAGGCAAATCCAGCAATGATTAAAGCTCTACTTGACATGAAATCTTCATCTAGTGTGAAGCAAGTTCAGAGTTTGACAGGGAGGATAGCTGCTCTCAATCGTTTTGTCTCAAAGTCTTCAGATAAGTGTAAAGAGTTCTTCAAAGCCATCAAAGGTGTAGCCAGTGACTTTGTGTGGACTCCTGAGTGCGAGGAAGCCTTTCAGAAAATCAAGGAACATTTGGGAAATCCGCCACTATTGGCAAAGCCAAATGAGGGAGAAATTCTGATTTTGTATTTAGCTGTGTCGGCATATTCTGTGAGCGTTGTGCTAGTAAAAGAGGAAGTGGATCATCAGTCTCCCGTTTATTATGTGAGCAAGCGGTTGTTGGATGCGGAGACTCGCTATACTAACATGGAGAAAATTGTCTATGCATTGGTCTTGGAAGCAAGGAAGCTACGTCCTTATTTTCAAGCACATAGGGTTGAAGTTCGCACATCTTATCCGTTGAGGGTAGTTCTTCATAAACCGGAAGCTTCGGGAAGGATGTTGAAGTGGGCCATTGAGTTAAGCCAGTTTGATTTGGAATACACTCCTAGGACTGCCATCAAGGGTCAAGCTTTAGCTAATTTTATCTTGGAATTTGATTCAGAAAATGAAGAAAAAGCACTTGTGTTGATGGAACCCGAAGTTATCAAGAGGGCGCACCCTCTTGAAGATGTTCCCCAACCTTGGTGGAAGTTGCATGTTGATGGGGCGGTAAATAATGGAGGAGTTGGTGCAGGCATAGTTCTGGTTACTCCTGAAGGAAATCAGCTCATGGGTGCAATCCATTTCAAGTGTACAATGATGCGGAATACAAAGCATTGATTAACGGGTTGAAGATGTCTTTGGAAATGAAAGTAGTAAACTTAATTGTGTTAAGTGATTCTGAATTGGTAGTGGGACAAGTTAAAGGTGGATTTCAATGTAGAGGTCCAAGGACAGAACTTTACATGAAGTGTGCTCAACGTTTGATCCAGCAGTTTCGTGAAGTGAGATTAGATTGTATTCCTAGGGATGAGAATTGCAATGCAGATGTTCTGGCCAAGTTGGGATCTCAGAAGGATGCCATGTTGTTAGGAACAGTTCCCCTGCAGATTCAAGAAGTGCCTAGTATTCCAGAGGTAGAAGTCATGGAAGTAGAAAACACTCCTCAAGTTACTTGGATGACTCTACACTACTAGAAATATGTCAATAGACATCGGTTTCTGGCCGTTGTTAAAAAAAAATCTTACCGATGTCTATGCGTGTGTAGAGAAAGGTCAAAACCTTTAGACATCGGTTTTTAGCCGTTGTCTATTATCGACGTAGACATTGGTTTCTTAAATATTTCTGATGTCTAAGATACATTATGTGCAGTAGTTCTTTTTAAATTATGATATATTATGTTCATTAGATCAACATAAACATAGCACAGATAAGGTAAATAATGACATATACATCGATTTCTTGGTAAAAACCGATGTTTTATGTTATCTGAGACATCAGTTGGTATGTGAAACCGATGTTATATAGTATTATTAGACATCGTGTTCATTAATAAAATCGATGTTATATGTTCTAGTAGACATCGGTTTTTTTAAAATATTTGATGTATTAGCTTTTCTTGAACATTGGTTTATTTGTTAAAAAGCGATGTCTCTTGTTCAGGTATTAGTATACAATATTCTTTTTATATGCACTAAAAACAAACCAAGACAATCAAATAAAAATAACCAAAATCCAGTTATATATTACCAAACAAAACAATTCAGTACACAATAACGGCAAAACCAATACTACATTATCAAATCAAAGCTCATCCCTACTACATTACTAAAAGGACAGAACGAAAGTACTAGCTATTTGTGCAATTTGATATTACAAATCAGGTCTTCTTGCGCAGTTGGTCGAACTCTTTCTTCTTGTTAGTAACAAGAAGTTGGTGCCCAAATCATATGATGTAATTTGGATGCCAAATTGCTTCCTGGTCCATCACCTATTCGGGAGAAATAGTAAAGTTTGTTAATTACTTAAATCTTAATACCTGATCACAGCTACGGGATTCAAACATAATGAGTTATTACATATGTCAAACATTTATAGCGGTAAATAGTAGCTAGATCATAGAAAATAGCCAAGAGATATTATGTGAACTCTAAACTTCCAGAGTACTGTAGCCAAATCTATCTAAACTGACACATTATACATCAAGTTGCTGACTAAACTTAAGGAGGAAACAGTAAAAGTGAAGGCTAACCTTGACACTACTTGATATCAAATATATCAAACATGTAAATCTTCAATGGCAATTTGAAGTTACGCAAAAGGGCATCAACTTGTTTGAGCCAAAGATCAGAATTTGATAGTATATTCGACTGTGTCAAGTGGTCACAAGTAAAGCATCATAATGGATGAGACATGTGTCCCTACAGAAACTTAAAAAGCAAACACAGGAAAACAGAAGAACATTAAATTAAGCCGCGTGCGAGAAACAATTATAGAAGTGGTTATTTTCTATGCTAAAACATATGCAACCTACACTTGCTGCTAATCAAGATGAAGGAAGTAAAAATGCTATGCAACACTGAAGTATTCCTAACTAGTCGTTATAAAACAAATATCAAGTGCTAGACAAGCAAATAGTAACAATGCATTTTGTGTCATATGTATCCCCTATAGTAACAATGGTTCACTTTATATCTGCTGGCGATTAAATAAAAATGTAGTCTGTTGTGTCGTCATACACTACTATCAAAGATACATTCATTAGTTGTGGTAGTGGACTATCAAGTGGCTTATGAACTAGAACCAAGAAACTGACAATACCTGTATGGCTTGTTCAAAAGCACAAGATATCCCAAATAATTCCTCAACTTGCTTCACATAATAAGGGACTGATCTTCTGGTGTCTATTTAATGGATCACAGGAAGGCAAGAATCCAACACTATACGCCAGACATCTCCTGTCTGCTTTATCGATTTCTTGTCCAGAGTCACATCAATAGCCAATTCACCCTTTTCACTACTGGAACGATTTCTGATCCAAGAAATTGTATCAGGACTTGCCCAGATTATATCTGCACATAATACGTGAGAATATAATGTGACAAAAATAGAGCACATAATACTTCATAATGCATCAAAATATTATTGCGAGGCATCAAAATGCACAAGCAGCTCAATTTCAGTATAATTCAATAAAATGAGAAGTAGCAGTATATTATTGTTAGCAGAATTACTTGTAGGACCTCCAAATCTCCAATGTTAACCACAAACAAAGGTTTCGGTAGTGGTGCCAAGTTATCGTGCCAGGAGGAAGCAGCATTTAGCAAAGCATTTGGATCAGATTGATGTAGAGCTCCCACAGTTAATGGATAATAATCATGGCGTGGAGTAATAAGCAAATCAAACCTTTTGAGATTTGATCTAGGATGTTGTATCTGAAACAATAATGAAAAAGGATAGAAAGTTACTAATATTCATTGCTAGGTACTACAAAAATGAATTAGAACTTAAAAAGTAGTTGCATGAGAAATCAACAGAGCAGAACATAATGGAAGCACAAGTTAACAGTTGAAGTATAATCATTGATTTACTAAAAATATAGCACTAACAAACAATTAATAAAAAAGTAGTTTAAACATAGTGTTACCGTCTGAAGTTTGTCTTCTAGTTTATCGTTCAATGTTCTCATCTCCATTTCTCACTTTTGAGAAACAGAATTTGTAACTTCTCTCACTTACAGCAGCCTCACTACAGCCCTGAAAACATATTACTGAAACACTAAACATCAATAAGCCTGACTATCTATATTATATTGTATTAATTTTTTGATAACCGCATTCTCCATTGGAATACAAGTTTTACCAGGTTTTATGAACTTTGATCATCTGTTTTTAACGTTTGTCCTCCATTCACATTAATCAAGAATGATGAAATTTGATTCTCTTGCAACTGCAAAATAAACATATATAGTCACATTATTATCTCATCTGAAACCAATTTCCCTTGATTGACAATCTCTGCAAGTTGTTATTAAAAATTTTAATTTTCCCATTCAAATATTAAAAAAAGAATAAAAAATGAATGACTACAAATATGAAAATTTTATGCAATCAATTCACTTGCCATAGTAAGTTTTTCTTTTGTTTGATAAGAGAAAGATACTATAAACAGTCAATGCATGTAGAAAATAATTTTCTGAACCCATTCTCACAATCAAATCAGAACAAGGACAGGTACAGGAATCTGTTAAGTACTGGTATGCATTTGAAGTTACGCAATGATGCTAGTTTGATATATACATTATGGAAGCAAATGTCATAATATAAGGAAAACTTACACATGTCCATATCATAATTCATATTGTCAAGCACGAGTATCCTTTCCACCAGAAAAACTGTATAAAAGTCAGCACTCTTATATATTGTGTACACTTTTGGTATCAACTGACTCACTGCGTAGTAAATTATTCTAGTTTTATCCAAGCAGTATCACCCATATGCGTCATTTCAATAGTCGATACACTATTCTAGTGTTATCAATCACCAAAACCCGGAGAAAACAATAGAGTATCTAAAATATTTGAACCACGCCTTAATCTTTTGGGTTCCCACAGAATATGAGCAACATTAGACACAAAAAATTAATGTCATCTGTCTTCACATTACACAACCCCATGGCCAGTTCCTGATACTTCATCATGTAATTTCCGTTTTTCAATAAAACACACGCACACAAACACACAGACACAAATAGGGTTTGGATCAAAAGAGAACCGACCAAAACCAGAACCACCAAGATTTAACACATAGGATACTCAATTCCAACACCTTAATTGTCAAAACTTGGTTATACTTATACATGTTTAAACAGCAAGTATTCTACACTTAAATTCTAAAACAGTAAACCCCGACACTGAACCTGGTATAGATCATCACCATTAAATTAAATTAATATATACTTATGTTAGACCTTAGTGGTTCCCATTGGTTTCGATTTTATCAAGCTGCATACATTTAGTGAGTAACCGAATTTCGACAAACGAAAAAGGCATGAACTTGAAGATCTATCTCTAAATAGCCATCACCCAATATCTTACAAACAACACAAACATATAAAACACAAGTTACACATAGACTGAACAAAAACATAAACTACCTGAGTAGAGAGGGGCCCAGTAGGAGCGAGTTCTTCGCGAACAAGATCGCCGGTAGCAATATGAGGAACACCGAGGAGAGAACAAAGACGACTAGCGTAAGTTCCTTTTCCGACACCTGGGCATCCAAGAAACACCCACTGGACATTTCTTGGCTTACGATCTGTACGAGGGTGTGATGATTCAGATGATGTCGGTAAATCCCTCGATCTAACAAATCGAGGAGTTGTAATTCTACAAATCACACAATCGCCCTACAAATCCCTAGAAACCCAACAGCAAATCCCGATTGATTATGACAAAAATTGAGCCCTACAAACCCAGCAGCAAATTAGACCATAGATTCATTAAGCCCTTCAAAATATGAGTTAATTAAGCCCTTCAAAGACAGAGATAGAGTACCAACGGAGTGGAGTGGACAACTCCATTGAGAGATTGAGAGAGACAGAGAGAGGGTCGAGTAGTGATGAGAGTGAGCGAGAGAGAGAGAGAAAAAAAGAGAAGAGTGAGAGTGAGAGGAAGAGATTAGGGTCGAGGGAGATGAGGCCAGAGAGAGATCAGAGTAATTTGGGGGAAAACAAATTAGGGGAAATGTTAGTGCAGGCGGGGGAATGAAATTTTTGTAAGGGCAAGTGTTAGTAGGCGGGCAATGAAATTTTTCTAAGGGGAAATGTTTTATGAGAAATGGGGGGAAAATGATTCGCGTGTTTTTTTATTTTTTAACCAATCATTAAGACATCGGTTATTTTAGCAAGCGATGTCCAGAAAGTTGTTTAACATCGCTTTTTAAATAACTGATGTTAAAAACGCTTTTAACATTGGTGGCTTTTCAAAGCGTTGTTAAAGGCCCGATGTCTAATCCATATTTTCTTGTAGTGCTAATTCAAGAGTATGTTCGTAAAGGGACTTTACCTATAGATAAAGTCGAAGCGAGGCGACTCATGTATCAAGCAGCTAGATTTGTAGAGTATGATGGAATTCTGTATAAGAGAGGTTTCAACCAACCACTTCTCAAATGCATAGATGGAGATGAATGTGACTACATCCTTAGGGAAGTTCATGAGGGAATTTGTGGCAATCACTCGGGGGTGGTCATTAGCAATGAAGGTGTTGAGACAAGGATATTACTGGCCTACTATGAAAAAGGATGCTTATGAATTTGCAAAAGCCTGTGATAAATGTCAAAGGTTTGCCAATTATTCAACTAGTCCGGTGACTACCTTGACTTCTATGATGAGTCCATGGCCGTTTGCTATGTGGGGAATTGATCTCATTGGAGAACTCCCCATGGCTAAAGGAAGTGTTAAGTATGTAGTTTTTGCTGTTGATTATTTTACCAAGTGGGCAGAGGCCATGCCTTTGGCCACTATCACCGCAAAGAAAATCAGAGATTTTGTGTTCAACTCCATTGTGTGCAGGTTTGGGATTCCATATAAGCTTGTGTCAGATAATGGGAAATAGATTGATAACAAAGAGTTGCGGAAGCTATGTGATGACTTGGGAATAAAAAGGAGTTTGTTGCTGTTTATCATCCTCAAAGTAATGGACAAACAGAAGCAATTAATAAAATTATCAAGTATACCTTGAAGGCAAAGTTAGAAGAAAGCAGGGGTAATTGGCCAGAGGAGCTCCCCATGGTTCTATGGTCGTATAACACAACTCCAAGATCCACAACTGGAGAATCTCCTTTTATGTTATCTTATGGATGTGAAGCAATGGTTCCTATTGAAATTGGAGCAGGTTCGTTCCGTAGGGATTTTTATGATGTAGAAGCAAACATGGTAAATCAAAGATTGAATCTTGATTTGTTGGAGGAGGCATGGGTTAACTCACAACTACGTTTAGCAGCTTATCAACAAAGAGCTGCAAGGTATTATAACAAGAAGGTGAAGACTCAACCCTTCAAGGTAGGAGATTTGGTTCTTCGAAAGGTAATGCCAAATACTAGAGTTGCAGCTCATGGTGTTTTTGGTCCAAACTGAGAAGGACCTTACAAGAATAAGTCAATTATTTGGGAAGGCACTTATCATCTGGAAGACTTGGATGGCAACACAATCCCAAGAGCATGGATTGCGGAGCATTTAAGGAAGTATTATCAGTAGGGTGCGGCTTTGGCCCTCTATTTTGTGAAGGCTTATATCAAGAATTGTAGACTAGTATAAATAATTATTCTCCTAATCTAGGGGTAGTACATATATGCCTTCCTCAGATTTAGTCGAGACTTGCTGTTTTTTCACACTTTTCAATAATTATTTTCCTTAGCTAGGGGGGGTAGTATACCTTCCCTTGTTCTGAAGAGATTTGAGATTGCTGAAGACTTTCATTAATTTCAAGATTTTTTATGTTAAAGGGATATTGGCTGTTAAATCAAAAGGCCACGCCCTAAATCAATAGGACGCGCCCATGTGTCTACATTGCCGAACTTGCATGTATTAAAGCTATGGTATTAATAAGTTACAAAGATTTGAAATTAATTAGAAGTTTATCATCAAAAAGCCACGTCCTAGCTTAAATTAGAATGCGTTCTCACATGGCATAGAAGGATTGGTTTGAACGACTTATTATCACATCAAGAAGAATTTTCTATAAAATTTCTTGGCAAGAAAAATAAGAGAAAATTTCTGCAAACAGTTATTCAAGAGGCCGCGCCCTTACATTAGGGCACGTCCTATGATTAAAGGTAAAAATTTACGTTAAAGGTTGCAAAGATATTTCAGGGAAGTAATATTTAAAAAACAAAGGAGCATAATTCAAGTTATGGAAGTTAAATTCAAAATACAACTTGCAAGGTTTTAAAGAGGACCTGCACCTCAAATTCAAAATAAAACAAAGTTCAAGATACGAAAGGTTCATGATGAAACTCAAGGCGCGTCCTTGGCAGGAGACGCGTCCTTGGAAAGGATTACGGTCTCAGTACTCTCGACAGGAGGGGACTTGATAGGTGAAGTACCAGACTTGCCTCTTTGCTCCTCAACAGGAGTGGGGACTTTATCCTCGGGGGCAGGCGTTCCCTCAATGGACGCGTCCTCGTCAATCTCTGGTTGTTCGAGACATGGTTGTTCGAGACCAAGGGTGATTCTCTTTGCCTTGATGTCCTCGGCTTCATCCACCTTGAATTTTTCAATCCAATCAACAGTTTCTTGCCCAAATTTGGAAAAGTCATAATCAGGATCAACTGCTAGGAATCCGGATGCATAGTTACGGAAACCACTTGAGAAAGAAGCTTTCTGTAAAGTTTTTTTCTCAATGGCCCATCCGTTATTCCTATCTTCTTCAAGAGCATCTCTCTCTAGTTGAAGGGATGAGTTAGTAGCAGTAAGATTTTTGATAGATTTAGCCATGGACTTATACTGATCTTTAGCAAAAGATAGCTCATTGTCGAGTTTGGCAATTTGAGTATCTTTCGCATCCCTCAATTTCTTGAATTGATCATCTTTACCCTTCAACTGTTTAGACATGCTTTTATTCTCAGTTTCTAACCCTTCAAGGCACGTCCTCGGCTTCTTGTTATAGTCCATGATATGGTTAACGTGGAAATGAAGTTGAGCAGATGAGGAAATTAAAACACTCTCAATTTGTTCATCAGACCGAGAAGACCAGCCTTTAACCTCTTCTTCTAAGAAGAACTTAGAAGATGCAGCTCCAAGAAATGTCTACACAGTTGGATCAGTGAGCTCAGCGATTTTCGGACGCTTTGAGGGTGTGTCCATTTTGCCTTCATCATTGGAAGATTCTAGATTGGTAGCCTTTCGTTTGGGTGACTTGACCACAGGAGGCGCCTTCTTTGTATCGTTACGCGGAGGATGCGTCCTTGCAGGCTTAACAGTCAAAGGTTTTTCAATATCGATTCCGAAGCCCTTTGGAAGATCAACCATGTCTGAAAATGCAAAACATCAACTGTAAGTAATATAACATATATGAATTAGCTGCAACACAAGAAATAAGAAATAAAGAATCTATAATCAACTAAGGTCTACCAGCATTAAAGGACGCGCCCTCGCTTGGGGCCGCGTCCTCGGTGTAAGAAGTATTTTGGTCTTCGGGGTTTTCTTCTTCTGAGTCATCAATTATAGAGGGTTTTATGGGAATACCCTTCCT
This sequence comes from Kitagawia praeruptora, assembly GCA_037693485.1. Lineage (NCBI taxonomy): Eukaryota > Viridiplantae > Streptophyta > Magnoliopsida > Apiales > Apiaceae > Kitagawia > Kitagawia praeruptora. The sequence continues at coordinate 156,994,241 of CM075344.1, read as the reverse complement.
AAAGCGTTGAAAAGAGATGATTGACCCGACCTCATTTGAGAGAAGCCCAACTCTCTTTAGATTGGCTTCATTAACAAGGATGAATGTGTCAAAACTTCCATGAGGAAGATTAAGAATAGCTTGAGCGCACAGTGAGGGCGCGCCCACAAGTTCATCAATTACTCTGCGAGCTGAATATATGTAAAACAAAGTTTTAGTGATAAACGAAGAAATTCGAAGATAGAAGGAAGAAAGGATGCGTCCTTACATGGATCATAGTTGAAGGAAGTTTTAACTCTATCAACATTCCAGACATAGAAGAAGGGGTCCTTCCAATTTTTGACATTGCTAATTCTTCCCTCGGAAAATCCTTTCTTATTGTGGTTTTTGTTGACCACAAAGTAGAAATATCCTTTACCTGATTTGCGGATGCTGAAAAAATAGCTAAATTCTTCCATAGTTGGCATTCCGAGGTTAGTATCATGGTAGAGGATAAAGAGAGCTGCTACAAGGGTATAACTGTTGGGGGATAGTTGGATGGGCGCCACGTTATACCACTCAATAATTCTTCGGTAGTATGGATGTAAGGGCACCTACTCCTAGGGCAACCAGTTTTGGAGTTGGGACTGTTCGAGGAATTTTGAAGTCTTTGTCGTAATTAAAAATATGAGGCCGCATCATGGAGGGAGGGCGCCCCCATATGCCACTCATATTGTAGTTATTTCATACGCCACTCGATTTCATCCACAGTAGCCTTGCTCGACATGCCGACACAATCAACCTTCCCTGCTTTCTTTCGTAATGCATTATTTTCTATCTTAGTTAATTCTTCCTCGTAGGTGCTCCAGCTCCAATCAAGGTCTATTTCACGTTTCTTGACCAAAGGGTGTACATAGGGGATTGGATATGGAGGAGGAGAATAAGGTTTTTGAAAATTCTCTTCAGTTGAAGAAGCGCCCTCACTAGAGGACGCGCCTTCGGAGGAATGATGGGTTTCTTCATCGGTATTATTTTCAGTAGAAAAAGTGGTTTTGTTTCCATCATAGGAAGTTTGCCCGGTTTCAGTATTGTCCATCCAATCTTCAATGATAGGTTGAGGAGTGGATCGCAAAGGGACATGATTAAGAGAATCAATAGAGGAGTCGGACATGGTGTTAAGAAGGTTAGAAATAAGGCGTGCTTTATCTTCAGGAGATACGAAATGAAATTTAGGATGCTCTGGAGGAAATGAGATGGATGGAGGTGAATAGGTGCCGAGTCTTCTGTTAAATTCTTTGAAGGGATGGAACGGAGAGGACGCGCCCTCGTTCTCTAGCTGAAAAAGATGGGTATAAAGGTTTGAAGGCGCGTCCTGATCAAATATAGTGAGATGACATCTAAAGAAACATAAAAGTTTACATTCTTAAGATTTATGATTAAAAACTTCAAAAGTCCGAGGCCGCGCCCTAAGCATAAGGCGCATCCGTAAGTTAATTATCCTATTGGAAGGGCAACAGTCGGCCAACAACATTTGGGCGAAAAATAGATCAAACCATGATACATACATGTATACACACAGACGAAATTGAAGAACACGAACGGGAAAAAGTAAAAACCTTCAAATACTAGTAGAACATGTGGTCAAAACTTGAAATAAATGTACAGGAACATACCTGGGAAGTTATCGATCAACTCTTGAGGAAAACAAGTGCTAAAAATGACTTCCTTGATCGATTTTTCGCCGGAAAAAAAGAAGATCGCTAGTGGAGGGTTTTAGTGAAAAAACGAGAGTGAAAAGTAAAAATGGTAATGATGGATTGGTATTTATAGGGGATGGAAAGGTTAATGGGTGACAGTTGTAAGTCGATTGAAATTCTGAAGGCGTATCCTCAAGGAAGGACGCGTCCTGAAGGAAAACTTTGAGAGAATTTTGGAGTTTTTTAAAGAAATTTCACATTTCATCTTTGATTTCATATGAAATTGGGGGGTAGTTGTTATAGCCAAAATTCGGATCGGGTATTGTCAAGATGGATTCGGGTCAGTAACGGGTTCAAATTAGGGATTTTAGGAGTTAATTAGGGTTTTGAGTGGTTTTATAAAGGTCAGGCCGCGCCCTCTCCTTCTATTAGAGGAGGGCGCGTCCTCTTTTGTGGAGTTATATCAGGAATGCTTATTTAGGTTGTTTTCTTAAGCATTATTGAAGAAATTCCCTTCTGTCATATCTCAGGAGGGGGATGTCCGTCGCAGAAGGCCTCCAGGGGTATGCCTGGATATAAGGACCCATCTTAGACACAAAGGGCGCGCCCTAAGGTGGAAAGATGGGAACTTTCTGGTGTGTGCTTTGGGAGCTCTGTTCCTGTAGCCAATGGGCGCGTCCTCATTGGGGAACTTCGGAGTAATCCTGCACTTTGCACCCAAAAGCTCTGGATCACCTATCCTGCTATCTGGTGGGTGCTTCTCATTCGGGGGACAGGGATGCGTTCTACACTTGGGGTAAACCATGGCTATACCTGCGTCCTTGAGATCAAGAAATAGCGGTAGAGCGGATAGGACTAGTCCTCGACGGGGGAAGTTTCCATGTCCGTGAAGTCTTGAGATCTTGGATGAGCCATGGGCCTTTGTGGTTAGGCCTCATAGTAGAACATTCCGGAAGCTGGACCGTCAATCCAAGCCCGTTTGGATTTCTTGTTCTCCAAGAACTACGTATGGCTTGATCCTCTATAAATACCAGGGTACGTAGGCCGATTGAAGGGTTGGAAGTTGAGAACTCTGAATAGTCACCACTATCCCTATCAATCCCAGCCACCAATTATAGTCTGCAACCACAAGCCACCACGCACCACCACTTTTTCCGGCATAGAACCACCGCTATAGATTTTGTTTCCGGCAACGTACCTCGAAATTTGTTGTTCCCAAATTCCTCCGTCAACAATACTATATATAGTGATTAATTTTTGAGTAATACTCTATCTGTCCCCGTTGATTGTATACACTGAGGGACGGGAACATGACACGCATTTTAAGACTCCTAAAAATTAAAGTATAGTTTTTTAATTTATTTTTTCTACTGAATTAAAATTTAATGTTTTAATTTTTAATCAAAAAAATAAAATTTTCAAAATAAATTATGAAACTATCTATATATATATATTATAATGCCAAGAAATCGGAAAGCTATTAGAAGCGTTCAAGATAGTTTTCTTGAATTTTCGTATTTTTGAATTTGTTATTAAAATTGTTTTCTTGCAGTAAATAGCTCTTGATGACATATTAATTAGCATTAATCATGGTTGTAAAAATCGGTAATCGGTATAAATCGGTTGAGATACCGATTTAAGATTAATCGGGTAATCGGGGATTAATCGGAAGGATTAATCGGAGTATTAATCGGATATTATAATAATATTTAATATATTAGTTTAATTTCAATTAAACTTATCATTTTAAATAAATTTACAGGATTAATCGGATTTCAAAAATCGAATCGGCTAGCTACCTTACAGAGGATTAATCGGGGATTAATCGGCTAAATCGGGGATTTTTAGAACCATGGCATTAATTATACCTAAAAAATATATATTAATTTTGTTTATTTATTTATTCATTTAGAAAACTTTGTTTCGGCATTATAAATATTATTTCAATATTAAATATTAATTACATATATAATTAAGTTTATCTTTAGGTAAAATGACGATTTAAAATTGTTTACATTGTGCCCTTTTTTATTCATTATCGAATACCATTGCAAATAGTTTTTTTTACACAAGAATAAATTACACATGGGTTATGACCAAATCGATTAAATTGAAAAAACCCAATTTTATCGGTAGATTAAATCGATAAAAAAGTTATATACCCGTTGTTCATTATATCGTTTCGAAATAAATTAATATTTTAATTAAATAAATTTTTACGCTACTATTGAATATGTATGTTTTGAGAGGGGCGTCGACTTTAAAAAGTGTTATTATATTTAATATTTATGACTTTAGGTAAAATGACGATTTAAAATTGTTTACATTGTGTCCCTTTTTATTCCTTATCGAATACCATTGTAAATAGTTTTTTTTACACATGAATAAATTACACATGGGTTATGACCAAATCGATTAAATTGAAAAAAACCCAATTTTATCGGTAGATTAAATCGACAAAAAAAGTTATATACCCGTTGTTCATTATATCGTTTCGAAATAAATTAATATTTTAATTAAATAAATTCTTACACTACTATTGAACATGTATGTTTTGAGAGGGGCTTCGACTTTAAAAAGTGTTATTATATTTAATATTTATAACTTTAGGTAAAATGACGATTTAAAATTGGTTACATTGTGTCCTTTTTTATTCCTTATCGAATACCATTGCAAATAGTTTTTTTTACATATGAATAAATTACACATGGGTTATGACTAAATCGATTAAATTGAAAAAACCCAATTTTGTCGGTAGATTAAATTGATAAAGAAGTTATATACCCGTTGTTCATTATATCGTTTCGAAATAAATTAATATTTTAATTAAGTAAATTCTTACACTACTATTGAACATGTATGTTTTGAGAGGGGCGTCAACTTTAAAAAGTGTTATTATATTTAATATTTATAACTTTGACCGTAAATACTACGTTTGCATTATAATTGCTACTTTTTATGTTTATGATATTTTTTTAAGATTATCAAAATTTTAGATATATAATGAGAGTATTTTCAAATTTAGAATTCATGTAAATTGTTTTGAATCAATTTTTTAAGAAAAATCTTAAAAGACTAATTAATTTGTAAAAATAATAAAAATTAATTTATCTATTTTCAATATTTTAAAATGAAAATTTATAAACCGCGCGAATAAGTTGACTAGTAGTACTTTATAAGAGCATTTTACTAGTACTTTATAAAAGCCTTAAAATGCGTGCAAACTAATGAAAAAAATTGTAGAAATGAATGAGACGGAGGAAGTAATACTTTTACGACTCATATGTAATGGAGAAAATGACCAAAATAACATTATTTTGCTACCTTTCTGCCCAAAATAATAATTGTAAGGAATAATGCCCATTTTAACCAAGTGGCTGTGCATACCCTGTATGCGTATGTTTTTTTTTCTTTTTTTCTTCCTACATGTTGAAGTTCCTTTCTCAAACAAACAAACAAAAAAGAAAAGAACACGCATGGGTCTTATGCGTGTTCTACATTACATCTGTGGGTTTCCATTTTCGGTTAAACAATTTCCATTTAATATTATTTTTTATATTTAATATTTCAATTTTATCAACATTTTCTTTAGGGGTTAGATAATTTCCATTTAGGATTTAACGGGTCTTATTTGAGGTTTAACGGGTTTTAGAAATATTCAATTTTTTAATTAAAATTTTTAAATTTTATATGTGTTCTTTTGGGGGTTCAACAGTTAACCTTTGGGGTTCAACATTTCCATTTTGGATTTTAGACATATTTAGAACAACGAATAAATCGTATACGAACTTAGGGTTTAGGGTTGACGAACTTAGGGTTTAGGGTTGTTTACAACCCAAAATCCTAGATCCTAAACCCTAACTTATTCTGGTTTTTTAAAAAGTCAGGACTGACCCCGATTTTTTAAAAACCAGACCGCCGGACTCAGTAAGAAATATTCAATTATTTAATTAAAAAATTTTAAATTTATATGCATTCTCTTGGGGGTTCAACAGTTAACCTTTGAGGTTTAATAGTTTCATTTTGGGTTGTAGATCTGATAGATTTTAATTTATTTTAAAGAAATTTTGTTAAAAAAAAAAATTAAAACTTACGCATGTTCAAAATGCGTGGTTCTCTACCACCCACGCATTTCTTAAATGCGTTTATTGAGCCACGCATGATCCGAGAGCTAGCCTTGTTGAAATTTAAATAAAATAAAAAACAAACCACGCAAGATGGAGATACGTAGTTGAAATTTAAAAAATAAAAAAGAAACACGCATGCCCTGCAAGCGTAGGTGGATGGAAAAAAAATTAAAAAATGGAGTTTCGCATTTCCAAAATGCGTGTGTCAGCTTCTCATTTTCAAAATGTGTATCCGTATGGTTATTTTGGATAGCTTTTCCGCATATGGTCATTTTAGGCACTTTCGTCGTAAATGATAATATTTATTGCAGTGTAATCTGTTGGATGTTGAACACTGAAACCATGACGTACATGCAAACTTACTATAATTAGATATTTAGATGATCAAAAGATCGACAAGACAGTACTGGTCGTGCATATACATATGCATAGGTATAAGGTACAAGTAGTTTAGAAATTATTAGATGACTAGTCGAATTAGCTAAACTGCTTGCTAGCTTATAAGCTAGGGTTTAATTTAAAGCTTTCTAGGTCTCGACTTAGAAATAAGCTCTACCTCATTTCAAGCAGCTGGGGCAAAATCATAATCGCCGTCATCGTCGTCGTCATCATCGTCCCCGTCATCACCTTCAATGGATGCCGTATAGTCATTGCCTATGCCATCATCTTCCATCCTTGTAAATTCGTAGCACACCAGCAAGCACCATAAGTTAATCTTCAAGAGATTAGACATTTTTCCTTAATTTTTGCTAGCTTTTACTAAAAGGAGACAAAATCCTAGATATGGTGATACAAATTGTTGTTGTTATTGTTATGGTAGTTTAGGCCACTTATTTATATAGAAAAAATTATGATTCATGAAATTGAAAAAAAGCCTTAAAAATGCTAACTTTGTCCAATAGTTTAACACTTTTTAAAAATGCCAACTTTGTCATGTATATTAAATTTTTATCTTTAGCCTCATTAGTTCATATCATGTTACATTTTTTTTTTCAAAATTTATCTTCGTCTCAAATATATTGTTTAGTTTGATTTTTGCCAACTTATGGTGCATTGAATACACAGTTTCGTAATTGAAAATTTTGTTTATAAAAAAACTTACAAAAATATGTACTTCAATTTTTTAAAAAATATGTATAAAAAATTTATCATTTACATCCTTTCCATATACCATAAATACATATTTAATTTATTTAAGTTTATCATTTAAAATTGTATTTAAATATCGATATCTAATCTATCCCCTTTGGTTAGATTTTATAATTTATTTAATATACTTTGTTTGTTTTGTTTTTTTGATATCTTTTAATTTTATTGATATTAATGTTCATTTTTATTGTTTTTGTTTTTTAGGTGTACAAATTTAGATAGCGGGTGTTCTCTTTTTCAGAGTCTAATTTTTCTTTTTGTCTAAATTTCCGAACACATCTTGCATGTTTTCCGTTGATAAACTTTTTGAATGAAAAAAAATCCCATCTCTCGAACATATATTTCGGTACAATTTATATGTAAGTTTTGTAAAAAAATATGTATAAAAATTAAACTGTTCAGCTCAAGTAATTTGGGACAAATAGATTATATGTATAATGTATTGAGCTACTCATGAGTTGAGAGATGCCGAGTTTTGCAATCCCAATTAGACACCTTGTAATTCCACTAAAAAAATCGACAAGAATGTTGGTGATTTTTTGTCAACTTTTGTAAGATAAGAGAATGCACAAAGTGATCGAAAGGTGGAGGTTTGCGCGCCCGTGGGAAAATGTGCCATAATGTGAGAGAAGTGTGTATATTGCATGTTCAACAATATGCACAACTGGCGCAACATCTAGCATACAAGTGGCAGATATCTTGTAGATATACGTTTGTAGTACCTTGTGTTGCCATGCTGGCTTCATGATGGGATATCATCTGCAAGTCCGCATGTTTCTGTTGTATACATAGCAACAGCCAACAGGTACGTACTGATTCTGGATAGGGTAAGAGCATCTCCGATGTATAATGGTTGGTTAAAAAATTTTAAATTAGAAAATAATTAAAATTTTACATAAGGGTGACAAGTAAAACTTCAATGGACATAGTTATAATGAAATTGTGTATATTTTTGCTATAAGGGATTAAGTTGGTTCAACAAATATAGCAAATTAACCAAGTATAATTATCTATAATTTTTGCTAAGGATAATTATGCATTGAAGTATATTTTTTTTACATAATCTCTATTTCTTGCCATCTAATATGCCATCTGGGATAATATTGCTAAGGGTTTTTCTCCATTGGAGATGCTCTAACGTTTGATATCATAAATTATTATTCAAAAATTATTGTCAAATGATGTGGTAAAGATTACATATATATAATGGAAATTTTTTATTTGAATGATTGGTGTGAAGTAGGGGATTTACATTATTATAATTAATTAAATTAATACACTTTGTATTTAGGAATTTTTTTGGAAACTAATTTAGGATACCTAACTTTTTTTTTTTTTTGGATATATTCCGTGATGTTTAGATGGAAGTTGGAAAATGAAAATCGAAAATGAAATATATGGAAATGAAAATGAGAATGATATGAAAATTTAAAGGATGGGAAAAGTATAATTTAATCACATAAAGGGATTGAGATTTCTATTTCGTACTATCAAATAATTAATGTAAACATTAATATAATCAGATTCATTAATTACGAACCATACACCCTTTTTAGAGTATTTTTGTGTTAATTTATAAAATGTTACTTAAAATGTAACCTATTCGCTCGAAGTAAAAAAGAATAATTTTAACTTTAAATTAGATGTATGTGTTTGACTATTTTTACTTATAAAATGATTTTTTTTTAAAAATTGACTAAAAATAAAAATTATACAGTATTTTTAAACATAAAATATAAGTATAATATACAAATATTTGCACAGAATAAACACTAGTTAAAAATTGACTCAAATATATAAAAATTGATGTTAAAAAAATAAGTTGAAAAAAAATACTTCATGTATTTAGATTTTTTGAACTAAAAATAGTTTAAACTGATTTTTTTTATTTTTTGACAAAAAGAGAATGGATTCATTAAAACAACGGCATCCAGTCGGGACAAACCCCCGTACTGACATTACAACTGAGTAATAAACAGATAATCGAACTAAACAAATAGTCGTTCTATTTTCAGATCGCTTAATAGATAGAATATTAAAATTCTTCGAACTAAAAAAGGTTACAATGATATCCCGATCAATCCTACCAGCATCAGCCCTGAAATCCGTAGTAGCACAATTGACACTCACATAAATGCGTACTCAAGTCCAATGTTCCAAACCTTCAACGGAAGTTGGGGAAGCATAAATCCCCGTAACCGGAACAAATTTTAATTGTGAAAGGTGAGCTCTTGTGAATTCCACTACCATCTCAAGAATACTCCAGCTATCTACCTGCCGTAAAACAGTTATAGACATGCCGATACCCCAGCTATCTACATGCCAAAAATCAGCTATAGACATGCCGCAAGTAGCATCGATGCAAGCGTTCAAGATCTCCCAAAATATCAAATAAACCAATTTCAGTGGAGTCAATAACGGCACCAACAAAAATAGAAACATAAACAATAATAACTTAAACGATAACAATCGCACATGAAGCGATACACACGCCAAGAGGCGAGACGAAAATTCAATAAAGATGAGTTTTAATTGCACAAATTAGCTTAAAATCGGAACAGATCTGAAAAATTCGATGGAATTTTCGGAGCTTTATTAAATTAAAAAATTGTAATAATTAAAAAGGAGAGGAAAAGGGAACGAAGATGGAAGTATGAAGGACAGAGGCAACTAACAAATTAAAGCGGATTGTGACAGAAATATTTTCACACGTTTTAGAAATATGAAAATGATAAAGTGGGCCTGTTTGGGAACATTTATTTGAGGCAACTTAGAGCATTTCCAATGGTATCAGCTAAAAATGATTGGCTAAATTACATAAAATATTGATTATGTAAAATTTGTCGAACCTGCAAGATATTGTGTTCCGAGGATATTGGCTATAATGATTGGCTATATTTTAAAAACGGTATGTTATTAATATTTCAAGTTGTTATTAATGGAATATATAATTTTAATATAGAAATAAGTGATGTGGCAATTCACTACAGGTCTCTAGAGGTTCGACAAATATAGCCAATATCAAGAGATTATCTATAATTATAGACAAGGGTTTTGTCCCATTGGAGTGCAATTTTTTTTACATATTCTTTATAATTCTTATTTATGATAATTAATTTTAAATTTTACATAAGGGGTCTCCCCCATTGGAGATGCTCTTATGGCTTATAATAGCTTATTGGGATTTGGGGGTATTTGCCTATTTAAGTTTTAGCTCAACTTATAATTTATATATTGATAAGTTGAATGTTAAGAATACTTAACTTTCAACTTATAACTTATTCTCGATATACGCAATATATAGTGTATGTTTGGGGTATCTCAAAATAAGTAGCTTATGACTTATAAGCACTTATGTCATATAAGTGATAAGTAGAGTAGTGATTAGAGTGTTTGGTAAATCAGAACTTATAATTAGTAGACTGTTTGGATAAATCAGAACTTATAAGTTAACTTTTTTTTATAATTTACAAAATATTTGTTTTTTATATATAACAATGGATATCAATGGATAGATCTCGACGAATAGGGAAATTTGATATATACATATCAATTTTCTAATGAATGGATCGAGAGATATATGGTTTTGAAGATTTGAAGGATGCGTATATCGAGAATAAGTTATAAGTTATAAGTTGAAAGTTAAGAATTCTTAACATTCAACTTATGAACTTATAAGTTATAAGTTTAGCTAAAACTTATTTTGGCAAACATCCCCCATAAGGACTTATGGCCTTATAATATCTTTCAAATCTTCGTCAAAACCATATATCTCTCGATCCATTCATTAGAAAATTGATATGTATATATCAAATTTCTCTATTCATCGAGATCTATCCATTGATATCCATTGTTATATATAAAAAAACAAAAATTTTGAAAATTATAAAAAAAAAAAAGTTAACTTATAAGTTCTGATTTATCCAAACAGTCTATTGATTACAAGTTCTGATTTACCAAACACTCTACTAACTTATAATCTCTGCTCTACTTATCACTTATATGATATAAGTGCTTATAAGTCTTAAGCTCCGCATTTTAAGATACCCCAAACATACACCGTATGAAATTTAAACTTAACTGAAATGAAGTAAAAGACGGTTTTAGATTACTATATGGCCCGTTTGTCAAATCTGAAGAACAACTTATAAGTTACTTATTTCGGAAAAAATTTCGTATTTACATAAATTGTTTTACAGAAAAATGTGTATGGGGAGTTTAATATTCGTTATCTTGCAAAAATAAGTTACTTATTTCAGAAAAAAATTCATATTTCCTAACTTTTTTTAGAATAAGTAACTTATTTTTGAAAAATAAAATTTCCTAAACGTGCCCTATAAATCCCGTAAAAGCTAAGCCACATCTCCACTATAACCAGCATCTAGAGAAATGCTACTACTATATTCTAAATTTCTAATGATTTGCATGTGAGAAAGCTATATATATATTTGACCTGTCACTCAGTGTATCTTGTACGTGGAAAGGCCACATCAGGTTTCCACGTGTACTCATTGGCTGACTCACTCCTCTTAAACAAACTCCACACTCCTCTTGAGGTAGACTTGTGTCAACCAAGTTCAACGCTGTGATTCTGTAACCTTTTTTGCGTCTATATAAGTGTAAAGTATGGTATGTTTATTTATATATACCACTCCAAGAACCTCAACACAAACCAAACTAGTACTATACTTTTAGAATTCGCTTGATTTCTTTTCCGATCATTTATAGAAAATGTCGATACTTTTCGAGATCAGCAGCGGATTATGACCATTTTGATTATGCTCCTGCAGAAGCCGAGGGTGATGATGATGACGACGGTGGCTATGATTACGATCCAGCTGCTTGATTACTAGATTAGTTACATTGTTGTACCACTGATCATACGATCTTATTAACGATAATTAATCCGGTTTCGGCAGATGTATTTTTAAAAAATTATATTAATACATTGCCTCTACTAAAATGCGTTGTTTAAACTACCACAGATGTTAAGGAACCTTCGAAAATTTGAGAGAATTTTGGAGTTTTTTAATGAAATTTCACATTTCATCTTTGATTTCATATGAAATTGGGGGTAGTTGTTATAGCCAAAATTCGGATCGAATATTGTCAATATGGATTCGGGTCAGTAACGGGTTCAAATTAGGGATTTTAGGAGTTAATTAGGGCTTTGAGAGGTTTTATAAAGGTCAGGCCGCGCCCTCTCCTTCTATTAGAGGAGGGCGCGTCCTCTTTGGTGGAGTTATATCAGGAATGTCTATTTAGATTGTTTTCTTAAGCATTATTGAAGAAATTCCCTTTTGTCATATCTCAGGAAGGGGATGTCCGTCGCAGAAGGCCTCCAGGGGTATGCCTGGATATAAGGACCCATCTTAGACACAAAGGGCGCGCACTAAGGTGGAAAGATGAGAACTTTCTGGTGTGTGCTTTGGGAGCTCTGTTCCTGTAGTCAATGGGCGCGTCCTCATTGGGGAACTTCGGAGTAATCCTGCACTTTGCACCCAAAAGCTCTGGATCACCTATCCTGCTATCTGGTGGGTGTTTCTCATTCGGGGGACAGGGGTGCATTCTACACTTGGGGTAAACCATGGCTATACCTGCGTCCTTGAGATCAAGAAATAGCGGTAGAGCGGATAGGACTAGTCCTCGACGGGGGAAGTTTCCATGTCCGTGAAGTCTTGAGATCTTGGATGAGCCTTGGGCCTTTGTGGTTAGGCCTCATAGTAGAACATTCCGGAAGCTGGACCGTCAATCCAAGCCCGTTTGGATTTCTTTTTCTCCAAGAACTACGTATGGCTTGATCCCCTATAAATACCAGGGTACGTAGGCCGATTGAAGGGTTGGAAGTTGAGAGCTCTGAATAGTCACCACTATCCCTATCAATCCCAGCCACCAATTATAGTCTGCAACCACAAGCCACCACGCACCACCGCTTTTTCCGGCAAAGAATCACCGCTGTAGATCTTGTTTCCGGCAACGTACCTCGAAATTTGTTGTTCCCAAATTCCTCCGTCAACAATACTATATAGTGATTAATTTTTGAGTAATACTCTATCTGTCCCCGTTGATTGTATACACTGAGGGACGGGAACATGACACGCATTTTAAGACTCCTAAAAATTAAAGTATAGTTTTTTTATTTATTTTTTCTACTGAATAAAAATTTAATGTTTAAATTTTTATTCAAAAAAACAAAATTTTCAAAATAAATTATGAAACTATATATATATGTATATTATAATGCCAAGAAATCGGAAAGCTATTAGAAGCGTTCAAGATAGTTTTCTTGAATTTTCGTATTTTTGAATTTGTTATTAAAATTGTTTTCTTGCATTAAATAGCTCTTGATGACATATTAATTATACCTAAAAAATATATATTAATTTTGTTTATTTATTTATTCATTTAGAAAACTTTGTTTCGGCATTATAAATATTATTTCAATATTAATGATATGGGCTAAAAATAAGCCCTAAAGACACATTTAATGTGGCATTAATTAGACATAGAATGGTCCAATCGTGGGGCCCACCAGATAGGCCCAAACCCTATTTATAATATTAATTTCGTAATTAATATTAGGGGAAATAAACAGTTCAGCAAATAAGAGTCAAACAAGGATATAACCCTTGCCTGACTTAGCCTCCAAGGCACATACTTCAACATGAAAACTAATTCATACATGGAAGGAGACTAGAACCTTCTTCTAGTTGGTGACTTGCCCACCAAGTCACCTAACCCTACTACGATTTTAGGGCTTCTCAGCCTATATAAAGGGTCTGATCCCTCATTCTCAGAACTATGTTTTGTGGCTTGATTCTCAATACGAGATACGTAGGCACTCTGTGAGGACCGATCAGTCTCGAACACGGAAACAGTCATTAAAGCGAGAAGCTCCCGAACCCTAGCATTAATTGCAAATTCGTGACCTAGATTTTAATCCACAACATTTGGCGCCGTCTGTGGGAATCAAACATCAACCATGGTTAACACACGAAGGACACCAGCAACTACAGAGCCAATCGCAACCGAGGCTCTACCTCTTAGCTCTGCTCCGCCTTTCACTGAACAAGTACCTCCAACATCCAGGACTATCGTTCCTTATCAAGTTTCTCAACCCCTAGGGACGACTTCCCATGTTGAGAGTACGCTACCTCCGATCATCCACACAAATCCAGGGACTAACCCCCTCCAGGTGGGGATTTCTTCCTTGATTGTAGATCCCAACAACCCTCCACAAGGGGTTCAGATCCACACTACGGATCTCCCCATAAGCACCAATCCGATGTACGGGCTGCCTAACTACCCTCCTACCCAAGGAGCAGGATCAAGTGGTCATGCCCTGTATATCCGAGATCGAGATTATCACGATTTTTCTGGTCCTTATACGGATGAGTCATCTTCTGACGATGATTACGAACGTGATGAAGCTCCAAGGAGGCGACGTGCAAGTAAAGAACCTCGAGGAAGAACTCAAACTACTCACGATGGACTCCCTTCAACAACTACTGAGAGGATTAAGGCTTATGAAGCCGAGATCTTAAGATTAAAGGAAGATATGGCAAGAGAACAAGCCAGATCAAATCAGACTTTACCCCCTCCAACATCAGGACCGATTCCCTTTATAGACTTGGAGAGGCCTTCAAGAAGGCAAAGAAGGGCTGCCGCCCCAACTGGAAGAACAACGAGGGTGGAAACCCCCAAGAGCAACCCCAAGGATCTGATGCCACTTGGAGATCCTGATGATCCCACACCCCCATTTACTGAGGAGGTGATGAATGCTCGTATCTCAAAGAAGTTTAAGATGCCGACAATTAAATCATATGATGGAATGGGTGATCCCGCAAACCATGTTAGAACATTCTCAAACGCTCTGCTGTTGCAGCCTGCAAGTGACGCTTTGAAGTGTAGGGCATTCCCTCAAACTCTATCAGGAATGGCTCAAAGATGGTATAGTCGGCTGCCTGCAAACTCAATTGGTTCCTTTAAGGAGTTGAGTGCTGCTTTCGTTAGTCAGTTTATCAGCGGAAGAGCGCATGAGAAAAGTTCTGCATCTCTTATGTATGTGGTACAAGGGAAGAACGAAAGTCTCAGAGACTATCTTAAGAGGTTCACCAAGGAGACTTTGAACATCACTGATCTGGACAATAAGGTTGCAATGGTAGCCTTGGAGCATGGCACCACCGACCTATACTTTAAGAGGTCATTGGCAAAGCATCCTCCCGAGAATATGGCTGAGCTCCAGCGGAGGGCTGATAAGTACATCAAGGCCGAGGATAGCACGAAGAAGGAGGTCACAATAGGCAATGGTCGGGGTAACAATGATACAAAAAAGCGCAAGCAAGAGCAGGAGTATGATGCTAAGGACAAGTATCCCCGAACTAGCAAAGACTCTGATTCTCCGCCAAAAAAGAGCCTGGGACCAAGGTTCTCTGACTATGCAAGGTTAAATGCTCCTAGAAGTCAAATCTTGTTGGAGATTGAGAAAGATAAGGACTTCTGATGGCCGAAGCCACTCAGGGGAGACCCCGCAAAGAGAAATAAGGATCAATATTGTCGGTTCCACCGAGATGTGGGGCATGATACAGACGATTGTAGGCAGTTAAAGGATGAGATCGAATTCTTGATCCGCAAAGGAAAGCTAAGTAACTTCACCAAAGGTGAAGATCGTGGAACCCAAAGAAGGGACTACGATAGGAGAAATAATGATAGAAGAGATAATTATCGTGATCGTAACACACAGCCCCGAGGGCCAGTTATTAACATGATCTGGGGGGGCCCGACAGCGGCTGGTACGACTCGAAACTCTCGAAAGGCATACGCCAGGGAGGTAATGCACATTGTGGGAGAGGCCCCGAAGCGTGCTAGAACTGAAATCGTAATTGGTTTTGATGATTCTGATCTTGAAGGGGTGAAATTCCCCCATGATGACCCGTTAGTTATAACCCCTGTGATTGGGAACTCGGAAGTAAAGCGAGTCTTGATAGACAATGGAGCTTCTGTTGACATTCTGTTTCATGATGCTTTTGTGAAGATGGGATATACCGATTCTCAGCTGACCCCGACTAACATGCCCATCTACGGATTCAATGGAGTTGAGTCCAAGGTGGAGGGTACTATCCAGTTACCCATGACAATCGGGCAAGAACCTAAGGAAGCTACTCAAATGTTGAATTTTCTGGTAATTAAGGCGGCCTCAACTTATAACGCAATCCTGGGAAGGACTGGACTTCATGTGTTCAAGGCTGTTGCCTCAACATATCACATGAAGATTAAGTTTCCAATCCGAAATGGGGTCGGAGAACAAAAAGGCGACCAGAAGATGGCAAGAAGTTGTTATGTATCCGCCCTAAGAGTTGATGGAGTCGGGGGGCAGGTACTCCCGATTGAAGACATGGATGTCCGTGGTGATGATGAACACCGAGGGAAGCCAGCAGAGGATTTAATCCCCGTCCCTCTGGAGCTGGGCGACCCAGAGAAGGTTACATATATAGGAGCATCTCTGAAGGAACCCCTGAAGGGCGAGTTGACAGCATTCTTGCAAAAGAATAGCGATGTGTTTGCTTGGACAGCAGCGGATATGCCAGGAATTGACCCCCAACTTATAACTCATAGGTTGAACGTCGATCCTGAATGGAAGAAGATAAAGCAGAAAAAGAGAAATTTTGCTCCTGAAAGGCAAGAGGCCATTAAGCAAGAAGTTGGCAAGCTTTTGGAAGCTGGATTTATTGAGGAGATTCAGTTCCCTGAATGGTTGGCTAATCCCGTCATGGTCAAGAAAGCAAATGGAAAGTGGAGAATGTGTATCGACTTCACAGATTTAAATGATGCATGCCCAAAGGATTGTTTCCCTCTACCAAGGATTGACACCCTAATAGATGCCACAGCTGGACACGAGATGTTGAGTTTCATGGATGGTTTCAGTGGTTACAATTAAATTAAGATGCACAAGGATGACATCCCAAAGGTATCTTTCATTACTGATTTTGGTGTTTTCTGTTATCTTGTTATGGCTTTTGGTCTCAAGAATGCAGGAGCTACTTATCAACGATTGGTGAATAAGATATTCGCTCATCTAATTGGAAAAACCATGGAGGTCTATGTTGATGACATGTTAGTCAAGAGCCTACTCAAGGCTGACCATATTGAACACCTCAGAGAGGCATTCGAAGTGCTGAGGCACCACAAGATGATGTTGAATCCAGCCAAGTGTGCTTTTGGTGTTGGATCAGGAAAATTTTTGGGATTGATGGTCTCGAAGAGAGGCATAGAGGCCAACCCTGATAAGATCAAAGCAATCTTGGACATGGAACCACCACGCTCTATACGAGATGTACAGAAGCTAACTGGCCGAGTTGCGGCTCTAGGGAGATTCATCTCCAAGTCCGGTGACAAGTGTCTGCCTTTCTTCCAAGCATTGAAGAAGGTGAAAAATTTTGAGTGGACCACAGAGAGCCAAGAGGCCTTTGAGCAGCTGAAGAAATATATGGCTGAAGCCCCGTTGTTGGCTAAACCTAGTCCTGGGGAGACTCTTTATCTGTACCTGGCGGTATCTGAACAAACATTGAGTGCTGTTCTTGTTCGAGAAGAGAAGAAGGTTCAGAAACCCATATACTATGTGAGCAAAGTGTTGCATGGGGCGGAGTTGAATTACTCTCCCATTGAGAAGTTTGCCTTGGCATTAATTACTGCCTCGAGGAAATTGCGACCGTATTTCCAGGCCCATAAGATCGAAGTCTTGACCGACCAGTAGTTGAGAAGCATCTTGCACAACCCGAAAGCAAGTGGAAGATTGATCAAATGGGCAATTGAGCTCGGAGAATTTGACATAACATACAAGCCTCGCATAGCCATCAAGGCTCAGGCATTGGCTGACTTCGTGGTTGAATGTACCATTAGCAACCAAGAAGTCGGGGGGCAAGAGATAATACCCAACCAAGGAAGTGAGAATAAAGATGAAGAACTTGTACCTGATCTGAAGGAGTATTGGGTTCTCTATTTTGATGGAGCATCAAAAACAAAATCCAGTGGTGCAGGTTTAGTTTTGCAAAGCCCCGATGGGTTCACAGTTGAATATGCTTTGAAGTTGGACTTTCCGACAACCAACAATGAAGCTGAGTATGAAGCCTTGATAGCCGGTTTAGGCTTGGCCAGAATCATGAGAGTCAAAAATCTCAAAGTTTGTGGAGATTCAAGATTGGTAGTCTCGCAAGTGAATGGTGAGTTTGAGGCCAAGGATGAAACTATGGCAAAATACCTCAGAGTCGTGAAAGCTGTTATGACTCAGTTTGAGGAGTGCTATGTGGAGCACATTCCTAGGGAAGAGAACGTTAAGGCCGATGCCCTCTCTAAGTTTGCTTCTTCTGAGATAGAGAATTATGCAGGAAGTGTTTACTTCCAGGTCTTGAAGGCCCCGACCGTCAACTCTAAGTTGGTAGCACCGATCGATGTTGGAAGCTGTTGGATAGATCCTATTAAAGCTCATCTAGAAACCGGATGGCTCCCTGACAATGCATTGGAGGCACGAAAATTGTCAGTGAGAGCATTGAGATATGCCTTGATTGAAGGCATCTTATACAAGAGATCGTTTATCGTTCCCTACTTGAAGTGCCTAAGGCCCCAAGAGGAAAGAGAAGCACTGGAAGAAGTTCATGAAGGGATATGTGGGCACCACCTGGGGGGCAGGGCCTTGGCTCACAAAATAACTCGTCTGGGATTCTATTGGCCAGAGATGCTGGCCGATGCACAGAATTATGTCAAGAGGTGCGATAGATGCCAAAAGCACGCTCCGATTGTAAGGCAGTCGCCTGAGATGTTAACGTCAATCAGTTCTCCCGTCCCGTTTGCAATGTGGGGGATGGACATCCTTGGTCCTTTCCCTATGGCTTCAGCACAGAGGAAGTTTTTGATAGTCGCCATTGACTACTTCACCAAGTGGATTGAGGCTAAGCCTTTATCAAAGATAACCACCAAGCAAGTTTCCCAGTTCTTTTGGGAGAACATAATCTGTAGATATGGCATCCCGCGAATCCTTGTGACAGATAATGGGACACAGTTCAACAATGAGGAGTTTAAAAAGTACTGTGAAGAGAATGCTATTGAGCTTCATTTTACTTCAGTAGCACACCCGCAAGCAAATGGACAGGCTGAGGTCGCCAATCGGATCATCCTTGATGGACTAAAGAAAAGGGTCGAATGCTCGAGGAACACTTGGGTGGATGAGTTGCTGCCTATACTCTGGGCTTATCGCACTACTTGTAAGGTGACTACCGGAGCAACCCCGTTTCTGCTAGCTTATGGAGCTGAGGCAGTTGTGCCGCTGGAGATTATGCATGCATCACCTCGAATTGAGGCATTTGAACCTGAGACTAATGACGAAGGCATGAGGCTCGCCTTGGATCTGATTGATGAAGTCAGGGACGAGGCAAAAGCCAGAAATGCGGAGCATCAAAAGAAAGCATCCTTCTATTACAACCACAGGGTTAAGGAGAGGTTCTTTCAGCAAGGTGACTTGGTTCTTAGGAAGATCGAGGCTTCTGGAGTTGGCCAGAAGGGAAAACTAGCCCCAAACTGGGAAGGGCCGTATCGAGTTAGGAAGACACTGGGACGAGGATCATATAAGTTGGAGACCTTGGACGGGGTTGAGGTGCCCCGTACTTGGCATGCCTTGAACCTCAAGATTTATTATATTTAAGCTGCCTCGGCAACGATGTAGCTTTTTATTTATCTAGTAGGAGAAGTAGAAATAAGGTTCGATGAAACCATTCCAGGGATTAATGCCCCGAGTAGGACAATAATAAGCTATGTAAGGGTTGAACCCATTTGAGTTATTAATGCAAAGTTTGTTTTCCATTCTGTAAAGTCTATGTTTTGTTTAAGTACCTATCACCTGCTGAGTGCAAATCTAGAAAGATCAAGTACCGAAAAATAAATGAACATACGAATGAAAGAAACGAGTGCATAAATAAAGACCCCGAAGGGCCGACAGTTAAGTTACATCACTTAGCCAAATAAAAGTTTGATCCCGAAGGACCTTGATTGAAAGCTAAAAATGCAAAGCCACATGCGGCCAATCTAGGCCATGCAAGGCCACCAAGCAATCCCAACTACTCATCTGAATCGTCCTCTTCACCGCTCTCTTCTTCACTGCTATCTTCCTCACCGCTCTCTTCCTCCGAGCTTTCCTCGTCAGGGCCCTTATCTGGTTCGGCTACCACCATTGGTTGAGGCACAACCTCTTCCTCCTCAGAAGATGAGCTATCCTCGATCTGAGCCACTCTTCCTTTCTGCACGGTCATAGGCCGTTTCCCCCGAGGGTCCGAGGAAACTGAATCGTCCATTTTGGCTCGGACACCCCCTCTCGAACCAGAGCCAGAACGGCGGCGACTTCCCCTAGAGCCTGAACCCGAAGCCTGAGCTACTGGGTTGGCTTCTGAGCCCGAAGCAACTTGATTATAAGGACTTGGAAAGTCCCTCGGGTTAACTACAGTAGGGTGCCTCTTGCTCACAGCATTGAGGGCTCGATCCCAACCAACAGACATAATACCCGGGCGAACTTCATCGTCATGCTCATCTATAAGACGGAAGAAATCCTCGGACTACTGGTAAGCTTTCACCACTAGCTTGTAATCTGCTACCCTTTTGTTATACAGGGAGTCATACTGTCTCTGGAGAGAATGAGCATCAGCTTCAGCCCGGATGGCCCTAGACTCCAAGTCTTGACGTTTCTCATCAAAAGTTGTTTTCTCCTTCTTCAAGGCCACATTTTCCTCTCGATATGCACGGCCTATGCGAGTGCTGGCCTGGAACTGGGCATTGGCCTGGAACAAAGAATCAATGAGACATTTATAATCATAAGTTATGTGAAAATACTACATCTAAGATGAAAAGTTGGGAACCTGGTACAGGGCTTGAGCTCCTAGTTTCTCCGCCTCATCAAATTTGTCCCCAGCAGTCACTGTCAAAAGATCGGGGGGAGTGATGCAGAATTTGGACCAATCCAAGGCCGACTCTGGGCATCCCAAGACAGAATCTTGCTCACATATGCCCCAACCAGGGACGAAAGGGGTCTTGACTCTCCCGTCAGCATCTCGTGATCTCTTTGAAGAACACCCCGACAGGAACTGCGGGATCTTTGGTTCAGGTTGGATGCCAGCCTGAGCCTCGGCTCTCTTGATCATCCTTCTAGTAACTTTCGGCTGGTTCTCGGGCCGGCTGTCTATCTCCTCCGCAACTGAAATGGCAACAGAAAAAAAATATCTGAATAAGAACAAACAGAGTTCATAATGTGCAAATAAAAAATTACCCTCAGCAGAAAGTGAGCTAAGGCCAGCTTCTACAAGTCTCTTCTCGGTTAAGAAAACTTTGTAGTGAGTACGACCATCGTCAGCAAGTAATCTATCACGATCAAAAAGCTCTTTCGCGTCAAGATCACATACAAAGTGTGTCGCGTCACGCACTTCCCCGAACTTAGACACAAAAAATTGGCCCCAGTCGCCACCACTCCATACCAGAATCACGAACTCTCTGTCCCAGGAGTGATGGGAATCTGGGAATGAAAATGCGTTCACAATATGTGGAACATTAGTTCGGTGCTGAATAGATACCCATCCCTTTTGAAGCTCAGATGAGTTCTTGGTGGCGAATATACTCCGGAACATTGTAGTAGTTGGTTCGATATCTAGATCCCGACACCTCAGCATAAAGATGATGATAGCTCGCCATGCATTAGGATAGAATTGGCAAGGATGAACCTGAAGCTCTGCTAGGAGCCTTATGATGAACTGATCGACAGGGAATCGTAGGCCTGCTTCAAGGGCGCCTTTGTAGACACATAGCCTCTCTGGGTGCCAATTACAGACTCTATCAGCTAA
Source organism: Kitagawia praeruptora (assembly GCA_037693485.1). Taxonomy (NCBI): domain Eukaryota; kingdom Viridiplantae; phylum Streptophyta; class Magnoliopsida; order Apiales; family Apiaceae; genus Kitagawia; species Kitagawia praeruptora. Next base: position 156,972,437 of record CM075344.1, on the reverse strand, counting down.
GCCAGGAAGGCGAACCTTGATCACGTCCGGGAAGCCATATAGCTCCTTGATTTTGTTAACATCCTTCTTGTTAAACTTGCACGGGCTATGATATGCAGCTAATTCAGAGTTGTTGGGGAATGCATCCCTCATGGTACTCAACAAGTCATATAAAGAATCAAATCTACGATCAATATACGAAGGGGGATTTAGTCTAAGGTTACCTCGCAATGTCTTGGCCAAGGTTCTCTTGGCCATCGCCTCCGACATAGAGAATGACGAAGCCGAAGCGCGGTTGCCATCTGCCATCTTGAAGCTCGAACTTGAAGCTTTAAAGCTTGAGAGCTTTAGAGAGAATTTTAGAAGTAAGAAGAAGTGAAGTGAATGAAATGAAGGCTCCCCCCATTCTTTTATAGAAGATGGGTGACCTCCTATATCAGGTTGAAACACAGCTCGGTTCGTGTTTGCAGGTCATCTATCGTTTATGCATGAAAGAAAATGGAACTCATCTGCTATATCTGGCAAAAGTTATATCAGTTCGTATGATTCCGGGAAAGAAAATAAGGATCTACACGGAGAAATAATAACTAGTTGTGCTAGGACACTCATCTAAGCTTAAGAAGCTGATTACGTTTAAGGAAGATAAAACACTATCAGTTAGTCTTTGTTAATAAAGAGACTGATTATGCCCTGAAAGGGAGTATACAACATACGAATGTCAAGGACGTGATTCAAGAACAAGATTCCAAGCATTACGAAAAGCTCTGAGAGGCACGACAAAGCAGCCAAGGGGCACCTGGTAGGCAACCAGGAGCACTGGAAGCCGACCAGGTGCCAGGGGAAGGGTCTGGCCGACCAGGAGCACCTGGCAGCCGACCAGGAGCACCTGGCAGCCGACCAGGTGCCACAGAGAAGCTTCATCCGACCTCCTGACACCTCCCGTTAGTTGGTTGAATCATTTGATGGCTCTGTTGAAGGTTTTTCACTTTTCGGAACAAACATCGACCTCCAACTAAGTGTCGTTCAAGCATCGATTAGCACCGTATAGTGCCATCTTATGCCATTCAACGTCGTTCAACATAGATTGAAATGTCATTCAAGCACTCCCGGCAACCTGGAGCACCTGGCAGCCGACCAGGAGCACCTAGTAGGCAACCAGGAGCACTGGCAGCCGACCAGGTGCCATGGGAAGGGTCCAGCCGACCAGGAGCACCTGGCAGCCGACCAGGTACTACGAAGGGGGATCAGCTGATTTCCCGGCACCCATCTTGGCACCTCCCGTCAGTTGGTAGGATCGTTTGATGGTTTTTGTTGAAGTTTCCTTACATTCCGGGACAAACATCGACCTTCAACTTAGCGCCGCATAGAGTCTATTAGCACCATGAAGTGCCGTTTTATGCCATTAAACATCGTGTGGCATCATTAAAAGTGAACATGGGTCTCCCGTTAACTTGCCGGCGATCAAGGAGCACATGACAGGCAACCAGGAGCACCTGGCAGGCCACCAAGGAGCACATGGAAGGCAACCAGGAGCACCTGGCAGGCCACCAAGGAGCACTGGCAGCCGACCAGGTGCCATGGGAAGGGTCTGGCCGACCAGGAGCACCTTCAGCCATCGAGGAGCACCTTCAGCCATCGAGGAGCACCTTCAGCCATCGAGGAGCACTTGTCAGCCACCAAGGCGCACTTGTCAGCCACCAAGGCGCACTTGTCAGCCACCAAGGCGCACCTGTCAGCCACCAAGGAGCACTGGCAGCCGACCAGGTGCCATGGGAAGGGTCTAGCCGACCAGGATCACCTGCAGCTGGCCAGGATCACCTGCAGCCGACCAGGATCCCCTGCAGCCGACCAGGATCACCTGCAGCTGACCAAGACCCCTGTCGGCTGGCTAGCTGCCCGGAAGAGGCGGCAATTGTCCCGAGTCTTCTCCGATTAGCACAGATTAGTGCCGATTAGCGCAGATTAGTGCCGATAAGCACCGATTAAGTGCCGATAAGCACCGATTAGTGCCGATAAGCACCGATTAAGTATCGTTTATCACCGATTAGTGCCGATAAGCACCGATTAAGTATCGTTTATCACCGATTAGTGTCGATAAGCATAGATTAGTGCCGATAAGCACCGATTAAGTGCCGATAAGCACATATTAATGCCAAAAAGCATAGGTTAGTGCCGTTTTATGCCGTTCAACATCGTTTAAACATTGTTTAAATGTCGTTAAGGCTTATTAGTGCCGATTAGCATCGAATTAAAATTGTCGTAAATGCGTCGGTCGCTCCACGCTTTGCATAAAGACAATACTCGTGAAACATTAGTGTATAAAGATGAACCCTGACACGAGTCTCGAGTAAGGCCGTTATAACTTCAAGGAAAACCTGATCAGTTTTCCTAGAAGTTGGGGGGCAAATGATATGGGCTAAAAATAAACCCTAAAGACACATTTAATGTGGCATTAATTAGACCTAGAATGGTCCAATCGTGGGGCCCACCAGATAGGCCCAAACCCTATTTATAATATTAATTTCGTAATTAATATTAGGGGAAATAAACAGTTCAGCAAATAAGAGTCAAACAAGGATATAACCCTTGCCTGACTTAGCCTCCAAGGCACATACTTCAACATGAAAACTGATTCATACATGGAAGGAGACTAGAACCTTCTTCTAGTTGGTGACTTGCCCACCAAGTCACCTAACCCTACTACGATTTTAGGGCTTCTCAGCCTATATAAAGGGTCTGACCCCTCATTATCAGAACTACGTTTTGTGGCTTGATTCTCAATACGAGATACGTAGGCACTCTGTGAGGACCGATCAGTCTCGAACACGGAAACAGTCATTAAAGCGAGAAGCTCCCGAACCCTAGCATTAATTGCAAATTCGTGACCTAGATTTTAATCCACAACATTTGGCGCCGTCTGTGGGAATCAAACATCAACCATGGTTAACACACGAAGGACACCAGCAACTACAGAGCCAATCGCAACCGAGGCTCTACCTCTTAGCTCTGCTCCGCCTTTCACTGAACAAGTACCTCCAACATCCAGGACTATCGTTCCTTATCAAGTTTCTCAACCCCTAGGGACGACTTCCCATGTTGAGAGTACGCTACCTCCGATCATCCACACAAATCCAGGGACTAACCCCCTCCAGGTGGGGATTTCTTCCTTGATTGTAGATCCCAACAACCCTCCACAAGGGGTTCAGATCCACACTACGGATCTCCCCATAAGCACCAATCCGATGTACGGGCTGCCTAACTACCCTCCTACCCAAGGAGCAGGATCAAGTGGTCATGCCCTGTATATCCGAGATCGAGATTATCACGATTTTTCTGGTCCTTATACGGATGAGTCATCTTCTGACGATGATTACGAACGTGATGAAGCTCCAAGGAGGCGACGTGCAAGTAAAGAACCTCGAGGAAGAACTCAAACTACTCACGATGGACTCCCTTCAACAACTACTGAGAGGATTAAGGCTTATGAAGCCGAGATCTTAAGATTAAAGGAAGATATGGCAAGAGAACAAGCCAGATCAAATCAGACTTTACCCCCTCCAACATCAGGACCGATTCCCTTTATAGACTTGGAGAGGCCTTCAAGAAGGCAAAGAAGGGCTGCCGCCCCAACTGGAAGAACAACGAGGGTGGAAACTTAATTTATCTATTTTCAATTTTTTTAGAAAAATCTTAAAAGACTAATTAATTTTTAAAAATAATAAAAATTAATTTATCTATTTTCAATATTTTAAAATGAAAATTTATAAACCGCGCGAAGCGCGAATAAGTTGACTAGTAGTACTTTATAAGAGCATTTTACTAGTACTTTATAAAATCTTAAAATGCGAAACTGTAGAAATGAATGGAACGGAGGAAGTAATACTTTTACGACTCATATGTAATGGAGAAAATGACCAAAATAACATTATTTTGCTACCTTTCTGCCCAAAATAATAATTGTAAGGAATAATGCCCATTTTAACCAAGTGGCTGCGCATACTCTGTATGCGTATGTTTTTTTTTCTTTTTTTCTTCATGACATGTTGAAGTTCCTTTCTCAGACAAACAAACAAAAAAGAAAAGAACACGCATGGGTCTTATGCGTGTTCTACATTACATCTGTGGGTTTCCATTTTCGGTTAAACAATTTCCATTTAATATTATTTTTTATATTTAATATTTCAATTTTATCAACATTTTCTTTAGGGGTTAGATAATTTCCATTTAGGATTTAACGGGTTTTATTTGAGGTTAAACGGGTTTTAGAAATATTCAATTTTTTAATTAAAATTTTTAAATTTTATATGTGTTCTTTTGGGGGTTCAACAGTTAACCTTTGGGGTTCAACATTTCCATTTTGGATTTTAGAAATATTTAGAACAACGAATAAATCGCATACGAACTTAGGATTTAGGGTTTAGGGTTGACGAATTTAGGGTTCAGGGTTTAGGATTGTTTACAACCCTAAATCCTAGACCCTAAACCCTAACTTATCCTGGTTTTTTAAAAAGTCAGGACTGACCCCCGATCTTTTAAAAACCAGACCGCCGGACTCAGTAAGAAATATTCAATTATTTAATTAAAAAATTTAAAATTTATATGCATTCTCTTGGGGGTTCAACAGTTAACCTTTGAGGTTCAATAGTTTCATTTTGGGTTGTAGATCTGATAGATTTTAATTTATTTTAAAGAAATTTTGTTAAAAAAAAAATTTAAAACTTACGCATGTTCAAAATGCGTGGTTCTCTACCACCCACGCATTTCTTAAATGCGTTTATTGAGCCACGCATGATCCGAGAGCTAGCCTTGTTGAAATTTAAATAAAATAAAAAACAAACCACGCAAGATGGAGATGCGTAATTGAAATTTTAAAAATAAAAAAGTAACACGCATGCCCTGCATGCGTAGGTGGATGGAAAAAAAATTAAAAAATGGAGTTTCGCATTTCCAAAATGCATGTGTCAGCTTCGCATTTTCAAAATGCGTATCCGTATGGTTATTTTGGATAGCTTTTCCGCATATAGTCATTTTAGGCACTTTCGTCGTAAATGATAATATTTATTGCAGTTTAATCTGTTGGATACTTGGATGTTGAACACTCAAACCATGACGTACATGCAAACTTACTATAATTAGATATTTAGATGATCAACAGATCGACAAGACAGTACTCGTCGTGCATATACATATGCATGGGTATAAGGTACAAGTAGTTTAGAAATTATTCAGATGACTAGTCGAATTAGCTAAACTGCTTGCTAGCTTATAAGCTAGGGTTTAATTTAAAGCTTTCTAGGTCTCGACTTAGAAATAAGCTCTACCTCATTTCAAGCAGCTGGGGCAAAATCATAATCGCCGTCATCGTCGTCGTCATCATCGTCCCCGTCATCACCTTCAATGGATGCCGTATAGTCGTTGCCTATGCCATCATCTTCCATCCTTGTAAATTCGTAGCACACCAGCAAGCACCATAAGTTAATCTTCAAGAGATTAGACATTTTTCCTTAATTTTTGCTAGCTTTTACTAAAAGGAGACAAAATCCTAGATATGGTGATACAAATTGTTGTTGTTATTGTTATGGTAATAGAACTATCCTTAAAATGCACCTTAAAATCCGTGCCAGAAATTGGTCCGCAAATATAAATAAGTACTCCCTCCGTCCCAGCCAGTTCTTTACATGGCGGCTGGGCACGGAGGTCAAGGATAGTGGGTGTAATATTGTTAAAATAAATGAGGTAGTGGGTGTAATAGTGATTTTATTGTTAAAATAAGTGAAGTAGTGGGTGTAATAGTGATTTTATTGTTAAAATAAGTTAAGTAGTGGGTGAAATAGTGTAAAGTATTGTTAAAATAAGTGAAGTAGTTGGTGTAATAGTATTAAAACTTACTATTTTGGGTAATGTAAAGAAATAGTGGGACGGCCCAAAAAGGAAATTGTAAAGAAATGGATGGGACAGAGGGAGTAGGACAGAGGGAGTATGATTCATGAAATTGAAAAAAAGCTTTTTATGCTAACTTTGTCCAATAGTTTAACACTTTTTAAAAATGCCAACTTTGTCATGTATATTAAATTTTTATCTTTAGCCTCATTAGTTCATATCATGTTACATTTTTTTTTTCAAAATTTATCTTCGTCTCAAATATATTGTTTAGTTTGATTTTTGCCAACTTATGGTGCATTGAATACACAGTTTCTTAATTGAAAATTTTGTTTATAAAAAAACTTACAAAAATATGTACTTCAATTTTTTAAAAAATATGTATAAAAAATTTCATTTACATCCTTTCCATATACCATAAATACATATTTAATTTATTTAAGTTTATCATTTAAAAATGTATTTAAATATCGATATCTAATCTATCCCCTTTGGTTAGATTTTATAATTTATTTAATATACTTTTTTTGTTTTGTTTTTTTTGATATCTTTTAATTTTGTTATTATTAATGTTCATTTTTATTGTTTTTGTTTTTTAGGTGTACAAATTTAGATAGCGGGTGTTCTCTTTTTCAGAGGCTAATTTTTCTTTTTGTCTAAATTTCCGAACACATCTTGCATGTTTTCCGTTGATAAACTTTTTGAATGAAAAAAAATCTCATCTCTCGAACATATATTTCGGTACAATTTATATGTAAGTTTTGTAAAAAAATATGTATAAAATTAAACTGTTCAGCTCAAGTAATTTGGGACAAATAAATTATATGTATAAATGTATAATGTATTGAGCTACTCATGAGTTGAGAGATGCCGAGTTTTGCAATCCCAATTAGACACCTTGTAATTCCATTAAAAAAAAATCGACAAGAATGTTGGTGATTTTTTGACAACTTTTGTAAGATAAGAGAATGCACAAAGTGATCGAAAGGTGGAGGTTTGCGCGCCCGTGGGAAAATGTGCCATAATGTCAGAGAAGTGTGTATTGCATGTTCAACAATATGCACAACTGGCGCAACATCTAGCATACGAGTGGCAGATATCTTGTAGATATACGTTTGTAGTACCTTGTGTTGCCATGCTGGCTTCATCATGGGATACACAAGTCTGCATGTTTATGTAGTATACTTCCTCCGTCCCATTCATTTCTATACACTTACTATTTTGGGATATCCCATCATTTCTATATATTCCAAAAATAGTAAAATTTAATAAAAAAAAAAATTATTACACCAACTAACTTTCTTCCACTATCTCAAATCTATAATATAAAACACTATTACACCCACTACTTTTCTCCACTATCTCAAATCTATTACTCCTTCTGTCCCAGCAGAAACTATACATTGGGGGACGGGGGTGTGGCACGCATTTTAAGGTGCATTTTAATGATAGTTCCATAATTTATTTTTTAAATTTTCTTTTTTGTATAAAAATAGTTATGTTAAATTTTTATACAAAAAAAGAAAATTTTAAAAATAAGTTATGGAACTATACTTTACAGGAGCCTTAAAATGCGTGCCAGACAATGAAAAAAAACTGTATAGAATCTGGTGGGACGGAGGGAGTGTTAAATATGGATAGGTCTCACCACTTTACCCACTTTTCATCTAACTTTACTCATTTTTTATACATTTTTTTGGTCTCCGTGTCCAAACCAAACGTATATAAATGACCGGGATGGAGGGAGTATATAGCAACAGGTACGTACTGATTCTGGATATGTAAGAGCATCTCCAATGGTAATATGTATGATGGTTGGCTAAAAAAATTTAAATTAGAAAATAATTAAAATTTTACATAAGGATGACAAGTAAAACTCCAATGGACATAGCTATAATGAAATTGTGTATATTTTTGCTAAATGATTAAGTTGATTCAACAAATATAGCCAACCAAGTATGCTTATCTATAATTTTTGCTAAGGATAATTATGCATTTGAGTATATTTTTTTTTTACATAATCTCTATTTTTTGCCACCTAGGATAATATTGCTAAGGGTTTTTATCCATTGGAGATGCTCTAACGTTTGATATCATAAATTATTATTCAAAAATTATTGTCTAATGATGTGGTAAAGATTACATAATATAATGGAAATTTTTTATTTGAATGATTGGTGTGAAGTAGGGGATTTACATTATTATAATTAATTAAATTAATACACTTTGTATTTAGGAATTTTTTTGGAAACTAATTTAGGATACCTAACTTCTTCTCTTTTTTTTGGGATATATTCAATGATGTTTAGATGGAAGTTGGAAAATGAAAATCGAAAATGAAATAGATGTAAATGAAAATGAGAATGATATGAAAATTTAAAGGATGGGAAAAGTATAATTTAATCACATAAAGGGTTTGAGATTTCTATTTCGTACTATCAAATAATTAATGTAAACATTAATATAATCAGATTCATTAATTACGAACCATACACCCTTTTTAGAGTATTTTTGTGTTAATTTATAAAATGTTACTTAAAATGTAACCTATTCGTTTGAAGTAAAAAAGAATAATTTTAACTTTAAATTAGATGTATGTGTTTGACTATTTTTACTTATAAAATTGTTATACCCGAATTTGGCATAAAGTCCTAAACAGGCTAAATGGGCTAGAATATCAGTGCATCACGTATAATGGGCCTAAGAATGATGGATGTGTCATTAAAATCTGTCATCACAGGGAGGTTCATCACATTATTTTATAGAGTGGGATCGCTAGCGAGCCCTAGAGAACGGGGTCGCAGTTCACGAGGTCCAGCGAGGCCTAGAGGTCTAGCATGGCCTAGAGCATGTTTACTACGAAAGCTTATGGTCAGACCCAGCAAGATCGCATAAGTAGGTCATCTCCATAATAACGAGGATCGCCTCGCATGGTCGGGCCCAGCGAGGTCGCATGCGAGGCCATCTAAGAAGTTTCGCCAATGATGATAATTATAGCAACATGCTAGCCGTGGGTTCCCTTTAATGGGCCATGAGCAGTATAAATGAGTAAAAATAACCCAAGGAGACGACTAGTGGATTTGGGCCAAGCCGAGCCCATCGAAACCCTAGCCCGTCTAGATAACTTCTTCTCTAAGAGAACTACGTATGGCTTGATCCCTATAAATAGGGTACGTAGGTATCTTGTAAAGACTTGAGAAACAGTTCACCACTGAATATCAATAGACAAGATCAGCCACAAACAGTTACAAATCTCCTCCTTGTTCTTCGTGTTCTTAGCAAAATATCCGTATTTTGCTCCATAAATCCAGCAACCTCCATAAATATTGTTATACAATATTCTCCCTATTGAAGAGGATTTTTAACACCCCGCTCTTGAGGTGTGTAGATGGTGAAGAATGCAACTACATATTGAGGGAGGTCCATGAGGGAATATGTGGCAATCACTCGGGGATAGTTCCCTAGCTCAGAAAATTCTGCAACAAGGGTACTTCTGGCCTACATTAAAAAGAGATGCTTTTAAGTTCGCTAGGAGATGTGACAAATGTCAGAGATATGCAAATTTCAGTAATGCTTCGGTTGCTCACCTCGCTGATGAGCACTTAGCCCTTTGCTATGTGGGGAATAGATCTTATTGGCGAACTCCCTAAAGCTAAGGGAGGAGTAAAGTATGCAGTCGTGACCATGGACTATTTCACTAAGTGGGCCGAGGCCGAGCCCCTTGCTACCATCATGGCCAAAAAATTAAAGGACTTCGTGTACAGGGCAATTGTGTGTCGATATGGGATCCCATATCAGCTCATTTCAGATAATGGAAAGCAATTTGATTGCAAGGAGATGAAAGAATTCTGTGAGAGTTTGGGAATCAAGAAAAGTTTCTCTGCTGTGAGCCACCCTCAGACAAATGGGCAAACCGAGGCCATCAACAAAATAATCAAGCATACCCTTAAAGCTAAGTTGGAGGAGAGTAAGGGTAGTTGGCCCGAGGAGTTGTCAAAGGTCTTGTGGTCATACAACACGACCCCAAGATCCACCACAGGTGAGACTCCATTTTCTTTGACATATGGGTGCGAGGCCATGGTGCCTGTTGAGGTAGGCTCAGGTTCGTTTAGAAGAGAACACTACGACCCTGAGGCAAACGAGGTCAATCACAGGCTATATTTGGACATGATACAAGAGTCAAGGGAGGAGGCTCAGTTAAGGCTCGCAGCTTATCAAAGGCGAGCTGCAAGATACTATAATGGAAAGGTTCGTGTGCCACATCTTCGCGTGGGGGACTTGGTCTTTAGGAGAGTGATGCCTAACACTAAGGTCTTGTCTCATGGGGTCCTTGGAGCCAATTGGGAAGGGCCCTATAAAGTTTATGGTGTCATCAATGAAGGGACCTATTATCTAACTGATATGGATGATAAGGTCATGTCACGAGCTTGGAATGCAGAACATTTGAGGAAATACTATCAGTAGAAGCTTCGCTCCTGGTGGTCTCTATCTACTACTACTTAGCATAAATAAATTCATACAAAGTACTCGGGGGGTAGTGATCATATAGACACCTCCTCGTTATGATGTATTGAAAGTTGGGCTTCGTCCCTAGTATTTATATATATGACGTTTGTTCTCCAAGAAGTTGTGCAATTTTGTTCTTTTGTTAGTATTTTAAAATTTTCAGTACTAGGTCAGCACAACGTATGCGAGGCCGAACACCCCTCAGGTCAATGAGGTCGCGAGCTTGCACTTACTGCGACCTGAGGGAATGTCTTCAAAGATCAGGGCTAAAGTATCTCCTTAAAGAAATTCAAAGTTTAAAGTAAAAAGAAGTCAAGGTGCGACCTCCATCTCCGGATCGTGTCTGCGACCTCGCAAGGAAGGCATCGCATGTCTTGATTCCAAAGAGATGGGGTACACCTTGAAGTTAAGCAAATTGAAAAAGAAAAATCTACAAGTTCAGCAAGGGAAGCTTCGTAGTTGCGAGGTCAATCTACTTGCTAATATTTTAGATGCATAAAGAAGGCAAGTATTTTATGAAGCTAAAGCAAGTACAAGGTATTATATGAAGAAACGAAGACAGAATTATAAAAATTGTTAAAGTCAACAGTTATTGGGTCGCTACGCGAGCCCAACAAAGTTATCAACAAAGTTACCAAAAGAATATTACAACTTGCGAGAAATTCAAGGGGTGTCCGCATCCCCAGTTCAAAATATCAGAATAAATCATGTGGCAGTTTCTTTGGGTTTGTCTTGATTAGCAGCCTCACTGGGTTTCTTCTGATCAGCAGCATTAGCCTTAGCAGCCTCACTAGTGATCATGGCCGCCTCCTTTGCATTTTCTTCTTCGATCTCCTTGCGGAGGTCGGCTGCAAACTCAGCGTTGCCAGGACCAAGCTGCGACCAGTCAAAGTCAAGAACCTTCCTTATGAAGCTCTTCATGAATTCAGTTTGGGCAGCCTCCTCAATGTCTTCACGGTTGGACTGGGCAACAGCGAGCTCCTTCTTCAATTTATTCAGTTCCTCCTCGTGCTTTTTCTTCAGTTCCTCCTCGTGCTGCTCTACTTCAGTTAAGGATTTATGGAGGGCTGCCTTTTCATCACCTACTTTTTTGAGCTCGGACTGGAGGGTCGCTGTTTCAGTTTTTAGGGCCCGCTTATAGTTCTCCATCAGCAGCTTCTTCTCTTCTTCAGCTTTGGCCTTTAGGGACTTCACCTCCTTCTCCAACCTGTCGTTAGCAGAAACAACACATCTCAGCTCGCGTAAATGCGAGGCTTGGCGGATAAATCCTTCGGCCAGGCATTTGGAGACCGACTCAGAGTTTTCTATCAACTCGGCCCCCACCCATTCAGTACATTCTTCTTCAGTAGCCTGAGTGTACCCATGATTCGCATACAGATGATGGACTGGCGTCGTGTCTGCAGGTTTAGTTACCTGAGGCAGTGGACCGCTCTTGTGTTTCTTTGAAATGGGTTGCTCAGGGTTGGCCTGGGAAGGTTGAGGAGCGACCCCGGCATTAACTGATGGAGGTGGAGGAGGAGGGAGTTCGTTTCTCTTCTTAGAAGGAGGTGTGGCAGCTGGATTCTCAGTAAGGATATCTTTGCTCTTTGAAAAGAAAGGAGGTCTGCGACTTCTGCCTGACATGTCTACAAAAGGGGAAAAGAAAGCAGTTAGAGATAATAATTGCGAAAAATGAAAACGTGAAGACAATAAAGACAGTTAATATGAACAAGTTATTGGAACAACAGCAATAAAAACATTCTTACTCTTTGCGACCACAACTTTAGAGGACAAGGCTTCCTCTCACATTTTTCTTTTTCGCGACGCCTTCTTCGCACTTGAAGGCCCCGCCTCAGAAGGAAGTTCAATCCCTTCTTTCAGGAAACCACACTCAATTAAATTTTCTAAGGTGAGGAGGGTTCGTATATTCCTATCCTCGTGGGATGTCTTCATCACATCATCAGCTCGTATTTTCTCCTCGCCCTTCAAAACGGTTCGCACTTGACCCACTGGAAGATAATTGAAGGAAGTCTTTATTCTGGGCACCTCGTGAACATAGAGATAAGGCCCCTTCCATGAGCCTTCATTACTCGGGGCGCTATGATATAGGTCCTTCTTATTGAATTCTGGCCAAACTGAGAAGTAGACGTAGCCAAAGTCAGATGGCCCGCATCTCTTCAATTGTAGGAAGTAACCCATGGTCCTCGCATCAAGTTCGGGATATCCCAATTTGTGATAGATAATGTAGAGGGCTATCATTGCTCTGTACCCATTGGGATTAATCTGAATGGGGGAAAGGTGGTAGGTCTCACATACATCTCTGATGAAGGGATGAAGAGGCGAGGAGACGCCTATTTTCATAATGGCAGACGACAACACCATCCGAGGCACTCTTCCTCCGTTCTCTGTATAGTTAAAGCGATAGCATCGCATTGAGGCCTTTGGTAGAATAATCTTGCCTTCCGGTCTGTAGGTGTCAACTGCCTTTTTCAAGGATTCGGCATCGAGAGAGGTGGATAAGTCTCTGTAGCCTAGAATGCGAGGTTGACCCGGTTTCACTTTTGAGCCTTCTTCAATGTCCTCAGGGCGAGGCCCCCCAACATAAATAACGCCCTCCAGCTCGGGTTGAGGGGTCGGTATGTAGGGTCGAGGGGAGGCTTCAGGAATGTAGTTGTAATCTTCAAAATTAACAACTCGGGCCACTTCATCGAGGCCACCATCGTCAGAAGAAGCTTCTTCATAATCGGAGTCGTCGGAGTTTGCTTCATTGTCAGCTCCACCTTTAGCCTCGTAGTATGCATGGCCGAGTGAGTTTGTCGAGGAGGTGCTGGTTAGTACTACGGGGCTTATGTTGAGAAGATTCTTATTAAGGGGAGAAAGAAGTTTGGGGACGGTAGCGAAGAATTCCTGCCCTCTCTTTAGTAGTTTGTCAACTTCGCCTTGAACGGAAGAGGTGGGAACAACTGTGGATGTTAGATTTAACGAGCCTGAGGGGATATTGACAGATTGGCTCTGGTTCTCCATGTAGTCAGAGGGGTCTCTCGGGTAAAATCCTCCTGCGACCATTGAGGGTCCATATATAATTTGAAAGAGTTGTCGCTTGCACTTGCAGCCTTGGCTATATTCGCAGCAGCTTGCTCGCTAATAGAAATGTGTGGAAGAGGTGAAGGAGTTCTCGAGCTATCGTTAGACATCTGAAAAGATTGTGAAGTATTAGTGTGTGCACTTACAGAATATTAAAGGAGATAAAAGAAGAAAAAGAATTCAATGGGAGGCTCTAATTTCTCACTCCGCACACGAAGAATAGGGGGGTCGCGCAACTACTCTATTTTTGGGATCGTATATCTACCTAATAAGGGGGTCACGTTCTCTAAGTCTAGCGAGGCAAGGCTTGCAGCGTGAAATTAAGTGTGTGGGGTCGCAATTAATCGACCTCGGATCGCATGCAATTGTCAATATGTATTTACGAAGTTAAAAAGTTACACATGCATTCAAATGAAGAACAAGAGAGAGAAACTTACTTTTTGATGAAGAAAAGTTGAAGATCTTGAGAAAACTTGGCCTCGTTCTTGATTAAAAGCGAGCTGGGTCTCTGTTTGATTCGGGAGCAAATGGGCAGCACTTCGGTATAATGTTAATAAGGAAAGTGACAAATGATTTGGAATTTGGGTATTATATAGTGGTTAGGAGAGAGAAGGATGCGGGACACGTGTCATCATCTCAACAACCATGAACGGATCTCGAGACGCGACAACTGTTAGCAACCATTCAAATTCATTGGGCCTGCAATGAGAGCCCAAAGGAGTAATTGATAATGGGCCTTGGCCTCGCATTACAATTTCTGGGAAGATATTCTTTGAGTCCACATCGCATTTCTAATTGCAATATGGACTCGGGGGGTAGTTGTTATACCCGAATTTGGCATAAAGTCCTAAGCAGGTCAAATGGGCTAGAATATCAGTGCATCACGTATAATGGGCCTAAGAATGAGGGATGGGTCATTAAAATCCGCCATCACAGGGAGGTTCATCACATTATTTTATAGAGTGGGATCGCCAGCGAGCCCTAGAGAACGGGGTCGCAGTTCACGAGGTCCAGCGAGGCCTAGAGGTCCAGCGTGGCCTAGAGCATGCGAGGATCGCCTCGTATGGTCGGGCCCAGCGAGGTCGCATGCGAGGCCATCTAAGAAGTTTCGCCAATGATGATAATTATAGCATCATGCTAGCCGTGGGTTCCCTTTCATGGGCCATGGGTCATGAGCAGTATAAATGAGTAAAAATAACCCAAGGAGACGACTAGTGGATTTGGGCCAAGCCGAGCCCATAGAAACCCTAGCCCGTCTAGATAACTTCTTCTCTAAGAGAACTACGTATGGCTTGATCCCTATAAATAGGGTACGTAGGCATCTTGTAAAGACTTGAAAAACAGTTCACCACTGAATATCAATAGACAAGATCAGCCACAAACAGTTACAAATCTCCTCCATGTTCTTCATGTTCTTAGCAAAATATCCGTATTTTGCTCCATAAATCCAGCAACCTCCATAAATATTGTTATACAATATTCTCCCTATAACAAAAATGATTTTTTTTCAAAAATTGACTAAAAAATAAAAATTATACAATATTTTTTAAACATAAAATATAAGTATAATATACAAATATTTGCACAGAATAAACACTAGTTAAAAATTGACTCAAATATATAAAAATTGATGTTAAAAAAATACTTCATGTATTTAGATTTTTTGAACTAAAAATAGTTTAAACTGATTTTTTTTTGACAAAAAGAGAATGGATTCATTAAAACAACGGCATCCAGTCGGGACAAATCCCCGTACTGACATTACAACCTGAGTAGTAAACAGATAACCGAACTAAACAAATAGCCGTTCTGTTTTCAGATCGCTTAATAGATAGAATATTAAAATTCTTCGAACTAAAAAAGGTTACAATGGTATCCCGATCAATCCTACCAGCATAGCCCTGAAATCCGTAGTAGAACAATTGACACTCACATAAATGCGTACTGAAGTCCAATGTTCCAAACCTTCAACGGAAGTTGGGGAAGCATAAATTCCCGTAACCAGAACAAACTTTATTGTGAAAGGTGAGCTCATGTGAATTTCACTACCATCTCAAGAATACTCCAGCTATCTACCTGCCGTAAAACAGATATAGACCTGCCGATACCCCAGCTATCTACATGCCAAAAATCATCTATAGACAATTAGACATGCCGCAAGTAGCATCGATGCAAGCTTTCAAGATCTCCCAAAATATCAAATAAACCAATTTCAGTGGAGTCAATAACGGCACCAACAAAAACATAAACATAAACAATAATAACTTAAACGATAACAATCGCACATAAAGCGATACACATGCCAAGAGGCGAGATGAAAATCTAACAAAGATGAGTTTTAATTGCACAAACTAGTTTAAGATCGGAACAGATCTGAAAAAATTCGAAGGAATTTTCGAAGCTTTATTGAATTAAAAAATTGTAATAATTAAAAAGGAGAGGAAAAGGGAACGAAGATGGAAGTATGAAGGACAGAGGCAACTAACAAATTAAAGCGGATTGTGACAGAAATATTTTCACACGTTTTAGAAATATGAAAATGATAATGTGGGCCTGTTTGGGAACATTTATTTGAGGCAACTTATGGCTTATAATAGCTTATTGGGGTGTTTGCCTATTTAAGTTTTAGCTCAACTTATAACTTATATGTTGATAAGTTGAATGTTAAGAATCCTTAACTTTCAACTTACAACTTATTCTCGATATACGCAATATATAGGGCATGTTTGTTTCCACTTATTCCTGTGAGCTTATGGCTTATAAGCCCATAAGCACTTATGGGGGGTGTTTGCCAAAATCATTTTTAGCTCAACTTATAACTTATAAACCCATAAGTTTTTTTTTTGCTAAACTGCATAAATATATAAAGAGAAAAAGAAAACAGGGATTGACCCTTGCTCTGAGCCGAAGCAGAGAGAAACTATCTATCCAAAATCTAACCTAACAAAGCTAGATTGCAGAAAGAAAGACAAAAGGAGGGCAGAGCAACCCCAAAGATCAAGGAATATATAACCACCTATACATATCTAGATGAATAAACTGATGGAACCAAGTCGAATTTTTTAGTTTGGTCTTGAGATCAAGCATGATGCCTTTGAGCAGTTTAAACGGACCAAAGGCTCCCTTGTTATGATGTCTTGCATTTCGTTCTCTCCAGATGTGATAGGAGAAGATCTGTGCAGTGAGCAGAGCAACTTGTCTCAGGGAAAAATCTGAAATGGAACCCCAATTTGTGATTAGTTCTACCCAATTAGTTACCCAGCAGTCAAGCTTCAAAAGACCTGCTAGCTTAGACAGAATATAGCTGCTGTAAGGGCACGCAATGAAGAGATGGGAGGCAGTCTCGGTTCCTCCAACACAAAAGTGACAAAAAATAGAAGTATCCAACCCGAAAGAAGCCAACCTGTGCATGGTGGGAAGACGATCATGGCAAAGCAGCCACTCATGGTGAGCAAACCTCAAAATCTTAAGTTTGTGCCAAACAAACCCACACCAAGGGACTATTGAATCATGAGTACGAATTGAGTTCCAGATATCCCAGACTTTAAGTTTCCGCAGGGAGGTGCCTTGCCATAAAATGTCATCCCTGACACTTAGATCAAAGGGGGGTAATCAAAGTGCTGCAGCCACGAAGAGAGAGCAGGGTCTACGTGATGAAGCCTACTTAAAGGACGAGGGAGAACCCAAGTGCCAGTAGAG
Organism: Kitagawia praeruptora; assembly: GCA_037693485.1. NCBI lineage: Eukaryota > Viridiplantae > Streptophyta > Magnoliopsida > Apiales > Apiaceae > Kitagawia > Kitagawia praeruptora. Next base: position 156,955,310 of record CM075344.1, on the reverse strand, counting down.
ATAAGGGTATTAACCTTAGAGTCATGGGGAATATATGCAATATATAATATCATTCAAATCTTCAAAACCATATATCTCTCGATCCATTCATTAGAAAATTGATATGTATATATCAAATTTCCCTATTCATCGATATCTATCCATTGATATCCATTGTTATATATAAAAAACAATATTTTGAAAATTATAAAAAAAAGTTAACTTATAAGTTCTGATTTACCCAAACAGTCTACTGATTATAGGTTCTGATTTACCAAACACTCTAGTGACTGCTCTACTCATCACTTATATGACATAAGTGCTTATAAGTCATAAGTTACTTGTTTTAAGATATCCCAAACATACACATAATATCTTTCAAATCTTCAAAACCATATATCTCTCGATCCATTCATTAGAAAATTGATATGTAAATATCAAATTTCTCTATTCATCGATATCTATCCATTGATATCCATTGTTATATATAAAAAAAACAAATATTTTGAAAATTTAAAAAAAAAGTTATCTTATAAGTTCTGATTTATCCAAACAGTCTACTGATTATAAGTTCTGATTTACCAAACACTCTACTGACTTATAATCTCTGCTCTACTTATCACTTATATGACAAAAGTGCTTATAAGTCATAAGCTACTCATTTTAAGATACCCCAAACATACACTGTATGAAATATATTGTATGTTTGGGGTATCTTAAAATAAGTAGCTTATGACTTATAAGCACTTATGTCATAATTTGCTCACTTATGTAAGAACGGTGTAAATGTTGGATTTTTTTTATTAATGACATTAATTTTGTTTATTTTGGTGCGTAAATATAGGAAAATTCTATTGTGTAAATATTGTAGCACGAAATTGATATATATAACAGGGGTAAATGATATATATATATATATATATATATATATATATATATAAACATCGTCTAAAATCGATGTCTATGGAACCTCAGACATCGGTTTTCAAAATAGGTAACCAATGCAATAGATACCTTAAACATCGTCTAAAACTGATGTCTATGAGAACTTTATACATCGGTTTTCTAAATATTTACGATGTTAATAAAGGCTTAGACATCAATATTTGAAAAAAAACAGATGTCTATGTCGAATTATTCTATGTTTGCTACATGTTAAATAACAGCTAAGACCTCTAATATAACAATTCAAAAGATAACCTCATGCAGTTAACCCAAGAAGATAGTTCATAAACATCAGAAATATTTTTAAAACTGATGTATTATACGCTATAAGACATCGGTCAGAAACCGATGTCTAAACGTTCAGACTTTAGACATCACCGACAAAGACATCGGTCAGAATTTTTCAAAGACATCGGCCAGAAACCGATGTCTATTAGCGTTTTTTTAGTAGTGTATAAGTGATTAGTAGAGCAGTCAGTAGAGTGTTTGGTAAATCAAAACTTATAATCAGTAGAATGTTTGGGTAAATCAGAACTTATAAGTTAACTTTTTTTTATAATTTTCAAAATATTGTTTTTTATATATATAACAATGGATATTAATGGATAGATCTCGATGAATAGGGAAATTTGATATATACATATCAATTTTCTAATGAATGGATCGAGAGATATATGAATTTGAAGATTTAAAGGATATTATATATTGCGTATATCGAGAATAAGTTATAAATTTTAACTTGAGCTAAAACTTATTTTGGCAAACACCCCATAAGTGCTTATGTGCTTATAAACCATAAGCTCACAGGAATAAGTGAAAACAAACAGGCCCATAAACTTAACTGAAATGAAGTAACAGACAGTTTTAGATTACTATAAATCCCGTAAAAGCTAAGCCACATCTCCACTATAACCAGCATCTAGAGAAATGCTACTACTATATTCTAAACTTCTAATGATTTGCATGTGAGAAAGCTATATATATATTTGACCTGTCACTCAGTGTATCTTGTACGTGGAAAGGCCACATCAGGTTTCCACGTGTACTCATTGGCTGACTCACTCCTCTTAAACAAACTCCACACTCCTCTTGAGGTAGACTTGTGTAAACCAAGTTCAACGCTGTGATTCTGTAACCTTTTTTGCGTCTATATAAGTGTAAAGTATGGTATGTTTATTTATATATACCACTCCAAGAACCTCAACACAAACCAAACTAGTACTATACTTTGAGAATTCGCTTGATTTCTTTTCCGATCATTTATAGAAAATGTCGATACTTTTCGAGATCAGCAGCGGATTATGGTGGTGCGAGAGGGGCGCCCAAGGAGATTCAGAAAATGATGGTGCTGCAAATTCCTATGACCATTTTGATTATGCTCCTGCAGAAGCCGAGGGTGATGATGATGACGACGGTGGCTATGATTACGCTCCAGCTGCTTGATTACTAGATTAGTTACATTGTTGTACCACTGATCACACGATCTTATTAACGATAATTAATCCGGTTTCGGCAGATGTATTTTTAAAAAATTATATTAATACATTGCCTCTACTAAAATGCGTTGTTTAAACTACCACAGATGTTAAGGAACCTTCGAAAATTTATATGTCAGAGGATAACACTAGTCACTAGCCGCATAGTCTTACGATATAGATCAATCAAATTTTAATCGATTTCATCCGTGGCACCGATTCCAAACATCAATAATCATGAAATGAAAAAAAAATAGATAAAAAATGAAGGATAGAAGGTACCAACCCAAATATCACATTGATAAGAAAAAAAGTTATCTTATATAGACATAACCAACAAAATATATTAATATGAAATTTCTTAAAATTACACAAAAACAAATTCGTAAATATATATGTTATTCAATCTCACATTTTATTATCACTCAAGCGCCTATGTCCCGTATACTTTTTTTAGGCCGTTTTCGTTGAAAAAAATTAAAAAATAAATTATAAAATTACAAAATTATTGTTAATTTTTAATCATAAAATTAAATTTCAAAATACTTGCATGATCGTTAAAATACATTGATAATTAACGGAAAATCATTAAATGATTGCCACGCATGGGTGTTATGTTAGTGATCACATTAATGGGAATTGATAAGTGGATTTTATATCCACTATTTACCTTCCGTTTGGACTTTAATCGTTGCAAGTTCTCAAGTTTCGTTGTCATTTAATATGTTTTTATGTAATTTGTGTAGGTTGTGTCGTCGAAGACATTTTGGGCTAAAACAATATTATGGTGGTGTGAATTTAATCTTAAGATTGTGCAAGAAAATCAGAGCAAGGAAAATGGTAGAAGTTTTGAGGCATTTCCAGGGTCTAGCAGGCGCCATAGCGCGTAGTGGGGCGCCATAGCGCACACAGGGTGGCACAAGGGTGTTGTCCAGGAGCTTCTAGGCGCAGTTGCGCGAGGATTGGGCGCAGTTGCGCGAGGTTGGGAGCCGTTGCTCGAGGACTAGCGCCATAGCGCGCGCGGGGAAGGAATCCAGGGCTTGTGGAGCGCTGTTGCGCGTTGTTGAGGAGCTGTTGCGCTTGGTCTAGGCGCAATGGCGCTAGTTGAGGCGCCATGGCGCTTGATGTGGTTTTGGGCAGATTTCTGTTGCCTTGTACCGGGTCAAGTTGGTTTTGGGCCTATTATTAGGGCATCTTTATATGTAATATAGGGACCTAAAAACATTATCTATCGTTGTTCTTAGTTTTTCTTAGCGACTATCAACACTTTTCATCTAGATTTCAAGAACATTTTCAAGGAAATTCTCCAAGCTAGTGACAAGCAAGGATTATTCTTTGGAACCTTTGTACTCTTCTATTTTGGGGATTTAATTCTAAACCTTATTTCTCTCTTCTATATTTATTTGCTTGTTTTAGAATTATGTTATCCATAGAACCCATGATGGCGATTAGGTCGATTATGGGCTAATTCGTTATCATGGGATTTTAATGGATTTTTCTATGGATTCTAGTAATTGAGTGTTCTTATGCCTTGGTGTGTGATTGATTGTATTGATTGTCTAGTATGATTATGCTTATTCGTTATAAGTGAGTCGCGAACACTTGTAAATGTTTGTTTAATCCTAGTGAATGCGAAAGTGGATCTAGGGTTTAGAACAATTCATGCTAGCATAGGTTTATGCATGTGAAGAACATGTATTAATTTGTGGTGTAATTCTAACCGTCTTGCATTGACTATGTGGTTTAATGGGTGCTTGATTTTCAACCGGTATGTGTTCAATTGCTATAGACATATAGGAACTACACATATTTGGTGATTACTTGACTTCTATCAATTATGGATGATCAGTAGGATGGTATATGCACAACGAAAGTTGGTGTGTATCAGTTTAGTGCATCTAATCAGTAATCAACTCTGTCACATACTGGGTTAAGGGGCATAAGATTCTAGATGAAGTAGTTAATGAAATTAAAATCCCATGTTTGTTTCTTATAAATTAATCCTTAAGTTATTTTCTCGTAATTGGCTTAGTTGGTAATTAATCATTAGTTAAATCAAAACCAAAATTGTGATTGTCTTAGCAGTGAGTGTAAATCATAAGCTGGTGCATAAGTGAACATAACGAACAATTTGAGTCTCTGTGGGAACGAATCCTATTTACCCTATATTACTTGTTGACCACGTTCTCTTGCGTGAATAAGTGCGAACAAGTTTTTGGCGCCGCTGCCGGGGACTCGGTTCATTGTTTGTTTAGTTTATGATCTTGTCATCAATTTGGATTAAATTCACTGACTCGGACGTTTTTCTCATTCATTTACTTTTGGGTTTCTCAGGTACTATCTTGAGCGTGTATGCTTACTCGATCTCAAGCTCGTAAAGAAATTCTGGAAGAAGAGAAGCACGAAGAGGAATTAGTGGAAGAAAGTGAAGAAGAGTTGGTAGTTACCGGAGAAATGGCAGCTAACAAGGCGCTGAAGGAATACTCTCAGCCCAAGATTGATGATATTCAGTCAAGTATTGTGCGGCCGGCTATTGCTGCAAATAATTTTGAGATCAAGCCGGCCACGATCCAAATGGTCCAGAACTCAGTCCAGTTTGGGGGTTCACCTGTTGAGGATCCCAACATGCATATCAGGGATTTCATTGAGATCTGTGACACCTTCAAAACCAATGGAGTTTCTGAAGACGCTGTCAAGCTAAGGTTGTTTCCATTCTCTTTGAGAGACAAAGCAAAAAGCTGGTTGCATTCACTTCCAGCAGGTTCCATCAATACATGGGAAGATCTGGCACAAAAATTCTTGACTAAATTTTTTCCTATGGCAAAGACTGCTGCCATGAGGAATGCTCTTACACAATTTAGTCAGCATTCTGGTGAATCACTGTGTGAAGCTTGGGAAAGGTACAAGGAAATGCTGCGGAAATGTCCTCATCATGGGATGCCAAATTGGATGGTCATCAATAGCTTCTACAATGGGTTAAGTCATTCTCGAGCAATGCTTGATGCAGCATCTGGAGGAGCTTTGTGGGCCAAAAGCTATGAAGAGGCCTATGACTTGATTGAAATAATGGCTGCAAACGAGTATCAGAATCCGACACAGCGTATTCCACAAGGTAAGGTTGCAGGTGTACTTGAAATGGATGCCACAACAGCTATAGCAGCTCAGCTACAGGCTCTAACCATGAAAGTGGACTCATTGGCTAAGGTGGGGGTTCATCAAGTCGCCATGGTTTGTGAATTGTGTGCGGGGGCTCATGACACTAATCAATGTGCAATTTCTAGTGAGTCGGCACATTTTGTCAGCAATTATCAGAGGCCTTCACAACCTGCTCCTAACACATATCATCCCAACAATAGGAATCATCCTAATTTCAGTTGGAGCAACAATCAGAATACCATGCAACAACCATCTCAAGGCCAGCAGTATGGTTCGAGGCAGTTCAACAATTCGGGTTATCAACAACCCTATGCTCAAAGGCCACCATACAATCCACCGGGATGTCATCAACAACAATCAGGAAGTCATGTGCAATCGAATGAAAAGTCAGAAATGGAAGAATTGCGAATGATGTGCATGAGTCAAGAAGTATCTCTGAAAACTCTTGAAAATCAAATTGGCCAACTGGCCAATGCTCTTTTGAACAGACCTCAAGGGCAATTACCTAGTGACACGGAAGCAAATCCGGGTAAAAAGGAGGTCAAGGAACAGATTCATGCTGTTACGTTGCATTCTGGAAAGGTTACAGACGATCTGGGGGTCAAAAAGCAGCTTAACGAAGAACTTGAAAATGTTGTGAACAGTGATTTGGGTGCGGGCGCGCCTGAGGGGTCTATCCGGTCTTCAAATTCTGCTCTTCCGGTCATTCAGAAGGCATCAGGCGAGGAAGAAAAGGAGAAGTCAGCTGGGAAAACAAGTTCAGAAATTACGGAAGCTAGCAAAGAAGTTTATCCGCCTCCGCCATTCCCTAAAAGGCTTCAGAAACAGAAGTTTGATAAGCAATTTGCAAAGTTCTTGGAAGTGTTCAAAAAGTTGCACATAAATCTACCATTTGCTGAAGCACTTGAACAAATGCCAAGTTATGCCAAGTTCATGAAGGGCATACTTTCGAGGAAATTGAAACTCGAGGATTTAGAGACCGTCGCTTTGACGGAGGAGTGTAGTGCTGTCTTGCAACAAAAGTTGCCACCTAAGCTGAAGGATCCGGGGAGTTTCACCATACCTTGCACTATTGGCAAACAACTTTTCAGCAAGTGCTTATGTGATTTGGGAGCTAGCATTAATCTGATGCCGATGTCTGTTTTTAAGCAACTTGGGTTACCTGATCCGAAACCTGTTAATATGACCTTGCAGTTGGCAGATAGGTCGATCACATATCCTAGGGGTATAGTGGAGGATGTATTGGTGAAGGTGGATAAGCTAATTTTTCCGGTTGATTTTGTTATACTGGACTTTGAGGAGGATAAGAGGATTCCTATCATCTTGGGAAGGCCATTTCTAGATACGGGCCGAACTCTGATCGATGTGCAAAAAGGAGAGCTTACCATGAGAGTGCATGATCAGAAAGTCACTTTCAATGTGTTCAAGGCGACAAAATATCCGTCAGATTCAGAGGAGTGTTTCAAAGTGGACGTTGTTGATAAGAATGTGAAGAAGGAGATTGAGCAGCTAAAAAAATCAGATCCAGTGGAAAAAGCTTCAAGTGGGATTTCTGGCATTGAGAACAAAGGAAGAAAGGGGCTATTTCAGTTGTTGGATGCAACTCCATGGGAAAGAAGAGTTGACATTCTACATAAGTCTCGTGGGCTAGCTGATTCTAATAATTTTCAGGTGCTTCGTAAGTTGTCAAGTGAGGAAGTTTTTGCACTCGGGCTCAAGCCATTACCACCCGAGGAGGGTGACTATGCCGACGACTAGGGGAGTATCTCTTGTACCCTTTTATTTTACCTTCAATGAGGACATTGCAATTTTTAAGTTTGGGGGTGATTTTAGGGTATCAAGAGTCATTGCATTGCATATAGTTGCATATTCATGTTAGTCATATTAGAATTTTTGCATTTAGCTTTGCCATGCCATTTAGATTGCATTTAGGATGCCATGTCATATAGTTTATTTAGGTGTGTAATATCATTTGGTTCATGCATATCATATGATTCCACTTGAGTGTCTGTTTCTGGCTCGATAGGTCGACGTTAATTTGAGTGTGATGACAATGAATAGAGGGTTGATTTAAGTACTTATGAAATTGACTTACATGTGTCGGGAACACAATCTTTTCACGATCTCACTGTTTGCTTTTGAGCTAGATCGAGTCATACCTTGTTTGGCTGTTGAGATTTAATCACTTATTTATATCTAGAATTTTCGTTATTCCCTCGATGGCGTAGGAGCACTTAAGTATAAGTTTGGGGGAAAACAGGGATTTCATGCTATGTGTCGTGTTGTGTCGAAATAATAATTGCTAGGTGTCAAATGGCTAGTAGCCGGCTCATTGTTATATGAGTAGTCTAGGGGGGTGAGATAATGCAGCCATAAAAAAAAAAAAAGGCAAGAAAAAGAGTCAAAAGAAAAAAAAGAAATAGAAAAGAAAAAAAAAAGAGTTGTGAATAATAAAAAAATGAGGAATTGTGAGAGTGTGTGTATGCTAATTGGCTAGGGTGAGCTCTTTAGTACTCGAGCAAGTAAGTTCGAGGGGATTCTATGCCTAGTGACCTAAGACTTTTCCGGTCTGGGATCCACTAACCTAACGCTCGCTACAAGGGTGCTATTGTATAAGCCTTTAGGGGTCTCACCCATTGCACAGTCAAAAGCATGTGTGTTTTATGTTTTGTGATGTTTTATGTAGTAAAGCATGAGTCCTTGTCTACCTTAAATGATGATGGCGGTGTCTTTGAGTCATGGAGTGTCTAAAGTCTATTCTGTTTATAAACATGTGATTGTCTTGACGAAGGATGAGTTATGCCTTTTATCTAGTTTCGAGAGTATATCCAGTGAGAAATGCACACACCACGTTTCCGAGCATGTATTGTTAGTATACGGGGCCTTAGTCGAGCTCTGTTTGGAGTTGTTGCATTCTTTGAGGCGTTTGCGTGTTGAGTTGGTTTCAGATCATTTGTGTGGGATCATTGCATTAGGACATTTTCGCATTATCATGGCATGTAGTTATTAGTTGCATTCATTCATCATTTTAAGCTGAGTTTGCATTGCTTGAGGACAAGCAACGGTTCAAGTTTGGGGGTTTGATAAGTGGATTTTATATCCACTATTTACCTTCCGTTTGGACTTTAATCGTTGCAAGTTCTCAAGTTTCGTTGTCATTTAATATGTTTTTATGTAATTTGTGTAGGTTGTGTCGTCGAAGACATTTTGGGCTAAAACAATATTATGGTGGTGTGAATTTAATCTTAAGATTGTGCAAGAAAATCAGAGCAAGGAAAATGGTAGAAGTTTTGAGGCATTTCCAGGGTCTAGCAGGCGCCATAGCGCGTAGTGGGGCGCCATAGCGCACACAGGGTGGCACAAGGGTGTTGTCCAGGAGCTTCTAGGCGCAGTTGCGCGAGGATTGGGCGCAGTTGCGCGAGGTTGGGAGCCGTTGCTCGAGGACTAGCGCCATAGCACGCGCGGGGAAGGAATCCAGGGCTTGTGGAGCGCTGTTGCGCGTTGTTGAGGAGCTGTTGCGCTTGGTCTAGGCGCAATGGCGCTAGTTGAGGCGCCATGGCGCTTGATGTGGTTTTGGGCAGATTTCTGTTGCCTTGTACCGGGTCAAGTTGGTTTTGGACCTATTATTAGGGCATCTTTATATGTAATATAGGGACCTAAAAACATTATCTATCGTTGTTCTTAGTTTTTCTTAGCGACTATCAACACTTTTCATCTAGATTTCAAGAACATTTTCAAGGAAATTCTCCAAGCTAGTGACAAGCAAGGATTATTCTTTGGAACCTTTGTACTCTTCTATTTTGGGGATTTAATTCTAAACCTTATTTCTCTCTTCTATATTTATTTGCTTGTTTTAGAATTATGTTATCCATAGAACCCATGATGGCGATTAGGTCGATTATGGGCTAATTCGTTATCATGGGATTTTAATGGATTTTTCTATGGATTCTAGTAATTGAGTGTTCTTATGCCTTGGTGTGTGATTGATTGTATTGATTGTCTAGTATGATTGTGCTTATTCGTTATAAGTGAGTCGCGAACACTTGTAATTGTTTGTTTAATCCTAGTGAATGCGAAAGTGGATCTAGGGTTTAGAACAATTCATGCTAGCATAGGTTTATGCATGTGAAGAACATGTATTAATTTGTGGTGTAATTCTAACCGTCTTGCATTGACTATGTGGTTTAATGGGTGCTTGATTTTCAACCGGTATGTGTTCAATTGCTATAGACATATAGGAACTACACATATTTGGTGACTACTTGACTTCTATCAATTGTGGATGATCAGTAGGATGGTATATGCACAACGAAAGTTGGTGTGTATCAGTTTAGTGCATCTAATCAGTAATCAACTCTGTCACATACTGGGTTAAGGGGCATAAGATTCTAGATGAAGTAGTTAATGAAATTAAAATCCCATGTTTGTTTCTTATAAATTAATCCTTAAGTTATTTTCTCGTAATTGGCTTAGTTGGTAATTAATCATTAGTTAAATCAAAACCAAAATTGTGATTGTCTTAGCAGTGAGTGTAAATCATAAGCTGGTGCATAAGTGAACATAACGAACAATTTGAGTCTCTGTGGGAACGAATCCTATTTACCCTATATTACTTGTTGACCACGTTCTCTTGCGTGAATAAGTGCGAACAGGAATCTAAATTAATTCTAAAATCATGAACCTAATTTTTCAATAAACGATTTGTCAACTTTTGATTGGTTCACCGAGTGGTAAGAAATAGATTTTCAAAAAACATTTATGAAGTTTTTAAAAAAAAATTATGATTTTTGACCTTATTTAAATTATGATCATAAAAAAAATATTCAAAACCAATTTCAGTATTTGTTCACTTTTATCGATTTACAAACATATGAATTAAATGATTATGTTCAGTTAATTCTAATTTTTTGTAATATTATACTCCGTTAAAAAAACTAACATTATCACATTGTACATCTATCATTATAAAAAAAAAGTGGTATTTTTCAATATTTTTTCACTTATATCAATTCTTAAACATATGGATAAATGGGTTCGTATGATTTTAAATTTAATTAAAGTATAATCATTCACAAAAAATCAAATTTTTAAATATTTTTTACTTATATCAATTCATAAGCATATGGATTATATTGGTATGTACAATTTCAAATTTAGTTAAAGTGTAATTAATTTAAAAAAATAAAAAATTAAAATTTACACTTCTTGTAGAATTCATTGATAACAGAAAAAATTGAAAATTGAATCAAAAAATTGATATTCATAAATATGCGTTTGCTTGTATAGATTTAAAATATATGTATTAAATGAATGTATTTTATTTTAAATATAATTAAAATTTTAAAATTTTAAAAATCAAAATATGTATATTTTTGGTATAAATCATCCAGAGAAAATTGAATTGAAAAATATGATATTTTATATATATGAATTAAAATGGATGTTCAATTTTGAATTTAATTAATTTAATAATAAAATTAGCTACCGGCCTAATTGAAAATGATAAAGATAGAATGATAAATTTTTTGTTACTTTTATTTGTCCAATTAGCAATCACACTTTTTCCATTAGGATTTTAACGAGACTAACAATCACTATAAGAAAATAAGGCTAATTTCGACCGAATATTTTCGACTGCGGCTAATTTCGACCGAATATGGTCGAATTTAACCGGCCGGCAAATTTCGACCATATCTGGTCGAATTTAGGAGCGGTCGAAAATAATCGATCGAATTTAGCAATTGTTCGATTAAATATGGTCGAATTTATCAATTTAGATTCCGTCAAAAGTAGGAGGAAAGTTCCCGCCAATGAAAAAATTAAATTCGACCATTTTTGGTCGAATTTAGCAATTGAGGTGAGCGGGAAAATTTAATTCAAAATTTTTGAAAAGCGGGAAACTTGTCGCCCAAAAAAAATAATCAAAATGTTCAAATTTAATTTCGACCATATTTGGTCGAATTTAGCTAAATGTGACCAAATTCGGTTGAATTTATTACTTTCAGAAATTGAAAATATGTTATTAAAAACTTAAATGTTTTTACACATCATGAAAAAATATTTATAAATGGGGTACGTTCCACGTAGTCATACCACCAAATTTTATGTTCAAAAATTGTCATTTTTCCTTTTTAATTTATGTTACAAACTAGTTAAAAATGGGGAAAAATAAAAAAAAATGGAAAATTAGTGAAAATAGGGTAAGATTCATTAGCTAAATAGTGAGTATGACTAATTTGGTGTGTATGAATCTATGTTCAAAAATTGAAATTTTTCCTATTTTTATTTAATTTTTTTAATTTATTTTATAAATTAGTTAAAAATGGGGAAAAAATAAAAACAAAATGGAAAATTAGTGAAAGTAGGTTAAGATTCATCACATAAATAGTGAGTATGATTACTTTGGTGTGTATGAATTTTAAATTAAATTTTGGATTTTTTTCTATTTTTATTTAATTTTTTAATTTATTTCCCAAACTAGTCAAAATACTAGTTGACCGTTAAATTACCAAACCAAATTCAATTTTTATTTTTTGAAAATTTGGGAATGTCATTTAATTATATATATCTTGACATCCATATGGTTGGATCATCGAGAAATAGTTTTTAAAAATAGAAACAATAAATGGGACAAATCACTAGTTACGGGTACTAGAAAATATAATAGGGTTCTACTAAGATCTCCAACCAAATTAATTTTTTATTTTTTATAAATTTGAGAATATAATTTAATTAGATAAATCTTGACATTCGTATGGTTGGATCATCGAGAAATAGTTTTTAAAAAATAGAAACAATAAATGGGACAAATCACTAGTTACTGGTACTAGAAAATATAATAGTGTTCTACTAAGATCTCCAACCAAATTAATTTTTTATTTTTTAAAAATTTGAGAATGTCATTTAATTAGATATATCTTGACATCCGTACGGTTGAATCGTTGAGAAATAGTTTTTAAAATTAGAAAACAATAATATGGGACAAATCACTAGTTATGGGTACTAGAAAATATAATAGTGTTCTACTAAGATTTCCAATCAAATTAATTTTTTATTTTTTAAATATTTGGAAATGTCATTTAATTAGATATATCTTGACATCCGTACGGTTGGATCATCGAGAAATAGTTTTTAAAAAATAGAAACAATAAATGGGACAAATCACTAGTTACGGGTACTAGAAAATATAATAGTGTTCTACTAAGATCTCCAATCAAATTAATTTTTTATTTTTTAAAAATTTGGGAATGTCATTTAATTAGATATATCTTAACATCCGTACGGTTGGATCATCGGAAAATATTTTTTAAAAAATCTAAACACTAAACCCCGAGGAAACCTTGTTTAGGGGTTTCTTCCTCTCTTGCCCAAATCAATTCTTCCATTGATACTACTACTATTTTTAATTGTTTTGTAGTGTTCATAGTTAGTATGACTACTTGGGTGTGTATAATATTTATCCAAAATTTGGATATTTTTGTCCTATTTTAATTTAATTTTTTAAATTTATTTTAATTATAAACTACTTAAAAATGGATGGAAAATTAAATTATTAGGCAAATTAGTGGAATTAAGGTAAAATTCATCACAAAATTAGTTATTATGACTACTTGGTTGTGTATGAATTTTAAATAAAAATTTTACCTTTTTTCCTAATTTTATTAAATGTATCAAGTAATTATACAAACTAATTAAAAAAGAGTGGAAAATCAAATTGTTTAGCTAATTTTGACCGAATTTGGTCGAATTTAGCTAATTTCGACCAAAGTCGGTTCAATTTAGTCGTGCTGTTATTTTCGACCAAATAAGGTTGAAAAAGGTAATTTTCAGATGCAAAAAATTATTTGTTGCCACGTGTCATGTTTCTATTGGCTAAGGGGGAAGCACATGGATTACCACATGTATTGCTCTATAAAATAAAACTCACCACCCATTTCTTTTTTAAATATTTCATCCTAGCCATTATTTCAATTACATTCATTTCTTTCTCATTTATATTCTTCATCCATTCATATTCTCTCATAAACATTCTTTTATACTTCTACTCCATTCTTCTTCTCTTACAAACATACACATCAATTTATTTTTATATTCTTTCTTTTTATGTTCTTGAGTTTTCAAGAATCAAACCAACATTTGGAGGCGCTATCTATGTCCGATTTGAACGCTCTTATAGTCGAATCGAAGCTCTCATCATCCTCTATCCAAAAACATCGTCAGATTTTGTAGGGGTATAATTTATGAATTTCTCCTATTTTTTTTTAAATTCGAATTTACTTATCAAAATTATGAATTTTTGTAAACGTAATTGGTTGCTGATTTTGATGTTTCCATCATGTAGAGTATGTTTTTCTAGTCAATTTCATATATTTTATTTTGAATTTCGAGTTCAATATCGTATAAAAATCGAAGTTTGATTGTCGTGTTCTTCATGTTCTTCGTGTTCTTGAGTGTTCTTCGTGTTCTTGAGGATCGAAGCTGTTTTGGAGATGTTATTGACCTCCAAATCATGAGTTTGAGTAACCAAACTGAATCCTACATGCTAAGCTACACAAAATCAACGTTAGATTCAAAGAGCAGCAGATTCTGCTGCCATTTTTTTTTAAATCGGGGTTCCTTAAATTCGACCATATTTGGTCGAATTTAGTATATTAAATTCAACCATATTTGGTCGAATTTAGTACAGTTTAGTCTCCAAAATTCGAAATTTCCAAAATTCAAATTTTTTGCCAAATTTATAATTTCGATCAAATTCGGTCGAATTTAGTTAGTCGAATTTATTCGGTCGAATTTAGTCGGTCGAAATTAGCTATTTTCGACCATTTATGTTATTTTCGACCAAGCTAAAAATGATCAACTTCAAAACGGTCGAAATTAGCTAATTTCGACCATATCCGGTGATATGGTCGAAATTAGCTAATTTCGACCATATCCGGTGATATGGTCGAAATTAGCTAATTTCGACCGTTATGTTCCGGTCGAATTTAGCCGAATTTGTTGTAGTGAATCTAAATTTATTTGAAAGTTTCACATAATTTATGTATTTGATTTAGAAAAAATCACACTAATTAAACTGAAAATTTGCATAGTCACTAGATTTTTACATCGGTACGTATAGTATGCTTGAATTTATAATTATTTGTCTAAATTTCGTGAATTTGGGAAACAGTCGTAGAAAGCTATTCTATAGTGACCTTATAATTTTCCTTTTTCATATACTAGCTTATTGCACGGTTCCTTTTTTAAATTTTAAAATAATTTTACTTTTTTTAATTTTATATGTTATTAATTTACATATAAAATTATTGTTGAAAAGTTGATAATACATATATTTGTACTCTACCTTGAATTATTAAAATTTGATTTGAAAGATTTTACAGCCCACGTGAAATTAACAAAAAAACAATCTTTAATTTAGTGATAGTTTAACAATTATTTTCCGATTAAACCTACTCAGAAACAAATAAAAAAAGAAATTGGCGCTTTTTTACATTGAAAATTCTATTCGATTTATGAATTATACTTATAATTCGTTTTGATTTTCAAAATACCCTTGTTATTATTTGAATATAGTTCTACTAATAATAAAATACAATTTTAATAATAAGTGTATGAGAGATTTTGTCAAAAATTTTGATAATTGGTAGTATGGTCAAAATAAATAAGAACCGTTGAATCTTAAAATAAATAGATGAAAACCGTTGGTGTTTCCATTTGAATAATAATTATTAAATCATCAATAAATTAAAGATAATTCTATAAGTTTCGCGTGAATTGTAAAATCATCCAAATCTGATTTATAGATCTCAAGATAGAGCCCAAATAGTAAATATGAATATTTTTTAATAATTAAAAATAAATAAAATTTAATTCGAATGCAACTTTTTTTAATTATATCCTTTTTCAAATTATAATTTTTTTTAAAATTCAGTTCCAGTGCAACCTTTTCTAATTATATCGTTTTTAAATTATAATTTTATTTTTAAAATTCACTTATAAGGCAACATTTTCTAATCATATCCTTTTTAGATTTTAATTTTCTCTTTTAATATGATATAATCTTGATCGTCTATTTTTTAAAAAATAGATTCCACGGTTGAGATTATTTTGGTAGTACAGTGACGAAAATTATGGATAAGATCTCTATTATGCTTATTATATATAAATAGCTTATAACCCGTGCAATGCACGATTCCTTTTTTAATATCTTTAATTACATTGTATATATTTTAATTTTATAAGTTATTAATTTACATAACAAAATTTTATTAAAAATTGATATATATAAGTTTTACACGCTCGATTTAATATTTGTACTCTATCTTGAATTATTAAAATTTTATTTGGACGATTACGGCCCACGTGAAATTAACAAAATAATCTTTAATTTGGTGATGGTTTAATAAATTTTTTCTAATTAAATCTACGTAGAAGGAAAAAAGAGAAAAAATTGACGATTTTTTACGCTGAAAATTTTATTTGATTTATGAATTTTACTTATAATTCGTTTTGATTATCAAAATACCCTTATAATTATTTGAAGATAGTTCTACTAACAACCAAATACAATTTTAATAATAAGTGTAAGAGGGATTTTGTCCAAAACTTTGATAATCGGTAGTCTAGACCTCTATACGACAAATATCTTAAAATAAATAAATGAAAATCGTTGGATCTAGCATAAAAAATATTAAAAATTTTATATGTTATAAAATAAAAAGTGTATTTATATTTTAATACGAAAATATATATGTCAATGATTTAAATCATATATAATTAGGTTTTCTACATTGAATAGCATTATCAATGTAGGAATTCTACGTTAAATAGGATTAGTGTAAAAACTAATAATCATATTTTCTCTTGAGATTCTAAGTTTTTTCATTTGAATAATAGTTATTATATCATTACTAAATTAAAAATAATTTTATGAGTTTCGCGTGGATTGTAAAATCACCCAAATCTAATTTCTAGATCTCAAAATAAAGCCCAAAGAGTAGTAGATATATATATATATATTTTAAAATACTAATAAAAAATAAATTTAATTTAATTCTAATTTAACTTTTTTTAATTATATCCTTTTCAGATTATAATTTTCTTTTAAAAATTCAATTTTAATACAACCCTTTCTAATTATATCCTTTTTAGAATATAATTTTTCTTTTTAAAATTCACTTCAAATGCAACATTTTCTAATTATATCCTTTTTAGATTATAATTTTCTTTTTAATGCGATCTAATCTTGATTCCTTTTTAGATTATAGTTTTCTTTTTAATGTGATCTAATCTTGATCGTCTATTTTTAATCAAACGGATCATATGATTTTAATGGTACAGACGACCAAAAATTTGGATAATATCTCTCTTATGCTTATTATATATAAGGTATTAATACACATGAACCCACTCATGTTGTCTTTCACAAGATTTGAACCCTCAACATCCCTGTAATACAGGTGAATAGTAATGTTATGGTTCGTTTGGATGGGATTGAGAAAGATTGGATTGGGTCGGATTCAAATTTAAAAATTCGTTTTTGTGAAAATTTTAAAAATAAAGTGGTGGATTTGGCTAGCTTACTAAAGAATTAAAATAATATTACACATTAAATCCAAAATCCAACACTTTACTTTTAGAATTTTCTTAAAAACAAATTTTTAAATTTGAACCCGACCCAATCCAATTTTTCTCAACCCTCAATCCAAACAAACCCTTAGATTCTCGTTTCTCACGGTTAAATTTTTATATTTATAAGCGCAACAAAAATTTCATCCAATTTGCTGGTAGTACAGTAGTATGATTCTGGGACGACCAAAACAGTACAAATTGTTGAATTTTAATATAGATTAATGAGAACGTTAGATTTAATATTTTTAAAAAAATTTGATTGTAGGATATATTTAAATGCTAAAATTAAATTTTAATAATTTAAACCAAATATAAGTAGGTTTTTTAAATTGAATTGAAGTCTCAATATAAAAATGGGAATTTTCCAAAAATACTAGGTTTAAAGTTTCTTCTACTTATTCCGCCTCCGCCTCCTGTGTGTACTTTTTTTTTTTTAAGAAGGGTGCTATTTGAGTTCCATGGCCCCGCAGGGGCATATTCAACCAAATGTAACCACATTCAACCAAATGCAACCACATTCAATTTTTATTTTTTATTTTTGGGAAATTCTATATGGTACCATTGTGGTTTTGGCTTTTCTACATGGTAACATCACATTATTTACTCCTATCCATGGTACCCTCGTACATTTGGTTTTTCATATATAATACCCTTCTGTTAAGTACAAAGTAATAGAATTGATTTCAAATTGTAAAACAAATTGTATATTTGAAATCGTTGCAAAAAAATACATGAAATAGACTATTGAATCATGTAAAACGGAATTAAAATGAGTGAGATATATTCAAACTCCATAACCAAACTTTGACAATAAATATCTCACTCATTTTGACTCTGTTTTACATGATTTAAGGGTCTATTTTATATAACTTTTCATAAAGATTTCAAATATACAATTTGTTTTACGGTGTGAAATCAATTCTATTACTTTTTACTTAACAGAAGGATATTATATATGTAAAACCAAATGTACGAGGGTACCATGGATATGAGTAAATAATGTGATGGTACCATGTAGAAAAGTCAAAACCACAATGGTACCATATAGAATATCCCTTTATTTTTTAAAGAAGGGTGCTATTTGGGTTCCATGGCCCCGCAGGGGCATATTCAACCAAATGTAACCATATTCAACCAAATGCAACCACATTCAACTTTTATTTAAGGTGGGTGATTTTTGGTGGATTTGGGTTGCATGGCCCCGCCAGAGGCAATATTCAACCACATTCAACTTTTTTTAAGGTGGGTGATTTTGGTGGATTTGGGTTACAAGGCCCCGCCAGGGGCAATATTCAACCAAATGCAACCACATTCAACTGGTTGCATTCAGTTGTTGATTTCAAATTCCATTTTTCATTTGTCATTTTCGACCTCATTTTTGAGCTCTAATATATATATATATATATATATATATATATATATATTAGAGCTCAAAAATGAGGTCGAAAATGACAAATGAAAAATGGAACTTGAAATCAGAAAATTAGTTGCATGTGGTTGCATTTAGTTGAATGTGGTTGCATTTGGTTGAATATGCCTCTGCGGGGCCATGGAACCCAAATAGCACCCTTCTTTAAAAAATAAATAAATTGGAATGTGTTTGAAAATGTGGTTGCATTCAACTAGTTGCATTAAGTTTCTGATTTCATGTTCCATTTTTCATTTGTCATTTTCGACCTCATTTTTGAACTCTAATATATATATATATATATATATATATAGGGTTGGACTCCATAGCAAACACCTTATATAACAAACAACAAAGAACACCTCATATCTAATAGATCCATTGCCCCTGGCGGGGCCACCCAATACAAAAAGTTCTTATTTTTTTAGGCTATATCCATCCAGCAAAAAAAAAATTGAAAATTTACTGTTCATCGATGACGTCATCAGTGACGTCATCATGAACAGTAAAATTTTCAATTTTTTTTTTTTTTTTGCTGGATGGATAGAGCCTAAAAAAATAAGAACTTTTTGTATTGGGTGCCCCTGGCGGGGCCAATGGATCTATTGGAATAAATGATTTTATAGTGTTCTTTATTGTTTGTTATATAATAGTGTTCTTTATGGAGCAAAGGCCAATATATATATATATATATATATATATATATATATATATATATATATATATTAGAGTTCAAAAATGAGGTCGAAAATGACAAATGAAAAATGGAACATGAAATCAGCAATTTAGTTGCATGTGGTTGTATTCGGTTGAATGTGGTTGCATTTAGTTAAATGTTGTTGCCCCTGCGGGGCCATACAACCCAAATCCACCAAAATATCATCTCACCTTAAAAAAAAGAAAAAGTGTTGAATGGTAGAATGTGGTTGCATTGAGTTGCATCCCAAAATAGCACCCCACCTTAAAAAAAAAAAGTAAAAAAAAGTACACAAGTCGGGCAGTCGGCTGATGGAGGAGCACTAGTGCAAAAATGACTTTTAGCGTCGGTCAAAACAAGCATTAGGCGTCGGTTATTGGGCGTAGTAAATGTAGGCGACACTATAGGTCAATGCCAATAGCGTCGGTTAAATATGCGACGCATATCAGCTACTAATAGCGTCGGTTCTTTAAACAACCGACTCATATGGTCTTACTATTGGCATCAGTTGTTTAAAAACCGACGCTTATGGTCCAATACTGGCGTCGGTTGCTTAAAAAACCGACGCTATAAGTCCTACTATTGGCATCGGTTGCTTAAAGAACCGACGCTATAGTTCCTACTATTGGCGTCAGTTGCTTAAAGAACCGACGCACAAAATCAGATTATAAGTGTCGGGTTTATCAAGAACCGACGCTTAAAGTCAATTTTTTTTAAAAAAAAATAAAATTGAAATTTCAGTAACCTACCAACAACTACCCTTTAGTATATGACAATTACAAATATACCCTACCAACAAACATGAGATTTATCATCTAAAGGACTAATCTCAAACTTCAAAAAGTGACCACAAAAATCATCTGTGAAGGATTTGTAAAACATAGTGCTTATAATGATCTAATTGTACAGAATATTCTATGGTTACTAAAAGCATCCCCATCTAGCAGTCCATTCTACAACAGCCTTCCCTGCTCCACAAACATCTGCAAGTTCATCAATGCCCTCATCCAGACACACTGTGCTATCCACATCAAAGCATACAGAATCTATGCTGCTCCATATCTCCAGAACCACTGTGAATAATTGAAAAAGAATGGCTATATGAAATTCGGTACAAAAGATATATCTGTTGTTTTGACTAAAACAGTTCATAAATCAGTAAAATGTTTCTTGATCGGCCAACTACTTACTAATATTCTACTTGTCCTAGAATATATTTTTTTTCCAGTTTTATGTAACATTACCCAATTAATCATGAACATAGTACAAAAAAAATTGAATAAATTAGTGCAATACCTAGCACATAGCATTTTTAAGCCATCAAAATAACCTGCAATTATTTATCTAATATTCCTTTTTTATTCAAATTCTTAACTCTAACACTTTATCCTAAATAAAGTTCAATTATTCTAGTATAAAAATCAGAACTTATTTCTAACTCGGATCATATTCTTGACCCATTGTATTGTAAAAACTTCACACCTAACAGTTATTGTGTAAAAATGAAAGACATATTGTGCTTTTACATTAGTAAATACTAGAGTTCTCCTAAGGCCTAAGGATGATCATACTTTTTATATGAGTCCTCTATTTTGTAAATTATGCTTATATAAACCCCAATATGGTTTACTCAATTTTAGATTAATATCTTCCCTGTTTTCCACTCCTATAAATAATAAATAATAATTAACAATAAAGATTACTGTCGGAAATGACACATATATCAATGTGCCAAATTGCTAGGAGCTAAATTACTTGCATGATTTTTCGACAGGGAAGTGGTGAAAAATAAGATGCTAAAAAATGTTCATAATAAAATTCCCGGGCAATAAGTTATAAATCCTATATACACATAACTACAAAAACATATCAAGCATATAGATTGACATACATTTAAACGGAGCATCATGCAGTTAAATAATGTACCTTTCGATGGCAATGTATTGTCGAAATGGCCCATTTCCAAGGCTTGAGCAGACTGAACAGAAGCAGAAACTACCAAATTCATTAATTTAGTCCTACTAGTAAAGCCAGCTGATGATCTTCACACACTCTTTGTATCACCCGAGACGTAAACTTGGGGAAAATGAAGTGTGGTATTGTCTCATACACTCAACATAAACAGGGTTGATCCCTGTACCCACCAATCCTTTCATATTTTAATCTCCTAAACACAATAAATAAAGAACAAAAATTCAAGGGATCAAGAAAATCAAGAATTCAAATATGTAAATGCAAAAATGGGTTGAATGTGATTTAAATTTTGCGGAGATCTAATAAACAGAGAGCTAAGTAAAAAACATGCACCTGTTTTGTGTTTGGTTTTGTCAGTAAATTTGTGAAACAGATTAGTGGTTAGCTGAGACATATACATACATAGTATTAGAATATACATACAGAGGTATATGGAATCACTGTATTGCAGATACAATAGTACATTTACCTATCCAACAACCCCTTGTGTGATTTTTTGTCTGATCAAAAAGAGCACTCATTTATGGAAGAACATAATAAACTAAAGAGCATGTATTTGAAGTGAATATTAGATCTCTCAGGTCTGTCTTTTTTGTTATTATATTTACTAGCTAGTTTAGTAACCACAGATGGACAGCTAGCTGTTCAAAAAGCTCGTGTCCATTAATTGTCAAACACAATGCCTATAATGGTCAAATTGTACAGAATATTCGATTACAAGGATTTGTAAATTGTAAACATGCTTATAATGGTCAAATTGTCATATCAATATGAAACCTGGTAGGTCCATTATGTAGAAGAAAGATCTCTCTTGGAATTCTCCAGACCAACAAGAGTAACAGAGAAAATTCCTGCTGCTACAATGTCGAACCATGGTCCATAGTTCTGCACCAGGACATATAATATCATCTGCGAAGATTTAGTTGTATATTGTATGTGAAATTTACAGATTCTGTACAAGCGAAGGGTGAATTCTTAGGTATCAATATATGAGCAACTATCAATGCCATCCCGATAAGCCATACCAATATAACCCAATAACAGAATCAAAGTAAACATGCTTGTATATCCCACTCAGAAGTAAGGTCTGGCTAAGGTGAGATACATGTCGGCCTTACCCCTACTTTTAGTACAGAGGCCGTTTCCGTAATGATCTCAACTTAAGAATATATGTATACATAAGTGAATGTAATCAACGAATGCCCTACTGGAGTAAAGAACTCTTTACCTGTAAATAACTTCCTGTTGTTTCTCCTCTCTATGCAATTAACAGCTCCTGTTGACTGTTATATAGTAAACAATGAAAGTAGTATATTTGATTTTGCAGGAAAAAGGGGAAAAGAAGTAACTTCTTTTAAATCTTAAGGCATCAATAACGGAAATACTTAGATCGGCTACCATTAATTAAGCATACATAGAAATGATATAATCAATTACCTTGGCAACTGAATCCACCTCGTCACAGCATTTTACTGGAGACTCCTTGTGAGGAATGGTACAACTTTACCTGCAGAAACAACCTTGTAGACTGATTATACCTGCAACAAAGGAAACCCATAATAAAATCGAACTAGAAAAATGAAGATTATACCTCTACGAGGCTTTAAACTCCATCTAAGCAATCACAAGATTAAATAAGCTCCAACATCAACAAACGAATACAAATAAACTACAGAGCAAACATAACTGATGCAACAATTAAAATTAAATTATACACACAGTAATGAAAAAATTAGAATGAATTAAACGTAGAGAGGGAGAGAGAGATAGAGATAAGAAAATGAGAGAGGTAGAGAGGGATGGAGGGAGAGAGAGAGGGGGAAGGAGGGAGGGAGACGGAGATGTTACGGGACTCACAGCTTCTAATTAGGGAATGAAAACATTGACTTGCATCTTCTAATCGGCAAAACTTAGTCTAGTATTAGTACGAGGAACACAAGAACGACGATGCAGATGGAGGGGATGAAAATTAGGGCTCGGATGAGATAGCCGGGTGTAAAATAGGGGATCTCTATTTTGATCCAAGTCCGAGGTAAAATATGAGTGTTACTGTATGTTTTATGTTTTATTAATTTTTTTATTTTTAGTTTTTTTTAGTTAAGAAATTTATGTGGGATTATTTTTTTTATTAATGTAATTTATTAATATTGTTAATACTAAACTTATTCATAGGGTTCAATAAGCAATCGATTTTCAGGATGACCCATATATACCAAAAGTACGATGTTAAAATTTAATTTTTCCTCTTCATTTGACCAATAATTCAAAAATTTGATCTATAAGTTTAATATATTTTAATCACAATAATAATATATTTTTAAACATATTTATATTAATATAAAGTGATTACATAATGCATATATGACTAAAACACTATTTGTATTGCTTAATTTAAGAAATTTCATTTAAAAATATTTTTTTATTTTACCATCAATCAAAATATTAAAATATTATTCTACAAAACTTATTTATATAATATTATTCATTTTCATATTTTTTAAAAGGAAATTTTATTTGTATAATTATATAATATAAAATATTATAATAATTATGAAATAATAATTCATTAAGAAATTATTTATTTTTAAGCTAAGGTGTCGGTTAAAACTATGGCGACACAGAAAGCTACACTATAGCGTCGCTTCTTTGATGACCGACACTAAAGGGTCGATTTTAGGCGTCGGTTGTTTCATGACCGACGCTAAAGGTTCTGTTTTAGGTGTCGGTTGAGTAAAGACCGACGCTAAAGGTATAGTTTTAGGCGTCGGTTGTTTCATGACCGACACTATTAGTGTTTTTAGGCGTCGGCATTCAAAAGCCCGACGCATATAAAGGTTTTAGGCATCGGTTAAATTAGTAAACCGACGCAAAAGGTCCAAAACAAATTACTTTAAGCGTCGGTTAAGCTAGTAACCGACGCCTAAAGTATGTATAAGCCACGGCTCTCTATAGAACCGACGCCAAAAGTGCGACGCTATAAGACCTTTCTGTACTAGTGGAGAGAGAAAGTGAGGGAGGAGGGGACCTAGTATTTTTGCAATTTTGAAACTTAGGTTGATAATATTGCAAATAACTATTCTTAGTAAAAGTAAATGTGCAAAAATTTACTTTTTTCTATATATTTATGAAAAAAGCCCTATAAAAATTAGTAACTTTCTTTTATCTTCAATTTCGGGGTAGTTTGACTTGCATAATCTATACTATATTGTTATAGACGAATCATTGAAAGTTTGATCGGTTGATACGGTACTTTGTACTTAACTTAATTATCATTATTTAGTTATTTTTACTTTAATTTCTTTTATTTTGATACATATTTATTTTGTTGTTACGATAAATCCTATTTAATAAATAAAGTATCGATATTATAGTTCCCATTAACTAACTAAACAGTTACTTTTTTCACCTAAAACACAGTACATTTTATAACTTTTCTACCTAAAACCTATCTTTTTTTCAAAAATATCATAGATCATTATATTTAATGAAATAAACTAATTATAATATACTAGTCGTCCGAGGCGCGCTTCGCGGCGGCTTTATAACATTTTTTTTAATCTTAAATGAAAATTATTTAAGAAAAATTTGACAAAAAAATATGTATAAGACTATATGAATATAGATTGGTGAACAAATATTGTATAAATATAGATTGGTGAACAAAATATTGTATAAATTAAATATACATAGATAATAAGATGTATTATTCATATATTTTTCTACGCCAATTTTGTCTCATAATTGTTTAGACCGACACCCGTTACATATATTACAAAAAGCGTACACATTAATAAAAATTTAAATACTAAAATTTTTTTAGACTTTGATTTCAATTTGCACGTCACTGATCATTGGGAGATATTATTGTTAAAAAAAAAGGGTTAGCACTTCCTTTTTATGTCCTAACTATAATAT
This sequence comes from Kitagawia praeruptora, assembly GCA_037693485.1. Classification (NCBI taxonomy): domain Eukaryota; kingdom Viridiplantae; phylum Streptophyta; class Magnoliopsida; order Apiales; family Apiaceae; genus Kitagawia; species Kitagawia praeruptora. The sequence continues at coordinate 156,930,130 of CM075344.1, read as the reverse complement.
AATTTAGAATTAAGACTTATCTTTATTAACATCAATCATTTCCTTGGTTACATATTTTATGTACATCAATTATTTCCTTAATTACATATTTTAGTTCGAAAATTGAGATAATGTAGAAAATTAGATAAATAGCTTTCGAGTTTTTGAAAAACCTGCAAAAATCTATCTATAATATCAATATAGATTGGTGAATACAATATTGTATAAATTAAATATACATGATAATAAGCTAAATTATTCACATATTTTTCTATACCAATTTTGTGTAATTATTTTTCAGGTCGACACCCGTTATATATTATAAAAATACTAAACGTACACAATAATAAAATTTATATACTAAAATTTTCTTTGACTTTAATTTTTGTTTGTACTCTGGTAGGATTTTCTTATAATTAATTGGGAGATTTTCAATAACAACAATAATATAGTTATAACAACAATGTAGAACTTGTAAAATAATTATAATTTAGATGTTAGAACTTGTTTTTTATATCCTAACTATAATATAATTTAGAGGTGATACTTGCCTTTTATAACAACCACTTATTTCCTTGATTGCATATTTAATATTTGAAAATTGAGATAATTTAGAAAATTAGATAAATAGCTTTTGAGTGATTACAAAAATATTAACTAATAATATTATAATTTACTAATAACTAACTGATTAACTTTTACAGCTAAAAGTAATATCTTTTCTATATTTTCTACCTAAAATACCTTATTTTCAAACTTGATTCTTTATTTTATTTTATTTTTTGAATATTTAGGTTTGTATACCTTACAACTTAGTATCTGTTCTAAGATAATTCTCCGCATGAGCCATAGTCAAACCCACAACCTGGAGGATACACCCTTTATCACTTGGGCTATCCAATATGATTTTTTTACTTAATTATCCACAAAACACAATATTTTCTCAAATATCTTCTTTCCAAAAATATGATCATTAGAATTAATGAAATAAACTAATAATATTATAATTACTAATAACTAACTGTTTACCTTTTAAAACTAAAAGCTAATATCTTTTCTATAATTTCTAGCTAATATATCTCATTTTCAAACTTAATTTTTTAACTTAATTATCCACAAAACACAATATGTTCTCAAAATATAACACGCAGCTCTTACCAACAATTCTCCTAAATAATAACTAACCAATTAGCTTTTTTAACTATTACTTTTTCTAACTAAAAACTCTTCTTTCCAAAAATATGGTCGTTCTTATTAATGAAATAAAATAATAATATTATAATTACTAATAATTAAACTTATATAAAGAAAAATAAAGAACACCATCATAAAACTTTTATTTTTCATAAAAATTGATTTTTTATGATAAAAATCACAAATTTTAACAACAATAAAACATAACATATCAAATCTAACGTAGAATCTTATCTAAATTTCAAAATCAAATGTTACATAGAATCCACCATAAAATCTTACATATATGTTTCTAACAATAAAATTATGTGTAATCATGCATGTTATATTTGATCCTAATTTTTTGTTAGAATCTATATTTATTCATAAAACATCATTTTGAATGTGAAAATTAGAATCTAAATACGATTTTATGTAAGATTCTACGATGTTCTTTATATAAGAGTGTTTTACATGGAGTAATGATCTATATATAATTATTATCAAATTATATCATTTAAAAATTTGACTTACATAATTCATATAATAAAAAATTCATTCTTAGTTAAAAATTTGACTTACAGAATTCATATCATAAAAAATTCATTCAAATTATTGAAAAAATCATATAATATTAAACTAGATGTGCACCGGTTTTTAAGCTAGTCTTATTTAATTGGCAGCTAGCTAAATTATTCTTTTCATAGGTCAAATTTACTTCAGATCATGATCATACATATTCGTATGTAAATAAAGTACAAGCAGTTCAGAAACTATGGATCCACATGATCAGTACTAGTCTAATTAGCTTGTAAACTGCTTGCTTGCTGAACTAGGGTTTTAGTTATTTAGGGTTCGACTTTTTATAATAAGCTCTACCTTTCTTCATGCAGCCGGGGCATAATCATAATCCCCGTCATCGTCATCATTATCGCCATCGTCTCCATCACCTTCAATGGATGCCTCTAAGGCATATTCAATATTGCCTATGCCATCGTCTTCCATTCTTGCAAATTCGTAGTACACCAAGCACCATAAATTAATCTTCAAGAGATTTGACATTTTCCTTGATTTTTGCTAGCTACTCTAGATATGGAGATACAAATTGTTTTTGTTATAATGGTAGCTGAGACCTGAGTCTAATTATATATATAAAAAAATAATCCGAATACTGAAATTAGAAAAGAAAAATTCTTATGCATAAGCATCTCCAATAGTTTGACACCTTTTAAAAATGCTACTGTAACTTTGTAACGAGGGACCTCTCTTCCATTAGGCCAGTAAAGTAATTGGTTTAGGCTTTCAAATTTTATTAGACCTCCAAATTCTATTTTTAAAATACTAGATATTAATTAACATCAATAAAATTATTGTAATTGCTATTCTCTTGATTGAAAAAGACTTACTTATTAAAATATATTATAAAAATATAAATAAAAATTATATATATATAAAATAAAAATTAATTTAACATAAAAATTAATAGTTTTTATTTAGAAAAACAACAATTTTAATTTATTTTTTTATAAAGGAGCCTCAATTTTTTATTGTGAAGGCCAACTTTAACCCTTTTTTTATACAAAATATACAAAAATAACGATTTTCAAAATTTTGGCCAATTTTAACCCATGAAATGGGATATCCACTTTATATAAGATACCCAACTGTTAATGAAGTATTCAGGATACCTATTGTTAGTGGAGTATCTCTTATCCAATATTTGGGATACCGTGGAGTATCTTATACAAATTGGAATACCCAATTGACAATGGAATATTCAAAATGCCACTTTTTTTAGAATGATTATTTTTATTATTTTTATCAAAAAAATGGTTACTTTTATAATTTTTTCTTATTATTTTCACTCTTGAGCACATCAATAACTTGACATCTTGTAACTCCAATAGGAAATCAACAAGAATGTCACTGACATTTTTTGATAACTTTTATCGGATATGCTCTAACAAAATCATAGGCGGAGGGTTGCTCGTGGGAAGATGTGCCATAATGTCAATCAAGTGTGTTTTGCATGTTCTACTATATGCATAACTGGCTCAACATCTAGCATACAGGTGGCAGATATCTTATCGAATTTCGATATAGATTTCGAGTACCTCTTGTGTTGACATGCTGGCTTCATGATGTTCCTGCATGTTTCAGTTGTATAGCAACAGGTACTGATTATTGATTTCTAGATTTACCCGATCCAGTTTATTGATTATGAAAACTGATGATCTGTACAATTATTTTGAAAACTAAGCTTTCTTTTCTCTGTTTTTGTGAGAGTTGGGGGAAGGGGCGGGGGATTGAGAGCCTACATGAATCGAGAAAAACATACTTTCAAATTACGTACATAAAAAGATGTTATAATAATAATTTTAATTATATTTGAAAAATGCGTGTCAAATATTAAAGAAACTTGTTGAATATTTTAAAACGGAAAGAGTGCTGTTAATTATTTGTTTTTTTTTATTTGTATTTACATTACTAGTAATTTACATGTTCGTTGGTCTGCAAATTAAATTGTTTCACGTAATCAAAATTATATAACTTGAACTAAACTAATTTGTTAATTAATAGTAAAAACCAAAACATAATTAACCTAACAACTTCGTTGCAAGAAATGAAATGACGGCCGTTTTAGATTCCTAGAAATCTCGTAAAAGCTTATAAGCCATATCGTCTCCACTACAATCCGCATCAATCGTACGTGACCTGTCAGTGTATCGTCTACGTGGAAAGGCCATGTCAAGTTTCCACATGTACTCATTGGCTGACTCACTCCTCTTAAACCAACTCCACACTCCTCTTGTGGTTGACTTGTTGTCAAACAAGTCCAACGCTTTGATTCTATTGCCTTTTTTTTGCATTTATAAGTATTAAGTATGTCTATTTATATGGCCTCAGGACTTCAAACCCCAAGGCAAACCAAAGTACTCTCTCCGTCCCACAAGTCTCTTTTGAAACAATTACGTATCTTAAGAAAACATTAATTAGATGATACATTTCCTCTTATGTCCATTATAAATGCATTGATTTTTAAGAATATGAGCTATTTTATACTCTTGGTCATTCCTCATTAATTGCTATACAATTTTCAAAAAGGATAATTTAGGAAAAATGATCACAAATTTACATTAAAAATTGTGAATGGACATGTATTATGGGAAAAAAAAATCTCTCAAAAGAGACTACTATTATGAGATGGAAGGAGTACTATACTTTCAGAATTCACTTGAAATTTTATTTCGAAAAATTAGAATGAATGTCTCTACTTTAATTTCGAGAGCAACAGCGGGTACGTTAGAGCATCTCCAAGAGCCTCTTTACTCAAGCTCTTAACTCAAAAAATGAGGAGAGAGAATGAAAATGTTACTCCAACAGACTCTTAGTGGCTCTTAAAAATACTAAGAGTCTATTCTCTCTCCTCATTTCTAAGAGCCACTAGTAGCTCTTAACTTGTATTTTAATAATAAAATATACATGTCCATCAATTATTGCACAACTTTTAGTTATAGTGGGGTTAATTTATGAATAAATTATAAATAAAGAGCTAATATAAAGAGGATTGTTGGAGTTTGACACATAAACCAATGTAATAACTTACTAATAGTCATTTATTTATATTATTTTGAAGAGTGAATGTAGAAGTCTCTTGGAGATGCTCTTATGGTGGTGGTTCAGGAGGGGCGTCCAAGGAGATTTAGATAATGATGGTGCGGTTGATTTGTATGACCAAGCTTCGGCTAGACGTATCGAAGGTGGACAGTATGATTATGCTCCTGCAGCATCGGAGGGTGAAGATGATGATGGTGGCTATGATTATGCCAGCTGCGTAATTAATTACTAGATTAATACTGATGTACCACTTATCATAAGATCTTACTTACGATAGGTAAATGGTCCTGTTTCTTGTAGTGTGTACGGTTACAGACATATTAATATGAAAACCATTGTGCGTTGTTTTCTGTTTTGATCTTCGCTTTGTTCTTTGCGTAATTTTTGCAAGGAAAAAGTACACTAGCTAATGCAGACATTCAATTGATTTTCTAAACTTCTGTAATTAACTAAGCAATACATACTTAAATTGCGTTATTCATCATTCAGGCATGTAAAAGTATAGACATATATAAAGCGTTATACGTACTTTCAAATTTCGACTACATTCCAAACAATCTGTACTTCTATACTATAATATTATAAGCGAAATAGGATATAATTGGTTGGTTGGTTGGGTAGTTAACACTTTTGAAAAAGGTTTGTTAATATCTTCCAAAAATGAAAAAATAAAATAAAATGCATATTAAATTTTATTTTACTTAATATTAAACTCTTTTAATTACATTCCAATTAATATTTAATTACATACTATTTCAGTTACCCAACTTTTTTAGGCTCTTTCAATTACTTAGAAATCAAATATTTTCAAAATTAATTTAAATAATTTTAATATCATATACCTTCCAAAAATGAAAAAATAAATTAGAACATTTATAAAATTTAAACTGGCCGCAAACATGTTACTATTTTTTAGTCCAAAAGTGATTAGAAAGAAATAAGAACCGCCAAATTTTGCCGAACAAATTAACCTTGAATGGAAACATAAAATTTCGTCAACAAGACAGTTTTTTTTTTTGCATAAATGAAACGATTTCATTTAAAAGATAAAAATACACAATTCGGAAGGGACATGAGACATTCTTTCTTCCAAAAAAACTTATCATCTATTCGAAAGGTATGTTTAACCAATCCATGGGTCGTAACCTGAATTACGACTGACATGAAAAAGAGATTCCTCCGGGAAAGTAGCCGATTAAACCTTTATATAGAGAAGAAGACTCCAAACATGGGAAGGCCTCATTAAAAACCCCGCAAGAGCAAAACCTTATGGGAAAAAACTCAAGGGGAAAAAAGAGCGCGCGCCTCACTCAAAAACACCCATACATCAATGTACATAATTTTGCATAAATCCTAATAAGCAAAATTTTTTAGAAAACTCCATATTGCTCCAATTCCCGCCTTCAACCATCTTCTCTTCATTCTTTTTCTCATCCAAATCAGTCTAGCATGCTCGTATAACACGTGTACCCAGCCCACCTCCATCCTTGATTCATTGAACATCTGATACCACCAAAATAAATCATACCAAGATCTAATTATTCCATGAAAACAAACAAAAGAAAAAATTACAAATATTATACTCCCTCCGTCCCTTTTGATTGTTAACATTTCACTTTTTCAAAACTTTTTGGCACGCATTTTAAGGTGCATTTTAAGGATAGTTAAATAACTTTTTTTTAAAATTTTCTTTTTCTGTATAAAAATTTAATGTTTAAATTTTTATACAGAAAAAGAAAATTTAAAAAAAAAATTATTTGACTATCCTTAAAATGCACCTTAAAATGCGTGCCAGAAAGTTTTGAAAAAGTGAAATGTTAACAATCAAAAGGGACGGAGGGAGTAGCATTTTGTAACTCTAATAAAAAGATAACATTCTAACCAAAGGGGATCCCTTTTGTTAGACATAAAATAATAACGTTACATTAAAAATATAAAAATTATATAAAACTCATATATTAATAATATAATGTATATATATAACTATAATTTCTGCACTGGAGAATAATATTCATCCATTATGACACAATTCGTCAAAATGACGAGATCAAAATTCCCCAAAAAATGGTCAAAAAGTCATCATAATATGACACCCCCTAGAGGCACAAAAAATAACCCAAAATTGGTCCAAAAAGCCACAATATTTGGCACACCCTCAAAGGTACAAAAATCATATAAAATGGTACAAAATACAAACTATGACTTATTTTAAAAATCAAATCAAAGTCAAAAACACAATTAATTAACCCCCTAATTACTCTAAATCTCTACCAAAACAAGAAATCAATTAACATTAAAAAACCTATCTAATAAACACATTAAAACTTAACAAATTTAGTGCAATATGTATTATGTGACTCAACGTAGCGCAACAAAGGGACCATTTTTCACGATAAACAAACAAGAGCAAAGCATCTCCGCTCTAAAAAAGTCAGAAATTTAAAATAATGTATATGAATCACATCCGGGGACTACACTCTTTAACTAAATGGTCTATACACTCACAATTTAATGTCACAAGCTACTGCTACAAAGCAAATCATAATCAACCTAATAACACAAAGGGAACATTTTCATGAACTACAAACAAGAGTCGGCATCTCCACTTAATAAAAGTCATGTACGTCAAATAAGTCAGGAAACAAAAGTAAAAAGAGAAAGAAAAGGACAGCTACACAGAAGCAAAAAAAACATATAATTGAAGCCGTAATCTAAGAATCACATCTGGGGACTCAATGTCAGGCCCTAAATGCTAGAAAAACATATTAGGTGCCTAACAATGTGAAGAAATAGTTGTTACATATTCACATAGCATCACATAACTAGAGGAAGTAACACGAAACACTCTTTAATCAACAAGTCTATAAACTTACCATGCCTATAATATCTCACGCTATTACGACAAAGGAAATGATAATCATCTGAACAACACACATACCTAAAAGTAGAACAACGTTGTATTTTGCTGACATGTATAGAGAGCCATTAGTCCCTATCAACATGTCGCTCATGAATCTGTCTATGCAACATCTCCAGAAACAGTTGTAGGGTAAGCAGTGCATCAGAGCCAGCTTGGTGAGCAAGTCCGATGCGCACAACCTGAAAAAGACTCGCAATAGCTTCCAAACCAGAAGATTAAATAGGAGGAATATAAGCAAATTTCATAGTCTGAACGTCATAGAGATCATGATTAAAAACTTCGAGACATGATTGACGGAATAGTGTGTGAGTTGCAGGTAGTGGCTGTTGTTTAACCAATTTCAAAAAGCGAGAGATGTCGTAACCCAAAAAAAAAAATCCAACTAAATCTTCGAGGGGGTTTGAATAACGCAGACTCGCCGCAAAGCAATTTGAATGCCACACGATTGATACCTTGTTCAGTGCCATTATTAAAAATGAAATCGAAATTTTGTGACCGCAGAAATGTAATCGAATCCTCATTAACCCTATACTTAATTGGATCATTCAAATCAAACTCAAAGTTAAAATTAAGTGAGTATGAACAATTTCACCTTGATTGTTGGCCAAAGCAACACCCAACTGAATACACTCAGTGTTACCAATGTTGTATTTAAGAATGTTGTAAGCACCGTCGCTATATCCAGGTGTAATGCGTGTGTCATCTAAATGACCGGGAAACTCACAATCAAATGCAATGAGTGTAAAATCAACCGACAACTCTTTTAGTAAAGCAAAAGAATCCATAAGATTTCCAGCATAAACCTCACGTACTTGAAATACGGGTAAAATAGCCAACTGACGAAGAATTAGCATCTACAAAAACATGCTACCTGTATCATGTATAAACTGACATAAAATGTATTCTCTCCCTCTCTTTTTAATTGTCATATTTGAAATATATATATATAATATTAAAAAAAGTAAATGAGACAATTTATTTTCATGAATTGTCCATCGTTATTGTATTGAGTATGAGATTAATTACAAAGTCAAATATTGGAATTAAAAATGCATAGATGTATATATATAGAAAAATATGTATAAAAATGTATGGAAATAAGAGTGAAATAACTATTTAGTTATCGAAATTGTATCCCTACTCTCCCTCTCCCTCCTTTCTAACTCTAGCCTCCATTAAAGAGTTTGGAGGGGGCTTCCATCGATTTTCATCGGTGGAAAGCCCCAATTCCTTTTCATTTTTTCTGCTTTCATATATTGTTTTCTTCAATTAATCTCCCAATTTATTTGGGTTGTGTTAGTCTCTCCTTGTGAGAGTTGGGTTTTTTGTTTTGATTGTGTTTGGATGTTTTCCATGGCCGAGTTTATAGATCGACAAGATTTTTGCTTCTTGATTATGAACGGGGGTCTTGATTTAGTGATGAAATTCTGTATGGGATTGCAGTTTTGGTCGATAGCTCAGACAATAGCTTCATTGGGGTATGATGAAGAGGGTACCAGTAATCCAACGAGGATGCATGAAGTGAGTACTTGTATTTGTATATACTTTATCTTCAAAATATCGTTAAACCGTCTCTTGGAGTGTGACTTTGCTAGTAAGATATGGAAGGAGATACTTGGCTGGTGGGGTATTTATTCCATAGTGCATGTTTTTAATATAGAGTCAATGTGGAGTTCTGCTAAAATTTTCAAACAGGACTGTAGTAGAAAAGTGTGGAAATCAGTTTTAGTAGCATGTATATGGTCGATTTGGCTTAACAGGAATCAGAGAGTTTTCAACGGTTTTAGTAGCAGTGTAGATGAAGTTTTTATGTTAATTAAGCACAGAGTAGCTGAGTGGAGTATTGCGGTTGAGCTGATATCTTCTGAGCCTATGCAATGGTGGCATCAGAACCCAATGGGAGTGATAACGGCTTATTTTGAGTTGAATGGGAAAATACTTTTAGAAAGAGATGGTGAGTTGTTTGGTTTCATTGATGGCAGTTGGATTGATAGAGGTGATGGTATAATGCTTGCTGGAATTGGTGGCCTGGTTAAAGATAAAAGAGGTGCAAAATTATTGGAATTTGCAGGTCCAGTGGTAGCTGTCAATGCCTTGGAAGCTGAGTGTAAATCTTTTAATGCTTTAGTCAAGCTGATTAATGAAAGCACACTACAAGAAAAAGTTTAATAGACATCACACTTTAGACATCGGTTGTAAATGCCGCTGATGTTAAAAGATGTAATAACATCACCCCGAATTAAACTGATGTCTTTGTTTTTTATAAACATCACTTTTTTTAAAACCGATGTCTAAAGTCGGCCTTTAAAAAACTAAAACACGCGCCCTTCTTTTTGTTTCCCCCATTAACCAAAATTTTAGCCTCTAACTCAAAATCCCCCCCCCACACCAAATATTTACCCGCCTATACACAATTCTTCCCCCTTTCAGACAAAACTAATTAAACTAAAACAAAAAACTAAAAAACTAACACACAAAAGGAATCTGACAATCTAGAAGAATTTGACAGAATTCCAGAAAACCCAACAACTCGTGAAGAAAATGTTAACACAACGCACTTGATCGAAAGTCATATGTTCGAAGATGTCATGCCGCTTGCTATTGTTAGTGGTTCTTCAGCCCTCGCAGGAACTACCAAGGGAGACCACACTGAACTTTCTCCATTTAAAAGAAAGAAAGATAAATCTCCTGTCAAAACTCAACATCACTCAGAGGTTAGTTCTATTGTCATAGACCTTAACTCTCAGGATGGCCCTGGTATACATAAGCCCCCTAAGCCAAGAAGCAAGGCACTTATTGATGAAGTTGGGTTTACTAAAGTTACGAACAGGAAAAGCCCCAGGTTGACAGGTTTGTCAACAACCAAACGCTTTAAATGAATCTAGCAGTTTGGAACGTTAGAGGCCTGAATAAAGCCCCTCATCAACGTGAACTCATGAATCTTATTTCTGTAAATTCCCTTTCCTTTGTTGGTCTCATGGAAACTAGAGTCAAAGAGAAGCGCTCTTTGCGTATTTCTAAGAAAATTAACAGATCGTGGAACTGGTTGTTCAACTACGACTGTCACTACAATGGTCGCGTTTGGATTGGTTGGAACTCCTCTATTTGGCATGTTTCTCTTCACTCCAAGTCGGACCAACACATTACTTGCACTGTCACGTTTCTGGAAAAGGATATTACCTTCTTGGCAACGTTTGTTTATGCTTCTAATGAGGCACATGAACGTGTCTCTTTATGGAATGACCTCACTTCCTTTAGCACCACCAACCTGCCCTGGTGTTGTTTAGGGGACTTTAATTGCATTCTTAACCTCAACGAAGTTTGCGGGGGTAGAGAAGTTTGGACATCAGGTATGCAAGATTTCAGGGACTGTCTATCAAATGCTGGTCTTGACTCGTTAAGAACAGTAGGTGATCCCTTCACCTGGACTAATAAGCGTATTCTTGAACCTATTTACAAGCGCCTGGACAGGGTTATCGGTAATGGGAAGTGGTTTAACACTCACACTGAGGCTTATGTCGTGGTAAAAAATTGAGGTATCATGGATCATAACCCTCTCCTTTTAACTGTTCCTATGCACATAAATCGTTTTGGTAAGCCATTTCAGTTCTATAATTATATGCTTGACATTCCTGATTTCCACACTACTATCTTGAATGCTTGGACATCTATAATCCTTTTTGGAGACCCTATGGCTATTTTATGCAGGAAACTAAAGGCTGTCAAGCATGCCCTAGTTGATCTCAATAAAAAGCATGGCAATCTCCACACTAATGTTCATTCAGCCCGTGAAGCTCTAGCAGTCATCCAAGATAGTCTCCTTATTGCACCTACAACAGACCTGATTGCAAAGGAAACTGTTTTGATCAATAATCTAAATAAGACTATCTCAGAAGAGGAATCTCTCTTGCATCAAAAATCCAGGGTTAAATGGCTTTCTGAAGGTGATGGTAACAACAAATTCTTTCACAATCAATGCAAATCCAACTGGAACCACAACAAAGTTCTGGCTCTTCTTGATCAATCTGGAAACCTAGTTCACGGCCAAGGACCTTGTGCTAAGGTTGCTGTGGATTACTATACGGATTTTCTTGGTACCACGGTGTTACCTACTAAGGTTGCTGTGGATTACTATACGGATTTTCTTGGTACCACGGTGTTACCTATCGACAATGTCACTCTTGAGGGCATTGACTGTCCAACTATTTCTGCAGCTCAAGCATCTATCTTGGAAGCCCCGGTCTCTAATGAGCTTATTTATGCTACCTTGAAGAATATGAAGAAGAACAAGGCCCCTGGACCAGATGGATTTAATGTCGAATTTTTCTTGGCCACATGGAGCATTGTGGGGGAGTGCTTCTGTAAGGCTGTGCTTTCATTGTTTAATGATTTCAATATGCACACAGGTGTTAACTCTACATATATTGCTCTAATTCCTAAGGTTAACACTCCGACTCATATGCGTGATTTTCGCCCCATCTCCCTATGCACTATTGCTTATAAGTGCATCTCCAGAATCATAGCCACAAGACTTAAATCTGTGCTTTCGGGTGTCATTGACATTGCTCAGTCGGCATTTATTCCGGGTAGAAATATTTCGGACAACATCTTACTAGCCCAAGAATTATTCAGGGGTTTTGATAGGGAGACAGGGGTTTCAAGGTGTGCTCTCAAACTTGATCTTCACAAGGCTTTTGATTCTATTAGGTGGGAGTTTATCCTAGCTTTATTTCATAAAATGCATTTCCCACCTACATTTGTGCGTTGGATTCAGTTATGCATTTGTGGTGTCAAGTACTCTGTTAAGCTTAATGGATCAGTTCATGGATATTTTAATGGTACTAAAGGCATCCGTCAAGGGGACCCTATGTCTCCTTATATCTTCGTTCTTTGCATGAATGTGCTCTCTCTAATGCTGAAGTCAAAGCCTACAGGGTTTAAGCATCATTGGCGATGCAAGGATCTCGACCTCACTCACCTATTCTTTGCAGATGACGTGCTTTTTTTCAGCCATGGAGATCAGTCTTCTATTACACACATTATGGATTCCGTGCAAGCTTTTTCTGCGATCAGTGGTCTTTCTCCTAGCACGCATAAAAGCACCAGTTTCTTTTGCAATTGCCAACCTGCTCTCTTGGCATGGTTTGATGCAACTTATGGAATTCCTCGAGGAAGTCTTCCAGTTCGGTTTCTAGGAGTACCCCTAATTTCCTCTCAACTTTGTATCAGTGATTGTATGCCTTTAGTCCAAAAACTTACTCACAGAATTGGGGCCTGGACTTCTTTGCTCCTATCATTCGCGGGTAGAGTTCAGCTGGTAAGGTCTGTTCTTTTTGCCATTCAAGCATTCTGGTCAAACCACTTCCTTATTCCTATTGCAATACATGAAATAATCCAATCCATGTTTACTAAGTTTATTTGGAAAGGCAACACCATCGACAAAGGGGGAGCAAAGGTCAGCTGGAAAACTATTTGTTTGCCGAAAATAGAGGGAGGTCTAGGCCTGAAGGACTCTCTTGATTGGAATAAAGCTCAAATCATTGGTCATTTGCTTAAAATCATCAGACGTGCTCCTAGTTTATGGGCCACCTGGGTTAACCAAACTGTTCTGAAGCACAAGTATTTCTGGACGATGAAAATCCCAACAGATTGTTCTTGGATTTGGAAAAAAGTGTTACGGATGCGTCACCTTGCCCTCCGCTTTCTCTCTTACTCGATAGGTGATGGCTCCTCCATCTCGCTCTGGTTCGATCCTTGGTGGAATGGTGCTTGTCTTGCAAACTGTGTGACAGCCCCCATTATATCGCAATGTGGTATGAATAAAGATGATAAGGTTCACAGCATTATTAGCTCGGGGAGTTGGTGCCTACCTCAACCAAACCAAAGACATCATCATCGGGACCGCGCTTTATCTCATTGGAACCTCACCTTTAACTACCCATCCTTTAATTTAGCAAATCGTGATGTTGTCTTATGGGATGGCTTGGATATTCGAAAGATCAAAACTTGGCATGTTTGGGATTCCATTAGGCACCGTACTCAACAAGTGCAATGGTTCCAAACAGTTTGGCATCAACTAAAAGTGGAAAGGTATGCTCATCATCAATGGCTTCTTAGTCACGGTCGTCTCAACACCTTGGCTCGCCTGGCAAGGTTTGGTATCCAGTTGGATCAGCACTGCTTCTTATGCGTGGGAGGCCGAGAAACTGATAATCACCTGTTCTTACACTGCTCTTTCAGCAGACATGTTCTTTCCTCCTTTCTCATGCTGTTTAGCGAGAGAATCTGCGGTCACTCCTGGCTTGATTTCCAACAACAGTTATCTCACATTGCGGACAGTGCCAAGAGAAGAGTTATTTTACTTATGGTCCAAGTCTACACTTATTTCATTTGGCGAGAGAGAAACGCTAGAATGCACAACAAAGGTATCCTACAACCAAATGAAATTCTGGAGGTTATCCTTGCTGACACCAGATCCAAGCTTGCTAGCTCATCTTGGTTTTCGAAGATATCTACTAGTAGGAACGATCTAATCATTTAATCTTAGTGTTCCTCTCATGTCTTGTTTCTTCTTTTATGTTCTGTTTCTCAGATCATTTAGATAGTTCTATCTATGGCCTTCCATAGACCATGGGTTAATCCCTCTGTAGTCCTTTTGTTTTAATATATATTAATTTAGCAAAAAAAAAAAAAAACTCTCATCTCTCTCTCGTCTAAACTCTCTCTCGCTGAAAATCTCACTCTCATCTCTCACCACCACTAACTCATCTCCACCACCACTCACCTCTGCTCTACTCGCCACCGCCACCGCCACCACCACCGCCACTCACCTCTGCTCTACTCACCTCCGTCTCCGTCTGGCCTGCTCTATTCACCACTGCACTCATCTCTCCTTTGCTCTTGTGCAAATTGGTAAACTTTAATTTGGGTCTTCTCTGCTCGAATAGGGTCTCCTATGCTATTTCTAGGGTTTTCTCTATTGAAATTGATAAGCTTTAATTTGGGGGTTTTTTAAAATCAAAACCCTAATTTCTTAAATGGGGTTTTTTAAAATCAAAACCCTAATTTCTTAAATTGGGTGTTGTCATTTACTTGAATGTATTTGTTATACCCTAATTATTTTGAATTTGTGAAACAAATGGTATGTCTATGTTATTGTGGGTTGACTATGGAGGTACTCTATGTCTATGCAGGGGTGGGAAGAAGGCAAAGGGCTTGGGAAAGACAAGCAAGGGATCAAAGGTCATGTTAGGGTCAAGAACAAGCAGGACACTGATTGTACTTCCTTTTATATATGAATATAATATAACATGGTAAGTTTGCTCTCATATTTTTTTTAATGGAAAATTGGATATATTAATTTGTTATCTCTGTCACTTGATATTAGTATATGTATTTATTTGGAAATGGAATACAGGAGTTGGATTGGCAAAGCCTAATCCTTGGGCGTTTGATACCGCACAATTTGATAGTATTCTTAAGAGGTTGAAAGTGGTAAGGCATCTGAACTTAATGAATTAACATGGAATTGAAGATGTTGTCGGCACTCCTTTTTTCTAATTGCTTTTTGTTTATGATTTGGTAAGCAAGCAATGGAAGTCTAGAATGCATAAGGTATACAAAGGTTTTGTATTTCTATTTGATGGTATTACTCTTTTGTAGGAGTTGTAATTTTTATATTTGGTGGTGTTTAATTTATATCTGTTGTAATAGTTTGAAAAGGATGAAGCTGAGGAAACTAAAACATCTAATGAGAATCATGTGGCAGTTGTCAAGTCTACCAGGCCACAAGGAAGGTATACATTATGCACTATATTACTATATCCAAAATTTAGTTTCTGGTTATAGTTTGTTTAAATTTAGTAAGCTAATATTCCCCGCATAAGCCACATGTGATTTTCTAAATATGCCAGGAACTTCTGTAATAATGTGCTACGTACAATTCATAGAATCTGAAGCTACCACGTACTTAACATGTGACTGACTTGCTTTCTCTTTGCTTTTATTATGATTGAGTTGTAAATCATCTTTCTCTTCGTCGTCTAGCTTTTTCCATATTTTTTATTACATAAATATTTCAGCAAGCTCTAGACGTGATCCACATGCTTAGTAGCTATGATTCTTGACAGTCATTTATTTGCAAGAGTGTTGGATAGAACTGAATATATCGAGTGATTCAACAGGGATACCGTCTCTTGATACTAAGATATAATACAGTCTTAGGTTTTATTGCAGGTGATATACAACTGATGCACGGTTGCCTAGTGAATAGTGACAATAAATAGCAATGTCATAATTATCCCGATTTGCAGTTTTACTGAACCTGATGAACTGTAACGATGTTTTTACCCTTGTGAACAGTACCCACATCTATAAAACATTTTTGTGCAAACCCTGTGGTATCTCCCGGCAATTTAGAATTGACGTAGAAACCTGAACTATGATTTTTTATTATCATGTAGGATAGTAACTAAAAGCAATTTACCAGTAAAATTCTGTTGTCATAATATGAAGGTGAGATTTCATGCCAAAATACTGTTTTCCTACCAAAAAGAAATGTATTTAGAGTAGCCAGAGGTGTTTCTTTCACAGATAATGGAACTTTGGAATATGTTCTCTGATTCAATTCTTGCGCCAGATCTATTTTTTTTTCTTTTTTCTGATTTTTTTTAATCACTTCACTTGTTGTAACCCTCCTAATTAATTATTATGCAGGTTAAAAAATCTGAGGAGTCTTCGTTGATAAAGAGTGATCAGGATGGACGATCAGAATCTGTAGAACCATTGGAAAGCAATGTTTTCGTTGCTAAAGGTATATTAAAAGCTTATAAACTATTCCCTCAAGTTATAATCTAGTTGAGCAATATGAAGGCCAAGAAATAGGAAACTCTTTTACGTTAACCTTTCTATTTTTATAATATGGGAATTGCAATGTTAAAACTTTTCAAACCTGAAGTACCTTTTATACTTTATGTGCCAGGCGCATTTTTCCTTGTCAAAATGTATTAACAGTGGGAACGGAAAGAAGCATCTGTTGTTCATCAAATGGAAATACCTTGAAGCAAAGGTACGCATGGTGCAGATATCCCTCTTTATCAACAACTACTCTTTCACTAGTAATTTCTTTCCTTTTGTTAACTACTAATAAGTTCGCTTAAACATTTTCAGGCTGTAGCTTACTATTACAATGGCCTGATTGTGGACAAGGGTACCAATCCATCCTGCCACACTACTGCTATGTGCTGCAGAAGAACTTTTAACTGAGAGTAAGAAGGCGTGCTTAAACTTTTGCCTAGCCATGCCTATAACCAGGTTGGATTAGATTACAAAATAATTTACTCTTCAATTTTCTTTCCACTTACAGGCATTCTTTAAAAACATTTTACTATTTTTTCCTCTGATATTTAATGAATTGGTACCTATTTGCATAGGACTCCTCCACTTTGGGGTGTAATGAAGCATCTAAACAAGAAAATTCCAGAAACTGCATTTAAAAAGTCTCAGATGTACGGTCACCTTTTAGATCAGGAGAAGTAAGAAAAAATAAGTTTACCATGTCAACTCATTTTACAACTAGAATTTTTTCTATCTTAAAAGTGAAAGCAAGTCCATGGCGATTTGTTTTCACCCCTGGTATGATACAGGGGACTACATGGTGTTCCTGATCTTCCAGAATTTGAGTTGTCACTAAAACCTGAAGGTTGTGGTACTAAAATGGGAAGTTAACTGGAATGGCGTTCCGTGTTCCCATTGTTGATGTCTCAGTGGTTGACCTCACTGCTAGGCTTAAAAAGGCAGCTACCTACGATCAAATCAAAGCTGCTATCAAGTAAGCATCACTCAGTCTGTTTTACTTATACAATATTCTTTAGAGCAATGCACATCTACCAGAACTTCACTACGTTTAGACAATGAATTTAATTGTGATATTATGATTATGTATTGTAGTAACCGTGTGGTAGACTTGATCCGGCATATGGCGTCTGCTAGCTGAAGCTATTACTGTATGCAGTTATTATATTTATGTTTGTATTCCACCAGTTGCTTGGAAGTAGCATCTATGGTTACAAGAGAGCTGTTTAAAAGAAATAATTCATCTGGACCTGTTGAAATTTGAAATGTTTGTTTGCTTAATTGAGACAACTTATGTTTCAGCATGTTATTTCCTACGTATTTTTTGGAGATATCCTTTACCAAGAACGCATATAGGATCATACTACTATGCCAGTTCTGTTATCCTGGCATTCCAACCCCAAGAAAAATGAGTAAAAAGTGCACAGTACATTAGATCTGTAGAAATGTGTACATGCATATAGGATCATACTACTATGCCAGTTCTATTCTGTGAAGTTAATCCCTTTTTCCTCTGGAATTATGTGTAGTTGTTTTATAGTCTTAAATTATAGATGTACTCTTATTAACGAGAATATTGGTTCATCAAAATTGAGTGTAGTAAATAATAATTTAGTAATAGCTACTTTGAATTTAGCAGGCTAAGCTTTGGGTTGCTGGGCAGTGGTCTTTGCTTAATGTCTATTTTTTTTTTACTTTTGCATTGAACATATGAATAGCGTGAGTGCATTACATTGCATTAATGTGCAGGTTACATGGGAGTATGATGGTGTAGTATTTGATTTACTGGTAGTTGTGTATGCATGAAGAGAGAAGGATTGTTGGAGTTTCTTGCTTCTAGCCTAGCTGCGGGTTTTATTTTTATTTATTTTGTTGCTTATTGAGTTGCAGTGTGGTATCTGTCAATTAGAGAAGACAGACGGAACCAATGATGCAGCAGTGTCTTCGTGTTTTACATTGGGGATGTTTTCTGTAGTACTATATATGTAACACGAGATATTCAGATATAGCGATTCTGTTTATTATACAGATAATTTACATGTATGTACTATAATCGATTTTCTCCATTAATTGTCTATAAAGATGTTAAAGTTTTTATGAATAAAGATCTATTTGTAACCAGATGAAAAATAACATCAATTTTAGTATCTGAGACATAAATATACATCAATTTAATTATGGCAAAAATGATGTCTAAAATAAATATATACATCACATTTTTTCTACAATATCTGATGTTTAAGAAACAAATAGAAATCACTTTTTATTTATAAAATCTGATGTCTAATATCAAAATATGAATCAGTTTTTTTCTATAAAAACTGATGTGTATAAGAACATTAGACATCAGTCTAGGATGATGTCTAAGCTAACTATAGACATCACTTTATCTGCTAAAATTATGATGTCTAATATCGAAATAGACATCTTTTTCAAAGAAAGAAAGTGATGTGTATGTGAAAAATAACTTAGTTTATTATATGTTTTCTAGAATATAAGGCATGCAAGTTGTTTATAAACACTACGCCATAAACGCACATACGCAACCCCCATTTTCAGTTGCGTAAGGCCTGAAAAGCGTTGTGTAAGGTCTTACGCAACGCTTTTGGGGCGTTACCAATACTGGCGTTGCGTAAGACCCCTAACGCAACTCTTTTCCAAGCTATTGCAACACTTCGAAAAGCATTGCATAAGAGGCCTTATGCAACACCAAAAGCATGCAAACGCAACACTTCCTGGGGTTGCATAAGATGTTTCAGCCATGTCAGCATGCTGACATGGAAGCAAGGTGCCACGTCAGCATGCTGACATGTAAGCAAGGTTCCACGTCAGCATGCTGACATGTCACTAGTGGGGCCCACAAGTGCCACGTCACAAATGGGGGCATGCCACGTCAGCACTAGGGCCCACATGCCACATCAGCAGTAGGGCCCACATGCCACGTCATAAGTGGGGCCCACCAAGGTGCCACGTCAACACTGAGGCCCACATGCCACGTCAACACTAGGGCCCACATGCCACGTCAGCAGTAGGGCCCACATGCCACGTCAGCACTAGGTACCACTATCTAACGCAACGCTATTTGAGTCTTATGCAACGCTAATTTTTTTTAAGCAACAGTAAATATACCATAATGCAACATCATATATAGTCAAATGCAACACTTTTTTACAAAAAATTTGAAATGGCTGAGCTGTTTATACATAAAATAATCTGGTCCAAACCAAGCCAACTACTGGTCCAAACCAACCACAAGGCAATGATGCGGCCAACAAAAATACTTGACAGTTTACAAAAATACCAAGTTCTAATAATACCAAGTTCTAATACTAGCTAATTAAAGCTACAAAAATTACTAAGTGGAGCCATAAAAATCCTTCAATTCTATTATTAATTTGCTCCATTGTATCCCCCATGGTCGCAAGCTCTCGCCAACCTCTGTCTCCACGCATCATCTCATCCATCTGCATTGTGATGCAGCCTGTAGGTTAAAAGATTGAAGTATAGATTGACATGGATTAATATGACAGCTAACAAAACTCTTAATAATTTTTCTAGATACATGCTAATTCTATTAGATTCATTTTAAACGGTTACACAATATGATGACATCTCAAATTTTAGGAATAAAGTAGTACCAACTCTTTTTACACAAGTCCCAGGCATGTACTACATTGAAGAATATGCTAATAGAGTAGTTTGAATTCAGAATCTGACATTACAATGCAGAAAATGGCAAACCGTCATATCTATTACTATCCATACCTTGCTTTCAGAACAAACAGGAAAGACCTGCATCCTAAAAATGCTACGAATATGAACATTTGCGCAGTCTACCTTGTAACCTAAACTAACAAGCAATTAAGGGTTTGAATATAATTAGTACCATCTCCAATCATGTTTGGACAAAGGGCTTACTATTCTAACCCACCTCTAATAGTTCAGGTCAAAACATACACGGGGTATAACATAACAGATCTGGGCTGTCGTGAACAAATCTGGCCAGAGAACATGGCAACCAGCCTTCCTGACTTGTTGATTTTACTACTGCTCTCCTTATTTAAATAACAAAGAAAAATGTGTCTTGCTTCTGTACAACTAGGTATACTAGGTTTAATGTTTTAATTATGTTTATAGAATAGATTCAAGTATTATCACAAAACTTACATTTACTTGACTGCTGTCAACAATATTCGATATATACATATTATGACATTGGCCAACTTACATTAAGTCCAGCATTTTTCACGAGTTCTCTAACTTCATGATTTCGTCCCTCGTGAACCTGCAGAATTATAGGACCAAATCAGTAAAAAAACAGTTATTCTTAACCTTCACTTAAAAAATATAATGCAAATGCACACGCAAAAAATCGTGTCCATGAAACTGTTTCAGTTAATATTACATCACCAAGTTCATGGAAAGCAGTCAACAGAAGCTTAAGAACAATTGGAATACAACAATGATAACTAAAAAACTCCACTGAGCCAATATCCATACACGCACTAAATCCCCACATGCATATTAATTAAAACAAACAGCACATAAACAGAAACGGAATTTTGACCAACCACATATCAAGATTCGTTCACTTCACTGCATGGTTTTATTTATGTTCCAAGGGGTTACTGAACATTTCCGGGTACACATACAGACATACTGCTAAAAGTAAAACATATGTGCAATTAAGTTGCTGAACAGAACATACATATACATGCCCGCATACATATTAATTAAAACAAACAGCACATAAATACAAATGGAATTTTGACCAACCATATATCAAGATTTGTTCACTTCATTACATGCAGTTGGTTTTATAGATGTTCCACAGGGTTACTGTATGTTTCCGGGAACACGTACTTCTAAATATAAAAATATATGTGCAATTCAGTTACTGAACATAACATAAATCCCCCCAACTATCGTTGTAACATTTTGAAAATTTTAGTCCACTCACATGTGTGCATTGTTTCATGGAGTTACTACTTGCTACAATATTTAAGTACTCTTGGAAATAATAGACAGTTGTCAGTGGAGGTAATGTGAGCCTTTGACAAAACAAATATAAAAAGATAACTACTGATAGTACAGTAGCTATTGAATTCTCTTCAGGAGTCCCATAAGATTGCAGCTTCACTGCATAGAAACTAGTTGAAGACTCCCTCATGTAAAACTTAAGCTCAAGAAAGCCAAAATAAATATTGATTTATTCAGCGGAACAATCAAATGACTTTTAAATGCATTTTTATTTTGTATGTGGTTGTTTACGGGATAAAATCATTAACCTACACGCTTTAATATCATTAAAAGGATAAAGTTCATTATCATAAATTCAGTACCAATACTAATATAGCAAGTTCTACCCCAAGAGATTATGACAATTGTAGAAAGTGCTCACTGATAATAGAGTTTTTTTTTTGAAGATGCCTAAATAGTATATAGCGGGGAAATCCTGTATGAGTGAATGATACATAGCTACATAATAAATTCTTAGGACTATGACTTAACAGAATGCATAATTTCTTGGCAAGAACACAATTATGAAGAAATGTGAGTACAAAATTCCGAATTCACATGACAAACGGAAGTAATTGATTGCTATTTGCTACATACCTTGGCAAGCAATGTCTTCCCTGTTCCAGGCTCTCCGTAAAGTATGACTCCTTCTGCTAATGCAATCTTCTGGTTTTTAGATCTTCCAGAAGATTGGGAACCTAAGGAAACATACAAGTTTCGGGTCACTATACATGTCATGAGTAAACAGAATTGTAAACGAATAACTGAAACAAGTCATGAATTACAATTAGTTCAAAACTTTACTTTGTTGATTATTTGAGTAGAGGGTCATAGGTTTTTTCTCATTGCATCCCTTCTCTTTCCCTGTGGCACAGATCATGGGGTTTCCCATAATGCTGTTTCAAAGATTAATACGAAAAAAGAAAGATCGATTAATCTTCATCTGTTTCGTTTATTATAAACAAACACACACACACACACACAAGCATAACAAATAAATAGCCACACAGATTAAAGACAATAACAAGCGAAGAGACAAAGGGACACAAACCTGAAGAGTTCTAGTAGCAAACTCAACTCCAATAGTAGACTTAGATTCCAGACAGAACTCATTCCTCGTAAACCTCGACAAGATGTTAGATTTCCCAACCCCAGAATCTCCAATCAACACTATCTTGAACAGATAATCATACTCAATATCCACTCTGCTCCCCATCACCTACACACACAGATCTAATCAACAACACCACTAAAAAATAGTTTATAAACACTTACATATAAGAGATAAAAATATTTGACTTACAGTAAGTAAAGATCGAAGCAACTGGGCCGGACTAAAATCACGGTTTCAGAATGGGTAGGAAACGGATTGTGATAACTATGTGTGTATCCGCTGAATAGATACAACAGTAGTTGTACTTGTACATGTGTTGTGTGTATACTTACAAAGTGGTGTGTATTTCTGTGTAATCGCCGAGGAGATTCATAGAATTAGGGTTTTTGATCAAGAAACAAGAGAAGCGGCGAGAGAGAGTTGAGAGAGATTTTAGGTTTGGAAAGGGGCTTCTTACACACTACACACTACTGAAAGTCTGAAAGCACATATACTGTAATTGTGTACATATATTTTCTAAAATAGAGGGCTAGGATTTATCCATCTTATAGATCAACGGCTAGGATTTTAGGGTTTTATAATTATATGGACTGGGTATTGAAATTGGGCTGGGCTGGGCCAACTAAATTAGAGCTGGATTGGACTTGTTTGATTGGGTCGATTTTGACCAAAATAATCGGAAAAATACTTAAATTTATATGAAAAATATTTTTTAATAATATATTAGAGATATTATATTATAAATTATATATTATGAAAAGTAAATATATATATATATATACATATATATTTATTCATTTATAAATATATTTATAAATTTTCGGATATCGGATATTTCGGATACGGATGTGCCTCTATCCGTATCCGCTATTTTCGGATACGGATTCAGATACGAATAATATCTGTTTTCTTTCGAATACGGATATTATCCGTTTTTTTCAGATTCGGTATCGGATTTTTCGGTCGGATATCGGATTTTTCGGATTTTTTTGACATCCCTAGTTGAAAATCAAGAACTTGCAAATCATAAAAATTGAAACATACCCGCAAGTTTCAGAAAATAAAAAATTAATTGTTTCTATTGGAGATCTTAGTAGATCACTACTATTTTCAATATGACTCGTAACTAGTGCTTTGTTACGGATTATTGTTTCTATTTTTTAAAAAATATTTTTGAACGATCCAACCGTACAGATGTCAATATATATCTAATATCTAATATAATGATATTCCCCAAGTTTCAGAAAATAAAAAATTAATTTGATCGGAGATCTTAGTAGATCACTACTATATTCAATATGACTCGTAACTAGTGCTTTGTTACGGATTATTGTTTCTATTTTTTAAAAAATATTTTTGAACGATCCAACCGTACGGATGTCAATATATATCTAATATAATGATATTCCCCAAGTTTCAGAAAATAAAAAATTAATTTGATCGGAGATCTTAGTAGATCACTACTATTTTCAATATGACTCGTAACTAGTGCTTTGTTACGGATTGTTGTTTCTATTTTTCAAAAAATATTTTTGAACGATCCAACCGTACGGATGTCAATATATATCTGATATAATGATATTCCCCAAGTTTCAGAAAATAAAAAATTAATTTGATTGGAGATCTTAGTAGACCACTACTATTTTCAATATGACTCGTAACTAGTGCTTTGTTACGGATTATTGTTTCTATTTTTTAAAATATAATTTTGAACGATCCAACCGTACGGATGTCAATATATATCTAATATAATGATATTCCCCAAGTTTCAGAAAATAAAAAATTAATTTGATTGGAGATCTTAGTAGATCACTACTATTTTCAATATGACTCGTAACTAGTGTTTTGTTACGGATTATTGTTTCTATTTTTTAAAAAATATTTTTGAACGATCCAACCGTACAGATGTCAATATATATCTAATATAATGATATTCCCCAAGTTTCAAAAAATAAAAAATTAATTTGATTGAAGATCTTAGTAGATCACTACTATTTTCAATATGACTCGTAACTAGTGCTTTGTTACGGATTATTGTTTCTATTTTTTAAAAAATATTTTTGAACGATCCAACCGTACGGATATCAATATATATGTAATATAATGATATTCTCCAAGTTTCAGAAAATAAAAAATTAATTTGATTGGAGATCTTAGAAGATCACTACTATTTTCAATATGACTCATAACTAGTGCTTTGTTACGGATTATTGTTTCTATTTTTTAAAAAATAAATAAATATCTAATGCAACACTTCAAACAGCAAATGCAACACTACTGATACCTAATGCAACACTTCTGCCACGTCAGCAAATGCCACGTCAGCATTAGTGGGTCCCACTTCTGCCACGTCAACAATTATGGGTCCCACAATTGCCACGTCAGCATGATGGGCCTCCTGCCACGTCACCCTTGTGGGTCCCACACTACCACGTCAGCAGTGGTGGGTCCCACATCTGCCACGTCATATTTTTAAAAAAATATATAAATTTATCTAATGCAACACTTCAAACAGCAAATGCAACACTACAGGTATCTAATGCAACGCTTTCTGCCACGTTAGCAAATGCCACGTCAGCAAAGGTGGGCCCCACTTCTGCCACGTCAACAATGTGGGTCCCACAATTGCCACGTCAGCATGATGGGCCTCCTGCCACGTCACCCTTATGGGTCCCACAATGCCACGTCACCAGTTGTGGGACCCACATCTGCCACGTCATATGTTTTTAAAAAAATATGAATATATCTAATGCAACACTTCAAAGAGCAAACGCAACACTACTGGTATCTAATGCAACGTTTTTTGCCACGTCAGCAAATGCCACGTCAACAAAGGTGGGCCCCACTTCTGCCACGTCAGCAAATGTGGGTCCCACATGTGCCACGTCAGCAAATGCCACATCAGCACATGTGGGTCCCACTCCTGCCACGTCACCATTTATTAAAATAAAAAATTATCTAACGCAACGCCATCAGTTAGTGTTGCATAATGTGAAACACTGTGGGTAATACGCAACGCTAATCTATATCTAACGCAACACCAATTCAGCTCACTTGCAAAAGACCCAAAACTTCTATCTAACGAAACGCTTTCTGTGCAACGCTTTGTAAAAAGGATTGCGTATGCTCACTTATGGCGTAGTGAAAATTAATTATATCTAACCTATTTTGTAAAACAACTGATGTGTATTGAATGAAAAACTGATGTCTATGTTAGCATAGACATCAGTTTCTGACTGATGTCTAGAATAGACATCTCCCATCTAGACATCACATCCAAAATAACATAGACATCGGCCAGAAACTGATGTCTATTGACCCTTTTCTTGTAGTGGCATTTGGAATAAGAGTAGTATCTTGGTTTTCACGGACAGCGAGATCCTAGCTAGGAAGGTCTCTTTAGCGAAAAGTGAAGGTTTCAAAGATGAGGTTATGAGTTCTCTAGAGTCATGCATTAAGCAGTTAAACTTTAAAGTTCAAAAGATTAATAGAAATCTTATCGGGGAGGCGGATTTACTTGCAAAAAAAGGGGTGTGGCTAAAGGATTTTTATGTCTTGTGGAGTTAATTTAAAAGTGTAAATAAATGAGTTGTTTCTTGCTCATTAAGGTTTTGTTGGGATATAAGTAGTGACTACTTTGTTATGGTTGAATACTATCTGGATACAGTGTATGGGAAGAGATTTTAGAGGTTCAGTAAATGGTCTGGGGATATGCAACTATAGTAGAAGGAGTGGTTAACCCTCAAGCGGAGGGGTTGGATTTGGTTGCTAATGAACACGGTGAAGTACCTGTTGGTGGTCAGGTTGTTGTTGTAGCAATTAACCTACAAATATACATAAAATATGTTAGATGTACTAAAATCTATTACTATATATTATACATCAATATATTATACATCCCAAAAAGTTCCATTTTATTGGCTGTGAAATTACTGTTTTGCCCCTATTTGTTGAAAATTAACAAAAGTGCCACCCTTTAAATATTAGTGTAAAAATTAGATGAAACTATGTTAGTGTTGAGAATTGAACCCATGACCTTCCACTCTTAGTCTCATGCCTTAACCATTATGCTACACTTAGTTTTGAGTACATTTTAAAAATCTTATTAGATAAACCACATTTATCTCCTTTTGTCCAATTTTTTTTATTTCAACTATATATTAAATCTCAATACAAGTGCAAAAAGTGCCAATAAATTGCTTATAAAATTATTATTTCACCCTCATTGTTTGGAAATAACAATTGTACCACCCCTTTAAAATCCATGTAAAAAATGGAAGAATTTGGATTAGTTTTCGGAGTCGAGCCACCGATTTCGTTTTAAGAGGTTCATGATACAACCACTATATTACATTACTTTTCGAGTTTTCTTAAAAATCTTGTAAGATATCACGCTATTTTTACTTAACTTATTTTCATTTTTGTTTTCACTTTTGAGTAAATAAAATGTTAGTTTACATTATTTATATAATTTCGTTTTTTCAGTTTTCGTAGTTTTATTTATCTATATACTTAATCATCTTATAAATTTTAATACACCTGTATGTTTTCGATTAAATAGATTAAATATGTTATTTATATTTATATTTTATTATATCTCTGATCATACTTTATTTGAATTAGTTGATAATGGATACCTAAAAATAATACTGAAATTTGATCCAATATAAGGAATATAGTATATGCAATGTATTTCATTATTCATTACTTCTATCATTCTAAATTAAGAAAATTAGTTTTAAAATTAGTTTTAAATTATACAATAACCATGTTTATATATTCATCACATCCATTTTTTAATAATTTTCTTTTTAGAATGTACACTTCAGTTGTTTATATTTTCTAAAATAATTTATACTCTCTTTGTCATTATAAATGATTAACATGGAAAATAAAATGTTAAGATAAAATTCTTGGTTATGCATGAATCTTACTAAGTCTGGATTTAAAAAAATTACAAACATTTATCTCTATGTATATATTAAATTATTGAAATAAAATACAATTTAGTTTTTTTTTGACAAACAAGAAAATGTAATTAACTTGCATCGACCAAATCACAATCAAGACAAACCCATGAACTGACACTACAATCTGAATGAAAACAAATAAACGAGCTAACCAAATAGCCGCTTATGTGTACAGACTGTTTTACATCATGAATAACAATATTCTTCGAATTAAAAAAGATTTGAGTGGTTTCCCGATCAATCAAGCCTGCACCAATGCTGGAACCAGTAATATCACAAATGACCCTCACATACGCATCACCTGTAGTCCAATGTTCAGAAACACCCCAGCTATCTACATGCCAAAAACCAGCTATAGACATGCCGAAAGTCCAATAATCAGAAACACTCCAGCTATCTACATGCCGAAAACCAGCTATAGACATGCTGAAAGAGATAGATCTCAAAAGATGAACAAATATTAGTTGTGAAAAGTAAGCTCTTGCAATATCCGATACCAGCCCAAATCCAATGCACGCATTATAGATCTCCCACAAAACCACATAAATCATTTTCAAAGTAACCAACAATAAAACCCATACTAGCAATAACAAAACTGACATTAACCTCCCAATAAAATGGTAGCAAGTCAAACCCACG
Source organism: Kitagawia praeruptora (assembly GCA_037693485.1). Lineage (NCBI taxonomy): Eukaryota > Viridiplantae > Streptophyta > Magnoliopsida > Apiales > Apiaceae > Kitagawia > Kitagawia praeruptora. Next base: position 156,901,845 of record CM075344.1, on the reverse strand, counting down.
TCAAAAGACGAGACTAAAATCCAAAATTCAATGACCTCGGAATGACACCAAATTTTGGTATGATGTTAAGGAGGAGAATTTGAATTTAAAGGTATTTTTTATTTGCGGAATCGGACTCAAAACCAAGATAGATCTGAGAAATAAATTCTAGATGTTTGGCTTTGGTTCGATTTTTATTTAAAAAATTGGAGCAAAACAAGAAAATGAGATTGGATGATTGAAAAGAGGATTGGAGGGTGGTTTGATGGGGGACAATGGAGAAGAGGGGTGGCCGACGACGACTAAGAAGATTGAGAGTCGACTCTCATGTATCGGAGGAGAGAGAGTGGAGTCTGTTTAGAGACAACAGAAGAAGTTGTTGTTTAAAATAAAATACAATTTAGTTAATTTTTTTTTTGTTAACCATATATCTTCAAGTTTACATTTATCCTGAAAGAACGTGATGCGAAATATTACGTAATACTTAATCTGCTTTTGGATATATTAAAAAGATTACTAGCATAATATGTTTCTTCTATGTTGATCTGATGTAGAAGGATATGAATTGTAATTTATTATTTGTTTACATGCCATTTTTTTCAAAATCTTCTTTGCAACCTCGGTCTATTTCCTATCGGAATTTTGTTTTTGTAGGTTCATGACCGGTGTGAGAACATTGCATTATAGATTTGCAATAGAGATGACATTAACACATTTTAAGGATTGTGGACAGTTGTAATCGTGTTGATATGGAAACCAATGTCTATCACTATGGAAAGACAAAGATTATCATCTTACTTTCTCAAATTTATAATTACAATATCCTATTCATAACTCAAAATTGTACATCATACTCAACAATATTATTGTTGGCGTGTATTTACAGTCCTTATTGGCATTCAGTATTAACACATATCATTACTCATATTACAATTTCATAATTACGAGTTTTCAGTTCAAAAATTATTAAACCAATCACTGCCGTCTTTTTTAGAACAAAATTAGAGACCTTCACGTAGAGGCCCGTGCCTTGCACGGGCTGTTACGCTAGTTAAAGAATAAAAGGGGGTTCCGGATATGTCAAGAGCAAGCAAGTATTCTCATGTATGGTTCTTCTTATTGGTTTCCACCACTATATATGGGCAAACAAAACATAGCCTCCACCCCTCATTTGTAATCGCCCTAATAAATCATATACAATAAATGTATTTAATTGCATAAGTTACATATATATACATTAATCACCCAATCAATAATATGTTTTATAACTCCCATTTCATGAGTATCTTTATTTTCAACTTATTTCATTTGACAAATATAGTCAAATACAACGTCTCCCACTTGACGCATTTGTCAAATATTTTTCGTGACTCCCACTTTTTTTAAAGTCTATAATTTATGTCCAATCAAAACTAACATGTTTGACAAATACATTCACAGAAATACCTTCTGTTAAAAATACACAATCTCTAATTAAGCACTGCCATTTTCACTTCTTACAACACATTCATATTTCTTACTTTCCCGACTCCGGATTTCACATTATTAACTAAATGTGTATCCCAAAATTGAATTCTCAATTACCAAGATCACCTTCGATACATATATCGCAATAAACAATAAACCCAGGCACGTCTGCCTAATTCACCAATTAATTAAAATACTCTTTTAAGTACATGATCATGATCCTCTTTACAGCCTTTCACTAGGCTCAAGCAAAATTGATTCACAATCCACTCACAAGGATAACAACATATGTCAAGTCAATCGATCACATAACATAAAATATATCGAACTTCCGACAACTTGCGCATAAATTACATTTAATGATTTCATTCCCGTATTAACTATTTCCCGTCTAACAATAAGGTTCGCACTGGACTGCAATTCTGCATCCTAAAATGATTAAACATCATACACACTTCTTAATTCAAACTCAATGTTCCTTTTTATCTCTCACAAACTGGATTCTTAGAACATATGAAATTTCCCGAATATCTTTTATCACAAATTTCTAAATGAGATCCCACAATTTAACACTTCCTTCTCATTTTTTGCTAACAGCTTATCATCAAAATATACGATATAATCGTAAACGAACTCCCACTTTCAAAATTACTAACACAACTTTCTTATTCTTTATCGAAATAAAATAATTTCAATTTCTCGATTCTCAAAAATAACTTATCAGTGGTAGAGTAACTTCGATGCGTGAGAACGAATCGTTCTCTCGCTACAAAATAAAATATATTTCACCATTATATACATAATAGTTGTTCATCCACTCAATTGGTTTTTTTTAAACATTTTATATTCAATAAAATGCTTCATTATCAATATTCAGATCCGATTCATTATTCTCGATCGATCTTGCTAAACACGTCAGAAAGGACTCGTTTAAAAAAAATAGTTAATTTTCGTGCTCTCCATTACGAGCGACAAAAACAACTTTTTTTTTACGTGCTCTATATTCTGAGCATTTCTGTTCAAATAAAAATTCAATATTTTTCGATGACAAATTCAAAATTATCTTGTTTATTTGATTCCAGACACTTGTCCCAATTTTCTTATCTTTTCTGCTCTCTATTCCGAGAGCCACAAAAATTTTCTCAAACAACAATGTTTATTTCAACGATAAATTTCAAATTGTATATAAACAATTTATTTCTTATTCTCTTGCTACACTCAATATAATTTGAGCCTTCTCAATTTTCGAATCTCAATTTTTGAAAATAATATTGGACACAATCTATATTCCAATTTCAATAAAATCAATTTGTCCACCACTTAAAATATTTTCACTTTTTTCGTGCCCCTTTTCTAAGCCAAATATAAATATCATCTAGTCCAATTTCATTTATTTAAACCACAATTTCCTTTTTCATTTTTATATACTCTCTATTCTGAGTATTATGAAAATATTTCTTGTAAAATATCATCATTTCCAAATAATCTATATTTCACTTTTCATCGGACTCCGCTTAACAAAAAAATATGAAACACAATTATTATTATTTATGCTCAATTTCCAAGCATTAATAAAATTTTCTCTAATTAATACAGTATCGTCTATTTCAACGATAATTCCTATCTCATAATTTACAAATTTTATACTTCCATTATTTACAAATTTTATACTCCCATTTTAGAGTTTCACTAGAAAATTCCCTCTAGTATAGTTCCGTCTATTTCAACAATAGTTTCCAAAGCATTCAAAAATAATTTATTTCTCCCTTTTCGAATTAAATTAACAATACTGATGCCTTTCAAAAAATCCAATATCAACAAATTCAATTTTAATATATAATGTTCTCACAAGATTTAAAAAAAACTTTTTACGAAAGAGCCAGTAATACATGCTAAGCAGGCAATATAAAACACGACGTCTTTATACCAACAAGGACAATTTAAAATTAATAGATTTTATCAAAAAAATATATCAAAACACTAATGTACACTAGCTTGCGTTACCAAAAGATAGACTAAGATTGACCACAAGCAAATAACACAGATCAAGAACATTAATATTTCTAATAAATATTAAAATAAACATTTTGGTAAATTTAAGAATCAACATGCTAGGCAATTATCACAATTAGACTAAGTAAAAAATGATAATTATGCCAGTTTACAAACGGAAGATAGAGAGCAAACCGAAGGTCTCACCCGAAGAAAAAGAGCGGGGTCAGAGGTATCTCCCATACAAGTCAGGGAAACAATATACAATAAAACAACGTAAAACAAAATGAAGAAAAAAATAATCGGAAACCAGATATATACACTCGCCTGGCAAGGGGACAAAAACAAGATATTACCTGAAACTCCAGAAACCATAGTTATATGCATATGGATAGGGGTGTACACGGGTTGGCGAAACCGACCAACCCGACCCAAACCGACCCTATATTTGACCAACCCAACCCGATTAATTTCAAACCGAAACAAGGTTGGATTAAAAGTATTTCAACCCGGTATTAATGGGTTGGGTATGGGTTTCGATTTTCTTAACCCAACCCAACCCAACCCGTTTAAAATTTTGGCAAATTAATAGATATTTATTTATAAGTTCATTAGTCTAGACCATTATCCATTTATCAATCAACTCCATATATTATTAGGTTTACTCGAATCTACCTATAGTAACTTTTTACCTCATCAGTTTGACTTGCATATATAAATCATATGGTTAGGGTGGTTATTGTTTTTGTAGAACACGTAACACAAGCAGTGTTAAAACCCAAGTACTTCCTTAAAATAAATAAAAATAGGACCATGATAATTCTTTCCGGTAGGAACCTAATTTAAATCTTAGTGTACATAAGTGCACTACACCGTTTCTGTCTTATTAACCTTTAGCTCAATAAACATGCTAGTCGATGCTCAACTGGTTTAAGAATTTGTTGTAGTTAGTTTCAGTTGGCAATGTACCAAGCAAGAGAATATTATTGGAAATCATATGCATCACCAACAAATGTAAATAATCGGAAAAAAAAAAAGAATGACGTTGATAGATACTTAAATGAAGAACCTCTCAAATCGACAATGTACCCATCCAAACCGACCCAAACCAACCCAACCCGACTTTTATTATATAGGGTTGGGTTAAAAAATTATTTTCCATGGGTTGGGTTGAAATTTTTCAAACCGATTGAATATGGATTGGGTTAAAATTTTGCTCTAACCCGGCCAACCCGACCCATGTACACCCCTACATATGGAGATCATATAAGTCAATTAATAAAAATAATAAAGAAATTAGTGGGATAAGAAAGATGTAAATAAAAACTAGTCTAGCAAAGATAAAAAGGACGATAAAAAAGACAAAACAACTCCCTGGTGTACTACTGGAGAGATGAATAAAAATGATATGAGGCATCGCAGACTTGACAGAAAATGATGATCGGGGACCTGTCCAGAAATGTGATAAGACTGATCTGCTCTGATACCAATATAGCAATTAACCTGCAAATATACATAAAATATGTTAGATGTACTAAAATTAAAGAATAAAAGGGGGTTCCGGATATGTCAAGAGCAAGCAAATATTCTCATGCATGCTTCTTCTTATTGGTTTCCACCACTATATATGGGCAAACAAAACATAGCCTCCACCTCTCATTTGTAACCGTCCTAATAAATCATATACAATAAATGTATTTAATTGCATAAGTTACATATATAGACATTAATCACCCAATCAATAATATGTTTTATAACTCTCATTTCATGAGTATCTTTATTTTCAACTTATTTCATTTGACAAATATAGTCAAATACAACAGTTGTGGGATTGGAAGCATGGGGCGGAGAGCTGGGAATGTGATGCAAGTCTTATCATTTCTGTGATGGGGCGGAGAGCTAATGGTTATATTCTTATATTTGGCTTCCAAATTCTAGCTTTTAGTGTTAAGCTTCTAGTGTTGAGTATTAAATCTAATACTCTGTAATGAATCTTGGTTGTAATCTTTTCTGGGTTTCTCAATATATTTCTTGCTTTTCAAAAAAAAAAAATGAGAACAGGCGATTACAATTTACTATTTGTTTGACTCGATCATTGGTGTAGATGCCGTATGATTTTTTATTATTGAATTAATATCTTTGTTCTTCAAAAAAAAAAGAAAAAAGAGTGAAATAACTAATCATGAATAATTTTTTTAAGAGAATTTATCTAATATATCCTAAATTAACTACTACTTTTATGTTTATATCTCATGTTATTGAAAATTTACAAATATATTCTACGGTTAAAATTTAACTCAAATATAACTTATATACAAATAAATATAGATATATTTATATTAAATAAGACTACATTGCCCTTGAACTGGACTAGACACTCGTCTAATTGTTAGCATCAATACTTCCTTTTTAAGGAGCAATTGTTTACAGGCCTGTCAAGTCCTTTCATTGTATTATAAAATTAGTTTTAATTTTTAGTACAGTGAAAGCACAAATTTCTACCAAGTTATGGCCCCGTTTGGCAAATCGTTAGGTCAACTTATAAGTTACTTATTTCGGAAAAAATTTCGTATTTACATAATTTTTTTTAGAGAAAAATATGTATGGGGAGTTTAATATTCGTTATCTTGCAAAAATATATAAGTTACTTATTTCAGAAAAAGTACATATTTTCTAACTTTTTTCCAGAATAAGTAACTTATTTCTAAAAAATAAGATTTCCCAAACGTGCCCTATATATGATTTACGTATCGCTGATCACTATATGCATCAGTTGAAGATTGATTTTTATTTCTTCTACATTTACAAATTGTTATTTGAATTTTTTTGACGTAATTACCAATGTGCTTTTTTGATGATAGTATGAAATTTCTATTCAATTGTCTTCGGCCCTGCAGGACCCCTTGCCCTGCCGGAATCATCCACCACCACCCCCTGCTCGCTCTCTTTTCTAATCTCTTTTCTAATGATAGGATAGGGCAAAAATGTCTTTTAATTATACGTAGTTAATGAGGTAATCATGTGATATGGGTTAAAAGTAAGCCCTAAAGACACATTTAATGTGGTATTAATTAAACCTAGTTTGGTCCAAATACAAAGCCCATTAATGAGGCCCGAAACCCAAATTAAATGGCAAATTCGTAGCTGATAAATCAGCTAAATAAAAGACTTCGAAATTGAGTCCAGAAAGGAAACTAAATCATATTAGGAGTAGCCTCCAAGGCACATATCTCCAATACTTATCTTCTTATCTATTAGAAGGCTCTAGAATTGGGCCTAACCTGTGACTTGCCCATCAAGTCTCCTAATTTAACCCTAATTCTAGGGTTTTCATCACCTAAATAAGGACCAGCTCCTTCACATTCAGAACTATGTTTTTTGGCTTGATTCTTGATAATTGCAAGATACGTAGGCATCTTGTGAGGACCCGATTTAAGTCACGAAACATAAGATCAGCCATTAAAGCTCGAAGCTTCCACAAACCCTAGCAATAAATACACCCTAAATTTTGTTCCACAACATTTGGCGCCGTCTGTGGGAAGAAGACATCAACCATGGTAACTACACGAAGAACAACACCAGCAACTACCGATCCTATTCCACTCAGCTCCGCTCCACCAGCAACAGATCCGGTGCCCCCAACGACCGGGACGATCGTTCCGCTTCAAGTTTCTCAACCCCTAGGGATGACCTCCCATGTTAAGAGTACGTTACCTCCGATCGTCCACACAAATCCAGGGACTAATCCCTTTCAGATGGTGGTTTCTCCCTTGATTGTAGAACCCAACAACCCTCCACAAGGGGTCCAGATCCACACTACGGATCTCCCCGTGAATACCAACCCGATGTATGGGCTGCCTAACTATCCTCCTACTCAAGGAGCTGGATCAAGTGGTCATGCCCTGCATATCCGAGATCGAGATTATCGCGATTTTTCTGGTCCTTATACGGATGATTCATCCTCTGACGATGATTACGATCGTGATGAAGCTCCAAGGAGGCGACGTGCAAGTAAAGAACCTCGAAGAAGAACTCGAACTACTCACGATGAACTCCCTTCGACAACTGCTGAGAGGATTAAGGCTTATGAAGCCGAGATCTTAAGATTAAAGGAAGATATGGCAAGAGAACAAGCCAGGTCAAATCAGACTCAACCTCCTCCAACATCAGGACCGATTCCATTTATAGACTTGGAGAGGCCTTCAAGAAGGCAAAGAAGGGCTGATGCCTCAACTGGAAAAACAACGAGGGTGGAAACCCCCAAGAGCAACCCCAAGGATCTGATGCCACTTGGGGATCCTGATGATCCCACACCCCCGTTTACTGAGGAGGTGATGAATGCTCGTATCTCAAAGAAGTTTAAGATGCCGACAATCAAAGCTTATGATGGAACGGGTGATCCCGCAAACCACGTTAGGACATTCTCAAACGCACTGCTGTTGCAGCCTGCAAGCGACGCTTTGAAGTGCAGGGCATTCCCTCAAACTCTATCGGGCATGGCTCAAAGATGGTACAGCCGACTGCCTGCAAACTCAATTGCCTCTTTCAAAGAGTTAAGTGCTGCCTTTGTTAGCCAGTTTATCAGTGGAAGAGTGCACGAGAAGAGCTCTGCATCTCTTATGTATATGGTACAAGGAAAGAATGAAAATCTAAGAGACTACCTTAAGAGGTTCACTAAGGAGACTTTAAACATCACTGATTTGGAGAATAAGGTGGCAATGGTAGCTTTGGAGCATGGTACCACCGACCTATACTTTAAAAGGTCATTGGCTAAGCATCCTCCCGAGAGTATAGCTGAGCTCCAACGAAGGGCTGATAAGTATATCAAGGCTGAGGATAGCATAAAGAAGGAGGCCACAGCAGGTAATGGAGGGAATAACAATGATTTTAAGAAGAGGAAGTCGGATCAGGAATACGATGCCAAAGACACTACACCATATATGACCTATTGCAACACCGATATGTATAAGTGTTACAAAAAGTGTTACAATAGACACAAAACTTGGTAGTCTATTGCAATATTTTTTATAGTGTTGCAAGAAATACCAAAAGTGTTGCAAGCAAAATGATAATTTTGAAATTTTATAACAATTGCAACACTTTTCGCACTTTACGAAAAGTGTTACAATACACGACCGAAATATTCTAATTTTTTGTTCGCGGGTTTGCCAATAAGCGGGATATTCTAATTTTTTGTTCCCGGGCTTGCCAAATTTTTTCGTGCCAAGACTTTTATTACATAGAAATAATGTTTTATTACATAAAAAACAAACAACAGATCTCTCATATCTCTCTCTCTCACAAACCTCTCTCAGATCTCAATCTCTCGACCTCACCTCTCTCGACCGTCTCTCTCACCTCTCTCGACCATCTCTCTCACCTCTCCTCTTACTCTCACTCTCCTCTTACTCTCTCCGGCTCACCCCTCTCTCAATCCTCTCACCTTAGAATCAGTTAAAGCAAAATTTCAAAATTAAATTAGAGCTTTTATCGAATTAGGGCTTCGATATGGGCTTGGATTTGAGGTAATTTTCGATTATGTTTGATTTATATATATGTGTGTATATATCCGTATGTATATTCCCATCTCCTTTCTCGTTCATCGCTCTCACCCCTCTCTCACTCATCTCTCACATCTTCCTCGAATTGTTAAAATTGATTAGAACAAAACCACAAAACTGATTAGTGCAAAGATTAGAATAAAGATTCAATTAAAGTTTCGATTAGAGGTAAAGGAACCAATTTTTTTTATTATGTTTGATTATATATGTATATCTATGTACCCATGTTAAAATTTTCGATTATATTTTATGTAGATTAGAACTGGTGTTTGAGGGTTCAAGATTGTTTAATGGTATTAAGTGTTAAATTATGGGGGGAATTTGTGTTAATTAGCAGTATTTTTGTATTAATTTTGTGTTGATTTTCTGTTAAATTTGTAGAAATTTTGTGTCAATTAAAAGGAATTTTGTGTTAATTTTGTGCTAGTTTCTATAAGTTTGTACATGCATACACTAAGTTAAAACTTTCTATTTCGATCTCTTGAAACTAGAATATGCAGCAGGATAGACTAATGTAGTTTTGGACTTGTGGCATAAGCTTCAAGTTAGTTGCACAGATTAGATTGCCAGAATTATTGAAGACACCAGTCTTGATATTGTTATTTTGGTAAGAGACATAAGATTGGTTAGAGTTATTGTTTCAGTTATATCTATTAGTTGTGCTGGTCCACTGATGTAGAAATAATTCGAACCACGTTAAGAAAGCAGAACTGCAATGTGTCGAATCCCTAGTGTGGACGATTTACTGACATGGCACCCGCCTTGCATAATCACGTTTGAGATCTTGATTAAATTTGTGTATGATAGCTAGTCATCGTGTTTATTGTCCACAATCAGGTTCATGAATTACTTGATTGCATTTAGAAGATGAACTATAGGAAATTGAGCTAGAATGTCAAATCAAATATAATAAATAGTTCACCTATATTTCCTGTTCATGCCCAAAAATCTTGGAGAATGTAAAAGCTTCTGAAATCAGATGCCAGGAGATCGCCAGTAAATGAAGTTATGGGAAAAAGTTGGTTATGCATTTATTTTGATGCACTCCACTCTCTTCCTTTTTAAGTGTGGGTTATTAACAAAAATAGCCTGAGCGGGGTTTATACTGGTTAATGTTTGGTTTGGTTTGTGTAGGTAAAATCTATTAGAAAGTTAACTAACAAAATTTCTTTTGCAATGTTTATGTCCGCTTCCTCCAACTAGGAATTGGGTATCTTCACAGAAGTGAAACAAACAGGCCTGCTATAGTTCACCAAAACATATCTGTCAAGAAAGTTCTCCTGGACGAGCAGTTTAAACCAATAATTATGGATTCTGGCCTTCAAAAGCTCCTTGTGGATGTGTTATGGATCACAATTGCTGACCAAATTACCAATGCAGATAGAAAGTGTGCGAGAAGAAGGTACAGTCATATTTCAGGATGGAAGTGCAGTCCGTGCAAGCATTATTTTACACTGCACTGGGTATGTCCTAATCACCAGGCTTCGATAAGGCTTGCCAGAGTTGCCGGTTATTCTATACATTTATTGAACTGTAAATTCATCTCACACACATTAATAAACACCAATGGCCACTTTTTTCTATTATCAGGTACAAGTACCATTTCCCTTTCCTTAAAACCAATAACATTGTGATTGTTGATGATAATCGTGTGGGGCCACTTTACAAGCACATCTTCCCACCTACATTAGCTCCTTGGCTCTCTTTCGTTGGTCTGCCTTGGAAGGTTGATTTCTTCTTCGCATTATCTTGTTGTACATAGCTCACTGTACAATGTTTTACCATGACAATAATTACATAAACTTTCTTTCTACTTTATGCCAGGTTGTGCCTTTCCCATTGTTTGAATTTCAGAGCAAGTGCATAGCAGGTGCTTTATCTGGCAAATTTTCACTTCCTTCTCCAGAGGAGATGATGAAAGATGTTGAAAATTTCTACTCATCGATGGAAGCGGCTGGCATTCCCAAACGATACACCCATAACTTGGCTAGTTATCAGGTATGCTTTCATTGAAAAAGAAGCTGCTCAAGTTATCTTCTCAACTTCTTAACTTCTGAACATTGTTATATTCGGCTCAGAAACATATGTAGGAATAAACTTGTCAAAAGTATTAAAGTTAATCCCAATATTCTATATAACATGGTAAGTAGATATTTAGCTAGCCGTGAAAATAATTAAAGTAGTAAACATAAAGATAACGATAATTAAAGACAGCCATGAGTGTCTCTGTATGCAGTTATAACGTTTAGCTTTTACTCTTTAACTTAAAACCTAGTTGGGTGTACCTAAAGTCTAGCTATACAAAGTTATAACTTCTTTATTGTGTGGTTACAGTATTCACCTGAAATACTGACTAAATGTAATAAGAATGTGATCTAAACTAGAGATAAGTTTTGTACTTTTGATGATTGTAATAATTTAAGTAGTCAATAAATAGCTCCAAGAAGTCAAATATTTTTCTTCAACTTCAAAATACATGAGTTATACACAGTCAGTGCATATAATTAGAATGAGATAATTGATTTTGTCTTATTTACTGATTTAACGTTAAATTTAGAAACTTGTGTGTTTTAGTAACTTTTGTCCTTTAACCGTGTCTGAAGAGTAAATGATGCCAATGTAGTCGGAGTAAGAGAAAGGGAATCTGCTTGGCACAAATCGATACATATAGGCCTTAGAGACCAAGTTAAAACTGGATGCAATATGCATTCCAAGCAAGTAGCTACAAGCCCCCTGTGGCATACAATTGCAGTTGACCATTAGCAGAAAAGAGAGTAGCTGAAGCCATCTTCTCCTACATGTGGCAACCCTTCAGAATCTTTGCCACTTGAAACATGGTGCTAGTACGCACCTGAAGCTACATTATGTTAGCTCGGTAGCTGTAGTTCCTTGAGCAAGCTGCATATGGTGCATATGGAAATGCGTATGCCCAGCCACAAGTTCAAACATCTGTTCAAGTAACTAATTTTGCTGCAACTATGTATTGACATCTAATATTTTTTTTTCTTATAAATTTCTTGACATATGTTATAAAATATTCAGCAACAACTGTTTTAGCTAACAGCCCAACTCTCTTAGATTAGCCTAATTATATCTTTCTGGATATCAAGTGTTCTTTATAAAGTGGCTGCATATCTTTATCATTATTATATAGTTGAACTTTAGAGCTTTCCTTATTAGTTCTTCTTTCTAATTTTGATATGTAACTTTGCAGTTACGTTCAGTTGTATGGATCCAGAAGGAAAACTTCTTATGGGTTTTCGTAAACCCTCAAATAATATTTTGATGCAGGTACCATTTTTCTAGAAAGTTTCTGTTGGTCCAGGAAAGTATTGCAGAAGGGGGGTTGAATGCAATACTATTAAATTTCAAAAACTATTTCAACAACTTAAATAGAATTTGAGATTTACTAGTAGAAGAAATGCAAACACAAGTAAAATCAAATACGAGGATTTCACAAAATAAATGTTTTATTTATTTTGCAAAGTTTTGCTACAACCTTGAGAACAAAATAATTCTCAAGCTACAAATACTCAAGAGATTACAGTGGTTGAGTTATTTAATGTATAAGTAGAATGCTCTATTTATAGAGTGATAATCTACTGTACTATCACCATCAACATGGGTTGTTGAGTTGCTGTTATATTCCTTTTGCAGCTCATTCCATGATTCATTCCCATGTGATCAACACAAAGTAACTTTAAGATACTTTCCACATTTGAACCACCCAGATCTAGCCGTATTCAATTTTATCTGCTCTAGACTTTACAGGTTGTTCTATGTGATCTCTCGAGCTTCAGTTATAGACTTTCCAAGCTTGCTGTAAAGGTTGAATATTACAACACGCCTGCTTCTTTTGAACATGTACTCTGTCGTTTAATTTGACTTAGAAAATTCCTAAGTCAGTCTGATTCTATATGACAGTATGTTTGCCACAAAGTTTGCTGTCAATGGATTATGCTTTGGTTGACAGTATGAATTTCCCGCAGATATTACTGTCAAGAGTTGTGCTTTGATTGACAGCATGTTTTTCCCGCAGAGATTGCTGTCAAGAGTTGTGCTTTGATTGACAGCATGTTTTTCCCGCAGAGATTGCTGTCAGGAATTCCAAACTTACTGTCGCAGACTATATATCAAAGTTGCTGTCATTAGAATCTCCGCCAATGTTGCTGTCAAGTTGAAACTTGCTGTCGACTTCGTGAAACTTGCTGTCGACCTAGGCAACATGATGTTTCCTTGTAACCTTACTGTCAGGGCTTGACAGTAACTTTTATTCCTTCTGTCGAACTTATGTATTTCTTGAGGCTTGAACATAATCGAACTTCTTCCAAGAATTACACTTATTACATGACAGTATTTATTTAAATTACAAGAATACATTTCAGGCTATGACAGTATGTTCTACTTAGTAAAAACTAAGTATACCAATAAAACTAGTTAAGTTGTCTATTCCATCACCCATAAATCCCAACAATCTCCCCCAATTTGTTTTTATGGACAATAAGGACAAATTTACAAATATCATGCTGACAACTTAACTAACATAGATCAGAAAGAATAAACTCTTCATTTCTGACCAATGATTAAACTGAATTGTTTTCAAACAATATATCACAAAAGTTCACAAAAAAAAACTTTACTTATCTTGATTTGAACTTTTCACTTTGCTCCTTTTCCCTTAGAGCTCTTCTGAGATTTTCAATTAACTCTTTTTCTTCAGGGGACTGTGCATCATCTTCATTTTCCACAATGTATTTTCTGATCATTGAGGAAGCAGTGTTTAATGTATCTCTGAGTTCCATCCAGTAAACATTTTGCTTTACAATTGATCTGAATTTTAGCACATCTCCCTCCATCTTGAATCTCCTGCCAGGAAACTGATTTAGAGTTTCCCTTCTTTGTTTGTCCAAGCTGGGATCCTCTCCTCTCCTCTGATCAAGAATCATATCAAGCTCCCAAGAACACAGTGTTTCAAGACTGTTAGTTGATCCAACCACTTGCCAGTATAATTCTTTTAACACACTGGTCTTCAATTTAGAGAAACTATCTACATAAATTTCTTCTTTGCCATACTTGATTCTCAAAGGATTGTCCAGTACGCATGGCTGATAGTTGGATTCTTCACTGTTGATCTTATTGATTTTACTGTAATTTTTCTTCATTTCAGCTTCAATCTCATCTTCTATCTGTTGACGAGATTTTTTCCTTGATGCTAATTCTTCTTTGAACCTTTGCTCTGCTTCATACATCTTCATTTCATGTTCTGAATAAGGTTTTCGCATTTCAATCCAGTTATAATCAGGAGTAGGATTGTCTTCTTCATACTCCAAACCAAGAATTTTATAGACATCATCATCATTGTGAAGTGTCCAATCTCCAAACTTCTCAATAAATTCAACATGCCTGGCTTCATAGTACTTGAGAACTTGATCCATGATTTTCTTTGAAACATTATCATAGGTTTGCAGTAGCTCAACCATTCTTTCCAGATTGAAGAAATCAATTCTTCGTTTTACAGTTTCAGAAGTTTGAATGAGTTTCTTGGAGATCACCTTTGATTTTGATATCTGAGTGAAGTCAGATTCCACTGTAATCAACTTTTCATTGTTTTGCCATAGAATGTATCTTGCAACTTCTTCTTTTGGTCCATCAAATTCTATGGATACAGAGGTGATTGATTCTTTGGCATTCAGCTGCATCATTTCAAAGCTATTCATTCTTCTCCTCATGATAGGTTTCTTGAGTCCCAACCCTGTAGCTTTTCCTTCTCCTTTGTAGACAGTCTTTCCCTTTGTTGGTCTTTTTGATTTTCTCTTGATTCTTACTGTCTTGAATGATTTGACAGTAGGATCGTTGACAGTTTCTTTATTGACATCCTTGACAGCATCTTCGTTGACAGTATCTTTTTCAAGATGTATACTGTCAATTTCCATTTCTTCTTGATTTCCTTTCAATGCTTCAAGTACTTCTTCCTCTTTCTTCTCATCAACTTTCTTGCTTGAGCTAGAATTTTCAGAATTTTCCTTTGATTCTGCTTCTTTGACTTGAGTTTGCTCTTTTGAAGAGTCTCTCAGTTCTGTTCTCTTAGGTACTCCAGCTTCACCTCCATCTTGACTGTCATCATCATCTTTCTCCAAAGTGTCATCAAAAGTGCAGTTTCCTCCTTGAGCATTTCTGCTTGAGTTTGCTTTGGCAATGAGCTTTTTAATTTTGGCACTGTACTCTATTTCTCTCTTTGCCAATAGCTTGTGAATATCTTTGACTGCCTGAATCCTTTCCTTGGTGATGGGTGCTTTCAGCAATAATTTAAGTACTTCCATGATGACTTTGCTTTTCAGAGATGTTTTGCCTTCAAGTGTTAAGAATCCCAGACCTTTAGTTCCTTTGGCTGTTGTCTGTTTAAAGCTTACACCATATGGCTGGGAACTTACTTCTGGAAGTTTGTTGTTGACCATTGTGCCCAGTTGCATATAGAGACTTTCATCAAAGATGGTAGAGTTTTTCTTCACTAGAATCCCAAGGATGTATTGCACTCTGGCAGAGAAAGTTTCCAACAGTTGAGTTGTTATGAATATTGAATGTCCACTCTTCAGATACACTTCAACTGCCCACCTCTTCTCTGAGCTAATCTTCACAGATAGATTTACAATCTTTTCTTTCAAAGCTTCTGCCAATTTAGCAGGTTTTCCTTTAGTCACTGTGATTGCTTCATTCACCAGATTGTTGAATTCCTCATCCTTATTATTCAAGGTGCTCTCCATATGACTTACTGTTATTGAGTCAGCTTCTTCTTGGGAATATGTACTTCCATCAGTCCAAATGATAGGCTCTGAAGAAAACACATATTCAGGCAACTTGTCTTTGCCTTTACCCATCCTATTTGATTCCTCTTTTTCTCTCCATAGCCTCTCCAATGTGGATTCTTTCTTCTCAGGAACTGGTTCATTGATTTTGATTGAGGATGCTTTAATTCCTTGTATTTGACTTAATACCTCCTTGGATACTAGCATTTGTTCCCCATCTACTTCAGCTTCAAAAAGCTCCTCAGTTCCAGAGGCTATTGCAGTTTTTACTCTCTCTTGCTCCCCCTGTCTTTTAGCTTCCCCTTGTAACTCCACCTTTCTACCTGGTTGCTCAGCCTCTTTCTGATCCTTTACTTTCTCCCCCTTAGTTAAGTTTGCAGCATGAATTAATGAAGAGAGTGACAGTAGTGTGGCTTGAATTTCAGCAAAACCAGTCTTCACAGTAGATGACAGGTTGTCCAGTTTGCTTTCCATTGTAGCACATCGATTTTCCAGTGCTTGGAGCCTGTCATTTGAGGATGCAGAAGGACCACCAGACCTAAGCCTTTTAGGAGGTAAGGGATAAGTCTGGGGCATGGAGGCTGTTGGGGTTCTCACACTCTCAGTGTTTTTATAGATGATCTCATCATCTCTCACAAAAGTTCCCTCAAGGCCTAATGCCTTTTGTTTATTGGCTCCCTCAAGTTCACTCTGGACATGCTCAAGTCCCTCTCCTTTTGCCAGCACATTTGGCTGCCTCTCATTTTTAGTCTCACTTCTCTGTTCTTTTATCTCTCTTTGATTTTTCACTCCCTCACTCATCCTAGATGCAGTAGTATGAGCAGTACTAACATGCAAAAGAGTAGATTTTACCTTGAAGGCCTTTGAAAGGGGCAAGTCATCATCAGAGATATCTTCCACTAATCCTTCTTGCAGTTGTGGTTGAACAGTATCTTTTGTCAGAATGGTACTGTCACTTGATTGTTTGACAGCACCTTCTGTTTTGTCTTTGACAGCATCTTTGGCTGTGACAGCAACTTCCCTAGGGTAAGATGCTTTGAGGGAATCGATCAAGATGCTGGCTGTTTCAATTTCTGACAAATTTGCATCTTGATCTAATCCAGTGTTTGATGGGGTGGTATCCATTTCACTTTGAGAAATGGGTTCTTGTGGACCACTTGATGGGGGCTCATCCATGATTTGAGATGGATGATCAAAACCTGAGGGGTTGGTACTGTCCCCCTCTCTAGGTTGTTTAGAAGAAACAACAGATGTAGGAATGAAAGAAGAAGATTGAAGTTCAGATTGATTAAATGGCTGTTCCACAGAAAAAGATTGTGGAACATCAATAGTATGAATGAATTCCTCACTGTGTTCTATCTCAATGTGTGTATCTTCAAATACAGGTTCCTCAAGAGTGAGTTCTTGAGTTTGTGCAGACTCTTTACAAGGTGCCTTGGGAGACAGGCCAATTTCAATAGATGTCCCTTGTTGAGAAGAGACACCTAGAGGTGAGTTTATTTCCCTATCATCCTCTACAGTCTTTTGGGAAACTGTAGGGTGGCTGACAGTAACCTTGGCCCTTCTAGCTCTCTTCTTCTTAGGCTCAGAAGGGGCTACTGTGGGTTCTATTCTACTACCATCCTTATTTGCTGCACTAGGTGCAGTAACTCCCTCTTGACTCACCACATTGTCACCAGTTTCACTCTCCAGGGATCTTTTCTTGGATTCCTGTTTGGCAATTTTAAGGGCTTTTGGTAGTCTAGAGTCCCTAGGTGGAATGTATGGTGTAGAATGTGGGTTAACTGAATTTGGGTCTAATTCAGCTTCATTCTCTATTGTGAAAACAGTGTAACCTGTTGGAAATGGAAAATCAAGGTTGGGCACTTGATTTACCATGTGTTGTGTGAAACATAGTGGAATATGTGCATTCAAATTTTGTGTGTTAAGAGATGTGTGAGTGTTTTTCTTTAAAACAGGACATTCTTCAAAATCAGAAGTATCCTCAATATTTCCACAAATATTATTAATACACATAGTTAAAAAGCGAGGATAGATAGATACCTTCTTGCCTATTGCGCTTTTCAACTGTGCCATGATCAGTTTTCCAATGTTCACCTTGTATCCATGGACTAATGAATGAGTGAGCTTCTTAATATATGATGGTATTCCATTCCAGCCTGTAGTCTTGGTAGAGAACACCTTCACCATTACATCAAAAATCATACTCCACTCTTTTCTCAGAAATTTCCTGTCCATTTCTCCTGTTTGATACCACTTATCCGAAGTTTCATCAATCTTAGATCCTGAATATCCAATCTTCAGAAAGAACTTCTTCAGAGTATCATCAGTTGCTAGCTCCTTAAAGCTTTCTTCACTTGTCAACACAATACCCAAAGCCTCATTGATATTCTTTACTGAAAGAGAATGACTTGCATCATCTATATTGAACTTAATTGATTCATTCTCTCCAGTTCCTTGAGCACTTGCTGATTTCCAGAATTTTTCAATTCTAACAGCATCAATTTTGGGGGAAGAGGTTATTGCATGACCTAGGTAGGATTTATTTAAGAAGGAAATAAGTCCTTTGAAGTTTTCACCAGCATCATTAGGAGAAAAGATACCGGCAAAGTTGGTTTGAGCAACACTTTGTTTAGGTGCCATTGTTGAATGCTTTGAAAAATGAGAGAGAAAATGCGGTTTTTGGATGCAGAAGGTTGAGAGGTTTTTGCAAATGAAAGTGATAGTAGATTAAACGGTAGATTCAGTTTCTAATATGAATCGATTTAACCTCTCTTAAATGAACGTGTGATAATGATATTACCCATTAACTCCACTTGCCATATTACGTGGCAGTTGCTATTAGATCGTGGATTGGTGAAAAGAAATATGCGTATATATATATATATAAATTAATATATATATCTTTCCACTATCTTTGACAGCAACTTCTCGTGACAGCATCTTTCATTGACAGTAACCTGTGCGCTTTT
This sequence comes from Kitagawia praeruptora, assembly GCA_037693485.1. Lineage (NCBI taxonomy): Eukaryota > Viridiplantae > Streptophyta > Magnoliopsida > Apiales > Apiaceae > Kitagawia > Kitagawia praeruptora. The sequence continues at coordinate 156,883,071 of CM075344.1, read as the reverse complement.
CTTTCTCTACCAATTCTGACAGCAATTTCTTGTGACAGCAACTTTCATTGACAGCAACTTGTGTGCTAACAACATTTCTGTCAATCAGCTTCATGAGTGACAGTAAGTTTTATCTGACAGTAAACTTAACATAAGATCAGGCTGTCACAGTTCACACATAACTTAAGTTAAGGACACATGATTTCTTAAAATTAATTTAAGACAGACATGTAAAACTAATTTAGCATAGTCATAGCAAACATGATATCTAAAAATCCTTTTAGCATAGTCATAGCAAACATGATATCTAAAAATCCTTTTAGCATAGTCATAGCAAACATGATATCTAAAAATCCTTTTAGCATAGTCATAGCAAACATGCTGTCTGAATAAGTATCACAATGTACCTTAACTTCTCATGACAGTTCCTTCTAGTGACAGTACCTTTAAAAGTTTCTGTCATGAGCTTCGACTTCTTATAATTGATAAACCAGTTAGATGATCATACCTGATTTAGCATTCCTAATTCACTCACCAACCTGGTAAATGTTGCTTCATCCAGTGGCTTGGTGAATATATCTGCAAGTTGCTTATCTGTTGGAACATAAACCAATTTTACATCTCCTTTTTCAACATGCTCCCTGATGAAATGATGCCTTATATCAATGTGCTTTGTTCTGGAGTGTTGAACTGGATTGTCTGATATGGCTATGGCACTAGTGTTGTCACAGTAGATAGGAATATTTGACAACTTTAGTCCATAATCCATTAATTGATTCTTCATCCAAAGAATTTGTGCACAGCAACTTCCAGCTGCAATATATTCAGCTTCTGCAGTTGATGTAGAAACTGAGTGTTGCTTCTTACTGAACCATGACACCAATCTCCCCCCAAGAAATTGACAGCTTCCTGTAGTACTTTTTCTGTCAATTTTGCAGCCAGCATAGTCTGAATCAGAATATCCAATTAGATCAAATCCAGTTTCCTTAGGGTACCAAAGACCTAGATTTGGGGTGCCTTTGAGATATCTAAAGATTCTTTTAATTGCAACTAAGTGTGATTCTTTTGGATCAGCTTGAAATCTTGCACAGAGACATGTAGCAAACATTATATCTGGCCTACTTGTTGTTAAGTACAGCAATGATCCTACCATGCCTCTGTAGGTACTAGAATCCACTTTCTTACCTTTAGGATCTAACTCTAATTTGGTGGCTGTTGAGATAGGTGTCTTGGCAGGTGATGAATCTTCTAAGTTAAACTTCTTGAGAAGTTCTTTGACATACTTAGATTGACAGATAAAGATTCCTTCCTTCTTCTGATAGATTTGAAGACCAAGAAAGAATGCTAATTCTCCCATCATGCTCATTTCATACTTGTTTCTCATTAGAGATGAGAACTTTTCACACAATTGTTCATTTGTTGAGCCAAAGATTATGTCATCAACATATATCTGCACAAGAATGATGTCTTTGCCATGGTATTTATAGAATAAAGTTTTATCCACCATACCTCTTATAAATTGATTTTCCAGGAGAAAAGTGGATAAAGTGTCATACCAGGCTCTTGGTGCTTGCTTTAAGCCATATAGAGCCTTGAACAGCTTGTAGACAAAATTATGCAGTTTGTCATTTTCAAATCCAGGAGGCTGTTCAACATACACTTCTTCTTCTAATTCTCCATTTAGAAAGGCACTTTTAACATCCATTTGAAATACCTTGAATTTGCAGTGTGCAGCAAAAGCTAAGAAAATTCTTATGGCTTCAAGTCTGGCAACAGGAGCAAATGTTTCATCATAATCTATCCCTTCCTGTTGACAGTAACCTTTGGCCACTAGCCTTGCCTTATTTCTTGTCACATTTCCACTCTCATCTATCTTGTTTCTGAAAACCCATTTTGTCTCAATGACTGATTTTCCTTTTGGCCTTGGAACTAGTTTCCAAACATTGTTTCTCTCAAATTGATTGAGCTCCTCCTGCATGGCCATCACCCAATCAGAATCCAACAATGCTTCTTCAACTATTTTTGGTTCCATTTGAGATAAGAAACATGAAAACATGCTTTCAGCAGAGATATTCCTCCTTGTCCTTACACCAGTAGTGGGATCTCCAATAATTAGATTACTGGTATGATCTCTGTTCCACTTTGTTGATTGAGGCAAGCTACTTGTTTGATGAGAATGTCTTTCATCAATATGAGGATTTGATTCTCCACCATTTTCATTATTCTGCTCATTTTGCTCAAATTCTCCAGTCTCACATTCTTGTTGATTGATGCCTGAAATTGTCTGTGATTGAGCTGAGGTTTGATTTAGATTATGAGAATTGACAGATTCTTTCTCATATCCCATTGATTGAATGAGACTTGGTTCTTCATCAACAAATTCTTCTTTTTCCAAGTATCCTTGATTCTCAAATCTGAAGGATTGCATTTGACCATCCTCATGTAGCCCTGGAAACTTGGTTTCATCAAACGTGACATTGACACTTTCTTCAATTGTTTTGTGCTCCATGATATAGACTCTGTAGGCAGTCCTTTCTATCCCATATCCCATGAAAATGCCTTCATATGCTTTAGTATCAAACTTGCCTTTTCTTTCATGGTTGTCTTTCATCAAAAAGCACTTGCTTCCAAAAATATGAAAGTACTTGACAGTAGGCTTCTTTCCTGTCAAAAGATAGTAAGGAGTATTGCCATGAGCCTTGTTGATTAGTGTTCTGTTCTGTGTGTAACAAGCAGTGTTGATGGCTTCTGCCCAGAAATATGTTGGTAATTTAGCATTACTCAACATAGTCCTTGCAGCTTCAATAAGAGTCCTATTTTTCCTTTCTACAACTCCATTTTGCTGTGGAGTTCTTGCAGCAGAGAATTGTTGAACAATTCCTTGATCTTTGCAGAAGTTTCCAAGTGTAGCATTTCTGAATTCAGTTCCATTGTCACTTCTTAGAAATTGAACTTTTGCTTCAGGGGTCCTGTCAAGTACCCTTATGTGATCAATGATTTCTTGAGCAGCTTCATCCTTTGATTCTAAAAATTTCACCCAAGTGTACCTAGAATAGTCATCTATCATGACCAGTGCATATCTTTTTCTGGATAGTGATTGAACATTCACTGGTCCAAAAAGATCCATGTGAATCAACTTGAGTGCTTCAGTGTTAGTGTTGACTTGCTTTGATTTATGCATTGCTTTCCTTAATTTTCCCATTTGACAATCTTCACACAGTCCTTCTTGACAGAATTCCTGTTGAGGTAGTCCTCTCACTAATTCCTTCTTCATCAGCATGTTCATTGTTTTGAAATTGAGATGAGAAAATTTCTTGTGCCAAAGCATGCTATCTCCAACACTTGCTTTGCTGTAGAAGCAAAATATTCTTTCCTCATTTGTTGAGTTTAAGTCTGCAACAAATAGGCTTCCTTTCCTTACTCCTTTCAGAGATAGGCTTCTATCCTTCTTGTGGTGAATTGAACATTCCATCATGCCAAAGTTTACCTTGAATCCTTTGTCAGTGAATTGACTGACACTGAGCAGATTATGCTTCAAACCTTCCACAAGAGAGATTTCTTCAATGACAACATTTCCAGCTTTTAAACAGCCATATCCCACAGTGTAACCTTTGCTGTTGTCTCCAAAGGTTATTGTTGGGCCAGCCTTCTCAACATATTGTGATAGCAGGGATATATCACCAGTCATGTGTTTGGAACATCCACTGTCGATTATCCACATGACCTGTTTACCTTTCTTTCCCTGCAAGACAGAATGAGTTTAATTTGCATTTGGTACCCAAGTATTGTTGGGTCCTGCATACTCAGTATCATCAGAAACTTTATCAATATTTGAAACAATATTATCAGAAGATGGTTCCTTGACTTCTTTTATTATCCACTTAGTTTTTGACTTTGACTTTTTCTTAGTGAGAGCAGACTTCTCACTTTCTTTAGTGGATTCAGAAGTCTTTGCAGTTTGCATATAAGAACATAATTCATTAGATGAAATTTGCAAATTAAAACATGTACTCATGGCAGTAATTTTGCATGGCATACAGTCAATGTTATTACAAACTACCAATTTTCTTTGCATAATGGGGGTTCTGTGTAAGTTCCCTTTCAACTCTGTTGCATTAGATATGCTACTAGTTGATTTCTTACAAACATGAGTTAAATGATGTGAGGAGCCACAATTATTGCAAAGTTTCCTTGGTGCCTGCTTAACATATGCATAATTATTCTTTTTATCAATGCCTAGCTTCCCATTTCTGTTTTTGGACTTGGAGACTACTGTCTTGACGATCTGTTCAGAAGATGCTGTCGAACTATTTTTGACAGTATCTTTTGTACTTGCTGTCTTGACAGTAGGTTTGAAAGTTACTGTCTTGGATGACTTCTTGACAGTATCTTTTGAACACTTGGTTGGACTGTTTAAGACTGTTTCTGTCATAGACATTATGACAGAATCTTTTTCTTTCTTAGATTTACTGTCAATCCTCTCATCTTCATCACAGAGTTCTTGATTAATAATTAGGGAGTTTTCATTAACCTCAAACTCTGTACTTTTGAAAATTGGGTTACTCACATTTTTGAGGATGTGAGGTCTTACAGTATTATTATTATCATTTTTCTGTATAACAGCCTCTTTACCAGGTCTCCTGCTATAATCATAGCCTATGCCTATCTTCTTACTTTCAGTATGTTTCTCATGATACTCTTGAACTAATTTAGAGGAATTTCTAAATGCCTTTAGCTTAAATTCATTCTCAGAAATTTCTTTTCTTAGATAATCCTCTATCTCTTTAGCACAGATTAAATCATTTTTTAGTCTTTCGTTTTCCTGAGCTAAAGAATCAATAGAACTGGTCTTAAGCAATAACACATCATTGTTAGATCTGAGCACTTCATTTTCTTTAGTTAATCTAGCAATTTCTTCATTTGCAGCAGATAAACTAGTATGAATATTAAACATTTCAGTACTCATTTCCTCAATGGTTTGCTTATAGTCATTTAAAGACATATCTAGTAATACTAGAGATGGTACCTGACTTGACGAGGTTGATGCTTTTTCATCCTCTCTAGCCATCAAGGCTAAATTCACAAATTCCTCTTCTTCTTCATTATCAGATTCATCCCAGCATTTTCCTTCAGCCACATAGGCTTTTCCTTGTCCTTTCTTAAATTGACTCCCAGTTCCTCTCTCCATTCTTTGTATTTGTTTTGGTCTTTTGCATTCAGTAGCAAAGTGACCAAGTTCATTGCAATTGTAGCATCTAAACTTTGACCTATCTACCATTCCTGTTTTGTATCCTCCCTTGGTGCCAGTAGCAGGTTTTGATGAGCTTCCTTGGTTGTATTTTGGAAATTGACCTTGAGGCTTATATGGCTTGTTCCTCCTGAACCTTATATTTTTGAATTTTCTTGCCATAAAAGCCATGGTTGGATTATCCATTTTCTCCATTTCTTCTAGAGTGAAGAATTCTTCATCTTCAACATCTTCTAGTTGAAGGACAACCTTTTCTTCATCTTCAACCACCTCTTCTATTTTCACAGATGAAAATTGAGGTTGTTGATCATTTTGAATTTGCTCACTTGCTTGAAAATATGATGGTCCTTGAGCAACTAGAGCACCAGCCATGTTTGCCATCAATCCTTTGGATCCACTTTGTATAGCTTTCTTTTGATAATATTCAAGTTCATAAGATTTTAGAACTCCATACAATGTTTCAAGAGAAACAGAATTTAAGTCTCTCCCTTCTCTTATGGTTGTTACTCTGTGCTCAAGATGTTCTGGAAGAGTTAGCAGAAACTTGATATTGACTTCCTTCTTTTCATAAAACTTTCCATGAATTTGAAGCTCAGCTATCAGTTTGCTAAATCTTTCAAACATGTGGGTTAGCTCTTCTCCATGCTTTCCCATAAACGCTTCATATTGTGACACCAGTATTTGTTTTTGATTTTCTCTGACCTCTTCACTTCCTTCACATAACAGTTCTATCTTTTTCCACATATCCCTGGCAGAGTTGCATGCTATTATATTTCCACTCATAGCTTTGTCCAGGGTAAGTGCATCTAGTAGAATGAGTTGCAGATGATCATCCAGTGCTACTTTTTCTTTTTCTGAGTCATTATACTCAGAAGGCTTCTTAGCAACCCAATGAGCTGGGATTACTACATCATTCACTGTAGCAGCTGGGATTTCCTTTTGAGGAATGAAGGGGCCATTTTCCAGGATACCTAGGAATAGTGGATTCTGAGCTTTGATAAATAACATAATCTTCTTTTTCCATATGTTGTAGTTTTCTTTATCAAAAGCTGGAATCTTGATATTACTTGACCTTTGAATACTTGCCATTTGGATCTCAGATATGTGTATTAATCTGATTGCTCTGATACCAGTTGTTGGTCCAGGAAAGTATTGCAGAAGGGGGGTTGAATGCAATACTATTAAATTTCAAAAACTATTTCAACAACTTAAATAGAATTTGAGATTTACTAGTAGAAGAAATGCAAACACAAGTAAAATCAAATACGAGGATTTCACAAAATAAATGTTTTATTTATTTTGCAAAGTTTTGCTACAACCTTGAGAACAAAATAATTCTCAAGCTACAAATACTCAAGAGATTACAGTGGTTGAGTTATTTAATGTATAAGTAGAATGCTCTATTTATAGAGTGATAATCTACTGTACTATCACCATCAACATGGGTTGTTGAGTTGCTGTTATATTCCTTTTGCAGCTCATTCCATGATTCATTCCCATGTGATCAACACAAAGTAACTTTAAGATACTTTCCACATTTGAACCACCCAGATCTAGCCGTATTCAATTTTATCTGCTCTAGACTTTACAGGTTGTTCCATGTGATCTCTCGAGCTTCAGTTATAGACTTTCCAAGCTTGCTGTAAAGGTTGAATATTACAACACGCCTGCTTCTTTTGAACATGTACTCTGTCGTTTAATTTGACTTAGAAAATTCCTAAGTCAGTCTGATTCTATATGACAGTATGTTTGCCACAAAGTTTGCTGTCAATGGATTATGCTTTGGTTGACAGTATGAATTTCCCGCAGATATTACTGTCAAGAGTTGTGCTTTGATTGACAACATGTTTTTCCCGCAGAGATTGCTGTCAAGAGTTGTGCTTTGATTGACAGCATGTTTTTCCCGCAGAGATTGCTGTCAGGAATTCCAAACTTACTGTCGCAGACTATATATCAAAGTTGCTGTCATTAGAATCTCCGCCAATGTTGCTGTCAAGTTGAAACTTGCTGTCGACTTCGTGAAACTTGCTGTCGACCTAGGCAACATGATGTTTCCTTGTAACCTTACTGTCAGGGCTTGACAGTAACTTTTATTCCTTCTGTCGAACTTATGTATTTCTTGAGGCTTGAACATAATCGAACTTCTTCCAAGAATTACACTTATTACATGACAGTATTTATTTAAATTACAAGAATACATTTCAGGCTATGACAGTATGTTCTACTTAGTAAAAACTAAGTATACCAATAAAACTAGTTAAGTTGTCTATTCCATCACCCATAAATCCCAACAGTTTCTTTTTTAATTGCTTAGGAGTCTCCCTGAAATATATTCGTCATTGCACACTGTTAGATTAATATATGCTTGAATCATTTAATTAGTAATTTACTTGCTGAACAGGATGCCCATTTTACTGGCAAACATAATGAGTAATTTACTCCCGTTTATTAAGAAGAACCTCTATGAAGGATTGTTCTGGTATGCACTACTGCACCTGTCATAAAATAAGACATGGTTTATAAAACTAGAACTAATATATAGATATACATAAAGATCAAGTTCTTTCTCTTGCTACTGCGGCTTGTACTGATTCAATATTTTTATAATATTTATGCAAGGTTGAGCCTGATGAGATTAATGCTTTGGCTCAATTGATGACTTGGAAGACTGCTGTGGCTAACATCCCTTATGGAGGAGCGAAGGGTTGGATCGGATGCAAGCCTGGAGAGTTAAGTAAGTGAACTGGAACGCCTTACTCGCGTTTCTACACTGCACTTACTAATGGTTTAGTCTCTGTGCAGTGTCAATCAAACGCACACCACTAACTCGCAGAAGCTTCAATGCTGGAAACAGGTACACTTCTTAAAATTGGTCAACGACAACTAATTTGTGATCGGAACATTTTTTTCTAATACATTTGGTCTGTGAGTTTAGATATTTATGTATCATAACGAAGCTAAGTGGATTGTTTAAAATGACTGTAACTACTTAACATAGTAGTAATTTCCTTGATGCAGTAAGCCATTGTGAGGTACTATACAAATTTATTCTTTTGAGCATAAAATTCTAGGAGAATCTAATAAAACACTTATGACCTCTAGGCTGTAAACCAGTTTACAGGCAATATCATGATGTATTTCTGTTAATATCTGGAACATTGTCTTTCTGTTTGTTTTGTATTTCCTTGTCAAATCCTAGGGTGTGTTGGAAATTTGGTATATTTGATTTTCTATTGATGGCAATGCCTTAATTTCTTTGCTCTAAATTGCAAGCGTCCAACTGCACTGCATGACAGGACTAGGGATAGTGACGATGACGATATTCAAGACCGAGATTATGATGTAGCAGCTCTGGCAAATAATCTAAGTCGAGCATTTAGACTAACGACATATTATGTGGTGTTGTTCCCTCTGTTAACACACTAAGTTTAATGTAGAATGAAAGACTAAGTTTAATGTAGAATTGTGGTGTAAGTCGATATGTTTCTCGACTTTAGATTAAGTACCGGATGTAAGATGATATTGTGATAAAAGCTGATTATGTTTAGGCTTTATTGACATATGTTTTCTGGTTTGGTAGTATTTGCTTTTGTGCATGTGTATTAAATTTTCTGATGTCATTGCAATTTGGAAGAATAAAAAGTGTTGCAAAAAAGTGTTGCCAATAAAATCTAAAAAACCAAAAAGTATTGCAAAAGGTACTAAAATGTTGCAGATAATTGTTGCAAAAGAAACCAGAAGTATTGCAAAATGCATCAAAATGTTGCATAAAAATGTTGCAATAAACTCACTTTGTAACATTTTTAAGTCAATTAATGTTGCAAAAAAGTGTTGCATTCGTCTGTTGTAACATATTCAAAATGTTGCTAAAACATGCAAAAGTGTTACAATAAACTACACCAAACTCTTTTTGTAATACTTTGAAAAGCGTTGCAATAAACACAAAAAGCGTTGCTATAGAAGGCTATTGCCACGCCGGCAAATGCAACACTGACTTTTAGCAAAAGTGTTGCATAAACATCTATTGTAACACTTTTGGAGCCTAATGTTACACTTTTTTGGTGTTGCAACAGCCCATATTTGGTGTAGTGAGACAAGTACCCGCGTACGGGCAAGGATTCAGATTCGGCTCCTAAAAGGGGGAATCCAGGACAAAGATTTACTGAATATTCAAGATTGAATGCACCAAGGAGCCAAATCCTGATGGACATAGAGAAGGATAAAGATGTGAGATGGCCGAAGCCACTAAGGACCGATCCTGAGAAAAGAAATAAGAATCAATATTGCCGATTCCACAAAGATGTGGGGCACGACACTGACGATTGTAGGCAATTGAAGGATGAGATTGAGTTTCTAATCTGGAGAGGAAAGTTGAATAAGTTTTGCAAAGATGGGAATCAGGGAAACCCGAGGCGAGATTATGATAGGAAGGATGATAATCGCAATCGCAACCCACAGCCCCGGGGGCCGGTAATAAACATGATTTTTGGTGGCCCAACAGCGGCCGGGACAAGTAGGAATTCCAGAAAGGCGTATGCACGAGAAGTGATGCACATTGTTGGAGAAGCACCAAAGCGTGCAAAGACAGAGGTCTCAATTGGATTCGATGACTCGGACCTTGAAGGGGTGAAATTCCCCCATGATGACCAATTGGTAATCTCTCCAGTGATCGGCAACTCCCAAGTGAAGAGAGTCTTGATAGATAATGGAGCTTCAGTGGACATTCTGTTCCATGATGCCTTTTTGAAGATGGGATACACCGAGTCTCAGTTGACGCCTTCGAACATGCCTATATATGGGTTTAACGGAGTAGAGTCTAAGGTTGAAGGAACCATTCAGTTGCCCATGACCATAGGGCAGGAGCCACATGAGGCCACTCAGATGTTAAATTTTTTGGTTATTAAAGCCACGTCCACCTACAATGCTATCCTAGGAAGAACGGGACTTCATGCTTTTAAGGCAGTTGCTTCTACCTATCACTTGAAGGTTAAGTTCCCAACCAGAAATGGTGTTGGAGAAGAGAAAGGGGACCAGAAGATGGCAAGGAGTTGCTATGTGGCTGCACTGAGGCCAGATGGAACCGGGGGGCAAGTCCTCCCTATTGAGGATATGGATGTTCGTGAGGATGAAGAACGGAGAGGAAAACCGGCGGAAGACTTGGTTTCCATACCTTTGGAGTTAGAAGATCCTGAAAAGGTTACTTACATTGGGGCAACTCTGAAAGACCCCTTGAAAAGTGAGTTGATCACCTTCTTGCAGGACAATAGCGATGTCTTTGCATGGACAACAGCTGATATGCCAGGGATAGATCCCCAACTGATAACACACAACCTGAACGTGGATCCAGACAGGAAGGCGGTGAAACAAAAAAAGAGAAATTTTGCACCTGAGAGACAAGAAGCCATTAAACAGGAGGTTGACAAGCTCCTAGAGGCAGGGTTCATTGAAGAAATCCAATTCCCGGAATGGTTGGCCAATCCTGTAATGGTCAAAAAAGCCAATGGAAAGTGGAGGATGTGTATAGACTTCACTGATCTGAACGATGCATGCCCAAAGGACTGCTTTCCCTTACCAAGGATTGATATGTTGATAGATGCCACGGCTGGGCACGAGATGCTAAGCTTCATGGATGGTTTTAGCGGCTACAACCAAATCAAGATGCATAAGGATGATGTTCCTAAGGTATCATTCATCACTGACTTTGGTGTGTATTGTTACCTGGTCATGGCCTTTGGATTGAAAAACGCAGGAGCTACTTATCACAGGTTGGTAAACAAGATTTTCTCTCATCTCATTGGAAAAACTATGGAAGTTTATGTAGATGATATGCTGGTGAAAAGCCTGTGCAAAGCCGATCACATTGAGCACCTCCGTGGGGCATTTGAAGTGTTGAGACACCACAAGATGATGTTGAACCCAGCCAAATGTGCCTTTGGTGTCGGGTCAGGGAAGTTCTTGGGTCTTATGGTCTCAAAACGAGGAATTGAGGCTAATCCCGATAAGATCAAAGCTATCCTAGATATGGAACCACCTCGTTCCATAAGGGACGTACAGAAACTGACTGGAAGGATTGCTGCATTGGGGAGGTTTGTCTCCAAATCTGGAGATAAGTGTTTACCGTTCTTTAAAACCTTGAAGAAATTAAAAAATTTCGAATGGACAGAAGAAAGTCAAGAGGCCTTTGATCAGGTGAAGAAGTATATGGCCGAAGCCCCGCTGTTGGCCAAGCCAAGTATGGGAGAAATCCTCTATCTTTACTTAGCCATTTCGGCTCAAGCTGTGAGCGCGGTGCTAGTGAAAGAGGAAGACAAAATTCAAAAACCCGTATACTATGTGAGCAAAGTACTACATGGAGCAAAGTTGAACTATTCTACCATTGAAAAGTTTGCCTTAGCATTGGTGACTGCCTCAAGGAAACTACGTCCCTACTTTCAGGCACACAAGATTGAAGTCCTTACAGGGCGGCCACTGAGGAACATCCTACATAGCCCTAAAGCCAGTGGTAGGCTTATTAAGTGGGCAATTGAGTTGGGAGAATTTGATATCAAGTATAAGCCGAGGACGGCCATAAAAGCTCAGGCACTTGCTGACTTCGTGGTTGAATGTACCATTGACAACCAAGAAGTCGGGGGGCAGGAGATACCTCAGGAAGGCAATAGGGAAGACAAGGAACCTGTGATTGAAGAGAAGGAATTCTGGATGCTCTATTTTTATGGAGCGTCAAAAACAAAAAACAAGTTGTACGTGCAGGCCTGGTCCTACAAAGTCCCGATGGATTCACCATTGAATACGCCCTGAAGCTGGACTTCCCAACAACCAATAATGAGGCAGAGTATGAGGCTCTGATAGCCGGGCTCGGTTTGGCAGGAGCATTAAGGGTCAAAAATCTAAAAGTTTGTGGAGATTCAAGGCTAGTTGTGGCCCAAGTCAATGGAGAGTTTGAGGCGAAAGATGAGACTATAATTAAGTACTGGAGGGTTGTCAAGGCTGTAATGACCCAGTTCGATGAATGTTACGTCGAGCACATTCCTAGGGAGGAAAATGTCAAGGCCGATGCCTTATCTAAGTTTGCCTCTTCCTAGATAGAGAATTATTCTGGTAGTGTCTATTTCCAAGTTCTGAGAGCCCCCACTATTGATTCAAAGCTGGTAGCACCTATTGGAACTAGAGAGTGTTGGATAGACCCGATCAAGATGCATATTGAGACCGGTTGGCTCCCGACTAATGCCATGGAGGCACGAAGATTGTCGGTAAGGGCATTGAGGTATGCTCTGATTGAAGGGATCCTCTATAAAAAATCCTTTGTGATTCCGTACTGAAGTGCCTAAGGCCCGAAAAAGCTAAGTCAGCACTAGAAGAAGTCCATGAAGGAATCTGTGGGCAACACTTGGGGGGCAGGGCCCTAGCTCACAAGGTAGTTAGACTCGGATTTTATTGGCCTGAGATGATGGCTGATGCCAAGGAATATGTGAAAAAGTGCGATCGGTGCCAGAAACATGCACCAGTGGTTAGGCAATCACCAGAGATGTTGACGTCCGTCAGTTCCCCCATTCCTTTTGCTATGTGGGGGATGAATATACTTGGGCCATTTCCAATGGCCACAGCTCAAAGAAAGTTCCTGATTGTAGCTATTGATTACTTCACGAAGTGAATTGAGGCCAAACCTTTGGCTAAGATCACAACCAAGCAAGTTATGCAGTTCTTCTGGGAGAATGTCATGTGCAGGTATGGAATTGATAGAATATATTTTTATATATATTTTAGATGATTTTATTCTCGTATTTATTGTGTTTTGCACTGATTTGGATTTTTATTTAATAGATTTGATTGTTTTATTGTAGGAAATAAAGAATTCATGACTTGGAAGGATTTGGAGCAAAAAGAGCTATTTTGGAGATACAATATGAGAAAATTCGTATTATTGGGCTACACGGGCTTTCTAACACTGTTTGAGCCGTATCTTGAGTTCCAGAAGTCAGAATTTGACGATCTTACTGTCCACGCGAAGCTTGTGGAATTTTCTTTAATTCAGAGGTAGTCCAATAAGCAAAATCGAGCTGGAACAGCCCAGAAACAGAGGAGTAAATATAGTTACGAATTTTAATTAAGGAATCCTATTCAGTTATGGAATCCTACTTGTAATTTATTTAGAGTATTAAAATACTTTTATTGGGGAGACATATAATATAGATATATATTATTTAGAGAAGGGAGATACATACGTGCTTCTACTCTTAGGAGCTAGGGTTTTGGAGAGGATGTAATATTAGATCAGATAATATAGTTTAGAGTAGATTAGTATTATTAGTTGGAGATGTAGAGAAACACCATGACTCTTCTTTTGGGTGACAACATTGAAGTTTGAAGGTTTTGTTCTCTTAATCTTTTCTTTGTTCTTATTAGTTTAATTATGTTTTCTTGTTTTACTAGTTGTTTTACTTGTTTAATTATTAGCGAGTAGTTATTTCTAGGGCTTAAAGGGAAGCCATGTTTGCACTAATATTGGCATGATTTTCATAGTGGTTTGATTGGTTATGGTTAATTCTGATTGATATGTTTTAATCATTAATTTGTGTAATTGGCCAATATCATGGATTAATTATATGCAAATAGGGGTATGGATCGAGAGATTTACTTACTAGAGGCACACATACGATTAGCAGAATTGAATTTGAGTGCGGAAGCATCATTGGATTTCTGAGAGCGTTAATTCTTGGAAGAGATTAACTTGACTCTAATTACCTGATTGATTGAATTACTAAAAGTGGTTAATTGTGTTGAATGTTTCGAGAGTGTTAATGCTTGAAAGAGATTAACATACTCTAGTTATAGGATCACATTGATTGCTTTAGCTTAAGAGCCAATTGTGTAAGCATGGTGGACCTGATTGCCCTAGGTTTTAAATAATTTGTTTATCATCTGTTTAATTAGTGTTAATTTAGTTTAATTAGTTAATTAATAATTTCACATATTCGTATGACCCTTGAAACAATTAGCGATAACTGAAAAGGAATTAGTAGAACCTGTCTCCTTGTGGATTCGACCCGCTTGCCATTTGTACTAGCAATAGACACCGTGCGCTTGCGGTTAGGTATAATTTGACACATCAAGTTTTTGGCGCCGCTGCCGGGGAGACAACGAGTTTCTATTGATTTTAATTTAGTTGTTTAGATTGTTTCCATTGTCTCATTGGAACTTTTGTTCCAATTGAGGCAGATTTTACGTTTTCTTGGCTTTGTTGAGTGTCTACAGGTTTGCAATGGGTGAAGTTGATACTTTTGCACTCTTATCTTCCCTAGTAGAGGCACATACTCGAGAGATTTCCATGTCGAAGACTACAGAGCCCACTATGCGTCCAATGAGTATCAATGAGATGTCACAAGTGGCCCCTAAAACTTACAACTTCTGTCAAATTTGCGGTGTGCATGGTCACTTTGGTTTTGAATGCTCTTACAATGTCTATAATTCTCAGAGTGCTCAGTACGGACAAATGAATTCTTTTGAAGAAGGATATGGGTACAATCAGTATTCAAACACTTTTGATCAAGAATGCATGAATCAACCAGATTTCTACTACCAGGACAATGGTGCTCAAAATTTTTCATATCATAATCAGCAACAGTTTGAGCAACAATATTATCAGTCATATGAGCAGCCGCCACAGCAAGAATATCAATATCCTCCTCTACAAGAAGATCTACATGTTTCTCAACCCAGTGTAGATGTGCAAGCTGATCAGACAAATGAGATGTGGGATATCTTGAATAAACTGCTAAAGAGTTCTGAAGAACAAGCCGAGGCAATCAAAGAATTAGAAACTCAAAGTTTGGCGATTGAATCTCAAATTGCACAGTTGGCTAACTCTTCTACTACAAGGCAGCTCGACTATTTACCATCATCATCTATCCGATCCGAAGAGGACCTGATTGCTATCAATCTCACAAGCGATCAGGAATATGATAGTTTCTCCATGTATGTTGATGATGAGGCCATTGATAAAGAGAAGGAGCATGCCACCGATGACGAGATCAATGATGTTGCTGCTACTGAGAACAATGTGACTGATGATGAGGCTACAAAGAAAAGCAATACAAAGATGGTTGTTGTTTCTCTTCCACAACCTATGCCTAAGCTACCATGTATTGATAAATTTGCTCTCGATCTAGCCTCTACTTACAAGGCTTCTTTGCTCAAGAACACTTATTTCAAGGTTGATGTGATAACAAATATTGTCAAAGATGATATTTCTCAAATTCTGGTTGAGGATCCATACAAAGTGGCTCATACGTTTCAAGCTCGAGAAGAGGGAGAAGATGGAAGTGTCTTATTAGACAATGGTGTGATAAGCCAAGATGTCTGAATGACTCCAGTGAGAGTGAGGAGTGGAGAAAAGCCACCACCAGAACCTCCACCTTATGTCAAGGGAGTTCAATATTTTCGTGGTGTTGAATTTTATCGCTATTTTCTCACAAAGTTTTCCAAAATTGCACAAGCACTCTCTCTATTGCTTATTAATGACATATTTTATTTTACTGATGCTTGTTTGGAGACTTTCTGCAGGATAAAGACAACCACTAACACTCTTGATACTTTTTGTGGTGGCGAGTTTATGATCGAGAAATTGGATATTCCGTCTCCATCGGAGTATTTTTGAGGAGGTCAAGCTATTGACGTTAAAGAAGCGCTTCGTGGGAGGCAACCCACGCATTAGTGTAGGAAAAAAAAATTGAGTGTTCTCTTAAAAAAAAATAAAAAAATAAAAAAATAATTGGGTGTGTAACGCAGGTTGAGCCTGCGTTTCTACATTCGGGGCAGTTTGCAGGTGTGTAACGCAGGCTGCGCCTACGTTACTGACTTTACCGCAGCCTGCGGCCCTGTTGCGCAGCCTGCGCCTGCGCATCTGCATGTTGAGCAGTTTGCTCCTGTTTTGCGCGCAGTCTGCTGGTTATAAAAAAAAAAAAAATTTCTTTCAACTCCCATTCTATTTACATCTCTTATTTTCTCATCTCAAAACCCAATTCAAATCCTAAATCAATTCCAAAACCATTTAAATTTTTCAAAAATCCTATATCCATTCTAATTCTTTTTCTTTTATTCATTAAATCCTATTTCTATCCTATATCAAATTTCAAATCCCACCCAAATTTTTTCCTTTTCACATTAAAATTCTTAAATCCATCCTATCACTCCATTATCTATATATACACATTCTCTTCATCCTCTACATCTCTAAAAATTCAAATTTGGGGGAATTAGTACAAGTTCACCTCTTTGATTCGTAGTTGGGATATCTCTTCTCTATTTTTTTTTATTATTTTATTACGAATTTGTGTTCTTGTAAATTGGGGGTTTTGTATTATTCTTGTTCATTGGGTATTTTTGGAGTGATAATGCTTGGTGGTTTTTGGCAGGATATTTCTTGGTGGATGTTGGTGAAGCTATTGTTGAGTGGCGTTTTGGTTATTATGGCTCCTAAGTGAATGAGGGGTGGTTTTCACACCCGACACCTTGATTCCAGGGGAGTTTTCTTTCTTTTCTTTGTAGTGTAGTTTTATTTTGTTTTTAGTTGTAGTTTTGTATCTTGTTCATTAGTTCATTGGGGACAATGAACCGCTTAAGTATGGGGACGGGTTCTCAATGTTAAGAGAATTTTAAAAAAAAAATTAAAAAATTAAAAATACCAAAAATAATTCTAGCCATGCAATTTGATTAGTTGCTATATTTTGCTTGATACACCCATGCATGCTTTAGGAATTTTGTGCTCTTGACGCTTTTGTATGAGAAGTGACGTGCTTTGTTCTTGTGCACACACTTACACTAGCAAGTAGAAACTAGTAGACTTATTGAATGTGCTAAGTGATTAGAATGACATGAATATGTGCAAGATGACTTGGTTTATATGCTTTGAGTACAAGTAGGTGCGTTAGAGAGTCTTGTTACTTGAGATTGATTATGTTTTGTTACACCAAGTGAGTTTTGAGCCTATATGCATATCGTTTGCATGATTTTTCGTTTGCTTGAGTGTCCACGGATTGTTTGCATTGCTAGCACTTACTTAAGATCTTTCTTGAAATGCATGATATTACTTGATGATGAGATGATAAAGGCACTTAGGTTTGACCTCATATTTCCCATAATTCAAAACCATTTATACATGATCAATTAGTTAACCCTTTGAGCCTAATCCTATTCTTTCGGTGACACACCACATTACTTGCCATTATCCTTTTTATTCTATTGGCCTTACATTGAATTTGAACCTAAATTGTCAAAGGCTAGTATCGTGCTTAAGGGAGTAATAAGGTGTGCAAAAGGGGGGGTTTTATTGATGATCATACTTTTGGGGAATATTGATTTTGGTTGATGCTTGCTAGTCGAAATTCATAATAATATCTATGGATCATTGTGCTTATTCCTTAGCTCTCAGAGAAAAAAAAACAGAAAAAAGAAAAAAATAGAAAAAAAAGAGAAAAATAAATAAATTTGAGAGCATTCTTATGTTTGTATGATCCTTCTTCATTCGACTAGTCAAGTTATTATGTAAGGGTTATTGAAAAATCCAAGTGTGGGGAAGTATTTGTGGTTTTAATAGAAAGGGAATGGAATGAATTATATTGTTGGGTACTAGCTTTTGGCATATTAACCTGTTTTAGCTTTACTTGACATACCTGGTCCCTAGCCCACGCTACAACCCGAATAAAGACCTTTTGATTGTCATCAGTGATGTATGTTGTGTTGAGAGTGAGATTGATTGCGAGTGTCAAGTTGTGTTTATGATTTTGTTGGAATTGAGTGATACACTTAACCTTGTTCTTGAGTGAATATTCGTTTTTGAGTGAAAGGTGAGTTATTACTTGTTTTGGCATAGGAGATCCCGGGTTTAGACTTAAAGATGTATTTCTTGTGGGCTTAGCATGATTACCAACGATTTTTACACTTGACATGAATTTTTATGACCTTCTGCATGTTAGTTGAGTAGACTAAGTGAATACTTGCACTTTCGACACCAAGACATAGTATGTTTGCTTTGATTCTTAAGTTGATGTGGCATGAGAGGACTTGTGTGTGTGGTGTTGTGTTAGCATTGATCTTTTGCATGGTTAGATGAATTTTGTGGGTACATTCACTATAAACCCTCACGAGACAACACTCGTCCTACTAGGGCTGCCTAGGGGTTTAACGGCTTGTTGCATATGCTCAATGCAATCGTGTCATCTACGAAAGTGATGTTTGTTAGGACTTAGTTTTTATTTCACTTATTTGCCCGAGGACGTGCAAATGCTTAGTGTGGGGATGGTTGATAGAATATATTTTTATATATATTTTAGATGATTTTATTCTCGTATTTATTGTGTTTTGCACTGATTTGGATTTTTATTTAATAGATTTGATTGTTTTATTGTAGGAAATAAAGAATTCATGACTTGGAAGGATTTGGAGCAAAAAGAGCTATTTTGGAGATAAAATATGAGAAAATTCGTATTATTGGGCTACACGGGCTTTCTAACACTGTTTGAGCCGTATCTTGAGTTCCAGAAGTCAGAATTTGACGATCTTACTGTCCACGCGAAGCTTGTGGAATTTTCTTTAATTCAGAGGTGGTCCAATAAGCAAAATCGAGCTGGAACAGCCCAGAAACAGAGGAGTAAATATAGTTACGAATTTTAATTAAGGAATCCTATTCAGTTATGGAATCCTACTTGTAATTTATTTAGAGTATTAAAATACTTTTATTGGGGAGACATATAATATAGATATATATTATTTAGAGAAGGGAGATACATACGTGCTTCTACTCTTAGGAGCTAGGGTTTTGGAGAGGATGTAATATTAGATCAGATAATGTAGTTTAGAGTAGATTAGTATTATTAGTTGGAGATGTAGAGAAACACCATGACTCTTCTTTTGGGTGACAACATTGAAGTTTGAAGGTTTTGTTCTCTTAATCTTTTCTTTGTTCTTATTAGTTTAATTATGTTTTCTTGTTTTACTAGTTGTTTTACTTGTTTAATTATTAGCGAGTAGTTATTTCTAGGGCTTAAAGGGAAGCCATGTTTGCACTAATATTGGCATGATTTTCATAGTGGTTTGATTGGTTATGGTTAATTCTGATTGATATGTTTTAATCATTAATTTGTGTAATTGGCCAATATCATGGATTAATTATATGTAAATAGGGGTATGGATCGAGAGATTTACTTACTAGAGGCACACATACGATTAGCAGAATTGAATTTGAGTGCGGAAGCATCATTGGATTTCTGATAGCGTTAATTCTTGGAAGAGATTAACTTGACTCTAATTACCAGATTGATTGAATTACTAAAAGTGGTTAATTGTGTTGAATGTTTCGAGAGTGTTAATGCTTGAAAGAGATTAACATACTCTAGTTATAGGATCACGTTGATTGCTTTAGATTAAGAGCCAATTGTGTAAGCATGGTGGACCTGATTGCCCTAGGTTTTAAATAATTTGTTTATCATCTGTTTAATTAGTGTTAATTTAGTTTAATTAGTTAATTAATAATTTCACATATTCGTATGACCCTTGAAACAATTAGCGATAACTGAAAAGAAATTAGTAGAACCTGTCTCCTTGTGGATTCGACTCGCTTGCCATTTGTACTAGCAATAGACACCGTGCGCTTGCGGTTAGGTATAATTTGACACATCAGGAATACCACGAATCCTAGTCACGGACAATGGCTTACAATTCAACAACAAAGAATTTAAGGATTATTGTGATGAGAACGGAATCGAGCTTCGGTTCACTTCAGTTGCCCACCCTCAAGCTAATGGGCAAGCTGAGGTTGCCAATCGGATCATCCTTGATGGACTCAAGAAAAGGGTGGAACGTTCCCGAAATACTTGGGTGGATGAATTGTTGCCCATACTTTGGGCATATCGTACCACTTGCAAGGTAACCACTGGGGCAACTCCATTCATGTTAGCTTACGGAGCTGAGGCCATTGTCCCCGTAGAAATCATGCATACATCTCCTCGAGTGGAGGCTTTTGAGCCTGACACTGATGAAGAAGGAATGAGGTTAGCCCTTGACTTGATTGATAAAGTAAGGGATGAAGCCCATGCTAGAAATGTTGAACATCAGAAGAGGGCCTCCTTCTACTACAACCTAAGGGTGAAAGAAAGGTTATTCCGTCAGGGGGACTTAGTACTCAGAAAAATTGAAGCATCCGGAGTTGGACAGAAGGGAAAGCTAGCACCTAACTGGGAAGGTCTGTATCGTGTCTGTTAGGAATATGTTGTAGTTGATGATAACTTAACATTCAAGCAAAATTGTATGAGTCAAGTTTTGTAACTGTCAACGGATAAGACATTATAACTCTATTCTTTGACAGGTAGCTCATCAACGGATGAGGTTTTGTAGCATACTGCAATATCTCTATTTATCAGTTGATAGTATTTTTATTCAGAGTCATGTTGACCATCAATGGATATGCAGAATAGGGTAGCCAATTGTAAATAAACTATGCTATGTAATTCTGTCTAAGTGAAAGTGTATCAACGGATGAGAACAGGGCTCTATCAACGGATACAACTCAAATCTACTCTATCAACGGATACATCTCAAACTACCATCAACGGATAACTGTGCACAACATCAACGGATAATCATTATCACTTTATCCTATGCTAGCTAAGGATTAGCAGTTGACAAGGAGAGGTTTGACTGACAGATCACATGGGTTGATAGTAGGTATAAAAACCAGTATGGCAGCCATACTTTGGAAACACAGAAGAAAGAAGCATTCCATTTACACAGTACATACAAGAAAGGTGCAGGGGACATATATGTTCACAAGGACAACCTTTCGGCTACATGTGGATTTGGAGTGGAGTAGCAAGTCAACTTGAGTTAGATTAATATTATCTTATTCCTGTAGTACTTGTAAACTTGGGATATATAACCAAGTGTAGCAACTCTTTAGAGATTAAGAAAACAGACATATTTGCTTAGGGTTTCTTGAATATCCTTAGAAGCAAAGAGTTGTCAAAACAGAAGCTGTGTACATTTGTATCACAGAGTTTTCTTCAAATAAAAGTCTCAGGTGGTACATTTAACCACCTGATTTTTATGTGTTTGTGAACCATTTCTATTCAGCAATCATTTCCTTATAGATTTCTGTGGTTTTTATCAGAAATTTATAATTATCAAGAATTGCATTCAACCCCCCCCTTCTACAATTATACAAGTGTGTAATCTGGGAATAACAATTGGTATCAGAGCAAGCTTCTAATATATTTGAAGTTTAAAGATCAACACACTTCCAACATGTCTAAGAAGGATTATGGAGTGAAGATACCGGTTCTTGATAGAGAAAATTACTTTCACTGGAAAGTAAAAATGCGTCTACATCTCATGTCTATTGATGTAGGCTTTGTAGATTGCATTGATAAGGGTCCTCATGTTCCAATGAAGGCTGCTTCAAGAGTTGGTCTTGCTGCAGATGCACCAGACACTTATATTCCAAAACCTGTTTCTGAGTGGAGTACTGAGGATGTTGCAGAAGTCCACAAAGACAAAAAGACCATGAATATTCTGTTTAATGGTTTAGAAACAGACATGGTTGACAATGTTATCAACTGTACTACCGCCAAGGAAGTATGGGACATTGTTCAAACCCTTTGTGAAGGTACTGAACAGGTAAGGGAAAACAAGATGCAGCTACTAATCCAACAGTATGAGCACTTCCATTTCAAGAATGGAGAGACATTGAATGACACATTTAGTAGATTTCAAAAGCTGTATGGAAGAATCTACCAAGTGAAAGATTCTAATCTCAAATTCCTGAGATCACTGCCCAAAGAGTGGAAGCCTATGATTGTTTCTCTAAGAAACACTCAAGAGTACAAGTCATTTACTCTTGAAAGGCTCTATGGAACTTTAAAGACATATGAACTAGAAATGGAGCAGGATGAAGAAATTGAGAAGGCCCAAAAGAAAAGTGGGTCAGTTGCACTTGTTGCCAACTTGGAGCAGAAGGAGGAGAAGAGGACTGAAGCTGCTAAATCTACACCAAACAGGGAGGTTTGTGAAGGTAGAGCAGAATCAAGCAAAAGAAAGGAAAAGGTGTCTGAAGAAATGAGTGTCCTTCAGCAGGATGAATTGGATGAGATAGATGAGCATTTAGCCTTTCTATCTAGGAGATTCTCTAAGCTAAAATTCAGAAGAAACTCTGGGGTGGCCAAGCCATTTAACAAGGATTTTTCTACAAGCAACTATGTGGATAAATCCAAAATTAAATGCTACAATTGTGGAATTGCTGGTCACATGATAAGTGAATGTAGGAAGCCTAGATCAGAGAACAAGAGAAAGCCAACTGAAACTGTTGACTACAAGAAGAAATATTTTGATCTTCTCAGACAGAAAGGAAAGGCATTCATGACCCAAGAGTATGACTGAGCTGCTGATGGAAATCATTCTGATGATGATGCTGAGTTTGTCAACCTTGCATTAATGGCTGATTCTGAGCAGGAAGCAAGTTCAGCTAGCAATCAGGGAAATAAGAGGAATCTATGGTACCTAGACAGTGGATGTTCTAGGCATATGACAGGAGATTCAACCCTGCTCACAGAGTTCTAGGAGGAAGCTGGCCCTAGAATTACCTTTGGAGATGACAACAAAGGATATACTAAGGGATATGGCTTGATTACAAAGGACAATGTCATCATTGAAGAAGTGGCTTTAGTTGAAGGTTTGAAGCACAATTTGCTGAGTGTCGGTCAGATTTGTGACAAAGACTATGAAGTAAAGTTCACTAAAGAAGCCCGTGTTGTTTCTACCAAGGAAAACAATAATGTGGTTCTGACAGGCTTTAGAAAAGGAAATGTTTACATAGCTGATTTCAACTCAGTATGCTCAGAATCCATTACTTGTCTCTTCAGCAAAGCAAGCAAGGATGAGAGTTGGCTATGGCATAAAAAGCTGTCTCATTTGAATTTTAAAGTTATGAATGATTTGGTAAGAAAGGATCTTGCTAGAGGAATCCCTCAATTGGAGTTCATCAAGGATGGATTGTGTGATGCCTGCCAACTAGGGAAGCAAAAGAAATCATCCTTCAAGAGCAAGACAGAGTCATCCATTGTTAAGCCCCTTCAATTGCTGCATATGGACTTATTTGGTCCAGTAAATGTCATGTCCATTTCAAAGAAGAAATACTGCCTGGTGATTGTGGATGATTTTTCTAAGTTTACATGGACCTTCTTCCTGCACTCCAAAGATTGTGCAAGTGAAATCATCATCAATCATCTCAGACTAGTAAACAATGGTTCTGAAGTAAAAGTACAAAGAATCAGGAGTGACAATGGCACTGAATTCAAAAATTCCACAATGAAGATTTTCTGTGAAGAGAATGGAATTGTCCATGAGTTTTCTGCTGCTAGAACACCTCAACAAAATGGGGTTGTTGAAAGGAAAAATAGAACTCTCATTGAAGCAGCTAGAACAATGTTAAGTGAATCAAGATTGCCAACATATTTCTGGGCTGAAGCTGTCAACACTGCCTGCTTCACTCAGAATATTTCCTTGATCAATCAAGCTAGAGGAATGACTCCTTATCAGTTATTCACCAATAAGAAACCAACGTTAGCTTTTCTTCATGTCTTTGGATGTAAGTGTTTTGTGCTAAGAAATCATGGAGATAACTTGGGCAAATTTGAAGCAAAGGCAGATGAAGCTATCTTTGTTGGATATGCAGCAGGGAAAGCCTATAGAGTCTACAATCTAAGAACCAACATTGTTATTGAATCTGTACATGTTGTGTTTGATGATCAAAAGATTCTAGGTCTAAATGATGAAGGCTTCCATGAAAAGTTGAGATTTGAAAATGAGGTAGAAGGAAGAATGTACATTGATGATGATGAGGAAAATGAAGATCATGGCCGTGGAAATTCACCTAGAGTTGTTGGCCCAACTAGAAGTGATGCTAACATTGGAAATGAAGCATCCGTTGACAGTCATACTGGAGCATCAGATGCATCCATTGACAGGCATTCTCATGCATCCGTCGACAGGCAAAATGGAGCATCCGTTGATAGACAAAATGATGCATCTGTTAACAGTCAAATTCATAATTCCGCAAGGACAACAAACTCAGGGGGAGTTTCTCAAAGTCAAAACTCAATATCCAATCAACAAGATCATGCTCACTTAGATGAAGCAACCTCATCTAGATCAAACCTTCCACCTTCAAGAAAATGGACCAGAGATCATCCTTTTGAGTTAATCATTGGTGACTCAAACTCAAGAGTCCAAACTAGGAGGGCCACACAAGAAGAATGCCTATACAGTAGTTTCCTGTCTCAAGAGGAACCTAAGAAAGTGGAAGATGCCCTTCTAGATCCAGATTGGGTCTTAGCAATGCAAGAAGAGCTAAACCAATTTGAGAGAAATAAAGTATGGAAGCTTGTGCCCAAACTTGATGATAGAGGTATCATAGGTACCAAATGGGTTCTCAAGAATAAGACTGATGAAAATGGCATAATTGTGAGAAATAAAGCTAGATTAGTGGCAAAGGGCTATTCTCAAGAAGAAGGAATAGATTTTGATGAGACTTTTGCTCCAGTGGCAAGACTTGAGGCAATTAGAATTTTCCTAGCCTATGCAGCACATGCCAATTTCAAAGTCTATCAGATGGATGTCAAAAGTGCCTTTCTAAATGGGGAACTGGAAAAAGAGGTATATGTCCATCAACCTCCTGGCTTTGAAGATCCAGAATTTCCAGAATATGTATATCTTCTCTTGAAAGCACTTTATGATTTGAAACAAGCACCAAGAGCCTGGTATGACACTTTATCTCAATTTCTTTTGGAGAATCACTTCACTAGAGGTACAGTAGATAAAACCTTATTTCATAGAAATGTCAATGGTTCTTCAATACTTGTTCAAATCTATGTAGATGATATTATTTTTGGGTCTACAGATGAGAAGCTTTGTAAAAGGTTTGCCAAACTTATGCAAAGTAGGTATGAAATGAGCATGATGGGTGAATTAACTTACTTTCTTGGTTTACAAGTAAAGCAAGTTAATGAGGGAATTTTCATAATTCAAACAAAATATATTTATGATCTCTTAAAGAAATTTGACTTAATGGATTGTGCCTCTGCAAAAACACCTATGGCCACTGCAACTAAGCTTGAGTTGAATACTAAGGAAAAATCTGTGGACATCTCAAGCTATAGAGGCATGGTAGGCTCACTTCTATATCTAACAGCTAGTAGACCTGATATAATGTTTTCCACTTGTCTGTGTGCTAGATTTCAAGCTGACCCTAGAGAGTCTCACTTAATTTCTATTAAGAGAATTTCCAGGTATCTCAAGGGAACACCAAACCTTGGCATTTGGTACCCAAGAGATTCTGGCTTTGATCTAATTGGCTATTCAGATGCAGACTATGCAGGTTGCAGAATTGATAGAAAAAGTACTACAGGCTCCTGTCAATTTCTAGGGAACAGGCTTGTGTCATGGTTCAGTAAGAAACAGAACTCAGTCTCCACTTCTACAGCCGAAGCTGAGTACATTGCAGCTGGAAGTTGTTGTGCACAGATTCTTTGGATGAAAAATCAACTTATTGACTATGGTCTAAAAGTTGAGAAGATTCCAATTTTCTGTGACAACACTAGTGCTATTGCCATCACAGAGAATCCAGTGCAACATTCGAGAACCAAGCATATTGACATCAAATACCACTTCATTAGAGAGCATGTGATGAATGGTACAGTAGAAATGCACTTTGTGCCAAGTGAAATGCAGCTTGCAGATATCTTCACCAAGCCTCTTGATGAATCTTCATTCACAATGTTGGTAGGTGAACTAGGTATGCTTAATTTTTCATAATTCCTAGTGATATCTAATCATACTGTATTGCAGCTAGAAATGTGTTTTGATTTACTTGAGAATTAAAAACTCTCAGAAAAACTCTTAGCAGAAATTTTGTTTAAGGCAAAATTTGCTTATCAACGGATATCCTTTTATCCGTTGGTAGTATAAACACATTACTAGATTTTCGTATGTCAACGGATAACAGGTTGTCCACGTCATCGATGGATAAACTGTTTTCTCAACCGTCAAATCTTTATCCGTTGATATACATATTTCTTTTTATAGCCGTTGGTAAACGTGTATAATTAGTCACGGCTGTACTTCTTTTCTTTTCATTTATTATCTGACAGTTACTTTTGTCCAATGGGGTAATTACTTTTAATTATTTCATTTTTAATTCTTGAAAAATATAAAAGGCTGTCTTGTACTCTCACATCTCACCTTTATTTATTTTCAAGAATCTCATAAGTTAACTGCATCTTCTTCACTAAAACTTTCTCTGCAACAAAAGTTCAAACACTTCAACGGCGCCTATTGTTAAGATGATGTCTTCCACTGGGTTTACCTATGAGAAGAACAATTTCGCGGCCTTTGTTGATACAGTGAACGCTCCAGAAGCATATCACACCATGATGAATTTCGTGAAGAAATGCAAACTGTCATATGCTCTGACTACCACCACACCCCTCATTCATGAAGTAATTGAGGAAATGTGGACATCGGCTGAATTTAATGGTACTGATGAAACTATCTCTTTTTCTCTTAAGGGTAAAAATTATGTGGCTAATTCTGATGTCTTTACTGCATGTTTAAAATTACCTGAAAATAATTGTACATCATTTCCAACCGATGCTGAAATAGTTACCATGCTAAACTCAAGTGGATATGCATTTAGTACTGACAATTTAGGCAAAATTGTTAGGAAGGGTATGGTTAAAGAATGGAGTTATCTGTGTGATGCTTTCATTAAAACTTTTTCTGGTAAAATTAGTAATTTTGATGCTGTTACTAAAACCATGCTAGTGATGCTTTGTATGCTTTTAACTGATAAATACTTCAACTTTGGCACACTAGTAATGTATGAAATAGCATCTAAATTGGGTAACAAAGAAACTAGGGGCAAAAATATCTACTTTGCTAGATTTTTGATGCTCTTAGGCCTGCATATGTCAGAGAATGAGCTATCCCTCTCTAACCCGGATAGCAAGTTCAGTTGTTTTGTACAGGAGAAGAGAGTCCTCGGTGACTTGATTCGAATGAATCTGAATGCAGGAGTGCAATTGGTTTATCCACCAATTGTTCAGGTAGCTTCTAATCTTATTACTCCTATCTCTACCCAAATTTCTTTGCCTTCCATTGTCACAATGGAGTCTGTAGTTGTGACCAAACAGGCTCCTACCCAAGTGACTAAATCCAAAGTCTCAAAACCACAATCTAAAAGACAAACCTCAGGTGTCTCTCAAAAGGCACCTGTTGCAAAAACTACCAAAACTCTTGAGGGGAGTGTGAAGGTGGTAGTGAGTGATGAGGGACAGGGTGAACATCAAAGAAGCCCTAAGGATAAGGAAGGTGAGGCAGGTGCAACCAACATTTCAGTCTCTCAAAAGACTGTTAATGAACCTTCAAGCCAAATTCTAGTTACATCCTCTCAACAGGGTGTGACTACTGATTTAAGTTCCATTCCAGGAACACTGCACAAAAGGGAAAGAGACATAGATAGCTCTCACTCAAAAACCTATGGTAGAAGAGTAAAATCCAAAACCATTGGGGAATCACAGGGTGCACACACAGTATAGCAAACTGTACCTTCTCAAATTCAGTTTGATGTGACTTCAATAAATGTGGAGTCACAGCCCCTTGATCTTAACCTTCAAATCGATACACATTTTAATCCACCATCACCAACTCCATCTCTGGATGTGGATATGATATCTACATCAATTCCTGATTCTCCATCTTTAAAATTCTTGGAGAAGCCCCACTCAACAATTGGTGGTCATCATCTTTTAGATGATTTGTTGGGCCATCAATCTTCCATTCCTGAATTCACAACACTATCTGTGGCCTCTTCCTTAAAATCAATCACCACAGATTCAGTGTTGGTTTTCACTTCAACGGATACTCTTTTTCCTTCATCAACGGATATCCTTCATCCGTTGACAAGTGTTTCTCCATCAACGGATGTGTCTACAACTAATCATCCGTTGACAGCAATAACTACTACATCAACGGATACACTTTATCCGTTGACAACTCTCTCTACCACTTCAAAATGTGACATTCCCATGTCAACTGTGGAGGAGTTTGTAGTAGTTGAAACACTTTTAGGAATAAGGGAAGGGAGTGAGAGGCTGCCTTGTGAGCAGGAAAAAGGAGAGAAAAATAATGAGAGGCTGACCATTTCTTCCGGTCAGGCAAAAGGAGAGCAAGAGAGTTCCACCTTAGTAGGTGAAGGTGAGGGTGTGAGAGGTGTGAGCCAGGGGGAGTCCCTGATTCAAGAAAAGAGAGATGAGAGGAGAGAAGGGACTACAGGAGAAATAAGGCAGGAAGATTCAGCCATTGCAAGTGAGTTAATGGAGGTTAATGAAGCTTCCAAAGAGATGGAATTTCGACAAGAATATTAGTCAATTATTGACTCCATCTCTTTGGATCCTGAAACCGTTACTCATCCTGTCTCTGCCTATCAAATCATGGCACAACAGGGCAATGTGGAGGCAGAGAAGGCAATGCACCTAGTGCACACCTTAGAATCTCTTCAAAGAGCAAAAGAAGCTTTACAAACCCTGTCTCCAAGTGCTGGAAGTGAAGAATTTGGCAGTGATGACAGTCAAAGTTCAGATGGTGAAGATCAATGAGGAGGAGACTCCAGAATGGATGTTTTCCAATGCCACTGAACTTGGGGATCTCAATGTGGAAATCATGAAGCAATATCAATCTGCTAAGGTTGAGCACCAAACTACAGAACCACAGAGAAAGACTGTTCTTGAGCAGGTTATGGCCTCATTGAAATTACAAAAGATGCAATCTGTTATTCAAAGAACACAACAAGAGGAGGTCAAGTCTGCAATTAGAGATATGAAGATAGCACTAGATGCCAGGATTGAGGCACTAGCTCCTACTACCACTCAGAAGGTGCTTTCTAGCAAACTTCTCAAAGAAGATAGCCTGGCTAAGTCTGTTCAGCTTCTTTCCTCCATAGTGGATAGCATGGAATCTCAAATGCAAACTATCATTGCCAATCAATCAAAACAAACTCAACTACTGGAAATGCTACTTGCAGCTTCACCCCCAACCCTTGATGCTAACAAAAAGGGGGAGAAAATGGGAACAAGCAAAGAAGAGGCTGTAACATCTTCTGGTCAAATTCAAGCTACCAGTAGTAAGATAGCATAGATTGAGGGGGAGCAACAGCCAATTGTAGTGGTCAATCTAACAGAGTTTGAAATAAAGGCTTCCCCTGTGAAGAAACAAGTGGCTCTGCCTGAGATTCAAAGTTTAGAAGAAATCTCAGATGGTGAAAGGCAAGCCAGAATAGAAGCTTTGGAAAAGATCAACAAAGAGACTAATGAAAGAATTCTAAAGACAGAGAGGATGATCAATGAATCAATTGCATCATCTCTGTTTCTTAATGCTCAATCTTCTGCTCCAACAATATCAACCACAATCATGAAGGTGCTCACTCCAAAGATTGTGGCTCCTACATTCTATGATGCTGAGCCATCATATGTCAAAGAGTTTGAACCAGTCATCAAAACCAGAGCCTACTCACCTCCAAAGGAAAATGGGAAGAACAAGCTTCAATTAGACTACCCATTTCCCAAGGATGATGAAGAAAAGCTAATGGGAAAAACAATCATAGAGTTCAAAGAGTAGACAAATAAGAGTGTAAGAGATTGGATGGCTGTAATTGTAAGGAATGGAAAAGTATTAAATATATCCAACAGTCATCCTAGATTTGTGGAAGCTAAAAGAGAAGAAGTCTCCAGAATCCAAAGGGAAGCTCATCCAAGTACAGAAAATCAACATGAAAACTTAGATGAGAAGCAAGCCAGGCTGGCTCAAGAGTTAATGGATGAGGTAGAGGTTGAAATGAAGGAACCTGAGGAAGTTCCAAAAAACCAAACCTAAAAAAAGGAAAGCTAAAACCAAAAGGGTTCTTTCTCCAGAACCCTTTCCAGAAAAAGAAACTACTGGCTCATCAGTATCTATATCTGCAACAGTAATCGACCCAACTGTGAACTTTCATGGTGACCCCATAATGCCTAAAGAAGAACCAATGAATTTTGATTTAATTGAAGTTCCTTCATTCTTGATGAATCCAAAATAGAAGAAAAGGGCTCCAAAGAAGCAACTCTCAAAGGGACCAGTTCAAGTTGCAAGGGTACCTGCTATTGTCAAACAGCCAATCTTGGAAAACAAAGAAGACTTTATCTATCACGCAGAAATTGAAGAATACTCTGGCATGAATCTATTTTTGGATGAATTGTCAGAAGTAAGAGGAATTGATAAGTACAAGAATCTGCCTGAGAGATTAGTGTTTGTCTACAAGGGAGGAAGTCAGAGGACATGGCCATTGCAGAAGGTTCTTGGAGAGAATTATCATACATTGACCAAAGTGTTCTCAGCATTCAAGAGACACACAGGGTTCTCTGAGACAGCTAGAAGGGAGATAATTAGCAGAATAGAAGAAATAAGGAGAGAATGGAACTCACCCTCAAGTCTACCAAAGAAAATGAAGATCCCATACAATGGACAGAAAATCCACATTCAACCCTTTTGGATGATGGAGTTCAGGGATGAAGAGGGCACTAGGAGATTCTTCAGGTTAGAAGACCAACTTTCAAAGGCTAGTTCTGAATACCTAAGATGGTTACAACTAAAGCTAAATCCAAAAGTTGTTGAAGAAGATACCTTCTATAGGCAACTTCAAGTGCAAATTGAGTCTAACTCTGCCAAGGAAGGAAAGTCAAGGGTGCAGCCAACCAGAGAGAGGAAACATCATTAATTTGTTCAATCTAAAGGAGCACATCTCTGATAAGTTTCTTAAAGCTTTCTGTTTTTAATTTTTGTAGCTTAATACAATTTTTGCATACTGTAGTGTGTATATATCTTTAGGAATGTTTTGTTATCATCAAGGTTCTGAATTTATGCTTTATTTCCGTCAAGTATAAATTGGGGGAGATTGTTAGGAATATGTTGTAGTTGATGATAAGTTAACATTCAAGCAAAATTGTATGAGTCAAGTTTTGTAACTGTCAACGGATAAGACATTATAACTCTATTCTTTGACAGGTAGCTCATCAACGGATGAGGTTTTGTAGCATACTGCAATATCTCTATTTATCAGTTGATAGTGTTTTTATTCAGAGTCATGTTGACCATCAATGGATAGGCAGAATAGGGTAGCCAATTGTAAATAAGCTATGCTATGTAATTTTGTCTAAGTGAAAGTGTATCAACGGATGAGAACAGGGCTCTATCAACGGATACAACTCAAATCTACTCTATCAACGGATACAGCTCAAACTACCATCAACGGATAACTGTGCATAACATCAACGGATAATCATTATCACTTTATCCTATGCTAGCTAAGGATTAGCAGTTGATAAGGACAGGTTTGACTGACAGATCACATGGGTTGATAGTAGGTATAAAAAGCAGTATGGCAGCCATACTTTGGAAACACAGAAGAAAGAAGCATTCCATTTACACAGTACATACAAGAAAGGTGCAGGGGACATATATGTTCACAAGGACAACCTTTCGGCTACATGTGGATTTGGAGTGGAGTAGCAAGTCAACTTGAGTTAGATTAATATTATCTTATTCCTGTAGTACTTGTAAACTTGGGATATATAACCAAGTGTAGCAACTCTTTAGAGATTAAAAAAACAGACATATTTGCTTAGGGTTTCTTGAATATCCTTAGAAGCAAAGAGTTGTAAAAACAGAAGCTGTGTACATTTGTATCACAGAGTTTTCTTCAAATAAAAGTCTCAGGTGGTACATTTAACCACCTGATTTTTATGTGTTTGTGAACCATCACTACGCCATAAACAGCCTACGGTAACACCAGGACTGTGTTACCTTAGACCCTAAAAAATGTTACCAAAGGCCAAAAAAAGGTTAAGGTAACACCTTAGCTGGGATAGTTTTGTTCTATGTAACCTTTGGGGTCTAAGGTAACACCTCGACACACATAAGCTAACATAGGCAAATTCGTTACCATAGACCTATAAGGTAACACACTAAGCAATTCTATAGCAACACCAAATCTATGTTACCTCAGATGTTATAATTTTGCAAAATTATTAATTAATTTTGTGGGTCCCACATGTGGGCCCCACATACATTATCTATTTTAAAATTAATGATTCAAATTTAATTATTTTTCTACCATTTCCTTCCTCTAATATTCATAAACAAAAATTTCACTAATATTCAAAAATATCATTAATTTGAATAAAAATTTACAAATGGTACAACCGATTACATTTACTTAAACATCTAAACAAAAACTAATCTATCCCCCACAAATATTAACAATTTCACCACGTTAATAAGATCTAAATCCCCTTGGCTTTTTTCGATTTCAGCCTACATCATCAAATGCAGCAAGTAGATCGAGCTGCAGCCTCCAATAGACCAATAGACTTTATATACAACTAACCAAGCAGTGATGGAGCTCCTCCCCTGCCAAATCCTTCATCTAATCCATGTAGCTTGCATTCTTTTGCCTTCATCTAATCCCACGTAGCTCATGAGAAATAATCTGCAATCTGGATCCTCGGTATTATCAGTAACAATAACAATCATCCACAACAGAACTGGTATTATAAGCTATAACTGCAGCTAGCATGGTACTGCGAGTCACTTTCATAAAGTGATCAAAACAAATTTAACTTCTTCCAGAAAGAATATGTAATTATGGCATACTCCGTACTATTTAATAAGATGCTAGTAAAGTACCTCAAACATCTTATCGTACATTTCCCTCTTATAGTAAATAGAGATCATCTTATCGAAAAAATTACGAGGCATGCTTTCCAGATTTTCAGTAAATAACTTCGTCCACAGTTCTTCAGCTTCCTCAAGTCTCCCATCTTCTGCCAAAGCATTTAGCAACATATAATAGCTCCCCATTGTTTTACCTTGACCTTTGCTTAGCATCCACTTTGTCACCTACATACCATATATGAACAGGGAGTATTCAGCAATAAATAACAATGATATCTATTAGTTTGACATTTGATAGCTCCTTTATCTATAAAAGATATAATAACAATGAAGCTCTATTAGTTTGGTAATAAATACATTTCATTCAAATATGGATCCATAGATCACTTAAGTAGTTCTTTGTCAACATCATAGTCACAATAATTCAAAGGTTTGAATAACCTCTCAATGACTAGAACTCCAATTTACACTACGCCATAAACAGCCTACGGTAACACCACGACTGTGTTACCTTAGACCCTAAAAAACGTTACCAAAGGCCAAAAAAAGGCTAAGGTAACACCTTAGCTGGGATAGTTTTGTTCTATGTAACCTTTGGGGTCTAAGGTAACACCTCGACACACATAAGCTAACATAGGCAAATTCGTTACCATAGACCTATAAGGTAACACACTAAGAAATTCTATAGCAACACCAAATCTATGTTACCTCAGATGTTATAATTTTGCAAAATTATTAATTAATTATGTGGGGCCCATACCCACAGACATTGTCTATTTTAAAATTAATAATTCAAATTTAATTATTTTCTACCATTTCCTTCCTCTAATATTCATAAAAAATACATTATTTTAAAATAAAACTCCAAACTGTAAATATCATTAATTTAAAGAAAAATTTACAAATCGTACAACCAATTACATTTACTTAAACATTCCAACAAAAACTAATCTATCCTATCCCATCCTGTCCCAAAATCCACAACAGGTTACAATGAAAATTGGACTGGTAAAGACCTCGTGCAAGTTAGAAATGGAGTCAATGACTTGAGAAATCAACATTTGCATCCTTTCTCGTATTTCAGCCTCTCCATCTGCTTCCTTTGTGTCTTCCAGAATCCTTTGCAGCCGTGTGCTCCGATTATCCTGCACCTGTATTAAAATGCAAACAAGTTCTTATTAGTGGAGTTTACAAGATTAAGACGCGCTGCACAGAGTGCATGATCAAATCCCTGCTACCCTAATGATGACCAACCACAACATATTACAGTTTAGAATTTAAGATCATTACTCGTAAGCTCTGCTCCAGAATAACTGTTAAATCAGTTCTACAAGTAGATGAACTGAATATAGTATACAAAAATTACAAGAATGCCAAATCAATAATTAAGATTCTAAAAGTCAGGATAGAGAAATATTTTACTGAATGTAAAATGCTAACCTCAATAATGACTTGCATGTTAAATTCTTTGGCATCGAGTCCAATGCCTTCATAAAAGGAAGATCTCTGCCAATCATTTAGAAACATTGTGACGTAAACCTGCATCCACAGTTTTCTTGTTAACATTCGAAATATGAACAAAAGTTTAACTTTTTAAGTAACTGCAGGACACAAGATGCTAGTAAGGACAAGTGAGCAGTGCATTAACTTTTTTTTAACCTTAGTTCTTGAAATAATTTGTTCACAATCAGAAGTACTGAACAACAAAAATGGTGAATAACATGATTGAGAATAGACTTGAACCTTATTTTATTTGAATAAAAAAAGAGTGATACGATCTAAAAAAAGGAAATGACTGAAATAAAAACTGAAAGGTGATTGAACATTACCGATAAGCAGAAGAAGCGTGACCACAACTTTGCCTTCCAGTCGTTCAAGAACTGAGGCTGTGCCTTCATCAATGCAGAGAAAAAATCACCATGGCGATTTTCATCCTGGCACTAGTTCTCGAATCCTTGTAGCATCTCATTCAATTTACCAAAAATTTGATGTTCGTGCTTGAGCAGGAGTTTCTGTCTCTTCATCGTACATGTGTATATTCTTGTTAATGAATTTTGCTTGAAGAACCTTCACAAGCTCAATAGAAATATATAGTGAGATGGGTATTAGGTATCCATACACTACTACAAAATTGAAACAAATAAATATACTATTAAATCACGAAACTTCAAACAAATATACTATTCGCATTGCGTTATGATACTAGAGATAAGTTCCAATCTTGTATATAGAAAATGATTTCTTTAATTTTCTGAATACATCCCTATATGAACTAACACATCTACTTGTGCTGCCCACGATGATACATTGATACCTATGTTCTTTTGAAAATTTGATATAGTATTATGGCCTAATCAAAGGATAAAACAACATTTAAAGGAACTTGTTCACAACACCAAATTATATGATGGAAGCAGGGGCTTTTGCCTACAATCTTGTATAAAACTGGTCTCCTTCCAATGTATGCTTACAAATCATTCCCCTCGGAATTCATTCCATCATTGGCGAAAAAACAATCTTTTAAGTTTTAATATATTATTATATATCCAAACAAATTCATAGCAGTTTTTCAAAAAAAAAATTGTTGAACCTTTAAATCCAGAATTTCTGTCTAACCTGATAAGGCAGAGCATCAAAGTCTGGCACTTCTTGACAGTGGTGCCTTATATAAGATGACGAAATTAGCTCTGTCAAAGGTGCCAGTGTGAGAAAATCTCCATTAAAACCTTCAAATTCAATGATAATATTTTTATAACACTATTGCTTAGTAATCTGAAGATTCAACAGGTAAACATACTCATCACAAAAGTGATATGCCGCCCAACAGGGATGGAGTGTTTTTGTTGCTTTCTCAGCATCAACTCTCTTCTCCAACTCTGTCATCCAGTAGAGTGCTTGCTTCTGGTATGGTCTTAAGTCACACATAACAGTACTTGGGGGTTCCATCTCCTATACAATATAGGAAACCAAAAGATAATGAGAGAGCAACAAAATTCATACTCTGCATGATCAAAGAGTTAGTCAAGAGTATAAATCATCGCTTATAAATCAAAACAACATTCATACTTGTAAAATTTAAGCGCACTTAGGAAAAGAACATGGCATGTACCAAGAAAAGAACATCGTATATATCCTAAGTTCAGTTTTGTAGTAGTGATAAAGGATAAGAGCAATCAGCATACACAAATATATACATAAAAATGATACCCAATTATTTGCACAACTTAATTAACAACCCCAGCTTAATTAACAACAATATGATCCACAATCAACAGGAGATTCAAAGATTGCATCTGCAGAGAGTCATCAAAGTAAATGAAGGGCTAATTTAATCTAAGCAAAGTTGTACAAACAAAATAGAGATTTAATGGCAATAAAGAAAACACAAACATTAATAACATACCATAAATGAAAGTAGATGTAGACAAGTCTGCCAAAAGAGAAATGGAGATTAATAAAATCTTGCAAAATGAACAAGAAGAAACACAGTTACCCTCCATACTATATACTTCTAAATTACTTGATCTGAGGGAGGGAGAGAGGGAGAGAGAGAGAGAGATGGAGAGAGAGGGAGAGAGATGGAGAGAGAGAGTGAGCGAGAGATGGAGAGAGAGACCGAGAGAGATGGAGAGAGAGGGGTCAAAATCGAAGCATACAACACATATATATATACAAATCGAAGCATTAACACAGTTATATTTACAAATCGAAGCATAAAAAGAGAGATTTATACCTTAATTGCAAGTGAGAGAGACTGATTGATTGAGAGACTGGGTGTGAGATTGAGCGAGGTTTTCCCCAATTTTGAGCGACCCAATTTTGAGCGAGAAAGAGAGACAGAGAGGTGATCAGTGAGGTTCGAGAGGAAGGCGAGAGAGAGAGGTGAGGGAGGTTACGAGAGAGATTGACCTAATTGATTTTCCCCAATCTGTTTTGCCCGCTTTCTCCCACTTAATCAATTTTGACCAAATTTGAGTTGCCCGCTTTCATTTTCGTTTTGCCGCCTGCCAATTCCATTTTATTTTCAATTTTTCATTGGTTGCTTTTCTTTTTTTCATTTTTTTGCCACACTTTTTTCATTTTCTAATATTACAAAATTAAATAATTTTTTTATAAAAAATATATGACAATAACTTTTATCATTGTAATTATTGAATAACAATTTAAATTTATTATACCCTGTTATTTTCTCCAATAATTTTATTGATGAATTTAATCAAATTTTAAAATTTTTTGAATATTACTTTATTTTAAAATATTTTAAATAAAATTATTAATAAATATATTGATATTGTAAAAATATAAATAATTCAAGTATTTTATAGAATATTATTTTTATAATAATAAATTAAATGGCTTGATTAAAATTATTGAATTTTAAATTTTAATAATTATTAAATCGTTAATTATAAATAAAATTCAAAAATATGTTAATTATACTCTAAGGTAACACAGCCCATGGTGTTACTAAATTTAACACCTTCCACAGCTATGGTAACATACCTTTAAGGATATTGTAACACCAAAACTAGAGTGTTGTAGTAGGTCCAAAAATTCATAGCTAAGGTAACACCCGAGAAGGTAACACCCCCCCTTAAGTGTTGTAGTAGGCTGTTTATGGCGTAGTGTTAAATGTAAATTTACATTAACAGGAGGGTTCATAAATCTCCCAAACAAACATTAGCAGAGGATGCAAAAGACTCACAGTGTCAACAAGCTTTTTTGACTTAGAAATGGTCCCTATTCTCAATTGTACAAACAACTACAGAAGTAATATCCAAGCACGGGTATTCAATTGAGCTCACCTTTTCTGCACAAATTGATACATATGGCAGTACAAGAAGGGGCATTTTTCCAGTTTACAAGAAATGTCACAGCATCAAGATTTCAGCAACAAAACTTTTACTAGCACTGAGGACAATAAAAGAATGAAATCAAGAAACATTATGTAGTTACCCACTCATGAAAGACACATTCTATTGAATACAGTATGTGACACACTAATGGATTCAAAAGGTAAATAATATGTGAGAACATCGTCGATTGTGCACGACACACTATCGAATTAGAACAAAAATTCAAATCAAGCATCAAACCCATAACACAATCTCTAACAAATACACCAACAGGAAACCAAAATTCAAATCAAGAACCAACACATATATATACAAATCGAAACATACAACACACACACACACACACACACACACATATATATATATATATATATATATATATATATATATATATATATATATACAAATTGAAGTAGTTATATTTACATAATTGAGTTTGAAATTTGACCTAATTGAGAGAGAGGTGAGTGAGTGAGATGAGAGAGACAGACTGAGAGAGAGGTGAGTGAGATGAGAGAGCAGATCCCCAATTTCCCCCGACATAAACCAATTTTGACCCAATTTAATTTGATTTGCCCGCTTTCATTTCTTTTGCCGCCTAGCCAATCCCTAATTTTTTTTCAATTTTTGTTACGTTACTTTTTTTTTCATTTTATAATATTACAAAAATTATTAATTTTCTTATGAAAAATTGTATGTCTATAAAATTTAATATTTCAATTATTGAATAATAAATTAAATTTATTATACACTGTTATTTTATTCAATATTTTTTTAATATTACTTTATTTTAAGATATTTTAAATAAAATTATTAAAAAATATATTATTATTGTAAAAATATAAATAATTCAATTATTTAATAGAATATTATTTTATAATAATAAATTCAATGACTTGATTAAAACTATTAAATTTTAAATTTTAATAATTAATAAATCGTTAATTATAAAAAAAATTCAGAAATATGTTAATTATACTCTAAGGTAACACAGCCCTTGGTGTTACTAAGTTTAACACCTTCCACAACTATGGTAACATACCTTTAAGGATATGGTAACACCAAAACTAGAGCGTTGTGATAGGTCCAAAATTTCATAGCTATGGTAACACCCAAGAAGGTAACACCCCCCCTTAAGTGTTGTAAAAAGCCATCTATGGCGTAGTGCATTTCTATTCAGCAATTATTTCCTTATAGATTTCTGTGGTTTTTATCAGAAATTTATAATTATCAAGAATTGTATTCAACCCCCCCTCCCTTCTACAATTATACAAGTGTGTAATCTGGGAATAACAGTGTCAAAGGAACATTAGGTCGTGGATCATACAAGTTGGAAACTCTGGAAGGGAACGAGGTGCCTCGCACTTGGCATGCGTCAAACCTCAAGATCTATTATGTTTGATTATTCTATAAAGAGCATACAGTAAAACATCGATAAATTAATACTCGATAAATTAATAATCTCGATAAAATTAATAATTTGTCGAGTCCCAACTTGGGACCAGTACAAAATTGGACCCTAATCGATAAAATAATAAGATAATAACTTTTTTGAAATCCCAGTGTATATATATTGGTCCCAACGAAACTATAAATTAATAATTACTAAAAGATTCCAAATTCTAAGATTGTCCGGTAAAAAATGAATCTATAGTCACTTATTTGTTGTTGAACTTCAAATCTATTTTGAGTTCATCTTTATATCTTCTCATTGCACTTAAGAGTTGGGGGATTGTCTTCTCGTATTTCAACAAAAAGTTGTGAAGAGTTGTTTCCGCTTGCAATGCTTCTTTCCGAGTGGCCGGTTCCAAAGCTAGTGAATCATCCTCAAATTCAATTAATTTGTGAATGTACATTAATAGAATGTGTTTTGGAACTTGTTTTTGTAATTTATTTTTCATTTCTAACTAATATACATTGTAAATAGTACATTGGACTTGGAAATTTAAAGATCATACGTAAAACCTCTTTAAATTAATAAATTATTAATTTATCGATATAATAATATCTCGCTAAATTAATAAAATATCCCGGTCCCAACATTATTAATTTATAGAGGTTTTACTGTAGCTCATATTTAGTAGAAATAAGGTCGACGAAACCATATTTGAGTTCTTAAACTCTGAGTAGGAAGTAGAGTATTATGTAAGGGCTAGACCCATTTCAAGTTTCAATGCAATTTGATTTTCTTCTCTCTTGGTTATTATTTCCAATGTCTGTTATGTATCAAAAGCATTTTGTAAAATTGCTAGCTAAAGTAAGCCAAAATACAAAAGACAAAACAACTAAGTGAAAGGAAAAATCAAAGGATGCTTAAAATAAATAAACAAAGCCCGGAGGCTATAAGTTACGGTTCATAAGTCAAGAAAGCGAAATGACAAAAGATAAGCCACGCAGGGCCGACATAAGATAAACTCAAGGAGCCTTAGCAGCCTTGGAAGTACTCCTGACTGGAGAATCTCTATCAGTGCTGGTGGTAGTAGTAGACTCTTCAGCATCAGCCTGAATTGGGGAGTGCTCAGGATCCAAGATCCTATCTGTAGCATCACCTCCCTCCTCATCTTCCTCACCATCCTCCTCATCCTCTTCCATAGGAGAAATCCTTTGGGACTCTAACAGCTTTGCCAACTCTAAAGGAGCCTCGGGGCAAGGGAAATCCCCAATCTGGAACAAACCAGGGTGCCTCTCAGACACAGCATCTAAGGCCCCTTTCCAGCCACTAAAGTAGTTGGCCGGATAAGCAAGGTCGTCATGCTTAGTCATAAGCTTCTGGAAGTCCTCGAAATCCATGTAATCATCAATTATATCCTCCTTGCCTTGGCGAAGCTCAGCAATGCTACCATAGGCTTTCTCCAGCTCCTCTTCCTTGGCCTTCAACTTTTCTTCCAGGCCTGCAACTTGGACCTTTGTCTGATCAAGATCCTTCTTATGAGTCCCGGCCTGAGTTCGCCAAGACTTGGCATGATGCATGGCAGCCTGGAAGTAGGTTGTTCTCAACGTAGTGTATTACTTGTTTAAAAAAAAAAATCCAAAAAAATTAAAAAATTAAAAATACCAAAAATAATTCTAGCCATGCAATTTGATTAGTTGTTGTATTTTGCTTGATACACCCATGCATGCGTAGAATTCTTGTGTTTATTGACGCTTTTGTATGAGAAGTGACGTGCTTTGTTCTTGTGCACACACTTACACTAGCAAGTTGAAACTGGTAGACTTAATTGGATGTTGTAAGTGATTAGAATGACATGAATATGTGCAAGATGACTTGGTTTTCATGCTTTGAGTACAAGTAGGTGCGTTAGAGAGTCTTGTTACCTGGGATTGATTATGTTTTGTCACACCAAGTGAGTTTTGAGCCTATATGCATATCTTTTGCATGATTTTTCGTTTGCTTGAGTGTCCACATGTTGTTTACATTGCTAGCACTTACTTGAGATCTTTCTTGAAATGCATGACATTACTTGATGATGAGATGATAAAGGCAATTAGGTATAACCTCGTGTTTCCCATATTTCCACACCTTTTATACATGATCAATTAGTTAACCCGTTGAGCTTAATCCTATTCTTTCGGTGACACACTACATTACTTGCCATTATCCTTTTTATTGTATTGGCCTTACATTAAATTTGAACCTAAATTGTCAAAGGCTAGTATCGTGTTTGAGGGAGTAATAAGGTGTTCATAAAAGGGGGGTTATTGATGATCATACTTTTGGGGAATATTAATTTTGGGTTGATGCTTGCTAGTCAAAATTCATAAAAATATCTATGGATCATTGTGCTTATTCCTTAGCTCTCAGGAAAAAAAAAAAAAAAGAAAAAAAAAGAAAAAAAAAAGAAAAAAAATAAATTTGAGAGCATTTTTATGTTTGTATGATCCTTCTTCATTCGACTAGTCAAGTTATTATGTAAGGGTTATTGAAAAATCCAAGTGTGGGGAAGTATTTGTTTTAGTAGAAAGGGAATGGAATGAATTATATTGTTGGGTACTAGCTTTTGACATTTAACCTGTTTTAGCTTTACTTGACATACCTAGTCCCTAGCCCACGCTACAACCCGAATAAAGACCTTTTGATTGTCATCAGTGATGTATGTTGTGTTGAGAGTGAGATTGATTGCGAGTGTCAAGTTGTGTTTATGATTTTGTTGGAATTGAGTGATACACTTAACCTTGTTCTTGAGTGAATATTCGTTTTTGAGTGAAAGGTGAGTTATTACTTGTTTTGGCATAGGAGATCCCGGGTTTAGACTTAAAGATGTATTTCTTGTGGGCTTAGCATGATTACCAACGATTTTTACACTTGACATGAATTTTTATGAACTTCTGCATGTTGGTTGAGTAGACTACGTGAATGCTTGCACTTTCGACACCAAGACATCGTATGTTTGCTTTGATTCTTAAGTTGATGTGGCATGAGAGGACTTGTGTGTGTGGTGTTGTGTTAGCATTGATCTTTTGCATGGTTGGATGAATTTTGTGGGTACATTCACTAATAACCCTCACGAGACAACACTCGTCCTACTAGGGCTGCCTAGGGGTTTAACGGCTTGTTGCATATGCTCAATGCAATCGTGTCATCTACGAAAGTGATGTTTGTTAGGACTTAGTTTTTATTTCACTTATTTGCACGTCCTCGGGCAAATAAGTGAAATAAAAACTAAGTCCTAACAAACATCACTTTCGTAGATGACACGATTGCATTGAGCATATGCAACAAGCCGTTAAACCCCTAGGCAGCCCTAGTAGGACGAGTGTTGTCTCGTGAGGGTTTATAGTGAATGTACCCACAAAATTCATCCAACCATGCAAAAGATCAATGCTAACACAACACCACACACACAAGTCCTCTCATGCCACATCAACTTAAGAATCAAAGCAAACATACGATGTCTTGGTGTCGAAAGTGCAAGCATTCACGTAGTCTACTCAACCAACATGCAGAAGTTCATAAAAATTCATGTCAAGTGTAAAAATCGTTGGTAATCATGCTAAGCCCACAAGAAATACATCTTTAAGTCTAAACCCGGGATCTCCTATGCCAAAACAAGTAATAACTCACCTTTCACTCAAAAACGAATATTCACTCAAGAACAAGGTTAAGTGTATCACTCAATTCCAACAAAATCATAAACACAACTTGACACTCGCAATCAATCTCACTCTCAACACAACATACATCACTGATGACAATCAAAAGGTCTTTATTCGGGTTGTAGCGTGGGCTAGGGACTAGGTATGTCAAGTAAAGCTAAAACAGGTTAAATGTCAAAAGCTAGTACCCAACAATATAATTCATTCCATTCCCTTTCTACTAAAACAAATACTTCCCCACACTTGGATTTTTCAATAACCCTTACATAATAACTTGACTAGTCGAATGAAGAAGGATCATACAAACATAAAAATGCTCTCAAATTTATTTTTTTTCTTTTTTTTTTCTTTTTTTTTCTTTTTTCTTTTTTTTTTCCTGAGAGCTAAGGAATAAGCACAATGATCCATAGATATTTTTATGAATTTTGACTAGCAAGCATCAACCCAAAATTAATATTCCCCAAAAGTATGATCATCAATAACCCCCCTTTTATGAACACCTTATTACTCCCTCAAACACGATACTAGCCTTTGACA
This sequence comes from Kitagawia praeruptora, assembly GCA_037693485.1. Taxonomy (NCBI): domain Eukaryota; kingdom Viridiplantae; phylum Streptophyta; class Magnoliopsida; order Apiales; family Apiaceae; genus Kitagawia; species Kitagawia praeruptora. Next base: position 156,839,556 of record CM075344.1, on the reverse strand, counting down.
ATTTAGGTTCAAATTTAATGTAAGGCCAATACAATAAAAAGGATAATGGCAAGTAATGTAGTGTGTCACCGAAAGAATAGGATTAAGCTCAACGGGTTAACTAATTGATCATGTATAAAAGGTGTGGAAATATGGGAAACACGAGGTTATACCTAATTGCCTTTATCATCTCATCATCAAGTAATGTCATGCATTTCAAGAAAGATCTCAAGTAAGTGCTAGCAATGTAAACAACATGTGGACACTCAAGCAAACGAAAAATCATGCAAAAGATATGCATATAGGCTCAAAACTCACTTGGTGTGACAAAACATAATCAATCCCAGGTAACAAGACTCTCTAACGCACCTACTTGTACTCAAAGCATGAAAACCAAGTCATCTTGCACATATTCATGTCATTCTAATCACTTACAACATCCAATTAAGTCTACCAGTTTCAACTTGCTAGTGTAAGTGTGTGCACAAGAACAAAGCACGTCACTTCTCATACAAAAGCGTCAATAAACACAAGAATTCTACGCATGCATGGGTGTATCAAGCAAAATACAACAACTAATCAAATTGCATGGCTAGAATTATTTTTGGTATTTTTAATTTTTTAATTTTTTTGGATTTTTTTTTTTAAACAAGTAATACACTACGTTGAGAACACCTCCCCACACTTAAGTGGTTCATTGTCCTCAATGAACTAATGAACAAGATACAAAACTACAACTATAAACAAAATAAAACTACACTAAAAAGAAAAGAAAGAAAACTCCCCTGGAATCAAGGTGTCGAGTGTGAAAACCATCCCTCCTTTGCTTAGGAGCCATAATAACCAAAACTGCATTCAACAATAGCTTCACCAACAACCACCAAGAAATATCCTGCCAAAAACCACCTAGACAATGGAATGATAGGATGGTAATAGGGTTTAGGGATTAAAAAGAAAAATAAAATAAATAAATAGTAATAATAATAATAATAATAACAAATAATAGTAATAATAATAATAATAATAATAATAATAATAATAATAATAAATATACAAAAAATAAATAAATAAATAAATTCCTAAATAAAATACAAAAATAATAAAGAAAAATAATGATAATAATAATAATAATAATAATAATAATAAATAATAATAATAAATAAGAATTAGAATAGAAATAGGTTTAGAATTTTTGAAGAAAAGATGGGAGGTTTTGGAATTGAAATAGGAAAAGAATTAGGTGTAAAAGGGGTATAAATAGAATGGGAGGTGAAAAGAAAATTTTTTTTTTTATAAGTACAACAGGTGAAGCACTCGGACATCACAGGAACACATGCTGAAATTTTCTGAAGCCACTGGAACACGCGCAGACTGCACTCGAGTGAAGCAAACCGCGCCCAGGTCAGTTGCGCAGGCGCAAGCTGCGTGACTGACGCGCAAACTGCCCTTATTGCAGTAACGCAGGCGCAGCCTGCGTTACACCCCCGCAAACTGCCCTTATTGCAGAAACGCAGGGGCAACCTGCGTTACTGACCTGCAAATTGCTCAAAAACGATTTTTTTTTTTTTTTTTTTTTTTTTTTTTTTTTTTTTGAGATAAAAATACAACAACACTCATTTTTTTTCTCTCTTTTTTTTTCAACAAGGCTTGGGTTGCCTCCCAAGAAGCGCTTTTGTTTAACGTCGTTGGCTCGACGTCACTTCCTCAACTCAAGGCGGTCTCAAAAGAATTATTGAATCATCCTCAACTGAAAAACCATTCCTACGAACGTTGACATCTTGATTGTTTGCTTTCCACAAAGCTCTTCCCTCAGACTTCAACTTGATTTTACTACCCAACGGCCAAATCTTCTTCTTTTTCTTCTTCACACCCCTAGAGTGCTTCTCCGACTCAACCGGCTGAACAAAACTTTCTTCTTCCTTATCATTGGTTTTCCACCTTCGCAACACGTTATCATGCCCCTCTTCAAAAATCACTAGCTCATTATTGAAAAGGACATACCTCAAATGTGGTGGAAGTTTCCCAAGCTTGATACTCGAGAGATCTCGAACTGAAGAACTGTCAATGGAATCAATGTTGTGATCATTCAACTCAAGAATCAATGAATCGACTTCAGCATGTCCTTCTCCTTCTGTAGCTTCAAGCATGAGCACTGCTTCCAATGTATCATTCAATAGAATCTGAGGAGTATAATCTTGGACAATTTCATCTACAACATCAATACTGCAACAAGTATTCTCAAGCAAAGGGGATTTAAGAGCAGAGGTTAGAGTAAAAGTAATTTTATCATCACCAACGCTCAATGTGAGAGTCCCACTTTTAACATCAATAACAGCACCTGCAGTACAAAGAAATGGTCTACCTAAAATAATAGGTATCTGGCTATCCTCTTCCATATCTAGAACTACAAAGTCTACAGGAATATAGAATTTTCCAACCCTAACAGGCACATCCTCTAAAATTCCAAGGGGATATTTTATCGAACGGTCTGCCATTTGCAAAGTCATCTGTGTACATTTTAATTCTCCCATATTTAGTTTTTGAAAAACCGAGAGAGGCATGACTGAGACACTAGCGCCTAAATCACATAAAGCTTTATCAATGAACAATGCACCTAAATGACATGGGATCGAAAAACTACCAGGATCTTTAAGCTTAGGTGGAGACTTATTCTGTAAAACAGCACTACACTCTTCAGTAAAAGCTACTGTCTCTACCTCACCAAAAGACCTTTTCTTAGTGAGAATATCCTTAAGAAACTTTGCATATGAGGGAACTTGAGAAATTAAATCAGTGAAAGGAACTGTTACCTCAAGATTCTTGACAAGTGTCATGAACTTACCAAACTGCTGGTCCACCTTAGTTCTGTTCATCCTGCTAGGGAATGGGAGCTTTGGCACAAATGGTGGAGGAGTAACTGCAGTCTTCTCTTTGTCCTTTTTCTTGCTTTCCTCAGTTTCACCTTCACTTGTATCTTCAACAACTTTCTCTACCTTGTCTTTCTTAGAATCTTCTTCTTCTTTCTCAGTAGGAACATCGTCAGTAGGCATTGGAGGAGCATCATATGTACGACCACTCCTAAGAGCAATGGCATTCACATTTTCCTTCGGCTGAGTTGGTTGTGCTGGTAGAGAGCCTTGTTGCCTTGTAGACGAAGAACTAGCCATTTGAGCAATCTGAGTTTCCAGCATCTTATTATGAATCTCCATCTGGTTCATCTTTGTTTGCATTTGTAGCAATATCTTCATCATATCACCTTGGTTATCAGCCTGTGCAGCTTGATTGGCTTGAGGAGTATAATTCTGAGGAGGCCTTTGAAATCCAGGGGGATTCATAGGTCCTTGAGGAGGCCTATACTGCTGCTGTGGAGGAGGCTGGTACGACTGCTGATATTGCTGCTGCTGATTAGGAATACTTGAATTCTGAGCATTATTGTTCCTATATGAGAAGTTCGGATGATCTTTCCAACCAGGATTGTAAGTGTTGGAGTATGGATTGTACTGCTGCCTCTGTTGGAAAACATTTGCTTGCTCCATCTGATAATTATGTGAATTTTGAGCATTGTATTGACAATCATTACCATAGTGGCCCTGGATGCCACAGACTTCACAAACAGGATTATTCATAGGAGCCATGGATGACAATGCATTGATGCTCATAGGTTGAGTAGAGGGCTGAGATGTCTTCAATGAGTGGATCTCCTGAGTCAATGCAGCTAGTTGAGATGATAATAGAGAATAAGCATCCACTTCAAGTTTACCCCCTTTCTTGGTTGCTCTCGGATTACTGAAGTGATTGGCAGCCAAATTCGAAAGAAAAGCATGTGCATCATCAACTCCTTTATCCAGAAATACACCACCTGCAGCGTTATCAACCATACCTTTTGTCTCAGGATCAAGACCATTGTAGAAGCGTTTAAGAAGAAACCACTTCTCAAGACCATGGTGAGGGCATGCACGTTGATAATCCTTGAATCTGTCCCAAGCATCCCGTAGAGATTCACCATAATCTTGCTTAAAGCCCATCATCTTGTCGATCAAATCGTCGGTTCTGTTAGGAGGGAAGAACTCAGTTAAGAAGGCTTGAGCAATCTCATCCCACTTGGTCAATTCAATATCGTTCAACCACTTTTGAGCTTTATCACGAAGAGAGAAACCGAACAACATGACTTTCAACTGGTCTGGAGTGACACCCTGATGTTTAATTGTAGAACAGAGCTGTTGAAACCGTTGCAGATGAAGTGTAGGATCTTCAGAGGCAAGTCCAGCAAATTGATTCTGTTGGATCATAGTGAGCAAAGCAGGCTTGATCTCGAAATTTGCTGCTTGAATCGCTGGCATAGCAAGGCCAGTAGGTACCCCACTCGGAGAGGGCTGTGAGTAATTCTTCAAAGATTTGGGAGGAAGGTCCGCCATCTCAATCTTTGGTTCAGGTATCTTTTGCTGCTTCTCTTTCCTTTGTTGACTAAGAGGAGTTGTATCCTTTTTCACTTGATCAATTTTCGTTTGAGACCTGGTCTTGGGCATCAACAACTAAACAAGGAAAAGCAGTAAGATCGGTCTCAATTGGAACAAGAGTTCCAAAGAGACAAGAGAAACAATATAAAACAATCAAACTAAAATAAGAGAAACTAGGCGTCTCCAAACTAAGTGCTTACAAAAGAAGAGATGAAGAGAGAAAAAACCAAAAACCCTAGCTTATTGTAAAAACGTCTGTATATGTCTATCTATCTCTCTACCACGTTTTTCTCTTCCTTTTATAATAAAACTAACTAATAAAATCTGATCTCTATCTCCTAATAAATGTATTTTTAATATCCTAATCAATTTACAAAAAGATATCCATAATTGAATAGGATTTTCTTGTAAAATTCGTCACTTATTTTCCTCCTCTGTTTCTGGGCTCTTCCAGTTGGATTTTGCTTACTGGACCACCTCTAAATTAAAGATAATTCCACAAGCTTCGCGTGGGCTGTAATTTCGTCAAATTCTGACTTCTGGAACTCAAGATATGGCCAAAACAGTGTAGACAGCCCGTGCAGCCCAATAATACGAATTTTCTCCTATTTTATCTCCAAAATAGCTCTTTTTGCTCCAAATCCTTCCAAGTCATGAATTCTTTATTTCCTACAATAAAACAATCAAATCTATTAAATAAAAATCCAAATCAATGCAAAACACAATAAATATGAGAATAAAATCATCTAGAATATATATAAAAATATACTCTATCAAACATCCCCACACATATCAATCAGAATTACTCTTTACCCATCAATCTACTAATCAAATTAAGCCCAAATCATGGTGCAAACATGGCTCCCCTTAATACCCTAGAATTAAACTACTCACTCATTCTAGGATTAAAACTAACAATAATAATCAAGAAAGCCATAATAAACATGTACTAATAAACAAGATGAGATAAAGAGTACCTTAAACTTTGTATAAACGAAGAACAATGAAGATCCAATTTAAACTAAGTACTTACAAAAGAAGAGATGAAGAGAGAAAAAACCAAAAACCCTAGCTTATTGTAAAAACGTCTGTATATGTCTATCTATCTCTCTACCACGTTTTTCTCTTCCTTTTATAATAAAACTAACTAATAAAATCTGATCTCTATCTCCTAATAAATGTATTTTTAATATCCTAATCAATTTACAAAAAGATATCCATAATTGAATAGGATTTTCTTGTAAAATTCGTCACTTATTTTCCTCCTCTGTTTCTGGGCTCTTCCAGTTGGATTTTGCTTACTGGACCACCTCTAAATTAAAGATAATTCCACAAGCTTCGCGTGGGCTGTAATTTCGTCAAATTCTGACTTCTGGAACTCAAGATATGGCCAAAACAGTGTAGACAGCCCGTGCAGCCCAATAATACGAATTTTCTCCTATTTTATCTCCAAAATAGCTCTTTTTGCTCCAAATCCTTCCAAGTCATGAATTCTTTATTTCCTACAATAAAACAATCAAATCTATTAAATAAAAATCCAAATCAATGCAAAACACAATAAATATGAGAATAAAATCATCTAGAATATATATAAAAATATACTCTATCATAGGTATTATTCTGAAAATACAATTTAAGTGTTAGGGAACGGAAAATAAAACACTCAAACCAAAAAAAAGTAAAGTACTTACGGTAGCAATAGCTTGAGTCCCCAGCGACTCAACTGCCTCCAAGTCACGGGATACCACGAGGTCACGATAGTCAGCAGGGGTGATCGAATTGTAGGACCAATCCTTCGAGTGCTTGGTATCCCCAACCACTGAGTCTTGTTTTCTGATGCCCCAAGCTGGCCGGAAAACGGATGATTTGGCAGAGGAGGCAGCCCTACCCTCTACATCAACAGCATCATGAGGTCTTAGAAAGGCAGGTTCTGGGGGCTGTCCCCTGGGGTCCTTGGCAGCTCATTTTCTCTTCATACGAGAAGTCTCCCCAGCCAAATGCTCTTGAAGCTCGTTTATGGCTTTAGCAGCTGAAAAATCAAAGGCAAAGTCAATGACGATAAAATTTAACATGCAAATGAATAAGAAGTTAAGTGAAAGAATGATGAGGTTTACCCTTATCAGTGACAGATGAAAGACCCACGGACTTGAGGGAAAATTCCTCAAGAAGGGAGAAGAAGTGAGTTTCCCCTTTGTCTGCAGTAAGGGTATCGAAAGCAGCTTTTTCGGCGTCATCTAGTTCGATGTCATCTGGATTTCCATCGATTACCTTCCCAAAAGAGCTACGGAAGAGGGTGCCCCAATCACCCCCCTCCCACATAGGGTACATAAACTCTTCTTTCCATTTAGGGTTATTATCAGGGATTGAAGAGGGATCGTAAATATTGGGGATCGTAGCACGAAGGCTGATATATACCCAGCCAGGATAAGTGATTGAACTATTCTTAAATTGAAAGATATTCCTAAAGAGGGGGACAGTTAGTGGGAAATTATTTTTTAAGCAGAGAACCATGAAGCAAAGAATGGCTCTCCAAGCATTTGGAACTAACTGGCAGGGATTTATTTGAACATCCGCTAGCAAAGTGGGAATAAAATTATGAAAAGGGAAACGAAGCCCAGCCATGATAGCATCCTTATAAATGCAAAGGGCATGGGGTTTCCAATGACAAGAACGATCCCCTGGTTCAGCTGGGACTAATTTTAAAGGGGAACGAACGTTGAAGAGTTTATTAAACTTTCTAACTTTTTCAACATCAAAGAACTTCGAATGATGATTATACGAATCTAATGCAGAAACAGAGGGATATTCATCTCCTCTCTGGTTAATCACGTCAATCAAGGAAGTATATTTTGAACGGATAGGAGGGAAAGAGGTACCTCGCGATGATGCACTCATTTTGCTGAGTCTCCTCGCTTCTCTATCGTCTGCCATTGATGCTCTTGGAATGAATGCTCCAAAAATGATCTTCAAAGGAAAACCTAGAAACCACCCAGAAAGGAGTGCTTTGGCCAGAAACTTCTTGCCAGAAATTACTTGAAACTAGGAGCTCTAGAGAGAAGCTTTATTGAAATATTTGAGTGAAGTAAAAATGAAGTTCACTTCTCACTCTTTTATACAAGGTATAGCCGGTCATTCGGCCGGTTAAGGTGCTAAAGCAACCGGTTATAACCAGTTAAGGCCCATAGGCCCAAATAAAGGCCCAAGATCTAGAAGCTCGTGGAAGCTTGTAGAATCTAAAGGAGAATTCTAGAAGGATCGAGAAAATAATAAAAAAATAAATAATTAAATTGAAAAACCTTACACGAATTCAATTCAGTTCGTAGGTTGAGTTCGAGAAACCCACGAGGAGGCCCATTATCGTTCCTTACACGAACTAAATTTAGTTCGTAAATTGAGTCCGTACACAACACGAGGAGGCCAATAAGTATCCCTTGCACGACCTGAATCCACCTCGTGGATTTAGATCAAGTCTCACACGACCTGGCTGATTCATAGGTTGTACACGATCTCGTTCCAGTTCGTAGACTGAGGTCGAAAATCTTACGATCAGGCCATACGGGTAACCTTACGCGACCTCAAATCACCTCGAAATAAGAGGTCGTGAGTTATGCGACCAGGTCATTTTTAGGAGTATACACGAGCTCGAAGTAGTTCGAAATTTAAGATCGCAAAGGTCGCGATGTGCCTCTTTAAACGACCTTACGCGACCTCGATCCACGTCGCGGAACGAGCTCGTAGAATCAACGAGCTACCATATCTGGCGTCCTTACACGAACTCAATCCACCTCGTGGATTGAGGTCGAAAGCAGAACGACCTGCCCTATCTGGTGCCCTTGTACGACCTCGAACCAGGTCGTAATATGAAGTCGTATACCTCACGACCTGCCTCTTTTACAGCCATTGGACGAGCTCGATTCACGTCATGAGACGAGGTCGGAAGGCTCACGACCTGGGCACTTCGTGACGACCTCGATCCAGGTCGAAAAATTTGCAGAAAATTATGAAAAAATAATTATGTTCCAGAGATAAAATTCTGAAAATTCCAGGAACATGGAAATATAATTTTATGCTCAAAGCACAATTTAATATTTTCGATTAAGCACCGTTTAGTGCCTGTTAGCACAGATTAGTGCCAATTAGCACCGTTTAGCGCCAATTAGTGCCTTTAGTGCCGTTTTATGCCATTTAACATCGTTTGACACTGTTTAAATGTTGTTTAAGACTGATTAGCGCTGTGTGGTGCCGTTTAACACCGCTTAGTGTCGTTCAACATCATCGTAAACGCGTCGGTCGCTCCACGCTTTACATTAAGGTGATATTGTTGAAAATACTCGCGTATGAGCAATGAACCCTGACCCAAGTCTCGAATAAGGCCGTTATAACTTCAAGGAAAACCTGATCAGTTTTCCTAGAAGTTGGGGGGCAAATGATATGGGCTAAAAGTAAGCCCTAAAGACACATTTAATGTGGTATTAATTAAACCTAGTTTGGTCCAAATACGAAGCCCATTAATGAGGCCCGAAACCCAAATTAAATGGCAAATTCGTAGCTGATAAATCAGCTAAATAAAAGACTTCGAAATTGAGTCCAGAAAGGAAACTAAATCATATTAGGAGTAGCCTCCAAGGCACATATCTCCAATACTTATCTTCTTATCTATTAGAAGGCTCTAGAATTGGGCCTAAGCTGTGACTTGCCCATCAAGTCTCCTAATTTAACCCTAATTCTAGGGTTTTCATCACCTATATAAGGACCTGCTCCTTCACATTCAGAACTACGTTTTTTGGCTTGATTCTTGATAATTGCAAGATACGTAGGCATCTTGTGAGGACCCGATTTAAGTCACGAAACATAAGATCAGCCATTAAAGCTCGAAGCTTCCACAAACCCTAGCAATAAATACACCCTAAATTTTGTTCCACAACATCATGGTTACAATAAAAAATGGGATATATTAATAAAATGAAACATATTTATAATTATAATTAAAAATGGGACAAAATCATAAACAGACTTTTCAAATGGAACATATTTGAAAAAAACCCTATTTTTTTAAAGTATGACAATTAAAAGGGGACAAAGATAGTATTGCGTATGTTTGGGGTATCTTAAAATAAGTAGCTTATGGCTTAGAACAACTCCAACCCATCACTAAATCACTATAATAGTGATGGATATAGTGTCATACCCACTCCAATGCAATACTAAAATAGTGACTCAAGATCACCAAATGATTTTTGGATCACCAAATTTGGTGATAAAAGTACATTTGGTGATCCTTGGTCACCAACTTTGGTGACTTTCAAAATTCCAACAATGCCCCTATATTTGTTAACAAAGCAATTTTTTTCCTATCTATGTCCTACTATTTGTTCTTGTAATTTTTAACTTAAAATTTTTATCAATTGAAACTTCTTTTCTTCTTAGCTCTTGTTAATTCAATTTTTTTTTAAAACTTTAAACTTTCACACAAAATCTTGAAAAAATTTCTTAATGATGAATTATGAACAACACACCGGATTTAATTATAAAAATAACATCATAATGATAAATAAGAAGTTACAAGATAATACTTATAAGAAATGAAGATGTCAAATTTCAAAACTTTCTAAGTAGATATCGACAAATCAAAGATAAGGAAGCTTATTTTGAATTTCGCAATGCGTTGATTGAGCACCTTTGGAGAAAGAATACGGCAATTCAAATAATTAAGTCAAGCCTTTTCCACTTTTAATTCTTAGCTAATTGTGATTTACAGCCTGTTTGGCAACGACTTCTAAGAAGTCCTTATGGCTTTAAGTCGTTTTTAGTGTGTTTGTCTACCATGGCTTTAAGCCCGCTTTAAGTTAAAAAACTGCTTTAAGTCAGAAGTTCCATTTAGGTACTTTTAACTTATGACTTATGACTTATGGTGTTTTTTTTTTCTTTTTTTTTTTTTACAATTCTTGTAAAGTTCAAATATTATGAATTTAAAATTTTTTTAAGTCAAATTTCACTTTAAGTCAAAATTATTAAACCTCCATTTAACTTTAAGCAAAATTACCCAAACACTTTCATTCAACTTAAAGCAAACAACTTTACTTTCTCCTTTAAGTTAAAAACACCTCCATTAAGTCAAAAGTAACTTATTTTAAGCAATCCCAAACACCCTCTTAGTCCTTTTTAAACTTTTGACTAAATTTTAACAAAATTTGGATATTGATTTTTTTTATAAATAATTTTTATATTAATAAATTTGTATTATACGACCATAACATTACAATTTAAAATATAATAGATATTAATAATGTAAAAATTGAACAAAGTTAGAATATTCTATTTTATTGGTGAAAGATTCTTTTTAGTGTCAAGTATAGTGACAATGGGTTGGAATGCATTTTGTGAATGGTGTAATTTTGTCACCAAAATAGACACTATTTTGGTATCTTGGGTTGGAGATGGTCTTATAAACACTTATGTCATATAAGTGATGAGTAGAGCAGAGATTAGAGTGTTTGGTAAATCAGAACTTATAATCAGTAGACTGTTTGGGTAAATCAGATTGGTAAATAAGAACTTATAATCAGTAGACTGTTTGGGTAAATCAGAACTTATAAGACAAAATATAGTCATGAGTGATTTTGTTTGATTCGTATTTGTGAGTACTTTAATACAATGAAGTTTTTATATTTAGTACTAATATGAAATTAAAGATATTAACAATTAAAAGTGTGTGTTGGCAAACGTCTCCAAAAAAAACAGAAAAAATATTTTGAGACGGAGGGAGTAGTAATTAATTTCGTTTATCCTCCATACTTTAAGTGACCAATAATTATCCTGATCACAAATGAGATCACATCACTTTCTCAACGTATTATTGGTAGACATAGGGTTTAATTACGTTTGGTTATATCACTGAAGTGCCTATTCTCTTTCTGAGTACTATTTTTCTGCTTGTTGTATTTATTTAGAAGAACCAGAGTGTACAACCCTTTACATAAAAAGAAAATTAAATTAAAGACTATTTTGTTTCATTTTTTATTAAATTTATTTTGCGACAGAAGCTAATTATCGAAAACTTTCCAAATAGGTTTCCAGATCATGGCAAATTATTAAGGAAAATTTTCAAAAATATTCATATTTTTAACTTTTTTTTTCCCAGAAATACGGTAAAATTGCATATGAGATTTTATTACATGTCGAAAACAGTTGTATTTCAGATTATAAAAATTTATATTTAAGGTTACTTTGCACCACATTTTTGTATTTTTTTTACTAACATTGATATTTTTTGTCAAACATTAACACCAAGTCCACAAAAGCTACAAACAACTGCATTTCTAAGTACACTACGTGTACCCACTTTGATCACCGAAACAAACTTGAAAAGTTCCAACACACAAACATAAAATCTGTCCCTACCATGCACCACCAAAAAGCTTCAACACTCGCCACAATTTGATACCATACCTGGAGTATATATACTTCCACTAAACACATTTGCTGACTGGTTATTTCAATTTCATATGTGGCTTCTCCACATTGCAGTATGCGCTTATACACACTCTGTTTCCGTCTCTCCACGCTCTTCTTGTTTGCTAAATTGTGTATGTACCACTCCAACACCGTCCCGTATCATTATATAACCACCGCATCCCACTGCATTTCAAATCACAAATACCACACCGCCTTCATGATACAAATATTTCATACATTTACAGAAATGAGTCTGATTTTCGGAGTTCTTAGCCCGTGGTGCAGGCATGCAGAGGGATACAGATTTGCCTCCGCAACATCTTTTTCGGTACGAGAAGGCGGAGATCCAAGTTACCATTATGATCATGTGACTTTAGAGGAAGGCGATGACGACGATGATAGTGGATATGACTATGCTCCTGCAGCTTAGTATTTCATACCAGGACTAGTATTTTTTGTTCTTATGAGAGTCTTTCAGAAAGTCTTTTTTGCCAGTTGGTTTGAAATAAATAAATACAAGAGTCTTATGTTTTGTAGCTTAATATAGTGATCGAGTTGGCTAGACTATTAGAGAAATAATCTAGTGATCTTAATATATTTCTCTGTTTGATGAATTAACATGGGTTCGGATCCTCTGTCCCCTTCCTCCGTGTCCCCGGCTCTTTTTAGTACAAAAAGAGTGTCCTTGCGGGCCCATTTTAATAAATAATAAAAATAGGCTCGACAAGAGCTTTTTTTTTTTAATTAAAAACAACAGGGGACACAAAGGAGACACGGAGAAAGGGGACAGAGGATCCCAGCTCAATTAACATTGGGGATGGAACGCAATCAGATAGTTCGAGTAGTTCGAGTGGTTCTGTGACAACCCGGGTCAAATCCCGAGTCTTTTTCGAAAATCGGGTCAAGTCCCGATTCCGATCCCGAAATAAGCCAAAGTAAACTGGCCCAAATGCAACCAACTTTGGTAGTCCACAAGCCCACCACAGGCCCCCAAAAGATCATGATTTATTGGTGCACTTAGTAGTAGTATTTTGCCTTTGAACTAAAGCCCCAAATCTCCTCGATGTGAGACTGGGGTGTTACAAACTCCCCCACTTAAACTCCTGACGTCCTCGTCAGGCCTGAACGGATATCCCATAGGTCCAAGATCGTTCCTCCCTAGCCATTGTGGGATAATACCGGCTGGCATCGTGTCCCCACCTCCGGACCTCTATCCATTGTGGGATAATACCACCAGCCTTCGTGTCCCCACCTCCGGCAACTTGACGAATCAAGCTTTCGAGAGTCGTCTCTGATACCATATGTGACAACCCGGGTCAAATCCCGAGTCTTTTTCGAAAATCTGGTCAAGTCCCGATTCCGATCCCGAAATAAGCCAAAGTAAACTGGCCCAAATGCAACCAACTTGGGTAGTCCACAAGCCCACCACAGGCCCCCAAAAGATCATGATTTATTGGTGCACTTAGTAGTAGTACTTTGCCTTATAAACTGAACTAAAGCCCCAAATCTCCTCGATTTGAGACTGGGGTGTTACAGGTTCTAGTGGTTAGAGTTTATCTCGATTCTTGTTCATCCCAAAATTCATTGAAAATAAATAGATATTAATTATTGTAGCGCATATAAAATCTATTTATTCAAAAACGGGTTAAATCTCAAAGTGCTCACTGAAGTGGAGGGCTAGTATTAAATTGCTCACTCTAGATATCGGCATCTCATTTGAATCATTAAAATCATAATAAATATCAAATGTATACCTTTAAAATATACTCGAAAAATAAAAATAATTTTTCATTGATTTCTACACATTTTTCTTGAATGCTTCCATAACCAAACGAAAGGTTAATAATTCTAATATTTTTTATAATATATTTAGAATTTAAAAAATTTATTTACTATTTATTTTTAATTAAAACAAGGAAAATGACAATAAAATTAAAAATAAATAGTAAATGAATTTTTAAAAATCTAAATATATTATCAGAAATACTAGAATTATTAACCTTTCGTTTGGTTGTGGATGCATTCAAGAAAAATATGTAGAAATCAATGAAAAATTATTTTTATTTTTCAAGTATATTTTAAAGGTATCCATTTGATATTTATTATGGTTTTAATGATTCAAATGAGATGCAAATAACTAGAGTGAGTAATTTGATACTAACCCTTCACTTCAATGAGCACTTTCAGATTTAACCCATTCAAAAACTTTGGCGATGAATATGTAATTGATATGGTATCCACATGGGGCTTTGGCATGTTATTTTTGCTCCCATATTCAAAAATATATAATGACTTTCTTCCGGATGCGTTGGAAACTAAAGTTTGTGTTTCCCTTATGTTAAATTTTTTATTTTTTATTTTGTCAAAAATAACTTTTTAATTAATGAATTGTATTAAAGTATAATATCCGTATAATCGGAGAAAGAGTTTCTTTCATTCAAGAAAGTTTATCATCTAACCTAAAAGCACGCAAGTTGCTTCCGGACGCTTAGACAATATAACTTTAATGTCTGAATAAACATTAGTGTTCCATTAGTTAGACAATATAACTTTAATGTCTGAATAAACTTTAATACTCCCTCTGTCCCATCCATTTCTTTACAATTTCTTTTTTGGAACGTCCCACCAATTTTTTACATTACCAAAAATAGTACTCCCTCCGTTCCTAAAAGATTTTCCTGTTTGCTTTATCACGTTTGCCAACGCACATTTTTTATCGTTAATATTTTTAATTTCGTGTTAGTTTTAAATATAAAAACTTCACTGTATTAAAGTACTCACAAATACGAATCAAACAAGATCACTCATGACTATATTTTATCTTATAAATTATGCGTAAATTAGTAGTCAAGCGCTTACAATGAACAGGAACAAAAGTAAAAACATGAAAAACTTTCCGAAACAGAGGGAGTAACTTTTAACAATAAAATACATTACTACATCCACTACTTCACTTCACTTTTTCAACACTTTACACTATTACACCCACTACTTCACTTATTTTAACAATAAAATCACTATTACAACCATTACTTCATTTATTTTAACAATATTACACTCACTATCCTTGGTCTCCGTGCCCAACCCCCATGTAAAGAATTGGCTGGGACGGAGGGAGTATAACTTTAGTGTTTCTTTTTAATCTTATATCTGTTAATACTATAACAAATTTTGAGTCCCACCATATTCCTTATGCAGAAGGAACATAAATTTTTATGTATATGTACATGACCATTTACTCTTACTGCATTTGGACTAAATTTAATCATTATATCTAAATTATATCTAACTGTTCTAATTTTTAACTAAATTTTTAACGGATATTATTCTTTGTATACGAATTTTTATTATATTTTGTTAGTGGTTAGAAGATATGATGTCATATTTTTGGGTATGTATTTAGTATATAAATTTAATCATGTAATATATTTAATCATTAGATCTAACAATTCTAATTTTTAACTAAAAATCTAACGGATATTATTCGTTGTATACGAATTTTTATTATATTTTCTTAGTGGTTAGAAGATATGATGTCATATCTTTGTGTATGTATTAATTATTGCAATATTATGTTTTAAATTAAAAGTCAACGTGTTTTAATTAGAGAGAAAAAAATTATTGATTGGAAGATATGATATTTTAGGTATTTATAAAAGGTAATATCATCAATTATAAGTAAACATCTTTTAATTGAAAAAGGCAATTAACTAATTATCATTAATTATATTATTAATAAAAAATGAAGGATAATAGTAGAGGTTTAGATTTGGGTTGATCAAATTGGATCGCTCCAAATGCTGATTAGAGAGAAAAAAAATTATTGATTGGAAGATATGATATTTTAAGTATTTATAAAAGGTAATATCATATAAATTATAAGTAAACATCTTTTAATTCGAAAAGGCAATCGGCTAATTATCATTAATTATATTATTAATAAAAAAATTGAAGGATAATAGTAGAGGTTTAGATTTGGGTCAATCCAATTGGGTCGATCCAAATGTTGTGTAATGATAAAAAATAGTATAGATTTAGATTTGGGTCGATCCAATCTAAATTGGGTCGCTCCAAATGATGTGTAATGACAAAAAGGGACATCAAAGAAATAAAGAAGATTAAAAAATAAAGGATAAAAGCAGTAATTTTCCTGTGTAATGACAAAAAAGGACATCAAAGAAATAAAGAAGATTAAAAAAATGAAGGATAAAATCAGTAATTTTCAAAATGTAATACTAGCAGACATTAGAAATATATTGATTGATTGATTGATATTGATTGATATTAATATTGATATTGATATTGATGTATTGATATTGATATTGATATTGATTATATTAATACATTGCCTCTACTAAAAGAGCTGGGATCCTCTGTCCCCTTCCTCCGTGTCTCCTTTGTGTTCCCTGTTGTTTTTAATACAAAAAAAATGCTCTTGTGAAGCCCATTTTTATTATTTATTAAAATGGGCCCCGCAGGGACACTTTTTTGTATTAAAAAGAGCAGGGGACACAAAGGGGACACGGAGGAAGGGGACAGAGGATCCCGACCCCTACTAAAATGCGTTGTTTAAACTAGCACAGATGTTAAGGAACCTTCGAAAATTTATATGTCAGAGGATAACACTAGTCACTAGCCGCATAGTCTTGCGATATAGATCAATCAAATTTTAATCGATTTCATCCGCGGCACCGATTCCAAACATCAATAGTCATAGTCATGAAATGAAAAAAAAAATAGATAAAAAATGAAGGATAGAAGGTACCAACCCAAATATCACATTGATAAGAAAAAAAATTATCTTATATAGCCATATAGGCATAACCAACAAAATATATTAATATGAAATTCTTAAAAATTACACAAAAACAAATTCGTAAATATGGTATTCAATCTCACATTTTATTATCACTCAAGCGCCTATGTTCCGTATACTTTTTTAAGCCGTTTTCATTGAAAAGAATTAAAAATTATATCATAAAATTACTATTAATTTATAATCACAAAATTAAACTTCATAATATATACATGCATGATCGTTAAAATACATTGATGATTAACGGAAAATCGTTAAATGATTGCCACGCATGATCGTTAAAAATACATTGATGATTTATAATCACATTAATTGGAATCTAAATTAATTCTAAAATCATGAACCTAATTTTTAAATAAACGATTTGTCAACTTTTGATTGGGTCACCGAGTGGTAAGAAATAGATTTTCGAAAAACATTTATGATTTTTTTAAAAAAAAATTATGATTTTTGACCTTATTTAAATTATGATCATAAAAAATATTTAAAACCAATTACAGTACACTTTTATCAATTTACAAACATATGAATTAAATAGATATGTTCCGTTAATTCTAATTTTTCGTAATATTATACTCCCTTAAAAAACTAACATTATCACATATTCACATTGTACATCTATCATTATAAAAAAAATGTGGTATTTTTCAATATTTTTTCACTTATATCAATTCTTAAATATATGGATAAATGGGTACGTGTGAATTTAAATTTAGTTAAAGTATAGTCATTAACAAAAAATCAAATTTCCAAAAATTTTAAATATTTTTTACTTATATCAATTCATAAGCATATGGATTGTATTGGTATGTACAATTTTAAATTTAGTTAAAATGTAATTAATTTAAAAAAATTAAAAAATTAAAATTTACACTTCTTGTACAATTCATTGATAACAGAAAAAATTGAAAATTGAATCAAAAAATTGATATTCATAAATATGCATTTGCTTGTATAGATTTAAAATATATGTATTAAATGAATGTGTTTTATTTTAAATTTAATTAAAATTTTAAAATTCAAAAAATGTATATTTTTGGTATAAATCATCCAGAGAAAATTGAATTGAAAAATATGATATTTTGTATATATGAATTAAAATGGATGTTCAATTTTGAATATAATGAATTTAATAATAAAATTAGCTACCGACCTAATTGAAAATGATAAAGATAGAGTGATAATTTTTTTGTTACTTTTATTTGTCGAATTAGCAGTCACTTCACTTTTTCCATTAGGATTTTAACGAGTAACAATGTAGATTTATTTGAAAGTTTCACATAATTTATGTATTTGATTTAGAAAAAACCGCACTAATTAAACTGAAAATTTGCATAATCACTAGATTTTTACATCGGTACGTATAGTATGGTTGAATTTATAATTATTTGTCTAAATTTCGTGATTTTGAGAAACAGTCATAGAAAGCTATTCTATAGTGATCTTAGAATTTTCCTTTTTCATATTTATACACATGAACCCACTCATGTTGTCTTTCACAATTTTCGAACCCTCAACATCCCTGTAAAAGAGCGAGGAAGATACAGAGTAGTAATCTAATGGTTTGTTTGGATGGGGTTGAGAAAGATTGGGTTGGATCGGATTCAAAATTAAAAATTCGTTTTTGAGAAAATAATATTACACATTAAATCCAAAATCCAACATTTTACTTTTAAAATTTTCTCAAAAATAAATTTTTAAATTTGAATCCGACCCAACCCAACCTTTCTCAATCCTCAATCCGAACGAACCCTTAGATTCTCGTTTCTCACGATTAAGTTTTTATATTAACTAGCAATATTGCCCGTGCTACGCACCGGCTTTAAATTTAGTAAAATATATTATTCATTTTTTATTTTGTATAACTTACATGTTACCAATGAAGTATTTTTCAACAAAGTCCTTTGAGTGCATCGAATAAACAAATAATACTACTTTTTAACAATAATAAATTAACATAAACCAAGTGTTACGCTTATTGCTAGAAAAGTTTAAATTAACATCTTAAAACCATAAGCCATTATGAAGATTAAAAACATCTTAAAACCAAAAGATTGAAATATAATGTCAATAGCAAAACCAATGCAAATTAACATGTTAAAACCAAATATGCAAAAACCATAATCCAAAACATTGAGATGAAATGAGAATAGCAAAACCCATGCAAGGGCAAATCTCTTATTAGACATGGAATTAATCCTAGACTGGAAGCAACAATTCCAACAACTGTGATGTCCATGTATTCAAACAGTAATACTCCAAGATAGTTCCATATACCAAGATGAATTACTTCTCCTGTTTATAAGCAAAAAACGAAATAAAAATTGTAGGAATAAGTTGATGAAAGTTTAACTTATGAACAATTTAATACTTCATATAGATCATTGATCATAATCTTAAAAAGTAAATATCATCTTAATTTTCTTGTTCGTTGATTTGGCAGATTCTGGAGTAAAGTCCGACAAAGCTACGAAATTGTTCTGTAAATAATGAATTGGTAGAGCATTAGAATTGTTATTGTACATAGATAGAAGTAGTAGTAAATGTTGAACATAAGAATTATTTCATGGGTTTAAAACTCACTTCTCCAGATGTTGAAGTTGGGAATGTAGCCACTATTGCATCAGAATTTGGAGAAGAAGGTTTGCAAATGTCATATGCATCAACAGCGTAGTAGAGATTACTGTTTGATTTCATATTTTCATCAGTAATTTTGATCTTCAACTTAAGTTCTTTTCCTTTGATATCTTTAACCTTCTGTGGAAACACATCTTTTGCCTGATAGTTCAATATAATGTTTAGGATGATGTGAATGTATCAAAGTGTAGTAATTTTGTTTATTTCTGACATGTTGATCAAGGTGTAGATCATGTGAATTCAAAGTAGAAAAAATGATGTAGTTATTGTAATAAAACACTATTAATAGAATCAATACCTTCTCCACTTGTAACATCATTTTGGTTGCAGACATACCAAACATCCTTCTGCCAGCACGATCCATTAGAATGAAATTATAAGCCTCAGTTTCATCGTCGGCAAGGATAACAATCCTATATCTGTTTGACAAATATTCATCAAATTCAACAAATGTTTGGAACAGATAGTGTAAAAAAATTAGATGATATCTTATGCATATTATCAGTTGATGTTATTTACCTTTTTTCAGGAACTGGAATAGTCTTATCAGTGCAGTTGGAACACTTAAACATTCCATCTTGTTTCCTTACTTCTGATTCACAGTCACTGCAACTGTTATACCACCAATCTGTTTCTTCAACATTTTGAATCTTTACAATGCTGAAAAAATCTCTCTGCAGATTACAAAGTATCATTATATCTCGATTAACATACATCTACATATATAAAGATTTTTGTTTAAGTTAAAAACTCTGATTGTACAAAGTGCTTAAACTAATTTAGAACCTTGATATACTCTGTGCCTTGCTTTTCAGCAAGTTGTTTCAATGTCAATGTTTCTATAATTGGACTTCCATCAATTTCTGATGGAGTTACAAAATCTGGCTGCTGGCTGACTGTATACCCTTCTTCTTCTAGTCTGCAACAATATAAATGTCGACTTCTATTCATAAATCAAGTATAGGAAGTATTGTATGCAGTAATTATGTATCAAGCATGAAATGTAAAATATTTACCGCTGGCGCATTGCAATTACATAGTCACTGTCCAAATTTAGGTACACCTTTGAAGATGGTAGTGTACTTATTTGCACTGAATCTTAAATTGTGAATATAACCAATAAATTAAAAATTAGTAAAATCCATACAATTGTTAAATGCAACTTATAATCCAAGTTAAACCACAGGCTTCTTATGTTAGTTAAAACAGCAGCCTTACTCTTATAAATCTTGAGCTTTGTACTTGTGACAATCGCAATGATTGGACGTTCAGTAGCATTTTTGTGAGAAGCTTCAGTTTTCACAGCAAGATCACCCCAAACAGTAACTTTATGGCTATTCCTGTAAATTGTAATTACATAAAGGTATATTGGTATTTCAGATATTAGAATTAAATTGCTGAAATGCAAAGTTATTTGGAAATATTGAATGCATCAACATAAGCAAATTACAAAAGAAGAATATAAGCAAGAATAATAAAAACTCGATTTTTACCTTCCATCAGTGATTCTGAACTTAACAATCTTCTTTTGTCCATAGACAGTCTTGATGTCGTTAACATGTTCATAGTCCTCCACAACTCCAATGAGATCTATTATACGAAAACAACAAACAGTATAAATCCTTTGATAGCAAACAGCATATAAGAAATAACTATAGTTAATGCTTTAGTTTGTGCATGACCTGCTGAATATTCAGGATAGTCGGGATTCACATAAGCACTTGCAACATTGAATAGATCACCCAAATCTAAAAACTCAAACTTGTGTTGTGGAATCATGAAATCATCATGCAGTACTTTCTCAACGGAGGTGGTTGGAGAGAAGTTTATTAGGATCTTAGACGAAACTGGTTTCATGGATCCCAAAGCCTGTTTAGTATAGAAGTTGGAAGTAACATACAAACCTCCCTCATCTATTTTGTCAGCATGTTGCTTCCAGTTATCAGCATATATGAAAGCTTGTACATGACAATTCTAAAAAAACAAAACATAAGATTATATAAAAAACAATAATGTTAAAGGTCTAAAGTAAAGACTGATAAGAATTTTAAAACATAAGCGTAAATGTAAGAATTCTAGACATATAAACTTACCTCTTCATCCAGCAGAATAAGATTATATCCTTTAAGACTTTCTTTTCCCTCAGCTGTTTGATTAGAAATTGATGGCCACATCCTGGTTACACGTGCCTTAATTTTCCATGTAGTACGACTGGTATCAAGCGCAGCAAGTTGATGAAACATAGTGATTCTGTAAAAAGAAGAGTAAAATGGAGTATTAGAAAACAATGCAAGTTTTCGTACCAGAATTATACACAAAGTATAAGTTATTCAAATGAACAAACACATATGAAAATATGGAAAAGAAATTGAGAAATGATAACTTGGCTTACATTGTGATCTCACAAATTTGTTTGTATAGGGTTAATGACAAATACTAATGCCTTGGACGTGGTTAAGCAACTAAGAATGTTCTGGTCTCATTTTATAGCACGAATATGGATGATTTTACGTTTGTAATTGTGCAAGTTAAAGATTATCAGTTAAGCAAAGATCAAGGAAATGATTAACATAAATATTGAGAGCATCAATTATCCCTAATCACTATTAACCAATTTGTAAACAATTTAACTAATATCAATCATCAATCAATAATATCAATAATTATTAGTTAAGCATGTCAATAAAAAATATCAATAATTATCAGTTAAGCAAAGATCAAGGAAATGATGAACAAAAATATTGAGAGGATAAATTATCACTAATCACCATTAACTAATCAACTAATTATGGATATTATTTTGATTTGTATAATGAAAAATCCTACAAAATCCTACAAAATCAATTAAAATGTGATTGGAAATAGTTTGGTTGGAACGTTAAAAATTTATTATTCATTTCAAAATACTAATTCATGTTTACATTTCATTTTGTTAGGTTTCATAGTCTAAATACCAAAGCTCTCTCCCATGTGTCATATTCTTTTTTATAGTTTAAAGCATATATGTGATCTTACCCCCATTGCAAAGTAACTGTGAGGTGTGATCTCCTAAGTATAAAACATTCAGCAATCGTAGCAAAATGAAACATCTTTTTACGGAAATCTAAAGTTTATTCAGATTGAAATAGATAATGTGATGGTTGGTGCTGGTTCACTGATCGAAATTAGTCAAGGATCATTCATCAACGGTAGCACAGTAAGAATTATATGAAGCTGCAAACTGGAATCTTGCGTCTGCTCTAAAAATGAAAACAGTTTGCTCTGTTTTTAACAATGTAATTTGTGCAAGTACTCGTACTATCAAGGTGTTTGTTTTCCAGAGATTGTTTGGTCGTGTTAAAGAGCAAACAATAATGCAAACCATTTAGACATTGGAGATCTATAATTCCGTAATTCTGGCGAAACTGATGGACTTGGTAAAATGCAATTTCAAAATACATGAACAATTATCAACAGTTTAGGTAGGAATATAATGTGCAAGACCAATGTTTAATTTGTATATATTGCTTAAATAAAATCAAACATAACGTAAATACTTTATCGAAATACTAAAAACATAAGTATGTTCAGATGATAGAACACATTTATTACAATCTTATTCGAACAACTTGATGAATCCAAAATGGCTGGTAAAAACAAATTTATTGTAGTGCATCACGTTCATATCTCAACATCATAATACGTGGTGATAGGTTTGTTCATGTTTCACGGATCATTCAACAGAGTCTACTGTTCTTCTTCCTCCAACCTATAAAAATAAAAAGCAGTATTAATATAAGGAATACTAACACCTATCCTATAAAACATTATGTGTAATGTAGCAGGGTGTTGTTCATATACCTATTCCTCATCCTGAAAACATCCTCATTCTCAATGTTAATAAATATTCTTGATGAAGGCAAGCTGAAAATTTGAACTTTTCATGTTTTAAACAAAAATATGAGAACCAATCACAAAAACCGTTTATATACTACAAAGCAAATGAGAATGTAGCTGATATGACTACCTTTATGAGCTGAAAGCCCGATACTTGCCAAGATTACAATCAATGGTCTCTCCACATGATTTGCGTATAAAGGTTCAGTATTTGCATTTAGCGGTCCCCGGAAGGAAACTTTGTGTGAGATCCTAGTAAAAGATATGTGAAATTAAGTGCATGATACCAAAAAGAGATGACAGAACTTGAATTATGTAAATTTTCTTTACCTTCCATCCGTAATTCTGAATTGCACAACTTGCCTTTCACCATAATGTGTTTGAATTGTCCGCAGTGGTTCCAGATTTTCCATAACTCCTATGACATCTAAAAAGAAATATCAAATATAAGTGATGGTAACCATTGTTCTTATGAATACACTATGATGTGATAATACACTAACCTGTAGAATAGATAGGTTTCTCATAAGGTTGATATGAATCAACAATATCAAACAATTCTCCAAGAGGCTTAAACTCAAATTTGTGGTCAGGAATGAAATGATTATCCGGAATATAAGGAGTGAGGATAGTAGAAGGAACAAAAGTAATGCACTTAGAGGTGCTAACAGGCCTATAAAAACCAAATGCTTGACGAACTCGGACATTGGTAATCTGGTATAAGCCTCCTTCCAAGATAGCATTATTATAATTAATCCAAAGATCAGGAGTGACCATTGCATGCATATGTGTGTTCTGCTTATAAATCAAAAACTCTTTAACATGTATTTAAATATGTAAATATATAGATTAGATTAATAAAGAAACGGAAGAATATAAGAAAGAAAGATTGTTACCATACAATCCAAAAGAAAGCACCTGCATTACTTTCGGTATCCCACATTCTTGTAACACGAACCTTCAGTACCCACCCTATCTTAGATTCATCTAGTGTGTTAAGATGATCGTGCATGTTCATGTCTGCAACACTATGTAAAACTTCGATATATTATCAGATTATGATGTTATTCAAGAATTTTGTTTATAAATTTATTAAGAAAAGAAAGTGAAACATAGAAGATAGAAGGATTGAAGCATACCTTTGCTTAACTTATGGAGGCTTCTGAGTTAATCTCTAATTGTATTTTGCAGTGGTTTTTTTTCACTATATACCAGTTAAGAAGATACGCACTATTATTCAGGGATATGATTGATATTAAAAATAGATGATTGAGTAGTTAGAATTTGTTTGTTATTAAAGATAGATGATGGAATTTTTAATTTATCAATAAATGTACCAAAATCAAAGAATATATATTATGATATTTATTTTGGGATTTGATTGATTAAGGTTACACATCATACACTGTGGGTGGGGCAATTGATTACAACGTACATTAAATTTATATTAAAATAAATTTTTATTTTTATAAAACAAAATATGAATAGATATTAGACATTGTTTGGGATTTGATTGATAGTTTGTACTCCTAAAGTTGTATAGACATTTTTTTATAACTCATAATTCACAATTACGAAATCTTGTGTCATGTTTAAATTTTATAAGTTAACTTCACCAAAATTAGAACAAATATTATGTATGTAATATATTAAAAAAAATAATTCATTTAAACAATTTTAATTAAAAAAATTAAAATGAAATTGATTTGGTAATATCCCAATGTCTTAGACAAAATATCCCAGACACAATATTTACGACTATTCAGAATATCTCAGACACAACCACCACAAAACTTTAATAAAAAAATCCAATTCAAAATTTTTATTGACCACAACTATCTCGATATAGGTTTATATTAATCAATTTGTTTTGTGTAAATACTTGGGATTAAGCGAATGTTATACTATTTTATTTTTGAATTTATATTTTAAGAATAATATAATATATATAATTGAATAATTTAAATTATTTTATAAGACTTCATAAAATTATTAATTATTCTCCGAATACTTTCCAATTAAACAATGAAAAATATTGTAAAAATATTAATGTAAACTGATTTTGGACGGACAGAGTAATATATTTACGACTATTCACAATATCTCAGACACAATCACCACAAAACCGCAAACAAAAACCCAATTCAAGTTTGTATTGACAACAGCTATCTCAATATAAGTTTATGTTAATCAATTTAATTTTTGTAAATACTTGGGATGAAGCGAATGTTGTATTTTTTCTTTATGAATTTATACTTTAAGAATAATATAATATATATAATTGAATAATTTAAATTATTTTATAAGACTTCATAAATTTATTAATTATTCTTCGAATATTTTCCAATTAAACAATGAAAAATTTTGTAAAAATATTAATGTAAACTGATTTTGGACGGACGGAGTACTATATTTACGACTATTCACATTATACAAGACACAACCACCACAAAAACGCAAACAAAAATCCAATTAAAGTTTGTATTGACAACAGCTATCTCAATATAAGTTTATATTAATCAATTTGTTTTGACAACAACTATCTCGATATAAGTTTATATTAATCAATTTGTTTTGTGTAAATACTTGGGATGGAGTGAATGTTGTATTTTTTTTAATTTTACAATTAAAGAATAATATAATATATAATTGAATAATTTAAATTATTTTATAAGACTTAATAAATTTATTAATTATTCTCCGAATACTTTCAAATTAAACAATGAAAAATTTTGTAAAAATATTAATGTAAACTGATTTTGGACGGACAGAGTACTATATATAGACATAAACTTAGAAAAAAGAGAAAAAAAATAAAATTGTAATAAATGCTATATTTCTAGTGTTAAATAAAAAGTTGTAAATACAGTTACATAGATGGACACAAACACACGACATACGACTCCTGTCTGAGTTCAAAAACTTGCATGCAAAGGAGAGCGAATTGGGAGAGCGAATTGGGGTTTTGCTTACTGAGATTCGGAATCCTATTGAATAAACGAATTATTTATACTGATCTACAACTATGGAGGTATAGAAACATATCTCATTATAGTTCTAAGCATAAATGTTTAATTGTATGATTATATATGTTAAGATCATTCTTGTTATGCTTGATATGTAGTATTTGTCATTCGATTACACTTTTGTAGAAGTTAATTAAGTTCTTTTTGTACTGTGAATCACTGGGTTATAATCTTATAAATTGGTTCATAGATGAGGTTTTATAAGTTTGGGTTTTTCTTAACAATCTTCATGACTAAATTGGTAATGATTGTGTCAGTATTTGAGAATATTGGATTAATTACTTATTTTTGTATAACAGAGCAGAACTCTGACGTTTGGGACAAAAGATCAATGTTACTACACTGGTATACCTAAACTTGTTTCAATTTTACATAACGATACTTTCTGTCAACATGAAACTGCAAGTTTTGTTAAGCAACATTCTCAGATTTTATATACTGTTCAATATGTTATGAATGAACAGGAGATAGACAAATTTTGGGAAGTTTTCTATCTGCTAACACGGACAATGAATGTTTTGGATCCCTAGTAAGTATGACATTTTTAGTATTGTTGTACTTTAACATGAGTAATGATTAAAATTTACAATTTAAGTATAACAATTGTATTTTAAAATATGATGCAGAGGATTCCAAAATCATTTTGCACAGCATTTGGATGTCAACTATCTTCGAATGTCATTCTAAGGTGCAAAAAATTAGAATGGAAAGCTATATTTGATGACGGGAAAAAGAGAATTTATGGATTGAAGAGTTTTATGCGATTCTACGAAATTAATATATATAATCTTGTCCAGTTTGATTACTATGGTCAAAACTTGTTTGTAGTTAGCATTTTCAGGGATACAGCAATTGAGGCCAAGTATCCAACCACTAATATAGAAGAATATTTTAAAAATGAAGACATGTCGATTTGGATTAAGGATGAGTATGTTATTGACCGGTTTTCAATGGAATACGACAAATCTCAAGCACTATGGTCATTCAATGGCTGTAAGAATTGTGTTGTTTATTTCAATATCAACATTAGGAAAACTGATATTGATAAAAAAAGAAACTGGTGAGCATTTTTTGAGTAATGTTGGACTACTTTGTCAAACATGGAAATTTTTTCCTGAGTAATGTTGAGCATTTCTTGATACCATTTTCTTGAACTAATGCAGATTCTGAATAAACGCAACAAAAATTTCATCCAATTTGTTGGTAGTACAGTAGTATGATTCTGGGACGACGACCAAAATAGTACAAATTGTTGGATCTTAATATACACTAGCATAAAAGCCCGTGCAAGGCACGGGCCGGTAGCTTAAATATATTTATAAATTAAATTATGTTAATGTCGTTAGTTAAGTATGTGCAAGTTTATAATTTGAAATTTGATACGAGTAGTATTGATAGCAATCATAACATTTTTTTAATTTGTTGTGGATCATAGAATATGATTGTAGTATTCGGTGGGTGCTTTCTATTTAAGATGACTTTTCAGAACACTTACAATTCTAACCATTGGTTCTTCGAAATTAAATGGTTCATCCTTTTAGCTAATTTATAACCACTAACTTGTAACCCGTGCGATGCACGAGTTTTTTTATATATATAATAATTTTATTTTATGTTACGGATTTCTAATATATTTAATTAATATTTGGAAAATATAGTGTGATATTTTCGGCTATATATTAATAATTTTAGATTAGTTTTAAATAAAAAAGGTAACGTTTTTTAATTAGAAAGAAAATATTGATGATTGGAAGATATGGTACGATCAATATTTTTAGGTGTTTATTAATGGTTGAGAGATATGGTATGATTAATATTTTTAATTTAATATAATTTGATATATTCATGTTTAATGATTATACTTATGTTTTTTTATTATAAACAATGTACATTGATTTTTAATATATTTTATTAGAAATTGAAAGATATGATATGATATTTTTGGATATATATTAATGATTGCAAGATTTATTTTAAATTAAAAAGTAACGTGTTTTAATTAATAAAGAAATATTAATAATTGAAAGATATGGTATGATTCATATTTTTAGGTGTTTATTAATGGTCGAAAGATATGGTGCAATATTTTTGGATATACGTATAATGATTGCAATATTAGTTTTAAAATAAAAGGTAACGTGTTTTAATTAAATAGAAGGTAACATGTTTTAATTAGATAGAAATATTAATGAAGGAAAGATATTGTATTATTTATGTTTTTAGTTGTTTATAAATGGTAATATTTTAAATTAAATGGGAATAGAATCTTAGACTACTAAATATAATTTTTTTTAATATTGTTGTATCTAACAGTCATGATTTAATTTGAGTTGAAGATCTAACGGTTATGAATAGCTTCGTTAACCAAACTACAAATTACAAAAGATCTCTATTTCACTTATAATAATATAGTATAGATTTTTAAGGTTAAATCTAAATATCCTTCAAACTATTCCATTCCGAAAGTGTAAGTTCTGGTCTTGATTTTAATAACAATCCTTTGAAACTCTGCCCATGCCTTGTTCTTTAAGTTCTTAAAACTCTTTTTCTAACTTTTCCCTCTCTTTTCTTCTAATCTCGATATTTAAGAATTCATTGTCTTGGTTTTTTTTCGACATCTATTTATCTTTCAAGATATCAAAAAATTCAATTATGAATAATTGACTTAACAGATCTAGCTTGCGTAACAAACTTATCATTCTTTTGACCTATGCGCTTGAGAATTGATGAATTACGTCTCGATAGATATTTTTCATGCTTCCAACATCATGAGCTAAAATTGTTCATGTCTCAATTCCCTATACTTTGACATTGAATTCATAATTATACTTTGTCAAATGTTATATACAATTTATTCCAATATATTATTGTAAAATATCCTTATAATTCAACTATATATTTCATGCAAGTATTTAGCCAATAATTGATAACTCATAATTCCATCTTATAAATAAACCACATATTCTATGTAATTATTTATAAATAATGGTTATGTTATCCAATCTTATTTGTATATTATATATTTTCGATAATTTTCTTACTATTCATACTTTTATTAATATGTACTATTCATATATATTAGTTGTTTCTAGTTTCACTAACAATAGTTAATATAGTTTAATTCATATAAAAATGTCATACCAAAATTAGTTACAAACAATTATGCGCTCCATTTATGATATTGTTAACAAAAGTAAATAATTTATCACAAAAGAATAATTATAGGCCTACATCTATACTATACTATTAAACCGAAACATTAAAAGTTTCGTAGCCGGTCGGTACTCTGGTCAGGCTTGATTAACATATTCTTAAGTAAAAAAAATTAATAAATACTTGGATCAGACTTAATTAACATATTCTTAAACCCAAAATAAATCTATACAATACTTAAGAGAATATAAAAAGTTTGATACTTGGACTTATTAGGTCTAAGTTAGATAACCCGTGCCAGGCACGGGTCATCTTCTAGCCACGAATATATTTTTTTTTTATCATTAGCGCCTATATTATTTCTTTGAGCTTCGTCACTCTTTTTTCATTCATAACACCTGTTTTAAAAATGTTCTTAATTCAATCAGTATTCAATGCATACTTTGATTATGCAAATTCAGATGATAGGTAAGAGCATCTCCAAAAAAATCTTAAATATAACACAAATTGTTGACTCTAAGCAACTTACTGTACATTCATCTCCAACACTACTATTTATACTCACTACTTATTTAATTTTATATTATTAAAAGTAAGTTGAATTCCTAAAAGTATAAAAAAAAGTGGGGGAGAGCGAGTGTGTTTTATGAATTTATTATAAATATTGATTGAGTGGTAAGAAGCTTTTACATTTGAGGAGAGAGATTACATTTCTAAAGAATTTAGGAGTCTCTTGGGCACACTTTCTTCTTCTCTTTCCTCAAATCTCATCATAAGAACAAAAATTAAGAGGTTCTTGGAGATGTTATAAAATTAATAGATAATATAGTACTTAAATGTGTTAAATATCCTAAACACATCTAAAATGATCTTATAATACCGCTAAATTTAAATGATCTTTTCATCAAATATTGAAATTATATAGTAATTTGGGAGTGCAAGAAAGTGTTGTTTGGATAATGATAACATACTGATAAATTACTTTTAAATTATTGTTTTATTTTATTTATAAGGCAAGACATATCATTTATTAATTTATTGAGTACAAGCAATTGAGAAATATGTAAAAACGTAAGAGTTGTTAATACTAAGTATAATTGGTAGATTTTTTGCATTGGGTAAATTTTATTTTGAAATGATAGTGTATCTTTTCCATTGTAAATATTTGCAACATGTTAGGCCGAATACACAAAATATAATCAAGTACTGTATGAGAGATTAACAAGAACACACGTTTTTCTAATTAAAAACTGTTTGGAATTAATAATTCCTCTCTCAGTGATGTAAAATATCATAGAAAACTGCTTAGGTTACAATGAATGAATATTTCAATGTTCGATACCCTTCTAGGGTTAACCTAACTGTATTTATAAAACATATAGCTGCTATACAATCGTAAATTGATTCTCCTATAAATTAGCTATACAATTGATATCAATTACGACTGCTACACGTCTTCTAAGTCAACTCAATCTATTTGATAGCTATCCAATCTTCAAAGATATTGCTTCCATATTTATCTTCAATTAATCTTCAGATACTGTTTGACTTATAGACGCTTCCGCCAAACAGAGTTTGACAAACTCTGTTGCGCTTGCATTCAATCAGCGTTTGCGCTTCCATTCATCAGCGTTTATCCAAACTCTGACTACTTCCAGCTTAAACTCTGTTTTAACACTGTATCACTTAAACATTGATTAGTAATTACATCAATTATATTTAACAATCTCCCCCAACTTGTTCATTAGCAAAAATGCAAAAGTTAATGATAATTGATTATGTCAAAACAAAATAGACAAATGCAGTGTTTAACAAGTAATCAGAGTTTAAACTACTTACTTAAACAAAATCTACAGAAAAACAAGAAATTCTTACAGAGCATCTTTTATCAAATTGCCTCAAGATCTGGTGTCGCCCTAAGATAATCTATCAGCAATCTTCTCAAGTTCTCTCTGCATTATCTCTTTGATTTTCCTTAACTCAGGATCATTCTCATCAGTCTGATAGATAGCAGATCTCAGATCATAGATTTTGTTTCTCCTCATATCATTTCCCAGTCTGATAAATCTCACTTCCTCTGATTGCGAGTTGAAATCAAGAACTGTAATACCCAGATCAGTCTTCAGCTTTGTAGTACCCTTCTTCATCTTAATAAGATTTCCATTCCAATCTCTGTACTTAGGAACATATCTGCTGTTGTATTTCATGCCTCTAGTTGCCAAGTTATGAAGCATCTTCTGTCTAAGCACATTTGCAAATGACTCAGTTCTTCGATTTCTCACTTTGAAAAGATATAGAACATATTCTAATTCTTCCCAGTACTTCAAATCAAGATCAAACTCACCAATCTTGTATACTGTTCCATCAGACATAAAATATAAGAGAAAATCTCTTTCCAAACTCTTCTGATAGACCAACTGTACTGACTCCAGTCTATCTAAGCTTTCTTGAGTTACACCACGACCCGGAATAGCCAGTGAAGAGGGATCTCTAGGACCAGTTTGTTGCCTTGAATCTTTATGTGAGCCCAGACCAGCTCTATTTCTTCCAATCTTTCCTGTTAAACCTTTTCCATCAGAAAAATCCATAGGACCTCCAGTCTCCGGAGCTTATTCAAAAACTGAGGTTTTTCCAAAAACTGACTCTAATGTAGAAGATAAAGAGTTCTGCACAACTTGTGTAGCAACAGAGGTTGTTCTTGACTTCTTAGAATCTCTTTCTTCTTCCACAGCT
This sequence comes from Kitagawia praeruptora, assembly GCA_037693485.1. Lineage (NCBI taxonomy): Eukaryota > Viridiplantae > Streptophyta > Magnoliopsida > Apiales > Apiaceae > Kitagawia > Kitagawia praeruptora. Next base: position 156,807,424 of record CM075344.1, on the reverse strand, counting down.
TTACCTTTCAATTTCAACTTAACTTCTACTTCTGTTGGCTTTCTGGATACTTGCATTCTTTGATCAGCACCAACATTCTCTTTAATCATAATGCCTTTAAGAACAGGCTTAGCAGCTTTTACATTTTTCTTCAACTTGCCAGACTTCAGAGCCTTCTTATGTTCTACTTGTAAACTTTTTTCCTCAGCTTGAATGTCTGCAAGAGTAACTCCCTCTTCATTCTCTTCAAGAAACAACTTAGCAGCAAGCTCTTCATCAGTTTGTGGATTGTTCGAAGTACTTTGAACATCAGTGTTTGTTCCACCAGACTTTTCAATTTCCACTTTGTCCACTTTTTCAGAATGAGCAATCACTTCCCAGATCTCAATCTCCTACCTTGATCATCTGCTCCTCCATCTCCAGCATCATCCTTTTTAGTCAGAGTTTGAGATTGCCTGCATTTAGTCTTAGCATATCTCTCCCCCTTTTTGACATCATCAGGAATCAAGATTGAAGTAATTAACTCAAGAGAATTGGCAATAGATTCAATCTTGTCAGCTAACAAAGTCTGATTTTCTTCAACTTTGCCTAATCTCTGAGTCAAAGTCTCTTGAGCTTTGGAGAAGGTTTGAAACAACCTGGTGTTATCTTTCTGTAGACTCATTTCTCTATTTGCTACTTCAATTCTGAGATCTATAATTGACTTCTGAGTTTCATCAAATCTGTAATTCAAAGTCTTAACCTGAATCACTGTACCTTGCAAACAAGTTAGAATGTCTGGATTGGAAATCTTCTTAGAGTTATCCTTGAGAAAAGTAGCTGCTCTTCCAGGAGGAAAGATGTAGTCTGCTTTGTACCAATCTTCAATTTACTTTGCCAGATAATCATCTTCAATTTCTCTTACAGAAGGTCCAGCAAAGTCTGGTTTCTCCCCTATTTTCTGTCCATCAGTCTGAACTTGATCTTGAACATTTGGAACAGAACCAGCATATCCACTCATTTCTTCAGAAAGATCATTTGCATCTACATCAGTCTGAACTTGATCTTGATCATCTGCATCTGCAACTGAGGCAGTGTCTTCATTAAGTTCAGCAACAGAGGCTTCTTTAGTAACTTGTTCTTCTTGATTAGCAGAGACAACTTTTGCAGGTTGATCAATTTCCTCACCATGGTTAGAGACTTGATGTGCATCAGAGAATAACTCTGTGTGAGATGCAACCTCTGTTTCTTCTAGCACTACAGTAGGCTGATCTACAACACCAGTATCTGCAGAATTTGTTGCTTCAATGAAATTTTCATCAAACTCTTCCATGATAGGTAACCCAGTTCTATCATCTTTTTCAATCTGAACCTCAGCAAGCACTGGTTCATCAATTCTGAGTTCATTTTCTGCTAGTTTAGATTCTGTGTTAATCTCTGTCTCAACAGCAGGAGTCTCCTTAAAGATATCCTCTGGAGCTTCAATATTCATTTCTTCATCTGAATCAGAGATTACCAATTTTCTTCTTTTGTAGGTCTGTACTCCAACTACTACTTCTCCAACTGCTACTTCTTCAACTGCTACTTCTTCAACTTCTACTTCTTCTCCAGAGATTGACTCATCCTCTACATCAACAACAGAGGGTGATGGAGATCGATTAGCTCTCTCATTCTTCTCCTTTCTTGCCCTTGTAGCCCTTGCAATGCTATGCCTGGAGTTGTGAGCAGCATGCTTGGTACATTTTCGTTTAGGTTTGGATGTTTGTTGGTCTGGTTGAGGTGGTGATTGAGAGGATGGAGGTTCAGTGATTATTGGTTCAGTGATTAGTGGTTCAGGTTGTATGGATGAAGGTATGGTTTGTGGTGCAGTTTGAGTGGGAACAGGGTTTGAAGTGTGAGCAGTGTTTAAGGATTTAGTAGGTTGAGGTTCTTGTGGTTGATTTATGAAGTTCTGTAAAGCAAGGGGATAAATCAACTCAGGCACATCCTTAGTGGCATCTTTGTTTGTCAAATCAGTGAAAAATCGCTTGGTGACCTTAAAAGGTTGAACTTGATCATCCTCAGCAATTGTGACATTTGATACACAAGCATTAAACAGCATTTGACAAAAACGAGCAAAAAAAACAGTTGTAGGTACTAACAATCTCTCTCCTAAATTCATTAAGACAAGTCTTCCAAAATCAAAGTTACTACCATAAAGAAGATAATACCCGATTTGAAGACTATCTGTAGGAATTGCATCCCAGTTGGTGACCTTATTCCCAAAAGCCCTTGTGATACAGTCGAAAAAGAAACTCCATTCTTTCCTCAACTGTGGCCTTTTCACTGACCCAAGTTTTACCAAAGACCCAGAATAACCAATCTGTTGTAACATCTCTCGTAGATTCACTTCAGAAACAACATCATAAGAAGTATGAATGTCAAAGCCCATGGTTTCTCTGACTGTATCCGGAGTGATAACATAGTCAGTTTCGTCATAAGTGAAGATAATAGATGGAGTCCCATTCTTGCCACCATCATCATAAACAGAATTTCGCCAGAATGAAGCGATTTGAGATGCAGCAGTGTTTGGGGTTCTACCAAAGCCTGACCAATTTCCGAATCGCGTAAGAAATTCTGCATCAAATGAAACGCATCTGGGGCATTTTCATTGTCCAGAGGTGCTGCATAGTTATTAGAAACAAACAGAAGGCCAAGGGCAGTGAAAGCTTTGGTTGCCATTAGTACGATTTTAGAAGAAAATACGAAAAGAAAGATGTGAGTGAAAGGTGTTTGATGAAATGTGCAAGTGAGAAATGCGACAGACTTGTGAGTGGTTGTGTAAAAAGTAACTGTGAGTAGATGAAAGTGTATGTGTGAATATGAATCGTATAAAGAAAAATGATTAGATATGTATTGAACGGTTAAACCTAAACGTTTTACCATAAATACACGCAACCAATTACCATGTGTAGTGGGACACGATCCTTGAAAAATTTGTGAGTGGGACACGTGTTACACATTTAGCGTAACAGATATGCATGCACAGTAATTACAACCAAGAGTACTGCTATTTTCTCTCACTAATTATTGACACAATTAAACACTTTTACACATATCAACAGCTGTCAAAAACTCTCTTTACCCTAAATTTGAAATCATCTGAAATAATATATATACCTTAGAGTATCTAGACAAAATCCATCAGCGTTTGTCAATTCTCCATCTTTATTACCAAAACCCTTTCAAAAACTGCACAGATGTGAATATTTGTGTGTGGATAACAGAATTTACTAATCCAATTTTTAGAGCATCTAATATTTCATAAAATCCATAAAGATAAATCAGTAAACACTGTATGCACAAACTCTCATTTTAAACACTGAATATTTGATGAATGCTAAACTCTATAGTAAATAATATACATAACTCTGAATTAATCTACTCCCTTTGATGTCCATGATAATCCAAGTAAGCACACAGTCTTTATAGACAAAAAGATCAAGAGATAGATATCAAAGTCGCATTCAGTGTGTAACATGCCATGAATTAAAAAACTCACACACTCTCAAATCACACAAGTGTTTAGGTGAAGTGTTTACACTTAGTTCAACCAATAAAAGCAGATACTACCATATGCTTGCATGGTTGTCCACCAAATCTACACTACTTTTAATACATGTATGCACAAATCAAAAGGACTTTGTTCAAGGATGAAATTTGGTTAAGAACAAATAGATGACTAGAAAAAGAAGAAAGAAAAGAAATGGCTAACTGAACAAATCAATAGAGCAAAGTGTGCAGTTGAACTGTAAATACAGAACTGTTTATAATAATCAGTATATACACATTTTTTTTTAATATATATATTCACGAAATGAACTTTCCTTTACACAGTAATTCTCAACTGTTTGCTCATCAATTTCCAAATGAATCTAACTGTTCTTGAATAATCAGAGTTTAAAAGAAACAGTTGATAAGGCCCAAGGGGTTTTCTAAGGGTTGAATGTGTGGACAGTGTTTGGATAAATATAGGAAATCCTAATGCCTTTATCATTTTTATGCACACACACATCATGCAGTCTCAAAATGGTTTAAAACAAGTTCTAGAGCAACATACTTACTGATGAACAGCACACAGAAAAAAATTGATTGATATAAAATGTATCAATCACTATTTGGCTCAAGTTTTCACAGGGTGCAAGCATGTTTCAGTACTCACCAATTTAAACAATGACACATCTCAAGTTTTATAAATTTTCACAATCACAAACAAGGAATCATCAAGTACCATGTGAATTTATTTGGGAACAGAGTGTCACTAACAGAGTTTAGGAGTCATCAAAATCAGAAATTATTCATAAGAGGCAATGCACACAGTGTTCATAGACTCAGATTTTAGGATAAATAAACTAAGAGATGCTATAAATATGAATCAGTATCATGCTTGTGTTGAATTTCTGCACAGTCTAAGATTAAATCACAGATAACTTAGAAAGGTTCATGATTAATAACTGAGAATCATGCTTCATACATTTTCTTCATTGGTGAGTATCTCAGACAATAACATTATCAGAATTAATCAGAGTTTATCCAGCATGTTAACAGTGTTTGACTGACAAAATATGCTAACAGAGTTTGACAGTCAAAGAACAGAGTTTGCATAGCAGAGTTTAAAAACTGAGTTCACATAGTATTGAACACATCACAAAAACTTAAGTAATGCATGACATAAGTGAAATTTGAGTCTAACCAGTATCTCTAGTCCGAACCAGAAACCATTCCAAGTTCATTTACCAGCCTTGTAAAAATAGCTTCACTCAAAGGGCTTTGTGAAGATGTCTGCAAGCTGTTGGTCTGTAGACACAAAATGGAGCTCAATGTTTCCTTCCTCTACATGCTCTCTGATAAAATGATACCTTATGCTGATGTGCTTTGTCATTGAATGCTGTACTGGATTACCTGTCATAGCAATAGCACTTTGATTATCATATTAAATAGAAATCTTATTGTACCTTAATCCATAATCCAGCAACTGATTTTTCATCCATAGAATCTGTGCACAACAGCTACCAGCAACAATATACTCTGCCTCAGCTGTAGATGTAGAAATTGATTTTTGTTTCTTACTATACCAAGAAACCAGTCTGTCACCCAGAAATTAACAATTTCCACTAGTACTTTTTCTATCTATCTTACAGCCTGCAAAGTCTGCATCAGAGTAACCAATAAGCTTGAAATCTGATTCTCTGGGATACCACAGCCCTAAAGTAATGGTGCCTTTGAGATATTTGAAAATTCTTTTCATAGCTGTGAGATGTGGTTCTCTGGGATCAGCTTGAAACCTTGCACAGAGACAGGTTGCATACATGTTATCAGGTCTACTTGTTGTCAGATAAAGAAAAGACCCTATCATGCCTCTATAGTTTGTCATATCTACTGATGCTCCTGTATCCTTATCCAATTTAGTTGCTGTTGCCATGAGAGTTGATGTAGATGAGCAATCAAGTATACCAAATTTCTTGAGAAGATTTTTGGTATATTTTGCTTGATTTATAAAAATTCCATCATCTATTTGCTTCACCTGTAGGCCTAGAAAATAACTAAGCTCTCCCATCATACTCATTTGATACCTGGACTGCATTAGCTTGGCAAACTTTGTACATAGTTTATTATTAGTAGACCAAAAAATTATGTCATCAACATATATTTGAACTAGAAGCAAGTCACTACCAGATTGAAATTAAAACAGAGTTTTATCAATTGTACCTCTGTGAAACCCACTTTCTAGAAGTAATTGTGCTAAAGTTTCATACCATGCTCTTGGTGCTTGCTTAAGTCCATGGAGTGCTTTATCAAGCCTGTAGACATAATCTGGATATTTGGGGTCCACAAATCCTGGTGGTTGTTCAACAAACACTTCTTCTTCAAGTTTCCCATTCAGAAAGGCACTTTTCACATCCATCTGAAATACCTTGAATTTCTTATGAGAAGCATAAGCAAGAAACATTCTTATTGCCTCCAATCTTGCAACTGGAGCAAAAGTCTCATCATAATCTATTCCTTCCTGCTGTGAATAGCCTTTTGCCACAAGTCTGGCCTTGTTTCTTGTAACAACCCCCTCACTATCAGTTTTATTTCTGAATACCCACTTAGTACCAACAACAGACCTATTCTTTGGTCTTGGTACAAGTGTCCAAACTTCATTTCTCTCAAATTCATTCAACTCTTCTTGCATTGCTGTTATCCAGTCAGCATCTTGAAGAGCTTCTTCTACCTTCTTTGGCTCAGCTTGTGACAAGAATGCATGAAACAGACATTCATTTGTTGTTGCACTTCTTGTCCTTACTCTTGCATCTGGATCACCAATAATCAAATCAGGTGTATGAGATTTGGTCCATTTCCTAGCTGAAGGCAAATGACTTCTCTCAGAGTTTGATCTTCCCCCTAGATCCATGTTCTCCTGATTTTCTTGATGACTTTCTTCATTCTCTGAGGCTCCCCCTGAATTTGACTGCTCAGAGTTTGAACTATCGGAGTTTGATCCAGATTTTTCAGCTGACTCATTATTAGAATTTGAGTCATCACTTTGAAGTGATTCTTCATGCTCCCCCTCAACTGGTTCTTCCCTAATATGTGACTGAGAAGTTTCTTCAGTATTTACCAGTAGAGGTTCAGAGTTTAGTTCAACAGAGTTTGTCAGTTCAGCCTGATCAGAGTTTACTACATTAGAGAATAATTCTTCATTTTCAAAGTGCAGTTGATCATGTTCATCTACATCTTCAAGTCCAGTTATTTTCTTGTCATCAAATGACACATGAATAGACTCCATGATCACTTTGGTTCTCAGATTATAAACTCTGAATGCCTTAGTTGACAGTGGATAGCCCACAAAGATTCCTTCATCGGCTTTTAAATCAAATTTTGTCAACAGTTCAGGATGAGTTTTCAGCACAAAGCACTTGCACCCAAAAATATGAAAATATTTCAGGTTTGGCTTCTTTTCTCTTACCATTTCATATGGTGTTTTTCCATGCTTGTTGATCAGAGTGGCATTCTGAGTAAAATAGGCAGTTTGAACAGCTTCTGCACGGAAATAAGTTGGCAATTTTGCTTCATCAAGTATAGTTCTGGTAGCTTCTATTAGGGTTATGTTCTTTCTTTCAACTACACCATTTTGCTGTGATGTACCAGGTGCAGAAAACTCTTGCTTCACTCCTCTGTCTTTGCAGAATTCTTCCATTGTTGCATTTCTGAATTCAGTTCCATTATCACTTCTGATAATCTTGACTTTGTGTTTTGAACCTTTGTCCAGTTGCTTTACATGCTCCATCAGAGTTAATGCAGTTTCATCCTTCTTTGCTAAAAAATACACCCATGTGTATCTAGTATGTTCATCAACAATGACTAAAGCATATTTCTTTCTTCCAATAGACATCACATTTACTGGTCCAAAAAGATCAACATGTAGAAGATGATAAGGATCAACAATTGAAGATTCAGTCTTGCTCTTGAAAGATGACTTTCTTTGTTTGGCCTTTTGACAGGAATCACATAGGCCATCAACATTTAATAATGATTTTGGTAGCCCTCTAACAAGATTCTTTCTAAGCAGCTCATTGATGTTGTTCAGATTCAAATGTGAGAGTTTCTTATGCCACTTCCAACTCTCTTCACTGGACATTCTTGTTGACAGACACACTGCTTTGCCATCAGAGTTTGTTGACAACTTTATTTCATAGATGTTATTATGCATGTTTCCAACTAGAACAACCTTTCCTGTAGATTTACTGATGATTTCACAGTATTCAGGCTGAAAATCTACATGATATCCTCTGTCACAGATTTGACTCACAGATAGCAAATCATGCTTGAGTCCTGGAACTAGAGCTACATTTGTGATGATGACACTTCCAACATTGATATTGTCATATCCCAGAGTATGTCCTATGTTGCCATCTCCATAGGAAACTTTTGGGCCAGCCTTTTCCACATACTCTGATAACAGGGCTTTATTTCCAGTCATGTGTCCTGAACATCCACTGTCCACGACTAGGGTACTTTCCCTGGTGCCCTGTAATCACAAACAATTACTGAGGATTAGTTTTAAGGATCCAGACTTGCTTGGATCCTTTAGCTTTCTTAACTTTGTTAGGTTTTGCCGCGGAATGCATATTATCAGAGTTTAAGCTAACTTTATCAGTGTTTATACTTGCAGAATTAACTCTAACCCATTTCAAATTTGGCTTGGGTTCATAGTAATTATGATAAATAGCATGATAATCTCTGCAAGTATAAATAGAATGCCAAGTACTTCCACAATGTTTGCATAAAGTCTGTGGTCTAGTTCTAACATTAACTTTCTTTACTTCAGACTTAGAAGGTGAAGAATTAATGTTTTTGTTCTTCCTGCAAAAACTTGCAAGATGATTAGTACTACCACAGTTATGACATGTCTTTCTTGGAGCAAAAGTAGCAAGCATTGGATAATTACCCTGAGAAATGCCTACTTTACCATTTCTGTTCTTTCTAGACACTTTCTGTTCTTTAACAGATTTTAACTCCTGAGTTGTTTATCTGTCATTGAACCAATATTAACCTGTTTAACACTATTTTTTACTGGTTCTTTCTTGACAGCTTGTTTACCACCTTCAAACCTAGGTTCTCTTACTCCATTAACAAATTTTCCAAATTTCTTAGGTGGGAGTGGTGGTCTAATCTTGATTTTATTCTGAAACCTAAGTTCATCTTCCTCAGAATAACCTAGACCAACAGTGTCAGATTGAAAAACCTCTTGTGTGTCTTTTCTAGAATGAGTCCATGTCTTAATTATGTGATTTTTCTCTTCCAACTCAGATTCTAGTTGCTTATATTTTTCTAGCAACTCCTGTTCGAGATAAACAGCATCATCTCTTTCTTTCTGAACTTGCTGCATGTTTTCAAGTTGTTCTTCAACAATTTTGTTTCTCTGTTTAAGTTCAGAATTCTCTGTTAACTCGAATAACTTGTAGAAGGGGGGGGGGTTGAATACAAGTTATATAATCGTGTCTGATTTTTTCTTGGTTATATGAACAAGAATAAACGAATGAATCAAACTCTGTTTGTATTAATAAGATCAAATACAAACTCTACCAAAGGTGTACAAATACCTTTAGCAGCTGCTGACAATACAAATCTCTCTGTTTGCACTCTCGTATACTTACAATTACAAACCTCACGAACTTACGACTCACACTTGTTCGACTCTTTTTACAATGACATAGAGAATATTTATAATGCTTCCTATCAACTAATTTACAGAAAGATAATCTATACATGACAATGTTCTGCCGTCCAGTTGATAGTTTCCATCAATAGAAAATTCTTCCCTTCATATTATCTTCCTGCTTGTTCTTCAAACAACGATCCTGTTTTATAGCACTTGTCAGTTTCTGTAGCATCCATAATGACATCATCAGTAGAACGACTGATATCAGGATTCCATCTTGTATCAGGATTTGACCATCCCATCAGTACTTGATCAGTACTTGACTTGACGTATCATGATTCCTTATTACATCAAAATCTGATCACCATCAGTATTAGACCTTCATCAGGATTTGCTCTCTGATCCTGACATGTAGTCTCTGATACACTGTTCATTCCTGACTAAACCTTACAGATAACTGTCTAACACATATTTCCTATACAAAGTGCTAAATCCTTTATAAGATCAGGATTACAAGAAGTATAATGTGTAAATTCTATTCTTAACATCACAACTCATAAATTATTCCTAACAATCTCCCCCTATTTATGCTTTAAAATCTGAAGCATAAATCTGAGTTGTTGATGTCAAAACATATAACAATACAATCAGAATAGAATTTATGAATTCAAAAATCATGAAGTTAAGTACCTCCTCTTTCAGATAGACATAGTATCCAGTACTTAGACGAAAGAATTCAACTATTTGATGCTTCTTTTCCTTTATCACTTCCATGATGAGATTCACCTCTGTCACTGTCTTTATCTCCCCTACCAGTTCTTCTTTTATCTCCCTTAGTCTGTTGTTGTTGTCTTTGAATTGTCTTTATCTCCCCCTTTTCGACATCAGCAACATTAATGCCAAGAGATTCAGTAACAGAACAAATGAGATTCATCAGAACTGCTTGATTTTCCATAATAGTGACTTGGTTATCTTCAAGTGTTTGAAGTCTTGATTGAATTTCAACTTGAGATTTCTGAATGTCTTGTAGAACTTCAGAATTGACTTCAATGTTGGAAGTGTTTGGAATATCTTCAGATTCAAGTCTTGTAGAAAAAGTTGCCTGTGTAGAATGATATTCAAGTAATAAAACTCGATTAGAGTTACAAACATCTTCATCTTTCTGATCTGAAGCTGCAATATGATCATCTTGTCCTTCACCAGTATTCTGTGTACTAACATCTACAAAACCTGACTCCTCCTTAGATTGATCAGATACTGTTGATGTCTCAAATCTTGCTGATATTGGTAGTACATACAACGGAATACTTGGATCATTAGGAATATCTTCTGGTACTGAAGGTGTAGAAGTTTGTCTTAGCCTTTCACCTCTTCTGTTTATAATTCCTGCAAGCCTTTCTTTTTGCTTCTGAGCTTTAACTTCTGGCTTTGAATTGTGCTTTGCTAAGTCATTCTTCTCATACATCTTGATAAAAGAATAAGTACCAGCATCCATACCAAGATTATTAGACCAAGATTCAGGAAAAACCTGATCCCAGAAATCAAACGATGGTTTCCTAATTTTCTCTCCCTCACTATGGAGTTGATCATCCATACCCTCAATCTTACTTTGACTATCTAAAGTCAACACTCTTTCTACCTCTCCTTTTGCCTGGTCAGGAGCCAGCCGCTCAAATTGTGGATCAATATCCATCTTTTCAAGTGTATCACTCAAATTTGGATAAGTGCTCTCATGACCTACAGAAAAATAGAGTTTAGAAGAAGTTTTTATACCTGAACTCACATGGAGAGAGGGTTCCTCATATGGCAAGGGGCTTGAGGTTTTCTCCAAGGAGTGAGCTGCTATAATCTCTGAACCCTTACAATCATCTTCTTTCCTTCCAGAGACTACAGGCTCCAGTATACCACTTTCAGGTTCTTTACTAGACTCTGATGTCTTCAGTAATACTTCATTAGACACCCTAGTTAGTATGTCACCGTCTTTAAGTGTTGTTTGCTGAGACTCACCCTCAAGGTGGATAGACTCTGACTGAACAATGTTTGTTTGATCTTCAAGAAAATCAGTCAAAGTTATTCCTCCCATATCATAGGGTTTCTCACTTGCAATTTCAGTCATCACAGAAGACCTTTCAACATCAGCTATCACGGCTCCTGAGTCATCCAACCTCTGACTAGATGGTTCTTGTGTTACAGTGACCGTGATCTGATTTTTCCTACTATCCACCACTAGTGCAATAGTATCTTCTGTTGACTGCATTCCTCTAGCTACTTCCTCCTGTTATTCACCTTGAGCTGAAGCATCTTCAATAATGACATTCTTGTCAAATAAATATGTATGAAGTGATTGAAGTGCAACATGCTTTGAGAGTCCAAATTTCTTGACTAATTGTCTTCTGACAGATACATAGAAATACATCTTCATTAAGTCAAGTCTCTGATGTAGAAGTCCAAATTCATCTGGAAATAAAAGTTTTGGTACTCTTTCAACCAGAAAATCTAGAACAGGCCTTGACAACTTCACTTTGAGAGAAATTAGTCCCATAGCCAGTCTGTATGATAATGTAGTTTCCCATGAAGAATCAATATCCAGATCTCTATTGTCATTTGCTGACTTGATTGTTGCTTTATTTTTAGAGACCTGCATGATATTAGTTGGACTAGACTCTGTGTGTGTAGGTGACAATTGAATCTTTCTCCTTATTCTCCTGGTATAGTGAGCAAAAGATTTATCCTGAGAAGACTCAAGAGGTGTAGATACAGAAGTGATCTTGGGATGAAATCCTTTTTCAATAGACACAGTCTTTTGAGAGACAGTATCCAGTAACTGTTTTCCCTTTTTAAGTACTACAGTCTTTTGAGAAACTGCAGCCTGGCTGTGACTAGGTGCTTCATCTCTTTGTCCTAGCTTAGAAAGTCGAATTCCAGCCTTCAATTCTTCTCTCTCAGCAAGAGATATATTATCATCATCTTCACTAGAACTACTACTACTTGACACAACAAATCTTCTCTTCCTTACAACTGATGTCTTTTGAGAAACACCAGAGGTTGGTTTCTTTGAAACAATAGGCTGTGGATTAAAACTTTGTTCTTTGATTGTTTCAGAGACTATAATGTTTTGGGCTACTTGGGTAGACACAGGTGGGTTCTTCTCCAAATGAGATTCCTGAGCCATTTCACCACAAAAGAAAGAAGAATTGTAGAGAGTAGGAAGATGAGTTTTAAGAATTACCTGAACATAATGTGGATAATGAATTGCAGGTATTTCATCTAGATTCTTTTCATTGTCCTTCTTTGTAATGTCAGAGAAAATTCTCTTTTGCTGTACATAAGAAGAAACACAATGTTCTCTACAAAATCTAGCTTCAACATCAGGAATAAAATGGTTAATAAACAATTGTATAAATCTATGATAATATACCATTTTCCTGCTTTGATCTCTTAACCCAAGTTTAATACACATCTGACTTAAGATAATGTGACCAATGTTAACTACTCTGTCATAAAGCAAACTGTAAGCAATATGTGAAGTAACAGAAGTAATTTGATCAAAAGAACTACATTTACCAGTAAAGCATTTAGCTAATTGATCAAAGAAGAAAGACCACTCTTTCCTAAGACAAGATCTTCTTAACTGGCTCATGTTATCTAAAGGTCCATTATAACCTAATGCAGACAACATAGTTCTAACATCATCATCAGATGGTATATTCTCATAATTCAAACTGACAGGTAAGTGAAGTACTGAATTAACAACAGATTCAATAATATCAAAAGAATCTTGTCCTAAATGTAGAACAATCTTACCTGATTGACTCTGAGTAGAATCAATTACCTCAGCATTCTCCCAAGCTTGTGTAACAGCTGCTTGATTAATCTGTGGAGATGCTGTCAATGCATAACTTAATGGTCCAATTGCCAGAAAGTTCATGATTGGATGAAAATCAGGTGACACTCCTTCCTTGTTGGTGATAGCTGCTACATGATTGTTCGTCATAAAATCAAAGTCACCAAACTTGAAGGCTACTGACTTAGGTAATCTTCTCTGAGCTGCCATATTTGATCTGAAAAGAAATGATTAGAGTTTCAAAATAAATATATTTCACAAATCCTTCAGACCACTATCTCATGACGACACGTAGGTTGATAGGTGTCAGTCCCTGAAAAGTACGGTTACCCACGATTTTTGGAAAATAAAATCCAAAATTGATTTTCATGAAATAAATCAGGGTATTATCAAGATAAAACTCAATACTGATCAGCTTCCTTTTGCTGTTGTGAATCTCAAATCCTGATGGTCACATTTGAAATCCTGATCAACATCATCCTGATTCCAGAGACTTAATATGGAGTTCCCACATGGCATTTTCCTTTTATCTGAAAAAGAAATAAACAATTAATCTGAACAAAATCAATTGGTTAGATATATTCGACATTTCTTGAAAACAAGAAAAAAAGTCACACACGATAATTAGTATCTGACTTCATTAAAACTTCCAAGTGACTGTTCAGCTTCTCATGTCTTTCTATAAAAGAAACAGACACCTTATGCCATTCTCCATAAACCTTTCAATTTCTTTTCTTCTCAACAATGCTTCTCAAACCAAAATTCCATTCAAACCCATTCTTTAGGTTTTTCACAGTCGATGAACATCCTGTTCTTGATCATTTCTTTGAAAAGACGACTCTTCTCATCGAACTAATCATGGATGAATTAGTTTCAGATAATATCCAGAGGTTTCTCCTAGAACATCCATCTGTTGGATACAATCTTCCCCTAACCTCCTCAAAACTTGAGGATGAAGAATTTGGCCGAGAGTCTGAGGTTGATCTTGATGGGGATGCTATACATTTAAGTTAGCTACTCTCATTCAAGTCGTCCAGACAAGGAATCCAAGATTAGACGAGGCTGTTTATCCCCTGATGGATTTCTTGAGATGCTCCTTGTCCTGTACCTCAGAATTCACTTCATCAGACAAGTATAGAATTATCAGTAGAAGTTAGACAAAAAGATGTTGTATTTCATTTCCATGTATGTAATGCTTTCAATTAATGAAAATACAATTTCTTGTTATCTACTTGTCTTTTGATTATTGAATGATGTATAAATTATCAGTATGCAAATATTAAAACTTGCTGGCATAGACTTAACTCATCACAGAATTAGATTACTACACAAAGTAAACGTCAGGATTTGAAACAATTTTCACAATCCTGATACTGACACAATACTGATGACGTCAGCATCCTGATAACAAATCTAATCCTGATGATTATATATTAACAAGTCTATCATACTGAAATTTATCAAGGCACAGTGTTATAGCTAAAGCATTTAACAATCAAATATAGATCCTGACAAGAATATCAAGTCTATAAGCTAAAAACAACATACCGTGCTACTTTTGCAGATGTTAAAGATCTAGAAATTTAACATTCCTAACTAACTTACTAATCTACTGAATGTAGTTTCATCAAGTGGTTTAGTTAGAATATCTGCAAGCTGTTTGTCAGTAGGAACAAAATGAAGTTCCATAGTACCATTCTCAATATGTTCTCTAATAAAATGATACCTGACATCAATGTGCTTAGTCCTTGAATGTTGAACTGGATTTTCTGCAATTTTGATAGCACTAGTATTATCACAAAACATAGGAATATTACTAAGTGTCATACCATAATCCATCAACTGATTTTTTATCCAAAGGAGTTGTGCACAACAACTGCCTGCTGCTATGTACTCAGCTTTAATTCCCGTGCCCATTGAAAGTGAAATAGAGAAAGTGAAACAAGCTATTGGTTCTATGATAGCATGGCCTCAAGACTTGATCACCTTTGCACATGTTGGTTCTATGGTATGTACTTTTTCACATTCTTTTAGTCATTGAGCAGTTGTACAAAATTAAAATATACGGTTATTCAAGTACATTTTATGGTTGAATGTGTTGTTATTCAAGTTTTGTTTAATTATTTGCTATTTAATTGCAGAAAATTAGAAAAGAAGGATCATCATCAAAGAAAAAAGAGAAAAGTGAGTTGCGAAGAATTGCTACTTTGTTCAATGAAATGCAGCCAACTAAGAATGTGCCAAAGGGCTTTAAATTGTTGTACAAACATGCAACATCAACTATGAAAGAGTGTGGGATCTCTATAGAAATAAATTGTCATGCTGAGGTGTTTGGATCTGAAAGAAGAATATACATATTGCATGAGAATTTAGTCGACTTATTAACTTTTAAGGAGATTGGGCAAGGTGCAATATTTGCGCACATGTCGTAAGTTTTTCTCTACATTCTTGTCTCATATATTCTGCATATTTTATACTGTGATATTTGAGTATAATCTCTCTATTTGTAGGTACTTGCACACTTTGGTTCGTGAAAATAATGATCTGGATTTGTTTGGTTTTGTTGATCCGGGAGCCACATTTACCATCAATAAAGATTTTGAGTCTTATGTTGTTAAGCGATTTCTAGATGGTAGTTATGATCGCATGCTCTTGATGCCGCATAATCAGAAGTAAGTGTTTTTTTGCTAATTAATTAAGGTTTTTTCTAATTTTTTAAAATTATGACTGGTATTTTAATGAAAATAGTTATCATTGGATTTTGGTCGCAATTTGGGCTGGTGAAATTTATATCCTCAATCCTTTGTCTCATTCACCACATTTTCCGGAGTTGGAAAGAGCATTATCAAGGTAAATTTAATATATTTGCTGTCATATTTAAATGTGTATCGATTTATTTCTTAAATTGCTCTATTATTATTGAGACATGACCACATTCTTTTGTACAGTGCACTTAAATCCTACAATGCTCAATCTGGAAGGGGAAGCAAAGTCCCTAAAGTAAAGAATCTTGCTGTAAGTATTTCAACACTTCATTTTGTTTGATCGATGAGATTTTTGTTTTTTGCGACTGATTGATAGTGTAAGCTTTTTATTTAATAGGGATCTCCTAAACAACCTGGTGGCCGTGAATGTGGTTACGTTGTTATGCGCTACATGAAAGATATAATCTGTGATAAAGAAATGACTTTTACTACCAAGGTATATTTTATGATATTTTGATGGAACTTGACTGCATGTAATATAATTATAATTGCTAGCTAGGTTAATTGAAGATTTGAACGTTATACTAATTGTTATTTGGTGTTGGTGTGGTATATTCTATTTAGTGGGCGAGCAAGAGTCGGAAGTCTTACACCATGGAGGAGTTGGACAAGGTGCGTATAGAGACGCTCACGTATATCCAAGACAAAATGTTAGGGGATTAGCACTTCTGGATAGCACTTCTGTCTCTTTTTTGTATATGTATGTATTTGGCAGTTGTACGTATGGCCTGGATTGGTATATTTTGTTTAGACAGTGGTAGTACTTGTTGATTAGAAGGTTGGTACTACTACATGCAGGGATTAGAAATGGAATTTTTATGCTTCTGAAAATTATGCTAGTTATGTCGTCGGTTGTACATTGGTATTTTGGATAGTTGATGTTGGTGTAATGGAACGAGTTATTTGGTAATCAAAGTATGCGACTTTTCTGGTTTTATTTTTTTTGGTTCATATATATCTGAATGCACAGTTGTGACTTCAAGCAAATTAACAACACAAAGAAAGTGAAACTGATGTTGATATGAATAAATGACAACAGTTTAATACTAAAAAACCAATGTCTAATTGAGCCAAAGACATCGGTTAGTCTAAGTAGGCGATGAGCCTCAAAGAACCGATGTTAATTTTGATCTTTAACAATGGTTATGAATGTAGAGCTCCAAGCAGGCGATGTCTATTGTACTTATTAAAATCAGATATATAAACAAGCGATGTCAAAGGTCTTCTTCGACATCGGTTCCTTAGACAAAAACGATGTATTTGTTAATTTATCCCCTATATGTCACATGTTTAAGTTGACATACATCATATAATGTAGCAATTTTAAAATGCTAGTCTAGTTATATATTGATTATTATTTACCAAAGACAACGGAAAATAGAAAGAAAACGTTGTCTGCATCTGCTTTAGACATCGGCTTAAAACCGATGTAAAAGAGTCTGGTCTTTCTCTACACCTGCAAAGACATCGGTCAAAATTTTTTTTGACATCGGTTTATAGCCGATGTCTAAAGCAGTTTTTCTAGTAGTGAAGCTTCTTTAATTCAGATTGAGCAGTAAGTGCAACAGTTTTCATCTTTCCTTCACTCCTGCTCTTCTTCTGCTGCTTGTCAAGTTCATAAGCTCTCAATTTTCCATATACTGCCTCTAATGATATTTCATCCAGATCATTAGCTTCCTCAATCGCAGATATCTTCTCATTGTAGAAATCAGGCAAAGCTTTCATGAACTTTGTATTCATATCCTCCAAGTCATAATATTTACCATGCATGGCCATCTCATTGATGAGTTTTGTAAACCTATCAAAGGTATCAGTAAGTGACTCACCAGACTTGGATTCAAAGTACTCATACTTTTGTATAAGTAGTGTCCTCATATTCTTCCTAACAGGCTTAGTTCCTTCACAGTGAACCTTAAGATTGTCCCATATATCCTTAGCAGTTTTACAAGAGAGAACATAGTTAGTGAGAACAGAATCAAGACTGTTGAATAATATGTTTCTCACTTTAGCATCTTTAAGAACATTCTCTTTGTCCTTATCTGACCATTCAGATTTTGGCTTCTCTGCTGTATGTTCTGGAATAACCACACCATCAACAATTGCTTGTCCAACAACCTTTGTTGGAACAAAAGGTCAATCTCTAATTCTATCAAGATAATCAGGATCTGTTGCTTCCAGATGATGCAACATCTTTACTTCCCATAGAGTATATTCGTTTCTCTTGAGCATAGGAATCTTAGTATTCCCATCCTTGTAACCAGACATGATTGCAGATCTTTATGATTATTCGAAATCAACCTGCTCTGATACCAATTGTTAACTCGAATAACTTGTAGAAGGGGGGGTTGAATACAAGTTATATAATCGTGTCTGATTTTTGCTTGGTTATATGAACAAGAATAAACGAATGAATCAAACTCTATTTGTATTAATAAGATCAAATACAAACTCTACCAAAGGTGTACAAATACCTTTAGCAGCTGCTGACAATACAAATCTCTCTGTTTGCACTCTCGTATACTTACGATTACAAACCTCACGAACTTACGACTCACACTTGTTCGACTCTTTTTACAATGACATAGATAAACTAATTTATAATGCTTCCTATCAACTAATTTACAAAAAGATAATCTATACATGACAATGTTCTGCCGTCCAGTTGATAGTTTCCATCAATAGAAAATTCTTTCCTTCATAATATCTTCTTGCTTGTTCTTCAAACAACGATCCTGTTTTATAGCACTTGCCAGTTTCTGTAGCATCCATAATGACATCATCAGTAGAACGATTGATATCAGGATTCCATCTTATATCAGGATTTGACTATCCCATCAGTACTTGATCAGTACTTGACTTGACGTATCAGGATTCCTTATTACATCAGAATCTGATCACCATCAGTATTAGACCTTCATCAGGATTTGCTCTCTGATCCTGACATGTAGTCTCTGATACACTGTTCATTCCTGACTAAACCTTACAGATAACTGTCTAACACATATTTCCTATACAAAGTGCTAAATCCTTTATAAGATCAGGATTACAAGAAGTATAATGTGTAAATTCTATTCTTAACATCACAACTCATAAATTATTCCTAACATTCTCAGACTTTATTCTCTCATTTTCTAAAGTCTGATCCTTATAACTAATATGCAATGCCTTAAGATAAATTCTCAATTCAGTTATATTATCAGTATTATAGGCATAGGTAGTGAGGGGTACCTTGTTTTCAGAGGTTTCAGAATCTGTCTCAATAGAAGCCATGAGAGCATAGTTGATTTCCTCATCTGAATCTGAAGTGTCTGCCCAATCTCTGCCTTTGGTGAAAAGTACCTTCTCAGTTTTACCCTTCTTGCACTCAGGAGCATAGTGACCCATCTCCTTACACTTATAGCATTGAATCTCAGACTTGTCCTTCTTCCCAGATTTGGTCTCCTTTCTCTCAGACCTCCTGAAACTCCTCTTTTCTTCATTTGAATCTCTAGAAAACCTTTTTCCCTTTTTGAAGTTCTTGAAACCCATTTTCTTGAAAGTCTTCACCATTAAAACAGCCATTTTCCTCATTTCTTCATCATCATCCTCAGAGTCAGATGAATCAGAAGTGTTTGAATCACCATCAGAGTTTGATGATTCACTTTCAGAATGAATGACTAAAGCATTTCCTTTAGTTTTCTTCTTTAATGGTTTCTCTTCAACCTTAAAAGCAACAGACTTTAACTTCTTGCTTGATCTCCTGTTTCTCTGCTCTATTTCCAATTCATGAGTTTTGAGCAGTCCATTGATTTCATCAATCTCAGTATCAGCAAGATCATAGTTATCTCTAATAGTGGTTGTTTTCACATCCCACTTTTCAGGTAGAGAAAGAAGAAACTTGAGATTTGAGTCTTCTAGATCATACTCTTTGTTAACCAATGACAGATCATTGAGCAGTTTACAGAATCTGTCAAATGTTTCTGTCATGGTTTCTTCAGATTTAGCCTCAAAGTGCTCATACTCTTGAGTGAGTATGTTTCTTCTATTCTTTTTTATAGCAGCCGTTCCTTGACACCTAACTTCAAGTGCATCCCAGATTTCTTTTGCAGTAGTGCAGTTAATAACCTTATTAGACATAACATTGTCTAAAGCACTGTGAAGTAGATACCTAACTTTTGCATCCTTAGCAATAGATGACAAATCTTCAGGAGTCATGTCCTTCTTCTCCTTTGGAACTGTTTTTTCTTCTTGACCAGCAGTTGCAACAGATAGCTTTGTAGGTTTATGAGGTCCTTCATAAATCCTGTCAAGATATTTTGGATCTGTAGCCTCCAGAAACATAGTCATTTTTACCTTCCAGATTGCATATTCTGATGGTCTTAGAATAGGAACTCTAATTGTTTCATAACGACTCACAGTTGTAGGAGCCTTCTCAGAACCTAATGGAGGAGGAATCTCTGCCATTGATTATTATTGTGTTTGGATCTTAAACTGTAATAAAGTAACAGATTGAGCTCTGATACCACTTGTTAGGCCGAATACACAAAATATAATCAAGTACTGTATGAGAGATTAACAAGAACACACGTTTTTCTAATTAAAAACTGTTTGGAATTAATAATTCCTCTCTCAGTGATGTAAAATATCACAGAAAGCTGCTTAGGTTACAATGAATGAATATTTCAATGTTCGATACCCTTCTAGAGTTAACCTAACTGTATTTATAAAACATACAGCTGCTATACAATCGTAAATTGATTCTCCTATAAATTAGCTATACAATTGATATCAATTATGATTGCTACACGTCTTCTAAGTCAACTCAATCTCTTTGATAGCTATCCAATCTTCAAAGATATTGCTTCCATATTTATCTTCAATTAATCTTCAGATACTGTTTGACTTGTAGACGCTTCCGCCAAACAGAGTTTGACAAACTATGTTGCGCTTCCATTCAATCAGCGTTTGCGCTTCCATTCATCAGCGTTTATCCAAACTCTGACTGCTTCCAGCTTAAACTCTGTTTTAACACTGTATCACTTAAACACTGATTAGTAATTACATCAATTATATTTAACACAACAACATTATATATGTACATTTGTTAAACCCTAATTTTTAGGTATTCAAATGTGACAATATCGAGAACTTCTATTGAAAATAGGATTATGAATTCTTTTAATTTAAGTTTGAGTTGAGATTTAGTATTTTCGTTTTTCTCATTCGCATTCTAAACTTTCATTACGGGAACTTTCCTAATGTAAAAACTGTTCTTCTATTGCGTATTTCATCACCAATCATTATTATTTTATAAAATATAATTTGAATTATCATCAAATTTGTATGATAATGGCTAGCGTTAAACACTGCTTCCGCAAATTTAAGATTCTCTAGTTAAATTAAATTTTATGCAATTGATTATAATAAACAATACACTAATTTATTCCCTAAAACATAAAATTAATTGTATTAAAGTAAATAAATATGCAAAGTTCAAGATTTTGCTCACAACTGTTTAAATAAAATGTAATTTTAATTAAATAAGGATTTACAACTTAAATATTTTCGATTAGGATAATGTCCAAAATATTTAGATTTCTATACATTTACCAAGTTCCATTAGTTGGCGAAAAGCCTTTTTAATTTATAGTACGAAATTAATTTATTTTTTTCTAAATTTGGATGAAAT
The DNA here is from genome assembly GCA_037693485.1 of Kitagawia praeruptora. NCBI lineage: Eukaryota > Viridiplantae > Streptophyta > Magnoliopsida > Apiales > Apiaceae > Kitagawia > Kitagawia praeruptora. The sequence goes on along the minus strand of CM075344.1, from coordinate 156,786,002 downwards.
AACAAATCATGACCCAGTGATCATCTAATGGAAAACTCATCATTGTTAAAGATGTCGCAAGGTTTATTTTAAATTTTGATATTATTTTCAATTTTTTTCTTAATGAGTAGAATATCAAAAATAATATGTGCAAATACACAGCCAGGATCAATCTTATGACAACTGTGATCAAAAACTGAATATTCTTCAAAAAATTATGTTAAGTCCCAAATATACTAATTCATTGCATGTTTAGTCTAAAAGAGCTAGCAGTTTTGTTGTACTTTAGTTGTTAACTTGCCTTATATTTAATTATTATTCATTAAAAATATATTATGAATTTCATATATATTTTCTTAGTATAAATCTAAATATTATCCCGCTCACGCGGCATACAAAGAGATCTCATGATTTTATTTGAAAATACGTATGAATGAATATATCAGCTTTGTTGTAAATTAGTTGTTGACTTGCCTTATATTTAATTATTATTCATTAAAAAGATATTATGAATTTCATATATATTTTCTTTGCAAAAATCCAAATATTATCCCGCTCACGCGGCATATAAAGAGATATCATGTTTTTATTTGAAAATATGTATTAATGAATGATTTGGCTGTGTATTACGAAATTATCATTATCTAGTAAATTTTAAATAATATTATTATTAAAATTAAAAATGTACAACTAAACTATATATTATGGTAGCATTCGTTTATGTTTTGATATAAATATAATGTATTTTAATATGAATCAATAAATATAAAAATAAACTCAAGACTAAAAATTGTTAACATGTCGCAATAATTGAAATACAAGACATTCATTCGATCGAACCACACAAAAACATACATGCACGCACACCTCACACACATATACTCCCTCTGTCCCATCCAATTCTTAACACTTTTTTTGTCACTTTCTGGCACGCATTTTAAGGTGAATTTTAAGGATAGTTCCATAACTTATTTTTGAAATTTTCTTTTTTATATCAAAATAGGATTGTTCTATTTTAATACAAAAAAAGAAAATTTCTAAGATAAGTTATGGAACTATCCTTAAAATTTACCTTAAAATGCGTGCCAGACATCCTATTTTGAAATGTTAAGAACTGGCCGGGACGGAGGGAGTAATATTTATAATTTGTAACACATGTGAGTGAGTAGTCTAGTGGTACAAGTCATCTATTTATCTTTCAAGATATCAAAAAATTCAATTATGAATAATTGACTTAACAGATCTAGCTTGCGTAATAAACTTATCATTCTTTTGACCAATGCGCTTGAGAATTGATGAATTACGTCTCGATAGATATTTTTCGTTCTTCCAACATCATGAGCTAAAAGCCTAAAATTATTCATGTATCATTTCCCTATACTTTGACATTGAATTCATCATTATACTTTGTCAAATGTTATATACAATTTATTCCAATATATTATTGTAAAATATCCTTATAATTCAACTATATATTTCATGCAAGTATTTAGCCAATAATTGATAACTCATAATTCCATCTTATAAATAAACCACATATTCTATGTAATTATTTATAAATAATGGTTATGTTATCCAATCTTATTTGTATATTATATATTTTGGATAATTTTCTTACTATTCATAATTTTATTAATATGTACTATTCATATATATTAGTTGTTTCTAGTTTCACTAACAATAGTTAATATAGTTTAATTCATATAAAAATGTCATACCAAAATTAGTTACAAACAATTATGCGCTCCATTTATGATATTGTTAACAAAAGTAAATAATTTATCACAAAAGAATAATTATAGGCCTACATCTATACTATACTATTAAACCGAAACATTAAAAGTTTCGTAGCCGGTCGGTACTCTAGTCAGGCTTGATTAACATATTCTTAAGTAAAAAAATTAATAAATACTTGGATCGGACTTAATTAACATATTCTTAAACCCAAAATAAATCTATACAATACAATATAAAAAGTTTGATATTTGGACTTATTAGGTCTAAGTTAGAATCCTATTTTAACCAGACTAATTATACTAAAAATCCATTCTAACTAAACATCTTGGACATATTGAGGCTAAAATTAAAATTCTATTTGAACATGACTAATTATTTTAATCACAACATATATAACTATTTTATTTAATTAAAACACAAATCTAAATCTAATATAATTAAAATAAAATATTACAACACAAGTAGTATGATAACCAATATTAAAAATCACCTGTGCAATGTACGCGTTCTAATCTAGTATGATTATAAAGAGAATCAATGCACACAAAGCATGCAAATAATATGTGAGCCTTAATTGAAACACTTGTTTTATCTTAAATAATTTCTAAAATAAAATATTGAATAAAATATAAATAAATAAATATTTATGTATGTACTTGATGAATTTTAGTATTAACTCAAATGATCACATAGCTCAATCGGCTAGAAATTTAGTGAAACACTTGATCCATCTTAAATAAATAGTGAAATAGAACATAAAGAAAAAAAACATTTATGTATGTAGTTAATGAATTTTCGTTTTATCTTAAATGCTCATGTAGCTCAAGTGGTTGAAGTGATGAATTGACCTATGTGAGGTCTTGGGTTCAAATCCTTGTACACATTATTTTTTCAAAGATGGTACTTTGTACTTTTACTTAATTATCCTTATTTAATTATTTTTACTTTAATTTCTTTTATTTTGGTATATATTTATTTTGTAATTATGATAAATTCTATTTAATAAATAAAGTAACGATATTATAGTTCCTATTAATTAACTAAACAATTACCTTTTTCACCTAAAACATATTACATTTTATAACTTTTCTACCTAAAACCTATCTTTTTTTTCAAAAATATCACGTATCGTTCTATTTAATGAAATAAACTAATTATAATATACTAGTCGACCGAGGCGCGCTACGCGACGGCCTTATAACATTTTTTTTTAATCTTAAATGAAGATTATTTAAGAAAACATTGACAAAAAAATATGTATAATACTGTATGAATATGGATTGGTGAACAAAATATTGTATAAATATAAATTGGTGAACAAAATATTGTATAAATTAAATATACATAGATAATAAGATGTATTATTCATATATTTTTCTATACCAATTTTGGCTCACAATTTTTTAGACCGACATCCGTTACATATATCACAAAAAGCATACACACTAATAAAAATTTAAATACTGAAATTTTTTTAGACTTTGATTTCAGTTTGCACGTCACTGATATTTTCTTAGGATTCAATTAGAATTGGGAGATATTATTGTAAAAAAAAAAAAAGGATTAGCACTTCCTTTTTATGTCCTAACTATAATATAATTTAGAATTTAGACTTATCTTTATTAACATGAATCATTTCCTTGGTTACATATTTTATGTACATCAATTATTTCCTTAATTGCATATTTTAGTTCGAAAATTGAGATAATGTAAAAAATTAAATAAATACCTTTCGAGTTTTTGAAAAATCTACAAAAAAATATCTATAATATCAATATAGATTGATGAATACAATATTGTATAAATTAAATATACATTATAATAAGATAAATTATTCACATATTTTTCTATACCAATTTTGTGTAACTATTTTTTAGGCCGACACCCGTTATATATTATAAAATACTAAACGTACACAATTATAAAATTTATATACTAAAATCCTTTTTGACTTTAATTTTGGGAGATTTTCAATAACAATAATATAGTTATAACAATAATGTAGAACTTGTAAAATAATTATAATTGAGATGTTAGAACTTGTTTTTTATATCCTAACTATAATATAACTTAGAGTTGATACTTGCCTTTTATAACAACCACTTATTTCCTTGATTGCATATTTAATATTTGAAAATTGAGATAATTCAGAAAATTAGATAAATAGTTTTTGAGTGATTACAATAATATTAACTAATAATATTATAATTACTAATAACTAACTGATTAACTTTTACAACTAAAAGGTAGTATCTTTTATATATTTTCTACCTAAAATATCTTATTTTCAAACTTGATTCTTTTATTTTAATTTTTTTTTTTACTATTTAGGCTTGCATGCCTTACAACTTAGTATCTGTTCTAAGATAATTCTTATTCTTGGGATGAGCAGAGTCGAACCCAAAACCTGGACGACAGAGGATACACCCTCTATCACTTGGGCTATCCAATCTGATTTTTTTACTTAATTATCCACAAAACACAATATTTTCTCAAATCTCTTCTTTCAAAAAATATGATCATTAGAATTAATGAAATAAACTAATAATATTATAATTACTAATAGCTAATTGTTTACCTTTTACAACTAAAAGGTATTATCTTTTCAATATTTTCTAACTAATATATCTTATTTTCAAACTTGAATTTTTTTACTTAATTATCCACAAAACACAATATTTTCTCAAAATATGACACGCAACACTTACCAACAATTCTCCTAAATAATAACTAACCAATTAGCTTTTTCAGCTATTACTTTTTCTAACTAAAAACTCTTCTTTCCAAAAATATAGTCATTCTTATTAATGAAATAAAATAATAATATTATAATTACTAATAATTAAACTTATATAAAGAAAAATAAAGAACACTGTCATAAATCTTTTATTTTTCATAAAAATTGATTTGTTATGATAAAAATCACAAATTTTAACAACAATAAAACTTAACATATGAAATCTAACGTAGAAGCTTATCTAAATTTCAAAATCAAATGTTACATAGAATCCACCATAAAATCTTACATATTGTTTTTAAAAAAAAAATTATGTGTAATCATGTTATATTTGATCCTAAATTTTTGTTAGAATCTATATTTATTCATAAAACATCATTTTGGATGTGAAAATTAGAATCTAAATGCGATTTTATGTAAGATTCTACGATGTTCTTTATATAAAAGTGTTTTTCATGGAGTAATGGCCTATATATAATTATTATCAAATTATATCATATAAAAAATTCATTCTCATTTAAAAATTTGACTTACAGAATTCATATCATAAAAAATTCATTCTTGAAAAAATCATATAATATTAAACGAGATGTGCACTGGCCGGTTTTAAGCTAGTCTTATTTAGTTAGCAGCTAGCTAAATTATTCTTTTCATAGGTCAAATTTACTTCAGATGATCATACATATTCGTATGTAAATAAAGTACAAGCAGTTCAGAAACTATGGATCCACATGATCAGTACTAGTCTAATTAGCTTGTAAACTGCTTGCTTGCTGAACTAGGGTTTTAGTTATTTAGGGTTCGACTTTTTATAATAAGCTCTACCTTTCTTCATGCAGCCGGGGCATAATCATAATCCCCGTCATCGTCATCATTATCGCCATCGTCTCCATCACCTTCAATGGATGCCAGCTCTAAGGCATATTCAATATTGCCTATGCCATCATCTTCCATTCTTGCAAATTCGTAGTACACCAAGCTACGAATTGACATTTTCCTTGATTTTTGCTAGCTACTCTAGATATGGAGATACAAATTGTTTTTGTTATAATGGTAGCTAAGTCTAATTATATATATAAAAAAATAATCCGAATACTGAAATTAAAAAAGAAAAATTCTTATGCATAAGCATCTCCAATAGTTTGACACCTTATCATCTAAAACCTTAATGTGTTAGAGGGAGGTCTTATATGGATCTTATATTATATTCTACGGAGTAACACTTTTATTGGATATGCGCCTCTGACAATCATAGGTGGAGGGTTGCTCGTGGGAAGATGTGCCATAATGTCAAACAAGTGTGTTTTGCATGCATAACTGGCGCAACGTATCTTGTCGAATTTCGATATAGATTTCGAGTACGTACCTTGTGTTGACATGCTGGCTTCATGATGTTCCTGCATGTTTCAATTGTATAGCAACAGGTACTGATTCTTGATTTCAAGATTTACCCGTGTTGGAATTTAATCTAAGTTTATTGAGTTTATTTAGTTTAATAAATCCAGATGTCACCGAGTTTATAGGTGTTAGACTTGGTACGAATCTGTTGAGTAGTTTGAGGAGTCAGTTGAGTCTGTTTCTATTTTGATAAGGATAGTTGCTAATAAGTGGGAGTCCTGGAGCCCTTTTAGGAGTAGTAGTTATTTCCTTTGTACTAGTATTTAAAGTTCACTTCTGTAACTTAGTTTGATACGAAGTAATATCAGTTTCTTTGTCATTTACGTTTGTCTTCATAATATACAAGTGTGTGTAAGTGTGCGTCTGGTGTCCTGTTTCTACACGTGGTATCAGAGCTTGAAAAGCTGTTGTATGCCAAAGTACATGCCCAGAACTGCGTCAATGGAGACTGTGAAAGGCAAAGATGGTTCAGTTGGATTAAGCTACCCGATGTTGACAAAGAGTAACTACGCTGTGTGGTCACTCAAGATGAAGGTCTATATGCAGGCCCACGGAATTTGGCAAGCTTAGGGCTGTAAATGAGTCGAACCGAGCCGAACTCTTAATTGTTCGTGTATCAGCTCGTTATAAATACATCGAACTCGAACTCGAGCTCGAACTTTGATCGAGCCAATATTTTTGTTTGTGTATCGGCTCGTTAAGAAATTTTTTATTCACGAACATGTTCGCGAACCGTTCACGAACATGTCTAACGAGCTACTATTCACGAACATCTCATAAATAGTGTTCATGATTTCGTGTTCATGAACACTTCAACCTTTTTTTTCTAGAAAATTTTTAATGAAATTAAAATAAAATAAAATTGGGGGATGAAATATTGAAAACTCGAGAAATGCTTCGAATTTAGACTTATCAAGGAATCAAATTTGGACCAAATTTAGTTCATACATAACGAACTAATGTTATAATTTATAATGTAACATATGTATAATTTAATTATTATTAATAAAAATAATTTATAAATTTAAACAAAGAAAATATAATGAATAGACAAAATAAACTAACATATTACTTGGTAACACTTACTTATATAATTATTTACAAATTATCGTGAATTCAAGAACTCCCGTTAAATGTTAAAGAAATTTTGTTCGCGAACATATATATATGAAATTTGTGCGCAAACTTATTCATGAACCATATTTACGAATAAGGTTCACGAACTATATTAATGAACTTGCTCATGAACTATATAATCGAACTTGTTCGCGAACTTTCGAGCCGAACTATGTCGTGTTTGGGTTCAGCTCATTTACGAGACGAACCTCAAAATCGTGTTCATGTTCGACTCGTTTACAAATCGAACCGAACTCGAATCGAACTTTTTTCGAACCGGACACCGAACTGTTCGTGAGCGTATCGACTCATTTACAGCCCTAGGCAAGCTGTTGAATCCACAGACCCGAAGGAAACCATCGAAGATAAGACTGACAAGATGGCAATGGCGGTCATTTATCAAGGGATTCCTGAAGATGTATTGTTGTCTGTGGCGGAGAAGAAAACAGCTAAAGAGACGTGGGAAGCGGTGAAGACAATGTGTCAAGGTGCCGATCGGGTTAAGAAAGCTAGGATCCAGACGTTAAAAGCTGAATTTGAGTTCCTGAAAATGAAGGAGAATGAGCTGATAGATGACTTCTGTATGAAGCTGAATGGTTTGGTAACCAATATGCGCATTTTGGGAGAGAAAGTCGAGGAGGCCTACGTTGTCAAGAAACTCTTGCGAGCTGTCCCTGCAAAATTTTTGCAGATCACATCTACCATTGAACAATTTGGTAATGTGGAGACTATGAGTATTGAAGAGACCGTGGGGTCTCTTAAGGCGCACGAGGAAAGGCTTCGGGGACAAAATGATAGCAGTGATGGGCAACTACTGTTAACTGAGGAAGAGTGGCGGAGACAAGAAAACATGGAGGGTCAACTGCTACTTACAAAAGATGAATGGAAGAAACGATTGAGTAAGGAAGAGACGTCTACTGGAGGACTGAAAAATCAGGACGGAAGCAATTCTGGCTATCAAACAAGAGGGCGAGACAAAAGTAAGGTGAAATGCTTTAATTGTTATTTGTATGGACATTATGCTGCAGAGTGTCATAAGCCTAAGCGTGGCAGGAATAAAGAATCAAAACATGAAGTGAATTTGTCTCATGTCCAAGACGATGAATCTGCATTGCTGCTAGTTGAATGTGACAAGGAAGAGAAGAATAATCTACTCCTGAATGAGACGAATGTGAAGCCAAGATTGGGTCAGAGTGTGGATAGACATGGAGAGTCAAATATGTGGTATCTCGATAATGGAGCGAGTAACCATATGACGGGTTACCGGTCAAAGTTTCGACATCTTGATGAAAGTGTGACAGGTCAGGTGAAATTCGGTGATGGATCGACTGTAGAAATCAAAGGGAAGGGGTCGATCGCTTTTAAGTGTAAGACTGGGGAAGAGATTGTTTTTGAGGATGTGTACTTTATCCCAAGTCTGTGCAACAACATCATCTCACTTGGGCAACTATCTGAAACTGGAAACAAGGTCGTTCTGAAGGGTGCTTTCCTGTGGGTGTATGATGAGAAAGGAAGACTCATGATGAAGGTACGACGTTCATCGAACAGGTTGTATAAATTAATCCTTGAGTCAAGCAATACGACATGTTTGTTGTCAAAACTGGAGGACACAGCGTGGCTCTGGCACACACGACTGGGTCATGTGAATTTTCAAGCTTTATCAACTATGTCTACTCAGAACATGGCACGGGGTCTGCCAAATATTACACAGCCAAGTGACGTTTGTGTTGGGTGCTTGATGTCGAAGCAGACCAGGCATTCGTTTCCAAGACGGACAGAATTTCATGCAACTCAGGCGTTGGAACTAATACATGGGGACTTATGTGGACCAATTTCACCCGAGACAGCTGCAGGTAACAAGTATTTCTTTCTTTTGGTTGACGATTTTACTCGTATGATGTGGATATATATGTTAAAGAACAAGAATGAAGCTTTGGGCGCATTTAAAAAGTTCCGAATGGTGATTGAAAATGGGACTGAAAAGAGAATTAAAGTCTTTAGAACTGATAGGGGTGGAGAGTTCATGTCTAAGGAATTCAATGTGTATTGTGAGGTGGCTGGTATAGAGAGACATTTCACCGCCCCATATACCCCACAACAAAATGGGGTAGTGGAGCGAAGAAATAGAACCGTGGTTGCCATGATTCGCAGTTTTTTAAAGGAGATGAAACTTCCATCGTTTCTTTGGGGAGAGGCTGCTCGCCATTCGATTTATATTCTTAATAGATTGCCTACAAGAGCCTTATCGGGAGTGACACCATATGAAGCCTGGAAGGGAAGAAAACCGGATGTTGGGCATATCAAGGTGTTTGGTTGTGTTGCACATATGAAATTACCGAGTGCACATACGACTAAGCTAAGTGATCGAAGCAAACTGGTCGTAAACTTAGGCAAGGAAGCTGGCACTAAAGCCTACCGACTGTATGACCCGATATCTGGGATCGTACATGTAAGTCGGGACGTTGTTTTTGAAGAAAGAAGAGCCTGGACTTGGGATAGCCAACAGGAAGGAAATGTTGCTGAAAAAGGAGGCTCGTTTGTTGTGTTTAATGTAAACTCAGACGAAGTAGCAGATGGCTTGGACGAAGAAGAACCGGCTACTCCTAGCAGTGGTCGAGGAAGTGCAGCTGGTAATAACTATACAAGCACAACAGAGGGCTCAACATCAGAAATAGGGGAGAGCAGTACACAGAGCAGTTCTTCTAGCAGTAGCAGTGAACAGCCTCGGAACTTTAGGCTGTTGAGTGACATATATAATGAAACTGAAGAAATTGAGTTAGAAAATGAATTGTTCTTGCTGAGTGTGGATGAACCGAGCAATTTCAAAGAAGCTGCTAGTGAACAGGCGTGGAAGGATGCAATGAAAGTTGAGATAGAGGCTATAGAACGAAATAATACATGGAGATTAGTCGAGCTCCCACCTGGTCAGAAAGCTGTCGGTTTGAAATGGGTTTACAAGCTGAAACGCGACACAAATGGAGAGGTAATCAAGCATAAAGCGAGGCTGGTCGCTAAAGGGTATGTGCAGAAGCAAGGAATCGATTATGAGGAAGTCTTTGCTCCAGTGACGCGCTTGGAGACTGTCAGGTTATTATTAGCCCTTGCAGCAAAGAAAGGCTGGGAAGTCCATCACTTAGACGTCAAATCTGCTTTCTTAAACGGTGAATTACAAGAAACAGTTTTCGTGACACAGCCAGAGGGGTTCGTGGTCAAAAATATAGAGCATATGGTGTATAGGCTAGTGAAGGCGTTATACGGTTTGCGCCAAGCTCCGCGAGCTTGGTACGCAAGGTTAAATAAATACCTTGAAAGTTTGGGATTTGAAAGATGCCCTTTCGAGCACGCAGTCTACACAAAGAAGGAAGGAGAAGAAGCTTTGATTATTGGCGTTTATGTTGACGACTTGCTAATTACAGGTACAAGCATATCAGTCATTGACAAGTTTAAGAAACAGATGAGTGCTGAGTTCGACATGATTGACCTTGGAAGACTGTCGTATTATTTGGGAATAGAGGTGGACCAGCAGAAAAACTGTATAATGCTCAAACAGGCTGCGTATGCTAGGAAACTTCTTGAGAAATCTGGTTTGCATGATTGTAATTCAGTTAAATTTCCTATGGAGCCACGATTACAGCTCGACAAAGATGATAAGGGAAAGGCAGTGAATCCACTTCAGTATAGGAGCTTGGTTGGAGGGTTGAGGTACTTGGTTCATACCCGTCCTGACATCGCTTATGCAGTTGGCGTGGTAAGTCGATACATGGAACGTCCCACAATCTTGCATCAAAATGCAGTCAAACGCATTTTGAGATATATAAAGGGGACTATTGAGTTTGGACTGGTGTATTCAAAGGGAACTGGAAACTATCTTCTGTCAGGCTATTCCGACAGTGACTTGGCAGGAAGCGTGGAGGATCGAAGGAGCACAGGTGGTATGGCATTCTACCTGGACGAGAGTTTGATTACTTGGGTGTCTCAGAAGCAGCGATGCGTGGCCTTGTCGTCGTGTGAGGCAGAGTTTATGGCTGCCACGGCTGCGGCATGTCAAGGCATTTGGTTGAATAAGCTGCTTGCACAGGTGACAGATATGAAATTGTTGTGTATTTTGTTGGTTATATTTTTACAATGACTTAATACATCTTTATATAGCATCCTAACTAGCATCTATTGGAGTGTTAACATGGACAAGCTAGGTATAGCTTCATGTTCTTACATGGGCAAGCATAATGGGTAAGGAGGCAAGGTATTGTCTTCATGTGCACATATTCTCCAATTTAATTTAATTCACAAATTCCTCCCTTAAGATTCAATTGGCGTTTATCTCTAAGTCCGAGCTCAAACTTGCCGTGCTCGAACAAGTTGCTTGGTAATGCCTTTGTGAAAATATCCGCCTTCTGCTCCTTGGTTGGGATATAACTGAGCTCCACCTCTCCTTTCTTCACTTGCTCTCTGATGAAATGAAAACGCACGTCTATGTGCTTGCTCCGCTCGTGATACACCGGATTCTTGGCGAGTTCGATCGCTGATTTGTTGTCAACATTGATCACGGTCGGCTCGTCCTGGCCGAGCTCCAGCTCGGTCATCATTCTCCTTAGCCACACTGCATGTCTAACTCCGTAGCATGCAGCCACGTACTCTGCCTCGCAGGTTGAGAGTGTCACGATCGGCTGCTTCTTGCTCATCCATGTGAACGCCGAGCTTCCAAGTGTAAACACATATCCAGTAGTGCTCTTCCGGTCATCAACGTCTCCACACCAGTCACTGTCCGAATAGCCCACCAAGCTCGGCTCGGCTGACCTCTCATAGAATAAGCCGACCGACTTGGTGCCTTGGACATATCTGAGGATCCTCTTGATTGCCTTCCAATGCGTTTGTCGGGGATTTTCCATGTACCTGCTCACCACTCCTACACTGTAGGTGATGTCTGGTCTTGTGCAAGTCAGGTACCTCAAACAACCGACCAAACTCCTGTAGAGCTCTGCGTCTACCTTTTCGCCTTCGTCAAATCTGGAGAGCTTCGAACCTGTCTCCATCGGGATTGCAACCGGATTGCAATCCTCCATCTTGAACCTTTTCAAGATCTCCTTCGCGTATGCCTCCTGACATACAAATGAGCCCTGCTCGTCCTGTGTGACTTCCAAACCTAGGAAGTATTTCATGACTCCCAGGTCGGTCATCTCGAATTCTGCTTTCATGGCCTTCTTGAACTCCTGCACAAGTCGACCACTACTCCCCATGAAGATGAGGTCGTCGACGTACAATGCCACAAATAGTATGCCGACCTCACTTTTCTGCACGTATAGTGCATGCTCGAACGGGCATTGCACGAACCCCTTTTGTTTGAGGTAATTGTCTATGCGGTTGTTCCACGCCCTCGGCGCCTGCTTAAGTCCATACAAAGCTTTCCTTAGTCTGAGCACCAGGTGCTCCTTTCCGGCCTTAGCATAGCCGGGCGGCTGCTCCACGTAAACCTCTTCCTCTAGGGTCCCATTCAGAAATGCTGACTTCACATCCATCTGGTGGATTGGCCATCTTTGCTGAGCGCCTTGCGCAATCAGAAGTCGGATTGTGTCCATCCGAGCAACTGGTGCGAAGACTTCATCGTAGTCGATCCCGGCCTTCTGCCTGTATCCCTTTGCAACGAGCCGAGCTTTGTATCGCTCGACTTCACCCTCTACGTTGCATTTCTTCTTGTATACCCATTTGACTCCGATGGGTTTATGATTCTTTGGGAGGTCGACCAACTCCCAGGTCTGATTTCTCTCGATGGCATTGATCTCGTCATCCATCGCAGACCTCCACTGTTCGTCGTGGATGGCTTCTTCAAAACTAATGGTTTCTCCTTCTGCAAGGAGGCACACCAAGTGCATCTCTGGAGCCTCATCATAGATCTCATTCAAACTTCTGTATTTTGTCACTCTGCGTTCATCTCCTAAGTTATCGTAAGTGGTGCTTGGCCTAGTAGGTCGCCCGGATGTTTCTTCCGACCTTGAGGTTGAGGTGATTGGAAGGGACACTGCGTGCTCGGCATTCATTTGTTCGGGCTGATTTTGTTCGGCCAGTTCATGCTCGGCCTCTTTCCAGTCCCAGCTCCTTCCCTCGTCGATCTCTACGTCTCGACTCACAATAATCTGCTTTGCACTTGGATCGTAGAGTCGATAGCCTTTCGTATTCTCATCATAGCCGACCAGCACCATCTTTTTGCTTTTCGTGGGCTTCCAACGAACCCGTGAGCTCGTCCAATGTGAGTTCATCGATGGTTTTGTTTTCCTCGATCGCACACACCACGTTCTCAAACCTGTCCGTCAATGACCGAAGTATCTTCTCGCATACTCGGCTCTCGGTGAGTATCTCACCGTTCCTCTTTATTTGATTTGTAACAAATGTCACCCGACCGATGTAGTCGGTGACGGTCTCTGTCTCCTTCATTCGCATACCTTCAAGCTCGCCTCTGAGCGTCTGTAGCCGCACCTGTTTTACACGGTTGGCGCCTTTATATGTGTTCTCCAAAGTTGCCCAGGCCTCCTTTGCGGACTTGCTGTCGGCGATTTTTTCAAACCCAGCACTGTCCAGGCCTTGGAACATCCATAGCAGCGCCATCTTGTCACGTTGCTTCGTCTCCTTCAACTCTTTGCGTTGTGCGATGGTCTGCACTGCTCCTTCGGCGGGTTCCTCGAACCCTTCTTGAACGACGTCCCAGACGCCTTGTGCACCAAGGAGCGTCCGCATCTGAATGCTCCATCGCTCGTACTCTCCTTTTTGTAACTTCAGTACGGGCAGCTGTCCGAGAAGGTTTCCGGCCATTTGTGCGAATGAACACGACACCTGCTCTTGATACCAATTTGTTGTGTATTTTGTTGGTTATATTTTTACAATGACTTAATACATCTTTATATAGCATCCTAACTAGCATCTATTGGAGTGTTAACATGGACAAGCTAGGTATAGCTTCATGTTCTTACATGGGCAAGCATAATGGGTAAGGAGGCAAGGTATTGTCTTCATGTGCACATATTCTCCAATTTAATTTAATTCACAGAAATGTGGACCAGTGGAGATCTATATTGATAATAAGTCTGCCATAGATTTAGCGAAAAATCCAGTGTTTCACGGGCGTAGCAAACACATAGACATACGCTATCACTTTATTCGCGAATGTGTGGAGCGGGGAGAAATTGTTCTTAAACATGTGAGGACATAGGAACAACGTGCAGATGTCTTAACGAAGGCCTTGTCTGTGGTCAAGTTCGAGAAGATGCGAAGGCTTCTGGGTATCGAAAGTCTGCAGAAAATAACTTAGATTAAGGGAGAGCAATGTTGGAATTTAATCTAAGTTTATTGAGTTTATTTAGTTTAATAAATCCAGATGTCACCGAGTTTATAGGTGTTAGACTTGGTACGAATCTGTTGAGTAGTTTGAGGAGTCAGTTGAGTCTGTTTCTATTTTGATAAGGATAGTTGCTAATAAGTGGGAGTCCTGGAGCCCTTTTAGGAGTAGTAGTTATTTCCTTTGTACTAGTATTTAAAGTTCACTTCTGTAACTTAGTTTGATACGAAGTAATATCAGTTTCTTTGTCATTTACGTTTGTCTTCATAATATACAAGTGTGTGTAAGTGTGCGTCTGGTGTCCTGTTTCTACAACCCGATCCAATTTATTGATTATGAAAACTGATGATCTGTACAATTATTTTGAAAACTAAGCTTTCTTTTCTCTGCTTTCGTGAGAGCAGGAGAGCAGGGGGAAGGGACGGGGGATTGAGAGCCTACATGAATAGAGAAAAACATACTTCCAAATTACATACGTAAAAAGATGTTGAAATAATAATTTTAATTATATGATCATAACATTCTGAAAAATGCGTGTTAAACATTGAAAACACTTGTTGAATATTTTAAAACGCTGTTAATTAGCACTCTATTATTTGTATTTGGCTTAATTAGGCATAAATTTGAATCATATGTAATATTTTTATCTTTCCCAAGCTAGTTTTCTTTTACGTTGTTGATACACATGTTGCTGCTGGCACACACAAATTTACAAACATATTTGAAATTAACTAGTAATTTACATGTTCGTTGGTCTGCAAATTAAATTGTTTCACGTAATCAAAATTATATAACTTGAATTAAACTAATTTGTTAATTGATAGTAAAAACTAATTAAAACATAATTAACCTAACAACTTCGTTGCAAGAAATGAAATGACGGCCGTTTTATTTCCTAGAAATCTCGTAAAAGCTAAGCCATATCGTCTCCACTACAACCCGCATCTATGGTACTGATGTATTAACTACGTGACCTGTCAGTGTATCGTCTACGTGGAAAGGCCACATCAGGTTTCCACATGTACTCATTGGCTGACTCACTCCTCTTAAACCAACTCCACACTCCTCTTGTGGTTGACTTGTGTCAAACATGTTCAACGCTTTGATTCGGTTGCCTCTTTTTGCATTTAGAGCATCTTGCTTCAAGGTTTGCCAACATATACCAAATCAATATTTATATTGTATTTTATTTTTTCTTACAACCATGTCATTGTTAACAATTTTTATTAAAATTTTACTCCAATAGTTGGTAACTCCAAAAGTTGCTAATGTGGTTCCCATATACACTTTATTTTAAAAATTAAAAATATCAAAAACAAAAAAGTGGAGAGAGGTAAATATGCTTTTGGATTATTTAATGAGTTTTATCCAAATTAGGAAGTTGCCAACTTTTGACAATCTTACTAGGCAACCAAGTGGCAATCTCCCAACTCCAATAGGTTGACAACCAAGGTTGCCTTGCCATGTAAGCTTGGCAACCTTCTTAGCAATCCCTATTGGAGTTGCTCTTATATGGCCTCAGGACTTCAAACCTCAAGGCAAATCAAAGTACTATACTTTCAGAATTCACTTGAATTTTTTTTTTTTTTGAAAAATTAGAATGAATGTCTTTCGAGAGCAACAACGGGGTTATGGTGGTTCAGGAGTAGGGTGCATGTCAAAGTGGCACGGGCATGCCAAACTGGGTATGCCATGACGGCATGCCTTTTCATGATTTGGCATGCTTTTTTACTAATTTATTATTATTACTTTTATATTATTATTTATAAATAATAAATATGATTTTAATATATATGTCATAATCTATAGATAAGTAGTGTTTTGAAGCTGGTCTAAGATATTATAGTTATATTCACACTTGGTTTAATTAAAAAAAAAACTCGTAATCGCTTAGAAGTAGGTAGTTTAAATATGATTGCACAAATAAAGTGCGATTTGGCAACTCAAGTTCAGACTAAAAGCAAGCCTTGCAAACCTGATTCGAAAAAGACAGATGGACTATCAATGGTTGATTTTGATATAGCAGAAGATTGTGATGATGGGAGAGAGGATCTTCTCAATGAAGAAATTATTGATGTCCAAGTTGAAGATCTAAGTTCAACTATTGGAGTAATCAAAGACTTCTTTGATTTTGATGCTTTTGAGCATATAATGTGCAAGAAATTCGGGACATGTTAATGTTGCCGTAGAAGATGAAAATTGGAATGTTGAAGCACTTTTCAGTGAATATATTAGATAAACTACTCATGTAAGTTAGTATTATAATGGTGTTCTAATATGAATATCAATTGATTTTGGTTATATTTTTAAGTTCAGTCTACAGTTTAATTTTTGTTATATTTAATTAAGAATGTCATGCCATTTGGCCATGTCTTTTGACAAAAAGCATGCCTATCTATAGGCATGCATTTCAGGAGTCTCGTGACAGGTACCCTATTCAGGAGGGGCGTCCAAGGAGATTTAGATAATGATGGTGTGGTTAATTTGTATGACCAAGCTTCGGCTAGATGTATTGAAGGTGGATAGTATGATTATGCTCCTGTAGCATCGGAGGGTGAAGATGATGATGATGGTGGTTACTAGATTAATATTGATGTACCACTTATCATAAGATCTTACTTACGATGGTTAAATGATCCTGTTTCTTATAGTGTGTACGTTTACAGACATATTAATATGAAAACCATTGTGCATTGTTTTCTGTTTTGATCTTCGCTTTGTTCTTTGCATAATTTTTACAAGATAAAAGTATACTAATGCAGACATTCAATTGATTTTCTAAACTTCTGTAATTAGCTAAGCAATACATACTTAATTAAACTACGTTATATTCATCATTCAGGCATGTAAAAGCATAGACATCTATTGATAACTCTGTATTCCGATCCGGTGTCTCCTCCGCCGTTCCCACGCCTGGAATGCAGTGTAGCAGGTGGTTGGGACTCTGCAAAACAATGCCGGGAGGTGGGTTTGAACCCGCGGCACCTCCGGCGTGAGAATAAGCAACGGCATTGAAGGAAGAAAGACCAGAACAAGAGTATCTAATTATGGAGGGTGTGTGTATGTGAGTGTATGTAAAAGAGAATGTTACCCCTAAACCTTCTTTTCTGGGTCTATTTATAGGCCCAGGATTAGGGTTTAGGGGTTGGTACCTTTAATCATGAGCGTTCAATCCTAGGTAGGTAGGACACTTGGGACGCACAGATGCACGATACCTGTCAGGAAGAATAATTGTGGGAAAGTGTGTCAGGCACCTTTTATAGTGTGACCTCCTCATTCTTGTATTATGCCAATTATTGGTAATCGTTAGCTGTCGTTTTTAGTTGGGACCCTTTGATGGTGACAGGAGCCTTGAGATGCCACGTGCTCTATTACCCCGTACTGCAGTAACCTCACGAATCCGGGCCAGATAACGGTGACACATCTCTGGATTCGGTAACTGTCGCAGGCCCGGATGGCAATTCAGGCTGTTTGTAGAGAGTATCCTATCATTTGCCCCCACTCCCCTATGTAGATTTGTCTGGATGGGGGAGTAGTAGTCTGAATTTCGATGTTCATCGTTTTGAGTAGATGAAAAGAAAAATTCCATATTTCTTGCCTCCCCGGCCCGGATTGCGTGTAGAACCCGTGGTCCGGGGCTGTAGGCTGGTGTATTCGAAACGTTTCTCAGCTCTTTTTTGATATTTCTTGATATTTACAAATTTCCAGAGCTTGTCCATTTTCCTCGTTAGACGCGCAGTCATGATTGCTTTTTCTGACAGCCTCTTTTGTTTTAATCAAGGCTCATCCTGGCCATCCACGTGGCAGCATCTCCTCCATTCGCTCATTTTAACTTCTCTATAAGTATATTTCAATTGTATTTCTCCCTCTTTTTCACTTTTACCGTACATCTTTTTCGCCCTTCTCTTTTCTTCAAAACCTTGGTTGCTGATCGGTGGTGAGAGCTTTTCTGCTTCTTCTTCCTCATTGTAAGCGTTTTGTTCTCCTTATTTCTTCGCTTTTCTTGCCTGTACTTGAACTTTGTGCGGAGTAATTCGTTACTATTTTTGCCCCAACTGTTCATATGCTATTGTCTCTGTAACTGCTTACTGTCCACGTTATTGTATTTGTTGGGATTTAGGGTTGTAGTGATTATTTTGCTTTTTGGGTCGTTTGAGGCTTTGTGTTTTTGAATCTCTGGTTTTGGGACTATGGTGGTTGTTTAGTTTATTCGAAATTTCCGGGTTTCGAAGCTTCTGGGTTTCAAATTTTGTTTTGTGTATGCATGTATGTGTGTCTATTTGTGTAGATCTTTGGTTCTGATTTCTGGTTTCGTGTTTGTGTTTCTGATAATTGTGTTTTTCTTTTTGTTTTTGTTTTTTGGTTCGGGGGTATGCTGT
Organism: Kitagawia praeruptora; assembly: GCA_037693485.1. NCBI lineage: Eukaryota > Viridiplantae > Streptophyta > Magnoliopsida > Apiales > Apiaceae > Kitagawia > Kitagawia praeruptora. Next base: position 156,767,329 of record CM075344.1, on the reverse strand, counting down.
ATTTTGGGGGATCTGGGGTAGTGTGGCGTTTTATAGTGTATAAGAAACAATTGGCTAAGCGACCCCGATCCTCGTTTATACTTTCTAGTTCTTCTTCGGATCTAGAGACTTCTACCGAGTCCGGGCCTTGTTCCTCCTCGATCTTCTTCTACAATGACCAAAAGAACTAGGAAACTTCCAAAAACCACTCTAGACGAGCTCCCTAGCCTGCGACTCCCCCTAGGGAGACCCTTAGTACATCTGAGGGTCGCTGGAAAGATGTCAAATTTTTCTTTGTTGAGAAGGATCACTCCGTTCCCGACGATTATTATTATAGGGATTTATCCGAGGTGTTTAAAATGTCTTCTAGGGGTCCTGTCTTTTATGACAAGTGTTCTATGGATGCTGAATTGTCACACCTACCCGGAACCAACACTCCAATGGCACCTTTGTTGGACATTGCCAATACTGATAAGTTAGATGATTGCTTTAGGGCTTGCTTTCATCTAGACGATAAAGTGGTTTGGAGGTGGCCCGAACCCCACGAACGGATATACCATAGGCCCGGGGACGGGTTGGTAGGAGTTTCTCTGGAGCACCTTAGATCTGGGTACAACCCCCACTGCCATCAATTCATCAAGTGTCTTTGTAAATTTCATTATGAGATCCCCTTGTTTCAACTTACCCCCAACGTCGTCAAATGGATTATGTGGTTCCTTGGTTGCTGTAATGTCAAAGGATTTCTTCCCACCTTCAAGCTTTTCCATTACATTTTTACTTTGGTCAAGTCTACCTTAGTGCCCTTGTATGAGCTCCGTTTCAATTATCAAAGGTGTGGTTTTATGAAGGGAGGGGTCATGCCTGTTACCATGATGTCCTCCCTCAAAGGTTGGCATGAGGAGTGGGCCCTTCTCCAGTTCGAAGACATAGATTATATGCCTCTCTTCCGGGTTGAGGCCTATCGTGACTTCCAGGAATATGAGTTAGAAGGCAATGCCCGGATGAAGGTTCATGACTTCTGTAGGGCTTTAGGAGTTTCAACAACTCAGCATTCCTTCATGGATCATGAAATATTACATTCCTTTGGATGTAAGTAGTGCGTAAACATTTATATCTTGAATTTTCTATTTCCTTTGTCGATTATTCTAATTGTTTTGAGCTCCGTCTTCCTTTCAGGTTTACCTCAATACAGTCCTTTCCATAAGGAGAGAATGAAGGCTCTGGATGCTGAGACGGCATGCCTGGCCACGGCTATGCAAGGCATAGGTGGTATACATAAGGTGAACCAGCGATCAAGGAAAGGGAAAAAGAAAGGGATAGCTGGCGAGGGGGAAGTTCCAAGACGGACGCGAGTGCGAAGCAGTACTCGGCGTCCGGGGCCAATCTGGAAGGTAAATCTGTCACCCCCGAGCTTGAAGATGAATTGCACATTGGGCTTGAAAGAAGACCAAAACGGGATCGGGGAGGAGATATTGGAAATGTTGTCGTGGATCTCACCGGGGGGAAACCATCTGGAACTCCTGTTCCGGGCTCTATCCCTTCTACCCTAGAGGCTGTTAAGACTTTTGGTACTGTCTCTGGTCCCAGTCAGACAAGTCGTCCGGGGAAAGAGCCCCTAATTGAGGTTGAAAAATGCAGTCATTTTATCGCAGATCTGCCCAATAAGGAGGAATGGGCGCCCTATCAGGCCTTGGGGTTTAACCCCTTGTTCAAAGAGATAATGAGCACTTGGTTGAAGGTAGATTTTCTTGCCCTTTTAGGTTTCATCCTCGCTTAGCATATTCTTTTCTAACACCCTTATCTTATCTTTGTAGATGGGCTCTGAGATGGCCGGGTTATTCGCCGTGGGCAATAAGGAGTTGGAGACTGTTGAAGATGCCCGGGCTGCTGTTTCTACCTCGAAGAAGAAAGATATTCAAATATTTGATCTGGATCACGCCAACTCCAAACTGCAGAAAAGTGTGGAAGAATTGCAAGTGAAAGCCAAGGAGTCCGAGGAGAAGCTCGTCACCCTTCAGAAAAAGGCTGATGATGCTGAAGCCCGGGCTCAGACCTCCGAGAAGGAGCTCGAGGATCTCCGGGCGAAGCTTGCCAGTTATAAAGAACCCGCTGTCATCCTGGATGAGTTTCGTCATTCTCAAGAGTATTATACAGAGCTGGGTAAGAAAGCCGCCTCTAAAATTTGTCGTGCTTGGGTTGTTTCTCACAAGCTGTTGAAGGAGAACCCCTCAGCCGGTTGGGATGAGTTTCAACCTCTCTTCATCGATACGGAGCAGCACTTCATTGCCACTGGGAAAGATCAAGAGCCATATTATTCTGAGGGTGACTCTAGTTCGGGCGATGATGAGGAGGAAGAAAATGAGGGTAATGTTCGGGACCCCTCTCCCCCCAAAGAGATCGCCAATCAGGCTCCACCCGCCGAAGACCCTCCTACATCCTAGTTTTTCTGCTCCTTTTCGTGTTAATGTCTCTGTTGTATTCTCTAACTCTAAACTTTTGAATTGGCTTGTTGTCGAATATGTCCCGGGATGTTTCGAATCATATGGCTGGTTCGGTCCCTTGTAGAATTCTAGCTTTTCTGTAACGCATTTTTTAATCTTCTATTTGTTCCCATCATTTTGTGTTTTTACTTCGACTTGCATAACTCCGAATATATAGTTGCTGCCCCCCAAACCGGATTCGATACAAGGGAATTGAGTCCGGACTGGTGGCAAAGGCTTTACCCCTTTTCTCTTAAATTCAACGTTTGACAATGTTGAGTAACTTAGAGAAATTTGGTAAAGCTTGCCTCTCTGTCCGGATTTATTCAAAAGGACGGTGTCCGGACGGCGGTGGGGTAGATGTTTCTCACTTAGTTTTCTGTATTTACCTCGTTTTTTGTCGAATTTGACCTGAGTGCTTGTGAAAGAATCGTGACTTCTATGGTTAAACTCCTTGGTCCTTACGTGGTCGACCAGCATTAATATCAGTTTCCCATGCATTGATTACTGGAACCGCTTGACCTCTCCCTTATTTCCTCTCTATAAATACCTCTTCTTCACCTTTATTTTCTGTATTCTACTTCTTCTCTCCAAAGCCTTCCCAAAGTTCTTTTTCTTTCGTTCTTTGTATTCGCCTGTCCATGGATCCTAGAAATCTTGTTTATGACTATGAAAATATCAAGATCATTGTAGATGGCGTTGTTTTCGACGGGCCCACTACCATGGCCGAGATTGATGTTGTCCTCAAGAAGATTGATGATGCTCTGGCTCTTCGTAGGATGGTTGCTGAAAAAGCTGGGAGGGGGCGCCACGGGCCTGGCAACGGCGGGGAAGGTGCTGGTGGTTCTGGTGCTGCCGCCGTTTAAATATAATCTCTTTATGTTTTGTATTTTGGTATTAGTTGTACCTCACCTTCCCCTTGATTAATGAAAATGGCTTGAAAAACAGCCATCAATATTTGTTTCTGTCGTCCGTTTTGAGTTTGTTGCATCTTTGCGCTTGATTTTATTGTTTCTACTCGAATGCTTTCGATAGCATAACGGTTTGAATTTATATCTTGTTAAGTCCAAGGCTTGATGACTTTGAATTACTTAGAAACTTTTTCGTTTTTGCCCCTAATCCGGGTCGTTTTATAGGAACAGATCCGGATTAAAGTATTTGTTTTTTAGCTAAGTCTAAAGCTTATAGCTTTGGGTTACTTAAAAAAAATTTCGTTTTCGCCCCTAGTTCGAGTCGTTTTATAGGAACAGATCTGGACTAGAGTATTTGTTTTTGGCTAAGTTCAAAGCTTTATAGCTTTGAGTTACTTAGAAGAAGTTTTTTGTTTTCTCCCCCAGTCCGGATCGTTTTGAAGGAACAGATCTGGGCTAGAGTAGTTGTTTTTTAGCTAAGTCCAAAGCTTATAGCTTTGGGTTACTTAGAAAATTTTTCGTTTTTGCCCCTAATCCGGGTCGTTTTATAGGAACAGATCCGGATTAAAGTATTTGTTTTTTAGCTAAGTCCAAAGCTTTATAGCTTTGAGTTACTTAGAAGAAGTTTTTTGTTTTCGCCCCTTGTCCGGATCGTTTTGAAGGAACAGATCTGGGCTGGAGTAGTTGTTGCGTATTGCTTTTGTCCTGGTTCCAATTTTGCCTATGGCTCCGGACCAGGAACTTGTGTGTGTGAGTGATACAGTAAATTTGCACTAAAAAATACGGAAAAGTACAAGGCAAAGTCCGATTTCATAGATCATAATTCTCAAACTACAAGTGGCTTATTCTTGCTTCATTACAGAGACTAATAATCTATCTGTTGAAGACTTTCTGGGCTCAGAGGTAGCTCCTTAATTCGCTCTTCGGGCCTTGATTTTTTCCTTATTGGTCACTACTACAAAAAACCCTAAAGAGACCACCTAAAAACCATGTTAGAGACCACCTCAAGAGGGGGTCTCTAGGTCAGTGGTCTCTTAGGATAAGAGACCTCTTCTTTGAGGGGGTTTCTTAAATATAAATAATAGACCCGCTATTTAAGAAAAGTGATCTCTTAGGTAGAAGGAAAAGAAACCACTTATTTAGATTACATGGTCTCTCTGGTTCTAGTAAAGAAACCACATAGACCAATAAGTGGTCTGTTTGATTTCACTAAAAAAATCAATTGTCTCTAAAAGATGGTCTCTTTGCTCTGAATAGGATTAAAGTTCGAAACCGTATCCGAATCTGAAAATATCCAAAAAAATCATATCCGAATCCGGTGGATATTATCCGGATACGGATAATATCCGAATCTATTTTTCAAACAACGATTTTTTTTTTTTGAAATTTGCATTTACTAGAAAAAACTGATATATTAATGAGATAAATTCTTCATAATTTATACTACAAGATACTCAGTTCAGTAATTACTAATTACAACCATCAAATATATGTCTAAATTTGCATATAAAATTTACAACCATCAAATATACAACACTAGTAATTGCAAGTCAGTCAGCCGGAGCTCGCAGAGAGGTCCCCCGAAAACGCACTTGCACTTCCATACGATGCGGATCCAGTTTGTGAACCAGTAGCACGAGCTTTCCTCATCTGGCGTAACTTAAATACATCTTTAGGAAGTGGTTGGCTTTGTACAGAAACAGTATCATTGTCATCTTGCCCTGCAAATAATATAAAAGATATCAGGAATCCGAAAACACAATTGCTATTTGCCGTAAAACTCTACCTCTTTACACAACCCAGTTAACTATGTATTATGAAAAGGGAAAACAAGAAGAAAGTGGCTTACATTCAAACATGGGTGTAGAGTTCCCTATATCGTTGTGTTTACAAGGCATGGTGCTATATCTATACAACTCTATGGCTAGACCGATAAATCAAATATTTAAATAAATAAATAAATAAACTACCAAGAAACAAACTTCCACCAGGACAGAGTTATGTTTTCAATAATTTCAACGAATGATCTGAAATCAGCACCCATGACAGGCGTGTCAAGAAACAAACTTCCACCAGGAGGATTTGGTGATATGTTTCCCACACGAAATTCTCTAGCATATTCTAGTGGGTGTTGCTGACTTATATCCTAGCATATACTCCTCTTCTTCTCTTCCCTAGCTAATTTTCCCTTGCTAATGCCTAACAAGAGATTAAAGGCATCACTGAGACATGAGTGTACAAATATTCCAAGAACAAGAATAATAAATTGAAGAACTTAGAAGTTCCAAGAACACACCTTAAAAGCGTGTGCGTAAGTGGAAGTCATTTATTCAAACTTGAAGTTAACTAATTAGAGTGCTAATTGTGAAATGAAGTGATGACAAGTGAAGCATTCTTCTCATCAAATCTACATTTTCTCACCTTTGGCTAGTGATGAAAGTTCATCTGGCCATAACAGCTTTGTAAGTGTCATCTTTGGCTGCTCAAATGTTGGGGGTCCTTCCTTTGAGTTCACAAGTCTCTTCCCAATCTTATCAATTCCATATCACTACAAGCCATCAAAGCAGCTGCAAAAATTCCTGTGACTCAATACCACACCCTTACTAATACTAGTAGTACTCGAAGAATACAACAAAGCAGCAGTATCATTCCCCAAAACATCGATCGAAAACAACAAAGACCCATCATTCCTAACCAAACTCCCAACCTCCATTCGATTCATCACCTACAATATACACATAAAATGACTCGATTAAGACAGAAAACTCAAGTTTCCGATCAGATTCAAGCACATATATAACATATATACAGTGGGCATCGAGTATAATCGGAAAAATGGGTATATAGAAACTGAGATGGAGAGAGGCGCTGAGATGGAGAGAAACAAGAAGAGGCGTTGGTTATATAGAAACTGACTAGGGTTTTGTTTTGGGCTTTTCTCAATTTATTATCAGATAATGGGCTAACAAGTCACAAACTAAAAACACAATACAGATAATGATAAAATGATAAGAAACCATTTTTTTAATTAAAAATGTCTCTTTTCATGTATTATAAGAGATCTCTTTTTTAAAAAGTGAGGTTTCTTTTATTAAATAACCACTTATTTAAATAGGAGGGTCTCTTTACTTATATTATAAGAGGCCATTTTTCAAAAAAGTGTGGTTTCTTTTCATAAGTAATCAATTATTTGAATAAGATGGTCTCTTATTAGTGGTTCCTTTGCATATATTTGTAGTAGTGGGTAGAACTTCCGGAGTCGGAGGCCGTGCCAAGTATTGGGCACCTCGGACTCATCCATATTGACTAGTTTGTACGTTCCAGGGCGAAGTACTTCTTTGATCTTATACGGACCCTCCCATTTGGGCATGAGCTTCCCTGTGTTGGTTGGGTCCGAAGCCTCCGTGTCGCGAAGGACTAGGTCTCCAACCTGAAAGTTTTTTACCCTAGCTTTCTTTCCAAAGTACTCCCTTGTCTTCTCCTTATACTTTTCCATTCTTGCAACTGCTTCGTCTCTTACTTCATCGACCAAATCCAGATTGATTCGGAGCCCTTCCTCGTTCGCAATTTCTTTAAAGTTAATAGATCTGTGGGAAGGTGAACCCACTTCTATTGGGAGCATTGCTTCGGTTCCATAACCCAGCTTGAAGGGTGTTTCTCCAGTACTTGTCCGAGGACTAGTCCTGTATGCCCAGAGCACGTTTGGCAGTTCTTCGGGCCACTTGTTTTTGCACTCCTGCAGCCTTTTCTCTATTCCCCTTAGCAAAATTCGGTTTGTTACTTCCACTTGTCCATTACCTTGGGGGTATGCCACCGACGACTTCTTATGTTTGATGCCCCTCTCCTTCAAGTAATTCTCAAAATCTGAACCGACAAATTGAGGCCCATTGTCCGAGACCAAGATTTGCGGAAGCCCGAACCTCATCAATATGTTTATCCATAAACCGGATACAATCTTGTTGATTTATAATTCTCATGGCCTTGGCTTCTGCCCATTTAGTCATGTAATCGATGGCCACCAATAAGTACCTGAGATCCCCCTTGGCCCGAGGAAATGGACCAACGATGTCAATTCCCCAAACAGCAAAGGGTACTAGAGACAGAACTGAAGATTGAACAACCGGACTCTGTCTTTGGACGTTGCTGAATAGCTGACAATTCTTGCATTTCTTGACAAACTCCACCACGTCATTGTGAATTGTTGGCCAGTAATAGCCTTGCCTTATTATTTTATAAGCTAGAGCTTTTGCAGATAAATGATCTCCGCAAATCCCTTCATGAACCTCTTGTAAGCAGTATTCGGCTTCGGATGGTCCGATACATTTCAGGATCGGACTGGAAAATGTTCTACGATAGAGCTGCCCTTCTTCCAGGAAAAACTTAGCAGATTTGGCCTTGAGCCTCTGAGCTTTATTCTTGTCTTCGGGCAATTCTCCTTTATCCAGGTATAAAACCAAATGTGTCATCCAGTGAGGCTGATCATCTATTTCCATTACCTCAATATTTTCAATGGTGGGTTTCTGAATTTCTTCAAAGTAAACTGAGCTGTCCAGCTCAACAGCGTTCTGGACCAGTGCATCTGCTTCTGCATTTTCTTCTCTATTAATCTGAACCATTTCAAACCTTGGCATCGTAGTCATGTAACTCTTAACCAGAGCTTGGTACTGAGCTAGCCTTGGATCCTTGGCAACATATTACCCTCTAGTCTGCTTCACCACAATCTGGGAATCACTGTAGATGTTCAGGGTTTGGACTTTCAGGGATCTAGCCAATCAGAGTCCGGCCAAAAGTGCCTCATATTCTGCTTGATTATTTGTTGCTGAGAATTTGAAGGTTATGGCTTGCTGTATCTGAAAACCATGGGGACTTTTCAGGACTAACCCTGCTCCGGACCTCTCGCTCGTTAAGGATCCGTCAACGTACAAATACCAAGCCTCCGGGTCTGGGTCTTCTTCTTTCCCCGGATCTAAGATTATGGGACTAGTTCGGATTTCGGGAAAAGAACATTCCACAATGAAATCAGCTAGCACTTAAGCTTTGATTGCCGTTCGCGGTACGAATGTAAGTTGGAACTGGCTTAACTCAACAGCCCAATTGACGAGTCTTCCGGACACATCTGGTTTGTGAATTATCCTTCTTAGAGGCTGGTCGGTTATGATTTTGATTTCTCTCCCTTGGAAATAATGTCTTAGTTTTCTTGAAGCTGTCACAAGGGCAAAAGCGAATTTCTCCAGATTTGGGTACCTTGTCTCCGCATCTTTCTGCACTTGGCTGACATAATAAACCGGTTTCTGCTGTCTTTCATGCTCCCTGATCAAAGCTACCCCCACAGCCCGTGGTCCTGCGGCTAAGTAAAGCAACAATGCTTCTCCAGGTTCAGCTTTTGATAGGATTGGTGGTGATGACAGGAATTCCTTTATAGAATCGAAGGCTTTATGGCACTCCGGACTCCAGGTAATCTCTCTTTTGTTTTTCGCCCCCTTAAGCAGCTCGAAGAAAGGTAGGCACCGTTCGGCCAGCTTTGGAATGAATCGCCTCAAGGTAGCTAAAGAGCCTGCGAGCTTCTGAATTTCTTTCTGAGTCCGGGGTGGTTCCATTCCTATTATCGCCTTAATCTTTTCCGGATTAGCCTCGATTCCTCTCTGACTGATCATGAATCCCAAAAATTTTCCAGCTTCTACCCCGAAGGTGCACTTCTCCGGGTTCAATTTCATCTTATGTTTCCTTAAATTCTCGAAGCATTCCTGCAAGTCTGAAACATGTTCCTCCACTGTCTTTGACTTAGCTATCATATCATCCACATAGGATTCCAAGTTTCGACCCAACTGATCCTTAAACACCCCCACCACTGCCCTTTGGTAGGCTGATCCAGCATTCATTAATACGAAGGGCATGCACTTGTATGCGTAAACGGCTTTGTGAGTTATGAAGGCGGTTTTGGCTATATCGGTCGGATTCATCTTGATTTGGTTGTAGCCGGAGAATGCGTCCATGAAACTGAACATCACATGTCCCGCAGTGGCATCAATGAGCTGATCTATGCTGGGAAGAGGATATGGGTCTTTGGGACATGCGGCATTCAGATCAGTATAGTCGACACACATTCTCCATTTGCCGTTAGGTTTCTTGATCAGGACTACATTGGCCAGCCAGTCCGGATACTTTATCTCACAAATTATTCCTGCTTTGAGGAGCTTTTCAACTTCTTCGTCAATTGCCTTCTGTCGGTCCGGAGCAAAATTTCTCCTTTTCTATTTTACCGGCTTCCTGTTAGGATTAACATCTAGGTTGTGCATTGCTACAGAGTCATCGAGTCCAGGCATGTCTTCTGGACTCCAGGCAAAGACGTCCGCATAATTTCTGAGGAGTTGCACAAGGTTCTTCCTGAATGTTGGATCTAGCCCGACTCCTATCTTCATCTTTCGAGCTGGATTACCATCTTCTAACTCGACCATTTCGGTCTCAACCGCCGGTTCGACCTTTCCAAGATCTTTCTTTGAGACAAATTGCTGAACCCTGGCCTGAGTATTTGTTTCCAGGTAATCTCTGGCCTTGGCGATCAATTCTTCTTTAGTCTGGGCTTCGATACTTTCAATGTTTTGGACTTCACGTCCGGGCTCCTTTTTGAAGTAAGCTCTATGCTTCTTTCGGCTCAGGTTCTTGTGGTACAAGGATGCTTTTCGTTTATCCTCCGGATCGGTTTCAGCCATGATCAATGCTTGCCCATAACAGCGACCAGCAGTTTCGGAGTCTCCTTTAACTTCTCCGACTCCTGATGGAGTGGGAAATTTTAACTTTAGATGGGGTGTTGAGGTTACCGCCCGAAGTTTGGTTAGCGCCGGGCGGCCGAGGATCATGTTGTAAGAAGATGGAGTATTGATTACATAGAATTTTATCATAAGGGAAACTTGCTTCGGGAAGGTTCCAAACTGAACAGGTAGGTACAATGTCCCTTGGATCGGGACTAAGTTGTTCCCGAATCCGAAGAGTGGGTCTTCTCTACATTCATTTATTCTTACACTGCCCAACTGCATTCTGTCGAATGTATATTTAAAGATGATGTTGGCTGAGGATCCATTATCAACTAGGATTCTCTTGACTTCGTTTTCCGCGACATCTAAGCTAACCACCAAGGCTTCATTATGATTGGGATCAACTCCTTCAAAATCCGCATTGCTGAAAGTTATTACTTGTTCTGGGAAGGTCTGAATCACCATTATTTCATCTCCTGAGTCCGGACTAGGGGGAGGAGAATTGGATCCCCCCATTACTACATTGACCACATGTTTCTTTCCCGTTTCCTTTTCTGTTGTCTTCCGAGCTATGTATTGCCCCATGTTCCCTTTTTTGATTTGATCCTCGATGAAGTACTTGAGAGACAAACAGTTTTCCGTCGTATGACCATGGGTTCCATGATAATCACATTGCTTGTGCATGGGACACTTTTCCGGGGCCGTAATCATCGGCTTGGGCGGGTAGAAGTACGGTTTGTCCCGAACTTCTTTCAGTATATCAGTCCTGGTGCGACTGAGTGGAGTCCAATCGGGCTCCAGCTTCGGATCAGCTTTAGGCGGTTTAGCAGACTTGGAGTCTGGATCAACGGTCAGTACAGCTGGTGATAAGTGGATTTATATCCACTTGGAACATTCTAAATCGGCTTAAATTGATTGTCTTGGGCTCAAGTTTCTTGTAGTTTTGATGTGTTTTGTTTAGTTGTGCAGATTTACAAGGATGTTGATTATGGTGGATGTTTTTGTCGTTTTTGGAGATTTAATTTATTAAAATTCGGATTTATTGGGCTAAACGCGTGAGATTCACTGTTTGGGCCATATCTTGAGTTCTATAAGTCTGTTTTCAGCCCGTAAGCAGTCCACGCGAAGATAACGAGATTCTCTATCATTCTAAGGTGGTCCAGAGGCCCAATTACGTCTGGAACGGCTCTGGAAAATAGAAGAAAAGTCAGCCACGAATTTCCTTAAGAAAACAGAATCGGTTTAGGAAACGCATCTTGCAGAAATTCTATTATAATTTTGTTTTGGTATTTTCTTGCTGGGCAAGACTTTTAGAGCCTATTTAAACACATCCTACCATTGTAATAGGGAGATACACATTATCATAGTTTTATTATTGTAACCAGCTTAGATCTGCAAGGGAGAAAAGGAGAGAAGGATTCAACGCTCGTGACAAGCAACGGATCTAGATCTACTTCATCCTTTGTGTTACTTTGGATTATAGATTTGTTTTCTCAAACTCTTGTTTATTAATATAATTACTTCTTTTATTCATATCTTGTTATTTACCATGTTTTCATCAAATCCCATGGTGACGAAAGGTTTAGTTATGAACTAATCGTTGTCATGGGATCCTAGTGGATTTATCTATGTAGCTTAGTAGTTTGCATGCCTTAAAGATTTATGTGTGGTGAATTCTTGATATCCTCGTATGGTTAATCTTAATGCTTTTGGATGCGTAGCTAACATCTAAATTGAATTGTTAATCTCTTGTGAAGTGAAAGTGGATCTTGAGATTTAGAACTTGCCATGCTAGCATAGGTTCATAATTGTTTATCAATATGATTTGTGGTGTGAGATGAAAATACTTAAACTACCCTGTGTGATCTTTACGGATAACTTGTTCTTCAACCGTTATGTTTTCAAATTCTATAGACATATAGGGTCTAAGCATAATTGGTGTCTATTCATCTTCTATCTCTTTTGTGGATGTATGTTTAGTTTGGTATGCGTATGCTGACAGGTAGCGTATACTTGTTTCGTGTTATCCGATCAGATATCAAAACCATCGCATGTTTTAATTAAAGGCTGCAACTCTAAGTGAAGTAGATGATGAAACTAGGATTCCATGTTTATTCTCATATAAGTAATTCGATTTTAATTCTCGTTAATTGTTTAATTCTTAGTTTTATAATTTGCACTTTAGTTTAATTTAGATAATCAATCTTAAATTTGTTATTTGTCTTAGCAGTGGATAAAAATCATACATCGGTGCATAGGTACATTAATTGAATTGAACACCATTCTAGATCTCTGTGGGAACGAACTTGATTTAATCATATATTACTTGTGATAACGTGCGCTTGCGTAAATTTTGCATAACAAGTTTTTGGCGCCGCTGCCGGGGATCATCGGTGTTTTTTTTTTAGTTTATGTGCTTGTCATCAGTGGTCGTTAGCGTTCACTGACTCGGATTTCTTACTTAGTTTGTTTGATTCGTGGTGTTTCAGGTACTTAGGTTTGTATGCAAACACGCTTACAAGCTCGTTTGGAAGAACTGGCGGAAGACGATCTTGTAGAGAATAAAGAGAATAAGGAAGAGGAAACTGAGACTACTGTAGAGATGGGTGACGCAGCAGCAGCAGCTAAGGCTTTGAGGGAGTATTCTCAGCCGAAACTCAATGATATCCAGTCTAGCATTGTTAGACCAGCTATTGCAGCGAACAACTTTGAGATCAAGTCGGGTACAATTCAGATGGTGCAGAATTCAGTCCAGTTTGGGGGTGCTTCTACGGAGGATGCCAACATGCATGTTCGGGACTTTATCGAAATCTGCGACACTTTCAAGTGTAATGGTGTGACGAATGATGCTATCAGGTTGAGGCTTTTCCCATTCTCTCTGAGGGATAAGGCTAAGAGCTGGTTACACTCTTTGCCACCTGGTTCCATTACTACATGGGAAGATCTTGCTCAGAAGTTCCTTACTAAATTCTTCCCTATGGCGAAAACTGCAGCATTAAGGAACCAGTTGACTCAATTCCAACAGCAATCTGGCGAGACCTTGTGTGAGGCTTGGGAACGCTACAAGGAGATGCTACGGAAGTGTCCTCATCATGGCATGCCTGATTGGATGGTTATTAATGGTTTTTACAATGGGTTGGGAGCACAATCTAGGCCTTTGCTAGACGCAGCATCAGGTGGAGCTCTTTGGGCGAAGAGTTATGATGAAGCTTATGATCTTATAGAGATGATGGCTGCTAATGAATATCAGAATCCAACCCAAAGGCTATTTCAAGGCAAGGCAGCAGGAATTTTGGAAGTAGATACAGCTGCAATGATTACGGCTCAGTTGAAAGCTCTTGCTATGAAGGTGGATTCTCTTGCTAATTATGGAGTTCAGCAGGTGGCTAGTGTTTGTGAGTTATGTGCGGGCGCACATGAGACGAATCAGTGTGCTATCTCTTCCGAATCAGCACAGTTCGTGAGTAATTTCCAGAGACCTGCTGCACCAGTTCCAGCCACTTATCATCCCAACAATCGGAATCATCCTAATTTCAGCTGGAGCAACAATCAAAATACTCAACAACCTTATCAGCAAGCGAAGCCGTACAATCAATGCTATCAACAACCTTATAGGGCACCATATCAACCTCCGGGATTTCAGCAGCAACAGCCCCAGGCTCATATGGGGCAATCATTTAATGATAAATCAGATGAGGTGTGGATAGCGGTAAAGAACCTACAAGCTGGCCAGAAAATTTTGGAAACCCAGTTGGGGCAAATTGCAAGTGCCTTGGTAAATATGCAACAAGGAACTCTTCCAAGTGATACAATGGGTAATCCAGGCAAGAGGGAGGTCCATGAGCAGGTGAAAGTTGTGACTTTGAGATCCGGAAAAGTCACGAGTGATCCTAAATCAGCAACTGAAGAAGATGAAGATGTTCAGAATCAGCAGGTTGAAAAATCTGCAGTGCCAGAAATTGAGAAATCTGATTTAGTGGCTGATCAGCTAGATGGTGAGAAGAGCAAGAAACCGGTTGAAAAGTTTACTCCTGAGCAATCTTCAATGAATAATCAGATTTATCCACCTCCGCCATTTCCTGGACGTCTGAAGAAAAGTCAAGAGAAACAGTTTCAGAAATTTATGGATGTCTTCAAGAAACTGTCCATTAACATTCCTTTTGTTGAAGCGTTGGAGCAGATGCCGAGATATGCGAAGTTCATGAAAGATATTTTGTCACGGAAGAGAAGGTTGGAAGATTTTGAAACAGTGGCATTGACAGAGGAGTGTAGTGCTGTTCTGCAGCAGAAGTTGCCACCTAAACTGAAAGATCCGGGAAGTTTCACTATTCCATGCACTATTGGCAACCTTTCTTTCAACAAGTGTTTATGTGATTTGGGAGCTAGTATTAATCTCATGCCCTTGTCTGTTTTCAAGCAACTTGGTCTACCGGAGCCAAAGCCAACTAACATCTCTTTGTAGTTGGCTGATCGATCTATCACATATCCTAGTGGCATTTTGGAGGACGTTTTGGTGAAGGTTGATAAGCTCATATTCCCAGCTGATTTTGTGATCTTGGATTTTGAAGAAGATAAGAAGATTCCCATAATCTTGGGAAGACCGTTCTTGGCTACAGGAAAGACTTTGATTGATGTGCAAAAAGGAGAGCTTACAATGAGGGTGCAAGATCAGAGTGTCACCTTTAATGTGTTCAAGGCCATGAAATTTCCAACAGAGGATGAAGAGTGTTGCAGTGTGGATATAGTTGATACGGGTCAGAGACAGAAGTTTGATCAGTTGCTGAGCGAGAAATCGGACAGTTCTTCGGTTCGTGATCTTTCGAAAGTAAAGCTTGGGAAACTTCCACCACATTTGAGGTATGTCCTGTTGAATAATGAGCTAGTGATTTTTGAAGAGGGGCATGATCACGTGTTGCGAAGGTGGAAAGCAGATGATAAGGAAGAAGAAATTTTTGTTCAGCCGGATGAGTCGGAGAAGCACTTTAGTGGTGTGAAGAAGAAAAAGAAGAAGATTTGGCCGTTGGGAAGTAAAATTAGGTTGAAGTCTGATGAAAGAAATTTGTGGAAAGCAAGCAATCAAGATGTCAACGTTCGTATGAATGGTTTGTCTATTGAGAACGGTTCGGTTATTCTTTTGAAACCGCCATGAGTTGAGGAAGTAACGTCAAGCTATTGACGTTAAAGAAGCGCTTCGTGGGAGGCAACCCATGCATTAGTGTAAAAAAAAAAAAAAAAAATTGAGTGTTTTGTAAAAAATAAAAAAAAAAAAAATCGAATTTTTGAGCAGGTTGCAGCTCTGTAACGCAGGTTGCACCTGCGTTTCTGGAACAGGGGCAGATTGCGGAAGAGTAACGCAGGCTGCGCCTGCGTTTCTGGACTAGGGGCAGGCTGCAGGGCTGTTGCGCAGGCTGCGCTTGCGTGTCTGCTCTTGGGGCAGTGTGCGCCAGCCGCGCGCAACTGGCGCGTGGTACAGTGGTTTTCAGAAAAAAAGAAATTTTCGTCGCCTCTTGTTCAGTTGCTGTGTGTGTACTATATATATATATAAAATTTTTTCCCCTCTCATTCTTTTTATACCCCCATTCTAAACCTATTCTAATCCTATTTCAATTCCAAAACCTCCCATCTTTTCTCCAAAATTCTAAACCTATTTCTATTCTAATTCTTATTTATTATTATTATTATTATTATTATTATTATTATTATTTATATTATTATTATTATAGTTATTATTTATTATTATTATTATTATTATTTTCTTTATTATTATCTTTATTATTATTATTATTGTTATTTATTATGTATTATTATTATTCTTATTATGATTATTATTATTATTATTATTATTATTATTTTATATACCCACCTATACATACAAATCCAATTCCTTTTCTATTTTTTTTTTATATATCTCAAAAATTCAATTCTAAAGAGGAATTAATTGCAAGTTCACCTCTTTGATTCGTATTGGGTAAATCTTTTTCTCTAATCTTATTTTTATTACGAATTTGTGTTCTTGTAAATTGGAATTTTGTATTATTCTTGGAATTTGGGCTATTTTTGGTGTGATACTGCTTGGAAATTATTGGTGGAGCTTCTTATGAGTTGGGTATTGATTCTTATGGCTCCTAAGCGTGGGAGAGGTGGTGCTAGTGTTCTGAAATTTTCGTCTCCCACATGATTCATTCGAGGAGGAGGACGAGTAGGTATGTTTTCTGCTATCCCTTGTATTTACTTCCATTCAATGCGGACATTGAATATTTTAAGTTTGGGGGTGGTTTGAGGGATTAGTAGTTGTTGTTATATTATGTGTTCATGTAGGATTTCATGCTTTGCATATTAGTAGTAGAAATTATGCATTTATGTTCGTGTTAACTACGTTTGTTTCATATAGGACATTCTGTTTTTTATGTTCGTATATCATGTGAGTTCATAGTAGTTTGCATTTGCACCCATGCTTGATAGGAATTTTGTGTTGTTGATGCTTTTGATTGAGAAGTGATATGCTTTGTTCTTGTGCACACACATACACTAGTAAGTTGAAGCTAGTAGACTTATTGAATGTTGTAAGTGATTAGAAGGACATGAATATGTGCAAGATGATTTAGTTTGCATGCTTTGAATATAAGTCGGTGCGTTAGAGAGATTTTTGCTTGGGATTGAGTATGTTTTTCCACTAAGTGAGTTTTTGAGCCTTATTGCATATTGCATATTTGCAATTAATTCGTTTGCTTGAGTGTCCACGGATTGTTTGCATTGCTAGCAGTTGTTTGAGGTCTTTCTTAAAATGCATGACATTATTTGACGATTAAAATGATAAAGGCATTTAGGAATAACCGCATATTTTCCCATATTACCACACCATGTTTACATGATCAATTAGTTAACCCGTTGAGCTTAATCCTATTTTTTCGGTGACATACCACATTATTTGCCTAGACCTTTTTCTTGTATTGGCCTTACATTAATTTGAACCACATTGTCAAAGGCTAGTAGAGTGCTTAAGGGAGTAAGAAGGTGTGTAAGGAGGGGTTTATTGTTGGTCTTACTTTTGGGGGGAATATTGAAAATTGGGTTTGGTTGTTTACTTGATAGTCGACATATGTAATAAATTCATTGGATCATTGTTATTGTTTATATTATTGTTTGTGTTCTATTTAGCTCTCGAAAAAAAAAAGAAAAAAAAAAGAAAAAAAAAAGAAGAAAAAAGAAAGGAAAAAAAAGAAAAAAAAAGAAAAAAATATATATATATTATGAGAGCATGTTTGTGTTTGTTGCGATCCTACTTCAGTCGACTAGTCGAGTGGTTGTCTTAGTAAAATTATGTGGGGGGAAATAGGGTGTTGTGTGTGATTTATTATGGTACTTACTAGCTTTTGACACTACACCTGTTTTGGCTTATTTGACATACCTTGTCCCTAGCCCCGTTACAACCCAATTAAAGACCTTTTGATTATCGTCATTGATGTATGTTGTGTTAAGAGTTAGATTGATACCAAATGTCAAGCGTGTTTATGATTTTGTTGGAATTGAGTGATACACTTACCCTTGTTCTTGAGTGAATATTCTTTTGTGAGTGGATTGTGAGTGTCTGCTTGTTCTTGCGTATGAGATCCCGAGTGTTGTCTCAAAGATGTGCTCTTGTAGGCTTAGCATGTTTACTAACTTATTCTTACACTTGACATGGGCTTGTGAGAACTTATGCATGTTCATTGAGTAGACTATGTGAATACTTGCACTTTCAACACCAAGACATTGCGTATTTACTTTGATTCTTAAGTTGATGTGGCATGAGAGGATTTGAAGGTATGGTAGATTAGATTAACTGCATTTTCATATAGTTGCATTCATGCATTGCATTAGGTTAAATGGATTTTGTGGGTACATTCGCTATAGGCCCTCACGAGACCTTACTCGTCCACTAGGGATGCCTAGGGGTTTAAAGGGCTTGTTGCATATGCCAAATGCAACCGTGATCACCTACGGAAGTGGTACTAGTTAGTTAGTTAGTTGTAATTGTTTATGCTTGAGGACAAGCATCGGTTTAAGTTTGGGGGTGAGCACATAAACTAAAATAAAAACACCGATGATCCCCGGCAGCGGCGCCAAAAACTTGTTATGCAAAATTTACGCAAGCGCACGTTGTCACAAGTAATATATGATTAAATCAAGTTCGTTCCCACAGAGATCTAGAATGGTGTTCAATTCAATTAATGTACCTATGCACCGATGTATGATTTTTATCCACTGCTAAGACAAATAACAAATTTAAGATTGATTATCTAAATTAAACTAAAGTGCAAATTATAAAACTAAGAATTAAACAATTAACGAGAATTAAAATCGAATTACTTATATGAGAATAAACATGGAATCCTAGTTTCATCATCTACTTCACTTAGAGTTGCAGCCTTTAATTAAAACATGCGATGGTTTTGATATCTGATCGGATAACACGAAACAAGTATACGCTACCTGTCAGCATACGCATACCAAACTAAACATACATCCACAAAAGAGATAGAAGATGAATAGACACCAATTATGCTTAGACCCTATATGTCTATAGAATTTGAAAACATAACGGTTGAAGAACAAGTTATCCGTAAAGATCACACAGGGTAGTATAAGTATTTTCATCTCACACCACAAATCATATTGATAAACAATTATGAACCTATGCTAGCATGGCAAGTTCTAAATCTCGAGACCCACTTTCACTTCACAAGAGATTAACAATTCAATTTAGATGTTAGCTACGCATCTAAAAGCATTAAGATTAACCATACGAGGATATCGGATATACACCACACACAGATCTTTAAAGCATCAAGATACTAAGTTCCATAAATAACTCCGTTAGAATCCCATGACAACGATTAGCTCATAATTGAACCGTTCATCGTCATGGGATTTGATGAAAACATGGTAAATAACAAGATATGAATAAAAGAAGTAATTATATTAATAAACAAGAGTTTGAGAAAACAAATCTATAATCCAAAGTAACACAAAGGATGAAGTAGATCTAGATCCGTTGCTTGTCACGAGCGTTGAATCCTTCTCTCCTTTTCTCCCTTGCAGATCTATGCTGGTTACAATAATAAAACTATGATAATGTGTATCTCCCTATTACAATGGTAGGATGTGTTTAAATAGGCTCTAAAAGTCTTGCCCAGCAAGAAAATACCAGAACAGAATTATAATAGAATTTCTGCAAGATGCGTTTCCTAAACTGATTCTGTTTTCTTAAGGAAATTCGTGGCTGACTTTTCTTCTATTTTCCAGAGCCGTTCCAGACGTAATTGGGCCTCTGGACCACCTTAGAATGATAGAGAATCTCGTTATCTTCGCGTGGACTGCTTACGGGCTGAAAACAGACTTATAGAACTCAAGATATGGCCCAAACAGTGAATCTCACGCGTTTAGCCCAATAAATCCGAATTTTAATAAATTAAATCTCCAAAAACGACAAAAACATCCACCATAATCAACATCCTTGTAAATCTGCACAACTAAACAAAACACATCAAAACTACAAGAAACTTGAGCCCAAGACAATCAATTTAAGCCGATTTAGAATGTTCCAAGTGGATATAAATCCACTTATCACACCCCCAAACTTAAACCGATGCTTGTCCTCAAGCATAAACAATTACAACTAACTAACTAACTAGTACCACTTCCGTAGGTGATCACGGTTGCATTTGGCATATGCAACAAGCCCTTTAAACCCCTAGGCAGCCCTAGTGGACGAGTAAGGTCTCGTGAGGGCCTATAGCGAATGTACCCACAAAATCCATTTAACCTAATGCAATGCATGAATGCAACTATATGAAAATGCAATTAATCTAATCTACCATACCTTCAAATCCTCTCATGCCACATCAACTTAAGAATCAAAGTAAATACGCAATGTCTTGGTGTCGAAAGTGCAAGTATTCACATAGTCTACTCAATGAACATGCATAAGTTCTCACAAGCCCATGTCAAGTGTAAGAATAAGTTAGTAAACATGCTAAGCCTACAAGAGCACATCTTTGAGACAACACTCGGGATCTCATACGCAAGAACAAGCAAACACTCACAATCCACTCACAAAAGAATATTCACTCAAGAACAAGGGTAAGTGTATCACTCAATTCCAACAAAATCATAAACACGCTTGACATTTGGTATCAATCTAACTCTTAACACAACATACATCAATGACGATAATCAAAAGGTCTTTAATTGGGTTGTAACGGGGCTAGGGACAAGGTATGTCAAATAAGCCAAAACAGGTGTAGTGTCAAAAGCTAGTAAGTACCATAATAAATCACACACAACACCCTATTTCCCCCCACATAATTTTACTAAGACAACCACTCGACTAGTCGACTGAAATAGGATCGCAACAAACACAAACATGCTCTCATAATATATATATATATATATATATATATATTTTTCTTTTTTTTTTCTTTTTTTTTCTTTTTTTTCCTTTCTTTTTTCTTCTTTTTTTTTTCTTTTTTTTTCTTTTTTTTTTCGAGAGCTAAATAGAACACAAACAATAATATAAACAATAACAATGATCCAATGAATTTATTACATATGTTGACTATCAAGTAAACAACCAAACCCAATTTTCAATATTCCCCCCAAAAGTAAGACCAACAATAAACCCCTCCTTACACACCTTCTTACTCCCTTAAGCACTCTACTAGCCTTTGACAATGTGGTTCAAATTAATGTAAGGCCAATACAAGAAAAAGGTCTAGGCAAATAATGTGGTATGTCACCGAAAAAATAGGATTAAGCTCAACGGGTTAACTAATTGATCATGTAAACATGGTGTGGTAATATGGGAAAATATGCGGTTATTCCTAAATGCCTTTATCATTTTAATCGTCAAATAATGTCATGCATTTTAAGAAAGACCTCAAACAACTGCTAGCAATGCAAACAATCCGTGGACACTCAAGCAAACGAATTAATTGCAAATATGCAATATGCAATAAGGCTCAAAAACTCACTTGGTGGAAAAACATACTCAATCCCAAGCAAAAATCTCTCTAACGCACCAACTTATATTCAAAGCATGCAAACTAAATCATCTTGCACATATTCATGTCCTTCTAATCACTTACAACATTCAATAAGTCTACTAGCTTCAACTTACTAGTGTATGTGTGTGCACAAGAACAAAGCATATCACTTCTCAATCAAAAGCATCAACAACACAAAATTCCTATCAAGCATGGGTGCAAATGCAAACTACTATGAACTCACATGATATACGAACATAAAAAACAGAATGTCCTATATGAAACAAACGTAGTTAACACGAACATAAATGCATAATTTCTACTACTAATATGCAAAGCATGAAATCCTACATGAACACATAATATAACAACAACTACTAATCCCTCAAACCATGGTTCAGAAATTCTTTCGAAGACTGATGGTTGAGGGTTCTGGATATAATTGGTTTGCCTATTAGGCTTAAACCTCTTGTCGGGTTGATAATCTCCGTGAGGGCGATCATCGTGGTTAGTACGGTATGAAGAGTTTCCTTGTCGGGTCATTCTCATTGCCTGAAGAACATCACTTTCTTTAATAAATCGCGCAGCCATGGAGTATGCTGCTGCCAGACTTTCCGGGTCTTTGTTGATCAGTTCATAGACATATCTTTCATTTTGGTCCGGATCCAGATTTCTCCGGAAAATGCTGAGAGCTTCACGCTCATCCAAGCGCGAGACTTTGTTTATTGCCTCCTGGAATCGCTTCATATAGTCTGCGAGAGATTCGTTGTCGTTTTGACGAATGGTCTCCAGATGGCACATGTGCAGCTCATGAGTCCGGTTAGCTCTGAATCTCTTCAGAAAGGACTCGCGGAATTCTTTCCATGAGTGAATGCTTCGGGAAGGGATTCGACTGAACCACCTCTGAGCCTCTCCTTTTAAGGTTGACACGAAGAACCTGCATTTGGTTATGTCGTTGTAGTAGTAGATGAGGGCAATCTGCTCAAAGTAATTAACATGCTCTTCCGGGTCCCCCAGCCCGTCGAAGGAATCGAAATTGTAATGCTTCAGGTTCTTTTGTCTGGGGATAGTTTCTAGAGATCGGCTAAATGGAGTTAGAGTCCCCTCTATTTCGAGTCCGGAGTCCTGCCCCACTTTCTTCTGTAGCTCATGAATCATTTGCATTAAGTTGTCTTCGGGCTCATCTTCGTCCGAGATTACCTCCGGACTGACTTCTCTCAGAATTCTTTTAGATCCAGACCTCCTCAAGACCCGGTCCTCTTCTTCCTGTATCCTTTTCTGGATTTTGAGTTCAAGTTTTGCTTCTTCCTCCTGTCTGATCTGCTCCTTTAGTTCGGCCAGCTTTTTGAGTTTCTCAACTTCCTGGTTTTTGCTCTGAGCTTTATTAGCTGCTTGCTTCTCTTTGCCTCTGTCCCCAATCCGGTCAAAGACAGATCTCCTGGACTGATGAGAGTGTTGGGAGCCCTGAGAGTTTTCTGCCTGCTCTGGTTCGGGAGGTGGCGGTGCCCGGGTTGTTCGAAATGTCCGGATTGCCTCCGCCAACTCCTCCCGGGTAAGATCTTGGAGGTGCAATCCATCTAGAGGCACATCCGTGTATTTGTACTGATTGACCTCAATATCAATTTGGGCATCGCCCGGTCCGATCTCTGCCCTCTGCACAACTGGAGGTACTTCAGCCGGCACTAAGGTCGGGTCTGGGGTTGCATTATGATCCTGTGCCCGAGTGTTGGGTCTTTGCGTAGATTTGCTTCCTCTTACCATGATTCAAAATTTCAAAGCAAGATGATTCACAAAGCAGCAATTATAACAAATCTAAACTGGGCTCTGTATAAAACAGCTTGAGTACGGACTCGATATTCAAATAAAATCACAAGGTGGTGGATATGAGTATTTAACTGGTGATTAAGAGCACAGATCTAGATTTCAGCTAAGTTTAAAAGCTAAAAATTGCAACTTTATCACAGATCTGGGTTCAGAGAGCTAAATAACTTCGAATATGCGCACATATGGCTGACATTTTTAATAAAGGTTATACAGTGGTTTTGTAGATCTTACAACTTGATCTTGGACTCTTTTTAAAGAGTTTGTTGGCATCGACGAGCCCTGTGGCACCGAGACCAAAGGATGCCCCTCCTTCTAGCGCCAATGATAACTCTGTGTTCCGATCCGGTGTCTCCTCCGCCGTTCCCACGCCTGGAATGCGGTGTAGCTGGTGGTTGGGACTCTGCAAAACAATGTCGGGAGGTGGGTTTGAACCCGCGGCACCTCCGGCGTGAGAATAAGCAACGGCGTTGAAGGAAGAAAGACCAGAACAAGAGTATCTAATTATGGAGGGTGTGTGTATGTGAGTGTGTGTAAAAGAGAATGTAACCCCTAAACCTTCTTTTCTGGGTCTATTTATAGGCCCAGGATTAGGGTTTAGGGGTTGGTACCTTTAATCATGAGCGTTCAATCCTAGGTAGGTAGGACACTTAGGACGCACAGATGCACGACACCTGTCCAGGAGAATAATTGTGGGAAAGTGTGTCAGGCACCTTTTAGAGTGTGACCTCCTCATTCTTGTATTATGCCAATTATTGGTAATCGTTAGCTGTCGTTTTTAGTTGGGACCCTTTGATGGTGACAGGAGCCTTGAGACGCCACGTGCTCTATTACCCCGTACTGCAGTAACCTCACAAATCCGGGCCAGATAACGGTGACACATCTCCGGATTCGGTAACTATCGCAGGCCCGGATGGCAATTCAGGCTGTTTGTAAAGAGTATCCTATCATCTATACTCTTTATTAAAAATAGAAACCCCTTCTAAATATTATGCCATTCATACCCCGATATGTCACGGTATGCCACTAAATATTAAATTAATTTAATTAATTAATTTAATAATATTATATATTAATTTAATTTATTAGCTAGTGAGGTTAGATAGTAGGAGTTTATTAACTAAAAATCGAGAATATAGTATTATATACAACTTACGACTCCATTAATTAATGAAGTTATATAAATTCAAATAATTAAAATAATATTATTAAATATTAATTTAATAGTGAAATTTTATACTACGAGTCTTTTACTAACAATCAAAATAAAAGTCGAAAACATAGTATTATATACAACTTCAACTTCGAGCTCCATTAATTAATATTTAAAAAATGTCTATAATAGAATAATAAATGCAATTAATAATATAGCTACTCTTATATTACAGGACCTCTATACTTTTATGATGGTTAACATATATTATAATGAATTATAAATATTGGATCATTCATTGCTGATTACTTAAACGGAGAATCTAAGAACTCTTATATAAATTTCATAATAATATATAATAATAATAATAATAATAATAATAATATATGTATATATATTATTATATATAGATCAGGAGTAAAGTTGTCCAAAACACAAGTTGTATAATTAGAAATAATTCATATTTGATTGACAATTATATCGATTTAGAAGTAATTCAATGACTAATAATAATGGTTCTTCAGTTCTCTTTTAGTGTTTGCTTATTAGATCCTATAAATACTAGCTTATAGCCCGTGCAAAGCACGGGTACTTTTATTTTATTTTTTATTTACTTATAGTTTAGTATATATAATATTATAAATATTACTTTTAATATGTTGATAAAATTTAAATTTTAGACCTTTGTTTATAAATCTATACTATACTATAATAAGCGAAAGGGATATAATTTGTAGTTTTGTTCTAAATTAATATGCTGTCGGTGGAAATCGAACCTTCAACCTTTCTATATAATATAATCTAGTATTAATATAATCTAGTATTAATTTTATATTAAGCATTGGGCTCGATTTCAGGGCTGTTCTAGTGGTTTGGACTCAGTAGATTCAGACAAGCCCATATAAAAATAACCTTCGGATGCGAACTTAGAGGTTCATGCTTCGGATACAAAATTAATAAATTTTTTTTATCAACACTACCTGTATCATGTATGTGCTCAAACTGACATAAAATGTATTCTCTCCCTCTCTTTTAAATTGTCATATTTGAAAAAATATATATATGTTATGTATATAATATATAATATAGTGAGAGTAAGAGAGCAAGAGGGAAAGTTAGATAGAAGAGAGAAGGGAGATCATTCTATTATTTCTCATATCAAAACAATGTACATGTGAGGCTATATATAGCCTATCAAATTATAAGTTACAATGCTATTGAAAGGTCAAGAGTTGGAGGAGTTACAAGGATAATGTAAAGTTAAGGGTTGGAGTTATAATGGTAGTTGTAAAGCTAAGAGTCATACAATAATATATAACACTCCCCCTTGGATGACTCGCATAAACATCATGCCTCGTTAAAACCTTACTAGGAAAAACCCCGTGGGAAAAACCCTAGTGAAGGAAAAAGAGTACATGTGTTTGTACATAATGTAATGTAAAAGAAGTATCATGTCTCCCCCTCATTTCAATATGTCTCAATCTTACACATTCCACTCTTATTTACCAATTTCTCAAAAGATGATGTAGGAAGTGCTTTTGTGAACAAATCTGCTGGATTTTCTGATGACAGAATTTGACAGACATCAATTTCTCCCCTTTGTTGAAGCTCATGAGTGAAGAAAAAAAACTTTGGATCAATGTGCTTCGTCCTATCACCTTTAATAGCAGATCTCCAATCTTAACCATATACATAGATGACCATCATCATGGGTTGCCAGAATCACGATACAGTCATAAGAAGTGTCTGCATTTGTTAATTTCATAGCATACCAAATAATAATATCTCCACCATATTTTAGTACATATTCAATATGAGATCAAAATTATGAGAATTAGAGTAAACATTTTGCTCCCGCAAAATCAGTTTAAACCCTTAGGTTAGTGGAGATCAAATTTTTCTTTATGTACCTTTAAGATTCTCATACCTTCAAACTGGATATACTGTAAAGTCTTCTAGTAAATTTATTAATTATATCGGGACATATACAATTAACAAGATAAATTAGTATCTTACTGCATTATGTGGTACTTCAGGACCAATAATTTTCTTCACAATAGTGACTAGTCTTCCTTCACGGAAGAAGTTATGTTTCTCCCACAAAATGTTTATTGCTTCAGAAAAATTCCAAAGTAATGGGTAAACTTCATAGCTTACCAAACAAATAAATAATCTCAATGTATTTTATTTATAAGGTGAAACTCATTCGAATGTAAATTAGAAACACATTCTAATTTCCATCCACTCTGGTCAGAGATTTTTATGAGTTATCACCTATAATCTTAGAATACATAAAACATCTCATTCCGGAATAATTTAATGTTGGACTTCTGGTCCATATTAGTTCTCGAGAATTTAATTCACTGCTTCCAGCAGTTTATATCATTCTAGGATTATGTCAAGTGGGTCTTGTAAAATGTTCACATACTCAATCTTATATTGCTAGACTTTACTGATAAGTGGATTTTATATCTACTTGGAACATTCTAAATCGGCTTAAATTGATTCTCTTGGACTCAAGTTTCTTGTAGTTTTGATGTGTTTTGCTTAGTTGTGTAGGTTTACGAGAATGTTGATTAAGGTGGATGCTTCTACAATTTTTTGGGAATTAAATGATTAAAATTCGGATTTTCTGGGAAGGCTGCGCAGCTTATACTGTTTTGGCCATATCTGGAGTTCTGTAAGTCCGTTTTTAGCGATCTTACTGCCCACGCGAAGCTTGAGAGATTTTCTACAACCTGGAATAGGAATCACGTGCAAGTAAAGTACTGAATTAATTCGCGCGTGCAGACTTTGTGAAGCATGGCTGGGAAATTCCTGTTTTGCCCTTTTCGAGTTCTAATTATATTCCGGGCAGGTTTTAGCACCTTAATTAAATTCTAATTGTAATAGAATATTAAATATTTTTATTGGGCAAGAGGGAGGAAACGTTTTTTATATATCAACGTCCTACCCTTGTAATCATAACATATACATACGTTACATATAACCTAGTTTTATTCAGAAGAGAGAGGAGGAGAAGGAATTCTTCCAAGCTAGTGACAAGCAAGGATTATTCTTGAAACTTTTGTATTCTTCTATTGTGGGGATTTAATTCTAAACCTTATTTCTTCTTCTCTATTTTTACTTGTTTATTTTAGAATTATGTTTTCCATAGAACCCATGATGACAATTAGGTCAATTATGGGCTAATTCGTTATCATGGGGTTTTAATGGATTTTGCTATGGATTCTAGTTATTGAGTGTTAATTATGCCTTGGTGTGTGATTGAATGTATTGATTGCCTAGTATGTTTATGCTTATTCGTTATAAGTGCGTCGCGAACACTTGTAATTGTTTGTTTAATCCTAGTGAATGCGAAAGTGGATCTAGGGTTTAGAACAATTCATGCTAGCATAGGTTTTTGCATGTGAAGAACATGTATTAATTTGTGATGTAATTCTAACCGTCTTGCATCGACTATGTGGTTTAATGGGTGCTTGATTTTCAACCGGTATGTGTTCAATTGCTATAGACATATAGGGACTACACATATTTGGTGACTACTTGACTTCTATCAATTGTGGATGATCAGTAGGATGGTATATGCACAACGAAAGTTGGTATGTATCAGTTTAGTGCATCTAATCAGTAATCAACTCGGTCACATGCTAGGCTAAAGGGCATAAGATTCTAGATGAAGTAGTAATTGAAGTTGAAATCCCATGTCTGTTTATTATAAGTTAATCGTTAAGTTATTTTCTCGTATTTGGCTTAGTTGGTAATTAATCATTAGTTAAATCAAACCAATATTGTGATTGTCTTAGCAGTGAGTGTGAATCATAAGCTGGTGCATAAGTGAACTTAGCGAACAATTTGAGTCTCTGTGGGAACGAATCTTATTTACTCTATATTACTTGTTGACCACGTCCTCTTGCGTGAATAAGTGCGAACAAGTTTTTGGCGCCGCTGCCGGGGACTCGGTTCATTGTTTGTTTAGTTTATGATCTTGTCATCAATTTGGATTAAATTCACTGACTTAGACGTTTTTCTCACTCATTTACTTTTGGGTTTCTCAGGTACTATCTTGAGCATGTATGCTTACTCGATCTCAAGCTCGAAAAGGAAATCTGGAAGAAGAGAAGTTCGAAGAAGAATTAGTGGAGGACAGTGAAGAAGATTTGGAAGTTACTGGAGAAATGGCAGATAACAAGGCGCTGAAGGATTATTCTCAGCCCAAGATTAATGATATTCAGTCGAGTATTGTGCGGCCGGCTATTGCTGCAAATAATTTTGAGATCAAGCCGGGCACGATCCAAATGGTCCAGAACTCAGTCCAGTTTGGGGGTTCATCTGTTGAGGATCCCAACATGCATATCAGGGACTTCATTGAGATCTGTGACACCTTCAAAACCAACGGAGTTTCTGAGGACGATATCAAGCTAAGGTTGTTTCCCTTCTCTTTGAGAGATAAAGCAAAAAGCTGGTTGCATTCACTTCCAGCAGGTTCCATCACCACATGGGAAGATCTGGCACAAAAGTTCTTGACTAAATTCTTTCCTATGGCAAAGACTGCTGCCATGAGGAATGCTCTTACACAATTTAGTCAGCATTCTGGTGAATCACTGTGTGAAGCTTGGGAAAGGTACAAAGAGATGCTCCGGAAATGTCCCCATCATGGGATGCCAAATTGGATGGTAATCAATAGCTTCTACAATGGGTTAAGTCATTCTCGAGCAATGCTTGATGCAGCATCTGGAGGAGCTCTGTGGGCCAAAAGCTATGAAGAGGCCTATGACTTGATTGAAATGATGGCTGCAAACGAGTATCAGAATCCGACACAGCGTATTCCACAAGGTAAGGTTGCAGGTATACTTGAAATGGATGCCACAACAGCTATAGCAGCTCAGCTACAGGCTCTAACCATGAAAGTGGACTCATTGGCTAAGGTGGGGGTTCAACAAGTCGCCATGGTCTGTGAATTGTGTGCGGGGGCTCATGACACTAATCAATGTGCAATTTCTAGTGAGTCGGCACAGTTTGTCAGCAATTATCAGAGGCCTTCACAACCTGCTCCCAATACATATCATCCCAACAATAGGAATCATCCTAACTTCAGTTGGAGCAACAATCAGAATGCTGTGCAACAACCATCTCAGGGTCAGCAGTATAGTTCAAGGCAGTTCAACAATTCGGGTTATCAACAACCCTATGCCCAAAGGCCACCATACAATCCACCTGGATTTCATCAACAGCAACCTGGAAGTCATGTGCAATCTAATGAGAAGTCAGAAATGGAAGAATTGCGAATGATGTACAAGAGCCAAGCAGCATCTCTGAAAACTCTTGAAAATCAAATGGGCCAACTGGCCAATGCTCTTTTGAACAGACCTCAAGGGCAATTACCTAGTGACACGGAAGCTAATCCGGGTAAAAAGGAGGTCAAGGAACAGATTCATGCTGTTACGTTACGTTCTGGAAAGGTTACAGACGATCTGGGAGTCAAAAAGCAGCTTAACGAAGAACTTGAAAATGCTATGAACAGTGATTTGGACACGGGCGCGTCTGAGGGGTCTCTCCGGTCTTCTAATTCAGCTCTCCCGGTCATTCAGAAGGCATCAGGTGAGGAAGAAAAGGAGAAGTCAGATGGGAAAACAGGTTCAAAAATTACGGAAGCTAGCAAAGAAGTTTATCCGCCTCCGCCATTCCCTAAAAGGCTTCAGAAGCAGAAGTTTGATAAGCAATTTGCAAAGTTCTTGGAAGTGTTCAAAAAGTTGCACATAAATCTACCATTTGCTGAAGCGCTTGAACAAATGCCAAGTTATGCCAAGTTCATGAAGGGCATACTTTCGAGGAAATTGAAGCTCGAGGAGTTAGAGACCGTCGCTTTGACGGAGGAGTGCAGTGCTGTCTTGCAACAAAAGTTGCCACCTAAGCTGAAGGATCCGGGGAGTTTTACCACACCGTGCATCATTGGAAATTTGTCTTTTGACAAGTGTTTGTGTGATTTAGGGGCAAGCATCAACCTCATGCCCTATTCGGTTTTCTTGCAACTTGGTCTTCCGGAGCCTAAGCCTACCAACATGTCACTCCAGTTAGCTGATCGCTCAGTTACCTACCCTCGAGGAATTGTAGAAGATGTTCTGGTAAAAGTGGACAAACTCATCTTCCCAGCGGATTTCGTCATACTTGATTTTGAAGAAGACAAGAAAATCCTTATCATTCTTGGGAGACCATTCTTGGCCACGGGGCAAACCTTGATCGACGTGCAAAAAGGGGAACTTACGATGAGGGTGCATGACCAAAATGTCACCTTCAATGTTTTCAAAGCTATGAAGTTTCCAACTGAAGAAGAGCAATGTTTGAAGATAGATTTGGTGGAGTCAGCAGTGCAATCAAAAATTGAGCATCTGCTCTTGAATGACACTTTGGAAAAAGCACTGATTAGTGATTCTTTATTGGAAGAAGATGAGATAGATGAGCAACTGCTACTTCTTGATGCTACTCCATGGCAAAGGAAATTCGAGAGACCAGTGGAATCGCTAGGTCTATCTGAATTGAAGGGGTCACATCAGCGGTTGAAACCATCCATTGAAGAAGCTCCAACTCTAGAGCTCAAACCACTACCTGATCACTTAAGGTATGCTTCTCTTGGTGAGTCATCTACTTTACCTGTGATTATTGCTGCTAACTTGTCAGATTCTGAGGAAGACAAGCTCTTGAGAGTTCTTAGAGAATTCAAATCAGCTATTGGATGGACCATAGCAGACATCAAGGGAATTAGTCCAGCTTACTGTCAACATAAAATTCCTTTAGAAGAAGGGAGTAAACCAACAGTGGAAAATCAGAGACGTCTAAATCCAATCATGAAAGAAGTTGTGAAGATAGAAATCATCAAATGGTTGGATGCAGGGATCATCTATCCCATTTCTGATAGTTCATGGGTAAGCCCAGTTCAATGTGTGCCGAAGAAAGGTGGCATGACGGTAATCACCAATGAGAAGAATGAACTTATCTCTACTCGCACAGTCACTGGTTGGAGAATCTGTATGGACTACCGGAAATTGAACAAGGCCACTAGGAAGGATCATTTTCCTTTGCCCTTTATTGATCAGATGCTGGATAGGCTTGCAGGTCAGGAGTACTATTGCCTATTGGATGGATATTCTGGGTATAATCAAATCTGTATTGCCCCTGAAGATCAGGAGAAGACGACTTTCACATGTCCCTTTGGTACATTTGCTTTTCTGCCGCGAGTTTCTTTTGGTTTGTGTGGTGCACCTGCTACTTTTCAGAGGTGTATGATGGCTATCTTTTCAGACATGATTGGCAAGACCGTAGAAGTTTTCATGGATGACTTTTCTGTAATCGGTCTCTCTTTCGATGAATGTTTGAATAATCTGGGTGCGGTTCTGAGAAGATGTGTGGAGACTAATCTAGTGCTTAACTGGGAGAAATGCCACTTCATGGTTCAGGAGGGAACTATTCTTGGGCACAAGGTGTCACGGAGAGGTCTAGAGGTGGACAGGGCAAAAATAGAGACAATTGAAAATCTTCCACCACCTATTTCAGTGAGAGGGATTCGTAGTTTCCTTGGTCATGCAGGTTTCTACAGGCGTTTTATCAAAGACTTCTCAAAAATCTCCAAACCGTTGTGTAAGCTCTTGGAAAAGGATGTTCCTTTTAAATTTGATGAAGAATGTTTGACCGCATTCGAGACTCTGAAAAAGAAATTGGTTTCAGCACCAGTGATTATTGCTCCCGATTGGAGTGAACCTTTCGCTATGATGTGTGATGCTAGCGATTATGCAGTGGGGGCTGTTCTCGGTCAAAAGAAAGACAAAGTGTTTCATGTGATCTATTATGCAAGCAAGACTCTTAATGATGCTCAGTTGAACTACACTACTACGGAAAAGGAGCTGTTGGCCATAGTCTATGGTTTTGAAAAATTTCGTTCTTACTTGCTAGGTACAAAGGTAATGGTGTACACGGATCACGCGGCTATTAGATATCTGCTCTCTAAAAAGGACTCCAAACCTCGTTTAATTCGTTGGGTACTTCTGTTACAAGAATTTGATGTGGAGATTAAGGACAGGAAAGGGACAGAGAATCAAGTAGCTGACCATCTTTCTCGTCTGGAGGACTTGGGTAAATCTTCTCGAGATAGTACCATCATGAATGAATTCTTCCCGGATGAGCAATTGTTTAGGGTGCAAGAAGAGGAGCCATGGTACGCAGACATTGTGAACTTTCTGGTTAGTCAAGTCATTCCATCTGAATTTTCTTATGCACAAAGGAAGAAGTTCTTGCATGAAGTTAAATGGTATCGTTGGGACGAACCATATCTGTTTAAACAGGGAGCTGATCAGATTCTTAGAAGATGTGTGCCGTATAGTGAAACAGAGGCTATTCTGAAGGATTATCACGCCACGACATATGGGGGCCACTATGGAGGTGAAAAGACTGCTACTCGTATTCTTCAAGCAGGGTTCTATTGGCCTTCTCTTTTTAAAGATGCTCATCAGTACGTCTTAAGGTGTGATCGTTGTCAGCGTGTTGGTAACATTTCGAGGAGGGATGAGATGCCCCTTAATGTAATGTTGGAAGTGGAAATTTTCGATGTTTGGGGAATTGACTTCATGGGACCCTTTATCTCTTCATACAACAATCAATATATCTTGCTAGCAGTTGATTACGTCTCTAAATGGGTTGAGGTCAAAGCACTTCCGACAAATGATGCCCAAGTCGTGCTTAATTTCCTTCAGAAGAACATCTTCACCAGATTTGGTACTCCTCGAGTCATTATCAGTGATGAAGGCACTCATTTTTGCAATCGCAAGTTCACTAATCTTATGGCCAGATACAATATCAATCATCGGGTAGCTACAGCATATCATCCTCAGACCAATGGCCAAGCTGAAGTGTCTAATCGGGAAATCAAGCGTATTCTAGAAAAGGTGGTGAGTCCTTCAAGAAAGGATTGGTCTCTGAAACTCGATGAAGCCGTCTGGGCTTATCGAACGGCATATAAAACACCTTTGGGAATGTCACCGTATCAGCTTGTCTTTGGGAAAGCTTGTCATTTGCCGGCGAAATTGGAGCACAAGGCTTATTGGGCTTTGAAAAAGCTAAATTTCGATCTTACAGCCGCGGGTGAGAAGAGAATGGTGCAACTTCATGAGATGGACGAGTTTCGCTTGCAAGCTTATGAGAACAATAAACTCTACAAAGAAAAAGTGAAGAGATGGCATGATCGGCGTTTAGTTAACAAGGTATTTGTTCCTGGACAACCTGTGTTATTATTTAATTCTCGCCTTCGTCTATTTCCAGGAAAGCTAAAATCGAGATGGTCAGGACCCTTTGTTGTAAAAACCGTGTTTCCGCATGGAGCGGTTGAGATTTTTGAGAAATCACCTGATCAGTCGTTCAAAGTTAATGGTCAGAGATTGAAACCGTACTTTGGTGAGGTATCGAATCGTGGGGCTGAAACCGCGGTTCTTGCAATTATTGAATAAATCCTGGAAGTCACGTCAAGCTACTGACGTAAAAGAAGCGCTTCGTGGGAGGCAACCCATGCATTAGTATAGGAAAAAAAAAAAAGAAAAAAAAAATTTTTGAGTGTTGTGTGAAAAAAAAAAAAAAAAAAAAAAAAAAAATCGAATTTTTGGCAAATTGCGGGGCTGTAACGCAGCTAGCCCCTGCGTTACTGGAATGGAGGCAAGCTGCGGCGCTATAACGCAGCTTGCGTATGCGTGTCTGGAAGGAACGCAGTTTGCGGCCCCAAGGCGCAAACAGCGTATGCGTTTCTGGAATTGGGGCTGTTTGCCTCCCCACGCGGCAGTTTGCGCGTGCAACAGAATGGATTGAAAAAAAATTTTCTTCACAGCCTTGTGTTCTGTTGTGTCCGAGAGTTGTGTTATGTGTATAAATAAATAAATTCTTCCACCCCAATTCTTTTTATAACCCCATCTCCTTCCTAAATCTTTTCCTATTTTAATTCCAAAAACCCCTCATCTCTCCTAAAAAAATTTCAAATTCCTATTTCTTTTCTAAATCTTTTTCTTTTATCCATTAAATATTTTTTCTATCCTATATCAAATTCCAAATTCCACCCAAATTTTTTCCTTTTCACATTAAAATTCTTATATTCATCCTATCACTCCATGGCCTATATATACCCATACATACACACCCAATTCATTATCTTTCTCTTCTACATCTCTTAAAAATTCAAGTTTGGGGGAAAATTAGTACAAGTTCACCTCTTTGATTCGTAGTGGGAATTCTTTTCTCTATTTTATTTTATTACGAATTTGTGTTCTTGTAAATTGGGGTTTTTGTATTATTCTTGTTACGTGGGTATTTTTGGTGTGATTTGGTTTGGTGGTTTTTGGTGGGATTTTTCTTGGTGGTTTTTGGTGGTGCAATTGTTGAGCGGGGTTTTGATTATTATGGCGCCTAAGCGAATGAGGGGTGGTGCTATTAGGGTGGAGAGATTTTCTTCTCCGGATGCGGAGGTTGAGTATAATAGGTTGTTGACTAAGTCGGTGGCGAAAGAAAGGGGGTTTTTACCAACTCGTCATTATGGGTTGGTTGATGTGATTAGTGAGTTACGTTGGGGAGAGATTTGTAAGGCACCTGCTCCAGTTCCGGTGAATGTTGTTAGGGAGTTTTATGCTAATGCTAAGGGTGAGCCGGATGAGGTGTGTGTGGTTCGAGGTAAACAGGTGGAGTATAGTGTTGAGGCTATTCGTAAAATTTTGGGACAACCACCGAAGCTTGTGGGGGCTGAAGATTGGGCAAGGAAGACTAGTAAGGATGTGGATTTGGAGGCAATTGTTCGTGAATTATGTGTTCCTGGTACGGTTTGGAAGTATAAAGTGGGAACCAATGCGCCGGTTAATTTTCTGTCTTCTGCTATGAATAAATTTGCATTCCTTTGTGCGAATATTATGCCTACTTCTCATATAGAATATTATACGGTTTTTAAAGTCTCATACGCTATCATCGATGCCCCATGCTTCTGTTATAGCTGGTTTATGTAAGGAAAGTGGTGTTATCTGGGGTGCGGATGAGGAGTTGCAGTCACCTTTGCCTTCCATTACTGATGTGTCTATTGATCGAATGCCTGACTGGCAAGGTGGGGTCCAGATCTGAGGGGGCTTGGTTATATTGTTGATGATGTTGATGCTAGTGGTAATGGAGCGGGCGCTCAGCCACAGGGTTCGGAAGTACCGAGAGTTTTGGAGGCCCACTTTAGGCGTTTGTATAGGCGGATGGATGCTATACATGCTTGTAACAGGGAGTATGCTCATGATATGGCTGCAGCTTTGAGTGATGCAGGTATTCAGGCGAGGTGGCCAGTCTATGGAGCTCGTACGCAGTATCCACCGCCAGATTATGATTCCTCCGAAGAGGAGGACGAGTAGGTATGTTTTCTGCTATCCCTTGTATTTACTTCCATTCAATGCGGACATTGAATATGTTAAGTTTGGGGGTGGTTTGAGGGATTAGTAGTTGTATATATATTGTTGTATTTTGTGTTCATATAGGATATCATGTTTGCATAGTAGTGATAGTTCATGCATGATTGTTATGTTCGTATTATCTACGTTTGTTTCATATAGGACATTCTATTTTTTTATTTTTCGTATACCATGTGAGTTTTTCATTTAGTTGCATTTTCATGGCATGCATATTTCATGATCCCTTAGGACGAGCTGATTCTGATTGATAGGTGGATGTTGATTTGGGTGTGATGATGATGAGTAGAGGGCTGATTTATAGTTTCTATGAAATTGACTTGCATGTTACGGGAACAAAATTTATTACACAGTCTCATTGGGGTGCTTTTGGGGCTAGGTTAGGGTCATGCCTGTGGGATGTTTTGAGATTTAATCACTTGTTTATATTTAGAATTTTCGTTATTCCCTTTATAGCGTAGGAACATTAAAGTCTAAGTTTGGGGGAAACCAGGAATTTTCATGCTAGTTGTTAATATTTGTCAATAAAGGCTAGGCGTCAAATGGCTAGTAGCCAGCTCATATTTATATGAGTAGTCTAGGGTTGGAAATGAGAAAGGCTCATTCCAGATTGCAGGAAAAAAAAAAGCAAAAAAAGAAAAAAAATATAAAAGAAAAAAAAAGGAAAAAAAAAAGAGTCAAGTGATGTTTGTTAATGCAAAATTAACCAGAGTGAGCTCTTTAATACTCGAGTAATTAAGTCTGAGGGGACTTAGTCCTAGTGACCTAAGGCTTTATAGTCTGGGATCCACTGACCCAACACTCGCTACATGGGTATTATTGTATAAGCCTTTTGGGGTCTCATTCATTGCACGGTTAAATAAGCATGCGTATTGTATATTCTATTATGTGTCATAGTAATAAAGCATGAGTTTCTGTCTACCTTGGATAAGGGTGGAGGTGTTCCTAGGTTATGAAGTGTCTACAGTCTATTCTGATTATAAACCTGTGATTGTCTTGACGGAAAGCATGTATGATTTTTGACCTAGTTTTGGGAGTATTTCTGATGAGCATCGCACACACGCACGTTTCTGTTCATGTATTTGTTAGTATACGGGGATTTAGTCGAGCTCTGCTTGGATTTGTTACATTCATTGAGATATTTGCTTGTTAGTTGGTTTTGGTGAGTTTGAAGGGGATCTTGCATTTTCATAATAGTTGCATTCATGCATTGCATTGCATTAGGTAAATGGATTTTGTGGGTACATTCGCTATAGGCCCTCACGAGACCTTACTCGTCCACTAGGGCTGCCTAGGGGTTTAAAGGGCTTGTTGCATATGCCAAATGCAACCGTGATCACCTACGGAAGTGGTACTAGTTAGTTAGTTGTAATTGTTAATGCTTGAGGACAAGCATCGGTTTAAGTTTGGGGGTGTGATAAGTGGATTTTATATCTACTTGGAACATTCTAAATCGGCTTAAATTGATTGTCTTGGACTCAAGTTTCTTGTAGTTTTGATGTGTTTTGCTTAGTTGTGTAGGTTTACGAGAATGTTGATTAAGGTGGATGCTTCTACAATTTTTTGGGAATTAAATGATTAAAATTCGGATTTTCTGGGAAGGCTGCGCAGCTTATACTGTTTTGGCCATATCTGGAGTTCTGTAAGTCCGTTTTTAGCGATCTTACTGCCCACGCGAAGCTTGAGAGATTTTCTACAACCTGGAATAGGAATCACGTGCAAGTAAAGTACTGAATTAATTCGCGCGTGCAGACTTTGTGAAGCATGGCTGGGAAATTCCTGTTTTGCCCTTTTCGAGTTCTAATTATATTCCGGGCAGGTTTTAGCACCTTAATTAAATTCTAATTGTAATAGAATATTAAATATTTTTATTGGGCAAGAGGGAGGAAACGTTTTTTATATATCAACGTCCTACCCTTGTAATCATAACATATACATACGTTACATATAACCTAGTTTTATTCAGAAGAGAGAGGAGGAGAAGGAATTCTTCCAAGCTAGTGACAAGCAAGGATTATTCTTGAAACTTTTGTATTCTTCTATTGTGGGGATTTAATTCTAAACCTTATTTCTTCTTCTCTATTTTTACTTGTTTATTTTAGAATTATGTTTTCCATAGAACCCATGATGACAATTAGGTCAATTATGGGCTAATTCGTTATCATGGGGTTTTAATGGATTTTGCTATGGATTCTAGTTATTGAGTGTTAATTATGCCTTGGTG
Organism: Kitagawia praeruptora; assembly: GCA_037693485.1. Taxonomy (NCBI): domain Eukaryota; kingdom Viridiplantae; phylum Streptophyta; class Magnoliopsida; order Apiales; family Apiaceae; genus Kitagawia; species Kitagawia praeruptora. The sequence goes on along the minus strand of CM075344.1, from coordinate 156,729,523 downwards.
TGTGATTGAATGTATTGATTGCCTAGTATGTTTATGCTTATTCGTTATAAGTGCGTCGCGAACACTTGTAATTGTTTGTTTAATCCTAGTGAATGCGAAAGTGGATCTAGGGTTTAGAACAATTCATGCTAGCATAGGTTTTTGCATGTGAAGAACATGTATTAATTTGTGATGTAATTCTAACCGTCTTGCATCGACTATGTGGTTTAATGGGTGCTTGATTTTCAACCGGTATGTGTTCAATTGCTATAGACATATAGGGACTACACATATTTGGTGACTACTTGACTTCTATCAATTGTGGATGATCAGTAGGATGGTATATGCACAACGAAAGTTGGTATGTATCAGTTTAGTGCATCTAATCAGTAATCAACTCGGTCACATGCTAGGCTAAAGGGCATAAGATTCTAGATGAAGTAGTAATTGAAGTTGAAATCCCATGTCTGTTTATTATAAGTTAATCGTTAAGTTATTTTCTCGTATTTGGCTTAGTTGGTAATTAATCATTAGTTAAATCAAACCAATATTGTGATTGTCTTAGCAGTGAGTGTGAATCATAAGCTGGTGCATAAGTGAACTTAGCGAACAATTTGAGTCTCTGTGGGAACGAATCTTATTTACTCTATATTACTTGTTGACCACGTCCTCTTGCGTGAATAAGTGCGAACATTTACCCATCATATAATTATATCCACCACAAGATAAAATCTCTTCGTAATCAATACAAGATCATTGTACAACTACGTGAGCTTATCTTTCGTAAATAGTTTCTTTCCTTTCCACACATGTATCTGCTCACATCCCACTGACATGACACCTTTAGGTGTGAAAACTGCAGTTCTAAAAATATTTCTCTACTTTTAAGAGATAAAATTTCTTATAGAGTGTCACATTCACAACTTCAGGTGTGCGGACTTCAGGTCCAAATATTTTTTCTCTTTGCAAGAGATTATTTTTTTCTTATATCTTTAACCAATCTTTTCTAAATTCAAAAGAGATTATTTTCTGATCCTCGTTATTATCCATAACCTCAAGTATTAAATTTCATATTGTCGACGTCGATTTGATTAATGGTTCCATATTATTCTAGACATGACACAATTTATTGAGATCTCACAATTTTTCAGGTACCTTCATCATTTTTTTTCATGTCTAAAATCTCTTCTGGAGATCATTCAAAAGTTTTCCATTTTTCGATTTAGCCATCATCAATCACTGCTCCGTTTTACTTTTAAGGATATACATAGTTTTGTTATGGAACCCGTTGGTCTATCACGCTTCAGGCATTCTTTAGACACATTAGCTTCTTGAGGTTGTCCTTATGGGACATATTTATTTGGAGCATGTGTAGCTGGTATATGTAATATAGCAATTCTTTTAGGTCAGCATATGTATGTCTGGCAACAATTAAAAAATGTAAATAAATGAACTTTTGGTTCGTATTCTTTACTATGAGGATCAAGATGAGGCAATGATAACTAATATATTACCAGCTATTTAGCTTCTCCCCCTGATTTTGGGAAAACAAACACATTAGACCAAGTCATAAACATATACACATAGATGGTACCAAACTAATAACCACTCATGTATAATGTATACCCAATTTAACCATCAATTTCAGTGTTGTGGTGGAACAATCTGAGCTGACCAAAAATCTATTCATGACGAGGAGAAATTATGATAATTAGATAGCTAGATGTGAATCAAAATGAGACACAATATATTCGACAATTTTCAATGGACGATAAATTTCATTGAGAACTTGAGTAGTAGACTCACCAAATGTATATTCTAGTTTTGATTAATCTGACTCACAAACTTCAGGTTGTGAGTATATAACAAATAGACATTTAACCATATAGTTCATGATCAATTTTCCTTATTAACATATATTTTGAGAAGAATCTTCTAGTTCTTCGATAAACGTGAATCTTTTAGTTCTTCGATAAACGTCCATATAAAATTTCAATTAATATTCACATCTTTTATAAAATTGGCATGGTTTAGTCATACCAACTATAAAGTTATCAGTAGACTTCTGATTTACTTTAATACATATCTCAACGGTTTTTCAGTGTAATATGAAATATCATAACCGCAATTTCGATTCTCTTTCACTTGGGAGAGTATAATAACATCAATAATATTAGATTTTTTTTCACTCAATACCATGATAATAATATGCCTGCTCGATGTAACGAGACATCCAATATATACAATACTCCCCCTTTGGATGGCTCATGTTTTGTTGTATAGTATTGACACAAGTTATCTTTATTCTTTAGAGGATGTCCATTCAATAATTCTTCGCATCATTGTTGAACCCGGATGGCCTAAGCGATCATGCCACATAAGAAAATTTCCCGGGTCAGATTTTTTTTTTTTTTTTTTGGCTCATTAACATGTGTGTCTCCACTGGATTAATAAAGGTATAATATAATCCAGATTTATACGATGGGAGTTTTTCTATTATTTGCTTCCTCCCAGAGATTATAGACGTGATACATAGATATTCATCGTCATTTTCATTTGTTGTCTCAATATGATAGCCATTGTAGCGTATATCTTTGAAACTCAAAAGGTTTCTTTTTGATCGGGTAGAGAACATGGCATTTTCAATAAATAAATGTGTACCATTAGGTAACACTATACTTGCTCTTCTGGAGCCTTCAATAATATCTGATGCACCCGATATTGTATTTACATTAGCTTTAGCTAATATGATATGTGAAAAATATTCTTTATTTTTCAAAATTGTATGTGTCGTTGCACTATCTACGAGACAAAATGATCCCTCATCTTTCATAGCACATAATGAGAGATTACTGGCCATATTTCTAAAAATTAGAAAAATAATAGAATGCATAAAGTAAAGCCAATCATTTTAGAGTTCAGATAGAAAATTTAAATTTTTAATAAACAAAGCAAAGCTTTATCATATGGCTTAACTATTGTCACCACCAGATTTGACCATCTCTTCATCCTCGTTCATGACATTGATGTTATAGGGGCATGTTATTTGTATAGACCAGATTTTTCCATTATATCTTTATCGGTGATACCCTCGCCACATAATTTCAATTGAGATGTAATTTTAAACATGGCTGAGTTATACTCGCTCACAATTTTATAATCTTGCAATCGCAAGTGTAGCCAATCATAACGAGCTTTTGGGAGTATCACCGTTTTTTTATCATATCTTTCTTTGAGATCCTTCCAAAGAATTGATGGATCTTTAATAGTTAAATATTCGGTTTTTAGGCCTTTATCAAGGTGATGGCGAAAAAATATCATAGCCTTTGCCTTATCTTGTTCGGAGGTTTTATTTTCCTCTTTTATGGTGTCATCAAGGCCCATAACGCTAAGATGGATTTCGGCATCAAGAATCCATGTCAAATAATTATTGCCGGTGATATCAAGTGCATTGAACTCAAGTTTCGTAAGATTTGACATTGCAAGTACTAATACAAAATAATATACAAATGGAATCCAATGAATATAAAATTTATAACATTTAGCATAATATAGGCTCTGAATATATTACTCATTGTATGGTAAAGCAATATGGTACTCTCTTATATGCAAATTTTAAATATAATACTTAGTCAACAAAGAGGAATACAGAGAAGCTGATAATTCTAGAAAATGAAAGATCACACATCACATAAATTGATAAATTTTAGCAGAAACTAAAAATAGTGAAACTTGCTTAAAAAATGATATGTACCAGGTATCCATTTGTTTTTAGTAAAGACCATGATACGTGTGATTTTCCTTTTCCTTCTTTTTATTTAGAAAAATGCTAAAGAAACAAAAAAAAAATTACCAAAAACTTTTTCAAATGCCACATGTTTGATTTTAATTGGTTGGGAAAATAATAATGAGATGGGCCCCATGTATTCACATAAATCACCCAATTAAAACATTACATGTGCTGTGCCGCATCATTTTGGTGAAAAATTTAGGAGACTTTTTTTTGGTCCCCTAGCATTGCTCTCTTATTTATTACTTGTCAAATTTGGTACACAAAAGAATTTAAGACCAGTGTCACAAAACAATAATAAGAGGTTCATCAAACATAGATTATACTCCATATTTTATCATGCAGAAGTTTGAATGTCCAACAATTAAATAAAACAGAACATGCATAAATGAAGGATTTAGCCCAAGAACACAAGAAATACAAAGTATCAAATTATAATTTATTCCTAAAAAAAAATATCAATAGAATTTTTTTTTTAATGGGGTGCAAACATTAAGATATTTTACAAAAAAGGAAAATGCATCCAAACTAAATTATATATTACTTATAAGATGCAAGTACAATATTAAGATAATATTTAACATGCAAAATACTTGCAGATTTATATGTACAAATATGAAACAAATATTTTATGTTCACTAATCAAATTAAATGATCAACAAAACCACATCAATTTGTATGATATCTAGTTCACAAACATTTCTTACAGGTTTAAATAAATGGATCAAGTAAGCTACAAGTTTTTCATGGAGAGGCAATTAAATAATATGGACAAAGATCATATAAACAATTCGGGAGTAGATTGCACATACAACACATACACATATAATAATCATATAAATTACTGTCCGTGACACATACCTAGAAGGCTAGAACTAGAAAGAATTTGATCCACTGTACTTTAACTGCCGTGAATGATACTTCCTCCTCAATCTTTTATAACCCTCAGTTCTTGCTTCTAACTCCTTTGTATTGTGACGTAACAATCGTGCTGATAACGTATATAATATATAATATAGTGAGAGTAAGAGAGCAAGAGGGAAAATTAGATAGAAGAGAGAAGGGAGATCATTCTATTATTTCTCATATCAAAACAATGTACATGTGAGGCTATATATAGCCTATCAAATTATAAGTTACAATGCTATTGAAAGGTCAAGAGTTGGAGGAGTTACAAGGATAATGTAAAGTTAAGGGTGGAGTTATAATGGTAGTTATAAAGTTAAGAGTCATACAATAATATATAACAATATATTATTAAAAAAAAAGTAAATGAGACAATTTATTTTCATGAATTGTCCCTCGTTATTGTATTGAATCATGATGAGATTAATTACAAAATCAAATATTGGAATTAAAAATGCATAGATAAAAATATAGAAAAATATGTATAAAATTGTATGAAAACAAGAGTGAAATAACTATTTATGAATAATTTTTTTAAAAAAATATGATAATTAAAAAGGGACGAGATAGTATTATTGAAATTCGTACGTAACCACCGATACTCCATATAATTTGATCGGAATTAAAGCAGAAATAACAGAAAGTAGTAATTAATTTCGTTTATCCTCCGTACTTTAAGTGACCAATAATTGTCCTGATCACAAATGAGATCACATCACTTTCTCAACGTATTATTGGTAGACATAGGGTTTAATTACGTTTGGTTATATCACTGAAGTGCCTATTCTTTTTCTGAGTACTATTTTTCTGCTTGTTGTATTTATTTAGAAGAACCAGAGTGTACAACCCTTTACATAAAAAGAAAATTAAATTAAAGACTATTTTGTTTCATTTTTTATTAAATTTATTTTGCGACAGAAGCTAATTATCGAAAACTTTCCAAATAGGTTTCCAGATCATGGCAAATTATTAAGGAAAATTTTCAAAAATATTCATATTTTTAACTTTTTTTTTCCCAGAAATACGGTAAAGTTGCATATGAGATTTTATTACATGTCGAAAACAGTTGTATTTCAGATTATAAAAATTTATATTTAAGGTTACTTTGCACCACATTTTTGTATTTTTTTTACTAACATTGATATTTTTTGTCAAACATTAACACCAAGTCCACAAAAGCTACAAACAACTGCATTTCTAAGTACACTACGTGTACCCACTTTGATCACCGAAACAAACTTGAAAAGTTCCAACACACAAACATAAAATCTGTCCCTACCATGCACCACCAAAAAGCTTCAACACTCGCCACAATTTGATACCATACCTGGAGTATATATACTTCCACTAAACACATTTGCTGACTGGTTATTTCAATTTCATATGTGGCTTCTCCACATTGCAGTATGCGCTTATACACACTCTGTTTCCGTCTCTCCACGCTCTTCTTGTTTGCTAAATTGTGTATGTACCACTCCAACACCGTCCCGTATCATTATATAACCACCGCATCCCACTGCATTTCAAATCACAAATACCACACCGCCTTCATGATACAAATATTTCATACATTTACAGAAATGAGTCTGATTTTCGGAGTTCTTAGCCCGTGGTGCAGGCATGCAGAGGGATACAGATTTGCCTCCGCAACATCTTTTTCGGTACGAGAAGGCGGAGATCCAAGTTACCATTATGATCATGTGACTTTAGAGGAAGGCGATGACGACGATGATAGTGGATATGACTATGCTCCTGCAGCTTAGTATTTCATACCAGGACTAGTATTTTTTGTTCTTATGAGAGTCTTTCAGAAAGTCTTTTTTGCCAGTTGGTTTGAAATAAATAAATACAAGAGTCTTATGTTTTGTAGCTTAATATAGTGATCGAGTTGGCTAGACTATTAGAGAAATAATCTAGTGATCTTAATATATTTCTCTGTTTGATGAATTAACATGGGTTCGGATCCTCTGTCCCCTTCCTCCGTGTCCCCTTTGTGTCTCCGGCTCTTTTTAGTACAAAAAGAATGTTCCTGCGGGCCCATTTTAATAAATAATAAAAATAGGCTCCATAAGAACATTTTTTTTTAATTAAAAATAACAGGGGACACAAAGGAGACACGGAGAAAGGGGACAGAGGATCCCAGCTCAATTAACATTGGGGATGGAAAGCAATCAGATAGTTCGAGTAGTTCGAAAAAATTCATTGAAAATAAATAGATATTAATTATTGTAGCGCATATAAAATCAATTTATTCAAAAACGGCGATGAATATGTAATTGATATGGTAACCACATGGGGCTTTGGCATGTTATTTTTGCTCCCATATTCAAAAATATATAATGACTTTCTTCCGGATGAGTTGGAAACTAAAGTTCGTGTTTCCCTAATGTTAAATTTTTTATTTATTCTTTTGTCAAAAATAACTTTTTAATTAATGAATTGTATCAAAGTACAATATCTGTATAATCGGAGAAAGAGTTTCTTTCATTCAAGAAAGTTTATCATCTAACCGAAAAGCACGCAAGTTGCTTCCGGACGCTTAGACAATATAACTTTAATGTCTGAATAGAAAACCCACCAAATAAGGCCTCGTTAAAACCCCGCAAGAGTAAAATCCTATGGGACAAAAACTCAGGGGGAAAAAGAGTGTCCTACAAATATACATCATTAACATAGAGATTGGAATAAAAATTGGTGACTCCTTGTAACTATAGAGAATCCATGCTGCCATCAATATTAGTTGTAAAATTGGTTCATACACCGATGTCCTCCTCCCTTCTTATGTCTTCTTTTTCTAACCATCCAAAATTCCATAAAATAACTTATAGAACTTTAACCTCTTCTTGATCAACTCGCACAGTGTCCCCAGGCCTAGTCCACCCTCACTTTTTGGAAGACTCATCTTTTTCCATGCTCTCCAATGGATCTTACGTTTGGACTGAAACGACCCCCACCAATATCGTGCCATCAATTTTTCAATTTCTTGACATCGCCCTTCTGGGATTCTAAAACACGACATAAAGTACATTGGCATGGCTTGGATGACAGCTTTTAGGAGAATTTCCTATCCACCTTGCGAAAATATACTCTCTCTCCACGATTGTAATCTCACCCATATTTTATCCTTTATTGATCGAAACAGTATTCTCTTATTTTTACCCCCAACATTGGCAATCCAAGATATGTTTCAATAGCCTCAGTCGTCTGCATATTTAGTGATGCTATAAACAATGAGCGTACGGATTCGGTCGTATTTGGGGAGAAAAATAACAGAGATTTGTTAAAATTGATCATCTGCAATCAAAAACATGAAACAATCAATCTTTACATTACCAACTACTTCTAAACTTATTGATGATTGCATTCATTTGTTCTACCATTATTTATGGTAACTTATTTAATCAATATGAATTATATTGATACCTGACCTGAACTACTTCTAAACTTATTGATGATTTCATTCATTTGTTCTAACATTATTTATGGTAATGTTAAATTTTTTATTTATAAAAGAAATACACTTTTGTAAAGAAGAATTGAATGTAGAGAGCTGTTCTTGAAAATGATTTGGGAAATATATCTTTTCTCAAAAATATGATGGACCTGCTTTGTTTAGAAAAGACATTGAAACCAAAATTAATTTTTGATAAACTGTTTTCAAATTTTATCAAACAGTTCTTTTACCTTTAATTAATTAGATAATAAAATTCAACATAAATGTAGTCAAGTATTAAGAAATCTTTCCATTCTTAAACTTGAAATTATGAGCAATGCTACAGAATCTCGAGATGGTTCCGGGATTTATCATCGAATGTCAAATGTGTTATTTTAATTCATGAAGCACATAAATATACATGAAGACCCTCTTTATTTCAAAAATATATATGTAATCAAATTTTGCCAACTAAGTAATTGAAAATCATTTTAGAAATGATTTTGGAAATTCTAACATTTCTCCACACTTTCCAATTTTGCATATATTATATATAACTTTCTATTTTGGTGTTCTGATTTTAAATTTTTATATTCAAATAACTAGGTGAATAAACCGCGCTTCGCGCGGTTTGTGAAACAATTGAGAGTCGTATATTGATATTTTGAGATTATTGTGAAGGCCTTCAAATCTGATTGTTGACAATCAAGCTTAGTAATGTTTGCCAAATCTTAAATCGAGCTTATAAGTTATTTATTTCGGAAAAAAAAATCATATTTAAATACTTTTTTTTAGAGAAAAATGTGTATGAGGAGTTTAATATTTGTTAGCTTACAAAAATAAGTTACTTATTTCAGAAAAAATACATATTTTCCAACTTTTTTCCAGAATAAGTAACTTAATTCTGAAAAATAAGATTTTCCAAACGGGCCCCTTGATAGGTATGGCTTGTTGCATTCTTGAACATTTCCAGCATATAACTAATTTTATAATTAATTCGGATGTATATTTAATAAGTGGTATGGTATATGATTGTTGTTTGAATTATTACTCTATTTTGGTGACAATGTGCGGGCGATGGTGACAATGTGCGGGTGAAGCACTTATTACTCTAATTTGTGACAATGTGCTGGCAGAGCATTTGCTCTTTGTAGTGTATCAAATGTGAGGCTCCAATTCATAACCCGAATGATGCACCGATAGATAGCATTGAAGTTAAACATGAATGTACACTTTCATGGTCCAAACTCTAGTAAATCTCCACAAAGCCAAGTTATGCATTATTTTTGTAAGCTAATAGAGTTACATTACAAATAAATTGAAGATTGTGTCCATGATAGTTATCATTACTTAGTTTTGGATTGTATTATTCATAAAAAGTGCACAATTAAATATGAAACAGGTAGAATAAGCTTATACTTTAAAGGCCGGTGCATGTGTAACTTTGGTGCCTACTTAACAATAAATTTGACACAGAAGAGTGGATTAGAAGTTGAATTATAGCTTTTATTATTAACTGTTGGTGTTAAGATTGTGTTTGGACTTTGGATACATTTAAAATGATCGATTTCAATTCTAGTATTTGAAATTTAGAATTTCAATTCCAAATCCAATGTTTGGTAAAGACCAGAATTAATTATTTCAAATTTCATCACTTTACAAACACATGAAAATTAAAAATTTAATATTTGATCATTATTTTTTAGCTCAATTTTTTTTTCATAAATGCTTTTTTTATATTTTTATAAATTTTTTGGTCAATTTTTGAAAAAATATAAAAAGACATTTACGAATTAATATATAAATAATCTTAAATAAATTACAAACGTATTGTTTTTTTTTTTGGTAAGACGACAAACTTATGATTTGCTAGAAGTGTAATTTGTGTTTTAAAAAAGAAAAAATAACTTAGTTGGGGAAATTCACAAACATCTTGTAGAGGATGATACATTCGATTTAAAAACACAGCTTCCTACATAAAGGCCCATCATCCTCTTTATACAATATAGAGTTCCTAACTGTTGCAATAAGCTAATTTTCTGGGGACCCTTGTGGTGGTGATGATGGAAGTGGTTTTTCCGAGGCAAATACAATGCTCGATGAGCTGAAGCGCCTTTCATCTGCATTTTCATCTGCATTTGATACCAGGTCAGAAAGCTTGAATAAAAAATTTATAGAATCTGGATACAATGTGATAGACTTGGAAGATTGTCAATTAAGTTGTAAATTGTTTGAAAGCCATTAAATTTGGCTTGTCAACCTGTCAAGTCTTTTCTCAATTTTTTTGGCTCTTGATGATTTCAGTTTTAAAAAGTGTTGTCATAGAGCCTAATGTTAGGAATATGTTGTAGTTGATGATAACTTAACATTCAAGCAAAATTGTATAAGTCAAGTTTTGTAACTGTCAACGGATAAGACCTTATAACTCTATTCGTTGACAGGTAGCTCATCAACGGATGAGGTTTTGTAGCATACTGCAATATCTCTATTTATCAGTTGATAGTGTCTTTATTCAGAGTCATGTTGACCATCAATGGATAGGCAGAATAGGGTAGCCAATTGTAAATAAGCTATGCTATGTAATTCTGTCTAAGTGAAAATGTATCAACGGATGAGAACAGGGCTCTATCAACGGATACAACTCAAATCTACTCGATCAATGGATACAGCTCAAACTACCATCAACGGATAAGTAGGCACAACATCAACGGATAATCATTGTCACTTTATCCTATGCTAGGAATTAGCAGTTGATAAGGACAGGTTTGACTGACAGATCACATGGGTTGATAGTAGGTATAAAAAGCAATATGGCAGCCATACTTTGGAAACACAGAAGAAAGAAGCATTCCATTTACACAGTACATACAAGAAAGGTGTAGGGGACATATCTGTTCACAAGGACAACCTTTCGGCTACATGTGGATTTGGAGTGGAGTAGCAAGTCAACTTGAATTAGATTAATATTATCTTATTCCTGTAGCACTTGTAAACTTGGAATATATAACCAAGTGTAGCAACTCTTTAGATTGTAAGAAAACATACATATTTGCTTAGGGTTTCTTGAATATCTTTAGAAGCAAAGAGTTGTAAACACAGAAGCTGTGTACATTTGTATCACAGGGTTTTCTTCGAATAAAAGTCTCAGGTGGTACATTCAACCACCTGATTTTTTATGTGGTTGTGAACTATTTCTATTCAGCAATTATTTCTTTATAGATTTCTGTGGTTTTTATCAGAAATTTTATAACTATCAAGAATTGTATTCAACCCCCCCCCTTCTACAATTATACAAGTGTGTAATCTGGGAATAACAATTGGTATCAGAGCAAGCTTCTAATATATTTGAAGTTTAAAGATCAACACACTTTCAACATGTCTAAGAAGGATTATGGAGTGAAGATACCGGTTCTTGATAGGGAAAATTACTTTCACTGGAAAGTAAAAATGCGTCTACATCTCATGTCTATTGATGTAGGTTTTGTAGATTGCATTGAGAAGGGTCCTCATGTTCCAATGAAGGCTGCTTCAAGAGTTGGTCTTGCTGCAGATGCACCAGACACGTACATCCCAAAACCTGTTTCTGAGTGGAGCGCTGAGGATATTGCAGAAGTTCACAAGGACAAAAAGACCATGAATATTCTGTTTAATGGCTTAGAAACAGACATGGTTGATAATGTTATCAACTGTACTACCGCCAAGGAAGTATGGGACATTGTTCAAACCCTTTGTGAAGGTACAGAACAGGTAAGGGAAAACAAGATGCAACTACTGATCCAACAGTATGAGCACTTCCATTTCAAGAATGGAGAGACATTGAATGATACATTTAGTAGATTTCAAAAGCTACTGAATGGCTTGAAACTGTATGGAAGAATCTACCAAGTGAAAGATTCTAATCTCAAATTTCTGAGATCACTGCCCAAAGAGTGGAAGCCTATGACTGTTTCTCTAAGAAACACTCAAGAGTACAAGTCATTTACTCTTGAAAGACTCTATGGAACTTTAAAGACATATGAACTAGAAATGGAGCAGGATGAAGAAATTGAGAAGGTCCAAAAGAAAAGTGGGTCAGTTGCACTTGTTGCCAACTTAGAGCAGAAGGAGGAAAAGAGGACTGAAGCTGCTAAATCTACACCAAACAGGGAGGTTTGTGAAGGTAGAACAGAATCGAGCAAAAGCAAGGAAAAGGTGTCTGAAGAAATGAATGTCCTACAGCAGGATGAATTGGATGAGATAGATGAGCATTTAGCCTTCCTATCTAGGAGATTCTCTAAGCTAAAATTCAGAAGAAACTCTGGGGTGGCCAAGCCATTTAACAAGGATTTTTCTACAAGCAATTATGTGGATAAATCCAAAATTAAATGCTACAATTGTGGTATTGCTGGTCACATGATAAGTGAATGCAGGAAGCCTAGATCTGAGAACAAGGGAAAGTCAACTGAAACTATTGACTACAAGAAGAAATATTTTGATCTTCTCAGACAGAAAGGAAAGGCATTCATGACCCAAGAGTGTGACTGGGCTGCTGATGGAAATCATTCTGATGATGATGCTGAGTTTGTCAACCTTGCATTAATGGCTGATTCTGAGCAGGAAGCAAGTTCAGCTAGCAATCAGGTATATTCTACTAATCTCTCTGAGCTCACCAAAGAGGAATGCAATAGTGTTATAGATGAAATGTCTACTGAACTATATCACTTGAGTGTTACTCTTAAATCACTTACTAAAGAGAACAATAGGATTAAAGAAACTAATCAGTTCTTAAGTGATAGAAATGCAGTTCTAGAAGTTCAATTTCTAGAATTTGAGAAAATGAGAGTTGATTGCAATGATGCTAAAAATGAACTTGAAGCTGTGTTAAAAAAAGAATTGATCTTAAGAAACCAGCTTGAAAAAGAACAAGGGATAATTGCTAAATTTCAAAGTTGTAGGAATATTTCTCAAAACATAATAGAAGTCCAGGGAATAGAATCATTTGTAAGGGATACCTGGACTCAGAAGAAAAAGGAGCTAGAACCTTGCCTTGAGGATCTAGAGACTATTTATGAATCAACGGATAGTGATCATCCGTTGACAGATGAACCATCAACGGATGAGAGGTATCCGTCGACTAACAAAAAGTCTGTTAGTAAGAAGGAACTCAAGAGACTGAACAATCAGTATGGTCCAGTAGCCAAGAACTTTGTTTCTGGTGAAAGTAGCCAAGCCAAATCAAGTGAGAAGGCTAAGGCAGGTGATTTACCCAACAAAAAGGCTGTTGGTAAGTCAGTTAATGGAAAGGTAGAGACTGAGGGTAAAAAGAAAAAGAACAGAAATGGTAAGATAGGCATTAACAAGAAAAACAATTATTCTCCTGACAAGTTTGCTCCTAGGAAAACTTGTGGTAATTGCAATAGTGTCAATCATCTATCTTCTAATTGCAAGTCTGTTAAAAGGACTCCTGTTCATGTACCTCAATCTATGCCAAGTATGCCTGCAATGCCTGTTATGCCTGGTTTGTATCAGAATGCTAGTTTTTCAAATCCATATGTGAACATGCCATATGTGCCTAATCCTTATTTTCAATCTGTGAATATGCCACAAATGTCATGGAGCATCCCCAGCATGGATAATATGTATGCCAATTTTTCACAAATGCATGCATCAAATATTTATGCAAATGAGCATCTGTCTAAACCTATCACTCAAGCATCTACACCCAAAGTGAAGATTGCCAAGAGTGTAAAACCAAAGGCTAACAAGAAAGGACCCAAGGAAACTTGGGTACCAAAATCAACTTGATTTGTATTTTGGATTGTGTGCAGGGAAATAAGAGGAATCTATGGTACCTAGACAGTGGATGTTCTAGGCATATGACAGGAGATTCAACCCTGCTCACAGAGTTCAAGGAGGAAGCTGGCCCTAGGATTACCTTTGGAGATGACAGCAAAGGATATACTAAGGGATATGGCTTGATTACAAAGGACAATGTCATCATTGAAGAAGTGGCTTTAGTTGAAGGTTTGAAGCACAATTTGCTGAGTGTCAGTCAGATTTGTGACAAAGACTATGAAGTAAAGTTCACTAAAGAAGCCTGTGTTGTTTCTACCAAGAAAAACAACAATGTGGTTCTGACAGGCTTTAGAAAAGGAAATGTTTACATAGCTGACTTCAACTCAGTATGCTCAGAATCCATTACTTGTCTCTTCAGCAAAGCAAGCAAGGATGAGAGTTGGCTATGGCATAAAAAGCTGTCTCATTTGAATTTTAAAATAATGAATGATTTGGTAAGAAAGGATCTTGCTAGAGGAATCCCTCAATTGGAGTTCATCAAAGATGGACTGTGTGATGCTTGCCAATTAGGGAAGCAAAAGAAATCATCCTTCAAGAGCAAGACAGAGTCATCTATTGTTAAGCCCCTTCAATTGCTGCATATGGACTTATTCGGTCCAGTAAATGTCATGTCCATCTCAAAGAAGAGATACTGCCTGGTGATTGTGGATGATTTTTCTAAGTTTACATGGACTTTCTTCCTGCACTCCAAAGATTGTGCAAGTGAAATCATCATCAATCATCTCAGACAAGTAAACAATGGTTCTAAAGTAAAAGTACAAAGAATCAGGAGTGACAATGGCACTGAATTCAAAAATTCCACAATGAATATTTTCTGTGAAGAGAATGGAATTGTCCATGAGTTTTCTGCTGCTAGAACACCTCAACAAAATGGGGTTGTTGAAAGGAAAAACAGAACTCTCATTGAAGCAGCTAGAACAATGTTAAGTGAATCAAGATTGCCAACATATTTCTGGGCTGAAGCTGTCAGCACTGCCTGCTTCACTCAGAATATTTCCTTGATCAATCAAGCTAGAGGAATGACTCCTTACCACTTATTCACCAACAAGAAACCAACATTAGCTTTTCTCCATGTCTTTGGATGTAAGTGTTTTGTGCTAAGGAATCATGGAGATAACTTGGGCAAATTTGAAGCAAAGGCAGATGAAGCTATCTTTGTTGGGTATGCAGCAGGGAAAGCCTATAGAGTCTACAATTTAAGAACCAACATTGTCATGGAATCTGTACATGTTGTGTTTGATGATCAGAAGATTCTAGGTCTGAATGATGAAGGCTTCCATGAAAAGTTGAGATTTGAAAATGAGGTAGAAGGAAGAATGTACATTGATGATGATGAGGAAAATGAAGATCATGACCTTGGAAATTCACCTAGAGCTGTTGGTCCAACTAGAAGTGATGCTAACACTGGAAATGAAGCATCCGTTGACAGTCATACTAGATCATCAGATGCATCCGTTGACAGACATTCTCATGTATCCGTCGACAGGCAAAATGGAGCATCCGTTGATAGACAAAATGATGCTTCTGTTGACAGTCAACTTCATAATTCCTCAAGGACAACAAACTCAGGGGGAGTTTCTCAAAGTCAAAACTCAATATCCAATCAACAATATCATACTCACGTAGATGAAGCAACCTCATCTAGATCAAACCTTCCACCTTCAAGAAAATGGACCAGAGATCATCCTTTTGAGTTAATCATTGGTGACTCAAACTCAAGAGTCCAAACTAGGAGAGCCACACAAGAAGAATGCCTATACAGTAGTTTCCTATCTCAAGAGGAACCTAAGAAAGTGGAGGATGCTCTTCTAGATCCAGATTGGGTCTTAGCAATGCAAGAAGAGCTAAACCAATTTGAGAGAAATAAAGTATGGAAGCTTGTGCCCAAACCTGATGATAGAGGTATCATAGGTACCAAATGGGTTCTTAAGAATAAGACTGATGAAAATGGCATAATTGTGAGGAATAAAGCTAGATTAGTGGCAAAGGGCTATTCTCAAGAAGAAGGAATAGATTTTGATGAAACTTTTGCATCAGTGGCAAGACTTGAGGCCATCAGAATTTTCCTAGCCTATGCAGCACATGCCAACTTCAAAGTCTATCAGATGGATGTTAAAAGTGCCTTTCTAAATGGGGAACTGGAAGAAGAGGTATATGTCCATCAACCTCCTGGCTTTGAAGATCCAGAATTTCCAGATTATGTATATCTTCTCTTGAAAGCACTTTATGGTTTGAAGCAAGCACCAAGAGCCTGGTATGACACTTTATCTCAATTTCTTTTGGAGAATCACTTCACTAGAGGTACAGTAGATAAAACTTTATTTCATAGAAATGTCAATGGTTCTTCAATACTTGTTCAAATCTATGTAGATGATATTATTTTTGGGTCTACAGATGAGAAGCTTTGTAAAAGGTTTGCCAAACTTATGCAAAGTAGGTATGAAATGAGCATGATGGGTGAATTAACTTACTTTCTTGGCTTACAAGTAAAGCAAGTTAATGAGGGAATTTTCATAAGTCAAACAAAATATATTTATGATCTCTTAAAGAAATTTGACTTAATGGATTGTGCCTCTGCAAAAACACCTATGGCCACTGCAACTAAGCTTGAGTTGAATACTAAGGAAAAATCTGTGGACATCTCAAGCTATAGAGGCATGGTAGGCTCACTTCTATATCTAACAGCTAGTAGACCTGATATAATGTTTTCCACATGTCTTTGTGCTAGATTTCAAGCTGACCCTAGAGAGTCTCACTTGATTGCTATTAAGAGAATTTTCAGGTATCTCAAGGGAACACCAAACCTTGGCATTTGGTACCCAAGAGATTCTGGCTTTGATCTAATTGGCTATTCAGATGCAGACTATGCAGGTTGCAGAATTGATAGGAAAAGTACTACAGGCTCCTGTCAGTTTCTAGGGAATAGGCTTGTGTCATGGTTCAGTAAGAAACAGAACTCAGTCTCCACTTCTACAGCCGAAGCTGAGTACATTGCAGCTGGAAGTTGTTGTGCACAGATTCTTTGGATGAGGAATCAACTTATTGACTATGGTCTAAAAGTTGAGAAGATTCCAATTTTCTGTGACAACACTAGTGCTATTGCCATCACAGAAAATCCAGTGCAACATTCGAGAACCAAGCATATTGACATCAAATACCATTTCATCAAAGAGCATGTGATGAATGGTACAGTAGAAATGCACTTTGTGCCAAGTGAAATGTAGCTTGCAGATATCTTCACCAAGCCTCTTGATGAATCTTCATTCACAAGGTTGGTAGGTGAACTAGGTATGCTTAATTTTTCATAATTCCTAGTGGTATCTAATAATACTGTATTGCAGCTAGAAATGTGTTTTGATTTACTTGAGAATTAAAAACTCTCAGAATAACTCTTAGCAGAAATTTTGTCTAAGGCAAAATTTGCTTATCAACGGATATCCTTTTATCCGTTGGTAGTGTAAACACATTACTAGATTTTCGTATGTCAACGGATAACAGGTTGTCCACGTCATCGATGGATAAACTGTTTTCTCAACCGTCCAATCTTTATCCGTTGATATACATATTCTTTTTATATAGCCGTTGATAAACGTGTATAATTAGTCACGGCTGTACTTCCTTTTCTTTTCATTTATTGTCTGACAGTTACTTTTGACCAATGAGGTAATTACTCTTAATTATTTCATTTTTAATTCTTGGAATATATAAAAGGCTATTTTGTATCCTCACATTTCACCTTTATTCATTTTCAAGAGTCTCATTAGTTAACTGCATCTTCTTCACTAAATCTCTCTCTGCAACAAAAGCTCAAACACTCCAATGGCGCCTATTGTTAAGATGATGTCTTCCACCGGGTTTACCTATGAGAAGAACAATTTCGCGGCCTTTGTTGATACTGTGAACGCTCCAGAAGCATATCACACCATGATGAATTTCGTGAAGAAATGCAACTGTCATATGCTATGACTGCCACCACTCCTCTAATCCATGAGGTTATCGAAGAGATGTGGGCATCTGCTGAGTACAATGGCACAGACGGTACACTTGCTTTTTCTTTAAAGGGTAAAAATTATGTAGTTAATTCTGATGTGTTAACTGCTTGTTTAAAATTGCCTGAGAATAACTGTCTGAAGGAACCCAGTAATGCTGGAATTGTTACCATGCTTAATTCCATAAATTATACCCTTAGTACTGAGAACTTAGGGAAAATTGTTAGGAAAGGTATGGTTAAGGAATGGAGTTATCTTTGTGATGCCTTCATTAAAACTTTTTCTGGCAAGATTAGTAACTTTGATGATGTTACCAACTCCATGCTAGTTATGCTATGTATGCTTTTAACTGATAAATTCTATAATTTTGGCACACTAGTCATGTATGAGATAGCAGCTAAATTAGGTAAAAAGGAAACTAGGAGCAAGAATGTTTATTTTGCTAGATTTTTAATGCTCCTAGCACTGCATGTATCTGAGAATGAGCTATCCATTGCTAACCCGGATAGCAAGTTCAATTGTTTTGTTCAGGAGAAGAGAGTCTTAAGTGATTTGATTCGAATGAACCTAAATGCAGAAGTACAATTGGTATATCTACCAATTGTTCAGGTAACTGTTTCCAACCCTGAAATTCCTATCTCCAACCCCCAAATTTCTTTGCCTTCTAGTGTCACAATGGAGTCTGTGACTATGACCAAACAGGCTCCTACCAAAGTGACCAAATCCAAAGTTCCTAAACCACAATCTAAAAGACAAACCTCAGGTGTCTCTCAAAAGGCATCTGTTGCAAAAACTACCAAAGCTCTTGAGGGGAGTGTGAAGGTGGTAGTGAGTGGTGAGGGACAGGGTGAACATCAAAGAAGCCCTAAGGATAAGGAAGGTAAGGCAGGTGCAACCAACATTTCAGTCTCTCAAAAGACTATTAATGAACCTACAAGCCAAATTCTAGTTACATCCTCTCAACAGGGTGTGACTACTAATTTAAGTTCCATTTCAGGAACACAGCACAAAAGGGCAAGGGACACAGATAGCTCTCACTCAAAAACCTATGGTAGAAGGGTAAAATCCAAAACCATTGGGGAATCACAGGGTGCACACACTGTACAGCAAACTGTACCTTCTCAAATTCAGTTTGATGTGACTTCAATAAATGTGGAGTCACAGCCCCTTGATCTTAACCTTCAAATCGATACACATTTTGATCCACCATCACCAACTCCATCTCTGGATGTGGATATGATATCTACATCAATTCCTGATTCTCCATCTTTAACATTCATGGAGAAGCCCCACTCAACAATTGGTGGTCATCCTCTTTTAGATGATTTGTTGGGCCATCAATCTTCCATTCCTGAATTCACAACACTATCTGTGGCCTCTTCCTTAAAATCAATCACCACAGATTCAGTGTTGGTTTTCACTTCAACGGATACTCGTTTACCTTCATCAACGGATATCCTTCATCCATTGACAAGTGTTTCTCCATCGACGGATATGTCTTCAACTAACTATCCGTTGACAGCAATAACTACTACATCAACGGATACACCTTATCCGTTGACAACTCTCTCTACCACTGCAAAATGTGACATTCCTATGTCAACTGTGGAGGAGTTTGTAGTAATTGAAACACTTTTAGGAATGAGGGAAGGGAGTGAGAGGCTACCTTGTGAGCAGGCAAAAGGAGAGAAAATCAATGAGAGGCTGACCATTTCTTCCGGTCAGGCAAAAGGAGAGCTAGAGAGTTCCACCTTAGTAGGTGAAGGTGAGGGTGTGAGAGGTGTGAGCCAGGGGGAGCCCCTGATGCAAGAAAAGAGAGATGAGAGGAGAGAAGGGACTACAGGAGTAATAAGGCAGGAAGAATCAGCCATTGCAAGTGAGTTAATGGAGGTTAATGAAGCTTCCAAAGAGATGGAATTTAGACAAGAATATCAGTCAGTTATTGACTCCATCTCTTTGGATCCTGAAACCTTTACTCATCCTGTTTCTGCCTATCAAGTCATGGCACAACAGGGCAATGTGGAGGCAGAGGAGGCAATGCACCTAGTGCACACCTCAGAATCTCTTCAAAGAGCAAAAGAAACTTTACAAATCCTGTCTCCAAATGCTGGAAGTGAAGAGTTTGGCAGTGATGACAGTCAAAGTTCAGATGGTGAAGAAATAAATGAAGATGAAACTCCAGGATGGATGTTTTCCAATGCCACTGAACTTGGGCATCTCAATGTGGAAATCATGAAGCAATACCAATCTGCTAAGGCTGAGCACCAAACTGCAGAACCACAGAGAAAGACTGTTCTTGAGCAAGTAATGGCCTCCCTGAAATTACAAAAGATGCAATCTGTTATTCAAAGAACATAGCAAGAGGAGGTCCAGTCTGCAATTAGAGATATGAAAATAGCACTAGATGCCAGGATTGAGGCACTAGCTCCTACTACCACTCAGAAGGTGCTTTCTAGCAAACTTCTCAAAGAAGATAGCCTGGCTAAGTCTGTTCAGCTTCTTTCCTCAAGGGTGGATAGTATGGAATCTCAATTGCACACCATCATTGCCAATCAAACAAAACAAACTCAACTACTGGAAATGCTACTTGCAGCTTCAACCCCAACCCTTGATGCTAACAAAAAGGGGGAGAAAATGGGAACAAGCACAGAAGAGGCTGCAACATCTACTGGCCAATTTCAAACTACCAGTAGTGAGATAGCACAGATTGAGGGGGAGCAACAGCCAATTGTAGTGGTCAATCCAACAGAGTTTGAGATAAAGGCTTCCCCTGTGAAGAAACAAGTGGCTTTGCCTGAGATTCAAAGCTTAGAAGACATCTCAGATGGTGAAAGGCAAGCCAGGATAGAAGCTTTGGAAAAGATAAACAAGGAGGCTAATGAAAGAATTCTAAGGACATAGAGGATGATCAATGAATCAATTGCATCATCTCTGTTCCTTAATGCTCAATCTTCTGCTCCAACAATATCAACCACAATCATGAAGGTGCTCACTCCAAGGGTTGTGGCTCCTACATTCTATGATGCTGAGCCATCATTTGTCAAAGAATTTGAACCAGCTATCAAAACCAGAGCCTACTCACCACCAAAGGAAAATGGGAAGAACAAGCTTCAATTGGACTACCCATTTCCCAAGAATGATGAAGAAAAGCTAATGGGAAAAACAATTATGGAGTTCAAAGTTCAGACAAATAAGAGTGTAAGAGATTGGATGGCTGTAATCATGAGGAATGGAAAAGTATTAAATATATCCAACAGTCATCCTAGATTTGTGGAAGCTAAAAGAGAAGAAGTCTCCAGAATCCAAAGGGAAGCCCATCCAAGTACAGAAAATCAACATGAAAACTCAGAAGAGAAGCAAGCCAGGCTAGCTCAAGAGTTAATGGATGAGGTAGAGGTTGAAATGAAGGAACCTGAGGAAGTTCCCAAAATCAAACCTAGAAGAAGGAAAGCTAAAACCAAGAGGGTTCTTTCTCCAGAACCCCCTCCAGAAAAAGAAACAATTGGTTCACCAGTACCTATGTCTGCAACAGTAATCGACCCAACTGTAAACTTTCATGGTGACCCCATAAGGCCTAAAGAGGAACCAGTGAATTTTGATTCAATTGAAGTCCCTTCATTCTTGCTAAATCCAAAACAAAAGAAAAGGGCTCCAAAGAAGCAACTTTCAAAGGGACCAGTTCAAGTTGCTAGGGTACCTGCCATTGTCAAACAACCAATCTTGGAAAACAAAGAAGACTTTATCTATCAGGCAGAAATTGAAGAATACTCTGACATGAATCTATATTTGGATGAACTGTCAGAAGTAAGAGGAATTGACAAGTACAAGAATCAGCCTGAGAGATTAGTGTTTGTCTACAAGGGAGGAAGTCAGAGGACATGGCCACTAAAGAAGGTTCTTGGAGAGAATTATCATACACTGACCAGAGTGTTCTCAGCATTCAAGAGACACACAGGGTTCTCTGAGATAGCCAGAAGGGAGATAATTAGCAGAATAGAAGAAATAAGGAGAGAATGGAACTCACCCTCAAGTCTACCAAAGAAAATGAAGATCCCTTATAATGGACAGAAAATCCACATTCAACCCTTTTGGATGATGGAGTTCAGGGATGATGAGGGCACTAGGAGATTCTTCAGGTTAGAAGACCAACTGTCAAAGGCTAGTTCTGACTACCTGAGATGGTTACAACTAAAGCTAAATCCAAAGGTTGTTGAAGAAGATACCTTCTATAGGCAACTTCAAGTGCAAATTGAGTCCAACTCTGCCAAGGAAGGAAAGTCAAGGGTGCAGCCAACCAGAGAGAGGAAACCTCATTAATCTGCTCAATCTAAAGGAGCACATCTCTGATAAGTTTCTTAAAGCTTTCTGTTTTTAATTTTTGTAGCTTAATATAATGTTTGCATACTGTAGTGTGTATATATCGTTAGGAATGTTTTGTTATCATCAAGGTTCTGAATTTATGCTTTATTGCCATCAAGTATAAATTGGGGGAGATTGTTAGGAATATGTTGTAGTTGATGATAACTTAACATTCAAGCAAAATTGTATAAGTCAAGTTTTGTAACTGTCAACGGATAAGACCTTATAACTCTATTCGTTGACAGGTAGCTCATCAACGGATGAGGTTTTGTAGCATACTACAATATCTCTATTTATCAGTTGATAGTGTCTTTATTCAGAGTCATGTTGACCATCAATGGATAGGCAGAATAGGGTAGCCAATTGTAAATAAGCTATGCTATGTAATTCTGTCTAAGTGAAAATGTATCAACGGATGAGAACAGGGCTCTATCAACGGATACAACTCAAATCTACTCGATCAACGGATACAGCTCAAACTACCATCAACGGATAAGTAGGCACAACATCAACGGATAATCATTGTCACTTTATCCTATGCTAGGAATTAGCAGTTGATAAGGACAGGTTTGACTGACAGATCACATGGGTTGATAGTAGGTATAAAAAGCAATATGGCAGCCATACTTTGGAAACACAGAAGAAAGAAGCATTCCATTTACACAGTACATACAAGAAAGGTGTAGGGGACATATCTGTTCACAAGGACAACCTTTCGGCTACATGTGGATTTGGAGTGGAGTAGCAAGTCAACTTGAATTAGATTAATATTATCTTATTCCTGTAGCACTTGTAAACTTGGAATATATAACCAAGTGTAGCAACTCTTTAGATTGTAAGAAAACATACATATTTGCTTAGGGTTTCTTGAATATCTTTAGAAGCAAAGAGTTGTAAACACAGAAGCTGTGTACATTTGTATCACAGGGTTTTCTTCGAATAAAAGTCTCAGGTGGTACATTCAACCACCTGATTTTTTATGTGGTTGTGAACTATTTCTATTCAGCAATTATTTCTTTATAGATTTCTGTGGTTTTTATCAGAAATTTTATAACTATCAAGAATTGTATTCAACCCCCCCCCCTTCTACAATTATACAAGTGTGTAATCTGGGAATAACACCTAGGATTATAGTGACTGGGCATTATAGAGTTTTTAAAAGTGTTTTGAACACGGACTAATGAGGAATATAAATACAAGCAAAATATTGAAGTGGAATTTACTTTTAACGCATTCTATGACGAATCCATTTAAAATGGATTCAGAGAAACTGGCATTCATTCATAGGAAGCTTTAGGTCATAGTTTTATAAATAATTGTAAATATCTTCCAAGCCTACTTTGTAAAAGGGATCTGATTTTACGCCATTACAAATCTGCAAAGCTACCAGAGCATGAACTTAAGCTTTAAGTCATAAAAAAGTGCACAATTAAATATAAAACAGGTAAGAAAAGCTTATACTTTAAAAGGAGAGTGCAATCTTACTCTCTATACAAGCTTAAGCGCTCTTTTTTCTGTTGTCGCTCAATAAGTCACCCTTTTTATGGCATGTGTTCCCCACCACTTTCTACTCCAGGTTTAGGAATGCAGGTGCCCTTTTTTTTTAATAGCCCTAAATAAGTTCATACACAAACTTATTAATAATTTCACTGCTAGAATGGTCAATTACATTACAAATAAACAGGGTGTGGATATAGTTATAGTTTCAATGTTTTATTGGTCTAAATCATGAAGGGCACACCATATATTGTATCGAGATTTACATCAATTGCCAATAACTGTACAGGGCATATGTAAAATTAGCTCCAAAAAAAAGTATAGTAATATGGTTGGGCAAGCACCTTACTGGTTAACAACTACTTTTTTTAAAAAAGATTATATGCAAAGACAACTCAACAGAGGCTGTAAAAGTTTTAAACGTAGCCAAAAGTGTCAAATTGCAGCAAACATAACCATCATCATATAATTAAAAAGCAAATGTATTTTTTCACACAAAAAAAAAAACAATGATAATGCTCAAATGGAAATCGGATAGTAGTTATTCAGATCAGCACCTTGACTATGACAGGCCATTAGCAAACTCTTTGTCCCTGGCTATGTCAATCCTCCCTTTCCCTTGAATTAATTGTTTTCATGCATTTGTCCAGACATAATTATCGGTTTATGTTATATCAAACCCATAAAAAGATTTTTTTTGATGTATCTCACCTGCATTAAAATGCAGGTTCCTAGTATTTAAATTGTATAATTTTTTTCAAAAAAAGACATAGAATTAATGAGCCTCTATCTAAGGTTAGGCCCTCATTCAGTTAGTCTTATTATAATAAGAATCCCACCTCTGCTGCTTTCATTATTTTAAAACAGATTAACATTCATCCAAAATGTGTGGCCCTAGTCTACTGGAGATCCTAATCTTTTAATAGCACCATTTGTTTTACAAAATTTCTGAATCAAAGAAAACTTTCAAGGTGTCTGTGCAAGCATATCAATCTCAGCACAAGTGATTAACATAAAGATAAAAAAGCTCAATAGGTGTAAGTAGCTAAATGGCCAACAAAGCATAAAATTAGAATAATACCAATAATTCTAGTGGATAACCTAAACACTTACTAATCTGTGTAAGTAGCTAAATGGCCAACAAAGCATAAAATTAGAATAATACCAATAATTCTAGTGGATAACCTAAACACTTACTAATCTGTGAAAATCCTGATGTCCCTTTTTCGGTAGCCGGCCCCGACAACCTCAACCTCTCCAAAACCGCAAAAGCAACCCACAATATCTACAAATTCGAGACGATAAAATTGGTTATCTTTAAACCCTATATAAGCCTACACCATATGTGTACATAAACCTTTATAAAAGATACCTGAGAGAGTAGTAACATCATCTGCGCGGCTTCGAAGTGCAGTCTGGTTCACAAATTGGAAGCCATACCTTGGAATGGATGCAACACCCTCACCCACTGCCTCAACATTAGTCGTTGCCAGGAAAAGTAGTCTTAGATTGCTTGCAAGAGGCCTATATGGGTAAATATTTGTCGCAATCTTCACATTTCTGATGTTGTATACCAAGCCTTCGGTAACACGACCTCGAAACCGAGATACCAAATGCTTGCGAACAGCAGCATGCATAAGATTCTCCTAGAACCAACACGAAATGACAGAAACTCAATGTGAGACCAACGTAAAAGCATTAGGTTCTGAAACAGGAGAGTGAAAAAGTGTGGACCTTTTCGTCAATAAGTTCATATCCAAGCTAAGCAAACTGTTGTCCTTCGTACTGATAGACTCCCACATCCTGCATATGCGCACCCTTATCATCCAATTCTCTGAATCGCCCATCAAATCAGAAAGGTAACTGAATGTCATACCTGTACCAATCAACCCAGGAAAAGTAAGTCACCAGCAAACCAACCCCCACATAAAGAACTAAAGTTTTTCCACACACACCCACGAATAAAACACAAATTTTCCAAATAAACATATCAAAATAGCATACATCAAGAAGAACCGAAATGACTGAAAAATCAAATCGACATACATCACTCAACCAGTCCATCCAAATTTTTGGACAAACATGTCGATGCAAGTGCCACAAATCATGTAAAAAACTTAAATCGCCATGAAAATGCGTAAGCAATGAATTTGTCATACATACACCACTAAATAAATTATCCAACATCTTTCCGAGAACAACGAAGAACCCAGAACTAAAAGTAAAATGCATAATTACAAACAATAAATCGCACCTTTTTCAATAACTTGCGTTGTTGAAGCACCCCGTTGATATGCGCTATTGTCATCGGATGTGAAATATATACTTAATTAGAGAGGAGCCGATGGGTTTTCCGTTACCAAAGTTCTTAACCGGCAAAGCCCTTTGAATTCCCATTTACTAAATTAACTACCGGGTAGGCTACTAAATTAACTACAGGGGAGGCAAGAAGGCTCACAGCAAGAAGGCGCATAACCGTAATATATAGATACATAGATTGCATAAAATTAAAAGGATTTTATCCACGGATCCATTCTATAAAAAGGGGAAATTCAGGGAAATTTAGATGAGGACACTTAGAAGCGCCACGTCAGACAGCTAAGTTTTTGCTTTATATAGATATATAGATTTCCAAGTCTCACTTTTAATTTTGAGTATATCACTCTTCTATTTGATAGAAAACATGGTTTCCTTCCCATTCCTTCCTTTCCGTTTTGCAGTTTGTAAATTGTAATTTCTTTGTTCCATCCAATTGTTTACATTTTTTTAAGAGGATTCAAAATATTTTTAAAAAAAATTAAGAATAGATCCATAACTTTTTTTTAAAACTTTTTTTCTTATATAAAAATTTAAATATCAAAAATTTATATAAAAAGAAAAATTTAAAATAAGTTAGAATCTTAAAATGCACTTTAGATGCATACCAAAAACCTAAATAATTGGAGGGATCAATCAATTAATTAGTCAAAAAGTACTCTAATCACGAAAAAATAACAAAAATATCCGCTTTTTTGAATAACAGTAACGAAACTACCCGGTTTTGAAATAGTGTACAAAACTACCCAGTGGAATACTCGGCCACCAATTGCGTATTACTTATTCCCCCACTTTGATTTCTTCTCCTCCCCTGGTTCTTCTCCCTGTGTTCCACAAACAGTAGCGATCTCCAACGAAAAATAAGACGACACAATTCTCTGATGGACTCGGTGACCTCCACGGATTCCGACAGCACCGCAACTATCACTCCTCCACGGATTCACTACACCATAAAAGGCTTATGGCAATACCAAAAAAATGTTGCCGTAGGCCCGAAATATGTTGCCTTAGGCCCAAAAAACCCCAAAGGCAACATTTTGCTGGTGTTGCTATTTTGGCCATTGCCTTTGGGGTCAAAGGTAACATTTTACTTCTCTATGGCAACATCAGTTTTCTGTTGACGTAGACTAGCTATGGCAACAATATTATCAGTTTTTAACAACATCTTATTATGTTGCCTTTGGCTTAAACATTTTGAAAAAAAAGTGAGCCCCACCAGTGGGTCCACTGTTTGGGGCCCACATGGGGCCCAGTTGTGGGACCCACAGGTGGGGCCCACTTGTGGGGACCACTATAAGGTTCACTTTGGGGCCCACTTTTATGGCAACACAAATCTTACCTAGAGCAACATTTTCTAGCAACATTTATTAACCTTAATTTTCCTTTTTGACAACACTTTAATGCATCAATGGCAACACTTTAATGTTTATAACAAAAATACACAATTCGAATAGATACATTCCCAAATCAACCAAATCAACATAACCTATTTTTTCATTACCACCAAACATACCATAGTACAACATAATAATCCTTACAAGAATTACAATAATTAAAACTCCCAAGCATCGTAATCTATTCAACCATCTACATTTACAATAATCCCAACTCATTTTTTGTCATTAACTCCTCTGCAACTGGGTTTAAGAATGGTATAAGACCTTTTTAGCATTTTCCGGGCTGTTATCGGCATGAGTTCTTCCTGTAGTGCCACAAGACTGGCTCTCTTTTCTGGTTTTACTATCATGGGCTGCCACATACTGCTTAGAGCTTCTGTTTTGATTCTCACCTGCATATTTAAAAAAATAATATAAATTAAGACAAGCATCATGAAATGAACCTAGAAGCATAGTGCAACTTCAGAAACTTATCGCAAAGAAAGTGCATTATTTTCAACCACTAAAAGCGTACCATCGCCTTCTAAACAAAGTAAAGCAAAAATTGATGAATGTTACTTCTTGCTGAACTAATAAAATAGAATAGATAATGAAAAGAATAACCAATCAAATGATATTTTACCAAAATCCTTAAATTGAACAAGAAAGAAGACATTACCAATGTTACTTCTTGCTGAACTAATAAAATAGAATAGAATATGAAAAAATAACCAATCAAATGATATTTTATCAAAATCCTTAAATTGAACAAGAAAGACATTACCATGTGAATTAGCTGCTGGGAAAGTGATGATCTTATTTTCAACCAAGAGGTCTTCTGATCCTTGTTTTGCTATGAGAAACTGTATTGCAGCATCAATGTCACCATGCACCTGCAGCAAAACTTGAAACCGTATCTACATTACCTTACAAGAATATGCAACTTAAATAGTTTCCCAGATGTAATGGAAATCAGCTTGAAGTAACTGGTAAAAACCAGACCTAAAGAAGTGCGACGAGAAAAATATTTACATCTTTATCAGATTCTCACATGTTCAGCTTTCTTGGCATTTTCACAACCACTTCCGGCCATGACCATTTTGATCGATTCTGTCGGGATTACATTTTATCAGCTATTCCTTTAGACTTGTTGGTAACTGAGACTTTAGCTTGATGAGATATCGTGGAAATGTCAGTATCGGCCTTAAAAAGATCGAATATATTTAGGCTTTTATTACTAATCACCAACTAGAAATTGGACAAGATCAAAACCTACATCTACTTGTTAAATACGTTGCACAGTTTTGTTTAACTAATAGGCGATACAAGTTGTGAACACTAGACCTCACAGTGAGATTAGAGGTTGTCTAGGTAATAAGTAGGGCATAAACAAAATCATAGAATTGTAACAAACATAAAACCTTGATTATCACAGGCCTGGCACCTCCAGCACACGTGTCTTCCTTTACTCGCACACTGTTATAGTGCTCCTCATCATGATACGACCTGCACAACTAATAAGAATATTATGTTCATATATACAAAGTTAATAATGATAATGCAAGAAAATTAAGATAGTGTAAGACATGTAATGGCTTGAAACCCAGCAGTGACAGATCTCGAATCCAGATGCCAACTGAAGAAGACTGACAAAAAGTTGTGTATATATACCTATTTTTCTATTAAGCAAGTGTGGAGCTTCAATCTTACATAACCCAAATGTTAACACCAGGAAACAACAATCTACACTGAACTAGGCCATGACTTTGAAAATATTATCTAGCTTTCTGTTCATTACACATAATAATGCATAAAAGGCAATATAATAAATATATCATATCAGTTTGTTTAATTGTAATGACATATTTACCTACCAATGCTATGAAAATTGTAACACATGCTTATAAATGGATCATCCGAGCATCAGTGTTAAGTCACCACGTACTTCCGTACTTGCATTTTGCAACTTGAAACAAATGATCAGGTATAGGTATCTGACCTACAAGATTTTTTGAATCAAGCTGACTGCAAGGGAAGATCAAAAATTTTCATCAGAACCTGATAACTATTAATCGAAGCTCCCAAATGCATAATTATTGTCTCTCTATCAATAATTAGATCACTGTTAACACAATTACTGCATCCTTAATACACAGACCACATTGTAGTCTCTGTCTTTACAGACCCCCTTTTCTCTTGTTAGTAGGTAATACTCATATAGTTATACAGGGCTTCTATCTTGAACCTGACGCTCTTGGTTGAAAGAGGGAGGGAAGGGGGCAAACTGCTGGGCCATTTTCATTTATTCCGATTCTTTTATTAAGCACAAAGCATCTTAACCAAAATAACGTAAAACAGAACGCACATGTTTATCAAATTTGAAAGACCAGACAATGATATATTAGCACTTATATATATTAATAGGATGGTACATTTTAAAGCTACTTACAGTGAAGTACTTCCAACAAATCTATAATTTAATATCCACAAACATATAGTCAAGAAAGCATTACGCAGTTATTGAGCCATAGTCATATAAATGCATACAAACACAAAAATATATAAGATCTGCAGATTAGTATGTATTTTATGTCCACACAGGCACACACACATTTAAGTTTACTGGGCACACCCTTGAACCTTTCGTCACTTTGCAACTAGGTTCTATATAAACTTATGTAGCACATGAGCATGTTTGCGATTAAGACAAATGTTGTTGTGCTATACAGTGAGAAAATGTTGTTAGCGATTAAGCACATGTGGATTGGTCAAAATGCTTTCTCATAATTCTTTTTATACCTTGATTATATTCTATTGATTGTGTAAAACTAGTACAGTGAGAAATTGTAAGATACACAAAATAGGGCAAGTGCAGCAAAAGAACAATAACAAGCCAGGCAGTCGTTAGGTTTAAAGTTTGGATGCAAACAATAAAAATGTGTGTTGCACATTATATAACAATAATAACCATAGATGCCCCTGCTTTGGCTGTGAACAAACTAGTAAAAACAAAAGAAAATATAACTCAACTGGTGAACATAGAATTGATAATTATTCAACAGGCTACTAAAAACATTTACCTGAACATACAATTTTAATCTAGCATCTTCAAGTTGGACAAAAGGAACCCAGAAGTGTAAGTAAATCGAGTGACATGGACAGAGTAAACAGACCTCGCAGTGATGAGTTCATAATTTTTTCCACTTGGACGGAAAATTACATTGTGCAACATGGAACAATGCCAAATGAAAACAAGAGGCTATTTGGCTGGCATTTTTGGTATAAAGATTACCAACATATTAACACTAACAAATTAATACAAACAATCATATTAACATTAACATATTAATACAAAAAATCAACTCAATATTAACACAAAACAAAATCCAACATATTAACACAAAAAATCAACTAATTATTAACACAACAAAATCGAACCTGATTTAAGCCCTAATATTGAAGCTACAAAATAAAAACGAACTCACAAAATAAGTAATACATTCAATATATATAACACAAAAGATAAAAATACCTTAAACTCAAAGTCACAAATTGAACCCGATTGAAGCCCTAATTTTGAATACCCAAACTAAATCTGATTGAACTCGACCCGATTAACACTGAGACATCAAAAATACAAATCGAAATCAGTCCTAAATTAAATAAACATATGTATGTATAGATAATATGTATATATGTATAGATAATAGTCCTAAATTGAAAAACTCTTAAATTAAAGAAGCATACAAATTGAAGAAAATCGAAGAGTGTATATTATATGTATGTATGGATGGATAATAGAAGGAAATCTAAGAGTGTGTGCTTGTGAGAGTGGGATAGAAAGAGAGAAAGACGAGCAGAGCTACCAGAGAAAGAGAGAGTGAAAAGTGAAGTTGAGTGAAAAAGGAAAGGAGAGGCGGTATATTTTGATGTTAGTCTGAAAATTTTGGATGAGGCGGTATTTTTGCCGCTCTTGACTGACCCAACTTCTTCCAAATTTTCGTCTCTTATAAAAAAAATAATTTATTTTTTCATTCTCTCATTTATTTGGAAAAATAATTAAATTATTAATTAAGCATTCAATTATTTTTATATAATCTGAAATAACATATTCAAATATTTTTAATTATATATTCAAATATTTTTATTTTAATGATATATTAAAATTTATTTAGATAAAAAATTATTTTAAATATTTTGTTTAATAATATTTAATTAACATAAAAAAAATTATTCACCTTAAATGGTTTTAACATTTTTAATGAAATATTCACTTCTATGAACATATTCTAGATTTTCATAAAAACTTTCTAATTTTATTTTTATCCAAATAAATTAATTTTCATGTAAGAAAAAGTAAAAAAAATTATTTTTAGTAGAAAATGTAAAATTTTGATCATTACAAAATTATGGCAACACAATTTGATACCTACGACAACATGCAAACACTTTTTATTCTATAGCAACATAATTTTTCTACCTGAGGCAACATTAAAATGAAAATGTTGTCTTAGCAAAAAACATCATGGCAAAGGCAACATATTTAATGGCAACACAGGCTAAAAATGTTGTCGTAAGCCTTTTATGGTGTAGTGATTCCTGATTGAGGCCCCGCAAGGGCAGCTATCGATGGGCAAGTTGATATATGTGTTCGTCGAAATTGATTATGTGTTCACCATCTTTGAAGAACGATGAAGAGATACGAGAGATGAGACAGATGTGACGAGAGATGAGAAAGATGTGAGAATGGGTATTATTAAAGGGGTGATACGCATACGGGAAATGCATATTCAGTTAATACGCATTTGCCATGTGTAATCCAAGCATAATTAAAAAAAAGAATTGTGAAGGATACGCATTTGCCAAATGCATATCCCAGATACCCATTTGACAAATGCATATTTCACCGGGTAATTTTGCGCATTATTTCAAAACTAGACATTTTCGTAAAAAATTTTCAAAAATCAATTATTTTTGTATTTCACCCTGTAATCACTTCCTTAAACATTAACCAGGTACCCGAGCCTGTCTAGGGCTGTCAAACGGATATTTCGGATACGGATCTGCCAATATCCGAATCCGAATCCGAAATTCGAAATCACTATCCGAATCCGTATCCGAATCCGACGGATATTAGAAAATTATATCCGAATTCGAATCCGACGGATATTATCCGGATACGGATAATATCCGAATCCGAATTTTGAAATTTTTAAAAAATTCGAATATATCCGAAAATCCGAAAATCTGAATATCCTAATATCCGAATCATTTAAAAAAAATAAAAAATAACAATTTCTTTCCATTTAAGCATAGTAAAATAGAATAAACACTTAGGTTAAGCATTTCACAAGCAAATGATAACGTACGTATGTGTAATTTACTTATTAATATAAATATCTTTACTTATTAATGAATTAAATAATTAAATTTTAATACATAAATAATATATTATAAATATTAAATTATTAATTATATATTCTAAAAAGTAAATATATATATATATATATATATATAAATTTTCGGATATCGGATATTTCGAATACGGATATGCGCATATCCGTATCCGCTATTTTCGGATACGAATTCGGATACGAATTCGGATACGAATAATATCCGTTTTCTTTCGAATACGGATATTATCCGTTTTTTTCGGATTCGGTATCGAATTTTTCGGTCGGATATCGGATTTTTCGGATTTTTTTGACAGCCCTAACCCTGTCGGCCTTGGATTCAATTATTGCCTCATTGGCCCCTTCAGTAAAAACCTCTTCCTCCACTCATTCACTGCCAAGCTCTGTCGTAGCCTGACCATCACACTATTTTCTTCCTCCACCATCAAATGCTTAGGTTCCTCTCCCTGTATCTCTACATTTACCTCTCCTGTATCTATATATCTCTCTGTTTTAATAGTTAATTACACATCTTTTATCTAGTGGGTCTCATGTATGATCTTTCTTTCTTGATCTTTAATGCATTACCCATCTCAACATTGATCTTGAATACCCTTTAATCTGTCTTTTTACTGCTCGCATTTTAATTAATTTTAGATCTTTAGTTCAAGATTCTTAAAGGAAACCCTAGTAAAAAATTTGGGCATTGTTGAAATCTTGAAAAAAGAATTAAAGGGTATTGCAAGATTTGTAGGAAAGTACTTAAAGATGCCTACTTTAAAGCTTGAGGTAGCTAAACAACATTATGCAACTAGTAGTTTAGTTATTGGATATGCCCTTTGTTCGAGTTTGCTTGCTGTGATTAACAAGTTTGCTATTACTAAATTTAATTACCCGGGCCTTTTAACTGCGTTGCAGTACCTTACTTCGGCTTTAGGGGTTTGGGTTTTAGGTAAATTTGGGTTGTTGCATCACGATCCGTTTGTGTTTAAGACTGCAAAGAAGTTTATGCCTGCTGCTGTTGTTTTTTATCTTGCGATATTTTCTAATACGAATTTGCTTAGGCATGCCAATGTGGATACGTTTATAGTGTTT
Organism: Kitagawia praeruptora; assembly: GCA_037693485.1. Lineage (NCBI taxonomy): Eukaryota > Viridiplantae > Streptophyta > Magnoliopsida > Apiales > Apiaceae > Kitagawia > Kitagawia praeruptora. Next base: position 156,695,555 of record CM075344.1, on the reverse strand, counting down.
AGATCGTTAACTCCGTTTTTAGTTGCGGTTGCTGATACTGCTTTTAGGAAGCAACCGTGTCCTTCGAAGCTTACGTTTTTTGCGTTGTTGACTATTTTGGGTGGTGCCGTTGGGTATGTTGCTACGGATTATGGTTTTAGTCTTAGGGCGTATTCTTGGGCGTTGGCTTATTTGGTCACGATTACGACGGAGATGGTTTACATCAAACACATGGTTACGAGTCTTGGATTGAACACTTGGGGTTTTGTGTATTACAATAACTTGTTGTCGTTGATGATGGCTCCTTTGTTTTGGATTGTTACGGGAGAGTATGCTGATGTCTTTAGTGCTATTGGATCAAATTCTGGGAATTTGTTTGATCCTGTTGCATTTTCTGCAGTATCGCTGTCTTGTGTGTTTGGGTTGCTTATCAGTTTCTTTGGGTTTGCTGCCAGGAAGGCAATCTCTGCAACTGCGTTCACAGTGACTGGTGTTGTTAATAAGTTTCTCACAGTCGCAATTAACGTGACTATTTGGGATAAGCATGCCACTCCAGTTGGTTTGCTTTGCCTCCTAGTGACACTTGTAGGAGGTGTTCTGTACCAGCAGTCAGTTACTGGAGTTAGTAATGTTCCTTCACAGCCTAAGCAGGTGGAGGGTAAAACTAACGGTGATGATTCTGAAGAAGAGGATGAAGTAAAGAGAATATATGGTAAAGTTTCTGGTATATGAGCTTTTTTGTACTTCCTCTGGCCATCGAGGAAGATACTACTAAAATGCTGTATTGTGCCCACTTATTGTTAGATGACCATCTATCTTATATTCAGTTTCTCTTTGTAGTTCTTTTTAGGATTCTCAATTTTGCACTTACTTCTAGATTGGTCCGTTCACAGTTAATGGAGGAGATAGATTCAGCTGTTTAATTAGAGCTAGATGTGTGAATTGCCAAGAATCTTGGTTAGAATGAGGTTGATTTCTTTCTTTCAATAACTTTTTAAAGTTGAGGGAACACCTCATAGTTACTTGCACTATCCTTCAATTGTGAAATCGGATGAACTTTGTTTCTATTGCCTGTGACAGCAGCAAGTAAATTTGCTATATATGTAGGCATGTTTATCAAGTTTAGCGTCAACTGTTTTGTTAGCTTGACTTTGCTGCAGACGATCTGCAGATCTGCCTCCACTTCAGTGTTTAGAACAATGTTGTTTTGACCTGTTTATATTTCTCTATTATCTTCCAAATTTGATATGGAAAAGACTAAAAGATTAGATGGTCTTGAGTTGCCTTTGAGCAACGTTATATTTAGAAGGCTAGATTGTCTCTGAGCATGAAACTTGTGGAGGCTTGTATTTAGACTCCTCCCCTTCATGTGTTCGGTGCTTTTGCACTTGCAAGTGTCTCACTTCTCTTTCGATTGAGGAAGATTAATTGTGTACAAAATGAGAAAAAAATGACAAAAATACCCGTTTTTTAGAGTAATAGTAACGAAACTATCCAATTTTGAAAAAGTTGACAAAAATACTCGTTTCAATAAGAATTTATCAAATGGGTATTTGGAATACGCATTTGACAAATGCTAAAATGTGAAGGATACGCAATGATAAATGGGTAATGCATATTTGTCACATGCAAAAGTCAACTGTAACCAACCAGCTTCGTATGGATTTTTTAACAATAATTGAAAACACTTAAAAATTCAAAGTAAAGGCAAATATTAAAAATATATTGCTGGAAAAGAGTTTACAGCTTCAACATGAATAACAGAGCTACAGGGAAGAAAGGAAATAACAATAATAAAATAAGCGTGAGCCAATCCTGATCTTTTCCTCCTTCCCCTTGGTGTATATCTACTCCCTCCTTGCCACGTGTCATTTCCTTATAGGTGAAGATGTTTTACCGTTACAGCCAGTATCCAATGCTGACTTACTGCTAACTCCCCACTACTAATTCATTTATTGGTAAATCATTTGTTTGGTAAGGTCAAATGACTCCCGCCAAAACAGAGAAATAATAAAAATAAATTATTTTCTGAACTCCCTTGGGCTTAGGATCAGATCGTTACAATGCCTCCCTCTGAAACAATCCTTGTCCTCAAGGATTGAATTCAGGATATTGCTCAGTGATTGCAGCAGCGTCCTCCCAACTGGCATCCTCTGGAATCGAATGAGACCACTGAATTAACCACTGCACCACAGCACGATTGTTTTTCTTGACAACCCTTCTATCCACCACCTTGACAGGGTACACTAGGAACTGTCCATCCTCTCCTAGTTTTGGTAATGTTGTTGTCACTGTGAACTTGGATCCCACCTTTCGTTTGAGCAGACTAACATGGAACACAGGGTGCACTGAACTTCCATCTGGCAAATCCAATCTATAAGCCACCTGACCAATTTTCTCTAGTACTTGATACGGCCCAAAGTACTTGTGTGCCAGCTTCAGATGTCTTCGAATTGCTACTGATAATTGTCTATAAGGCTGGAGCTTAAGAAACACCCAGTCCCCCACTTCAAATACCACCTCAGTTATTTTCTTGTCAGCATACATTTTATATTTGTGTTGTGCACTTCGAATGGCCTCTTGCAAGACATGATTCATGGCCTCTCTTTCAATCTGGAAATCAGCAACTGCTCCTACAGTGGTTCTGCAACTAGAAGGCATACAAAGCTGTCGTGGTGGCACTCCATAGAGGGCTTCATACGGGCTCATTTTAATTGCAGAGTTGAACGAGGAGTTGTACCACCATTCTGCTAATGGTAACCATCTATTCCACTGTTTAGGCCTCTTGCTCACCATAGCTCGAAGATAATGTTCTAGACACCTATTCAACCTTTCTGTCTGGCCGTCCGTTTGAGGGTGATAGGAAGTGCTAAAGTGCAGTTGAGTTCCTACAGTAGTGAATAGCTCCTTCCAGAAACTACTTGTAAAAATTTTATCTCTATCTGAAACGATAGACCTTGGCAGCCCGTGCAACTTATAAATATTGTCGAGAAATAATTGTGCAACTTGGATAGCTGTGAAGGGGTGAGAGAGAGAGCAATAAAATGGCCCACCTTCGACAATCGATCCACCACTACCATAATACAATTTTTTTTTCCCCCAGAAGTTGGTAATCCCTCTATAAAATCACATGACACATCTTCCCAAATTTGACTTGGTACAGGTAGGGGTTGTAATAACCCTTGAGGGAAATTAGTACCTGTTTTTACTCGTTGGCAGGTGTCACAGCATCGTACATAATCATTCACATCCTTTCGCATTGTCTTCCAGTAGAAAAATTGAGACAGCCTCTTGAGAGTTACATCTTGCCCGGAGTGTCCCCCCAAAACCCCATCATGAAATTCCCATATCAACTTAGACCTGAGATCTTCACCTTTTCCCACATACAACTTACCCCCATATTTTATGATGCCCTTGCTGTATTCATACTCTCTATACTGGACATCCTGTGACGCGATACCAGCTATTATCTCACTAGATTCAGGGTCATCATTGTAACTATTCATGACATCTGTGAGCCACCCAGGTTGAACAGTGGTGATACTCTTCAAATCCCCTTCTGAAACAGGTTCATGCATCCTGGATAATGCATCAGCTACCGTATTCTCCTTTCCCTTCTTATAAACAATCTCGTAGTCTAGTCCCATTAACTTCGCGAGCCACTTTTGTTATAGGAGAGTAGAGAGCCTTTGCTCCAGTAAATATTTCAAGGATTGGTGATCTGTTTTTATAATAAAATGATGGCCTTGGAGGTACGAATGCCATTTATGAGTGGCCATAACGATGGCTAATAGCTCCTTCTCGTAAGTCGACATGGCCTGTTGCCTTAGAGATAGACTCTTACTGAAATACGCAATAGGTCTTCCATGCTGCATAAGTACAGCTCCCACCCCCGTGCCACAAGTATCAGCTTCTACAATGAAAGGTTTTGTATAATCAGGTAATATCAAAACTGGGGTACTGACCATAGCTTGTTTCAGCTGTTCAAATGCTTCTTGAGCTTTTTGATTCCACTGGAACCCCCCTTTCTTCAACAGTTCCGTTAGGGGTTTGCAAATTAAGCCATAACCTTGTACAAATCTTCGATAGTAACCTGTAAGTCCAAGGAATCCTTGTAATTGCTTGACATTGCTTGGAGTTGGCCATTCTAGCATTGCCTTAACTTTACTCGCATCAGTGGCTACACCCTCTTTTGATATAATATGCCCAAGGTACTCCAACTGAGTCTGGCCAAAAGAACATTTACTCTCCTTGATGAACAGCTTATGAGCCCTTATAATTCCCAGAACTTCCTCAAGGTGCACCAAATGTTCTTCAAAAGTCTTGCTGTATATCAAAATGTCGTCGAAAAACACTAACACTGTCTTTCTCAACTGTGATTTGAATATCTCGTTCATGAGGGCTTGGAATGAAGCTGGTGCGTTCGTCAATCCGAACGGCATCACTTTGAATTCATATAACCCCTGGTGTGTCTTGAATGCCGTTTTATACTCCTCTCCTTCAGCCACTCTAATTTGATGATACCCCGATCTAAGATCCAGTTTCGTGAACCAGCTTGCCCCCTTTAATTCGTCCAACAGTTCATCTATGACAGGTATCGGATACTTGTTTTTCACTGTGATGTCATTCAGCTTCCGATAATCGATACACATTCGCCACGACCCGTCTTTTTTCTTTACCAATATGACAGGGGAGGCAAACGGACTTGTACTCGGTTGTATTACTCCTGAGTTGATCATCTCTGTCACTTGTCTTTCTATCTCATTCTTCTGAAAGTATGGTACCCTGTAGCTCGGTTGATTAACTAGCTGGCTGCCCTCTAACAGTGGTATCTTGTGGTCGTGACACCTTCGAGGAGGCAACCTTTGGGGCTCTTGAAATACCTCCTTATACTGCAGTAGTAACTGTGAGATTTCAGGTGGTACCTGTGGTGGAATGTTGGTCTCTTGACCCTCTACACAAGCACTCACCATACATAGATATCCCTGTGCCATGACTTGCTATCCTCTAATCAGTTTGCATAGCCCCTTCCCACTAATCGTCTTTAGTGTACCCTCCTGGCTTCCTCCTTGCAATATTACTTTCTTTCCTTCTCTAAGGATTGTGATGCTGAGATTTTGGTAATCCAAAGTTACTGGGCTGTTACACTTTAACCAGTCCACCCCCAAAACTAAGTCTGATCCTCCAAGTGGGAAAAGTCTGAGTTCATGTGAGAATACATTGCCTTGAATGCTGTATATCAACTCTTTGCAAGCTGTGTCACTTACTAGCTTGGAGCCATCAGCCACACTAACCAATAATGTAGGTACAGCTTCGACTGTCAACCCTAGCTGCTTAACAAGTTTGGTGTCTATAAAACTATGGGTCGATCCACTGTCGATCAGAACACTCACTCTTTGTTTCTTAACTGTCCCTTGCAGCCTTAATGTACTTGGAGTTTGGTTACCCACCATAGCGTTTAGTGAAATTTCCCCGGGGTTACAATTCTCTTCTTCAACTGTCTTATCATTTTCCTTAACACCTGTCACTTCCTCCTCCCAATCACAGTCTTCTTCTTCCTCTTCTCCAATCATGGAGTATAACTTGGCCTTGCAGTCTTTACCAGGATGATATTTATCATCACAGTGGAAACACAACCCTTGTGCTCTCCTCTCCATAATCTCTTTGCTAGACAAGGTAGACCTATTAGCAGCCTGTTCTTTCTTCACACTACCAGTGGTTGAGTACCCCCCCTTACTTCCAAAGGATAGTGGTGTACTAATCTTAGCAGCAATGGGTTTAGCTGCACTTGTAACACTCTTGGGTGCCTTTGATTCCTCCTGTTTAGCTAAAAATACAGCATCAACCAACAGTTGTGGCCTAAACATCTTTACTGCCCCTTTAATATGCTCCTTTAACCCACTCACAAAGCTTGATATAAAGTACTCTTCTGATAGATGCCTGTTCTTTGCTACCACCATTGAGCGAAGCTCCTCGAATTTATCCTCATACTCAGAAACCGTCCCTACTTGCCTCAATTTATTAAACAAGTCTTGGACATCACGGTTGTCAGGATTCTCAAACCTCGATAACACATCATTTTGAAACACCTTCCAACTGGTATTACCCCTGCTATGCTGGTAAAATCTATACCACACACTAGCTTTTCCTTCAAAATGAAGCCCAGCGAGTTTGACCTTCTTCGGCTCTTCAATATTGATAAACTCAAAATATTGATCAGCCCTCACAATCCACCCCTTAGGATCCTGCCCATCAAACTTAGGGAACTCTATTTTTGGCATTGGGTTAAAGTTTGGGTAATGGTGGTTCATATTGGGTGGGGGGTGTGGTGGTATAGCTGGGACCTGAGTAAAATTTGGAGCATACAGAGGGACTTGTGTCTGAAAATTAGAATAAGGCGGTGGGTAAATTGGTGGGTGTGGCATGATCATAGCATGGCTAGGTGACCCAGGTTGTGTAGTCACCGTTGTAGAATATTGAGGAGGAGCAGCATAGATCGGAACATGTTGTGTCGAGTTTTGTGGGCTAGGTAAATTGTGATTATGGGGATATGGCTGGGTGAAAGTCGTTGTGACATGGGGAGGTGAGGTTATTGTTTGGGGTTGTATTACTGATAAAGGGGGAGTGATAGTGGTATACATTGTAGCAGTACTAGAGATAAGAGGTACCTCGTCTCCGTAGTTGTTCCTCGATTCCGATCCAGATCTCACCTCTAATACACCATTTGGATTTGGAGGCTCCTCTCCCTGCTTCTGATTTTGTTGCCCACTTACAATCAGTTGTTTCAACTCATCAAATCGTGCATCGACTTTTCCAAATCCGATCCCAAACTCCTCGATCTGTTGACTCATTTCCCCCATTTTCTGATTCATCGCCGCTCTTCCCTGAGTATTCTTTTTTTTTTACGAGGAACTACCCCACATTACTGCGGGATTTCAAACCTCGGGTTATGGACTGCCCCTACCCATAACCGGGTAAATCCGGACTCAACTAGTTCGGGCAAGCGTGCCAAGCGTCTCCCGAGGGAGTCGAACCTTGGACCGCCTTGATAGCTTCCACTTGCTCTTACCAGCTGAGCTAACCCGTGGAGCTTCCCTTCCCTGAGTATTCTCTTCATTCATCTCTCTGAATTTTCCCTCTAATACCCCCAATCTCTCATCTAAGCTCTTCTTTCTAGTTCCTTCCGCCATAGTGTAACTAGAATTGCAGCCGAGGAACGCTGCTCTGATACCACTTTGTAACCAACCAGCTTCGTATGGATTTTTTAACAATAATTGAAAACACTTAAAAATTCAAAGTAAAGGCAAATATTAAAAATGTATTGCTGGAAAAGAGTTTACAGCTTCAACATGAATAACAGAGCTACAGGGAAGAAAGGAAATAACAAAAATAAAATAAGCGTGAGCCAATCCTGATCTTTTCCTCCTTCCCCTTGGTGTATATCTACTCCCTCCTTGCCACGTGTCATTTCCTTACAGGTGAAGATGTTTTACCGTTACAGCCAGTATCCAATGCTGACTTACTGCTAACTCCCCACTACTAATTCATTTATTGGTAAATCATTTGTTTGGTAAGGTCAAATGACTCCCGCCAAAACAGAGAAATAATAAAAATAAATTATTTTCTGAACTCCCTTGGGCTTAGGATCAGATCGTTACATCAACACAAAAGCAAAAGTACAAAAGCATAAAAGCACTCGGACACATGTGGGTTGCAGTAGGAGACATGTCTACTTGCTTGGAAAATTTAAAAGAAACAAAGAAAACTGTGAAGTATCCCAGATATCCATTTATCAAATGCGTATTTTATCGGATATTTTTGTCAAAATTTCTAAAAATGGATATTTTTGTTATTGTCGATCACCTAAAAAAATGGGTATTTTTTGTCTTTCATCCACAAAATGATATGGTTTTTCTTATGTAGAATTGTCTTAAATCTGCTGGTTTTGACTTTTTTACAATTTTTTTTTTGCTAATTCACTTTTTCCGCCATTTCTTTCCTTCTTTCTTTTTTTGGTTGCTAAATTGTCTTTTTGCATTTAAAGCAAACAAACATATAAAATCTGTATGATATAATATACAAGCTGGATATTGAACTTCAAATTTCATAATACATGTATGAGTATCCTGGACCTGAGGACGTTCTCAGGTAACAACCCTGAGGTTAAGACAAAATACACTAGAACTCAGGGATATAATTGTAAATACAGGAGGGTAATTTTTATTATTACAAAAATGCCACTAAACATTTATACTAGGTATCATTATAACCTCAGGTAAGTGCCCTGAGGTCAACCTCAGGGCCATTTTTCTCATACATGTATATATAAATTAGTTTAATGAAAAAAATCATTTAAATGAAGTAACATCTGAATGCAATTGCCTCCAACTCATACGCAACTTTTATCGTGTTTTTGAAAAAAAAATTGGTAATGTGAATATTTTTGAAAAATTTCCTATATTTTTTCGATATTGAATAGGAACATGTTACTTTCATAACTATTTTTTTATTTACGAACTAATACTTGTATCATATGATGATCCATACATTCACAAAATATTGCATATTATGATATAATATGCTACATATAGTTCTGTAAATAAAAAACGGTTCTAAAAATAATATTTCCTATTGAATATTACTTTTAAAACAAAAAATATGCTCCTACGTACATGTGCGTGGAAATCGAGAACCAGAAGTTGATATATCGATAATAATGGCTAATCAGAATTTAATTGTAAGAATTAATCGAAATATTAATTGAAATAATAATCGAATATTGTTTTTCTAAGAAAAATAAATAATCTTATATGCTTTAATATAATAATCAATTAGCATAATAATCTGTGCGAGACACGTGTCAATTTTTAATATTTTTTTTTGCAGTATATAGTTATAACATTCTTGATTGTTTGTTTATGATAAATATTGTGCAATATTTCAAGTATATTAAATATAAGTAGAGTAACAATCGATCAGTGTATATGATTTTTATGTAATACATTAATAACTTGTGTGGTGAAGGCCAAAACTGCTGCTTTTTTTGCACAAGATTGACTAAAATACCGATATCCAGATGTGTGGTCATATATACCCATATATTACGCATTCTTAAAAAAAGTAATATCTATTACGCATTTGCTAACAACTTAATATGCTATATTACGCATCTGAATTCTGGGTAATGGGTAATTGGTATTACGCATTATTGGGTTGAGTAATACATGCATCTATTACGCATAACTCAAATTGGTAATATGTAATACCATATTAGTGTTATATATACACCCACATTTATTACGCATAACTCAAATTGGTAATATGTAATATCATATTAATGTTATATATACACCCACGTGTATGTATATCCGTTCACCTGACTAGATCTTCAAAGAACACAAATTTCAAGCGCTAATTTTTGACTGGGTCAATTTTAAGTGCTAGTCATCGATTGGATCTTTCTTATTCTCTTTCACTGGAATCAAACTCTTATGGAAGATGATACTTATTTTGGGGATCGATGATATTTATATTACGCATTTAGCTAAAACGTATTAAATGGGTATTATTGGCCAACACATCAAGAATAGTTAATTGAGTAACTAAGGTGCGAAAAGTCGGTAAATATGTCATTCTTTCTAACTTGTGTGTTTGTAATTTAACCTTGAGTAAATAATGCATTTTTTAATTTGTGGGATATGTGTGATTTGTACTTATGCGTAAGTAGGGCGGTAAACAAATCAAGCTACTCGTTAAGCTCAACTTGAAATAGAGTTCGACATTGAACAAAAAATTATGTTCGATAAATTTATCGAGCTAATTCGAATTTATGAGTGTTCGATTCAAACTTAACTCGGTATTGACTCGAAGTCGACTCAGATCGTTAAACGTTACTCGAACTCGACTCGATAAGTTATATACATATAAAATATTATATTATTTACATAAATAATATATTACAATACAATAATACATATGTAGATCATAGATCAACTACTAATCATATAATCTTTCATCATCCACAAAATTAAACATAAAAATACTAAATATTTTATATTCACGTAACACACACATATGTATAATTGATTACACATATCTATTGTGATCAAGTGTTATGAACATGTACAATTTAAAGATATAATCTAAGTTTAATTTAGCTCCATAGTTATTTTTATATGTTTTGAAGTTAAACAAATGTATTACTATTAAACGACATTCACACATTACGTGTATGATTTGAAAACACATATTATAATGTGTTGCAATGGTAAGAGAATGCATAGGTTACTTGATAGACTCAAGTTCAATTCCTACAAACAACATTTTTTTTTTAATAAATATTAAACATGGGGACAAAGTAGTAATTTCAAATGCATCTCACGAATTTATATTGTATTAGTGTATTATCTATACTATTATATTAAAGTCGAAACATTGAAATGTATGTTTGGCTTTCGTTACGGTTATCCTAATTATTAAACTAAAATTTGATTTTTGGTACGATTATCCTAATTATCAAAATAAATAATAGCATAATGATAATTAATGATAATTAGGCGATTATCTTTTTCACATTTACTTTTAGTTGAAGATATTACCTTTTATAAACACGTAAAATCATCAATCGTACCGTATCATATCTTACATTTATTAAAAGATATTTACTTTTAATTGAGATATCATCTTTTATAAACATTTAAAATATCATATCTTCTAATCATTGATATTTTTTTCTAATTAAAACACGTTAATTTTTAATTTAAAATATAATCTTACAATAATTAATATATACCCAAAAATATCACATCATATCTTCTAATCACTAACAAAATATAATAGAAATCCATATACAACGAATAATGACCGTTAGATTTTTCGTAAAATATCAGAATCGTTAGATCTAATGTTTAGATATATTATATGATTAAATTAATTTACTAAAATTTCAAGGTTTGAATTTCGTCAACGACGTATTTATTTTAGAATTTTATAATATAAGTTTAAACCATGCATATCATTAATTAATTTTTTATTAAATTATTTAAATTAAAATTAAAATAAATTATTGAAAATAATGATTATATAAAAATATACTTGTAAAATAAAATAATATTTTATTACATATCAAAAGAAATCCGTGCATTATAAACTAGTATAGATAATAGATAATGAGAATAATGTTCCTGACGTTGATCGGGAAACTTATCCAAGGTAATCTGAGTTTCTAGCACAATTCTTTAATGGCAATTTTGTACTAATTAAACACATCTCCTATATTTATAAAAATAACACTATTTTTATATTTTTTTCCTTTGTAATCTCATAATTTTTACCGAGGTAATCTCAGCAAAAACAAGCCCATAGATAATAGATGCTCCAGGAAAGGGAGTTTTATTACTCCATATTTAATACTCCCTCTGTCCTTCTCATTTCTTTACACTTTTTTTGGGACGTCCCACTAATTCTTTACATTACTAAAAATAGTATCTCATATTTTTTTTCCTGTTTTGACTTTTTACACTATTCATTATAAGCGGTTGACTACTAATTTACGCATAATTTATAAGACAAAACATAATCATGAGTGATTTTGTTTGATTCATATTTGTGAATATTTTAATACAATGAAGTTTTTATATTTAATACTAATACGAAATTAAAGATATTAATGATAAAAATGTGTGTTGGCGAACGTGTCCAGGCCAAACGAGAAAAGTAATAAGAGACGGGGGAGTAACTTTTAACAATAAAATACATTATTAAATCTACTACTTCACTCAATTTTTTTAAACACTTTACACTATTACACCTACTACTTTACTTATTTTAACAATAAAATCACTATTATACCCATTACTTCATTTATTTTAACAATATTACACCTACTATGGTCTTCGTGCCCAAACATAATGTAAGGAACCTTGGAAACGGAGGGAGTATTATTTAGATTTATTTGGTCTATTTGTAACCACGATGGTGTAAATGTTTCTGTACTCAAGTTATATGATATTTTTTTGCTCCTTAACCCTATTAATAATGTACTACAATGGAGAATACTTTTTGGGTGGGGACACCCTAAAATTATTATTACATATCCTATATTATGTTTTACTTAAATTATCCTTAATATTGGTGTATTTTTCTTTTTAATCTAATTTTTTTTATTTTTTACGTATTCTCAATTTATCATATTAAAATAATATGACTACATTTTACTATTAATCTGTGTAACTTTTAAACTTTACAAATCTTTGAATTTATATTAGTATGAATTTTAATTTTAAAATTTTTTTAAACTTTATTTTAAAATATTTTACATACATATCATTTGCACTATTAGAATTGGTTATGTCGGTATTTTACATAAAATTTTAGTACAAAATACATTTGAATTTATTTTCATTCTTTTTTTTTGCCAGAAAATAAAGTGATTTTCATTCGATGTATTAGAACATAGTCAGGACAAACCCTCGACTGTCAATACAACCAGGTTGGAAAACAAACAACCAACTAAAAACAATTAGCTGATTTGTTTACAGATCGTTTAACACACCGAATTTAAAAAATCTTGAAACTAAAAATGAAATCGAAGACATTACAAGCGATCCAAATTGTACCAACATCCTTGAAAACAGCAGCATCACAATTGATCGTTATTAGCCCAATATTTAGAAGCACCAATTGAATAAACCGAGGTTAGAGGAACGGTATCCCAGCTATCTACATGTCGGATACCAATTATAGACTTGCCGAAAGTGGAAACAACAATAGTTGGCTGTGAAAGGTAAGCTCTTGCAATATTCGCCACCACCACATCTTCGATGCAGGCTTTCCAAATCCCCAAAAACTTAAATAAAATTATTTTCAATAGATTCAACACCAGACAAACCCAAACATAACTAATTAAGAACATGACAAAACACCCCAAAAGTAGTGACAACACACACACTCCAAAAAGAGAGAGACACAAACATCAGAAGATTAGGTTTTATTGAAAAAAAAATCAACGAAAAACGAAAAAAAATTAAAGGATTGGGGTTTTCTACCGGAGAAAATCCGATGGAAATCTCTTGGCTAACTTGAGAAAAAACACAGGAAATTGGGTTAAAATTATAATCCAAAAAATACTATTATTAACTTTATTTTGATTACTATGAGTATAACTTAAATATGGGTGATGACCCTAAATACCCACCTCCCAAAACATTTAGTCCAAAATACCCATATGCGTTCAGGACGACCCTATTTACCCACGGAACACGCATGTGGGAAATGAGTATCCGAACACTCATTTGACACATGCTTGTCCTTCACAAAACTGAATGCTGCAGTCGTGAATAGTACTTGGGACACACATGTTGAGAATGTGTGTCTTGATGAGATGCGCATGTTCAACATGCGTGTCTCAAGCACTGTTCACCTTCGTCCCAGCCGTCGCCGGAGACGAGTTTTGCTCATTTTTTTTCAACCATTTCGTTACCCCCTTTCCAACACTCGAGCACACACGTTCTACATACCAAAATGATCGTCTCTCCACCCTCTACAACACTGTACTAGTAGATTTCAGTTTGTTTCGCCGGATTAAAATGATCCAAACCGAGATCCATTTTCCGATTGGTTTTTCGACTTGCTCGTGCACGTCCCTGCGGGGCTAGAAACAACAAACGAATATGGTAAAATGTAGAGGAAGATGTGGGCATCATTTTGATGTCCTTAGTTTTTGTGGAGCTTGCCGCATTGTCAAGAACGGAGGGTGGCGATTTCTGAGGCGATTTGGAGGTTAGAGCACGCCGGAGCTCGTCTGTAGATAATGACGTCATCTGACGTCATCCCCCTGTTGCGCATTACAAAAATGCGTAACCCTATACACGCATTCTCAGAATGCGTAACCCGTGGGTAAATAGGGCCTTGTTTCCGAAAATCAGTATTTCGGGCCTTGGAAGCTGAAATGTAGGCATTTTGGGCATTTTTTGCTTAGGGTGATGACCCAGAATACCCACAAATTAAATACACATAACCAAAATACCCACCGTCAGCCAGCGCGGCCCTAAATACTCATGGGACACGCACCACCAAGGATGTTCGAACCCTGGTCACTCAGACCAAATTCCGTGAATCTACCACTGAACCAATGATTTTTTTTTTGTTAAAATTTTATACATGTATAGTATATATTAAAGATTCAGTGTGTTCCTGGTAGCAAAAATGAGCAAAATGTAGCTTGTGAGATTCGAACTTGGGTCTCCCCCGAAATTCAAGTGGGTTCCTGCCACTGATCCAAGTCAATTTAGCTTGAAATATGTATACATCGATCTATAGTATATATTGAAATTCGAGTGGGTTCCTAGGAACCCACTCCCTTAGTACTGGGTCCGCCCCTGATGAAGACACGCTACTAGCAAAGGAGTATCATGGAGACACGTTAATGGTAACGGAGCAACATAAAGACACGCCATTGCCAGGCGTTTACTGTAGCGTGAGATACGCTACTTGGAAATGCGCATCTTCATATACGCATTTGCAAGTAGTGTATCCTCTGTCCTCTTCATTTGCAGAGAAAAGAGACACAGCTCATGTCGACGACATGCCGACGACTTCTTTCTTTTTCATCGTTCACCCCTTTCCATCGTTTTCCAGTGACATTCTACACATCAATCAAATCGCCTTCCTCTCCTCTACAATCTTATACCAATTTTATTCTATTTGTAATGTCGACTTCGTTCTCTACACGTTCATACCAGTTTAATACCATTTTATGTATCGGAATTGAAACCCCTAAATTACTCCGTCGCCAGCGATGGAGCTGCTATAGTGATGGAGGATACGCCAGTTGCAAAGGCGTATCCCGTGGGTAGTGCGGGCCAAACTTTTGAAAACAAGCATTTTGGGCCATGGATACCTCATTTTGAGGTATTTTGGTCATTATCTCTTTATCAATTATACTACTTTTTTTTTAATTTCAATTGTAAATTAACCATAGGGTTTTTTTCTAATATATCCCATTTGAAAAGGTTGTTTATGAATATGTCCTATTTTTAATTTTAATTATAAATATGTCTCATTTTACTAATATGTCCCAATTTCAAATGTAACCATGATTAACTTACTAACTTTATATCATTAAAAGACATTTTTGTCCTCCTAATTATCCTAATTTCTCTTTATTTTTATTTTTATTATTATTTGTTTCTCTTTAATTACATTGGTTCAGAACTTGATGTTGCCTCCTCTTCCAAAATTAAATCTGATCCTTTAAAAATAAGAAATTGCTTATGTGACACATGCTCTGTTTCTTATAATTCATTTTATTTGATTTTTTCACGGGAACGAGGTATACAATATGCTTATACACAACTTTATTTGTATCTTTTTTTTTATAGTCCGGATTTACAATTTATAAGAAATGTTATACATTCTGATGATGTTTTGGCAAGGAAATTGGCCGATAATCTACAAACAATTCTCGAAAAGTGGGTGTTTCCGGTGAATGGCTGTTCCCCTGCGGGGCAGGAGGAGGAGGATAGGAAGTGGGTGGGAGAGGGGCATTATAGTCTTAATTAGTATATATATATATATATATATATATATATAGGCCTTTGCTCCATAAAGAACACTCTTATATAACAAACAATAAAGAACACTATACAATCATTTATTCCAATAGATCCATTGGCCCCGCCAGGGGCACCCAATACAAAAAGTTCTTATTTTTTTAGGCTCTATCCATCCAGCAAAAAAAATTGAAAATTTACTGTTCATCGATGACGTCACTGATGACGTCATCATGACGTCGTCGATGAACAGTAAATTTTCAAATTTTTTTTTTTTTTTTTGCTGGATGGATAGAGCCTAAAAAAATAAGAACTTTTTGTATTGGGTGGCCCCGCCAGGGGCAATGGATCTATTAGATATGAGGTGTTCTTTGTTATTTGTTATATAAGGTGTTTGCTATGGAGTCCAACCCTATATATATATATATATATATATATATATATATATATATATATATATATATATATATAATTATATTTATATGAGTTATATGTGAGTTAGATTTTAACCATAGGACATATTTATAAATTATGAATAAAATGGGATATAAACATAGAAGCACCCCTTAATTTGGGACATATTTGATAAATTCCCTAACCATATTTATAAAAGGGTTCATGTACCTGAGGTGACCTTCAGGGTTCTACCTGAGGTTAGAACAAATTTCAATACAAATTTAAGGATATTTTTGTAAATTACTGAAAAAAATTTATAGTTACAAAAATGCCCCTACGGAGCCCTTACTTTATAGATATATTTTATTATAAACTTAGGAAAGATACCTAAGGTGGTCTCAGGCCCAGTTTTCTCTTTATAAAATCATTACAATTATATTATTTTTACAATTTTATTTGTAAATCTCTTCTCTTCTCTGTCACCACCACCACCCTCACCCACGACCACCCACCCCCTGACTCCGATCTACCCACCCACTCCAAAACCCCCAACCCCCACTACTCACCACTACCACCTCCTCCGATTTTGATCTAATAACGGTCCCGTAGGGAATATCGAGCTTCGTCGACGAAAGATTTAATTGCTTTGAGATGCTTTCGGATTTGGAAGTTTTGTTTTAGATTTTGGTTGATTTTGGATTAAAGTTGTGTTTGGTTGATTTCAGTGACTTTGGATGTTGCGTTTGGTTGATTTCGGTGGATTTGAGTTAAAATAATTAAGTTGCAATTAGTTGATTTGGGCTGCTTTCAGATTTGCTAAATTGGCAAAAAAGTTGCATCCGGTTGATTTTAGTTGCATCCCGTATTTTTTGCAATTTTTGACACACACATGTGGGAAAGGAGTATCCGAACACTCCTTTGACACATGCTTGTCCTTCACAAAACTGAATGCTGCAGTCGTGAACAGTACTTGGGACACGCATGTTGAGAATGCGTGTCTTGATGAGATGCGCATGTTCAACATGCGTGTCTCAAGCACTGTTCACCTTCGTCTCAGCCGTCGTCGGAGACGAGTTTTGCTAATTTTTTTCAACCAATTCGTTACCCCCTTTCCAACACTCGAGCACACACGTTCTACATACCAAAATGATCGTCACTCCACCCTCTACAACACTGTACTAGTAGATTTCAATTTGTTTCACCGGATTAAAATGATCCAAATCGAGATCCATTTTTCGATTGGTTTTTCGACTTGCTCATGCACGCCCCTGCGGAGCTAGAAACAACAAACGAATATGGTAAAATGTAGAGGAAGCTATGAGCATCATTTTGATGTCCTCAATTTTTGTGGAGCTTGCCGCATTGTCAAGAACGAAGGGTGGCGATTTCTGAGACGATTTGGAGGTTAGAGCACGCCGGAGCTCGTCTTTAGATAATGACGTCATCTGACGTCATCCCCTGTTGCGCATTACACAAATGCGTAATCCTATACATGCATTCTCAGAATGCGTAATCCGTGGATAAATAGGACCTTGTTTCCGAAAATCAGTATTTCGGGCCTTGGAAGCTGAAATGTAGGCATTTTGGGCATTTTCTACTTAAATATTATCATTTTTTTTAATTTTAATAATAGTAATAATAATAATTTGTAAATAATAATAGTGAAGATTTGTAAAATTAGAAAAAATCAGGGCCAGCAGTGCAAAAACTAATGATTTCCACCGCCCCTACTTATAGCCCTTGTTTTACGTTCTAATCGGAAAATGACGATTGCCGACGGTAACTCCGTCTACGTCGGCGGTCTCCCCTACGACGCCAACGAAGACTCCATTCGAAAAGCTTTCGATCTCTACGGTCGCGTCTGTGCTGTCAAAGTATGTATAATACTCATTCATCTATCTATTTTCAATTTTTTTTAATTTATTAACACTTATGCTTATTTGAATTTTTAATTAGCTTAATTTGAATTCTATCTTTGCCACATGATATGATAATTGAGCTTAATTTGTTTTTTTTTATGTTTAATTCGCTGTTATAGTTGCTTGTGTGGAATTATTTGTTATTGTATATTGAGGTTTGATTAGATATGAGAATGTTGACGGATGGTTGTGTAGGTGGAAGTTTTCGTAAGTTTCGGTTTCGAGTTGCGGTGGATTGTTGGTTTGAGATTTCTAGGGTTTTGATTAGGCTGTTTTGTTATGTAGTGGTTTTATGTATAGTGACTTGGTTTATTATTTACGGTAATTGTAGAATGTGATTCAAGGTTGAGAAGTTATCGTTGTGGTTAAGTTGCGTTTAAGTACCGATATTTTGCGTTTAAGTACCGATATTTATTGTGATCGGTTCGGTTTGTGTTGTTTTTGGTCGTATTTGTTTTTACTCTGCAGTGGATATTTGCTGAGTTGTTTACATTGTGGTTAAGTTTTGTTTTAACTACTGTTGTTCAGTTTGATCAGTTTGTTTTCATTTTGGTCGTATCTGTTTTTACTCTGGAATGGATATCTGCTGAGTTGTGTAGGATGTACTATTAGCGAAAATTAATATGTATATAGGCAAAGTTTCATTTGAGTGCACTTTTTATTTGAAGAACGGAGTATATAGTGGAAAACTAACTACAGTACCTATATACTTAGCAAGTGCTACTATTGCAGTGGTCATTTTAAGAGATAAAATTGGTGAATATTTATCCATTTAACACCTGAGGAGGTCATTTTAGGAAATTAAATATTTTATCCAATGTTATAGAAGTAGGATTCGCATTCTCCACTTATTTTTGTACCCCAAAGAACTTCTTATATTTTAATTTCTAAAATGCATCTATTTATCTTGGATTCCAGATTGTGAATGACCGTGGAGTTGGGGGGAAATGTTATGGATTTGTTACTTTTACAAATCCTCGCTCTGCTGAAGATGCCATCAAGGACATGAATGGAAGGGTCTCTCTCCATATCTCTCGCTCATAATTATTTTCTGTAACCTTTACAGAAATACTATTATATTTCGTCTTTTCCCCCCCTCTTGTTTTGCTATCTAATTAATTCTTTGGACATATGTTTGTGATGCATTTAATCAGACAATAGATGGCCGCCTAGTAAAAGTGAGTGAAGTGAAGACCAGAAATGGGAGGTCAAATCTTGGTCGTGAAAGTTTTAGGCCTAATCCTGAAAGTAGAGCAGAGTGGGACAGGGGAAGAGATCGAGATAAAAATCATGATAGAGATCGGTTTCACGAACGACCCAGAGACCGTTCTGTAGATCGGAATCAAGATAGGGATAGGGGATATAACCGTAGTGAGCGTAGCCAAGATAGGGAGAGGGGATATAGCCGTAATGGCCGTAGCCAAGATAGGGATAGGGGATATATCCGTGCACGTGACATTGATCGGACAAGGGACCATTTATTGAATAGAGATAAGGATCGCGAACATGGAAATCTCAAAGACATTGAACAAGAACATATCAGGAACCATCTCCTTGATCGGGATAGAGATCCAAAATTAGATTGGCATCAAGATAGGGAAGTGGAACAAACCAAAAATTATAATGGAAGTGGAGAGAAGGACAAGGACCAGATTTTCAACTATTCAAATGGGTAATAACTTCTGTTGCATTCTGCTTATAGTTATGTATTGACATTGTGGTTATATTTGTGTAGCATTTATTTTTTCTTCATGAAATCCTATGTCTATACATTGTCTTATCCCCACATGTTTTATAAATTACAAGAAAGCATATATATTCAAGCTAATGATGTGGTAACCTATATTATTGACAATCGGCTTCATTGGAGTGCTTTTTTGCTTTCAGTTTCTGTATTACTGCAGAATGGTGTGACTGGCCAAAAATTACAAATGTACATTTGGACTTTTAGTATTCAATAGCATAACAAGGACATATAGCAATGAGATATGTGTCTAATTTTTTTTTTTTTAAATTGTCTACCAAACATCATTTGGTCCATATGAAGTCAATTTTTTCTCAAGGCTTTACTTCTAAGTTCTAAAAGTGTTTCACTTGTTAGAAAAGTGCACTCAGTCATTTGCTTAAAGATATTTCAATATGGATAAGCTGCTTCCAGTCATCCTTTGGCAGAAATCTTTACCTTGACAAAGTAGTAACGTTGTCTTTAATTGAAGTGAAAGAAATTGGGGGGAATGGGTTGAAATTTGTACCAAATTTATGATTAACATTCATGATATGCATTCCTTTCTCCATTTTATCCTAACAAGTTGAACTAAAACTCAAACACAGTAAAATGAGATGGAATGCTCTACTCCCCAATTAACTCATTTTTTTTTGTCATAGAAAATTTGCACTCCCTCATTTTTTTACTCTTCAGTCTTGCCTGCTGCTACGTACATTTTCTCTCCATCAATTTTGTTCTAAATTTTCCATTCCATTGTTCCCAACCAGAAGGAGTATTACATAATACAGTTTAGTTGTATTGCTCAAGTCAATAACAAACCTGTCTATTGTCAGTACTAATGTGAGAAGATGTTATAACTTGTAAAGGAGCGATGTGATGCGAAAGAGAGTATTAAAAGATGTACTAATTCATGCATCCTGAAAATTAGATTTGTTCAAACCTATGAATTTTGATATTGCTCAAATAATGTTGTGCTATAGAGTAGTGACTTGGTGGTTCAATAAGATTTAGATGATATATAATATGTTGCTTATTGGCCTAAAGACAGAACTGTATACACCTTCAGCACTTTCAGATGTCTTTTTTCTTGAAGAATTTCCTGGAAGATGGGCTGTGTTGTGATTTTTTTTTCATTTTCTTTGTATCAATTTGGGGTTCTTTTCTAGTTGTATCGATTTTCATAGCTTCAGAAATAATTAAGACGTATCGATGTTTAGTTTGATGAAAATCTGACTGAAAAAAAACATTGAAATAACTAGAGCCCCTTTTCGTAGATATAATTTTTGAAAGCTTTGTTATCTCCTTAAGGATTGAAGTATAGGAATTCACATCAGTTTTATTCATTGAATGTGCTTTAATTACACGTATCATGTTTTTTTTGAAGCAGCTCGGATGCTAATGACCAGCGGAGCAGAGAGCTCTCTTCAGAGTTTATTGTTCGCAACGAGAATCAGGTAGAAGATCCATACAGTGTTGATCAAATAATCATCTTTTTAGGGAAAGGTAAACTATTAAAATGCTGAAAGTTGTCCTCTTAGAATTTTATTTTTTACTTAGTATCAGGTCGAAGGAGAACTGGAGTTTTCAACTCAAAGGCTTGAAGAACTGAAAAAGGAGGTTGGCATTTTTCCATATTACGAATTAAAATAGATTAGTGGAAAATCTTTATCCTTTCCTGATATAGCGATATGCATGCGTAGTGGCTGTGAACAGTGAAGAAGTTACTTTGCAGAGGTGCTTAAATTATGTTGTGTAGAACTGATTTTTTTAATTTGTTACCTATTACAATAAATGAACTGATATTTTTTATCACTACACTCTCCTACAGACAGGCAATTACACATGTAATTACTTGTAAAAAGCTAAATGAACACTAAGGAATTGCTACTAAGATCTGCTATATAAAATTTCGGGTAAAAGGACATTTTCACCACTGTACTATTTTCGGAATTGCAATTGCACTACTGTACTACAAACGGACTACTGTACTTTAACGTTTTTAACAAGTTCACCACTCCCGTCAGTCAAATGCCACAAAACCAAGGGTTAAAATGTTAAAAACGTTAAAGTACAGTAGTGAACTTGTTAAAAATGTTAAAGTACAGTAGTCCGTTTGTAGTTCAGTAGTGCAATTGCAATTCCAGAAATAGTACAGTGGTGAAAATGTCATTTTACCCATAAAATTTCATATGATAATTTTTGACGTGTGTATTTGGCACTTTTTGTTTTTTTCCCTCTTATCTGTTGCTGACACACTGTATTTTCACTTCAACGTCAAAGTTTTATCTGTCCAGTGACTTTGGAAGATCTGGTCTGTATAGGATTTTGATTAAGTCATTAGATGTGAAAAAGTCTGTTATTTTGGCATTCATGACTTATGTTGGGTAATAGGAGATAATGAATAAATGTTCATTCCACTATCCAGATCTCTCACATGGAAGAATCTATTGAAGAAAAGGGGGAATTTGAGGAGAAGTTGCTGGAGAAATCACAGGTCACTTTTTTTTTTCAGTCGTCAGTAAACTTTTTTCCTCATTCAGTATTTGTGCCTATCTTCATCTAATTATCTGTTGAATGAAACTACACTGCTGGACGCTATTTCTTCTAACTGGAAAGTTCTGATGACTTCAGAGTTTAGAGGATGCTTTATTATCGGCAAAGAAGCTTACTTCACATCACCAGACTCAACTGACCAAGGTAAAAGCTATGAGGAGTTTAGCTAAATATGTTTAATGATTAATTAATTAAATATGATGGTAAATACGTTGAATATTTTTCCAGCTGCGTAAATGCTATCAGAACTTGAAAGAATGTAACGACAGGGTGAAAGGCTATGAAGAGGAACTTCAGGTTTGTATTTATTTTTTTCATCTGTTTTATGCTTGTATGTATGGAAATCAACATTCACTCTTCTTTCAGCAGAGGAGATTGTTATAGGGGCCATTTGTTTACTACGACATAGCAATACATTTTCGTCAGATATCAAGGTGGTTTAGATATTTCTTTATTTGGGCTGAAAGAAACGAAAGGCCAGAAATAGCTGAATAATTCACCCCCAAAAAAATTGAGCTGGATGCTTGAACCATTCAGTAATCTAAACCATCTAATTGAAATCATTCAGGTTTAACAGACGGCCCCTAATATTACAAGGATAAGGACAACTTTCTTATAAATTGTTACACAAATAAGTGTTTAAGTTTGAACAATTGGTAGACAGTACAAATTTGCTTTTCTAGTTTTATCTTGGTAGGTCCACATTGCTAGATAAATCTTTATTTTATAATAATTGTTAAAGGTTAATCCTAAATTGCTTTATGTTATGAAGTTGACATCATATATAAGTTGCCTTCTGCAGCAACACAATCATAGTAAATTGTGAAATATATTCTTAAAAAATGTATAGAAGCTTAAATTAGTGCTTGAATCAACTTTGATTGACTTCTATTTATTTTTCTTTCCAGGCTTTTGTTGATTCAACACCAATAGAGATAGCTCATAATGATGATGTAGTTCATCGAAATGGGGCTTTACCAAATGGCAATCTTTGAGATCTCATGGGGTTTGCTAGGTGTATGCTTGTAACTATATGCTCTCATCCGTTTAATATTGGGTATGAAATTTGTTGTTCTGACTAATTTTTGGTTAGTGGTACAGAAAAATGTTTTTATGTATTTTGAGCCATCTAAAAAGGATATACATGCAGTTAGGACTTCTAATAACGATGCTTGTACATGAAGGTGTTATTAAGTTAAGTTTGGTAAAAGATCTTTGAGAGTACAAATTTAATTGCAATAATAGGATACATGAAGGAAGCCAAAGGAGTAATGTGTCTTATTTTGAAACTGAATGTGTTGCAGAGTACTGAGTTGTGTACAGAGTTACTCTTTTCTCTATCTATATTGTTTCTGCAATCTCTTAAATACCATCTACGTGGCATCATGGTCACTCGATAGCCAATACTAGGTCTTTTGGCAATATATCTGTTCTAATAGTCAATTCACTGTTTTTGTGTAGTCAAGTTTTAATATGTAAATTTACAGTCAGAGACGTTACATAGGAAATTTTATGTTTAAATATGTCAACAAAATGAAACTAGCAACTTGCATAGAGGAATTTTTCTAGGGGAAAAACAATATAGAAATGAACTTTTATTGGATCATCCTAGTTCAGGAAGTGCGAGTAATTAAGCATTATTAAGTATAATAAAAAGAAATGAAGAGGACTGAAAATTGCAGGTACCTCCCCCTCCGCCCCTCCCCTCCCACTCTCTCTATATATACACATGTGGTGCGTGTGCTAGTAGTCCCTCTACAGACATAGAACATGCTATACGTTCTGATTTTGTACCAATTTATTAAAATGGAGTATGCTCTAGTAATATTAGGAAGCTAATGGAGGTAGAGCCTCTGAGTCGGTGCTATGGTTTGTAAGTGTCTGAATACGTAGTCTTTTAAATATTATTTTGTGTATTAAACCCCCATTCAGTTTTTTGCTTTTCTAGTATTCTGCGATCCCTCATCTTGGGCCATTGGCAGAAAGATCTTTGGTGGGCGTAATCTTCATTTTGCTGTCTATTTAATTGTTAGAGTGAATTATAAATTACCTGTAGCGTCAATTCTCAAATTAAAGCCTTTGTATAGGATATAGACATATAGTTAAACTCTGAGATATAACAAAAAGAGGCAACAACTCTGTTAGTTACAGAGTATGACCTGGCAAATAACTCTAATAACTCTAGTAACTCTGTTAGCTAAGTAACTCTGTTTGTTAGTTACCTTATCTAGGTATCCAGTTGGTATAACTACAGTTTTTCTACAAGTATTCTCGACCTTCTTACGGTATCAGAGCCCACAAAACGAATTTGATTTTTACGTTGCAGTCATACCTCTTACTTATCCATGGCAAACACTTAACAAATGCAATGTCATCCCAGATATTTTCATCCTGCTTCTCAACTTCCCATTAAATTCATTGGCAGCCAAAGAAAATCAACTTAGAAGGCTCAAACAATGCTAATGTGTGGACATGATTTGTTTAGCTATTTTGATGGATCAAAATTCAAAACCAGCTCCTCAGAAGACATCCGGTGAAGAGTGTACTAGTTGAGAGCCCATAACATGGTGATTGGTTTTGTCAACATCAGCTTCTTCGAAATGCTTTGATGTCATCAGTCGATTCGACTTTTGGTCTCACTGTTGCTGCAGCACCCAATTCAAAACTAACTCCGACTATTTCATCCACCTGCTGCAGCACCCATTTCCAAAATAACTCTAAACAGTATCTCCAGACAAGGAGGCTTCTCAGTAATTTATACTAGCTGGATAACTAGACTAGGTAAACAACTATCTATAATACAAAATTCCAAATCTGACAAGTGACAAGAGAGTGTGGCCATGCTCTGTTAATTACTATTTTGTAGGACAATTATAATTTGAGATTGAATTTCCCATACTCCGCTGATAAAGATTGAAAGAAAAATCGTAGCTTTGACAAACTTAAGTTCAAGATCTGCTGGTTAATTAGTCGTTAATTACTAGGGTTCTCGATCATGGGAGACGGGACTCACTGAAAATTTCATAAAACTCCTAATGGGATATATAGTTCTGTCCGGTGAAGATGGCTAGTTTTTTAAATTAAAGTTATGGAACTGGAATGAAATTCTATAAAACTTATCCCAGCAGATATATGCAAATATCAAATAATTTTGATAATATTTGGCAATTATCCCATATTAAATTGATCAGACACAATCTAGTACATTAAAATTGCGATCAAATTTCCTTCCATCTGCAAGTCTGCATAGAATCGTGGGTGTGACAACTAAAAAAAAAAAAATTAACTATTTGGAGTATCATCTTGACATTCTAAGTTTTCAAAGTTTTTGAAGCTAAATTTCAATTAAATAACTAAAAAATCTTTGAAGCTCAAACCAAGAGAACGTGTATCGATTGGATAATGGAAAACATATCAGTTTTGATTATCAATAAATGAAAACTAAATATAGAAGAAACTAGATCATGCTATCTCAGTAAGATTAATTATCTAATTAATTAGCAGAACTTTCATTGTTCTTGGTTAATTTTCCTTTATAAATTAAAGTGAGAAGTAGATCTGTCAAACTTTGAAAAGAGTAAAAACAAAGTGCAAAGTACCATGTAAATTCAATCTTTAGTTTTATGGAACATGCAAATGGATACAGAACAAACTGTCATGTTTGCTTATGCCCTATATACCTCTCTCCCTCAACCTTTCAGATCTCCTAAACTTAGCTAAATGCAGAAAAATAGAGTCTCAAAGTTAATTGATTAGTTTTAGCAACAGACAGAAAGCATAAACTAATTAATATTAATTAACCCTAAAATTTGAGAGTGATGTCACTTTCATTGCTCTCTTCCCCATCCTCCCTAAGCACCAAACCCTTTTCTTCTCTTCCATTCTCCGCAGCGCCTTCGCTGTCAGCCTTCCAGCTAGTACTGTTCTCTGACTTACCGTCTTCAATGCTCTCGGACTGGTCATTGGTGTTACCCCTGATGTCGGAATGGGGAGAGCTTTGAGTCTGCGAAGAAGGTTGCTTGTACATATGGAGCTGCTGGTGCAAGGTATGGTTGTGTAACTGGTGGTGGCCTTGTGCTTGTGGTGCTACTGCTGAATAGTAGTCTTGGGGAACTGGGTAGTGTGGAGAATTAACATGACCAGGGTGTGCACCATACAAGGATGGTGCACCACCGTGGTGCGCTGCGGCATACTCTGATGGGACCCATATACCTCCTAAAACCACTAGCTGAGGTGCTCCGGTGCCAGTAGATTGTGGGCTTGGACTTGGTCTTCTTGTGTGGAGTCTGTACTTCTGCATGCAGTAAGTATGGAGATAAGATGTGAAAAGGAATAGGTGTTTGTTATGCATGTGTTGTACAAGTGCAACATATCTGATCATGCAGAGAGTTCAGTCCTGTAGTTTCTATTACAGCTTTTGTTTATATTATTATAGTGGGTCATGGATGTCTATTTAGAGAGAGAGGGAAAGATTGGAGAGAGAGAGAGAGAGAGAGATTGTACCTGTAAATGGCTTTTGACTTCATCATTAGTTAAACCATCAACCTTCATCAGTTCCCTGATTTGTTTTGGAGTGGCCACTGCAATCATTAGCCAAAAAGGATCACCTTCTATGAACTTATGAACATATAGGATAAGATAAAGTAAAATCAACACCCCCTTTGCCTTCCTATGAGTAAAATCATATATATGGTAGTAGGAAGAAAGATAAATTAAAAAAATCTTCTCTATGAATTAATTTTCTACCCATTAGATATAAAATTTTGTTTCACTTTAATTACCTTGAGAACCACCTAATATCTGAAGAGCACTGACAAAGCGACGGTGCAAGTCGGGTGACCAACACCGCCTTGCCTTCCTATGAGTTTGAGAAGCTGTTGTAGTGATTCCGTTGTTGGTGCTGATTGTTTGTGAGTCTTCATGAACGCCTGCTGCTTTTCCTTGTTCTATTATCATCCCTGTTGTTAGTGTAGGGTTTTCAACCCTTGAACAATTAGACATTCCGATATCTTTAATTTCTAAGCATTTCTTATCTTCACTCTCCTTATGATCAAGTGATGCTAGAGCCAATTCAGGAAGACCTCGTGTTGTGCCTGCAGGACACGAGTTTCGTTCCTTTGAGAAGGGAAGAAAAGCTCCACCATTTCTTTGTTTGGCATCTAAACCTAGCTTTGGACTAACAAGAAAACCAATATCTGGAGTTTCTTTAGGAGATGCAGTGGTTATAGTTTGTTGCTGTTTAGTTTTATCATTTGTTTGGCTCCATAGTTGAGCAGAAGTCATCCAGTTAGCCTTGCTGTCAGACATGTTTGATGTCTTCTCGGTACATTCCGAGCTTGATTGTACTTTTATTGGTATAAATTCTTCAAGAACTGGACGTTGTCCGCCTTGGCTAGCACGGTATGTTTGTAGCTGCTGCCTGAAAGTCTCCATGGCTGATAAATCAGCCATGCTTAAATCGTCAAAAATTGTTTACGAAATTCTACACTATCGCAAAAGAATATCCAGTACCATCCAACATATAGTTTAATCAATTTAATCAGATAGATAGGTATAACAAGGACTAGCTAGATAAATAGGTAAGAAGATTTAGGTAGAAGTGTAGAACAAGCGAGGCACATACCATTGTTAAGAAGTTGCATGCAAAGGGGAAGTTCACGCTTGAAGGCATCGATCTTGAGACGTTCTTCTTCTAGGCGAGAAAGGAAGTCTTCAAGCTTTTGAGTTTGAGTTTGGTCGTTAATAGCACCAATCTGATCACCTCCAAATGATTTCAGCAGCATAGAATAACTATTTTGAGGTTTGCAATCAAGGGTTAGTTCCGAGGAAGAAGCCATCATAGCTATATATCTATTAATTATAAGAGAACAGTTCTGGTGTTGGAGAAATAGTATATATCTGTTTTAATAGCAAATGATGTTCATATGATTCTTATAAGATCACAAGAGGGTGGTGGGTTGTGTGTGTATATATAATATATGTGTTGGTATAAGAATAGCAAATAAAGAAAAGTGGTGGCCTCTTATCTTTTGCTTATTTTCTTTCTTAGGTTTGAAATTCGAGAGTCGAAGTTGTTTGGGAGCACAATGAGGAGGATAGTGAGTGATGGTCTTCTTTTTAGGGGAGAGTTCCAGGGGAATAAAGTTTGGTTCTTGTCGAAAAAGTAAATTAAAGAAAAGGCAAATACTGGCCAGGTTATAAATTAAAGGAAGAAGGTAGCTTCTTGTATTGAGAAAAGGCAAAACTTAAAATGACAAAGTAAATTCACACAGAATACATGATTGTTATATTTTAATCTAGGTGTATATTGTCTATGTTATTCGGATTCTTCTAGAAATTTTCAACATGGATACGTGTTCAAGAATCGAACTTGATAATATTATAAAAAATATATACACATATTTTTACCTAAAGTAGTGTCCAATCTGAATGTCAAGTGTCCAACAAAACAACATATTATATTGTAGTGTAGTATCAACATACAATTATATGGAATAATTTATTACTAATTAAAAATTAATGGATTATTTATACTGTATATTGAAACTATTTTAGAACATTTGGGAAGGTTGCCCTATGAAGGAATCAATGTGTTGAGAGAAGTTCTCTGACACCTGACAATCATGTGCTTTATAGAGAGAGTTCTGTTTCAACCTTTGGGTCTCTGTACGAATTCAGTATCACACAAATATTAAAGATGATTCTTCTTCTTCTTCCTAGAGTACTTTTCCACCTTTACTTTCTTTCACTTTTTTACCCCCTTTAAATTTTTCTATGCTTCAAGATTAGAGTGCCAATTAATATTCTCTCATTTAGCAATAAAAAGTCTCCATTTGGATTAAAGTTTCATCTTTATATTTGTTATGTTATACCTCTCCTGATTTCTTTCTCATAAGATCGGAAGTTCAAATATTGTCAAATATAAAATGTATGTGCGAAAGTACTTTTTTTACGGAAAGAAATTAGATGTTCGAATCTTGTCAAACACAAAATTTGTGTATGAATTTACGATTGTGTAATTATAGGAGTATATAGAAGTTGTGCTTGTAAATTATTTTTTTTTCACTCTTTCGGACAGTATAGTTGCAAGTTGGAACTTGGAGAAAGCCAAAAACATTAAGTCGATCCAGAATGCGACTTTATGTAAATATATGCATACAGCACATGGGTAAAAGTTGTAATCGAAAATTTTCTACACCAGTAATAAAAAGGCTAGGTTAAGATAGTTGCGATTTTCGGCTACGTTCAAGTTAAGCTAATGGACAGGTGTACGGTCGCTGATTTGTGTCCATGACAAAGTAATATTCTACGTTTCAGATATGTAATGGAAATGATTCGAATATGATTAAATTATATGAATTAGTGAAGATCTGCACAACTCACAAGAAGGCATAGCATATCCCCACTCCATTCTGCATATTGTTAGCCTTTTAAAATAAGGTGTTTAGAATCAAAACCACCATGCATGCAACTTTAGTAATCTGAGAGAGAGAGAGAGAGAGAGAGAGAGAGTATGTAGTAATCTAAAATAAAACGAGACATTCATTTAGAGAGAATAAAATATTTGCCTCTAAGGAAGGAATATCTGAGTTTCAATTCAAAGACTCCAAAGTAAGGGAACATACAAAGCCACGAAAGCTAAAAAGGAGAAAATAAAACAAGCTCTTTCTTTTTTGCCCTAAAAGAATAACAAAGGAGGTTGAGGAGGGTGAGGGAATCTTCTTCCGCTACTCACTTTAAAGAAGTGGGTTGGAAGGTAAGAAGATTCTCTAGCTACACATGTTAATTTGTTTTCTTATTGCTTGGGTCTCTAAAACCAACAAAAGTTCGGATCTCGTCCATGGTCCATTTTCACCTCCAAACAAAACTTGTGTTGTTTTCTCAAGTACAATTTCCTTACATTAACTCCGGACTATTGTTTTTGGAGCCAAGTATCTACTGTATAAGATTTACAACGTAACAAAAAAATATATATTATATTATGGCAACGATTCCGGTGAGAACATGTATATGTTGGATTGAGAACACAAGATCAACGGTACATATTGTTTTATATTTCTAGTTTTAGATTAAAAAATAATTTATTTTCCCATGTAACTGTTGCTTTGGTGCTATTGGTAATTGCAAACGGAACTGGATGTAGTGGTTTGATACTTAAGTTGAACCCATACATAATTGTTTTTATAAAATAATAATAATAAATGTAGACCCTTCATTCAATTTCTAACCTACGGCAGTAAAAACTGTTCTCATGATCTCATTTTTTTAAATGTTCTCTCCATTATATTATTATCGGTTCAAATTATTACTATGAGCAACAAATATATCTCAACTACCAAAAAAATAGAAGGAATTTCACTCAAATTATAATGCGAACGTACGTAAACAGCAGTGGAGTAGCCAAACCATAATTTAATTCAACTAATTTTCGATCTTTTTGTATGAATTTCATAACTTTACAGCCAGAGTAGAAATCAAGTTTAATGATGATGGTCGATGGAGTTGAATTGTGGCTTTCTGTAACAGGAACCTGAAAGATCAGACTTCTAGTACAAGCTAGCTAGAGTCCGACCTTTGCCTTTTCTTTCTCAGATTCCTTCTCTATCCTTCTGTCTTCCACCTTTGCTTCAATATTATGTATGTATATGCGTTTACACATTTATGCTTTGCATGGCGAGATTCTCTTGGTGACAGATTTCATGATATTCCCGATATCGTCCTTGTTCTGAATATCCCTTTTGTCTGCTCACCAATTTAAGGAATATTCCCCTTTGGCCTCCTTCCTAATTTCACTAGTCTACTTGCATTACATGTTAGAGCAAGTCCAATAACTTCTTAGTTGATTTCTAAAAATATAATAAAATATTGGTTTTAGGAAATTTGTTTTGTACATCAACTTCAACAATATTTCTTATATTCATTTATTATCATTATTATAATGATAAATTTGAAATCAATTAGAAAATGAGAAATGGACAAATATTGAAAAATGGAGGAAAATGAATTTTTGATTTATAGAAATCAAATTAGGGATGACTAGTGATTTCCCAAAAATAGGAATTGACTAGAGGTACTTAGTGTTTTAGGGAATTATTATTGGAGTGGTGTTTTCTACTAAGTTCCATAAATTTTAACTTAGGAAGTAATATATGAAAGTTGTTGGACTTGCTTTTAGAGCATCTCTAAAAGACTCTACTTTAGCTCTTAATTCAAAAAATGAGAAGAGAGGATAAAATTATTGTTCAAGAGATGGCTCTTAAAAACACTAAGAATTTCTTATCATGCTCATTTCTAAGAATAGCTCTTATCTTATATTTTAATAGTAAAATATTTATGTCCATCAATTCTTACACAACTTTTGATTATGATGGGTTTGAATTATTTACGGAAAATCTTTTCACATTGTTTGTTCGACAATATATCGACAGCTAGCCTTTTTGTTGAATTTCAAGCGTTATTCGTACCAATGGACCTACAGAATATCCTAAATAATAATGGCATTATTACATACTCCGTCTGTCCATTTGGTTTCTTTATATTTTGACTTTGCACGGATACCAAGGCAATATGATAGAATGAATAAATTAACTAAGGATAGTGAGTAGGGGTGAACACGGGGCGGGTTGGGGCGGGTTGAGGGAAAAAACAACCCAACCCAATTAGTACGGGTTTTTTAAAAATTAACCCGTTCAACCCACGGTTTTGGACGGGGCGGGTTGGTCGGGTTTTGAACGGTCCGGGTTGGGTTAGGGCGGGTTGGTCGGGGTACATTACCAAATGTACAAGAGATATATACAATACTTGTTAAACTGGTAAATTGGGAACTGGAAAGACAATTTTAGCAAAGTAATTACCAAATGCAATCTGCCATAACATCCAATAACAAATGTCATAAGTCATTACTAAGTTCATAACAAATAAATAATAACCAAACAGTCTTAATACAGTCCAGGCAACAGCAAATACATCAAATTATCAAATAGTCCAATAACAATTGGCTAGTTTAAAATAACTTGAGCAACATTTTTTTTGACAAATCAATCGTCAATAACATTGATGGCCTTGCCCTTGAGTTTCTCCTTCGATGCACCAATGCCCTTATCATTGTCCCCTACAAAATCAAAACAATAAACGAAAACAATTATGAGCCTAGATTAAATAATAAAGAACAACCCCTTATAATTAAATATAATTTGGTTTACCTTCATCAAAAAACCCATAGGAATGAATATCATCCACATATTCCTTGGATTTTTTTTCATCATGACGCCCTTTTAACCAACTCTGTGTGCACACTAGTACCTCCAACATTCTTGGACTCAAAGAACTTCAAAATGGGTCTAATATTCGACCACTAGTACTAAATGCAGATTCAGACGCAACTGTAGATACCGGAATAGCGAGAACATCTTTAGCAATCAATGATAAAGTCTTGTACCGGATAGAATTATCCTTCCACCAAAGTAGTATATCGAATGAAGTTGTTAGTGGATTGAGAGGTTCTTCGGCAAAGTAGTAATCAAGGTCAGTTTTGTTCCCAATTGTCTCCATTTGCTGACGTTGCATATAATTTTCCAACAATCTGCTTCTGCCAGCAACATTTTTTGGTGCAGGATCGTTGCTAACATTCTGCGGAAAAGAAAAATAGTTTAAACACATGACATAATAATTTACAATCAGAGGAAATATAGTCTGCAATACAGTTGCAGCAATACTAAATTTACAAGATAACAACTTAACAAGCCAAACTATGATACAGAATTGTTAAAATTTCATGTCTGATCCTAAAATTTCATGTCTGCATTAGGCTGGTTACCTAAACAGGTTTACTATTATTACCAGATTTTTTCATATAATATGTTTACCTAAACAGGTTTACTAAATTTACCAGATTTTTTCGTATAATATGCCGACAATGTACTGTTATTATACCCAAATCTATACTGTAATATGTTTAGTAAACAGATCGCAGACATTGAAAAAATATCTTCTTCAATAAAAATCTTAACAGAACTATCTTAACCTTGACCACAAAGGAGTACATGCAGTGTACAACATCAGTAGAGCCAGAGTGGTTGGCTGAGCTGGGGCCAATGTTTTTCTCAGTGAAGGACATGGATACATCTATGTTAGAGCACAAAAAGAAACAGAAAGAATCAAAAAGCGCCATGGAGGAACAGATGGAGAATATGAAAAAAGATCAAGATGAGAAGGAAAGGAGATGCAAGGAGCAGGATAGGCAGAAAAGAGCAAGGGAGCAGCGGCAAATTTCAATGCCAGGTGAACGCAAAGCCCCTTCCACCTACTCTAGACCAAAAAGAATGGGCTTGTAGAGTTGTAGTCTGTATTTCTATTATCTGAACGGGGGACTTCTGTACATTTATGATTAACAAGGAAACAAAACTATCTTAACAGAATGATTAAAAGCTCTGCATAAAAATCTAGTTTCTTAAAATCAAAATTCAAGGCTTTAATTCCTCAGCAATATTTAGCTTTCCACCTGAGTATCTTAAAAAGTAAAAAGCTGAGTAGTGGAGGTGGTGACTGCTGGGGTGGTGACGGCTGTTTCCATAAGTTAGTTCCTGAAGAAAATATGAACATATAAATCATAACTTGGTTCATATAAATCATAACTTGGTTCATATAAATCAGTTCATATACGACTATATGCAGGAAACTCTTTTCTGGCACAGATTAATGGTGAAGTTTCACCACATTCGATGATTTTTGACATTTAGGTTTAGCAGTACTGCTTCATTTCTAGAACACTACGTACTTAGTAGATGTTAGCAATTTATCGGAGTACTATTTATTTCTGTCCATTCTGAAACTGCTTCATTTATTAACATCATTTTGCTGCTCTAAGCCTCTAATTCTCCAGTTATCTTCACTTTATAATATATACATATAAAACATAACCCAATTCATTTAAATCATAACTCATAACTCATCGCTACATCAAATGAATTACATATAAATCAGTTCATATACATATAAATTATAACTAATCACTACTTGACTACATCAGTTCATACTTCATACACATATAATATAACCCAGTTGAAATATGATTATTAATAATAATCGTATGTATGACTTATGAGTTATGAGTCTATTTACAATCATATAAATTACAAATGAATTGAAATTTGAAAGTTTAGAAACTTACTTCGAGAGTTCGAGTCGAGATATGAGAGATTGAGATTTGAGAATTGAGAGTAGAGGCGGGATATGAGTGAGACTGAGAGAGTGGGAGGAGTGAGGCGCTGAGGCAGTGAGGAATGAGGCGGGATAAAATTAGGTTTAGGTTATGTTATCTAATTCTATATCGACTACGACTAGTGTGACTACTGACTACTGGACTCTTTAATCTTTAGTACTGGACTGGATCACTGGACTAATGAGTAATGGGCCTGAATAGTAAACGGGTTAAACGGGTTGGGTCAGGGTTATAATTTGTTAAACTCTAACCCAACCCAATTTAATCGGGTTTTTTAAAAATTAACCCGTTTAATCTACGGGTTTAAACGGGGCGGGTTAATCGGGCGAAACAAGGGTCGGGTTGGGTCGGGTTTTGCGGGTTGGGCGGATTATGTTCACCCCTAATAGTGAGTGTAATATTGTTAAAATAAATGAAGTAGTGGGTGTAATAGTGATTTTTTTGTTAAAATAAGTATAGTAGTGGGTGTAATAGTGTAAAGTGTTAAAAAGTGGAATGAAGTAGTGGATGTAATAAAGTATTTTATTGTTAAAAGTTACTATTTTGGGTAATGTAAAGAAATGGAATGGACGGCCCAAAAAGGAAAGTGTAAAGAAATGAAATGGACGGAGGGAGTAAGTAACTAGTTCAATAAGCCGCAATTCGTGGTGATGTTATAATATTTTTATAAATTTTCTTAAAATAAATAGATCATATTTATAATGTAAAAAAATTAGAAAAAATAATAATTTTAATACTATATAAATTAGCTTATAATTCATTCAAAGCACAGATTACTTTTAATTTTTTCAATTTATTTAAAGTTTAGTTACATAATATTATAAATATTTTTAATATGTTGTTGGCAGTATTCGAACCTTACCCCTTCGTATATAATAAATTTTAGTATTAAATTTAAATTAATATGTTGTTGGCGGAAATCGAACCTTCAATCTTTCTGTGTAACATCTTTTAGTATTAATTACAATATTGGCTTTAAAATTTGATTTGTGAGATGAAAAATATATTTACAAATTAGAGTTTATTTTAACGATAATAATACAATATATTAAAATAAAACTTATGTCTCGGAATGTAATGGATTGTCACCTTTTCATATTAATTGAAAATTTATTCAACTAATATATATCAATTACAAAATAAAAAAATGAGTATAAAAGAAGATTTCATAATTTATCTTTATCTTTCTACACGATAAAGATAAAGATTGATATTGATGATTGATTTATTATTGCAAACTTATATCTATTAGTATCTCCGTCCCTAATTACATGTCAATTTTGATTTTTTACTAATTAAATTGATCAAAATTTAATTAAAATGGTTGTGTATTATAAGATTGTGAAAAATAAAAAATTATATCATTATGCGTTCCTTTTATAAAATATAACATTATTAACAAAAAAAACTAAATCAAACATGTAAAGCATAATGTAATGTAATATGTAATAGAGGACATATATAACTCAACTAGGATAAAAGATAAATAATATTAACTTTATACAGGGATCATGAAATTTGAAGAACAGGCACCGACAAGGATCAAGTCGCTGAAAGAAGTTCATTAACATGATCAAGCCTCAGTGACAGAATAAGATGTACAGATGATTCAGTTGAAGGGCCAAAAGATTCCATGTATTTATGTTATTTGAAGATATTGCTGCAGGCTAATCAATTGGAATGTAACGAAGGTGTGAAGATCAAGATCAGTGCTAGTCACTTGTGAACCAGACCAGTGCATTAAGTGTCAGCACATAAGAGAAGGATCAACACTTTAATTCACAGAAAGAATTGCCAAAGCCTATTGACGATCAAAGACAGACATAATATCTCAAGCAGAATATTTGAAATAGAAGAGAGAAGCTCAAAAGAAGCAGCCAAAAATAGTAATAATATGCAAAGTTACTATGCACGATTACTATGCAAGGTTACTATGCAAGATTACTATGCACGGTTACTATGCGCAGTTACTCTGCAAGATTACTATGCGCGGTTACTATGCAGGTTACTGTGCAAATAGTAGTTACTATGCAAATAGTGGTTACTATGCAAATAGTAGTTACTATGCAAATAGTGGTTACTATGCAGGTGGGACCCACGTGAATAGTACTATTCAAATAGTGGCTGGTGGGGCCCACATGAGATGAAAATTTTCAGCAGACGCGTTTTGGTTGGTGGAATAGTGGTTACTATGCAGATGGGGCCCACGTGAATAGTGCAGCATAGTGACTTTCTAAAATCTATAAATAGGCCTGTTGTATTTCATTTCAAAACACACCTCAACACACAACTCTCTCTTCTCTCTCTTATATCATCTCTGTGTAAGCTGCTAGACAGTCCATCTAGTAGGAAAGCCGGCTTAGCCCGCTTTCAGGAAGTGTCGGATAGAAAGTCCTCGTGCCTAAACTATCCTTAGGAGTGTTCGAGTTTTTTGAAGCTAATCCGTTGGATTAGAAGTTGTAACACCCCTTGGGTTTTTATCAGTTCAAAGATATTTTCCCGAACCAATTGTTTTATTTCGATTCAGTTGTTGACCTCATTTTTCACATCTCGAAAATCAAAATATTTTTAAATAACGTATTCAACCCCCCTTCTACGTTATTCCGGACCTAACAATTGGCATCAGAGCAAGTTGATCGATATACAGATCAGATCCGGTGTTGTACGTCACTGTTCACAGATACTATACTGTTCACAAATACGGTACTATTCACAGATACTGTACTGTTCACAAATACGGTACTATTCACAGATACGGTACTGTTCACATATACGGTACTATTCACAGATACGGTACTGTTCATAAATACAGTACTGTTCATTTTGAGCCACTCTGTTACTATACAAAAAGCCATACAATCATGACAGAGAAAACACAAACTCCAACAACAAGCAGATATGAATCAATTAGAGTTCCAATACTCAGGGCTTCAGAATATCCCATATGGAAGGTGAAGATGGAAATGTTTCTGGAGGCTACAGATCCAGAGTACTTAGACAGAATCCATGATGGTCCACATAAGCCTACAAAATTGTCTGTTGCAGTTGCTGGAGAAGAACAGAAAATGATTCCAAAAGAGAAGAAAGACTACACTCCTGAAGATATCTCCTCTATTAGCAAAGATGCTAAAGTAAGGCATTTATTACATAACGCCCTTGACAATGTTATGTCTAACAGGGTCATTGGATGCAAAACTGCTAAGGAGATTTGGGATGCTTTGGAAGTCAGATGTCAAGGAACCAAAGCCATCAAAAAGAACAGGAGAACAATACTCACACAGGAGTACGAGCACTTTGACTCAAATGCTGATGAGACATTAACAGACATATATGACAGATTCCTGAAATTGTTGAATGATCTATCACTGGTAGATAAGGAGTATAATCTTGAAGACTCCAATCTGAAATTCTTGTTGGCTCTTCCTGAGAAATGGGACTTAAAGGCCACTACCATCAGAGACAATCATGATCTAGAAGACATGTCCCTTGATGAAATCTATGGAATGCTTAAGACTCATGAGCTTGAGATGGAACAAAGAAGCAAGAGGCATGGAAGCAAGACCAAGTCAATTGTTCTTAAAGCTGAGGAGAAAGCTTCTAAAGAAATTGCTGTGAAAAAGAGTCAATCCAAAGGAAAGGCTCTTATTACAAAGTCTGATACTGAGTCATCAAATTCTGATGATGACTCAAATCTGACAATCTCACAGACTCTGATGATGATGATGGTAGTGATGCTGAGATGATACAACTTGCAGCCCTAATGGTGAAAGGCTTCAAGAAGATGGCTTACAAGAACTTCAGGAAGGGAAAGAAGTTCACACGAAGAGATTCAAATTTTGACAAGAAGAATTTCAGAAAAGCTGAGGGAAAGGAAAGCAGGTCTGGGAAAGTCGACAAGTCCAAGATCACATGCTATAATTGTGGTGAGAAAGGACATTTTGCACCTGAGTGCAAGAGAGCCAAAGCTGATAAAAGTCAAGCTTACATCACAAAGAAGAAGGACTGGGCTGACACTTCAGACTCTGAAGATGAGGTGAACTACGCCTTGATGGCAAATGTTGATAGTATCTCTGAAGCTACTGAGACCAAGGTACCTCACTCTATTCTAGCTTTTGATACTACTGATATATCTGAGTTAAGACTCTTTCTTAAAAACTTGCATGTTAGCTATAGAGATCAGATTTTAGAAAATGAAAGAATAAAGTCTGAAAGTCTAGACCTTAGAAAGAGAAATGATTATCTAGAATCAGAATTAGTCCAGATGTTAGAAATTCAGAAAGAGAGAGATGATGCTATTTTTGTTAAAAATGAATTATTGAAAAAGCATGCTTATCTTGAATCTGAACTTGCTAAAGAAAGAAACATTCTTAAAATTTGGACTAACTCTGGTAAGAAAACTCAGGATATCATAGACAATGATTGTTGGAAAGAAGGTCTAGGTTACACTGATAAAAAGAAAACTGTCAACTTAGAAGCTAAGACCTCTAAACCTGTATTTACTGAAAAGGCTGCAAAACCCAAAATTAATCATGTGAGGTTTGTACCAAAATCTGACAAACCAAAACAGGATAAAGCCAAATCAGTAGATATTAGTTCAATGTCTCAGAAACAGCTTAAACACAAGCTGAAGGAGTTAAAAAGAATAAACAAGGTAAAAGAACCTAGGAAAAACAGAAATGGAAAGGTAGGCATCAGTAAAAGCAATAACTATATGCCTATTCCCAATGCTCCTAGGAAGAAATGTTATAAATGTGGAAGTCCTAACCATCTTGCTACTTTTTGCAGGAAGAATAAAAATATAAATTCTATACCTCCTAAGTCAGGAGTTAAGAGTGGTTCAGTTAGGTTTAAGCCACAGAATCCTTGTTTTCACTGTGGCAGTATTTGGCATTCTATTTATACATGCAAAGAGTATCATAAGTTGTATTATGATTATTATGAACTTAAACCCTCTTTGAATAAATTCAAGATTGATTCTACATGTATAAATTCTGATAAAAAGAATGTTAGCACAAACTCTGATAAGACTTCTGCTGCAAAAGCTAACAAACTTAATAAGGCCAAAGGATCCAAGCAAGTCTGGGTCCTTAAAATTGATCATTAGTGGTTTTTGTGATTGCAGGGTAACAGGAAAAATATCCTTGTTCTGGACAGTGGATGCTCAGGACACATGACTGGAAATAAAGCCCTGCTATCAGAATTTGTGGAGAAGGCTGGCCCAAGTGTTTTTTATGGAGATGGCAACATAGGAAGGACTCTGGGATATGGCAATATCAAACTTGGGAATGTCATCATTGAATCTGTAGCTCTAGTCTCAGGACTCAAACATAATCTGCTAAGTGTGAGTCAAATATGTGACAGAGGTTATCATGTGGGTTTCTTTGAAGAACACGGTGAAGTTGTAAGCAAATCTAAAGGAAAAGTTGTTCTGAAGGGATACAGGCATGGTAACATTTATGAAGCCAAGCTTTCAACAAACTCTGATGGCTCTGCAATCTGTCTACTAAGTAGAGCATCAATTGAAGAAAGCTGGGATTGGCACAAGAGACTTTCTCATCTGAATTTCAACAGCATTAATGAGCTAGTGAAGAAAGATCTTGTGAGAGGATTGCCCAAATCAGTTTTTACTCCAGATGGCCTATGTGACTCATGTCAAAAGGCAAAACAAAGGAAAACTTCATTCAAAAGTAAGACTGAATCCTCAATTCTTGAGCCATATCACTTATTGCATGTTGATTTATTTGGTCCAGTAAATATAATGTCTATTGGAAAGAAAAGATATGCTTTGGTTATTGTTGATGAATACACCAGATATACATGGGTATATTTCATGCACAAGAAAGAAGAAACTGCATCAATCTTAACAGAGCATGTCAGACAACTGGACAAAGGATCTAAGCATACAGTGAAAATCATAAGGAGTGATAATGGCACTGAGTTCAAGAATGCAGTCATGGAAGAGTTTGTAAAGGAAATGGAATAAAGCAAGAATTCTCTACACCTGGAACTCCACAACAAAATGGAGTAGTAGAGAGAAAGAACAGGACTCTCATAGAAGCTGCAAGGACCATGCTTGATGAAGCAAAGCTGCCAACTTACTTCTGGGCTGAAGTTGTGCAAGCTGCTTGTTTCACACAGAATGCTACACTCATAAACAAGCATGGTAAAACACCATATGAGATGACGAAAAAGAAGAAACCGAACCTGAAGTATTTTCATGTGTTTGGATGTAAATGTTTTGTTCTTAAGACTCATCCAGAACAGCTTTCCAAATTTGATTTAAAAGCTGATGAAGGAATCTTTGTTGGATACCCACTATCCACAAAAGCATTCAGAGTCTACAATCTGAGAACAAAAGTGGTCATGGAATCTATCCATGTGTCTTTTGATGATAAGAAGATAACAGGACTTGAAGACTTTGATAAACATGACCAGCTGAGATTTGAGAATGAAGAAATAAATGCTGATCTACAAAATTCTGATACTCTTTCAGACTCTATTGTTCAATCTATACCAGTAGATCAGACAGCAGCACATGTTGAGGGGGAGCAAGTGAACAATGAAAATGAACCCCAATCAAGTGAAGAAACATCAAAGAATGCATCTGCTAGTTCATTAAACTCTGATTCATCAAACTCTGAAAGCAACAGCTCAGGGGGAGCAAACAATGATTTTGGATCTACTAGTCATCACACTCAACACAATTATGAACTTGGGGAATCATCAACATCAAATCTGCCGAGACAAAGGGTATGGAGTAGAGCGCATCCCTTTGAACAGATCATTGGTGAACCGGACACGGGTGTACAGACTAGAAGAGCAACACAGAATGAATGCAATTTCGCAGGATTTTTATCTCAAATTGAACCTAAAAAGGTTGATGAAGCTCTTGATGATCCAGATTGGGTAACTGCAATGCAGGAAGAACTCAATCAGTTCGAAAGGCAGAAAGTATGGAAGCTGGTGCCAAGACCAAAAGATAAATCTGTAATTGGCACTAGATGGGTGTTTAGAAATAAACTGGATGAAAATGGTATTGTTACGAGGAACAAGGCTCGATTGGTAGCAAAGGGTTACTCTCAAGAAGAAGGAATTGATTATGATGAAACCTATGCTCCAGTTGCAAGGCTTGAAGCAATCAGGATGTTCTTAGCATTTGCTGCACACTCCAACTTTAAGGTTTTTCAGATGGATGTGAAGAGTGCATTTTTTAACGGAGATCTAGAGGAAGCAGTCTATGTTGAACAACCCCCTGGGTTCGAAGACAAGGAATTTGAAGGTTTTGTGTACTTTCTCTTCAAAGTTGTCTATGGTCTCAAGCAAGCCCCTCGAACATGGTATGATACTCTCTCCAAGTTCTTACTTGAAAATGGTTTTACAAGAGGTATCATCGACAAAACTCTCTTTCATAAAAAGCATAAAAATGATATAATTCTGGTGCAAGTATATGTGGATGATATAATATTTGGTTCTACTAATGATTTGCTATGCAAGAGATTTGCTAAGCTAATGCAGAGTAGGTACGAGATGAGCATGATGGGTGAGTTGTCCTTCTTCCTTGGACTTCAAGTTATTCAGAAGCCTGATGGTATTTTCATCTGCCAATCAAAATACATAAAGGATCTTCTGAAGAAGTATGGGATGGAAGAAGCAGCTACTACCAAGACCCCGATGCCAACTGCTGTCAAGCTTGATGAAGACAAATCTGGTAAGTCAGTTGACATCACGAAGTATCGAGGTATGATCGGCTCTCTCTTGTACTTAACTGCTAGTAGACCAGATATTATGTTCGCAACTTGTCTATGTGCTAGATTCCAGGCTAACCCTAAAGAGTCACATCTTATAGCTGTTAAACGTATTTTCAGATACTTTAAGGTAACCCCCAATCTTGGGATTTGGTACCCTAAAGGAACAGGTTTTGACCTAGTTGGCTATACAGATTCTGACTTCGCAGGTTGTAAGATTGATCGGAAAAGTACTTCTGGAAGCTGTCAGTTTCTAGGAAGAAGGTTGGTATCTTGGTACAGCAAGAAGCAACACTCAGTATCTACCTCGACAGCCGAAGCAGAATACATTGCGGCAGGTAGTTGTTGTGCTCAGATCCTGTGGATGAGGAATCAACTTCAGGACTATGGACTCATGTTGGACAAAATTCCAATTCTATGCGACAACACGAGTGCCATTGCCATTGCCAACAATCCAGTTCAACACACCAGGACTAAGCATATTGATATCAGGTATCATTTCTTACGAGAGCATGTCATGAATGGAACTGTGGTATTATATTTTGTTCCCACAGATCAACAAATTGCAGACATCTTTACTAAACCACTGGATGAATCCACTTTCTCCAGGTTAGTTGGTGAACTTGGGATGTTAAATCTGTCTAATTAATTTTGGATAATCAATAACTGCAATTTGTTATAAATTCACAGGTATTTTAAATGTCCATATTTTTAGGACTTGTGAATTTACTTTGCATCCAGTCATCATTTTTTTTATAGGTATCTCTATATTAATTACCACGCTTATAAATGCTATATTTTATGGTAATTAGTTAGTAAATAATTGAGTTAATTGTAGCATAATTAAATAAATATTTTATTGACATATATCAATTAATGATATTTTGTTAATTTTATGTCTATTTAATTGTGAGTTTATCTGATTATTGTGGATTAATTCTTGATTTATTGTGTGATTATTTTTAAATCCATAATAATTAGAAGTATTATATGTGTATGTGTATAGACTGATAGGTTTCGGCGATAAGATGTTTTTTCTGCCGACAGGTTTCGGTGATAAGATGTTTTTTCGGCTAATTGGGTAGTTAGGTGAGAAATTATGGAGCGGTGTTATTTTTCAAACATAACCTGTCACTATTTCACCTAACCCACTAATACTTGAAACCTTATAAATGATGAGTTTTTGTTTGTGTTTAACATCATCAATTTTCAGATATACATAGCATATACACACAATTGCTGAATATTTCAAGCTTTGATCGGAAAGATATCTCAATCTAGCTGGTGGTTTTTAGAGCGGATTTCATATTCTTGTTATACGCACTAACCCTTGTTTTTGAATTTCCTCAAAGTTTTTGAAAATGGCATTGCAGGGAAGCTTTTTAATTGCTAAAGTTAATCCTGTTTCTATTCAGCAAATCGAAACCATTCAGGATGAGCAATTTCGGGCTTGGACACAATTTCTGAATGAACATTCATTAATCCGTTATGCTTTAGTTACAC
The DNA here is from genome assembly GCA_037693485.1 of Kitagawia praeruptora. Lineage (NCBI taxonomy): Eukaryota > Viridiplantae > Streptophyta > Magnoliopsida > Apiales > Apiaceae > Kitagawia > Kitagawia praeruptora. The sequence continues at coordinate 156,651,963 of CM075344.1, read as the reverse complement.
AGGTGCAGCTTAACCATGATGCATTGTGTGAATTATATTGCAGTGCGGTTAACACTTCTGGACAGGACGGGTGTGCATTCACATATCGACTATTTGGTAGGTTGATTAGGGTCACTGAACGAGATGTTAATCGAATTCTTCATTTTCCTATGGAAAATCTCGTTTCTGATCCTACACCTGAACAGATTGAAATGTTCTTTCGTTTTATAAGGTACCAAGATGGCAATTTCAATACTGGTAATCTTTCTAGAACGTTTCTAACCCAGTACTGGAATTTCTTCTTTCACACTCTTAACCATGTTTTTCCTCAGATAGAACAAATCAAGATCGAATACCTGAATTTATTCAAATAATAGGGTATGCGGTCGCCAATAATTTGAGGATTAATTTTGGAAAAATAGTGCTTGGTCAAATCATTTTAAAAATGAAACGCTTGGGAACAAGAGATGTTCGGACTCAAAATGTCAAATGTCTATATCCAAGGTTTCTACAGTTAATATTGAATGATTTTTTGAATGATGAAGACAGGGTACGCTTGGAAAATGGTCAAAAGGTGGAATGTTCTTCCATGAAGACGAATGTAATTAATTACATAAGAAAAAAGAAATATACGGATGTGCCTACAGTCCTAACTGAATATCTAAAGACTGTCCCACTTCCGTTGTTACCACGACCAGTGAGAGCAGGTATACGACAAGGTAATATTTCAATCCCTGCTATTCCAACCTTTGTATTCCCTATTGTGTCACAGGAAATACAGTTTCTACAGCCCCCAGTGGCCATCTTACCCGACCAAGAGCAGGAAATCCCACCGACTCTAACACAGGTCGAAGAGCCCATTCTACAAATGCAAACACAAACACAACAAACTCCTACACCTCAATTGTCACTTAAACGACCAGTCATCCATATTATTGAGGGAGATAGTGCCTCAGCAGCACCACATAAGGAGTTAGTAACATCAGCAGCTCTACCTCATTCTAAAAGAAGTAAACCAAATGAACCTGAGGTAACTGCAACTGTTAGTGAAACAATTCTTTCTTATCCAATGAGTGCAAATGTAAATGAGATTGAATTGACGGGAGCAACTATCTTGAGTTCCATTTCACGGAACATACGAGTGGTTGATGATCTTTCAAAAGATCAAATGCCTTCACAGGCATCCGAGGTGGAATTACCTACCTCAATAACTGCTGGTGAATCTTCCATTTTACGGAATGATCCATTGGTGGGTGGTTCTTTTATGAACCAAGTGTCTTCACAGACGTACGAGGGAAACTTGGGTTTTGTGCCATTTAATCAATTCAAGTTTAACCTCCCAGAGGGAAAATCTCTGGATCTCTTTCGAGATTTACCACTTTTTACCAGTGGTCGGCAACTCGCTTCACGCGAGGACGGAAGCTCACGAACTTTCATTGCACCATCCGTGACCTCTGAAAAAGGGGCTAGGATGATTTCATTTGCAGGTACACATATCGGTGGAAGCTCTAGAGGAAAGTTGAGGGAAACACCAACAGAACATGTAAGTGTAACCCAAACCACTAAACCGAGTGAATATAGAGTGTTGAGTGAAACACCTGCAGAACATACGAGTGAGCAACCTACTCAACCACATGCACCTGTAACCAGAAAGGAATATAGCAGACTCCTTACACGGGTCCAAACAATGGAGAAAGAGTTGCAAAATATCTGTAAGTCCATTGCAGAAATTAAAAATTTGCAACTTATTCAACATGATGCATTCCAGGTTCAATTAAGTTCCATGGCATCCCAGTTTAGTCATGCAATTCATTCCTTGGGAAAGACAGCTTCGTCTAATTTACCAACTCCACATCCTACTACTCTGGAGGATAACCCAACTGAGGGGGAGAAGGTGGATGATCAAGAAGCTACTAGGCGTAATAAGGGCAAGGAAAAGGTTGTTGACACAGAATTAACTTTATTTTGGGAAAGGAAAAGCTAATTGGAATATTCGTGCTATGTGGAAAGAAAGCAAAGGCAAACTTGAAAATATGTTCAGTCTAGAGGAACAATTGTCTTGCACTTGGAAATCTGGAAAATGTATATATGATCCAGAATGTACTTTAATATTATTTATCTTTGTATTTTATTTGTATCAGCTGAGTCATCCTCTAGGTATTTGCTTGTCAAACCCTAACAATCAAATAGGGGGAGATTGTAAAGCATAATGTAATGTAATATGTAATAGAGGACATATATAACTCAACTAGGATAAAAGATAAATAATATTAACTTTATACAGGGATCATGAAATTTGAAGAACAGGCACCGACAAGGATCAAGTCGCTGAAAGAAGTTCATTAACATGATCAAGCCTCAGTGACAGAATAAGATGTACAGATGATTCAGTTGAAGGGCCAAAAGATTCCATGTATTTATGTTATTTGAAGATATTGCTGCAGGCTAATCAATTAAAATGTAACGAAGGTGTGAAGATCAAGATCAGTGCTAGTCACTTGTGAACCAGACCAGTGCACTAAGTGTCAGCACATAAGAGAAGGATCAACACTTTAATTCACAGAAAGAATTGCCAAAGCCTATTGACGATCAAAGACAGACATAATATCTCAAGCAGAATATTTGAAATAGAAGAGAGAAGCTCAAAAGAAGCAGCCAAAAATAGTAATAATATGCAAAGTTACTATGCACGATTACTATGCAAGGTTACTATGCAAGATTACTATGCACGGTTACTATGCGCGGTTACTATGCAAGATTACTATGCGCGGTTACTATGCAGGTTACTGTGCAAATAGTGGTTACTATGCAAATAGTAGTTACTATGCAAATAGTGGTTACTATGCAGGTGGGACCCACGTGAATAGTACTATTCAAATAGTGGCTGGTGGGGCCCACATGAGATGAAAATTTTCAGCAGACGCGTTTTGGTTGGTGGAATAGTGGTTATTATGCAGATGGGCCCCACGTGAATAGTGCAGCATAGTTACTTTCTAAAATCTATAAATAGGCCTGTTGTATTTCATTTCAAAACACACCTCAACACACAACTCTCTCTTCTCTCTCTTATATCATCTCTGTGTAAGCTGCTAGACAGTCCATCTAGTAGGAAAGCCGGCTTAGCCCGCTTTCAGGAAGTGTCGGATAGAAGGTCCTCGTGCCTAAACTATCCTTAGGAGTGTTCGAGTTTTTTGAAGCTAATCCGTTGGATTAGAAGTTGTAACACCCCTTGGGTTTTTATCAGTTCAAAGATATTTTCCCGAACCAATTGTTTTATTTCGATTCAGTTGTTGACCTCATTTTTCACATCTCGAAAATCGAAATATTTTTAAATAACGTATTCAACCCCCCTTCTACGTTATTCCGGACCTAACAAAACATATTTTAAAATGTGATTTTCAATTTTTTAAAATAAAAAAATGATTAATTTATAAAAATTTAGTTAAAAAATAACCAATTTTATCACTAAAAATTCAATGGACATGTAATTAAAAATATAAGAATGAAGAGAGAGTATATCCTATATATTTATTAAAATATATGCATTTTCACTTAACAAATCGAGAAATATGGATTAATTTTTGCTACATCATGCATACTGACTCCATTTTCTCTCCTTAATAAAACTTTTTTTTCAGTTTTTCATCCACTCCCATTTTCTACTCTTAATTGCAAACATCGCTTATGACATATATAAAAATTGGCTCCCGGTCTCTGGCAAATGCATGTCAGGGATTCCTTATTTAACATACGGCTTTTAAGCCGTTGGATCGTTGATCCAACGGCTCTAATTTAAAAAAAAAACAACACCGTACCGCATAAATTTTCTGCGATACGGAGTAATTACCAAAATGCCTCCCTATTTTCACATAAAAAATATACTGTTCACCGTACCGCAGAAAGTTTCTGCGGTACGTGAACAGTGAGGACATTTTGGTAATTACTCCGTACCGCAGAAAATTTGTGCGGTACGGTATTGTTTTTTTTTAAATCAGAATCGTTGGATCAACGATCCAACAGCTTAAAAGCCGTATGTTAAATAAGGAGTCCCTGACTCCCTGACATGCGTTTGCCAGAGACCGGGACCCATAAAAATTATACACAACCATTGCAAACATTGTTCACCGATGTAATCTATTATTAACCATTAAAAAAAATCATTTTTTGATCTAATTATAGCAAATTAGTTTGATAAGCTCTGAAATAACATCAAAATAGTGTGATTTTATTTTTGGAAAATAATCCCCGAAGTAACGAATTGGAGCTTTACGGTAGAATTCATGTGCGACTCAGTACTTGCCTTTTCTTGGTCCGGGTGGAGCAGAATACTATAGTCTCCAAAAACAGCATATTGGCGTGTTGGCACTGTACTTTATCGAAGCCCAAGTATTATCAGAATCAAAAGCCCAGGTGAGGACCACATTTATTCTCCCATCTGCTCCTACGTTTTTATATAAATTTAAGTAACTTGAAGGTCTTCTTTTGCCATTGCAAATACTAGACGTGCTTCATTTACCAGCGATGATTGTGAATGCCTACTGATGGGTGAATTTCATAACAATTTTTAGAAGGTTTACGGAATTGTCCAAATTTATGTTGGGTACAATTTAACTACAGCAATAATGAGACAGTGATATATATTAAAATAAGAACAGACATATAACCAATTAACAAAACAAATCACGAAGGCAAAACAAAGTATAATCAGAGACTGTATAATAACAAGAAAGGCAAGAATACTTATCTCTCACAGAAGATTTAGCAACTACTGATTAGAGAGAGAAGAACAGTTGAGTCGCCAAACCTTTCGAGAGGACTTGATTATTCTTGAAGAGAATATTGCCCCACTTACGCTGTGTTGGGATACAACAATATTACTTCCAGGATAAAACATCACAGATCAATGTGTTCACAGATACACCAGAGATCAACGACGACTAGCACCACAGTTCGCCTGAGAATTATGTAATATATCTGTATGTGTTGAGAGATACCAGAGAGAAGGCAGCTAGGGTTTTCGTATCCTTAGAAGTATCCTGTTTGGTTAACGTTTTATTCTTTATGTATATAATACCAAAAATAAACGTAACTGATACTCCATAAAAAGAAAGTAAATATTATTTTCGTTACAGAAGCATCAGTATTGACCTTCGTCAGGATCTGATGTCTGTCAGGATTGGTCAATATCAGGATCTGATGCCCATCAGTATTTGGTTATGTTCAGGGTCTGTCCATCAGGATTTGATGTCTGATCAGGCCCAATAATGTCTGATCAGGCCCAATAATCCAAGTACTGGTAGTAACAAATAAGGTATGATGTTCTGTTAAAATAAATCAATATTCCTGGTAATAAAATTCCTCGCCCAGGTCGCCTCGCGTATGCGAGATGCCGAGACATTCGCCAAAATCGCCCTTCGACCCGACCCGAGTCGTGTCGTGTCGTGACGTGGCGAGGCGGGCGACGGCGGCGCGCGTGTGCGCGCGCGCGAGGCCCACTCTACGTCTATGCACACCCACATGCCTTAGTAGTTGTGCACTACACTTGCACATGGAGCTATATAAAGCCACCAACCTTTCATTTCCAATTCTATGTGGGACTTAAGTTATTTCAACTAAATAACCCACATAACCCATTTCAAGCAAGCAACTTCAACTCAATTTATTTATGGATTCCACTAAGAAAATGTCTTAGATCCAAACATGAAAGTTTAAGTCCTCATTACAAGGAACAACTTTCACTTGTTAGTCCGGAAATTACATCAAGAACATATTTTAAATATGCCTCAAACTTTCCATTTTTTTAACAATCCCCCACGAATCCATACAGAAATGCATAACTATCCTCATCATGACTTGTTTTTCAGAGTAGGTACCCTTCCGGGTTTGAACCCTCCTAATTCCTCTACTTCGATGGCTACCGGATTCAGATGGAATGTTTGACCTTGAATCTTTATCCGTTTGGTGTAACCACACTCCATAGACGACGACAAGTCAAAGCCTATGGTGCCAATCTACGGCTTTGAGACGTTAATGGTCCTGTCTCGATCCTGTTCGTCGAATGTTTCAAGGAATAACCCTTTCCTCTAATTACGACCACACAATTACATTCGCTTAGTTGGGCATCTCCAGAGATGTACTGCTAGCATCTCGTCAAATGACTTGACCCCATTCAGAGTTTAAATAACTCTTGATATTCTGGCAGTTGTAGTACCTTATAGGTTTACAGGGGATAGACTCCAGATACGTGAGTATCAATCTATGTAGTTAAAGGTACAAACCAATTCACCCTTACAACTTGTTATTACCACATTGAATACACTTTCGAGGGATCTCCTCTCATGTGTATTGGGTTCCCGCTGTAGATGAATCATTATGGGCTATCAGTCTCATCCCCAACCTAGACTTAAGGACTACAGCATGCTCAAGCCCTTTAGTCAAAGGATCAGCTAGGTTTTCTTGAGTTCCAATAAACTCAACAGCTATGATCTTGTCAGACATTAGACCTTTTATAGACTTTAGTCTAACTTGAATATGTCTCTTTGTTTTCACATTATACTTCTTGCTGTTTATCTTGTCGATAGTTGTACGGCTATCACAATGAACAACAAAAGCAGGAAGTGGACGACTTACTACAGGTAACATTGACATAAGTCCATGTAACCATTCAGCCTCAGTCCCCGTGGCATCTAATGCACACAACTCAGCCTCAAAAGTAGACCGAGTTATAATAGTATGTCTAGAATACTTCCATGATACTGCTCTACCCGCAAGGGTAAACATGTATTCAGTCACTCCATTGGAACCAGACTTCTTAGCTATCCAACTTGCATCACTATATCCCTCTAGCACTCCAGTAAATCTCCTGTAATGCAAACCAAGATATATGGTGCCTTTTAGATATCTAAGCACTCTATCAAGAGCATCCCAATGAGTCTTGTTTGGATAGCTTGTATATCTTGCTAACTTAGACACTGAATATGAAATATCCGGCCTAGTACCATTAGCAAGATACTGCAAACTCCAAATAATCTGAGAATACCTTAACTGAGACACAGGTCCTCCTGAACTATTCTTGACAAGGGCAATTTTAGGATCATATGGAGTACTTGCGATTCTACAATTTGAATAACTATACTTCTCAAGTATAGATTTTTCTATATAATGAGATTGTGTCAAGGTTATTCCATCAGTTGACTGAGTCAACTTAATACCAAGAATCACACTAACCTCTCCCAAATCCTTCATCTAAACCCTAAACCCAAATCCTTCATCTCAAAATGCCTTTTCAATAACCTTTTAGTCTCGTTAATAATCTCAATATTTGTTCCAAACAATAAAATATCATCCACATACAAGCACACAACAATACATTCATTCCCTTTAACCATGTAATAGACACACTTGTCACTTTCATTAACTACAAATTCTGATTCTAAAACAGTTTCATCAAACTTTTTATGCCAGTCTCTTGGAGCTTGTTTTAAGCCATATATAGACTTGATTAACTTACATACTTTCCTTTCATTTCCAGAGGCAACAAATCCCTCAGGCTGATCCATATAAATTTCTTCTTCAAGTTCACCATGAAGGAAAGCTGTCTTTACATCCATTTGATGGATGATAAGACCATGTACAGAAGCCAATGCTACAAGCATTCGAATTGTTGTCATTCTAGCAACTGGAGTGTATGTATCAAAGTAATCAATGCCTTCCTTTTGCTAAAAGCCCTTAGCTACCAGTCTAGCCTTACACTTATCTATTGAGCCATCAGGATTCATCTTCCTTTTGAAGACCCATTTACATCCTATAGTAGAACACCCAGGAGGTAGATCAACCAACTCCCATGTTCCATTAGAAACAATAGAGTCAATTTCACTTTTTATAGCACCTTTCCAGTACCTAGATTCTGAAGAATCCATGGCCTGTCGAAAAGTTAAAGGTTCATCCTCGATATTGTAAGTGATAAAATCACTTCCAAAATCCTTGACTACCTTAGCACGCTTACTCCTTCTAGGTTCCTCTACTTTATCAGGAGTAGAGCTACTACCAGGATCTGCCCCCATATTTGTCATCCTTTCCACATGATCAGGAATGGAACTCGATGTGTGAGTAGGATCATCATCAGAAATACCCTGAGGTGTACCAGTGATAAGTGGATGTATATCTACTTGGAGCATTCTAAATCGGCTTAAATTGATTGTCTTGGGCTCAAGTTTCTTGTAGTTTTGATGTGTTTTGCTTAGTTGTGCAGGTTTACGAGAAGGTTGACTAAGGTGGATGCTTCTATTATTTTTTGGGAATTAATTGATTAAAATTCGGATTTTTAAGAAGGGTTGCGCAGTCTACACTGTTTGGGCCATATCTTGAGTTCTATAAGTCTGTTTTCAGCCCGTAAGCAGTCCACGCGAAGATAACGAGATTCTCTATCATTCTAAGGTGGTCCAGAGGCCCAATTACGTCTGGAACGGCTCTGGAAAATATAAGAAAAGTCAGCCACGAATTTCCTTAAGAAAACATAATCAGTTTAGGAAACGTCTTTTGCAGAAATTCTGTTTTAACTCTATTTTGGGTATTTTCTTGCTGGGCAAGACTTTTAGAGCCTATTTAAACACATCCAACCCTTGTAAATTGAATAATTAGGATCATTATTATCATTAGGAGTAGAATTATTACATATCAATTACTTAGGTTTATTTGTATATTTTCATACTTTGTTTTTATCATGGTTTCATCAGATCCCATGATGACGAGAGGTTCGTTTATGAACTAATTGTTGTCATGGGATTCTAACGGATTTATTTATGGAGCTTTAGTATCTTGATTGCTTTAAAGATCTGTGTGTGGTGTATATCTGATATTCTCGTATGGTTATGCTTAATTGATAGATGCGTCATGAACATCTAATTTGTTAATCTCTTGTGAAGTGAAAGTGGATCTTGAGATTTAGAACTTGCCATGCTAGCATAGGTTCATAATTGTTTATCAATATGGTTGTGGTACGAGATGAGAATACTTGTATTGCCCTATGTGATCATTATGGATAACTTGCTCTTCAACCGTTATGTTTTCAAATTCTATAGACATATAGGGTCTAAGCATAATTGGTGTCTATTTATCTTCTATCTCTTTTGTGGATGTATGGGTAGTTTGGTATACGTATGCTGACAGGTAGCGTGTACTTGTTTCGTGTTATTCGATCAGATATCATAACCATTGCATATAGTGATTAAAGGCGTCAGATCTAAGCAAAGTATTTAATGAAGTTAGGATTCCATGGTTTTTCTTGCAGAAGTAATTAGATTTTAATTCTTGTTAGTTAGTTAATTTGTAGTTTTGTTAATTTGCTTTTTAGTTAGATTTAGTTAATTAAAACCCATATTTGCTATTTGTCTTAGCAGTGCATAATAACCATACACTGTTGCATAGGTGCGTTTACTGAATTGAAACCATAACCAGATCTCTGTGGGAACGAATTTGGACTTAACCTTATATATTACTTATGACCACGTACGCTTGCGTGTTTTAGTGTAAACAAGTTTTTGGCGCCGCTGCCGGGGATCATTGGTGTTTTACTTTTGGTTTATGTGCTTGTCAATAGTGGTCGTTAGAGTTCACTGACTCAGATTTTTTTTTTTCTCATCTATTCTTGTAGTTTTTTGGTGTTTCAGGTACTTGTCAGAGAAAGATGGATTTTTACTATGGAGTTCAGCAGGTGGCTAGTGTTTGTGAGCTATGTGCGGGCGCACATGAGACGTATCAGTGCTGGAGCAACCAAGGTGGTATTCAACAGCCTCAGCCATGTGAGCAGTATTTGGGCGTTCATGATCCATCACAATATTGTTACTACGGAGGAGTTGATCCATATGTCACTTATGAAGAACAACCATATTTTCAATACTATCCGCAACAGTACCAGCAAGATGTTCCAGATATGTCATATGTCTTTGGTAGTGAAGAGTTTCAACATCAGCAACCTATTCCTGCTTTTCAGTCAGATGATGATTTGAAGGAGATTAGGGAGGAGATTAGGATGCTTGCAGAGAATAATGAGAAGCTTGTCAAATCTATGGGGACATTAGCTGCTCAAGTTTTGAGAGTCTTGGAACAAGAGAATCAGCAATTCATACCAGAAGCAATTCCAGAAAATATTGATGACTTGGAGCAAGGTACTGCATGCTTAATTGAAGAAGACAAATTCCAAGAGGAGGAGAGTGTTCATAAGCCATGTGAGGAATTTGATCAAGCTAGTGAGGTGGATGATTTGGAAAGGGCACTATTTGAGACAGACACTGATGAGCTACGCAAATTTCAAGAATTGTTTTGTGCGAACCTAGAAGACACTGATGAGCTACGCAAATTTCAAGAATTGGTATGTGCGAACCAAGAGGTTGATGATCATGAGAAAGATGCAGGTCTTCTACTTGTCTCAGAATTTAAAGATGGAGGTAGCGCATTAGAGCCAATGGAGGAAGTTCTCGTTGAGGAACCAAAGGCTTCATCAATTTACATTTACCCTCCTCCATTATATTCAAGCGAAGCCCGTGTGTTGTTCTACAAATTGTCAGATTTTGGGTCAATAGATGAAGGCATTGGAAGAGGACATGGTTGTTACCTGAATAGGTCAAGCGAGGAGAAGGAGCAGAAAGTGTGTCGCCGAGATGATGATGAAGTATTGCGAAGAGAGGACCAGGCGAACTATTATCATCCTTAATGGAAACTTGGAAGTAACGTCAAGCTATTGACGTTAAAGAAGCGCTTCGTGGGAGGCAACCCATGCCATTAGTGTAGGAAAAAAAATTGAGTGTTGTATGAAAAAAAAAAAAAGAGTAGTAGTGTTTTTAAAAAAAAAAAAAAAAAAAAATCTGGGCAAATTGCGGGTCTGTAACGCAGGTAGCCCCTGCGTTACTGGAAGAGGAGCAGGTTGCGGGGCTGTAACGCAACCTGCGGTTGCGTTTCTGGACAAAAAGCAAATTGCGACCCTGTGGCGCAAACAGCGTATGCGTTACTGGAAGTTGGGCAAGTTGCCCCGCACTCATGCAATTGGCGCGTGGTACAGAAGGGTTGGAAAGTTTTTTTTCTTCAGCGCCATTCACTGTAAGCTTTGTCCGAGAGTTTGTGTTTATGAATATTAAAAAAATAAAATCTTTCACCCCAATTCTTTTTATAACCCCATCTTCTCCCCAAATCTTTTCCTATTTTAATTCCAAAACCCCTCATCTCTCCTAAAAAATTTCAAATTCCTATTTCTTTTCAAAATCTTTTTCTTTTATCCATTAAATATTTTTTCTATCCCATATCAAATTCCAATTTCCACCAAATTTTTTTCCTTTTCACATTAAAATTCTTATATTCATCCTATCACTCCATGGCCTATATATACCCATACATACACACCCAATTCATTATCTACCTCCTCTACATCTCTTAAAAATTCAAGTTTGGGGGAAAATTAGTACGAGTTCACCTCTTTGAATCGTAGTGGGATTTCTTTTCTCTATTTTATTTTACTACGAATTTGTGTTCTTGTAAATTGGGGTTTTTGTATTATTCTTGTTACTTGGGTATTTTTGGTGTGATTCTGCTTGGTGGTTTTTGGTGGGATATTTTGAGGTGGTATTGGTGGAGCTTCTTGTGAGTTGGAAATTGATTCTTTTGGCTCGTAAGCATGGGAGAGATAGTGCTAATGTTGGGGAATTTTCGTTTTCGACGGCGGAGGTTAAATTTAATCGATTGTTTTGAGGCCAATTGCTAAGGAAAGGGGATTTTTACGAGAAAAAAATTTTTGTTGGGTATGCTTCGGGATTCAGGTATGTTTTCTACTTTCCCTTGTATTACTTTCCATTCAATGGGGACATTGAATATTTTAAGTTTGGGGGTGGTTTGAGGGATTAGTAGTTGTTGTTGTATTATTTGTTCATGTAGGATTGCATGCTTTGCATATTAATAGTAGTAAATTATGCATTATTGTTCGTATTTTCTACGTTTGTTTCATATAGGACATTCTGTTTTATGTTTGTATATCATGTGAGTTCATAATAGTTTGCATTTGCACCCATGCTTGATAGGAATTTTGTGTTGTTGACGCTTTTGATTGAGAAGTGATATGCTTTGTTCTTGTGCACACACATACACTAGTAAGTTGAAGCTAGTAGACTTATTGAATGTTGTAAGTGATTAGAAGGACATGAATATGTGCAAGATGATTTAGTTGCATGCTTTGAATACAAGTTGGTGCGTTAGAGAGATTTTTTTTCTTGGGATTGAGTATGTTTTGCCACCAAGTGAGATTTTGAGCCTTATTGCATAATATCTGCAATTTATTCGTTTGCTTGAGTGACCACGGATTGTTTGCATTGCTAGCAGTTGTTTGAGGTCTTTCTTGAAACGCATGACATTATTTGACGATTAAAATGATAAAGGCATTTAGGAATAACCACATATTTTCCCATATTACCACACCATGTTTACATGATCAATTAGTTAACCCGTTGAGCTTAATCCTATTTTTTCGGTGACATACCACATTACTTGCCTAGACCTTTTTCTTGTATTGGCCTTACATTAATTTGAACCCACATTGTCAAAGGCTAGTAAATTGCTTAAGGGAGTAATAAGGTGTGCAAGGAGGGGTTATTGTTGGTCGTACTTTTGGGGGGAAATATTGAAAATTGGATTTGGTTGTTTACTTGATAGTCGACATATGTAATAAAATTGTGGGATCATTGTTATTGTTTATATTATTGTTTTTGTTCTATCTAGCTCTCGGAAAAAAAGAAAAAAAAACAGGAAAAAAAAAAAGAAAAAAAAAAGAGAAAAAAAAAAAGAAAAAAATATATATATTATGAGAGCATGTTTGTGTTTGTTGTGATCCTATTTCAGTCGACTAGTCGAGTGTTTGTCTTAGTAAAATTATGTGGGGGGAAAATAAGGTGGTTGTGTATGATTTATTATGGTACTTACTAGCTTTTGACACTTCACCTGTTTTGGCTTATTTGACATACCTTGTCCCTAGCCCCATTACAACCCAATTAAAGACCTTTTGATTATCGTCATTGAAGTATGTTGTGTTAAGAGTTAGATTGATACCAAATGTCAAGCGTGTTTATGATTTTGTTGGAATTGAGTGATACACTTACCCTTGTTCTTGAGTTAAAATTCTTTTGTGAGTGGATTGTGAGTGTTTGCTTGTTTTTGCGTATGAGATCCCGAGTTTTGTCTCAAAGATGTACTCTTGTAGGCTTAGCATGTTTACTAACTTATTCTTACATTTGACATGGGCTTGTGAGAACTTATGCATGTTCATTGAGTAGACTATGTGAATACTTGCACTTTCGACACCAAGACATTGCGTTATTACTTTGATTCTTAAGACATTTGCGTTATTGTCAAAGGCTAGTAAATTGCTTAAGGGAGTAATAAGGTGTGCAAGGAGGGGTTATTGTTGGTCGTACTTTTGGGGGGAAATATTGAAAATTGGATTTGGTTGTTTACTTGATAGTCGACATATGTAATAAAATTGTGGGATCATTGTTATTCTTTATATTATTGTTTTTGTTCTATCTAGCTCTCGGAAAAAAAGAAAAAAAAACAGAAAAAAAAAAGAAAAAAAAAAGAGAAAAAAAAAAGAAAAAAAATATATATTATGAGAGCATGTTTGTGTTTGTTGTGATCCTATTTCAGTCGACTAGTCGAGTGTTTGTCTTAGTAAAATTATGTGGGGGGAAAATAAGGTGGTTGTGTATGATTTATTATGGTACTTACTAGCTTTTGACACTTCACCTGTTTTGGCTTATTTGACATACCTTGTCCCTAGCCCCATTACAACCCAATTAAAGACCTTTTGATTATCGTCATTGATGTATGTTGTGTTAAGAGTTAGATTGATACCAAATGTCAAGCGTGTTTATGATTTTGTTGGAATTGAGTGATACACTTACCCTTGTTCTTGAGTGAAAATTCTTTTGTGAGTGGATTGTGAGTGTTTGCTTGTTTTTGCGTATGAGATCCCGAGTTTTGTCTCAAAGATGTACTCTTGTAGGCTTAGCATGTTTACTAACTTATTCTTACATTTGACATGGGCTTGTGAGAACTTATGCATGTTCATTGAGTAGACTATGTGAATACTTGCACTTTCGACACCAAGACATTGCGTTATTACTTTGATTCTTAAGTTGATATGGCATGAGAGGTGTTAGGTCCAAATGTGTTGTAGAGGGGGGGTGAATACAACTTTTCGATTATGAGAAGCAATAAATACGATGCAATAAATGAACACACAGATTCAAGGAATATATTTCTTTATATATAACTTGAAAAGGTTGCTACAACATTCATTACAAAGTATAACAGAAGTTGAGAGAGAAGTGAATGATTCTAAGCTCTGTGAATACTCTCTCTCTTTTTCTTGTGTTTTTCTCAGTATTGCTCACTAACTAAAACATTACACAAGTACTTCTATTTATACTACATGTAATCTATGACCTGTAGTCTTCAAAGACTAAGATGTACGTGGCCCAATGATGTCCACATAAATCTTGTCTTATCTTGAAAGCTTGGAAATCTGCCAATCAGAAGATGCCATGTGTCATGTTGAAGCTGCACTCTAAGTAGAACTTCTACTTGAGAATTTCTACTTAGCCATCTCGAAATTCCTAAGTCGAACTTCTACTTAGAAATATTCTACTTGGCCATCCAGAACATTTAGTACTTAGAAAATATTCTGGTCTTCAACTTGAAACTTCAATGCACATCTTGAGCTTGTGATATCTTCATATCTTCTTTATTCTTCAGCAAGCTCTTGAACATGGATCTTTATTACTGACATAAACTTGCTATCAATGTCCTGACACTTGATGCACTGGTCTGGTTCATAAGTGACTAGTCTTGATAGTGTTTCTGCTTCTTGAATAAATTACCATATTCACTTAGTAACTTGGCTTTCCAATATTTGCTTTCCTTCTTGTTCACTTGAAATCAATTGGTCTTGTTGATACTGATAGTTATGATCTTGATTCTCGAATTCTAAAATCACTGAGGCCTGAACAACTTTGACTTGAACTTCTCTCAATGATTTCTTCTTGGCTTGATCATAGTTAACATGTTCAATTGTATCAATTACCTTGTCTTCATTTAGTGTTGACTTCTTGTGACTTCTTGTTCTTGATTGTCTTCTGGTTAAGTATCTTTTCTTTTAATTGAGTTACATAAGTTATAGTGTTACAAGTTAATACACTCTGCCTTTCAATCTCCCCCAATTTGATTGTCTAACAATGACATTCAAATTAATGAAGGATAACTCAACTAAACAAGAGACGAGAAAAGATAATTAACATTACAGTCTTGAAAAATATACAATTTACAAGTACATGAAAACAATACAAAGAACTTAAACTAGAAACAGAATTCGAACCTCGAATTAAAGATCATTTGAATGATTCCTATCACCTGGATTATTTCATACCTTTTAGTCAAACTTATATCACCTTATTGGATTCATTCTAAGATGAATTTTCCTCAAGTGAGTTAAAGCAACCGAAAGACATGAAGGTTTTCCAACTTCAAGTTCACACCACTCTGACCTTTAACCCTAATTCCGTTTCCTCTTTCTAGCTTCAGCAGCTTGGTCCTTTTCTTCTTTCTGCCTTCTGCGCTTCTCCTCCTGCTGCCTTTGTTTCTTATATACTGGATTATGAAGTTGCGTCCACCTAGTATTCAACAAACTTACTGCTTCCATCTCTAGAGGGTTCCTGGGTTCTGGGTAAGGATGTTTGAAAAGCCTTCTGAGTTTGTCCACCTCCTGAGTAGTTCTGATCTCTGGAATGTCCTCAAATTTCTTCATTATAAGCCGAGGTTTCCTATGAGTTTTATCAGCTTTAAACTGACAGTAGATCATTTTGGGATAGCCTATGACACGGTTAGTATTGTGGACACTAGCCGCATCTCGCTCCAATCGCTTCATTTCCACTACTACATCAGATAGGTAACTCACGAGTCTCTGCTTTTCTGTCACATACTTAACTTCCACATCTTCCCATTTGAACACATATAACACTTTCTCTAGAAATGCAGCATCTTGAGTCTGTTGCAGCCATTGTCTACTCATATGCAAGAGTGTTTGCTTCTGGTCTGCATCTATGAATACTAAGGCATCAGCTGTATTATCAGCAAAAGAATGTATCCAGTATACGCTGTCTCTTCCTGGAACACCAACTGCCTCCCTTATCTCTCCTTGTTCCAGTTCTCCAGTAGGAAGATTCAGAGCTTCATCAACGTTCTTCATTGCTTGAAGAATATTCCAATTCCTCTCTATCAGCTCTGGTTCAATCTTCACATTATCAAGAGGGTTCGGAGCAATGACATCACACTTCCACACCTCATTGCTCTTCTTTAGTATGACACTTTCAATGGTCTTCACTGTTTTATCCTTAAGCACAGAAGCGAATCCCTTACCCATCATTTGCCTACAGACGGCCTTAAGAGATTCCACTGAAAGTTCCATTAATTCCTTTTCCTCCAGGCTCACCCTCTTCAATTTACTGTCAACCACCATCCGGACAACATTTGGATATGCTGAGAATTCTGGACCCTTGTCCTCTGCTAGCCGCATTAACTGATCCCTATACAGAATGCTTAGATTCTCAGAATGAGAGTATTGAATTTTTGTTGCTAGCAAGAACAACTCTGATGCAGATCTTCTCGTCATGAATTGATCATCCACATACATGAAAGACATCGGAACTCCTTCTGTGAAAGACAAAACAACCTGCCACTCCTTTTGCGTTGAATTGTATCCAACCCTGACTTTAGAAATTAATCTCTTTAAAGCATTTATGTAGTCAGCCGCCATTGGATTCTGCAAATTTAGTTGGTAGAACAGATCATCTGCTTCCTTGTTATGCTCTCCTTTTGTACATGGTCCCATCAAAATCTTTCTTGCGTCATCCCACTTCTTCCCTATCCTTCTATTGTCCAGATCGATTTGAGGATCAGCTAGCCTTGCAAGCTCATAATTGTACTGCTTTCCTTGTAGCTCCGCTTTCTTTTCCTGAAACGCAGCACGACCTTGCATTTGCTTCATTTTAAAGTACTCAGCTTGATCTAAGGCTAACTGTTGAGCTTCAAGGGTTTCTTCATCAACCGTAATTTCTTCAGGCTTTCCGACAGACATCCCAGCACCGCCACCTTGATCTTTCAATGATCTCTTTATAGCATGTTTCAAAGGTGCGTCTTCCATATCAGAATCTGAATCAATTACCTCCTGTACTTTTTCTTGATGACTTAGGTCAATGAATGGTTCATCTTGCTCAACCATTATTGCCTTACCCTTTTTCCTCCTCAGAGCCTCTTCTTCAACAGACGGCTCAACTTCAATTTCTCTGACAAGATCAGCATGTTCTTGAATTTCTTCGATTTGAACTCCCTGCTGTCTCGTCTCCTTTATACTCTCCCCCTTAGGTGAGTTATCCTGAACTCCACCCTGGTCTCCAGATCCACCAGCTGTATCAAAATCTTCAAACCCAGAACCATAGGCTTCTGCTCCACTAGCACCACCTGTACCAGCATCGGGGGGAGGTTGTTGCGGCGCGAAACATTCCTGGGGCACAAAACTTCTGATTGCGAACATAACTCTGCTTATCTCCACAGCCAGAGTATCCATTGTAAGCTCCATTGCTCCCATCCTGTCATTCAGGGTGTTTCCCAAGACACCAGCAGCATGGCCCATGTCATTTACCTGATTTTTCAAATCAGTAAAAGCTGAAGCTTGAAGTGCCATTCGTGCTGCGTAGTCGTCAAGTGCCCTTTGATTATCTCCAACATTCATCCCTAACTGCCCCATTGACTGCCCAAACTGCTTCATTTGATTTTCCATAGAAGACAACCGAGATTCAAGATTTTCAGCATTAAGGGACGGTGTTTGGTTTAGGTGACCTCGCTCTAATTCTAGTTCTGTTGGTATTTGGCGCTCGGTTTCGGGCCTTAAAAATGAAGGTCCCTCTCTCCCTAACCTCTCACACTCACTCCCTGTCTCACGCTCGTGTATGTCTTCAATAATTGATCCAAAACATGAAGCAGTACCTGCAGAAACTTGATAAGAAATATAATTTGCAGTTACGGTAAGGTAAACCTGAAACCAAAGGGGGTTGATTTGCTCCCAAAAGAAACCGCACTAGTCCATAATTGCTGTAAAGCATCATGCACTAGTGTAGGTTTAGCAGTAAAAGCATCGCTAGCTTTGGAATACAAATTGAGAAATCGTATCCAAGACTTAAAGCGCGGGAGTTGATCACCAATTTCCGTAGAAATGTTATAAAAATTGTTTTTGGCAAGTGAAAATTGGTGAGCCATTTTAATTAAAAGTTTTTCTTTAAAAAGATGTGAAATTTTAATTTTAATTTCTGAAAAACAATTAATCTTTAATTAACAGTTTTATCCCTTTTAATTTATCAAGAACAACAATAGTCCCTTTTCAGAAAAATTAAACTACGGGATTAAAACAATGAATTTTAGAATAAACCGTTAAATCCCTTTTAATTTATCAAGAATAACAAAAGTTCCTTTTTGAGAAATCAAACTACGGGATGCAATTAACAGTTAATGGAAGGCAAATTTCAAACCAATGATTAACTCTCCACTAACAGTGAAATGCGTGTGTGAAATCGTGTATGAACAGATCTGTGAAATTTGTTGTGTGTATATACGTGTGTGTATATATCAATGAAGATGAACAGAGATACAAGACACAATCACAGATAGATGATGACACACAGGTAAGAGGAGTCAAAAATCGGGCATTAATTTGTTGTCCGTAAGAGATTAGTCACAAAAATCACAAATCAATGGTTGGAAATATGAAATCGCCTGTATGTATATGTGCGGCTGTAAAACTCAAATTAGGTAAAAGTGAAAGAAAACATCGAGTTAAAGATGTATATATAGACATTACTGTGAAATGACTAAATTGTCCCTGTTAAAAATCATGAGAACTCTAAGTACATACAGGGAGAACTCTATCTCGAAGTCTTATCTCGAAGTCTATCTCGAAGTCTATCTCGAACTTTTTTTAAGTCGAACTTCGAGATAGCTGTAACTCGAAAAACTTGAACCATTTGACTATTAAGATCATGTAAACAGCCCACATCACCAACATTACTAGGGAAATCTATCTCGAAATTCAAGTAGAAATTCGAGATAGACTTCGAGTTAGGAGTTAACTCGAAATAAATCCCCTTGAACACAACTGAGAGCTCTATCTCGAACATCAAGTCGAAATTCGAGTTGAATTTCGAGATAGAGTCTAACTCGAAATTATTCAATAACTCGAAATTTTCTCAGTTCTTTTCAAAAATATCTCCAAAAATGGAAACTTATCTCAACCTTCGAGATAAAGTTCGAGATAGAAATTATCTCGAATATTTTGAAGAAAATAAAAAATAGGCACACTGGTAACTCTAAGTCGAACTTTAAGTCGAATTTCGAGTTGAATTTCGAGATAGAGTCTAACTCGAAATTCTTCCCAGACTTAGAATTTTCAAAACTTCACTCTGGAAGCTCAAATCGAAATTCAAGTCGAATTTCTAGATGAGTTTCGAGATAGAAACTAACTCGAAATTTTGAAGATACTTGGATTAATTTGACAATTTTTCTTTGAAAAACACAACAATTAATTTTGTCAAATTAATATAAATATCAATTCAAGGATTTTAATATATGACATAATTAAAACATTCCTTGATAATTCTAAGGCCTCTAATTACATGAAAAACACAGGTAAATTCATCTAAAAATCATGCAAAATTTAGAATATTATGAATTTAACTCCCCCTATGTTCATGCAATCTAACAAGCATAAATTCACAGATTTGTGCTATAAAAGACACTTAAAACACACTGAATTCATGCAAAATCACACTATATGCATCCTATAATAATCATTAATTAGGCATTTTAAAGTCTAAACACATAATGATTAAATAGCCTGCATATACCAACATAACCATGGATTTTACAGAGAGAAGGCTTTACTAACTTGTGTTAAGCATTCCCAATTCACCAACCAACCTATTGAATGTTACTTCATCAAGAGGTTTGGTGAATATATCTGCAATTTGTTGCATTGTGGGCACAAAATGTAGCTCCACAGTCCCCTCCTCGACATGTTCTCTTATGAAGTGATACCTGATGTCGATGTGCTTTGTTCTTGAGTGATCTACAGGATTGTTGGTTATGGCAATGGCACTTGTGTTGTCACACATAATTGGAATTTTCTTGTGCTCCATGCCATAATCCTTCAATTGGTTCCTCATCCACAGTATTTGAGATACACAGCTTCCAGCAGCAGCAATGTACTCAGCTTCAGCAGTAGAAGTAGATACTGTATGTTGCTTTTTACTTTGCCAGGACACCAATCTTCTGCCAAGAAATTGACAAGCACCAGATGTGCTTTTCCTATCAATCCTGCAACCTGCATAATCTGAATCCGTATAGCCAATTAGATTAAAACCTGTATCTCTTGGGTACCAAATTCCTAGATTTGGTGTGCCCTTGAGATACCTAAAAATTCTTTTGACGGCTATGAGATGTGATTCTCTAGGATCCGCTTGGAACCTTGCACATAAACAAGTCGCGAACATTATATCGGGTCTACTTGCAGTTAAATAGAGAAGTGAGCCAATCATACCTCGATAGCTTGTGATGTCAACTGATTTACCTGATTTGTCTTCATCAAGCTTCGTGGCTGTTGCCATGGGAGTCTTGGCTGCTGATGCATCTTCTAGATTATACTTCTTGAGTAAATCTCTGACGTACTTGGATTGACAGATAAAGATACCATCTTTTCTCTGACTGATCTGTAATCCAAGGAAGAAGGACAGCTCTCCCATCATGCTCATCTCGTATTTGTCTTGCATTAGCTTAGCAAATTTCTCGCACAAGCGCTCATTCGATGACCCAAAGATAATATCGTCCACATATACTTGAACAAGTATTAAATCATTCTTCACATTCTTATAGAACAATGTTTTGTCAATTACTCCCCTAGTAAAACCACTTTCAATTAAGAATACGGATAGGGTTTCATACCAACATCTTGGGGATTGCCTGAGGCCATAGACAGATTTGAAGAGAAGATACACAAAATCTACAAGTTCTGGATCAATGAAGCCAGGCGGCTGTTCCAGATACACTTCTTCTTCTAACTCTCCGTTCAGGAAGGCACTTTTCACATCCATCTGGAAAACCTTGAAGTTCTTATGTGCTGCAAATGCCAAAAACATCCTGACTGCCTCAAGTCTTGCAACTGGTGCATAGGTCTCATCATAATCAATTCCTTCTCGCTGAGAATAACCTTTTGCAACCAAACGAGCCTTGTTTCGTGTTACAAGTCCGTTTTCATCCATTTTATTTCTGAATACCCACCTAGCTCCAATTACTGATTTGTTCTTTGGTCGGGGTACCAGCTTCCAAACTTTCTGCCTTTCAAACTGATTGAGTTCCTCTTGCATTGCAATCACCCAATCAGCATCACCAAGAGCTTCTTCTATTTCTTTAGGTTCAAGCTTGGATAAGAACCCAGAATATAAGCAAATATTAGCCAGGTCAGCTCTTGCATTTCTTCTAGTAGACACACCAGCATCTGGATCACCAATAATCAATTCAAACGGATGGTCTCTATTCCATACTCGTTCTCTTGGAAATTGTCTCGATGATTCAGCATGACTTTCTGAATTGTGGTGCTGACTACTTTGAATACTTTCACTAACTCCCCCTGAGTTAGTGCCAGCTCCTACAGAACTAGAGTCAACTCGACTCGAGCCTTGAACAGTAGTCCTTGAGCTGCTATTTACTCCCCCTGAGTTGTTGTCGGTTCGTACTGAAGAAGTCTCTCCTGATCTTGTAGAATTAGCTTGTTCACTAGACTCAGGTTCTTCACGTACACTTGGAACATTTAATGGGACAACCAACTCAGGTTCATCTTCAAGATCTTCTAAGTCCAGATTCTGAAATTTTAGGGACTCAGGTTCACTAGAATCTCTTGAAATTGATGAGAGTTTGGTATCGTCGAATCTGACGTTGTAGCTTTCAGTCACTTTTCGATCATTCACTAAGAACACCCTATAAGCTGCTACCACATCTGTGGAGTAACCAACAAAGATTCCTTCACGAGCTTTTGCTGCAAACTTGCCTAGATTTTCATCATCTATAAGTACATAGCATTTTGCTCCGAATACATGAAAATATTTGATTGTTGGTCTTCTTCCGTTCATTAACTCACATGGTGTCTTTTCTTTATCTTTTATGATCAAGGATCGATTTTGAGTGTAACATACTGTACTCACTGCTTCTGCCCAGAAATACAGAGGAAGTTTCGAATCACACAACAAAGTTCTTGCTGCTTCAACCAATGTTCTGTTCTTCCTTTCAACTACTCCATTTTGTTGTGGAGTTCTCGGGGCTGAATACTGACGACGTATTCCTTTAGATACACAGAAGTCATTTAGCACTGCGTTTTTGAATTCAGTGCCATTGTCTGATCTAATCGTCTTCACAGTAAGTGTTGAAACATTCTCAATTTGAGTGATGTGATCAATGATTAGGAAAGGTACTTCGTCTTTCGTCATTGCGAACAATACCCATGTATACTTGGAGAAGTCATCCACGATTACCAATGCATATCTTTTCCTAGATAAAGATAGGACATTCACTGGGCCAAACAAATCCATATGAAGAAGTTGCAGAGGCTCAGTGATACTAGAAATTTCTTTGCTTTTATGCGAGGCTCGCTTCGACTTTCCCATTTCACAGGCTTCACAGAGTCCTTTCGGAGCGAACTCCATTTGAGGTAGATCTCTCACCAATTCTCGCCTCGCGAGAGCATTCATCGTTTTGAAGTTTAAGTGAGATAACTTTTTGTGCCATAACCAGCTTTCATCATCCGAAGCTTTGCTGTAGAAACAGGTGACTTCATTCTGATTTGCTGAATCCATGTCTGCAACAAAAAGATCTGCCTTTCGAACTCCTCTCAAAGCCAGTGAGCCTTCCTTGATGTGAGTGATTGATACACCTTTCTTGTTGAAGACAATTTCGTAACCTTTGTCACAGAATTGACTGATACTCAACAAATTATGCTTTAATCCCTCAACATAGGAAATATCTTCAATGATGACATTGCCAGTTTTCAGTTTGCCATATCCCTTTGTCACACCTATGCTGTCATCTCCAAAGGTAACATAAGGGCCAGCTTTCATAACCAACTCTGTAAGCAGGGACTTGTCTCCAGTCATATGCCTCGATGCTCCACTGTCTAGCACCCATATAACTTTATTTCTCTTTTGCTTAATGCCCTGCAATAACAGATTGATTAGACTTTCTTCGGAACCCAACTTTGATTGGGCCCGGCTTTTCGATAAGATTTAGAATCAACAGATTTAACAACAGGAGATGCACTTTTCTTAACATAACTAGAGCTTTCGACTTCCTCCTTTCCTTTCTCAGACTTGACATATTTATCAGTCCTAGGAGAAGGTTTGTCACTCCTAACTTTAGGAGGACTGACAGTCTTGGCTCTCCCAAACTTCTTTTTGTTGTTTGAACTAGCAGCAGTATTTGAGCATGACTGGCTAGATGCATTCATTAAATTCACAAAAGTTTGCATGACGTTAAAAGTGCATGGCATACAATTAGGTTGACCACACTGTGCATGATTCTGATGCAGATTATTCATAGTGTGTGTGGTAGACATGGCATGTGCAGCAGGAACATTTATGTTAGCTTTGCATGCATAAGAAAGATGTTCAGTAGATTTACAGTGATAACATGCTTTCTTTATTCGTTCAGCCTTAACCTCTTTTATGCCTTTCTTCCCTTGTTGTTTAACAGCCTTAGCTCCTATTCCTAGTCTAGATTCATCACTAGGGAAATTGATTTTAACTTGTTTAATAGGAGTTATAGGTTGTGCTTTCTGGAGATCTTCCATCTCTATCTCATATCTAGCTATCAATTCAGTCTCTTCTTCTTCTATTCTAGGAACAAGGTGTTTGTAGATGGGTTTGACAGAAGATTTAAGAATACTAGCTAGGTGTTTCCTTTTTAAGGTCACTGGAGCTAGGATCGATATGTCTCTTCCCTTCTTTCTTAGATAGGTCAGAATAGTCAAGTCCTACACCTACTCCAGTTATCTTCTTAAATACGTCATTATCTACATACACTTTACTAGCAGCTAGTTTGTAAGCTTCACATTTAGTTTCTAACTCAGCTAGTTTGTTCCTTAAACATGATTCTATTTCTGCCTTAAGAACGAGCTTGTGTTCCAAAGATTTAATAAAATCTCTTAGGGAAGTATCTACAGTGCAAGCAGCCTCTAACTCTTCCACTTTTGCCTCAAGCATTCTGCTTTTGGCGACAAGTGTTTTCTGTTCCTTTTGAGAAGTGTCTAGGCTTTTGCACAACATGTAGATCTCTTCGCTAAGAGCCCCGTTCTGTTCCTTATATTCATCAATAGACATTTCTACTTTAAGGGTTAGAACTGGTACCTCTGGTTCCTCTGATGTCTCAGCCATGAGCGCAAAGTTTGCTACATGAGTAACATCTTCCTCATCTGAATCATCCCAAGCTCTTCCTTCTGTTACTACTAAAGCTCTTTTACCATGTTTTTCTTTCACCAGCGATTCATACTTGCTTTTGAGGGCTTCAAATGTCTCTTTTGGATAAGTCTGTTTATGCTTTTTGCAGTCTGAGGCAAAATGTCCAGGTTCACCACAATTATAGCAATTGAACTTCATTTTGAAATCCAACGGAGATTTGTAGCTGGTACTCTTGCCTTTGCTTTTGTAGCCTGATGAACTACCACCACCCTTAGCAGCCCGATAATAAGATGAAGAATTTCTTTGTGGTCGGTTGCTCTTTCTGAATCTCATATTGCTGAACTTCCTTGCCATGTATGCCACGACACTATCATCCATGTTGTCCAGCTCTTCTTGGGTGAAGTAGTCATCATCACTGTTAGATGCACACTCGTCATCATTATCAACTTGATGTGGTGCAAGTGATGATTTAGGCTTTGCTGCAACCATTGCCTTCTTAGACTCTTCCTCATCAGCAACTAATCCTGATGCAGTTTCTTTTCCCTTTGAATCATTGTCCCATGCTTGATCTTGAAGAGTTTCCAGCTCATAGGTCTTCAGAATTCCATAATATTCTTCCAGAGAAGTTGTATGCAAATCTCTGGTTTCTCTGATTGCGTAGACTCTATGTTCAATGCTCTTTGGCTGGTTCCTCAAATATCTTGTATTGGTTTCAACCATGGGGAGAGTAACACCTCTCAGATTCAAATCCAATACCAACTGACTGAATCGTAGGTAGACATCTGTTATGCTTTCTCCTTTTCGTATTCTAAAGGTGTCATACTCCATCTTGAGTATAAGTGTCTTGTTGCTTCTGACCTCTGCAGATCCTTCCATGACAACTTCTATTTTGTCCCAAATCTTCTTTGCTGTATTCAAACCCTTGACTATGTTGAACATTTCATGATCAAGAGATTCCATCAAGGTTTGTCTTACAGAAGTATCATAAGCTATTTGCTCCTTGTCAGCATCCGTAAAGTCCGCTGCCTTTTTAGGCTCAGACCGAGCAGGTATAACCTCCTCTCCTTCCGTACGCTCAGGAATAGCTTTCATTGGAACAAATTTACCCTTTTCAAGGACTTCCAGATACTCAGGGTTAATAGTCTCTAAGTAGAGTCTCATTCTGAAAACCCATTCTTCATAGTGATCTCGGTTGAACATTGGGATCTTGAAAGAATTTTTAGGAGCCATTTCAAATCTTGTCACTAAAAAAAATTCTAAGTACCCAAGACTAGGCTATGTAGAATATCTATGTAGAACTTCTGCCAAGTCGAAATTTCTCTAAGTAGAAATTTTGCTCAAGTCGAAATTTCTCTTAAGTAGAAATTGTCCAAGTCGAAATTCACCAAGTAGAAATTGTCCAAGTCGAAATTCTATGTAGAAAATCTCAAGTAGAAATTCTATGTAGAACTTTTGTCCTTAGAATAATTTTCTGCAGATTAATTCAATATTGAATAAACAATATCACCTTTTTGACTTTTGATTACTTTACACACCGAAAGTGACTAACCCACTTGCTAAGCACTGAGTACACTTTCTTTTGCTTTCGGCCAAGGAATAATAATCAAATCAAAAGTACAAAAACACCTTTTTGACTATCTTATTTGTTTGAAAAAGGAGATCAAAAAGTTGTTGGGTTATCTTCTTTGACAAGAACAGATGATGAACACTCAAGAACACCAAATATCAATGAACCCAGATTAATTCACAAAAATTAATTAAAATACACCCAAGCCAAATAATCACACCTGGAGTATTTAAATAATTTTTCCCGGATGAGTTTTCACTGGAAATGAATTAAAGCTCACTTTTCGAAAAAATGAAAAGTAGATCTAGAAAATGAAAACTCACGATTCTTCTACCAAACACAAGGATCTATGTTTTGTATGTTAAACATCCGCTCTGATACCAATTGTTAGGTCCAAATGTGTTGTAGAGGGGGGGTGAATACAACTTTTCGATTATGAGAAGCAATAAATACGATGCAATAAATGAACACACAGATTCAAGGAATATATTTCTTTATATATAACTTGAAAAGGTTGCTACAACATTCATTACAAAGTATAACAGAAGTTGAGAGAGAAGTGAATGATTCTAAGCTCTGTGAATACTCTCTCTCTTTTTCTTGTGTTTTTCTCAGTATTGCTCACTAACTAAAACATTACACAAGTACTTCTATTTATACTACATGTAATCTATGACCTGTAGTCTTCAAAGACTAAGATGTACGTGGCCCAATGATGTCCACATAAATCTTGTCTTATCTTGAAAGCTTGGAAATCTGCCAATCAGAAGATGCCATGTGTCATGTTGAAGCTGCACTCTAAGTAGAACTTCTACTTGAGAATTTCTACTTAGCCATCTCGAAATTCCTAAGTCGAACTTCTACTTAGAAATATTCTACTTGGCCATCCAGAACATTTAGTACTTAGAAAATATTCTGGTCTTCAACTTGAAACTTCAATGCACATCTTGAGCTTGTGATATCTTCATATCTTCTTTATTCTTCAGCAAGCTCTTGAACATGGATCTTTATTACTGACATAAACTTGCTATCAATGTCCTGACACTTGATGCACTGGTCTGGTTCATAAGTGACTAGTCTTGATAGTGTTTCTGCTTCTTGAATAAATTACCATATTCACTTAGTAACTTGGCTTTCCAATATTTGCTTTCCTTCTTGTTCACTTGAAATCAATTGGTCTTGTTGATACTGATAGTTATGATCTTGATTCTCGAATTCTCAAATCACTGAGGCCTGAACAACTTTGACTTGAACTTCTCTCAATGATTTCTTCTTGGCTTGATCATAGTTAACATGTTCAATTGTATCAATTACCTTGTCTTCATTTAGTGTTGACTTCTTGTGACTTCTTGTTCTTGATTGTCTTCTGGTTAAGTATCTTTTCTTTTAATTGAGTTACATAAGTTATAGTGTTACAAGTTAATACACTCTGCCTTTCAAGAGGATTTGAAGGTATGGTAGATTAGATTAATTGCAATTTTCATTTAGTTGCATTCATGCATTGCATTGCATTAGGTTAAATGGATTTTGTGGGTACATTCGCTATAGGCCCTCACGAGACCTTACTCGTCCACTAGGGCTGCCTAGGGGTTTAAAGGGCTTGTTGCATATGCTAAATGCAACCGTGATCACCTACGGAAGTGGTACTAGTTAGTTAGTTGTAATTGTTTATGCTTGAGGACAAGCATCGGTTTAAGTTTGGGGGTGTGATAAGTGGATGTATATCTACTTGGAGCATTCTAAATCGGCTTAAATTGATTGTCTTGGGCTCAAGTTTCTTGTAGTTTTGATGTGTTTTGCTTAGTTGTGCAGGTTTACGAGAAGGTTGACTAAGGTGGATGCTTCTATTATTTTTTGGGAATTAATTGATTAAAATTCGGATTTTTAAGAAGGGTTGCGCAGTCTACACTGTTTGGGCCATATCTTGAGTTCTATAAGTCTGTTTTCAGCCCGTAAGCAGTCCACGCGAAGATAACGAGATTCTCTATCATTCTAAGGTGGTCCAGAGGCCCAATTACGTCTGGAACGGCTCTGGAAAATATAAGAAAAGTCAGCCACGAATTTCCTTAAGAAAACAGAATCAGTTTAGGAAACGTCTTTTGCAGAAATTCTGTTTTAACTCTATTTTGGGTATTTTCTTGCTGGGCAAGACTTTTAGAGCCTATTTAAACACATCCAACCCTTGTAAATTGAATAATTAGGATCATTATTATCATTAGGAGTAGAATTATTACATATCAATTACTTAGGTTTATTTGTATATTTTCATACTTTGTTTTTATCATGGTTTCATCAGATCCCATGATGACGAGAGGTTCGTTTATGAACTAATTGTTGTCATGGGATTCTAACGGATTTATTTATGGAGCTTTAGTATCTTGATTGCTTTAAAGATCTGTGTGTGGTGTATATCTGATATTCTCGTATGGTTATGCTTAATTGATAGATGCGTCATGAACATCTAATTTGTTAATCTCTTGTGAAGTGAAAGTGGATCTTGAGATTTAGAACTTGCCATGCTAGCATAGGTTCATAATTGTTTATCAATATGGTTGTGGTACGAGATGAGAATACTTGTATTGCCCTATGTGATCATTATGGATAACTTGCTCTTCAACCGTTATGTTTTCAAATTCTATAGACATATAGGGTCTAAGCATATTTGGTGTCTATTTATCTTCTATCTCTTTTGTGGATGTATGGGTAGTTTGGTATACGTATGCTGACAGGTAGCGTGTACTTGTTTCGTGTTATTCGATCAGATATCATAACCATTGCATATAGTGATTAAAGACGTCAGATCTAAGCAAAGTATTTAATGAAGTTAGGATTCCATGGTTTTTCTTGCAGAAGTAATTAGATTTTAATTCTTGTTAGTTAGTTAATTTGTAGTTTTGTTAATTTGCTTTTTAGTTAGATTTAGTTAATTAAAACCCATATTTGCTATTTGTCTTAGCAGTGCATAATAACCATACACTGTTGCATAGGTGCGTTTACTGAATTGAAACCATAACCAGATCTCTGTGGGAACGAATTTGGACTTAACCTTATATATTACTTGTGACCACGTACGCTTGCGTGTTTTAGTGTAAACAACCAGTCTTCATAGGGAACACATCCTCAAAGAATGTTGCATCACGAAATTCAACTATAGTGTTAGCCACTATTCCGTCTATGTCAGATTTTAACAATAAAAATCTCATAGCCGTAGTGGTTTCAATATAGCCCAGAAAGATGCAATCAACAGTTTTCGGCTCTAGTTTCTTTTTCTTGTGTTCAGGGACAAGTACCTTTGCAAGGCACCCCCACACACGAAGATATTTTAAACTAGTCCTTTTCTCTGTCCATAATTCATAAGGTGTCTTGTCCATATGTTTCAGAGGAACTCTATTCAGAATATGACAAGCCATATTCAGAGCTTCCCCCCACATGTACTTAGGCAACCCAGAATTAATCAGCATACTATTGATCATATCCTTAAAGGTTCTGTTCTTCCGTTTTGCCAACCCATTAGACTCAGGTGTGTATGGTGGAGTTACCTCATGAACTATACCATTGCTCTTGCAAAATTCATTAAACGAGTTACTCGTATACTCACGACCTCTATCTGATCTCAAACGTTTAAGTACTTTACCAGTTTGTGTTTCAGCTTCAGTTTTGAACATAATGAATTTATCTAGTGCTCCATCTTTATGTTTAAGCAAATAAACATAACAATATCTACTACAATCATCTATAAAAGTAATGAAATACCTATTATGTTCCTTGGTCAAAACACCACCAAATTCACATATGTCATTGTGCACTAAATCTAACACATTCGAATCCCTAACTACATTATGAAAGGGTTTCCTAGTTTGTTAGCAGTCACACATACTTGACATTTAGATTTCTTATCAATGGCATGCTTTGGAATCAACTCTAGGTTCATCATATTCTTTAGAGCACCAAAATTCAAGTGACCAAGACGTGCGTGCCACAAATCAGATGATTCAACACAATTAACAGAAGGAGCAACATTATTATTAATAAAACTACCCAAAACAGGCTCAACATTTATTATAAATAATCCATCCGACAAGTAACCTTTGCCAAAAAATACACCAGTATGTGTAATAACTACTTTATTACGTTTCAAAGAAACTTCAAAACCATTCTTAACTAAACAACTTCCACTTATTATATTTCTACGAATATCAGGAACATGATGCACTTTAGTGAGGGATAGAACACGTCCAGAAGCGAACTTCAGGTCCACGTTTCCTATTCCAAGTACTTGAGCTGCACTAGCATTCCCCATCGTCTCCGTCATTCCATGAGTCTGTTGATAAGATACAAACAGAGTAATATCAGCACAAATATGTACATTAGCTCCAGTATCAATCAACCATTCATGAGACGAATAAGTCTGAAAGAAGTACAGGGTTGTAGGTTACATACCCGTTGTCAGTTTCAGAAGCAACAGCCTCACCAATAACCATGTTAACCATAGACCCACCAGTGGTTCCAAGCACAGTGTTAGGCTGTTAGCTTGTGCTCCCACAACAGGTTTCTTAGCTTTCTTTACAGGACAGTCCTTGCTCCAATGACCAACCTGTCCACAAGATCAACATGGTTTGTTTGCCTTTGGTTTCTTAGCCTTGTTCTTGTCCTTAGACTTAGTGTTTTTCTTGTTAGTGACGGACTTTCTTTTCTATCCTACAGTCACTACATTCACCTTCGAACTCCCAGCATGTTCAGTAGGCATCACATGTCCTTGCTTGGACTTGTGTTGCTCCTGCACAGAGATATCCAACATCAGGTTTGTCCAAGTGATCTCTCCTTTCTGTCTTTTCAGGGAGAGCAAACTCTTCCCAAGACTTAGGGAGCTTTTCAATCACAGACATAACCTGAAACTTTTCAGGAAGGTCCATACCAGACTCCTTCAAAGCATGCACCAACATCTCAAACTCATGTACCTGCTCAGTCATGGATTTAGTATCCACCAGTATAAAGGCAAGGAACCTAGCCACAGAATACTTTTCCAACCCTTGCGAGTCAGTATTATGTGTCTGGTCAAGCTTCTCTCATAAGAGCTTAACAGTGTAGGAATCAGATGAATAAACATCAAATAGAGTGTTCGCTAAAGCTGCCAGAATTTCAGCCCTAGCCACCCCATCCTTCTCTTCCCACATAGCATAAGCCTTAACAGATTCAGCTTTTTCCTTAACCACTACTGGTTTCTCATACTGCACCACCGACCATAGACCCTTTACCGTTAACCACAATTTCATCTTTTTCTGCCAACGAGAAAAACCAACACCCCCACCGAATTTATCAGGCATACCTGACAAATCGATAGGCTGTGGGAAACGGTACGTGGTCCAATCAATGGTAGGAGCAGTAACACCAGACCTAGAGCTAGTCTCGACAACAGGAGTTTCAGTTTCATTAACTATCTTGTTAATTAACAATATATAACACAGTTATTCTCTTCAAGATTGTTGGGTACAATTTAACTACAGCAACAATGAGGCAGTGATATATATTAAAACAAGAACAGGCATATAACCAATTAACAAAACAAATCACGAAGGCAAAACAAATTAAGTATAATCAGAGACTGTATAATAACAAGAAAGGCAAGAATACTTATCTCTCACAGAAGATTTAGCAACTACTGATTAGAGAGAGAAGAACAACTGAGTCGCCAAACCCTTCGAGAGGACTTGACTGTTCTTGAAGAGAATATTGTCCCACTTACGCTGTGTTGGGATACAACAATATTACTTCCAGGATAAAACATCACAGATCAATGTGTTCACAGATACACCAGAGATCAACGACGACTAGCACCTCAGTTCGCCTGAGAATTATGTAATATATCTGTATGTGTTGAGAGATAGCAGAGAGAAGGCAGCTAGGGTTTTCGTATCCTTAGAAGTATCCTGTTTGGTTAACGTTTTATTCTATATGTATATAATACCAAAAATAAACGTAACTGATACTCTATAAAAGGAAAGTAAATATTCTGATTTAATTACATTAACAGCAGCAACATCAGGATTTATTTCCGTTACAGAAGCATCAGTATTGACCTTCGTCAGGATTTGATGTCCGTCAGGATTGGTCAATATCAGGATTTGATGCCCATCAGTATTTGGTTATGTTCAGGGTATGTCCATCAGGATTTGATGTCTGATCAGGCCCAATAATCCAAGTACTGGCAGTAACAAATAAGGTATGATGTTCTGTTAAAATAAATCAATATTCCTGGTAATAAAATTCCTCGCCCAGGTCGCCTCGCGTACACGAGACGCCGAGACATTCGCCCAAATCGCCCTTCGACCCGACCCGACCCGAGTCGTGACGTGGCGAGGCGGGCGGCGGCGCCGCGCGTGTGTGTGCGCGCGCGAGGCCCACTCTACGTCCATGCACACCCACATGCCTTAATAGTTACTACACTTGCACATGGAGCTATATAAAGCCACCAACCTTTCATTACCAATTCTATGTGGGACTCAAGTTATTTCAACTAAATAACCCACATAACCCATTTCAAGCAAGCAACTTCAACTCAATTTGTTTATGGATTCCACTAAGAAAATGTCTTAGATCCAAACATGAAAGTTTAAGTCCTCATTACAAGGAACAACTTTCACTTGTTAGTTTCCGGAAATTACATCAAGAACGTATTTTAAATATGCCTCAAACTTTCCATTTTTTAACAATTTAGACCATAATGATTATGAACATTGATGGGTGAATTTTGTAACAACTTTTGAGAGGTTTAGGAATTGTTCAAATCTAGATCATGATTATTTTGGGCACAACATTAACGAATCAAATAATTTTCCAAAGAGCTCGATTGTATACCCCAAATGATAAAAGATGTATCCTCTATCGTCCCAAGTGGTGGGTTCGACTCTCGCTTATCCCGAGAATTATCTTAGAATAGATACTAAAGTTGTAAGGTATATAAGCCTAAATTGTAAAAAAAAAATGGAAAAAAGTATCTAAATTGACATGACAATGTTGAGTTGGTCAAACAAGAAATTTTAATTGATGGAATTTCATATAATGCAATCATGAATTACAATATTACAAGAAGATACATGACATTTGGTAAAAAAAAAATTGTAAATTTTATTTGGTTCTGTAACATTTTTCAGTTGATAATAAAAACCCTATGTGTTATCCTCTATTAGTGATTTAATATTTTACATAATTTGATTAAATAAATTACATGTATGTTCACTTTCCACTTAAATTTTGTTATTAAAAATAGGGCGGGTCAATTAAAATAGAATAATTGTGCTTTAGGAAAGGTAAATATACTTTGAATACTTGATAAAGTTTGGAACAACTATAACAAAATTATGTAAGATTCTATTCTTCTACATCCATTAGTTTAATCAAGACGAATATCTACTAAATGATGCATTATCTTCAAAAAAGATAATTCAAACTCTAAAGGGCGAGGTTAAAAGGATGGTCTATGTTTTGTGTTACACTTGCAATATTCTTACAGGCTTTCCAGAAAGCAAAATGATAGGTGCATTTAAGGGTTGTAACTTTAATTAGAAGAATCAATTAACTGGATATCTCTATAATGTTCTGTAAGATAAATTCCATATTCAAAAATTCTAATGACCTAATTCTTTTACTGTTACTTGATAAATTAATCTCTTAAGGATGTACTGATTCGGTACTAGAAGATGCATGCATGACTGAATCGTCCATGTTTGTTTAATTGTTTTGATAATTAAAGTTTGCACCATTAATATTTGAGGTGATTCTTTCTTTTCTTTCTCTAAAAGTAGTGCTAGAAATATAAAATTAGGTAAAAAAATTGTTTTCAATATGGTATGGCACATGTGACGATATAGAATATTTTGATTGGCATTATGAAATTTTTTGATTGGTATTGTTAGTATGAAACGGTGAATATAGGGATTCATTTTCATGTATATTTGAGAAAAATGTTGGGAACTAATTTGGTATCCCTAGCATTATTATTTCTATAATTATAATCACATTTCTTGTTTTGTCGGGTCCAAAAAAAAAATCTCGCATCTAATTTTAATGTAAATTTTCATAAATTTTTATTATATTTGAAAATAATATATATTTATAACGGGTCACGTTCTGGTAAGAACACATTTTAGTATGAGAAAAGTGAGAACTCTATTGTTCTGCAGCATAATAATACAATAAAAATGTGAAAAATATGCAAAACAATTGTTCTGACCTTTTATCCACGGATGTTGGTACCGTGATTTAGGGGTTTACCAATTGTTCTGCCTTTTTGTACCATGATTTAGGGGTTTACCAATTGTTCTGCCTTTTTATCCACCATGAATGTCCCAGTACCGTGATTTAGGGGTTTACCAATTGTTATGCCCTTTTATCCACCACGAATGTCTCAGTTGGTTGGTACCGTAATTTAGGGGTTTACCACCCCAAGATAATAGATTCAATACCACGCACGGAAGTAAGTGGACTACCATGTTCGTTGGATACGAGTGTGCTAGCACTATTCCGAATTAGTCCAGGTACGCGAAAGCTGATCCGGACACCATATTATTAAAATAATTAATCTGCAGTTTTTAAAAAAATGCAAAACAATTATTCTCACGTATAAATTATTCTCACCTGAATTATACCTATTTACGATTATAAGTTTCATGGAATCAATGAATTTGGTCCATGGAAACAAAATGAAAACGAGAGAGAGAGAGAGACTAATTTTTTTGGTGCTATTGCATTTGTTTTCGTATTATCGTTTTACAAAATTTCAAAATTAAATCATACCGATTTTGATTGATAATTAATAAATGTCCTTAGGTGTATATAATTTTTTTACAAAATATATTTGATTTAATATCAAATTCAGTTTTTAAGTTTTAAAACAATAAATTAGTAATGTATAATTTATGAATATTTTTAATTTTTGAAAATTGTAAGTCATCACTTTTTGAGGAACGGACAGAATAAATGTTAACAAATTAAGTTGAGATATCAAATTATTTCATAATTACCTAACATGTACATACTAATTTTCCTATTAAAGAAAATGCCGCTAAATTTTTTGAAAAAAAAATGTAGGATTAATTAAAAGTTTGACTTGAGCAAGGCATAAGAACTACGAAAAGCATAGAGCATCTCATTTTAGGAGATAAAAAAAAGATAATGTGGGATGGAATTAGAATCAATTGGGTCGGCCTCTAATGAAAAGCTAGAAAACGAGTAAAAGATACATTTATTTTACTTGTGTTGGAGAAGATTGGAATTTTCCAACATTATTTTTTATTTATGCAATACAATTGGCCGGATAATTGATGCATCATGCATGTTTAGTGTCAACTAAAAGTTGAGAATCATATTATTGGTTATGATCCCTCTCCTGAAAATGAGTTGAGTTGCTACTTGGATCAAAATTTTCGTTATCACTTACATGTAAAAGTTTTCACTTTCTTTATCGGTGATACATTGCTATTTGTCTGAAATTGGTTCAGGTTTTTTAGTTACCAACTTATAATGGGTGCATATTTTTTAAGGAAAAGTTGTACTCTTTTTATTGGAGTATTGGAATACATATATTCAAA
The DNA here is from genome assembly GCA_037693485.1 of Kitagawia praeruptora. Taxonomy (NCBI): domain Eukaryota; kingdom Viridiplantae; phylum Streptophyta; class Magnoliopsida; order Apiales; family Apiaceae; genus Kitagawia; species Kitagawia praeruptora. The sequence continues at coordinate 156,616,252 of CM075344.1, read as the reverse complement.
ATATTTTAAAATTTATTATTTTGTAAATCTTGTTAATTACATGGATATGATAATTTCATTGATAATCTTGGAAATAATGTATGTTTTGCAATATGTTCATCTTGAAAATCTTTTATATTTTGCAATCAGAAAATATATGTTTTGCAATCCAAATGTGTTTCGCAGAATAATTCGTTTTACAATATTTTGTTAGCAAAATATACAAAATTTGCAAGATTTTCAATGAAATAGTGATATTCATGTAATAAATTTTGCAAAATAATAAAGTTTGCAATATTTTGAATGCAAAAAGTATATGTACTCCAAAAACTCCAATTAAATTAGTACTCCATAGAACTTTACTTTATTTTTTAATATTCAAAATTACATAAATTATATTATGAGATAAAATTTTATTAATATTTCTATTTTTCAAAATTTATTTGTATTGAACTTGATTTTTATCAGGTAAATTTATTTTTTATTGAAAAAAATAAAGAACACTTAAATTTGAAAGAGTTAGAGAAGAAATAACCAAATTTGAGTATAAATATGTAAAAACTTATTATTACACTCGATAAATTTACTTTTTTTTTTTGCTCTTAGACGATTTTACAGGCAATATAAAGCTCAAGAAATTATTTAATTTAGTGATTATTATCCAGCTGAAACTACTGAAAAATTGAAAAAAGAATAAGAAAGTTACGAACTTTAACATTGAGAATTCTATTCAATTCAGAATACCTATTTATATTTAATTTAGATTATTAAAATTTACTTTGTCATATATATTTGAATATAATTCTATTATCAATCAAATAAACTTACTTTTTAATATTAGATCTAATTTTGTTCAATTTAGAATAACTACTTATATTCGGTTTAGATTACTAAATTTATTTTTTGACATTTGAATATAATATTCAAATCAAATATATTTTTAATATTAAATTTAACGATCACATCTATCTATTTTAAGATTAAGCAGTACATACTATTTTGGTCGACGATCAATACTAAAAAAACGGGATAAAATCCCTTTTATACTTATGATATATAAGGATATAATTATTTCAATATGTCATGCGTATTTGATAGAAAAACTAAAGAGAAAAATCTATATATTTGTAATTTAGTAAAAAAAATAACCATAATAATCTAGGATTTAGACTTTTTTACAATGAGATTATAAATATTGTGATTTTTTTCGGGTGATGGCCCTAAATACCCACCACAAAAAATGGAAGGCCCGAAATAACCATAGACGCTAGGCGCGGCCCTTTCTGTACACTGTACATGCATGTGTGACATGCGTGTAGGCGGTTTACACAGAACACACATGTTACACATGCGTGTACTTTTTTCATAAAGCACCTACGCATGTGTGATATGCGTATCCCATGAATGAAAAACATAATACACGCATGTAACATATGCATGTTCTTTGTAAGCAGTCTACAAACATGTCACACATGCGTGTATAGTGGACAGAAAGGGCCGCGCCCAGCACCTATGGGTATTTCGGACCATCCAGGGAGGATAAGCATTTTGGCCATTCTTTCATTTTTTTTCTCTATACTATTTAAGTAAGTAAGAAAAAGAATAACATTAACAATATATTATCGAGTGAAATACTCCACCAAAATTAAATTATAAATTTGATCCTGAAATTTGTCAAAGTCGATATGAAATTCACTTCGTAAGGTTTGATATTTTTGATGAAATTAAAACCGATTTGTTTGGTTGAGTCATGATTTTTGTAGAACCCTTAAAGGGATAGAACTCTTACACATATTTTATAATAATATATATTTTATTATATTTAAATTAGTGCTAAATTTATCCAAAAATAAAAATATAAAATTTTGAGAATAACTATAATCATACACCAACCTCTATTATAAAATCATCCGATAGCATCACAAAATTTCACATTTTTTCATCAATTTTTGTAAAAATATTTAAGTTATTGTATAAACAAAATATGAGATAAACTAGCAAGCAAGTAACTTCAATCCCTGAAAGTTAAAATTCTGCTCAAGTTCAAAATTTGGGTGCATAACATTTAAATTCAGCAGTAGAATATTAAAATTATGGCATAAAATAATATGAGATTATAGTTCAGTAGTAGAACTTTTTATAACTTTTAAAATTCAGTACCTGTATTTAACTATGAAATAAAATAGATTCTGCAATAGAACACTATTATCTTGGTGATTATTTTTTTTTATAAAAACATTTAATAAAATAAATTAGAATTTTAAAAGAAATAAAAATTTGAAAATTGAAAAATAGTCAAAAGATATGTAATATAAAAAATATTAAAAAAAATTAAAAAATTTTAATAAATGAGTTATTGATTAAATTTTCTTGTTTCAATAAAAAAACTAATAATGTAATTTTTATGTCCAACAATGTTCCTACAAAAATTTTATATATAAAATGAATTGAATTCACATAATTCATATAAAAATAATTCAACAACTAATAATGATTCTTCAATTTTCTTTTCACACACATATATATTTTTTTGCACTCTTGTTTGTTTGCTAACTTGAAGTTTCAAGTTTCAAGTTGTTCTCGATGTTGATTTTTGTCCAATGACCTACTCCAGTTCAAGTGTTCAACATACGACAAGAGAGAGTTAAAAGTTAAAACATACACCCTCAAATCCTCAATCAAAAGAAAGTAAGAGAGTCTTTAGCAATAGCCAAAAGGCCCAAAACATGTGGGCTTGATAAGTGTTGAATAGTTTGGTTTGGGCCATCGTGCGTTGTTAAAGTAACATTCCTACTTATTATGGTCCAAAGTCCAATTCCGTTTGTGGAAATGTATCGGTAATATGCCTTAAAAAAAAGAAAATATTGAGTAAAAAAAAAACACAAACGCAATGTACTCAGTATATCCCGTGTAACACAGGGTCGTTTAGAAAATTTTAAGATAAGTTACTTTTAACTTAAATACAACAAGTGATATATAAATGATAAATAAATGTTACTTATAAGTTAAGTGTTTGGTAAATTTATAAGAATCAAAAATTACAATAAGAGACTCACAAAATAAGTAAACTTCAAAAAATAATTTACATTAATTTTTAGTTGTAAAAAGTAAAAAATGTTAAATACAATTTAGTCAAAAATGATAAATATTATTCAGGTGAAGAAATTGGATCATACAATTAATCATGTGAGTAGAAAAAAGTACCTGCTCCCCAACTTAACATTTTACGTTAATAAGTTGTAATTATGTTCAATAAGCAAAGGACCCAAACAGGTGAGAAAAAGTAGATCACAGCATCTTCAATGCTAAGAAACCCTTAACTAAATGATGTATATGGCATCTATGTGGTACATAGATGACATTTTTAGATGATATCTAAAAATTGAGGCACTTCAATTCTGTTTTCTCTTAGCAAAAAATATAGACAATCACATATGGTTGACTATATTTGTTGAACCAACAAACCCCTTATGTATAATTTAAAATAATTATAATTATAGATAATACCGTTGAAGTACATATCCTTCCTCTCAACTTAAATTTTACATAATTTAATATAGTCAATCATTTTAGCCAACTATTTTACATTTTATCATTGGAGATGCTCTCATGTCATAAAGCTGCTTGACAGACTCCTAAGCAGAATATTTATTTATTTTGTGAAAATGGCCAAGTGGCCACGGTGAATTTCTTATTCATGAATTGTATCGAAATACAATAATCGGACAAGGGGATTTATTCATTCAATAAAATTCATCATCTAACCGAAAATCACGCATGTTGCTTTCAGACGTTTAGACAATAAAATCTTAAAGTCTGAAAGAAAGAACCCCACAATAGAAATGCCTCGTTAAAAAATCCTCAAGAGCAAAACCTTATGGAAAAAAACTCAAGGGAGAAAAAGAGTGCCATCAAAATATATAAATACATCATTTTACAAATTATCCAAAAAATAATTAGAACTAATTGTTTCTTATGTGAGTCCTATTGCCATCATCCGCATACTTGCTTTATTTTCCTCCTCATCTTGATTACTTCATTATTGCAGGTCACCACCTCTACCTTTGTAGCATACTATATAGAATAAGATTTTAATGTCATATAACAGAAAATCCATAAAATCCTGAAAAAAAAATAAACGAAACAAAGAGAACATAAGTCGATATATAAAAAAATTATATATGTTATAAAAATAATAAAGGAAAGTGTATCCAACAATAAAATATTATTGAAAAACGTGTGTGTGCGCATACTTCATAAAAAAAAGGAAATAAAATAAAATCTAACCATGAAATCTTTGGTTAGATATTAAAACAAATCATATATGGAAAATGTGACTTAAAGGAAATAGACAAGCCAACAAAATGATATTTAATTGCCTCCACAAGGCCAAAATATATGACATCATATATGGCCACCCAAAAATAGTAAAAAGTATATATCAATCAATGCATAATTAGCATTTGACATGTTAAAAAAAATCAATTATTACAAGAAAAATCAAAACTAAAAATATTTAACCTCTACAAAATTCGTATAAAATGGTAGACTAGTCAAAACCAAAAACACAATTATTTCTCAAGAATTTAATCCTACGTATAAAATGTAAATAAAAAAAAACTTAGCTTACTCAGTTATAATACCACTCAAAGTGGTGTCTGAGGAGAGTAGCTGTACGCAGACCATGCCCCTATACAATAGGGAGGCTGTTTCCGAAGGACCCCGGTCAAATACAAATACAAATACAAAGAAAGGAAACTAATACAAACTAAACTCACACACACCCAGGGATCGAACCCTTGACCTCCTACAAAGGAGACAAGGGTTCAACCCACTGCACCAACATGTTGTTGGCATAAAATGTAAATCAACTTTTTAAGTCAAAAACACAATTATTTCTCAAAAATTGCTAGAGCAGCAGAGGCGCAGAGCTAATGATGGACAGCGACTTAGACTAGTAGTGAGTCTAGTGACGTACTGATTTTGTTTGATAGTGTTGCGATGGCAACTTGCGGGACCACTAAAGATTTGATTCTGTATTCAAATGGGTCAAGTTCGCTTGTGACAATAGTTATTTTGGTAGATCGTACGTTTCTTAATTTTTGGTACATCTCGACTTGCATCATGTAAGTTTGTAACAAAGAAACTAATAATATTTGTTGAATTATGATATTTTAACCTCTTAACGAGAATGTGAATAATTTGAATGTTTTTTTAAAAAAATTATAAATATATTCAAATTATAAATTTGTTTTTTAAAAATACGTTACAATTTTATTTGTAATCTCATTTACAACCTATTTTCAACTATAATGTTAGCATTGCAACTTCTAGCCCGCTTGGCAAAACTTTTTTTAAGAATTTATGCACTTATTTTTGGGTAAAAATTTTATATTTTGATAATTTTTTTATACAAGTATTTAATGTATGTTTGAGATTCAATAAGTTGCAAAAATAAGTTGGAAAATAAGTTGGAATGTTAGGAATCTCTAACTTTGTGCCCGTTTGGCAAACCTTTTATTAAGGATATATAGACTTATTTTCGGGTAAAAAATTTATATTTTGACAATTTCTTTTTATACAAGTATTTAATGTATGTTTGAGATTCAATAAGTTACAAAAATAAGTTGGAAAATAAGTTGGAATGTTAAGAATTTCTAACTTTGTCTTAAAATAAGTTGACTTATTCTGGAAAAAAGTTCCCCCAAACACCCTTTGTCTTAAAATAAGTTGACTTATTCTGAAAAAAAGTTCCCTCAAACACCCCCTTCATTTACAACTTTTTTCATATTTTTGAGAAAAAAAAATCAAAAAATCAAATATTTTTGATATTTTTTCTATTTTAAATCTAAGAGCAAGTCCAACAATTTATCTATTTGAGTTCTTATCATAGAATTTAGGAAATTTGATACAAAATAGGGCTTAAAAAGTGTATTAATGGTTCCCTAAAACGCTAAGAACCACTAATCATTCCCTACTTTTGGGGGAATCGCTAGCCATCTCTAACTTCATTTTCATCAATAAAATAATTATTTCCCTCCATTTCACCAATAATTGTCTTTGTCTCTTTCATAGTTACTTTCAAATTTATTATTATTATAATAGTAAGCAATGATTATAGAGATTGTTGTTGGAGTTGGTATACAAAACAGTGTTCCTAAACCACTAGGAATCCTTATTTTATACTCCCTTCGTATCAGAAAACATTTTTGGTTTTGATTTTGGACACTGTTCGTTAAAAGCGGTTGACTACTAATTTACGCATAATCTATAAGGCAAAATATAGTCATGAGTGATTTTATTTGATTCGTATTTATGAGTACTTTAATACAATAAAATTTTTATATTTAATAATAATACGAAATTAAAAATATTAATACTTAAAAGTATACGTTGACAAACATATTCAAAGTAAATTGGAAAAAAAATTTTAGACACAGGGAATAATAATTACATGGAACAACTAAGGCATTGTGGACTTGCTCTAAAATGGTGATGATAGACATGATGTATTGAGAAGTGTTCCTGGTTGGCCTGAGAACTCATGATTCTTACAAGTGTTCAAAGCTTTGAATTTCTATAATTAGGGTATTTTCATCTCAATTATCGATGCGGTGACTGACAAACATTACTGTTTTATCTCTCTCATTTCATTTTTTTAATCGATTACATTTGCTTTGGTAAATGGTGAATCCATATTCAGAACAATACTGGAGTACTACGCAAAATAAGAGTCGCGGAGTCGGTTCGACCATTAATTATTTAATTAATTAATTTATTGCTCGTTTTAATTACTGTCAGAAAAAACTCCATGAAGAAGCTCTAGCCTGTAAAGTCTAGTGGGTCTAAAACTTCAGTTACAGTTATTTTTATTAAACTTAATAAATTTAAGTTTTTTCATGACACCTTGATTCTTTTTACTCTTTTAGAAAATTAATTTTCTCGGAAACAAGCAGTATTACATATTTCGGAAATCGAAACTATTTGGTTGAGGTATCGATTTACGATTTATCAGGTGATTCGGTTGAAAAATTGACAATTTATCGGCGATTTTTGTAAAATTGATCGAATCGGTTTCAAAATTTTAACCGATTTTTGGACGATTTATCGGCAATTTTTCAGAAATCGACCAATCTATACTATTATATAAATTCCGAAACATTGAAAGTTTTGGTACCTGTTTTTTGGTACCAATTTTTTGGTACCTGTTTTTTGGTACTTCGTGAATTTACTTATGTACCCTTCATTATAAAGAAAAATATATATTAAAACACCTAAAATAAATTTTAACATAATATAATTAATGGTAATTAGTCGATTGCCTTTTTCATATTTACTTTTAGTTGAAGATGTTACCTTTTATCATATCTTTCAATCATTAATATTACCTTTCGAATTAAAATACGTTTCCTTTTTGATTTAAAACTAATCTTACAATCATTAATATACACCCGAAAATATCATACAATATTTTTCAATTATTAATAAAATATATTTAAAATATATTTTTCTTATAATAAGGAAATATTAGTATAATCCGTAAACATGTGTATATTAAATTATATTAATTAAAATTATAAATTATGTAAAAAATAATGATTATATAAATTGGTACCAGTTTTTTTGTACCTATTTTTTGGTACTTCGTGAATTTACTTATTTACCCTTCATTCTAAAGAAAAATATATATTAAAACACCTAAAATAAATATTAACATAATATAATTAATGGTAAGTAGTCGATTGCCTTTTTCATATTTACTTTTAGTTGAAGATGTTAACTTTTATCATATCTTCCAATCATTAATATTTCCTTTCGAATTAAAATACGTTTCCTTTTTGATTTAAAACTAATCTTACAATCATTAATATATATATCCGAAAATATCGTACCATATTTTTCAATTATTAATAAAATCTATACTATTATATAAAAACCGAAACATTAAAAATTTTGGTACCTGTTTTTTGGTACTTCGTGAATTTACTTACTTACCCTTCATTATAAAAAAAATAAATACACCTAAAATAAGTAATAACATAATATAATTAATGGTAATTAGTCAAGGTACTACCTTTTATAAACAACTAAAAATATCAATCGTATCACATCTTTCCATCATTAATATTTCCTTTCGAACTAAAAGTCTAAAACACGTTAGCTTTTTAATTTAAAACAAATCTTACAATCTAAAATAAGTAATAACATAATATAATTAATGGTAATTAGTCAAGATATTACCTTTTATAAACACCTAAAAACATACTCCTCTATAACTTATTTTTGATATTTTATTTTTTTGTATAAAAATAGGACCTTTTTAATTTAAAACAAATCTTACAATCTAAAATAAGTAATAACATAATATGATTAATGGTAATTAGTCAAGATATTACCTTTTATAAACACCTAAAAACATACTCCTCTATAACTTATTTTTGATATTTTATTTTTTTGTATAAAACCTTAAAATCCGTGTCAGAAACTGGTCCGCAAACGTAAAGAATTCAAAGGGACGGAGGGAGTAAATCGTATTATTTCTTTCTATCATTAATATTCCTTTCGAACTAAAACACGTTACCTTTTAATTTAAAACAAATCTATACTATTATATAAAAGTTGAAACATTAAAATTTTGGTACCTATTTTTTGGTACTTTTTTTTCGTATTTCGTGAATTTAATTATTTACCCTTTATTATAAAAAAAATACACCTAAAATAAGTAATAACATAATATAATTAATGATAATTAGTCAAGATACTACCTTTTATAAACAACTTAAAACATCAATTGTATTATATATTTCCATCATTAATATTTCATTTCGAACTAAAAGTCTAAAAGACGTTACCTTTTTAATTTAAAACAAATCTTACAATCTAAAATAATAATAACATAATATAATTAATGGTAAGTAGTCAAGATATTACCTTTTATAAACACCTAAAAACACCAATCGTATCATATCTTTCCATCATTAATATGTCCTTTCGAACTAAAACACGTTATCTTTTTAATTTAAAACAAATCTTACAATCATTCATATATACCCGAAAATATCACATTAATATAATAAAATTAACGGTAATTAGTCGATTGTCTTTTTCATATTTACTTTTAGTTGAAGATATTACATTTTATAAACACGTAAAAACATGAATCATATCATATCTTTCGATCATTAATATTTCCTTTCGAACTAAAACACATTACCTTTTTAATTTAAAATAAATCTTTCAATCATTAATATATAACCGAAAATATCACACCATAATTTTCAAGTAAAACGTAACACCTAAAATAAATAACAATATAATATAATAAATGGTAATTAGTCGATTGCATTTTTCATATTTACTTTAAGTTGAAGATATTACCTTTTATAAACACCTAAAAAGATCAATTGTATCATATTTTTCAATCATTAATATTTCTAATTAAAATACGTTACCTTTTTAATTTACAACAAATCTTACAATCATTAATATATACTCGAAAATATCACACCAAAATTTTCAATTATTAATAAAATATATTAAAAATCATATACGTTGTTTATAATAAGGAAACATTATTATAATCTGTAAACATGAGTATATTAAATTATAACAAATTAAAATTAAAAAAATTATTAAAATAATGATTATATAAAAACATAATTTTAATATTAAATAAAATTTATAACATAATACAAGAAACCCGTGCACTGCAATACTAATAATTAATCGATTATCTTTTCAACTAAAACATATCATCTTTCTATTTTTTTCTAATTAATTTCCTTTTTTTTTTCTAGAAATATAACGGACAACGTTAATTTCTCATTTTCTAAAAAACACTAGGAGCAATTTTAATTAGTAATTGAACATAATTAAATTATAATTAGTATAAACTAATCAATTACCTTTTTCACCTAAAACATGTCACCTTTTTAATTTTCCCGTTTTCTTTTCTATTTTCTCTAACTAAAATATCTCATTTTTCAAGTATATTAAGGGCAGTTCTATTATATGAAATAAAATAGTAATATGATAATACTAATAATTAATCGACGAACTTTTTCAGTTAAAACATATCATTTTTTTCTATATTTTATAATTAAAATCCCTCTTTTCCTAGAAATATCACGGACAACAATAATTTTTCTTTTTCTAAAAACATTACAAGCAATTTATTTAGTAAAATAACATAATTAACTTATAATTACTATAAACTAATCAATTACCTTTTTCACCTAAAACATGTTACCTTTTTAATTTTCTCTAACCAAATTCTCTATTTTTCCAATTATATCATGGGCATTTTATCTAATAAAAAAACAATTTTATAATTACTTATAATTAACCGATTATCTTTTTCAACTAAAATCCATCATCTTTTCTAAATTTTTAACTAAAATTCCCTATTTTCTAGAATTATCACGAATAACATTTATATAATTATCATCATATAATCTCATTTAAAAATTAAAAATCATGTTTAAAAAAAATTAATTCAAATAATTAAAAAATTTAATATAATATTAAAAAAATCCGTGCATCGCACTGGTTTTAAGCTAGTTTTTATAACAGAGGAAACAAGTACTAAATTTTTTCCTTTGATTAGAAAGAACAATAAGAAAATATGGATCGTTTGGATTATGAGAGGATCGCAATAACGAAAATATGAACAAAATATACATTTATGTTAGACTTTTATTTTTCTTAACGGAATTGAATTCACATCATTTAAACAACAATTTAAATTTTAAAATTTGAATTGAATAAATGAAAATGAACGTTAATCTAAAATAGTTGATTAAAATAATATTAAATAATGATTTTTAAAATTTATTGAACATGTAAAAGATTATATTTCAATGAAATTAATTATAATGATTAATTATATTTTAAAATAATATTTTATTATTAGTTTCGTTCGACATAGCCAATCTCAGTTAATTATTTAATTTTTTTGCTAAGAAAAATGTTTTAGTAGATACACAAAAATTTTACATATATAAATTTTATTTTAAGAATGTCATGCGAAAATTTTAATTAAGGATGTATACAATATATTAACAATTCACTAATTATGAGAAAATCAAGTTATAAGTACAGTATTGATTTGCATCATGTCCAAAAATCATGAGGTGATTATTTTATAATACAAATATACAATACAAAAATATCCTATACCATGTACACAAAACAACATAAAAACAAACATTACCCACCGCCTTTTATGTAGTACGTTTGTAGAAGCTTATAGTAGAAGCCTAGAAGGAGCTTTACACTATAATAATAACAATCCCAAGAATCTTACTTCTACTCATTTCACCCCCTCCATTTAAACAAAAAAAAGAAAAAGAATATTACTTTATCAATTATCATCATTATCATGGATAACCCAGAAAGAATGTAAGTTGTTTACTCATCAGTATTTATATTTTTTCAACATTTTTTTTAAATGTTTTGCTATACTGTGTTTGATTTCTTGTTTATTTTTGCTTTTTAAAAACTGGGTTAAAAACTGGGTTTTGTTCTTTATGTTATTGTAGATAATGGGTAGTTTTAAAGTTGTAAATACTATTGTTTTTGTGTGTTAGATGGTGAATATGTTTAAGGGGTTTAGGGTTTTAGTGGGGTTTATTTAGTGATCAAGAAGATTCTTGGGACCAATTTTGGGGTTTTGTACTTGTTTTTCAAAAGGTCTATTCTGTTTTAAATAGTGTTTTGTGCTATTTTATTTTAATAATTTTATGTGTTGATAAATAGTTTGTTATGCATTGGTTTTTGGTATGTGAATGATGCAATTTTTTATGTTCAAGTGTGTTAAATAATTTTTAGTTGTAGTTGTTTTAAGGTTCATTATGAAGCTGAAGCCTCTGTGGTGTTTTTACATGTTATTATTTTTCGATTATTACTGTGACATTGTGATTAAAGTTATATTTTTTGGTTGGCCTTGTGGGACAACAGATTGGATGCTTATATACATGATTATCTTGTAAAGAGGAGATACAGTGTTACTTCTAGGATATTTCAGGCAGAAGCAGCAGTACCCTGCAACAGCACTGGTGAGATGATTTAGAAAATCCGACTGAAAAGTTATTTTGTCGACAGATTCACTTTCTATAAATTGTTGGGAATTTGGTTGATGTGTGCATTTATTATTTATCGGCATTTGTTTGATATATCGTTCTGCATTGTTTGCAGTAATTGATGCTCCAGGCGGTTTTCTTTATGAATGGTGGTCAGTGTTTTGGGATATATTCATTGCTAGGTACCAGTTGCAAAACCCGGGGGTCTTATCTAACAGTGAGGTGTGTTAACGGCCTTCTCTGTGTTCCTTGCATTTTCTTTGTCATGTTTTTCAGTATTCTAGATTCCTCAGTGGCATGAATGTGATGTGTTTGTGCTTTATTTGCTTTCTTTCCGTATTTTGCCCATTATCATATCCAATTGATACATAATAATAATGAAGAGGAGGTACGTGGTTTGTTAAATCATTATTTCTATAAATCATGGTTAACTAAAAACTGAGGGATTAAAATCATTTTTAATTTGGGCGCATGTTGATCACTTAATCATAATTTCAATAATACCAGTACCACATTAAGTCCTTGTCGTATTTTAGCTTACTGTGTTGTGGTTCTGGAAGCGGCAGACTCAAGTTGCCGATGAACAAGAGATTCCACAACAATGGAACCAGCATTCCCTGGAATCCTTAAGGAATATGCAGATGAATGAATACCTAAGGCAAAGAAAATTGCAACAGCAGCATCAGCAGTTACTGGGGCAGCAGAGGCGGAAGGAGATTGAAATGGACCAAAGAGCTCGTGATCTTTGTCCAAGGCAACCAGATATTATGAGCCTAGATACGAATCAAGCCCTAACAATGAAATCACTTGCAGGACAGTCTAGGTACCTCTACGGGGTTTCCTCCTTCACTTTTTTGTTTTACTTCTTCGTAACAAATAGCTTTAGGATTATTCTGATCTAATTAATTGTTTCTTTTTCATTAGGAATATCCAACATTCTACATCTGCAGGCATTTCTTACCTTCATCCTTTGATAAATGAAGGGGTCAGCAGTACGCCTTTGGAGGGATGGCCATTAAATGTGAGTTTTCCAAATTTGTATCGGTTTTGATAGACTATAGGAGCTGGTGCTGCAGAGTTTACAGACATAACCTTCTGTAGTTCTGTATTAGTTTCACAATATATATGTATAAAATTTTCCTAGTGGTTTTCCCTGTCATGATAGCATTTTGTTTATTTAAAATCTCACTCATAAATATTATTAATTTCTGAAATCAGCTTGATATAGAAAATTTACCCTTTACTAGCAACTAAATGGCACTGTTGTACACCAGGTGGATCATAATTGTTCTTTGATCCAAGGCATTTACTTTTTGTTAATATGATAACGCTTACTTTGCACATTCACATACTATTGCATAAGATGCCAAAAAAGGAACTGACATGAGGAATTTGACCTATCATTTACTATTTTCAGTAGATGACATGTCTAGATGCTATTCAGGAATATCATGGTTGATTGGATATTTTTGATAGTAAATTTGCGCATTTTTTGTGGTTCTACCATTGGCTCTGGAGATAGCTGTCTGTCCTATTAGTCTTACTGCTGTTTTGCATCAACCTTTGGCTACTATAGGGCTCTTATTACCTGACCTGTAGCTTAAGCCTTTATGCGTGGAAACCTTACTTGTCTTGTTGCTGAACACAATGAAACCCCATTATTAGGTCCGAGATCACTTTCAACCCAGGCTTCAGCAGCAGCAGCTGAGCTCTTTGATGCAATTTCCTCAAGCTATGAATCAGTATCAGTCGCAGCAATATCATATGCTTCAAGCACAGCCAAAATCACCATTTTTGGCTGTTCATGATTTGGAGGGCAGGCAACTAGGTATGCTTCTTATTGAACAGGTTACAGGCAGTTTGAATGATGGAAAATTATTTTCTGCTAGTAATGTAGTTCCCACTGAAGATTCAGGTTTGCAAGAAGGGTACCCTCTTTTGGATATTGGAGACGGAAATGTGGTTACCAAGGTCAGTTTTGTCTAAAGTTATACAACATTTATTATATTCAGATTGAGTATGTGCATTAGTTGAATCTTATATATCATTCGGAATTAATATTCTGTAGCAAACACAGAAAAACAATGAACACCGGCAACAACATCGACAGGGTGCGGTTCGAAAAAAATCACAAAGTTCAGACTGTAGCCATTACAAACAAGATAAAGAAGTTTATGGTGGAAGCAGCACTATGTTTGATGATAGCTTGTCAAATAGCAGTCAAAGGAATGATCAGGTTTGCTACTCTGATAGATCCGAACTTGGAACTGGGTATTTTCTAGAGAGTCTCTAATTTATTTCTGTAATGCTTTCCGGTATTTAGAACATCCAGGTAATTGCAAAGTTTTAGTTTGTAGTCAAGTCATGGAAGTCCAGCATAAGTGAAAAATACAGGCTAACTGTGTAAGGATTTCAACTTTCATAATAACTGTAAATACTTTGACCCTTGTTATAAGTCTCATTGGGGTTACTAATGTTGAGCATAAGAAATTTCATGATCGATGCTTGGAAGCTCTGTAAGAAATATTGAAATTGTTAATGATTAACATCACTGGAATCTGTCGAACCTGAAGTTGTCCTTATGTTAATTTATAAAACAATAATTCTTGGAAGGAGGATGAACAGTACATTTCTGTGCGACGCCGAAGACAAATTTATTAATTGGCTTGTTTTGTTTATTTCTGATCAAGGCTCCTAAAAACAGAACTGGACAAAAGAGAAAGGTATCAACGTCAGGTCATGCCAAAAAAACAATCACAAGCTCTGCAGGGCCATCCCCAAGTGCAGTACCATCACCATCTTCATCACACAGAACAGCAGACAGTCCACAATTTTCTCGACCTTCATGTTTGCTTGGAAATTATGGTGGGGAAAAACATGCATCAGATGCACTGTCTGTAAGGGATCTTTGCTTATAAAAGGATTCAATAGTGTATTCAGTGTGAACTTTATCATGTAATAGATTCATTTTTAAGTTATATTACTTAGATTTGTTTTGAAGCCCTTGGAATATCCTGATTTAAGTCAGGATATTGTTTTATCTCAGCAAACTTGCTGAGATAAACCAATATGCAGTTTGCTGAGATAAACCAATATGCAAGTTTAGGGGGGGTAAACCAATATGCAAGTTTAGGGGGGGTAAACTTGAATATGCAAGATATTCAAGTTTAGGATATTGTTTAACTCGTTGTGGTTTATCTTAACAGTTAATAGTAACCTCTCACCATTTATGTACTCTTTTCTACTGTAATTATAATGTTTTGATATTCTCGTAAAATATGAGGTCAGCATACTTAAGTGATCTTGCGTTTGGATTTGCAGACTCCATTGGATTGCTTCTCTGGTGGTCAAGTTAATGAGAATACAAATATAATTCCAGGCGGTGCAGGGCATCATGTTGATAAAGGTGAAGGTTTGGCTGTTGTCTATGATAATTGATTTGTTTAAACATTTATAATGTACTTCCAATTTCAGGGTCCTAATTATGTTGTTATATCAGGTGGTAGCACATTTTCAGAAATTGGGTTCATTAGCACAGCTAGTCAAGTTAATTTTTGTAACCTGTCATCAGATGGAAAATTGCTCGTGACAGGCGGGTACAATAATAAGGTGGGGGATGTACACTTGTGGCGGTTGTGTATGAAAGCAATTTGGAAACAGCGTTTTTTGTGTAGTTGGTATATTTTTATAAAGTCTTCAACTCCATCTAATTGTTTCTGGACCTGTGATACCAATATCATTAGATTTGCAGGTTGAACATCAAACTTTGGTAGTGGTCTGTGTCATGTGTGCATGGTGACTTAAGTTTAAATACTTTAATTTTAGGGAGATCATATGTGTATGCAAATTTCTTTTGTCATCTATGAACTTCAATCTCCTAGCTAGACTTTTTCTTAAGCGGATACCACTTGTTACAGCAATTTGCCCAGAAGCAACTGTACCAACCTTTCTCTCTGTTAAATTTATAATGCAGGCTAATGTATGGTCCACAGATCTGGGGGAACAGAGGTGTGTCCTTGAAGAACATTCTGATGAGATTACTGATGCTTGTTTCTCCCCGCGAAGGCCTTGGCTTGCTACATCTTCATTTGACCAAACCATCAAGGTGTGGGATGTTGAAGAAGTAAGTAGACATCTTTTATTGCATGGCTCTAATTGACATTACTAGTGCAAGTATTATTCCATGTTATGTATACTAACATGTATATGTTATGCGTAATGTACTAGTGGACACATAGTGTAAAATGACTTGAGATTAAAGTACTTGCTCTATTCTTGTATCATTCTGTAGGTGGATATAACATCTTAATTATGTTTATATCAAAATTACCACGGGTAAATGATTTGGAGGTATAACCGACCGAAAATGCTCTGGTGGTTTGGACATAAGATATCTCACATCAGTGTTACCAATATGTTTGAAACAGCTAAAGGTGTTATTTTGTTATTATTATACCAATATAATGGAATAAGCTCTACAAAGTCTATACCTAGTCCGAGCCTAGCTTTTACTATTGACAAATTAAAATTATCAAATCGTTGAGAAGTTGAAGTTATAATTCCGTGAACCATCTTGCTAATATATTACAAACTGATTTGGGACTTTTTAGCTTGTCAACTCTTTATTAATTATTCATAGTTAGCATTTGAATGTTGTGCAATATTGTTCTTTTTCCCCTAGAAAGGTACTTAAATTGGATTAAGTAACGGGTTTCAGTTTCTTTTGTATAGAGTTGTATGAATGGGCATATCTAACAAATAATTTATTGTAAAAAGTAGTTTTCCGCTTCTAGTTGGAATAACGATTTGGGCAACAGTCCATAGGAATACAGTAAAGAGCTACTGTTTAGCCATTGACTGTGTCTTTAAGCTGCACTGTTAGTTTGAGATATGGCAACCTGTCGCTAATTAACAGCTATTTGTCTTGCCCTTTGGTATCACCACTGTTTGTTGCTGTATTTGCCATAGCAATATTTTTCGTTTATAAAATCTGGTTAACTGGAAGTCTGACTAAACAATGCAGCCAAGTTATTCACTACAAACATTTTGTGGGCACTCTGCCCCCGTGACGTCGCTTGATTTCCATCCGAACAATGGAGATCTCATATGCTCTTGTGATAGCGTAAATGAGATTCGATACTGGAGTGTTAAGAATGGTGGATGTGATCGTGTTTTGAAGGTACTACGATTTGGTAAAGATATCGTGCATATACAACACCTTACAGAAGTTAAACCTTAATTGTTAACTTGCAATTGTTTTGGCCTTTCAATATAGATAACTATATTTACTTTATTGTTCAGGGTGGTGGAACTCAGGTGAGGTTTCAGCCTAATCGTGGAAGGTATATTGCATCTGTGGGAAATGGAATATCGATACTTGATGTAGAGACCAGTCATATGGTTGCTAATCAATTTAAGGTGGGTTGTCGTGACACCTAATGTTGAATATTTAGTTGTCTAACTTATCTTGGATCAGTTATACAATGACATGCACATGTTCAGCATAGCCCATATATGTTTTTGGGTTCAAACTTAACCTTCTGAGCTATCCATCCATGTTCGAACACAACTCAATACAAACCTCTTCTCCCTCGACCTTGCAGATTGAAAAGCTGTCAGTAGCCTGCAGACAGTACTTCATAGTTACGTGTTTGCTAGATCACAAACACTGCTCCAGTTGAGCATGTGTGGTCCAAAAACACTAATTTGACAGAATCTCAAGATGATATTGTGGGCTTACCTTGATGGTTTTTAAAAGGGCATTGGGCATACATGTGTGTATTAGTGAAGATTCACAAAATCCTGAAGTCATTTACTACTAAAAAAATGAAGAATGTTAATCTGGTTATAGTAGTAACTTCTCTTGAGATTAAGCAATTGGTCTTGTCGTGTAGGGTGCAAGTTTTTGACGTAGTCTGGTGTTAGAGCTATGCAGAACATTAAGAATATTGTATAGGTTTGCAATTGTCATCTTGACTGCACCCTGGATTTCTGACTTTTTCCTTGGTGCTGTCATGCAGGGCCATGCACTAGACATACAGTCTGTTTGCTGGGATTTTTCTGGTGAATTTCTCGCATCAAGTAGTGACGATCGGGTTAGAGTTTGGAAAATTGGCTCTGGGGCACAGCCTGACTGCATTCATGAATTAAGCTTTTCAGGAAAAGAATTTCGTCGTTGTGTTTTCCATCCCCATTACCACTCGTTGTTGGTGATAGGCTGCTCTCAGGCACGTTCAGCAATCTTGTTGGTCAACTTGTGCATAGGCTTAAAGTCTTTTTTAACAATCGTACTTACAATTTTGGCTGCTAGTTGTATAACCATCACTAAATTATTATAAGCAAATAAGCAAATTCAGTTACTCATCTGCACAATTTATATCAAACAGTTCCTTTTACCTGGGGAGTGAATACTGATGTATAAGTTGTTGTTACTTGTTTCAGTCTTTGGATCTTTGGAACATGGTTGAAAACAAGTTGATGACTCCAGTTGCAGAACCAGTTTGTGCGTTGGCAGTATCAGAAACGAGCGGCTTGGTAGCTTCAGGTTCTCGAGAAAATGGCGTGAAGATGTGGAAATGGATCTGATGTTTACATCACATGTTGGTTTGTCCTGGCTTTAATATGTACATGCAACCCCTAGCTGCTAAATATAGATAAAATTACCCATGTGTTGTGTATCCACTTGTTTGCTCTACATTTGCTATCTTGGTCCCAAGTTTTGAAAATCGTGGGTTCTTTAGTAGTAAGAGATGGGAAGATAGTGATACATATCTATTAGAACAAGTGGATCAGTTTTGTTTATATCATGCGAGAAGCTTATATGAAATGCAACTTTTGACATCTATATTGGTTAGCAACTGATGGTGGGTTTTTTGTAGATTATGATTATTTTTTAACGGGAGGAGCCGGTCGTTATATATTGTAGATTATGATTATTTTTGGCGGGAAGAACTAGACAATTGGTTTTGTAACTTAGTAGGAGTATAATACTCTTTCATTTTCCAAATGACTCATTCATAGGTCTTCTTTAAAAAAAAGAGTAAGGCTACGAATTAAATTCCAAATAGATTCTTAAAATGAGTACGTATTATAATTTTATTCATGAAATTTATAATTATATATTAAAAATTTATATCATTTATGAAAAGTATATAATTGTAACATCCCACGTCGATTAGATTGAGATTATTCGGATTCTTTATAGGTACAAGCCACCAACTAATGTGTATCAATTTGCTAATATTTTTGGATTGACATGTGGTGGGTTGTTGGATTTGGTATGCATTCGGTTGTGGACTTGGATGTTATATTGTCTTTCATTTTTAGTAATTTTTCGTTATATTCTTCACCCAAGCCAACCGTTGATGAAAAACATTTAAAGTCTTTCAAGATGGTATATAGAATTTGTCATTACTTGCTGTATGGCATCCAAAGGCATTCAATATGGTATTGAAGATTTGTCATTACCTGCTGGATCTATGGTAGATTGGTAGGGTTTATGCAAGGGCTTGGGGGTTATTGATGGGGGCTTTTTATGGGTCTTTGTAATTTTCGTTTGTATTGGAGAGTGGGTCTATTATGTATATGCTCTCGTATTCTGTTATATGAGATTTGAGAATGGAACAGTGTAGATTCTTCTGTTAGATGGGCTAGCAAGTAGCTACCATAACATAACAAATTAACAATATCGAAAAGATTGAAGTGTGCTGAAACCTTTTGTTAAAAATGTGGATAAATACAGATCATGCTTCGTACACTAGCGGAATCCGAAAGTCTAATGTTGTGTTTGGTTGGGGAGAATGGAATGGAATGTAATCAATGAAATTAAAAGAAAAAAATGGAGGTAGAGGGAAGATCTAGAAAAATGGAGGTTTGGATGTGAAATATATGTACTAAAGTAATTTTCCGATATTAGCTGGCACTCAAAAATTTTAATACTATTTTTTTTCGAAGATTAGTCGAGACTCACTGAAATATTTGTAGCAATATGGGCAACATCTCTTATAAATACAAATGGAGATATCTATCTACATTCTCAGGGTGCATGTACACATTGATGATATTTGGCTAGTCATGGCTCGTTCATTTCAAGAGAAAGAAATAGTAGTGTGGGCAAGGGTAGGTGAAAAGAGATGTAACCCATCACTGACAGTACTGGCTGGGGGTTGCAGGTAGCAGTGCCACGGTTGTTGAGTCTGCATCACTACCTCGTCTCCTTCTGGCCGTGAATCTCGGAGAATAGTCCCCCCCAACCCCTATAATTACGTCTCGAGGCGGAATGAAGGGGGTTAACCTTGATTGTGGTCTCGGTTCGAGAATTATTTTACAAAATTTATTTCTGAGTTAGAAAATCACCAAAATTTTATTGATCATGCAATGTTATTCGGAGCTAAAATAATTACACTAATTTTCTAATATCGATCGAGGCAGAAAATAAAAACCATATTTATTTGAAGATCAGTCGAGATTCCGAAATATTTTTTAAATTCAAAGGGAGACGTCCTACCTACAGTTCGCAAGTGTGCATTGCATGTACAACGATAATTGTAGGGTAGTTATGGCTCGTTTATTTTACGAAAGAGAAATAATAGTGCTGGGGTCTGTAGGGAAAAAATAGATGTAACCCATCACTGACAGTGCTGGCTGGTGGGCAAGAAGCGGCTGTTGAGTCTCCATCACAATCTCGTCTCCTTCTGGCCGTGAATCTCGGAGAACAGTCCCCCCACCTCCCTCAGTCCCCCCACTACTACACACTCCACAGACACCCATATAATTACCCAGAATGACGAGGGACGGAATTAATAGGCTAATCGCTAATATAATTCAAAATTACGAGGGACAGAATCAATAGGCTAACCGCTAATATAATTCATAGTTTCGGCTTAACTTCAAAAATTAGTTTGTTTTTGTTCGACTTTTATTTTTTTGATAAAAATTAGTAGAAAAAAATATCTCAAAGTCCTAGACATCGAAAAGGTGACCATAAATTTGTTTAGCCCAATGGTTTCGGAATTCTCGTTTTTGTTCCCATATTTATGCACTATGGGAAGGATGGTGAGGTTGAGATTTAAGATTCAAGATCATATCGTACCTAGTACTGATAAGTTCAAGTATCTAGGTTCGATCATCCAGAAGGATGGTGAGGTTGAAGTCGATGTCAATCATTGTATCAAGACGGGATGGCTAAGGTGGAGGGCTGCGTCGGGAGTGATGTGCGACAAGAAGGTACCTTTAAAGTTGAAGGAGAAATTCTATAGAGCGGTAATCCAGCCTGCGTTGCTTTACGGTTCAGAGTGTTGGGCGACGAAGAAGACCCTCGAAAGCAAGTTGGAAGCGGCCGAAATGAGGATGTTGCGGTGGTCGTGTGGGCGCATGATGTTAGATAGAATACCGAATGGGGTGTTTAGGAGCGAGCTTGAAGTGGCGCCTCTTTCTGCGAAAGTCAGGGAAGGGAGGTTGAGATGGTTCGGCCACGTCCGTAGGAGGCTGGCTGAAGCCCCAGTGAAGAGGGCTGAGAGTCTTTCGGTGGTTGGGGTGAGAAGGAGAGGCAGACCGAGGAGGACGTGGGAAGAACAGCTCAGGTTGGATCTGAAGGCCTTAAACTTGAATGAGACCATGATCGCTGACAGGTGCTCTTGGAGGCGTCGTATCAGAGTAGTAGATTCTCTTTTAGGGAGCGGCTCTGTTGTAGAGAGGCTCAGAGTTGGGTTGTCTCGGTTAGCTTTATCTTAGATGTTTGGCTTTTTCGTTCTCATCTTTCTTTTGTATTGTCGTCTGTTTTCCTTTTTTGCAGTTGCAGGGAGACTGGATCGATCTTATCTCTGTGCGGGGTTTACTGGCTATTCTCACATGCTGGTGGAGCAGAGCGCATCAGGACATGAGTATCATAATTTCAAGCAGGCGGGTAGGTCCCATGTGGAGAATGCCATGGGCTCTGGTATGGCTTTGAACATTTTTCATACCATTTGGATTCTAGTGTAAATATCACCCACCATATTTGTCGTGCACATAGCTGAAGGTTTTCACGGAAACAGCCTCCCTACTTTAAAAAGCGGGGGCATGGTCTGTGTACAACTTACCCTCCCCAGACCCTGTTCTAAGCGCGATATACTGGGTATGTTTGGTTTGGTTTGGTTTATTTATGCACTATAATTGTTGGTATCACTGTATTACTAGTAGTACAAACAGACTGATCTCCTCGAATCCCTATGGGACCAACTAAATACACACACTAGAAAACTCATTCTATACATTACCTCATTTGTTCAACCATGGACCTGACATCTCTCACGCAATTATGGAACTTACAATTCCTCTTGCCGTGTATATCTTTTATTTTTTGTACGTTCTTGTGGGTTGGTATAGTGGGCAATGCTAGAGTTGAAACCCGATAAAAGTAGAGAATATCGGTAAATTAATAAACGAGCTAGAGTAAATTCATGGATCACACTTGGTAGGGATGGGGGTTCACTTTGGTCCCCATATTTCTCCTCCGAGTAAATTAATAATGCTACTAGAATAAATTGAAACCCGAAAAGTAAAGAATCTTCGTAAATTATTAATAATACTAGAAGTGAAACCCGATAAGTAAATAATCTCGTTAAATTAATAACACTGGAATTAAAACCCGAAATGTAAAGAACTTTGATAAATTTATAATCGAGCTGATACTCATTTACGAAGATTCAACTAAATGTATATCTAACCATTCTTCTAAAGTCTAAATTATAGTTTCAGATTCAAATATCGAGTACTAATGTAGTACTAGATAGTTACAGTATGGTAGAGGTTTATCTGAAAAATAAAAGAAAGATGCCTGGGCTAAGAAGAGGCCTACTAGTCAACCCAACAATAAAACACTGAAACTGCAAATAATTAAAGATACTACTCCGTACTTAGTTGCATGAAAGTAAGTGTGTTGTTTAGAATCTCTGGATCCCTCTTAGCACTTTATGTTCGCGACTTTTTTTTCTTTAAACTTTAAAACAAGTAATTACGTAGTTTTAGTTTATAATCAAACCATGCAGGTCCAGCATAAAGAAAAGTAACCTATAATCGGATCTTTATATAGTCAAGTTAGTTTCATTAGAATTTGAAAATTTTAATTTGGGTTTCGCTGGTTTACATAAATTAATCCGAAATTTAATGACAATCGAAAATCAATCCATAAATTTTGAATTATTTGATCCTAATCTAATGCGGAAGTCTGAGTTATTAATAAATATTTATTCTTTTTCCCGTTTGTAATTTGTATCGTACTTGTGACTCGTCCACCATTTGGAGACAAAGAAAAGGGAGGAAACATTTAGATGTGGGAATGACATAATCACATTTCCTTATTTGAACTTTAAATGGCCTGTTCTTTCCCATCAGCGTGCCCCTTCTTTTCCGCTATATGTCAGTTCTCTCCTTTTATCTCTTCACTTATTTTCTACTACATCTTCTTGCATCTATTCATACTTCATAATATAACAGCTCTCTTCTTCTCTGTGCTTACCATAACATACCAGCTCTCCTCACGAAGATGAGCCTGCATTAAAAATCTTGGTATTTTTACATTCTTGTGCATGTACATATTTGTCTGTGTAATAAGGTTCACATTCTTGAAAATTATATCACAGTACTAACACTTGACTTGCTATGCTTGTAGAAATATACAAGTGGTTATCTTGGCAACATATCTTTGCTTGGTTTTCTTGTAGATTGAAGCTTGCAGCTGCTAACTCAATTCTAATCACTTTGAATTATGGTGTATGTAAATTTTCCTTATAATAATCTTGTATACTTTTTAGATATTTAGTTATGTGTTTTAATTGCCATCACTTTGTTGATATCCATGTTTTTCCTAGTTTTTATAATTAGTAAAAATGGTTTTACCATATTTGAGACACTTGCGAAAGAAAATGTCTCAACTCGGAAATTCTGGTTTCGTCACTGTCACTAATATGCTAGAATTAATTCCCATGTACATATAGTCCAGACTCAGTTGAGAGTGGTATTATGTTTAGATCCCTGTTTACTTGTATGATTCTTTTTAGTATGGAGATCCAATCCTATACCATTCATTGGGCTATTATGATATGCTAAATTAGTACTATACAAGAAACAGAGCAAATGCTTCTTCTGGGCCATGTTTTTCTGGGCTTTCATGAATTGTTTTGAGCTAATTGGCTTTCATGAAATTTCGCTATTTATGAATTGTATTTTTAAGTTAATGGTTCTTGTTTCTGTCACTTGATTTAATTTTTTCCCCGTGTCAAAATTTGGTAGTTGTGTTTTTTTTTTCCTTCCTTTTTTCTAATTACTTTTTGGAAGTCCAAGTAACGTATTCTTAACTTCTTACATCAGTGTAACACTTGTTTCAGATAGAGTGAGATGAGCTTGGGGCAATGGGAGATGACAACTGCAACTGGATATGAAAGAGAGACAGAGGTGGCGAACTGAAGAGGACGCTTTACTACGTGCATACGTGAAACAATATGGACCGAGAGAGTGGCACCTTGTGTCGCAGCGCATGAACACACCCCTAAACAGAGATGCAAAATCCTGTTTGGAAAGGTGGAAGAATTACCTTAAACCTGGTATAAAAAAGGGATCCCTTAGTGAAGAGGAGCAACTCCTTGTCATTCGTCTTCAGGCTAAACATGGTAACAAATGGAAGAAAATTGCTGCTGAGGTCCCAGGCCGAACTGCCAAGAGACTAGGTAAATGGTGGGAAGTGTTTAAAGAAAAACAACAAAGAGAACAAAAGGAGAATGCGAAGATCATAGATCCTATTGAGGATAGCAAATACGATCAGATTCTGGAGAATTTCGCTGAAAAATTAGTTAAAGATCGTACACCCCAAGTATACATGGGGACTTCTAGTGTAGGGTTTCTTCATCCTGATCAACCTGCTCCATCACCTCCAACTTTACTCCCCGCATGGCTCTCCAATACAAGTGCTCCTTCTAATGCAAGGCCACCCTCTCCTTCAGTGACACTCAGTCTGTCTCCCTCGACAGCACCACTCCCAACTTCAGTATCTTGGCTACATCCTGAAAGGGGACAAGACAATGTTCCGTTAACTTTCGGGAATATACCATCAAATGCAGTGCCTCAACGAGAACATATGATGGTCTCTGAACTGTTGGAATGCTGTAGAGGATTGGAAGAAGGCCATAATGCTTGGGCAGCACACAAGAAGGAAGCAGCTTGGAGATTGAAAAGGGTAGAGCTACAACTCGAATCAGAAAAGATGTGCAGACGGAAGGAGAAAATGGAGGAAATTGAGGCGAAGATTAAAGCTCTCAGAGAAGAGGAAAAGGTTACATTGGAGAGGATTGAAGCTGAATACAAGGAGCAGTTAGATGGATTGAGGAGGACTGCAGAAGCCAAGGAACAGAAATTAGCCGAGAATTGGGCTGCAAAGCACTTGCATCTTGCAAAGTTTATAGACCAGATGGGAGGTCACCAACCAAGGCTTTCGGAACCTAATGGGAGGTAGCTTAGCATATCACTTGCATCTTGTGTTGTCCATTAGGCAGATGGGAGGTCAAACGTCACCAACATAGGCTTTATATCGGTGGCAACTTAGCTCTTGTCTCCCTGATTAGTGTAGTCATAACTGTTTCCACCTCTACTTAGTTTTGTGCTTCTCAAGCTTTCCATGTTCTTTAATTACCATTAGCTTGTAAACTAGCAAACTCTTTGTTTAATTATGTTTTCATTCTCTGCTGTTAATCTACAATTTATTAATGACCACAAACCACTGATGAATGATTTTATCTATATACATGAACTTTTCGGTTGTATTAAGATGGGAGTACATATTTCAAAAAAAAAAAGAAGAAGATGGGAGTACATTACTTATAAAGTAATATCACTTGAGATACTCCGATCCACTTCATAAACTACCACATAATACTGGACTTTTATTTTTATGTAATTTTTATTACATAATCTGTATCATCGTTAAATCTGTTTAACGCTATTAGAAAATGCAGGGATAAAATCGTCTTTTAATCGTCATCTTCTTCGTCAATCCCATTTCCACCATTAAAAATTTATGAGTAAAGTACACTTCCTGTACCTATATTTTGGCCGTCAGACCACTTTCAATACATTCAAAAACTGCCACTTGCTATACCGAAATTCCTAAATACTTAAAAAGTACGTCAAGTGCAGCCAACTCCGTTAATTTTTCTAAGAGTATTTTCGTCTATGTCATTACGCGGGTTAATTGGCTATTTCATAACTGAACTAGTGCTCAACTTGCAGTTGAGTAATCAAACTCAAAAAACTTGCAATTGGGTGATTACACTAATAATTAATTGCAATTTAATCACTAAACACAAAATAACTTGCACAGCCGTTAACTCGCGTTGACTTTTAACGGTGCTCCGTTAAATGTCACCCACGTGTGATGCCATGTCATTGTTTTAACATAAAATTAATTTTTTGTCAAAAAAAACATAAAATTAGTTTACTTATTTTTCTTTTCTTTTTTCTCTCCTCTATCTACTCCCTCTCTTTCACCTTTCTTCTTTCTCTCTCTCAAGCTACACCACCGCCACCTAAAACCACCACCAAAGTGCTGATTTTGGAAGCCAGACAATAGAAAATCGAGTCTCAGCCCTCTCCATCGAGTAATAACCGAAACCAGTAACCTTTAAATTCATTATGAATTGGGATTTTCCCATTTCTGTTCATTTTAATTGATGATGGCCTCGATTTCGTACTTAATCCTCAATACTTCGTTGTTCCTAGTGTTTACTGCTTTACACGTCACTCTATTCGAGTTTTGTGAATTTTGATTTTTCGTCGGAAGATTTTGATTAGCCGAAAATTTCTTTTTATTATGATTGTTTGATAGTTTGAATTACAGTTGTGAATATATGGTTGAAAGAAGAATAAGAAGATGATTTGTGCGAATTTTCTGGGTTTGTTGTGAGTCATCGGATTTTTTCAAGTCCGGTCGAGTCTTTGTTGTTGAATTTGGGGGGTCAATTTGTTACAGTGATTGTGGTTAGGTTATACAGAAATTGAGCTATTAAGAACGAGTCGAGTGTGTATATGTATGTGGTTTTGGATGGGAACATGAGTTTTACAAGTGTGGTGAAGGGGGAATAGAGGGGAAGAGCAGAGGTGGTTTGCAGGTGTAGTGTTGTTGAATGAAGAGGAGGGGCGGATGGTGGAATTGGTGGCTGTTGAAGAAGGAGTTGGTGGTTGGAGGAAATGGATGGGTGGAGGCTGTGTTGGTTGTTGGTGGTAGAAGGAGATGGAAGGGAATGGGTGGAGACAAACGGGATTTTGAAGGGGGAGGAGAAGAGGGGTTGGTGTTGAAGATTTTTCAGGGTAAATTCTTTTGTCGCCGGATTGTTCGTGTCTTGACCGGATTTTTGATATAATTCCGAAGGAGAATGTTGTGAGATTGTATGGAGTTTACATCTTTTATAAGTGTGTGTGTGTGTGATTTTTTTAATTACTGATTTGTGTTAAATTTTGATATTTTTTGGGAGAGATAATACGTGTTTGGTAAACTCTGAACCAGCTTGCCACGTGAGCTTGCCATGTCAGCTTTCCGTTAGTCCCGTTAAATGAGTTGACGGCAGTTATGAGATTGCAAGTTTTAATTACTTTAATGAGTTGACTGCAAGCTTTTTGAGTTTGATTACTCAACTGCAAGTTGAGTACGAGTTCAATTATGAATTTGCCAATTAACCCGTCACTACGCCATAGATGGACGTATGCAACGTACTCCTACTGTTACTTAAACATGTTTTTTGTTGTATTAAGCCAAATGCAACGCACTTTAAGCCCTTGTTTGGTTGGAGGAGAATATCATGTTTGGTTCAAAATTTTGGAGGGGAGGGAGGGAGGGGAGGGTCATTTTGGAGGTTTTTTTATCTCCCCCAATTTGGGGTTTTTCGGAGGGGGAATATTTTCATGACAAAAATACCCTTACATGATTGTATCCATCCTTACATTATCTTTTTGCATATATGAAGGTTATAAATGTAATTTACTCATCAAACCCTCTCCTACCATCTTGTACCAAATAAAAAATGAATCCCCTCCTCTCCCTTCCCCTCATGTGAACCAAATATAAATATTATTAAAATCCTCCCCTTTCCATCCCCTCACTTCCCCTCCCCGGCTCCCCTCCCGTAAAACCCTCCCCTCCCTTCCCCTCTCTTGAACCAAACATAGCCTAACCGTTGCGACTTTGATCCTCAAGGGTAACACTAGGAAAAATATTACTCCCTCCGTCCCTTTTTAGTTGACACATTTGTAAAAAACACACATATTAAGAAAGTTTTAATTATGTAATTTGTTTCCATATTTGTCCTTAATCTTAATATTAAATGATGAGTTATAAGTGTGTATATTAAATATAAAGTCAAACATTGGTATTAGAAATAAAGGGGTATATATGGGAAAATTGGTAAAAAATGTATTGGAACAAGAAATGTGACAACTATTTAGGGACAATTTTTTTTTTTTTTTGCAAATGTGCCAACTAAAAAGGGACGGAGGGAATACCTTAGGATCATATAGCAACACTGAATCAACCAAATGTAACATTAGGGTGTTACCTCAGCTTGGAGACAAACTAATTGTGGACCCACATATGGACCCCACTTTCTGGGCTCCATATGTGGGCCCCACAAGTGGGAATGACAAGACTACCACCCACTGTTTCTAATGCAACACTATTAGCACTAGATATTGTAATAGCAACACTATTTTTTCTTTTAAGTAATGCAAATGCAGCTAATGTAACACTATTAGGTCAGTTTTGCAACACTAATAATTTGCAACACAAGAGCAATTACAACACTAATAATTAAAATTTTGCAATATCCGGTTTTTTCAAAAACAAAATCACATTTGTAAGTAATAAACCAACAAACCAACAAACCGCAATCTAGTCAAATACAAAATCAGAAGATTCACAGAGCTCTTTCATCCACCACTTTACCAAAATATAGTCTAAATCCACGACTTCACCAAAACATAATTCCAACTATCATTGTTACTATTTATTATAAGATAAGAAATAGCTAAGAGGTACTCCCGCCGTATTTGACTTGTACTTCCATCCCTCTTTCAAGCTGAAACTTAAGTTTAGGTATAAGGTATCTAGATGTTTTTTGTCCAAGTTGATAAATAATGGAACTTGACAAGGCTGTCGCGTGCCTATCAAATAATAATATCTAACAAATCCTTCTAACTATGTAGCAGGGTAAGTCAGAATCGATCCCACAGAGACAAACGTATCAATCACCAGTTATTTCTGATTTAATTCGGCTAAGCAAGTAACACAATAAATATTGAGAGATTATTAAACTAATTTTATACTAAAGAGAATGGTGTTTATATTAATCAAATATTAAAAATATCCAGAATTAAGTATCCCCATTAGCATGGATTAATGCAATCGTGAATTTCCTCCCCAATTAATCGTACACTACTCAACAAGAAAGATGCACCCTATAAATATCAATAACCCCTCTCGAGTATTAATGGCTTCTCTTAAAGTACAATCAAACCTATTCTCATGGTATCATGCAATTTAGAGACATTAATCACAGCATTCTAATTTTCTAACAATTCATTCTACCTATTCTCATGGAGAATTTCATGTTCTTATTGGATAAATCACAACCATCTAAATCCAACTCTCGCTGATAATTAGTTATTGGTTCAAACAATACACATAATCACGTCTGATTTATAATTGTTAATTAACACAACTCAATAAGCAAGAGCAATTAAACAATCAAATTGGGGGAATTGGAAATTCACACATCAACCATAACTAGGGTTCTACTTAACCCTAGATTAATAATCTACTCACTCATAATTGAATTAACAAAACAAGAATTATAAATTGAACACATAATTATAAGAAAAGAGAAAAACCTTTAATCTTCAAAGAAATTAAAAGTTCTCCCTTGCAGATCTAAGCTATGATATAATAATAAAGCTCTCATAATTTACAAGGCTAAGATGTGTTTAGATAGGCTCTAGATCTCTTGCCCAGCAAGAAATTACCTTCTAATACAATTAGAATTCAATTAAAGTTCTAAAAACTGCCCAAAATACAATTAGAACTTGAAAAGGACAAAACAGTAATTTCATTGCTTCCAACAGTCTACTTGTCGTGCTCCCTGCCCCCACCACGCGCAACTTTCTCTTTTAAAACCTGTTCCATGTTCTAGAAAATCTCCCAAGCTTCGCGTGGGCAGTAAGATCGCTGAAAACGGACTTCTAGAACTCCAAATATGGCCAAAACAGTGTAAGCTGCGCAGCCTTCCAGGAAAATCCGAATTATAATCAAATAAATCTCCAAAAACGATAGAAGCATCAACCTTAATCAACATTCTTATAAATCTGCACAACTAAGCAAAACACATCAAAACTACAAGAAACTTGAGTCCAAGACAATCAATTTAAGCCGATTTAGAATGCTCCAAGTGGATATAAAATCCTCAAGCATTAACAATTACAACTAACTAGTACCACTTCCGTAGGTGATCACGGTTGCATTTGGCATATGCAACAAGCCCTTTAAACCCCTAGGCAGCCCTAGTGGACGAGTAAGGTCTCATGAGGGCCTATACTGAATGTACCTACAAAATCCATTTAACCTAATGCAATGCAATGCATGAATGCAACTAAATGAAAATGCAATTAATCTAATACTAAAATCCTACCATACCTTCAAATCCTCTCATGCCATATCAACTTAAGAATCAAAGTAAATACGCAATGTCTTGGTGTCGAAAGTGCAAGTATTCACATAGTCTACTCAATGAATATGCATAAGTTCTCACAAGTCCATGTCAAGTGTAAGAATAAGTTAGTAAACATGCTAAGCCTACAACAGTACATCTTTGAGACAACACTCGGGATCTCAACAAGCAAACACTCACAATCCACTCACAAAAGAATATTCACTCAAGAACAAGGGTAAATGTATCACTCAATTCCAACAAAATCATAAGCACGCTTGACATTTGTGTTAGGTCGAATACACAATATATAATCAAGTACTGTATGAATAATTAACAAGAACACACGTTTTAACTCTTAAAACTGTTTGGAATTGATAATTCCTCTCTCGATGATGTAAAGTATCACAGAGAGCTGCTTAGGTTACAAGAATGATATTCGTTCACGATGGATACCCTTCTAGGGTTAACCTAACTGTATTTATAAGATATACAGCTACGTACAATCGTTAATTGATTCTCCTAAAATTAAGCTATACAATTGATATCAATTACAATTGCTACACGTCTTCTAAGTCAACTCAATCTCTTTGACAGCTATCCAATCTTCAAAGATATCGCTTCCATATTAATATTAAATTAATCTTCAAACTCTGTTGACTTGTAGACGCTCCCAGTAGACAGACTTTAGCAAACTCTGTTCTCTTCAAGCTAACAGTGTTTGCGCTTCCATGTGTTCAGCTAACAGTGTTTACGCTTTCCTCTGTCAGCGTTTGCGCTTCCAGCTATCAGCGTATACTTAAACTCTGTTACAACTGCTTTCAATAACAAGTTAAACTCTCTTTACCTGTAACACTTAAACACTGACATTAAATCACATCAATTATATCTAACAATCTCCCCCAACTTGTTCATTAGAAAAATGTACAAGTTCATAATAATTGATGATGTCAAAACTAACAAATAAAAACACAGTGTTTAACATATAATCAGAGTTTAAACTTGACTTAGCAAAATTTACAGAAAATTCGAATTACTTACAAATTCTGTCTACCTAACCTCCTCAAGATCTGGAGTTGTTCTGAGATAATCAATCAACAATCTCCTCTCAGCATTTTCAAGTTCAATCTCCATAGCTTCCTTGATCTCTCTTAAATCTGAATCATTCTCATTAGTTTGAAAAATAGCAGCTCTGAGATCATAGATCTTGTTTCTTCTCATTTCATTTCCCAACCTGATAAACTTCACTTCTTCAGACTTTACATTAAAATCCAGAACAGTAATCCCAAGATCAGTCTTCAGCTTTGTAGTTCCCTTCTGCATTTCAATCAGATTTCCATTCCAGTCTCTGTACTTCGGAACATATCTTTCAGCAGACTTTGATCCTGTAATAACTTTAGCTTTCTGCATATACTCCCTTATAGAATTAGCAATAAGCTGTGTTCGATGATTTCTAACTCTGAAGATATGCAAGACATATTGAAGTTCCTCAAATAATTTTAGCTTGATTGCTTCTTCATTCACTCTATACACTGACCCATCTGCCATAAAGTATAGCAGAAAGTGAATGTCTAAGCTCCTTTGACGAACTAGCTGAACTGACTCCAACTTGTCTAGATTTTCTTGAGTAATACCAGAACCAAGAGATACAAGTGCAGAGGGATCTCTTGGACTGTTACTAACCCTCAAATCTCTTCTTGAACCTAAGCCAGAAGTATTCCTGCCCGGTGGCTTTCCTGAACATGCAACATTATGTTGATATCCACCAGTCACTCCTGCTTCTTCTTGCACTGGAATCTTTGGCCTTGAAAAACCAGGTAAGGGTTTACTTTGAGTCTGTACAACTTGTGTAGCAACAGAGGTTGTAACTATCATTTTGCCCTTGCTCTCTTCACCAATTATCCCTTTTAACTTTAACTTGGCATCAAGAGAAGACTTTCTAACCAGCTTTCCAGTATCTTCTTCTTCTTCTTGAATACCAGATAGTTTTTCTTTGATCTCAATTCCTTTCATTACAGGCCTTGAAGGCTTTGAAGCTCTAACAGTTTTCTTTACTTTCTTGGATTTTTGAGTTTTTAAATGCTCTTTCTGCAACAGCTTTTCTTCAGCTTGAATATCCTCAAGTGTAGCTTCAGCATTCTCTTCACGAAATAGTTTTGCAGCCAATTCTTCATCTGTTTGTGGATTGTCAGAGAATGACAAATCCTTTGGCTTTGAACCAGAAGTACTCTGAGCATTTGTATCTATCACCAAGTTCGGCTTTGACCTTGTAGACCTCCCATGTCCTTGTCTAGAATTTGCATTTCTTAAGCCCTTCTCAGCATTGGTACCTTCATCATCAAGATGATCTTTCTTTAACAGAGTTTGAGTTTGCTTACACTTGGTTTTAGCAATTCTCTCCCCCTTTTTGACATCATCACCATCTTGAATCAGAATGGAGGTGATTAACTCAAGAGAGTTTGCAATGGAATCAACCTTCTCATTCAGTAAAATCTGATTCTTTTCAACTGTGCTCAGTCTATCATTAAGATTTGCTTGAGCTTTGGAGAATTGTTGGAAAAGCTTAGCATTAGCTAGTTGAGCTTTCTCTTCATGAGTAGCAACCTCTGTTCGAAGATCTACAATTGCCTTCTTATTTTCATCAAATCTGTGATTCAAAGTCTTGATCTGAATCACTGTGCCTTGAAGACAAGTAAAGATATCAGGATTTGAAATCTTTGAGGAATGTGACTGTAGAAAATTAGCTGCTCTTCCAGGAGGAAAGATACAATCTGACTTGTACCAATCAGCAGTTTGCTTTTTCAAATAATCATCATCAACCTCATTAGCAGAAGGTCCAGCAAAATCTGGTTTGTCTCCTGTTTTCTGACCATCAGTTTGAAATTGTTCATTTTCAGCTCCTGTACTGTTGTCTTCAATCGAATCACTTACAGACTCATGAGTAGGAGCAACAGAAGCAATATCTTCATCTTGAGCAACAACAGGTTCTTGAGCAACCTGTTTTCCTTTATCAGCTTGAATCTGCTCTGAAGAAATAACCTTCTCTTGTTTATCAATCTCCTCACCATGCTCAGAACCATGATGGGCATCAGAGTTTAGTTAAGTGTGTGATGCAACCTCAGTGTCTTCAAGAACAACAGTAGGCCCATCAGCAACACCAGTATCAATAGAATGTGTAACCTCATTAAAAGAAATTGGAGTTTCAGCAAATGAGATAGGATCAGAGAATGGTAGAACTGAATCAAGAACATCATCCACTGGTGAAAAACCATCTCTGTGACCCTCTTCTGCAGGCATGTCATTCTCTGCAGGTAAATCAGTGTTTACAGGAGCATCATCCTTTGCAGGCATTTCAACCTCTACAGATATAGCAACCTTCTCTACAACCTCAACAGTAGGTGTTTGCTGTGAAACCACCTCTTGAGCTTCAACTTCATGCTCATCATCAGAATCAGTAAGAATGAGCCTTCTCCTCTTAGCTTGAGGCACTGGAATCAGCTCTTCATCTTGACTAGAACTGTCCTCAGCTGATGGTGTTGAAGGTCTATTTGCCCTTTCTTTGAATCTTCTAGAATAAACAGCCTTTGGAGATGACTGTTTAGCCTTAGAATGTTTGGTGTTGATTGCAGTATGCTTCTTCCTTTTTGACTTAGGTGGTGGTTGTGGATGAGTGGTAGTGACAGGGTTTGTTGGTTCAGTATTCATTTGGTCAGATTGTTTTTGAGGTTCAGTTTGTGTTTGAGGTGATATGGGTTGATCAGTGGTTGTTGGTGTTGGCTCAGGTGATTGAGTAGGTTGAGATGGTATGTTTTTTGTACGATCAGTGGCTAAAGGTTCAGGCATAGGTTGTGGTTCTGGTTGTTGTGGTTGATGTGGTTGTTGTGGTTGATGTGATTCAGGTTGTGGTGATGAAGAATCTTGTGGCTGATTGACAAAATTCTGTAAGGCAAGTGGTAATACAAAAGGAGGTATGTCCTTACCAACATCTTTGTTAGTCATATCAGAGAATATTCTCTTAGTGACTCGAAAAGGTTGAATCTCATCAGCTTCATCAACAATTAACCCAGGAACACATGCATTGAACAGAAGTTGACAAAATCTAGCAAAGTAAACTGTAGTAGACTCTGACAACTTATCACCCAAATTCATTAAAACATATCTACCAAAATCAAAATTACTGCCATAGAGTAGAGAATACCCAATTTGCAGACTGTCCATTGGAATAGCATCCCAGTTGGTGACCTTCTTCTGGAATGTCCTGGTGATACAATCAAAGAAAAAATTCCACTCTTTTCTTAAATTTGGCCTCCTCACACTGCCCAACTTGGCAAGTGATTCCATGTACCCAATCTCTGTTAGCATCTCTCTCAGATTTTGCTCAGAAACAACAGCATACGAAGTATGTGTGTCGAAATCCATGGCGTCGCGAACAGTTTGTGGAGTGATCACAAACTCTTGTTCTTCATGAGAGAAGATGATAGACGGAGTTCCATTCTCTCCTCCTTCTATATATCTTGAGTTTTGCCAGAAATTAACAACCTGAGAAGCAGATAGAGTAGCCGGTTCAACCAGCGCTTGCCCAATCTCAGAATCTCGAAGAAAATTTTGCATTAGATGAAACGCCTCTGGAGCACGGTCGTTTTCAAGTAAAGCTGCATAATTGTTAGGCACAAAACGTAGACCAAACACAGTGAAAGGTTTTGTTGCCATTGAATCAAGAAATAAGCAAAAAGCAACTGTGAAAATGATATGCAAGAAAGGTGTTTGTGAAAATGCCAAAGTGAAAAACAAAGATGTTCTCTCTGTTTTGGTAAAGTGAATACGAGTGGATGAAAGTGATTGTGGCAAAAAGTAATTTGAGTTGTAATTAAAAACTAAACTCAAACGTTTTTACTTGAAAACACGCAACTGTTCCCTTGAAAAGTGTGAAAGTGAGACATAATGATGAGTGAGTGGGTGAAAGTGGGACACGTGTCACACATGCAACGATTCACTTAATATACGCGCAGTAAAAGCCATTATTACCGCTGTCGTTCCGTTTATGAAGACACTTTACCACTAAATACACTAATTAACAGTTGTCAACTACTCCATTTACTCCAAAATTTTCAAATTATCTTAATGAAAATATACCTTAGAGTACATAACACAATCAATCAGTGTTTGCCAAATTTTCAATCTTTATCACAAAAACCCTTTCAAAAATGCACAGTCGTGATTTTTGTGTTTGAGTAGCAGAGTTTACCAAATCAATTTTTATAGCATCTAATATTTCATAAAATCCATAAATCAAAACAATAAACACTGAATGCACAAACTCTCATATTAAACACAGAGTATATGATGAATGCTAAACTCTGTAGTTCCTTAATTGCAGAAATCTGAATATCCCTGTTCCAGTTTATGTTCATGATTATCCAAGTAAGCACACAGTCATTATAGACAAAAAGATCAGGAGATAAACATCAAGGCATCATTCAGTGAGTTACATGTCAAGAATTTTCTCACAAACTCTCATATCACACAAGTGTTTAGGTGAAGTGTTTACTCTCAAATTCAATCAGTAAAAGCAGATACTTCCATAAGCTTGAATGTCCACCAAATCTACACCACTTCGATTACATATATGCACAAATCAAAAGGACTTTGTTCAGGGTTATAATTGAGTGAAATCAAACAGATGAGAAGAGATGTTTGTCGAATGAGAATTTCTAACTGAACAATTTATCAGATCAAAATGTTCAGTCAAACGGTTAGTACATATTTGTACAAGATGATCAGTATATATTTACCCCTCCTTCTTTTTTTTTTTTTATTATTATTTTTTATTTACATATATATATAATGAGTAAGATATCTTTTCTTGAGAAATACTCACCTGCTTGAATTTGATTTATCAAAAGAATATAACTGCTCTTAATACTTCACTATTCAAGAAAAATGAGCAGTTAATTTGGCTCAAAGGGGTTTACTAAGGTTCGTGTTTATGAACAGTGTTCAAAGATGTTTTGAACAGTGTTTAAAGAAAGATGGTTAATCCTAGTGCCTTTATCATTTTCATGCACACATATATCATGTAGTCTCAAAATGGTTTAATGCAAGTTCTAGAGCAACATACTTACTGATGAACATTACACAACAATAAAATCTGATTGATATAAAATGTATCAATCACTTATTCGGCTCAAAATCTCACAGGGTTCAGACATGAACTGTTTCTCACCAAACTAAACAATGACATATCTCAAGTTTTAAAATTTTCACAAGTGCAAACAAAGAATCATCAAGAATCAAGTTTGGCTTTGAAACAGAGTGTCACTCATCAGAGTTTAGAGTTCATCAATATCAGAGTTATTCATGAGAGGCAATGCATACGGTATTCATAAATTCAGAGTTTAGGATCAAATAAACTAAGAGATGCTCTAAATATGAAACAGTATCATGCTGTGTTAACTTATTGCGCAATTTCTGATTAGATTACAGTGACTCAGAAAGAATCTTGATTTTTCACTGAAAATCATGCTTCATACATTTTTCTTCATTGGTATTTTCATTCAGACAAAAAATCAACTCAGAATTCACAGAGTTTAACAAACGTATTAACAGTGTATGACCAATAATCATGCTGACAGAGTTTAATTAACAAGGTTCACATAGCACTTTAACAATTTACAGAAATATGAGCAACACATTTTATTAGAAAAGTTTGAGTCTAACCAACATGTTTAGTCAAAACCAGATACCATCCCTAGTTCATTGACCAGTCTTGTAAATGTTGCTTCACTTAGAGGCTTTGTGAAAACATCTGCAAGTTGTTGATCTGTAGGCACAAAATGAAGCTCAATATTGCCTTCCTCTACATGCTCTCTGATAAAGTGATACCTGATGCTGATGTGCTTGGTCATTGAGTGTTGTACTGGATTACCTGTCATTGCAATAGCACTTTGATTATCACAGAAAATAGGTATTTTACTATACCTTAACCCATAATCCAGCAATTGATTCTTCATCCACAGAATCTGTGCACAGCAACTACCAGCAGCAATATACTCTGCTTCAGCTGTAGATGTTGATATTGATTTTTGTTTCTTGCTGTACCAAGACACAAGTCTATCACCAAGAAATTGACAACTTCCACTTGTGCTTTTTCTGTCAATCTTACAGCCAGCAAAATCTGCATCAGAGTAACCAAGTAGCTTAAAATCTGATTCTCTTGGGTACCACAGCCCTAAGGTTACAGTGCCCTTGAGATATTTGAAAATCCTCTTCACAGCTGTTAAATGTGGTTCTCTTGGATCTGCCTGAAACCTTGCACACAGACAGGTGGCATACATGATATCAGGTCTACTAGCAGTTAAATAGAGTAGAGAACCAATCATCCCTCTGTAACTTGTCATATCCACTGATGACCCTGTATCTTTGTCCAGTTTTGTTGCAGTTGCCATGGGAGTTGTTGCAGATGAACAGTCAAGCATGCCAAATTTCTTGAGAAGATTTCTGGTATATTTTGCTTGATTAATGAAAATTCCATCATCTGTTTGCTTCACCTGTAAGCCTAGAAAATAGCTTAGCTCTCCCATCATACTCATCTGATATCTAGACTGCATGAGCTTGGCAAATTTCTTACAGAGTTTATCATTAGTAGATCCAAAAATGATATCATCTACATATATCTGTACTAAGAGCAGGTCATTACCAGATTGAAAGTAAAACAGAGTTTTGTCAATAGTACCTCTGTGAAACCCACTTTCTAGTAGAAATTTAGCAAGTGTTTCATACCATGCCCTAGGTGCCTGTTTGAGTCCATAGAGTGCTTTGTCTAACCTGTAGACATGATCTGGATATTTTGGATCTACAAAACCAGGTGGTTGTTCAACAAATACTTCTTCTTCAAGTTTTCCATTCAGAAAAGCACTTTTCACATCCATTTGAAAAACCTTGAATTTCTTGTGAGAAGCATAGGCAAGAAACATCCTTATTGCCTCCAATCTGGCAACTGGTGCAAAAGTCTCATCATAATCTATTCCTTCCTGCTGTGAATAGCCTTTAGCTACCAGTCTTGCTTTGTTCCTTGTGATCACACCATCACTGTCAGTTTTATTTCTGAAAACCCATTTAGTACCAACAATGGATCTGTTCTTTGGCCTTGGTACAAGGGTCCACACTTCATTTCTCTCAAATTCATTTAGCTCTTCTTGCATTGCTGTTATCCAGTCAGCATCTTTAAGAGCTTCTTCTACTTTCTTTGGCTCAGTTTGTGACAAGAATGCATGAAACAGATATTCATTTGTTGTTGCACTTCTTGTCCTTACTCTTGCATCTGGATCACCAATAATCAAATTAGGTGTATGTGACTTAGTCCATTTTCTTGCAGAAGGCAGATTGCTTCTGTCATCATGTGATCCTCCCCCTTGATCCATGCTCTCCTGATTTTCTTGGTGCCTTTCTTCACTTTCTGATGCTCCCCCTGAATGTGACTGCTCAGAATTTGAATGATCAGAGTTTGAATCAACAGAGTTTGATTCAGAGTTATCAATTGAGTCACTATCAGTGTTTGAATTATCACTTTGATGTGATTCTTCATGCTCCCCCTCAACTGGTTCTTCCCTTGTTTCTGATTGAAAAGTTTCTTCAGTGTTTACCAGTAGAGGTTCAGAATTGACCTCAACAGTGTTTGTCAGATCTGTATCATCCGAGTTTAATAAATCTTCATTTTCAAAGTGCAGTTGATCATGCTCATTAACATCTTCAAGTCCAGTTATTTTCTTGTCATCAAATGACACATGAATAGACTCCATGATCACTCTAGTTCTCAGATTATAAACTCTGAATGCTTTAGTTGACAGTGGATAGCCAACAAAAATTCCTTCATCTGCCTTTAGGTCAAATTTGGTCAACTGTTCAGGATGAGTCTTCAACACAAAGCATTTGCATCCAAATATATGAAAATATTTTAGATTTGGCTTCTTCTTCTTCACCATTTCATATGGTGTTTTACCATGCTTGTTGATCAGTGTTGCATTTTGAGTAAAACAAGCAGTTTGAACTGCTTCTGCCCAGAAATATGTTGGCAACTTTGCTTCATCTAGCATGGTTCTGGCAGCTTCTATCAAGGTTCTGTTCTTCCTCTCCACTACACCATTTTGTTGTGGAGTACCAGGTGCAGAAAACTCTTGTTTTATCCCTTTACTCTTGCAAAATTCTTCCATTGATGAATTCCTGAACTCAGTTCCATTGTCACTTCTGATTATCTTCACTTGATTCTCTGACCCTTTTTCCAGTTGTATTATATGTTCTGTCAGTGTTAAAGCAGTTTCATCCTTCTTTGCTAGAAAATAAACCCATGTGTATCTGGTGTAGTCATCAACAATGACTAGAGCATATTTCTTCTTTCCAAGTGACATGACATTTACTGGTCCAAAAAGATCAACATGTAGGAGATGATAAGGATCAACAATTGAAGACTCAGATTTGCTCTTGAAAGATACTTTTCTCTGTTTAGCCTTTTGACAAGAATCACACAGGCCTTCTACATTCAACATTGACTTTGGTAGTCCTCTTGCAAGATCATTCTTTATGAGCTCATTGATATTGTTCAGATTCAAATGAGAGAGTTTCTTGTGCCACTTCCAACTCTCTTCACTGGACATTCTTGTTGACAGACACACTGCTTTGCCATCAGTGTTTGTTGACAATTTAATTTCATATATGTTATTGTGTCTGTTTCCAACTAGAGCAACTTTCCCTGTAGATTTGCTGATCACTTGACAATATTCAGGCTGAAAATCTACATGATATCCTCTGTCACAGATTTGATTCACAGATAGCAAATCATGTTTGAGTCCTGGAACCAGAGCTACATTTGTGATGATGACATTCCCAAGATTAATATTGCCATATCCCAGAGTATGTCCTATGTTGCCATCTCCATAAGAAACTTCTGGGCCATCTTTCTCCTCATACTCTGATAGCAGGGCTTTATTTCCTGTCATGTGTCCTGAACATCCACTGTCCACGACTAGGGTACTAACCCTGTTGCCCTGCAATCACAAACAATCACTGATTATTAGTTTTAAGGATCCAGACTTGTTTGGATCCTTTGGCTTTCTTAATTCTGTTAGCTTTTGCAGCGGAATTCACATTAACAGAGTTTAAGCTAACTTTTTCAGAATTTACATTTGCAGAGTTTACTTTAACCCATTTCAAATTTGCCTTGGGTTCATAGTAATTATAGTAAATATCATGATAATCTCTGCAAGTGTAAATAGAATGCCATGTACTACCACAGTGTTTACATAAAGTCTGTGGTCTAGTTCTCACATAATCATTTTTAACTGCAGTTTTAGAGGCCAAAGAATTAATGTTCTTATTCTTACTGCAGAAACTAGCAAGATGATTAGTGCTACCACAATTAAAGCATGTTTTTCTGGGAGCTAATGAAGCAAGCATTGGCTTAATTCCTGAGGTTATGCCTACCTTTCCATTTCTGTTTTTCTTAGGCATTCTCTGTTTGTTGACAGACTTTATTTCCTTAAGCTTATGCTTGAGTTGTTTATCTGTCATTAAACCAATGTTAGCCTCTTTAACAAAAGTTTTAGCATATGACTCTTTAACAGCCTTTTTCTGTGCTTCAGTCTTAGGTCCACCTGTTCCCATGACATTACCTTCAGATGAACGATGTGGTCTAACTTTTACCTGATTTTCAAATCTAAGTTCATCTCCCTCAGAGTAACCTAGACCTACTGTATCTGACTGAAACACTTCTTGAGTATCTTTACCAGAGTGTGTCCAAGTTTTAATGATGTGTTTAGTATCCTCCAATTCTGATTCTAGTTGCTTATACTTACCTAGCAACTCCTGTTCAATAAGCACTGCATCATCTCTCTCTTTCTGAATTTTATTCATGTTCTCTAGCTGTTCCTCAACAAGTTTATTTCTTTCTTTGAGTTGAGAGCACTCAGTCTTTATTCTCTCATTTTCTAAAGTCTGATCCCTATAACTGATATGCAATGCTTTAAGATAAATTCTCAGTTCAGTTATATTATCAGTGTTATAAGCATAGGTAGTTGGGGGTACCTTGAGATCATCATTTTCAGTCTGAGTAGTAGCCATGAGAGCATAGTTGACTTCCTCATCTGAATCTGAAGTGTCTGCCCAATCTCTGCCTTTGGTGTAGAGTGCCTTTTCAGTTTTACCCTTCTTGCACTCAGGAGCATAATGACCCATCTCCTTACACTTGTAGCATTGAATCTCAGACTTATCTTTCTTACCAGATTTGAAGTCCTTTCCCTCAGATTTCTTAAAATTCTTCTTGTCAAACTTTGAGTAGTCCTTGGAGAATCTTTTTCCCTTCTTGAAGTTCTTGTATCCCATCTTCTTGAAGGTCTTTACCATCAATGCAGCCATTTGCATCATCTCTTCATCATCTTCAGAATCAGATGATCCATCTGTGTTTGAGTCAACATCAGTGTTTGATGACTCACTTTCTGAGTGTATGATTAAAGCTTTTCCTTTTGCCTTTCTCCTTGATGCTTCCTTCTTTGATGGTTTCTCCTCAACCTTAAGAGCAACAGACTTTGACTTTCTACTAGATCTTTTGTTTCTCTGCTCCAATTCCAATTCATGGGTTTTGATCAGACCATAAATTTCATCAATCTCTGTTTCACCAAGTTCATAATTATCTCTTATAGTGGTTGTCTTCACATCCCACTTTTCAGGTAGAGAGAGAAGAAACTTGAGATTTGAATCTTCTAAATCATACTCTTTGTTCACCAATGACAAATCATTGAGCAGTTTACAGAATCTGTCAAATGTTTCTGTCATGGTTTCATCAGATTTTGCCTCAAAATGCTCATACTCCTGTGTGAGTATGTTCCTTCTGTTCTTCTTAATTGCAGGAGTTCCTTGACATCTAACTTCAAGTGCATCCCATATCTCCTTTGCAGTTGTGCAGTTTATCACTTTATTAGACATAACATTGTCTAAAGCACTGTGAAGTAAATGCCTTACCTTCGCATCCTTTGCAATAGATGAAAGATCCTCAGCAGTTAGATCTTTCTTCTCTTTTGGAATGACTTTTGATTCCTCACCAGCAGCAGCAGCAGATAACTTTGTAGGTTTGTGAGGACCTTCATAAATTCTGTCCAGATATTCTGGATCTGTAGCCTC
The DNA here is from genome assembly GCA_037693485.1 of Kitagawia praeruptora. Taxonomy (NCBI): domain Eukaryota; kingdom Viridiplantae; phylum Streptophyta; class Magnoliopsida; order Apiales; family Apiaceae; genus Kitagawia; species Kitagawia praeruptora. The sequence continues at coordinate 156,573,306 of CM075344.1, read as the reverse complement.
CAGAAACATGGTCATCTTCACCTTCCAAATTGCATACTCTAATGGCCTAAGTATAGGAACCCTAATTGTTTCATACCTACTAACAGTAGTAGGGGCTTTCTCAGATGGTGGAGGTATCTCTGCCATTGATTACTATTGTGTTTGGATCTTTAACTGTAATAAAGTAACAGATTTGGCTCTGATACCACTTGTTAGGTCGAATACACAATATATAATCAAGTACTGTATGAATAATTAACAAGAACACACGTTTTAACTCTTAAAACTGTTTGGAATTGATAATTCCTCTCTCGATGATGTAAAGTATCACAGAGAGCTGCTTAGGTTACAAGAATGATATTCGTTCACGATGGATATCCTTCTAGGGTTAACCTAACTGTATTTATAAGATATACAGCTACGTACAATCGTTAATTGATTCTCCTAAAATTAAGCTATACAATTGATATCAATTACAATTGCTACACGTCTTCTAAGTCAACTCAATCTCTTTGACAGCTATCCAATCTTCAAAGATATCGCTTCCATATTAATATTAAATTAATCTTCAAACTCTGTTGACTTGTAGACGCTCCCAGTAGACAGACTTTAGCAAACTCTGTTCTCTTCAAGCTAACAGTGTTTGCGCTTCCATGTGTTCAGCTAACAGTGTTTACGCTTTCCTCTGTCAGCGTTTGCGCTTCCAGCTATCAGCGTATACTTAAACTCTGTTACAACTGCTTTCAATAACAAGTTAAACTCTCTTTACCTGTAACACTTAAACACTGACATTAAATCACATCAATTATATCTAACAATTTGGTATCAATCTAACTCTTAACACAACATACATCAATGACGATAATCAAAAGGTCTTTATTTGGGTTGTAATGGGGCTAGGGACAAGGTATGTCAAATAAGCCAAAACAGGTGAAGTGTCAAAAGCTAGTAAGTACCATAATAAATCATACACAACACCCTATTTCCCCCCACATAATTTTTACTAAAACAAACACTCGACTAGTCGACTGTACGACCAACAATAAACCCCTCCTTGCACACCTTATTACTCCCTTAAGCACTCTACTAGCCTTTGACAATGTGGGTTCAAATTAATGTAAGGCCAATACAAGAAAAAGGTCTAGGCAAGTAATGTGGTATGTCATCGAAAAAAATAGGATTAAGCTCAACGGGTTAACTAATTGATCATGTAAATATGGTGTGGTAATATGGAAAAATATGCGGTTATTCCTAAATGCCTTTATCATTTTAATCGTAAAATAATGTCATGCGTTTCAAGAAAGACCTCAAACAACTGCTAGCAATGCAAACATTAAATTCAACTTCCGCCGTCAAAGACGAAAATTTTGCAATCTGTGGACACTCAAGCAAATGAATAAATTGCAACAAATATGCAATATGGCTCAAAAACTCACTTGGTGGAAAAACATACTCAATCCCAAGCAAAAATCTCTCTAACGCACCAACTTGTATTCAAAGCATGCAAACTAAATCATCTTGCACATATTCATGTCCTTCTAATCACTTACAACATTCAATAAGTCTACTAGCTTCAACTTACTAGTGTATGTGTGTGCACAAGAACAAAGCATATCACTTCTCAATCAAAAGCGTCAACAACACAAAATTCCTATCAAGCATGGGTGCATATGCAAACTTTTATGAACTCAAATGATATACGAACATAAAAACAGAATGTCCTATATGAAACAAACGTAAATAACACGAACATAAATGCATAATTTACTACTACTAATATGCAAAGCATGAAATCCTACATGAACAAATAATACAACAACTACTAATCCCTCAAACCACCCCCAAACTTAAAATATTCAATGTCCGCATTGAATGAAAGTAAATACGAGGGATAGCAGAAAACATACCTACAAGGCGCCTTACATATCCTTTCCCCATCGCAACTCAACATGCTTGCTCGGCAAAAATCCCATTTCTGTAGCAATTGGCGTCAACATCAACCCATTAAATTCAACCTCCGCCGTCAAAGATGAAAATTTTGCAACACTAGCACTACCTTTCCCACGCGTAGGAGCCATAATAATCAAAACCCCACTCACAAGAAGCTCCACCAATAATTACCAAGCAATATCACACCAAAAATTGCCCAAATTCCAAGAATAATACAAAATCCCCAATTTACAAGAACACAAATTCGTAATAAAAATAATATTAGAGAAAAAGATTTACCCAATACGAATCAAAGAGGTGAACTTGCAATTAATTCCTCTTTAGAATTAAATTTTTAGAGATTTAAAGAAGTAGAAGAGGAATTGGATTTGTATTTATAGGTGTGTATAAATATAAGATGATGGATAGGTTTGATATAAAAATTTAGAGTGTAGGAGAGATTTAGGAGGGTTGGATTTGATGTATGATAGATATAGGAATTAGGAATTGAATAAATTGGGGTTAGGATAAAATTTGGGGGAATTTTTGTAGGTTAAAACACCAAAAATCGGCAAAAAATAAAATCTGGAGGGTGTAACGCAGGGGCAGGCTGCGTTACAGGGGAAGCAGACTACGCGAGAGTCAGTAACGCAGGCGCAGCCTGCGTTACAGGGGGGCAGCCAGCGGTGAATACAGAAACGCAGGCGCAGCCTGCGTGACAGAGTTGCAGCCTGCTCGAAAATAATTAATTTTTTTTTGAAAAGAGAAAATAAAAACACAACTATAAAAGCTTGGGTTGCCTCCTAAGAAGCGCTTTTTTTAAAGTCACTAGCTCGACCTCCTTATCAATCAACCTGGTGAATGCATTGAAAGTGGAGCAACCACTTTCTCTTCAATGTATTCCCTCATAACATCCCATAAGAATTTATAAGTGTCATCAACAGCCTTGTCCATCAATGTCAATGTTCTTTTCCTGTGCCGAGTAAACTTTAAGATTGCAACAACTAACTTTGACGTTTCCTCTCGCGAGACAAACTTACTAAGAAATTTAATAAGTAAGTCTTCCCATGTAGTAATGGAATTTGAAGGTAGCGAAAATAACCAATTTTTAGCTCTATCCCTTAGAGAGAAAGGGAATAATCGAAGTCGCATGACCTCATCAGAAACTCCATCATACCTGATAGTGTCACAAATCTTTAAAAAGTTTTCAATATGAGCGTCAGGATCTTCAACAGATAATCCACCAAACTGAATTTCACCAATTGATTTCATCGTTGAAGGCTTTAAATCAACATTACTCACATGTAAACCTCTTACCAAAATTGCAGGAGGCGTAGATAGGAAATTATCAACCTTCATATATTGATCTCCACACAAGGTCTTCACCATAAGAATTGTATCATTATTCTTTTCAAGATCACTTTCCTTCATAGAAGGACTGTTCAAATAGTTGGAAAATATAAATTCCATCTTCTCATCTCCAACTTCGAAAGAAATTTTCCCTTGCATCATATCAACTTTCGCACCAGCTGTAGCTAAGAAAGGTCTCCCAAGAATGATAGAATTTTGTGCATCTTCCTCCATCTCCATGACAACAAAATCACATGGAATAAAAAAAATTTCCGACCTTAACAGGGACATCTTCAAGTACACCAAGAGGATATTTCACACTTCTATCTGCTAGTTGTAGAGATATACGTGTGGATTTTAATTCACCCATCTGAAGCTTGTTATAAATCGATAAAGGCATAAGACTGACACTTGCTCCAAGATCACATAAAGCTCTCTTGATTTCCAAATTCCCAAGTTTCACAGGAATAGAGTAGCTACCTGGATCAGCTAGTTTTTTTAGGAAGATTGTTTTGCAAGATGGCACTTCACTCCTCCGTTAATGAGATAGAAGAACTTCCTTCAATATTTCGTTTGTTTAACAATGAAACTTCCCATAAGAAGGCATCTCCTTGATAGCATCTAGAAAAGGAATATTAAGCTCTAACTTTTTCAAGATATCCATAAACTTCAAAAACTTCTCACCAAACCTAGATTGCACCAACCTTTGAGGAAAAGGAACAAGTGGTACATAAGGTCTGATCGGAGCAACAACAGGTTCCTTCTTTTCTTCAATCACTTCTTGTACATCCACATTTTCAGATTGAATTTTCTCCACATCTTCTCCAACGTTCAAATTATCATTACTCATCTTCATCTCCGGCCCTTGCAATTCCTTGCCACTTCTTAAAGTTATAGCATTCACATGAGCTCTATGTGGTTGTTCAGTTTGACCAGGAAGTTGACCTGAAGACTTGTTAAGTTGATTCAACTGTTGAGTAATTTGAGTGATTGTATTTTCCATCAACTTGTTGTGAGCCTTTATCTCATTGATACTTGAGTCAAAATCCTCATTCTTCTTCACTTGTGTAGAGATAAATCCTTCCAAAAGATTCTCCAAGTTGGATTTTTGTTGCTGAGCTGGTTGAAAACCTGGCGGTTGAGAGAAATTATTCTGTGAAAATTGAGCTTGACCGAGATTGTTCCTGTAAGAGAAATTTGGATGATCTCTCCAACCTGGATTGTACGTATTGGAGTAAGGATTATACTGCGGCCTCTGATTCTGATTGTAAAGAGCATTAGCCTGTTCAACTGCCATTCCAGAAGGATTGTATTGACAAGCAAGTTTGGTGTGTCCAACAACACCACATATCTCACATGAAGCAACAATAGATGAAGAACTTCTGGCATCCAATTGCTCAATCTTTTTAACCATTGCCTGCATAGTAGTATTCAACATGGTTAGAGCATCAACATCATACTTACCACCTTTCTTAGGATGATTTCGATCACTGTATGGATAATTATCATTAGACGCTATCTCGTCTAACAAAGCTTTCGCATCCTCAGTACTCTTCTTCATAATAGAACCACCAGAAGAAGCATCAACAAAGTTCCGGAACTCTTGTGTTATGTTAACTCGAATAACTTGTAGAAGGGGGGGTTGAATACAAGTTATATAATCGTGTTTGATTTTTGCTTGATTATATGAACAAGAATAAACGAATGAATCAAACTCTGTTTGTATTAATAAGATCAAATACAAACTCTACCAAAGGTGTACAAATACCTTTAGCAGCTGCTGACAATACAAATCTCTCTCTGTTTGTTTCGAATTCTCGAATACAAACCTTATACAGAGCTACGCACATTCGCTTACAACACACGCTCTTTACAATGATATTGAGAGAGTATTTATAATGCTACCTATCAACTAATAACAGAAAGATATAATCTATACATGACAATGTTCTGCCTTCTAGTCGATAGTTTCCATCAATAGAAAACTCTTTCCTTCATAATATCTTCTTGCTTGTTCTTCAAACAACGATCCTGTTTTATAGCACTTGCCAGTTTCTGTAGCATCCATAATGACATCATCAGTAACAAGACTGATATTAGGATTTCATCTTGCATCAGTATCTGATCATCATCAGTATTAGACCGTCATCAGGATTTGCTCTTTGTTCCTGACATGTAGTCTCCGATACACTGTTCATTCCTGACTAAACTGTACAGATAACTGTCTTACACATAAATCCTATATAAAGTGCTAAATCCTTTATAAGATCAGGATTACAAGAAGTATAATGTGTAAATTCTATTCTTAACATCACAACTTATGAATTATTCCTAACAATCTCCCCCTATTTATGCTTTAAAATCTGAAGCATAAATCCAAGTTGTGGATGTCAAAACATATAACAATACAACCAGAATAGAATTTATGAATGTAGAATTATGAAGTTAAGTACCTCCTTCTCAGATGTAGACATTTATCTAGTACTTAGAAGAAAGAATTTTAACCATTAATGCTGCTCTTCCTTTACCACTTCCTAGTGAGATTCACCAGTGTCACTCCTAGTTCTTCTTTTTACTTGCTCTTCCTTTACCACTTCCTAGTGAGATTCACCACTGTCACTCCTAGTTCTTCTTTTTACTTCCCTTTGTCTGCTCTTTATCTCCCCCAGCTTTATCTCGCTCAGTCTGGTGGTGTTGTTGTTGTTGTCTTTGAATTGTCTTTATCTCCCCCTTTTTGACATCAGCAACATTAATTCCAAGAGATTCAGAAACAGAACAAATGAGATTCATAAGAACTGCTTGATTTTCCATAATTGTGACTTGGTTATCTTCAAGTGATTGAAGTCTTGTTTGCATAGCAATTTGAGAATTCCGAATATCTTTCAAAACATCAGAATGAACTTCAATGTTGGAAGTGCTTCTAGTATCTTCAGTATCAGAATCAGAAAGAACTGTATCTTCAAGTCTTGTAGAAGAAGTTGCTTGAGTTGTATGATATTCAAGTAATAAAACCTGATTAGAAGTATCAACATCTTCATTTTTCTGATCTGGAACTGAAACATGATCATCATCTCCTTCACCAGTATTCTGTGTACTAACATCTTCAAATCCTGACTCCTCCTTAGAGTGATCAGAGACTGTAGATGTCTCAATTCTAGCTGATATTGGAAGTACATACAAATGAACACTAGGATCATTAGGAACTTCATCTGGTACATATGTATCAAGAGATTGCTTTATCCTGGCACCTCTTCTGTTAATGATTCCTGCAAGCCTCTCCTTTTGCTTCTGAGCTTTAACTTCTGGCTTTGCATTGTGATGTGCTAGGTCATTCTTCTGATACATTTTGATGAATGAATAAGTACCAGCATCCATATCCAAATTTTCAGACCAAGATTCAGGAAAAACCTGATCCCAGAAATCAAATGATGGTTTCCTAATTTTCTCTCCCTCACTATGGAGTTAATCATCCATACCCTCATTCTCACTTTGACTTACTAAAGTCAACACTCTTTCTACCTCACCTTTTGCCTGGTCAGGAGCCAGCCGCTCAATTTGTGGATCTGAGTCCATCTTTTCAAGTGTATCACTCAAATTTAGATAAGTGCTCTCATGACCTACAGAAAAATAGGGTTTAGAAGGAGTTTTTATACCTGAACTCACATGGAGAGAGGGTTCCTCATTTGGCATGTGGCTTGAGGTTTTCTCCAAGGAGTGAGCTGCTATAGTCTCTGAACCCTTACAATCATCTTATTTCTTTCCAGAAACTACAGGCTCCAGTATACCACTTTCAGGTTCTTTACTAGACTCTGATGTCTTCAGTAATACTTCATTAGACACCATAGTTAGTACATCACCGTCTTTAAGTGTTGTTTGTTGAGACTCACCCTCAAGGTGGATAGACTCTGACTGAACAAAATTCGTTTGATCTTCAGAAAAATCAACCAAAGTCATTCCTCCCATATCATAGGGTATCTCACTTGCATTCTCAGTCATCACAGAAGTCCTTTCAACATCAGCTATCACAGCTCCTGAGTCATCCTTCCTCTGACTAGATGGTTCTTGTGTTGCAGTGACTGTGATCTGATCTTTCCTACTATTCACCACTGGTGCAATAGTAACTTCTGTTGACTGCTTCTCTCTATCTACTTCCTCCAGTTGTTCACCTTGAGCTAAAGCATCTTCAATAATGACATCCTTGTCAAATAAATATGCATGAAGTGATTGAAGTGCAACATGCTTCGAGAGTCCAAATTTCTTGACTAATTGTCTTCTGACAGATACATAGAATTACATCTTCATTAAGTCAAGTCTCTGATGTAGAAGTCCATATTCATTTGGAAATAACAGTTTTGGTACTCTTTCAACCAGAAAATCTAGAACAGGCCTTGACAACTTCACTTTGAGAGAAATTAGTCCCATAGCCAGTCTGTATGATAATGTAGTTTCCCATGAAGAATCAATATCCAGATCTCTATGGTCATTTGCTGACTTGATTGTAGCTTCATTTGTAGAGACCTGCATGATATTAGTTGGACTAGACTCTGTGTGTGTAGGTGACAATTGAATCTTTCTCCTTGTTCTCCTGGTATAGTGAGCAAAAGATTTATCCTGAGAAGCCTCAAGAGGTGTAGACACAGAATTGATCTTGGGATGAGATCTTTGTTCAATAGACACAGTCTTTTGAGAGACAGTATCCAGTAACTGTTTCCCCTTTTTAAGAACTACAGCCTTTTGGGAGACTGCAGCCTGGCTGTGACTAGGTTTTTCATCTCTTTGTGCTAACAGAGAAAGTTGAATTGCAGCCTTCAATTCTGCTCTCTCAGCAAGAGTTAAATCATCATCATCTTCACTAGAATTACTACTACTTGACACAACAAATCTTCTCTTTCTTACAACTGATGTCTTTTGAGAAACACCAGAGGTTGGTTTCTTTGAAACAATAGGCTGTGGATCAAAATTTGGTTCTTGAATTGTTTCAGAGACTATAATGTTTTGGGCTACTTGGGTAGACACAGGTGGGTTCTCCTCCAATTGAGATTCCTGAGCCATTTCACCACAAAAGAAAGAAGAATTGTAGAGAGTAGGAAGATGAGTTTTAAGAATTACCTGAACATGATGTGGATAATGAATTGCAGGTATTTCATCTAGATTCTTTTCATTGTCCTTCTTTGTAATGTCAGAGAAAATTCTCTTTTGCTGTTCATAAGAAGAAACACAATGTTCCCTACCAAATCTAGCTTCAACATCAGGAATAAAATGGTTAATAAACATTTGCATAAATCTATGATAATAAACCATTTTCCTGTTTTGATCTCTTAACCCAAGTTTAATACTCATCTGACTTAAGATAATATGACCAATGTTAATTACTCTGTCATAAAGCAAACTATAAGCAATATGTGATGTAACAGAAGTAATTTGCTGAAAAGAACTACATTTACCAGTAAAACATTTAGCAATTTGATCAAAGTAAAAAGACCATTCCTTTCTAAGAAAAGACCTGTTCAACTGGCTCATGTTGCCTAGAGGTCCACTATAACCTAATTCAGACAACATAGTTCTTACATTATCATCAGATGGTTCACTTGCATAACTATCAGTAACAGGTAAGCAAAGTACTGAATTTACAACAGATTCAGTAATGTCAAATGAATCTTGTCCTAAATGTAGAACAATCTTACCTGATTGACTCTGAGTAGAATCAATTACCTCAGCATTCTCCCAAGCTTGTGTAACAGCTGCTAGATTAATTTGTGGAGATGCTGTCAATGCATAACTTAATGGTCCATACGCCAGAAAGTCCATGATTGGATGAAAATCAGATGACACTCCTTCCTTGTTGGTGATAGCTGCTACATGATTGTTTGTCATAAAATCGAAGTCACCAAACTTGAAGGCTACTGATTTAGGTAATCTTCTCTGAGCTGCCATTTTTGATCTGAAAAGAACTTGAAAAATTCTTGAAATGGATTAGTGATTTTGGAAACTCAAGAGTGGTTTTTGCTTTAGAGAATGTAAAATTAGAGAAAGCAATTACACGATTAGAGTTTCAAAACAAATATATTTCACAAATCTTTCAGACCACTATCCCACGTTGACACGTAGATTGACAGGTGTCAGTCCCTGAAAAATGCTGTTATCCTTGATTTTTGGAAAATAAAATCCAAAATTGATTTTCATGAAATAAATCAGGGTATTATTAAGATAAAAATCAATACTGATCAGCTTTCTTTTCCTGTTGACCTCTCATCAAAATAATCACAAAATACAATGTGATTTAAAAATATAATAATTCTCAAATCCTGATGGTCACACATGAAATCCTGATCAATATCATCAGAGGCTTAATATGGAGTTTCCAAGTGGCATTTTTCTTTTATCTGAAAAAGAAATAAACAATTAATCTGAACAAAAATCAATTGGTTAGATATATTCAATATTTCTTGAAAACAAGAAATACAGTCACACACAATAATTAGCATTTGACTTCATTAAAACTTCCAAGTGACTGCTCAGCTTCTCACGTCTTTCTTTAAAAGAAACAGACGCCTTATGCCATTCTTCATAAACCTTTCAATCTCTTTTCTTCTCAACAATGCTCCTCAAACCAAAATTCCATTCAAACCCATTCTTTAGATCTTTCTCGGTCGATGAACTTCCTGTTCTTGATCATCTCTTTGAACAGACGACTCTTCTCATCGAACTAATCATAAATGGATTGGTTTCCGATAATATCCAGAGGTTTCTCCTAGAACATCCATCTGTTGGATACAATCTTCCCCTAACCTCCTCAAAACTTGAGGATGAAGAATTTGGTCGAGAGTCTGAGGTTGATCTTGATGGAGATGCTATTCATTTAAGTTAGCTGCTCTCATTCAAGTCGCCCAGACAAGGAATCCAAGAGCAAACGAGGCTGTTTAATCCCCTGATGGATTTCTTGAGATGCTCCTTGTCCTGTACCTCAGAATTCATATCAATAGACAAGTATAGAATTATCAGTAGAAATTAGACAAAAAGATGTTGTATTTCATTTCCATGTAATGATTTCAATTAATGAAAATACAATTTCTTGTTATCTACTTGTCTTTTGATTACTGAATGATGTACAAATTATCAGTATGCAAATATTAAAACTTGCTGCTATAGACTTAACACATCACAGAATTAGATTACTACACAAAGTAAACGTCAGGATCTGAAACAATTTTTATAATCCTGATACTGACACAATACTGATGACGTCAGCATCCTGATAACAAATCTAATCCTGATGATTATTACAAGTCTATCATACTGAAATTTATCAAGGCAAAGTGTTATAGCTAAAGCATTTAACAATCAAATATAGATCCTAACAAGAATATCAAGTCTATAAGCTAAAAACAACATACCTTGCTACTTTTGCAGATGATAAAGATCTAAAAATTTAACATTCCTAACTCACTTACTAATCTACTGAATGTAGTCTCATCAAGTGGTTTAGTTAGAATATCTGCAAGCTGTTTGTCAGTAGGAACAAAAAGAAGTTCCACAGTACCATTCTCAATCTGTTCCCTAATAAAATGATACCTGACATCAATGTGCTTAGTCCTTGAATGTTGAACTGGATTTTCTGCAATTTTAATAGCACTAGTATTATCACAAAACATAGGAATATTACTAAGTGTCATACCATAATCCATCAACTGATTTCTTATCCAAAGGAGCTGTGCACAACAACTGCCTGCTGCTATGTACTCAGCTTCTGCAGTTGAGGTTGAAACAGATTGTTGCTTCTTGCTTGCCCAAGAAATCAATCTATTTCCCAAGAATTGACATGTACCTGTAGTGCTTTTCCTGTCTATCTTATACCCTGCATAATCAGAGTCTGAATAGCCAATTAGAAAGAAATCAGATTCTCTAGGGTACCACAAACCAAGATTTGGAGTTCCTTTGAGATATCTAAAAATTCTCTTCACAGCAATTAAATGAGATTCCTTAGGATCACTTTGGAATCTAGCACATAAATAGGTAGAAAACATTATATCTGGCCTACTTGTAGTTAGATATAACAATGAGCCTATCATGGCTCTATAACTAGTATTATCCACACTCTTCCCTTTAGGATCAGAGTCTAGTTTAGTGGCTGTTGCCATGGGTGTTTCTGCAACTGCACAGTCTTGAAAGTCAAACCTTCTTAAAAGATCTTTGATATACTTTGACTGATTAATGAAAATACCAGTCTCAGTCTGTTTGACCTGCAAGCCTAAGAAATAATTTAATTCACCCATCATGCTCATCTGATACTTAGACTGCATAAGCTTGCTAAACTTAGCACACAACTTTTCATTAGTAGAACCAAAAATAATATCATCAACATAAACTTGAACTAAAAGCAATTCACCTTTTATCTTTCTAAAGAATAGAGTTTTGTCAATTGTACCTCTTGTGAAGCCATTTTCAAGAAGAAATTTAGACAAAGTCTCATACCATGCTCTTGGTGCCTGCTTTAGTCCATAGAGTGCCTTGTCAAGTTTGTAGACATGATTTGGAAACTTTGGATCAACAAATCCAGGTGGCTGTTCCACATACACTTCCTCATCAAGTTTGCCATTTAGAAAAGCACTCTTTACATCCATCTGGTATACTTTGAATTTTGAATGAGCTGCAAATGCAAGAAACATTCTGATTGCTTCCAATCTTGCTACAGGTGCAAAGGTCTCATCATAATCAATGCCTTCTTCCTGAGAATAACCCTTGGCCACCAATCTTGCTTTGTTTCTTACAATCATACCAGATTCATCTAGCTTGTTTCTGAAAACCCATCTTGCACCAACAATAGATCTATCTTTAGGTCTTGGTACCAGTTTCCAGACTTTGTTTCTCTCAAACTCATTTAACTCCTCCTGCATTGCAATTACCCAATCAGGATCCTGTAAGGCTTCTTCAACCTTCTTAGGTTCATTCTTTAAGAGAAATCAACTATACAAGCATTCATTTTGAATTGATCTTCTAGTTCGAACACCACTATTTGGATCACCAATTATCAAATATTCAGTATGATCCTTTGTCCATTTTCTAACAGGTGGTAGATTAACTCTGCTAGTCTCTCCCGCTAAGTTAGTGGTATCTCTTGTAGAAGAATTCTCTCTACCTTCAAAAACTTTCCTTTGATCAATAGAATCAGTAGATTCCATATTGCTGCTAGTTACTGATCTTTCCTCAGTAGACTCTAAAAGATCAGTTCCTGATGGAATAGACTCTGAAACGTTAATTCTTGATGGAGTAGACTCTGAAAGGCTAGTCTGCTCCTGATGATCACTGTGTTCTCTTTGATTTATTTGCTCCCCCTCAACAGTAGCATTCCTTTGAGAAGCAATAGAAATTCCTTCTGGAGAACCTTCATCATCACTGGAGAGTATCTCAGAATTCTTCAGATTTTCAAATTCCAATTTGTCATGGCTTTCATCAGTTTGCAGAATTCCAAATTTCTTATCATCAAATGCAACATGAATTGATTCCATAACAATGTGAGTTCTGAGATTATAAACTTTGAAGGCCTTAGATGCTGAATATCCTAGAAAAATTGCTTCATCCGATTTGGCTTCAAATTTTCCAAGTTGTTCTGGATGAACTTTTAGGACATAGCATTTGCATCCAAAGATGTGAAAGTATTTCACACTTGGTTTCTTTCCTTTGATCATCTCATAGGGAGTTTTTCCATGACTATTTACCAAGGTACAGTTTTGAGTGAAACATGCAGTGTTAATAGCTTCTGTCCAAAAGTAGGTTGGAAGTTTTGCATCTGCAAGCATGGTTCTTGCTGCCTCTATGAGAGTCCTGTTCTTTCTTTCCACTACAACATTCTGCTGAGGTGTACCAGGTGCAGAAAACTGTTGAGTGATTCCATTGTCTGCACAAAACCCCTCCATTGTAGAATTCTTGAATTCTGTACCATTGTCACTTCTAAGTACTTTAACTTTGTACTCAGAGTTATTCTGAATATTCTTGATAAGTTCAATGATTTGCTGAGGAGCTTCATCCTTCTTGTGTAGAAAGAACACCCATGTGAACCTTGTGAAATCATCCACTATTACTAGAGCATATCTTTTCTTGCTGATAGGCATAATGTTTACTGGACCAAACAGATCAAGATGTATCATGTGAAATGGTTCAGTAATTGAATTTTCAGTCTTGCTCTTGAAAGTGGTTCTTCTTTGCTTTCCAAGCTGACATGCATCACAAAGTCCATCTTGCACAAAATTTGCCTGTGGTAGGCCTCTCACCAAATTGTGCGTAACAAGTTGATTAAGCTTCTTGAAATTAAGATGTGAGAGCTTCTTGTGCCAATTCCAGCTTTCATCACTTGTTGCCTTGCTGTAGAGACATCTAACAATTCCTTTAGATGTATCACTTAAGCTGGCTTCATATATGTTACCATGTCTTTGACCAGTTAGAACAATATCTCCATTCTGCATATTCAAGATTTTGCATCCTTCTCTGTCAAAGATTGATTTGTAACCTTTATCACCCAGTTGACTTATGCTTAAAAGAGTATGTTTCAAGCCTTCAACTAGTGCTACATTTTCTATGATGACATTCCCCAAAACAATTGAGCCATATCCCAGAGTTTCTCCTTTGTTGCCATCTCCAAAAGATATTACTGGGCCAGCTTTCCTCTCAAACTTTGTAAGCAGGGACTTCTTTCCAGTCATATGTCCAGAGCATCCACTGTCCAAGATAATTGAATGCTTCTTTCCTGTGCCCTGCAAACAAAAAGTAACTAGTTAGAATTTTTTAGGACCCAACTTTGATTGGATCCTTTTTTACTAGATTTAGAAACAACAGGCTTTGAAGATTTTGCTTTTATTTTACCTGTTGCAGAGTCAACCTTAGACTCTGATTTCACAAACTGTTTGTGACTAGGAGTTTCAGATTTCAAGGAATAATAGTCATAATACAGTTCATGATATTCTCTACACATGTAAATGGAATGAAGTAAACTACCACAATGATAACAAGCTTTTTGTGGTTGGTATTGAATTTTCTGAGTCTTGGGGAATCTGGACTCAGTTTTCCAAGAAGGTTTTTGATTGCAGTCTAGGGCCAAATGATTATGATTTCCACACTTATAGCATTTGTAACCAGACATGATTGCAGATCTTTATGATTATTCGAAATCAACCTGCTCTGATACCAATTGTTAACTCGAATAACTTGTAGAAGGGGGGGTTGAATACAAGTTATATAATTGTGTCTGATTTTTGCTTGATTATATGAACAAGAATAAACGAATGAATCAAACTCTGTTTGTATTAATAAGATCAAATACAAACTCTACCAAAGGTGTACAAATACCTTTAGCAGTTGCTGACAATACAAATCTCTCTCTGTTTGTTTCGAATTCTCGAATACAAACCTTATACAGAGCTACGCACATTCGCTTACAAAACACGCTCTTTACAATGATATTGGGAGAGTATTTATAATGCTACCTATCAACTAATAACAGAAAGATATAATCTATACATGACAATGTTCTGCCTTCTAGTCGATAGTTTCCATCAATAGAAAACTCTTTCCTTCATAATATCTTCTTGCTTGTTCTTCAAACAACGATCCTGTTTTATAGCACTTGCCAGTTTCTGTAGCATCCATAATGACATCATCAGTAACAAGACTGATATCAGGATTTCATCTTGCATCAGTATCTGATCATCATCAGTATTAGACCGTCATCAGGATTTGCCCTTTGTTCCTGACATGTAGTCTCCGATACACTGTTCATTCCTGACTAAACTGTACAGATAACTGTCTTACACATAAATCCTATATAAAGTGCTAAATCCTTTATAAGATCAGGATTACAAGAAGTATAATGTGTAAATTCTATTCTTAACATCACAACTTATGAATTATTCCTAACATGTTAACCCATTATAGAATGTTTGGATCAACAACCAGTCAGGAATTCCATGGTGAGGGCATTGTCTTTGAAGTCGCTTAAATTTTCTCCAAGCATCATGAAGTGACTCGTCATCATCTTGACGAAAATTAGATATCTCATTCCTGAGCTTAGAAGTCTTCTTCTGACTGAAGAATTTTAGTAGAAAAGCCTTCGCAAGACTATCCCAAGTAGTGAACGTGTTTGGTCCTTCATCCTTCAACCAATCTTTTGCTGCATCTCGGAGAGAAAGTGGAAATAATCGCAGCTTAACAGCTTCATCACTTACATTGGTCATCTTTATCGTATCACACTTCTCCAGAAAACTCTCAAGATGATCAACGGGATTTTCATTGGACAGTCCTGTGAAAGAATCATTAGAGATGAATTGGATAAACTGAGGCTTGAGTTCAAAGTGTGTAGCTGTGACTGCTGGTCTGACAATACTGGAGAGTACGCCTGTAGCATCTGGCATACCATGCTCCCTGAGAGCTTTAGCTGTTGTATCACCCATAACTTCCTTATCCTTGTTTTTCCTTCGCTTGCCTGCTTGCCTTCTTGCTGTATCTTCAATTTCAGGATCAATAGCAAGTAAATTTTTAGTACCTGAACTTCGAGTGTGCATGCAACAATAGAACTAGACACAATGATCAAATAACAAGGGAATAATAGCCGAAGCAACTCAACGAAACAACTTAGCTAAATGAATTCAAAAATTAACTAATCTAACACTTCTTTGTCCCCGGCAGCGGTGCCAAAATTTTTGACAAGGCTGTCACGTGCCTATCAAATAATAATATCTAAAAAATCCTTCTAACACAAGAGCAATTACAACACTAATAATTAAAATTTTGCAATATCCGGTTTTTACAAAAACAAAATCACATTTGTAAGTAATAAACCAACAAACCAACAAACTGCAATCTAGTCAAATACAAAATCAGAAGATTCACAGAGCTCTTTCATCCACCACTTTACCAAAATATAGTCTAAATCCACGACTTCACCAAAACATAATTCCAACTATCATTGTTACTATTTATTATAAGATAAGAAATAGCTAAGAGGTACTCCCGCCGTATTTGACTTGTACTTCCATCCCTCTTTCAAGCTGAAACTTAAGTTTAGATATAAGGTATCTAGATGTTTTTTGTCCAAGTTGATAAATAATGGAACTTGACAAGGCTGTCGCGTGCCTATCAAATAATAATATCTAACAAATCCTTCTAACTTTGTAGCAGGGTAAGTCAGAGTCGATCCCACCGAGACAAACGTATCAATCACCAGTTATTTCTGATTTAATTCAGCTAAGCAAGTAACACAATAAATATTGAGATATTATTAAACTAATTTTATACTAAAGAGAATGGTGTTTATATTAATCAAATATTAAAAATATCCAGAATTAAGTATCCCCACTAGCATGGATTAATGCAATTAATCGTGAATTTCCTCCCCAATTAATCGTACACTACTCAACAGGAAAGATGCGCCCTATAAATACCAATAACCCCTCTCGAGTATTAATGGCTTCTCTTACAGTACAATTAAACCTATTCTCATGGTATCATGCAATTTAGAGACATACCTATTCTCATGGAGAATTTCATGTTCTTATTGGATAAATCACAACCATCTAAATCCAACTCTCGCTGATAATTAGATATTGGTTCAAACAATACACATAATCACGTCTGATTTGTAATTGTTAATTAACACAACTCAATAAGCAAGAGCAATTAAACAATCAAATTGGGGGAATTGGAAATTCACACATCAACCATAACTATGGTTCTACTTAACCCTAGATTAATAATCTACTCACTCATAATTGAATTAACAAAACAAGAATTATAAATTGAACACATAATTATAAGAAAAGAGAAAAACCTTTAATCTTCAAAGAAAATAAAAGTTCTCCCTTGCAGATCTAAGCTATGATATAATAATAAAGCTCTCCTAATTTACAAGGCTAAGATGTGTTTAAATATGCTCTAGATCTCTTGCCCAGCAAGAAATTACCTTCTCATACAATTAGAATTCAATTAAAGTTCTAAAAACTGCCCAAAATACAATTAGAACTTGAAAAGGGCAAAACAGTAATTTCACTGCTTCCAACAGTCTGCTTGTCGTGATCCCTGTCCCCACCACGCGCAACATGCTCTTGTAAAACCTGTTCCATGTTGTAGAAAATCTCCCAAGCTTCGCGTGGGCAGTAAGATCGCTGAAAATGGACTTCTAGAACTCCAGATATGGCCAAAACAGTGTAAGTTGCGCAGCCTTCCCGGAAAATCCGAATTTTAATCAAATAAATCTCCAAAAACGATAGAAGCATCAACCTTAATCAACATTCTTGTAAATCTGCACAACTAAGCAAAACACATCAAAACTACAAGAAACTTGAGTGCAAGACAATTAATTTAAGCCGATTTAGAATGTTCCAAGTGGATATAAAATCCACTTATCAGAACTTTTAACATTGTTGATAGCTACAAACTATAATGAGAAAAAGAATAATTAAAATATAGTAGATCGGTTTCTGATATTTTTTATTAGTAAATCAACATTCCAAGAGCTGAGCACTCACATTAAGAAATCACTCAAGTCTGCATTTGAATTTTGAGTGGAAAGTCACTAATATACCAACGATTCACTGCTCCTACAAAGCGAAACATGAATATAAGGAAAATGAAAAACAAAAAAAAGTGTTTAAAATAAAATTCAGAATTATTTTAAAACAAAAACAAGTGTTTAAAAGAAAATCAGAATTATTAATCTAAACTACACAAAATGAGTTGGACACTTCATCAAATCCCAAGTTACTGCAGCAACTTAAATTCAGAATTATATATACGCAAGTCTAAGTTTATACAAGCTGGAAATAATTCTGAATTATATGAATTCAAAAGGCCGTCCATAATGACATTTTGTTTCATATTCTGATTTTTAGATAAGGTTCTCATAATCATTGCATCTTGTAAAAGTTGGGTGGTTCTTCATGATCATCTATTACTAGCAATTGCAAATTCTACTCAGGAAGATCACCTGATGTTTCAAACAAAAACTACTTTGTTAAGAGTAACACTATATTCCAAAATACATTTGGATATAGAAAACAAGAACATGCATAATAATTTGATATTCAACGGCGGGATATATGACAACAGCATTCAAAGAGGAATGATAGCTATGCTTCTTGATCCCATATATAAATAGTTGACATGAAACAAAGTTCATAAATTGATATGATAGACATTAATTGATAAAAATATATTATACTTTGTCTGTAAAACAATATAAAAGTATTTAGCAAAAAAAAAACAATATAAAAGTATACTTGAAAATCTCTAGTCCTAATATGAAGCACACGCTTTTTCTAAACAAGATGTGATTCTGGGAAGCAACATAAGCAACAAAAATATAAGCCGCTTAGGAAGAAATCAACGTATTATAACAATTAGAAACTAATTAACAAGCAACCCAATCAACTCAATATCAGTTCGAAACAAAAACAATCTGGATAGAACATTAACACCAATGTAATGACAGATTACAAACTTAACGTATTACAACAGCCCCATTAACACGGTTAGCTAGAATTAATGGAAAGCCACATTTGTAAGTATTTTGGAACTCCGATATAGCAAGTGGAGATTTTTGAATGTCAGTATTGAAAGTGGTTTGACAACCAAAGTGTAGGTACACAAAGTGTACTCTATAACGTGCATCCACCACTTGACAGATAGATTCCCTGCTGTTGAAATGTAAATGTAAACACAATCTTGTTAAATTCAATAGTAGGCTAGCTAACAAGTCAATAGTCAGAGTTTCATTAATAGTCAGAGTTTCATTCAACACACGTTATGTAACTCTATATATTAGTTCTTCAAACATGTAATATAATTAAGCTTTTCTTTCATCAAACTCTGTTATGGTATCAGAGCTTCTCTCGGTTTAAATCACCATTAGATCCTACCTACATTCTGCAACACATATACATATATTCACCATATTTTCAAACAGCTCATCAATGGCATCTTCAACTCCAGTTAATGCATCAAGCCCAGAAATCTTCCATCTTAATGCCCCTACACATTTACCAACTAAACTAAACCAAAACAATTTTCTCGTATGGAGTACCCAGGTGAAATCAACCTTCATTGGTCTTGGACTACTAAGCTACATTGATGGAGCTGTCCAAGCTCCGACTCAATTCTTAAAAGATGAAGTACCCAATCCTGCCTTCGCGGTATGGAACAGACATGATAAAATTATTTTGAGTGCACTCCTGGGAAACTGTCACGAAACCATACAACCACTTATTTCAACTGCCTCGTCTGCTCAAGAAATGTGGGAACGAATTATCTATTAGGAATAATTCATAAGTTGTGATGTTAAGAATAGAATTTACACATTATACTTCTTGTAATCCTGATCTTATAAAGGATTTAGCACTATATATAGAACTTATGTGTAAGACAGTTATCTGTGTAGTTTAGTCAGGAATGAACAGTGTATCGGAGACTACATGTCAGGAACAAAGAGCAAATCCTTATGACGGTCTAATACTGATGATGATCAGATACTGATGCAAGATGAAATCCTGATATCAGTCGTGTTACTAATGATGTCATTATGGATGCTACAGAAACTGGCAAGTGCTATAAAACAGGATCTTTGTTTGAGGAACAAGCAAGAAGATATTATGAAGGAAAGAGTTTTCTATTGAAGGAAACTATCGACTAGAAGGCAGAACATTGTCATGTATAGATTATATCTTTCTGTTATTAGTTGATAGATAGCATTATAAATACTCTCTCTATATCATTGTAAAAAGAGTCGAACAAGTGTGTTGTGAGTTCGTGTGCGTAGCTCTGTATAAGGTTTGTATTCGAGAGTTTGAAACAAACAGAGAGAGAGATTTGTATTGTCAGCAGCTGCTAAAGGTATTGTACACCTTTGGTAGAGTTTATATTTGATCTTATTAATACAAACGGTTTGATTCATTCGTTTATTCTTGTTCATATAATCAAGTAAAAATCAGACACGATTATATAACTTGTATTCAACCCCCCCTTCTACAAGTTATTCGAGTTAACAATTGGTATCAGAGCAGGTTGATTTCGAATAATCATAAAGATCTGCAATCATGTCTGGTTACAAGGATGGGAATACTAAGATTCCTATGCTCAAGAGAAACGAATATACTCTATGGGAAGTAAAGATGTTGCATCATCTGGAAGCAACAGATCCTGATTATCTTGACAGAATCAGAGATGGACCTTTTATCCCAACGAAGGTTGTTGGACAAGCAACTGTTGATGGTGTGGTTGTTCCAGAACATACAGCAGAGAAGCCAAAATCTGAATGGTTAGATAAGGACAAGGAGAATGTTCTTAAAGATGCTAAAGTGAGAAACATATTATTCAACAGTCTTGATTCTGTTCTCACTAACTATGTTCTCTCTTGTAAAACTGCTAAGGATATATGGGACAATCTTAAGGTTCACTGTGAAGGAACTAAGCCTGTCAGAAAGAATATGAGGACATTACTTATACAATAGTATGAGTACGTACTTTGAATCCAAGTCTGGTGAGTCACTTACTGATACCTTTGATAGGTTTACAAAACTCATCAATGAGATGGCCATGCATGGTATATATTATGACTTGGAGGATATGAATACAAAGTTCATGAAAGCCTTGCCTGATTTCTACAATGAGAAGATATCTGCAATTGAGGAAGCTAATGATCTGGATGAGATTTCATTAGAGGCAGTATATGGAAAATTGAGAGCTTATGAACTTGACAAGCAGCAGAAGAAGAGCAGGAGTGAAGGAAAGATGAAGACTATTGCACTTACTGCTCAATCTGAAGTAAAGAAGCTTCCTGAAGAACAGCATGAAGAGATTGCTGTAAAGAATTCAAGGAAGAAGAAAAGCAAAGAAAGTTCTGAGTCAGAGACTACTGATATGGATTCTGACAACAATGATTCTGAATCTGAGATGCATGAACTCTTTGCTATGTTTGCTAAAGCCTTCAAGAAAGGAAGATTCAACAGGAGAAGATTTAGCAAAGGACCTTTTCAAAAGAAGGAGGAGAAGAAGAGTGACAAAGGCAAAGCTACAATTGCCAAGCTTGATAAGGCCAAGATCAAGTGCTGTAACTGCAGCGAGCTTGGACACTTTGCTAGTGAGTGTAAGAAGCCTAGGAATTCAGGAAAGGGTAATGCACTTATGGTCACACAGAAGGATTGGGCTGATTCCAGTGATTCTGAAGATGAATTGGATTATGACAACATTGCATTGATGGCAAATGGTTCAGACAAACCTGGATCTCCAAAGAAAACTTCTCCATCCTCTGTTAAGGTATCACTTCACTCTCTTGATTCATTTGATAGCTTAAATTCTGATGAAATTAGAACTATCCATGCTGAGTTTAAGAATCTTATGACTAATTTTAGAATTCTTACTTGTGAAAAAGATGAACTTAAGGTTAAGAATGATAAATTAGTTGATAGAAATAATTTTCTTTAATCTGAGTTAATTCAAATGGAAGAATACAAGTTAAGTTCTGATAAAGCTAAGCATGATTATAGTGTTATTCTTGAGGCTTATGACTATGTCAGAAAAGAACTAGAGGAAGAGAGAGATGTGATTAAGACCATTAACAATTCCATTAAAAAAACTATAGAAATCTTTGAAAGTGGAATTCGTGGTAAGGTTAATGGTTTAGGTTTTGATAAGGCTAGACAAGAAGAAAAAGTAGCTATTGTCAATGATGATAGTAAGGTAGAAGCTAGCACATCTAAATCTGAAGGTAAAAAAATTGTTTCTGAACCTAATCATGTTAAATTTGTTGATTCAAAAGGTACCCCTGTTGTACACAAAAGGATTAACAATAGTAATTCAGATGAGAAAGTGTTAGAGAAACCTAAGAATGTAAATCTAGGGTTTCTGTCTAAGTCTTAGTTGAAACAGAGATTAGATGGTCTTTCAGAGTCTAGCAAGATCAAAAGAAATAGGAATGGAAAAGAAGGTATTAACAAAGATAATAATTACAAGAATGTACCTGATGCACCTAGAAAAAAATGCTATAAGTGTGGAAATCATAATCATTTGGCCCTAGACTGCAATCAAAAACCTTCTTGGAAAACTGAGTCCAGATTCCCCAAGACTCAGAAAATTCAATACCAACCACAAAAAGCTTGTTATCATTGTGGTAGTTTACTTCATTCCATTTACATGTGTAGAGAATATCATGAACTGTATTATGACTATTATTCCTTGAAATCTGAAACTCCTAGTCACAAACAGTTTGTGAAATTAGAGTCTAAAGTTGACTCTACAACAGGTAAAGTAAAGACAAAATTCTCAAAGCCTGTTGTTTCTAAATCTAGTAAGAAAGGATCCAATCAAAGTTGGGTCCTAAAAAATTCTAACTAGTTACTTTTTTGTTTGTAGGGCACAGGAAAGAAGCATTCAATTATCTTGGACAGTGGATGCTCTGGACATATGACTGGAAAGAAGTCCCTGCCTACAAAGTTTGAGAGGAAAGCTGGCCCAGTAATATCTTTTGGAGATGGCAACAAAGGAGAAACTCTGGGATATGGCTCAATTGTTTTGGGGAATGTCATCATAGAAAATGTAGCACTGGTTGAAGGCTTGAAACATACTCTTTTAAGCATAAGTCAACTGGGTGATAAAGGTTACAAATCAATCTTTGACAGAGAAGGATGCAAAATCTTGAATATGTAGAATGGAGACATTGTTCTAACTGGTCAAAGACATGGTAACATATATGAAGCCAGCTTAAGTGATACATCTAAAGGAATTGTTAGATGTCTCTATAGCAAAGCAACAAGTAATGAAAGCTGGAATTGGCACAAGAAACTCTCACATCTCAACTTCATGAAGCTTAATCAACTTGTTAAGTACAATTTGGTGAGAGGCCTACCTCAGGCAAATTATGTGCAAGATGGACTTTGTGATGCATGTCAGCTTGGAAAGCAAAGAAGAACCACTTTCAAGAGCAAGACTGAAAATTCGATTACTAAACCATTTCACATGCTACATCTTGATTTGTTTGGTCCAGTAAACATTATGTCTATCAGCAAGAAAAGATATGCTCTAGTGATAGTGGATGATTTCACAAGGTTTACATGGGTGTTCTTTCTACATAAGAAGGATGAAGCTCCTCAGCAAATCATTGAACTTGTAAAGAATATTCAGAATAACTCTGAGTATAAAGTTAAAGTACTTAGGAGTGACAATGGTACAGAATTCAAGAATTCTACAATGGAGGGGTTTTGTGCAGATAAAGGAATTACTCAACAGTTTTCTGTACCTGGTACACCTCAACAGAATGGTGTAGTGGAAAGAAAGAACAGGACTCTCATAGAGGCAGCAAGAACCATGCTTGCAGATGCAAAACTTCCAACCTACTTTTGGGCAGAAGCTATTAACACTGCATGTTTCACTCAAAACTGTACCTTGGTAAATAGTCATGGAAAAACTCCTTATGAGATGATCAAAGGAAAGAAACCAAGTGTGAAATACTTTCACATCTTTGGATGCAAATGCTATGTCCTAAAAGTTCATCCAGAACAACTTGGAAAATTTGAAGCCAAATCGGATGAAGCAATTTTTTTAGGATATTCAGCATCTAAGGCCTTCAAAGTTTATAATCTCAGAACTCACATTGTTATGGAATCAATTCATGTTGCATTTGATGATAAGAAATTTGGAATTCTGCAAACTGATGAAAGCCATGACAAATTGGAATTTGAAAATCTGAAGAATTCTGAGATACTCTCCAGTGATGATGAAGGTTCTCCAGAAGGAATTTCTATTGCTTCTCAAAGGAATGCTACTATTGAGGGGGAGCAAATAAATCAAAGAGAACACAGTGATCATCAGGAGCAGACTAGCTATTCAGAGTCTACTCCATCAGGAATTGACGTTTCAGAGTCTAATCCATCAGGAACTGATCTTTCAGAGTCTACTGAGGAAAGATCAGTAACTAGCAGCAATATGGAATCTACTGATTCTATTGATCAAAGGAGAGTTTTTGAAGGTAGAGAGAATTCTTCTACAAGAGATACCACTAACTTAGGGGGAGAGACTAGCAGAGTTAATCTACCACCTGTTAGAAAATGGACAAAGGATCATACTGAAAATTTGATAATTGGTGATCCAAATAGTGGTGTTCGAACTAGAAGATCAATTCAAAATGAATGCTTGTATAGTTGCTTTCTCTCAAAGAATGAACCTAAGAAGGTTGAAGAAGCCTTACAGGATCCTGATTGGGTAATTGCAATGCAGGAGGAGTTAAATGAGTTTGAGAGAAACAAAGTCTGGAAACTGGTACCAAGACCTAAAGATAGATCTATTGTTGGTGCAAGATGGGTTTTCAGAAACAAGCTAGATGAATCTGGTATGATTGTAAGAAACAAAGCAAGACTGGTGGCCAAGGGTTATTCTCAGGAAGAAGGCATTGATTATGATGAGACCTTTGCACCTGTAGC
Source organism: Kitagawia praeruptora (assembly GCA_037693485.1). Taxonomy (NCBI): domain Eukaryota; kingdom Viridiplantae; phylum Streptophyta; class Magnoliopsida; order Apiales; family Apiaceae; genus Kitagawia; species Kitagawia praeruptora. The sequence goes on along the minus strand of CM075344.1, from coordinate 156,548,596 downwards.
AAGATTGGAAGCAATCAGAATGTTTCTTGCATTTGCAGCTCATTCAAAATTCAAGGTATACTAGATGGATGTAAAGAGTGCTTTTCTAAATGGCAAACTTGATGAGGAAGTGTATGTGGAACAGCCACCTGGATTTGTTGATCCAAAGTTTCCAAATCATGTCTACAAACTTGACAAGGCACTCTATGGACTAAAGCAGGCACCAAGAGCATGGTATGAAACTTTGTCTAAATTTCTTCTTGAAAATGGCTTCACAAGAGGTACAATTGACAAAACTCTATTCTTTAGAAAGATAAAAGGTAAATTGCTTTTAGTTCAAGTTTATGTTGATGATATTATTTTTGGTTCTACTAATGAAAAGTTGTGTGCTAAGTTTAGCAAGTTTATGCAGTCTAAGTATCAGATGAGCATGATGGGTGAATTAAATTATTTCTTAGGCTTGCAGGTCAAACAGACTGAGACTGGTATTTTCATTAATCAGTCAAAGTATATCAAAGATCTTTTAAGAAGGTTTGACTTTCAAGACTGTGCAGTTGCAAAAACACCCATGGCAACAGCCACTAAACTAGACTCTGATCCTAAGGGGAAGAGTGTGGATAATACTAGTTATAGAGGCATCGCTCATTGTTATATCTAACTGTAAGTAGGCCAGATATAATGTTTTCTACCTGTTTATGTGCTAGATTCCAAAGTGATCCTAAGGAATCTCATTTAATTGATGTGAAGAGAATTTTTAGATATCTCAAAGGAACTCCAAATCTTGGTTTGTGGTACCCTAGAGAATCTGATTTCTTTCTAATTGGCTATTCAGACTCTGATTATGCAGGGTGTAAAATAGACAGGAAAAGCACTACAGGTACATGTCAATTTTTGGGAAACAGATTGATTTCTTGGGCAAGCAAGAAGCAACAATCTGTCTCAACCTCAACTGCAGAAGCTGAGTACATAGCAACAGGCAGTTGTTGTGCACAGCTCCTTTGGATAAGAAATCAGTTGATGGATTATGGTATGACACTTAGTAATATTCCTATGTTTTGTGATAATACTAGTGCTATTAAAATTACAGAAAATCCAGTTCAACATTCAAGGACTAAGCACATTGATGTCAGGTATCATTTTATTAGAGAACATATTGAGAATGGTACTTTGGAACTTCATTTTGTTCCTACTGACAAACAGCTTGCAGATATTCTAACTAAACCACTTGATGAGACTACATTTAGTAGATTAGTAAGTGAGTTAGGAATGTTAAATTTTTAGATCTTTAACATCTGCAATAGTAGCAAGGTATGTTGTTTTTAGCTTATAGACTTGATATTCTTGTCAGGATCTATATTTAATTGTTAAATGCTTTAGCTATAACACTTTGCCTTGATAAATTTCAGTATGATAGACTTGTTAATAATCATCAGGATACTGACGTCATCAGTATTGTGTCAGTATCAGGATTGTGAAAATTGTTTCAAATCCTGACGTTTACTTTGTGTAGTAATTTAATTCTGTGATGTGTTAAGTCTATGCCAGCAAGTTTTAATATTTGCATACTGATAATTTATACATCATTCAATAATCAAAAGACAAGTAGATAATAAGAAATTGTATTTTCATTAATTGAAAGCATTACATATATGGAAATGAAATACAACATCTTTTTGTCTGACTTCTACTGATAATCCTATACTTGTCTAATGATATGGTTTCTGAGATACAGGACAAGGAACATCAAGAAATCCATCAGGGGATTTGAACAGCCTCGTCTGCTTCTGGATTCCTTATCTGGGCGACTTGAATGAGAGTAGCTAACTTAAATGAATAGCATCTCCATCAAGATCAACCTCAGACTCTCGGCCAAATTCTTCATCCTCAAGTTTTGAGGAGGTTAGGGGAAGATTGTATCCAACAGATGGATGTTCTAGGAGAAACCTCTGGATATTATCTGAAACTAATTCATCCATGATTAGTTCGATGAGAAGAGTCGTCTTTTCAAAGAGATGATCAAGAACAGGATGTTCATCGACTGTGAAAAATCTAAAGAATGGGTTTGAATGGAATTTTGGTTTGAGAAGCATTGTTGAGAAGAAAAGAAATTGAAAGGTTTATGGAGAAAGGCATAAGGCGTCTGTTTCTTTTAAAGAAAGACGTGAGAAGCTGAACAGTCACTTGGAAGTTTTAATGAAGTCAGATGCTAATTATTGAGTGTGATTGTATTTCTTGTTTTCAAGAAATGTCGAATATATCTAACCAACTGATTTTATTCAGATTAATTGTTTATTTCTTTTCAGATAAAAGAAAAATGCCACGTGGAAACTCCAATTAAGTCTCTGAAATCAGGATGATATTGATCAGGATTTCATGTGTGACCATCAGGATTTGAGAATTATTATATTTTTAAATCACATTGTATTTTGTGATTATTTTGATGAGAGGTCAACAGGAAAAGGAAGCTGATCAGTATTGATTATTTATACCCTGATTTATTTCATGAAAATCAATTTTGGATTTTATTTTCCAAAAATCGTGGGTAACCACACTTTTCAGGGACTGACACCTGTCAATCTACGTGTCAACGTGGGATAGTGGTCTGAAAGATTTGTGAAATATATTTGTTTTGAAACTCTAATCGTGTAATTGCCTTCTCTAATTTACATTCTCTAAAGCAATAAACACTCTTGAGTTTTCAAAATCACTAATCCATTTCAAGAATTTTTTAAGTTCTTTTCAGATCAAAAATGGCAGCTAAGAGAAGATTACCTAAATCAGTAGCCTTCAAGTTTGGTGACTTTGATTTTATGACGAACAATCATGTAGCAGCTATCACCAACAAGGAAGGAGTGTCATCTGATTTTCATCCAATCATGGACTTTCTAGCATATGGACCATTAAGTTATGCATTGACAGCATCTCCACAGATTAATCAAGCAGCTGTTACACAAGCTTGGGAGAATGCTGAGGTAATTGATTCTACTCAGAGTCAATCAGGTAAGATTGTTCTACACTTAGGACAAGATTCTTTTGATATTACTGAATCTGTTGTTAATTCAGTACTTCACTTACCTGTTAGTTTGAATTATGAGAATGTACCATCTGATGATGATGTTAGAACTATGTTGTCTGCATTAGGTTATAGTGGACCTCTAGACAACATGAGCCAGTTGAATAGGTCTTTTCTTAGAAAGGAATGGTCTTTTTACTTTGATCAAATTGCTAAATGTTTTACTGGTAAATGTAGTTCTTTTCAGCAAATTACTTCTGTTACATCACATATTGCTTATAGTTTGCTTTATGACAGAGTAATTAACATTGGTCACATTATATTAAGTCAGATGAGTATTAAACTTGGGTTAAGAGATCAAAACAGGAAAATGGTTTATTATCATAGATTTATGCAAATGTTTATTAACCATTTTATTCCTGATGTTGAAGCTAGATTTGGTAGGGAACATTATGTTTCTTCTTATGAACAGCAAAAGAGAATTTTCTCTGACATTATAAAGGACAATGAAAAGAATCTAGATGAAATACCTGCAATTCATTATCCACATCATGTTCAGGTAATTCTTAAAACTCATCTTCCTACTCTCTACAATTCTTCTTTCTTTTGTGGTGAAATGGCTCAGGAATCTCATTTGGAGGAGAACCCACCTGTGTCTACCCAAGTAGCCCAAAACATTATAGTCTCTGAAAAAATTCAAGAACCAAATTTTGATCCACAGCCTATTGTTTCAAAGAAACCAACCTCTGGTGTTTCTCAAAAGATATCAGTTGTAAGGAAGAGAAGATTTGTTGTGTCAATTAGTAGTAATTCTAGTGAAGATGATGATGATTTAACTCTTGCTGAGAGAGCAGAATTGAAGGCTGCAATTCAACTTTCTCTGTTAGCACAAAGAGATGAAAAACCTAGCCACAGCCAGGCTGCAGTCTCCCAAAAGGCTGTAGTTCTTAAAAAGGGAAAACAGTTACTGGATACTGTCTCTCAAAAGACTGTGTCTATTGAACAAAGATCTCATCCCCAGATCACTTCTGTGTCTACACCTCTTGAGTCTTCTCAGGATAAATCTTTTGCTCACTATACCAGGAGAACAAGGAGAAAGATTCAATTGTCACCTACACACACAGAGTCTAGTCCAACTAATATCATGCAGGTCTCTACAAATGAAGCTACAATCAAGTCAGCAAATGACCATAGAGATCTGGATATTGATTCTTCATGGGAAACTACATTATCATACAGACTGGCTATGGGACTAATTTCTCTCAAAGTGAAGTTGTCAAGGCCTGTTCTAGATTTTTTGGTTGAAGGAGTACCAAAACTTTTATTTCCAGAAGAATATGGACTTCTACATCAAAGACTTGACTTAATGAAGATGTATTTCTATGTATCTGTCAGAAGACAATTAGTCAAGAAATTTGGACTCTCGAAGCATGTTGCACTTCAATCACTTCATGCATATTTATTTGACAAAGATGTCATTATTGAAGATGCCTCAGCTCAAGGTGAACAACAGGAGGAAGTAGATAGAGGAATGCAGTCAACAGAAGATACTATTGCACCAGTGGTGAATAGTAGGAAAGATCAGATCACAGTCACTGCAACACAAGAACCATCTAGTTAGAGGAAGGATGACTCAAGAGCTGTGATAGCTGATGTTGAAAGGTCGAGTCTTCTGTGATGACTGAGAATGCAAGTGAGATACCCTATGATATGGGAGGAATAACTTTGACTGGTTTTCTTGAAGATCAAACAAACATTGTTCAGTCAGAGTCTATCTACCTTGAGGGTGAGTCTCAGCAAACAACACTTAAAGACGGTGATGTACTAACTATGGTGTCTAATGAAGTATTACTGAAGACATCAGAGTCTAGTAAAGAACCTGAAAGTGGTATACTGGAGCCTGTAGTCTCTGGAAAGAAAGTAGATGATTTTATGGGTTCAGAGACTATAGCAGCTCACTCCTTGGAGAAAACCTCAAGCCCCTTGCCATATGAGGAACCCTCTCTCCATGTGAGTTCAGGTATAAAAACTCCTTCTAAACTCTATTTTTCTGTAGGTCATGAGAGCACTTATCCAAATTTGAGTGATACACTTGAAAAGATGGAATTAGATCCACAAACTGAGAGGCTGGCTCCTGACCAGGCAAAAGGTGAGGTAGAAAGAGTGTTGACTTTAGTAAGTCAAAGTGAGAATGAGGGTATGGATGATCAACTCCATAGTGAGGGAGAGAAAATTAGGAAACCATCGTTTGATTTCTGGGATCAGGTTTTTCCTGAATCTTGGTCTGAAAATTTGGATATGGATGCTGGTACTTATTCATTCATCAAAATGTATCAGAAGAATGACCTAGCACATCACAATGCAAAGCCAGAAGTTAAAGCTCAGAAGCAAAAGGAGAGGCTTGCAGGAATCATTAACAGAAGAGGTACCAGGATAAAGAAATCTCTTGATACATATGTACCAGATGAAGTTCCTAATGATCCTAGTGTTCCTTTGTATGTACTTCCAATATCAGCTAGAATTGAGACATCTACAGTCTCTGATCACTCTAAGGAGGAATCAGGATTTGAAGATGTTAGTACACAGAATACTGGTGAAGGAGATGATGATCATGTTTCAGCTCCAGATCAGAAAGATGAAGATGTTGATACTTCTAATCAGGTTTTATTACTTGAAAATCATACAACACAAGCAACTTCTTCTACAAGACTTGAAGATACAGTTCTTTCTGATTCTGATTCTGAAGATACTAGAAGCACTTCCAACATTGAAGTTCATTCTGATGTTTTGAAAGATATTCAGAATTCTCAAATTGCTATGCAAACAAGACTTCAATCACTTGAAGATAACCAAGTCACAATTATGGAAAATCAAGCAGTTCTGATGAATATCATTTGTTCTGTTTCTGAATCTCTTGGAATTAATGTTGATGATGTCAAAAAGGGGGAGATAAAGACAATTCAAAGACAACAACAACAACAACACCAGACTGGGGGAGATAAAGAGCAGACAAAGGGAAGTAAAAAGACGAACTAGGAGTGATAGTGGTGAATCTCAGCTAGGAAGTGGTAAAGGAAGAGCAACATTAATAGTTAAAATTCTTTTTTTTCTAAGTACTAGATAAACGTCTACATCTAGGAAGGAGGTACCTAACTTCATAATTCTACATTCATAAATTCTATTCTGGTTGTATTGTTATATGTTTTGACATCCACAACTTAGATTTATGCTTCAGTTTTTTAAAGCATAAATAGGAGGAGATTGTTAGGAATAATTCATAAGTTGTGATGTTAAGAATAGAATTTACACATTATACTTCTTGTAATCCTGATCTTATAAAGGATTTAGCACTATATATAGAACTTATGTGTAAGACAGTTATCTGTGTAGTTTAGTCAGGAATGAACAGTGTATCGGAGACTACATGTCAGGAACAAAGAGCAAATCCTGATGACGGTCTAATACTGATGATGATCAGATACTGATGCAAGATGAAATCCTGATATCAGTCGTGTTACTGATGATGTCATTATGGATGCTACAGAAACTGGCAAGTGCTATAAAACAGGATCTTTGTTTGAGGAACAAGCAAGAAGATATTATGAAGGAAAGAGTTTTCTATTGAAGGAAACTATCGACTAGAAGGCAGAACATTGTCATGTATAGATTATATCTTTCTGTTATTAGTTGATAGGTAGCATTATAAATACTCTCTCTATATCATTGTAAAAAGAGTCGAACAAGTGTGTTGTGAGTTCGTGTGCGTAGCTCTGTATAAGGTTTGTATTCGAGAGTTCGAAACAAACAGAGAGAGAGAGATTTGTATTGTCAGCAGCTGCTAAAGGTATTGTACACCTTTGGTAGAGTTTGTATTTGATCTTATTAATACAAACGGTTTGATTCATTCATTTATTCTTGTTCATATAATCAAGTAAAAATCAGACACGATTATATAACTTGTATTCAACCCCCCCTTCTACAAGTTATTCAAGTTAACATTATCATCATGTTTGCAAACAAATCGAGGTCTCGAGTAATGTCTCTCAAAAGTCATCTCCTTTCAAATCAATGCGGCTCCAGGTCCATTTCTGAATATCTCAGAGAAATACGCAAAACTGCTGATGAACTAGCCATTGCAGGTCACCCAATGGCAGATGACGACCTCGTATTATTAACCCTTGATGGTCTTGGTGATGACTACAACAACATTCGATCAGATATCAAAGTCCGTGAAATACCTATGACATTTGCTGCTCTCCACGAACAACTTGTTGACCATGAACGAGGGCTGAAAAACAAAACTCCTGAGCTTACTGTTGTGACGGCAAATTTCACGCACAAAATCAACCACAACTCACGAGGTATGCACTCAAACTCATCATTTAACCCTTGTACTAACTCATCTTGGAATCAATTTTCTCAGGGACGTCCTTATGGTTCCTACTCTGGTCGGAATAATCATCCTCAATTCAACAAGCAACAATCCTGGCAAAACCAATCTCATGTCAAGAATAACCGTGCCTATTGCCAATTTTGTCAACGACAAGGACATGCCACCAAAGAATGCCGACAACTAGCTCGGTTTTTGAAAGACAATGACATCCACAATCCAACACCAGCAGTTAATAACACCATGTTTCCGCCGAATCGAAACCAACAATGGTTGTTTGATACAGGGGCTTCCCATCATGTCACGAATGACTTGACTAATTATACCTCCTTCTCTGATTATGGAGGTCCACAAGAGGTTTTGATTGGCAACGACTCAGGTCTTCCAATAACATACACTGGAACATCACATTTTAATTCTCGAACAAAGGATTTTATATTAAATGATGTTTTATGTGTTCCTTCTCTAAATACAAATCTTATCTCAGTGTCAAAATTCTGCAACACTAACAAAGTTTCAATTGAATTTTTTCCCTTACAGTTCCTGGTCAAGGATCTCAAAACGGGGGTGGTGCTACTACGCGGGGAGAATCGTAATGACGTCTATTATGCTCCTTCTATTGTTAACTCGAATAACTTGTAGAAGGGGGGGGGGGGTTGAATACAAGTTATATAATCGTGTCTGATTTTTGCTTGATTATATGAACAAGAATAAACGAATGAATCAAACTCTTGTTTGTATTAATAAGATCAAATACAAACTCTACCAAAGGTGTACAATACCTTTAGCAGCTGCTGACAATACAAATCTCTCTCTGTTTGTTTCGAACTTCTCGAATACAAACCTTATACAGAGCTACGCACATTAACTAGTTCGACTCACAACTTCGTCCGCTCTTTACAATGATATTGAGAGAGTATTTATAATGCTACCTATCAACTAATAACAGAAAGATATAATCTATACATGAAAATGTTCTGCCTTCTAGTCGATAGTTTCCTTCAATAGAAAAACTCTTTCCTTCATAATATCTTCTTTCTTGTTCTTCAAACAACGATCCTGTTTTATAGCACTTACCAGTTTCTGTAGCATCCATAATGACATCATCAGTAACACGACTGATATCAGGATCTGTACACTGCATCAGTATCTGATCAACCATCAGTATTGGACCGTCATCAGGATTTGCTCTCTGTTCCTGACATGTAGTCTCCGATACACTGTTCATTCTTGACTAAACTATACAGACAACTGTCTTACACATAAATCCTATATACAGTGCTAAATCCTTTATAAGATCAGGATTACAAGAAGTATAATGTGTAAATTCTATTCTTAACATCACAACTTATGAATTATTCCTAACAATCTCCCCCTATTTATGCTTTAAAATCTGAAGCATAAATCTAAGTTGTGGATGTCAAAACATATAACAATACAACCAGAATAGAATTTATGAATGTAGAATTATGAAGTTTAAGTACCTCCTTCTCAGATGTAGACATTTATCTAGTACTTAGAAGAAAGAATTTTAACTATTAATGCTGCTCTTCCTTTACCACTTCCTAGCTGAGATTCACCACTGTCACTCCTGGTTCTTCTTTTTACTACCCTTTGTCTGCTCTTTATCTCCCCCAGCTTTATCTTTATCTCCTTTAGTCTGGTAGTGTTGTTGTTGTCGTTGTTGTCTTTGAATTGTCTTTATCTCCCCCTTTTTGACATCAGCAACATTAATTCCAAGAGATTCTGTTAGGTCGAATACACAATAAGTAATCAAATACTGTATGAGTAACTTAACAAGAACACACTGTTTAACAATTAAAAACTGTTTGGAATTAATAATTCCTCTCTCAGTGATGTAAATATCACAGAGAGCTGCTTAGGTTACAATGGATGAATATCTCAATGTTCGACTACCCTTCTAGGGTTAACCTAACTGTATTTATAGAACATACAGCTACGTACAATCAGTAACTGATACTCCTAAAATTAAGCTATACAATTGATATCAATCACGATTGCTTCAGTCTTCCAAGTCAACTCAATCTCTTTGACAGCTTTTCAATCTTCAAAGATATTGCTTCCATATTTATCAATCTTCAAACACTGTTGACTCTTCAGACAATACCGCTACAGAGTTTAACAAACTCTGTTTGCGCTTCCAGTCAGTGTTTAATCAAACTCTGACTGCTTCCAGCTAAACTCTGTTTTCTGACTTTAGCTTCCAAACACTGTTTCCATCAATCATTTCTAACAATCTCCCCCAACTTGTCCATTAGCAAGAATGTACAAGTTTACAGTAAATGATGATGTCAAAACAAATACAAAGTTTTACAGTGTTTAACATACAAACAGAGTTTAAGCTTTTACTTAACAAATTCTACAGAAAATAAGAAAATTCTTACAGACTTTAATTTCTAATCTCTTGCAGATCAGGCATTGTTCTGAGATAGTCTATAAGCAACCTTCTTTCAGCATTTTCAAGCTCTATCTGCATAGCTTCTTTGATTTCTCTCAACTGAGGATCATTCTCATCAGTTTGATAGATAGCAGCTCTAAGATCGTAGATTTTGTTTCTTCTCATTTCATTCCCCAACCTGATGTATTTCACCTCTTCAGATTTTACATTGAAATCCAGAACAGTACTTCCAAGATCTGTTTTTAGCTTTGTAGTCCCCTTCTCCATTTCAATCAGATTGCCATTCCAATCTCTGTATTTAGGAACATACTTGCTGTTGAATTTCATTTGCCTTCTTGCAAGGTTTTGAATCATTCTTTGTTGAAGCACATTTGCAACTGACTGTGCTCTTTGATTTCTCACTCTGAAAATATATAGGACATATTCAAGTTCTTCAGCATACTTTAATTCGATATCCTTTTCAGAGACTTTAAATACTGTTCCATCAGCCATGAAATATAACAAGAAATCCTTTTCTAGACTCTTTTGATGTACAAGCTGTACTGACTCCAGTTTGTCTAAACTCTCTTGAGTGACACCACCTTCTGGAACAGACAGTGAAGAAGGATCTCTAGGACCAACATATTGTCTTTTATCTCTGTGTGAGCCTATGCCTTCTTTGTTGTATCCAACTTTACCAGATAAAGCTCTACCATCAGAAAAATCCATTGGAATTGTAGCTTCTAGTCTTTGATCATGAGGAGCACCTCTTTTAAATGTTGATTTCAACTGAGAAGACAATAATGGTGTGGTCACAACTTGTGCAGCAACAGAGGTTGTGTTTTCATTCTTCTGTACAACATGTGTATCAACAGAGGTTGTAACTATACTTTTCAGCTTTTGCTTGGCTTCTGCATCTGTTGGTTTTCTGAATATTTGCATTCTTTGATTTGTACCAACAGGTGCTTTGATTTGAATGCCTTTAAGAACAGGCTTTGCAGCTTCAGCAACTTTCACATTCTTCTTTGCTTTTACAGACTTTAGAGCTTTCAGATGCTTTTCTTGTAAACTCTTCTCTTCAGCTTTAGCATCTTCTATGGTCACTCCTTCTGCATTCTCTTCCATGAAAAGCTTAACAGCTAACTCCTCATCAGTCTTTGGGTTTGATGTTAATTCCAAACTCTTGGTCTTTGAGGTACCTTGAGTTTCAGTGTTTGTTCCAACAGACTGTGATTTAAAAGATTTGCCAGATCTCAGAGTTTGCTTTTCAGAGTTTAAAACCTTGCTTTTATCACTTGCCCCTCCATCTCCAGCATCATCCTTTTGAGTCAGAGTTTGAGAAACTTTGCATTTAGACTTAGTCACTCTCTCCCCCTTTTTGACATCATCAGGAATTAGTATTGATGTAATGAGCTCTAAAGAGTTTGCAATTGAATCCACCTTAGCAGATAAAGCAGTCTGATTTTCTTCAACCTTTCCTAGCCTGGCAAAGAGAGTGTCCTGAACTTTGGACAGCTGAACAGCTTTTATTTTAGACTCTCTTTCCATCTTCAACTCTCTTGACTGAATCTCAGTCTTCAAGGAAGCAATTTCGTGTTTAGTGTCAGCAAAATTTCCTTCCAGAGTCTTGACTTGTACCACAGTTGCCTTTAAACAGGATAAGATTTCTGGATTTGAAATTTGCTTTGCAGTTTGCTTAACAAACTCAGATGCTCTCCCTTTTGGAAAAATGCAATCTTGTTTATACCAATTTTCAGCAGACTTAGCAAGATGCTCTAGTTCAACAGCATGTGATGGACAAGGCTGAGCAAAAGGTGTATGTTTATTATCTGTCTGTGCAGGTGCACTCATAAAAGAATCAGAGTTTGCATCACTGTCAGATTTATCTTCATCACTTGCACCTTGAGCTTGACCATCTTTGAAAGAACCACTGTGCTGAGCAGTGTCAGCCACAGTTTCTGCAATAACTTCTGCAACCTTTTCAATAATCACCTCATGTTGCACAGGCTCTGCAACAGAGTTTGCCTTAGTAGCTTCATCACCTTTGTCTTGAATTTGAGAAGATACCAGCTCTGTGTGTGATGCTATAGCTTCAGGAACATGTACTGCAGGCTCATCAGCTACACCAGGAGCTTCAACATGAACAACAGGTGAGACAGGATCAAGAATTGATTCAGGAACATCATGTACTGGTGACAAACCATCTCTTTGATCCTCTTCTACAGGTATTTTATCCTCTGTAGGTATTTCAACAGTAACATTATCCTCTGCGGGCATTTCTGTAAGAACCTAGATTTTTGGGTAGAATTAAAACTTTTATTATGTATTGATGTAAGAGTAAACAGTGGTTACAACTACAATGTAATACTGGCTTTAAAGAATGAATAATGAAAGGATATATATTCCAAGGTTATATAGCCTGAAGGATGCTATTGGGTGATAACTTAGATTAGAATAATCTATCTCCTAGAAAGTTAAGATAAGATTCCCTAGAGAGAAATAGATACCCTCATGTCATCCAAATCAATATCTATTAAGCCCAGCGGTTCCGTAAAAAGGTTAAGAAGCACCCGAGAGTGAACCAGGTTCATTTTCCTAATTATAGGAATTAAATAAAAATAAGTGATGAATAGTGATTTTGGTGGAATTTGGAATATTATTATAATAATGTTATACCCGGTATTCGGAACGGATTTCTGAGTTCGTATTAGTGATCCAGGAAGAATATAAGTGTATGTAAAAGCTGTCGGATTTAGAAAAAGAGCACTTTCATTTTCTCCGAGATTTCCCTGGACACTGCAAGACTTAAGGATTTATAAAAGGGAATTAAGGAATTTAAATTCAAGAAGTATTACGAAAGATGAGGAATAGTATTATAAATATTAAGAAGGTTTTCGGTAAAACCCTAACTAGAAACGAATGAGTTATTCCCTCGAACGATCAACGAATTGAGCAATAAACGGACAAGGAATCAAGCAGGGGAGGCAAGATGCATGCATGTGTGCAAGTGATAAATATCTAGAAACCATATAGTTACTTAAGTAACCAATACTTAGTGAATCAACTAAGTACTTAGAAAACAAACCACTTGGTTAAGCCTTAACCATCCTATCTTCAACACTTGTCATGGTAAATCCTCATCCAACAATGCATCACACTCCACTAACACCACTTTAAGAAGATATTATCCAAGTAAACACCACTTTATGCATTATTGCAAAAATCAACCAAGCAAAATACTCTCTCCCCCTCCAAGAACAAACCTTCGGCTATTTCAATAATTCCAAATCCAAAATCCAACTTCCAACCATTTGTTGATCTTGAAACTTTTATGGTGAGACTTACATTTCATATAAATGATCTCCTCAAAATCCTAGCTTCAATCTCTTCTTTTTCCATTTTCAAAAAAATGATTTAAGAGGAGGGTGAATAGTGTTTTCATGAACTAATCTTGTTTTTTCTTGTTTTTCATGGTTGATTTAGCAAGCTTAAGCACCTCTAAGGATCATACCAAGCATAGTGAGGCTAGATCATACTCCAAGGAAGGTATAGCAACTTGAAACCCTAGACTTTACCTTGAGATTTTGCATGCTCTTGATGGGTTTTAGTATAAGATGTGATATTAGCATGATTATAAGCATGATTGTGATTTAGATTTGATAAATGTTAAAAATAGTTTAGATGAACGGAAAGGCATTGCTTGGCCTCAGTTCATGGTGATATATCATGTATATGTTGTTTGGGATGGATACCTTGATTATTGGAGGGTTTGGAATTTAGATATATTCGATTTATAGCCGTCGTAATGCCGAAATTTCGTTAACCTTAAGAACACGAATTTGACAGAAGCTATAACTCACTGATTAGCTTCGACTTTTGCCATGATTAGCTAGATTATGTTATGAGCTTCGTTTTGATATAAAGATCGCATGAAACGGACTTACGGTTTAGGAGTTATGATTAAATTCGTAAAAGTGGTTCGGAACCGTAATCAAAAGTTCGTAACCGAAATTGGATCCCTTTAATATTGCGAAATCAGTGGCGAATCTTAATAATAAAATAATAGAGATAAAAAGGAAGGTGTGGGAGAAGACCGCATGTCAAATGGATCGTTTTCCGATTTTATAAAAAATGTTCGAATCTAGGTTAAGTACGAAAGTACCCCTAAGAGGTATACTTGGTTATAACTTCGGTAAACCACTTAGAAAACGATCGATAAATATCGAGGTCTAATCTTTCGACTTTAAAACTTATACGATTTAAATACTTACCATATGTAAGTGTAATGTCATGCTTTAGTAACGAACAAGTATCGGGTAATAAAAGCAATAGTAAGAGTGAATTAAAGGGGTATAACGAAACGACTTGAAAACGTGTTTCGATTTAAGTAAAGTTTATGCGTAACCTTTTGAAAGGTGTTAAGTGATTAATCCCGAATGCCTTGGCTAATTATAGATCATCAGGCTGACCCGGGACACGCTACTACTACCCCTACTCGTACTCGATTTCCAGGCAAGTTTCCAATACTTGGAACTGTTGTTGTGATAATATATATATGATGATTGTTGTATACATATGCCATAGCATGCATGCCTACTTTCAAGTTATATTGCAATACTTGTTCCCTGAATTGATATTGGCTTATAGACTAGATACGATATATCAGTATAAGCCGGATTTTGGTTAAGACCCTTAGTGAAGGGCATGTGATATTCATTCTTTAAATATAGACCGGGAGTCGGTATTTTGAGATATAGATGTAGTCTTGGAAACCCGGAGGGATTCCAACGACGGATTAGTATTCCTTTTGAGGAATGTTATTATTAAACATCAATTATATTTCCATAAAGTATTATTTACTTGGAAATCTTTCAAGAAATGTTATTTGAGCATTATCTCAGTCGAGAAATATTAAATGAATATTATTTCGAATATTCATTTAGAGTTTGATTATTTCATGAATATTATTTCAAGATTCATTTAGAATATTGTTTATTAAATGAATATTACTTTCGAATATTCATTTAAGGTTTTATCTATTCAATGAATATTACTTTAAGATATTTCTTTGAAATTCTAATTACTTAAGGAACATTATTTCAAATATTCCTTGAGAGTATTGATTACTAAATGAATATTAATTATATATTCATTTAGAATAGTATTTATTAAATGAATATTATTTGGATATTCATTTAAGGTTTTATTTACTTAATGATCATTATTTTAAATATTTATTTGAGTTTATCTATTTATCGAATATCATCTTGAATATTCATTTGATCTTTATTTATTTAATGAATATTACTTTCGAATATTCATTTAAGGTTTGATTTACTTAATGAATATTATTTTAAAATATTCATTGGAAGTTCTATTTACTCAAGGAATATTACTTCGAATATTCCATTAAAGTTTTGATTACTAAATGAATATTATTTGGATATCCGTTTGGAATGTTATTGATTAAATGAATATTATTTTCAAATATTCATTTAAGGTTTGGTTTATTCAGTAAATATTATTTTAAATATTTATGTAAGTTTATTTATTCAAGGAATATTATTTTAAATATTCATTTAAGAAAAGACTTATTTAATAAATAATTCTATATATTCATTCGAGGATTACTTACGAGCAATATTATGATTTGTTCATATTCCTTAATTATTATTGATTTAATAAACATTCTTGGAATGTTTAATAAAGTTCTTTTGAATTCTTTTTATAATGATTTATATTATTCGAAGGCTACCTTTCACCTTCAGATATTATGTAAAATATTTCGGAGTCTTTTATGACTATTTTATCAAGGGGAGGTTCCCAAAACTTTAATTTCATTTAAATCTATCTTAAAGAAGATTTAAATACTCGCTCAACTTCCAAACGTATATAAGGGGACCTCACTTGAGCGATGTTATTTATTGGACTGCCCGGTCCTATACTTGCTAAAACTATCTTGTCACTCACATCTTGATTCTTTCAAGCATCGATATGAGTCTTTTGGTTACCTCCTCAACGCTCGAGGGGTATGATTGATGTAACAAGTTTATATCCATTAACAAGCATCAGCTTGGGAAATATTGGTGAATTTTCCTTTCCAATTAGATACGACTACTTTGTGGAGTCCTATCAACAAGTGTTACACTTGGGGAAAAGGGGGAACGAACTTTACGTTTCAGAGTCATGGATGATATTCGAACTAGGAGACGCGTAAGTGGCCGAGTGGCGCCGGTCCAGCAATAGCCCCACCGTTGGCTGAGGAGTTCCAGAGGGCGGTAGATAAGTAATTCCGTCGGAGCTACCTTCTACATGTAGAGAACGACTGATGAGATGCATGACATACGACTGATCATCGTAAACGTCAGGGCATCTGGCGCGGCAATGCTCCCGTATTAGTTCATCTTCTAAAAGTAAGAAATTTCTGCAACACTGTTGGTGTTGGCAAGGTGAAAAAGTGTTGAAACCGGAATTGCAATATTTTTCCTGCAAGTTCCTCTTCTATGATAATTGAGAATATCTTGCTTATCTTTTGCATAGCAGATATTTATTCAAAACAAATATATTTTTGAGTTACCTTGTAACTTCATCTCATACCTTATATTGGTACTACATCGTTAATGCATGGCATATGGTTTCAAAGATATTTTGAACTGTCATATATTATTGTCGTTCAATTATATTTTTGGTGGGCTATTGCTCACCCTTGCTTTATTTATTTATATCACAACAACAGCTAGATCAGATGGCCGCGCAAGGCGCACGCAGCGTAAGCAGGTGTCAACCGTCAGAGGTTTACCGCTAAGGTCTTGGCTACCTTGTTGAGGATGCAACTACTGGTAGGCTAGTTGTTAGCAATTGAGCCTCAAATGTATTTATATTATAGTATCTATTAATGGATGGCAAAGAGTATGTAATTGTACAATTGTAATTCTTTGGGTTGTAAGAACTCAAACTTGTGATTAATAATATTGTTGGTTACTCTGATTTCATCTCTGGGACTATAACGGGTGTGTTTTATGTTGTTGTTTTGGGTCACAAGGTTGTAATTTAAATTGTGTTGATTTTGTGATTGGATATTGAGTCCGTAACGACCAGATCCCTGACCCTGGATCTGGGGGTGTTACAGAAATGGTATCAGAGAGAGCGTTATATATCCCAGAGATGATGCGACGTTAAAACAATAAATTCATTAAGATAATAAGAACTCTTGCCAAGTTCATAGTCAGACTACATAATGTAGTATTGACATATAAAACCCTTATGGGAACCCTAAAGTATCATGATAGTAACTTAGCTCGTTCTTGTATCGACTAGTAAGGCGACAGACCTTGGGGATTACGAGCAGTAACATAATGATGCTTGTTTTGAGGTTGAAGATCGGATGGTGGATTCGATAGAGTACCCTACTGAGGACCCGGAAGAGGTTCCAGCGGAGAGGGAGAATCCTGTTAGAGACAAGGAAGTTTACCTTGAGGAGATGAGGGCTGCAGCCAGAGAGACTGTAGGAATCTAGATTTAGTGCTCAGAGATGTGAGCGTAAAGAACTGATGTATTATGAAGAGAATTAAAGAGGTATATTGGATCTATAGCTGGACTGCCGGATAAAGTGTCAGCAAGTTAGATGGATTTGAGGAATTACTCAAGATCTTATGTAAGGATAGATAAGAATCCTTGGAGACTTTCAGATTAATGAGAAAGGAATTAGAATGATGCATGATTATCAAAGACATTGATATAGGACGGGGAGCAGAGTCCCTAGGAACAGTTAAGACATAGGTGGCAAGTGCCATATCTTCAGATAAATGAATTGGTGTGAATCTTATTAATGATAATTCGCCGTGAGAAGACAGATTTCATAGGTTTTAAATTATGAAACCAAATTGAGATTGTTAAGGTGATTTTATTCAGGGAAATGCCCATCTTATAAATGGATCAACTTAGAAAGAAAAGACATTGGGAAGTGATGGCCTGAACGGATAAGGAATATAAGGAAATAGTAAGCGAGACAATGATCTCAGAACCTACAAGAGGAGAAGACCAGTGAGTCTGTGATAAATTAGTAATAAGGCTATCATCAGGAACCAATTATAAGTTTAGTGCAATTCAGTGTAATGATGAACCAGAAACATTAGATGCATGTGATTCAGAAGAATATTAAATTCTTTCTTTTCCTTGAATGGATTATGGTAGTTACCTTAAGTTTATGCTGACACTGAATCATAAATGGATTAGGCAAGGCGATCAATGGTTGAGATGTAATTGAGAATGCTTTTAGATGCAACCTGAAAGAACAGGTGTAGGACATGTTCTCGAAATAAGAGTTTTGGCAAAATGAAGTCCAGCAATAGGACACATGATCAATAAGAGTAGTGTTTGTCGGCCCTACCAAGTTAAAGACAGTTTCAAATAGAGATTGGCCAACCACACTGGCAAAGGTGAGAAATTTCATAAAATCCACAAGGTATTACCAAGGATTTGCTCAGGACTTTACAGAAAGTGTAGTCCCGTAACCCGACTTATTATAAGAATAAAAGTTTGAATGGACAAGATAAACGTGAGAAGATCTTCCGGGAGCTAAAGGTAAAGTTGGTGATGACCAGGGTTGGCGTTGCCTAATGGAAGAAGGAAACTTTGGGAGATATTATGATGCAACTCATACAGGTATAGGTCTGCGCTTATGCAGCACGACAGCGTAATTTCGAATACATTTAGACAGCGCAGTTCATTGGATTCAGATGGCCTTGGTAGTGCCAAGGTTGAGGAACGACTAACCCCGACGGTAGTGTTCCTTCTGAGACTAGTTGTTAAGAAGACTGGTATTTGGTAGTATCGACTAATAGGACGAATATGTATCGGGAAGATGTGGCATGTTACTAATGGGTGAATAGATTAACTGAAATTTTCCCAAATTCTGGAAAGGAATTCAGCGAATTTTGGCAAACCTTGTCTTTCTGATTATCAAAAGACGTCATTGAAGAGAGTGGAAACTGGAGCGAACCCTATGGATTGGGTAAAGTAGCCGCTATACAAGTGGGTAGACATACCTCGATTATTACAGTTGAATGTAGGGATAAAGTTATGAAGTTGAATGTAATTAAGAAACAAGCCGGACTGAGAAATTCTGGGATTGACTTAAATGAAAAGGTTGTTATGCCAGAAGTGCTAAGCTTTTGTGGTGCGTGAAACTGATAAGAGAAGTTGAAATGATAAAAATAAAAGGAAAGGTGACCGGAGGCGGTACCGAGAAGTCAAGTGAGACTTATATGGAGTAAAATTTTGAAAAGATCAAAAGGTATCAAAGTAGAAGGCACTATGCCAGCAATTGCTAGAAAAGTAATGCTATTAGCCGACCCCTAAATTCACATATTTTAGTGTGGCCAGTTGGGGCCAAGTCACTAAGGATTGTCAAGTGACTAATCCAGCAATGTAAGGACAAAGCGGGGTGCTTCTAACAAAGTGCCAACCGCAAGAACTTTTGATGAAGAATGAATTGAGATACATGATAATGGGTTTTATAAATACCATGGATGTGTTAGGAATGAGGATGGTGACCAGTAAAGGTTATGAGGATTGTCAGAGAGGGTGCAGTATGATGCATAAATGTTATCTGAAACTTGGTGTCCTCAAGAGGAGCATTAGGCATTAAGAGATTCACGTTGAACATGACCAATATCTTCCAGAACATCCTTGCTACCATTACCAAGTTCTGTAAGAAAGACAGATAGACATACGTTGTCTTTTGGGAAAGTCATATAGACTGACATTCGTTTGGAAGGAGAGGTAACATTAAGCTACCTATAGATTATCAAGATTGAAAAGAGACCCTTATTATGGATATATGATTGCCAAGTACAGGATGTAAGTATTCCTTGAAAATGGAATTGAGGATAGAATGTCCATAGATTAATACGCACCCTGGGGATGCACAAAGGATAGCATCACCCCTAATATAGATATTGTGAAATCAGACGATATAAGTGGAATCGACCAAGGTATAAAATAACCTGTAAGGATTTATGGAAAGGAGTCTCTAAAAGTACATAGACAGAATTGTTATCGAATTGATTAATGATGTTTGATATACCCTGTAACCAGGAGATACAGGAGGAATAATGAGGATGGCCTAAGAAACCTTACAAGGGAAGAGGTAATATTCTGAACTTCAAAAGGGAAGTTTGGTAAGGAATGTATGACATAGTAACCATAAGGCCAGAGGAAGCATGTGTGAAACCATGTAAAAGTATGGATTGAACCAATAAGGTTGAGATTATCCTAAAAACAAGAAGGGAGTAAGTAAGGAAATATCCTAGGTATGATTTGGAGTACCTGTAGTCAAGATCGCACTAGAAAGGTGGAAGCAATGACTTTTGGAAAAGACTGATAGATGCTTTCTCTCATTCAGCAGAATTTAAGGGAGAATGCTTCCACCCTGAGTTTGAATAGATCTAGAAAACATTGATCTCAAGAAATTATTATAATCAGGAAAGGCCAACGAGGTGGCCGACACTTTAAGTATAGGGGAGTAAGTATAAATGCTCAGACCAAAGAAATAGAATGATAATGTAAGGACCTTGATGGTCATGATGTGGTAGGGGAAGTTACATTCCATCTAATGATTTTGCAAGGATCAACTATAAGAATAGTTTAAGTAAAGATTCGATTCCTGATGTTGCCAGTAACACATTACCGACATTAGGAGGCTCTACGACAGACCAGACCAAATTCCCAAAGAGACTCGTCTTTTCTGTGGAAAGAGAGATGGGAGGTTAAGTAACAATGAATTGGTAGTAAATGACCGGAAATAGAGAGGGTACAAATACTGATAAGCCAAATGGCACGATGATGAATGACAAGCAAGTTTGTGTTGGTGTATTTCTGTGCAAACAAGATAGAGAATTATGAGATTGGCAAGCGATTAAGCAAACCGCTAAGCTTTAGTCTTCTAACGGAGATATATGATTAATAATCTCACCAGCCTGTTCCAGCTGCAATGCTGGAAGCTTTCCAACAATTTTATCTGCTTCATGTAATATCTACGCCAAGTTCAGGAAGCGTTCCTTATGGATAGGAAGTAGTGATTATTTTGTTTTCCTAGAGGATCTTGAATTGATAATTATGATGCTTAGTTATTAAAGCACTGCGTAAACGATAAGCGATGGTGATCCTTCTGAGAAATTAGGTGGTAACAACTGTGGAAATGTCGAATTGAATCTAAGTTAGAGAAATCATCCAGGTTTATTTCGGATGGTGTAATTTCGGGAACAACGGGATATTTGAAAGGAAGAATTAGGTTATGATGGTTCATAAAATGATTATAGTAGAAATAAAGACAAGAGACTGATAGAGATGGAAATAGAACTGGGAATTAATAAGAGAGTCAGATAGGCAGACTCATGAGAATCTCCAGTAATGAAGCGAGAAATCCATGATTTTTAACCTGAGAGGTTGAAGGATTTTCCAAAAGTAGTTGATACCGATATCGAACAAGAGTATAGGTCCACAGAATGATGGACAGAGTAACAAGGACATGTGATGTGTGAGAATACGAAGAAGTGGAATTTGATACGAATATGATTATTTCTCTTCTCTAATAAACCTCTATAGTTCAGAGGTAAATTCTAAGTATGATATTTTGACAATCATGAAAACTTTCATATATGATTCTTTGAAATTCGTTCTTTTCTTCTCCCTTATTTATCTTCTTCTAAATTGAGAAGAACAACCCTTTAAGGAGGGGAGGTAATACTACGTGACTCTCTGTCTGTGTGATAGGAGTCTAAGTGGAATGCCATTAATTGTTTAATTGCTTGTCAAGTACTAAAGGCTGGCCCCCTTCTGTACTAGCTATGCAATATAACAAATGTTCATTGATCACAGTGATCTCTCGATAAATTTTTCCACCTAAATATATACACATCGAGATTGCGAAGATTAAAGCGATCAGGAAATTGCAAAAATTACGAGTGAGGTTATCTCCGGAATTTGTAGCACCTTAGTGATACCGAAGCCACTGCACGTACCAATAAAGTTAATAGTATAAGAACGGACAAGAGCGTGTACCGGATGATGTGTTATGCGTAAGTATCAAAGAACTGGTAGAACGGAAAAAGGGTGTGTTGTAACACCAGTATGATGTGCTTTAGAAAGATTGGAATGTGTAAGGATCGACCAGAGAATTGGAAAGAGAAATGACCAACAAGTACCCAATTGTCTTCTACCTGATTCCGGGACGGAATCCTTTTAAGGAGGGGAGACTGTAAGAACCCAGATTTTTGGGTAGAATTAAAACTTTTATTATGTATTGATGTAAGAGTAAACAGTGGTTACAACTACAATGTAATACTGGCTTTAAAGAATGAATAATGAAAGGATATATATTCCAAGGTTATATAGCCTGAAGGATGCTATTGGGTGATAACTTAGATTAGAATAATCTATCTCCTAGAAAGTTAAGATAAGATTCCCTAGAGAGAAATAGATACCCTCATGTCATCCAAATCAATATCTATTAAGCCCAGCGGTTCCGTAAAAAGGTTAAGAAGCACCCGAGAGTGAACCAGGTTCATTTTCCTAATTATAGGAATTAAATAAAAATAAGTGATGAATAGTGATTTTGGTGGAATTTGGAATATTATTATAATAATGTTATACCCGGTATTCGGAACGGATTTCTGAGTTCGTATTAGTGATCCAGGAAGAATATAAGTGTATGTAAAAGCTGTCGGATTTAGAAAAAGAGCACTTTCATTTTCTCCGAGATTTCCCTGGACACTGCAAGACTTAAGGATTTATAAAAGGGAATTAAGGAATTTAAATTCAAGAAGTATTACGAAAGATGAGGAATAGTATTATAAATATTAAGAAGGTTTTCGGTAAAACCCTAACTAGAAACGAATGAGTTATTCCCTCGAACGATCAACGAATTGAGCAATAAACGGACAAGGAATCAAGCAGGGGAGGCAAGATGCATGCATGTGTGCAAGTGATAAATATCTAGAAACCATATAGTTACTTAAGTAACCAATACTTAGTGAATCAACTAAGTACTTAGAAAACAAACCACTTGGTTAAGCCTTAACCATCCTATCTTCAACACTTGTCATGGTAAATCCTCATCCAACAATGCATCACACTCCACTAACACCACTTTAAGAAGATATTATCCAAGTAAACACCACTTTATGCATTATTGCAAAAATCAACCAAGCAAAATACTCTCTCCCCCTCCAAGAACAAACCTTCGGCTATTTCAATAATTCCAAATCCAAAATCCAACTTCCAACCATTTGTTGATCTTGAAACTTTTATGGTGAGACTTACATTTCATATAAATGATCTCCTCAAAATCCTAGCTTCAATCTCTTCTTTTTCCATTTTCAAAAAAATGATTTAAGAGGAGGGTGAATAGTGTTTTCATGAACTAATCTTGTTTTTTCTTGTTTTTCATGGTTGATTTAGCAAGCTTAAGCACCTCTAAGGATCATACCAAGCATAGTGAGGCTAGATCATACTCCAAGGAAGGTATAGCAACTTGAAACCCTAGACTTTACCTTGAGATTTTGCATGCTCTTGATGGGTTTTAGTATAAGATGTGATATTAGCATGATTATAAGCATGATTGTGATTTAGATTTGATAAATGTTAAAAATAGTTTAGATGAACGGAAAGGCATTGCTTGGCCTCAGTTCATGGTGATATATCATGTATATGTTGTTTGGGATGGATACCTTGATTATTGGAGGGTTTGGAATTTAGATATATTCGATTTATAGCCGTCGTAATGCCGAAATTTCGTTAACCTTAAGAACACGAATTTGACAGAAGCTATAACTCACTGATTAGCTTCGACTTTTGCCATGATTAGCTAGATTATGTTATGAGCTTCGTTTTGATATAAAGATCGCATGAAACGGACTTACGGTTTAGGAGTTATGATTAAATTCGTAAAAGTGGTTCGGAACCGTAATCAAAAGTTCGTAACCGAAATTGGATCCCTTTAATATTGCGAAATCAGTGGCGAATCTTAATAATAAAATAATAGAGATAAAAAGGAAGGTGTGGGAGAAGACCGCATGTCAAATGGATCGTTTTCCGATTTTATAAAAAATGTTCGAATCTAGGTTAAGTACGAAAGTACCCCTAAGAGGTATACTTGGTTATAACTTCGGTAAACCACTTAGAAAACGATCGATAAATATCGAGGTCTAATCTTTCGACTTTAAAACTTATACGATTTAAATACTTACCATATGTAAGTGTAATGTCATGCTTTAGTAACGAACAAGTATCGGGTAATAAAAGCAATAGTAAGAGTGAATTAAAGGGGTATAACGAAACGACTTGAAAACGTGTTTCGATTTAAGTAAAGTTTATGCGTAACCTTTTGAAAGGTGTTAAGTGATTAATCCCGAATGCCTTGGCTAATTATAGATCATCAGGCTGACCCGGGACACGCTACTACTACCCCTACTCGTACTCGATTTCCAGGCAAGTTTCCAATACTTGGAACTGTTGTTGTGATAATATATATATGATGATTGTTGTATACATATGCCATAGCATGCATGCCTACTTTCAAGTTATATTGCAATACTTGTTCCCTGAATTGATATTGGCTTATAGACTAGATACGATATATCAGTATAAGCCGGATTTTGGTTAAGACCCTTAGTGAAGGGCATGTGATATTCATTCTTTAAATATAGACCGGGAGTCGGTATTTTGAGATATAGATGTAGTCTTGGAAACCCGGAGGGATTCCAACGACGGATTAGTATTCCTTTTGAGGAATGTTATTATTAAACATCAATTATATTTCCATAAAGTATTATTTACTTGGAAATCTTTCAAGAAATGTTATTTGAGCATTATCTCAGTCGAGAAATATTAAATGAATATTATTTCGAATATTCATTTAGAGTTTGATTATTTCATGAATATTATTTCAAGATTCATTTAGAATATTGTTTATTAAATGAATATTACTTTCGAATATTCATTTAAGGTTTTATCTATTCAATGAATATTACTTTAAGATATTTCTTTGAAATTCTAATTACTTAAGGAACATTATTTCAAATATTCCTTGAGAGTATTGATTACTAAATGAATATTAATTATATATTCATTTAGAATAGTATTTATTAAATGAATATTATTTGGATATTCATTTAAGGTTTTATTTACTTAATGATCATTATTTTAAATATTTATTTGAGTTTATCTATTTATCGAATATCATCTTGAATATTCATTTGATCTTTATTTATTTAATGAATATTACTTTCGAATATTCATTTAAGGTTTGATTTACTTAATGAATATTATTTTAAAATATTCATTGGAAGTTCTATTTACTCAAGGAATATTACTTCGAATATTCCATTAAAGTTTTGATTACTAAATGAATATTATTTGGATATCCGTTTGGAATGTTATTGATTAAATGAATATTATTTTCAAATATTCATTTAAGGTTTGGTTTATTCAGTAAATATTATTTTAAATATTTATGTAAGTTTATTTATTCAAGGAATATTATTTTAAATATTCATTTAAGAAAAGACTTATTTAATAAATAATTCTATATATTCATTCGAGGATTACTTACGAGCAATATTATGATTTGTTCATATTCCTTAATTATTATTGATTTAATAAACATTCTTGGAATGTTTAATAAAGTTCTTTTGAATTCTTTTTATAATGATTTATATTATTCGAAGGCTACCTTTCACCTTCAGATATTATGTAAAATATTTCGGAGTCTTTTATGACTATTTTATCAAGGGGAGGTTCCCAAAACTTTAATTTCATTTAAATCTATCTTAAAGAAGATTTAAATACTCGCTCAACTTCCAAACGTATATAAGGGGACCTCACTTGAGCGATGTTATTTATTGGACTGCCCGGTCCTATACTTGCTAAAACTATCTTGTCACTCACATCTTGATTCTTTCAAGCATCGATATGAGTCTTTTGGTTACCTCCTCAACGCTCGAGGGGTATGATTGATGTAACAAGTTTATATCCATTAACAAGCATCAGCTTGGGAAATATTGGTGAATTTTCCTTTCCAATTAGATACGACTACTTTGTGGAGTCCTATCAACAAGTGTTACACTTGGGGAAAAAGGGGAACGAACTTTACGTTTCAGAGTCATGGATGATATTCGAACTAGGAGACGCGTAAGTGGCCGAGTGGCGCCGGTCCAGCAATAGCCCCACCGTTGGCTGAGGAGTTCCAGAGGGCGGTAGATAAGTAATTCCGTCGGAGCTACCTTCTACATGTAGAGAACGACTGATGAGATGCATGACATACGACTGATCATCGTAAACGTCAGGGCATCTGGCGCGGCAATGCTCCCGTATTAGTTCATCTTCTAAAAGTAAGAAATTTCTGCAACACTGTTGGTGTTGGCAAGGTGAAAAAGTGTTGAAACCGGAATTGCAATATTTTTCCTGCAAGTTCCTCTTCTATGATAATTGAGAATATCTTGCTTATCTTTTGCATAGCAGATATTTATTCAAAACAAATATATTTTTGAGTTACCTTGTAACTTCATCTCATACCTTATATTGGTACTACATCGTTAATGCATGGCATATGGTTTCAAAGATATTTTGAACTGTCATATATTATTGTCGTTCAATTATATTTTTGGTGGGCTATTGCTCACCCTTGCTTTATTTATTTATATCACAACAACAGCTAGATCAGATGGCCGCGCAAGGCGCACGCAGCGTAAGCAGGTGTCAACCGTCAGAGGTTTACCGCTAAGGTCTTGGCTACCTTGTTGAGGATGCAACTACTGGTAGGCTAGTTGTTAGCAATTGAGCCTCAAATGTATTTATATTATAGTATCTATTAATGGATGGCAAAGAGTATGTAATTGTACAATTGTAATTCTTTGGGTTGTAAGAACTCAAACTTGTGATTAATAATATTGTTGGTTACTCTGATTTCATCTCTGGGACTATAACGGGTGTGTTTTATGTTGTTGTTTTGGGTCACAAGGTTGTAATTTAAATTGTGTTGATTTTGTGATTGGATATTGAGTCCGTAACGACCAGATCCCTGACCCTGGATCTGGGGGTGTTACAATTTCAACCTCTGCAGGTATTTGTACTTTGTCATCCACAATATTCTCTGCAGGCATGTCAACTTTTGCAGGTACTTCAACATTCACTGTATCCTCAACAGTAGGTGTTTGCTGTGAAACCACCTCTGGAGCTTCAACAACATTCTCTGCATCTGAATCAGAAAGAATTAATCTCCTCTTCTTGATTGGCATAACAATTTCCTCTTCATCTTCACTTGAGCTTTCTTTTGGTGGTGAAAGTGAAGGTTTGTTTGCATGTTGCTTCATTCTCCTAATATAAACAGCTCCAGGTAATGTCTGTTTAGCCTTTGAATGTTTAGTGTTTTGGGCAGTGTGCTTCTTTCTCTTTGGCTTGGTTTTGGCTGGTTCAGTAGGTGCTTGCTCAGAGTGTAAGGTATCAGTGTTTAAAGCTTCAGTGTTTAATGGTTCAGTGTTTGAGGGTTCAGTGTTTGAGGGTGGAGAGTTTATTGGTGGAGAGTTTAAAGTTTCTGGTTGTGGTTGTTGAGATGTAGTAGGTACAGTAGTTGTGGGTGTTGAAGGTGTTGGTTCAGAGTTTATGGTTTCTGGTGGTTCAGGCATTTGTTGTGGTGATTGAGGGTCTTGTGGTTGGTTCACATAGTTTTGTAAGGCTAAAGGCATAAACATATCTGGTATTTGCTGTTTAGTGATATCTTTGTTTGTCAAATCAAAAAACATTCTCTTAGCAACTTGAAAAGGCTGAATTACATCAGCTTCATCAATTGGAATGTTAGGCACACATGCAGTAAATAGCAATTGACAAAAACGAGCAAAATAAACAGTAGTAGACTCAGACAATCGCTCTCCCAAGTTCATTAGTACTAGTCTACCAAAATCGAAGTTACCTCCATATAGTAGAGCATGACCAATTTGGAGAGTATCCAGAGGCAGTGCATCCCAGTTTGTTGTCTTCTTTCCAAAAGCCCTTGTTATACAATCAAAGAAGAAACTCCATTCCTTTCTCAAACTTGGCCGTCTCAAAGACCCTATCTTGTTCAAGTTTCCTGCACATCCAATTTGTTCCAACATTGTCCTCAATCTTTCATGACCAACAACACTGTAAGAAGTGTGTGTCTCAAAGTCCAAAGCATCCCTGACAGTGGTTGGAGTAATGATATACTCTGATTCTTCATGAGTGAAAATGATTGTTGGAGTGCCAGCCTCTCCTCCATCATCATATTCAGAGTTTGTCCAGAAAGTAGCAATCTGTGAAGCAGATAATGTTGGTGGTGCAGTTAGAGCCGTCCCTATCTCAGAATCGTTCAAGAAGTTTTGGAACAAGTGAAACGCCTGTGGAGCATTTTCATTATCCAATGGTGCTGCATAGTTACTAGGGAGAAAGACTAACCCTACTGCATCAAATGCTTTAGTTGCCATTAGGAACAAGATACGAAGATATTCAGAGAAAAGATTTGTATGCACTGTAAGTGTTTATCAAAAAGTGAAGGAGAGAATAAGAGAAGTGTGAAAATGAATGAGTATGTAAGTAACTGTGAGTGGGTGAATGTGAATCGATATGGAGTGAGAGACTAAAGACGATTAGAGTAAAATTAAAACTCAATCGTTTATTTAGTAAAAGCGCGCAACTGTTGTAGAGTTGTGTGTGAGTGGGACACAATCATGGGACACGTGTCAAACAGCCAATAGATCACTTAATAATTACCGCTGTTATTCCTATAATCACGACACTTAGACATATTAACACTAATTAACAGTTGTCAACTACCCCAATTACTCCAAAATAGTCAAATCATCTCAATAAGACTTTACCTCAGAGTACTTAACACAACTCAACAGTGTTTATCAATTTTCCAACTTTATCACTAAAATCCTTTCAAAAATTGCACAGTTGTGAATATGAGTGTGTGTGAAGCAGAGTTTACTGAAATCAATTTTTAAAGCATCTAATATTTCATAAAATCCATAACAAACAGTTAATAAACACTGAATGCACAAACTCTCATATTAAACACTGATTGTTTGATGAATGCTAAACTCTGTAGTTACTGTAATACAGAAATCTGAAAACTTCTATTCCCTCTGATGTCCATGATTATCCAAGTAAGCACACAGTCTTTAAAGACAAAAAGATCAAGAGATAGAAATCAGAGTTTCATTCAGTGAATAACAGTCATGAACTGAATATTCTCACAAACTCTCAATGCACACAAGTGTTTAGGTGAAGTGTTTACACTCACATTCAATCAGAAGTAGCAGAGTCTACCATATGCTTGAATGTCCACCAATTCTACACTACTTTGAGTACATGTATCCACAAATCAAAAGGACTTTATTCAGGGTTTAAATGGAGTAAGATCAAACAGATGAAAAGAGATGTTTTATTCATGAGTGACTTCAAGCTGAACATCTTAATAGAACAAAGTGTTCAGTCACAGTATGTATTTGTATAAGATCAGTATATATGCTCTTTTTTTTATTATTTTTATTATTTTTATTTTTTTATTTTTTATTTATTTTTTATTTATTTATTTAGCATATATACTGAATAAACTTTTCTTTTCTTGAGAAATACTCATCTGTTTGAGAGAAAAAAAATATATAACTGCTCTTAACACTTCAGAGTATAAGAAAAATGAGCAGTTAATAAGGCTCAAAGGGGTTTACTAAGGATGGAATTTATGAACAGTGTTTATACAGTGTTTGTATAATGTTCAAAAGAATTTCGAACAGTGTTTGAAAGAATGGTAAATCCTATTGCCTTTATCATTTTCATGCACACACATATCCTGTAGTCTCAAAATGGTTTAATACAAGTTCTAGAGAAACATACTACCTGATGAATATCACACAACAATAAATACTGATTGATAGAAAATGTATCAATCACTGATTTGGCTCAAACTCTCACAGGGTGTAAACATGAGTCTGAACTCACCAAACTAATCACTGACACATCTCAAGTTTTATGGTTTTCACAAGTACAAACAAGGAATCATCATGAACCATACCTTTGGAAACAGAATGTCACTGATCAGAGTTTAGAGTTCATCAATAACCAAAATTATTTATGAGTGGCCATGCACACAATATTCATAGACTCAGAGTTTAGGACTTAATAAACTAAGAGATGCTATAAATATGAAACAGTATCATGCTGTGTTGATTTACTGCACAAAGTCTGATTAGATAGCAGTGACTCAGAAAGAATCATGATTTATTTACTGAGAATCATGCTTCATACAATTTTCTTCATTGGTGTTTTCATTCAGACAATAATCAATTCTGAATTCACTGAGTGTATCTAACATGTTAACAGTATTTAACAGATAGACATGCTGACAGAGTTTAAAAAGTTTTAAACATAAGCATGCACAACAGAGTTTAATACTGAGGTTCACATAGCACTTAACAATTTGCAGAAACATGAGCAACATATTTTAGAAATAAGTTTTTGAGTCTAACCAACATCTCTAGTCAAAACTAGAGACCATTCCTAGTTCATTGACCAGTCTTGTAAATGTAGCTTCACTCAATGGCTTGGTGAAGATATCTGCAAGTTGTTGTTCTGTAGACACAAAGTGAAGCTCAATGTTGCCTTCCTCTACATGCTCCCTGATGAAGTGATACCTTATGCTGATGTGCTTTGTCATTGAATGTTGTACTGGATTACCTGTCATTGCAATAGCACTTTGATTATCACAGTAAATAGGTATCTTGGTATACCTTAATCCATAATCCAGCAGTTGATTCTTCATCCATAAAATCTGTGCACAGCAGCTACCAGCAGCAATATACTCTGCTTCAGCTGTAGATGTAGATATTGACTTCTGTTTCTTGCTGTACCAGGAAACAAGTCTGTCACCCAGAAATTGACAACTTCCACTGGTGCTTTTTCTGTCTATCTTACATCCAGCAAAGTCTGCATCAGAGTAACCAAGAAGTTTAAACTCTGATTCTCTTGGATACCACAGCCCCAAAGTTATAGTGCCCTTCAGGTACTTGAATATTCTCTTTACTGCTGTTAAATGTGGTTCTCTTGGATCAGCCTGGAACCTTGCACACAAACAAGTTGCATACATGATATCAGGTCTGCTAGCTGTCAAATAGAGCAAAGAACCAATCATTCCTCTGTAACTTGTCATATCTACTGATGACCCTGCATCTTTGTCCAACTTTGTTGCAGTTGCCATGGGAGTTGTTGCAGATGAACAGTCAAGCATACCAAATTTCTTGAGAAGGTTTCTGGTATATTTTGCTTGATTTATAAAAATTCCATCATCTGTTTGCTTCACCTGTAGGCCTAGAAAATAACTAAGCTCTCCCATCATACTCATTTGATATCTTGACTGCATGAGTTTGGCAAACTTCTTACAGAGTTTATCATTAGTAGACCCAAAAATGATATCATCCACATATATCTGAACTAAAAGCAAGTCACTACCATTTTGGAAATAAAACAGAGTTTTGTCAATAGTACCTCTGTGAAATCCACTTTCTAGTAGAAATTTGGCAAGGGTTTCATACCATGCCCTTGGTGCCTGCTTAAGTCCATAGAGAGCCTTGTCTAACCTGTAGACATAATCTGGATATTTTGGATCTACAAACCCTGGTGGTTGTTCTACAAACACTTCTTCTTCAAGTTTTCCATTCAAAAATGCACTTTTTACATCCATCTGAAATACTTTGAATTTCATGTGAGAGGCATATGCAAGAAAGATTCTGATTGCCTCCAATCTAGCCACTGGTGCAAATGTTTCATCATAGTCAATTCCTTCCTGTTGTGAGTAGCCTTTTGCAACCAGTCTTGCCTTGTTCCTTGTGATAACACCCTCACTGTCAGTTTTATTCCTGAAAACCCATTTAGTACCAACAATGGATCTATTCTTGGGCCTTGGTACAAGTGTCCACACTTCATTTCTTTCAAATTCATTTAGCTCTTCTTGCATTGCTGTTATCCAGTCAGCATCTTTAAGAGCTTCTTCCACTTTCTTTGGCTCAGATTGTGACAAGAATGCATGAAATAAACATTCATTTGTTGTTGCACTTCTTGTCCTTACTTTTGCATCTGGATCACCAATAATCAAATCAGGTGTGTGAGATTTAGTCCATTTTCTTGCAGAAGGCAGATTTCTTCTGTCATCATGTGATCCTCCCCCTTGATCCATGCTCTCCTGATTTTCCTGGTGTCTTTCCTCATTTTCAGATGCTCCCCCTGAATGTGACTTCTCAGAATCATCAACAGAGTTTGAATCAACAGAGTTTGATTCAGAATCATCAATTGAGTCACTTTCAGTGTTTGACTTATCACTTTGATGTGATTCTTCATGCTCCCCCTCAACTGGTTCTTCCCTTGTTTCTGATTGAAGAGTTTCTTCAGTATTTACCAGTAGAGGTTCAGAGTTTAGATCAACAGAGTTTGTCAAATCAGTCTGATCAGAGTTTACTTTTTCAGAGAATAAATCTTCATTTTCAAAGTGCAATTGATCATGTTCATTGACATCTTCAAGTCCAGTTATTTTCTTGTCATCAAATGACACATGAATTGATTCCATGATCACTCTAGTTCTTAGATTATAAACTCTGAATGCCTTTGTTGACAGTGGATAGCCAACAAAAATTCCTTCATCTGCCTTTAGGTCAAACTTGGTCAACTGTTCAGGATGAGTCTTCAACACAAAGCATTTGCATCCAAAAATATGAAAATATTTTAGATTTGGCTTTTTCTTCTTCACCATTTCATATGGTGTTTTACCATGCTTGTTGATCAGTGTTGCATTTTGAGTAAAACAAGCAGTTTGAACTGCTTCTGCCCAGAAATATGTTGGCAACTTTGCTTCATCTAGCATGGTTCTGGCAGCTTCTATCAAGGTTCTGTTCTTCCTCTCCACTACACCATTTTGTTGTGGAGTACCAGGTGCAGAAAACTCTTGTTTTATCCCTTTACTCTTGCAAAATTCTTCCATAGATGAATTCCTGAATTCAGTTCCATTGTCACTTCTGATTATCTTCACTTGATGCTCTGACCCTTTTTCCAGTTGAATTACATGTTCTGTCAGTGTTAATGCAGTTTCATCCTTCTTTGCAAGAAAATATACCCATGTGAATCTGGTATATTCATCAACAATGACTAATGCATATTTCTTCTTTCCAAGAGACATCACATTCACTGGACCAAAAAGATCAACATGTAGTAGATGATAAGGATCAGCAATTGAAGACTAAGATTTACTTTTGAAAGATGTTTTTCTCTGTTTGGCCTTTTGACAAGAATCACACAGTCCTTCTACATTCAACAAGGACTTTGGTAGACCTCTTACAAGATCATTCTTGATTAGCTCATTGATGTTGTTCAGATTCAAATGAGAGAGTTTCTTGTGCCATTTCCAACTCTCTTCACTGGACATCCTTGTAGACAGACACACTGCTTTGCCATCAGTGTTTGTTGACAATTTGATTTCATAGATGTTATTGTGTCTGTTTCCAACTAGAGCAACTTTCCCTGTAGATTTACTGATTACTTGACAATATTCAGGCTGAAAATCTACATGATATCCTCTGTCACAGATTTGACTCACAGATAGCAAATCATGCTTGAGTCCTGGAACAAGAGCTACATTTGTGATGATGACATTTCCAAGATTAATGTTGCCATATCCCAGTGTATGTCCTATGTTGCCATCTCCATAGGAAACTTCTGGGCCAGCCTTCTCCTCAAACTCTGATAGCAGGGCTTTATTTCCTGTCATATGTCCTGAACATCCACTGTCCACGACTAGGGTACTAACCCTATTGCCCTGCAATCACAAACAATCACTGATTATTAGTTTTAAGGATCCAGACTTGCTTGGATCCTTTGGCTTTCTTAAATCTGTTAGCTTTTGCAGCGGAATTCAAATTAACAGAGTTTAAGCTAACTTTTTCAGAGTTTACATTTACAGAGTTTACTTTAACCCATTTCAAATTTGGTTTGGGTTCATAGTAATTATAGTAAATAGCATGATAATCTCTGCAAGTGTAAATAGAATGCCATGTACTACCACAGTGTTTACATAAAGTCTGTGGTCTAGTTCTCACATAATCATTTTTAACTGCAGTTTTAGAGGCCAAAGAATTAATGTTCTTATTCTTACTGCAGAAACTAGCAAGATGATTAGTGCTACCACAATTAAAGCATGTTTTTCTAGGAGCTAATGAAGCAAGCATTGGCTTAATTCCTGAAGTTATGCCTACTTTTCCATTTTTGTTTTTCTTAGGCAATCTCTGTTTGTTGACAGATTTTATCTCCTTAAGCTTATGCTTGAGTTGTTTATCTGTCATTAAACCAATGTTAGCCTCTTTAACAAAAGTTTTAGCATATGACTCTTTAACAGCCTTTTTCTGTGCTTCAGTCTTAGGTCCACCTGTTCCCATGACATTACCCTCAGATGAACAATATGGTCTAACTTTTACCTTATTTTCAAATCTAAGTTCATCTCCAACAGAGTAACCTAGACCTACTGTATCTGACTGAAACACTTCTTGAGTGTCTTTGCCAGAGTGTGTCCAAGTTTTAATGATGTGTTTACTATCCTCCAATTCAGATTCTAGTTGCTTATACTTACCTAGCAACTCCTGTTCAATAAACACTGCATCATCTCTCTCTTTTTGAATTTTATTCATGTTCTCTAGCTGTTCCTCAACAAGTTTATTTCTTTCTTTGAGTTGAGAACATTCAGACTTTATCCTCTCATTTTCTAAAGTCTGATCCCTATAACTGATATGCAATGCCTTAAGATAAATTCTCAGTTCAGTTATATTATCAGTGTTATAAGGATAAGTAGTTGGAGGTACCTTGAGATCATCATTTTCAGTCTGAGTAGTAGCCATGAGAGCATAGTTGACTTCCTCATCTGAATCTGAAGTGTCTGCCCAATCTCTGCCTTTGGTGTAGAGTGCCTTTTCAGTTTTACCCTTCTTGCACTCAGGAGCATAGTGTCCCATTTCCTTACACTTGTAGCATTGAATCTCAGACTTATCTTTCTTTCCAGATTTGAAGTCCTTTCCCTCAGATTTCTTGAAATTCTTCTTGTCAGACTTTGAGTAGTCCTTGGAGAATCTCTTTCCCTTCTTGAAGTTCTTGTAACCCATCTTCTTGAAGGTCTTTACCATCAATGCAGCCATTTGCATCATCTCTTCATCATCTTCAGAATCAGATGATCCATCAGTGTTTGAGTCAACATCAGTGTTTGATGACTCATTCTCTGAATGGATGACTAAGGCTTTCCCTTTTGCCTTTCTCCTTGATGCCTCCTTCTTTGATGGTTTCTCCTCAACCTTAAGAGCAACAGACTTTGACTTTCTACTAGATCTTTTGTTTCTCTGCTCCAATTCCAATTCATGGGTTTTGAGCAGCCCATAAATTTCATCAATCTCTGTTTCACCAAGTTCATAATTATCTCTAATAGTGGTTGTTTTCACATCCCACTTCTCAGGTAGAGAAAGAAGAAACTTGAGATTTGAGTCTTCTAAATCATATTCTTTGTTAACCAATGACAAATCATTGAGCAGTTTACAGAATCTGTCAAATGTTTCTGTCATGGTTTCATCAGACTTTGCCTCAAAGTGCTCATACTCCTGAGTAAGTATGTTTCTTCTGTTTTTCTTAATTGCAGGAGTTCCTTGACACCTAACCTCAAGTGCATCCCATATTTCCTTTGCAGTTGTGCAATTAATCACTTTATTAGACATAACATTGTCTAATGCACTGTGAAGTAAATGTCTCACTTTTGCATCCTTTGCAATAGATGAAAGATCCTCAGCAGTTAGATCTTTCTTTTCCTTTGGAATGACCTTTGATTCCTCACCAGCAGCAGCAGCAGATAATTTTGTTGGTTTGTGAGGACCTTCATAAATTCTATCAAGGTATTCTGGATCTGTAGCCTCCAGAAACATGGTCATTTTCACCTTCCAAATTGCATACTCTGATGGCCTAAGTATAGGAACCCTTATTGTTTCATACCTACTAACAGTAGTAGGAGCTTTCTCATTTGGTGGAGGTATCTCTACCATTGATTACTATTGTGTTTGGATCTTTAACTGTAATAAAATAACAGATTAGGCTCTGATACCACTTGTTAGGTCGAATACACAATAAGTAATCAAATACTGTATGAGTAACTTAACAAGAACACACTGTTTAACAATTAAAAACTGTTTGGAATTAATAATTCCTCTCTCAGTGATGTAAATATCACAGAGAGCTGCTTAGGTTACAATGGATGAATATCTCAATGTTCGACTACCCTTCTAGGGTTAACCTAACTGTATTTATAGAACATACAGCTACGTACAATCAGTAACTGATACTCCTAAAATTAAGCTATACAATTGATATCAATCACGATTGCTTCAGTCTTCCAAGTCAACTCAATCTCTTTGACAGCTTTTCAATCTTCAAAGATATTGCTTCCATATTTATCAATCTTCAAACACTGTTGACTCTTCAGACAATACCGCTACAGAGTTTAACAAACTCTGTTTGCGCTTCCAGTCAGTGTTTAATCAAACTCTGACTGCTTCCAGCTAAACTCTGTTTTCTGACTTTAGCTTCCAAACACTGTTTCCATCAATCATTTCTAACATATTCAGAAACAGAACAAATGAGATTCATAAGAACAGCTTGATTGTCCATAATTGTGACTTGGTTATCTTCAAGTGATTGAAGTCTTGTTTGAATATCAATTTGAGAATTCTGAATATCTTTCAAAACATCAGAATGAACTTCAATGTTGGAAGTGCTTCTAGTATCTCTAGAATCAGAATCAGAAAGAACTGTATCTTCAAGTCGTGTAGAAGAAGTTGTTTGAGTTGTATGATATTCAAGTAATAAAACCTGATTAGAAGTATCAACATCTTCATCTTTCTGTTCTGGAACTGAAACATGATCATCATCTCCTTCACCAGTATTCTGTGTACTAAGATCTTCAAATCCTGACTCCTCCTTAGAGTGATCAAAGACTGTTGATGTCTCAATTCTAGCTGATATTGGAAGTACATACAAAGGAACACTAGGATCATTAGGATCTTCATCTGGTACATATGTATCAAGAGATTGCTTTATCCTGGCACCTCTTCTGTTAATAATTCCTGCAAGCCTCTCCTTTTGCTTCTGAGCTTTAACTTCTGGCTTTGCATTGTGATGTGCTAGGTCATTCTTCTGATACATTTTGATGAATGAATAAGTACCAGCATCCATACCCAAATTTTCAGACCAAGA
The DNA here is from genome assembly GCA_037693485.1 of Kitagawia praeruptora. Lineage (NCBI taxonomy): Eukaryota > Viridiplantae > Streptophyta > Magnoliopsida > Apiales > Apiaceae > Kitagawia > Kitagawia praeruptora. The sequence goes on along the minus strand of CM075344.1, from coordinate 156,511,477 downwards.
TTCAGGAAAAACCTGATCCCAGAAATCAAATGATGGTTTCCTAATTTTCTCTCCCTTACTATGGAGTTGATCATCCATACCCTCATTCTCACTTTGACTTACTAAAGTCAACACTCTTTCTACCTCACCTTTTGCCTGGTCAGGAGCCAGCCGCTCAAATTGTGGATCTAAGTCCATCTTTTCAAGTGTATCACTCAAATTTGGATAAGTGCTCTCATGACCTACAGAAAAATATGGTTTAGAAGGAGTTTTTATACCTGAACTCACATGGAGAGATGGTTCCTCATTTGGCATGTGGCTTGAGGTTTTCTCCAAGGAGTGAGCTGCTATAGTCTCTGAACCCTTACAATCATCTTCTTTCCTTTCAGAAACTACAGGCTCCAGTATACCACTTTCAGGTTCTTTACTAGACTCTGATGTCTTCAGTAATACTTCATTAGACACCATAGTTAGTACATCACCGTCTTTAAGTGTTGTTTGCTGAGACACACCCTCAAGGTGGATAGATTCTGACTGAACAAAATTTGTTTGATCTTCAGAAAAATCAACCAAAGTCATTCCTCCCATATCATAGGGTATCTCACTTGCATTTTCAGTCATCACAGAAGTCCTTTCAACATCAGCTGTCACAGCTCTTGAGTCATCCTTCCTCTGACTAGATGGTTCTTGTGTTACAGTGACTGTGATCTGATCTTTCCTACTATTCACCACTGGTGCAATAGTACCTTCTGTTGACTGCTTCCCTCTATCTACTTCCTCCAGTTGTTCACCTTGAGCTGAAGCATCTTCAATAATGACATTCTTGTCAAATAAATATGCATGAAGTGATTGAAGTGCACCATGCTTCGAGAGTCCAAATTTCTTGACTAATTGTCTTCTAACAGACACATAGAAATACATCTTCATTAAGTCAAGTCTTTGATGTAGAAGTCCATATTCATCTGGAAATAAAAGTTTTGGTACTCTTTCAACCAGAAAGTCTAGAACATGCCTTGACAACTTCACTTTGAGAGAAATTAGTCCCATAGCCAGTCTGTATGATAATGTAGTTTCCCATGAAGAATCAATATCCAGATCTCTCTTGTCAAATACTGACATAGATGTAGCTTGATTTGTAGAAACCTGCATGATATTAGTTGGACTAGACTCTGTGTGTGTAGGTGACAATTGAATCTTTCTCCTTGTTCTCCTGATATAGTGAGCAAAAGATTTATCCTGAGAAGACTCAAGAGGTGTAGACACAGAAGTGATCTTGGGATGAGATCTTGGTTCAATAGACACAGTCTTTTGAGAGTCAGTATCTAGTAACTGTTTTCCCTTTTTAAGAACTACAGCCTTTTGAGAGACTGCAGCCTGGCTGTGACTAGGTTTTTCATCTCTTTGTGCTAACAAAGAAAGTTGAATTGCAGCCTTCAATTCTGCTCTCTCAGCAAGAGTTAAATCATCATCATCTTCACTAGAATTACTACTACTACTTGACACAACAAATCTTCTCTTCCTTACAACTGATGTCTTTTGAGAAACACCAGAGGTTGGTTTCTTTGAAACAATAGGCTGTGGATCAAAATTTGGTTCTTGAATTGTTTCAGAGACTATAATGTTTTGGGCTACTTGGGTAGACACAGGTGGGTTCTCCTCCAATTGAGATTCCTGAGCCATTTCACCACAAAAGAAAGAAGAATTGTAGAAAGTAGGAAGATGAGTTTTAAGAATTACCTGAACATGTTGTGGATAATGAATTGTAGGTATTTCATCTAGATTCTTTTCATTGTCCTTCTTTGTAATATCAGAGAAAATTCTCTTTTGCTGTTCATAAGAAGAAACATAATGTTCCCTACCAAATCTAGCTTCAACATCAGGAATAAAATGGTTAATAAACATTTGCATAAATCTATGATAATAAACCATTTTCCTGTTTTGATCTCTTAACCCAAGTTTAATACTCATCTGACTTAATATAATGTGACCAATGTTAATTACTCTGTCATAAAGCAAACTATAAGCAATATGTGATGTAACAGAAGTAATTTGCTGAAAAGAACTACATTTGCCAGTAAAACATTTAGCAATTTGATCAAAGTAAAAAGACCATTCCTTTCTAAGAAAAGACCTATTCAACTGGCTCATGTTATCTAGAGGTCCACTATAACCTAATTCAGACAACATAGTTCTTATATTATCATCAGATGGTACATTCTCATAACTATCAGTAACAGGTAAGCAAAGTACTGAATTAACAACAGATTCAGTAATGTCAAATGAATCTTGTCCTAAATGTAGAACAATCTTACCTGATTGACTCTGAGTAGAATCAATTACCTCAGCATTCTCCCAAGCTTGTGAAACAGCTACTTGATTTATCTGTGGAGATGCTGTCAATGCATAACTTAATGGTCCATTCGCCAGAAAGTCCATGATTGGATGAAAATCAGATGACACTCCTTCCTTGTTGGTGATAGCTGCAACATGATTGTTTGTCATAAAATCAAAGTCACCAAACTTGAAGGCTACTGATTTAGGTAATCTTCTCTGAGCTGCCATTTTTGATCTGAAAAGAACTTGAAAAATTCTTGAAATAGATTAGTGATTTTGAAAACTCAATAGTGATTTTTGCTTTAGAGAATGTAAAATTAGAGAAAGCAATTACACGATTAGAGTTTCAAAACAAATATATTTTACAAAACTTTCAGACCACTATCCCACGTTGACACGTAGATTGACAGGTGTCAGTCCCTGAAAAATACGGTTACCCACGATTTTTGGAAAATAAAATCCAAAATTGATTTTTCATGAAATAAATCAGGGTATTAATAAGCAATACTGATCAGTTTCCTCTTCCTGATGACCTCTCATCAAAATAATCACAAAATGCAATGTGATTTAAAAATATAATTTTCAAATCCTGATGGTCACACATGAAATCCTGACCAATATCATCAGAGACTTAATATGGAGTTTTCCACGTGGCATTTTTCTTTTATCTGAAAAAGAAAATAAACAATTAATCTGAACAGAAGTCAATTGGTTAGATATTTTCAATATTTCTTGAAAACAAGAAATACAGTCACATGAAATAATTAGCATTTGACTTTATTAAAACTTCCAAATGACTGTTCAGCTTCTCACGTCTTTCTCTAAAAGAACCAAACGCCTTATGCCATTCTCCATAACCTTTCAATTTCTTTTCTTCTCAACAATGCTTCTCAAACCAAAAATCCCTTCAAACCCATTTTCCAGATTTTTCTTGATCAATGAACATCCTATTCTTGATCATCTCTTTGAACAAATGACTCTTCTCATCGAACTAATCATGAATGGATTGGTTTTCGAAAATATCCAGAGGTTTTTCCTAGAACATCCATCTGTTGGATACAATCTTCCCCTAACCTCCTCAAAACTTGAGGATGAAGAATTTGGCCGAGAGTCTGAGGTTGATCTTGATGGAGATGCTATTCATTTAAGTTAGCTGCTCTCATTCAAGTCGCCCAGACAAGGAATCCAAGAGCAAACGATGCTTTCATCCCCTGATGGATTTCTTGAGATGCTCCTTGTCCTGTACCTCAGAGTTCATATCAATAGACAAGTATAGAATTATCAATAGAAATTTAGACAGAAAGATGTTGTATTTCATTTCCATGTAATGATTTCTATTAATGAAAATACAATTTCTTGTTATCTGCTTGTCTTTTGATTTTTGAATGATGTATAAATTATCAGTATGCAAATATCAAAACTTGCTAGCATAGACTTAACACATCACAGAATTAGATTACTACACAAAGTAAACGTCAGGATTTGAAACAATTTTCATAATCCTGATACTGACACAATACTGATGACGTCAGCATCCTGATAACAAATCTAATCCTGATGATTATTAACAAGTCTATCATACTGAAATTTATCAAGGCAAAGTGTTATAGCTAAAGTATTTAACTATCAATTATAGATCCTGACAGGAATATCAAGTCTATAAGCTAAGAACAACATACCTTGCTACTTTTGCAGATGTTAAAGATCTAAAAATTTAACATTCCTAACTCACTTACTAGTCTACTGAATGTAGTCTCATCAAGTGGTTTAGTTAAAATATCTGCAAGCTGTTTGTCAGTAGGAACAAAATGAAGTTCCACAGTACCATTCTCAATATGTTCTCTAATAAAATGATACCTGACATCAATGTGCTTAGTCCTTGAATGTTGAACTGGATTTTCTGCAATTTTAATAGCACTAGTATTATCACAAAACATAGGAATATTACTAAGTGTCATACCATAATCCATCAACTGATTTCTTATCCAAAGGAGCTGTGCACAACAACTGCCTGCTGCTATGTACTCAGCTTCTGCAGTTGAGGTTGAAACAGATTGTTGCTTCTTGCTTGCCCAAGAAATCAATCTATTTCCCAAGAATTGACATGTACCTGTAGTGCTTTTCCTGTCTATCTTACACCCTGCATAATCAGAGTCTGAATAGCCAATTAGAAAGAAATCAGATTCTCTGGGATACCACAAACCAAGATTTGGAGTTCCTTTGAGATATCTAAAAATTCTCTTCACAGCAATTAAATGAGATTCCTTAGGATCACTTTGGAATCTAGCACATAAACAGGTAGAAAACATTATATCTGGCCTACTTGCAGTTAGATATAACAATGAGCCTATCATGCCTCTATAACTAGTATTATCCACACTCTTTCCTTTAGGATCAGAGTCTAGTTTAGTGGCTGCTGCCATGGGTGTTTTTGCAACTGCACAGTCTTGAAAGTCAAACCTTTTTAAAAGATCTTTGATATACTTTGACTGATTAATTAAAATACCAGTCTCAGTCTGTTTGACCTGCAAGCCTAAGAAATAATTTAGTTCACCCATCATGCTCATCTGATACTTAGACTGCATAAGCTTGCTAAATTTAGCACACAACTTTTCATTAGTAGAACCAAAAATAATATCATCAACATAAACTTGAACTAAAAGCAATTCACCTTTTATCTTTCTAAAGAATAGAGTTTTGTCAATTGTACCTCTTGTGAAGCCATTTTCAAGAAGAAATTTAGACAAAGTCTCATACCATGCTCTTGGTGCCTGCTTTAGTCCATAGCGTGCCTTGTCAAGTTTGTAGACATGATTTGGAAACCTTGGATCAACAAATCCAGGTGGCTGTTCTACATACACTTCTTCATCAAGTTTGCCATTTAGAAAAGCACTCTTTACATCCATCTGGTATACCTTGAATTTTGAATGAGCTGCAAATGCAAGAAACATTCTGATTGCTTCCAATCTTGCTACAGGTGCAAAGGTCTCATCATAATCAATGCCTTCTTCCTGAGAATAACCCTTGGCCACCAGTCTTGCTTTGTTTCTTACAATCATACCAGATTCATCTAGCTTGTTTCTGAAAACCCATCTTGCACCAACAATAGATCTATCTTTAGGTCTTGGTACCAGTTTCCAGACTTTGTTTCTCTCAAACTCATTTAACTCCTCCTGCATTGCAATTACCCAATCAGGATCCTGTAAGGCTTCTTCAACCTTCTTAGGTTCATTCTTTGAGAGAAAGCAACTATACAAGCATTCATTTTGAATTGATCTTCTAGTTCAAACACCACTATTTGGATCACCAATCATCAAATCTTCAGTATGATCCTTTGTCCATTTTCTAACAGGTGGTAAATTAACTCTGCTAGTCTCTCCCCCTAAGTTAGTGGTATCTCTTGTAGAAGAATTCTCTCTACCTTCAAAAACTCTCCTTTGATCAATAGAATCAGTAGATTCCATATTGCTGCTAGTTACTGATCTTTCCTCAGTAGACTCTGAAAGGTCAGTTCCTGATGGAGTAGACTCTGAAACGTCAATTCCTGATGGAATAGACTCTGAAAGACTAGTCTGCTCCTGATGATCACTGTGTTCTCTTTGATTTATTTGCTCCCCCTCAACTGTAGCACTCCTTTGAGAAGCAATAGAAATTTCTTCAGGAGAACCTTCATCATCACTTGAGAGTATCTCAGAAATCTTCAGATTTTCAAATTCCAAATTGTCATGGCTTTCATCAGTTTGCAAAATTCCAAATTTCTTATCATCAAATGCGACATGAATTGATTCCATAACAATGTGAGTTCTGAGATTATAAACTTTGAAGGCCTTAGATGCTGAATATCCTAGAAAAATTGCTTCATCCGATTTGGCTTCAAATTTTCCAAGTTGTTCTGGATGAACTTTTAGGACATAGCATTTGCATCCAAAGATGTGAAAGTATTTCACACTTGGTTTCTTTCCTTTGATCATCTCATAAGGAGTTTTTCCATGACTATTTACCAAGGTACAGTTTTGAGTGAAACATGCAGTGTTAATAGCTTCTGCCCAAAAGTAGGTTGGAAGTTTTGCATCTGCAAGCATGGTTCTTGCTGCCTCTATGAGAGTCCTGTTCTTTCTTTCCACTACACCATTCTGTTGAGGTGTACCAGGTACAGAAAACTGTTGAGTAATTCCTTTGTCTGCACAAAACCCCTCCATTGTAGAATTCTTGAATTCTGTACCATTGTCACTCCTAAGTACTTTAACTTTGTACTCAGAGTTATTCTGAATATTCTTTACAAGTTCAATGATTTGCTGAGGAGCTTCATCCTTCTTATGTAGAAAGAACACCCATGTAAACCTTGTGAAATCATCCACTATCACTAGAGCATATCTTTTCTTGCTGATAGACATAATGTTTACTGGACCAAACAGATCAAGATGTAGCATGTGAAATGGTTCAGTAATCGAATTTTCAGTCTTGCTCTTGAAAGTGGTTCTTCTTTGCTTTCCAAGCTGACATGCATCACAAAGTCCATCTTGCACAAAATTTGCCTGTGGTAGGCCTCTCACCAAATTGTGTCTAACAAGTTGATTAAGCTTCTTGAAATTAAGATGTGAGAGCTTCTTGTGCCAATTCCAGCTTTCATCACTTGTTGCTTTGCTGTAGAGATATCTAACAATTCCTTTAGATGTATCACTTAAGCTGGCTTCATATATGTTCCCATGTCTTTGACCAGTTAGAACAATGTCTCCATTCTGCATATTCAAGATTTTGCATCCTTCTCTGTCAAAGATTGATTTGTAACCTTTATCACCCAGTTGACTTATGCTTAAAAGAGTATGTTTCAAGCCTTCAACCAGTGCTACCTTTCCTATGATGACATTCCCCAAAACAATTGAGCCATATCCCAGAGTTTCTCCTTTGTTGCCATCTCCAAAAGATATTACTGGGCCAGCTTTCCTCTCAAACTTTGTAAGCAGGGACTTCTTTCCAGTCATATGTCCAGAGCATCCACTGTCCAAGATAATTGAATGCTTCTTTCCTGTGCCCTGCAAACAAAAAGTAACTAGTTAGGATTTTTTAGGACCCAACTTTGATTGGATCCTTTCTTACTAGATTTAGAGACAACAGACTTTGAAGATTTTGCTTTTATTTTACCTGTTGCAGAGTCAACTTTAGACTCTGATCTCACAAACTGTTTATGACTAGGAGTTTCAGATTTCAAAGAATAATAGTCATAATACAGTTCATGATATTCTCTACACATGTAAATGGAATGAAGTAAGCTACCACAATGATAACAAGCTTTTTGTGGTTGGTATTGAATTTTCTGAGTCTTGGGGAATCTGGACTCAGTTTTCCAAGAAGGTTTTTGATTGCAGTCTAGGGCCAAATGATTATGATTACCACACTTATAGCATTTTTTCCTAGGTGCATCAGGTACATTCTTGTAATTATTCTCTTTGTTAATACTTTCTTTTCCATTCCTATTTCTCTTGATCTTGCTAGACTCTGAAAGACCATCTAATCTCTGTTTCAACTGAGACTTAGACAGAAACCCTATGTTTACATTCTTAGGTTTCTCTAACACTTTCTCATCTGAATTACTATTGTTAATCCTTTTGTGTACAACAGGGGTACCTTTTGAATCAACAAATTTAACATGATTAGGTTCAGAAACAATTTTCTTACCTTCAGATTTAGATGTGTTAGCTTCTACCTTACTATCATCATTGACAATAGCTACTTTTTCTTCTTGTCTAGCCTTATCAAAACCTAAACCATTAACCTTACCACGAATTCCACTCTCAAAGATTTCTATTGTCTTCTTACTGGAATTGTTAATGGTCTTAATCACATCTCTCTCTTCTTCTAGTTCTTTTCTGACATAGTCATAAGCCTCAAGAATAACACTATAATCATGCTTAGCTTTATCAGAACTTAACTTGTATTCTTCCATTTGAATTAATTCAGATTCAAGAAAATTATTTCTATCAACTAATTTATCATTCTTAACCTTAAGTTCATCTCTTTCACAAGTAAGAATTCTAAAATTAGTCATAAGATTCTTAAACTCAGCATGGATAGATCTAATTTCATCAGAATTTAAGCTATCAAATGAATCAAGAGAGTGAAGTGATACCTTAACAGAGGATGGAGAAGTTTTCTTTGGAGATCCAGGTTTGTCTGAACTATTGGCCATCAATGCAATGTTGTCATAATCCAATTCATCTTCAGAGTCACTGGAATCAGCCCAATCCTTTTGTGTGACCATAAGTGCATTACCCTTTCCTGAATTCCTAGGCTTCTTACACTCACTAGCAAAATGTCCAAGCTCGCTGCAGTTAAAGCACTTGATCTTGGCCTTATCAAGCTTGACAATTGTACTTTTGCTTTTGTCACTCTTCTCCTCCTCCTTCTTTTGAAAAGGTCCTTTGCTAAATCTTCTCCTGTTGAATCTTCCTTTCTTGAAAGCTTTAGCAAACATAGCAAAGAGTTCTTGCATATCAGATTCAGAATCATTGTTGTCAGAGTCCATATCAGTAGTCTCTGACTCAGAACTTTCTTTGCTTTTCTTCTTCCTTGAATTCTTTACAGCAATCTCTTCATGCTGTTCTTCAGGAAGCTTCTTAACTTCAGATTGAGCAGTAAGTGCAATAGTCTTCATCTTTCCTTCACTCCTGCTCTTCTTCTGCTGCTTGTCAAGTTCATAAGCTCTCAATTTTCCATATACTGCCTCTAATGAAATCTCATCCAGATCATTAGCTTCCTCGATCGCAGATATCTTCTCATTGTAGAAATCAGGCAAAGCTTTCATGAACTTTGTATTCATATCCTCCAAGTCATAATATTTACCATGCATGGCCATCTCATTGATGAGTTTTGTAAACCTATCAAAGGTATCAGTAAGTGACTCACCAGACTTGGATTCAAAGTACTCATACTGTTGTATAAGTAATGTCCTCATATTCTTCCTGACAGGCTTAGTTCCTTCACAGTGAACCTTAAGATTGTCCCATATATCCTTAGCAGTTTTACAAGAGAGAACATAGTTAGTGAGAACAGAATCAAAACTGTTGAATAATATGTTTCTCACTTTAGCATCTTTGAGAACATTCTCCTTGTCCTTATCTGACCATTCAGATTTTGGCTTCTCTGCTGTATGTTCTGGAACAACCACACCATCAACAGTTGCTTGTCCAACGACCTTTGTTGGAACAAAAGGTCCATCTCTGATTCTGTCAAGATAATCAGGATCTGTTGCTTCCAGATGATGCAACATCTTTACTTCCCATAGAGTATATTCGTTTCTCTTGAGCATAGGAATTTTAGTATTCCCATCCTTGTAACCAGACATGATTGCAGATCTTTATGATTACTCGAAATCAACCTGCTCTGATACCAATTGTTAACTCGAATAACTTGTAGAAGGGGGGGGGTTGAATACAAGTTATATAATCGTGTCTGATTTTTGCTTGATTATATGAACAAGAATAAACGAATGAATCAAACTCTTGTTTGTATTAATAAGATCAAATACAAACTCTACCAAAGGTGTACAATACCTTTAGCAGCTGCTGACAATACAAATCTCTCTCTGTTTGTTTCGAACTTCTCGAATACAAACCTACGCACATTCACTAGTTCGACTCACAACTTCGTCCGCTCTTTACAATGATATTGAGAGAGTATTTATAATGCTACCTATCAACTAATAACAGAAAGATATAATCTATACATGACAATGTTCTGCCTTCTAGTCGATAGTTTCCTTCAATAGAAAAACTCTTTCCTTCATAATATCTTCTTGCTTGTTCTTCAAACAACGATCCTGTTTTATAGCACTTACCAGTTTCTGTAGCATCCATAATGACATCATCAGTAACACGACTGATATCAGGATCTGTACACTGCATCAGTATCTGATCAACCATCAGTATTGGACCGTCATCAGGATTTGCTCTCTGTTCCTGACATGTAGTCTCCGATACACTGTTCATTCCTGACTAAACTATACAGACAACTGTCTTACACATAAATCCTATATACAGTGCTAAATCCTTTATAAGATCAGGATTACAAGAAGTATAATGTGTAAATTCTATTCTTAACATCACAACTTATGAATTATTCCTAACATCTATTCCACAAAATCTTCTCTCTCCTCAAATAAACATCACCACTTCCACATTAATTAACTCTTGGCACAATCGTTTAGGTCACCCAGCTTTTCCTGTCCTTAGGCAGATGCTCTTATCAAATCATTTGGCCAGCAATGTTCCGTCTGATTCAATGTTTTCCTGTAATGCGTGCAATTGTAATAAGAGCCATAAACAACCTTTTGGTGTTTCTTCAATGACAAGTTCTCGTCCTTTAGAGTTGATATATACAGATGTTTGGGGTCCTGCTATCACTTCTATTGATCAATTTAAATAATATCTTTTGTTTGTTGATCATTACACCAGATACATATGGCTTTATCCCATAAAACAAAAATCAGATGTGCATAATGTATTTGTACAATTTAAACAAGTTGTTGAAAAATTCTTTAATTTATCAATTAAATCTATTTTTTAGACAATGGGGGCGAATTTGTTGCACTAGCTTCTTTTCTAAATTCCAATGGCATATCACATTTTACTACTCCTCCACACACTCCTGAGCACAACGGTATGGCTGAGCGTCGTCATGGTCATATTGTTCAAACAGGTCTCACTCTTTTACATCATGCATCATTGCCTTTAACTTACTGGTCTCATGCCTTTCAAGCAGCAGCATACCTTATCAATCGGATGCCATCTAAAACCAATCAGAACTGTTCTCTATTTGAGTCACTCTTCCAGAAAGTACCAAATTACTCACGGTTAAAGGTGTTTGGTTGCCTCTGCTATCCATGGATTCATCCTTATAATAACTCAAAGTTGCAACCTAAATCTGTGCCTTGTATTTTCTTAGGATATTCTCCTTCAAAGTCTTCATATAAATGTCTTAATTTCACCAATAATCGCTTGTATCATTCACGTCATGTTCATTTTGTGGTAACTCAATTTCCTCTTCATAATAAGACGCACGATTCTGCTCTCCTTGCTGCACCAGACTCCCACAATTCTCCTTTTCCCTCCCTACTTGATACTTCACCACATATACCTACCATCCTTTCACCCCAACCGCAGCCAACTGATTTTCCTTCCACCACAGAAACCCCATCAGAAGGATCTACTTCTGTGCACTCGAGTCCCATACATTCACACATTTCATCATCACCTCCCTCGGCCTCTTCAGACACAGAATCTAGCCATTCACCTTCCCCTAATTTATTGCCAGAAGCCCGTGCTCGACGCCCAAACCCAAAATATTTTAACTCCTAGTTCATAAATCATACCACACTTCATCCCATTTTTCCTTCCTTAGAGCCTAAGTCTGCATCACAAGCCTTGAAAGATCCTTAATGGCGAGAAGCAATGTCTCGTGAGTTTGATGCTCTTACTAAAAATGGTACCACTACTACAGAATAGGCTTTTAGCGTCGGTCAAAATAGGCTTTAGGCGTCGGTTATTGGGCGTAGTATATGAAGGCGACACTATAGATATAGGTCTATAGCGTCGGTTAATTGGGCGACGCATATAATGTACTAATAGCGTCGGTTATTTAAATAACCGACGCCTAAAAGTTGCTAATAGCGTCGGTTACCTAAAGAACCGACGCATATGGTCTTACTATTAGCATCGGTCAATTAATAACCGACACATAAAGTCAGGTTTTAGGCGTCTGTCATTTAAACAACCGACGCTTAAAGTTTGTTATAGGTGTCGGTCATTTAAACAACCGACGCTTAAAGTCTGATCATAAGCGTCGGTCATTTAAACAACCGACACTCAAAGTCAATTTTTTTTAAAAAAAAAATTAAAAATTGCATGAAACAATACAATTTCAGAAAAAATTGAGGCCATGCCAGAACACCAAATTATATATAAAATCAATCTATACATGATACATAATCACGAATGAGATATAATTAATAACAATATATCAGACTACTCTACATTTACATATGAATACAGAACCTGCACTAGAATCATAGTTATGGAAATATCAAAAAAAAATTATTAATGGCACCCTGAATCATCTATTTTAATCGTATTTCTTCTCTCACCCCTGCATCTTGAGCAATCCTTTTAGCAACATCAGATGTTCGCGAGTATCGGATAACAGGTCGACGTTTTAACGCCAAGAAAATAGCAACAAGTCCATCAACTACTCAATCACAAAAGTGGTACAGATTTGAATGATCGACAACTACCGGAAGCATATACATGTAGTTTGCTAGAATATTCAGAGTGAAATGGAAAGGGTCACCTGCAACAAAGTCGGCATAGAATTCCTGTAAATTTTATTGATATGAAAACTAATCAGTACATTGCAAGTCACTTAACAAGAAGCCAAATCATGGATCTGTTTTATTGATATAAAAACTAATCCTGCATGTATCTTCTCTTCTAGCTTTGAAAAAAACTGAACAAGAAGTCGAATCACGGATCTGTTTTTGTAGTCGGTAGGAAAAGTTAATTTGAATAATTTTGAAGGGCATAATATACCTCTCTTCGCTTTTCAGCATGTTCTTCCAGTCTAGAGGAAAATACAGGTGCACTGCTTTTACTATGACCTCCAGCGACGTTTCTAATTAAAATTCAAGAAATCCTGTATCAGTGTAGTAAAAGTGGCATATAATATACAGTTCAATTTAGATACTTAGTACTTACTATTGATTTTATCCTTATTGATGAAGTGAATATATATCTTATAAATTTGATCTTCATCTTCATCTAACGTGAACTAATTTTTTTGGCCGAGGCCATGCAAATACAATATGATGTGCTTGATTACTTGGTTCAATGAAGATTTTTGTGTCTAAATGTTTAGTGTTGTCCTAAAGTGGTAAACCTTAACATGATTTAATGGCTCAGCCTTGATACTGACCTTGGTCATAGATTTAAATAGCAAAGTAAATACACAAAGCAACTTAAACTTTACATGGCCATTCATTGGATTTCCTTGTGTAACTTTCAATTAAAGCTAGAGTACCATCACGGGAATAAAATTATTACAATTAGTCAAATTAAAATTCAACTCCACCAAAGAGAATTTATTTAGTCAGAATATGACTTGCACCAGGAAGGGGATAGAATCAAATAATGGGAACCTTTGCAGTAAAGAATTCAAGTCAAATTGTTAAGAAATTGACGAGTCAAATACAAAGGTTGGCGAACCGTGTGTCTTAGGTTTTTCCAATCTATAAAAATTGAATTGTAAATCCTCTAAATATGAAAATTTGAAACTCTTTACATTCTACTCTCTTTCACAATCTAATATACCTGCTAAGATTTTGTGCGTCAGGTTTGGAAATTGTTGTCCAGCTTAACCTAGTTAACTAAATTGTTTACATGGGTCTATATTATCTTTGATACTATGAAGAGTTTATCGAGTTTTCCATCACCTGCTCGAATTTAAGTTAGCATGTCCTAGCTATCTTCAGATCGAAAAGAAATTGCAGGAGTGGCACCAACTTAAGGGAGCTACCTAGATAGAATAAAAGATAGGGCTGAAGCAGAGCTAGTAGTGTTGGCAAACAGTCTACGACCCTTGCATGATTATGGGGCCGTTTTGAGACCTCAATTAGAAGCCAGAATTGACTTACAAGTTGAATCAGATAATTTACTTCGTTTGTACGAAAACAAAAGTGGGGTCTTATCATAATATGATAAAACCAATAGAGTAAGAGAGAGAGTGTACGATGAGTTCAGAGAATGGGCATCTTCCCCAGTAGATGTCAGTGTCATTTTATCAGATTTTATAGGTTGATCAGCAGATCTGCACAACAATAATAACAAATAAAACGTAATATATAAGATAGGAAGCACTCAGCATGTACCTACTGCAAATCTGCAATCATATTCGCCACCAAGTCATATTTGACCGATATATGTAGTCACATGATGCCACTTACGCGAAGCCATCAGGTGGAGGGGATGTTGCGGTTCCATTTGTGACAACGGGCTTCACAGACTGAAATTAAATAGTTGAAACTGGCATAACAAACAAAAAAGGAGTTTCCCTTTCAAAGGAATTAACTAAAATAATGCTACAGAATGTAATATATACCTTTGATTGATGCACACTTGGCACAGACGCTAGCCTGATGGATGCTGAAGCAGCACCTTTGCTTTCTTTATTTGTACTCACTCCAACAGATGCTTGCTGATAAACTGATTTAGCTGTTCCATTTGAAACCAAGGCCTCAGCTTTCGACCTACTTGCTCCAGAATGTTTGGCACTGGATTGTGACGAGTACTCCATTCACCAATAATTGCACAAATTAATAACTAATAATAATCTACATACAAACACCTATAATTTACAAGTACACCTATAATCTGGTAAGCTTCAACTTTACTTTATTTAAACATAAACATAAATGAGTAGAAAACCTCCTACACTGTCTCCGTACTAAGAAAATAAAACAAATATATAATTTCTAGTACACTTCATATTTTTATAATAAAGACATAGGTCTAGCAACCTTAAAAGGAAGAAGTCATCCTTGGTATTTAAGTAGTTTATTCGTCAAAAATTAAAACTAGACTCCAATATATATAACTCTGTGCAATATACCTCTCCCACGTATTCAATAAGAAACTGCCACTTACGGATGTCTTCTAGTAACTGAAGCCCATGGCCTTTCTTTCCGCTTTGAAAGCACTTCAATTTTGCATAATTCCTTTTCTGGAACTGCAAATCACACCACGGGCCACATCAGACTTCTGTCCAATAACACATAACATAATCAAAATTCTGTATTAAAAATACTTGGTTTTTTTAACAAAGTTCTCCACATGGACATGTCCCTTTTACACATTCAATGTTAAGCATCTGATTCAGGCATTCATTCCCACAGCCCACCCAGCCTCCTAGAGTCGCTTTGCAGTGACAAACCATTATCTGAAATGATATAATTAGACAGTGAGAATTTATTTGGAACCAGATATTATCACAATCAACAAAGTGCAGATAGAATGTTTGACGGAATATAGAAGTTGGACAATTTAATATCTTTTGGACATTTCGAAGGATACCAGTTACATTTTGAACATGCAAACTAACTGGTTATGGTTTTGAATGAGAGAATAGAAGGTTCTTTTTTTCAGTTATATTGTGAGAATTAGAATAGGAGTACGGTCAATGTGTATTGAACAGAGTGAAGCAAGTATATTACAGCTTCCTTCCACAATTTCTGCAAAGATACTCTTTCATATGGAAAATTCAACAATAACAAATTATGTGCAATTAATAGCATTTGAAATATTAGACATAACAATACGTAGTACTGACTATCATCAATTAAAGACTTGAACTCCAAACAAAAATGCAAAGGCAAGTCAAACTGCTTTTAGTGTAAAAAATGTTCAACATTTTGGAACTAAAAGGGAGAATGTTTTTAGTTAAATATGATAGTTTTCTCTAAAAACACAAACCATCTTTGTTTCTTAATACAGTATAGCTTAACAAGTAAAGTATAAAAGTCAATACAGCTGATGAAACAAAAATATGCCTCTGTTACAATGCAGCCTTGGTAATCCTAAAACAAGAATACATACATGACAGATAGCTGGATGTATTATCTATATATATGAATCTTGTAACATTACAGGTACCTTTAAAATCAGCCAACAAGTACACAAATTTAATCTGGTAAGTGACAACTATTACTAATCCACATACAAACACCTGTAGTAATTAACAAGTTAACAACAAACCAAAAAAATATCTTAGAAAAATTAAAATGGTACTTACCCTGATCTCCAAAGCCTCCTCTACAGAATCCCCATCAACCTGAATAACAGAACTTGACTCGTTACAAAACTGATAAATTAAATCAGGTTGCTGACGAAGAACAATATTGTAGTACTGAGTAACGAAGAAGAACCTACCTGCAAAATATCAACGAAAGAAAATCAATCCACTATATACACCAATACAAATCAACAAATCAAGAAATGAACATCGATAAGATTGAATTTTTAGATAAGTTTTTTATGAAAAGAATGGGGGTTTTAGGCGAGAAATTGGGGGTTTTAGATATACACATCTCTACAGAAGAAAGGGATAGATATATAACCACCAAGAAATCCCTCTTTCTGTCGATATAGAGAATCCCCTTTTGTTTGGTTGAGAAGAGACAAAGAAATCGAGCACAATGAATCAATTACTTGTGAATTAAAGTCCGAAAAATTGAACCCAATATGACATCAATTAGTATGAATACAGAGAATTAGCTGATTTGTATGACTCGGGAGAAAGAAAGCGGAGGGAGAATTTTGTGATTTGTATGAGTTGGGGTCGCGGCGACGAGTGTAAGAGGGTGAGGAAGGGGACTGATGTTTTTATTTTAATTATTACAGTATATGTTTCTACTTTTTTTATTGAAAAAAAAAAATCAGACTAAATAGTGTTGGCATTATAAGAACCGACGCTTAAAACATGTTTATAGTGTCGGTTGAGTAAAGACCGACGCTAAAGGTCAGTTTTAGGCGTCGGTTAAGTAAAAACCGATGCTAAAAGTTCAGTTTTAGGCGTCGGTTATTTATGACCGATGCTAAAGGACGATTTAAGCGTCGGTTGAGTGAAAACCGACGCTAAAGTGTCAGTTTTAGGCGTCGGTTGTTTCACGACCAACGCAAAAGGTCCAACACATATGACATTAAGCGTCGGTAAAGCAAGCAACCGACGCCAAAAGTATGTATAGGCCACGGCTCTCTATATAACCGACGCTAAAAGTGCGACGCTAAAAGACAATTCTGTACTAGTGTACTTGGGAATTGGTACCTAAATCAGATCAGAAAATCATAGCATGTAGGTGGATTTTTCGGATTAAAAGAAATCCAGATGGGTCTGTCAATAAATATAAAGCACGCCTTGTTGCAAAAGGGGTTGATTATTCAGAAACTTTTAGCCCCGTTGCTAAATCAGCAACAATTCGGATTGTCTTAAGCATTGCTCTTTCTCGTGGTTGGTCAACTCGTTAACTTGACATTAACAACGCATTTCTCAATGGACATTTACAAGATGAGGTACACATGGTCCAACCTCCTGGTTTCGTGCATCCTTCATATCCACATCATATTTGCAGACTTCGTAAAACTATATATGGCTTGAAACAGGCGTCTCATGAGTGGTACAAAACCCTCAAATCCTTTTTGCTCGCGTACGGTTTTACACGTTCAATTGCTGATTCTGCATTGTTTATTTATCACTCAGCTGGCATTGTTCTCTATTTTCTGGTTTATGTGGATGATATTGTGCTTACGGGGAATAATGTGATGTCTATAAATAAGTTTGTGGCATGTTTGAATCAAAAGTTCTCTCTTAAAGATTTGGGCCCATTACATCATTTCTTGGGAGTTGAAGTTGTTCCAACAAGTTTAGGTCTCTTCTTGTCTCAAGCTCAACATATTTCTAATTTATTGTCGCAACATCACTTAGATGGTGCGAAAGAGATGGTTACGCCTATGTCAGCTACATCCAATCTAGTACTTCTTGATGGTTCCAAATCCATTGATCCGACTCCATATCGCAAGCTTGTTGGTGGTTTACAATACTTAGCAATCACTCGTCCAGATGTGTCTTATGCAGTTAATAAACTATCACAATTTATGCATGCCCATACTGAAAATCATTGGATTGCTCTCAAACGAATTCTGAGATATCTTAAAGGAACAATTCATCATGGTCTTTTTCTGCACAAAAATTCACCACTCCAACTGTCCGCTTTCAGTGATTCTGATTGGGGTGGAGAAACGGACACTGGACGCTCTACCATAGGTTATGTTGTTTACTTGGGTTCTAATCCAATTTCATGGAAATCTTCTCGACAAAAATCTATTTCCATGTCTTCGTCGGAGGCCGAATACAAGGCGGTCGCCAATGTAGCTGCCGAAATAATTTGGCTCAAGAACTTATTGACTGAGTTACATATTCCTGTTTCATCTCCACCTATCATCCACTGTGATAACACAGGAGCAACATATTTAAGCTCCAATCCTGTCTTCCACTCGCGCATGAAGCATATCTCCTTGGATTACCATTTTGTTCGTGAACAAGTAGCTGCTGGATCTCTTCGTGTTGCACATGTTCACACCACGAACCAATTTGCTGACATCCTTACGAAAGCTCTTCCTCGTCAAAGCTTTCTGCATTTTCGTGTCAAGCTGGGAGTCTCCAATGGAGCCTCCATCTTGAGGGGGCGTAACGTGCATCCACCACTTGACAGATAGATTCCCTGCTGTTGAAATGTAAATGTAAACACAATCTTGTTAAATTCAATAGTAGGCTACTAACAAGTCAATAGTCAGAGTTTCATTCAACACACGTTATGTAACTCTATATATTAGTTCTTCAAACATGTAATATAATTAAGCTTTTCTTTCATCAAACTCTGTTACTCTACTAACAATTTATTTAGAACTTGGAGTTCGTATATATCATTATTTTTTTAACCAAGTCAGCTCATTTAAATTTCATTAAGATCGTTTCTTTCTCTCCTATGATATGATATCAAGAATGGTAAGTCTCATTATCACTCCAGAAATATAGTTACCAGCCCCTGCACAGAGACTATACCCTGTATTCGAATATCAAGAATGGTAAGTTCAATCATGTATTCTTACTTTCTCAATGAATACACTTTATAGGCATTGTAATGCATTTTTTAAACATTTCCTGGTTCTATTTTGGTATAAAGATGTATAAAGATTATGCCTTGTCTTTTATTTTTAGATATACACTATCTTCAACAGTGTCAACAGCAAGTGATAATTAAGAGGAGTACCGACTCTACTCACTCCACTTAATTCGTAATTAGCACTAGGTACTAATGTAGAAAAATTGACAAGAATATGAGTAGCTGATATAGTTTGTATCATAATACTTTTGTAAAATGTTATGGAAAATGGAATAGTCATTCTTCATTGTATAGTTCTAACTTGGAAAAGTCTAATATGGTTATGTGAATTGTTTATTTCTAAAATTGATATCATATTTTAGGGGAGAAAGTGACGACTTTAATGTAATTTAAATGAGCTAAGAAATGAATGAGATATATGAGCTCCAAGTTCTAAATAAAGTGTTAACGGTGGAAATGGAGTTGATGATGAAGATGCCGGTTAAAAGATGATTTTATCCCTACACACTGTGTAATAGAAATAGAGGTCTAGTATTGCATGTGAGTATTTCAAGTGGTCCGACACATGTATTGTAAGAACACAAAGTGCACTTTACTCTAAAGATAGGAAATACCACTTGTGCTCCTTAATATAGTAGACAATCTTGCAAATGCTTCCACGCCTCCATGGTGGTTTTTGTTTTTAATCTTGGCATATGATGCATGGTAAGCTCGTTTTGGCTCCGAAATTCACTTTGTAACCAAGAGTATTGGCTAAAACTAATTGATTACGGTGGACTATCTCCTTGTAGTTGTACACCAATCAATTTTGAGGAAAATGTAAATCCGTCATAGCTGCCAATAAATTATAATATAATATTTCAATATTTAGGATTTTGTAATGTAGTTCAATGATGGATGAGTCTAAAACCTATCAATTTCTTCTTTAGATCTGTTTGACCAGGAACCTCAAGAACTATAATCAATGGGAAAGCACAATTGTTCGTGTAAGATATAATATTGTACCTAGTAGAAAACAAGTTAAAACCGATCACATGTAACCAACCATCCAAAAAAAAACAGTGTGTTTAAAACCGAGCGATGTCCGATGGATAGTTATACTTGTAGAATGACATAAAACAACAAAGTTATTGCTGATGTGGCACCGATAAAACTAACCACAATGAAATGGTATTTGTTGGGCCAGAGGCCCACTTAGATAGTCAAGCCCACTAAAGGCCCATTTAGGTCATTATAAAT
This sequence comes from Kitagawia praeruptora, assembly GCA_037693485.1. Classification (NCBI taxonomy): domain Eukaryota; kingdom Viridiplantae; phylum Streptophyta; class Magnoliopsida; order Apiales; family Apiaceae; genus Kitagawia; species Kitagawia praeruptora. The sequence goes on along the minus strand of CM075344.1, from coordinate 156,491,205 downwards.
ATACTTGTAACATCAACATAGAAAAGGATTGGCAATTTAACACACTTACTCTAACAATGGCGCTAGAAAGAGTCCTTACTTCCTTCTAAAAAACGTAAAATTTAAAACCATCAAAAATCATTTTTATAGCAGTAATTCGATTTGCATCGTTATTAATCGACTTTAATTCTTCGTTCGGAACGAAGGATGGCCGATGATAGACAAGGAACAAGTAAGCGATCTATTCCAAACACTCGGGATGTTTCGAGTGTCAGGCAACCTGAGAAATCTAAGGTTCCGATGGTTCCTCAAAAGCTATTTTCTTCACCTCCTGGTCCTAGCTTCTCAGATCCGTTGAACGGATCTCGTCGAACAAGGCACGAACATCGCCAACTGGTGTTAACACCTCAGGGAAAGCACGTGCTCACGAGTGATGCACGTTTGCACTTAGAAAAAATGAAAAAGCAAAGACAGAATCAGGAGAAGCAGAAGGAGATATCAGGTCACGACATACTCGATGAGGAACTTCGTCGTTTAGATCTGGAAAGGTAAAGTCTAGCTGAGAAAGTAAGAAGACAGAAGGAGATAATCAAGTTGCAAAAAGAGCTCCGTGAGGTGTATGAGGGTCGTATCTCATCAGAATATCAAACGGAGAACTATGAATCCTCATGGAGGACGTCTATGGGGAGCAAGTATTCTAAGACGGAGATATCTTCTGATTCGTTCTCCTCAAGGAAACGTAAATCTAGGAATGAGCAAAAGGAGTATTTGGAGGATGATGATGAAGATTATGAGAATGAGGAGTCAAGCATGGCTAGCTTATAAGTGAAAGATATATTAAAATTCAAAGAGTTTATAAAATCTCACTCGGGGGAGACTGAGGCCTCCTCGGAGAGTCCATTCATTAAGAGCATTGAGAAAGCTAAGGTCAATAGGGATCTAAAAGTACCGCCTATGGATCAGTTTGATGGATCCACAGACCCCTATGACTTCGTTAACCTCTTCGATGGGAGAATGTCCTTTTTTGGACATAGCGATGTAGCGAAGTGTCAATTCTTCCCAACGTGCTTAAAAGGTACAGCTCTCATGTGGTTCAACAACCTGCCAGCGAGGTCGATAAGGTCGTGGACCAGTTTGAAAGATAAATTTAAATCAAGATTTTTTACCAACAAGAAAGGCAAGAAGTTGACGGCCTCTTTGGTGAATATTCGCCAACGGTCAGATGAAAGTTTGCGGGAAAATCTAAATCGATTCAGAGCGGAAATGATACAAGTTCCGGACTTGGTAGAAAATTTAGCAATGACGTACCTGGTAGCAGGGGTTGACAGATCAAGACATAATGCAATCCTTGAAGAATACTTTGAAAAAGAACCTCAATCATTGCAGGCAGGTATACAGTTGTTTGAAAGAAGACTAACTCTTCAAGAGGCTGTTGGAAGTATCCAGTCTTCCAGGTCTCCAAGGGCAAGGATGAACAGATTTATTGAACAAGCCTCCCAATGGTAATATTCTCGAGTTAATCGGGGTGAATGAAGCTCTCGAGGTACGCGAAGATCACAAGCAAGATCTCCAGCTCAAATCAAGAAAGAGGATGTGATTTCACATACATCAAATAGGTCATCCACTTCTCAAATGTCACCACCTAAACAGTGTCCTTGGCTCCAAAGACCAAGGGAGGAGCGAGATTTCACAAAACTCAATGCTGACAGAGTCGCTATACTAGGAATTCTTAAAGTCGATCCAACATACGTACCTCCACGACCAATGAATCTTAACAGGACTCCGAGTAATAAATTTTGTCATTATCATGAAGATACATGTCATGACATAGAGAAATGTTACCAGTTAAAAAACTTAATTGAGGATAAAATTCAGAAGGGAGAGCTGTCGCATTTTGTAGATAGAGGTGATGCTTCACAGCAACGAAGTGATGAGCCAGAAAGGGTTATAGATACTATATCTGGTGGCCACACTGCAGGAGGCTCATCAAACAGGGCTAAGAAATCCTATGCTAGAGAAGTGCTCAGAGTCGACAATAAAAAACCAAGGAAAAATCCTTCTTTGGTGATATCATTCTCGGATGAGGATTTTGGAGACAGGATCATGGAGGATCATCAAGACGCGTTAGTAATCACTACCAGGATCGGGACGAACATGGTTAAAAAAATCATGATTGATGATGGTAGTTCGGTCGATATATTGTATCAAGATGCTTTTGCAAGAATGAATTTGGGTGATAGAAAGGTTAACAATGCAAAAGATGCACCGTTATATGGTATCACTGGTAATGAGGTCAAAATAGTAGGAGTTATTGATATGCCGGTACTCTTTGGATCCCCGCCATGCCAAAAATGGCTCATGGTTAAATTCCCTATCGTTAACGCCATTTCAAGCTACAATGCAATTCTAAGAAGGTCAACCATTGCAGCTTTGAAAGGCATAGTCTCCATAACGCACCTTATAAAATGAAATTTCCCACAGATTTTGGCGTTGGTGAGGTGTATGGAGACCAAAAACTGGCCTGACAGTGTTCAATAAGTTCAGCGCTTCCAAAGAGACCAGCTAGTTCATCAACCACAGTGAATCAAGTGGTTGAGATGGATCCAAGAGACATAATTGAACTCCCCAAACCACTTAGCCATGAGCCGGTTGAGCTCGTCGAAGAGATTCCTTTGTACCTTGATGACCCTGACAAGGTCGTAAAGATCGGAACAAAGTTGCCCGCCGAACTCCGTGAAGCTCTCATTCAGACATTAAGAGAGTTCGCGGACATCTTTGCTTGGACTCCCAAAGACGCCAGGGATTCTAGTTGAATTAGCTCTCCACCATCTTAATATAAAACCAGGAGTTCAAGAAGTGAAACAAAAAAGACGTATCTTCTCCAAGGAAAAACAGGAGGCCATTGAAAAAGAGATTGACAGACTACTCGAGGCGGACTTTATCAAGCCCGTACAGTTTCCGAAATGGATTGCTAATCCGGTTCTAGTAAAGAAGAGCAACGGCAAATGGAGGATGTGCATAGACTATTCGGATTTAAATAAAGCATGCCCCAAAGATTTTTATCCTTTGCCTAATATCGACCAACTCATTGATTCTACTACTGGTAATGAGTTATTATCCTTCATAGATGCATTTTCAGGGTACAATCAAATAAAGTTGGCCGAAAGAGATCAAGATGATACGGCATTTATAACCCATAAAGGGGTCTTTAGGTTCAAAGTCACCCCTTTTGGTCTTCTAAATGTAGGGGCGGCGTTTCAATATGCAATGGATAAAATATTTGCCACTCAAATTGGAAGGAACGCCCAAGTATACGTTGATGACATCATAGCAATGTCACCAACTGCCTCAGAGCACATCAAAGACCTCAAAGAAACTTTTGGGAGAGTAAGGGCCAGTTCCATGAGATTAAATCCAGCAAAGTGTTCCTTCGGCTTGAGTGGAGGCCGGTTTCTGGGATTTCTACTCACTCAGAGAGGTATAGAGGCAGACCCAAACCAAATAAAAGCCATTCAAAGCATGACAGCCCCAAAATGCCTCAAGGAGCTCCAAGTTCTCACGGGATCCATAGCAGCTCTCAGACGTTTTATACCTCAGTCTTCGAAGAAATGTCTACGAATGTATGAGGCAATTAAGGAAGCTTCAAAATGTAAGACTTTTACTTGGACGAAAGAATGTGAGGAAAGTTTACAAGGGATCAAAGATTTTCTCGTATCTCCACCAATCATGGCTAAGCCTCTTCAATGTGAACCCTTAAAGTTATATTTGTCAGCATCGGACTCTACCTTGGCTGTAGTACTGGTTAAAGAGGCAGATGTAGAACAAAAGCCCGTGTACTATACCAGCTATATACTCAAAGATGCTGAGACAAGGTACTCCAATATAGAGAAGCTTGCATACTCCTTGGTCATGGCCAGCAGAAAATTGAGGTAATATTTTCAAGGCAGAACAATCGTTGTGATGACAAACCAGCCCTTGCGACGAATACTTCATAAGCCTGATATGACAGGGAGATTAGCTTCATGTACTGTGGAGTTAAGTCAGTTTTACATAGAGTTTTAGCCAAGGACTGCAACGAGGTCTCAGGCCTTAGCAGATTTCATTATATAATGCACATTTACTTCTTCTGAACTAGGGGAGATAATATCAGATGCAAAAGATAAAGTTTGGACTCTGTTCACGGATGGGTCATCCACCTCAAAAGCCGGAGGAGCAGGAGTGATTCTCACAAGCCCTGAGGGCTTCACCATCTGACAGGTCATTAAGTTCAAATTTTCCACGAGCAACAATGAATCAGAGTACGAAGGTCTCATAGCAGGCTTGATTCTAGCTCGACATCTGGAGGTATCTGCAATAGACATATTTTGTGATTGCCAGCTTGTTGTGAAGCAAGTTTTGGGAGAATTTAAAACTCTCAATGAAAGAATGGCAGCATACAGAAAAGGTCACCTCAGAGTTGCTGCAATGTTTCACGACGTGGACCATCAATAACATTGATAGATCTAACAACCAATGTGCAAATGCCTTGTCAAAATTGGCCACGTCGGATACTTCAAACACCTCAGAGCCGGTATACTTTAGAGAGCTAAACGAACCTTCGATAGTTCGAAAAGAAGTACTTTGCATTTCAACATAAGAGGATTGGAGGACTCTTGTCATCAAGTTCATTCAAGGAGTCCATGTAGAGATGAATAAACAAGAGGAGAGAAAAATGACCCTAAAGGCAAAGCATTATTGTCTAATAAAAAATAAGCTATTTAGAAGAGCTTTGGTCGAGCCATTACTCAAATGCGTCGGTCAAGATGAAGCAAATATAGTCATGCTTGAAGTACACTCAGGAATCTGCGGTGACCATTTGGCTGGGAAAAACATGGCATTGAAAATTATGAGGCACAGAATCTACTGGCCCACGATGCGCCAGGACTGTGAGGAGTTTACAAGGCGATGTGAGCCATGTCAGAAGTACGGGTCCATGAACCACAGACCCTCAGTCCCCTTTAACCCCACAACAACTCCATGTCCATTCTTCATGTGGGGCATTGACTTAGTAGGTCCCCTACCAAAAAGTTCTAAACAATGCCAATACATAATTGTGGCAGTTGATTACTTTACAAAATGGATTGAGGCAAAGCCCCTTGCAAGAATAAGAGAGATCGAGGCAGTGCACTTCTTCATGGAGTAGATAGTGTTCAGATTTGGGGTGCCCAGAATGGTTGTTACAGACAATGGAACCCAGTTCACGGGAGAAAAGTGGGTCAATGCAATGACTGAGCTCGAAATACAACATCTTAAAGCTTCAGTTGCATATCCACAAGCAAACGGACAAGTGGAAATTACTAATAAGGCAATTTTGCAAGGACTGAAGAAGAGGTTGCTTGAAGCAAACAGAAATTGGGTAGACGAACCACCAAACGTGTTGTGGAGTCTCCGGACCACACCAAAGGCTTCTACAGGAGAAACACCGTTTAGAATGGCGTATGGAACTGAAGCAGTATTGCCGATGGAAATAAGCTCCAAGTCTTTGAGAATTGAAAAATTTGATCCAAAGATGTCTGAAGAAGGTTTAAAGCTGAATGTTGATCTCCTCGAGGAGCTCAGAAACTCCTCACAGGTCAATGTCGCCAAATATCAAGACAAAGTGGTAGAGCTGTACAATTCAAAAATCAAACCAAGGAGTTTTCAGGTTAATGACCTCGTGTTAAGGGAAGCGGCAGAATCGATGCCTTCAAAGCAAAGCAAGATATCCCCACCATGGGAAGGGCCTTACCGGGTCACGAAGGTCATTGCTTCTGGTTCTTACCGCCTCGAGCACCTCGACGGAACTCCGGTTCTAAATGCCTGTAATGCCATCCACCTCAAGAAGTTCTATCCATAAAATTCTACGGTAGGAATCAATAACCTCTCTAAGTTATTTAAGTTAGTGACCAAGTTTTTAAGTTATTGAGCAAGTTTCTAAACTCTTATGTAACTAAGTCGCATTCATAGCTTAATCTACCATTAGATAAGCCATGATGTAAGACCGACATTTGTTTTAGTTCTGATAAATCAAAGGCATGTCCTTGAATTATTATATCATTCTGCTTGATAAATACTTGCCGACATTCAAAACAAAATCAAGAAGAATCATGCCAAAAGGTAACGCCATGGCCACCTCACGCCCCAAGTTTTTAAGGTTTTTCTACGAAGTACAAGGCATTAACAGGGTAAAGTGCTCCAAAAATATCTCCAATGATTAAAAAGGTAAAGTACGCCAAAGTGGAATACTTCGACCACCCCAAAAACAACCCAAACGGCTCAAATTCTCCTTGGACATTTAAATTCGCCATAAGCAATAAATAAAGGTAAAGATGCACCATCAAAGTGAAAATACGAATCAAAATATTTTGTGTGCCCCAAGTAGCTCAAAGAGCCCAGACATCACTTCATGCATACGCAAGTTCACTAGGAATAATCGAAAAGGTAAAGTTCGCCAAAAATTTTCCAAAGGGGCCAAGAATACAACGAAAAGGTAAAGTTCGCCATCAAAATAAAAATAAAACCAAAAAGAAGTACTTCAAGCCACAAAGTATCTCCAAAAAATGCCAAAAATACAAAGAGAAGGTAAAGCTCACCACCAACGAAAAATAAAGTTGAAAATAATACACCAAGTCGCAAAATATCTTCAAAGAAAAAGGCAAGATTCGCCATCAAAATAAAAAGGCAGTTGGAATTAGTTCAAAATTTGCCACCAATAGAGGAAAATGGTAACGCACACTACAAGCGTCAAAAATCAAAACAAGGGTAAGGGTAAAACACTCCCAGATTACAGATTCGCCAAAAGATATCATCCTAGCCACTTTTTATACTTCAAGAAGCTCAGAGTCCCCTTAGATATCTCCATTTTTCAAAGAAAAGCGAAAGGGCACGTCAAGTATGGAAGCATAGTTAAAGCTAGCTACAAAGTAGAGCAATTGAGCAAAGCAACCTCTACTTTGGTTACTCCAAACACCCCAGAATTGTCCTCTTGGACATCACCAGCGCCGTCACAAACAGCAAAAAAGATTCAAGGACAGCATAAGCAAAAAGAAGCTACTAAAGGATAGGCATCATTCAACAACATTCGACAAAATAAGAGAAAGATCCATCGAGGCAAACAGATACTAGCCAAAGTCAAGACATAAAAAGCAAATATAACAAAAGTTCAAACGACTCAGACATCTCTGACAAAAGTTTGGATAAAACAAAATAATAGCAATAAGTTATACATTGCCTATAGGGGCATACCCTAGGCAGATAAAGAAGTCTTCAATCTTTGGGCGCAGCGTCTGACGAACCAGTCTTCCCGGCCTCACCCTCTTTCGCAACATCAGCCAAATAACAGTCAAACGTATGACCCACCACATCAATTCCATTCCTAGCAAGATGACCAACGTACGCCCTCATTGTAACCCTCTTCAAAAGACGACAAGGACTCAGCCTGACACTTTATCAACTGGGCAGACATGTCTTCCATTTTATTCATCAGAGCAGCCTTTTCCTCCATCCAGACACCCATTTTCGTAGCAAGACATTCTTCTGAGGTCTTCACAGCATCTTTCAAAGCCTGGTTATCCGATTGCAAGTTCTTTACTTGACCACTCAGGGCATCACACTCGGTGATAAGGTTAGATTTTTCAGTCAAAGAGGCGAAGAGCTTATCAACGGTAACATTATTCTCTTTAACCAGATTCTGAGAAGTTTCCTCCAGATTCTTGTTAACCACCTTTAGCTCGTTTACTTCTCCACGTAACTTCTTCACTTCAAGAACATCAACCAGGTCATCTAGCTTTAAAAGCTTCTCCATCTCAGTAGATAGCTGGACCAAAACAAGCACCAAAATTAAGGTAAAAAGGCCATCTCCGAGGCTGTTAGACAAAAGCTATCATACCTACGACAATCGAAATAAAGAATAAATAAAGATAAAGTCAGAAATACCTGATCAACCAAACCTTTACAGCCACGAAGGCCCCTCACAACATTAGTCTCAGAAACAATCGTACTACCTTTTGGAGACACCAAAGCACCAGCATTACCCTCAGAGGATGGACGGTCCACCAAGCCTTTCAGCTTCTTTGAATGATGGCCTCTAGAAGTGTGCCCTTCACGATGTCTCTTTCTCTCTTTATCTTTTACAACAGCAGTATCAGAAGCATCAACCTCAATCACACTAGAAGGGGAAACGAGACTCTTCGAAACAGCCTCTGGGACACTTTCCAACTTAACGCTCGGAATCACAGTTGATGCCCCAGCAGCCTTACTCTTGACAAGACGAGCCAAAAATTCCTCAGTAGGCATGTTTGCAAAGAGCTTCACCAAGCCAAGCAGTTCTGGTCCAGTCACTACAAATAAAAAGGGGAAGATAAGTCAAAAAGAGTAAAAGGAAAATCAAAGAAATACAAAGACAAGAACACAGTTACTAGCTTACAACAATGATCATTCAAGAATTTGGCATCCAAGAACTCTTCAGACCCATATCTAACTTCAGAACCATGAAAAACTCGCAAATCTGAAGAGACTCTCGACCCCAAAAGGTTCACAGACTTCACTCGACCAGCGCAAAGAGTTCGCCAAGGTCCTATGGCTCCTAGTTCATGGCCCTCATACCAAGCCCACAATGGGTGCCAACCAGAATTGGAAGCAGGAGCCTCAACCAACTTTTTACATCCCTCTTTCTTGTCAACATAAAACTGTATTCCAGTACTTTTTACTCGAAAGATTGAAAAAAAAGTCAAGACTAGGGAACTGCCGAAGTTCATAACACCTAGCAATAACCCCGTTAATTTAAAGTACAGTATTAGGCACCAGTTGACTCAAACCACACCCAAGGACCTGAAGGATAAAGCGAAAGAAGGGGTGTAAAGGCAATCTAAGCCCATATTCAAAATATACATCAGGGATGGCTTGACAACCGGGTCGAGGAGGTTTCCACATCCGGTCATCAAGGCTAGGGGTAAAAGCATTATAACCCACAGAAAAGGATACGTATCGTGACAACCTATCGAGGTCTAAGGGGTGTGTAGCATAGAAACTGGATCTATTAAAAGACTTATTGGACTCAAAGCTAGCCCCAGAGCGGGGCCTAATAACATCATCAACAGAAGGGGTCTGTGAACCAGACCCAACCACTGGAGGAACCCTACTGATAGAGCTCTCATGACAACCAGGAGAAAAGGACGAAGCTTTTAGGGAGGGAGAGGCACGAAGGAGATAGTGAGAACGAGTAGCAGGATCGGGAAAAGGACTCTCTATACTACCTCTCTCATCATTCTGAGGAACACTCTCGGTCGAAGAGCAAGAGGCGATGATAGCCTTCATAGCAGCAAACGAAAAAGAAAGCAAGAAAATAAAGGAAAAACAGAGAAGAGACGAAAAAAGTACCTCACGTATCGAGAAAATGGCAACAAGAAAGAATGATAGAAGAAAGAAAAGAAAACACAGAACAAGAAAAACTTATAAAGAAAAGAGAAGAGTAAAGTGGGTACTTACCTCTACAACTGCCGGTACTAGTTCCAAGACATGGGGAAACGAACGGACAAGACCTTTCAGCCACTGCGTATATGACCGCGTGTCATGTAATAACCCTAACTTTTAGAATGCTACAGTGCCTAAATGAATAGTAATTTTGAGGACTTAGGGAAATGGTATGTAAGTATCCTAGATTTGAAATGGAAAATGAATAATCAGGAACCATATTAGTGTTGTACTATGAAAATGAGTGACTCGAAACGATGACGGATTTCAGAAATTCCTGAGTATAGATTTTTAAGATGTCTGATTTTAATTGAGCACTATTGTATTGGATATTAAAGGATATGGAATATGAAAAGGGTGTATACTTTGAGGAACATGTGAAATTAGGTTAAACCAGGGGATTATTAAGTCAAGGGAATGCCAGAGGAATTTGGATTGTTAAACAATTTAGAACCACTTGGAAATGAGATATTAAATTTGAGGAATTGAGGATTTAATATTTTGGAATTTTATTATATTTGAATTGAGAATTTAGAACGAAAACTACTGAGATAGTGAAACGAACGTTCTAGAAACCGCTGAGACTTTTATAACGAGATTAAGCGATCAAGCGAACGAATCATGGGTTAAGGATGTTAAATATTAGAAGTCCAAGAGAGGATATATTATGAGAGAGAAAGAGGATTGAGAATATAATCCTAGAACAAAGAGAATGCAAACTAGTTTGAGAACACTTGAGAAACCGGGAGAGCAAATTCTGAGATAAAGAAAATATACCAAGGATATTGGATTTAATACCTACTTGAGGATTCAAATCACCCTAACACACTAATATATAATGTGGGAGAGGATATTATATATCCAAGAAATTTACAAATGAGGAACCGCTGAGACGATCACAGAAATCCTTCGATGAATCCAATAACTAGAAACTCTTGGACAAGGCCCAAGTATAAAACCAATAACAAGATATGGGCCTTACCATTGGACCAATCAAATTCAAGGGCTGATTTAAAGTGGATTAAGAAGGGAAGTACCAAAGTAGAAGAATTAAAAGATTTAATGGATGTTGGATGCAATTTACATAAAGTTAAGGACTTTCTTGCAAAATTCAAGGATAAGCATTAACAAGGAGCCAACAATTGGCTCTTTCTCATTGGTGGACTCCAAAATATCTTTACAAAAGGTAGCTAGCTGATATATAAGGTAGAAACAAGGGATATACATCATTTACACAAGAGAAATAAAGTTGAAAAGTTCCCCCATCTCTTTTCTCTACAAACTGCCCAGCAAGAACAAGGAGGAAAGAAAAATTCATATATCCATTTCTATATATGATAAAATTACCAAATTTTAACCATAGCTTCTCCACTCCATGGGTAAGGTTCGTTCAAAATTTCATGACCAAAAAGGTAGTATAGCCTAGTCAAATCCATGCTCAAAGTTGGAGAACCCAATCTGTCCAGTGGAAAGATGGAGCTCAAAACCATAGCTAGGAACCTTTGTTTTTGGTGATCTATAGCTCAAATCAAAGCTTATGAAGAGGCCAAGATGTGATAAAAATTTGAGAGCCAAACACTTATTTTTCAATTTTCTATGATGTTTACAAAAGTGATGATGAATAGTAACCCTTAGAAACTAACTTTGTTTTCTTGATTTCTTTGGAGGATCTAAGCTATACTAAGGTGGTATAAAGGTTATACCAGGTGTATTAAGGCTTTTACTCATTCTAAGGAAGGTATACCACTTGAAACCCTAGCTTGAATCTTGAGTTTATGGTTGATTTTTGGATTAAGTTAGTGTAAAGCACTACTAGAAAAACAACAATAGACATCACACCTTTAACATCGGATAGTAAAGCCACCGATGTCAAAGCCTTTTTTAACATCGTTTTTTTTAAACCGATGTTATAGTAGTTTCTCCGCATCGGTTTTTAAAGGGACCGATGTCTAATTGCGTTTTAAAAAAAAGTTGCATCGGTTTTTAAAGTAACCGTTGTCTAATGCGTTTTAAAATAAAAATAAAAACACATTACGCGTACCTTTTCTTTTCCCTCTTTTATTTCACCTTTCCCCTTAGAAAAATTTTAGTTTCCCCCAACCAAAATTCTAATTCCCCCCTTAACCCCCCGTGCCCCCCTTTTCCCCCTTTCCCCCCTTTCCCAGCTCTCTCTCTCTCTCACTTCTCTCTCTCTCTCTCGCCATCTCCCTCTCTCGCCATCTCCCTCTCCCATCTCCCTCGTTCAAAAAATCGAAGAACACAAACCCTAATCGAAGAACACAAACCCTAATCAAAGATTACATGCAAATGGAGTTGGTTCGATTGGACCCAATTAGTTAAATCTCTAAGGTGGGTTTATTTAGCTCATTCACACTCTTTAATTTCTTTTCAAATTAGAGGACTCTCTTTAATTTTTTTTCTTCAATAGATCTGGAATTAGCTCGTTCAAATTAGCTCGTTCGGTTTAAGGTATCAACTCTTTGTTCACTCTCTTTAATTTTATTCTCTTTTTGTTCAACAGATCTTGATTTTTATTTGCATGCATGTATATTCTCTGATTTATTTATGTATGCATATACATATGTATGCTATATGTATATTCTCTAGTTGTTTATTCTAATTTTCTTCCATTGATTTGCAAATAATATGACTGTTATTAAATGTTGTTTATATTCTCTTATTTTAATATGACTGTTATGATTTGTATATGTACTTTTTTTTGTGTAAAAGCCTCTGAAATTTGGATATTTATTTTGTATGATTTACCTCAGAAATTTGGATATTCCCTTTATATGATTTAAGAAACCCTAGCTCAAATAATTTCTAAGAAGGTCTTTTGTGCCTCACACAAGTAGGCGAATGTTAAATTAATGTGTTTTGTTTTCCCAAATTAAAGTTTTGTTCTTTAATTGATAAAAGTTTTGATCTTTGAAAATAATTATGTATTTCTGTTCTTTTGTGCATAAATGCAAGTTTTAATTTATCAATGTTGTGATCTTTGTTAATGAATTTGACAATACTTAGTCAATTTGGTTTTGCAGGAGCCTATCAATTTGACTTTCGGACTGTGATTAAGTTTGAAGCATTTTCTGATATTTTTCGGAATTCAGAGGTTAGCGTGCTCCTCAACTCATGATATATATGATTGTTTTAACTGCTTATTTGTTATATGAATGTTTTGTTCATAGCTTCATAGTTATTCATGCCCTTGTTTGTTTCATGTACATGTCATTGTTTGTTTTTCTTATCTGCATTTTAATTTGTATTTTTTTTGTTTAAATGACAATCAGGTACGCTGATTTTGGTTATATATATGTGTTTCTGAATTTATGGATAAGTCGTGGATTTTGAAAGATAGGGATTCCTTAGAATATGAAATGGGGGTTGAAAAATTCTTGATATATGCGGAAGAAAATGCACCTAATCCTAAGAAAATTCCTTGTCCATATGGAAAATGTGTTAATTTCAAAAAATTCTCCGTAAAAATAATAAGGGGTCATCTATATGAAAATGGTTTTAGTTTAGGGTATACTGATTGGATTTGGCATGGAGAAAAATGTCCCGATACTAGGTCTTCTGTTAATAGTACATGCCCTCCTTCGGAGAATATTGCTGCATCACAAACGAAAAAAGTCTGTGAGGCAGCATACGATAGGAGTGATTACGATGATGAGTCGCATGAGTTTCAGAGGTTTGTGGCTGATTCTGAGCAACCTCTGTTTAAGGGTAGTGATTACACTAAGTTAGAATCAATGTTAAAACTACATAACTGGAAATCGAGGTTTGGAATTAGTGACACTGCCTTCACCGAGTTGTTTTCTTCTGTTGGCTCTATGCTTCCGAATGATCATGTGTTGCCAGCTAATGCGTATGAAGCAAAAAAAAAAACTTATCTGATTTAGGTCTTGACTATGTAAAGTTCCACGCATGTCCAAATGACTGCATATTGTATAGGGGTATATACAGTGATGCTTCTGAGTGTCCCAAGTGTTGTGTATCTCGTTGGAAAGTGGGGAAGGATAAAAAAGTTAGGATTAATATTCCAGCGAAAGTGATGTGGTACTTCCCCATTATTCCCAGATTTAAACGGATGTTTAAATCTGCTTCTACTGCTGAGATGATGACTTGGCATGCAAACCAGCGAACTCAAGATGGCCTGATGCGCCATCCAGCTGACTCTCCTTCTTGGAGGAATATTGATTACAGGTGGCCTACCTTTGGTAGTGACCCAAGAAATTTAATATATTTGCTGTCAATCCTTTGTCTCATTCACCACATTTTCCTTTGTCTTATCCTCAATCCTTTGTCTCATTCACCACATTTTTCGGAGTTGGAAAGAGCATTATCAAGGTAAATTTAATATATTTGCTGTCAGATTTAAATGTGTATCGATTTATTTCTTAAATTGCTCTATTATTATTGAGACATGACCACATTCTTTTGTACAGTGCACTTAAATCCTACAATGCTCAAACTGGAAGGGGAAGCAAAGTCCCTAAAGTAAAGAATCTTGCTGTAAGTATTTCAACACTTCATTTTGTTTGATCGATGAGATTTTTGTTTTTTGCGACTGATTGATAGTGTAAGCTTTTTATTTAATAGGGATCTCCTAAATAACCTGGTGGCCGTGAATGTGGTTACGTTGTTATGCGCTACATGAAAGATATAATCTGTGATAAAGAAATGACTTTTACTACCAAGGTATATTTTATGATATTTTGATGGAACTTGACTGCATGTAATATAATTATAATTGCTAGCTAGGTTAATTGAAGATTTGAATGTTATACTAATTGTTATTTGGTGTTGGTGTGGTATATTCTATTTAGTGGGCGAGCAAGAGTCGGAAGTCTTACACCATGGAGGAGTTGGACAAGGTGCGTATAGAGACGCTCACGTATATCCAAGACAAAATGTTAGGGGATTAGCACTTCTATCTCTTTTTGGTATATGTATGTATTTGGCAGTTGTACGTATGGCCTGGATTGGTATATTTTGTTTAGACAGTGGTAGTACTTGTTGATTAGAAGGTTGGTACTACTACATGCAGGGATTAGAAATGGAATTTTTATGCTTCTGAAAATTATGCTAGTTATGTCGTCGGTTGTACGTTGGTATTTTGGATAGTTGATGTTGGTGTAATGGAACGAGTTATTTGGTAATCAAAGTATGCGACTTTTCTGGTTTTATTTTTTTTGGTTCATATATATCTGAATGCACAGTTGTGACTTCAAGCAAATTAATTAACAACACAAAGAAAGTGAAACTGATGTTGATATGAATAAATGACAACAGTTTAATACTAAAAAACCAATGTCTAATTGAGCCAAAGACATCGGTTAGTCTAAGTAGGCGATGAGCCTCAAAGAATCGATGTTAATTTTGATCTTTAACAACGGTTATGAATGTAAAGCTCCAAGCAGGCGATGTCTATTGTACTTATTAACATCAGATATATAAACAAGCGATGTCAAAGGTCTTCTTCGACATCGATTCCTTAGACAAAAACGATGTATTTGTTAATTTATCCCCTATATGTCACATGTTTAAGTTGACAAACATCATATAATGTAGCAATTTTGAAATGCTAGTCTATTTATATATTGATTATTATTTACCAAAGACGACGGAAAATAGAAAGAAAACGTTGTCTGCATCTGCTTTAGACATCGGCTTAAAACCGATGTAAAAGAGTCTGGTCTTTCTCTACACCTGCAAAGACATCGGTCAAAATTTTTTTTTACATCGGTTTATAGCCGATGTCTAAAGCAGTTTTTCTAGTAGTGAAGTATGAAATCATGGTTATATTAGTGTTTATAAGTGTTTTGATGGATTATGGAAGTGGTATGTGTTGAAATCCATGGCTGGTATGATGACCACATGGTGTATGGATGGATATATGTGTTGGATGATGAGTTTGGAGGTGTGAAAAATTTGGAAAGTATGAAAGTATAGCCGTTATAATGCCCGATTCTCGTTTAAACATAAATTACTAGTTAAAAACAGAGCATCCCAAATCTGTTAATATCAGTAGAGCATAGCCAAGGATCATGATAGGGTAGATATTGGTTCACAGATCATTTTGATATAAAGTACGTCAAAAACTGATGAACGGTTTAGGAGAAAAGTGAGTTTTAGTGAAAGTCGTTCGGAAACCGAGAAAATGCAATTGTGTCCACTTTGAGGCTATAATTACCATACTTAAACATCTTTAAAAGTTATGAAATTTTGGGACAATATATTAGGGTGAATAGAGAGGCAAATCCCACTGACCTTGTGTCAAAATTCGAAATTGATAATTTATGAGAAATTTTACAGTCATGTGTGGTTAATAAGGAAATGGTGAAAAACACTGAAACTTCATGGAGTCTAAAAATGGATAAGTTCTTGGAACTTGTGGTCTATAAAGGGTATGTTAAACCTATATTATGTGTCAAGGGTGTTATTATATATATATTTAAGGGTTAAGTGAAATATATTCTGATGGTGATCCTTTTCGTTTCTATAGATACTCAAGACGAACACCGGATCATTCCTCCTCTCTCTCTCTGCTCTCTCTCTCTCTCTTCCTCTCTCGCTCGCTCCTTATTTTTTCCTCGATCTCTCGACCTCCACCCCTCTCTACTCTAAATCTCTTCGCCCTCACTCTCTCTTCTCTCTTTCAATCTCCAGCTATCTCCCTCTATCTCTCCGCCTGTCTCTCTCTATCTCCCCCTCTCTCTTTTGCCAAAATCTCTCCCTCCGCTCTCATCTCTCCCTCGATCTATACGGAATGTATGATCGATTTTTAGAGCTTTTAACGACTATTCAATACGGAATGTATGATCAGACACCAATCTAAGAGGTTATAATTAATTTTCAAGTTTTGTGTTTATGAAGGTTTTTGTTTTTCTCTCTCTAACCTCTTTTCTCTCAGTGTAAATAATGAGGGAGATGATCTTTTTTTTTTCTTTTTATCACACTTCGTTTAATGGATACTAATACTAGCTTGGGCTCTAGTAACTTATAAGTATTTGGGCATAAAGAAATCAATACAAGTAGACTTATCCAACCCAATCAAATATTCCCTAATGCACATGTATAATTATTTATGTAGCAAACTAATGGGCCACAAAATCCTAGTTATATTAGTAGTTGAAAAATAGTAAAAATAATAATAAATAATAATAATAACAATAGTAACAATAAATCGCAATTCAATAATAGCGTTGTACCAAATAATTATTAGAGTCTAGTAGCGCACAAAAAAAAACATTTGCACACACTCCTAATAATAATTAGAACCGAATTTTAAATCTTACGATTATTTATTAGAAAATTCTCGCAATATAATTAAAATTTCATGGTTATTACATATAACATTTCAAAAGATTTCAAAAAAATTAATATATTAATTAAAAAAGCCCATTTTGGCCCGATCTCGACCAATGTGCGGGCTTAAAACGGTCCTCAGCAAACCCAACCTAATCCAATTCTAAAAAAAACTGGGGTTTTTAAAACAAGGATAAAGCTCGGGAATTTTTGTATACCGGTAATAGCCACCCCATCATAGTTAGTTAGTTCCCATCACAACCACCACAAACACCACTCCAACACCCAATTTAATACCACATTTGCAAACCAACACCACCACACCAACTCGATACCGCTACAACCGCCACCAAAATCAGAGGCAAATTGTTGCAATTTAGACAATTGCTAGGGCAACGAAATTTCGAAAATCACTTTGAATTCATCAAAAAAATTATTTTAAAAGAAACTTGAGCCATTATATTTTCATGATTAAATGATAGCAACGAAATTTCCAAAATCACTTTAATTCATCAAAAAATTATTTTAAAAGAAACCTAAGCCATTATATTTTCATTATTAAATGATTTATTGCATGTATTAGCATATTTTATAAATAAGTAAATAAATTATTTTAAGGAAGTTGTACGAATAGGATTCGGTTAACCCCTATTGACTTTGCAGTCATTTTTTTCGAGTCGTCACTTTCTAGTCCCACCCGTTTTTGACCCCACCCATTTAATAAAGCCTAACCCAAACCCAAATCCATATTAAGTTTATATAGTGTTGTTGGTGGGTGATGTGTGTCCTATTTTAACCTTAAGTTGGATTTTTTCGGAGCTATTGTATTAAGACCCTGTAATAATATATATATATATAGGGTCACGCTCCAGTGAGAACACATGTTAGTGTGAGAACAATGAGAACACACATATTCACCACATTTCAAGCTATTTTAAAGGGCCTCGCTAGGGGCACCTTCACAAAAAAGTCTTATAATTCTACCCTCTATCCATTTATAACAAAAAAACTTAAAAAAAATTTACAAATATTTTTTTAAAAAAAAACTACTACCACGTCATCATTTTTAATTTTTTTTAAATTTTTTTTTTTTTAACTTTTTTTTTTTGATGAATGGATAGAGGGTAGAATTATAAGACTTTTTCGTATTGGGTGCCCCTGGCGGGGCCCTTTAGAATAGCTTGAAATGTGGTGTTCTCATTGTTCTCCAACATATACGTGTTCTCACCTGAATCATACCCTATATATATATATCATGTTTGATTGATGTGACAACATTCTCTCAATAATATTACCAAACCCTTTGTCCACCTCTTGGTACTTAGAAATATATTTTAAGATTATAGAGAATTTTTCATTCATTATTTATGGATCAAATAAAATTCAATAATAATTTAGGGTGGTATAAATAAAACACTAATTTTCTGACATATAAATAAATGAAATTTAAAATTCTAGAAAAATGTGGAAAATTTTTGTTGAATCATTTTCATTATTTTAAATGTATATTGAAGATTGGAATTAATTAATATTACTAAGAGATTAACAAACAAACTACATATCACGTATGCATGTCTACAAATGAAGATTACTGGGATGCCTTCCAAGAATAAAAGTTTGTAAACTAGGTTAATTATCTCATAGAACATTTTCTTTCAAATTGTAAAGTACGATTAAAATACATAGTCAAAGAGTGTTTTCACTCTACTACTAATTCCCCCAGCTTGAGCTCCCTTCCACTTCATCCACTCTAAGCTCCCATGGGATTGCCTGCACATATAGTTACATTTGTTAGGTCACAAGGCACCCTGAATAATGTGCCCATGTGTGTATAACCTGAGATCTTTAAGATAATTGATAAGCAATTACACAAACACATGTAGGTAAGAAATGGGATGTACCATCTGGCCGGTTCTTAGTCCAAAGCAGCTGCGTTTTTATATGCTCGTTCACCTGGACTATAATGTTTCTATTCAGATTGTATTTGTTTATGAGCTCTTCTTCTTTACAGTCCAGGTAAGAGCGACTTCTGCTTGGGCTCGGTCCAGCCTCCTGCACATGCAAGGGAGGAGTTCTATATCCAAATAAATAGATCTATATAGGTTTAACTAATTATTAACACACAATAAGATGATACTTTTGTTGTAACTAGAACATGTAAACCCTGTTAATATAATTCATTATATGTATTACACCATGTGTCAAATTTTAATTTCAATGTGTGAGGCAAGATACATTATAACTGGAAAAAGAAATGATTGAGGACAATATTCAAATTACCTGAAGGATTTTTTGAGTTCTTTTCTCTTGTGATTTACGAGGCATGAATCCGTACTTAACGTAAAATGTTAACTCCTTGAGTGATCGTAATTTCATATTTGCGTGATAAAAGTGCTGCAATATGGAAGATGAAATTCGTATTTAACAGGAAATTACTAGTGCATTGTTAAACCTTGAAGCCTAAAATAGGCTATGTAAGATAAAACTATCAGAAAAGAAAAGATTATTATGTAATCAACCTTGTCAACTCTATTGTGTGTACTACGCATATGCCTTTCACATTGCCAACCTTTTAACCGAAAGGCAATGGTGAACCATCGTCGGTGGGGAGCACCACGAGTCTCATTTTTGAATTCCAAGAATACCTGCTAGCACAAACGTGTATTCAAGTATTTGACAATATTTAACGAAAAGTACTGATATGAGTATAGCAACTAATTGAATCAATCATTTCTTCTTAGTGGTGGTAACTTTTTATAAGTATGAAAAAGTGAGGGGATTCATTTACCTGTTCTTTAGAAGAAAGATACTTCATATAGTCCTCGGGCAGGTTCACCGCAAATTGATCCATTGAAATCTGCTCGGATTTTCTTGCTGTTGGGAGGGACCTCCTTCTATCACTTGATATTGGTACATCCTGTGAGTATATATGTTTCAACATTTCAAATGAAATTAATTATAAATAAAACATTAGATACAAATTGAAAGGTGTAACTAAAAATGTATGATTCAGATGTACCAGATCAGCCGGGAAGGCAAAGGATATAGGCTCTGGCGCCAGTACAACTTTGGAAAGGGTTTGCTGCGAGTGATAGGGTTTGAGAAGAAAATGTTGAGAAAAGATATATTAACAGCAAAAATTCATAATTGGATATACGCATATTAATTTAACATAATCATCACCTCATAAGGAACAATAGCCAAGTTATCAGCATGCACTTGATTGTTTGAGGCCATTGTAATGAACTGGAAGCTTTATATTGGAGATAGAAAACAGCTGACTATGAAGGAGCAAAAAGATTGTAGATGAATGTGAGGAAAAACTGTGGATAAAGGCTAGTATATATAGCTGACTAAGGGTTGGGGGAGGCCAGAAGAAAATAGAAAAACTAGGTTTTCATTAAAACGGGTGAGTAAACAAATATATCCATCTAAAGAAGGAAAGAAATATTTATTTTAAATAAAATGTCTTTATAAAAAATCTCACAAGAGATAAATGTATAAACATAGTTTTACGTACCTAGTAATTATATGATGATGGTGATTTGAAATTTAAATAAAGAAATATATCTTTAGATGGTAATTGTTTTTTTTAATTTTATTTTTGTTGAAAGATTAAGCTAAGGCTTAAAAATAATTACTAACCCAATCAGGTCAAATGATAGATGTATTATTTTGCGATTGGTCTCAATTTTATGAAAATTATACATATAAAATTTTCGTTTTCTATGTTTATCATTAAGTATCCAAAAATAGGATTCTTTTTAATCTTCTCTCAAAATGCTTTATTCTTGAATTGAAATTGAGAACAATTTTTTTTTTTTTTAACTTTATACATAGTTTTGACAATTTCATTCTAACATTTCCATTATACCCCTGTAAAGTAGTTTCATTTTAAATTTTTATTTCTAAATTTTAAGAGAATATAACTTTTCTTAATTTTGTAAAATTCAAGGTGTAAAATACCTTTAGGTAAACTCACAATTTATAAATTTAATATCGGTATTTATGACAATCACTGAAAACTAAATACATACTCCGGCCGTCCCTCTCGTTTCTTTACAATTTTTCTTCACTCGTTGGCACGCATTTTAAGATATATATAAAGTATAGTTTCATAACTCATTTTTAAAATTTTCTTTGTTGAATAAAAATTTGAATATTAAATTTTTATTCACAAAAAAATTGAAAATGAGTTATGAAACTATACTTTATATACACGCGTGCAACCAACGAAAAAACTATAAAGAAATTAGAGGAAGCTGGGAGTATTTACATACACATCTTTTAACTCTTCCAGTCACCATGCACTTGGGCTACTAGAGATGTTTATAAAAACCCAATAGCCCATGACTCGGTACAATCCAATCCGAAAAGAAGCTCGAAAGGCCCGATCCTCTCGCATTCGAGCCTTATATGGGTATTCTTTTTTTTTTTTTTTTTATCAAACTTGGCCTGGCCTGAAGCCTGAATAAAAGCCCAAATTGTAAAAAGACAAGATTCTTGAAAAATCCAGTTCGGCCCGGATAAAAGCTCGCATACAATTTGGATTATTAATATATAAAATTCAGATATAAATATAATGTGACGCCCCCAAATGTGCCCTGTCCGGGGACCCGGGTCGTCATATCAGTCTTGATATCCTGCAACACATCAATAATAAACAGAATATTTATTACAACGGAGCATAGCAGCCCCACTCCACAGATCCAAGATCGGTCTCACACATTATTACAATACGATTTATTACATCTCTGAATAATATTTTACATAAGTCTATAAAGTAGAAAAGATAACAGGTTCCAGCTGGTTGTTCTAGTTAGGGATGAGAAAAAAATCCGATCCGACGGATACCCGATTCGAAATCCGATTTTTTATCCGATCCGAACCCGATATTTTGGATTTGGATATGGATATGGATTTAAATTTTAAACCCGAAAGATTTTGGATATGGATATGGATTTCATGAAACCCGATCCGAAACCCGATCCGAACCCCGAAACCCGAACCCCGAAACCCGATCAAAACCCGAGCCGAACCCGAAACCCGAAAAATACTCGACTTTTATTAATTATATTTTATATATTATATATTATATATAAATGTATATTATAAATACATATTATGCATACACTATTATATATATATATATATATATATATTATATATAAATGTATATTATAAATACATATTATACATACACATATCTTTGAGACCTTAATATGGAAAGATCGAGAAAATAAATTGTCATGGATGTAGCGGTATTTTTTAACTTACTTACACAATTTTTTTTGAATACCCGAAAAAAACCCGATCCGATCCGAAACCCGACGGATTTGGATTTGGATATTGAGTTTTGGATCCGAAACCCGATACGATCCGAAACCCGAAACCCGAAAATATTTGGATTTGGATTTGGATTTTGCAAAACCCGAGCCGAACCCGACCCGTTCCCATCCCTAGTTCTAGTCCTTGTCAGCATAGCCCGGAGTTTTTCCCTTTCCTCTTGATCCCTGGCTGGACGTCTCACATCTTTCTTTCTTGACAGCTGAACAAATGTTGTAAAGAAAGAATGAGCAACAATGGTGCTCAGAAAGTTCTCTCCTTGCTCGGTATATATATATATATATATATATATATATATATATATATATATATATATATATATTAAGATATACCGAAAGAAATACTCGAAATTTAAATGAAAATTGAATATCAGAAATCTGACACTTTGACTCAAGACTCATCTCAAAAATCGATACTCAAAAGACTCATTTGGTGAAACTCTGATGACTCATGATAATTGAATAACTGGTCTTCCATCCTTTCGGTATCTCGGCAGTGCGATGAACTATCCAACCGGGATCATGGAGGATCATCAAGACGCGTTAGTAATCACTACCAGGATCGGGACGAACATGGTTAAAAAAATCATGATTGATGATGGTAGTTCGGTCGATATATTGTATCAAGATGCTTTTGCAAGAATGAATTTGGGTGATAGAAAGGTTAACAGTGCAAAAGATGCACCGTTATATGGTATCACTGGCAATGAGGTCAAAATAGTAGGAGTTATTGATATGCCGATACTCTTTGGATCCCCGCCATGCCAAAAATGGCTCATGGTTAAATTCCCTATCGTTAACGCCATTTCAAGCAACAATGCAATTCTAGGAAGGTCAACCATTGCAGCTTTGAAAGGCATAGTCTCCATAACTCACCTTAAAATGAAATTTCCCACAGATTTTGGTGTTGGTGAGGTGTATGGATACCAAAAACTGGCCTGATAGTGTTCAATAAGTTCAGCGCTTCCAAAGAGACCAGCTAGTTCATCAACCACAGTGAATTAAGTGGTTGAGATGGATCCAAGAGACATAATTGAACTCCCCAAACCACCTAGCCATGAGCCGGTTGAGCCCGTCGAAGAGATTCCTTTGTACCTTGATGACCCTGACAAGGTCGTAAAGATCGGAACAAAGTTGCCCGCCGAACTCCGTGAAGCTCTCATTCAGACATTAAGAGAGTTCGCGGACATCTTTGCTTGGACTCCCAAAGACATGCCAGGGATTCCAGTTGAATTAGCTCTCCACCATCTTAATATAAAACCAGGAGTTCAAGAAGTGAAACAAAAAAGACGTATCTTCTCCAAGGAAAAATAGGATGCCATTGAAAAAGAGATTGACAGACTACTCGAGGCGGACTTTATCAAGCCCGTACAGTTTCTGAAATGGATTGCTAATCCGGTTCTAGTAAAGAAGAGCAACGGCAAATGGAGGATGTGCATAGACTATTCGGATTTAAATAAAGCATGCCCCAAAGATTTTTATCCTTTGCCTAATATCGACCAACTCATTGATTCTACTACTGGTAATGAGTTATTATCCTTCATAGATGCATTTTCAGGGTACAATCAAATAAAGTTGGCCGAAAGAGATCAAGATGATACGGCATTTATAACCCATAAAGGGGTCTTTGGGTTCAAAGTCACCCCTTTTGGTCTTCTAAATGTAGGGGCGACGTTTCAATATGCAATGGATAAAATATTTGTCACTCAAATTGGAAGGAACGTCCAAGTATACGTTGATGACATCATAGCAA
Organism: Kitagawia praeruptora; assembly: GCA_037693485.1. Taxonomy (NCBI): domain Eukaryota; kingdom Viridiplantae; phylum Streptophyta; class Magnoliopsida; order Apiales; family Apiaceae; genus Kitagawia; species Kitagawia praeruptora. Next base: position 156,467,328 of record CM075344.1, on the reverse strand, counting down.
TGTCACCAACTGCCTCAGAGCACATCAAAGACCTCAAAGAAACTTTTGGGAGAGTAAGGGCCAGTTCCATGAGATTAAATCCAGCAAAGTGTTCCTTCGGCTTGAATGGAGGCCGGTTTCTGGGATTTCTACTCACTCAGAGAGGTATAGAGGCAGACCCAAACCAAATAAAAGCCATTCAAAGCATGACAGCCCCAAAATGCCTCAAGGAGCTCCAAGTTCTCACGGGATCCATAGCAGCTCTCAGACGTTTTATACCTCAGTCTTCGAAGAAATGTCTACGAATGTATGAGGCAATTAAGGAAGCTTCAAAATGTAAGACTTTTACTTGGACGAAAGAATGTGAGGAAAGTTTACAAGGGATCAAAGATTTTCTCGTATCTCCACCAATCATGGCTAAGCCTCTTCAATGTGAACCCTTAAAGTTATATTTGTCAGCATCGGACTCTACCTTGGCTGTAGTACTGGTTAAAGAGGCAGATGTAGAACAAAAGCCCGTGTACTATACCAGCTATATACTCAAAGACGCTGAGACAAGGTACTCCAATATAGAAAAGCTTGCATACTCCTTGGTCATGGCCAGTAGAAAATTGAGGTAATATTTTCAAGGCAGAACAATCGTTGTGATGACAAACCAGCCCTTGCGACGAATACTTCATAAGCCTGATATGATAGGGAGATTAGCTTCATGTACTGTGGAGTTAAGTCAGTTTTACTTAGAGTTTTAGCCAAGGACTGCAACGAGGTCTCAGGCCTTAGCAGATTTCATTATATAATGCACATTTACTTCTTCTGAACTAGGGGAGATAATATCAGATGCAAAAGATAAAGTTTGGACTCTGTTCACGGATGGGTCATCCACCTCAAAAGCCGGAGGAGCAGGAGTGATTCTCACAAGCCCTGAGGGCTTCACCATCTGACAGGTCATTAAGTTCAAATTTTCCACGAGCAACAATGAATCAGAGTACAAAGGTCTCATAGCAGGCTTGATTCTAGCTCGACATCTGGAGGTATCTGCAATAGACATATTTTGTGATTGCCAGCTTGTTGTGAAGCAAGTTTTGGGAGAATTTAAAACTCTCAATGAAAGAATGGCAGCATACAGAAAAGGTCACCTCAGAGTTGCTGTAATGTTTCATGACGTGGACCATCAATAACATTGATAGATCTAACAACCAATGTGCAGATGCCTTGTCAAAATTGGCCACGTCGGATACTTCAAACACCTCAGAGCCGGTATACTTTAGAGAGCTAAACGAACCTTCGATAGTTCGAAAAGAAGTACTTTGCGTTTCAACATAAGAGGATTGGAGGACTCCTGTCATCAAGTTCATTCAAGGAGTCCATGTAGAGATGAATAAACAAGAGGAGAGAAAAATGACCCTAAAGGCAAAGCATTATTGTCTAATCGAAAATAAGCTATTTAGAAGAGCTTTGGTCGAGCCATTACTCAAATGCGTCGGTCAAGATGAAGCAAATATAGTCATGCTTGAAGTACACTCAGGAATCTGCGGTGACCATTTGGCTGGGAAAAACATGGCATTGAAAATTATGAGGCACGGAATCTACTGGCCCACGATGCGCCAGGACTGTGAGGAGTTTACAAGGCGATTTGAGCCATGTCAGAAGTACGGGTCCATGAACCAAAGACCCTCAGTCCCCTTTAACCCCACAACAACTCCATGTCCATTCTTCATGTGGGGCATTGACTTAGTAGGTCCCCTACCAAAAAGTTCTAAACAATGCCAATACATAATTGTGGCAGTTGATTACTTTACAAAATGGATTGAGGCAAAGCCCCTTGCAAGAATAAGAGAGATCGAGGCAGTGCACTTCTTCATGGAGTAGATAGTGTTCAGATTTGGGGTGCCCAGAATGGTTGTTACAGACAATGGAACCCAGTTCACGGGAGAAAAGTGGGTCAATGCAATGACTGAGCTCGAAATACAACATCTTAAAGCTTCAGTTGCATATCCACAAGCAAACGGACAAGTGGAAATTACTAATAAGGCAATTTTGCAAGGACTGAAGAAGAGGTTGCTTGAAGCAAACAGAAATTGGGTAGACGAACTACCAAACGTGTTGTGGAGTCTCCGGACCACACCAAAGGCTTCTACAAGAGAAACACCGTTTAGAATGGCGTATGGAACTGAAGCAGTATTGCCGATGGAAATAAGCTCCAAGTCTTTGAGAATTGAAAAATTTGATCCAAAGATGTCTGAAGAAGGTTTAAAGCTGAATGTTGATCTCCTCGAGGAGCTCAGAAACTCCTCACAGGTTAACGTCGCCAAATATCAAGACAAAGTGGTAGAGCTGTACAATTCAAAAATCAAACCAAGGAGTTTTCAGGTTAATGACCTCGTGTTAAGGGAAGCGGCAGAATCGATGCCTTCAAAGCAAAGCAAGATATCCCCACCATGGGAAGGGCCTTACCAGGTCACGAAGGTCATTGCTTCTGGTTCTTACCACCTCGAGCACCTCGACGGAACTCCGGTTCTAAATGCCTGGAATGCCATCCACCTCAAGAAGTTCTATCCATAAAATTCTACGGTAGGAATCAATAACCTCTATAAGTTATTTAAGTTAGTGACCAAGTTTTTAAGTTATTGAGCAAGTTTCTAAACTCTTATGTAACTAAGTCGCATTCATAGCTTAATCTACCATTAGATAAGCCATGATGTAAGACCGACATTTGTTTTAGTTCTGATAAATCAAAGGCATGTCCTTGAATTATTATATCATTCTGCTTGATAAATACTTGCCGACATTCAAAACAAAATCAAGAAGAATCATGCCAAAAGGTAACGCCATGGCCACCTCACGCCCCAAGTTTTTAAGGTTTTTCTACGAAGTACAAGGCATTAACAGGGTAAAGTGCTCCAAAAATATCTCCAATGATTAAAAAGGTAAAGTACGCCAAAGTGGAATACTTCGACCACCCCAAAAACAACCCAAACGGCTCAAATTCTCCTTGGACATTTAAATTCGCCATAAGCAATAAATAAAGGTAAAGATGCACCATCAAAGTGAAAATACGAATCAAAATATTTTGTGTGCCCCAAGTAGCTCAAAGAGCCCAGACATCACTTCATGCATACGCAAGTTCACTAGGAATAATCGAAAAGGTAAAGTTCGCCAAAAATTTTCCAAAGGGGCCAAGAATACAACGAAAAGGTAAAGTTCGCCATCAAAATAAAAATAAAACCAAAAAGAAGTACTTCAAGCCACAAAGTATCTCCAAAAAATGACAAAAATACAAAGAGAAGGTAAAGCTCACCACCAACGAAAAATAAAGTTGAAAAGAATACACCAAGTCGCAAAATATCTTCAAAGAAAAAGGTAAGATTCACCATCAAAATAAAAAGGCAGTTGGAATTAGTTCAAAATTCGCCACCAATAGAGGAAAATGGTAACGCACACTACAAGCGTCAAAAATCAAAACAAGGGTAAGGGTAAAACACTCCCAAATTACTGATTCGCCAAAAGATATCATCCTAGCCACTTCTTATACTTCAAGAAGCTCAGAGTCCCCTTAGATATCTCCATTTTTCAAAGAAAAACGAAAGGGCACGTCAAGTATGGAAGCATATTTAAAGCTAGCTACAAAGTAGAGCAATTGAGCAAAGCAACCTCTACTTTGGTTACTCCAAACACCCCGGAATTGTCCTCTTGGACATCACCAGCGCCGTCACAAACAGCAAAAAAGATTCAAGGACAACATAAGCAAAAAGAAGCTACTAAAGGATAGGCATCATTCAACAACATTCGACAAAATAAGAGAAAGATCCATCGAGGCAAACAGATACTAGCCAAAGTCAAGACATAAAACGCAAATATAACAAGAGTTCAAACGACTCAGACATCTCTGACAAAAGTTTGGATAAAACAAATGATAGCAATAAGTTATACATTGCCTATAGGGGCATACCCTAGGCAGATAAAGAAGTCTTCAATCTTTGGGCGTAGCGTCTGACGAACCAGTCTTCCCGGCCTCACCCTCTTTCGCAACATCAGCCAAATAATAGTCAAACGTATGACCCACCACATCAATTCCATTCCTAGAAAGATGACCAACGTACGCCCTCATTGTAACCCTCTTCAAAAGACGACAAGGACTCAGCCTGACACTTTGTCAATTGGGGAGACATGTCTTCCATTTTATTCATCAGAGCAGCCTTTTCCTCCATCCAGACACCCATTTTCGTAGCAAGATATTCTTCTGAGGTCTTCACAGCATCTTTCAGAGCCTGGTTATCCGATTGCATGTTCTTTACTTGACCACTCAGGGCATCACAATCGGTGATAAGGTTAGATTTTTCAGTCAAAGAGGCGAAGAGCTTATCAACGGTAACATTATTCTCTTTAACTAGATTCTGAGAAGTTTCCTCCAGATTCTTGTTAACCACCTTTAGCTCGTTTACTTCTCCACGTAACTTCTTCACTTCAAGAACATCAACCAGGTCATCTAGCTTTAAAAGCTTCTCCATCTCAGTAGATAGCTGGACCAAAACAAGCACCAAAATTAAGGTAAAAAGGCCATCTCCGAGGCTGTTAGACAAAAGATATCATACTTACGACAATCGAAATAAAGAATAAATAAAGATAAAGTCAGAAATACCTGATCAACCAAACCTTTACAGCCACGAAGGCCCCTCACAACATTAGTCTCAGAAACAATCGTACTACCTTTTGGAGACACCAAAGCACCAGCATTACCCTCAGAGGATGGACGGTCCACCAAGTCTTTCAGCTTCTTTGAATGATGGCCTCTAGAAGTGTGCCCTACACGATGTCTCTTCCTCTCTTTATCTTTTACAACAGCAGTATCAGAAGCATCAACCTCAATCACACTAGAAGGGGAAACGAGACTCTTCGAAACAGCCTCTAGGACACTTTCCAACTTAACGCTCGGAATCACAGTTGATGCCCCAGCAGCCTTACTCTTGACAAGACGAGCCAAAAATTCCTCAGTAGGCATGTTTGCAAAGAGCTTCACCAAGCCAAGCAGTTCTGGTCCAGTCACTACAAATAAAAAGGGGAAGATAAGTCAAAAAAAGTAAAATGAAAATCAAAGAAATACAAAGACAAGAACACAGTTACTAGCTTACAACAATGATCATTCAAGAATTTGGCATCCAAGAACTCTTCAGGCCGATATCTAACTTCAGAACCATGAAAAACTCGCAAATCTGAAGAGACTCTCGACCCCAAAAGGTTCACAGACTTCACTCGACCAGCGCAAAGAGTTCGCCAAGGTCCTATGGCTCCTAGTTCATGGCCCTCATACCAAGCCCACAATGGGTGCCAACTAGAATTGGAAGCAGGAGCCTCAACCAACTTTTTACATCCCTCTTTCTTGTCAACATAAAACTGTATTCCAGTACTTTTTACTCGAAAGATTGAAAAAAAAGTCAAGACTAGGGAACTGCCGAAGTTCATAACACCTAGCAATAACCCCGTTAATTTAAAGTACAGTATTAGGCACCAGTTGACTCAAACCACACCCAAGGACCTGAAGGATAAAGCGAAAGAAGGGGTGTAAAGGCAATCTAAGTCCATATTCAAAATATACATCAGGGATGGCTTGACAACCGGGTCGAGGAGGTTTCCACATCCGGTCATCAAGGCTAGGGGTAAAAGCATTATAACCCGCAGAAAAGGATACGTATCGTGACAACCTATCGAGGTCTAAGGGGTGTGTAGCATAGAAACTAGATCTATTAAAAGACTTATTGGACTCAAAGCTAGCCCCAGAGCGGGGCCTAATAACATCATCAACAGAAGGGGTCTGTGAACCAGACCCAACCACTGGAGGAACCCTACTGATAGAGCTCTCATGACAACCAGGAGAAAAGGACGAAGCTTTTAGGGAGGGAGAGGCACGAAGGAGATAGTGAGAACGAGTAGCAGGATCGGGAAAAGGACTCTCTATACTACCTCTCTCATCATTCTGAGGAACACTCTCGGTCGAAGAGCAAGAGGCGATGATAGCCTTCATAGCAGCAAACGAAAAAGAAAGCAAGAAAATAAAGGAAAAACAGAGAAGAGACGAAAAAAGTACCTCACGTATCGAGAAAATGGCAACAAGAAAGAATGATAGAAGAAAGAAAAGAAAACACAGAACAAGAAAAACTTATAAAGAAAAGAGAAGAGTAAAGTGGGTACTTACCTCTACAACTGCCGGTACTAGTTCCAAGACATGGGGAAACGAACGGACAAGACCTTTCAGCCACTGCGTATATGACCGCGTGTCATGTAATAACCCTAACTTTTAGAATGCTACAATGCCTAAATGAATAGTAATTTTGAGGACTTAGGGAAATGGTATGTAAGTATCCTAGATTTGAAATGGAAAATAAATAATCAGGAACCATATTAGTGTTGTACTATGAAAAAAAGTGACTCGAAACGATGACGGATTTCAGAAATTCCTGAGTACAGATTTTTAAGATGTCTGATTTTAATTGAGCACTATTGTATTGGATATTAAAGGATATGGAATATGAAAAGGGTGTATACTTTGAGGAACATGTGAAATTAGGTTAAACCAGGGGATTATTAAGTCAAGGGAATGCCAGAGGAATTTGGATTGTTAAACAATTTAGAACCACTTGGAAATGAGATATTAAATTTGAGGAATTGAGGATTTAATATTTTGGAATTTTATTATATTTGAATTGAGAATTTAGAACGAAAACTACTGAGACAGTGAAACGAACGTTCTAGAAACCGCTGAGACTTTTATAACGAGATTAAGCGATCAAGCGAACGAATCATGGGTTAAGGATGTTAAATATTAGAAGTCCAAGAGAGGATATATTATGAGAGAGAAAGAGGATTGAGAATATAATCCTAGAACAAAGAGAATTCAAACTAGTTTGAGAACACTTGAGAAACCGGGAGAGCAAATTCTGAGATAAAGAGAATATACCAAGGATATTGGATTTAATACCTACTTGAGGATTCAAATCACCCTAACACACTAATATATGATGTGGGAGAGGATATTATATATCCAAGGAATTTACAAATGAGGAACCACTGAGACGATCACAGAAATCCTTCGATGAATCCAATAACTAGAAACTCTTGGACAAGGCCCAAGTATAAAACCAATAACAAGATATGGGCCTTACCATTGGACCAATCAAATTCAAGGGCTGATTTAAAGTGGATTAAGAAGGGAAGTACCAAAGTAGAAGAATTATAAGATTTAAAGGATGTTGGATGCAATTTACATAATGTTAAGGACTTTCTTGCAAAATTCAAGGATAAGCATTAACAAGGAGCCAACAATTGGCTCTTTCTCATTGGTGGACTCCAAAATATCTTTACAAAAGGTAGCTAGCTGATATATAAGGTAGAAACAAGGGATATACATCATTTACACAAGAGAAATAAAGTTGAAAAGTTCCCCCATCTCTTTTCTCTACAAACTGCCCAGCAAGAACAAGGAGGAAAGAAAAATTCATATATCCATTTCTATATATGATAAAATTACCAAATTTTAACCATAGCTTCTCCACTCCATGGGTAAGGTTCGTTCAAAATTTCATGACCAAAAAGGTAGTATAGCCTAGTCAAATCCATGCTCAAAGTTGGAGAACCCAATCTGTCCAGTTTCTGTCCAGTGGAAAGATGGAGCTCAAAACCATAGCTAGGAACCTTTGTTTTTGGTGATCTATAGCTCAAATCAAAGCTTATGAAGAGGCCAAGATGTGATAAAAATTTGAGAGCCAAACACTTATTTTTCAATTTTCTATGATGTTTACAAAAGTGATGATGAATAGTAACCCTTAGAAACTAACTTTGTTTTCTTGATTTCTTTGGAGGATCTAAGCTATACTAAGGTGGTATAAAGGTTATACCAGGTGTATTAAGGCTTTTACTCATTCTAAGGAAGGTATACCACTTGAAACCCTAGCTTGAATCTTGAGTTTATGGTTGATTTTTGGATTAAGTTAGTGTAAAGTATGAAATCATGGTTATATTAGTGTTTATAAGTGTTTTGATGGATTATGGAAGTGGTATGTGTTGAAATCCATGGCTGGTATGATGACCACATGGTGTATGGATGGATATATGTGTTGGATAATGAGTTTGGAGGTGTGAAAAATTTGGAAAGTATGAAAGTATAGCCGTTATAATGCCCGATTCTCGTTTAAACATAAATTATTAGTTAAAAACAGAGCATCCCGAATCTGTCAATATCAGTAGAGCATAGCCAAGGATCATGATAGGGTAGATATTGGTTCATAGATCGTTTTGATATAAATTACATCAAAATCTGATGAACGGTTTAGGAGAAAAGTGAGTTTTAGTGAAAGTCGTTCGGAAATCGAGAAAATGCAATTGTGTCAACTTTGAGGCTATAATTACCATACTTAAACATCTTTAAAAGTTATGAAATTTTGGAACAATATATTAGGATGAATAGAGAGGCAAAGCCCACTGACCTTGTGTCAAAATTCAAAATTGATAATTTATGAGAAATTTTACAGTCATGTGTGGTTAATAAGGAAATGGTGAAAAACACTGAAACTTCATGGAGTCTAAAAATGGATAAGTTCTTGGAACTTGTGGTCTATAAAGGGTATGTTAAACCTATATTATGTGTCAAGGGTGTTATTATATATATATTTAAGGGTTAAGTGAAATATATTCTGATGGTGATCCTTTTCGTTTCCATAGATACTCGAGACGAACACCGGATCATTCCTCCTCTCTCTCTCTCTCTTCCTCTCTCGCTCGCTCCTTATTTTTCCCTCGAACTCTCAATCTCTCGACCTCCACCCCTCTCTACTCTAAATCTCTTCGCCCTCACTCTCTCTTCTCTCTTTCAATCTCCACCTATCTCCCTCTATCTCTCCGCCTGTCTCTCTCTATCTCCCCCTCTCTCCTTCGCCCAATCTCTCCCTCTCTCCTTTGCCAAAATCTCTCCCTCCGCTCTCATCTCTCCCTCGATCTATACGGAATGTATGATCGATTTTTAGAGCTTTTAACGACTACTCAAATACGGAATGTATGATCAGACACCAATCTAAGAGGTTATAATTAATTTTCAAGTTTTGTGTTTATGAAGGTTTTTGTTTTTCTCTCTCTAACCTCTTTTCTCTCAGTGTAAATAATGAGGGAGATGATCTTTTTTTTTTTCTTTTTATCACACTTCGTTTAATGGATACTAATACTAGCTTGGGCTCTAGTAACTTATAAGTATTTGGGCATAAAGAAATCAATACAAGTAGACTTATCCAACCCAATCAAATATTCCCTAATGCACATGTATAATTATTTATGTAGCAAACTAATGGGCCACAAAATCCTAGTTATATTAGTAGTTGAAAAATAGTAAAAATAATAATAATAACAATAGTAACAATAAATCGCAATTCAATAATAGCGTTGTACCAAATAATTATTAGAGTCTAGTAGCGCACAAAAAAAAAAACATTTGCACACACTCCTAATAATAATTAAAACCGAATTTTAAATCTTACGAATATTTATAAGAAAATTCTCGCAATATAATTAAAATTTCATGGTTATTACATATAACATTTCAAAAGATTTCAAAAAATTAATATATTAATTAAAAAAGCCCATTTTGGCCCGATCTCGACCAATGTGCGGGCTTAAAACGGTCCTTAGCAAACCCAACCTAATCCAATTCTAAAAAGAACTGGGGTTTTTAAAACAAGGATAAAGCCCGGGAATTTTTGTATACCGGTGATAGCCACCCCATCATAGTTAGTTAGTTCCATCACAACCACCACAAACACCACTTCAACATCCAATTTAATACCACATTTGCAAACCAATACCACCACACCAACTCGATACCGCTACAACCGCCACCAAAATCACTTTGAATTCATCAAAAAAAAATTTTTTTAAGAAACTTGAGCAATTATATTTTCATGATTAAATGATAGCAACGAAATTTCGAAAATCACTTTAATTCATCAAAAAAATTATTTTAAAAGAAAGCTAAGCCATTATATTTTCATTATTAAATGATTTATTGCATGTATTAGCATATTTTATAAATAAGTAAATAAATTATTTTAAGGAAGTTGTACGAATAGGATTCGGTTAACCCCTATTGACTGTGCAGTCATTTTTTTCGAGTCGTCACTTTCTAGTCCCACCCGTTTTTGACCCCACCCATTTAATAAAGCCTAACCCAAACCCAAACCCATATTAAGTTTATATAGTGTTGTTGGTGGGTGATGGGTGTCCTATTTTGACCTTAAATTGGATTTTTTCGGAGCTATTATATTAAGACCCTGTAATTATATATATATATATATATATATATATATATATCATGTTTGATTGATGTGACAACATTCTCTCAATAATATTACCAAACCCTTTGTCCACCTCTTGGTATTTAAAAATATATTTTAAGATTATAGAGAATTTTTCATTCATGATCAAAAAAAATTCAATAATAATTTAGGGTGGTATAAATAAAACACTAATTTTCTGACATATAAATAAATGAAATTTAAAATTCTAGAAAAATGTGGAAAATTTTTGTTGAATCATTTTCATTATTTTAAATGTATATTGAAGATTGGAATTAATATTAGAGAATAACAAACAAACTATATATCACATATGCATGTCTACAAATGAAGATTAATGGGATGCCTTCCAAGAATAAAAGTTTGTAAACTAGGTTAATTATCTCATAGAACATTTTCTTTCGAATTGTAAAGTACGATTAAAATACATAGTCAAAGAGTGTTTTCACTCTACTACTAATTCCCCCAGCTTGAGCTCCCTTCCACTTCATCCACTCTAAGCTCCCATGGGATTGCCTGCACATATAGTTACATTTGTTAGGTCACAAGGCACGCTGAATAATGTGCCCATGTGTGTATAACCTGAGATCTTTAAGATAATTGATAAGCAATTACACAAACACATGTAGGTAAGAAATGGGATGTACCATCTGGCCGGTTCATAGTCCAAAGCAGCTGCGTTTTTTTGCTCGTTCACCTGGACTATAATGTTTCTATTCAGATGCTCGTTCACCTGGACTATAATGTTTCTATTCAGATTGAATTTGTTTATGAGCTCTTCTTCTTTACAGTCCAGGTAAGAGCGACTTCTGCTTGGGCTCGGTCCAGCCTCCTGCACATGCAAGGGAGGAGTTCTATATCCAAATAAATAGATATATATAGGTTTAACTAATTATTAACACACAATAAGATGATACTTTTGTTGTAACTAGAACATGTAAACCCTGTTAATATAATTCATTATATGTATTACACCATGTGTCAAATTTTAATTTTAATGTGTGAGGCAAGATACATTATAACTGGAAAAAGAAATGATTGAGCACAATATTCAAATTACCTGAAGGATTTTTTGAGTTCTTTTCTCTTGTGATTTATGAGGCATGAATCCGTACTTAACGTAAAATGTTAACTCCTTGAGTGATCGTAATTTCATATTTTGCGTGATAAAAGTGCTGCAATATGGAAGATGAAATTCGTATTTAACAGGAAATTACTAGTGCATTGTTAAACCTTGAAGCCTAAAATAGGCTATGTAAGATAAAACTATCAGAAAAGAAAAGATTATTATGTAATCAACCTTGTCAACTCTATTGTGTGTACTACGCATATGCCTTTCACATTGCCAACCTTTTAACCGAAAGGAAATGGTGAACCATCGTCGGTGGGGAGCACCACGAGTCTCATTTTTGTATTCCAAGAATACCTGCTAGCACAAACGTGTATTCAAGTATTTGACAATATTTAACGAAAAGTACTGATATGAGTATAGCAACTAATTGAATCAATCATTTCTTCTTAGTGGTGGTAACTTTTTATAAGTATGAAAAAGTGAGGGGATTCATTTACCTGTTCTTTAGAAGAAAGATACTTCATATAGTCCTCGGGCAGGTTCAACGCAGATTGATCCATTGAAATCTGCTCGGATTTTCTTGCTGTTGGGAGGGACCTCCTTCTATCACTTGATTTTGGTACATCCTGTGAGTATACATGTTTCAACATTTCAAATGAAATTAATTATAAATAAAACATTAGATACCACTACAACAAAAACTGCATCATACAACACGTTTCACACAACGGTTAATCAAAAAACCGTTGTCCCGAAAAAACAAACAACGGTTAATGGCCTGTCCTCGTAAAAACGTTGTAGAGCTTTTAACCGACTACTCAAATACGAAATGTATGATCAGACACCAATCTAAGAGGTTAAAATTAATTTTCAAGTTTTGTGTTTATGAAGGTTTTTGTTTTTCTCTCTTTAACCTCTTTTCTCTCAGTGTAAATAATGAGGGAGATGATCTCTTTTCTTTTTCTTTTTATCACACTTCGTTTAATGGATACTAATACTAGCTTGGGCTCTAGTAACTTATATGTATTTGGGCATAAAGAAATCAATACAAGTAGACTTATCCAACCCAATCAAATATTCCCTAATGCACATGTATAATTATTTATGTAGCAAACTAATGGGCCACAAAATCCTAGTTATATTAGTAGTTGAAAAATAGTAAAAATAATAATAAATAATAAGAATAACAATAGTAACAATAAATCGCAATTCAACAATAGCGTTGTACCAAATAATTATTAGAGTCTAGTAGCGCACAAAAAAAAACATTTGCACACACTCCTAATAATAATTAAAACCGAATTTTAAATCTTACGAATATTTATAAGAAAATTCTCGCAATATAATTAAAATTTCATGGTTATTACATATAACATTTCAAAAGATTCCAAAAAAATTAATATATTAATTAAAAAAGCCCATTTTGGCCCGATCTCGACCAATGTGCGGGCTTAAAACGGTCCTTAGCAAACCCAACCTAATCCAACTCTAAAAAGAACTGGGGTTTTTAAAACAAGGATAAAGCCTGGGAATTTTTGTATACCGGTGATAGCCACCCCATCCTAGTTAGTTAGTTCCATCACAACCACCACAAACACCACTTCAACATCCAATTTAATACCACATTTGCAAACCAATACCACTACACCAACTCGATATCGCTACAACCGCCACCAAAATCAGAGGCAAATTGTTGTAATTTAGACAATTGCTACGGCAACGAAATTTCCAAAATCACTTTGAATTCATAAAAAAATTATTTTAAAAGAAACTTGAGCAATTATATTTTCATGATTAAATGATAGCAACGAAATTTCAAAAATCACTTTAATTCATCAAAAAAATTATTTTAAAAGAAACCTAAGCCATTATATTTTCATTATTAAATGATTTATTGCATGTATTAGCATATTTTATAAATAAGTAAATAAATTATTTTAAGGAAGTTGTACGAATAGGATTCGGTTAACCCCTATTGACTCTGTGCAGTCATTTTTTTCGAGTCGTCACTTTCTAGTCCCACCCGTTTTTGACCCCACCCATCCACTCATTTAATAAAGCCTAACCCAAACCCAAACCCAAATCCATATTAAGTTTATATAGTGTTGTTGGTGGGTGATGTGTGTCCTATTTTGACCTTAAGTTGGATTTTTTCGGAGCTATTGTATTAAGACCCTGTAATAATATATATATATATATATATATATAGGCAAGTGCTCAAATGAGACCCCCCTTATTATGAGAACTGAGATCTTTCCATTTTGTACTATATTACTTAATCAGGACCACACAAATCTAATCTAATTATATTAATACCCACCCTGTTCATTTCCCACTCCACCCCCCACCCCCCCCACCCCCACCCCCACCCCCACCCCCACCCCCATCGCCACCGCCACCGATCATCTTCTCAGGCGAACAGCACCACCTCCTCTTCCTTTTCGACGTCTGGCCCCGTAGGGGCACCGTCTTCATTTCCCATATCTCTCTCTGTCTCTCTCTATGTATGTCCTCATCTCTCTCTCTCCATCTCCTACCAATTCTCTCTACCTCTCTCTCTTCTCTCTCTTTCTCTCTCTCCCTCTCTCTCCTTGTAATATTAAACTCTATCATTTTAAAAGCTCGATATTGAAACACCCTTCCTTTATGGCTTAAATGTTTTGACTAGGCTGTATAGGCTAGGGAAATGGTGACGATGACTCAGATCTGGTGAATTTGATACTATTACGAACTTAAATCTGATTTTTTTTAATGATTTTGTGCCCAGAATTTTTGGTGATTTGGGTGTAAAATTAGTGATTTGCCTTTAAATTCTGGATCAAAATTTTAGTTTGGCCATTCTGTAGCTATTGGTGGTGACTGTGATATGAAATATTGGTGATTTGTATTGATTTTTTTTGGTGATTTGCTTGAATTTTCGGTGATTTGGTGGTGGTGGCGACCATAGATGGTGATGCTGTGATTTGTCTTGTCTCATAGCTTTTTTTTTTTGATGATTTATGGTCGAATTTTTGATGATTTGTATTTAATTTTTTGGTGAGTTCCTTTGAATTTTTGGTGATTTTGACTGAAAATTGGTGATTCTATGGGTGATAGGAGTGGTGGTGATTCGGTGATATGTGGTTGTGGTGTGGTGGTAATGGAGTGACGGAGATGGTGGTTAATTGTTATGAATTTTTGGTGATTTGTGTGTACCCATGTTTCCTACCTGGTTACTTTTGTGCGCACTTGCTATGTTTTCATCAAGTAGTGTCAACAGGGATTTGTTATACCAAGATACAGCTTAATTAGCATTACAATTTCCTTTATTGTTATAACATTTGAAAGTAGAGAATAGAAGCACAAGTATATGTACATACAGTCGCTTTAATATCCTTTGATGTCAATATCTTAGTTAATCTTTCTCGTGCCTTGACAATGTTAGCTTGCAACTTATCATAGGCTTCTGCAGAAACACAAGGGACAGATACGTTTTGGATTTTTGACAGAAACGCTAAACCCCCTGTTGAAGAAAGCACAATACTCTGTATACTCTGTTGAAGATAGTGCGCGTGTGTTTGTTTATTGGGCCTAATTTGTGGCCCAATGTGCAGTTCTCAATATAAGGGGGTCTCACTAGAGTAGCCCCCTATATATATATAGGCAAGTGCTCAAATACAAACCATTCTTAAAATACAAACCTACAAACCAACACTAAATTAATTATATTTCATCTATTCTAAGGTTTCCGCCAAGGGTACCTTCACAAAAAATGCTTAAAATAATTGGCTCTATCCAACAAAAAAAATAAAAAAATTTCAAAAAAAAAAAAAAATCTTGCCGTGGAAATGCGAAGCATTTAAGACAGTAAACGGATGAGTTAGGTAGTCATGAGGGCCGAAGGCTCTCGACACACCCGTCAATCGTCTATTGCCTTTACCATTGATTGCCATTCCTTACAATTTTAGAATGATAAAGGCGCGAAGCGCCGTACAAGAAGGTGCGAAGCACCGTTAACCAGTGAAATCCACTGCCACGTCATCACGTGAACAGTGAATTTTTTTTTTATTTTTTTTTTATTTTTTATTTTTTTTGTTGGATAGAGCCAATTATTTTAAACATTTTTTGTATTGGGGTACCCCTAGTTTGGTCATTAGATTAGCTTGAAATATTAGATTATGCTTGGTTTGTAGGTTTGTATTTTAAGGAGGTTTGTATTGGAGTAGCCCCCTATATATATATATATATATATATATATATATATATATATATATATATATATATATATATATATATATATATCATGTTTGATTGATGTGACAACATTCTCTCAATAATATTACCAAACCCTTTGTCCACCTCTTGGTACTTACAAATATATTTTAAGATTATAGAGAATTTTTCATTCATTATTTATGGATCAAATAAAATTCAATAATAATTTAGGGTGGTATAAATAAAACACTAATTTTCTGACATATAAATAAATGAAATTTAAAATTCTAGAAAAATGTGGAAAATTTTTGTTGAATCATTTTCATTATTTTAAATGTATATTGAAGATTGGAATTAATATTACTAAGAGATTAACAAACAAACTACATATCACGTATGCATGTCTACAAATGAAGATTACTGGGATGCCTTCCAAGAATAAAAGTTTGTAAACTAGGTTAATTATCTCATAGAACATTTTCTTTCAAATTGTAAAGTACGATTAAAATACATAGTCAAAGAGTGTTTTCACTCTACTACTAATTCCCCCAGCTTGAGCTCCCTTCCACTTCATCCACTCTAAGCTCCCATGGGATTGCCTGCACATATAGTTACATTTGTTAGGTCACAAGGCACGCTGAATAATGTGCCCATGTGTGTATAACCTGAGATCTTTAAGATAATTGATAAGCAATTACACAAACACATGTAGGTAAGAAATGGGATGTACCATCTGGCCGGTTCATAGTCCAAAGCAGCTGCGTTTTTTTGCTCGTTCACCTGGACTATAATGTTTCTATTCAGATGCTCGTTCACCTGGACTATAATGTTTCTATTCAGATTGAATTTGTTTATGAGCTCTTCTTCTTTACAGTCCAGGTAAGAGCGACTTCTGCTTGGGCTCGGTCCAGCCTCCTGCACATGCAAGGGAGGAGTTCTATATCCAAATAAATAGATCTATATAGGTTTAACTAATTATTAACACACAATAAGATGATACTTTTGTTGTAACTAGAACATGTAAACCCTGTTAATATAATTCATTATATGTATTACACCATGTGTCAAATTTTAATTTTAATGTGTGAGGCAAGATACATTATAACTGGAAAAAGAAATGATTGAGCACAATATTCAAATTACCTGAAGGATTTTTTGAGTTCTTTTCTCTTGTGATTTATGAGGCATGAATCCGTACTTAACGTAAAATGTTAACTCCTTGAGTGATCGTAATTTCATATTTTGCGTGATAAAAGTGCTGCAATATGGAAGATGAAATTCGTATTTAACAGGAAATTACTAGTGCATTGTTAAACCTTGAAGCCTAAAATAGGCTATGTAAGATAAAACTATCAGAAAAGAAAAGATTATTATGTAATCAACCTTGTCAACTCTATTGTGTGTACTACGCATATGCCTTTCACATTGCCAACCTTTTAACCGAAAGGAAATGGTGAACCATCGTCGGTGGGGAGCACCACGAGTCTCATTTTTGTATTCCAAGAATACCTGCTAGCACAAACGTGTATTCAAGTATTTGACAATATTTAACGAAAAGTACTGATATGAGTATAGCAACTAATTGAATCAATCATTTCTTCTTAGTGGTGGTAACTTTTTATAAGTATGAAAAAGTGAGGGGATTCATTTACCTGTTCTTTAGAAGAAAGATACTTCATATAGTCCTCGGGCAGGTTCAACGCAGATTGATCCATTGAAATCTGCTCGGATTTTCTTGCTGTTGGGAGGGACCTCCTTCTATCACTTGATTTTGGTACATCCTGTGAGTATATATGTTTCAACATTTCAAATGAAATTAATTATAAATAAAACATTAGATACCACTACAACAAAAACTGCATCATACAACACGTTTCACACAACGGTTAATCAAAAAACCGTTGTCCCGAAAAAACAAACAACGGTTAATGGCCTGTCCTCGTAAAAACGTTGTAGAGCTTTTAACCGACTACTCAAATACGAAATGTATGATCAGACACCAATCTAAGAGGTTAAAATTAATTTTCAAGTTTTGTGTTTATGAAGGTTTTTGTTTTTCTCTCTTTAACCTCTTTTCTCTCAGTGTAAATAATGAGGGAGATGATCTCTTTTCTTTTTCTTTTTATCACACATCGTTTAATGGATACTAATACTAGCTTGGGCTCTAGTAACTTATATGTATTTGGGCATAAAGAAATCAATACAAGTAGACTTATCCAACCCAATCAAATATTCCCTAATGCACATGTATAATTATTTATGTAGCAAACTAATGGGCCACAAAATCCTAGTTATATTAGTAGTTGAAAAATAGTAAAAATAATAATAAATAATAAGAATAACAATAGTAACAATAAATCGCAATTCAATAATAGCGTTGTACCAAATAATTATTAGAGTCTAGTAGCGCACAAAAAAAAACATTTGCACACACTCCTAATAATAATTAAAACCGAATTTTAAATCTTACGAATATTTATAAGAAAATTCTCGCAATATAATTAAAATTTCATGGTTATTACATATAACATTTCAAAAGATTTCAAAAAAATTAATATATTAATTAAAAAAGCCCATTTTGGCCCGATCTCGACCAATGTGCGGGCTTAAAACGGTCCTTAGCAAACCCAACCTAATCCAATTCTAAAAAGAACTGGGGTTTTTAAAACAAGGATAAAGCCTGGGAATTTTTGTATACCGGTGATAGTCACCCCATCATAGTTAGTTAGTTCCATCACAACCACCACAAACACCACTTCAACATCCAATTTAATACCACATTTGCAAACCAATACCACTACACCAACTCGATATCGCTACAACCGCCACCAAAATCAGAGGCAAATTGTTGTAATTTAGACAATTGCTACGGCAACGAAATTTCCAAAATCACTTTGAATTCATAAAAAAATTATTTTAAAAGAAACTTGAGCAATTATATTTTCATGATTAAATGATAGCAACGAAATTTCCAAAATCACTTTAATTCATCAAAAAAATTATTTTAAAAGAAACCTAAGCCATTATATTTTCATTATTAAATGATTTATTGCATGTATTAGCATATTTTATAAATAAGTAAATAAATTATTTTAAGAAAGTTGTACGAATAGGATTCGGTTAACCCCTATTGACTCTGTGCAGTCATTTTTTTCGAGTCGTCACTTTCTAGTCCCACCCGTTTTTGACCCCACCCATCCACCCATTTAATAAAGCCTAACCCAAACCCAAACCCAAACCCAAACCCAAATCCATATTAAGTTTATATAGTGTTGTTGGTGGGTGATGTGTGTCCTATTTTGACCTTAAGTTGGATTTTTTCGGAGCTATTGTATTAAGACCATGTAATAATATATATATATATATATATATAGGCAAGTGCTCAAATGAGACCCCCCCTTATTATGAGAACTGAGATCTTTCCATTTTGTACTATATTACTTAATCAGGACCACACAAATCTAATCTAATTATATTAATACCCACCCTGTTCATTTCCCACGACACCCCCCACCCCCCCCCACTCCCCCACCCCCACCCCCACCCCCATCGCCACCGCCACCGCCACCGATCATCTTCTCAGGCGAACAGCACCACCTCCTCTTCCTTTTCGACGTCTGGCCCCGTAGGGGCACCGTCTTCATTTCCCATATCTCTCTCTGTCTCTCTCTATGTCTGTCCTCATCTCTCTCTCTCTCCATCTCCTACCAATTCTCTCTACCTCTCTCTCTTCTCTCTCTTTCTCTCTCTCCCTCTCTCTCCTTGTAATATTAAACTCTATCATTTTAAAAGCTCGATATTGAAACACCCTTCCTTTATGGCTTAAATGTTTTGACTAGGCTGTATAGGCTAGGGAAATGGTGACGATGACTCAGATCTGGTGAATTTGATACTATTACGAACTTAAATCTGATTTTTTTTAATGATTTTGTGCCCAGAATTTTTGGTGATTTGGGTGTAAAATTAGTGATTTGCCTTTAAATTCTGGATCAAAATTTTAGTTTGGCCATTCTGTAGCTATTGGTGGTGACTGTGATATGAAATATTGGTGATTTGTATTGATTTTTTTGGTGATTTGCTTGAATTTTCGGTGATTTGGTGGTGGTGGCGACCATAGATGGTGATGCTGTGATTTGTCTTGTCTCATAGCTTTTTTTTTTGATGATTTATGGTCGAATTTTTGATGATTTGTATTTAATTTTTTGGTGAGTTCCTTTGAATTTTTGGTGATTTTGACTGAAAATTGGTGATTCTATGGGTGATAGGAGTGGTGGTGATTCGGTGATATGTGGTTGTGGTGTGGTGGTAATGGAGTGACGGAGATGGTGGTTAATTGTTATGAATTTTTGGTGATTTGTGTGTACCCATGTTTCCTACCTGGTTACTTTTGTGCGCACTTGCTATGTTTTCATCAAGTAGTGTCAACAGGGATTTGTTATACCAAGATACAGCTTAATTAGCATTACAATTTCCTTTATTGTTATAACATTTGAAAGTAAAGAATAGAAGCACAAGTATATGTACATACAGTCGCTTTAATATCCTTTGATGTCAATATCTTAGTTAATCTTTCTCGTGCCTTGACAATGTTAGCTTGCAACTTATCATAGGCTTCTGCAGAAACACAAGGGACAGATACGTTTTGGATTTTTGACAGAAACGCTAAACCCCCTGTTGAAGAAAGCACAATACTCTGTATACTCTGTTGAAGATAGTGCGCGTGTGTTTGTTTATTGGGCCTAATTTGTGGCCCAATGTGCAGTTCTCAATATAAGGGGGTCTCACTAGAGTAGCCCCTATATATATATATATATATATATATATATATATATATATATATATATATATATATATATATATATATATATATATATATATATCATGTTTGATTGATGTGACCAGGGACGGACCTCCAGCTGGGCTGGGGTTGGCTGTGGCCCGGGGGAAAATTTGCCAGCCCATTTAACATTTAGTATAAAAATAAACTCAGCCCGGGTAGCAAAAAAATCAGCCCTGTTAGTTATTATAAATGTTGAGCCCAGCCCATAATATTTATTTACAATACATCAGCTTTTTTAATTGTCCAGCCCATTATATCATAGATTTTATTTTTGTCAAAACCAAACAAATGGTAAAATATAATAGAATTAATTATAGAATTGATAGACACAACAGAAATGGCAGACAAGTAGACAAAAGAAGCAGGGCCGCAGAACTATTCTCCCGTTTTATTTGCTTTATACTTTAGTTAATTACAGTAATATTATACAATATTATTTATTTACGTGAACTGCCTTTTTCTTCTTCTTTCTTCTCTTCATAAGCTTCTCTGCCACTGTTTTACCAGCGCGTGGTGGCGCGTAAAAAAAATCGCCGCTGCGCGGCTACAGTGTTAGCCCGGGTGGTTTCAACATCCTGGGTCCGTCCCTGGATGTGACAACATTCTCTCAATAATATTACCAAACCCTTTGTCCACCTCTTGGTACTTACAAATATATTTTAAGATTATAGAGAATTTTTCATTCATTATTTATGGATCAAATAAAATTCAATAATAATTTAGGGTGGTATAAATAAAACACTAATTTTCTGACATATAAATAAATGAAATTTAAAATTCTAGAAAAATGTGGAAAATTTTTGTTGAATCATTTTCATTATTTTAAATGTATATTGAAGATTGGAATTAATATTACTAAGAGATTAACAAACAAACTACATATCACATATGCATGTCTACAAATGAAGATTAATGTGATGCCTTCCAAGAATAAAAGTTTGTAAACTAGGTTAATTATCTCATAGAACATTTTCTTTCAAATTGTAAAGTACGATTAAAATACATAGTCAGAGTGTTTTCACTCTACTACTAATTCCCCCAGCTTGAGCTCCCTTCCACTTCATCCACTCTAAGCTCCCATGGGATTGCCTGCACATATAGTTACATTTGTTAGGTCACAAGGCACGCTGAATAATGTGCCCATGTGTGTATAGCCTGAGATCTTTAAGATAATTGATAATGTACCATCTGGCCGGTTCTTAGTCCAAAGCAGCTGCGTTTTTATATGCTCGTTCACCTGGACTATAATGTTTCTATTTAGATTGAATTTGTTTATGAGCTCTTCTTCTTTACAGTCCAGGTAAGAGCGACTTCTGCTTGGGCTCGGTCCAGCCTCCTGCACATGCAAGGGAGGAGTTCTATATCCAAATAAATAGATCTATATAGGTTGAACTAATTATTAACACACAATAAGATGATACTTTTGTTGTAACTAGAACATGTAAACCCTGTTAATATAATTCATTATATGTATTACACCATGTGTCAAATTTTAATTTTAATGTGTGAGGCAAGATACATTATAACTGGAAAAAGAAATGATTGAGCACAATATTCAAATTACCTGAAGGATTTTTTGAGTTCTTTTCTCTTGTGATTTACGAGGCATGAATCCGTACTTAACGTAAAATGTTAACTCCTTGAGTGATCGTAATTTCATATTTGCGTGATAAAAGTGCTGCAATATGGAAGATGAAATTCGTATTTAAGAGAAAATTACTAGTGCATTGTTAAACCTTGAAGCCTAAAATAGGCTATGTAAGATAAAACTATCAGAAAAGAAAAGATTATTATGTGATCAACCTTGTCAACTCTATTGTGTGTACTACGCATATGCCTTTCACATTGCCAACCTTTTAACCGAAAGGCAATGGTGAACCATCGTCGGTGGGGAGCACCACGAGTCTCATTTTTGAATTCCAAGAATACCTGCTAGCACAAACGTGTATTCAAGTATTTGACAATATTTAACGAAAAGTACTGATATGAGTATAGCAACTAATTGAATCAATCATTTCTTCTTAGTGGTGGTAACTTTTTATAAGTATGAAAAAGTGAGGGGATTCATTTACCTGTTCTTTAGAAGAAAGATACTTCATATAGTCCTCGGGCAGGTTCAACGCAAATTGATCCATTGAAATCTGCTCGGATTTTCTTGCTGTTGGGAGGGACCTCCTTCTATCACTTGATATTGGTACATCCTGTGAGTATATATGTTTCAACATTTCAAATGAAATTAATTATAAATAAAACATTAGATACAAATTGAAAGGTGTAACTAAAAATGTATGATTCAGATGTACCAGATCAGCCGGGAAGGCAAAGGATATAGGCTCTGGCGCCAGTACAACTTTGGAAAGGGTTTGCTGCGAGTGATAGGGTTTGAGAAGAAAATGTTCAGAAAAGATCTTAACAGCAAAAATTCATAATTGGATATACGCATATTAATTTAACATAATCGTCACCTCATAAGGAACAATAGCCAAGTTATCAGCATGCACTTGATTGTTTGAGGCCATTGTAATGAACTGGAAGCTTTATATTGGAGATAGAAAACAGCTGACTATGAAGGAGCAAAAAGATTGTAGATGAATGTGAGGAAAAACTGTGGATAAAGGCTAGTATATATAGCTGACTAAGGGTTGGGTGAGGCCAGAAGAAAATAGAAAAACTAGGTTTTCATTAAAACGGGTGAGTAAACAAATATATCCATCTAAAAAAGGAAAGAAATATTTATTTTAAACAAAATGCCTTTATAAAAAATCTCACAAGAGATAAATGTATAAACATAGTTTTACGTACCTAGTAATTATATGATGATGGTGATTTGAAATTTAAATAAAGAAATATATCTTTAGATGGTAATTGTTTTTTTTAATTTTATTTTTGTTGAAAGATTAAGCTAAGGCTTAAAAATAATTACTAACCCAACCAAGTCAAATGATAGATGTATTATTTTGCGATTGGTCTCAATTTTATGAAAATTATACATATAAAATTTTCGTTTTCTATGTTTATCATTAAGTATCCAAAAATAGGATTCTTTTTAATCTTCTCTCAAAATGCTTTATTCTTGAATTGAAATTGAGAACAATTTTTTTTTTAACTTTATACATAGTTTTGACAATTTCATTCTAACATTTCCATTATACCCCTATCAAGTAGTTTCATTTTAAATTTTTATTTCTAAATTTTAAGAGAATATAACTTTTCTTAATTTTGTAAAATTCAAGGTGTAAAATACCTTTAGGTAAACTCACAATTTATAAATTTAATATCGGTATTTATGACAATCACTGAAAACTAAATGCTACTCCGGTCGTCCCTCTCGTTTCTTTACAATTTTTCTTCACTCGTTGGCACGCATTTTAAGATATATATAAAGTATAGTTTCATAACTCATTTTTAAAATTTTCTTTGTTGAATAAAAATTTGAATATTAAATTTTTATTCACAAAAAAATTGAAAATGAGTTACGGAACTATACTTTATATACACGCGTGCAACCAACGAAAAAACTATAAAGAAATTAGAGGAAGCTGGGAGTATTTACATACACATCTTTTAACTCTTCCAGTCACCATGCACTTGGGCTACTAGAGATGTTTATAAAAACCCAATAGCCCATGACCCGGTACAATCCAATCCGAAAAGAAGCTCGAAAGGCCCGATCCTCTCGCATTCGAGACTTATATGGGTATTCTTTTTTTTTTTTTTATCAAACTTGGCCTGGCCTGAAGCCTGAATAAAAGCCCAAATTGTAAAAAGACAAGATTCTTGAAAAATCCAGTTCGGCCCGCATAAAAGCTCGCATACAATTTTTATTATTAATATATAAAATTCAGATATAAATATAATGTGAAGCCCCCAAATGCGCCCTGCCCGGGGACCCGGGTCGTCATATCAGGTCTTGATATCCTGCAACACACGTTAGCTCAATAATAAACAGAATATTTATTACAACGGAGCATAGCAGCCCCACTCCACAGATCCAAGATCGGTCTCACACATTATTACAATACGATTTATTACATCTCTGAATAATATTTTACATAAGTCTATAAAGTAGAAAAGATAACAGGTTCCAGCTGGTTGTTCTAGTCCTTGTCAGCATAGCCCGGAACTTTTCCCTTTCCTCTTGATCCCTGGCTGGACGTCTCACATCTTTCTTTCTTGACAGCTGAACAAATGCTGTAAAGAAAGAATGAGCAACAATGGTGCTCAGCAAGTTCTCTCCTTGCTCGGTATATATATATATACATATATATATATTAAGATTTACCGAAAGAAATACTCGAAATTTAAATGAAAATTGAATATCAGAAATCTGACACTTTGACTCAAGACTCATCTCGAAAATTGATACTCAAAAGACTCATTTGGTGAAACTTTGATGACTCATGATAATTGAATAACTGGTCTTCCATCCTTTCGGTATCTCGGCGGTGCGATCAACTATCCAACCGGGAATACCGTCCTCCAATGACACCGCACTTCGCCCGATCATGGCTACAATACGATATCAACGAATATAATATATAGGTATGAATGCTAGCATCATAGTGGGTTATATATGAACCCTGGCATCATAGTGCCTAAAATATTCTCGTGTCCATATAAAGGTACACAAGTCTCTCTTTCTCTATAATGGGCCTCTTTCCCAAAATTGATCAGTAGAATACAGAATTCCTGAACATTTAATGAATTGATAATTTGAGATAACTTCACAGGAAAATATTTGCTTGATCTGGCGGACTGCCAATTTTACTCGAATGTGCCACCAATCCGAACAATGGATTGATGTAACTCTCAATAAACATATTTTCATTGGTTGACACGAACAAAATGCCAACCCTTGACAAGAAAGGTAACTATCTCGAAATAATGAGAATAGTCTTGAAACAAAATACAATGAGTCGTACTGAATGATTAGTGCATAATTTTGCATATTTTTATTGCTTATTTATTGTTTGAACTCGTAATTTAATAAATTATTTTGTTGCATTTTAGGAAATTCGAGAAAAGTGAAGAAATGACAAAATATATAAATAAAGTGCAAGAAAGGGCAAACGAGAAAGAAGAAGGACCAAAGTAGAAGAAATAGGAAAAGCCAGGGGTGGTGGTGCATTTTTGTAGCCCACCAAAATGGATGGCTAGGATTTAGTCTACCTAAAACTAAATAAATGGCCAAGATTAGCTCACACCAACCCCCAAAACCCTAATTTTCACCTATAAATACCCCCTTCATTCACCCAACACCTCTTACACAACAAACCTCTCTTATCTTAGCCTACATCTTAGTTTAGTTTACTCCATATTTTGTAGCTTTCATTTTGTAATTGTTCATTGTAAACACTTTTTATGCAATTTCAAGCTTCATTGTAATTCTTGCATCCCTCTTTCATTTTATTTTCCTTGTTATTTATTTCGTTATTTTCATAAATTCTCGGGTGGATAAAGTAGCGACGCTAACCACACGGGATTGAAAGTATCAATTTAAGTTTGTTTCGTAGTTTTAATTTCCATTTTAATATTAGTTACACCCCTTTAAATCTCCATTTTATTGTGGGTTTTATTTTAAATTATCGTTTTAGTGTAATTTAATTTCGTAATTAGTATCTTTATTAACAAGGAGCCAACAATTGGCTCTTTCTCATTGGTGGACTCCAAAATATCTTTACAAAAGGTAGCTAGCTGATATATAAGGTAGAAACAAGGGATATACATCATTTACACAAGAGAAATAAAGTTGAAAAGCTCCCCCATCTCTTTTCTCTACAAACTGCCCAGCAAGAACAAGGAGGAAAGAAAAATTCATATCTCCATTTCTATATATGATAAAATCACCAAATTTTAACCATAGCTTCTCCACTCCATGGGTAAGGTTCGTTCAAAATTTCATGACCAACAAAGTAGTATAGCCTAGTCAAATCCATGCTCAAAGTTGGAGAACCCAATCTGTTCAGTGGAAAGATGGAGCTCAAAACCTTAGCTAGGAAGCTTTATTTTTGGTGATCTATAGCTCAAATCAAAGCTTATGAAGAGGCCAAGATGTGATAAAAATTTGAGAGCCAAACTCTTATTTTTCAATTTTCTATGATGTTTACAAAAGTGATGATGAATAGTAATCCTTAGAAACTAACTTTGTTTTCTTGATTTCTTTGGAGGATCTAAGCTATACTAAGGTGGTATAAAGGTTATACAAGGTGTATTAAGGCTTTTACTCATTCCAAGGAAGGTATACCACTTGAAACCCTAGCTTGAATCTTGAGTTTATGGTTGATTTTTGGATTAAGTTAGTGTAAAGTATGAAATCATGGTTATATTAGTGTTTATAAGTGTTTTGATGGATTATGGAAGTGGTATGTGTTGAAATCCATGGCTGGTATGATGACCACATGGTGTATGGATGGATATATGTGTTGGATGATGAGTTTGGAGGTGTGAAAAATTTGGAAAGTATGAAAGTATAGCCGTTATAATGCCCGATTCTCGTTTAAACATAAATTACTAGTTAAAAACAGAGCATCCCGAATCTGTTAATATCAGTAGAGCATAGCCAAGGATCATGATAGGGTAGATATTGGTTCATAGATCGTTTTGATATAAAGTACGTCAAAATCTGATGAACGGTTTAGGAGAAAAGTGAGTTTTAGTGAAAGTCGTTCGGAAACTGAGAAAATGCAATTGTGTCAACTTTGAGGCTATAATTACCATACTTAAACATCTTTAAAAGTTATGAAATTTTGGGACAATATATTAGGGTGAATATAGAGGCAAAGCCCACTGACCTTGTATCAAAATTCGAAATTGATAATTTATGAGAAATTTTACAGTCATGTGTGGTTAATAAGGAAATGGTGAAAAACACTGAAGTTAACTTCATGGAGTCTAAAAATGGATAAGTTCTTGGAACTTGTGGTCTATAAAGGGTATGTTAAACCTATATTATTTGTCAAGGGTGTTATTATATATATATTTAAGGGTTAAGTGAAATATATTCTGATGGTGATCCTTTTCGTTTCTATAGATACTCGAGACGAACACCGGATCATTCCTCCTCTCTCTCTCTGCTCTCTCTCTCTCTCTCGCTCGCTCCTTATTTCTCCCTCGATCTCTCAATCTCTCGACCTCCACCCCTCTCTACTCTAAATCTCTTCGCCCTCACTCTCTCTTCTCTCTTTCAATCTCCACCTATCTCCCTCTATCTCTCCGCCTGTCTCTCTCTATCTCCCCCTCTCTCCTTCGCCCAATCTCTCCCTCTCTCCTTTGCCAAAAACTCTCCCTCCGCTCTCATCTCTCTCTCGCTCACTGCCCATCTCTCTCTCCTCTCTGTTCTCGCCCCTCTCTTTCTCTCCTCTCTCGAACCTCTCACCTCTCTCGACCTCGTCTCACTCTATCCCTCCGACTGCACACCCACCACCGTCGACCTCCGTCGCCGACGCGGTGGTAGCCCCTGATCCACCATGCATACCATCATCCCCCAAACTCAATATTCACAATTGATTGTATCACAAACCCTAACTCAATTTAATATAAATCACTAATTTAATACAAGGGTTTCAAGTAATTACATAAACAAAACATGTAAAATCATAAATAAAAGAAATTTAGGGGCATAAACTCATACCGTTTATGAAAAATCAAACTTTTTGAATTGATCTGAAAAATAACTTTCCCAAAACCCTTCATATATATATATATATATATATATATATATATATATATATATATATATATATATATATATATATATATATATATATATATATATATATATATCGATTTGTAGAGCTTTTAACCGACTACTCAAATACGAAATGTATGATCAGACACCAATCTAAGAGGTTAAAATTAATTTTCAAGTTTTGTGTTTATGAAGGTTTTTGTTTTTCTCTCTTTAACCTCTTTTCTCTCGGTGTAAATAATGAGGGAGATGATCTCTTTCTTTTTCTTTTTATCACACTTCGTTTAATGGATACTAATACTAGCTTGGGCTCTAGTAACTTATATGTATTTGGGCATAAAGAAATCAATACAAGTAGACTTATCCAACCCAATCAAATATTCCCTAATGCACATGTATAATTATTTATGTAGCAAACTAATGGGCCACAAAATCCTAGTTATATTAGTAGTTGAAAAATAGTAAAAATAATAATAAATAATAAGAATAACAATAGTAACAATAAATCGCAATTCAATAATAGCGTTGTACCAAATAATTATTAGAGTCTAGTAGCGCACAAAAAAAAAACATTTGCACACACTCCTAATAATAATTAAAACCGAATTTTAAATCTTACGAATATTTATAAGAAAATTCTCGCAATATAATTAAAATTTCATGGTTATTACATATAACATTTCAAAAGATTTCAAAAAAATTAATATATTAATTAAAAAAGCCCATTTTGGCCCGATCTCGACCAATGTGCGGGCTTAAAACGGTCCTTAGCAAACCCAACCTAATCCAATTCTAAAAAGAACTGGGGTTTTTAAAACAAGGATAAAGCCTGGGAATTTTTGTATACCGGTGATAGCCACCCCATCCTAGTTAGTTAGTTCCATCACAACCACCACAAACACCACTTCAACATCCAATTTAATACCACATTTGCAAACCAATACCACTACACCAACTCGATATCGCTACAACCGCCACCAAAATCAGAGGCAAATTGTTGTAATTTAGACAATTGCTACGGCAACGAAATTTCCAAAATCACTTTGAATTCATAAAAAAATTATTTTAAAAGAAACTTGAGCAATTATATTTTCATGATTAAATGATAGCAACGAAATTTCAAAAATCACTTTAATTCATCAAAAAAATTATTTTAAAAGAAACCTAAGCCATTATATTTTCATTATTAAATGATTTATTGCATGTATTAGCATATTTTATAAATAAGTAAATAAATTATTTTAAGGAAGTTGTACGAATAGGATTCGGTTAACCCCTATTGACTCTGTGCAGTCATTTTTTTCGAGTCGTCACTTTCTAGTCCCACCCGTTTTTGACCCCACCCATCCACCCATTTAATAAAGCCTAACCCAAACCCAAACCCAAATCCATATTAAGTTTATATAGTGTTGTTGGTGGGTGATGTGTGTCCTATTTTGACCTTAAGTTGGATTTTTTCGGAGCTATTGTATTAAGACCATGTAATAATATATATATATATATATATATAGGCAAGTGCTCAAATGAGACCCCCCCTTATTATGAGAACTGAGATCTTTCCATTTTGTACTATATTACTTAATCAGGACCACACAAATCTAATCTAATTATATTAATACCCACCCTGTTCATTTCCCACGACACCCCCCACCCCCCCACTCCCCCACCCCCACCCCCACCCCCATCGCCACCGCCACCGATCATCTTCTCAGGCGAACAGCACCACCTCCTCTTCCTTTTCGACGTCTGGCCCCGTAGGGGCACCGTCTTCATTTCCCATATCTCTCTCTGTCTCTCTCTATGTCTGTCCTCATCTCTCTCTCTCTCCATCTCCTACCAATTCTCTCTACCTCTCTCTTCTCTCTCTTTCTCTCTCTCCCTCTCTCTCCTTGTAATATTAAACTCTATCATTTTAAAAGCTCGATATTGAAACACCCTTCCTTTATGGCTTAAATGTTTTGACTAGGCTGTATAGGCTAGGGAAATGGTGACGATGACTCAGATCTGGTGAATTTGATACTATTACGAACTTAAATCTGATTTTTTTTAATGATTTTGTGCCCAGAATTTTTGGTGATTTGGGTGTAAAATTAGTGATTTGCCTTTAAATTCTGGATCAAAATTTTAGTTTGGCCATTCTGTAGCTATTGGTGGTGACTGTGATATGAAATATTGGTGATTTGTATTGATTTTTTTGGTGATTTGCTTGAATTTTCGGTGATTTGGTGGTGGTGGCGACCATAGATGGTGATGCTGTGATTTGTCTTGTCTCATAGCTTTTTTTTTTGATGATTTATGGTCGAATTTTTGATGATTTGTATTTAATTTTTTGGTGAGTTCCTTTGAATTTTTGGTGATTTTGACTGAAAATTGGTGATTCTATGGGTGATAGGAGTGGTGGTGATTCGGTGATATGTGGTTGTGGTGTGGTGGTAATGGAGTGACGGAGATGGTGGTTAATTGTTATGAATTTTTGGTGATTTGTGTGTACCCATGTTTCCTACCTGGTTACTTTTGTGCGCACTTGCTATGTTTTCATCAAGTAGTGTCAACAGGGATTTGTTATACCAAGATACAGCTTAATTAGCATTACAATTTCCTTTATTGTTATAACATTTGAAAGTAGAGAATAGAAGCACAAGTATATGTACATACAGTCGCTTTAATATCCTTTGATGTCAATATCTTAGTTAATCTTTCTCGTGCCTTGACAATGTTAGCTTGCAACTTATCATAGGCTTCTGCAGAAACACAAGGGACAGATACGTTTTGGATTTTTGACAGAAACGCTAAACCCCCTGTTGAAGAAAGCACAATACTCTGTATACTCTGTTGAAGATAGTGCGCGTGTGTTTGTTTATTGGGCCTAATTTGTGGCCCAATGTACAGTTCTCAATATAAGGGGGTCTCACTAGAGTAGCCCCCTATATATATATATATATATATATATATATATATATATATATATATATATATATATAGGGGGCTACTCCAATACAAACCTCCTTAAAATACAAACCTACAAACCAAGCATAATCTAATATTTCAAGCTAATCTAATGACCAAACTAGGGGTACCCCAATACAAAAAATGCTTAAAATAATTGGCTCTATCCAACAAAAAAAAAAAAAAAAAATCACTGTTCACGTGATGACGTGGCAGTGGATTTCACTGGTTAACGGTGCTTCGCACCTTCTTATACGGCGCTTCGCGCCTTTATCATTCTAAAGTTGTAAGGAATGGCAATCAATGGTAAAGGCAATAGACGATTGACGGGTGTGTCGAGGGCCTGCGGCCCTCATGACTACCTAACTCATCCGTTTACTGTCTTAAATGCTTCGCATTTCCACGGCAGTGATTTTTTTTTTTCAAATTTTTTTTTTTTTTTTGGTGGATAGAGCCAATTATTTTAAGCATTTTTTGTGAAGGTACCCTTGGCGGAAACCTTAGAATACATGAAATATAATTAATTTAGTGTTGGTTTGTAGGTTTGTATTTTAAGATTGGTTTGTATTTGAGCACTTGCCTATATATATATATATATATATATATATATCATGTTTGATTGATGTGACAACATTCTCTCAATAATATTACCAAACCCTTTGTCCACCTCTTGGTACTTACAAATATATTTTAAGATTATAGAGAATTTTTCATTCATTATTTATGGATCAAATAAAATTCAATAATAATTTAGGGTGGTATAAATAAAACACTAATTTTCTGACATATAAATAAATGAAATTTAAAATTCTAGAAAAATGTGGAAAATTTTTGTTGAATCATTTTCATTATTTTAAATGTATATTGAAGATTGGAATTAATATTACTAAGAGATTAACAAACAAACTACATATCACGTATGCATGTCTACAAATGAAGATTACTGGGATGCCTTCCAAGAATAAAAGTTTGTAAACTAGGTTAATTATCTCATAGAACATTTTCTTTCAAATTGTAAAGTACGATTAAAATACATAGTCAAAGAGTGTTTTCACTCTACTACTAATTCCCCCAGCTTGAGCTCCCTTCCACTTCATCCACTCTAAGCTCCCATGGGATTGCCTGCACATATAGTTACATTTGTTAGGTCACAAGGCACGCTGAATAATGTGCCCATGTGTGTATAACCTGAGATCTTTAAGATAATTGATAAGCAATTACACAAACACATGTAGGTAAGAAATGGGATGTACCATCTGGCCGGTTCATAGTCCAAAGCAGCTGCGTTTTTTTGCTCGTTCACCTGGACTATAATGTTTCTATTCAGATTGAATTTGTTTATGAGCTCTTCTTCTTTACAGTCCAGGTAAGAGCGACTTCTGCTTGGGCTCGGTCCAGCCTCCTGCACATGCAAGGGAGGAGTTCTATATCCAAATAAATAGATCTATATAGGTTTAACTAATTATTAACACACAATAAGATGATACTTTTGTTGTAACTAGAACATGTAAACCCTGTTAATATAATTCATTATATGTATTACACCATGTGTCAAATTTTAATTTCAATGTGTGAGGCAAGATACATTATAACTGGAAAAAGAAATGATTGAGCACAATATTCAAATTACCTGAAGGATTTTTTGAGTTCTTTTCTCTTGTGATTTACGAGGCATGAATCCGTACTTAACGTAAAATGTTAACTCCTTGAGTGATCGTAATTTCATATTTGCGAGATAAAAGTGCTGCAATATGGAAGATGAAATTCGTATTTAACAGGAAATTACTAGTGCATTGTTAAACCTTGAAGCCTAAAATAGGCTATGTAAGATAAAACTATCAGAAAAGAAAAGATTATTATGTAATCAACCTTGTCAACTCTATTGTGTGTACTACGCATATGCCTTTCACATTGCCAACCTTTTAACCGAAAGGCAATGGTGAACCATCGTCGGTGGGGAGCACCACGAGTCTCATTTTTGAATTCCAAGAATACCTGCTAGCACAAACGTGTATTCAAGTATTTGACAATATTTAACGAAAAGTACTGATATGAGTATAGCAACTAATTGAATCAATCATTTCTTCTTAGTGGTGGTAACTTTTTATAAGTATGAAAAAGTGAGGGGATTCATTTACCTGTTCTTTAGAAGAAAGATACTTCATATAGTCCTCGGGCAGGTTCAACGCAAATTGATCCATTGAAATCTGCTCGGATTTTCTTGCTGTTGGGAGGGACCTCCTTCTATCACTTGATATTGGTACATCCTGTGAGTATATATGTTTCAACATTTCAAATGAAATTAATTATAAATAAAACATTAGATACAAATTGAAAGGTGTAACTAAAAATGTATGATTCAGATGTACCAGATCAGCCGGGAAGGCAAAGGATATAGGCTCTGGCGCCAGTACAACTTTGGAAAGGGTTTGCTGCGAGTGATAGGGTTTGAGAAGAAAATGTTCAGAAAAGATATTAACAGCAAAAATTCATAATTGGATATACGCATATTAATTTAACATAATCGTCACCTCATAAGGAACAATAGCCAAGTTATCAGCATGCACTTGATTGTTTGAGGCCATTGTAATGAACTGGAAGCTTTATATTGGAGATAGAAAACAGCTGACTATGAAGGAGCAAAAAGATTGTAGATGAATGTGAGGAAAAACTGTGGATAAAGGCTAGTATATATAGCTGACTAAGGGTTGGGTGAGGCCAGAAGAAAATAGAAAAACTAGGTTTTCATTAAAACGGGTGAGTAAACAAATATATCCATCTAAAAAAGGAAAGAAATATTTATTTTAAACAAAATGCCTTTATAAAAAATCTCACAAGAGATAAATGTATAAACATAGTTTTACGTACCTAGTAATTATATGATGATGGTGATTTGAAATTTAAATAAAGAAATATATCTTTAGATGGTAATTGTTTTTTTTAATTTTATTTTTGTTGAAAGATTAAGCTAAGGCTTAAAAATAATTACTAACCCAACCAAGTCAAATGATAGATGTATTATTTTGCGATTGGTCTCAATTTTATGAAAATTATACATATAAAATTTTCGTTTTCTATGTTTATCATTAAGTATCCAAAAATAGGATTCTTTTTAATCTTCTCTCAAAATGCTTTATTCTTGAATTGAAATTGAGAACAATTTTTTTTTTAACTTTATACATAGTTTTGACAATTTCATTCTAACATTTCCATTATACCCCTATAAAGTAGTTTCATTTTAAATTTTTATTTCTAAATTTTAAGAGAATATAGCTTTTCTTAATTTTGTAAAATTCAAGGTGTAAAATACCTTTAGGTAAACTCACAATTTATAAATTTAATATCGGTATTTACGACAATCACTGAAAACTAAATGCTACTCCGGTCGTCCCTCTCGTTTCTTTACAATTTTTCTTCACTCGTTGGCACGCATTTTAAGATATATATAAAGTATAGTTTCATAACTCATTTTTAAAATTTTCTTTGTTGAATAAAAATTTGAATATTAAATTTTTATTCACAAAAAAATTGAAAATGAGTTATGGAACTATACTTTATATACACGCGTGCAACCAACGAAAAAACTATAAAGAAATTAGAGGAAGCTGGGAGTATTTACATACACACATCTTTTAACTCTTCCAGTCACCATGCACTTGGGCTACTAGAGATGTTTATAAAAACCCAATAGCCCATGACCCGGTACAATCCAATCCGAAAAGAAGCTCGAAAGGCCTGATCCTCTCGCATTCGAGCCTTATATGGGTATTCTTTTTTTTTTTTTTTTTTTATCAAACTTGGCCTGGCCTGAAGCCTGAATAAAAGCCCAAATTGTAAAAAGACAAGATTCTTGAAAAATCCAGTTCGGCCCGGATAAAAGCTCGCATACAATTTTGATTATTAATATATAAAATTCATATATAAATATAATGTGATGCCCCCAAATGCGCCCTGTCCGGGGACCCGGGTCGTCATATCAGTCTTGATATCCTGTAACACACGTTAGCTCAATAATAAACAGAATATTTATTACAACGGAGCATAGAAGCCCCACTCCACAGATCCAAGATCGGTCTCACACATTATTACAATACGATTTATTACATCTCTGAATAATATTTTACATAAGTCTATAAAGTAGAAAAGATAACAGGTTCCAGCTGGTTGTTCTAGTCCTTGTCAGCATAGCCCGGAACTTTTCCCTTTCCTCTTGATCCCTGGCTGGCCGGACGTCTCATATCTTTCTTTCTTGACAGCTGAACAAATGTTGTAAAGAAAGAATGAGCAACAATGGTGCTCAGCAAGTTCTCTCCTTGCTCGGTATATATATATATATACATATATATATTTTAAGATTTACCGAAAGAAATACTCGAAATTTAAATGAAAATTGAATATCAGAAATCTGACACTTTGACTCAAGACTCATCTCGAAAATCGATACTCAAAAGACTCATTTGGTGAAACTCTGATGACTCATGATAATTGAATAACTGGTCTTCCATCCTTTCGGTGTCTCGGCGGTGCGATCAACTATCCAACCGGGAATACCGTCCTCCAATGACACCGCACTTCGCCCGATCATGGCTACAATACGATATCAACGAATATAATATATAGGTATGAATGCTAGCATCATAGTGGGTTATTATATGAACTCTGGCATCATAGTGCCTAAAATATTTTCGTGTCCATATAAAGGTACACAAGTCTCTCTTTCTCTATAATGGGCCTCTTTCCCAAAATTGATCAGTAGAATACAGAATTCCTGAACATTTAATGCATTGATAATTTGAGATAACTTCACAGGAAAATATTTGCTTGATTTGGCGGATTGCCAATTTTTACTCGAATGTGCCACCAATCCGAACAATGGATTGATGTAACTCTCAATAAACATATTTTCATTTTGGTTGACACGACAAAATACCAACCCTTGACAAGAAAGGTAACTATCTCGAAATAATGAGAATAGTCTTGAAACAAAATACAATGAGTCGTACTGAATGATTAGTACATAATTTTGCATATTTTTATTGCTTATTTATTGTTTGAACTCGTAATTTAATAAATTATTTTGTTGCATTTCAGGAAATTCGAGAAAAGTGAAGAAATGACAAAATATATAAATAAAGTGCAAGAAAGGGCAAACGAGAAAGAAGAAGGACCAAAGTAGAAGAAATAGGAAAAGCCAGGGGTGGTGGTGCATTTTTGTAGCCCACCAGAATTGATGGCTAGGATTTAGTCAACCTAAAACTAAATGAATGACCAAGATTAACTCACACCAACCCCCAAAACCCTAATTTTCACCTATAAATACCCCCTTCATTCACCCAACACCTCTTACACAACAAACCTCTCTTATCTTAGCTTACATCTTAGTTTAGTTTACTCCATATTTTGTAGCTTTCATTTTGTAATTGTTCCTTGTAAACACTTTTTATGCAATTTCAAGCTTCATTGTAATTCTTGCATCCCTCTTTCATTTTATTTTCCTTGTTCTTTATTTCGTTATTTTCGTAAATTCTCGAGTGGATAAAGTAGCGACGCTAACCACACGGGATTGAAAGTATCGATTTAAGAATTTGTTTCGTAGTTTTAATTTCCATTTTAATATTAGTTACACCCCTTTAAATCTCCATTTTATTGTGGGTTTTATTTTAAATTATCGTTTTAGTGTAATTTAATGTGTAATTTAATTTCGTAATTAGTATCTTTATTTTCGTATTTAATTTAGTAAAATAAAAAAAAATATATTAGTTTTTTTTTTTTTTTGAACCTAATATATTAGTTGTAATAATTTCCAGCATTTTATTTGTACCTGTTTTACATGTTTAATTCGAAACATAATTCCCCTTTTATTTGTTAATTCGAAGCAATATATCCCCTCCCCTGTTCTTCATCGAAACCCAGCACAAGCCCATTTCTTCTCTTTTGTTTCCTCTCTTTCGAATAATACACACAATCCATCCCATTCTTTCAATCCCAGCAAACACAAAACTCCCCTGCATCTCTCTCCTTTCTCCCCTTTCATTCGTCTTCTTCTGAATTAACAGCCTTCTCATTCTTCGTCTTCTCTCGTTATATCATCCCCTTCTTCTTTGAACAAATCCCCAAACCCCAGTTTTCATCTCCCCGAACCCCGTTTAATTTCATTATAATTACCGAGTTTTAGAGTTTCGTTTAAGGGTCGAGTTCACTGTTATCTGTCCGAGTTGAACCGAGTCAAATCGGTGTTGTAATTGCTGAGTTTAATTCGTCCGTGCTCTGCGTTTCTGAGTTCCGAGTTCGATTTACTGAGTCATATTCGCTGTTATCTCTCTGTTCTTCGTTGGGATCGATTCTTGCTGTTAGTTCGCATCGAGTTCTGATTATTATGATGAGTTTTGCATCCGCTGATTGAATCGTGGTCTCATCGAATGGTTTTGGTCGTTGTTAAGTCGAATGCTATTAGTGATTTTTCTGATTAGTTCCGAAATGGGTTTGTGCGAGTTTTAGTGTGGACTGAGTTTGTTTTATCTAAGTTTGCTATCCGAGTTTTTGTTAGTAATTCGTAGTTCAGTATATTTTCCGAATGGTGTTGAATGTTGCTGATTTCTGGGTTTAGTGTAGTTCCGAGTTGAATGATGTTGATGTCGTTGAATGTTGCTATCCGAATGGTGTTGATGTCTGCGTTTGCAAGATTTCCGCGAGTTCATTGTAGATGCCGTCTGTTTGTTTGCTGCGTTTAAGTTGTTCGAATTTAGTCGTTGTTGTGCAGTTTTAGTGTCTTAAATTTCAAGTGTGTTTTGTTTTTGCTGCTGGTTGATCATTGATGAAATGGGTTATTTTGTTGTTCGTTGCTTTCAATTTTCTGATGTCCAACTTTTCGAGTTTAAAAGTCGAGTCGCCGAGTTTTGATGGTTGTCTCTGAGCTGGGTTTTTGAGTTGTATATTGTCACCAGAATTTCGACGTTTGCTGTCCAGTGGTGTGTTATGCGTAGCTAAGTTCTAGTCCGAGTGTCCGTTTTGTATTGATGTTGCTCGAGTTTGTACTGCTGGTTCTGAGTATTTGTTGTTGGTTTTTAATGTTCTTTGCTGCGTTGCTGTGTTAAGTTGTGTGAGTTCGCGAGACACAGAGACTGAGTTGTAGTGTCTGAATAGCTGTCTATTTTCTAAGTAGTGTTTTGTTTCGTTTCTAGTATTCAGTTTGTTATGCAGCCAAACGCAGAGTAATTTGCTGAGAAATTTGTTAAGCAGGCTGAGTAGTTTTCTTGTTCTTAAGCTCTAATTTTTATTTTTTATTTTTTTTTTCCTAAAATTTCTTGTAAACAAAATTTGTTCATTAAATTAAAAAAGATTAATGATAAAAATTTAATTCTTGTTCTTTTCAATTCTAATTTGTTAGGTTAAATAGAATTAATCTTAATTTTTCCTTGTAAAAATAGATTAGATTTTAGTAAAAATCAAAATTTTCCAAAACCACTTGTTTTAATTCGATTAAATTTGCGAAATAAAGTTAGTCCCTGTGGATCGAATCTTAAAATACTAAAACGAGATCGTGCGCTTGCGATAATTAAATGTCACATTTTCGTCACATCAAGTTTTTGGCGTCGCTGCCGGGGACTAATTATTTTTCGCGCTTTAATTTTTAATTTTTCGGATTAGTTTTATTTCTTTTCTCATTTCTTTTCTCATTTTTTTAGGAAAGTTGGAAATTCGGGAATCTTCACGGATCGTGGAAAAATTGGAATATTTGGAAGCTCGCTTCGGTAACCCGTATTTTTCTCTTTTCTCTTTTCGCCTTTTTATTTTTAGAAAATCACAAACAAAATCAATAAATCAAAAATCACAAAAAATTGAAAATTGGAAAAAAATAAAAAAAAAATGAGTTGTAAATACATAATTGTTGCATCATGCATTTAATCACTTAGGAGCACACCATCTAGATTTTTATTTTCTTTTTTTTATTTCTCGTACCATATAAATTGTGGTGATCGCTGGAGGATCCCAAGGTACGTTAAATTCCTTCTTTTCTTTAGGTTAAAACACGTAGTGTAAGCATCTATAATTGTTTATAGTTTTTATATCTTGTTGTGTGTGCATCATTT
The DNA here is from genome assembly GCA_037693485.1 of Kitagawia praeruptora. Lineage (NCBI taxonomy): Eukaryota > Viridiplantae > Streptophyta > Magnoliopsida > Apiales > Apiaceae > Kitagawia > Kitagawia praeruptora. Next base: position 156,428,189 of record CM075344.1, on the reverse strand, counting down.
TAATAAATATTAAGGGCAAAACCACTCTCAAGATAAGGGAAGAGATTTCAACACTCTTTCCTTCGCCCAAAACAATTAATTCATCATTTTGCATGCCCTAGCCTTTAATAAAATAAAGTAGACGTTTGCCCCTAGGAATTTTGCGCTCAATTAGGAAGTACCTAAGAAACGAAGTAATCATTAATTATTCTGACTCGTTGGTGTCTAGGCAAGCGAAAGCTTACCTGGCCAATTAAGATTTGGTGTCTAGGCTGGTGTTTAGCCTCTTGGCAATGGTTGCACCTACCTGGCCAAATCAGTCCGAATAAATTCTGATTTACCGAGTTTTTGGTGGTCCTTACAGTTAGGAGCAAGGTCTAGTTATTTTCTTAAGGAACCCTAGGTCTAGAATTTTCCTTTCAATTTTACACCCTTTCTTTTGTTTGTTTATTTTGTCGCACTTAATTGCTACGTGCTACTTTCGTGGTTTATGCGAACTGCTTGGATTAGGGATAATTCTGCTAGGCTAGTAAGATCAATCGAGATTGCGTCTTCTTCTGAATCCGAGTCTGTAGAAATTCCTGACCCCGTAGTGACCATGGCAGTTTCGTTAAAAGATCGTTGTTATCCCACCCGATCGGCCCAACCTTCTTGCATCACCCTACCTCCCGTAACTGCTAATAATTTCGAAATCAAAGGTCATCAAATTAGCATGTTACCTAATTTTCGCGGGAGTGACGGTGAGGACCCTTATCTTTTTCTACAAGAATTCGAGGAGGTTTGCACTTTGCAAAAGCTCCAACAACTTTCCGAGGACGCCATACGGCTTAGACTAATCAACTTCGCTTTAAAAGATAATGCTAAAAAATGGTTGTATAGTCTACCCGTCAATTCGATTTCCACGTGGGAGGGTTTCGTAGTCATCTTTCTAAAAAAATTCTTTCCAAGCCATAAGACTACGAAACTCACGAATGAGATTAATCAATTTTGTCAAAAACATAATGAACCATTTTGTACGTGTCTTGACCGTTTTAAAAATCTTCTATCTCAATGTCCCCACCACGGAATCGAAAAATGGAGGCTCTGTAAGATTGTGTACGAGGCCTTAGATGGTTCAACAAACGCATTATTGGAATCTATGTGCCAAGGAAAATTCATGGAGAAAGACGAGGACGAGGGATGGGAGTTTTTCGAAGAGTTCGCGGAAAAGACTATGTTGTGGGAATCGACTAGGGAGCCCACTCGAGAACCCGAGAAATCAAACGATTCAAATGCTACCATGCATCAAAGGGGGTTACATCAAGTTGGTAACTCTATCGCGACCGAGGCTAAATTAGCCACTCTTACTCGACGTTTAGAAGCCTTAGAAACCAACGGATCCCACTCCCAAGTATCCATGTACTTAAATTTTAATTCATCCAATCAAGGGATACAAAATCCTCAAGATTTTCAACAAGTCAATGCGATGTTCCAACCGGGTCCTCGAAATGATGCTTATGCTCCTACTTATAACCCCGGTTGGAAAAATCACCCGAACTTTTCTTGGAATCAGGGTCAAGGTCAACCATCTCACCCCGCACAATTCCAAAATCAACCGCCGGTTTATCATAAACCGCACTCAAATTCTTTTTCCGCTCAAAATCATGCTCCTTATCTGAATCAAGCTCCTTCCCACCCTCCCGGTTTTTCCGAGTCGGATAAGCGACTTACATCGTTGGAGAAAAGTCTCGATGCGCTTCTCAAATCCACCACTAATTTGGCTCAATTGCAACAAACTTTCATGCAAACCATGACTCAAGATAGGCAAATCTTAAATGCTAGCACCCAACACATATCTAAGTTAGAGGTTCAAGTGAGCCAATTAGCTAATGCCATTCATGAGCATGAGAAGAATAAGTTTCCAAGTCAACCCGAGGTCAACCCTAAATTTCTTATCAACCAAAGACCTCATGACAATGTAAATGCTGTCATTTCCCTAAGATCCGGAAAGCACGTTGATAATCAAGTAGGAGTCGAGTCCCCCGACACCTATTCTCGATCCTTCTGATCAAACTCCGATTCCCGTCTCTTCACCTCTTTCTAGTCAACCATCTTCTTCGAATGGAACAACCTCGGAACCCGTTCCTGAAGAACAAGTCTATAAACCAAAGGCTCCTTACCCACAACGCCTCATCTCTAATAAGCAAACCGCTCAATTAGATAAGATCTTAGAGGTGTTTAAGCAAGTTAAAGTCAACATTCCTCTTTTGGACGCGATTCAACAAGTTCCCTCTTATGCGAAATGTCTAAAAGATTTGTGCACTCATAAGCGAACCACCCAAGTCCCTAAGAAAGCCTTTTTGACCTCTCAAGTGAGCTCAATTCTTTCTAACCAGATTCCCGTGAAATATAAGGACCCCGGTTGTCCCACAATTTCATGTGTCATAGGTAATTCTTTCATGGACAAGGCTCTTCTCGACTTAGGTGCTAGTGTAAACTTGCTTCCATTTTCTGTCTACCAAACCCTAGGGTTAGGAGAACTTTAAAAGACGAATGTTACCCTTCAATTAGCAGATCGCTCCATCAAAATTCCTAAGGGGATCATTGAGGATGTGCTAATTAAAGTTGGTGATTTCGTCTTTCCTATTGACTTTGTGGTGCTAGAAACTGAACCGGTTAGGAATCCGACATATCAAATTCCCGTCATTTTAGGGCGTCCTTTTCTAGCCACGTCGAATGCTTTGATTAATTATAGAAATGGATTAATGAAACTAACATTTGGGAACATGACCATTGACCTCAATATCTTTCATGTTGGGAAACAACCCGATGATTTTCATGATCAACCTATGGATGTCAATTTAATTGATGAAATAGTTGATCCAGATTTTTTAAACCATAACGAGGCCCTCGACTTTTGTTTAAACCACTTTGGCCATGATTGGGATGTTTCCGATTATACAAATGAGGTCAATGCAATATTAGAATCCACCATTCCTACAAATAATCAAAATGTTGAACCATTTCCCCTGTCTCTTCCCAGAACTAGTGAATCCATTGAGTCAACGCCACCCGATTTAGAACTCAAACCTCTTCCCGACACTCTTAAGTACGCCTTTTTAGGTCCTAACGAGTCTCTTCCCGTTATTATCGCCTCTGATTTGACCGAGTCACAAGAGGATGAGCTTGTTAAGGTACTTAGAGAACATAAGGAGGCCATAGGTTGGAGTGTCTCTGATATTAAAGGAATTAGTCCGGCCATTGTCCAACATCGAATTCACTTAGTTGATGATGCGAAACCCATTCGAGATCCACAATGGCGTTTGAACCCCACCATGATGGAAGTCGTTCGAAAAGAAATTCTTAAGTGTCTCGATAATGGGATCATTTAGCCCATTTCTGATAGCTCTTGGGTCAGCCCCATTCAAGTAGTTCCTAAGAAGTCTAGTATTACCGTTTTCACCAACGAGAATGATGAACAAGTGCCCACCCGTGTTCAATCTGGGTGGAGGGTGTGCATAGACTATAGGAAACTCAATTCTGCCACTAGAAAAGACCACTTTCCTTTGCCTTTTATCGATCAAATGTTAGAAAGGTTAGCTGGTCATTCATTCTATTATTTTCTAGATGGTTATTCCGGGTATTTTCAAATTCCCATTGCTCCTGAAGACCAAGAAAAGACCACTTTCACATGTCCCTTTGGAACTTTTGCCTATCGACGTTTAGCCTTTGGTTTAACCACTGCTCCAGCCACTTTCCAAAGGTGTATGATGAGCATCTTTTCTGACATGGTAGGGGATTTTCTCGAGATCTTTATCGATGATTTTTCCATCTTTGGTTCGTCTTTTCACCAGTGCCTAAATCACCTTCAGTTAGTCTTAAAAAGGTGTAAAGAAACCAACCTCGTTCTCAACTGGGAGAAATGTCATTTCATGGTTAAGGAAGGGATCGTTCTTGGTCATAAAATTTCTTAAAAGGGGATAGAAGTCGATAAAGCCAAAGTTGACCTCATTGCAAATCTACCCCCATGCGGGCTTTTATAGGCGTTTCATTAAGGATTTTAGCAAGAAGGCTAGACCCTTAACCAATCTTCTCGGGAAAGATGTCAAATTCGGCTTCAACAGCGATTGTTTACAATCTTTTGAGCATCTTAAGAAAGAATTGACTTCCGCCCCAATCATTCGATCTCCCGATTGGAATCTCCCCTTCGAGTTGATGTGTGACGCTTCTGATTATGCGGTAGGAGCCGTTTTAGGGCAACGAATCGATAAGATGCCACATGTCATTTACTATGCTAGCAAGACTTTGAATGATGCCCAACTTAACCATTCTACCACCGAAAAAGAACTTCTAGCCGTAGTCTTTGCTCTCGACAAGTTTCGGTCTTATCTTATCGGTTCGAAAATCATTGTCTACACCGATCATGCCGCTCTTCGTTATCTGTTCTCTAAGAAAGACTCTAAAGCCCGATTAATTAGGTGGATTCTCTTGCTTCAAGAGTTTGACCTAGAAATTAGGGATAAGAAGGGTTCTGAGAATGTTGTCGCCGATCATCTTTCTCGCTTGATAGTGGAGTCCACCGTCGACTCTCCTGTAAACGAATCTTTTCCGGACGAGCAACTTCTATCCATCTCTACTCCTCCTTGGTTCGCCGATATTGTCAACTATCTTGCAACCGGTGACATTCCCTCTCATTGGTCTACACAAGATAGATCAAAATTTTTCGCACAGGTCAAACACTTCTTTTGGGATGACCCGTATCTTTTTAAATATTGTCCTGATCAAATCATTCGGAGGTGCGTCCCAAACCATGAGTTTCGAAGTATTCTTTCCTTTTGTCACGATCAAGCTTGTGGTGGTCATTTTAGTGCTAAGAAAATGGCCGCTAAAATCCTCCAAAGCGGTTTTTATTGGCCTACTTTGTTTAAAGATGCTGCCGAATACTGTGCCTCGTGTAATAGGTGTCAACACTTAGAAAAGATCACTAGGAGAAACATGATGCCAATGAGCCCCATCTTAATCATTGAGATTTTTTATGTATGGGGTATCGATTTTATGGGCCCTTTTCCTAGTTCCTTTGGCAACCTCTACATTTTGTTAGCGGTCGATTATGTGTCTAAGTGGGTGGAAGCCATTGCCACTATGTCCAATGATAACAAGGTCGTTCTTAAATTCCTCAAAGAGAACACTACGTCAAATTTGGGCTTTTGTCACTCTTTTGTATAGTAAGGGCTGTGACACTTTGGAAAAAACGAGTGGCTAAAGGTCATCGTCCCAAGTTTTAGCCACACAATTATTTTTTGAGTGATCGAAAACACATTTTTTGGCAGATTTAGTCACAATTTAAAAAAGGTGTGACAATTGAGAGATAAAACAACATGGTTTTTTGTTAACTTTGACCAATTCCAAAATTTATAGTCATACTTGAGAGATAGAAGTGTGACAATAACTAGCGACTCTTCTTTGCCGTGTCTAAATGTTATGAAACGGCCACAATCGTTTTCGGTGATGTGGCTAAATGGGAAATAACCTATGGTCACTACATTTTATATGTGACTAAAAAGTAGAGTTTTCTGCATATATGTCAGAGTTTTGTTCGCTTAAAGAAGCTAAAAACTAGTGACTGTATTATTGTGTGACTAAAAAGTACTCATGTAACATTATTACTAGCTTGTAAAACAAAGCAAAGCTTGTGATGTGTGAATTGTTCGATCATAGTGAAGTGATTTATGTGTGTAATTGAAGGCTTTATGTTCGAATTAGACTGAGTCGAGTTCTCTTTTTTTACCAATTTTAATTCATTCGTTTGGATTGATGTGATATAGTTCGGTTAATTTGATGTTGTGAGCAGTTTGAGGACAACTAAAGCTTCATTTTAACACTAAGAACGCTGAATTTGGTTCACGTTTCTGGATTTACGAGTGTTCGCCGGATTCTGGGCGAAGCTCACCGGAATTTGATTTTCTTGGTTCGTTTCGACGGGATTCTGACCGATAAAGTTGTCGTATGTTCAAAACTTCCAACAACTGTGTACTTTAGATTGGCATAATATTTTATACAAAATGCTTTTGGTCCTGAACAAAGATTGTGTGTATTAATTTACAATGTTTGCTAGGCAACTATAATCACAATGTTACTTATAAATAAATCACATTGTATTTAGGCAACTGTAACTAGAAATCTAGATACAATGTTGGCATTCAAGCTAAATCTAGTTAAAAGGGAGCCAACGAATGCAAAAAAAAATGAAGATGATGATTGACCAGTTTTACGGAAGCCAAAATTTGACCAGTTTTCACTTATTCTGATTCCTCTCTGTTTAGCAGTGAAATCAGCATTCACCAAGTTAACAAAAACACTTGAGATAGGCTCAATGATACCCTTTGTGATCAGGGCATGGAGCAGCCTTGTGTCAAGATCATGAGGAGCTCTAGCAGAAGCATAGGTTACTTTTACAGATTTTACACGACTTCCACCTGCTACCAGTTGGACTGCCAGTCTTCCTAGTTTCTCAGCAGGTACAACATATGGCTTTAACTGTCAAACCTACAAATGAAAAAGATTAAATACATGCATCAGAGTTTGTTTATCTTTACCACTAAAATAAAAATGACAGGTTAATAACAGTAGTAACCATCCCGTTAAAACTTGAAAAATTGGGTACTACAAGTTTGTTCATTGAATGTCTATTTTCTGCATACGCTTTGGGGCAAATAAGATTTTATTCAGGAGGGAAAAGATGCACTACTAAGTTTCATTTGTAGCTTTTAAGCTAGAAATATGTAGTACCACTTGCTCACAGAATGTAACAATGGTATTATCCATGCTTATTTTCAATCAGTCTGAATAATAAACTCCAGAAAAGTTTGTTATTGACTAACAACACTACTACTTCATATTATAATTAAGGCCAAAGGAAGGCGATACACGTGAAGAAAATATTTCACAACAAACAATGCAGATTTTGTAAAATTACCTCAGCAGGAACCATGGATGCATTCACTGCAGTTGCAGCAAGCTCACCCTTTAGGGCTCCAACAACAGCTTCAGCTCCTTGAATAGCCACTCCTTCCTGCATTTTATGAACTATATTGAAATTGCTTGAAGTCGATGAAATGTTCTTGTCTGTGACAGATTTTAATACATGTAGGACAACTAGTTCATCAATATAGTAGTTATATATACGAGAACAATAGAATTTGAAAGGCAGAAGGAGAGGGATATAGTTTCATGGAATTCAATGATATCAGGATATTCACAGCATGGTTATGGAACAAAGGCACTTGAGATTTTCGAGGAAATGCAAACTCACAATTTTGAAGTGGATGACGTAACGTTTATTGCAGTGCTTACTGCCTGTACACTTCTTGGAGCTTGCCATGTTCATCGAAATTTAGAGCTAGGAAAACGTGCAGGAGAAGAGCTCATGTCTCTTGAGCCACAACACTCTGCTGCGTATGTGTTATTATCTAATCTATATGCTTCAGCTGGAAAATGGCAAGAGAAAGGGAAAGTTAGAAAACTAATGGATGAAAGTCAAGTGAAAAAAGAAGCTGGGTACAGATGGATTGAGGTTAAACGCGAAACTTACTCATTCCTGGCTGGAGATCGTTCACATCCCTTGTCAGATAGCATCTATTTTAAACTAGCTGAGTTGAATGTCCGACTGAAGGATGCAGGGTATCAAGGATATTGAAGAGGAGCACAAGGACTGCATTCTTGCCATCTCCACTTACATGAAGTATGTCAATATGACCTTCATTATTGTAATGTAATCATTTAAAGTGGTCAGCTCCTCACTATTAGTAAAGCTGCATTATTTAGCAATTATGCTAACCATGCACAACTCTGTGATTCCTCATTGAAACCCGCCTTCAAGTTCCTGAAAAAAATATCATTGAACCATGTTAATTCATCTTGAACCTCATACCTTTAATTGAACATTTCAATTAATTCTATTAAATCAAGTGCAACTATTAAATCAAGTGCCATATGTAGTTAATCTATTAAATCAAGTGCAACTATCAATAGTTGTTCATCTATTAATAACAGGGCTTAACAGGGCCAAGATACCCATCAATTAGTTGTCATGCTTTTGTAAAACCAAAAATGTTCATCTACAGCAATATCCAGTGTATTTTGACCAAATAAATACAGATAATACATAAACTAATTCAAATCTGATACAGATAATACACAAACTAATTCAAATCTGAATCCAGTGTATTCTAATCATATAACTGTATTTATATAAATATACAAGAAAATGAAATAGCTAGGGATGAAGAGACCTTACTTGAAACATCACAAGACCCAAGGGCAGCTCCATCGTTACCACGATACACAAACACTCCGTCTATGTTGCCTATTCTATCTAAATCAAATTTGGGGAAATCCCATAAACAGACGGAAAAAGAAAGTGAGAAGATTAAAAAATAAAATTTGATAGAAAAGAAAGATCTTATCTGGTGAAAGAGTTTTCAATGGCGGCATGTTCAAGTCTTCCCCAATTTTTGGGCGCCACAAACCCCCGCATGTGCCCAATAATTTTTATATTATTTGATTTAATTAATAATACTTCCAAAAAAATTAGAAAAACATTGGTGAAAATAAAACTTAATATTTTTAAAATAAAGAGCATGAAATTAGGAACACATGTGTATTTTTAGGATAAAAAATGAATTAACTATGAATTTTGCAAGTAGAGATTCCTAAAATGCAATATAATCCATAAAATCAATTTTAAATCCTTAAATCACTCCAAATTTTTAAAAAGTAAATAAATGTACAAGGATAATATTATAAAATGAGTGTTAAGATGAGACACAATCGGGGCTTTATATTTTTTAATTATTTTTTCCCAACACTGAAATGAGTATCTATTAACATCCGTACGGTTGGATCATCGAAGAAATAATTAAAAAAAATCATTCAGTGAATCTGGTGCGCGCCCCGTTACCGGAATCTGTACTATTACAACGTTTCTGTTAAGATGAGACACAACCGGGCCTTTATATTTTTTGAATATTTTTTCCCAACACTGAAATGAGTATCTATTAACATCCGTCCGGTTGGATCATCGAAGAAATCATTTAAAAAAATCATTCAGTGAATCTGGTACGCGCCCCGTTACCGGAATCAGTACTATTACAACGTTTCCGTTAAGATGAGACACAACCGGGCCTTTATATTTTTTGATTATTTTTTCCCAACACTGAAATGAGTATCTATTAACATCCGTACGGTTGGATCATCGAAGAAATCATTTAAAAAAATCATTCAGTGAATCTGGTATGCGCCCCGTTACCGGAATCTTTACTATTACAACGTTTCCGTTAAGATGAGACACAAACGGGCCTTAATATTTTTTGGATATTTTTTCCCAACACTGAAATGAGTATCTATTAACATCCGTACGGTTGGATCATCGAAGAAATCATTTAAAAAAATCATTCAGTGAATCTGGTACGCGCCCCGTTACGTGAATATGTACTATTACAACGTTCCAGTTAAGATGAGACACAACTAGGCCTTTATATTTTTTGATTATTTTTTCCCAACACTGAAATGAGTATCTATTAACATCCGTACGGTTGGATCATCGAAGAAATCATTTAAAAAAATCATTCGGTGAATCTGGTACGCGCCCCGTTATGTGAGTCTATACTATTACAACGTTTCCGTTAAGATGAGACACAACCGGGCCTTTATATTTTTTGATTATTTTTTCCCAACACTGAATTGAGTATCTATTAACATCCGTACGGTAGGATCATCGAAGAAATCATTTAAAAAAATCATTCAGTGAATCTGGTAAGCGCCCCGTTACTGGAATCTATACTATTACAACGTTTTCCGTTAAGATGAGACACAACCGGGCCTTTATATTTTTGGATTATTTTTTCCCAACACTGAAATGAGTATCTATTAACATCCGTACGGTTGGATCATCGAAGAAATCATTAAAAAAAATCATTCAGTGAATCTGGTACGCGCCCCGTTACGTGAATCTGTACTATTACAACATTCCAGTTAAAATGAGACACAACCAGGCCTTTATATTTTTTGATTATTTTTTCCCAACACTGAAATGAGTATCTATTAACATCGGTATGGTTGGATCATCGAAGAAATCATTTAAAAAAATCATTCAGTGAATCTGGTACGCGCCCCGTTAGGTGAATCTGTACTATTACAACGTTTCCGTTAAGATGAGACATAACCGGGCCTTTATATTTTTTGATTATTTTTTCCCAACACTGAAATGAGTATCTATTAACATCCGTACGGTTGGATCATCGAAGAAATCATTTAAAAAAATCATTAAGTGAATCTGGTACGCGCCCCGTTACCGGAATCAGTACTATTACAACGTTTCCGTTAAGATGAGACATAACCGGGCCTTTATATTTTTTGATTATTTTTTCCCAACACTGAAATGAGTATCTATTAACATCCGTACGGTTGGATCATCGAAGAAATCATTTAAAAAAATCATTAAGTGAATCTGGTACGCGCCCCGTTACGGAAATCTATACTATTACAACGTTTCCGTTAAGATGAGACACAACCGGGCCTTTATATTTTTTGATTATTTTTTCCCAACACTGAAATGAGTACCTATTAACATCCGTACGGTTGGATCATCGAAGAAATCATTTAAAAAATTATTCAGTGAATCTGGTACGCGCCCCGTTACCGGAATCGATCTGTACTATTACAACGTTTCCGTAAGAAGAGACACAACCGGGCCTTTATATTTTTTGATTATTTTTTCCCAACACTGAAATGAGTATCTATTAACATCCGTACGGTTGGATCATCGAAGAAATCATTAAAAAAAATCATTCAGTGAATCTGGTACGCGCCCCGTTACGTGAATCTGTAATATTACAACGTTCCAGTTAAGATGAGACACAATCAGGCCTTTATATTTTTTTATTATTTTTTCCCAACACTGAAATGAGTATCTATTAACATCCGTACGGTTGGATCATCGAAGAAATCATTTAAAAAAATCATTCAGTGAATCTGGTACGCTCCCCGTTACGTGAATCTGTACTATTACAACGTTTCCGTTAAGATGAGACATAACCGGGCCTTTATATTTTTTGATTATTTTTTCCCAACACTGAAATGAGTATCTATTAACATCCGTACGGTTGGATCATCGAAGAAATCATTTAAAAAAATCATTCAGTGAATCTGGTACGCGCCCCGTTACCGGAATCTGTACTATTACAACGTTTCCGTTAAGATGAGACACAACCGGGCCTTTATATTTTTTGATTATTTTTTCCCAACACTGAAATGAGTATCTATTAACATCCGTACGGTTGGATCATCGAAGAAATCATTTAAAAAAATCATTCAGTGAATCTGGTACGCGCCCCGTTACCGGAATCAGTACTATTACAACGAATCCGTTAAGATGAGACACAACCGGGCCTTTGTATTTTTTGATTATTTTTTGCCAACACTGAAATGAGTATCTATTAACATCCGTACGATTGGACCATCGAAGAAATCATTAAAAAAAAATCATTCAGTGAATCTGGTACGCGCCCCGTTACGTGAATCTGTACTATTACAACGTTCCAGTTAAGATGAGACACAACTAGGACTTTATATTTTTTGATTATTTTTTCCCAACACTGAAATGAGTATCTATTAACATCCGTATGGTTGGATCATCGAAGAAATCATTTAAAAAAATTATTCATTGAATCTGGTACGCGCCCCGTTACGTGAATCTGTACTATTACAACGTTTCCGTTAAAATGAGACACAACCGGGCCTTTATATTTTTTGATTATTTTTTCCCAACACTGAAATGAGTATCTATTAACATCCATACGGTTGGATCATCGAAAAAATCATTTAAAAAAATTATTCAGTGAATCTGGTACGCGCCCCGTTACGTGAATCTGTACTATTACAACGTTTCCGTTAAGATGAGACACAACCAGGCCTTCATATTTTTTGATTATTTTTTCCCAACACTGAAATGAGTATCTATTAACATCCGTACGGTTGGATCATCGAAGAAATCAATTAAAAAAATCATTCAGTGAATCTGGTACGCGCCCCGTTACCTGAATCTTTACTATTACAACGTTTCCGTTAAGATGAGACACAACCGGGCCTTAATATTTTTTGATTCTTTTTTCCCAACACTGAAATGAGTATCTATTAACATCCGTATGGTTGGATCGTGGAAAAAATCATTAAAAACAAATCATTCAGTGAATCTGGTACGCGCCCCGTTACGTGAATCTGTACTATTACAACGTTCCAGTTAAGATGAGACACAACCAGGCCTTTATATTTTTTGATTATTTTTTCCCAATACTGAAATGAGTATCTATTAACATCCGTACGGTTGGATCATCGAAGAAATCATTAAAAAAAATCATTCAGTGAATCTGGTACGCGCCCCGTTAAGTGAATCTGTACAATTGCAACGTTTCCGTTAAGATGAGACACAACCGGGCCTTTATATTTTTTGATTATTTTTTCCCAACACTGAAATGAGTATCTATTAACATCGGTATGGTTGGATCATCGAAGAAATCATTTAAAAAAATCATTCAGTGAATCTGGTACGCGCCCCGTTAGGTGAATCTGTACTATTACAACGTTTCCGTTAAGATGAGACATAACCGGGCCTTTATATTTTTTGATTATTTTTTCCCAACACTGAAATGAGTATCTATTAACATCCGTACGGTTGGATCATCGAAGAAATCATTTAAAAAAATCATTAAGTGAATCTGGTACGCGCCCCGTTACCGGAATCAGTACTATTACAACGTTTCCGTTAAGATGAGACATAACCGGGCCTTTATATTTTTTGATTATTTTTTCCCAACACTGAAATGAGTATCTATTAACATCCGTACGGTTGGATCATCGAAGAAATCATTTAAAAAAATCATTAAGTGAATCTGGTACGCGCCCCGTTACGGAAATCTATACTATAACAACGTTTCCGTTAAGATGAGACACAACCGGGCCTTTATATTTTTTGATTATTTTTTCCCAACACTGAAATGAGTACCTATTAACATCCGTACGGTTGGATCATCGAAGAAATCATTTAAAAAATTATTCAGTGAATCTGGTACGCGCCCCGTTACCGGAATCGATCTGTACTATTACAACGTTTCCGTAAGAAGAGACACAACCGGGCCTTTATATTTTTTGATTATTTTTTCCCAACACTGAAATGAGTATCTATTAACATCCGTACGGTTGGATCATCGAAGAAATCATTAAAAAAAATCATTCAGTGAATCTGGTACGCGCCCCGTTACGTGAATCTGTAATATTACAACGTTCCAGTTAAGATGAGACACAATCAGGCCTTTATATTTTTTTATTATTTTTTCCCAACACTGAAATGAGTATCTATTAACATCCGTACGGTTGGATCATCGAAGAAATCATTTAAAAAAATCATTCAGTGAATCTGGTACGCTCCCCGTTACGTGAATCTGTACTATTACAACGTTTCCGTTAAGATGAGACATAACCGGGCCTTTATATTTTTTGATTATTTTTTCCCAACACTGAAATGAGTACCTATTAACATCCGTACGGTTGGATCATCGAAGAAATCATTTAAAAAATTATTCAGTGAATCTGGTACGCGCCCCGTTACCGGAATCGATCTGTACTATTACAACGTTTCCGTAAGAAGAGACACAACCGGGCCTTTATATTTTTTGATTATTTTTTCCCAACACTGAAATGAGTATCTATTAACATCCGTACGGTTGGATCATCGAAGAAATCATTAAAAAAAATCATTCAGTGAATCTGGTACGCGCCCCGTTACGTGAATCTGTAATATTACAACGTTCCAGTTAAGATGAGACACAATCAGGCCTTTATATTTTTTTATTATTTTTTCCCAACACTGAAATGAGTATCTATTAACATCCGTACGGTTGGATCATCGAAGAAATCATTTAAAAAAATCATTCAGTGAATCTGGTACGCTCCCCGTTACGTGAATCTGTACTATTACAACGTTTCCGTTAAGATGAGACATAACCGGGCCTTTATATTTTTTGATTATTTTTTCCCAACACTGAAATGAGTATCTATTAACATCCGTACGGTTGGATCATCGAAGAAATCATTTAAAAAAATCATTCAGTGAATCTGGTACGCGCCCCGTTACCGGAATCTGTACTATTACAACGTTTCCGTTAAGATGAGACACAACCGGGCCTTTATATTTTTTGATTATTTTTTCCCAACACTGAAATGAGTATCTATTAACATCCGTACGGTTGGATCATCGAAGAAATCATTTAAAAAAATCATTAAGTGAATCTGGTACGCGCCCCGTTACCGGAATCAGTACTATTACAACGAATCCGTTAAGATGAGACACAACCGGGCCTTTGTATTTTTTGATTATTTTTTGCCAACACTGAAATGAGTATCTATTAACATCCGTACGATTGGATCATCGAAGAAATCATTAAAAAAAAATCATTCAGTGAATCTGGTACGCGCCCCGTTACGTGAATCTGTACTATTACAACGTTCCAGTTAAGATGAGACACAACTAGGACTTTATATTTTTTGATTATTTTTTCCCAACACTGAAATGAGTATCTATTAACATCCGTATGGTTGGATCATCGAAGAAATCATTTAAAAAAATTATTCATTGAATCTGGTACGCGCCCCGTTACGTGAATCTGTACTATTACAACGTTTCCGTTAAAATGAGACACAACCGGGCCTTTATATTTTTTGATTATTTTTTCCCAACACTGAAATGAGTATCTATTAACATCCATACGGTTGGATCATCGAAAAAATCATTTAAAAAAATTATTCAGTGAATCTGGTACGCGCCCCGTTACGTGAATCTGTACTATTACAACGTTTCCGTTAAGATGAGACACAACCAGGCCTTTATATTTTTTGATTATTTTTTCCCAACACTGAAATGAGTATCTATTAACATCCGTACGGTTGGATCATCGAAGAAATCAATTAAAAAAATCATTCAGTGAATCTGGTACGCGCCCCGTTACCTGAATCTTTACTATTACAACGTTTCCGTTAAGATGAGACACAACCGGGCCTTAATATTTTTTGATTCTTTTTTCCCAACACTGAAATGAGTATCTATTAACATCCGTATGGTTGGATCGTGGAAAAAATCATTAAAAACAAATCATTCAGTGAATCTGGTACGCGCCCCGTTACGTGAATCTGTACTATTACAACGTTCCAGTTAAGATGAGACACAACCAGGCCTTTATATTTTTTGATTATTTTTTCCCAATACTGAAATGAGTATCTATTAACATCCGTACGGTTGGATCATCGAAGAAATCATTAAAAAAAATCATTCAGTGAATCTGGTACGCGCCCCGTTAAGTGAATCTGTACAATTGCAACGTTTCCGTTAAGATGAGACACAACCGGGCCTTTACATTTTTTGATTATTTTTTCCCAACACTGAAATGAGTATCTATTAACATCGGTATGGTTGGATCATCGAAGAAATCATTTAAAAAAATCATTCAGTGAATCTGGTACGCGCCCCGTTAGGTGAATCTGTACTATTACAACGTTTCCGTTAAATGAGACATAACCGGGCCTTTATATTTTTTGATTATTTTTTCCCAACACTGAAATGAGTATCTATTAACATCCGTACGGTTGGATCATCGAAGAAATCATTTAAAAAAATCATTAAGTGAATCTGGTACGCGCCCCGTTACCGGAATCAGTACTATTACAACGTTTCCGTTAAGATGAGACATAACCGGGCCTTTATATTTTTTGATTATTTTTTCCCAACACTGAAATGAGTATCTATTAACATCCGTACGGTTGGATCATCGAAGAAATCATTTAAAAAAATCATTAAGTGAATCTGGTACGCGCCCCGTTACGGAAATCTATACTATTACAACGTTTCCGTTAAGATGAGACACAACCGGGCCTTTATATTTTTTGATTATTTTTTCCCAACACTGAAATGAGTACCTATTAACATCCGTACGGTTGGATCATCGAAGAAATCATTTAAAAAATTATTCAGTGAATCTGGTACGCGCCCCGTTACCGGAATCGATCTGTACTATTACAACGTTTCCGTAAGAAGAGACACAACCGGGCCTTTATATTTTTTGATTATTTTTTCCCAACACTGAAATGAGTATCTATTAACATCCGTACGGTTGGATCATCGAAGAAATCATTAAAAAAAATCATTCAGTGAATCTGGTACGCGCCCCGTTACGTGAATCTGTAATATTACAACGTTCCAGTTAAGATGAGACACAATCAGGCCTTTATATTTTTTTATTATTTTTTCCCAACACTGAAATGAGTATCTATTAACATCCGTACGGTTGGATCATCGAAGAAATCATTTAAAAAAATCATTCAGTGAATCTGGTACGCTCCCCGTTACGTGAATCTGTACTATTACAACGTTTCCGTTAAGATGAGACATAACCGGGCCTTTATATTTTTTGATTATTTTTTCCCAACACTGAAATGAGTATCTATTAACATCCGTACGGTTGGATCATCGAAGAAATCATTTAAAAAAATCATTCAGTGAATCTGGTACGCGCCCCGTTACCGGAATCTGTACTATTACAACGTTTCCGTTAAGATGAGACACAACCGGGCCTTTATATTTTTTGATTATTTTTTCCCAACACTGAAATGAGTATCTATTAACATCCGTACGGTTGGATCATCGAAGAAATCATTTAAAAAAATCATTCAGTGAATCTGGTACGCGCCCCGTTACCGGAATCAGTACTATTACAACGAATCCGTTAAGATGAGACACAACCGGGCCTTTGTATTTTTTGATTATTTTTTGCCAACACTGAAATGAGTATCTATTAACATCCGTACGATTGGATCATCGAAGAAATCATTAAAAAAAAATCATTCAGTGAATCTGGTACGCGCCCCGTTACGTGAATCTGTACTATTACAACGTTCCAGTTAAGATGAGACACAACTAGGACTTTATATTTTTTGATTATTTTTTCCCAACACTGAAATGAGTATCTATTAACATCCGTATGGTTGGATCATCGAAGAAATCATTTAAAAAAATTATTCATTGAATCTGGTACGCGCCCCGTTACGTGAATCTGTACTATTACAATGTTTCCGTTAAAATGAGACACAACCGGGCCTTTATATTTTTTGATTATTTTTTCCCAACACTGAAATGAGTATCTATTAACATCCATACGGTTGGATCATCGAAAAAATCATTTAAAAAAATTATTCAGTGAATCTGGTACGCGCCCCGTTACGTGAATCTGTACTATTACAACGTTTCCGTTAAGATGAGACACAACCAGGCCTTTATATTTTTTGATTATTTTTTCCCAACACTGAAATGAGTATCTATTAACATCCGTACGGTTGGATCATCGAAGAAATCAATTAAAAAAATCATTCAGTGAATCTGGTACGCGCCCCGTTACCTGAATCTTTACTATTACAACGTTTCCGTTAAGATGAGACACAACCGGGCCTTAATATTTTTTGATTCTTTTTTCCCAACACTGAAATGAGTATCTATTAACATCCGTATGGTTGGATCGTGGAAAAAATCATTAAAAACAAATCATTCAGTGAATCTGGTACGCGCCCCGTTACGTGAATCTGTACTATTACAACGTTCCAGTTAAGATGAGACACAACCAGGCCTTTATATTTTTTGATTATTTTTTCCCAATACTGAAATGAGTATCTATTAACATCCGTACGGTTGGATCATCGAAGAAATCATTTAAAAAATTCATTCAGTGAATCTGGTACGCGCCCCGTTAAGTGAATCTGTACAATTGCAACGTTTCCGTTAAGATGAGACACAACCGGGCCTTTATATTTTTTGATTATATTTTCCCAACACTGAAATGAGTATCTATTAACATCCGTACGGTTGGATCATCGAAGAAATCATTTAAAAAAATCATTCAGTGAATCTGGTACGCGCCCCTTTACCGAAATCTGTACTATTACAACGTTTCCGTTAAAATGAGACACAACCGGGCCTTTATATTTTCTGATTATTTTTTCCCAACACTGAAATGGGTATCTATTAACATCCGTACGGTTGGATCATCGAAGAAATCATTTAAAAAAAGGGGTTTTAGCAAAAATACTGAAAAAATTAAGTTTTTTTGCAAAAAAACTATCTAAGTTTCTAAATTGCAAAAATATTAACTTTTCTGTCGCATTAGGCCGCGCAGCGGACGCATTAGGTAGGATAAGTGTCGCATTAGGTAGTTTACAGTAAAAACGCAAAGATTTTAGTTTTCTAGTATATTTCTGAAAAAAGCCCTTAAAAAAATCATTCAGTGAATCTGGTACGCGCCCCGTTACGTGAATCTGTACTATTACAACGTTTCCGTTAAGATGAGACACAACCGGGCCTTTATATTTTTTGATTATTTTTTCCCAACACTGAAATGAGTATCTATTAACATCCGTAAGGTTGGATCATCGAAGAAATCATTTAAAAAAATCATTCAGTGAATCTGGTACGCGCCCCGTTACGTGAATATGTACTATTACAACATTTCCGTTAAGATGAGACACAACCGGGCCTTTATATTTTTTGATTATTTTTTCCCAACACTTAAATGAGTATCTTTTAACATCCGTACGGTTGGATCATCGAAGAAATCATTTAAAAAAAATCATTCAGTGAATCTGGTACGCGCCCCGTTACTAGAATCTGTACTTTTACAACGTTTCCGTTAAGATGAGACACAATCGGGCCTTTATATTTTTTGATTAATTTTTTCCAACACTGAAATGAGTATCTATTAACATCCGTACGGTTGGATCATCGAAGAAATCATTTAAAAATATCATTCAGTGAATCTGGTACGCGTCCCGTTACGTGAATATGTACTATTACTCATTTCTTAATTTTTTTATGCATTAACCAAATAACTGAAAAAATAATAACAAATTAAATAGCACATATTTTATAAATATATAGAATTATTTGTAAAAATTATTGGCATCCAAATTTAAATTCCCTCTCATTCATTTTGCCCCATTTCAATATTTCATTTCCCCCCATCCCAATTTCACTTTCCCCCTAAATCAAATTTTCGGTTCCCCCCTTTTATATCAAATAATCCCCCTTTTATCCCAAATAATCAAAATTGTGTCTACAGAGTCCGTTTCTACAGATTGCGTTTATTGATTCGCACAATTGTTTTTGCTATGGGCATACCTGTGATTCGTCTTCAAAAAAAAATACCACTCACCACGTTGTTGTTTTGACGAAATGCCGCAATGAAATTCATCACTCACCACGCTGTTGTTCGACGAAATGCTGTTGTTCGACAGTTTAATGGTTTAGTTTATGTCAACAAGAAGACATTAGCAAGTGATTGAATCTCTACTTTGGAATGTATGATTCTCTGAAGCCAGTTCTCCTCACTGGAAAGATGCAGGTATATGTTATGGCGTAGTTATTGTTATATTGTTATAAGACAAAAGGATGACTCAAATAATTATTTCTACTGCTATTACCTCTCATCTGCACCTATTTCTTGTAGTAGTTTCAGCAAGTCCTTGAATTGATTATCTTTTTCTTACAAAAGGTGCTCGCAGCCTCGCATGTAGGAGACATAAATTCCTATGAAAGTGATGGACAAGGCATCCCTTGCGAGCAGGAAAAAGTTGACCAGAGCTCAAACTGAGAGGGAGATATTGCAGTTGCTAGACCATCCATTCTTGCCTACTTTGTATACTCATTTTGAGACCGATAGATTTACGTGCCTGGTCATGGAAAATTGTCCAGGTGGTGATTTGCAAACCTTGAGGCAGAGGCAACCTGGAAAACACTTCTCAAAGTATGCAGCACGGTATGTTATTGGTCGTAATGCTGATTAAGCTTAGTTTTGATCTGTTCCTCTACTTACAAGTTACAATACCTTTTTCAACAGGACATACCACTAAGAACGTCAATTGTTATATTGTTTACATTTTTTTTTATTATAGGACTACTTTAAATAGAATTTCAGTTGTTACAGTCCACTTTGAGCGGGACAATAGTCATGTCTTTTGTGTTATATTTTCTGATTATTTTTTCCCAACACTGAAATGAGTATCTATTAACATCCGTACGGTTGGATCATCGAAGAAATCATTAAAAAAAATCATTCAGTGAATCTGGTGCGCGCCCCGTTACCGGAATCTGTACTATTACAACGTTTCTGTTAAGATGAGACACAACCGGGCCTTCATATTTTTTGATTATTTTTTCCCAACACTGAAATGAGTATCTATTAACATCCGTCCGGTTGGATCATCGAAGAAATCATTTAAAAAAATCATTCAGTGAATCTGGTACGCGCCCCGTTACCGGAATCAGTACTATTACAACGTTTCCGTTAAGATGAGACACAACCGGGCCTTTATATTTTTTGATTATTTTTTCCCAACACTGAAATGAGTATCTATTAACATCCGTACGGTTGGATCATCGAAGAAATCATTTAAAAAAATCATTCAGTGAATCTGGTACGCGCCCCGTTACGTGAATATGTACTATTACAACGTTCCAGTTAAGATGAGACACAACTAGGCCTTTATATTTTTTGATTATTTTTTCCCAACACTGAAATGAGTATCTATTAACATCCGTACGGTTGGATCATCGAAGAAATCATTTAAAAAAATCATTCGGTGAATCTGGTACGCGCCCCGTTATGTGAGTCTATACTATTACAACGTTTCCGTTAAGATGAGACACAACCGGGCCTTTATATTTTTTGATTATTTTTTCCAACACTGAAATGAGTATCTATTAACATCCGTACGGTTGGATCATCGAAGAAATCATTTTAAAAAATCATTCAGTGAATCTGGTGCGCGCCCCGTTACCGGAATCTGTACTATTACAACGTTTCTGTTAAGATGAGACACAACCGGGCCTTCATATTTTTTGATTATTTTTTCCCAACACTGAAATGAGTATCTATTAACATCCGTACGGTTGGATCATCGAAGAAATCATTAAAAAAATCATTCAGTGAATCTGGTACGCGCCCCGTTACGTGAATCTGTACTATTACAACATTCCAGTTAAGATGAGACACAACCAGGCCTTTATATTTTTTGATTATTTTTTCCCAACACTGAAATGAGTATCTATTAACATCGGTATGGTTGGATCATCGAAGAAATCATTTAAAAAAATCATTCAGTGAATCTGGTACGCGCCCCGTTAGGTGAATCTGTACTATTACAACGTTTCCGTTAAGATGAGACATAACCGGGCCTTTATATTTTTTGATTATTTTTTCCCAACACTGAAATGAGTATCTATTAACATCCGTACGGTTGGATCATCGAAGAAATCATTTTAAAAAATCATTAAGTGAATCTGGTACCCGCCCCGTTACGGAAATCTATACTATTACAACGTTTTCGTTAAGATGAGACACAACCGGGCCTTTATATTTTTTGATTATTTTTTCCCAACACTGAAATGAGTACCTATTAACATCCGTACGGTTGGATCATCGAAGAAATCATTTAAAAAAATCATTCAGTGAATCTGGTACGCGCCCCTTTACTGAAATCTATACTATTACAACGTTTCCGTTAAGATGAGACACAACCGGGCCTTTATATTTTTTGATTATTTTTTCCCAACACAGAAATGAGTACCTATTAACATCCGTACGGTTGGATCATCGAAGAAATCATTTAAAAAAATCATTCAGTGAATCTGGTACGCGCCCCGTTAGGTGAATCTGTACTATTACAACGTTTCCGTTAAGATGAGACATAACCGGGCCTTTATATTTTTTTATTATTTTTTCCCAACACTGAAATGAGTATCTATTAACATCCGTACGGTTGGATCATCGAAGAAATCATTTAAAAAAATCATTCAGTGAATCTGGTACGCTCCCCGTTACGTGAATCTGTACTATTACAACGTTTCCGTTAAGATGAGACACAACCGGGCCTTTATATTTTTTGATTATTTTTTCCCAACACTGAAATGAGTACCTATTAACATCCGTACGGTTGGATCATCGAAGAAATCATTTAAAAAAATCATTCAGTGAATCTGGTACGCGCCCCTTTACTGAAATCTTTACTATTACAACGTTTCCGTTAAGATGAGACACAACCGGGCCTTTATATTTTTTGATTATTTTTTCCCAACACAGAAATGAGTACCTATTAACATCCGTACGGTTGGATCATCGAAGAAATCATTTAAAAAAATCATTCAGTGAATCTGGTACGCGCCCCTTTACTTAAATCTATACTATTACAACGTTTCCGTTAAGATGAGACACAACCGGGCCTTTATATTTTTTTATTATTTTTTCCCAACACTGAAATGAGTATCTATTAACATCCGTACGGTTGGATCATCGAAGAAATCATTTAAAAAAATCATTCAGTGAATCTGGTACGCTCCCCGTTACGTGAATCTGTACTATTACAACGTTTCCGTTAAGATAAGACATAACCGGGCCTTTATATTTTTTGATTATTTTTTCCCAACACTGAAATGAGTATCTATTAACATCCGTACGGTTGGATCATCGAAGAAATCATTTAAAAAAATCATTCAGTGAATCTGGTACGCGCCCCGTTACCGGAATCTGTTCTATTACAACGTTTCCGTTAAGATGAGACATAACCGGGCCTTTATATTTTTTGATTATTTTTTCCCAACACTGAAATGAGTATCTATTAACATCCGTACGGTTGGATCATCGAAGAAATCATTTAAAAAATTATTCAGTGAATCTGGTACGCGCCCCGTTACTTGAATCTGTAATATTACAACGTTCCAGTTAAGATGAGATACAATCAGGCCTTTATATTTTTTTATTATTTTTTCCCAACACTGAAATGAGTATCTATTAACATCCGTACGGTTGGATCATCGAAGAAATCATTTAAAAAAATCATTCAGTGAATCTGGTACGCGCCCCGTTACCGGAATCAGTACTATTACAACGTTTCCGTTAAGATGAGACACAACCGGGCCTTTGTATTTTTTGATTATTTTTTGCCAACACTGAAATGAGTATCTATTAACATCCGTACGATTGGATCATCGAAGAAATCATTAAAAAAAAATCATTCAGTGAATCTGGTACGCGCCCCGTTACGTGAATCTGTACTATTACAACGTTCCAGTTAAGATGAGACACAACTAGGACTTTTTATTTTTTGATTATTTTTTCCCAACACTGAAATGAGTATCTATTAACATCCGTATGGTTGGATCATCGAAGAAATCATTTAAAAAAATTATTCATTGAATCTGGTACGCGCCCCGTTACGTGAATCTGTACTATTACAACGTTTCCGTTAAAATGAGACACAACCGGGCCTTTATATTTTTTGATTATTTTTTCCCAATACTGAAATGAGTATCTATTAACATCCATACGGTTGGATCATCGAAGAAATCATTTAAAAAAATTATTCAGTGAATCTGGTACGCGCCCCGTTACGTGAATCTGTACTATTACAACGTTTCCGTTAAGATGAGACACAACCGGGCCTTTATATTTTTTGATTATTTTTTCCCAACACTGAAATGAGTATCTATTAACATCCGTACGGTTGGATCATCGAAGAAATCAATTAAAAAAATCATTCAGTGAATCTGGTACGCGCCCCGTTACCTGAATCTTTACTATTACAACGTTTCCGTTAAGATGAGACACAACCGGGCCTTAATATTTTTTGATTATTTTTTCCCAACACTGAAATGAGTATCTATTAACATCCGTATGGTTGGATCGTCGAAGAAATCATTAAAAACAAATCATTCAGTGAATCTGGTACGCGCCCCGTTACGTGAATCTGTACTATTACAACGTTCCAGTTAAGATGAGACACAACCAGGCCTTTATATTTTTTGATTATTTTTTCCCAACACTGAAATGAGTATCTATTAACATCCGTACGGTTGGATCATCGAAGAAATCATTTAAAAAAATCATTCAGTGAATCTGGTACGCGCCCCGTTAAGTGAATCTGTACAATTGCAACGTTTCCGTTAAGATGAGACACAACCGGGCCTTTATATTTTTTGATTATATTTTCCCAACACTGAAATGAGTATCTATTAACATCCGTACGGTTGGATCATCGAAGAAATCATTTAAAAAAATCATTCAGTGAATCTGGTACGCGCCCCTTTACCGAAATCTGTACTATTACAACGTTTCCGTTAAAATGAGACACAACCGGGCCTTTATATTTTCTGATTATTTTTTCCCAACACTGAAATGAGTATCTATTAACATCCGTACGGTTGGATCATCGAAGAAATCATTTAAAAAAAAGGGGTTTTAGCAAAAATACTGAAAAAATTAAGTTTTTTTGCAAAAAAACTATCTAAGTTTCTAAATTGCAAAAATATTAACTTTTCTGTCGCATTAGGCCGCGCAGCGGACGCATTAGGTAGGATAAGTGTCGCATTAGGTAGTTTACAGTAAAAACGCAAAGATTTTAGTTTTCTAGTATATTTCTGAAAAAAGCCCTTAAAAAAATCATTCAGTGAATCTGGTACGCGCCCCGTTACGTGAATCTGTACTATTACAACGTTTCCGTTAAGATGAGACACAACCGGGCCTTTATATTTTTTGATTATTTTTTCCCAACACTGAAATGAGTATCTATTAACATCCGTAAGGTTGGATCATCGAAGAAATCATTTAAAAAAATCATTCAGTGAATCTGGTACGCGCCCCGTTACGTGAATATGTACTATTACAACATTTCCGTTAAGATGAGACACAACCGGGCCTTTATATTTTTTGATTATTTTTTCCCAACACTTAAATGAGTATCTTTTAACATCCGTACGGTTGGATCATCGAAGAAATCATTTAAAAAAAATCATTCAGTGAATCTGGTACGCGCCCCGTTACTAGAATCTGTACTTTTACAACGTTTCCGTTAAGATGAGACACAATCGGGCCTTCATATTTTTTGATTAATTTTTTCCAATACTGAAATGAGTATCTATTAACATCCGTACGGTTGGATCATCGAAGAAATCATTTAAAAAAATCATTCAGTGAATCTGGTACGCGTCCCGTTACGTGAATATGTACTATTACTCATTTCTTAATTTTTTTATGCATTAACCAAATAACTGAAAAAATAATAACAAATTAAATAGCACATATTTTATAAATATATAGAATTATTTGTAAAAATTATTGGCATCCAAATTTAAATTCCCTCTCATTAATTTTGCCCCATTTCAATATTTCATTTCCCCCCATCCCAATTTCACTTTCCCCCTAAATCAAATTTTCGGTTCCCCCCTTTTATATCAAATAATCCCCCTTTTATCCCAAATAATGAAAATTGTGTCTACAGAGTCCGTTTCTACAGATTGCGTTTATTGATTCGCACAATTGTTTTTGCTATGGGCATACCTGTGATTCGTCTTCAAAAAAAAATACCACTCACCACGTTGTTGTTTTGACGAAATGCCGCAATGAAATTCATCACTCACCACGCTGTTGTTCGACGAAATGCTGTTGTTCGACAGTTTAATGGTTTAGTTTATGTCAACAAGAAGACATTAGCAAGTGATTGAATCTCTACTTTGGAATGTATGATTCTCTGAAGCCAGTTCTCCTCACTGGAAAGATGCAGGTATATGTTATGGCGTAGTTATTGTTATATTGTTATAAGACAAAAGGATGACTCAAATAATTATTTCTACTGCTATTACCTCTCATCTGCACCTATTTCTTGTAGTAGTTTCAACAAGTCCTTGAATTGATTATCTTTTTCTTACAAAAGGTGCTCGCAGCCTCGCATGTAGGAGACATAAATTCCTATGAAAGTGATGGACAAGGCATCCCTTGCGAGCAGGAAAAAGTTGACCAGAGCTCAAACTGAGAGGGAGATATTGCAGTTGCTAGACCATCCATTCTTGCCTACTTTGTATACTCATTTTGAGACCGATAGATTTACGTGCCTGGTCATGGAAAATTGTCCAGGTGGTGATTTGCAAACCTTGAGGCAGAGGCAACCTGGAAAACACTTCTCAAAGTATGCAGCACGGTATGTTATTGGTCGTAATGCTGATTAAGCTTAGTTTTGATCTGTTCCTCTACTTACAAGTTACAATACCTTTTTCAACAGGACATACCACTAAGAACGTCAATTGTTATATTGTTTACATTTTTTTTTATTATAGGACTACTTTAAATAGAATTTCAGTTGTTACAGTCCACTTTGAGCGGGACAATAGTCATGTCTTTTGTGTTATATTTTCTGATTATTTTTTCCCAACAGTGAAATGAGTATCTATTAACATCCGTACGGTTGGATCATCGAAGAAATCATTAAAAAAAATCATTCAGTGAATCTGGTGTGCGCCCTGTTACCGGAATCTGTACTATTACAACGTTTCTGTTAAGATGAGACACAACCGGGCCTTCATATTTTTTGATTATTTTTTCCCAACACTGAAATGAGTATCTATTAACATCCGTCCGGTTGGATCATCGAAGAAATCATTTAAAAAAATCATTCGGTGAATCTGGTACGCGCCCCGTTACCGGAATCAGTACTATTACAACGTTTCCGTTAAGATGAGACACAACCGGGCCTTTATATTTTTTGATTATTTTTTCCCAACACTGAAATGAGTATCTATTAACATCCGTACGGTTGGATCATCGAAGAAATCATTTAAAAAAATCATTCAGTGAATCTGGTATGCGCCCCGTTACCGGAATCTTTACTATTACAACGTTTCCGTTAAGATGAGACACAACCGGGCCTTAATATTTTTTGATTATTTTTTCCCAACACTGATATGAGTATCTATTAACATCCGTACGGTTGGATCATCGAAGAAATCATTTAAAAAAATCATTCAGTGAATCTGGTACGCGCCCCGTTACGTGAATATGTACTATTACAACGTTCCAGTTAAGATGAGACACAACTAGGCCTTTATATTTTTTGATTATTTTTTCCCAACACTGAAATGAGTATCTATTAACATCCGTACGGTTGGATCATCGAAGAAATCATTTAAAAAAATCATTCGGTGAATCTGGTACGCGCCCCGTTATGTGAGTCTATACTATTACAACGTTTCTGTTAAGATGAGACACAACCGGGCCTTTATATTTTTTGATTATTTTTTCCAACACTGAAATGAGTATCTATTAACATCCGTACGGTTGGATCATCGAAGAAATCATTTTAAAAAATCATTCAGTGAATCTGGTGCGCGCCCCGTTACCGGAATCTGTACTATTACAACGTTTCTGTTAAGATGAGACACAACCGGGCCTTCATATTTTTTGATTATTTTTTCCCAACACTGAAATGAGTATCTATTAACATCCGTACGGTTGGATCATCGAAGAAATCATTAAAAAAATCATTCAGTGAATCTGGTACGCGCCCCGTTACGTGAATCTGTACTATTACAACATTCCAGTTAAGATGAGACACAACCAGGCCTTTATATTTTTTGATTATTTTTTCCCAACACTGAAATGAGTATCTATTAACATCGGTATGGTTGGATCATCGAAGAAATCATTTAAAAAAATCATTCAGTGAATCTGGTACGCGCCCCGTTAGGTGAATCTGTACTATTACAACGTTTCCGTTAAGATGAGACATAACCGGGCCTTTATATTTTTTGATTATTTTTTCCCAACACTGAAATGAGTATCTATTAACATCCGTACGGTTGGATCATCGAAGAAATCATTTAAAAAAATCATTAAGTGAATCTGGTACGCGCCCCGTTACGGAAATCTATACTATTACAACGTTTCCGTTAAGATGAGACACAACCGGGCCTTTATATTTTTTGATTATTTTTTCCCAACACTGAAATGAGTACCTATTAACATCCGTACGGTTGGATCATCGAAGAAATCATTTAAAAAAATCATTCAGTGAATCTGGTACGCGCCCCTTTACTGAAATCTATACTATTACAACGTTTCCGTTAAGATGAGACACAACCGGGCCTTTATATTTTTTGATTATTTTTTCCCAACACTGAAATGAGTACCTATTAACATCCGTACGGTTGGATCATCGAAGAAATCATTTAAAAAATTATTCAGTGAATCTGGTACGCGCCCCGTTACCGGAATCGATCTGTACTATTACAATGTTTCCGTAAGAAGAGACACAACCGGGCCTTTATATTTTTTGATTATTTTTTCCCAACACTGAAATGAGTATCTATTAACATCCGTACGGTTGGATCATCGAAGAAATCATTAAAAAAAATCATTCAGTGAATCTGGTACGAGCCCCGTTACGTGAATCTGTAATATTACAACGTTCCAGTTAAGATGAGACACAATCAGGCCTTTATATTTTTTTTTTATTTTTTCCCAACACTGAAATGAGTATCTATTAACATCCGTACGGTTGGATCATCGAAGAAATCATTTAAAAAAATCATTCAGTGAATCTGGTACGCTCCCCGTTACGTGAATCTGTACTATTACAACGTTTCCGTTAAGATGAGACATAACCGGGCCTTTATATTTTTTGATTATTTTTTCCCAACACTGAAATGAGTATCTATTAACATCCGTACGGTTGGATCATCGAAGAAATCATTTAAAAAAATCATTCAGTGAATCTGGTACGCGCCCCGTTACTGGAATCTGTACTATTACAACGTTTCCGTTAAGATGAGACACAACCGGGCCTTTATATTTTTTGATTATTTTTTCCCAACACTGAAATGAGTATCTTTTAACATCCGTATGGTTGGATCGTCGAAGAAATCATTAAAAAAAAATCATTCAGTGAATCTGGTACGCGCCCCGTTACGTGAATCTGTACTATTACAACGTTCCAGTTAAGATGAGACACAACCAGGCCTTTATATTTTTTGATTATTTTTTCCCAACACTGAAATGAGTATCTATTAACATCCGTACGGTTGGATCATCGAAGAAATCATTTAAAAAAATCATTCAGTGAATCTGGTACGCGCCCCGTTTAGTGAATCTGTACAATTACAACGTTTCCGTTAAGATGAGACACAACCGGGCCTTTATATTTTTTGATTATATTTTCCCAACACTGAAATGAGTATCTATTAACATCCGTACGGTTGGATCATCGAAGAAATCATTTAAAAAAATCATTCAGTGAATCTGGTACGCGCCCCTTTACCGAAATCTGTACTATTACAACGTTTCCGTTAAAATGAGACACAACCGGGCCTTTATATTTTCTGATTATTTTTTCCCAACACTGAAATGAGTATCTATTAACATCCGTACGGTTGGATCATCGAAGAAATCATTTAAAAAAAGGGGTTTTAGCAAAAATACTGAAAAAATTAAGTTTTTTTGCAAAAAAACTATCTAAGTTTCTAAATTGCAAAAATATTAACTTTTCTGTCGCATTAGGCCGCGCAGCGGACGCATTAGGTAGGATAAGTGTCGCATTAGGTAGTTTACAGTAAAAACGCAAAGATTTTAGTTTTCTAGTATATTTCTGAAAAAAGCCCTTAAAAAAATCATTCAGTGAATCTGGTACGCGCCCCGTTACGTGAATCTGTACTATTACAACGTTTCCGTTAAGATGAGACACAACCGGGCCTTTATATTTTTTGATTATTTTTTCCCTACACTGAAATGAGTATCTATTAACATCCGTAAGGTTGGATCATCGAAGAAATCATTTAAAAAAATCATTCAGTGAATCTGGTACGCGCCCCGTTACGTGAATATGTACTATTACAACATTTCCGTTAAGATGAGACACAACCGGGCCTTTATATTTTTTGATTATTTTTTCCCAACACTGAAATGAGTATCTTTTAACATCCGTACGGTTGGATCATCGAAGAAATCATTTAAAAAAAATCATTCAGTGAATCTGGTACGCGCCCCGTTACTAGAATCTGTACTTTTACAACGTTTCCGTTAAGATGAGACACAATCGGGCCTTTATATTTTTTGATTAATTTTTTCCAACACTGAAATGAGTATCTATTAACATCCGTACGGTTGGATCATCGAAGAAATCATTTAAAAAAATCATTCAGTGAATCTGGTACGCGCCCCGTTACATGAATCTTTACTATTACAACGTTTCCGTTAAGTTGAGACACAACCGGGCCTTTATATTTTTTGATTATTTTTTCCCAACACTGAAATGAGTATCTATTAACATCCGTACGGTTGGATCATCGAAGAAATCAATTAAAAAAATCATTCAGTGAATCTGGTACGCGCCCCGTTACCTGAATCTTTACTATTACAACGTTTCCGTTAAGATGAGACACAACCGGGCCTTAATATTTTTTGATTATTTTTTCCCAACACTGAAATGAGTATCTATTAACATCCGTATGGTTGGATCGTCGAAGAAATCATTAAAAAAAAATCATTCAGTGAATCTGGTACGCGCCCCGTTACGTGAATCTGTACTATTACAACGTTCCAGTTAAGATGAGACACAACCAGGCCTTTATATTTTTTGATTATTTTTTCCCAACACTGAAATGAGTATCTATTAACATCCGTACGGTTGGATCATCGAAGAAATCATTTAAAAAAATCATTCAGTGAATCTGGTACGCGCCCCTTTACTGAAATCTATACTATTACAACGTTTCCGTTAAGATGAGACACAACCGGGCCTTTATATTTTTTGATTATTTTTTCCCAACACTGAAATGAGTACCTATTAACATCCGTACGGTTGGATCATCGAAGAAATCATTTAAAAAATTATTCAGTGAATCTGGTACGCGCCCCGTTACCGGAATCGATCTGTACTATTACAACGTTTCCGTAAGAAGAGACACAACCGGGCCTTTATATTTTTTGATTATTTTTTCCCAACACTGAAATGAGTATATATTAACATCCGTACGGTTGGATCATCGAAGAAATCATTAAAAAAAATCATTCAGTGAATCTGGTACGCGCCCCGTTACGTGAATCTGTAATATTACAACGTTCCAGTTAAGATGAGACACAATCAGGCCTTTATATTTTTTTATTATTTTTTCCCAACACTGAAATGAGTATCTATTAACATCCGTACGGTTGGATCATCGAAGAAATCATTTAAAAAAATCATTCAGTGAATCTGGTACGCTCCCCGTTACGTGAATCTGTACTATTACAACGTTTCCGTTAAGATGAGACATAACCGGGCCTTTATATTTTTTGATTATTTTTTCCCAACACTGAAATGAGTATCTATTAACATCCGTACGGTTGGATCATCGAAGAAATCATTTAAAAAAATCATTCAGTGAATCTGGTACGCGCCCCGTTACTGGAATCTGTACTATTACAACGTTTCCGTTAAGATGAGACACAACCGGGCCTTTATATTTTTTGATTATTTTTTCCCAACACTGAAATGAGTATCTATTAACATCCGTATGGTTGGATCGTCGAAGAAATCATTAAAAAAAAATCATTCAGTGAATCTGGTACGCGCCCCGTTACGTGAATCTGTACTATTACAACGTTCTAGTTAAGATGAGACACAACCAGGCCTTTATATTTTTTGATTATTTTTTCCCAACACTGAAATGAGTATCTATTAACATCCGTACGGTTGGATCATCGAAGAAATCATTTAAAAAAATCATTCAGTGAATCTGGTACGCGCCCCGTTTAGTGAATCTGTACAATTACAACGTTTCCGTTAAGATGAGACACAACCGGGCCTTTATATTTTTTGATTATATTTTCCCAACACTGAAATGAGTATCTATTAACATCCGTACGGTTGGATCATCGAAGAAATCATTTAAAAAAATCATTCAGTGAATCTGGTACGCGCCCCTTTACCGAAATCTGTACTATTACAACGTTTCCGTTAAAATGAGACACAACCGGGCCTTTATATTTTCTGATTATTTTTTCCCAACACTGAAATGAGTATCTATTAACATCCGTACGGTTGGATCATCGAAGAAATCATTTAAAAAAAGGGGTTTTAGCAAAAATACTGAAAAAATTAAGTTTTTTTGCAAAAAAACTATCTAAGTTTCTAAATTGCAAAAATATTAACTTTTCTGTCGCATTAGGCCGCGCAGCGGACGCATTAGGTAGGATAAGTGTCGTATTAGGTAGTTTACAGTAAAAACGCAAAGATTTTAGTTTTCTAGTATATTTCTGAAAAAAGCCCTTAAAAAAATCATTCAGTGAATCTGGTACGCGCCCCGTTACGTGAATCTGTACTATTACAACGTTTCCGTTAAGATGAGACACAACCGGGCCTTTATATTTTTTGATTATTTTTTCCCAACACTTAAATGAGTATCTATTAACATCCGTAAGGTTGGATCATCGAAGAAATCATTTAAAAAAATCATTCAGTGAATCTGGTACGCGCCCCGTTACGTGAATCTGTACTATTACAACGTTTCCGTTAAGATGAGACATAACCGGGCCTTTATATTTTTTGATTATTTTTTCCCAACACTGAAATGAGTATCTATTAACATCCGTACGGTTGGATCATCGAAGAAATCATTTAAAAAAATCATTCAGTGAATCTGGTACGCGCCCCGTTACTGGAATCTGTACTATTACAACGTTTCCGTTAAGATGAGACACAACCGGGCCTTTATATTTTTTGATTATTTTTTCCCAACACTGAAATGAGTATCTATTAACATCCGTATGGTTGGATCGTCGAAGAAATCATTAAAAAAAAATCATTCAGTGAATCTGGTACGCGCCCCGTTACGTGAATCTGTACTATTACAACGTTCTAGTTAAGATGAGACACAACCAGGCCTTTATATTTTTTGATTATTTTTTCCCAACACTGAAATGAGTATCTATTAACATCCGTACGGTTGGATCATCGAAGAAATCATTTAAAAAAATCATTCAGTGAATCTGGTACGCGCCCCGTTTAGTGAATCTGTACAATTACAACGTTTCCGTTAAGATGAGACACAACCGGGCCTTTATATTTTTTGATTATATTTTCCCAACACTGAAATGAGTATCTATTAACATCCGTACGGTTGGATCATCGAAGAAATCATTTAAAAAAATCATTCAGTGAATCTGGTACGCGCCCCGTTACATGAATCTTTACTATTACAACGTTTCCGTTAAGATGAGACACAACCGGGTCTTTATATTTTTTGATTATTTTTTCCCAACACTGAAATGAGTATCTATTAACATCCGTACGGTTGGATCATCGAAGAAATCAATTAAAAAAATCATTCAGTGAATCTGGTACGCGCCCCGTTACCTGAATCTTTACTATTACAACGTTTCCGTTAAGATGAGACACAACCGGGCCTTAATATTTTTTGATTATTTTTTCCCAACACTGAAATGAGTATCTATTAACATCCGTATGGTTGAATCGTCGAAGAAATCATTAAAAAAAAATCATTCAGTGAATCTGGTACGCGCCCCGTTACGTGAATCTGTACTATTACAACGTTCCAGTTAAGATGAGACACAACCAGGCCTTTATATTTTTTGATTATTTTTTCCCAACACTGAAATGAGTATCTATTAACATCCGTACGGTTGGATCATCGAAGAAATCATTTAAAAAAATCATTCAGTGAATCTGGTACGCGCCCCGTTTAGTGAATCTGTACAATTACAACGTTTCCGTTAAGATGAGACACAACCGGGCCTTTATATTTTTTGATTATATTTTCCCAACACTGAAATGAGTATCTATTAACATCCGTACGGTTGGATCATCGAAGAAATCATTTAAAAAAATCATTCAGTGAATCTGGTACGCGCCCCTTTACCGAAATCTGTACTATTACAACGTTTCCGTTAAAATGAGACACAACCGGGCCTTTATATTTTCTGATTATTTTTTCCCAACACTGAAATGAGTATCTATTAACATCCGTACGGTTGGATCATCGAAGAAATCATTTAAAAAAAGGGGTTTTAGCAAAAATACTGAAAAAATTAAGTTTTTTTGCAAAAAAACTATCTAAGTTTCTAAATTGCAAAAATATTAACTTTTCTGTCGCATTAGGCCGCGCAGCGGACGCATTAGGTAGGATAAGTGTCGCATTAGGTAGTTTACAGTAAAAACGCAAAGATTTTAGTTTTCTAGTATATTTCTGAAAAAAGCCCTTAAAAAAATCATTCAGTGAATCTGGTACGCGCCCCGTTACGTGAATCTGTACTATTACAACGTTTCCGTTAAGATGAGACACAACCGGGCCTTTATATTTTTTGATTATTTTTTCCCAACACTGAAATGAGTATCTATTAACATCCGTAAGGTTGGATCATCGAAGAAATCATTTAAAAAAAATCATTCAGTGAATCTGGTACGCGCCCCGTTACGTGAATATGTACTATTACAACATTTCCGTTAAGATGAGACACAACCGGGCCTTTATATTTTTTGATTATTTTTTCCCAACACTGAAATGAGTATCTTTTAACATCCGTACGGTTGGATCATCGAAGAAATCATTTAAAAAAAATCATTCAGTGAATCTAGTACGCGCCCCGTTACTAGAATCTGTACTTTTACAACGTTTCCGTTAAGATGAGACACAATCGGGCCTTTATATTTTTTGATTAATTTTTTCCAACACTGAAATGAGTATCTATTAACATCCGTACGGTTGGATCATCGAAGAAATCATTTAAAAAAATCATTCAGTGAATCTGGTACGCGTCCCGTTACGTGAATATGTACTATTACTCATTTCTTAATTTTTTTATGCATTAACCAAATAACTGAAAAAATAATAACAAATTAAATAACACATATTTTATAAATATATAGAATTATTTGTAAAAATTATTGGCATCCAAATTTAAATTCCCTCTCATTCATTTTGCCCCATTTCAATATTTCATTTCCCCCATCCCAATTTCACTTTCCCCCTAAATCAAATTTTCGGTTCCCCCCTTTTATATCAAATAATCCCCCTTTTATCCCAAATAATCAAAATTGTGTCTACAGAGTCCGTTTCTACAGATTGCGTTTATTGATTCGCACAATTGTTTTGCTATGGGCATACCTGTGATTCGTCTTCAAAAAAAAATGCCACTCACCACGTTGTTGTTTGACGAAATGCCGCAATGAAATTCATCACTCACCACGTTGTTGTTCGACGAAATGCTGTTGTTCGACAGTTTAATGGTTTAGTTTATGTCAACAAGAAGACATTAGCAAGTGATTGAATCTCTACTTTGGAATGTATGATTCTCTGAAGCCAGTTCTCCTCACTGGAAAGATGCAAGTATATGTTATGGCGTAGTTATTGTTATATTGTTATAAGACAAAAGGATGACTCAAATAATTATTTCTACTGCTATTACCTCTCATCTGCACCTATTTCTTGTAGTAGTTTCAGCAAGTCCTTGAATTGATTATCTTTTTCTTACAAAAGGTGCTCGCAGCCTCGCATGTAGGAGACATAAATTCCTATGAAAGTGATGGACAAGGCATCCCTTGCAAGCAGGAAAAAGTTGACCAGAGCTCAAACTGATAGGGAGATATTGCAGTTGCTAGACCATCCATTCTTGCCTACTTTGTATACTCATTTTGAGACCGATAGATTTACGTGCCTGGTCATGGAAAATTGTCCAGGTGGTGATTTGCACACCTTGAGGCAGAGGCAACCTGGAAAACACTTCTCAAAGTATGCAGCACGGTATGTTATTGGTCGTAATGCTGATTAAGCTTAGTTTTGATCTGTTCCTCTACTTACAAGTTACAATAACTTTTTCAACAGGACATACCACTAAGAACGTCAATTGTTATATTGTTTACATTTTTTTTTTATTATAGGACTACTTTAAATAGAATTTCAGTTGTTACAGTCCACTTTGAGCGGGACAATAGTCATGTCTTTTGTGTTATAACTAAGGCCCTTTGTTGCAGTCTAATACACAAGTAAATCACGGGTTACATATATTATATCTACACTACGCTTAGTCCAAGGGACAGGGTTCAGAAGTATACACATAAACACCATAAACACAGGAACCCACACCCAGACATACTAATGTTTGTGTGTGTATTTGAAAGGAGATACTGTGCTCCCTAATGTAATAGAAACTATAGATAGTACTTCGTGCTATATTTTGTGCTATATACTCTACTTTGTTGCTGTTTTTTAATCATGTTATACATCTGAGTAGTAAGTACTCAGAATGGTAAGGAAGTACTCAGAATGGTAATTATGTATGCTTGTCACTTGTAGTCTTGTACGTATCACTACAATTTTGTTTTGACTAATGCAGTTTTTATTTTATGTTTTCCATTGGGTTACTAAAAGGGAGTGTAACTTCTGCTCATTCTTGGTATTCAGGTTTTATGCTCGCAGCTTAGCTCATAGGCCAAATTCGGGAGAGAAAAAATGATTATATCACCGGACATCACTTATCGAGATTTGACAATAGATAAAGTTAGTATAGATCAAGGTTTTGGAAGAGTGCTTTTTTTGGGGAACAACTGGTTTTGCGAACTCATTTAAATTATTGCTGCAAATGATTAAACTACTCAATGAAGCAGTGTTCTTATGGCAAAGTGTTTTCAAGACTTGCATAGTCATTGATTTAGATTATTCATTATCAAGAACTAATACAATTTTTATTATTTAGTGAAGCTATTGGTATATCAAATGTTGTTACTGCTATGATTGGCTTGGCTATGCACGTGGCGTCGGGGGCACCTGGGATGTTATCAGCTCTTGCTTTAGCTTATAACACTAGTCTCTTTGGCACTATAACACATTATAGCAAAGGTCAGACTGATGTGTTCTTTGGAGGTATGTTAACCTCCTCGTATCTTTCTCTTTACACACTTTGATTCATAAAGTACTTTTATAGTAAACCATGTCATTTCAATAGTCAGTATCCTCACCCTTCGTTCCGAATTCAAGCTTCATATACAAAATTGTGGTTTTGTTCAGATAACAAGGCTGCATATAAGGATCCTTTTTCCCGCTACAGTATTCTGCAAAGCTTTTGAAGAAGCCAGAGCAAGTGTAAAGCTGTTTATGCGTGCTCTCATATCTTTTGGGTTGACGATCAAGATATCATCCTTCATTTCTAGCTAGTTGATCATACTTTTGTTCTAATTAAAGTTGTGGTTTTAGTTTGGTGATGGATTATGTATGGATTGCTCTTAGCTATACATTAATTATGTTGCTATATAGTTTGGTGATGGATTATGTATGGCTAAGTGTTTGAATTTTATAGAATAGCATTGTGTTTCAATTTTGGAATTTTGGTATTATTAATTACTTATTATGGATCTTTATAATACAAACCAAATTCTGTATAATATAGTTAAGTGTGTGTGGCTATTACTATCCTTTAGCCACACTATATATTACAAAAATTCTATAAAAATAGGTTTTAGCCAGTACTATAGTTACTACAATTATTAGTGACTAAAAGCAATTGTTTAATAGTATATAAAACATAGAAACGACCACACAAAAATTATAAAATGTGGCCATACCCAAGTTTTTTGCCACGATTTACCAATAAATAGTGCGACCAAAACTAAGCCTTTGATGATTGTTGGTATTTAGCCACATTATTATTTCTCTTTAGCCACGACGCATCCTGTGGCTGCAAGCTGGTATTTAGTCACACTTTTGAGCTTAAAATGGGGGTTGTCAGACCCAAGGGGTGGTATGCTTTAGTCACTCTGTTTTGAGTTACAGCCACACAGCTGGGGTGTGGCCGTAGGGGGGCATAAAATGACGAGACCTTAGGTCACACTTGGCTGAAAAATTAAAAAGTGACGGAAAGTGCTTAGCCACACATATTTGATGTGACGGAAGCCAAAATTTGACGTAGTGCAAGGAATACCAGAAGAGTTGCTGCTCTCTTTAGCTGCAAAAAAAGACTGCAAAGAAGGCATGGGATATGTTCAAAACTATGTGCCAAGGAGCTGAGTGTGTCAAGAATGCTAGAGTACAGTCAATGAAGTCTGAGTTTGAGTCACTCAGGATGGAAGAAAATGAAGAAATTGATGATTTTTACATGAAGCTCAACGGGCTTGTAACTAAATTACGAGCCTTAGGAGAAGAGGTGACTGAATCATATGTGGTGAAAAAGATATTGAGAGCAATGCCAGCTAAATTTCTGCAAATTACCTCCGCTATAGAGCAATTTGGAGACTTGGACAAGATGACAGTAGAGGAAACTATTGGATCCCTGAAGGCTCACGAAGAAAGAGTAAAAGGCAAAGCAGTTGCAGGGGGTGGACAATTACTTCTCACAGAAGAAGAATGGCTAGAGGGCGAAGGTGGAGAGAAGAAACTGTTATTGACAAAGGAGGAGTGGCAGAGACGAACAAACAAAATTGAAGGTAACATGGGGAGTTATCAAAGAAGAAGGGGAGGTCAAGACAAGAGTAGAATCCAATGCTACAATTGTGGCATATATGGACACTATGCAGCTGAATGTCGTAAACCAAAGAAAAACAAAGAACAAAGGCAAGAAGAAAATCTGACACAGGTGGATGATGAACCTGCCTTGTTGTTAGTAAAAGGTGATAACAAAGAAGAAGACATGATTCTGTTGAACGAGAAACAAGTGATGCCTACTACCTTGGAAGATGGTGATAAAAGAAATGTGGAAACAAACACTTGGTATCTTGATAACGGGGCAAGCAATCACATGACAGGTTGCAAATCAAAATTCTCAGAATCAAATGAAGGAATTACTGGCCTGGTTCGATTCAGAGATAACTCAACTGTGAAAATTGAAGGAAAGGGTTCAATCATTCTCAAGTGTAAGAACGGAGAGGAACGTGTCTTGCATGAGGTATATTTTATCCCTAGTCTCCACAATAATATCATCAGTTTGGGGCAACTATCTGAAAGTGGAAACAAAGTAATTCTGAAAGGAGAATACTTGTGGGTGCTTGATAAAAGTGAAAGACTGCTCATAAAAGTGAAGAGATCGCCAAATAGGCTCTATAAGGTACAAATTGAAACTACTAAACCAAGGTGCTTGATGTCAAGATCAGATGAAATGGCTCATTTGTGGCATCGACGACTTGGGCATGTAAACTACAGAGCTATGAAGTTGATGTCAAAAGCTGGTATGGTGAGAGGCATGCCCAAAATATCTCAAACCAATAATGTATGTGATGGATGCTTGATGGGAAAACAGACAAGGAAACCATTCCCTTCTCAGAGCAATTTCAGTGCTACTCAAATGCTAGAATTGGTTATTGGTGACCTATGTGGACCCATCTTGCCTGATACAGCAGCTGGAAACAAGTACTTCTTTCTGATCGTTGATGATTATAGCAGATTTATGTGGGCATATCTGTTGAAAAGAAAAGATGAGGCACTTAGTGCATTCAAAAAATTCTGTGCTTTAGTCGAAAAAAAACCAAGAAAGAAAGTGCAAGTATTCAAAACAGACCGTGGAGGTGAGTTTTGTTCAAAAGAGTTTAATTCTTACTATGAAGAGAATGGGATCGTAAGGCACTACACTGCACCTTACACTCCCCAACAAAACGGGGTTGTGGAAAGGCGTAACCGAATGGTGGTTGAAATGGCTCGTAGTTTTCTCAAAGACACTGAGTTACCTTCAAAGCTGTGGGGAGAGGCAATCAGACATGCCATTTACATACTAAACAGATTACCTACAAGAGCATTGTCTGATCAAACTCCTTTTGAAGCATGGTTCGAGAGGAAACCAGACATTGGCCACATACGTGTGTTTGGATGCATTGCACACATGAAGGTACCAGGATATCACATGAACAAACTAGATGATAGAAGCATGAAAGTTGTGAACCTGGGCAAAGAGCCAGGAACTAAAGCTTATCGTCTATATGACCCTGTGAAGAAACGTGTTTGTGTAAGTAGGGATGTGATCTTTGAAGAAGAAAAAAGGTGGCTGTGGAATGATGAAGAAAGGGCCAATGCTGGTGACAACTGGTTCAATGTCACTGAAGGAGGTGGAGAAAGAGAAGAAAATGCATCAAACAATGAACATGAGCCAGACAACGAGATTGAAACAAATGATAATGATCAAAACACTACACCAGTGCAAACTCCACCACATGTCACTTATGTCAGTAGTGACAACTACGATGATAGTGAACCACCACGAAAATTTCGAGCCTTGAGAGACGTTTATGACATCACAGAGCCCATTGAAATAGATGAGGAATTAATATTGATGGGAGTCGAGGAACCTACATGCTACAAGCAAGCTGTCAAAATGAACGAGTGGAAAGAAGCCATGTCCAGAGAAATGGAATCTATAGAGAAAAACAATACATGGCAACTGACTGAACTTCCAAAGGGTCACAAGGCGATTGGTTTAAAATGGATTTACAAGCTTAAAAGGGATGCTGACGGAAACATACAAAAATATAAGGCGAGACTCGTCGCTAAAGGGTATGTCCAAGAACAAGGCGTTGATTTTGAAGAGATATTCCCTCCCGTAACTCGTATTGAAACTGTCCGACTTCTGTTGGCATTGTCTGCTAAAAATGAATGGAGAGTGCATCACATGGATGTAAAAACGGCCTTTTTAAATGGTGAAATACAGGAAGAAATGTACGTGAATCAGCCAGAGGGTTTCGAAAGAAGGGGAAAGGAGCACCTTGTTTATAAACTGGCCAAAGCTTTGTATGGTCTGAGACAAGCACCACGTGCTTGGTATGCAAAACTGAATAAATGCTTGGAGAGTCTTGGATTCACTCGATGCCCATATGAACATGCTGTTTACACGAAAATGGAAGGTAAAAATGTTTTAATAGTTGGCATTTATGTAGACGATCTCCTAATCACAGGTTCGAGTACATCACTCATTGAAAAATTCAAGGTGCAAATGAGTGAGAACTTTGAAATGACAGACTTGGGTGAGTTAAGTTATTATTTGGGCATTGAAGTTCAACAGGGCAATGGTTTCATTGAGTTAAAGCAAGCTAGGTATGCAAGAAACGTCCTTGAAAAGGCAGGAATGGGAAACTGTAATCCATCGAAATATCCAATGGATCCAAGTATACAGATCAACAAAGATGAAGGTGGAAAGATAGTCAATGCTATAGACTATAAAAGTCTTGTTGGATGCTTAAGGTACCTTGTACACACTAGACCAGACATTTCTTATGCCGTTGGAATTGTGAGCAGGTACATGGAACGGCCCACAGCCTTCCACATGGAAGCTGTCAAACGTATACTCAGATACATAAAAGGCATAACTGATTATGGTCTAGTGTACTCTAAAGGGACTGATAATCACTTACTAATCGGGTTTTCAGATAGTGACTTGGCAGGACAAGTAGATGAAAGGAAAAGTACAGGAGGAATGGTGTTCTATCTCAATGAAAGTATGATTACTTGGATTTCTCAGAAGCAAAGGTGTGTAGCACTATCTTCGTGTGAAGCAGAGTTCATGGCGGCCACAGCAACAGCATGTCAAGGTATATGGTTGTGGAATGTTTTGAGTCAATTAACTGGTGAAACCTTAGGACCTGTGATCATTTACATCGATAACAAGTCAGCTATAGACTTAGCAAAGAATCCAGTTTTCCA
Source organism: Kitagawia praeruptora (assembly GCA_037693485.1). Taxonomy (NCBI): domain Eukaryota; kingdom Viridiplantae; phylum Streptophyta; class Magnoliopsida; order Apiales; family Apiaceae; genus Kitagawia; species Kitagawia praeruptora. Next base: position 156,386,656 of record CM075344.1, on the reverse strand, counting down.
CGGGCGTAGCAAACACATTGACATTCGTTACCATTTTATCAGACAGTGTGTGGAGCGATGTGAGATTATTATGAAACATATTCGTAGCGAAGAACAAAGAGCAGACATCCTAACAAAGGCATTGGTGATAGTAAAATTCGAAAGGATGCGTAGTCTGTTGGGTGTCAAGAATCTGGACAAACAAATTCCAGATTAAGGGGGAGAATGTTGGATTTTAATATGTCATTTGTTTACCATATTTGTTTCTCGAATAAACTTGACAGCAAAGCTTGTTTTCAGGAGTGCATTCGAGCTGGCATGTCGAGATTGTGGAGTAGTTGTTAGCCACTTGAAGTGGCGACCACTACTCATGTGGAAGCCACTTGAAGTGGCTACCAAATGTTTTGAGTGATTGTTTGAGTGCTTAAGTTGGTGAGTGTTTGTATGAGTGTTAGTATGATTAAGATTTCTTCCTTTTGTATTTTCTATTTGTTGCTTTCCAGGTTGTTCATCTTGTAAGAGTGCCTATATATTTCAAGGTTTGATAATGAAAAATGCAAGTCATTTGACAAGCAATCTCTGGTGTCAAGTATATCATTCTCAGTTTATATAAACACAGTTTTGAATACTAGAAAGGATATAGGCTCTGGCGCCAGTACAACTTTGGAAAGGGTTTGCTGTGAGTGATAGGGTTTGAGAAGAAAATGTTTAGAAAAGATATTAACAGCAAAAATTCATAAGTGGATATACGCATATTAAATTAACATAATCATCACCTCATAAGGAACAATAGCCAAGTTATCAGCATGCACTTGATTGTTTGAGGCCATTGTAATGAACTGGAAGCTTTATATTGGAGATAGAAAACAGTTGACTATGAAGGAGCAAAAAGATTGTAGATGAATGTGAGGAAAAACTATGGATAAAGGCTAGTATATATAGCTGAGTTGGGTGAGGCCAGGAGAAAATAGGAAAACTAGGTTTTCATTAAAACGGGTGAGTAAACAAATATATCCATCTAAAATAGGAAAGAAATATTTATTTTAAACAAAATGCCTTTATAAAAAATCTCACAAGAGATAAATGTATAAACATAGTTTTACCTAGTAATTATATGATGATGGTGATTTGAAATTTAAATAAAGAAATATATCTTTAGATGGTAATTATTTTTTTAATTTTTTTTGTTGAAAGATTAAGCTAAGGCTTAAAAATTACATATCCAACCAGGTCAAATGATAGATGTATTATTTTGCGATTGGTCTCAATTTTATGAAAATTATACATATAATATTTTCGTTTTCTATGTTTATCATTAAGTATCCAAAAATAGGATTCTTTTTAATCTTCTCTCAAAATGCTTTATTCTTGAATTGAAATTGAGAACATTTTTTTTTACTTTATACATAGTTTTGACAATTTCATCCTAACATTTCCATTATACCCCTATAAAGTAGTTTCATTTTAAATTTTTATATCTAAATTTTAAGAGAATATAACTTTTCTTAATTTTGTAAAATTCAAGGTGTAAAATACCACTACGTCAAAAAAGGGCTTTAGTCACATCAAAAAACTGTGACGGTATAGTTTCGGTCACACTTATTTTTTTCACATGCAGTGTCACCAAAGCCTCCACTACCATAGACATCATATAGCCACACTTTTTCTTAGTGGCTGTATTGACTTATAGAGTGGCGAAAGACTTTTAATATTTGATGCTGGAGTAAACCATTCTAGCCCGCTTACTGTAACTAAAAGGGGTATACCGTTACAGCATGAATTAAAAATGTGGCTAAAAATTTTTAAAAGCTACATTTATTTGATTTATGGCCACATTTTGAAGATAATATCGTGACGAAATTGATATTTTTATTGGGCAGCTTTTGCTAATTAGTGTATATAAAGGACATCAACTATTACACTTCTTTTTTATGTAATGTGTAGCTAAAGCACCATAACTGTTATACTTTCTTTATATATCCGTGTCTGTTTTGATAATATTGTAACATGTATGTGTCCTAATTGTGACTTAAATGCTTTTACAGACATTATTTATAATGTTGTAATATGTAGTGTGGCTGAAGGTTAATGAGAATTACACGAGTTTTTACTAATAAGTGTTAGTGAAGGACATCAACTATTACACTGAACATTTTAAGAAATGTGTAGCTAAACGACCTTAATTGTTATAGTTGGAATATATATTTGTTAATGTTTACTTATAATTATTGTGACTAAAAACATTTTACAAACACTATTTACATGTATATGTCGTATGTGTGACTAAAAATCATTTCTAGACATGATGAATATCTGAATTATTAGGGTGTCCGATACTATAAAATCATATACCCAATTCCAAATTCCAATTGCTTAAAACACTTAAACAACGTACAAAAAACGTACTAAAGTTATAGTTTATACTAAACAACATACATTCCCAACCAAATACACTTAAAAAGTACCATAAAATTCAACCAACAACATTCCCAACCAAATTTAACCAACAACATTCACAACCAAATACACTTTTATAAATCCGGCCAGGTATTTCTCAACGGCATATCATTCACCAGCAAGAACTTTTTCCTCAAAGTACCTCATATTGAAAAAGTGAGGTACTTTTTCAATATGAGATACTTTGAGGAACCACATTTTTTAAGTCACCTCCACGGCGCTAGCATTCTTGTAGAACTTCTCCTTTCTCTGAATGACATAGTTGTCTTACTCGTCGGAACCCGTACAATAGTTCAATCTTCTCCAGCAAAAGTGTAACCAACAAGAAAAATTGCCTTGGAGCAGGTGGAGTACCAAGGAGCTTAAACTTACCCAGCAAATTGTAGTCTTTTATACTTGTTATTTCACCTTTCAACGATTGGATCAGAACACTAGGTTGGCTGTAAGAGTATTTCGAGAAGTCCTGTTCCTCCTTGGGATTGTTATGTATATATTTCAAGTTCTAGATAAGATAGGTTTACATTAATATTAACATACTGAAATGTTACCAACAATTGTAACAAAGAACAGTAATATTAAAAGAGACTAATAAAATCTCACTAGCTATAGCTTCTCTCGGCCTCAGCAACTTTTGGCCTCTTATCTTTATGACCATGACGATTTGAATCCCCACAAGTCCACAACATAATTAATTATGTCAAAATTGAAGATTTTGTTTGGGAAAAAAATTAGAAACCTTGTCACCCCCCTTGTACATTGAAGCTCCCCTGGAGAAACCACTACTTCTCCTGAACACAAAAAGAACATGAGGACCATAACATTGCTGCATATTTGTATTTTACCATGCTAGAAATGTAGTAACATTTCTACTAATGTCTACCTTCTCTAGCTAATTAGTTTATGAATTGGTTTTTCGTAATGTAAATATCGTTCCTACTAGATCTGGTATCTTCCTGGATGCATAATGCGAGCTTAACCACTTCTTGATTATATAAATACTTTTACTTTAAATCCCAAGTATATTGCTACCAGTTCCTGCTGATTATGCTCTTCTGCGGTGATGACTGAACAATTGTGATATTTTTTTTTTCTACTGTCTATATGCATAATTGTGATATTGCTATCATTTTACCTGATGTTAACATACTATATACAGCTAATGAAAGTGGTATGTCTACCTGCTTTGTCTAAGGCTTGGAGGAGATTAGCTTTGTTTTTCAGGTCGAGAGCAGCTTTGAAATAAGAATGTTGATCGAGAAAAGATTGGGAACAAGTGCCATGTTTATCCCATTCGTGTCCCCAGAACCTCATGCCATCACTGCTTGGACATGCTAGTGATGGCCACTCCTTTTCTAGTCTACTTCAAGATCTTTAATCTGTACACACATTCATAATTGGTTAAGCATATATACAATCATATGGCATAATCTAGATTGTACAAATGTATCATAGAAGGTATGCATCGTGTATGATGTTTGGATTATGTAATGTATCAATGCAGGTGTATGATGTTGCGAGGAATTTTGGAGGCTGGGGTGGATACCTCGGAATCGTTGAATAAGTTAAGAGAGTCACAGTTGGCAGGATAGGAACCATCTTTGTAGTTTGGCCAGAGCCCATGCATGCTAAAGTCTTCTGCTGGCTTCCCTGTTTTCGGATAGCAGCAGCTCCGCTTAGTATCACAGTTACCACTTCGAATTACCTAACCAAAATAACAATACCCAGCTAAGAACACAACACCACCAGAGAACCCATAAAGACCCAGAACTTCCCATTTCGATTTTCAACTTAATCGGACCAGCAAGAATAGAAACGCACACATACTATTTGACCCAAACAAACCCAGCAGAAAAACACTCACACGCACACAAGTAAACACACACACAACCTATACATACGCGCACGCCATAGTAGCTGAGTTCGAACCCTTACCCAACAAATCCCTCAAATCGCAGCCCCACTTAGCTGGATAAACACGCAGCAGTAGTAGTTGCGGGAGAGATAGGGGAGAGTGGAAGGAACGGATTCAACTGGTAGAGAGGGAGGGCGATTAGGAGATAGGGAGATTGACAAATCCAAGTTAGGTTTTAAATTGTTGAATAAATCGAACTAGGGTTGGTGGGTTTATGTTTGAGAATGGAGTCGGATTTGTGTTTGAGAATGGTGAGCTGATGAACTAGGGTCTGTGTTTTCAATTTGTGGATTTTGTGTGGATGAGAACCGGGAGGGGGAAATGAAATTTGGGGGAAAAATGAAATTTGGAAGAGGGGGGAATGAAAATTATACAAGGAGGGAACGAAAATAGTGGGAGGGGCGTGATCAAAAATAAAATTTCAGTCTCGTAGTTTTAATGAATTATTAATTTTTATATTGTATAATATTATTTTTATATAATTATTATTTTCAATGATATATTTTAATTTTAATTTATATTATTTAATATAAATTTATATAATTGTTATAGGAAGCAGCACTTTAATATAAATTGTTAATAGATACTCATTCTAGTGTTGGAAAAAAATAATTAAAAAACAAAAAGTCTAGGTCGTGCCGTATCTTAACGAAAACGTATAGTACAGATTCTGGAAACGGTGCGCGAGCCAGATTCACAGAATAAAAAGGTCGTGTTGTAGGAGATTTTAACAAAAACGTAGTAAAAGTGGTGCTTCCTTTAACGGGACACGATCCGGATTCACTGAATAATTTTTTTAAATGATTTCTTCGACGATCCAACCATACGGATGTTAATAGGTACTCATTTTAGTGTTGGGAAAAAATAATCAAAAAATAAAAAGGTCGGGTTATAGGAGATTTTAACAAAAACGTAGTAAAAGTGGCGCTTCCTTTAACGGACACGATCCGGATTCACTGAATAATTTTTTTGAATGATTTATTCGACGATCCAACCGTACGGATGTTAATAGGTACTCATTTTAGTGTTGGGAAAAAATAATCAAAAAATAAAAAGGTCGAGTTGTAGGAGATTTTAACAAAAACGTAGTAAAAGTGGTGCTTCCTTTAACGGGACACGATCTAGATTCACTGAATAATTTTTTTGAATGATTTCTTCGACGATCCAACCATACGGATGTTAATAGGTACTCATTTTAGTGTTGGGAAAAAATAATCAAAAAATAAAAAGGTCGGGTTGTACGAGATTTTAACAAAAAAGTAGTGAAAATGGTGCTTCATTTAACGGGACACGATCCAGATTCACTGAATAATTTTTTAAAATGATTTCTTCGACGATCCAACCATACGGATGTTAATAGGTACTCATTTTAGTGTTGGGAAAAAATAATCAAAAAATAAAAAGGTCGGGTTATAGGAGATTTTAACAAAAACGTAGTAAAAGTGGCGCTTCCTTTAACGGGACACGATCCGGATTCACTGAATAATTTTTTTGAATGATTTATTCGACGATCCAACCGTACGGATGTTAATAGGTACTCATTTTAGTGTTGGAAAAAAATAATCAAAAAATAAAAAGGTGGGGTTATAGGAGATTTTAACAAACATGTAGTAAAAGTGGCACTTCCTTTAACGGGACACGATCCGGATTCAATGAATAATTTTTTTGAATGATTTCTTCGACGATCCAACCGTACGGATGTTAATAGGTACTCATTTTAGTGTTGGGAAAAAATAATCAAAAAATAAAAAGGTCGGCTTATAGGAGATTTTAACAAAAACATAGTAAAAAAGGCCCCTTCCTTTAACGGGACACGATCCAGATTCACTGAATAATTTTTTTGAATGATTTTTTCGACGATCCAACCGTACGGATGTTAATAGGTACTCATTTTAGTGTTGGAAAAAAATAATCAAAAAATAAAAAGGTCGGGTTGTAGGAGATTTTAACAAAAACGTGGTAAAAGTGGTGCTTCCTTTAACGGGACACGATCCAGATTCACTAATAATTTTTTTGAATGATTTTTTCGATGATCCAACCGTACGGATGTTAATAGGTACTCATTTTAGTGTTGGGAAAAAATAATCAAAAAATAAAAAGGTCGGGTTGTAGGAGATTTTAACAAAAACGTGGTAAAAGTGGTGCTTCCTATAACGGGACACGATCCAGATTCACTGAATAATTTTTTTGAATGATTTCTTCGATGATCCAACCATACGGATGTTAATAGGTACTCATTTTAGTATTGGAAAAAAATAATCAAAAAATAAAAAGGTCGGGTTGTACGAGATTTTAACAAAAAAGTAGTGAAAATGGTGCCTGCTTTAACGGGACACGATCCAGATTCACTGAATAATTTTTTAAAATGATTTCTTCGACGATCCAACCATACGGATGTTAATAGGTACTCATTTTAGTGTTGGGAAAAAATAATCAAAAAATAAAAAGGTCGGGTTATAGGAGATTTTAACAAAAACGTAGTAAAAGTGGCGCTTCCTTTAACGGGACACGTTCCGGATTCAATGAATAATTTTTTTGAATGATTTCTTCGACGATCCAACCGTACGAATGTTAATAGGTACTCATTTTAGTGTTGGGAAAAAATAATCAAAAAATAAAAAGGTCGGGTTGTAGGAGATTTTAACAAAAACGTGGTAAAAATGGCGCTTTAAAATGATTTTTGAAAAGTAAATCTTATTTTGAGATAAAACTTGTAAAAATCATAATAAATTCATTTTTGATCCCAAAATTATTTAAAAAATATGGGGATGAAGCTAATTTTGAGATCTTGATTTTAAAATTACGAATTTAGCTTGTACGACTTTTTAACAAAAGATCTATTGAAAGTACCACAAATCCCAAATATTATAAAAATTAGGACGAAAAATGAAGGCGGCAGTTTTCCCACCGATCCCCAAATTATTACAAGCCCCCCCACCCATTCTGCTCTCTCTACTCTCTCCTCTCTCTCTCAACTTTGAAGGAAACACAGAACACACCCACACCACACAAACCCTAAACATACGATTGTTGAACAGAACAACTTTCCCCAACGTATGTATTGTTGAGTCACAGCTTTAGTTGGGGTCAGTTTGGGAAAGGAGATAGACACAATTGTAATTTCATTGACCTAATTGAATCTTTGAAAATAACAAGTCCAGTATATAAAAGGGTCCTTCCGATTATTCCAAATGTTGCTTTATTTGCTACTTACTTCATTTAGACAGCATCCCGAGTGGGGTGAAAAGATCAGTGGGCATTATTGTGGGGATTGTGGTTGCCGCAATATTACTTGTAAGCAGGTTTTGGCTTTGGTCCTGTTTACAAGGTATCCTAAAGGATGACTAGTTTGTTCATGGTTAAGATTATCGATCACAATTGACTTTGATTTTTTATAACTCGTGTTTACTCTTTTGATTGAAGGGACTTCTATCAGACGGAACCTTAATTGCTGTAAAGCAACTATCCCCAAAATCAGAAGCCTGTCATGAAGTTTTATGTTGCTGCTCTGCATATAGTAATTTTGAGAAGCAGAGGTTATCAACTATTTGTGGAACACTTCTGGTGAGTAAAAATAACAATACATTCAAGGCTTGATAATTGAAGTTTATATTTTAGTAGATTGTAATCACCCTTATATGATGAACTAACATTGATCTGAGCTTGAAATAGCTTGTCGAGATCATACACACTTCTCCTCCAGATATAGAATAGATTGAAAACAATAATAGGTAACAAAACTGCATACATCTGCATAATACCAAAATGGGTAATACTTACTATATGTAAAATAAGCTCCTCCACGATACGAGAAACTTACTCCAACTGCCCATATAGGCACCGTGTTGTCCTTCATCGGATACTTAAGATCTGGCATCATATCCTTCCCAACAAAGCGATAGAATGGGTGTATGATATTTAAGATGATCTCTATGACCACAAGTAAGAGCAAGATAAACTAGTCATGCTTATGACTCCTTGCAACTGTGGTTCCATGAGACCTGATAGTATGCATACCAAGCTCAACCTCCGTTGTCCTTCCCTGTCCAATAAAGATGGGGAAAGGGGAGAGGCAAAATAAGATCAATGAACTTCAATTTTGATTACTATTTAGGCAATTACTAATTGAAGTGTGAATTCGACGAGGCAGTGACTGAACTACTACAAGCATATATATTCACGTTTCAAACATTAGCATAATCTTTTAGAAAATCATCATATAACAAGAAGTATTAAAAGTCAAATTTAAGTCAAGTTTTGCTGACCAAGTTCAGTTTGTAACTCAACCCAACCCCTACATAAATCATTGTCTTGCAGCTCTATGTATTGAGTACATTTGTAAGGCTTTGTTTTGCAGCTCTATTTTGAGCATAATTATGAGATGGCCACCATGTGCTTTGAACGAGCAGGAGATACCACATAGGAGAAAAGGCCCAAGGCCTCTGGCCTGAAAGCAGCTGCTGAACGTATTCGTGAATTAAATCCCAAATTAGCTTGCACTTATTTAAGGGAGACTGCTAAAATGTTTGATTCTATTGGCAAGGTTGAGTCTGCTGCATCTGTTTCAATACATGTAAGTGTGTTCAAGAGTAGGCTTTTTTTCCACATCCTGGTGGGCTTTAACGTTTCTTTGGCTGATGAGTTGATCTAGGTTCTAGAAAATATGGAATGTGAGTGTAAAAGCAAATATTCAGTCAGTTTATCAAGTAGAGATTTTAACTGTAAAAACAAGTCTTTACTACAGAATTTAGACAATTATATGCTGTCTTCTCTTAGAAGTGATAGTATGTTATAAATTTATAAATTTGGAGTTTTGAATACAATTAGTACTCCTTTGAGGTGGTTGGAGTTGTATTTGTCTGGTCTATCTATCAGGTAGACACTCTTTAAGTTTCAAAGATGTTAAGTGGCTTATTATAATTAATATGGGTGAGACATAAGATGAGTAATTACTGGAGCATATGATCACCTGACAGTGGTGATCATATTACTCAGTTCATGCAAGCTGTTTTTTAGTTGTCAATACTATGAGGGACTGAATGTTCCTGGTTTAATTATATTTTATGGATTTTTTACAGACTGTTTTTTCTTTTTCCTTTTTTAACTCTTGACATGATTAGTTGTGATATTTAGGTGTTTCATGGACTGAGGAGGAACAGAGGATGTTTTTACTTGGTTTGCAGAAGCTTGGCAAAGATGATTGGCGTAAGAAAACTAGACGGAATCTGTACAATGCAAATGGAAGACAAGCTAGTAGTGAAGAAATTGCAGTTTTGGATGTGTGTAAAACAATCAAAGTTTATGTATTATGGATTTATGGTGTAAGCTTTTGTTTATGGATGGATATGGATCCTCGAATGTTAATGGTTTTAATGGTGTAAATATTCTGAATTTTATTTTGAATTTGAATGCTTATTAAATTGTGGTATGTAAGAGCAAATTTTGATAAATTTATTTTAAAGCCAATAAATGGTTGGGAAGCAGGAAATGTAGCAAAAAACGGGCTCTCATTTGCAAACCTTGCGACAGAAATTTTTGTCGTAAGTACTGGATTAAAAAAACTTATGACAAAAATATATGTCGTAAGTACTATATGTCGTAAGTACTGGATTCAAAGAACTTATGACTAATGTTCTTCATTCAAATCCTGTCATAATTTGATATGCCAGGTAAACAAAACATGTCCAGTTGGTATTATCTTTTGTCACACATAAATATAGTAACTGTGACTATTGATATAAGCAGAATATTTTACTTACGTCACACAAAATAGTAAAATCGTCACCATTACAAATGTTATGCTACCGATTTTCTACAAAATTGTGACCATAAAATAATAATTGGCTACACTAAAAGTCGACTCTTTCGTCACATAAAACAATACTAGTGGCTATATGTTTTAGCTTTTAGTGACGCATTATTTTCCTGAATGGTATTTATATATATTTGGTCACTATTATTTTGTGTGGCAAAAAATAGTCACAGTTTTTTCGACAAATGTAGCTATAAGATGTCCCTGAAAAGGAAAAGCGTAGCAGTTGGCATTTTTTTGGTTACGATAATTATTAACATGACCATTATTTGTTACTATATTTGTGAAGAGTGACTAGAGGTATAAAAGTTTGTAATATTAGTTACACAAATATTAAACGTGTAACCAAAACACAGGAGATTTATATTTAGTTACGCTTTTTGAAGAAAATGTGGCAGGGATTACTGTTCAAAAGTGTGACTAAAGCCCTTTTTTGACGTAGTGTACCTTTAGGTAAACTCACAATTTATAAATTTAATATCGGTATTTATGACAATCACTGAAAACTAAATACATACTCCGACCGTCCCTCTCATTTCTTTACAATTTTTCTTCACTCGTTGGCACGCATTTTAAGGTATAAATAAAGTATAGTTTCATAACTCATTTTTAAAATTTTCTTTTTTGAATAAAAATTTGAATATTAAATTTTTATTCAAAAAAAAAAATTGAAAATGAGTTATGGAACTATACTTTATATACACGCGTGCAACCAACGAAAAAACTATAAAGAAATTAGAGGAAGCTGGGAGTATTTACATACACATCTTTTAAATCTTCCTGTCACCGTGCACTTGGGCTACTAGAGATGTTTATAAAAACCCAATAGCCCATGACCCGGTACAATCCAATCCGAAAAGAAGCTCGAAAGGCCCGATCCTCTCGCATTCGAGCCTTATATGGCTATTCTTTTTTTTTTTTCCTTTCAAATTTGGCCTGGCCTGAAGCCTGAATAAAAGCCCGAATTGTAAAAGGACAAGATTCTTGAAAAATCCAGTTCGGCCCGGATAAAAGCTCACACACAATTTGGATTATTAATATATAAAATTCAGATATAAATATAATGTGACGCCCCCAAATGCGCCCTGTCCGGGGACCCGGGTCGTCATATCAGTCTTGATATCCTGCAACACACGTGAGCTCAATAATAAACAGAATATTTATTACAAGGGAGCATAGCAGCCCCACTCCGCAGATAACAGGTTCCAGCTGGTTGTTCTAGTCCTTGTCAGCATAGCCCGGAGCTTTTCCCTTTCCTCTGGATCCCTGGCTGGACGTGTCACATCTTTCTTTCTTGACAGCTGAACAAATGTTGTAAAGAAAGAATGAGCAACAATGGTGCTCAGCAAGTTCTCTCCTTGCTCGGTATATAAAAAATCTGACACTTTGACTCAAGACTCATCTTGAAAATCGATACTCAAAAGACTCATTTGGTGAAACTCTGATGACTCATGATAATTGAATGACTCATCTTAAATAAGGAATGAAATAATACGAACAGAAGTACAAAGTTTCCGAGAGTTAGGGTAGGAATGAACTTGCCTTTGTCTCGACGTTAAACGTTTACCAAATAAAAAAAAGAGTGCTAACCGCGAGCAAACGTCTCAATTCTCGAAAAAGGAAACTTTATGATAATTATCAAAATAATTTCAGTACTCGAGTAAGAATTAAATCATGAAATGTCACATAATTCGGAAATCATGTCATTGATAATCAAATAATTCTCGAAAGTATAATTTGGAATATCCTCGTAACTTTAAAATCTCATTATCGCCTTATTCGCAATCTATTAAATTAAATGGAGGCTCTATTTGCTTTCCCTATTAATTTTAATATATCGGGTTTTATGGTATCATAAGATTTTAAACAAAATTATACTTGAAAAATCTCGCTCTAATTATTCGTAGGGAAAATTTTCACTTAAAGTTCTCTATTTAATTCTAATAAACAACACTATTTGATTTAATTAAAGCACATCTCGAATATAAAAAGTATTTTTATAAGGTGATCACTAATTATCGACAATTCTTGGTTTATGACGAAATTCACTAATTTAATTAATTATTTAACTCGCACTTCTAAATTAAATTTGGTTCGTATCAAGTCTCTAAGATTTTATCTAGAAATCCCTTTTTTGATAAAGCCCATTTTAGAGAACTACTAATATAGTAGTTCCTATTTATTCTCAAAAGAATCCATTTTTATTTACTTTAAATACGTAATCAATATTCCTATTTTATTTTATTTTTTAACACAATGATATTTATAAAATTAATTTTTTTTAAACTATTCTCAAAATTCTACTTTCTTTTACTCATTTGTTTATTACCCATCTAAATAAATCAAGTCTCTTTTTCTTTTATTTCAAAACCAAACTTAATAACCTTACTTTATTTCTTTTATAAAACCTAATCTTTTACAAATTGAATACTCTCATTTCGATTCCCTTAAGTCCCAATTTTATTATACTAATTAAAGAATCTCTATCTTACATAAAATCAAAGTTTTCTTTTAAAACCAAACTGAATTTTAATCTTTATTATAATTAACCATATTTATCACTTAAATTCTAATTAAATCAATACTCAAAAATTATGAATCAATTAATTAAATAAAAATAAATAAAAAATAACAACAACAACCAACACCTCCCTCATCACCACCGTCGGGATGCCGGCCGGACGCCATGGTGGCGCCAGCGGCTCCTCCTCCCCCCGACTTCCTCCTCTCTCTCTCTCCTCTCTCGCTCGCTCCTTCTTTCTCCCTCGATCTCTCAATCTCTCGACCTCCACCCCTCTCTACTCTAAATCTCTCCGCCCTCACTCTGTCTTCTCTCTTTCGATCTCCACCTATCTCCCTCTATCTCTCCAACTGTCTCTCTCTATCTCCCCCTCTCTTCTTCGCCCAATCTCTCCCTCTCTCCTTCACCCAAATCTCTCCCTCCGCTCTCATCTCTCTCTGGCTCACTGCCCATCTCTCTCTCCTCTCTGTTCTCGCCCCTCTCTTTCTCTCCTCACTCGAACCTCTCACCTCTCTCGACCTCGTCTCACTCTCTCCCTCCGACTGCATACCCACCACCGTCGACCTCCGTCGCCGACGCGGCGGTAGCCCCTGATCCACCATGCACACCATCATCCCCCAAACTCAATATTCACAATTGATTGTATCACAAACCCTAACTCAATTTAATATAAATCACTAATTTAATACAAGGGTTTCAAGCAATTACATAAACAAAACATGTAAAATCATGAATAAAAGAAATTTAGGGGCATAAACTCATACCCTTTATGAAAAATCAAGCTTTTTGAATTGATTAGAAAAACAACTTTCCTGAAACCCTTTATATATATATATATCGATTTGTAGAGCTTTTAACCGGCTACTCAAATACGGAATTGCATGTATGATCAGACACGAATCTAAGAGGTTATAAATTTTTCAAGTTTTATGTTTATGGAGGTTGTTGGTTTTCTCTCTCTAACCTCTTTTCTCTCCGTGTAAATAATGAGGGATATGATCTCTTTTTTTTTTCTTCTTATCACACTTCGTTTAATGGATACTAATACTAGCTTGGGCTCTAGTAACTTATAAGTATTTGGGCCTAAAGAAATCAATACAAGTAGACTTATCCAACCCAATCAAATATTCCCTAATGCACATATATAATTATTTATGTAGCAAACTAATGAGCCACAAAATCCTAGTTATATTAGTATTTGAAAAATAGTAAAATTAATAATAATAAATAATAATAATAACAATAGTGACAATAAATCGCAATTCAATAATAGCGTTGTACAAAATAATTATTAGAGTCTTGTAGCGCACAAAAAAAATAAACATTTGCATACACTCCTAATAATAATTAAAACCGAATTTTAAATCTTACGAATATTTATAAGAAAATTCTCGCAATATAATTAAAATTTCACGGTTATTACATATAACATTTCAAAAGATTTCAAAAAAATTAATATATTAATTAAAAAAGCCCATTTTGGCATGATCTCGACCAATGTACGGGCTTAAAACGGTCGTCAGCAAACCCAACCTAATCCAACTCTAAAAAGAACTAGGGTTTTTAAAACAAGGATAATGCCCGAAAATTTTTGTATACCGCTGATAGCCACCCAATCATAGTTAGTTAGCTCCATCATAATCACCACAAACACCACTCCAACATCCAATTTAATGTCACATTTGCAAACCAGTACCACCACACCAACTCGATTCCGCTACAACCGCCACCAAAATCAAAGGCAAATTGTTGTAATTTAGAAAATTGCTACAGCAACGAAATTTCCAAAATCACTTTGTATTCATCAAAAAATTTATTTTAAAAGAAACTTGAGCAATTATATTTTCATGATTAAATGATAGCAACGAAATTTGCAAAATCACTTTAATTCATCAAAAAAAATATTTTAAAAGAAACCTGAGCCATTATATTTTCATTATTAAATGATTTATTGCATGTATTAGCATATTTTATAAATAAGTAAATAAATTATTTTAAGCAAGTTGTACGAATAGGATTCGGTTAACCCCTGATTGACTGTGCAGTCAATTTTTTCGGGTCGTCACTTTCTAGTCCCACCCGTTTTTGACCCCACCCATTTAATAAAGCCTAACCCAAACCCAAACCCATATTAAGTTATACGGTGTTGTTGGTGGGTGATTTGTGTCCTATTTTGACCTTAAGTTGGATTTTTTTGGAGCTATTGTATTAAGACCCTGTAATAATATATATAATGACCAAACTAATCTAATATTTCAAGCTAATCTAATGACCAAACTAGGGGTACCCCAATACAAAAAATGCTTAAAATAATTGGCTCTATCCAACAAAAATAAAATAAAATAAAAATCACTGTTCACGTGATGACGTGGCAGTGGATTTCACTGGTTAATGGTGCTTCGCACCTTCTTGTACGGCGCTTCGCGCCTTTATCATTCTAAAGTTGTAAGGAATGACAATCAATGATAAAGGCAATAGACAATTGACGGGTGTGTCGAGAGCCTTCGGCCCTCATGACTACCTAACTCATCCGTTTACTGTCTTAAATGCTTCGCATTTACACGGCAGGGATTTTTTTTTTTTTTGGATAGAGCCAATTATTTTAAGCATTTTTTGTGAAGGTACCCTTGGTGGGAACCTTATAATAGATGAAATATAATTAATTTAGTGTCAGTTTGTAGTTTGTATTTAAGGATTGGTTTGTATTTGAGCAAAAACCTATATATATATCATGTTTGATTGATGTGACAATATTCTCTCAATTATATTTCCAAACCCTTTGTCCACCTCTTGGTACTTACAAATATATTTTAAGATTATAGAGAATTTTCACTACAACAAAAACGGCCATTTCCTACCGCCCGATTGGTAGGAAATGGCCATAAATTGGTAGGAAATGAGGTCAATTCCTACCAACTACATTGGTGAGAATTGCCCCGGTCTGAAATGAGGGTTGGTAGGAAATGGGGGTTGTTTTCAAAAGAGGACCCACATGCCATGTGGACGCCCACGTGGCTTGCCACATGGGCAGCCAGGTGGCAGTGGACCCGGACACGTCATCAGTCACGTCAGGTGCCACGTCACCTAAAATGTGGTCCCCGTATGGTGACATGGCAGTCCACATGTCGTGGGCCCCATCCACGTCACTTTGCCACGTCACATTGTTATCCCAGAAAATCCATTATTTCCTACCAAGTAGTTCCTACCAAGTATCTATTTCCTACCAAGTTTGGTAGGTTTAAAAACAAAATAAAGTAAAAATTGCTATTTCCTACCAATTATTTCCTCCCACGTTTTATTTTCGAATGGTAAGTGTGGTAGGAAATATGCAGGTTGGTAGGAATTGATTGATTTTTTATTTTTTATTTTTTTTTTGTTTTTTCATTTCCAATACAAACAATTGTACACCCACAATTCATTTACAATTTACCAAATTCAATTGCAACCTGCTATATATACATACTATCAAATCATGACTACGAACTAAACTTATATGCAAAAATATTAAAAACCAATAATATACACAAAATAAACCAACTAGTTCTACCATTCATCATCTTAACATAAACCATACATCAAATCCAATACAAATTCAATTCCGGACAGTTTCCGGAAGCTAGTACTTAGTTCACAACAAGTTCACAAGCAAACCACAAAAACAACTTCAAGCAATCCACAAAAACAGCCAACATAAAGCTGATTGGTAGAAACAGAGTTCCCATACATCTAATTTAAGATACTTAAAATTTAAATTTGAAAGCAAAGTCTAATCGACCTCACCATCAGAGCCTTCACAACTAACATCGCCTTCAGATTCACCACCATCATCTTCACCTTCAGATTCACCGGCATCACTTTCACCTTCAACATCTTCACCGTCCATAGCAGCAGCTTGACCTTCACCATCAGCCTCAACATCGTCTTCATCATCGGATACGTCAGTCACATCGTCCTCATCATCAGAACTATCACCCATGACCTATAATTGCATTAACAAAAAAAAACACAAATGAGACATTATTCAGATTAAGGTAAAAAAACAAACTAACACAAATGACTAACAGAAAATACATCAAATGGATTTACCTCTTTTGCCTTGGCCTGGTACCTTTTGAACATATCATCCACAAGGTCCGCCACAAGATAAAGTACTTCCTTTGAAATGAACTCAGAGAATTGAGAGCGGTTTCCCGGATCACCAAGATCAAGTGCAGCTCGAGCAAGATTTTCAACTTCCTTTTCATCAAGTTCACGCTGATATTTAGATGGATCAGCTTTAAGGATCTCAATGACTCCCCCTACCACATCGGAGAATATCTGGCTCGGGATGTTACCACTGTTATGAGCACCTCTATTACGAGCCGCACCTGCTACTGAACTTTCAGCCCTGTTCTCTTCTTTAACGTACTGAATTGCCAAGTCTCTAATTAGCACGCGGGGTGGAATCCTCGGGTAGAAAATAAACCTGCCTTTCTTCGCCTTCTCACTGTCAGGTTCTGTGGCCATCAACCACCACTGAAACGGCTCCGCGACCTTCTCAGTTTGAGATGGATTAAAGTTATTATCCTGTAGTACCTTGGCATACCTCAACTGTAATAATGGCCATACATCAATTATTAGGGATTAATAAATTGGCTTAACATGAATGTAAAAATATAAATATAGAGATATATGTATTAAATTGAGATTACAAAGTAAATACCGCAATTTGTTTTGCAGCTTCAGTTGTGTAAACTCGTTGTCCATTTTCATCAACTTTTTTGCGAGTGTGGGTTTTATCCCACACTTCAAGACGGGTTGGAGGAACACCGTTCTTCTCATCAGTTAAATTCTAACAAATGATTTAATTAGTACACAGTTGATCTTTATAAAAAAAACAAGAACACTAAAGCTAAGTTCTAATATACAAGACGATTAATCGATTGTTACCTTCTCCACTTCCTGAAAAGATTTTGCACCTGAACTATGCAAGTTTTGCACCTTCTTCCGATTTTTTACACCAGCTTCAGATCGTTTGATATGATCTTCGTGGTTCCATCGCGCAACCAACCCTTCCCACACTGGATCCTTCAAATAGCTAGGTCTTAGCTCCAAGTACGATTTTTTCAACTCCTTGGACCTTTTCTTAGCTCGGCCTTTCTCTTCATTAACAGTTCTCTTAATTAACGCCTTCACATGCATTGCTATAGTGTACTTCGAATCTGAACGGCTTTGACCCTTTTCATGGCGATAAAATTTCTACAATAACAAAAATAGAAGAAACATCAAGCAATAAAAATTACGGAATCAAGCCAAAGTATAACAAATCAAGCAAATAAAAAATGACACATACATAGAATTCCTCCGTCACTTTCTTCTCTACCCAGTCAGGATACTTATCATTTATTTCAGTCCATGTGTAAGCTCCCACTGGCCAGAACCCGCGAACCATGCCCAAGAGTGTCT
The DNA here is from genome assembly GCA_037693485.1 of Kitagawia praeruptora. Taxonomy (NCBI): domain Eukaryota; kingdom Viridiplantae; phylum Streptophyta; class Magnoliopsida; order Apiales; family Apiaceae; genus Kitagawia; species Kitagawia praeruptora. The sequence continues at coordinate 156,368,530 of CM075344.1, read as the reverse complement.
TTTTTGCCTTATTATGCATGATGCTACAAAAACATAACTATTATTACTAAATGATCTCACACAACTGCCATGTAAATAAAAAATGCAACTATCTAGTATCTACAAACGTATATGTATTACTATAAACTTACACTCCATTCGAAATATCAATACGTTTCGGCACTGGTGGGGGTGTGCTACCAAAAAGTCCAGTGGAATTTGAACGCTTCTTTGGCCCCATCCATTCAGCCAGCTCTGCCCTTGTCTTTCCTCGAGGATAAGATTGTTTTATCGCTAGAACTTTGTCCTTAGCACGAGCCGCAACCAATTTCCCTTCGCCTTTCCCTTTCCCTTTCCCTTTGCCTTTGCGAGACTGAACTTTCTTTGATTTACTAATCTTTGAAACCTCATTCACTGAAATTGTCTTGCTTTTCTTGCCTTTCTTTGCAGGTCCAGTTTCAACAAGTTTGTCCTTACCCTTGTTGGCACTAACTTTTCCCATTACGGAGACCCTACAAGAAAATCGATCAATATATATATATACTTAATACTTAAAGCATTGAAAACATATATTAATTGTATGACAAAATCCCCTTTATAAAAAATCATACTACCTGGTCATCGATTCATATACACTCTAAACTCTTATATTAAATACAAGTTTTCAAGTTGTTAAACACGAATGACAGAACCATGTTTGATCGGACTTATAGCAAAATAAAAATAAGCACAAAAAACAAGCAAAATCCCCTGTATAAGACCTATATTTAACACAATATATGCAAAAAAACATATCAAATTCATGAAAAAAACACAATCGCCTGTATTAAAAACACATATAAACCAAAAAACCCCTGCATATAAATACATATTACAGCATATGAACCCAAAGTTATAATATGCATATGCAAATTCAAATTTAATACATATTTGTACAAAAATAGTCTATAAACCTTTAATTGATGCTAGATAAACACACAATAAGCATAGATATGATCTTATAAATACATATTACAGCATATGAAGCCAAAACCCCTCTACATAGCATGCATATGAAGCCAGAGTTATAATATGCATATGCAAATTCATATTTATCACATATTTGTACAAAAACAGTCTATAAACCTTTAATTGATGCTAGATAAACACACAATAAGCATAGATATGATCTTATAAACACATATTTGTACAAAAACGAATCAAAATGATCTTATAAAGACATATTTACACATATTTTATGAATAATAAAGATGAAAATAGAAGAGTTTAATAGAAGGCTTACTAAAAAGAGGATGAAAATCGAAGATGATGATCGAGATGGTCGGAGATGATGAGAGGAGATGGTCGGTGATGATGAGAGGAGAGAAGAGAGCGGCAGACTGAAATGAGAGTAAGTCGGGTAAATGGGGTAAAAGGTGTCTATATCATACCCTAATTAGTTTTTTATTATTTTTATTATTGATCAAAACCTACCAATATTGGTAGGTTTTATGTGGGCGGTAAATTTAATTTTTTTCGTGAAATTTTGGCGGAAATTGGCCAAAAAAAAAGATGTTGTACAGATTGGAGCATTGGAAATTCAATATTTTTGTGAAAATTTTGGCGGAAATTTTGGTAGGCTATTTCCCACTAATATTGGTAGGAAATAGCCCCAGAGGAAAAAAAATTGTTTGCAAGGATTCGATCCTTTGTCCACCCAGATAACGTACTAGCTTCGTACCACCGAGCTGGTATACAATCTATTAATATGGACACAAATTATGTATAAGTATATTCCCACAATATTAGTAGGTACAAAATTTAATCGATAGATTTCCTATAAAAAAAATAGGAGTTAAAAATAAAAAAAAATCTAACATTTTATATATACCATTGACATCAACATATTTAATCAACCGTACGGTTGGATCGTTGATAAAAAAAATTTAATTTGAAAAGTGTAACCCTGAACAACCTCTAAATTATGAGTAGAAATCCTAACTCAAACTTCGAACATTTACGGTCTCTCGCTTTCTAAAGGACTTTAAGTTTTTATATATATTTTTTTGCCCAATTTTTTTTCATAGATTCCTCCCACTATAAAATGACATTTCACAATAAAAAATTTAATTTATCGATATATCCTTTTATTTATTATTTTTTTTCGTTATAATTATGTTTTTACCGAAAAACACAATAACATAACAATACAAGTCCAAATTAACTAATTTTTATCCTACAATAATAAATTGTATAGATCTTTACGGTCGCAGAGTTTGATCAATAAAAATCATGATAATCAACCAAAAAAAAATTAAGAAAATTATTAATTTTGGTGTTTGGGCTTTTTTTTTTACCATTTTGAGCCTATTTCCTACCAATATTGGTAGGAAATAAAGCTATTTCCCACTAATATTGGTAGGTTATAGCCTGAGAGGAAAAATAAAATTATTTGTAAAGAATCGAACCTTCGACCATCCCCCACAATGTACTACCATCAAACCACCAAGCTAATGACCAATCTGGTTATAAGAGTACAATTTCTGTATATGTATATTCCCACAATATTAGTAGGTACAAAATTTAATCGATAGATTTCCTATAAAAAAAAAATAGGAGTTAAAAATAGAAAAAATCTAACATTTTATATATACCATTGACATCAACATATTTAATCAACTGTACGGTTGGATGGTTGATAAAAAAATTTTAATTTGAAAAGTGTAACCCTGAACAACCCCTAAATTATGAGTAGAAATCCTAACTCAAACTTCGAACATTTACGGTCTCTCGCTTTCTAAAGGACTTTAAGTTTTTATATATATTTTTTTGCCCAATTTTTTTTCATAGATTCCTCCCACTATAAAATGACATTTCACAATAAAAAATTTAATTTATCGATATATCCTTATATTTATTATTTTTTTCGTTATAATTATGTTTTTACCGAAAAACACAATAACATAACAATACAAGTCCAAATTAACTAATTTTTATCCTACAATAATAAATTGTATAGATCTTTACGGTCGCAGAGTTTGATCAATAAAAATCATGATAATAAACCACAAAAAAATTAATAATTTTGGTGATTGGGCTTTTTTTTTACCATTTTGAGCCCATTTCCTACCAATATTGGTAGGAAATAAAGCTATTTCCCACTAATATTGGTAGGTTATAGCCCCAGATGGAAAAAAAATTATTTGTAAAGAATCGAACCTCCGACCATCCCCACAATGTACTACCATCAAACCACCAAGCTAATGACCAATCTGTTTACAAGATTACAATTCCTATATATGTATATTAGCAAAAAAAAATATTTTTCGTGATAAGGCTATTTCCTACCAAGTGCGTTACTTTGGTAGGTTTTAAAACAGAAGCATGTAAAAACTGCTATTTCCTACCAACTGCAATATTTTGATTTAAGATTCACCATCAATATTGCAATCACCAAGCCATTCAACATTAACAAACTACAGATTCACCACACCATTCAACTTCATAAAAACATAATTAAACATACAAACATAAATGCTACGAATTTAATGTTCACAAACAACATTAATACTCAACTTCGTGAGAAGCATCAAAACTAAGTTTACAAACATTATTCAATTTCGTCAAAACCATCATCGTCTTCATCATCACCAGACAATACGATCTTATTCTTCATTTTCTTCACCTTCTTCTTCTTCTTAAACAGTCATTATCATCAAAATACACCAGAGATATAACCAAATCATCATTTGATGCAAGTAGTTAGGATACCATTGTAGGATTTCCATGCAGTAAAACACAACGATAACAATGATAAGTATAAAAAAATTCGAAATCCAAAACCATTGATCCATGTATAAGGGGGATGATTTGGAGAAAGAGTTTTTTTACTCCAAATTTCGAAAATGAAAGTTAAAAGGGAGAGGAATTTTGGTGAAGTGGATGTAGGGATAGAGATGAAATTTGGTGAAGTGGTTTCTTTCTCTTCTTTCTCTTCTTTTCTCTCTAGCTTCTCTTTTCTTTGTAAGAGCTGCTAGGTTTCCTTTAAAAGCTTAACACAAAAAAATACATCTTAATGTATTTATAGGGAGAGATAGAGATGGGCTTAGCAGCCCATGGGCTTAATTTAACAAATGTGATTGGGCTTACATTAAATGTCCAACTGTTATGTACAATTAAAATCAACTAGCAACAATTTGATTTAAGATTCACCATCAATATTTAAATTACTAGCATAAACAAAATTCAAAGTACGAGTACAATTAAAGTTTGAAATGTACCTATCAATCAATATCTTCATAACCGTCTGTTTCTTCATCCTCTTCTTCTTCTTTTCTTTCTTCTTCTCCCTCATTTTCTTCTTCTTCTCCTTCTCTCTCATTTTCTTCGTCTTCATCTTCATATTCTTCCCCTTCTTTGTCACGATTTAGAGTTCGAGTGATTTGAATGGGATCATATTGTGCAAAATCAATGAAAAAAGAGGATGAAGATGCATTTGATACATTCTCTTGAAAGGCATCTTCATTTGGTTCATTGGTAGTTTCATCAATGGGACGGTTTTTACAATTCACAACCGTATACAAATTGCTCTGAGGATTTAACACGCTAGGAGCATAGTATACTTGAATTGCTTGACTAGACAAAATAAATACCTCATCTGACCTTAACTTTGATTTTACATCAATAGTCACAACACGATTCTTATCAACTCGAACACCGTTTCCAATACTATCAAACCAATGACACCTAAACAAATGTGCAAAATTCCCTCCTCCATAGACGAGCTTAATAATTTGCTCTAATCGACCATAGTAATTAACAAGAACATCATTGTGAAAAGTGCCTTTAACAAAAACTCCATCATTAAGATGAAACTTGTATCCATTAACCTTACAACCTTCATATGAGAAAACATTGCATATCGGACCGTCAATCAAGTCTTTAAAAAGCTCATAGTTGACATCATGCTCAATCTATACAACAAAAAAATATTTAATGTATTAGAAAAAATTCATGCTAAATATATCCTATAAATGCAAGATTAATGAAAGTACCTTTTGATTGAAACCATCACTTGATAATCCAAGTCGAACATTACGACATTCCATAGCAAAAGACGGGTATCGCTTATCAAAATATTTCCATTCATCTCCATCCGCCGGATGACTTAATTCTCCCTCTTTTGTTTCTCTATTCTTGTGATAAGTCATATGTTTAGCCGTATGCTCTGACATGTATAATCGTTGTAAACGTGGAATAAGCGGAAAATGTCTTAAAATTTTCTTAGGTATTTTCCTTCCATTTTTCCCCAAGACATCCTTGTAACGACTCTTATTGCAAATGTCACAAACAACTTTTTTTTCGTCGTTACCATAAAACAACATACAATTGTTCTCACACACATCAATCTTATCATATCCCAATTTCAATTTTACTACCATTTTCTTCATCGCATAGTAAGTTTTCGGTAACTTATGATCTTTTGGTAACACGTCACCAATAATATCCAGTAACAAATTAAATGCTTTCACACTACAACGAGATACATCTTTGAAATGTAACAAACTTGTACTAAAAGAAAGTTTTGTGTAGTCATTGTTACCCGGATATATGGGAGCGGACGAGTCGTTGGCGTCGGTGTAAAATTGAGAAGCATCATGATTTGGAGGTTCTTCATCATCATTGTTATTATTACCCTCCGTATTGTTGAAGCTATAATAATCTTGCCCGGCACCATCTCGTAACAACCTATACATATCAATCGGAGGTTCCTCAATTGATGGTGCTTTGCGTTTACGACGACGAGGTGGTTGTCGAGACTCCCTTATTGGTTCTTTCTCGCCATGCAAAGTCCACACCGTATATGATTCAAAAAATCCAAAAGCACACAAGTGAAACTTGATGGTATCTAGATCTTCCCACCGACCATTTTTACAATTTTTACAAGGACACATTGTCTTATCTTTGCTCATCCCAAATTTTTTTGCCAAATCTAAAAACTCTTCCACTCCTCTTCTATACTCATCCGTTAATGAAATGCGATCACTTTGCATACGGCGAGACATCCAATCACGATTAACATTCGACATCTACAATATTGACAAATTACAATTCAACATCAATATACTTTTCTTTTTGATATTTATGAATAAACAAGGAATCAACATGAATATCATTTTTCAACTTTAAAAAAACACTAACAAATAAATTTCATACCTACACAAATTCACTAATACTATTTATTCACAAATATAACAACCCCTTACCAATTCTTGCGCTCTTGATTCATTCTTTCCCCATACAGCTAGCAACCTCCAAACTCCAATTCATGACTATACTACTACTCTACAATTGTGTGGTCTTAACTCTTAAGACACTTTAATAATTCATTTACAAAAATAAAACTCAAGTTTTGTCATTTAAATCAAGGGCTACCTACTATATTAGTTGTTCGATCACATAATTAATTTGATAGGAATTAGTTTTATATGTTAAAAGTTGATGAAATGATATACACACAAATTACCCACAAAATGTATCTCATTTTCACAAATATTAAATATGAATGAATTAAAAACAACAAAGACATAATTTCTTGAATAACTTACAAATACATAATTTATTAATTTTAAACTTACAATGAGATTTGATGATTTAATCTTCTTCTTCTTCTTTCTCTTCTTCTTCTTCTTTCCCTTTCTTTCTTATCCACACATTTTTAACACCAAACACTATAAAAGCAAAAAGGTGATGGGGTCTGAAATTTGCTTCAGAGTCGTTTCCTACCAATATTGGTAGGAAATGAGCATAATTATTTGGTCCAATAAAAAATGTCCACGACTGATGGCGGGGAAAATGTAACTCAAAACCTACCAACATTGGTAGGAAATAGCACCAGAGGAAAAATTAAGTTATATTCAGTGGGATTCGAACCTTCAACCACTCACATAATGTACAAGAATCTTACCACTCAGCTGGGTATCAATTATGTTTATGTCCATACAAATTATGTATAAGTACTATTTTTCATGACAAGTCTATTTCCTACCAAAAGTGGTGGGAAAAGAACAAGGAAAAATGACATTTATTTTTATTTTTAAGAAATCGTTTATTTATTAATTTGAAAAATGTGAAGGATGATGATGTGGTAGGTGGGGTCTTAATTGGTCCAAGATGCTGCCAAAACCTACCAATATTGGTAGGTTTTGATGTGTGAAGGAAATTCAAAATTTTCACAATTTTTTGGCGGAAACTTCCCAGCCCATTTCCTACCAATATTGGTAGGTTTTGAAGTGGGCGGTAAATTCAAATTTTTCGTAAAATTTTTGGCGGAAACTTACATGGCTCCTTACGTGGATTGTGGGGTACCATCATAGTTAAAACCTACTAGTGTTGGTAGGTTTTGATTTCCTACCAAAATTTGGTAGGAAATGGCTCTAATAAAATTACATTATATTTATTTTCAGAAATTGTTTATTAATTTAAAATATATAAGGGATGATGATGTGGAATGTGGGGCCATTTTTCAGTGAAAATGTGGCCAAAACCGACCAAAGTTGGTAGGTTTTAGTTTCCGACCGAAATTTGGTAGGAAATGCTGCTTGCGTGTACAAACTTTGGGCCCCACTAATACCATTTCCTACCAACTTGAACATTGGTAGGAAAGACTCACTCATTTCCTACCAATATTTTTTGGTATGTTTTATGTGGTAGGTTTTGTCCATTTTTGTTGTAGTGTTTTCATTCATTATTTATGGATCAAATAAAATTCAATAATAATTTAGGGTGGTATAAATAAAACACTAAATTTCTGACATATAAATAAATGAAATTTAAAATTCTAGAAAAATGTGGAAAATTTTTGTTGAATCATTTTCATTATTTTAAATGTATATTGAAGATTGGAATTAGTATTACTAAGAGAATAACAAACAAACTACATATCACATATGCATGTCTACAAATGAAGATTAATGGGATGCCTTCCAAGAATAAAAGTTTGTAAACTAGGTTAATTATCTCATAGAACATTTTCTTTCAAATTGTAAAGTGCGATTAAAATGCATAGTCAAAGAGTGTTTTCACTGTACTACTAATTCCCCCAGCTTGAGCTCCCTTCCACTTCATCCACTCTAAGCTCCCATGGGATTGCCTGCACATATAGTTACATTTGTTAGGTCACAAGGCAACGCTGAATAATGTGCCCATGTGTGTATAACCTGAGATCTTTAAGATAATTGATAAGCAATTACACAAACACATATAGGTAAGAAATGGGATGTACCATCTTGCCGGTTCTTAGTCCAAAGCAGCTGCGTTTTTATATACTCGTTCACCTGGACTATAATGTTTCTATTCAGATTGAATTTGTTTATGAGCTCTTCTTCTTTACAGTCCAGGTAAGAGCGACTTCTGCTTGGGCTCGGTCCATCCTCCTGCACATGCAAGGGAGGAGTTCTATAACCAAATAAATAGATCTATATAGGTTTAACTAATTATTAACACACAATAAGATGATACTTTTGTTGTAACTAGAACATGTAAACCCTGTTAATATAATTCATTTTATGTATTACACCATGTGTCAAATTTTAATTTTAACGTGTGAGGCAAGATACATTATAACTGGAAAAAGAAATGATTGAGCACAATATTCAAATTACCTGAAGGATTTTTTGAGTTCTTTTCTCTTGTGATTTACGAGGCATGAATCCGTACTTAACGTAAAATGTTAACTCCTTGAGTGATCGTAATTTCATATCTGCGTGATAAAAGTGCTGCAATATGGAAGATGAAATTCGTATTTAAGAGGAAATTACTAGTGCATTGTTAAACCTTGAAGCCTAAAATAGGCTATGTAAGATAAAACTTTCAGAAAAGAAAAGATTATTATGTAATCAACCTTGTCAACTCTATTGTGTGTACTACGCATATGCCTTTCACATTGCCAACCTTTTAACCGAAAGGCAATGGTGAACCATCGTCGGTGGGGAGCACCACAAGTCTCATTTTTGTATTCCAAGAATACCTGCTAGCACAAATGTGTATTCAAGTATTTGACAATATTTAACGAAAAGTACTGATATGAGTATAGCAACTAATTGAATCAATCATTTCTTCTTAGTGGTGGTAACTTTTTATAAGTATGAAAAAGTGAGGGGATTCATTTACCTGTTCTTTAGAAGAAAGATACTTCATATAGTCCTCGGGCAGGTTCAACGCAAATTGATCCATTGAAATCTGCTCGGATTTTCTTGCTGTTGGGAGGGACCTCCTTCTATCACTTGATATTGGTACATCCTATGAGTATGTTTCAACATTTCAAATGAAATTAATTATAAATAAAACATTAGATACAAATTGAAAGGTGTAACTAAAAATGTATGATTCAGATGTACCAGATCAGCCGGGAAGGCAAAGGATATAGGCTCTGGCGCCAGTACAACTTTGGAAAGTGATAACTCTGAAACTTGATCGGGTACTTCCTCGCCAACTCCTACCTCGGAAATGGTATAGCTGAAGTGGGGTGTCTGCAAAACAACACCGGAGGGGGGGTTTGGCCCCGAGGTGCCTCCGGCGTGAGAATGAGGGTTGGCTTTGGAAGATAATAATCAAGTAGAGTATCACAATAGTAATAAATGTGTGTAGGTGCGTAATAATGTCTAACCCTTAAACCCTACACTCTAGGGGTATTTATAGCCCTAGGGTTAGGATTTAGGGGTCTGTTACCTTTACTCCTAGCCGTCAGATCCGGGGGATAAGATGCTGAATTCCCGGGATGTAGGACACGTGTCCCTATTTGTGGGGACCGTTGACTGGAGTGTGGCAGTGTTGTTGAGTACATGATTTGGCACATGTTGTCGTTTGGACTTTAATGCTGGTCAGCGCCACGTGTGGGGATATCGGCCGAGCGGGCTGCCACGTGTCCCAGGTGTCATCACTCTGAAGTCCATTAATCCGGGGTCGGGGCTCCGGGCCCGGGGTCCGCTGGCTAGGGCTGGATTGCTCTCATTCTCGTAAGTTGGATTGTTTGTTATTTTTGGGCCTGAGGTTGGGCCTAATTGGGCCTGGGCTATTTTCTAGCCTATCATTTGCCGAGTTGGCTTTGGAAGATAATAATCAAGTAGAGTATCACAATAGTAATAAATGTGTGTAGGTGCGTAACAATGTCTAACCCTTAAACCCTACACTCTAGGGGTATTTATAGCCCTAGGGTTAGGATTTAGGGGTCTGTTACCTTTACTCCTAGCCGTCGGATCCGGGGGACAAGATGCTGAATTCCCGGGATGTAGGACACGTGTCCCTATTTGTGGGGACCGTTGACTGGAGTGTGGCAGTGTTGTTGAGTACATGATTTGGCACATGTTGTCGTTTGGACTTTAATGCTGGTCAGCGCCACGTGTGGGGATATCGGCCGAGCTGGGCTGCCACGTGTCATCACTCTGAGGTCCATTAATCCGGGGTCGGGGCTCCGGTCCCGGGGTCCGCTGGCTGGGGCTGGATTGCTCTCATTCTCGTAAGTTGGATTGTTTGTTATTTTTGGGCCTGAGGTTGGGCCTAATTGGGCCTGGACTATTTTCTAGCCTATCATTTGCCCCCACTCCCTTATGTGGATTCTCCGGATGGGGGAGTAGCTTAGGATTTGTTGCCTATTTGAAGAATTTTTTGCTTTGGCTGCCCCCCAGGACCGCGGTGTGCACTGAGGTACATATGCCCGGGGCTAAGGGTTGCTTGGAGGCTGGGTGTGTATGCATATATATATATATTCGTAAATATATATATTGCATATGTAAATATTCTGCATATGTGCATTCATTTTTTTTTTTTTGGAAAATAGTTGTCATCCACTATCTCCGGGTTTTGGAGATAGTGGGCCGAAATTTTGGGCTGCCACGTGTCTCTGGCGGTTGAGGTTCAGGGTTTGCCTATAAATAGTGGCCATCTTCCTCACTTTTGTCTTTTACAAGTTTCTGATTTGCTGCCGTTATTCTGCTTCTCTGAGGACTTGATCTCCGGGCTATCGTCGCTTCAGTTTTTCTTGCTTTCTCCGTTCCGGCTTCTTTACTCTTTGTAAGTCTTCTTTATTCGGACTCTTGTCAATTTTACCATTTTTCTTTTCCGGGGTTCTGGTACTCCTATAGGTAGTTCGCCCTTTTGTAGCTCCTTATTATCATTTTCTTATTGTGTTGGGTAGCCCGGGATAGTGTACTTGTATGGTTAAGCGACGTGTTACTACCAACCGAGTGCTAACCCCTCTTTCCGAGCCCAGTACTTCTACTAGTGTTAGCTCTTCAGATAGTAGCATAGATTGGATAGACGTAGAGTGGTGTATAATGGGGAAGAAGAAAAGTAGCCTGCCCGTACTTACTAATATCGCAACCAAGGATATGGGCCCGGGGTATAGCCTCAGTGAGCCAGATGGTAGTTGGAGTCATAGTAAATATTATTTTGTTAAGAAGGACCCCGGGATTCCCCAAGCCTACTTCTTTAGGGATCTCAGCGTAGAATTTTCCCAAATTCCCGATGTGGCGGTGATGACGGAGTATAATAAAGCTTTCCTGGATTCTAAGTTCGGGGATAAGCCAGGTTCCGGGATGGACGTTGGTCCATTCCGAAGTAAGTATGTAAAGGAGCCGGTCGATTGGGATCCCATTTTCCGGGCCACATTTCATTTGGATAATGACGTAGACTGGAGATGGCCGGAGCCCGGCGAAAAGATTTATCACAGACCGGAGGGCGGTTGGGTTGGAGTGTGGTTGGAACATCTGAGGTCGGGGTACGGGCCTAGGTGTCACCAATTTGTTAAATCTTTATGCTTGTTCGAGTATGGGATTCCTATCACCCAGTTGACCCCGAACGCGGTGAAGTGGATTTCTTATTTTCTTGGTTGTTGTGAGAAAGCTGGGGTGCTACCCACTTTTAAACTTTTTCACCATGTCTTTCAATTGGTGCACTCCAACAACGTACCCATGTTCGAGTTTAGGTTCCGGGGTAAAGCATGTGGGTATCCCTCCCCGGCGTCAAAGCCTCTTGTTATGCTCCCCACTTTAAAGGGTTGGAACGGGGAGTTTGCCTTCCTCCGGGGCGTTGACATCCGGTTCATGCCCACCTTTAAGGAGGAGCCTATTGCCATGAACTTTGAGGTGTTCGATCTTCAAGATGCGGCAATGGACCGGGTTCACGCTTTCTGCCGAGGTCTTGGGAGGCAAGTGACTCGGGACGATCTTATGAGTCATGAATATCTTTTTGGGATAGGATGTAAGTTCGGGTTATATCTTGCTTTTAATTTTGTTCTTAATGTTTCCTTTACTCCGGACTAATGTTTTACTTTCATGATTTCAGGCCTTCCTGGATACAGCCCGAAGTTTGAAAGGATTGTGCAGATGAGCAAAGCAAGCAAAGCTCTTGGTGCTGCTCTCCGGGGTATTGGTCACGTTCGTGACAATAGCAAGGCTCCCGGGGATACTAGCGGCTCCCAAGCCAATCAAGAGGGGGCTTCTGAGAATAGGGCGGCGCGCCCCGAGCTTGCGGACCCGGAGACCGGGGTTGAAGATTCTGGCCTGGTAGCGAGGAAAAGGCCGAGGGTGACCTCGGCTCAGACTGAGCTATTTGGGACTATGCTCTCCGACTGCGAGATTATGCAGGAGGGTTCGGCTGCTGGTGGCCCGAAGAGGGAAAACTTTCGTCCTCATGAGCCGGCCCCCGTGTCTCCGGAGTAAAGGAATTTCATTGGCTTCCTAGCTGACCTTCCCAGCAAATCGGAGTGGGAAGAGATGAGCAAATCTACCTCTACCGAGTTGCTGCAGGAGATGATGTGGGTCTTCGGCCAGGTATATGCTTCCCGGTCTCTTTCTGTCTTTGCTTATTGATTCTGGATTTTTTAACTTTCGTTTCTACCTTCGCAGCTTGGGGTCCGGGTTGCTGGAGCTGCTGCTAAGGCATGTAGGGAGTTGAAGGAGGCCCAAGTTGCTTTGAGCTCAGCCTCGGAGAAAGATAAAGAAATTGCTGATCTGAAGCAGCAACTTGAGGAGCTGAAGGAGCGAACGGATGCCCGGATCGAGAAGTTCAAGGGTGGAATCAAGCAAGCCGTCGACGAGAGGGACGCGGCCAAGGCTAAGCTGACTGATTATAAGGCGGAGGTGAAGAGACTCCGGGATGAGCTGAAGGCCCAGAAGCCCGAGGAGCAGGTAATTGCTGAGTTTCGGGAATCGGAAGCCTACGATGATGATCTGGCACTCGTGGCTTCGAAAAAGATCCACCGTTGTTGGGTGATCTCCGAAAAGATGATCAGGACCGATCCCCAGACTGCTACCTGGGAGAACTTCATCACAGAGTACCTCGCTGCCGAGGATGCATTTGCCCGGGGTGAAGGCGAACCTGCTCCTTACAAAGCTCCCAACTCTTCCCCTCCTCCTAAAGAATGATTTCTTCCAGAAGAGTGCCTCTGCAGACTTGCTGCGTCCAGGATCCGGGCTATGCCCATGTAATCTTTTAATCCTCTGAAAAACTCGCTGTATAACTTTGAATTTTGCTGTTGTATTGCTGTAACTTTATAACTATCGGGTGTTTCGGGCTGTTGGTCAGCCCGGCCCATTTCCTTGTTTATGGATCATCCTTGTTTTTCGTTTGTAAGTTTAAGTTTTGCCATGCTCCTTTGCTGCTGTTTGTATTGCCCCCCACTCTTTAATTCGGGTATCCCGGATTGGGGAGTAGTGGTTTGTCCTCGGGCCAAGGCATTGCTAAGGTCCCGGGCTTTGGCCTACTTGGAAAGGATGAAAACTTTTCCAAGTAGGAATTTTGGATGCCTATGGCTTCCCGGGCCGAAGCATTGCTAAGGTCCCGGGCTTCGGCCTACTTGGAAAGGATGAAAACTTTTCCAAGTAGGAATTTTGGATCCCTATGGCTTCCCGGGCCGAAGCATTGCTAAGGTCCCGGGCTTCGGCCTACTTGGAAAGGATGAAAACTTTTCCAAGTAGGAATTTTGGATGCCTATGGCTTCCCGGGCCGAAGCATTGCTAAGGTCCCGGGCTTCGGCCTACTTGGAAAGGATGAAAACTTTTCCAAGTAGGAATTTTGGATGCCTATGGCTTCCCGGGCCGAAGCATTGCTAAGGTCCCGGGCTTGGGCCCACTTGGAAAGGATGAAAACTTTTCCAGGTAGGAATTTTGGTACTGATTATAGGATTGAAATACCAGGTGAGGAATAGAGCTCTTTTTCATTGATAATAAAATGATTACATGATTTTCAATTACAATTCAAAAAATGCCCATGTACGAGCTGGAGCTATCTTCCTTTACTGGTAGTACTTTCTTAGCCGAGGCCGTGCCAGGTGTTGGGGACCTCAGTGTTGTCCATGTGGCTGAGCTTATAGGTTCCGGGACGGAGTACTTCTTTGATTCTGTAAGGACCTTCCCACTTAGGCATAAGTTTTCCTGTGTTAGTGGGGTTTGATGCCTCGGTGTCCCGGAGCACTAGGTCCCCGATTTGGAAGTTTTTGACCCTTGATTTCTTTCCAAAGTATTCTCTTGTTTTTTATTTGTATTTCTCCATTCTTTGAACTACTTTGTCCCGGACCTCATCAACTAGTTCCAGATTAGCTCGTAGCCCTTCTTCATTTGCAATTTCATCAAAGTTGATTGCTCTGTGGGAAGGAGAACCGACTTCAATTGGCAACATTGCTTCGGTTCCATATGCTAGTTTGAACGGGGTTCCCCCTGTTCCGGACCTTGGACTAGTTCTATATGCCCACAACACATGCGGTAGCTCTTCGGGCCACTTGTTCTTACTTTCCTTCAGCCTTTTCTCAATTCCCCTTAGCAGAATTCTGTTTGTTACTTCCACTTGCCCGTTGCCCTGGGGATAGGCTACTGAAGATTTCTTGTGCTTGATTCCCCTTTCCTTCAGATAATTTTCGAAGTCTGAGCCGATGAATTGAGGACCATTATCTGAGACTAAAACCCTGGGTACGCCGAACCGCATTAAGATGTTGTCCATAAACTTGATGCAGTCTTGTTGATTTATGGTTCTCATTGCCTTTGCTTCGGCCCACTTCGTCATATAGTCGATGGCAACTAAGAGGTATCTCAGATCGCCTTTAGCCCGGGGGAAGGGTCCCACTATATCAATTCCCCATACAGCAAAGGGGATGGGTGACAAGACTGAGGGATCGGGCTTTACCTTAGGACATTGCTGAACAGCTGGCAGTTTCTGCATTTCTTTACAAATTCTATTGCGTCTGAGTGGATTGTTGGCCAGTAGTAGCCTTGTCTTATGATTTTGTATGCGAGGGCCTTTGCGGACATGTGGTCTCCACAAATCCCTTCATGAATCTCTTGCAAACAGTAGTTGGCTTCCTCCGGGCCTACACACTTGAGTATTGGAGATGAGAAAGTTCGGCGGTAGAGTTGGTCATCTTCAATGAAATATTTCGAAGCCTTGTTTTTCAGCCTTCTAGCTTCATTCTTGTCTTCGGGCAACTTCCCTTCATCCAGATATAGGATGAAAGGAGTCATCCAATTCGGGGTATCGTCTATTTCTATTATCTCTTCTTGGTTAATGGCCGGGGTTCCTAATTCTTCAAAATAGACCAAACTGTCTAGCTCAGCTGAGTTCTGAACTAGCTTGGATAACTCATCAGCTTTGGAATTTTCTTCTCTGTTGACTTGGTTGATTTGGTACTTCGGAATGATGGCAAAGTAGCTTTTGACAAGTGCTTGGTATTGGGCTAGTTTGGGATCTTTGGCCACATATTCGCCCTTGGTTTGCCGTACCACGATCTGGGAATCACTATGGATGCTCAGACTGTGGATTTTCAGAGTTCGTGCCAACCTTAGCCCTTGGTGGATTGTTTGTTGCTTGAAATTTGAAGGTGATTGCTTGTCTGATTTGGAAGCCTTCCGGGCTTTTCATGATGATACCAGCCCCGGACCTTTCTACTGTGGAGGATCCGTCTACGTGAAGTGTCCATGACTCTGGGTTTTGGTCCGGGGTTTTCACAAGTTCAGTTGCTATGGACTGTTGCTGTGGTTCTGGGAAGGAGCACTCTACTATGAAGTCGGCCAGTGCCTGTGCATTGATGGCAGTCCGGGGTATAAAAGTTAAGTGAAATTGGCTTAACTCGATTGCTGTAATATCTGGGAATTTCGTACTCATAAATAATATTATTTGGCATTAAAAATATTATTATGTGCCTTAATTGATGAGTCATTACATGTTTGTGTGAATGTGAATATGTGTTATGTGTCTAATTGCTAGATGTGTTGACGTGAAATTTTATTAAAATTTTGCATAGCTTTTAAATGTTAAAATATGATTTTTAAATGGTTTAAATATTTTTATAAAATTCTTGGAGTTAGTAAAAATCATGAAATTTCTTGTTTTATTATCTTTATGCATTTAAAGACTTTTTAAAAATAAAAGTTTAATTTATTTTCGCATTAAAATATTTTACAAGGAATTTCCAAATTATTTTCATTTTTAAAATATTAAAACTTGTAAAATTCAAATCTTTTTATAAAACGATTTTAAAAATGTTTTAAAAATATATTGAGGAAGAGAATTGCATATTTTAATTTTATGTATCAATAAATTATTTTTAGATCCAAAATATTTTTCAATTAGGATTTAATTGTTAAGTCTTTTATTTAATTAAGATGTATCATTAAAATACATTTTAATACATGTGTGTGTGTGTAGGCTAGACAAAACCCACCCCCCCTTCTTTTTTCACACGGCCGAACCCCCCCCCATACTCATCTCTTTCAAATTCTCTCCATGTTCTCTCAACCTCCATTAACATTCAACCTCAAGAATCAAGGTAATTTCTCCATCAAAACCATTAAGTGTTATAGATAAAAATACTCCTCTCTTCATCTTCTACAACCCCTTGTCTTTTAATTTCGATTTTCATCACTTTTCAAACTAGGGTTTTCGAAAATCAAGCTTCAAAGGTAAGTTTTGTGGGATATCGTGATTGGGTATACTCCTTGGTAGAGACCCACGAATTTTCGGGCTCTTCGGAGAACCCTAAACTTCGGCCATGATCAAAAAGAGAACCAAGGGTTACATGCATGTGTTTATTTGATGATTTTGTATAATTACTAAGTGGTATATGTATGCATGTGAGTTTTTATAAGTTATTATGTTGAGATTGATGATGGGTTTGAGTTTAATTGAGTTTACAAGATATGGGTTTGTTTGTATTGTAAATTGATGATTGTTAGTAGGTGTAAATTGTAAAGGACTTGATATTTTGATGATTTATGATATGGAATTTGATGGGTTAAGTTTATAATTTGATTTTAGTGTGAATTTACAAGCTGGTGATGATGGGTTGTGATAATTTTCATTGTTGATCAAAATTATGTGTGTAAGTATTGTGTAAGTCATTATGAGGGTTTGTGTGTGATTGTTGGTGATGGAGAGGGAGAGGCTGAGAAAGAGATTGAGGGAGAGGGAGAGAGACCGAGAGGGAGAAAGAGAGAGATAGAGAGAGAGAGGCCGAGAGGCCGAGAGAGAGAGAAGAGAAAGAGAGAGCCGAGAGGAAGGAGGAAGGAGAGAAGAGAGATTGTGGTGTGGTTGCGTGAATTCTTGGGAGTTAGTTGCTTGAGTCTTATGTGAATTACTTGATTTAATTGTTACATGAATGAAATTGTTTACATAATTGAATTGCTATGTGAATTTGAATTATGGATTGTATAATGAGTTGTCATGGAGATATTAGGTTGACTTAGAGTTGCTTGGTGGTTAGTAGTAGTCGATATTGATGGAGTTGTAGACTTTGGAGGTGTATTGTGTACGTTGAATTGTGATTGCTTGTGACCGATTATATTTCGGTATGGTTTGACGACTATACAAAGGAGATGCCGCCGAAATTTCTAAAAAAAATATAATAAGCGATTTCCAAAACCCTAAAGGCACATCTCCAATGTTAAGTCGTAGAGTCATTATAGTACTATGCTATACTACATTGTATGTTAAATGATTTACATGCTATGTGACTTATATGTTTACATGTATATAAACATATATGTGTATATAATTATAAAGTTATCGATGGGGCGTTAGTATTATTAGGATTGCTTTGTGATATGTAAACAAAAGAGGGGAAAATAAGATATTGTTTATTATTATTATAGGTCCGAGTAGGAGGCCTGGCAAGGAGCCGATTGAAGAGGACGCTATCTAGTGCAAATTCGTGATTTAAGGCAAGTGTACTATCCTACCTTGTTATTACCATATGTTGAATGCCATGAGATATCGAATTGTTAAGTTGTCACAAATTAGTACCTTATTCTTTCCGACCTTAATATTGTTGTATACCTTTGATTGATTCATATCCCTTAAACTTGACTTGAATTGTTAAGCGATAACCATTTTGCTTGGAAACCCTTTCATATTTTCTTGAATTCTTGAATTCTTGAAACCACTATATAAATACCCTCTTGCATGATGAATCCTTTTTCTACCTTAAGACACTTATTGGTTCTTGACTTATTTTCTTAACTTAACCAAAGTACTCTAAACAGAATCCCAACTTCTAAGAATCCGAAATGATTGACTTTCTTCATTTGACCTTGTCATTTATTCGAAATTTGAGAATCCTATTCTTGTTGATTAACAACTTGATATAACATTGATAATCTTGTTTCTTTGAGATGAATTGAATTTGATAGACATTGTTTAACCTAAATGGAATTGGATGGAATGTTACTTTGACCGAGGCGCCGGTCCAAATCAAGTTACTATTATAGGCCAATGTGTGCCTGGGATCCCCTTATATTTGATGAACACTGTATTGGATATGTGGGTTCGGAGCTCTGACGTGGGCTGATCACCCAGCTTTGCTCGTAGCGTCTTATCAGATATTCCAATTCCTTCTCATTTAATTTTGATATTGATTCAGTTGACACATTTCAATTGCAGATTTTTATATCTTGCTTTACAGTTGGATTATTTTGCCAGTCTTATATTGTTGTTTATGCACTTGCTGAGCAACTGGCTCAATGATATTATGTTCCTTAACCTTTCAGTGAAACTCGAAGATGGTAAGGACTCTTGAGACTGCGCGTAAGAATTGTGGTGGTTCAGGTGTAGCCTATAGGAGGCAGTTCCAGGTAGAAGGGAGTGGCGATCTGATTGATCTTATTTTGCTAGACTTTTGAACTTAGTCTATAATAATCTTTTGAACTTAGAATAAATTGTGGTTGTAATAATAAGTTGTTTTGAATTGGTAGTTTATATTGTTTTAAACTCTTACCTGTTGGCGATCTAGGCGTGGGATTGGTAATGTCTAATTAATTAATATGCATGCTTTACCATTATTTAGTTAAATTTAATTAAGGGATTTGGGGCCGTCACAGGTTTGGTATCAGAGCCACATGTTTGAGTCACTGAACAATATAGGTTTAGGTAACAAGATAGATCACTTTTTCGATAATCATTTAGGATTAAAATAGAAACTCACTTAGAATGTAAATAGTATGATTTTCTAAAAGAATAAGATTGATTGACCCCTGTTATCGAGAGTGTTTAAGTAGGATGTTTCTAAGTTTTATCTGACGCTATATATATATATATATATATATATATATATATATATATATATATTATATTATTATTGGCAGCGACAGCGGGCACCAGGACCTTCAGCTCCATCTTCTGCCGAGATAGCAGATACTGTACCTTTGCCCGTCTATCAGGAGTTGCTTAGGGAGTGTGATCATCTATATGATGAGAACGCTCAGCTTCAGAGGAGAGTTGATGCATTGTATGAGGATAATGAGGATATACCCGAGGACCATGTCCCGACTCTTGCCTCCAGGCTTCAGTCACTCACCGAGATGGCTAACGAGAGGCTTCGCACTATGGTACCTTATCGAGATTGGGAGAGTTATGCGATGGTGCAAATGATGGTGGACGAGCTCCAGCGCGTGATCAACAAGTTGCAGGAGGATTAGTTTATGCTTTGGGTTTTGTGTGATGGCTTATAGTATAGCCATGTGATTATCAGACTTATGTTGTTAGACTTTATCGTACTTTCAGTTTTGGTTTTCGTACTTTATGTTGGTTGGTACTTTGAACTGTTGGATTGGGTTATCGATGGATGTCATCGGTACCGTTATCGTTATTATTATCGTTTCCTTTTTATCGTATTATTTGGGCGCGTGAGATTGTTTAAATTTTAGGTTGTACCATGTCATATTAGAACTGTTAGACCATATTGTGCCATTTGCGGTTAGATGTATGCTTGTGGATAAATAGATGCTTGTTTAATATTCAGAAAGATGCCTCCAAGAAGGAGCAATACTAGAGATAATCAAAATAGGGATCAAGATGATCAGAATAGAGATGATAATCAAGGCAATATGGATATGGCCCAACTTTTGGGACTTTTGCAACAGCAGACGACTACTTTGGCTCAGCAGCAGCAGCTACTTCAGCAACAACATCAGCAGTTACAACAGCAACAAGGACAACAACAACCAGCCCAACTTGTGGTAACTTTTAAATCTTTTCAGGCTGTGAAACCCCCAGATTTCCAAGGAACAAAAGATCCAGTTGAAGCCCAGATATGGCTTAAGGAAATGGAGAAGGCCTTCGCATTGGTGAAGGTTAGTGATGAGCAGAAGGTAGAATTTGCTAGTTATTTTCTTAAAGGTGAATCTAATTATTGGTAGGAGTCGGCTAAGGCATTGGAAGCAACAGAAGTGATTCCGTGGGATAGATTTAAAAGGATTTTTCTGGAGAAGTATTTTCCTAGATATATGCAGAATCAGATGGAGTTATAGTTCTTTAATCTTAAGCAGGAAAATATGAGTGTTGATGAGTATGAGAAGAAGTTTACAGAGTTAGCAAGATTTGTAGGAGATTATGTGGATACGGATGAAAAGAGAGCGAAGAGGTTTCAACAGGGATTGAAGCCATTGTTAAGGAGCAGAGTCACAGCTTTTGAGATCAACTCGTATGCAGAAGTGGTTCAGAAGGCTATGATAATAGAAGGTGAGAGTGATCAGAATCAGAAGGAAAGGGGCAATTTAAAGAGGAAAGTGGAAGCAATCGAAAGGAATCAGGATCAAGGAAAGTCAACAAATCAGATGGAGAGGAAGCCCGGATTTCAGAACCAGGGAAGAAATTTTAAAAGAAATGTGCCCAGAAACAGGAACTTAGAAACCCTTTCTCAGAACCCCAATCAACCAAGATTTCCCCGACCCTCTATACCAGAGTGCAAGAATTGTTCTAAGAGACATACCGGAGCGTGTGTGAAGGCAGATATTGTTTGTTTCAAGTGTAATCAGAAAGGTCATTATGCTAACGAGTGCAGGAATTCGAAAGCGAGTGTGACTTGTTACAAGTGTGGGAAAGTAGGACATATGGCTAGAGAGTGCAGATCGCCTGTTCCGAACAACAACTTGATGAGATTGACTACCTCTACCCCAATGAACCAAGTGGCAACATCTCATTCCAACTCAGATTCTAAGTCCACCTGTACTTCAGCAAGTTCCAGCTCTTCAAGCTCAAAGTTATCAAGCTTCAGCATATCCGATTCGTGGAAGGACCTTCAACATGAACATGAATGATGCAGTGAAAAGCTCGGATGTAGTGGCAGGTACGCTTTTCGTGAACGCCATTAGTGCAAAAGTGTTAATTGATTCGGGTGCTACTAGATCATTTGTTTCTAAAGATTTTGTGAATAAGTTGAAGTGTGATACTCGTATGTTAAGAGAAGCTTTGAATATTGTGTTAGCTAATCAGGATCAGATACCAGTAGATAAAGTGTGTTCACCCTGTGCAGTAGAGATTTCAGGATATCTTTTTCCCGTCACCTTGATACCTTTTCAACTAGGAGATTTTGACATAATTTTAGGAATGGATTGGCTTGCCGAGTATGATGCGCATATCGATTGTAGGAGTAAGAGAGTGTCATTGAGATCTCCAGAAGGCGATAGAGTTATCTTTAAAGGGCGTAAGCAGTCTAGTACGTTTCTTACCATGATGCAAACCAAGAAATTGTTAAGGAAAGGATGTGAGGCTTATCTTGCTTATGTGATAGACAAGAGTCAAGAAGAAGTAAGATTAGAAGATATTCCCGTAGTTAATGAGTTTCCCGATGTTTTTCCCGAAGAACTACCCGGATTACCTCCAGATCGTCAGATCGAGTTCGTGATTGACTTAGCACCAGGAACAGAACCTATTTCCAAGGCTCCATATAGAATGGCACCGTCTGAAATGAAGGAACTCGCCAGTCAACTTCAAGATTTATTGAACAAAGGAGTTATAAGACCAAGTGTATCACCCTGGGGAGCGCCAGTATTGTTCGTGAAGAAGAAAGATGGAAGTATGAGACTTTGTATCGACTATCGAGAGTTGAATAAGTTGACTATCAAGAATAGATACCCATTACCAAGGATCGATGATTTGTTTGATCAGTTAAAAGGAGCGACATGTTTTTCGAAGATAGATCTAATATCAGGATATCACCAGCTGAAAATCAAACTAGAGGATATACCGAAGACTGCTTTTCGAACGAGGTATGGTCACTATGAATTTTTGGTTATGGCTTTTGGATTGACGAACGCACCAGCAGCATTTATGGATTTGATGAACCGAGTGTTTAAGAAGTTTTTGGATAAGTTTGTGATAGTCTTCATCGACGATATTTTGATATACTCTAAATCAGAAGTGGATCATGCAGAGCATTTGAGGATAGCATTGGAGACATTGAGAAAGGAAAAGTTGTATGCCAAGTTTTCCAAGTGTGAGTTTTGGTTGAAGGAAGTCCAATTTTTGGGACATATTGTGAGTAAGGAAGGAATTCGAGTTGACCCAGCAAAGATTGAAGCAGTTGTGAATTGGGAAACACCAAAGACACCAACAGAAGTAAGAAGTTTTATGGGACTAACAGGATATTATCGCAGATTTGTTAAGGATTTTTCTAAGATTGCGGTACCATTGACTAAGTTGACGCGGAAGAATGAAAAGTTTAAATGGACTGATAAGTGTGAAAGGAATTTTCAAGAGCTTAAGCAAAGATTGGTAACTGCTCCAGTGTTAGCATTGCCAGATGATAAAGGAGAGTTTGTAATCTATAGTGATGCTTCTCATAAAGGTTTAGGGTGTGTGTTGATGCAGCATGGAAAGGTGATTGCGTATGCTTCAAGGCAACTGAAACCTCATGAACAGAAATACCCTACCCATGACCTCGAGCTAGCAGCAATTGTGTTTGCATTGAAATTGTGGAGACATTATCTTTATGGTGAGAAGTGTGAGATATTCACGGATCATAAGAGTCTTAAGTATATTTTTACTCAGAAGGAACTCAACATGAGACAAAGAAGATGGTTAGAGCTGATAAAGGATTATGATTGTACCATTAGTTATCACCCGGGAAAAGCGAATGTCGTAGCTGATGCGCTAAGCAGGAAGGAAAGATTGAATACGCTGACAATGACTCAAAGAATTGTTTAGAGAGTTTGAGAAGTTAGAAATTGAAGTTTGTGCAACAGAGATACCAGCAGAGCAAGTCTATACCATGACATTTCAACCAGTATTATTGGACAAAATTCGGAAATGCCAAGAAGAAGTGATGAATCAGAGATTGAATGAATTGACCGGAGAAGAAATTTGCACGCAGAAAGATAACCAAGGTATTTTAAGATTTTCCTCAAGGATATGGATTCCTGATGTGAAAGAGTTGAAAGAAGAATTGTTGTGTGATGCCCATAGTTCTAAGTTTTCATTACATCCTGGAAGCACGAAAATGTATCAAGATTTGAAGAAGAACTTTTGGTGGCCAGACATGAAAAAAGAAATTGCTGAGTGGGTAAGTCATTGTTATACATGCCAAAGAGTGAAAGCAGAACATCAAAGACCAAGTGGATTAATTCAACCATTGGAGATACCTGAGTGGAAGTGGGAGCACATTGCAATGGATTTTGTAGTAGGTCTACCAAGATCGAAGGCTAATCATGATGCTATTTGAGTTATAGTTGACCGACTGACGAAATCAGCTCATTTCTTGCCGATTAACGAAAGATTTTCGCTAGATAAGTTGGTGCATTTGTACTTGAAGGAGATTGTGACTCGTCATGGAGTTCCAGTATCTATAGTATCTGACAGAGATCCACGTTTTAACTCAAGATTTTGGAGATAGTTTCAAGAACATCTCAGAAAGCAACTCAGAATGAGTACTGCTTATCATCCTCAGACAGATGGTCAGAGCGAAAGAACGATTCAGACAATTGAAGACATGCTTAGAGTTTGTGCAATAGATTTTAAAGGCAATTGGGACGAGCATCTACCTTTGGTGGAATTTTCTTACAACAACAGCTATCATGCTATTGGAATGCCTCCATATGAAGCTCTCTATGGAAGGAAGTGTAGATCTCCTGTGTGTTGGGAAGAAGTTGGTGAGCGAAAGATAGTAGGACCAGAATTGATTCAGCAGACAAAAGAGACAGTGGAAATAATTCAGAAAAGATTGCGAGCTGCTCAAGACAGACAGAGAAAGTATGCGGATCCAGCAAGAAAGAAAGTAGATTTTGAAGTAGGTGATCCAGTGTTGTTAAAAGTTTCACCATATGGAAAGGATTAACCAGATTTGGGAAGAAAGGAAAGCTAAGTCCAAGATTTGTAGGACCTTTTGAGATTCTGCGACGCGTAGGCAAAGTAGCTTATGAATTAGCTTTACCGCCTCAGATGCAGCATATTCATAATGTTTTTCATGTATCGATGCTTAAGAAGTTTCATCCTAACACTAAGTGTGTAATAGAATATGAACTAGTAGAAATTCAGCCAGATTTGTATTATGTAGAGCGACCGATCAGAATAGAAGATCGCCGAGAGAAAGTGCTTAGAAATAAATCAGTTGCTTTAGTTAAAGTTTTGTGGAGGAACCCAAGAGTTGAAGAGTCAACCTGGGAGTTAGAAAGTGATATGTTAGAACAGTACCCTCATTTGTTTACATAGCTGATTCTGGGGACAGAATCCTTTTAAGGGGGGAAGGATGTAATATCTGGGAATTTCGTACTCATAAATAATATTATTTGGCATTAAAAATATTATTATGTGCCTTAATTGATGAGTCATTACATGTTTGTGTGAATGTGAATATGTGTTATGTGTCTAATTGCTAGATGTGTTGACGTGAAATTTTATTAAAATTTTGCATAGCTTTTAAATGTTAAAATATGATTTTTAAATGGCTTAAATATTTTTATAAAATTCTTGGAGTTAGTAAAAATCATGAAATTTCTTGTTTTATTATCTTTATGCATTTAAAGACTTTTTAAAAATAAAAGTTTAATTTATTTTCGCATTAAAATATTTTACAACGATTTTCCCAATTATTTTCATTTTTAAAATATTAAAACTTGTAAAATTCAAATCTTTTTATAAAACGATTTTAAAAATGTTTTAAAAATATATTGAGGAAGAGAATTGCATATTTTAATTTTATGTATCAATAAATTATTTTTAGATCCAAAATATTTTTCAATTAGGATTTAATTGTTAAGTCTTTTATTTAATTAAGATGTATCATTAAAATACATTTTAATACATGTGTGTGTGTGTGTGTAGGCTAGACAAAACCCACCCCCCCTTCTTTTTTCACACGGCCGAAACCCCCCCCCCCATACTCATCTCTCTCAAATTCTCTCCATATTCTCTCAACCTCCATTAACATTCAACCTCAAGAATCAAGGTAATTTCTCCATCAAAACCATTAAGTGTTATAGATAAAAATACTCCTCTCTTCATCTTCTACAACCCCTTGTCTTTTAATTTCGATTTTCATCACTTTTCAAACTATGGTTTTCGAAAATCAAGCTTCAAAGGTAAGTTTTGTGGGATATCGTGATTGGGTATACTCCTTGGTAGAGACCCACGAATTTTCGGGCTCTTCGGAGAACCCTAAACTTCTGCCATGATCAAAAAGAGAACCAAGGGTTACATGCATGTGTTTATTTGATGATTTTGTATAATTACTAAGTGGTATATGTATGCATGTGAGTTTTTATAAGTTATTATGTTGAGATTGATGATGGGTTTGAGTTTAATTGAGTTTACAAGATGTGGGTTTGTGTGTATTGTAAATTGATGATTGTTAGTAGGTGTAAATTGTAAAGGACTTGATATTTTGATGATTTATGATATGGAATTTGATGGGTTAAGTTTATAATTTGATTTTAGTGTGAATTTACAAGTTAGTGATGATGGGTTGTGATAATTTTCATTGTTGATCAAATTTGTGTGTAAGTATTGTGTAAGTCATTGTGAGGGTTTGTGTGTGATTGTTGGTGATGGAGAGGGAGAGGCTGAGAGAGAGATTGAGGGAGAGGGAGAGAGACCGAGAGGGAGAAAGAGAGAGATAGAGAGAGAGAGGCCGAGAGGCCGAGAGAGAGAGAAGAGAAAGAGAGAGCCGAGAGGAAGGAGAAAGGAGAGAAGAGAGATTGTGGTGTGGTTGCGTGAATTCTTGGGAGTTAGTTGCTTGAATCTTATGTGAATTACTTGATTTAATTGTTACATGAATTAAATTGTTTACATAATTGAATTGCTATGTGAATTTGAATTATGGATTGTATAATGAGTTGTCATGGAGATATTAGGTTGACTTAGAGTTGCTTGGTGGTTAGTAGTAGTCGATATTGATGGAGTTGTAGACTTTGGAGGTGTATTGTGTTGAATTGTGATTGCTTGTGACCGATTATATTTCGGTATGGTTTGACGACTATACAAAGGAGATACCGCCGAAATTTCTAAAAAAATATAATAAGCGATTTCCAAAACCCTAAAGGCACATCTCCAATGTTAAGTCGTAGAGTCATTATAGTACTATGCTATACTACATTGTATGTTAAATGATTTACATGCTATGTGACTTATATGTTTACATGTATATAAACATATATGTGTATATAATTATAAAGTTATCGATGGGGCGTTAGCATTATTAGGATTGCTTTGTGATATGTAAACAAAAGAGAGGAAAATAAGATATTGTTTATTATTATTATTATAGGTCCGAGTAGGAGGCCTGGCAAGGAGCCGATTGAAGAGGACGCTATCTAGTGCAAATTCGTGATTTAAGGCAAGTGTACTATCCTACCTTGTTATTACCATATGTTGAATGCCATGAGATATCGAATTGTTAAGTTGTCACAAATTAGTACCTTATTCTTTCCGACCTTAATATTGTTGTATACCTTTGATTGATTCATATCCCTTAAACTTGACTTGAATTGTTAAGCGATAACCATTTTGCTTGGAAACCCTTTCATATTTTCTTGAATTCTTGAATTCTTGAAACCACTATATAAATACCCTCTTGCATGATGAATCCTTTTTCTACCTTAAGACACTTATTGGTTCTTGACTTATTTTCTTGACTTAACCAAAGTACTCTAAACAGAATCCCAACTTCTAAGAATCCGAAATGATTGACTTTCTTCATTTGACCTTATCATTTATTCGAAATTTGAGAATCCTATTCTTGTTGATTAACAACTTGATATAACATTGATAATCTTGTTTCTTTGAGATGAATTGAATTTGATAGACATTGTTTAACCTAAATGGAATTGGATGGAATGTTACTTTGACCGAGGCGCCGGTCCAAATCAAGTTACTATTATAGGCCAATGTGTGCCTGGGATCCCCTTATATTTGATGAACACCGTATTGGATATGCGGGTTCGGAGCTCTGACGTGGGCTGATCACCCAGCTTTGCTCGTAGCGTCTTATCAGATATTCCAATTCCTTCTCATTTAATTTTGATATTGATTCAGTTGACACATTTCAATTACAGATTTTTATATCTTGCTTTACAGTTGGATTATTTTTCCAGTCTTATATTGTTGTTTATGCACTTGTTGAGCAATTGGCTCAATGATATTATTTTCCTTAACCTTTCAGTGAAACTCGAAGATGGTAAGGACTCTTGAGACTGCGCGTAAGAATTGTGGTGGTTCAGGTGTAGCCTATAGGAGGCAGTTCCAGGTAGAAGGGAGTGGCGATCTGATTGATCTTATTTTGCTAGACTTTTGAACTTAGTCTGTAATAATCTTTTGAACTTAGAATAAATTGTGGTTGTAATAATAAGTTGTTTTGAATTGGTAGTTTATATAGTTTCAAACTCTTACCTGTTGGCGATCTAGGCGTGGGATTGGTAATGTCTAATTAATTAATATGCATGCTTTACCATTATTTAGTTAAATTTAATTAAGGGATTTGGGGCTGTCACAATTGCCCAATTTATCAATCTTCCTGATGCGTCTGGCTTATGGAT
Source organism: Kitagawia praeruptora (assembly GCA_037693485.1). Classification (NCBI taxonomy): domain Eukaryota; kingdom Viridiplantae; phylum Streptophyta; class Magnoliopsida; order Apiales; family Apiaceae; genus Kitagawia; species Kitagawia praeruptora. Next base: position 156,340,286 of record CM075344.1, on the reverse strand, counting down.
TATTCGTCTTAGTGGCTGATCTGTTATAACCTTGATTTCTCTACCCTGGAAGTAATGTCTGAGTTTTCTTGAAGCCGTGACTAAGGCAAAGGCAAACTTCTCCAGATTGGGATATCTGGTTTCTGCATCTTTCAGCACTTGGCTCACATAGTATACCGGTTTCTGAGTCCCACCTTCTTCCCGGACCAAAGCAGCTGCTACGGCTAACGGTCCGGCGGAGAGGTAGAGAAGCAAAGGTTCTCCGGGCTCGGGCTTTGTTAACAGAGGTGGTGATGAGAGGTATTCCTTGACTGTGTCTAGGGAGGCTTGGCATTCCGAACCCCACGCGACTTCTTTTTTGTTGCTTGCTCCCTTGAGCAAATTGAAGAAAGGCAAACATTTTTCTGCTAGTTTGGAGATAAACCTTCGCAAGGCTGCCAATGACCCGGCTAATTTTTTGATATCCTTCTGGGTTCGGGGCGGTTGCATGTCTAGGATTGCCTTGATTTTTTCTGGGTTGGCCTCAATTCCCCTCTGACTGATCATGAAGCCCAAGAATTTTCCTGCTGCCACCCCGAAGGTGCACTTCTCCGGGTTAAGTTTCATTTGGTTCTTCCTTAGATTTTCAAAGCATTCCCTTAGATCCGGGACGTGTTCCTTAACAGTTTTGGATTTGGCGATGATGTCGTCAACATAGGATTCCAAATTCCGTCCTATTTGGTCCTGGAAGACCTCAACCATGGCTCTTTGATATGTAGCCCCGGTGTTCCGGAGCCCGAAGGGCATGAATTTGAAGGCATACACCGCCCTATGGGTGATGAAGGCTGTTTTGGCTATGTCTGCAGGGTTCATCTTGATCTGGTTGTATCCGGAGAAGGCGTCCATGAAGCTTAACATTACATGTCCCGAAATGGCGTCGATGAGCTGGTCTATGTTGGGTAACGGGTATGGATCCTTGGGACAAGCATCATTGAGGTCGGTGTAATCAACACGCATCCTCCATTTTCTGCTAGGTTTCTTGACTAGAACCACATTGGCCAGCCACTCCGGATATTTGATCTCACAAATTATATCTGCCTTGAGGAGTTTGTCTGCCTCTTCGTCTATAGCCCTTTGTCTTTCCGGGGCAACATTCCTCCTTTTTTGTTTCACCGGTTTTCTCCTGGGGTCAACATCCAGGCTATGCATGGCCAAGGATTCCTGGAGTCCGGGCATATCCGCCGGGCTCCAGGCGAATACATCAGCATATTCCCGGAGTAGAGACACTAATTCCTCTTTGAAGGCTACCTCTAACCCCGCCCCAATCTTGATTTTTCTTTCAGAGTCTCCGGGTATCAGTTCAACTGTCTCAGTTTCTACTGCGGGCTCGACCTTGGCTTGATTTTTCATCGTGGATGATTGTTGGATCCGGGCCTGGGAGTTTGAAGATCTCGAGGGTTTCGATAATTTGAACCTCCTTCCCGGGGTTCTTATAAGTTGAGTTTCTGTGTTTCTTTCTACTTTGGTTCTTATGATAAGCGGAGGCTTTGCGCTTGTTTTTTGGATCTGTTTCGGCCATGACTAGGGCTTGGCCGTAGCATCGACTAGCTATTTCCGTATCACCTCTTACCTCTCCGACCCCGGAGGGTGTGGGAAATTTGACTTTAAGGTGTGGGGTCGAGGTTACGGCTCGGAGCTTGGTCAGGGCTGGGCGCCCCAGGATCACATTGTAGGAAGAAGGACTGTTTATTACATAGAACTTGATCATGTGGGTTATCTGCTTCGGGGTGGTGCCAAATTGGACAGGCAAGTAAAGGGTTCCTTGGATGGGGACCAAGTTGTGGCCGAAGCCGTACAGTGGGTCTTCCCGGCACTCATTCATTCTGATGCTTCCGAGTTGCATTCTGTCCATGGTATGCTTGAATAGTATGTTGGCGGAGGATCCATTGTCAACAAGGATTCTCTTTACCTCATTTTCGGCGATGTCCAGGGTCACTACTAGGGCCTCATCGTGGTTAGGATCTACTCCTTCAAAGTCAGAATTACTAAATGATATGATTTGCTCAGGGGCCGAGTCTATCATCATCACCTCATCTCCGGAGTCTGGACTCCTTGGTGGGGAAGTGGAGCCTCCCAAGACTACATGTACCACGTTCTTCGTTTTTTGGGCTCCATGCCCTTCTCCTCTTTCTACTGTTTTCTGGGCTATGTATTGGCCCATGTTCCTTTTCTTGACCTGATACTCGATGAAGAACTTAAGGGAGACGCAGCTTTCTGTCTCGTGCCCGTGTGTTGCGTGATAGTCGCAGTGTTTGTCCCGGGGCCTATTCTCCGGGGCTGATACCAAGGGTTTGGGAGGATAAAAGAAGGGTTTGTTTCGGACCTCTTTTAGTATATCGGCCCGTGGCCGGTTCAAAGGTGTCCATTATGGTTCCGGCCTTGGTTTGGCTCTCCCTGGTCTTGGGGGCCTGGCTTCGGATTTGGCCCTGGAGGGGTGGTCTTTATCCGGGACTGTCAGTTGATGACTTGGGATATAGTTATACTGTTTGTTGGGCTTAAATTTCTTGTCTGGTTTGTGGTCGCTTCTGGAGCTATCATCTTTGTTTCTCCCCGAGGAGGTGCCTTTCCGGGTCATCCTCATTGCATGTAGGATATCAGTTTCTTTGATGAACTTTGCAGCCATGGAATAGGCCGCGGCCAGGCTTTGGGGTTCTTTGTTCACCAATTCTATTACATAGCGCTCGCTACGCTCCGGGTCTAGGTTCTTCCGGAATATGCTCAGGGCTTCTCTTTCATCCAGGTTCGTGACTTGGTTTATGGCTTCTTGGAATCGTTTCATAAAAGCTGAAAGTGTTTCGTTGTCATCTTGCCTGATTGTTTCAAGGTGGCACATGTGATACTCCGGGGTCTTGTTGGCTCGAAACCTTCGAAGGAAGGCCTCCCTGAACTCCTTCCAGCTGTGTATGCTCCGGGATGGGATTCGGCTAAACCACCTCTGGGCTGCCCCCTTCAGCGTGGAAGCGAAGAACCTACACTTGGTTAGGTCGTTGTAGAAATATATCATGGCTATTTGGTCAAAGTAGTTGAGATGTTCTTCTAGGTCTTCTAACCCATTAAAGGAGTCGAAGTTGTAATGTTTGAGGTTCTTTTGCCGGGGTATGGCTTCAAGGGAGTGGCTGAAGGGGGTGAGTGTGTCTTAGATCTCGAATCCGGAATCATTATTGACTTTTCTTTGTAACTCATGAATCATTTGTACCAGATTATTTGGATGTTCTTCATCATCCGAGACCATCACCGGGCTTTATTCTCTCCGGGTTCTTTTGGATTTAGACTTTCTTATTCTTTCCTCCTCTTGGAGCCTCTTTTGGACTCTAAGTTATACCTTATCCTGTTCTTCCTGCCTTATTCTTTCCCGAAGTCTTTCCATCCGTTTTAGCTCGTCAGCCTCATCATCTCTGACTTTACTCTGGACAGGATGGTCCCTTTCGTTTCTTTTGCCTTGGTTCCCGAGGCGAGCGAAGACCGAGGCTCGCGAGTGGTGGGAGTTGGCTGATCCTTCGGAGTTTTCCGCCTGGTCGGGTTCAGGTTCCGGATGGGGGTGATTTCGGTAAGCTCGGATTGCTTCAGCGAGTTCCTCCGGGGTTAAATTCTCCATTTGGGCAGAGTCGAGGGGTACATCTGTATACTTGTACCGGTTCACTTCAACCGTGACCCGGGCGTCATTCGGACCGATCCCGAGCCTCTCCTGGACTGGGACCTGGTTTTGCGGGATCTGCTCTGGGATCGGAACCAGGGGCTCTTCTCTCGGGGCGTTGTTGGCCGGGCGTTGGGTGGATTTGCTTGGTCGAGGCATGGTCGCTGGTAGATTCGGGTTAGCTGGGTTCGGCTGTTTGGTTTGGGTTCGGAGGTTCGTCCCCTCCTTCTAGCGCCAATGATAACTCGATCTGAAACTTGATCGGGTACTTCCTCGCCAACTCCTGCCTCGGAAGTGGTATAGCTGAAGTGGGGTGTCTGCAAAACAACACCGGAGGGGGGGTTTGGCCCCGAGGTGCCTCCGGCGTGAGAATGAGAGTTGGCTTTGGAAGATAATAATCAAGTAGAGTATCACAATAGTAATAAATGTGTGTAGGTGCGTAATAATGTCTAACCCTTAAACCCTACACTCTAGGGGTATTTATAGCCCTAGGGTTAGGTTTTAGGGGTCTATTACCTTTACTCATAGTCGTCGGATCCGGGGGACAAGATGCTGAATTCCCGGGATGTAGGACACGTGTCCCTATTTGTAGGGACCGTTGACTGGAGTGTGGCAGTGTTGTTGAGTACATGATTTGGCACATGTTGTCGTTTCGACTTTAATGCTGGTCAGCGCCACGTGTGGGGATATCGGCCGAGCTGGGCTGCCACGTGTCCCAGGTGTCATCACTCTGAGGTCCATTAATCCGGGGTCGGGGCTCCGGGCCCGGGGTCCGCTGGCTGGGGCTGGATTGCTCTCATTCTCGTAAGTTGGATTGTTTGTTATTTTTGGGCCTGAGGTTGGGCCTAATTGGGCCTGGGCTATTTTCTAGCCTATCAGAAAGGATTTGTTGCGAGTGATAGGGTTTGAGAAGAAAATGTTCAGAAAAGATATTAACAGCAAAAATTCATAAGTGGATATACGCAAATTAAATTAACATAATCATCACCTCATAAGGAACAATAGCCAAGTTATCAGCATGCACTTGATTGTTTGAGGCCATTGTAATGAACTGGAATCTTTATATTGGAGATAGAAAACAGCTGACTATGAAGGAGCAAAAAGATTGTAGATGAATGTGAGGAAAAACTGTGGATAAAGGCTAGTATATATAGCTGACTAAGGGTTGGGTGAGGCCAGGAAAAAATAGAAAAACTAGGTTTTCATTAAAACGGGTGAGTAAACAAATATGTCCATCTAAAATAGGAAAGAAATATTTATTTTAAACAAAATGCCTTTATAAAAAATCTCACAAGAGATAAATGTATAAACATAGTTTTACCTAGTAATTATAGTAAATAAATTTCTTAAAATCTAAATATATTATCAAAAATACTAGAATTATTAACCTTTCATTTGGTTATGGTAGCATTCAAAAAAAATTTGTAGAACTCGATTAAAAATTATTTTTAGTTCCCAAGTACATTTTGAAGGTATCCATTTGATATTTATGTCTTTAAAAGTGTTTTAAATGAGACCCCGAATTTATCAGTGTGCAATATGAGATATTTCAAGTTATTCAGTGGCCAATTTGATATTTAACCCGTTTTCTATGTTTATCATTAAGTATCCAAAAATAGGATTCTTTTTAATCTTCTCTCAAAATGCTTTATTCTTGAATTGAAATTGAGAACATTTTTTTTTTAACTTTATACATAGTTTTGACAATTTCATCCTAACATTTCCATTATACCCCTATAAAGTAGTTTCATTTTAAATTTTTATTTCTAAATTCTAAGAGAATACAACTTTTCTTAATTTTGTAAAATTCATGGTGTAAAATACCATTAGGTAAACTCACAATTTATAAATTTAATATCGGTATTTATGACAATCACTGAAAACTAAATACATACTCCGGCCGTCCCTCTCGTTTCTTTATAATTTTTCTTCACTCGTTGGCAAGCATTTTAAGGTATAAATAAAGTATAATTTCATAACTCATTTTCAAAATTTTCTGTTTTGATTAAAATTTTAATATTAAATTTTTATTCAAAAAAAAATTGAAAATGAGTTATGGAACTATATTTTATATACACGCGTGCAACCAACGAAAAAACTATAAAGAAATTAGAGGAAGCTGGGAGTATTTACATACACATCTTTTAACTCTTCCTGTCACCGTTCACTTGGGCTACTAGAGATGTTTATAAAAACCCAATAGCCCATGACCCGGTACAATCCAATCCGAAAAGAAGCTCGAAAGGCCCGATCCTCTCGCATTCGAGCCTTATATGGGTATTCTTTTTTTTTTTTTCTATCAAATTTGGCCTGGCCTGAAGCCTGAATAAAAGCCCGAATTGTAAAAAGACAAGATTCTTGAAAAATCCAGTTTGGCCCGGATAAAAGCTCGCATACAATTTGGATTATTAATATATACAATTCAGATATAAATATAATGTGACGCCCCCAAATGCGCCCTGTCCGGGGACCCGGGTCGTCATATCAGGTCTTGATATCCTGCAACACACGTGAGCTCAATAATAAACAGAATATTTATTACAACGGAGCATAGCAACCCCACTCCGCAGATCCAAGAATGGTCTCACACATTATTACAATACAATTTATTACATCTCTGAATAATATCTTACATAAGTCTAAAAGTAGAAAAGATAACAGGTTCCAGCTCAGCATAGCCCGGAGCTTTTCCCTTTCCTCTGGATCCCTGGTTGGACGTCTCACATCTTTCTTTCTTGACAGCTGAACAAATGTTGTAAAGAAAGAATGAGCAACAATGGTGCTCAGCAAGTTCTCTCCCTGCTCGGTATATTTATATATTAAGATTTTCCGAAGGAAATACTAGAAATTTAAATGAAAATTGAATATCAGAAATCTGACACTTTGACTCAAGACTCATCTCGAAAATCGATACTCAAAAGACTCATTTGGTGAAACTCTGATGACTCATGATAATTGAATAACTGGTCTTCCTTCCTTTCGGTATCTCGGCATGGCGATCAACTATCCGACCGGGAATACCGTCCTCCAATGACACCGCACATCGCCCGATCATGGCTACAATACGATATCAACGAATATAATATATAGGTATATATGAATGCTAGCATCATAGTGGGTTATTATATCAACCCTGGCATCATAGTGCCTAAAATATTCTCGTGTCCATATAAAGGTACACAAGTCTCTCTTTCTCTATAATGGGCCTCTTTTCCAAAATTGACCAGTAGATTACAGAATTCCCGAACATTTAATGAATTGATATTTTGAGATAACTTCACAGGAAAATATTTGCTTGATCTGGCGGACTGCCAATTTTTACTCGAATGTGCCACCAATCCGAACAATGGATTGATGTAACTCTAAATAAACATATTTTCATTGGTTGACACGAATAAAATGCCAACCCTTGACAAGAAAGGTAACTATCTTGAAATAATGAGAATAGCCTTGAAACAAAATACAATGAGTCGTATTGAACAATTAGTACCACTCGAATATTTATAATACTCACATTTGATGAACGTTAAACAGAATGTTTTGCACTTGATCAGCGAGTAAAACACTCTAACGACTGTAAACATTATAACTCCTATTGGTTTATTCGAACGATGAAACAACTAAAAGACAATCAATAATTATTGTCGAATTTGTACAATAAATTCGATTAAAATGAATGAATTTAACTATCTCGAAATTGTTTTTACGCTTATAGGGGATAGAATTCGCAAGTAAACTAATTTTAACAGTAACGTAATATTTAAAGAGAAAATAATGCTCAAAAGAAATTATCGTATCATAAAGAGCAACAAATAGATCTCATAATTGATAGCTCGAAATTAAATAAGGAATGAAATAATACGAACAGAAGTACAAAGTTTCCGAGAGTTAGGGTAGGAATGAACTTGCCTTTGTCACGACGTTAAACGTTTATCAAATAAAAAAAGAGTGCTAACCGCGAGCAAACGTCTCAATTCTCGAAAAAGGAAACTTTATGATAATTATCAAAATAATTTCAGTACTCGGGTAAGAATTAAATCATGAAATGTCACATAATTCGGAAATCATGTCATTGATAATCAAATAATTCTCGAAAGTATAATTTGGAATATCCTCGTAACTTTAAAATCTCATTATCGCCTTATTCGCAATCTATTAAATTAAATGGAGGCTCTATTTGCTTTCCCTATTAATTTTAATATATTGGGTTTTATGGTATCATAAGATTTTAAACAAAATTATACTTGAAAAATCTCGCTCTAATTATTCGTAGGGAAAATTTTCAATTAAAGTTCTCTATTTAATTCTAATAAACAACACTATTTGATTTACTTAAAGCACATCTCGAATATAAAAAGTATTTTTATAAGGTCCTCCTTAATTATCGACAATTCTTGGTTTATGACGAAATTCACTAATTTAATTAATTATTTAACTCGCACTTCTAAATTAAATTTGGTTCATATCAAGTCTCTAAGATTTTATCTAGAAATCCCTTTTTGTGATAAAGCCCATTTTAGAGAACTACTAATATAGTAGTTCCTATTTATTCTCAAAAGAATCCATTTTTATTTACTTTAAATACGTAATTAATATTCCTATTTTATTTTATTTTTTAACACAATGATATTTATAAAATTAATTTTTTTTAAACTATTCTCAAAATTCTACTTTCTTTTGCTTATTTGTTTATTACCCATCTAAATAAATCAAGTCTCTTTTTCTTTTATTTCAAAACCAAACTTAATAACCTTACTTTATTTCTTTTATAAAACCTAATCTTTTACAAATTGAATACTCTCATTTCGATTCCCTTAAGTCCCAATTTTATTATACTAAAAAAAGAATCTCTATCTTACATAAAATCAAAGTTTTCTTTTAAAACCAAACTGAATTTTAATCTTTATTATAATTAACCATATTTATCACTTAAATTCTAATTAAATCAATACTCAAAAATTATTAATCAATTAATTAAATAAAAATAAAAAAAATAACAACAGCAACCAACACCTCCCTCATCACCACCGTCGGGACGTCGCTCGCTCCTTCTTCCTCCCTCGATCTCTCAATCTCTCAACCTCCACCCCTCTCTACTCTAAATCTCTCCGCTCTCACTCTCTCTTCTCTCTTTCGATCTCCACCTATCTTCCTCTATCTCTCCGCATGTCTCTCTCTATCTCCCCCTCTCTCCTTCGCCCAATCTCTCCGTCTCTCTTTCACCCAAATCTCTCCCTCCGCTCTCATCTCTCTCTCGCTCACTGCCCATCTCTCTCTCCTCTCTGTTCTCGCCCCTCTCTTTCTCTCCTCTCTCGAACCTCTCACCTCTCTCGACCTCGTCTCATTCTCTCCCTCCAACTGCACACCCACCACCGTCGACCTCCGTCGCCGACGCGGCGGTAGCCCCTAATCCACCATGCACACCATCATCCCCCAAACTCAATATTCACAATTGATTGTATCACAAACCCTAACTCAATTTAATATAAATCACTAATTTAATACAAGGGTTTCAAGCAATTACATAAACAAAACATGTAAAATCATGAATAAAAGAAATTTAGGGGCATAAACTCATACCCTTTATGAAAAATCAAGCTTTTTGAATTGATTAGAAAAACAACTTTCCCGAAACCCTTTATATATATATATATATATATATCGATTTGTAGTGCTTTTAACCGGCTACTCAAATACGGAATTGCATGTATGATCAGACACCAATCTAAGAGGTTGTAAATTTTCAAGTTTTGTGTTTATGGAGGTTGTTGGTTTTCTCTCTCTAACCTCTTTTCTCTCCGTATAAATAATGAGGGATATGATCTCTTTTTTTTTCTTCTTATCACACTTCGTCTAATGGATACTATTACTAGCTTGGGCTTTAGTAACTTATAAGTATTTGGGCCTAAAGAAATCAATACAAGTAGACTTATCCAACCCAATCAAATATTCCCTAATGCACATATATAATTATTTATGTAGCAAACTAATGGGCCACAAAATCCTAGTTATATTAGTATTTGAAAAATAGTAAAATTAATAATAAATAATAATAATAACAATAGTAACAATAAATCGCAATTCAATAATAGCGTTGTACCAAATAATTATTAGAGTCTTGTAGCGCACAAAAAAAATAAACATTTGCATACACTCCTAATAATAATTAAAACCGAATTTTAAATCTTACGAATATTTATAAGAAAATTCTCGCAATATAATTAAAATTTCACGGTTATTACATATAACATTTCAAAAGATTTCAAAAAAATTAATATATTAATTAAAAAAGCCCATTTTGGCCCGATCTCGACCAAGGTACGGGCTTAAAACGGTCCTCAGCAAACCCAACCTAATCCAATTCTAAAAAGAACTGGGGTTTTTAAAACAAGGATAATGCCCGAAAATTTTTATATACCGCTGATAGCCACCCCATCATAGTTAGTTAGCTCTATCATAATCACCACAAACACCACTCCAACATCCAATTTAATGTCACATTTGCAAACCAATACCACCACACCAACTCGATTCCGCTACAACCGCCACCAAAATCAAAGGCAAATTGTTGTAATTTAGAAAATTGCTACAGCAACAAAATTTCCAAAATCACTTTGAATTCATCAAAAAAATTATTTTAAAAGAAACTTGAGCAATTATATTTTCATGATTAAATGATAGCAACGAAATTTGCAAAATCACTTTAATTCATAAAAAAATATTTTAATAGAAACCTGAGCCATTATATTTTCATTATTAAATGATTTATTGCATGTATTAGCATATTTTATAAATAAGTAAATAAATTATTTTAAGCAAGTTGTACGAATAGGATTCGGTTAACCCCTGATTGACTGTGTAGTCAATTTTTTCGGGTCGTCACTTTCTAGTCCCACCCGTTTTTGACCCCACCCATTTAATAAAGCCTAACCCAAACCCAAACCCATATTAAGTTTATATAGTGTTGTTGGTGGGTGATTTGTGTCCTATTTTGACCTTAAGTTGGATTTTTTTGGAGCTATTATATTAAGACCCTGTAATAATATATATAATGACCAAACTAATCTAATATTTCAAGCTAATCTAATGACCAAACTAGGGGTACCCCAATACAAAAAATGCTTAAAATAATTGGCTCTATCCAACAAAAAAAATAAAAAATAAAATAAAAATCACTGTTCACGTGATGACGTGGCAGTGGATTTCACTGGTTAACGGTGCTTCGCACCTTCTTGTACGGCGCTTTGCGCCTTTATCATTCTAAAGTTGTAAGGAATGGCAATCAATGATAAAGGCAATAGACGATTGACGGGTGTGTCGAGAGCCTTCGGCCCTCATGACTACCTAACTCATCCGTTTACTGTCTTAAATGCTTCGCATTTACACGGCAGGGATTTTTTTATTTTTTTTTGGATAGAGCCAATTATTTTAAGCATTTTTTGTGAAGGTACCCTTGGCGGGAACCTTAGAATATATGAAATATAATTAATTTAGTGTTCGTTTGTAGTTTATATTTAAGGATTGGTTTGTATTTGAGCAAAAACCTATATATATATCATGTTTGATTGATGTGACAACATTCTCTCAATAATATTTCCAAACCCTTTGTCCACCTCTTGGTACTTACAAATATATTTTAAGATTATAGAGAATTTTTCATTCATTATTTATGGATCAAATAAAATTCAATAATAATTTAGGGTGGTATAAATAAAACACTAAATTTCTGACATATAAATAAATGAAATTTAAAATTCTAGAAAAATGTGGAAAATTTTTGTTGAATCATTTTCATTATTTTAAATGTATATTGAAGATTGGAATTAGTATTACTAAGAGAATAACAAACAAACTACATATCACATATGCATGTCTACAAATGAAGATTAATGGGATGCCTTCCAAGAATAAAATTTGTAAACTAGGTCAATTATCTCATAGAACATTTTCTTTCAAATTGTAATGTGCGATTAAAATGCATAGTCAAAGAGTGTTTTCACTGTACTACTAATTCCCCCAGCTTGAGCTCCCTTCCACTTCATCCACTCTAAGCTCCCATGGGATTGCCTGCACATATAGTTACATTTGTTAGGTCACAAGGCAACGCTGAATAATGTGCCCATGTGTGTATAACCTGAGATCTTTAAGATAATTGATAAACAATTACACAAACACATATAGGTAAGAAATGGGATGTACCATCTTGCCGGTTCTTAGTCCAAAGCAGCTGCGTTTTTATATGCTCGTTCACCTGGACTATAATGTTTCTATTCAGATTGAATTTGTTTATGAGCTCTTCTTCTTTACAGTCCAGGTAAGAGCGACTTCTGCTTGGGCTCGGTCCATCCTCCTGCACATGCAAGGGAGGAGTTCTATATCCAAATAAATAGATCTATATAGGTTTAACTAATTATTAACACACAATAAGATGATACTTTTGTTGTAACTAGAACATGTAAACCCTGTTAATATAATTCATTTTATGTATTACACCATGTGTCAAATTTTAATTTTAATGTGTGAGGCAAGATACATTATAACTGGAAAAAGAAATGATTGAGCACAATATTCAAATTACCTGAAGGATTTTTTGAGTTCTTTTCTCTTGTGATTTACGAGGCATGAATCCGTACTTAACGTAAAATGTTAACTCCTTGAGTGATCGTAATTTCATATTTGCGTGATAAAAGTGCTGCAATATGGAAGATGAAATTCGTATTTAAGAGGAAATTACTAGTGCATTGTTAAACCTTGAAGCCTAAAATAGGCTATGTAAGATAAAACTTTCAGAATAGAAAAGATTATTATGTAATCAACCTTGTCAACTCTATTGTGTGTACTACGCATATGCCTTTCACATTGCCAACCTTTTAACCGAAAGGCAATGGTGAACCATCGTCGGTGGGGAGCACCACAAGTCTCATTTTTGTATTCCAAGAATACCTGCTAGCACAAATGTGAATTCAAGTATTTGACAATATTTAACGAAAAGTACTGATATGAGTATAGCAACTAATTGAATCAATCATTTCTTCTTAGTGGTGGTAACTTTTTATAAGTATGAAAAAGTGAGGGGATTCATTTACCTGTTCTTTAGAAGAAAGATACTTCATATAGTCCTCGGGCAGGTTCAACGCAAATTGATCCATTGAAATCTGCTCGGATTTTCTTGCTGTTGGGAGGGACCTCCTTCTATCACTTGATATTGGTACATCCTGTGAGTATGTTTCAACATTTCAAATGAAATTAATTATAAATAAAACGTTAGATACAAATTGAAAGGTGTAACTAAAAATGTATGATTCAGATGTACCAGATCAGCCGGGAAGGCAAAGGATATAGGCTCTGGCGCCAGTACAACTTTGGAAAGGGTTTGCTGCGAGTGATAGGGTTTGAGAAGAAAATGTTCAGAAAAGATATTAACAGCAAAAATTCATAAGTGGATATACGCATATTAAATTAACATAATCATCACCTCATAAGGAACAATAGCCAAGTTATCAGCATGCACTTGATTGTTTGAGGCCATTGTAATGAACTGGAAGCTTTATATTGGAGATAGAAAACAGCTGACTATGAAGGAGCAAAAAGATTGTAGATGAATGTGAGGAAAAACTGTGGATAAAGGCTAGTATATATAGCTGACTAAGGGTTGGGTGCGGCCAGGAAAAAATAGAAAAACTAGGTTTTCATTAAAACGGGTGAGTAAACAAATATGTCCATCTAAAATAGGAAAGAAATATTTATTTTAAACAAAATGCCTTTATAAAAAATCTCACAAGAGATAAATGTATAAACATAGTTTTACCTAGTAATTATAGTAAATAAATTTCTTAAAATCTAAATATATTATCAAAAATACTAGAATTATTAACCTTTCATTTGGTTATGGTAGCATTCAAAAAAAATGTGTAGAACTCGATTAAAAATTATTTTTAGTTCCCGAGTACATTTTGAAGGTATCCATTTGATATTTATGTCTTTAAAAGTGTTTTAAATGAGACCCCGAATTTATCAGTGTGCAATATGAGATATTTCAAGTTATTCAATGGCCAATTTGATATTTAACCCGTTTTCTATGTTTATCATTAAGTATCCAAAAATAGGATTCTTTTTAATCTTCTCTCAAAATGCTTTATTCTTGAATTGAAATTGAGAACATTTTTTTTTTTAACTTTATACATAGTTTTGACAATTTCATCCTAACATTTCCATTATACCCCTATAAGGTAGTTTCATTTTAAATTTTTATTTCTAAATTCTAAGAGAATACAGCTTTTCTTAATTTTGTAAAATTCATGGTGTAAAATACCATTAGGTAAACTCACAATTTATAAATTTAATATCGGTATTTATGACAATCACTGAAAACTAAATACATACTCCGGCCGTCCCTCTCGTTTCTTTACAATTTTTCTTCACTCGTTGGCACGCATTTTAAGGTATAAATAAAGTATAATTTCATAACTCATTTTCAAAATTTTCTTTTTTGATTAAAAATTTGAATATTAAATTTTTATTCAAAAAAAAATTGAAAATGAGTTATGGAACTATACTTTATATACACGCGTGCAACCAACGAAAAAACTGTAAAGAAATTAGAGGAAGCTGGGAGTATTTACATACACATCTTTTAACTCTTCCTGTCACCGTTCACTTGGGCTACTAGAGATGTTTATAAAAACCCAATAGCCCATGACCCGGTACAATCCAATCCGAAAAGAAGCTCGAAAGGCCCGATCCTCTCGCATTCGAGCCTTATATTGGTATTCTTTTTTTTTTCTATCAAATTTGGCCTGGCCTGAAGCCTGAATAAAAGCCCGAATTGTAAAAAGACAAGATTCTTGAAAAATCCAGTTTGGCCCGGATAAAAGCTCGCATACAATTTGGATTATTAATATATACAATTAAGATATAAATATAATGTGACGCCCCCAAATGCGCCCTGTCCGGGGACCCGGGTCGTCATATCAGTCTTGATATCCTGCAACACACGTGAGCTCAATAATAAACAGAATATTTATTACAACGGAGCATAGCAACCCCACTCCGCAGATCCAAGAATGGTCTCACACATTATTACAATACAATTTATTACATCTCTGAATAATATCTTACATAAGTCTATAAAGTAGAAAAGATAACAGGTTCCAGCTGGTTGTTCTAGTCCTTGTCAGCATAGCCCGGAGCTTTTCCCTTTCCTCTGGATCCCTGGCTGGACGTCTCACATCTTTCTTTCTTGATAGCTGAACAAATGTTGTAAAGAAAGAATGAGCAACAATGGTGCTCAGCAAGTTCTCTCCCTGCTCGGTATATTTATATATTAAGATTTTCCGAAGGAAATACTCGAAATTTAAATGAAAATTGAATATCAGAAATCTGACACTTTGACTCAAGACTCATCTCGAAAATCGATACTCAAAAGACTCATTTGGTGAAACTCTGATGACTCATGATAATTGAATAACTGGTCTTCCATCCTTTCGGTATCTCGGCATGGCGATCAACTATCCGACCGGGAATACCGTCCTCCAATGACACCGCACATCGCCCGATCATGGCTACAATACGATATCAACGAATATAATATTTAGGTATATATGAATGCTAGCATCATAGTGGGTTATTATATCAACCCTGGCATCATAGTGCCTAAAATATTCTCGTGTCCATATAAAGGTACACAAGTCTCTCTTTCTCTATAATGGGCCTCTTTTCCAAAATTGACCAGTAGATTACAGAATTCCCGAACATTTAATGAATTGATATTTTGAGATAACTTCACAGGAAAATATTTGCTTGATCTGGCGGACTGCCAATTTTTACTCGAATGTGCCACCAATCCGAACAATGGATTGATGTAACTCTAAATAAACATATTTTCATTGGTTGACACGAACAAAATGCCAACCCTTGACAAGAAAGGTAACTATCTCGAAATAATGAGAATAGCCTTGAAACAAAATACAATGAGTCGTATTGAACAATTAGTACCACTCGAATATTTATAATACTCACATTTGATGAACGTTAAACAGAATGTTTTGCACTTGATCAGCGAGTAAAACACTCTAACGACTGTAAACATTATAACTCCTATTGGTTTATTCGAACGATGAAACAACTAAAAGACAATCAATAATTATTGTCAAATTTTTACAATAAATTCGACTAAAATGAATGAATTTAACTATCTCGAAATTGTTTTTACGCTTATAGGGGATAGAATTCGCAAGTAAACTAATTTTAACAGTAACGTAATATTTAAAGAGAAAATAATGCTCAAAAGAAATTATCGTATCATAAAGAGCAACAAATAGATCTCATAATTGATAGCTCGAAATTAAATAAGGAATGAAATAATACGAACAGAAGTACAAAGTTTCTGAGAGTTAGGGTAGGAATGAACTTGCCTTTGTCTCGACGTTAAACGTTTATCAAATAAAAAAAAGAGTGCTAACCGCGAGCAAACGTCTCAATTCTCGAAAAAGGAAACTTTATGATAATTATCAAAATAATTTCAGTACTCGGGTAAGAATTAAATCATGAAATGTCACATAATTTGGAAATCATGTCATTGATAATCAAATGATTCTCGAAAGTATAATTTGGAATATCCTCGTAACTTTAAAATCTCACTATCGCCTTATTCGCAATCTATTAAATTAAATGGAGGCTTCATTTGCTTTCCCTTTTAATTTTAATATATCGGGTTTTATGGTATCATAAGATTTTAAACCAAATTATACTTGGATAATCTCGCTCTAATTATTAGTAGGGAAATTTTTCAATTAAAGGTCTCTATTTAATTATAATAAACAACACTATTTGATTTACATAAAGCACATCTCGAATATAAAAAGTATTTTTATAAGGTCCTCACTAATTATCGACAATTCTTGTTTTATGACGAAATTCACTAATTTAATTAATTATTTAACTCGCACTTCTAAATTAAATTTGGCTCGTATCAAGTCTCCAAGATTTTATCTAGAAATCCCTTTTTGTGATAAAGCCCATTTTAGAGAACTACGAATATTAGTTCCTATTTATTCTCAAAAGAATCCATTTTTATTTACTTTAAATACGTAATCAATATTCCTATTTTATTTTACTTTTTAACACAATGAAATTTATCAAAATAATTCAATTTTAAACTATTCTCAAAATTCTACTTTCTTTTACTCATTTGTTTATTACCCATCTAAATAAATCAAGTCTCTTTTTCTTTTATTTCAAAACCTAACTTAATAACCTTATTTTATTTCTTTTATAAAACCCAATCTTTTACAAATTGAATACTCTCATTTTGATTCCCTTAAGTCCCAATTTTATTATACTAAGAATCTCTATCTTACATAAAATCAAAGTTTTCTTTTAATACCAAACTGAATTTTAATCTTTAATATAATTAACCATATTTATCACTTAAATTCTAATTAAATTAATACTAAAAAATTATGAATCAATTAATTAAATAAAAATAAACAGAAGAAGAGTGGATTAAGAGGGAAAGTGGCAATGAAAAGCTTCTTCTCACTAGAGAAGAATGGTTAAAGAAATCACGTAAAATGGGTACACTTAGCGGCAGTGATTATCGTGCAAGATGGTCGTGTTGTTCGTGACAGGAGCCAAGTTAAGTGCTTTAACTGTGGTGGATTTGGTCATTTCGCAGCTGAATGTCGCAAGCCAAGAAAATTTAGACAACAGAACGGTGAAGCGAATCTGACACAAGTGAATTATGATGAACCTGCATTGTTGATGGTTATGAGTGAAAATAATGCAGATGACTTAATTTCTTTTACTGAGGGTAAAGTTTCAGGTGATGTCAAAGAAGTCGAAGAAAATATGTGGTATCTCGATAATGGAGCTAGTAACCACATGACAGGGCGTCAATATAAGTTTTAAAAATTGGACAGAACGATGGAAGGAGAGGTGAAATTTGGTGATGGCTCATTGGTCAAAATCGAGGGAAAGGGGTCGATCAGAATAATATGTAAAAATGGAGAAACCAGGGTGTTGAACGGAGTGTATTTCATTCCTACGTTACGCAGTAATATAATCAGCCTAGGACAATTATCTGAGGAGGGAAATAGTGTTGTGATGAATGGAGAACACTTATGGGTCTATGATAGTTGTGGAAGATTACTCATTCAAGTCCAGCGGTCAATAAGTCGACTTTGTAAAATTCAAATTGAAGACACACAAGAAAGGTGTTTGCTAACAAAAGGCGAGGAGGAAGCATGGTTATGGCATCAACGTCTCGGGCATGTAAATTTCAAAGCAATGCATCTAATGTCGAAGAATCACATGGCTGATGGAATGCCTTTCATCAATCAGCCAACATTCACAGCTCTCAACAGAGATGGACAGCCTGTTTTTGGTATGCAACGACAAGTAGTTTTTTAATATACTATAGTAATCTGTTAGGTTTACTGATGTGCAATGACAAGTAGTTTTTTAATCTACAGTAGTAATCTGTTAGGTTTATTGTGTATTGTATGAATCAATCCGAAATATTTTACGTACTTAGGGATTTTTTTTAGTTTTATATATGGAAATTCATATTTGCGATTTATTTGAGTTATGTTGTATTAATTTGAGTTGTTAGTCTATTTTTTGTTGGTATTTGGATGCAACATTTTTTGAATTTTTATTTAGCAAAAAAAGTAATATATAAGGAACAAAAAAACAATTAAATTAGAAATTTTATAAAAAAATTCACTTGCAGGGTGCATTAAAAAGAGCTATGTAAGTAATGTCACTTGGAAGACGGTTACTTACATAGCGCTTCCATAAGCGCTATGGAAGTGATGTACTTGAATAGCAAATATATAAACGCTATGCAAGTGCAACTTCACTTCCATAGCGCCTACTTGCATAGCGTTTAAAAACGTTATGCAAGTGCAAAAATGAACGCTATGACTAGAATCACAGAAAACTAAATGCATATTTATATACATATCTTGTAACTCTCCCTATCACCATGCAATTCAGCTACAGGTTTATAAAAACCCCACAGCCAAAATCCCGTCCTATCCAATCCAAAAGAAGTCCAAAAGGCCAGATCCTGAAAAAATCCGTCCTAGCCTACGAACCTTATACGGTCCTCCTTTTTTTATATCAAATTTGGGCCGGCATGAAGTGCGGATAAAAGTCCTAATCGTAAAAAGTCCAAATTTTTAAAAAGCGGCCAGTTCAACCCTTATAGAAGCCCGTATACAATTACGAATTTTAATATATAAAATCCATATATATATATATATATATATATATATTGTGGGTCCCGAAAAGGGGATAATAAGCTAGAAGGGGGGGGGGGTTGAATAGCTTATTACCTTTTTAAAATTTTTGCTTGGCGTTTTTGTCTTTCGATTTTGTCTTTAAATACGTTACTTAGAGTAAACAATTTGAAAGTGCGGAAAGTAAACAAAAAAATAACAGAAGCAATCACACGGTCGATTTATCCTGGTTCGCGATGGCGCAACCCCTAACGGATCCGCTCACCCCTACTCCAGTCCCCGAGCTCCTCCCCGGACTCGAGATTTCTTCCACTATAAAGAGACTCCTTTATAGTAGGCGGAGAAGCCTTTACAACACTAAGTATTTATCTTGGACCTTAATTTAAAAATTAACTCCTCAAAATACAAAGTAAACTAACACTTGACTTGTCTTGGAGCGTAACTCCCCGCTACCTCCTCAAAGTCGAAGTAAACCACTACTAAGCTTGTCTTGGAGCGTAACTCCCCGTTACCTCCTCAAAGTCGAAGTAGTATCCCCTTGTAGACTTCGAACTTCTACCACTCGCCGGTCTTGGTTCTTAGGTCTTGGGTCTTTCCTTTTTCTTCACGGTACAAAGGTTACTAACTCCCCGTTAGTACACCTAAGACTTGGGTCTTAGAAACAAGGATCACCTCACTTCACTTCACCTCACTGCAAGTCTAGAAAACAAGTCTAAAACAAATAAGCAATATATAAGATGAATATATAATAATCCGTGCAAACTAGTATGTTACGATACTAGCCACGGGGACGCTATTACGCGTTAAACTATTACACAAACACAACTCACACGTGCATAAATGTAACTCACTTATCTATAGGATAAAACGAGGGCAGCTATTATGCGTTAAATTATTACACGCACAACACAAGCAAGAATATTAAACTAAAGTGCAAGTAGTGCAAGTTGGTGCAAGTTAGCACACAAAATGGTTTGGCCGAATATATATAAGTATATATATATTTGTTTCGAAGTAAGGCTAAGTCACGAAGTAACGGACCCGGCACTTTAAATCTAACAAGTATACAAACTATATATATTAACTATATATGGCCGATTATATATATATAATAGATATATATATTTGTTACGAAATAAGGCTAAGTCACGGAATAGCGGACTCGGCACTTTAAATCAAACAAGTATATAAACTATATATATATATATATTTAAAGATGGGCCGAATATAAGTTAATGGCCAAGAATGAAAATGAACTTGGTTGAAGACTAGTCTTGCCTTATAACAAAGTGGCCGAATATTTAAGGCCAAGAAACAAGATGACTAGTTCAAGTTGCAAGTTCAAGTGGTCTTGTCTTTTTAACAAAATCCAAATAATATGAAACCTTTACAAGGTTATGGATTTATGTTTCTTTAAGACAAAATGACCAAGTTTAGTTTATAGTTCAAGTGTTTGTTTCACCTTTTAAGTGGTTACTACAAATCACTTTGTTTTGAACGAAACTAAACAAATCGGAGCTAGCTTTCACGATTCAAGAAAGGCCTTTTGCTCGAGAGCAATGTTCCCTTTATTTCAAGATTGTTACTAACTAAATAAAACCACTTACAAATGTCCGAAAATACACCACACGAATAAAATTCAAGAACAAGTGTATTTAAGTGACAAAATGCAAGTTAGCTTAAATATGTTATATAAACAAGTAGATCAAGCAAATATAAGCATAAATATACAATATTTAAGCAAGTAAACTAACTTCTTTATCTTGACCTTACAAAGGCTCAAGCTCCTCTTAATATTAAAGAGAAAGCTACAAGATAAACAAGTTAGGAAGCCAAGAACACACAAAAAGGGTCGCCGGAAAAGTCACCGGAAAGTGGCCGAAAAATGGCCGAAATGGGGGCTTTAAGGTTCGACTTTTGAGGGCTCAAATGGTCAATTGTAGGCTGCCTAAACAAGGCTTGGAAGGTGCAAGAACAAGGGTGACCAAGGGTGTGTGTTAGAGAGCAAGTTTGGTGAAGAAATACAAGCCAAAATGGTGTTAAACTAAGGTTTAAAAATGGCTCAAACACAAGCTACGTTTTTGGCACTTTAGGGGCTGTAAAGAGTGTGTTTGAGAGAGTATTTCTTCAGCATTTAGTTGGCTCTTCAAGTCTTGGAGAAAAGTCATACAAATATTACGAAAATATTACTGGAGCTTTCTAATGGTAAACTAATGACAAATCCAAAGTGTCAAGTCAAAATGATGAGTGGAAAATATTTGAGAATTTTTCGAATGTTAAAACAACCTTCCGGAGCAACCGAAAAATTCATTTGCCTTTACCGACGACTTAGGCAAAAGTTTTGACTTACAAATATTCAAACATAATATTCCATGAATAATAATGACCATGAAGTCCAAGGAATAATTTAGTTTGAATTTAAAATGATTTTATCCGGAAAAATAAGGGTTTACGAGTAATTCGGAATAAAATCGGTTTTTGCTCTTTTGACATAGCTTTTGGAACGATAATTCATTTAGAAAAATTATTAAAATATATCAAGAATATTTGGGAGAAAACATTTAAGAATAATACTCTTTTAAATAATTTTGGAAATTTTGGTTCGTAAAAGTAGTGTTTAAAAATTCTTGATATACGTGCCTTTAGCCGATGCTTAAATCTTTCTACACACATGACCTAGAATATAAAATACCATTAACTTGATATTCTTATTCTAAGTTGATGTCAAGAACATGTTGGAAAACATTTTTGGGTTCGGTTTGACCAGTTTGACTTGATTCCCGAAAATGCCACAAAAATGAACATAAGGGAGGATTCTAAGTGCAATCCTATTTAATTTAATTTCACTTTTATTAGACAAATTCCAAAACCTAAATCTATCAAACTTCCTAAAAAGACTTTTGAGTCTATCATATATATATTACCAAATTTCAGTAATATTAATATATAAATTCAAAAAAGGCCATTTTGGCCTATCTGAGCCAACAGGCTTAAAAAAATCCATAACCTGATATGATTTTTAAAAAAAAATCGGGTTTTTAAAACCAGGAAAAAGCCTATCCCATCTGAATTTTTGTGCACAATTGATTGCCACCCATCATAATTACCATCACTACCACCACAAACGCCGCTCCAAACCAACACCAAATTTAATGCCACATGTGCAAACCAACCCGGCCACCATACTAACTGTGGTACCACTACCACCTAAATCAGAAACAAATTGTTGTAACGAAATTTCCAAAATCACATTGAATTCATTAAAAAAAATTGTTTTAAAATAAACTTTAGCCATTATATTTTCATGATTAAATGATTATGTATTAGTATGTTTTACATATAAGCAATTATACGAGTAGAATTTGGTTAAACCAAATGACTTACTATCACTACTAGAAATATGTCAATATACATCGGTTTTTGGCCGTTGTTAAAAAAAAATCTGGGCGATGTCTATGCGTGTGTAGAGAAAGATCAAAACTTTAGACATCGGTTTTAAGCCGATGTCTATTATGGATTTAGACATCGGTTGCTTAGTGAAACCAATGTTATATGATGTTACAT
The DNA here is from genome assembly GCA_037693485.1 of Kitagawia praeruptora. Classification (NCBI taxonomy): domain Eukaryota; kingdom Viridiplantae; phylum Streptophyta; class Magnoliopsida; order Apiales; family Apiaceae; genus Kitagawia; species Kitagawia praeruptora. The sequence continues at coordinate 156,317,828 of CM075344.1, read as the reverse complement.
TGACATCGATTTCTTGATAAAATCGATGTTATATATTCTAACAGACATCGGTTAATGTCCATTTTCATTGTAATGTTTAACATATTACATCAGTTTTTTAAAATATTTGATGTATTAGCTTTACTTGGACATTGGTTTATTTGTTAAAAACCGATGTCTCTTGTTCAGGTTGTTCAGGTTTTAGTATGTAGTATTCTTTTTAAATGAACAAAAAACCTCAAATCAAACCAAAACACTAAAATGCGAAAACAATTACAAGCACTTGTTATTTACCAAACACAAAACATCCAATCTTTACAACAAATGTGCTAATGAGATACAATTGAATACCTACTCTAGCCACTGACCACCGCAGTGTACAACGGATGAGGTAACATGAAATAATTACACATCTAGTACATGTTGACGGGTTTTTACTTGAAGTAGAAGCAGAATCTCTTCGCCACTGTTTGCTGCATCACAAACCAAGTTAAAGGTAAAGAACCACAACCTTCAAAGAGTTATCAAAGGTAGAAAACCTGTAGTAATATAATAGCGCCTCATTAAACTCTAAGGAAAAGAATATGAATGTCACAAAACAGGAAACATGTCCTTTCAGGACTGATATTGAGAACTATAAAGAAACAAACCAGAGAACTGTATGTGTCTAAATGTCCCGTATAGTCTCCATTTCACTCAATTCATATGAAGTTACATTTGTTAATTGAGGGAATACTAACTTTGCCTCATCTTATAAGTTTTATCAGTGGTAGAGGGCATGCAAATAAGTTTAACAGTGGCAGAGGGCATCTCAATTTATGATCTTATTTTCTTATAATTGCAGTAGGTAACTGAACTAAAATTTCAGGTCATAGTGGCAAACTTTTGTTAACTTTCAGGTCATACAAGCAAGCCTTTAAACAAATAAGTACTAAGTAAGGACTTGCCTATTGAACATCCAGACCCCTCGCCCAAACATCTGTCGTAATCAGAACACGAGTTGCAGCTTCCCTAAATTCTTTCATTATAGCATCTCGCTCCTTTAGAGGCATGTCTCCGTGCATTGATGAGACTGTAAAGTTATTTTCTCGCATCTTCATTGTTAGCCAATCCACCTGTCACAGAAAATAAATCCTTTAAACGCATTACCAGAATGAGAAGCCAAAACACTAAAAAAAATAGGGCAATAACATTCATCAGACCCCCAGTTCATGTTGCAGAATAATGCATACATTTGTTTCACATAGTATACACATATTTCTTGATAATATAATATATTTCCGTAATTTAGTAAATACTATCTTTGGATTGTGCCCTTGAAATATGAATAACTAAATTCAACCAGGAAAAAAATGAAACTAAAAAAGAAACAGGAAGACCAACTAGACATAATAATTGTTGGGCACACATTTATAATTCAGTTTTTAACTTGGATAAAAGTCATGAAACAAAGCTAGTTGTATAACCTGTGCAGAAGTATACATCTATCGATAAAGCTTAAGATGTGATTGTCTGGAAAAAGGCCAACTGTTTAAGGGCACGATCAATATGGCAATAAAACAATGGAATGGACATTTAAAATATAACCTGTGCAAATTTTATATAGATGTAGTATACAAAAACAATATGGCGATAAAACAATGGATGGACATTTATAATATATAAAAGGAAGAAAGTGTTACCTGCATATGTTTGTAGATATGCAACGTGTAACTCACGGGTATTTACATTCATCAGACTATTAAAAACATAAAGATTTGGGGTGATCTTTTGAGCTAGTAAATCCTGCAGCAAATAAAAAAACAATATAAAGAAACTTAGAGTTAGCTCCTATGAGGAATTACAGGTATGTGATTACACATGTGATTACAGGGATACCAAATCATAGCTTATATATATGAAGGGTGCTTGGGATCAATATGTCGATATCTCAAAAAGGATACTCAGCCTGAAAAATATCTCAAAACTCAAGATAAAATTTAAAAAAACATGCAAATTGCTTGAAGAGGCTTTGTCACTAGAATTCACTATTAGAACCAATTCAAACCAGTTGTCTTGCAATGACAGCATGACAGACAAACGACGATAAATCGAGAGAGCAGAACGGGTTCCACTAAAATACCATAGGAGAAAATTCTACTACTAGAAGTCTAAGATAAACTATGAAACAAACTAAAATAAATCAAAATCTTCAAAGTTCAAATATTCAGCAAGGTCGTTGACCGGGGCAATCTCAAGAGTCTTCTGGAAATTTGGAGTCTGCAAAAGCCATTGACATGAACCAATTTAATATTTTCACCCCTTCAAGGACTATGTCAAGAGGGGAAAAGCCTCATATTGTTTAAAAGAAAACATACCTCATAACTTCCAAGCAATCTTCCATATTTTCTGATGTTGATTCAAATTTTGGCATGGAGCTTGAAGATGCCTCACCTTCTGTGACTTCTGGAGCATGGCTATTCACGTTATTCTGGATGCCTGATATTATAAGTTACAAAGTGTTAGGTGACAAATATATATTTCACCTGGTGCATTTCCGACAAAAGAAGCATCGGTTCCATAGATTTTCATCTGAATCATATCCAACAACAATGGTCTTTTCGTCAGCTTCAAACCCAATGGGCTTGGCTCATCCAGTGGATTAAACACAATTCCAGAACCCAAAACCACAAAAAATAAGCAAAATTAACCTAATTACACAAACAAATCCCAAAAAAAATTTACCAAGATTCAATGTTTACACCATATAACCAAAATTAAACAAACAAAAACACAACCCACATAACCAAAACCCCACAAAACCCCAACTAATCTGTAAAATAAATGTTCAATTAAAAATAAATCAAGCTTAATCGAGCAACTAATCAGAAAATGACTTATGATTCGAGCTTTCTCTTCTCTTAATTCGAGCTTCCTCTTCTCTATTTCGATTTAGAAAAATCGTAATTAGGGTTTTACAGAAAAGTGTGGGATGCGAGTGAGAAAGACAGAGAGAGGGGGTCGAGTAGAGATGAGAGTGAGAGAAAGAGAGATGAGTGAGAGAGAGAGAGAGAGGTGAGCGAGAGAGATGAGTGAGAGAGAGAGAGAGAAATGAGAGGGCGCCTGTGAGAGTGGATGAGAATTTGGGGAAAGTTCAACGCGGACAAACTAAATTAGGGAAAATATTACTAAGGCGGGGGAATGAAAATTTTGTAAGGGGAAAATGTTTTATGAGAATGGGGGGAAATGAGTAGCACGCATTTTTTTATTTTTTAAAAAATCATTTAGACAGCAGTTATTTTATCAACCGATGTCCAGAAATCAGTTTGACATCGCTTTTTAAATAACTGATGTAGAAAACATATTTAACATCGGTGACTTTTTAAATCGATGTAAAAGGTGCGATGTCTAATCTATATTTTCTAGTAGTGTATACCCGAACCTAAACCCATATAGGGAGTTGGTGGGTGAGGTGTGTCCCGTCTTTACTTCTTTAAGTTAAAAAAATTTGTGCAATTGGGTTATGACCCTGTATTAATATATATATATATATATATATATATATATATATGTATATATATATATATGTATATATATATATATATATATCTATATCTTGTTCATGAGGATGGTGTTTGATTTATGTAACAACATTCTCTCAATAATATTACCAAATCCTTTATCCACTTCTTGGTGTTGATAAGTGACAAAGATGTAAGATAAAACTATTAAAAAAGAAAAGAATATTATGTAATTAATCTTGTCAACTTTATTATTGGTATTACGCATTTCCCATTGCCAACCTTTTAAGCGAAAGGCAATGGTGAACCATCATCGGTGGGGAGCACCACGAGTCTCATTTTTATATTCCAAGAATACTTTCTAGCACAAGCTGTATTCGAGTATTTGAACATATTTAATGAAATGTACCGATATGATGTGTAAAATAACTGCAAACGCACATTTAGTTGAATTAGAGTCTGAATATTCACTACTAGAAAAAAGCTCATAGACATCGGTTTCTGGCCGATGTCTATTAAAAAATCATACTGATGTCTTTGTCGGTGATGTCTATTGTATTATGTCATAGACATCGGTTTTTAACCGATGTCCAGGAAGCTATTACACATCGATTTTAAACCAAAAAATGATGTTTATATCTAATAGTTTTGCATAAATTGCATGAACATGACATTTCTACCGTACTATTACAGGTGCTAGATGCAAATAAACATGTTGTGCACAACTCACAAACCAACATATACATCATTATTTAGAAGTAAAATGATGTCTAAGTATGGTTTAGACATCGGTTTATTTTATCGCAACTGATGTAGAAAGTGGTATTAGACATCGGTTTTGGACGATGTTAAATATGTCCTTAGACATCGGTTTTATTTGTGGTAACCGGTGTGGAATAATATATTAGACATCTGTTTTTATACTTATTCGATATTTAAGTTAGTATTAGACATCGATTTCTGGCAACATTTGTGACATGTGTGTTTCTGTTAGACATCGCTTTTATATATGTTCTACATTTAAAACTGATTTTTTTTGCTATTGTAACAAACAGAAGAAATTTAAAAACTGATCAATAGAGATGTCCAAATAAACATAAATAGCCATTCATATATATACCAAACATTCATACAATGAAATGGCTCAAACAACCATACTCCAAACTGTTGCAAAACATTCATACCAAAAGCTAGCTAGCGAAACCAAACAATATTGTCTACAATACCTTAATCCGAAATAGAAGCTGATTACTACATCAATATTATCCACAAAAACAACCAACATATTCCTAGAAATTTTTAAACCAACATCATCCGACAATAAAACTCTAGTCAAAAGCAACGTCAAACACGCTCTTGGATGAACCCGAGAGCCTCAATACGCACCTCATCCAGCTCAGCCTCAGTGTAAGACCTTCGAGTCTTGTTCAGCCACTAAAAAATGCAACAAATAGCAAAACTAATCATTTAACGCAAACACAATATTCTGACATTTCAATGGCAAAAATAGACAGTACATCAAAGTTTACCTTCGTGGCAAAAGACAAATCCGCATCCTCAATAATCTCTTTCATGTAATGCATAACAACGTAGCCACATTCAATACCACCTGGTTGTTTAGGACTTCCCTATTTGAGTAAAAAAATACACATGAGGCAGGACATGGAAAATAAACCACTATTATGCACTTGTTGCCCCTACCAGTTTTACCAGTTTCACAATGAGATGCAAAAATACTTACAGTGAGATGTTTTACTTTCGGCATCTTGTTGCCCCTGCCAGTTTCACAATTGAAACTTCTCACTGCACTGCACAAAAAAAAGTACTCCATGTCAAAACCCAAGAATACTTCACCATTTATCAAAATGATCTAACAGTAAATTAAATGTTACCTTTGTAAAGCTTTTTCTAGTGCTGAAAATTGTGTCGGATGTGGCAATGGATTAAGTATGTAAATTTCATCGTGCCAAAGTATAGCTAAAATCCAATGCACACTATTTTCAATTAAGAAAAAAATACCAAAGTTAAATTAATTAAGCAAATTAGATGCAAGTACTGCAGGTATTTAAAAATATTAAAGTTACAAATTACGAGGATTTAAGTGTTCCAATTTGCTATAATAAAGATTGCACTTACTTGTGATTATGTGGCAAAAAGAAAATGCGATCAGCATTACCCTCCTTGAGTCGTTTTACAATGTTACTTTCAAACTCATCATTGAGTTTATATGTCAATCCCGGATCAACAAAAGCAAAAGTGTCTGATTCATCAGTACCACGCAACTTTAAATGCAAGTTCCTACAAAAAAAATATTAACATTATTAATGCATATGGAACCTTCAATAATCAGAGAACAAAAAAATGTAACTTACAGCATATAAGCTGAGATAGCAGCCTGGCCAATCATCTTGAACTCCAATAATGCTATAATATTCTCATGTAACAGATAAATGATTTTACTATCGCATCCAAACACCTCTTTATCACATGATAATTGTAATGAGATCCCATAGGGTTTCATCCAGCAGGTTGCATGTTTAAACAATAAATTAAATCCCTTCGGTACTTTTGGAGTTGGCTTTGCTTCAGTAAAGAGGACCTTCAACTTCTGTAGCTCACCCTTGTTGTTAATTGGTACTGATTCCTTTTTCTTAATCTACAGATAATAAAACCATTTATATATATTGGTACTGATCATGCATGCATGGAAAATAAAATGTAATTATTTTTTATGGTAAATCATACCACAACACCAGGGTAGCTGATCAATTTCTCGGGCCATGCTACATGAGACCCAACAGCTTGTAGGACAGTCTCGATTTCACCAACTACTGGCACCGGAACTAATGCCTCTTCTTTGATAAACCGTCAACCGAGACGCGTAAGCATCCAGGCGGCATAGCCTTTCCATGTATTAAATCACAGAAATTTCCTTCACGGGGAAAAGCAACACCGAAAGCAACCTTGTTGTGTATGTGGTCCACTGCAAGCTCACATTTTTTACCAGCCTAGAATTAAGATAGATAAAAGTCAAAATCCAGTTATATTAGAAATATGTTTTCAATTAGACTGTATATATATATATATATATATATATATATATATATATATATATATATATATATATAGTTTTACCAGATTTTTAGGAGGCGGAGGCGGAGGATTCTCCATAGCAACACAATCTTCAACATCCCCATCCAACACCAATCCTTTTGCAGCAGTTGGTTTTGTCTTCTGTTCTAGTACAGTCGCTTGTTCAACACTTGCTTTGTCAGAAAATATTGGCGAACCATGATTGGCTTGGCCATTAACCATTAATGCCTTCAATGTTGCAAGCTCCGACTCTAGAGTCTGCATCTTCTCCGCCATTTTTCGATCACGGGCCATCAACTCTGCCCTTGTGATTCGTATCTTTTTCTCATTTGATAAATTGAAGAATTGTTTTGGAGTTACGAACCCTCCAACTCCCCTAACCCTTCCTGAATGCTCAGGAGTTTGCAATGCCGTACTGAGTACATCTTCACTTCCAGATGGGTGAAATTCACCCTTTTCCTGTGCCTCCAATAAGGTATCCTACATAATGACATGAATATAGTCAACAAAAGAACCATGTTCTTGAAAATAGAATAATTAAAATTAACTACCATATGACAGAAGACTTACAATTGTTTGGAACACTTCAGCCAATTCAGGGTCCTCTGGCTCCGCCTCGTTCTTTCCCTTTCGAGCCTTCTTCCAGAAAATTGCCCTATCAGGATTTTCTCCGGGTTGCAACTTCCCCTTTTTAATCTGTTAAAAATAAAGAAACATATTAAAAAAATGACAACAAAAATATTAAGATTACAAAATTGAATATGTTCTTATTACTTCTTCCTCCTTTAAACCGATGTAGCCCTTTCTTGACATGCGATGCGGATATTTCCGTTTACCAACTCTGTAGCTTTGTTTTTCATGGATTTCCTACATCCAAATTCATTACTATTCAGTAATCATCACAATCGGTCTTAAATTCTAAAATAAAAATAATTAAAGTACAGAATTCATAATAAAAGAAAATATAAATTATAAAATCACATTTATATACCTTCCAATTAGGATCAATCCTCTGTGCAACAAATTGTTTCCAGGTTGACTTACCAACAAACTCATATTCCTTTGGCGGCCTATTCAATTTCTTTTTTTGTCCAACAAATGGTAGAACATACTTTCTTGTTAAGCTAGTCTTAAATTGTCTCCATTAAACGCCAGCAGACTTTAGGATATAGTCCCGAGATCGTGCTTTAACTCTGAATGTATCCTGAAGAACACGCAACATACAAAAATTCATGATTAACAGTCACAACAAAAAAATACATAATTAAACACTATCTCAACACAAATTTACAAAAATTATAGACTAGCCAAAGTTTACCTGAATATCTTGCCAAAGTTTTGATTTTAACTCAGGATCCACATGTGGCCAGCTTGGAATGTCGATGGGGATCATTGACCTAGCCGCGTATCCAACATATGACTGCAATTTTGGCCTAGCACTCCCAGTAGGAGCTCCCAACTCATTGCATGAAACTTTAAACTTCTTACCACGTGCTTTCCTCACAATCACTTTGTACATGGCACATACACCTCGCTTACCTCCAGATTTCGTTTGTAAACTGTCAGTAGTAGATGTGGGTTGCCCAGCTGAGTCTGACTTTGGAGCTTCTGATGCATGTGCTGAGTCTGAGCCCTGAGCTTCTGATACATGTGCTTTGTCCTCTATCTGCAGTGGTTTGGTTGCACCAGAGCTGACAGTACCCTTTTTTGGTGATGATTTTTTTTGCTTCTTTGTTGCCATTTCTCTCGTATTTCCTCAATCTGCAAAGTTCAACAAAAAAAATTGCACAACACAAAGTATAAAGATAATTAAGTAGCCAGTCACAATAAAATTTGCAAATTGAATTAAAAATGGCATTAATATTCTCATACAGAAACATGGCTCACAGAAAGATAATATTAATGTCATAGAGAAACTATTATAATTAGAGAATAGTAGTACTATACAACATATTTATCAATTTTTCACCCACATCCCCTTAATATTTTGTCTTATGTTGCTAACAGTGGCTTCATCATCATTAGTGGAATCACATATAGGGATGTCAGAGCAGAATGGGGGATGTGAGATGGTGTCTCCTAGATCATCATCGTAGTACACCTCACTATTCTCTCTTATCGTCGATGTTAACACAACAGACCAGTTTGCATCAACTGGATCTTCAACATAAAAAACTTGTTTGACTTGGTCAACAGACACGTATTTGTCCTTTTTATGGCCTTGTCGACTAAAGTCAACAAGTGTGAAACCAAGTTCATCAATCTTGACCTTATCATTTGCTGCCCATTTACACAAAAACAAAGGTGCCTTGAAAGCATGGTAATCTAGCTCCCATATTTTTTCGATTATCCCATAAAATGTCATGTCACTCTCCACGGGATTTAAATCTTTGGCGCTAGAGACTTGGACTGTCCTAGCAACTAATGACACCCCACTATTCTGAACAACCCTTGCATTATCTCGCTCATTGGTGTAGTATCGAACCCCATCAACTAGATAACTTTCAAATGTCAAAACTGAAAATGATGGTTTGCCTGCCAACCATCGTATCGTTTCGGAAACAGCTCCACGATTCTCCATCAATTCAATACTTACCTGCACACATAGTTGTAACACAATTAAAGTAAACTCTAATTAAAGACTTCAAAAATATACAAAACAACAATAAAATATGAGAAGAATGTAAACTGACTTTTTTTTCAAACCAATCAGCAAAGAGTCGATTGTGCTCTCCCAACAGCCATTGAGCACTCTTTTTTTTCCCTCGATAAACTCCTTCCAGATACTCCTTGTGCATCCTGAAAGCAAGTACATTATATAAGAATAATTACATATGGAATGACTAGAGCAGGAATCAAGACACTTTTACATTTTACTTACGTAACATATGGTTCCACTTCAGGGTTGTTAAGAAGAACATGAAGATGAGCCTCATCTCGTTCGTTTTCTTCCACTGCCTTCATTGTCGCAACAGATAATGGACCGGAAAGCTTGCCATCATCCTTCCGAAGACCAGCAGTTGAGCCACTGTCACTAACAAATTCCGTGCAGAATTCTATTGATTCTTCTTTGAGATAACTTTCGGCTATACAACCTTCCGGATAAAAGCAGTTTCGTACATAACTTTTTAACACTTTATTGAACCGTTCAAATGGATACATCCATCTATAAAAAACCGGTCCACATAAACGTAATTCCCTAACCAAGTGGACTATGAGATGGAGCATAACATCGAAGAATGATGGTGGAAATATTTTTTCCAACTCACACAAGGTCAAAATCACATCTGATTGCTGTTTATTCAGTTTCGACACATCTACAACTTTCTTACACAAAGAGTTGAAGAAGAAGCACAATCTTATTATACTAACCCTAACATTTTTTGGAAGCACAGAACGAATGGACACGGGAAGTAATTGTTGGAGGAGGATATGACAATCATGGGACTTCAGCCCATACATCTTCATATCGCTCATTGATACGCAGTTTTTAATGTTTGATGCATGTCCATATGGAAGTTTCATATTTAACAATGACAACAACATTTTTCTTTTTTCTGCCTTGGACAAGGTATAAGCTGCAGGAGGTAAGTAGGTTTTCTTATCGCCTACTTTAGGAGCTAAATCAACCCTTACACCCATGTCAACCATATCAAGATGAGAGGCAGAACTGTCTTTAGTCTTAAACTTCATATTAAGTAGTGTCCCAATCAAACTATCGCACACGTTCTTCTCGATATGCATAACATCAAGACAATGACGAACATAGTGAAACTTCCAATATTCTAACTCAAAAAAAATTGATTTCTTCTTCCATGCAGATTCCACTTTCTTTGACTTCCCCCCTTCCCGAAATTAAACTTAAGTTTATTCTGTTGCTTTAGCACTTCTTCTCCACTAAGCGGTGCAGGTGCGCACCCAAACTCTTGTTGTCCATTAAAGGCTGCCTTTTGCCTCCTATAAGGATGATATTCATGTAAATATCTACGATGCCCTTGGTAACACATTTTCCTACTATGACTTAAATATTTAGCTACGGTATCATCACCGCAGATTGGACAGCCCTTATAACCCTTGTTGATGCAGCCTGACAAATTCCCATAAGCGGGGAAGTCATTTATTGTCCACATCAAAGCTGCCCTTAAAGTAAAATAAGACTTGGTATGTGCATCGTACACATTTGGTTCACCTTCTTCCCACAGTTTCTTCAAATCATCAATAAGTGGCTGTAGATAAACATCAATATTATTACCAGGCTCGTTCGGGCCAGAAACTAACGTTGTTAACATCATAAACTTCCTCTTCATACATAACCATGGAGGAAGATTATATGTTACTAATACAACCGGCCAACAACTGTACCTATTGCTTAGGCCATTGGTGTGCGGGTTAATGCCATCGGCCGATAATGCTAAACGGATATTTCTTGCTTCACTACCAAACTCAGGCCATCTATAATCTAAATTTTTCCAGGAAGGTGAATCAGCTGGATGACGCATGTGGCCATCTGTACTTTGATTACGTGCATGCCAAGTCATTAACTCAGCGGTAGAAGCAGATTTAAACATTCGTTTAAATCTGGGGATTATTGGAAAATACCACATGACCTTAGCTGGTATATTAACCCTCTCTTTACCATCCTTCCCAACCTTCCAGCGAGACAAACGACATTTAGGACACTCTAAAGCCTGCTCATGGATACCTCTATATAGCACGCAATCATTCGAACATGCATGGTATTTGATATACTCAAGTCCTAAATCAGCTAAAGTTTTCTTTGCTTCATATGAACTCGGTGGCAACGTATGATCTTTAGGAAGGAGAGAGCCTACATTTTCAAGTAAATCAGTAAATGTGGTATCGCTAACGCCAAACCTAGATTTCCAATTGTGTAATTTTAAGACCGACTCTAGCTTAGTGCACTCACTTCCCTCAAGCAGAGGTTGTTCTGCATCAGCTACAAACATTTTAAACTCGTGTGAATCATCATCGTAATCACCCTTATTGTAAGCTGCTTCACACACATTAGCTGTTTCCGAAGCAGGTATCGGCTTCGAAACAGGAGTACTACCAACAGATGATTTACTACTCCTAGAAGACTGTTCTCCGTGCCAAATCCACTCAACATACCCCAAACTAAAACCTGATTCATATAGATGCCCTCTAATTAATTTCACCGGAAACTTTTTAAAATTAACGCAGCGTCCACAGGGGCAAGGAATCTTCTTAGGATTTTTAGCATTTTTTTCAGCAAATATTAAGAACTTTTCGACACCTATTTCGTACTGTAAAGAATCTCTATCTTCTCTAATCCATGACTTATCCATTTCAACTTACCTGATATGTCACTAAAAATATCAATAAATCGAATCGATAATATTATTACATTGATAATTATGTGTATATGACCTACCTTATTTAATTGTTAACATTTTAATTGATTGTAAAGTACCAATTAGAATGAACATATATAGGATAGTCAAGTTACAAACACAACAGATCGAGTCAATTAAGCAACCAAATTCAATATTAATTCAAACACATGCAGGACAGTCACTTATTTAAGCTACAAACACATGCAGGACAATCAATTAATTAAGCTACAAACACATGCAGGATAGTCAATTAAAATGAACAAATGAAAATTCAATTCACAAAATAAATAAACATTCAATAAAAAAACAAACTAATTAAAATTAGGGTTTTGAGTTTATAAATCCCCAAATTAAAAGAAAGAAAAACACTTATCCAATCACCAATTAAAATCCACAAATAAAAAAAAATAGGGTTTCAAGTTTAAAAATCCCCAAATTAGTACTAAATTGAACAAATGGTTCAATTCAAGATAGTTCGAGTTCAATGCAAGCTAATTCGAGCTCAGTGAAAACTTACCCAAATCGAGCTTTGTAGAAATCAAGTTGAATGCAAGAGCAAGTCGAATCAGCTTTGAGAGAGAGACACACAGATCGAGCGAGAGAGAGAGATAGAGAGAGAGGGAGAGAGAGAGAGAGAGAGGCCAGCTGTGAGATTTAGGGTTCTTGAGAGGAGAGTGGTGAGTGACGAGAGAGAGAGTGATTTTTTGTGTTATGATTTTATGTTTTGTCTGAGAGAGTGTGTTTGTCTAGTACAACATGTTTAATATTTTGGGGGGAACAAAAAATCGTCTAAGGGGGGGAAACATTTTAACAAATTGGGGAAAATATTCTAAGGGGGAAACTATATTGGGGGTGGGCGTGGGAATTTTTCATTTTTTTAGCTTATTTTAGACATCGGTTCTTCTGTAAAGCGATGTCTTAAAACTCAAAGACATCGGTTTTATTTTAAACGATGTCTTAAAACACATAGACATCGGTGGCATTACTGACCGATGCTAAAGGCGTGATGTCTATTAACAAATTTCTAGTAGTGATTTCATCATTCAGAAAAATTTAACAGTAGTTTATACAAACTTTTTACTTTTAATACATGCTACAAGTTTTCTTTTTTGCTGAAAGGTAAAAGAATTCATTAATACTAAGTTATACGGCATCTACAAAAATATTCAGAACTTAACTAACACAAGTAACAAAGATCAAATCAACAATTTCTACGTTAAAGCTACAATCGATGAATAGATCTTGTACCATGGGATATCCTCGCTCATATTGCTCAAATATATAGGATTTGATGTATTCATGAAGGATATGTATACATGATTTGTCCTAATGTCTTCGAAAAGTCGACCATAACTGCCATGCCATGTAGACCCTCATCAAAGAATCTTTATTATAAAAATTCTGCAGATCTACGATCCTGGACATAAAACACACCGAAACTCTTACAAAAAGAGACAAATAAAGTAAACTATCACAAAGAGACAAAATATCCCAAAATATGGATAAAAAAACCAAATTACTAGGTAGAACTACTCTCACAAGGAGCGAGATTTATTAACTAAAAATGAAAACTGAAAAAATCAATAAAAGGGATCATCATCAATTAAAAAGGTTGATATAGTCCCTAAATCGATATAGTTTTTAGGGTTTTCTTGAGGAGAAAAGAGAGTTTAGCTATTATATAAGTCTAATACATGTTACTCCCTCTATCCCTCCCAATAATTTACATTGGGAGGGGTGCGTTCGACACGTATTTTAAGGATCCTGTAAATTATATATAGTTCCATAATTTTTTAAAAAAATTTTCTTTTTCTGAATAAAAATATAATATTTAAATTTTTATTCAGAAAAAGAAAATTTTAAAAATAAGTTATGGAACTATATTATAGAGGAGCCTTAAAATACGTGCCAAGCAGTGAAAAAGAAATGTAAAGAAATGAATGGGACGGAGGGAGTATAAGTTTAATTTAGTCACATGTATGATTTTATATTTTAAAAAATAATTGCTTTATAAATACTTCCGGCCCTGCAGCAACAACAATTAAGTTGTTTAGTAAAACTACTTTTCAGCTTTTGCTACAAGCAACTACTGATTTCAACGTAAAATATCATCAAAAACATTATCTTTAATAAATTATACCAAAAATATACATTTATCAAAAATATTACCAAACAGTTTTCTTATTTTCGCAACAGTACATATTTTACCAGTAATATTTTCATCACCACTGTTTTTAACAGCAATGCCAAACAAAGCCTTAATATATTATAATATATATACACTATACAAAATCTTATTTTGAGTACATTCTTTTTTAAAATCAATTAATTTTAAATGCTGCATATAATTTTACTTTTATATCTATCTTTCTAAAATCAATCTATTTCTTAGTTCAATTGTATATTATACCCATGTGAATCACACTGTACTAACCCAACTTTGACGATAACATAAAATATAGGGTATTTACCAAAAGTACTACTTTTTTAAAGTTTTTTTGTGATTTTACTATCTTGTCAAAATATTTAAAAAAATACCAATTTATTTGCAAAAATACGGAGGTTGCATTCAGTTGCATATGTGGTTGGTTGCATTCAGTTATATGTGGTTGCATCCAGTTGCATATGTCGTTGCATGCAACTAACCTTATACGTAATTGAAAATTGAATTTACATATGTGGCTGCGCCGCCCTTATATACAAGGAAGTTGAATTTGCATTTTTTGGTTGCGCAGCAGGTTGAATTCAGTTGCATTCAATTGCATATGTAGTTGGTTGCATTTAGTTGCATTTGTGGTTGCATCCAGTTACATATGTAATTGCATGCAACTAACTTTATACGTAATTGAAAATTGAATTTACATATGCGGGTGCACCGCCTTTATATACAAGAGAAAGTTGAATTTGTATTTTTTGGCTGCGTATGAGGTTGAATTCGGTTGCATGGTTGCATTCAGTTGCATATGTGGTTGCATCCAGTTGCATATGCTACCACAACCTCCATATTTTTGCAAATATTTGGTATTTTTGCAAAAAAAAAAATTTAGAAAAAGTATTTTTGCAAAAATGTTTTTGATCCTAAAATATATTTGTGGTCTCGTTTTTTATTTATATACAAATTTGTACCCTATTGTCTAATAACATTTTTCATTAACTAACACAATTTTACATTTTAATCCTATTACTGAGAATTTGGCTGTCAATACTACCGCGAAACAAATATTGACCGTTAGATCTAAACTTAATTAAGGGTCTAGATTATATCCTATTAATTTTAGAACTTTAATAATATTTATATTCTATATATAATAAGTAAGGTGGATATTTAGTTATCAATACTAACGCGAAACAAATATTGGCCGTTAGATCTAAACTTTAATTAAAACTAAAAAAAAGACACCTAAATGGACTACACTGCACAGTGTCCTAACTGATGTACAAGAAACATAAATCCATATGCGCCAATATCTAATTTTTGTAAAATAATTTGTATTCTTAAATTCATCAGAATTAACATAAATTTATTTACAAAATTGGAGAAATATTATTTAAATAAAATAATCTTAAAAAAAATTTAAATTTATATAAAAGGAATATTATTCAAATAAAAAATCTTCAAATATCTTGATTCTGAAATAGATCTAAATTGGATTTTATTAATATTATGTAAAAAACTAAATTTTATAAATAATAGAGGATATAACTCAAAAATAAAACTTGGTTGATAAAATAGAACTATACCCGATTTAATGTAATAATTTCAAAAAGCCATTCACAAATAAAAAATTAAAATCTTAATTTTTATTTATTCAACATACGTATAAATAATAATTAATAATCAAATCGGACTTATTTTAGAAACAAAAAAAGACACCTAAGCGGAAATCCTAAATGATGTAGAATGATAGACGTGGCCTAATGTAGCAACTCTCAAGATTACTAACCAAGTGAAGCAAAATTCCATATATACAAATAGTCTAATTTCGTAAAATAATTTTTATATTTAAATATACTGGAATTAATATAAAATTATTCTAAAATTTTATAAACATCATGTTAAAATTTAAATAGAATAATCTTCAAAAATGTAGATATTTATATAAGAGGAATATTATTCAGATTAAAAAATTTACAAAAATCTTGATTCTTAAATAAGACTAAATTTGATTTTATTAATATTATATAAAAGAATAAATTTTATAAATGATAGAGAAATATAATTCAAAGATATAAGTTAATCATCAAAAAATCGAACTATAACCGATTTAACATAATATTTTCAAAAAACCATCACAAAATGGAAGAGTACCTATTAACATATAATAGATTAGTGAAATAATTATACCTATTAAATTATTTTTATTTTAAAGATTTAAAATATAGATTTGTATAAATAAGTAGACCGAAATATCAAATCAAAATTTAAGTATCAACCATGAAGTAAAAAAGCCCCATATTTTTGTTATTTCAATTTGATCTAAAAAATTTAAATAATAAATTCCAAGAAAAGAAGTCAGTAATGAAATATGAATTTTTTTTGTAAGCTGTAGTATGATTTTTATTAAACAAAACTGTCCAAAAAACTAAATTATACATATTGTCATTATTTTTAAAAAAAAATGCCCCACATCAATTATAGTATTTGATATATTTATTTTAATAAATAATTACATTATTATGAATTTAGGATTAAGTATATTGTGAATATGTATATGGGATTAATTAATTAGCACATGTGATATAACCCTAACCATCTATTTAAATTTTTATTCAGAAAAAGAAAATTTTAAAAATAAGTTATGGAATTATATTATAGAGGAGCCTTAAAATGCGTGCTAAGCAGTGAAAAAAAAAATGTAAAGAAATGGATGGGACGAGGGAGTATAGGTTTAATTTAGTCACATGTATGATTTTATATTTTAAAAAATAATTGCTTTATAAATACTTCCGGCCCAGCAACAACAATTAAGTTGTTTAGTAAAACTACTATTCAGCTTTTGCTACAAGCAACTATTGATTTCAACGTAAAATATCATCAAAAACATTATCTTTAATAAATTATACCAAAAATATGCATTTATCAAAAATATTACCAAACAGTTTTCTTATTTTCGCAACAGTGTTTTACCAATAATATTTTCATCACCACTGTTTTTAACAGCAATGCCAAACAAAGCCTTAATATATTATAATATATATATACACTATACAAAATCTTATTTTGAGTACATTCTTTTTTAAAATCAATTAATTTTAAATGCTGCATATAATTTTACTTTTATATCTATCTTTCTAAAATCAATCTATTTCTTAGTTCAATTGTATATTATACCCATGTGAATCACACTGTACTAACCCAACTTTGACGATAACATAAAATATATTATAACCAAAAGTACACATAAAATCACACTGTACTAACCAAAAGTACTACTTTTTTAAAGTTTTTTTGTGATTTTACTATCTTGTCAAAATATTTACAAAAATATCAATTTATTTGCAAAAATACGGAGGTTGCATTCAGTTGCATATGTGGTTGGTTGCATTCAGTTATATGTGGTTGCATCCAGTTGCATATGTCGTTGCATGCAACTAACCTTATACGTAATTGAAAATTGAATTTACATATGTGGCTGCGCCGCCCTTATATACAAGGAAGTTGAATTTGCATTTTTTGGTTGCGCAGCAGGTTGAATTCAGTTGCATTCAATTGCATATGTAGTTGGTTGCATTTAGTTGCATTTGTGGTTGCATCCAGTTGCATATGTAATTGCATGCAACTAACTTTATACGTAATTGAAAATTGAATTTACATATGCGGGTGCACCGTCCTTATATACAAGAGAAAGTTGAATTTGTATTTTTTGGCTGCGTATGAGGTTGAATTCGGTTGCATGGTTGCATTCAGTTGCATATGTGGTTGCATCCAGTTGCATATGCAACCACAACCTCCATATTTTTGCAAATATTTTGGTATTTTTGCAAAAAAAAAAAATTTAGAAAAAGCATTTTTGCAAAAATGTTTTTGATCCTAAAATATATTTGTGGTCTCGCTTTTTATTTATATACAAATTTGTACCCTATTGTCTAATAACATTTTTCATTAACTAACACAATTTTACATTTTAATCCTATTACTGAGAATTTATATCATATATATAATAAGCATAAGGTGGATATTTGGCTGTCAATACTACCGCGAAACAAATATTGACCATTAGATCTAAACTTAATTAAGGGTCTAGATTATATCCTATTAATTTTAGAACTTAAATAATATTTATATTCTATATATAATAAGTAAGGTGGATATTTAGTTATCAATACTAACGTGAAACAAATATTGGCCGTTAGATCTAAACTTTAATTAAAACTAAAAAAAAGACACCTAAATGGACTACACTGCACAGTGTCCTAACTGATGTAGAAGAAACATAAATCCATATGCGCCAATATCTAATTTTTGTAAAATAATTTGTATTCTTAAATTCATCAGAATTAACATAAATTTATTTACAAAATTGGAGAAATATTATTTAAATAAAATAATCTTAAAAAAATTTGAAATTTTTATAAAAGGAATATTATTCAAATAAAAAATCTTCAAATATCTTGATTCTGAAATAGATCTAAATTGGATTTTATTAATATTATGTAAAAAACTAAATTTTATAAATAATAGAGGATATAACTCAAAAATAAAACTTGGTTGATAAAATAGAACTATACCCGATTTAATGTAATAATTTCAAAAAGCCATTCACAAATAAAAATTTAAAATCTTAATTTTTATTTATTCAACATACGTATAAATAATAATTAATAATCAAATCGGACTTATTTTAGAAACAAAAAAAGACACCTAAGCGGAAATCCTAAATGATGTAGAATGATAGACGTGGCTTAATGTAGCAACTCTCAAGATTACTAACCAAGTGAAGCAAAATTCCATATATACAAATAGTCTAATTTCGTAAAATAATTTTTATATTTAAATATACTGGAATTAATATAAAATTATTCTAAAATTTTATAAACATCATGTTAAAATTTAAATAGAATAATCTTAAAAAATGTAGATATTTATATAAGAGGAATATTATTCAGATTAAAAAATTTACAAAAATCTTGATTCTTAAATAAGACTAAATTTGATTTTATTAATATTATATAAAAGAATAAATTTTATAAATGATAGAGAAATATAATTCAAAGATATAAGTTAATCATCAAAAAATCGAACTATAACCGATTTAACATAATATTTTCAAAAAACCATCACAAAATGGAAGAGTACCTATTAACATATAATAGATTAGTGAAATAATTATACCTATTAAATTATTTTTAGTTTAAAGATTTAAAATATAGATTTGTATAAATAAGTAGACCGAAATATCAAATCAAAATTTAAGTATCAACCATGAAGTAAAAAAGCCCAATATTTTTGTTATTTCAATTTGATCTAAAAAATTTAAATAATAAATTCCAAGAAAAGAAGTCAGTAATGAAATATGAATTTTTTTTGTAAGCTGTAGTATGATTTTTATTAAACAAAACTGTCCAAAAAACTAAATTATACATATTGTCATTATTTTTAAAAAAATGCCCCACATCAATTATAGTATTTGATATATTTATTTTAATAAATAATTACATTATTATGAATTTAGGATTAAGTATATTGTGAATATGTATATGGGATTAATTAATTAGCACATGTGATATAACCCTAATCATCTATTTTTTATTAATTAAATCACCCCTTTAAATATACTTAAATTCATGTTAAATTTATTTGATTTGAATTTGATCTTAGTTAGAGTTAACCGCACCACCATCACAATCACCATCGAATTCAAATTTCAATGGATATTTATGAAAAATCAAAAAAGGGTTGAAAATTGCGAGGGAACTCAAAATTATGGGATACAAAATGCATAAACTAAAACAAACGAACCAATAACGTTAAACTAAAGAGATGCAAAAATGCATTTTAATCAAAAATGGAATTAACTAAAAATGTTAAATCAAAATTTGTTTAATCATTTGAATAATCTAAAATAAAAAGATAAAATTTATCAATTAATATAATCTAAAAATAAAAACATAAAATTGATCAATTAGTGTAAACTAATATATAAATTAAAATAATTTATTATTAAAAAAATAATAAATATTAAAAATAACCGTGCATATAGCACGGGTCATAGGCTAGTAAATAGAGAGAGAGAAAGAGAGAAATGTATGAGGTATAATTAGCATGGGTTTGAGTGTAGGTATTCTTAAATGAGTTTAGTTGGACGAGTTTAAATTGACGGAAACTAATCAAGTTGACAATACCGGCGAGCTCAGCAACTTTAAAAATTAATAACAAATTAATTTAAAATTAATATTTAATTTTCAAATAATCAAAAGAAGTATAATTAAAATTATACTAGTAAATGATTATTTTAATTTATAGTTAAACACATGCACACACCCACATATTATTTAAGAGTTTAAGAGAAGACACTACAAGAAAAACTCAATCATACAACACCATTCACACAACACAACGGTTAAATAAATACCTGTTGTCCGGAAAAAACAAACAACGGTGAATGTTTTGTCCTCGAAAAAGTGTTGTATGAGTCTTTCTATGACAACTGTGTTTGCTATTATTTGAAACCGTTTTCTAAGCGGTATGCTCTGATAAAATCAGACAACAGTTTTTAAATTGCAATGTTGTCTTACATCTTTAACACAACACTCCAAAAGCTTTGTTAATAAACTAACTTATAGTAGCGTGAGACAAGGTTTTGGTCTTTACGTTGTGTAACTCAGACAAGTGTTTATTATAACCGTTGTCTGAATAAACTTAAACAACGGGTCTTACATACCGTTGTGAAAAGGAAAGCTTACAGACAATGGTTTTATCAAACTTCTATAAAACTGTTGTCTGATCTACTGAAAAATTTGAATTGAAATGGGTGCGAAATAATGAAATGTTTGGTGGGAATAATGAAATAATTTGAATTGAATTTGGTGGGAAATAATGAAAAATTTAAACTGGATTTGGTGGGAAATTATAATTATTCAGACATCAGTTTTCTGATAAAAAAATGTTGTGTGATAGTGAAGCACAACAACAGTTTTACATAAAAACCGTTATGTAATGTTTGACACTTTTAAATCGTTAAATAACAGTTTGCGTGTTTTACTACGTTTCTGTTAAAATCTCGTAAAACCTGACCTTTTTATTTTTCGATAATTTTTTTCCAACACTGAAATGACTGTTTATTAACATTAGTACGGTTCGATCTTCGAAAAAATCATTCGAAAAATTTATTCAGTGAATCTGGATCGTGTCCCGTTATAGGAAGCAACACTTTTAATTTGCTACGTTTTTGTTAAAATCTCGTACAACCCGACTTTTTTATTTTTCAATCATTTTTTCTCAACACTAAAATGAGTGCTTACCAACATTTGTACGGCTCGATCATCGAAAAATCAATCAAAAAAATTATTCAGTGAATATGGATCGTGCCCCGTTACAAGAAGCAACACTTTTAATTTACTACGTTTTTGGTAAAATCTCGTACAACCTGACCTTTTTATTTTTCAATTATTTTTTTCCAACACTAAAATGGGTGTTTATTAACATTCGTACGGTTCGATCATCGAAAAAAGCATTCAAAAAAATTATTCAGTGAATCTGGATCGTGCCCCGTTACAGGAAGCATCACTTTTCCTACGTTTTTGTTAAAATCTCGTACAACCCGACCTTTTTATTTTTCGATTATTTTTTCCCAACACAAAAATGGGTGTTTATTAACATTCGTACGGTTCGATCATCGAAAAAAGAATTCAAAAAATTATTCAGTGAATATGGATCGTGGCCCGTTATAGGAAGCATCACTTTTCCTACGTTTTTGTTAAGATCTCGTACAACCCGACCTTTTTATTTTTCGATTATTTTTTCCCAACACTTAAATGGGTGTTTATTAATATCCGTACGGTCCGATCGTCGAAAAAAACATTCTAAAAAATTATTCAGTGAATCTGGATCGTGCCCCGTTATAGGAAGCATCATTTTTCTTACGTTTTTGTTAAAATCTCGTACAACACGACCTTTTTTTTTCGATTATTTTTTCCAAACAATAAAATGGGTGTTTATTAATATTTGTACAGTTTGATCATCGGAAAAAGCATTCAAAAAAATTATTCAGTGAATCTGGATCGTGCCCCGTTATAGGAAGCTTCACTTTTCCAACGTTTTTGTTAAAATCTCGTATAACCCGACCTTTCTATTTTTTGATTATTTTTTCCCAACACTAAAATGGGTGTTTATTAACATTCGTACGGTTCGATCGTCGAACAAAGCATTCAAAAAAATTATTCAGTGAATCTGGATCGTGCCCCGTTATAGGAAGCATCACTTTTCCAACGTTTTTGTTAAAATCTCGTACAACCCGACCTTTTTATTTTTCGATTATTTTTTCCCAACACTAAAATGGGTGTTTATTAACATTCGTACGGTTCGATCATCGAAAAAAGCATTCTAAAAAATTATTCAGTGAATATGGATCGTGGCCCGTTATAGGAAGCATCACATTTCCTACGTTTTTGTTATGATCTCGTACAACCCGACCTTTTTATTTTTCGATTATTTTTTCCCAACACTAAAATGGGTGTTTATTAACATTCGTACGGTTCGATCATCGAAAAATTCATTCAAAAAAATTATTCAGTGAATATAGATCGTGGCCCGTTACAGGAAGCATCACTTTTCCTACGTTTTTGTTATGATCTCGTACAACCCGACCTTTTTATTTTTCGATTATTTTTTCCCAACACTAAAATGGATGTTTATTAACATTCGTACGGTTCGATCGTCGAAAAAAGCATTCAAAAAATTTGTTCAGTGAATCTGGATCGTGTCCAGTTATAGGAAGCATCACTTTTCCAACGTTTTTGTTAAAATCTCGTACAACCCGACCTTTTAATTTTTCGATTATTTTTTCCCAACACTAAAATGGGTGTTTATTAACATTCGTACGGTTCGATCATCGAAAAAAGCATTCAAAAAAATTATTCTGTGAATATGGATCGTGGCCCGTTATAGGAAGCATCACTTTTCCTACGCTTTTGTTATGATCTCGTACAACCTGATCTTTTTATTTTTCAATTATTTTTTCCCAGCACTAAAATGGGTGTTTATTAATATCTGTATGGTTTGATCGTCGAAAAAAACATTCTAAAAAATTATTCAGTGAATCTGGATCGTGCCCCGTTATAGGAAGCATCACTTTTCCAACATTTTTGTTAAAATCTCGTACAACCCGACCTTTTTATTTTTCGATTATTTTTTCTCAACACTAAAATGAGTTTTTATTAAGATTCTTACGGGTCGATCGTCGAAAAAAATATTCAATTTTTTCAGCGTGTTATGAGGAAAAAAATCGACGATTAACTCGGTATATAGTTATAGATTATTAAAAGGAAAATTAATTAAAAATGAAATTTTATGTTTCTAGAGACCAAAAAAGGAGCGGTAATTTTCCCCTCAAAACAAAAATATTCAGGGTGCCCAAAACAAAAATAATTCACATCTTATCAAATACTTACCTAATCTGTTCCTCACATGTCTCCCTCTCTCGCCCCAATTATTCACAGCTCCCCCTCCCAATTATTCAGATCTACCCCTTTTTTTCACATAAACGCCTCACCTCACTCTTATATCTCTCTCTCCCCAACATCTATCCAGACTCTCTCTCACCATCTCCAAATCTCTCTCGCTGCTCACCACACCAGCCCCCCCTCTCTCTCTACTCACTCCCCTCTCTCTCTAACAAACCATCTTTAAAAGAACCCCTAGTTTTCTTGATTTGAAAGAACCCCTTTTTTGTAGTTTGTTTTGATTTTGTAAAAATTTGGTTAATTTTCTTGATTTCATTGACCCTTTTTTAGTTTGTTATGGTTTTTTAAATGGGTTTGTAAGTTTTCTTGAGTCTTAAAGAATCTCTCTACTGCGGTTCTTTAGTTTGTTTTGAATTTGTAATTGGGTTTGTATTTATTTAGGGGCTTTCTTTAACACTTGAACAGTGCTTTTGATAATGGAGGAGAGCTCTCTTGTTTTTGAACAAACCCATCAACTGTCTCAACACCAACCCCATCTCCAGGTCATCTTCTCTTCTCCATCTTTTGCAGCTGAATGTTTAGTTATATTTTTATTTATCTTTACATATAAAGATATTGAAAGTTCTTGATTATATTGAGGGAAAAATAGTTCTTGAAAGTTCTTGATTATGTTAAAAGTTCTTGATATTGAAAGTCACTGAATTTACATCTGACTTGGAGCTCAATTATGTTTTGACTAATTAATTAGTACTTTTTTAATGGGTAATTGCTTACATGAAATGGTATCTGTTTTTCTATTTTTATGTTATTCTGTAGTAAGATTATACTAAATCAGAGGGCTCTCCTAGAACTGAGACGGTGCAAGTATAACAATGATGTTCTAGAGCTGTGTATTCTATCTGGTAAGTTGCTTTCAGTCTGTTCCTTTCTGAATGCCTACTGTTGACTGGGATCTGATAATGAATTTCCTATTTTACTATATTACAAGTAAATTACCCTTCAGTTAGTCTGAGTTTTTGAGTAACATTTGTAGGTGAAGCTATCCCACTTGAGTACAATTTCGCTGGTTTGAATGCCATAAGCTTTGACAAGGGGTGCTATGTTGGTCAGGAACTCATTGCCCGCTCCCACCACCGTGGGGTTGTTCGAAAGCGCTTGATTCCTTTAAGGTTTCTTGATGACAGTGGAAAAGGTAGAACACTCTGCTCTTAATAACATTCTGTCATCATTAACTGAACTATTTCTCTGTCCTTTCAGAGTTAGAAGAGGAAGTTGCTCCCAAATCAGAAGTTTTGGTAGCTGCATCGGGATAAAAGGCTGGGACTGTTACTACTGCACTTGGGTCTCGTGGTCTTGGACTTTTGCGCCTAGAAGAAGCTTTTAAAAGCCCAGGAACCTTGGTGATCAAAGGACACGATGGCATTAAAGTTGAAACTATAAGACCAGACTGGTGGCCTTCAGAATGGTCTGTCGATAGTCAACAAGATAGGGCTGCTGCTTAGATGTTTATTGGTGATTGTAAGACACATGCCCTTTACACACACAATGTTTTAGCTAATTTAGAATTTAATTGTGTTTGGAAAGTTGAAGACTGAATCCAGTTTAGAAGAAAATAAAAGCAACCACAAAGATGGTTTTGATGTACTTGCACTGTAACTTTATCTATAGTGAAGTACTTCGAAAGTTGGATAGGGGTATTTGGTAAATGAGCAGTTCGTGTTCGAATTAAAAGTTACAAGAATTAAATTTAAGTTTTTGTTTTGTGTTCGTGTTCGTATTCAATGGTTTATAAGCATTGTGTTCTAACGCATCCAACAACAGTTTACAATATTTCCATAACAGGAGGAATTATATGGCGTTGTCTGATAACTTAAACTACAACATGAGTTACACTTAAAATGTGGCCTAAAGAGTTTTTGGATAACGATGAACCACAATTCAATATTATAACACAATGGTTAATGCTTTAAACAAAATGTTGTCCAACACCAAAACGACTACATGTGTGTTTGTCTACACCGTTGTCTAACACCAATTAAGATGACAGTGTTTCTAGGAAACTGTTATGGTTAGCTTTTCAAACAACAGAGGATTACAATAACTGTTGTTTGAAAAAGAGCCTGGAAAAATTGAGAGCTCTTGCATGACATCTATTCCATGTTGTCTGTTAGTCATAAAACCATTGCATTATGATGTTTCCAGTAACGGTTCTTATAAAACAACCGTTGTGTTACGTAAATTTTAACAACAATTTAAAACTGTTGCGTTACCATCTTCTATACATCGGGTAAGAAACCATTGTCTAATTTTAATCAGACAACTGCCGGATAGACAACGAAAAAAAAGGAGTTCAGTCAACAGTGAAAAACAGTTGTTGGATCGAGTTTTTCTTGTAGTGAGATCAGGTAAAAAAATATATTTACCTATAATAATTATTAAAATAAATATTAAATAGCATGTGAGGTATTTGTATATGCAATTAATGATTTCCTAAACATAAATAAAATGATCTTTTAATTTAGATTTGTAGAATTGAACTTCCTTCCCTCTTTAAAGTAAGAGTTTTAGGTAGGTAACATGTGTTTTGTGTGTATATGTAAATAGTAACTTGTTTTTTCAGTTTGTGTAAATAATTAAGCAGGATGAAAGTGTGTTTTTAATTCAATAATATCTAAAATGAATTTCTAACTGTTTTGTGTTGTAAGGTCGTTAAAAGAAGAAGTCGATACATCATTTTTCACACCATAAAAGATTCTTATATTTAAATCTCTTTAAATGTGCTTCCATTGGTATTGAGATTTTGTTATAGATAAACTAATATAAAAGAAATTTAACTATTTATAAATATTTGTAAAGTTATCCAGTTTAATAAAACATTTTTAAAATATAATGAATCCCATAAGTGTAATGGATCTCCTCTATGCAACAATACTAACAATTAATATATTTTTTACAGGTAGAAAGCCCCAATCCCTTTATAATTTCTTTATTCGTCGTTTTCTTATTAAAAATCTTTTTTCCTTTCAATAAGTTCCCAATTTATATGGATTTTGTTAGTCTTTCCTTCTGAGAGTTTGATTTTGTTTTGATTTGTTTTGCGTTTCTCCATGGCCGAGATTATAGATCGGCATGATTTTTAGGGTTTGATTCAGGGATGAAGCTCATTATGGAATCGCATTCATGGTCGATAGCTCAAACGATACTTCCTTCGGGGCTTGATGAAGTGGGTACCAGTAATCCAACGATGATGGATGAAACGATGATGGATGAAGCGGATACTTGTATTTGAATATACATTATCTTCAAAATATCGTTTATCTGTCTCTTCATGAGATCAGACGATTTTAATTTGCTATTTGTTCGACTCGATGACGTATGACTTTTTATTATTAAATTAACACCTTTGTTTTTCAGAAAAAATATATTTCATAATATGACATATAATTATGACACCTAATCAGCGGCCCTTGAATCCAATTTGGTAGCGCTCCTTATACCCAATTTGGTGCGTTCCTTATACCCAATTTGGTGTCTGTACAAATGTTTTCCGTTTTCCAATTTTCAATATGGTATTACCAAAAAATTAGTGATATTAGTTGCAGTAAAAATTAGAGAATTGCGGTTTGAACCAGAATATATTGAACATATAGTAAGTGGCAGATTGGTTAAATTACATTGACATAACTGAAAATGATGATAAAAAAATAATTTTAATTAATTTTATGTGATTCATACAACCTCTTCAAAGATTGATAACAATATTTTATTCTTGGCTATTCGCTTAACTTCTCCTTGGCGGATTCGCATTTTTTTGATCTTGTAATTTTGGTGCAAATACCTCCCATTTCTCTGCAACATTTAGACAGATAAAATGAATTATAATTTACAAAAGTAACATGTTTGGAGTTACTATAGAAAACTTAAATAAAAGTGAAACTACGTAAAACATATATTATAAATTAAAGACGATATATTAAGAGAAAAGAATATACGTACTCGTGCACAGAAAAGGGCAATGTAAGAAACATTCATACATGCACCTTAGATTTCCTCCACACAACACAACACATTTTTCACAGCATTCTTCACCTGAAACCTTGACATTTCCTTCAAGTATTAATATTATCAGCACAAGTAGCACCTTAAAATGAAAGTTAAAACTATTTTTTACCATTTTTTTTAGTAGTAATGTACAGTCTTATACTCTCTGTTTATAAATATAAGTTGGATAAATGGAGAACAACCAGTACCTATTTATACAGTTTAAATGATAATAGAGGAAACATATTAAATTCTCATATCAAATTTTGATCGTAGATATTAGCTAGCATTAATTTCATTAGAAAATATGATTCATATAATTGTAAATTTTTTAGCATTAATTGGGGATACTGCAATTAATGTTACTAGAAAACCAACCATACAAAAATAATTAATAAATTTCTATATCTAATTGTCAGATTTTTATGGTAGCTACTAGCTAGCATTTATATGAGCTGGGATCCTCTGTCCCCTTCCTCCGTGTCTCCTTTGTGTCCCCTGTTGTTTTTAATATAAAAAAATGCTCTTGTGGAGCCAATTTTTATTATTTATTAAAATGGGCCCCGCAGGGGCACTCTTTTTGCAGGGGACACAAGGGGGACACGGAGAAAGGGGACAGAGGATCCGGACCCCATTTATATGATTTGAAGATTTTGTTATCATTAAATGGGAATACTCTCATTAATGTGACTAACTTATAATCCGTGCAAATTATTTAATAAAATGTATTAATTAATTAATAAAAACATATTTTTTGTAATTTTGAAAAAAAAGATTATTTCATTAGAATGTAAAAAAACTTAAATATAAATTATTTAATATTAATATTATTAACCAATCACCAAAATATTACCATCCCTTGAAAAGTTGAAAATCCCTCTTTATTGTTTTCTTAATTTTAGTTTTCATTTATTTTTTTCTTTTTTATTGAAAACGTTTCTACCAAATTGATAAACGTTTCACCCATATTTTAGAATTTCTTGGTATATTTAAATGTGGATCCCTAGAATATTTACTATATCAGTTCATTTAAATATGTATCGGTAAATATCTTTGATTTCATTACAGACAACTAAGAAACGATAAGAAAAAACCCTATTTTGAGAGTCAGCCGCGGCCGCCCCCCTCATTCTTCTTCCCCTTTCTCCGCCTTCACTCTTTCTCCCCTCACCTTTCCTCTTTCCTTCCTCACCCTCCTTCATCTTCATCCGTCCCCCTCTTCATCCTAATCTTTTCTTTTTTCCTTGTTAATAAATTCAATAATCTCCATCTTTTTGGGTGGTTTATGTCTCTCCTTTTGGAGTGTTTTGGTCCATCAAAAGTGTTTCAATTGGTATCTTGGAAGATCGGTTCAACTCGCATCGAGGCTGGGTCAGTGGTGGAAATTGCAAAAGCTCACCTTTCACAATCAAAATTTGTTCTTATTGGGAATCCCTCTTTCGGCATGTATATGGGTGCTGATTATTTTGAACATTGGGCTACAGATGATGCTTATGTGAAGGTCAATTGCGATGCTACTAGTTTCATAATTGATATTGGTTGGATTGTTCAAGGTGTCATTGTAATACTTTTTCGTTTTAAGAATTTGAATATTCTATGTGTTAAGCAATCTGTTAACAAAACGACTATTTATTTAGCTCGTTTTTTGTTTCACAATCAGATTGTAGTTGCCAATTCGGGGGTTTGTCCCGTTTGGATTCCGATATTTTAATATATAATACTACTTGCTTTTCGTCAAAAAAAAAAAATATGTATCGGTGATCGATTTTTCAAATACATATAAAAAACACATATATACGTGCTTTTCATGAACGGGAATAAATCATTAGATTGTCTCTAAAAAAAAAGTTTACATGTTAGAAAGGTAGAGGTTATACAAAAAAAAGGTAGTTATGACAAAGAACACTTTTAACTAATCTAATTTATTACGTGTATGTTGAATATCATTTTTAAAAAATTAAATGTACTTCTTTTATTAGTGAATTGATTTATTGTAGAAAAATTAATATTATCTACAAATCAAATAAATCCAACATATATATGGTTAGAGTTTGTGGTTATCGCCCCTAGTTTTTTTATAATGACGGCTTAAAATGTGTATTTTTAATTTGGTAGTTTGTAAACTGGATTTTTTAGTTTTTTCTATTAAAATATGGTACATTAAATTTTAGTTTCTTTTATTCGTAAAATAAGATATTTGAAAGTTAGTATCACCTGTATTTTTTTTCTTTGACTAACTTGTTAAAACAAGATAATTTCTATAAAACTGAAATCAAGTGTATAATATATAAACACGTAATCAAATTATTATATATGTGTTCCTTATTAAAACAAAATAATGTCTATAAAACTGAAATCAAGTGTATAATATATAAACACGTAATCAAATTATTATATATGTGTTCTTGTAATTTAATTATCGCATTAAATGATAACACGAAATTCATTTTCCTCTAATAATGAGTATATTTTTATGACATAAAAAAATGCTTACATAGAAGTCAAATGGTTTGTATTGTGTACATTCATGCCCTGTAATTTGGGATCTTGCACGAAAACGAAGTGAAATTAAATCGTGTAAACCTGAAATTCGAACACAATTAATGTTCGAACACAACATAACACTAAGCTACCTGAATTTTTATGTATACACGAAACGAAATAAAATATGTGAATAGAAAAAAATTATTACAATTACATGAAATATTATTCTGTATCCAATTAAATTATGTAAGTATGTAACTATATAATTGTTAGGAATAATTCATAAGTTGTGATGTTAAGAATAGAATTTACACATTATACTTCTTGTAATCCTGATCTTATAAAGGATTTAGCACTATATATAGGATTTATGTGTAAGACAGTTATCTGTACAGTTTAGTCAGGAATGAACAGTATATCGGAGACTACATGTCAGGAACAAAGAGCAAATCCTGATGACGGTCTAATACTGATGATGATCAGATACTTATGCAAGATGAAATCCTGATATCAGTCGTGTTACTGATGATGTCATTATGGATGCTACAGAAACTGGCAAGTGCTATAAAACAGGATCGTTGTTTGAAGAACAAGCAAGAAGATATTATGAAGGAAAGAGTTTTCTATTGAAGGAAACTATCGACTAGAAGGCAGAACATTGTCATGTATAGATTATATCCTTCTGTTATTAGTTGATAGGTAGCATTATAAATACTCTCTCTATATCAATGTAAAAAGAGACGAACAAGCGTATGTTGTGAGATCGTGTGCGTAGCTCTGTATAAGGTTTGTATTCGAGAGTTCGAAACAAACAGAGAGAGATTTGTATTGTCAACAGCTGCTAAAGGTATTGTACACCTTTGGTAGAGTTTATATTTGATCTTATTAATACAAACAGAGTTTGATTCATTCGTTTATTCTTGTTCATATAATCAAGCAAAAATCAGACACGATTATATAACTTGTATTCAATCCCCCCTTCTACAAGTTATTCGAGTTAACAATTGGTATCAGAGAAGGTTGATTTCGAATAATCATAAAGATCTGCAATCATGTCTGGTTACAAGGATGGGAATACTAAGATTCCTATGCTCAAGAGAAACGAATATACTCTATGGGAAGTAAAGATGTTGCATCATTTGGAAGCAACAGATCCTGATTATCTTGACAGAATCAGAGATGGACCTTTTGTTCCAACAAAGGTCGTTGGACAAGCAACTGTTGATGGTGTGGTTGTTCCAGAACATACAGCAGAGAAGCCTAAATCTGAGTGGTCAGACAAGGACAAGGAGAATGTTCTTAAAGATGCTAAAGTGAGAAACATATTATTCAACAGTCTTGATTCTGTTCTCACTAACTATGTTCTCTCTTGTAAAACTGCTAAGGATATATGGGACAATCTTAAGGTTCACTGTGAAGGAACTAAGCCTGTAAGGAAGAATATGAGGACATTACTTATACAACAGTATGAGTAATTTGAATCCAAGTCTGGTGAGTCACTTACTGATACCTTTGATAGGTTTACAAAACTCATCATTAATCTATAGATTCCATTTCTCTGGACATGCCACTCGTTCATTTTGACAGCTTGCTTGTAGCATGTAGGTTCCTCGACTCCCATCAACAGTAATTCCTCATCTATTTCAATGGGCTCTGTGATGTCATAAACGTCTCTCAAGGCTCGAAATTTTCATGGTGGTTCACTATCATCGTAGTTGTCACTACTGACATAAGTGATGTGGTGGAGTTTGCACTGGTGTAGTGTTTTGATCATTATCATTTGTTTCAATCTCGTTGTCTGGCTCATGTTCATTGTCTGATGCATTTTCTTCTCTTTCTCCACCTCCTTCAGTGACATTGAACTAGTTGTCACCAGCATTGGCCCTTTCTTCATCATTCCACAGCCACCTTTTTTCTTCTTCAAATATCACATCCCTTCTTACACAAACACGTTTCTTCACAGGGTCATATAGACGATAAGCTTTAGTTCCTGGCTCTTTGCCTAGGTTCACAACTTTCATGCTTCTATCATCTAGTTTGTTCATGTGATATCCTGGTACCTTCATGTGTGCAATGCATCCAAACACACGTATGTGGCCAATGTCTGGTTTCCTCTCGAACCATGCTTCAAAAGGAGTTTGATCAGACAATGCTCTTGTAGGTAATCTGTTTAGTATGTAAATGGCATGTTTGATTGCCTCTCCCCACAGCTTTGAAGGTAACTCAGTGTCTTTGAGAAAACTACGAGCCATTTCAACCACCGTTCGGTTACGCCTTTCCATAACCCCGTTTTGTTGGGGAGTGTAAGGTGCAGTGTAGTGCCTTACGATCCTACTCTCTTCACAGTAAGAATTAAACTCTTTTGAACAGAACTCACCTCCACGGTCTGTTCTGAATACTTGCACTTTCTTTCTTGGTTTGTTTTCGACTAAAGCAGAGAATTTTTTGAATGCACTAAGTGCCTCATCTTTGCTTTTCAACAGATATGCCCACATAAATCTGCTATAATCATCAACGATCAGAAAGAAGTACTTGTTTCCAGCTGCTGTATCAGGCGAGATGGGTCCACATAGGTCACCATGAACCAGTTCTAGCATTTGAGTAGCATTGAAATTGCTCTGAGAAGGGAATGGTTTCCTTGTCTGTTTTCCCATCAAGCATCCATCACATACATTATTGGTTTGAGCTATTTTGGGCATGCCTCTCACCATACCAGCTTGTGACATCAACTTCATAGCTCTGTAGTTTACATGCCCAAGTCATCGATGCCACAAACGAGCCATTTCATCTGATCTTGACATCAAGCACCTTGGTTTAGTAGTTTCAATTTGTACCTTATAGAGCCTATTTGGCGATCTCTTCACTTTTATGAGCAGTCTTTCACTTTTATCAAGCACCCACAAGTATTCTCCTTTCAGAATTACTTTGTTTCCACTTTCAGATAGTTGCCCCAAACTGATGATATTATTATGGAGACTAGGGATAAAATATACCTCATGCAAGACACGTTCCTCTCCGTTCTTACACTTGAGAATGATTGAACCCTTTCCTTCAATTTTCACAGTTGAGTTATCTCCGAATCGAACCAGGCCAGTAATTCCTTCATTTAATTCTGAGAATTTTGATTTGCAACCTGTCATGTGATTGCTTGCCCCGTTATCAAGATACCAAGTGTTTGTTTCCACATTTCTTTTATCACCATCTTCTAAGGTAGTAGGCATCACTTGTTTCTCGTTCAATAGCATCATGTCTTCTTCTTTGTTATCACCTTTTACTAACAACAAGGCAGGTTCATCATCCACATGTGTCAGATTTGCTTCTTGCCTTTGTTCTGTTAGGAATAATTCATAAGTTGTGATGTTAAGAATAGAATTTACACATTATACTTCTTGTAATCCTGATCTTATAAAGGATTTAGCACTATATATAGGATTTATGTGTAAGACAGTTATCTGTACAGTTTAGTCAGGAATGAACAGTGTATCGGAGACTACATGTCAGGAACAAAGAGCAAATCCTGATGACGGTCTAATACTGATGATGATCAGATACTGATGCAAGATGAAATCCTGATATCAGTCTTGGTACTGATGATGTCATTATGGATGCTACAGAAACTGGCAAGTGCTATAAAACAGGATCGTTGTTTGAAGAACAAGCAAGAAGATATTATGAAGGAAAGAGTTTTCTATTGAAGGAAACTATCGACTAGAAGGCAGAACATTGTCATGTATAGATTATATCCTTCTGTTATTAGTTGATAGGTAGCATTATAAATACTCTTTCTATATCAATGTAAAAAGAGACGAACAAGCGTATGTTGTGAGTTCGTGTGCGTAGCTCTGTATAAGGTTTGTATTCGAGAGTTCGAAACAAACAGAGAGAGATTTGTATTGTCAACAGCTGCTAAAGGTATTGTACACCTTTGGTAGAGTTTGTATTTGATCTTATTAATACAAACAGAGTTTGATTCATTCGTTTATTCTTGTTCATATAATCAAGCAAAAATCAGACACGATTATATAACTTGTATTCAACCCCCCCTTCTACAAGTTATTCGAGTTAACAATTGGTATCAGAGAAGGTTGATTTCGAATAATCATAAAGATCTGCAATCTTGTCTGGTTACAAGGATGGGAATACTAAGATTCCTATGCTCAAGAGAAACGAATATACTCTATGGGAAGTAAAGATGTTGCATCATTTGGAAGCAACAGATCCTGATTATCTTGACAGAATCAGAGATGGACCTTTTGTTCCAACAAAGGTCGTTGGACAAGCAACTGTTGATGGTGTGGTTGTTCCAGAACATACAGCAGAGAAGCCTAAATCTGAGTGGTCAGACAAGGACAAGGAGAATGTTCTTAAAGATGCTAAAGTGAGAAACATATTATTCAACAGTCTTGATTCTGTTCTCACTAACTATGTTCTCTCTTGTAAAACTGCTAAGGATATATGGGACAATCTTAAGGTTCACTGTGAAGGAACTAAGCTTGTCAGGAAGAATATGAGGACATTACTTATACAACAGTATGAGTAATTTGAATCCAAGTCTGGTGAGTCACTTACTGATACCTTTGATAGGTTTACAAAACTCATCAATGAGATGGCCATGCATGGTAAATATTATGACTTGGAGGATATGAATACAAAGTTCATAAAAGCTTTGCCTGATTTCTACAATGAGAAGATATCTGCGATTGAGGAAGATAATGATCTGGATGAGATTTCATTAGAGGCAGTATATGGAAAATTGAGAGCTTATGAACTTGACAAGCAGCAGAAGAAGAGCAGGAGTGAAGGAAAGATGAAGACTATTGCACTTACTACTCAATCTGAAGTAAAGAAGCTTCCTGAAGAACAGCATGAAGAGATTGCTGTAAAGAATTCAAGGAAGAAGAAAAGCAAAGAAAGTTCTGAGTTAGAGACTACTGATATGGACTCTGACAACAATGATTCTGAATCTGAGATGCAGGAACTCTTTGCTATGTTTGCTAAAGCCTTCAAGAAAGGAAGATTTAACAGGAGAAGATTTAGCAAAGGACATTTTCAAAAGAAGGAGGAGAAGAAGAGTGACAAAGGCAAAGGTACAATTGTCAAGCTTGATAAGGCCAAGATCAAGTGCTTTAATTGTAGCGAGCTTGGACACTTTGCTAGTGAGTGTAAGAAGCCTAGGAATTCAGGAAAGGGTAATGCACTTATGGTCACACAGAAGGATTGGGCTGATTCCAGTGATTCTGAAGATGAATTGGATTATGACAACATTGCATTGATGGCAAATGTCTCAGATAAACCTGGATCTCCAAAGAAAACTTCTCCATCCTCTGTTAAGGTATCACTTCACTCTCTTGATTCATTTCATAGCTTAAATTCTGATGAAATTAGAACTATCCATGCTGAGTTTAAGAATCTTATGACTAATTTTAGAATTCTTACTTGTGAAAAAGATGAACTTAAGGTTAAGAATGATAAATTAGTTTATAGAAATAATTTTCTTGAATCTGAGTTAATTCAAATGGAAGAATACAAGTTAAGTTCTGATAAAGCTAAGCATGATTATAGTGTTATTCTTGAGGCTTATGACTATGTCAGAAAAGAACTAGAGGAAGAGAGAGATGTGATTAAGACCATTAACAATTCCAGTAAAAAGACTATAGAAATCTTTGAAAGTGGAATTCATGGTAAGGTTAATGGTTTAGGTTTTGATAAGGCTAGACAAGAAGAAAAAGTAGCTATTGTCAATGATGATAGTAAAATAGAAGCTAGCACATCTAAATCTGAAGGTAAGAAAATTGTTTCTGAACCTAATCATGTTAAATTTGTTGATTCAAAAGGTACCCCTGTTGTACACAAAAGGATTAACAATAGTAATTCAGATGAGAAAGTGTTAGAGAAACCTAAGAATGTAAACATAGGGTTTCTGTCTAAGTCTCAGTTGAAACAGAGATTAGATGGTCTTTCAGAGTCTAGCAAGATCAAAAGAAATAGGAATGGAAAAGAAGGTATTAACAAAGAGAATAATTACAAGAATGTACCTGATGCACCTAGAAAAAATGCTATAAGTGTGGAAATCATAATCATT
Source organism: Kitagawia praeruptora (assembly GCA_037693485.1). Classification (NCBI taxonomy): domain Eukaryota; kingdom Viridiplantae; phylum Streptophyta; class Magnoliopsida; order Apiales; family Apiaceae; genus Kitagawia; species Kitagawia praeruptora. The sequence goes on along the minus strand of CM075344.1, from coordinate 156,281,652 downwards.
TGGCCCTAGACTGCAATCAAAAACCTTCTTGGAAAACTGAGTCCAGATTCCCCAAGACTCAGAAAATTCAATACCAACCACAAAAAGCTTGTTATCATTGTGGTAGTTTACTTCATTCCATTTACATGTGTAGAGAATATCATGAACTGTATTATGACTATTATTCCTTGAAATCTGAAACTCCTAGTCACAAAAAGTTTGTGAAATTAGAGTCTAAAGTTGACTCTACAACAGGTAAAGTAAAGACAAAATTCTCAAAGCCTGTTATTTCTAAATCTAGTAAGAAAGGATCCAATCAAAGTTGGGTCCTAAAAAATTCTAACTAGTTACTTTTTGTTTGCAGGGCACAGGAAAGAAGCATTCAATTATCTTGGACAGTGGATGCTCTGGACATATGACTGGAAAAAAGTCCCTGCTTACAAAGTTTGAGAGGAAAGCTGGCCCAGTAATATCTTTTGGAGATGGCAACAAAGGAGAAACTCTGGGATATGGCTCAATTGTTTTTGGGAATGTCATCATAGAAAATGTAGCACTGGTTGAAGGCTTGAAACATACTCTTTTAAGCATAAGTCAACTGGGTGATAAAGGTTACAAATCAATCTTTGACAGAGAAGGATGCAAAATCTTGAATATGCAGAATGGAGACATTGTTCTAACTGGTCAAAGACATGGTAACATATATGAAGCCAGCTTAAGTGATACATCTAAAGTAATTGTTAGATGTCTCTACAGCAAAGCAACAAGTGATGAAAGCTGGAATTGGCACAAGAAGCTCTCACATCTTAATTTCAAGAAGCTTAATCAACTTGTTAAGCACAATCTGGTGAGAGGCCTACCTTAGGCAAATTATGTGCAAAATGGACTTTGTGATGCATGTTAGCTTGGAAAGCAAAGAAGAACCACTTTCAAGAGCAAGACTGAAAATTCGATTACTGAACCATTTCACATGCTACATCTTGATCTGTTTGGTCCAGTAAACATTAAGTCTATCAGCAAGAAAAGATATGCTCTAGTGATAGTGGATGATTTCACAAGTTTTACATGGGTGTTCTTTCTACACAAGAAAGATGAAGCTCCTCAGCAAATCATTGAACTTGTAAAGAATATTCAGAATAACTCTGAGTACAAAGTTAAAGTACTTAGGAGTGACAATGGTACAGAATTCAAGAATTCTACAATGGAGGGGTTTTGTGCAGACAATGGAATCACTCAATAGTTTTCTGCACCTGGTACACCTCAGCAGAATGGTGTAGTGGAAAGAAAGAACAGGACTCTCATAGAGGCAGCAAGAACCATGCTTGCAGATGCAAAACTTCCAACCTACTTTTGGGTAGAAGCTATTAACACTGCATGTTTCACTCAAAACTGTACCTTGGTAAATAGTCATGGAAAAACTCCCTATGAATGATCAAAGGAAAGAAACCAAGTGTGAAATACTTTCACATCTTTGGATGCAAATGCTATGTCCTAAAAGTTCATCCAGAACAACTTGGAAAATTTGAAGCCAAATCGGATGAAGCAATTTTTCTAGGATATTCAGCATCTAAGGCCTTCAAAGTTTATAATCTCAGAACTCATATTGTTATGGAATCAATTCATGCTGCATTTGATGATAAGAAATTTGGAATTTTGCAAACAGATGAAAGCCATGACAAATTGGAATTTGAAAATCTGAAGAATTCTGAGATACTCTCCAGTGATGATGAAGGTTCTCTAGAAGGAATTTCTATTGCTTCTCAAAGGAATGCTACTGTTGAGGGGGAGCAAATAAATCAAAGAGAACACAGTGATCATCAGAAGCAGACTAGCTATTAAGAGTCTACTCCATCAGGAATTTACTTTTCAGAGTCTACTCCATCAGGAACTGATCTTTCAGAGTCTACTGAGGAAAGATCAGTAACTAGCAGCAATATGGAATCTACTGATTCTATTGATCAAAGGAGAGTTTTTGAAGGTAGAGAGAATTCTTCTACAAGAGATACCACTAACTTAGGGGGAGAGACTAGCAGAGTTAATCTACCACCTATTAGAAAATGGACAAAGGATCATACTGAAGATTTGATTATTGGTGATCCAAATAGTGGTGTTCGAACTAGAAGATCAATTCAAAATGAATGCTTGTATAGTTGCTTTCTCTCAAAGAATGAACCTAAGAAGGTTGAAGAAGCCTTACAGGATCCTGATTGGGTAATTGCTATGCAGGAGGAGTTAAATGAGTTTGAGAGAAACAAAGTATGGAAACTGGTACCAAGACCTAAAGATAGATCTATTGTTGGTGCAAGATGGGTTTTCAGAAACAAGCTAGATGAATCTGGTATGATTGTAAGAAACAAAGCTAGACTGGTGGCCAAGGGTTATTCTCAGGAAGAAGGCATTGATTATGATGAGACCTTTGCACCTGTAGCAAGATTGGAAGCAATCAGAATGTTTCTTGCATTTGCAGCTCATTCAAAATTCAAGGTATACCAGATGGATGTAAAGAGTGCTTTTCTAAATGGCAAACTTGATGAGGAAGTGTATGTACGTGGAACAGCCACCTGGATTTGTTGATCCAAAGTTTCGAAATCATGTCTACAAACTTGACAAGGCACTCTATGGACTAAAGCAGGCACCAAGAGCATGGTATGAGACTTTGTCTAAAAATACTAAAAACTTACAATTGACAAAACTCTATTCTTTAGAAAGATAAAAGGTGAATTGCTTTTAGTTCAAGTTTATGTTGATGATATTATTTTTGGTTCTACTAATGAAAAGTTGTGTGCTAAGTTTAGCAAGCTTATGCAATCTAAGTATCAGATGAGCATGATGGGTGAATTAAATTATTTCTTAGGCTTGCAGGTCAAACAGACTGAGACTGGTATTTTCATTAATCAGTCAAAGTATATCAAAGATCTTTTAAGAAGGTTTGACTTTCAAGACTGTGCAGTTGCAAAAACACCCATGGCAACAGCCACTAAACTAGACCCAGATCCTAAGGGAAAGAGTGTGGATAATACTAGTTATAGAGGCATGATAGGCTCATTGTTATATCTAACTGCAAGTAGGCCAGATATAATGTTTTCTACCTGTTTATGTGCTAGATTCCAAAGTGATCCTAAGGAATCTCATTTAATTGCTGTGAAGAGAATTTTTAGATATCTCAAAGGAACTCCAAATCTTGTTTGTGGTACCCTAGAGAATCTGATTTCTTTCTAATTGGCTATTCAGACTCTGATTATGCAGGGTGTAATATAGACAGGAAAAGCACTACAGGTACATGTCAATTTTTGGGAAACAGATTGATTTCTTGGGCAAGCAAGAAGCAACAATCTGTCTCAACCTCAACTGCAGAAGCTGAGTACATAGCAGCAGGCAGTTGTTGTGCACAGCTCCTTTGGATAAGAAATCAGTTGATGGATTATGGTATGACACTTAGTAATATTCCTATGTTTTGTGATAATACTAGTGCTATTAAAATTGCAGAAAATCCAGTTCAACATTCAAGGACTAAGCACATTGATGTCAGGTATCATTTTATTAGAGAACATATTGAGAATGGTACTGTGAAACTTCATTTTGTTCCTACTGATAAACAGCTTACAGATATTCTAACTAAACCACTTGATGTTAGGTCGAATACACAATAAGCAATCAAATACTGTATGAGTAACTTAACAAGAACACACTGTTTAACAATTAAAAACTGTTTAGAATTAATAATTCCTCTCTCAGTGATGTAAATATCACAGAGAGCTGCTTAGGTTACAATGGATGAATATCTCAATGTTCGACTACCCTTCTAGGGTTAACCTAACTGTATTTATAGAACATACAGCTTCGTACAATCAGTAACTGATACTCCTAAAATCAAGCTATACAATTGATATCAATCACGATTGCTTCAGTCTTCCAAGTCAACTCAATCTCTTTGACAGCTTTCCAATCTTCAAAGATATTGCTTCCATATTTATCAATCTTCAAATACTGTTGACTCTTCAGACAATACCGCTACAGAGTTTAACAAACTCTGTTTGCGCTTCCAGTCAGTGTTTAATCAAACTCTGACTGCCTCCAGCTAAACTCTGTTTTCTGACTTTAGCTTCCAAACACTGTTTTCATCAATCATTTCTAACAATCTCCCCCAACTTGTCCATTAGCAAGAATGTACAAGTTTTACAGTAAATGATGATGTCAAAACAAATACAACATTTACAGTGTTTAACATACAAACAGAGTTTAAGCTATTACTTAACAAATTCTACATGAAATAAGAAAATTCTTACAGACTTTAATCTCTAATCTCTTGAAGATCAGGCACTGTTCTAAGATAGTCTATAAGCAACCTTCTTTCAGCATTTTCAAGCTCTATCTGCATAGCTTCTTTGATTTCTCTCAACTGAGGATCATTCTCATCAGTTTGATAGATAGCAGCTCTAAGATCGTAGATTTTGTTTCTTCTCATCTCATTTCCCAACCTGATATATTTCACCTCTTCAGATTTTACATTGAAATCCAGAACAGTAATTCCAAGATCAGTCTTCAGTTTTGTAGTTCCCTTCTCCATTTCAATCAGATTGCCATTCCAATCTCTGTATTTAGGAACATACTTGCTGTTGAATTTCATTTGCCTTCTTGCAAGGTTTTGAATCATTCTTTGTTGAAGCACATTTGCAACTGACTGAGTTCTTTGACTTCTCACTCTGAAAATATATAGGACATATTCAAGTTCTTCAGCATACTTTAATTCAATATCCTTTTCAGAGACTTTAAATACTGTTCCATCAGCCATGAAATATAACAAGAAATCCTTTTCTAAACTCTTCTGATATACAAGCTGTACTGATTCCAGTTTGTCTAAACTCTCTTGAGTGACACCACCTCCTGGAACAGACAGTGAAGAAGGATCTCTAGGACCAACATATTGTCTTTTATCTCTGTATGAGCCTATGCCTCCTTTGTTGTATCCAATTTTACCAGATAATGCTCTACCATCAGCAAAATCCATTGGAATTGTAGCTTCTAGTCTTGGATCATGAGGAGCACCTCTTTTAAATGTTGATTTCAACTGAAAAGACACTAATGGTGTGGTCACCACTTGTGCAGCAACAGAGGTTGTGTCTTCATTCTTCTGTACAACATGTGTATCAACAGAGGTTGTAACTATACTTTTCAGCTTTTGCTTGGCTTCTGCATCTGTTGGTTTTCTGAATACTTGCATTCTTTGATCTGTACCAACAGGTTCTTTGATTTGAATGCCTTTAAGAACAGGCTTTGCAGCTTTAGCAATTTTCACATTCCTCTTTGCTTTTTCAGACTTTAGAGCTTTCAGATGCTTTTCTTGTAAACTCTTCTCTTCAGCTTTAGCATCTTCTATGGTCACTCCTTCTGCATTCTCTTCCATGAAAAGCTTAACAGCTAACTCCTCATCAGTCTTTGGGTTTGATGTTAATTCCAAACTCTTGGTCTTTGAGGTACCTTGAGTTTCAGTGTTTGTTCCAACAGACTGTGGTTTAAAAGATTTGCCAGATCTCAGAGTTTGCCTTTCAGAGTTTAAAACCTTGCTTTTATCACTTGCCCCTCCATCTTCAGCATCATCCTTTTGAGTCAGAGTTTGAGAAACTTTGCATTTAGACTTAGTCACTCTCTCCCCCTTTTTGACATCATCAGGAATTAGTATTGATGTAATGAGCTCTAAAGAGTTTGCAATTGAATCTACCTTAGCAGATAAAGCAGTCTGATTTTCTTCAACCTTTCCTAGCCTGGCAAAGAGAGTGTCTTGAACTTTGGACAACTGAACAGCTTTTATTTTGGACTCTCTTTCCATTTTCAACTCTCTTGACTGAATCTCAGTCTTCAAGGAAGCAATTTCATGTTTAGTGTCAGCAAAATTCCCTTCCAGAGTCTTGACTTGGACTACAGTTGCCTTTAAACAGGATAAGATATCTGGATTTGAAATCTGCTTTGCAGTTTGCCTAACAAACTCAGATGCTCTCCCTTTTGGAAAAATGCAATCTTGTCTATACCAATTTTCAGCAGATTTAGCAAGATGCTCTACTTCAACAGCATGTGATGGACAAGGCTGAGCAAAAGGTGTATGTTTACTATCTGTCTGTGCAGGTGCACTCACAAAAGAATCAGAGTTTGCATCACTGTCAGATTTATCTTCATCACTTGCACCTTGAGCTTGACCATCTTTGAAAGAACCACTGTGCTGAGCAGTGTCAGCCACAGTTTCTGCAATAACTTCTGTAACCTTTTCAATAATCACCTCATGTTGCACAGGCTCTGCAACAGAGTTTGCCTTAGTAGCTTCATCACCTTTGTCTTGAATTTGAGAAGATACCAGCTCTGTGTGTGATGCCACAGCTTCAGAAACATGTACTACAGGTGAGACAGGATCAAGAATTGATTCAGGAACATCATGTACTGGTGACAAACCATCTCTTTGATCCTCTTCTACAGGCATTTTATCCTCTGTAGGTATTTCAACAGTAACATTATCCTCTGCAGGCATTTCAACCTCTGCAGGTATTTGTACTTTGTCATCCACAATATTCTCTGCAGGCATGTCAACTTTTGCAGGTACTTCAACATTCACTGTATCCTCAACAGTAGGTGTTTGCTGTGAAACCACCTCTGGAGCTTCAACAACATTCTTTGCATCTGAATCAGAAAGAATTAGTCTCCTTTTCTTGATTGGCACAACAATCTCCTCTTCATCTTCACTTGAGCTTTCTCTTGGTGGTGAAAGTGAAGGTCTGTTTGCATGTTGCTTCATTCTTCTAGTATAAACAGCTCCAGATAATGTCTGTTTAGCCTTTGAATGTTTAGTGTTTTGGGCAGTGTGCTTCTTTCTCTTTGGCTTGGTTTTGGCTGGTTCAGTAGGTGCTGGCTCAGAGTGTAAGGTATCAGTGTTTAAAGTTTCAGTGTTTAATGGTTCAGTGTTTGAGGGTTCAGTGTTTAATGGTGGAGAGTTTATTGGTGGAGAGTTTAAGGTTTCTGGTTGTGGTTGTTGAGATGTAGTAGGTACTGTAGTTGTGGGTGTTGGAGGTGTTGGTTCAGAGTTTATGGTTTCTGTTGGTTCAGGCATTTGTTGTGGTGATTGAGGGTCTTGTGGTTGGTTTACATAGTTTCGTAAGGCTAAAGGCATAAACAACTCAGGTATTTGCTGTTTAGTGACATCTTTGTTTGTCAAATCACTGAACATTCTCTTAGCAACTTGAAAAGGCTGAATTACATCAGCTTCATCAATTGGAATGTTAGGCACACATGCAGTAAATAGCAATTGACAAAAACGAGCAAAATACACAGTAGTAGACTCAGATAATCTCTCTCCCAAGTTCATCAGTACTAGTCTACCAAAATCGAAGTTACCTCCATATAGTAGAGCATGACCAATTTGGAGAGTATCCAGAGGTAGTGCATCCCAGTTTGTTGTCTTCTTTCCAAAAGCCCTTGTTATACAATCAAAGAAGAAACTCCATTCCTTTCTCAAACTTGGCCGTCTCAAAGACCCTATCTTGTTCAAGTTTCCTGCACATCCAATTTGTTCCAACATTGTTCTCAATCGATCATGACCAACAACACTGTAAGAAGTGTGTGTCTCAAAATCCAAAGCATCCCTGACAGTGGTTGGAGTAATGATATACTCTGATTCTTCATGAGTGAAAATGATTGTTGGAGTGCCAGCTTCTCCTCCATCATCATATTCAGAGTTTGTCCAGAAAGTAGCAATCTGTGAAGCAGATAACGTTGGTGGTGCAGTTAGAGCCGTCCCTATCTCTGAATCGTTCAAAAAGTTTTGGAACAAGTGAAACGCCTGTGGAGCATTTTCATTATCCAATGGTGCTGCATAGTTACTAGGGAGAAAAACTAACCCTTCTGCATCAAACGCTTTAGTTGCCATTAGTAACAAGATACGAAGATATTCAGAGAAAAGATTTGTATGCACTGTAAGTGTTTATCAAAAAGTGAAGGAGAGAATAAGAGAAGTGTGAAAATGAATAAGTATGTAAGTAACTGTGAGTGGGTGAATGTGAATCGATATGGAGTGAGAGACTAAAGACGATTAGAGTAAAATTAAAACTCAATCGTTTATTTAGTACAAACGCGCAACTGTTGAAGAGTAGTGTGTGAGTGGGACACAATCATGGGACACGTGTCAAACAGCCAATGGATCACTTAATAATTACCGCTGTTATCCCAATAATCACGACACTTAGACACATTAACACTAATTAACAGTTGTCAACTACCCCAATTACTCCAAAATAGTCAAATCATCTCAATAAGACTTTACCTCAGAGTACTTAACACAACTCAACAGTGTTTATCAATTTTCCAACTTTATCACTAAAATCCTTTCAAAAATTGCACAGTTGTGGATATGAGTGTGTGTGAAGCAGAGTTTACTGAAATCAATTTTTAGAGCATCTAATATTTCATAAAATCCATAACAAACAGTTAATAAACACTGAATGCACAAACTCTCATATTAAACACTGATTGTTTGATGAATGCTAAACTCTGTAGTTACTGTTATACAGAAATCTGAAAACTTCCATTTCCTTTGATGTCCATGATTATCCAAGTAAGCACACAGTCTTTAAAGACAAAAATATCAAGAGATAGAAATCAGAGCATCATTCAGTGAATAACAGTCATGAACTGTATAACCTCACAAACTCTCAAAGCACACAAGTGTTTAGGTGATGTGTTTACACTCACATTCAATCAGAAATAGCAGAGTCTACCATATGCTTGAATGTCCACCAATTCTACACTACTTTGAGTACATGTATTCACAAATCAAAAGGACTTTATTCAGGGTTTAAATGGAGTAAGATCAAACAGATGAAAAGAGATGTTTTATTCAAGAGTGACTTCAAGCTGAGCATCTTAAGAGAACAAAGTGTTCAGTCACAGTATATATTTGTACAAGATCAGTATATAAGCTCTTTTTCTTTTTCTTTTTTTTTTTTTTTTTTTTTTTTATATATATATATTTTTTTATTTAGCATATATACTGAGTAAACTTTTTCTTTTCTTGAGAAACACTCATCTGTTTGAGAAAAAAAAATATTTAACTGCTCTTAATACTTCAGAGTATAAGAAAAATAAGCAGTAAATAAGGCTCAAAGGGGTTTACTAAGGATGGAATTTATGAACATTGTTTATACAGTGTTTGTACAATGTTCAAAAGAATTTTGAACAGTGTTTGAAACCATGAAAGAATGGTAAATCCTATTGCCTTTATCATTTTCATGCACACACATATCATGTAGTCTCAAAATGGTTTAATACAAGTTCTAGAGAAACATACTACCTGATGAATATCACACAACAATAAATACTGATTGATAGAAAATGTATCAATCACTGATTTGGCTCAAACTCTTACATGGTGTAAACATGAATCTGAACTCACCAAACTAATCACTGACACATCTCAAGTTTTATGATTTTCACAAGTACAAACAAGGAATCATCATGAATCATACCTTTGGAAACAGAATGTCACTGATCAGAGTTTAGAGTTCATCAATAACCAAAATTATTTATGAGTGGCCATGCACACAATATTCATAGACTCAGAGTTTAGGACTGAATAAACTAAGAGATGCTATAAATATGAAACAGTATCATGCTGTGTTGATTTTCTGCACAAAGTCTGACTAGATAGCAGTGACTCAGAAAGAATCATGATTTATTTACTGAGAATCATGCTCCATACAATTTTCTTCATTGGTGTTTTCATTCAGACAATAATCAATTCTGAATTTACTGAGTGTATCTAACATGTTAACAGTATTTAACAGACAGACATGCTGACAGAGTTTAAAAAGATTTAACATTAGCATGCAGAACAGAGTTTAATACTAAGGTTCACATAGCACTTAACAATGTTTTAAATCATGAGCAATGAGATTTTGAGTCTAACCAACATCTCTAGTCAAAACTAGAGACCATTCCTAGTTCATTGACCAGTCTTGTAAATGTAGCTTCACTCAATGGCTTGGTGAAGATATCTGCAAGTTGTTGTTCTGTAGACACAAAGTGAAGCTCTATGTTGCCTTCCTCTACATGCTCTCTGATGAAGTGATACCTTATGCTGATGTGCTTTGTCATTGAATGTTGCACTGGATTACCTGTCATTGCAATAGCACTTTGATTATCACAGTAAATAGGTATCTTGGAATACCTTAATCCATAATCCAGCAGTTGATTCTTCATCCATAAAATCTGTGCACAACAGCTACCAGCAGCAATATACTCTGCTTCAGCTGTAGATGTAGATATTGACTTCTGTTTCTTGCTATACCAGGAAACAAGTCTGTCACCCAGAAATTGACAACTTCCACTGGTGCTTTTTCTGTCTATCTTACATCCAGCAAAGTCTGCATCAGAGTAACCAAGAAGTTTAAACTCTGATTCTCTTGGATACCACAGCCCCAAAGTCATAGTGCCCTTGAGGTATTTGAATATCCTCTTTACTGCTGTTAAATGTGGTTCTCTTGGATCTGCCTGGAACCTTGCACACAAGCAAGTTGCATACATGATATCAGGTCTGCTAGCTATCAAATAGAGCAAAGAACCAATCATTCCTCTGTAACTTGTCATATCTACTGATGACCCTGCATCTTTGTCCAACTTAGTTGCAGTTGCCATGGGAGTTGTTGCAGATGAACAGTCAAGCATACCAAATTTCTTGAGAAGGTTTCTGGTATATTTTGCTTGATTTATAAAAATTCCATCATCTGTTTGCTTCACCTGTAGGCCTAGAAAATAACTAAGCTCTCCCATCATACTCATTTGATATCTTGACTGCATGAGTTTGGCAAACTTCTTGCAGAGTTTATCATTAGTAGACCCAAAAATAATGTCATCCACATATATCTGAACTAAAAGCAAGTCACTACCATTTTGGAAGTAAAACAGAGTTTTGTCAATAGTACCTCTGTTAAATCCACTTTCTAGTAGAAATTTGGCAAGGGTTTCATACCATGCCCTTGGTGCCTGCTTAAGTCCATAGAGAGCCTTGTCTAACCTGTAGACATGGTCTGGATATTTTGGATCTACAAACCCTGGTGGTTGTTCCACAAACACTTCTTCTTCAAGTTTTCCATTCAAAAATGCACTTTTTACATCCATCTGAAACACTTTGAATTTCATGTGGGAGGCATATGCTAGAAAAATCCTGATTGCCTCCAATCTAGCCACTGGTGCAAATGTTTCATCATAGTCAATTCCTTCCTGTTGTGAGTAGCCTTTTGCAACCAGTCTTGCCTTGTTCCTTGTGATAACACCCTCACTGTCAGTTTTATTCCTGAAAACCCATTTAGTACCAACAATGGATCTATTCTTAGGCCTTGGTACAAGTGTCCACACTTCATTTCTTTCAAATTCATTTAGCTCTTCTTGCATTGCTGTTATCCAGTCAGCATCTTTAAGAGCTTCTTCCACTTTCTTTGGCTCAGATTGTGACAAGAATGCATGAAATAAACATTCATTTGTTGTTGCACTTCTTGTCCTTACTTTTGCATCTGGATCACCAATAATCAAATCAGGTGTGTGAGATTTAGTCCATTTTCTTGCAGAAGGCAGATTGCTTCTGTCATCATGTGATCCTCCCCCTTGATCCATGCTCTCCTGATTTTCTTGATGTCTTTCTTCATTTTCAGATGCTCCCCCTGAATGTGACTGCTCAGAATTTGGATGATCAGAGTTTGAATCAACAGTGTTTGATTCAGAGTTATCAATTGAGTCACTATCAGTGTTTGAATTTTCACTTTGATGTGATTCTTCATGCTCCCCCTCAACTGGTTCTTCCCTTGTTTCTGATTGAAGAGTTTCTTCAGTATTTACCAGTAGAGGTACAGAGTTTAGATTAACAGAGTTTGACACATCAGTCTGATCAGAGTTTACTTTTTCAGAGAATAAATCTTCATTTTCAAAGTGCAGTTGATCATGTTCATTTACATCTTCAAGTCCAGTTATTTTCTTGTCATCAAATGACACATGAATTGATTCCATGATCACTCTGGTTCTCAGATTATAAACTCTGAATGCCTTAGTTGACAGTGGATAGCCAACAAAAATTCCTTCATCTGCCTTTAGGTCAAACTTGGTCAACTGTTCAGGATGAGTCTTCAACACAAAGCACTTGCATCCAAAAATATGAAAATATTTTAGATTTGGCTTTTTCTTCTTCACCATTTCATATGGTGTTTTACCATGCTTGTTGATCAGTGTTGCATTTTGAGTAAAACAAGCAGTTTGAACTGCTTCTGCCCAGAAATATGTTGGCAATTTTGCTTCATCTAGCATGGTTCTGGCAGCTTCTATCAAGGTTCTGTTCTTTCTCTCCACTACACCATTTTGTTGTGGAGTACCAGGTGCAGAAAACTCTTGTTTTATCCCTTTACTCTTGCAAAATTCTTCCATAGATGAATTCCTGAATTCAGTTCCATTGTCACTTCTGATTATCTTCACTTGATGCTCTGACCCTTTTTCCAGTTGAATTACATGTTCTGTCAGTGTTAATGCAGTTTCATCCTTCTTTGCAAGAAAATATACCCATGTGAATCTGGTATATTCATCAACAATGACTAATGCATATTTCTTCTTTCCAAGAGACATCACATTCACTGGACCAAAAAGATCAACATGTAGTAGATGATAAGAATCAGCAATTGAAGACTCAGATTTACTTTTGAAAGATGTTTTTCTCTGTTTGGCTTTTTGACAAGAATCACACAGTCCTTCTACATTCAACAAGGACTTTGGTAGACCTCTTACAAGATCATTCTTGATTAGCTCATTGATGTTGTTCAGATTCAAATGAGAGAGTTTCTTGTGCCATTTCCAACTCTCTTCACTGGACATCCTTGAAGACAGACACACTGCTTTGCCATCAGTGTTTGTTGACAATTTGATTTCATAGATGTTATTGTGTCTGTTTCCAACTAGAGCAACTTTCCCTGTAGATTTACTGATCACTTGACAATATTCAGGCTGAAAATCTACATGATAACCTCTGTCACAGATTTGACTCACAGATAGCAAATCATGCTTGAGTCCTGGAACAAGAGCTACATTTGTGATGATGACATTTCCAAGATTAATATTGCCATATCCCAGTGTATGTCCTATGTTGCCATCTCCATAGGAAACTTCTGGGCCAGCCTTCTCCTCAAACTCTGATAGCAGGGCTTTATTTCCTGTCATGTGTCCTGAACATCCACTGTCCACGACTAGGGTACTGACCCTTGAGCCCTGCAATCACAAACAATCACTGATTATTAGATTTAAGGATCCAGACTTGCTTGGATCCTTTGGCTTTCTTAAATCTGTTAGCTTTTGCAGCGGAATTCAAATTAACAGAGTTTAAGCTAACTTTTTCAGAGTTTACATTTGCAGAGTTTACTTTAACCCATTTCAAATTTGGTTTGGGTTCATAGTAATTATAATAAATAGCATGATAATCTCTGCAAGTGTAAATAGAATGCCAAGTACTTCCACAGTGTTTGCATAAAGTCTGTGGTCTAGTTCTCACATAATCACTCTTTACTGCAGTTTTAGAAGGCAAAGAATTAATGTTCTTATTCTTACTGCAGAAACTAGCAAGATGATTAGTGCTACCACAATTAAAGCATGTTTTTCTAGGAGCTAATGAAGCAAGCATTGGCTTAATTCCTGATGTGATGCCTACTTTTCCATTTTTGTTTTTCTTAGGCAATCTCTGTTTGTTGACAGATTTTATCTCCTTAAGCTTATGCTTGAGTTGTTTATCTGTCATTAAACCAATGTTAGCCTCTTTAACAAAAGTTTTAGCATATGACTCCTTAACAGCCTTTTTCTGTGCTTCAGTCTTAGGTCCACCTGTTCCCATGACATTACCTTCAGATGAATAATGTGGTCTTTTCTTTACCTGATTTTCAAATCTAAGTTCATCTCCTACAGAGTAACCTAGACCTACTGTGTCTGACTGAAACACTTCTTGAGTGTCTTTACCAGAGTGTGTCCAAGTTTTAATGATGTGTTTAGTATCCTCCAATTCTGATTCTAGTTGCTTATACTTACCTAGCAACTCTTGTTCAATAAACACTGCATCATCTCTCTCTTTCTGAATTTTATTCATGTTCTCTAGCTGTTCCTCAACAAGTTTATTTCTTTCTTTAAGTTGAGAACACTCAGACTTTATCCTCTCATTTTCTAAAGTCTGATCCCTATAACTGATATGCAATGCTTTAAGATAAATTCTCAATTCAGTTATATTATCAGTGTTATAAGCATAGGTAGTTGGAGGTACCTTGAGATCATCATTTTCAGTCTGAGTAGTAGCCATGAGAGCATAGTTGACTTCCTCATCTGAATCTGAAGTGTCTGCCCAATCTCTGCCTTTGGTGTAGAGTGCCTTTTCAGTTTTACCCTTCTTGCACTCTGGAGCATAGTGTCCCATCTCCTTACACTTGTAGCATTGAATCTCAGACTTATCTTTCTTTCCAGATTTGAAGTCCTTTCCCTCAGCTTTCTTGAAATTCTTCTTGTCAGACTTTGAGTAGTCCCTTGAGAATCTCTTTCCCTTCTTGAAGTTCTTGTAACCCATCTTCTTGAAGGTCTTTACCATCAATGCAGCCATTTGCATCATCTCTTCATCATCTTCAGAATCAGATGAACCATCTGTGTTTGAGTCAATATCAGTGTTTGATGACTCATTCTCTGAATGGATGACTAAGGCTTTCCCTTTTTCCTTTCTCCTTGATGCCTCCTTCTTTGATGGTTTCTCCTCAACCTTGAGTGCAACAGATTTTGACTTTCTACTTGATCTTTTGTTTCTCTGCTCCAATTCCAATTCATGGGTTTTGAGCAGCCCATAAATTTCATCAATCTCTGTTTCACCAAGTTCATAATTATCTATAATAGTGGTTGTTTTCACATCCCACTTTTCAGGTAGAGAAAGAAGAAACTTGAGATTTGAGTCTTCTAAATCATACTCTTTGTTAACCAATGACAAATCATTGAGCAGTTTACAGAATCTGTCAAATGTTTCTGTCATGGTTTCATCAGACTTTGCCTCAAAGTGCTCATACTCCTGAGTGAGTATGTTTCTTCTGTTTTTCTTGATTGCAGGAGTTCCTTGACACCTAACCTCAAGTGCATCCCATATTTCCTTTGCAGTTGTGCAATTAATCACTTTATTAGACATAACATTGTCTAATGCACTGTGAAGTAAATGTCTCACTTTTGCATCCTTTGCAATAGATGAAAGATCTTCAGCAGTTAGATCTTTCTTTTCCTTTGGAATGACCTTTGCCTCCTCACCAGCAGCAGCAGCAGATAATTTTGTTGGTTTGTGAGGACCTTCATATATTCTATCAAGGTATTCTGGATCTGTAGCCTCCAGAAACATGGTCATTTTCACCTTCCAAATTGCATACTCTGATGGCCTAAGTATAGGAACCCTGATTGTCTCATACCTACTAACAGTAGTAGGGGCTTTCTCAGATGGTGGAGGAATCTCTGCCATTGATTACTTTTGTGTTTGGATCTTTAACTGTAATAAAGTAACAGATTAGTCTCTGATACCACTTGTTAGGTCGAATACACAATAAGCAATCAAATACTGTATGAGTAACTTAACAAGAACACACTGTTTAACAATTAAAAACTGTTTAGAATTAATAATTCCTCTCTCAGTGATGTAAATATCACAGAGAGCTGCTTAGGTTACAATGGATGAATATCTCAATGTTCGACTACCCTTCTAGGGTTAACCTAATTGTATTTATAGAACATACAGCTTCGTACAATCAGTAACTGATACTCCTAAAATCAAGCTATACAATTGATATCAATCACGATTGCTTCAGTCTTCCAAGTCAACTCAATCTCTTTGACAGCTTTCCAATCTTCAAAGATATTGCTTCCATATTTATCAATCTTCAAATACTGTTGACTCTTCAGACAATACCGCTACAGAGTTTAACAAACTCTGTTTGCGCTTCCAGTCAGTGTTTAATCAAACTCTGACTGCCTCCAGCTAAACTCTGTTTTCTGACTTTAGCTTCCAAACACTGTTTTCATCAATCATTTCTAACACTTGATGAGACTACATTCAGTAGATTAGTAAATGAGTTAGGAATGTTAAATTTCTAGATCTTTAACATCTGCAATAGTAGCAAGGTATGTTGTTTTTAGCTTATAGACTTGATATTCTTGTCAGGATCTATATTTGATTGTTAAATGCTTTAGCTATAACACTTTGCCTTGATAAATTTCAGTATGATAGACTTGTTAATAATCATCAGGATAGATTTGTTATCAGGATGCTGACGTCATCAGTATTGTGTCAGTATCAGGATTGTGAAAATTGTTTCAAATCCTGACGTTTACTTTGTGTAGTAATCTAATTCTGTGATGTGTTAAGTCTATGCTAGCAAGTTTTAATATTTGCATACTAATAATTTATACATCATTCAATAATCAAAAGACAAGTGGATAACAAGAAATTGTATTTTCATTAATTGAAAGCATTACATATATGGAAATGAAATACAATATCTTTTTGTCTAACTTCTACTGATAATTCTATACTTGTCTATTGATATGAATTCTGAGGTACAGGACAAGGAGCATCTCAAGAAATCCATCAGGGGATTGATCAGCCTCGTCTACTCTTGGATTCCTTGTCTGGGCGACTTGAATGAGAGCAGCTAACTTAAATGTATAGCATCCCCATCAAGATCAACCTCAGACTCTCGGCCAAATTCTTCATCCTCAAGTTTTGAGGAGGTTAGGGGAAGATTGTATCCAATAGATGGATGTTCTAGGAGAAACCTCTGGATATTATCGGAAACCAATCCATCCATGATTAGTTCGATGAGAAGAGTCGTCTTTTCAAAGAGTTGATCAAGAACAGGATGTTCGTCGACTGTGAAAAGTCTAAAGAATGGGTTTGAATGGAATTTTGGTTTGAGAAGCATTGTTGAGAAGAAAAGAAATTGAAAGGTTTATGGAGAAAGGCATAAGGCGTTTGTTTCTTTTAAAGAAAGACGTGAGAAGCTGAACAGTCACTTGGAAGTTTTTATGAAGTCAGATGCTAATTATTGCGTATGACTGTATTTCTTGTTTTCAAGAAATGTTGAATATATCTAACCAATTAATTTTTTTGTTCAGATTAATTGTTTATTTCTTTTTCAGATAAAAGAAAATGCCATGTGGTAACTCCATTTTAAGTCTCTGGAATCAGGATGATATTGATCAGGATTTCAAGTGTGACCATCAGGATTTGAGAAGTATTATTATTTTGATGGAGGTCACAACAGGAAAAGGAAGCTGATCAGTATTGATTATTGATACCCTGATTTATTTCATGAAAATCAATTTTGGATCTTATTTTCCAAAAATCGTGGGTAACCACACTTTTCAAGGACTGACACCTGTCAATCTACGTGTTGACGTGGGATAGTGGTCTGAACGATTTGTGAAATATATTTGTTTTGAAACTCTAGTCGTGTAATTGCTTTCTCTAATTTCACATTCTCTAAAGCAAAAACATCTCTAGTTTTCAAAATCACTAATCCATTTCAAGAATTTTTCAAGTTCTTTTCAGATCAAAAATGGCAGCTCAGAGAAGATTACCTAAGTCAGTAGCCTTCAAGTTTGGTGATTTGATTTTATGATGAACAATCATGTAGCAGCTATCACCAACAAGGAAGGAGTATTAACTGATTTTCATCCAATCATGGACTTTCTGGCGTATGGACCATTAAGTTATGCATTGACAGCATCTCCACAAATTAATCAAGCAGCTGTCACACAAGCGTGGGAGAATGCTGAGGTAATTGATTCTACTCAGAGTCAATCAGGTAAGATTGTTCTACATTTAGGACAAGATTCATTTGATATTACTGAATCTGTTGTTAATTCAGTACTTCACTTACCTGTTAGTTTGATTTATGAGATTGTACCATCTGATGATAATATGAGAACTATGTTGTCTGAATTAGGTTATAGTGGACCTCTAGACAACATGAGCCAGTTGAATAGGTCTTTTCTTAGAAAGGAATGGTCTTTCTTCTTTGATCAAATTGCTAAATGTTTTACTGGTAAATGTAGTTCTTTTCAGCAAATTACTTCTGTTACATCACATATTGCTTATAGTTTGCTTTATGACAGAGTAATTAACATTGGTCACATTATCTTAAGTCAGATGAGTATTAAACTTGGGTTAAGAGATCAAAACAGGAAAATGGTTTATTATCATAGATTTATGCAAATGTTTATTAACCATTTTATTCCTGATGTTGAAGCTAGATTTGGTAGGGAACATTGTGTTTCTTCTTATGAATAGCAAAAGAGAATTTTCTCTGATATTACAAAGAAGGACAATGAAAAGAATCTAGATAAAATACCTGCAATTCATTATCCACATCATTTTCAGGTAATTCTTAAAACTCATCTTCCTACTCTCTAAAATTCTTCTTTCTTTTGTGGTGAAATGGCTCAGGAATCTCATTTGGAGGAGAACCCACCTGTGTCTACCCAAGTAGTCCAAAACATTATAGTCTCTGAAACAACTCAAGAACCAAATTTTGATCCACAGTCTATTGTTTCAATGAAACCAACCTCTGGTGTTTCTCAAAAGACATCAGTTGTAAGGAAGAGAAGATTTGTTGTGTCAAGTAGTAGTAATTCTAGTGATGATGATGATTTAACTCTTGCTGAGAGAGCAGAATTGAAGGCTGCAATTTAACTTTCTCTATTAGCACAAAGAGATGAAAAACCTAGCCACAGCCAGGCTGTAGTCTCCCAAAAGGCTGTAGTACTTAAAAAGGGAAAACAGTTATTGGATACTGTCTCTCAAAAGACTGTGTCTATTGAAAAAAGATCTCATCCCAAGATCAATTCTTTGTCTACACCTCTTGAGTCTTCTCAGGATAAAACTTTTGCTCATTATACCAGGAGAACAAGGAGAAAGATTCAATTGTCACCTACACACACAGAGTCTAGTCCAACTAATATCATGCAGGTTTCTACATATGAAGCTATAATCAAGTCAGCAAATGACTATAGAGATCTGAATATTGATTCTTCATGGGAAACTACATTATCATACAGACTAGCTATGGGACTAATTTCTCTCAAAATGAAGTTGTCAAAGCCTGTTCTAGATTTTTTGGTTGAAAGAGTACCAAAACTTTTATTTCCAGCTGAATATGGACTTCTACATCAAAGACTTGACTTAATGAAGATGTATTTCTATGTATCTGTCAGAAGACAATTAGTCAAGAAATTTGGACTCTCGAAGCATGTTGCACTTCAATCACTTCATGCATATTTATTTGACAAGGATGTCATTATTGAAGATGCTTCAGCTCAAGGTGAACAACTGGAGGAAGTAGATAGAGGGAAGCAGTCAACAGAAGATACTATTGCACCAGTGATGAATAGTAGGAAAGATCAGATCACAGTCACTGCAACACAAGAACCATCTAGTCAGAGGTTGGATGACTCAGGAGCTGTGATAGCTGATGTTGAAAGGTCTTCTGTGATGACTGAGAATGCAAGTGAGATACCCTATGATATGGGAGGAATGACTTTGGTTGATTTTTCTGAAGATCAAACAAATTTTATTCAGTCAGAGTCTATCCACCTTGAGGGTGAGTCTCAGCAAACAACACTTAAAGACGGTGATGTACTAACTATGGTGTCTAATGAAGTATTACTGAAGACATCAGAGTCTAGTAATGAACCTGAAAGTGGTATACCGGAGCCTGTAGTCTCTGGAAGGAAAGAAGATGATTGTAAGGGTTCAGAGACTATAGCAGCTCACTCCTTGGAGAAAACCTCAAGCCCCTTGCCATATGAGGAACCCTCTCTCCATGTGAGTTCAGGTATAAAAACTCCTTTTAAACCCTATTTTTCTGTAGGTCATGAGAGCACTTATCCAAATTTGAGTGATACACTTGAAAAGATGGACTTAGATCCACAAACTGAGCGGCTGGCTCCTGACCAGGCAAAAGGTGAGGTAGAAAGAGTGTTGACTTTAGTAAGTCAAAGTGAGAATGAGGGTATGGATGATCAACTCCATAGTGAGGGAGAGAAAATTAGGAAACCATCATTTGATTTCTGGGATCAGGTTTTTCCTGAATCTTGGTCTGAAAATTTGGATATGGATGCTGGTACTTATTCATTCATCAAAATGTATCAGAAGAATGACCTAGCACATCACAATGCAAAGCCAGACGTTAAAGCTTAGAAGCAAAAAAGAGGCTTGTAGGAATCATTAACAGAAGAGGTGTCAGGATAAAGCAATCTCTTGATACATATGTACCAGATGAACACTACAAAAAAAACAGCATCAGACAACACTCATCAGACAACGTAAAGTGGAAAAAGTGTTGTTTGAAATCAACAGACAAGAGTTTTTTTTTTTTTTTTTAAAACATCGTCTGATCCAGCCTTCAGACAACGGGGTTTATTCTGTTGTCTAACAAACTGAATCAGACAAGTGTTTTTTTATGGTGTTTTTTATGCTGTTGTGTGAAAAGACTTTAGACAATGTTTTAATTACCGTTGTGCAAACAAGTTGGACAAGACAACGGTTTACAAAATAACATTGTGTGAAGAGACTTCAGACAATGTTCCAATTGTGTTGTCTGAATGATTTTATCAGACAACGTATTTTCAAGAAACCGTTATCTGAACTACAGAAAATTTTGAATTGAATTTGGTGGGAAATAATGAAATAATTTGAATTGAATTTGGTGGGAAATGAAAAAATTGAATTAGATTTGGTGGGAAACAATGAAAAAAATCAGATAACAGTTTTGTTATAAAAAATGTTGTGTGATATTAAGCACAACATTTTTAGAAATAGTTCTTGAAGTTCTTGAAGATCAAACATCCTTTTGAAGGTGATTCTGAAATTCAAATCCTTCATATGAGTAATCAAATTGAATCTCATGATCTGTACTACATGTTTATGTGTGTGTGTATATTCGAATATGCTTGGTTCATTATTTCATAATTTTCGGATATTAACTCGAAGTTAAATTTGATTGTTCAATGATTTTTAGTATACGTGATTATGGGGGTTAGTTTGCTGATGTTCTCAGCTTTGTTTTGAGTTATTAAACGTTGAGTTTGGTTTAGAATCGAAGTTGGCCGGAATCCATGTCTAGCTCGCCTGATTTTGCTTGGATTTGATCGTTTATGGCTGTTTTTGATTCGTTTGTTATAGTTGTAGTACTTTGTAGGATGCCCAGTGACTGTGGAGCATGTTAGTGTTGATTTGGTGTGCTAAGGAAGATCATCGGAGCTGTTGTTGCTCGCCAAACTTCAAAATCTCACCGGTTTCTAATATTAAATTTTACAAACCAAATTTATTTTTTATTTTTTGAAAATTTGTGAATATCATTATATTAGATATACCTTGACATCCGTAAAGTTGGATTGTCGAGAAATATTTTTAGAAAAATAGAAACAACAATCTGTGACAAAGCACTAGTTAAGTGTACTAGTCAATATACTAGTGATCTACTAAGATCTCTAACCAAATCAATTTTTTATTTATTGTAAATTTTTGGAATATCAATATATTAATATTAGATATATTTTGACATCCGTACCATTGGATCGTCGAGAAATGTGATTGAATATATTATTAAAAATTTCAAATTTATTATGTTAATTTATATTTATGTTTTAAAAAAACATAACCACTATCAGACAACGGTATCTTTACAACATACCGTTGTCTGACGCTTCACATTACAACTGTATTTGTTAAAATACCGTTGTCTGTTATCAGACAACGGATAATTTGTCCGAAACAGTTGTCTGGTATCACTCGAGACAACGGTATTTGACAAATAATCACTTCGTTTAGCAAGACCACTTCGTTTATTAAATATTAAATTTTACAAACCAAATTTATTTTTTATTTTTTGAAAATTTGTGAATATCATTATATTAGATATATCTTGACATCCTTAAAGTTGGATTGTCGAGATCCATTTTTAGAAAAATAGAAACAACAATCCGTGATAAAGCACTAGTTAAGGGTACTAGTCAATATACTAGTGATCTACTAAGATCTCTAACCAAATCAATTTTTTATTTTTTGAAAATTTGTGAATATCATTATATTAGATATATTTTGACATCCGTAAGGTTGGATCGTCGATAAATAGTTTTTAAAAAATAGAAACAATAATCAGTGACAAAGCACGAGTTACGGGTACTAGTCAATATACTAGTGATCTACTAAGATCTCCAACCAAATTAATTTTTTATTTTTTGAAAATTTGGGAATATCAATGTATTAGATATATCTTAACATCCGTACGGTTGGATCGTTGAAGAAATCATTTAAAAAATCATTCAAAAAAATTGTTTAGTGAATCTGGTACTCGCGTCGTTACTAAACTCTGTAATATAACAACGTTCCGTTAAGATGCGTCACGACCGAGCCTTTTTATTTTTTGATTATTTTTTTGCAACACTAGAATGAGTATCTATTAACATCCGTACGAGTCAATCGTCGAAGAAATTATTTTAAAAAATCGTTTAGTGAATCTGGCACGCGCCCCTTTACTAGAATCTGTAATATTACAACGTTTTCGTTAAGATGCGGCACGACCAAGCTTTTTATTTTTTTGAATATTTTTCCAACCAAATTAATTTTTTTATAAAAATGAATATTTTTTTAAATATATTGCTTATATACATATAAATAAACATGATACTTATTATATTTTAAATAAATATATTAATTAAAAAATAAATTACAAAAATTAAAAAAATATATGGTAAAGATTAGATTAGCACAAAAAAATTAAGGCGAAAGTTTTCCCTCCTCAGTCAAATTTTCCCCCCTTTATACCAAATTATTCCCCCTTCAACAAAACTAAACTAAAACAAAAAACTGAAAAACACTCGTATGAACCCTAAGTTTTGTCTCTCTCATTCCCGTCTCTCACATTTCGACCTCTCTCTCTCTCTCTCTCATCTCTTTCTAAACTTTATCAATTGTAAAAACACTCATATGAACCCTAAGTTTTCAATTACTATAATTATAAACCCTAGAATTCAATTACTCACAAACCCACTTGCAAAATCACAAACCCTAGCTAATTAAACTCAATTCAAAGTTGTATTCGTGTTAATGAAGCTCAATTTGACTTTCTTTCTTGTCAATTAGCTTTTTTTTCTTCGAGTTTATATTTGAAGATTGATTTTTAATTTTTGATTTTGTGTCTTTCAACAAATTTGGTGCAGGCGGGTCATATGCTCGTAACGGTGATTATTCACCTACTAGGTTTCTAGCTCAAGCTGATGCTGTTAATCTTATTTACGGTGCCAAAACTCAGGTCTGTCCCCCCCCCCTCTCTCTCTCTCTCCCCCCCCCTTGTGTGTGAATTATGTTGTAAGTTTGTTTAAATCAATTGAGATGTTATCGATTTCTTCGGTAGTGTCGACGAGTATTGGATTTAGGGGAGATTTGTATTTTTGATGCTTACTGTTATGTTAGTTGGTAATTAAAATGTGGAACTGTTATAGATTTGTTCAGTAGTGTTGATGAATATTGGATTTTGGGGAAGTTTTGTACTTTTGATGTTTGCAGTTATGGTAGTTGGTAATTAGAATGTGGAGCTGTTATAGTTTATTTTCGTAGTGTTGATGATTATTGAATTTAGGGGTAAATTGTTGTTTTGATGGTTATGGTTTTGTTGATTTTTAGTTATTATTTAGGACATTGGTTTTGTCTATACTTTGCTAGCTGTTTATTATCTATATGTTGACATTTGTGTAGAGATAAATTGTTATTCAGTGCAATATGTGCAAGTCCATTGGCTGGTTAGCTGAGTGCTAGTCACATGTTAGGCAAGACCGTTGAGTTATACTTTTTGTGTGTAAAATAAAATTTGCATCTGGGATTTTGTTGACATCATATTCAAGGTTGGTTATATTGATGGCCATTTTTCCAGTTACATAGTTTTATTTTCTGTTTTGATATGTAAAATTATCAAAGGGTAATAACCAGTTGGTTTTATGATTGTAAGGGATTGTAGCTTTGGATAGTTTCCGCCTCTCTATTCCTGTCTAATGTTGAGTTTTGTGTCAAATAGCCTGGGCCTCTCTGTTCCTGTCTAATGTTGAGTTTTGTGTCAAATAGCGTGGAATTGCATAGCGGCGACAAATGTTTAAGATTCATTTAGTCAGATTCTTCGTATTTCATCAACCTTTGGAACTGAAGTCTACTCATTGCAGAAGACTTGAATTAAGAATGCAGGGGAAAACTCGTGGTCTCGGTAGATTATGCGTAGTTTTCTAGTTACTCCTACCAGCGATCTTGGCAAGATCTTGGCTTGTATATATGCACGGTTAGTTTCATTTCTTTGTCCGTTTTGCTATACATTTTACTATTTCAGATTTTTTTTTATGCTTCTTATCATAGTATTGGCGGACTGAAGTTGTTTTTTTCAGTTGCCAGTAATATAGACAATGATGCTCCACTATATTTATTGGGTAATGTTGAGGGATTCTTGATGGTTAAGATTGGATTTTTGTTCAGGTCTGAGCAGGCTGTTATAACAGGTGGTGGAGTTCCTCCGCCAGCAGATGCTTTTACAATAAATGGCCATCCGGGTCCTAACTACAATTGCTCCAACACTGGTACTTATCAATACTAAAGCATTTGAAATTTGTGTTGTTTAGCAGCCTTTGATGAAATCAACATCTCTTGCATGACAGTACTAGTGACTGATGAGAGTTCACCAGAAGAACTTTGCCGTGAAATTGACCCATGCCCCGAACTTTCAATCTCTTTACTGGTAAAAGAATCAGGCTTTCCAGATTGAGGTTCTGATTTTCTGTTTTTCTGCTTTCTTGTGTCTAGAGTGGATTGACAGTTTTTGAGCTTTTTCTTAATGTGAGTATGCCATACATTTTTAATTTCGTTGTCAGTTCTTCCTAGTAATTTAGCCGCCATGACAGACCATCTGAAATTTATTTGAATAAAATAAACAAATTCAATAAATATTAACACAAGTGCATGCTACTTGGTATTTATTTGTAGTTAACTACAGGAAAGGTTAAGCAAATTATATAGATAATTATGACACACTAGCCTAAGTTCTTAAAGAAGTACGATTCATATAGTTTACTCTATAGTCAAGTTTCCGAACACAAGTCTATGCAAGTTGCAATAGTTGCAACTCTGTCAATTTAAGTTCTACCCAAGTTCTACCTAATAATGCTAATATATCTCAAGTTTATCGTTTATCATGTGTAAAATGACTGGCTAGCTTGCCATGCATGAGAGAGTAGGAGACTACCTTGAAAACTTATTGTAAATAATCCGAACGACCACTGAAATTGTCTTGTTCCGTTACATTTAAATAAGTAATGAAGCGTGAAATTGTCTTGATTCACTTGTCATACAGCAAGTTCAACTTATAGCTAGATTTTATTTTCATTAAGGAGACTTATTTGAATTGCAGGAAATTGACTTGCAAAACAACATTCAATACCTTATAGCAAAGGTATATAGTTCTCTCTAGCAATCTCGTGCATGGGACCGTTTATATTTGATAAGTACAGATTACAGAGACACAGAGTAATGCTAGCTGCTTTCTATATATGGACTTTACTTGTAAGAACTGACACTTCAATTTGTTGGAATAATTCTGAGTAATGTAGATTTCTGAGAATGAGAGAGCACAACAGCAGATGAGTTTGATGCCAGGAGCAACTGGGAGTTCTGATCAGTTCATGAAGTAGGACAACCTCATGAGTCTTTTGATGGGCGGAACTACCTTCAAGTTACTGGCCTCCAACCTCCACGCTCGTTAGGTGCTTGCTCAGAAAATATAATGTTAGAAATGATTGATGAGAACAGTGTTTGGAAGCTAAAGTAACAAAACAGAGTTTAGTTGGAAGCAGTCAGAGTTTAGTTAAACACTGACTGGAAGCGCAACAGAGATTGTTAAACTCTGTAGCGGTAATGTCTGAAGAGTCAACAGTGTTTGAAGATTGATACAAGATAAATATGGAAGCAATATCTTTGAAGATTGGAAAGCTGTCAAAGAGATTGAGTTGACTTGGAAGATTTGAAGCAATCGTGATTGATATCAATTGTATAGCTTAATTATAGGAGAATCAATTACTGATTGTACGAAGCTGTATGTTTTATAAATACAGTTAGGTTAACCCTAGAAGGGTATCGAACATTGAGAAATTCATTGATTGTAACCTAAGCAGCTCTCTGTGATATTTTACATCACTGAGAGAGGAATTGTTAATTCCAAACAGTTTTTAAGTATTAAACAGTGTGTTCTTGTTAAGTTACTCATACAGTATTTGATTACCTATTGTGTATTCGACCTAACAAGTGGTATCAAAGCCAATCTGTTACTTTATTACAGTTAAAGATCCAAACACAATAGTAATCAATGGCAGAGATACCTCCACCATCTGAGAAAGCTCCTACTACTGTTAGTAGGTATGAAACAATTAGGGTTCCTATACTTAGGCCATTAGAGTATGCAATTTGGAAAGTAAAGATGACCATGTTTCTGGAGGCTACAGATCCAGAATATCTTGATAGAATATATGAAGGTCCTCACAAACCTACAAAGTTATCTGCTGCTGCTGCTGGTGAGGAATCAAAGGTCATTCCAAAAGAAAAGAAAGATCTAACTGCTGAGGATCTTTCATCTATTGCAAAGGATGCAAAAGTAAGACATTTACTTCATATTGCTTTAGACAATGTTATGTCTAATAAAGTGATTAATTGCACAACTGCAAAGGAAATATGGGATGCACTTGAGGTTAGGTGTCAAGGAACTCCTGCAATCAAGAAAAACAGAAGAAACATACTCACTCAGGAGTATGAGCATTTTGAGGCAAAGTCTGAAGAAACCATGACAGAAACATTTGACAGATTCTGTAAATTGCTAAATGATTTGTCATTGGTTAACAAAGAGTATGATTTAGAAGACTCAAATCTCAAGTTTCTTCTTTCTCTACCTGAAAAGTGGGATGTGAAAACAACCACCATAAGAGATAACTATGAACTTGGTGAAACAGAGATTGATGAAATTTATGGACTGCTCAAAACCCATGAATTGGAATTGGAGCAGAGAAACAAAAGATCAAGTAGAAAGTCAAAGTCTGTTGCTCTTAAGGTTGAGGAGAAACCATCAAAGAAGGAAGCATCAAGAAGAAAGGCAAAAGGAAAAGCTTTAGTCATACACTCAGAAAGTGAGTCATCAAACACTGATGTTGACTCAAACACAGATGGAACATCTGATTCTGAAGATGATGAAGAGATGATGCAAATGGCTGCATTGATGGTAAAGACCTTCAAGAAGATGGGATTCAAGATCTTCAAGAAGGGAAAGAGATTCTCCAAGGACTACTCTAAGTCTGACAAGAAGAATTTCAAGAAATCTGAGGGAAAGGAGTTCAAATCTGGTAAGAAAGATAAGTCTGAGATTCAATGCTACAAGTGTAAGGAGATGGGTCACTATGCTCCTGAGTGCAAGAAGGGTAAAACTGAAAAGGCACTCTACACCAAAGGCAGAGATTGGGCAGACACTTCAGATTCAGATGAGGAAGTGAACTATGCACTCATGGCTACTACTCAGAATGAAGATGATGATCTAAAGGTACCCCCAACTACCTATGCTTATAATACTGATAATATAACTGAATTGAGAATTTATCTTAAAGCATTACATATCAGTTATAGGGATCAGACTTTAGAAAATGAGAGGATAAAAAATGAGTGCTCTCAACTCAAAGATATAAATAAACTTGTTGAGGAACAGCTAGAGAACATGAATAAAGTTCAGAAAGAGAGAGATGATGCAGTGTTTATTGAACAAGAGTTTCTAGGTAAGTATAAGCAACTAGAATCTGAATTGGAGGATGCTAAACACATTATTAAAACTTGGACACACTCTGGTAAAGACACTCAAGAAGTGTTTCAGTCAGATACAGTAGGTCTAGGTTACTCTGAAGGAGATGAACTTAGATTTGAAAATTTGGTAAAAGTTAGACCACATCGTTCATCTGAAGGTAATGTTATGGGAACAGGTGGACCTAAGACTGAAGCTGAGAAAAAGGCTGTTAAAGAATCATATGCTAAGACTTTTGTTAAAGAGGCTAACATTGGTTTAATGACAGATAAACAACTCAAGCATAAGCTTAAAGAGATAAAATCTGTCAACAAACAGAGAATGCCTAAGAAAAACAAAAATGGAAAGGTAGGCATAACATCAGGAATTAAGCCAATGCTTGCTTCATTAGCTCCTAGAAAAACATGCTTTAATTGTGGTAGCACTAATCATCTTGCTAGTTTCTGCAGTAAGAATAAGAACATTAATTCTTTGCCCTCTAAAACTGCAGTTAAAAATGATTATGTGAGGACTAGACCACAGACTTTATGTACAAACTGTGGAAGTACATGGCATTCTATTTACACTTGCAGAGATTATCATGCTCTTTACTATAATTACTATGAACCCAAGCCAAATTTGAAATGGGTTAAAGTAAACTCTGCAAATGTAAACTCTGAAAAAGTTAGCTTAAACTCTGATAATGTGAATTCCGCTGCAAAAGCTAACAGAATTAAGAAAGCCAAAGGATCCAAGCAAGTCTGGATCCTTAAAACTAATAATCAGTGATTGTTTGTGATTGCAGGGCAACAGGGTTAGTACCCTAGTCGTGGACAGTGGATGTTCAGGACACATGACAGGAAATAAAGCCCTGCTATCAGAGTATGAGGAGAAGGCTGGCCCAAAAGTTTCCTATGGAGATGGCAACATAGGACATACTCTGGGATATGGCAATATTAATCTTGGGAGTGTCATCATCACAAATGTAGCTCTGGTTCCAGGACTCAAGCATGATCTGCTATCTGTGAGTCAAATCTGTGACAGAGGATATCATGTAGATTTTCAGCCTGAATATTGTCAAGTGATCAGTAAATCTACAGGGAAAGTTGCTCTAGTTGGAAACAGACACAATAACATCTATGAAATTAAA
This sequence comes from Kitagawia praeruptora, assembly GCA_037693485.1. Taxonomy (NCBI): domain Eukaryota; kingdom Viridiplantae; phylum Streptophyta; class Magnoliopsida; order Apiales; family Apiaceae; genus Kitagawia; species Kitagawia praeruptora. The sequence continues at coordinate 156,252,612 of CM075344.1, read as the reverse complement.
TTGTCAACAAACACTGATGGCAAAGCAGTGTGTCTGTCAACAAGAATGTCCAGTGAAGAGAGTTGGAAGTGGCACAAGAAACTCTCTCATTTAAATCTGAACAACATCAATGAGCTAATAAAGAATGATCTTGTAAGAGGTCTACCAAGGTCTTTGTTGAATGTAGAAGGCCTGTGTGATTCTTGTCAAAAGGCCAAACAGAGAAAAGCCTCCTTCAAAAGCAAATCTGAGTCTTCAATTGTTGATCCTTATCATCTCCTACATGTTGATCTTTTTGGACCAGTGAATGTCATGTCTCTTGGAAAGAAGAAATATGCTCTAGTCATTGTTGATGAATATACCAGATACACATGGGTATATTTTCTTGCAAAGAAGGATGAAACTGCATTAACACTGACAGAACATATTTTACAACTGGACAAAGGGTCAGAAAATCAAGTGAAGATAATCAGAAGTGACAATGGAACTGAATTCAGGAATTCATCAATGGAAGAATTTTGCAAGAGCAAAGGAATCAAACAGGAGTTTTCTGCACCTGGCACTCCACAACAAAATGGTGTAGTGGAGAGGAAGAACAAAACCTTGATAGAAGCTGCAAGAACCATGCTAGATGAAGCAAAATTGCCAACATATTTCTGGGCAGAAGCAGTTCAAACTGCTTGTTTTACTCAAAATGCAACACTGATCAACAAGCATGGTAAAACACCATATGAAATGGTGAAGAAGAAAAAGCCAAATCTAAAATATTTTCATATTTTTGGATGCAAGTGCTTTGTGTTGAAGACTCATCCTGAACAGTTGACCAAATTTGACCTAAAGGCAGATGAAGGAATTTTTGTTGGCTATCCACTGTCAACTAAGGCATTCAGAGTTTATAATCTGAGAACTAGAGTGATCATGGAATCAATTCATGTGTCATTTGATGACAAGAAAATAACTAGACTTGAAGATGTCAATGAACATGATCTACTCCACTTTGAAAATGAAGACTTATTCTCTGAAAAAGTAAACTCTGATCAGACTGATCTGACAAACTCTGTTGATCTAAACTCTAAACCTCTACTGGTAAATACTGAAGAAACTCTTCAATCAGAAACAAGGGAAGAACCAGTTGAGGGGGAGCATGAAGAATCACATCAGAGTGATAATTCAAACACTGATAGTGACTCAGTTGATAATTCTGAATCAAACTCTGTTGATTCAAACTCTGTTGATAATTTTGAGCAGTCACATTCAGGGGGAGCATCAGAAAATGAAGAGAGGCACCAAGAAAATTAGGAGAGCATGGATCAAGGGGGAGGATCACATGATGACAGAAGCAATTTGCCTTCTGCAAGAAAATGGACTAAGTCACACACACCTGATTTAATTATTGGTGATCCAGATGCAAAAGTAAGGACAAGAAGTGCAACAACAAATGAATGTCTGTTTCATGCATTCTTGTCACAATCTGAGCCAAAGAAAGTGGAAGAAGCTCTTAAAGATGCTGACTGGATAACAGCAATGCAAGAAGAGCTAAATGAATTTGAAAGAAATGAAGTGTGGACCCTTGTACCAAGGCCCAAGAACAGATCCATTGTTGGTACTAAATGGGTTTTCAGAAATAAAACTGACAGTGAGGGTGTTATCATAAGAAACAAAGCAAGACTGGTTGCAAAAGGCTATTCACAACATGAAGGAATAGACTATGATGAAACATTTGCTCCAGTTGCTAGATTGGAGGCAATCAGAATCTTTCTAGCATATGCCTCTCATAAGAAATTCAAAGTGTTTCAGATGGATGTAAAAAGTGCATTTTTAAATGGAAAACTTGAAGAAGAAGTGTTTGTGGAACAACCACCAGGTTTTGTAGATACAAAATATCCAGACTATGTCTACAGGTTAGACAAGGCACTCTATGGACTTAAGCAGGCACCAAGGGCATGGTATGAAACTCTTGCCAAATTTCTACTAGAAAGTGGATTTCACAGAGGTACTGTTGACAAAACTCTGTTTCACTTCCAATCTGGTAGTGACTTGCTCTTAGTTCAGATCTATGTAGATGACATCATTTTTGGATCTACTAATGATAAACTCTGTAAGAAGTTTGCCAAACTCATGCAGTCAAGATATCAAATGAGTATGATGGGAGAGCTTAGTTATTTTCTAGGCCTACAGGTGAAGCAAACAGATGATGGAATTTTTATAAATCAAGCAAAATATACCAGGAATCTTCTTAAGAAATTTGGCATGCTTGACTGTTCCTCTGCAACAACTCCCATGGCAACTGCAACAAAATTGGACAAAGATGCAGGGTCATCAGTAGATATGACATGTTACAGAGGAATGATTGGTTCTCTACTCTATTTAACAGCTAGTAGACCTGATATCATGTATGCCACTTGTTTGTGTGCAAGGTTCCAGGCAGATCCAAGAGAACCACATTTAACAGCAGTAAAGAGGATTTTTAAGTATCTCAAGGGCACTATAACTTTTGGGTTGTGGTATCCAAGAGAATCAGAGTTTAAACTACTTGGTTATTCAGATGCAGACTTTGCAGGCTGTAAGATAGACAGAAAAAGCACCAGTGGAAGTTGTCAATTTCTGGGAGACAGAATTGTTTCCTGGTACAGCAAGAAACAGAAGTCAATATCTACATCTACAGCTGAAGCAGAGTATATTGCTGCTGGTAGCTGCTGTGCACAGATTTTATGGATGAAGAATCAACTGCTGGATTATGGATTGAGGTATACCAAGATACCTATTTACTGTGATAATCAAAGTGCTATTGCAATGACAGGTAATCCAGTGCAACATTCAATGACAAAGCACATCAGCATAAGGTATCACTTCATCAGAGAGCATGTAGAGGAAGGCAACATTGAGCTTCACTTTGTGTCTACAGAACAACAACTTGCAGATATCTTCACCAAGCCATTGAGTGAAGCTACATTTACAAGACTGGTCAATGAACTAGGAATGGTCTCTAGTTTTGACTAGTGATGTTGGTTAGACTCAAAAACTTATTGCTCATGTTATGCAAATTGTTAAGTGCTATGTGAACCTTAGTATTAAACTCTGTTATGCATGCTTATGTTTAAACCTTGTTAAACTCTGTCAGCATGTCTGTCTGTTAAACACTGTTATCATGTTGGATACACTCAGTGAATTCAGAATTGATTATTGTCTGAATGAAAACACCAATGAAGAAAAATGTATGAAGCATGATTCTCAGTAATTAAATCATGATTCTTTCTGAGTCACTGTAATCTAATCAGATTCTGTGCAGTAAATCAACACAGCATGATACTATTTCATATTTATAGCATCTCTTAGTTTATTCAGTCCTAAACTCTGAGTTTATGAATATTGTGTGCATTGCCTCTCATAAATAATTTTGGTTATTGATGAACTCTAAACTCTGATTAGTGACATTCTGTTCCCAAAGGTATGGTTCCTGATGATTCCTTGTTTGTACTTGTGAAAACCATAAAACTTGAGATGTGTCATTGATTAGTTTGGTGAGTTCAGATTCATGTTTACACCCTGTGAGAGTTTGAGCCAAATCAGTGATTGATACATTTTCTATCAATCAGTATTTATTGTTGTGTGATGTTCATCAGGAAGTATGTTTCTCTAGAACTTGTATTAAACCACTTTGAGACTACATGATATGTGTGTGCATGAAAATGATAAAGGCAATAGGATTTACCATTCCTTCAAACACTGTTCAAAATTCTTTTGAACACTGTTAAAAAACTGTATAAACACTGTTCATAAATACCACCCTTAGTAAACCCCTTTGAGCCTAATTAACTGCTCATTTTTCTTATACTCTGAAGTATTAAGAGCAGTTATATTCTTTTGAAAAAAAAAAATCAAGCAGATGAGTGTTTCTCAAGAAAAGAAAAGTTTTTCAGTATATATGTTAAATAAAAAAAAAGAAAAAAAGGGGCATATATACTGATCTTGTGCAAATATGTACTAACAGTGTGACTGAACACTTTGGTCTATTAAAATGTTCAGTTTGAAATTCACTCATGAATAAAACATCTCTTCTCATCTGTTTGATCTTACCTCATTACAACCCTGAATAAAGTCCTTTTGATTTGTGCATACATGTACTCAAAGTAGTGTAGATTTGGTGGACATTCAAGCATATGGTAGAATCTGCTTTTCCTGATTGAATGTGAGTGTAAACACTTCACCTAAACACCTGTGTGCTTTGAGAGTTTGTGAGTTTATCAAGTTCATGATTGTTATTCACTAAATGATGCTCTGATTTCTATCTCTTGATCTTTTAGTCTTCAAAGACTGTGTGCTTACTTGGATAATCATGGACATCAATGGGAATAGAAGTTTTCAGATTTCTGTATAACAGTAACTACAGAGTTTAGCATTCATCAAACAATCAGTGTTTACTATGAGAGTTTGTGCATTCAGTGTTTATTTATTTTTTTTTTATGGATTTTATGAAATATTAGATGCTCTAAAAATTGATTTTGGTAAACTCTGCTTCACACACACTTATATTCACAACTGTGCAATTTTTGAAAGGGTTTCAGTGATAAAGTTGGAAAATTGATAAACACTGTTGAGTTGTGTTAAGTACTCTAAGGTAAAGTTTCATTGAGATGTTTTGACTATTTTGGAGTAATTGGGGTAGTTGACAACTGTTAATTAGTGTAAATATGTCAAAGTGTCGTGATTATAGGAATGACAGCGGTAATTATTAAGTGATCCATTAGTTGTTTGACACGTGTCCCATGATAGTGTCCCACTTACACATTACTCTACAATCAATTGCGCGCTTTCATTAAATAAACGATTGAGTTTTGGTTTTACTCTAATCGTTTTTGTTCTCTCACTTCACATCGATTAATATTCACCCACTCACAGTTACTTGCATACTCAATCACTTTCAAAATTCTTATTCACTCTCCTTCACATTTTGGTAAACACTTACCATACATCTTTTCTCTGAATATCTTCGTATCATATCTTACTAATGGCAACCAAAGCGTTTGATGCAGCAGGGTTAATTTTTCTTCCTAGCAACTATGCAGCTCCACTGGAGAATGCAAATGCTCCAGAGGCGTTTCATTTGTTTCAAAATTTCTTGAAAGATTCTGAAATAGGGAAGGCTTTAACTGCACCACCAATACTCTCTGCTTCACAAATTGCTACTTTTTGGACAAACTTTGTATATGATGATGGAGAAGAGTCTGGCACTCCAACAATCACTTTCACTCATGCTGAATCAGAGTATATCATTACTCCAACTACGGTTAGGGATGCTTTGGATTTTGAGACTCACACTTCTTACAGTGTTGTTGGTCACGACCACTTGAGGACAATGTTGCAGCAAATTGGATGTGCAGGAAATTTGAATAAGCTGGGGTCTCTGAGAAGGCCACTTTTGAGAAAGGAATGGAGTTTCTTTTTCGATTGCATTACAAGAACTTTTGGAAAGAAGACAACAAATTGGGATGCACTTCCTCTTGACACTCTTCAAATTGGCCATGCTCTACTGTATGGAGGTAATTTCGATTTTGGTAGACTAGTGCTAATGAATTTGGGAGAGCGTTTGTCTGAGCCTACTATTTGCACTAAATCACGCAAGCGTACGTGGTCACAAGTAATACAGATAGAAGTCAAGTTCGTTCCCACAGAGATCTGGTTTTTAATTCAGTAGATGCACCTATGCAACAATGTATGGTTTTTATTCACTACTAAGACAATTAACAAGATTGGGTTTAGATTAACTAAGATTAACTAAAAAAAACAAATTAACAAACTAAGAATTAACTAACTAACAAGAATTGGAATCGAATTACTTCTGCAAGATAAACCATGGAATCCTAACTTCATTAAATACTTCCTTTAGAGATCATGCCTTAATCAATATATGTGATGGTTTTGATATCTGATCGGACAACACGAAACAAGTAAAAGTTACCTCTCGGTATACGAATACCAAACTAAACATACATCCACAAAAGAGATAGAAGATGAATAGACACCAATTATGTTTAGACCCTATATCTCTATAGAATTTGAAAACATAAAGGTCGAAGCACAAGTTATCCACATAGATCACATAGGGCAGCATAATATCTCTATTAATGCCACAAATCATGATGTTAAAACATCAACCTATCCTATGCTAGCATGGCAAGTTCTAAATCTCAAGATCCACTCTCGTTTCGCAAGAGATTAACAAATTAGATGTTCATGACGCATCTAAACACATGAAACGCAACCATACGAGGATATCAATAATTCATCACACACATATCAAATAAGCAATCAACTACTAAATTCCATAAATAAATCCGTTAGGACCCCATGACAACGATTAGCTCATGATCGAACTTCTCATCGTCACGGGGTCTAATGAAAACATGATGTAAAACAAATACAATAATATAAATCTCTGGTGTGTGTTGTGTTCGTCGTGGTCTATTTTTGTGTCCCCAAGAGGTGTATTTATAGCCCCAAGTGCCTCCTCAACCAAGTAATTACCGTCTTTGATTTAGGATAGAATTCCGGTAATTTTCCTTTCTTGAATGAAATAGAATTGCAATTTCCATGTATAAGTCTGATTCTAGAAGCTTCTGGTCATCCAAGGTAATTCCACAATGATTAGAATTAGAAAACAATGCAATTTCCTTCTCAGAATGGGTTTCCAAAAGTTCTGGAATTTTCTGGCAGTGTCAGGTGCTCAAGACCACTTTATAATGAAAGAGAATTCCGTTATCTTCGCGTGGGCAGTTGAATCGTCCAAAACGGACTTGTAGAACTCAAGATATGGCCAAAACAAAAATCAGAAATTTTGGCTGATTTTCCCGCGCCCGCGCCGCCCTCCGCGCGCTACTGTTCATTCCCGCGCGCCCGCGCCCGAAATAAGCACAAATTAGGCGCGGCCGCGCCAGACCTATTGTTCATTTGCTGATTTTGCTCTATTTTCTTCGTTTTAACTCCGATTTTCATTCCGTTTCTTCCGGCACTCTCGCAATTTGATGTACTTTCATTCTTTAAGCTCAAAACCCACCAATTAAACATGGAACACATCATCCCACATCCGACTCTTATTCCTACACAAATTCACTACAAACACATCAAAAACACCACATACTTGAGTCCAAGTCATCAATTCAAGCCGATACGAAGCATTCCAAGTGGATATAACATCCACTTATCACACCCCCAAACTTAAACCGATGCTTGTCCTCAAGCATAAACAACTAACACTACCTAATTAGTTCCACTTCCGTAGGTGATCACGGTTGCATTTGGCATATGCAACAAGCCCTTTAAACCCCTAGGCAGCCCTAGTGGACGAGTAAGGTCTCGTGAGGGCCTATAGCGAATGTACCCACAAAATCCAATTAACCTAATGCAATGCATGAATGCAACTAAATGAGAATGCAATTAATCTAGTACTAAAATCCTACCATACCTTCAAATCCTCTCATGCCATATCAACTTAAGAATCAAAGTAAATACGCAATGTCTTGGTGTCGAAAGTGCAAGTATTCACATAGTCTACTTAATGAACATGCATAAGTTCTCACAAGCCCATGTCAAATGTAAGAATAAGTTAGTAACCATGCTAAGCCTACAAGAGTACATCTTTGAGACAAAACTCGGGATCTCATACGCAAAAACAAGCAAACACTCACAATCCACTCACAAAAGAATATTCACTCAAGAACAAGGGTAAGTGTATCACTCAATTCCAACAAAATCATAAACATGCTTGACATTTGGTATCAATCTAACTCTTAACACAACATACATCAATGACGATAATCAAAAGGTCTTTATTTGGGTTGTAACGGGGCTAGGGACAAGGTATGTCAAATAAGCCGAATCAGGTGAAGTGTCAAAAGCTAGTAAGTACCATAATAAATCATACACAACACCCTATTTCCCCCTCACATAATTTTTACTAAACAAACACTCGACTAGTCGACTAAAATAGGATCACAACAAACACAAACATGCTCTCATAATATATTTTTTTTCTTTTTTTTCTCTTTCTTCTTTTTTTTTTCTTTTTTTTTCTTTTTCTCGAGAGCTAAATAAAACAATAATATAAACAATAACAATGATCCCATGAATTTATTACATATGCCGACTATCAAGTAAACAAACCCAATTTTCAATATTTCCCCTAAAAATAAGACCAACAATAACCCCTCCTTGCACACCTTATTACTCCCTTAAGCACTCTACTAGCCTTTGACAATGTGGGTTCAAAATAATGTAAGGCCAATACAAGAAAAAGGTCTAGGCAAGTAATGTGGTATGTCACCGAAAAATAGGATTAAGCTCAACGGGTTAACTAATTGATCATGTAAATATGGTATGGTAATATGGGAAAATATGCGGTTATTCCTAATGCCTTTATCATTTTAATCGTCAAATAATGTCATGCGTTTCAAGAAAGACCTCAAACAACTGCTAGCAATGCAAACAATCCGTGGACACTCAAGCAAACGAATACATTGCAACAAATATGCAATAAGGCTCAAAAGCTCACTTGGTGGAAAAAAACATACTCAATCCCAAGCAAAAAATCTCTCTAATGCACCTACTAGTATTCAAAGCATGCAAACTAAATCATCTTGCACATATTCATGTCCTTCTAATCACTTACAACATTCAATAAGTCTACTAGCTTCAACTTACTAGTGTATGTGTGTGCACAAGAACAAAGCATATCACTTCTCAATCAAAAGCATCAACAACACAAAATTCCTATCAAGCAAGGGTGCAAATGCAACCATTATGAACTCACATGATATACAAACATAAAAACAGAATGTCATATATGAAACAAACGTAGATAACACGAACATAAATGCATAATTTACTACTACTAATATGCAAAACATAAAATCCTACATGAACAAATAATACAACAACAACTACTAATCCCTCAAACCACCCCCAAACTTGAAATATTCAATGTCCGTATTGAATGGAAGTAAATACGAGGGATAGTAGAAAACATACCTAAATAAAAATGCCGAAAAGCGTGGGTTGCCTCCCACAAAGCGCTTCTTTAACGTCAATAGCTTGACGTTACTTCCAAGCCTCCACTAAGGATGATAATAATTGGCCTGGTCTTCTCTTTGTGAAACTTCATCATCATCACGGCGGCACACTTTCAGCCACTTCTCCTCGCTTGGCCTATTCGTGTAACAACTATGTCCTATTCCAATGCCTTCATCTGTTGACTCAAAATCTGTCAATTTGTAGAACAACACATGGGCTTCGCTTGAATATAATGGAGGAGGATAAATGTAAGTTGTTGAAGCATTTGGTTCCTCAAAGAGAACTTCCTCCATTGGCTCTAATGTGCTACCTCCTTCTTTACATTCTGAGACAAGTAGAAGACCTGCATCTTTCCCATGTTCATCAGCCTCTTGGTACGCACATACCAATTTTTGAAATTTGTCCACCATCCTAACATGATCAAATTCCTCACATGGCTTGCGAATGCTCACCTCACCTTGGAATTTGTCTTCCTCAAGAAAAGATTGAATTGCACTATCCTCAAGATTTGACCATGAAACAACCTCATCAATCAATACCTTAGAATCCCATAGATCAGCCAAGCCGAGCGACTCACACTCTTCCCCCTCATCACTATCCACCACAGGTTCAGACAAAACAGAATTTTCTCCTTTTTCTATAGGAGCCTGATCATGAATTCCTTCTTCATCCTTCATTGCTGAATTCTGATCGTTCGTGACTTTTCCAGATCTGAGTGTTATGGCATTAACCTGCTCCATGCCATCTTGTTGTCCTGGATTCACCTCTGTGTCACTAGGAAGAACTCCCTGCGGTCCATTGAGAAAGGCACTTGCAATTTGCCCAAACTGATTCTCCAATGTCTTGAGAGATGCCGCCTGACTTTTAATCATCAACCTCAATTCATCCAATTCAGATTTTTCATTCGAAGATTGACAATCATCCCCATGAAACTGTTGTTGCTGAAAATCTTGATTGTTGCTCCATCCGAAATTGGGATGATAGGTGGCTGGAGCTGGTTGTGAAGTTTGCTGGAAGTTGCTCACAAACTGTGTCGCTTTAGAAGATATGGCACATTGACTCGTCTCATGTGCACCCTCACATAGCTCACAAACACTAGCAACTTGAGGCACCCCATGCTTTGACATAAAATCCAATTTCTTATTAAGTGCCTCTAGTTGAGCTGCTAGAGCTGTGACTGTATTAACTTCCAGAATTCTCGCTAATTTGCCTTGTGATAATCTTTGAGTTGGATTCTGGTATTCATTCGCAGCCATCATCTCAATTAGCTCATAAGCTTCCGCATAGCTCTTAGCCCATAGAGCTCCACCTGATGCTGCATCTAGCATGGGTCTTGACTGTGCACCCAAACCATTATAAAAGTAGTTAATCAACATCCACTCAGGCATCCCGTGATGTGGACACTTCCATAGCATCTCCTTATATCGCTCCCAAGCCTCGCACAAAGATTCTTCAGACTGCTGTGAAAATTGAGTAATAGCGTTCCTGATTGCTACAGTTTTCGCCATAGGGAAGAATTTAGTAAGAAACTTCTGAGCAAGATCCTCCCATGTAGTAATGCAACCGGCTGGTAGAGAGTACAACCAGCCCTTAGCTTTATCCCTCAAAGAGAATGGGAAAAGTCTCAATTTGATTGCATCTTCCGACACCCCGTTGATCTTGAAAGTGTCACAGATCTCAATGAAATTCCGAATATGCATGTTAGGATCCTCCATAGGAGCACCCCCAAACTGAACCGAATTCTGCACCATCTGAATTATGCTAGGCTTGATTTCGAAAGTATTAGCTGCAATAGCTGGCCTGACAATGCTAAATTGGATGTCCTTGATCTTTGGTTGAGAATAATACATCAATGCTTTCGCTGCTGCTGCTGGTTCTCCCATTGCTACCTGCAACACATAAAACTAAACAACTATATATAAGAAACAATCCGAGTCAGTGAACTCTAACGACCACTATTGATAAGCACATAAACCAAAAATAAAACACCGATGATCCCCGGCAGCGGCGCCAAAAACTTGTTTGCACTAAATCACGCAAGCGTACGTGGTCACAAGTAATACAGATAGAAGTCAAGTTCGTTCCCACAGAGATCTGGTTTTTAATTCAGTAGATGCACCTATGCAACAATGTATGGTTTTTATTCACTGCTAAGACAATTAACAAGATTGGGTTTAGATTAACTAAGATTAACTAAAAAAAACAAATTAACAAACTAAGAATTAACTAACTAACAAGAATTGGAATCGAATTACTTCTGCAAGATAAACCATGGAATCCTAACTTCATTAAATACTTCCTTTAGAGATCATGCCTTAATCAATATATGTGATGGTTTTTATATCTGATCGGACAACACGAAACAAGTAAAAGTTACACTACAAGAAAAGGGTCAATAGACATCAGTTTATGGCCGATGTCTATGTTATTTTGCATGTGATGTCTAGGTCGGAGATGTCTATTCTAGACATCGGCCAGAAACTGATGTCTGTGCTAACATAGACATCAGTATTTACTTCAATACACATCAGTTGTTCTACAAAACAGGTTACATATAATTAATTTTATAAATAACTTGCATGCCTTATATTGTAGAAAACATATAATAAACTAAGTTATTTTTCACATACACATCACTTTCTTTTTTTTGGAAAAGATGTCTATTTGGATATTAGACATCATAATTTTAGTAGATAAAGTGATGTCTATTGTTATCTTAGACATCATCCTAGACTGATGTCTAATGTTCTTATAAACATTAGTTTCTTTTAAAAAAATGCGATGTGTATAACTATCTTAGACATCATCCTATACTGATGTCTAATGTAGGTATAAACATCAGTTTTTTCTGAAAAAACTCATTTATATGTGTCTCTTAGACATCAGATTTTATAAATAAAAAGTGATTTCTATTTGTTTTTTAGACATCGGACATTGTAGAAAAAATGTGATGTATATCTTTGTTTTAGACATCATTATTTGGTAAAATCACTTTATTTGCTAATAATAGATGTGACAATTGTCATTATGTGGATATTGACAAAATAAAAATCAATGTCATCAACATCCAAATTACTACATAAGGCATATCCAATGTACCAAATCCAAAACAAGTAAACATGACTACATATCCACAAAATCAACTAAATTACGCAAAGTACCCATCAACAAAACAAAGTACATAACCTGCTTAACTAGTCATAGTCAAATAACTATGTTTGCAGATGCGATATATTAATTAAACCTTGCCAAAAAAAGACTTGTGTCGTCAAATGTGGTTTTGGATGAATCAGGACTTCTCCAATAACTCAGCCATTGTTTCCATAAGCATGATTTAAATTGCCACTATGTTGGCTGGGAATACTCTGTATCGAAATAAAGCTCTCTCGCCCCTGAAGGTGGGATGTTCAACTCCTTCACTAAAGCCTGGTTCCTTCTGTTTATAAAAACACGAATCAGTTCCATGGGATACATACACTACACCCCCCTCAACACATAACTCATGCTCATAACTCAACACATATCACCTTCAACATAACCCCCTGTCAACTAAAACAAATAATTCTGGGAGAGAGAATATTATCGTCGACTTCAATTTCTAACAAATTGTAAAAGCCAAACCAAGAAGAAAAGGCTCTTACAGCTTTAATAAGAAATGACTCTCAAAGAGCCATTTCTTCCTGTAATGCATCTAATTCCTCCTCCTCAGCTAGTATAACTGACCCGCCTTATAATCTGGTGTGACCTGGAGCTAGTATCATTAAGGGCAGTTTCACCTACTTGTCTTTGAGCTGCAAAATATACAATAAAAAAACCACATCACAATATATATATATATATATATATATATATATGTAAGACAATTATTAGTTCTTGTTAGCCAGTGTACAACAATTTAGCCTACACGAAATCCTTGGATAGTTGCCTAAAATGCAATGGTATACATACAAGTCCAAAATTAATTTCTGTTGCAAAGTTTCATTTAACTAATTAAGATAATAATCAGTTTACACTCAGCACTTCACGTTGAAAAAGCACAAAGCTACTAATAACTTATCAACAGAGACTACTAAATAACTTATCAATATATAAAAATATATATATGTGTAAACATACCTTTGCATGATAAGCATCAGCTCTGACACCAAAGCTACTAATGAAGTCTGATATCTCTAATGTCTCCTTTCTAGTGGGAACATATATTATGGTTGGCCCAAGTCCTTGTGGTTTTTCAAAAAGTTCTGGACTCTCTTTTGGTCTTTCAGGTGTGGCGAAAAATTCAAAATCATCGTTCACCTTCGCAGGCATGCAATTGTCCAAAGAATTCAGCGCATGAAACTGCAAAAAAATTATTTGTGGTGTGAGACTTGAAGATAGATCTAACAAGCATTCTCTTACAGGTTAATATGTTTCTTGATAGAAGGTATGCTCCACCAGGACACGGCGTAAGTTTAAGAAAATGAATCTCTCCACCAGGCCAGTTTTTGCAGATATTATTGCCATTAAGAAAATGGCTGTGCCAAAGAACATGTGATATGGAGCCACTCTTCACCTTGTTCCTGAATCTGCACTCGGGAATACGAACGAAAAAAAGGCAAACAGGAGTTGCCTCAAGAAAGAATGAAGTAATATTAAGTGTTAGTCAGCCATTATTGTAAGTTGTAACAAATCTGTTGTAGATGTCTCAGGTCGTGTATTGATCAGTTTCATAATTTAACTAGGCTGTCATTCAATATATAGAAAGTTCAAGACTTTATTATACTACTTCTACATGAGTTAGAGAGATTGCAGTTTTAATGCAAACTAGATTTTCTTGAAAAAAAACAAATGGCAGTACACTTATACCTGCAAGTTGAATATTTAGTCAGTTTTTATAGCGGTTTTTACAAACTCAAAAACTTCTACAATTAAACCCACCATTCTACACGGGACTAGTAGAATATAAATTATAATGAGGGCAAAAAGTAAAAAAATGAGGAGAAATTGACATAATCATATAAACATTAGTAAAATAGAATAATTTTTTGTGCAGATCTAGTTTGACAGAAAAATATAGGGAAGTACCTCATTTAAATGTGAGTCATTTTTGTTGCGTTGTGAACTAGTATTACTAGTACTGTGTTGGGGAATCAATGTTGCCCTACAGTCAATCTCATTTCCAGTGTCAGCTGAAGAAGGACTGGGGCCAATCCTACGTCTTACTAGTCGTTGATATTCCGCCTCATCAATTTTATCCTACATAGAAGACCCTCCTGCTTCGAATACAATTAATATAAAAACATCTACAATGGTTCAGCAACGACTAGATTATTACTTGAGGGAATAGTTTATAAGCTTTTAATATACCTTCAGCAACGAAAACATTACTTTCTAATTGTTCTACAGACTCTGATCGTCCATCCTGATAACTCTTTATCACCGAAGACTCCTCAGATTTTTTAACCTGCATAATAATTAATTAGGAGGGTTACAACAAGTGAAGTGATTAAAAAATTCTAAAAAAGAAAAAAAAACAGACCTGGCACAAGAATTGAATCAGAGAACATATTCCAACATTATTAACTCTAAAATTACAGAATACATCTAAAGTTCGCTTTTCAGAGTACTTCCACAGACGTCAAACCTGGAAACGACCTGCAGCAAATTCTAAAAAACCTTCCTTGTTCAGGTTTCAGATGTGACAGGGAACAATTACTATAGTGAGCTATGTTATTTTAGCTGACAATATGGATTAAATTATTTCAGTCCAAATGCTATAAGCCCTAGTCAGTTTTAATTTCTTAATTATACTCGTTGTAAAATTTTAATGTCATGCTTTGATTATCAGACATTAGATATAAACTACTACATTATTAACAAAAATGCAATCTGTAGAGATTTTATTCTTTTTTATAACAAAAACACATTAAATGTAAGTTCTTATAGGTTTAACTTATGACAGTATCATGAACAAACAACTCCACCCTCCAAGAGACCAACATACAATGTCATTTTAACAAAAAAATAGAAGATTGGAAAAAGCATGTTCCTCTGCACTAAGCAGGTAAGCTTGGATTGCGGTGTGCCAAAGCCTGTAGTACTATTACATGTTTCTTTAGGCCTTTTCAATGGCTGTCCTGCATCATGTTGTCAGTTATAATGTATTCCATGCCTATATAACTCTTATATAACTCTTTATAGCAAACTAAAATAGTATTACAATAAGGTTCTACGTAAACACATGATACAAAATAATGTCAAAATAATGCCATCCTTCAAGTCATAAAGCTTTGTCCGCTGAAGATGAGGCTTTTTGAAAAGATGAGGCTGTTGATAAACTGGTTACAAAATTTTCTCAGTGAAAAAAGTCGGGATCAAACAAATAATGGGTTAGATCAGTTTTACAGTCAGATATATGTCACGACAAAGATTGGGTAACTTATATCAAAATTCATATGCAATTATTTTGCTTTCTTTTTGAAATTTTGACAGGGAATGTAGCAATGTATTTATTATTTAAGATTCATATTTGTTTAGGCACTCTTGCTTCATTTCAACTTTATTGTACAATTGATTATAATATGATGCATTACAATATTGTACACAACTAGGAAACCTGCATGTGTGATATACTCCTATCTTGTAGAAGTAGTTCTTTTTACTCGTTTGTACATGCATTTCACCCATATAATGTATTCATACATCAACACAATGTGCTCTTTCTTTGTGAGTGTGGGGAGGCCTTCTTTATAAATGCATGTGCGCATGACAAGAAACTTATTTGATGGTCCCAAAACCATTGACACCAAAGAACTTAAACATGCATCAGAGTAGAGTCAATACACTTGTAGCTACTATCTCCCTTGGTTCTTAAATCTGTGAGAAGGTGATGGATATGATTAAAGGACAGAGGTTTATCGAGCTTACTTGAACACAAGTACAGAAGTTCTGTATACTTTGATTGCCAACTCCTGACCATCAAATTTTGTAACATGATAAACATTTTCCTATATAGAGACAAAATAATATAAAGACATGAGGTTAAGGATGAGTGGGTAACAATTCTAGCAAAGGAGAATCACCATTAACATTTGAAACAACGGAAGGTAAACCTTGATGCCATTATAACATAAAACCACATAATTTTACACAATGACGTAAACCTAAAATCACAAAGCAACACCCATCAATATCTACAAACAAACAATAACAAGGAAATATTTTTACTTACATTTAGTGCTCATATTCTTTGAATCTTGCTGCCTGAAATAGAAACTACGGTGATCAAGCCATTTGTAATGGTTCTTAGCATAGATTTTATCCCAAACTTTATTCAAATCTAACCGACAGTTCGACCACTCTTCTTGTTTCTACTTCAGGCGTATTAATATAACAACAGAGTATGAGGATGGATAGACATAATAATATATACACTGAGAGTACTGAAACAATAATAATAACTAATTTTATTCAAATAGAAACTGGCCTTCTTTATCCAATGAAACCTAATCTATGTGCAGGTCCAATTTTACCTCGAACTGAATGCCCCAATTAAAGTCCATGAAGAAAAAGCCCCAATTGAAACCCTAATTGAAAATAAAAACACAAGAATGAAGAAGAGCAAAATCAAATAAGCAATAAAGAACATAATCAAATCAGTTTACCAATTAATTAAAGCAAGCCAGGGAAGCCCCATATTATCACCTGCAATCAAAAAATAAATTACCCAGTGAAGAGAAGAGAGAAGAAAAGAGAGAGAAGAGAAGACTGAGAGGAGTGTTTTTTAATTTGATACAGAGTACAAAGAGAATTGAGAGAGTATGAGAGTGGAGAGATCGTATGAGAGTCGAGAGATTATGAGAATGAGAGTCAACGGAAAAATAATTGGTGGGGGGGGGAGAATATTTGGGATGAAGGGGGGAAAAGTAATTGGTGGAGATAGAGTGTGAGAATAATTGAGAGAGAGTTTGATTTTGTTTTTTTAGTTTTTGCTTAATTTGTCTGAAGGGGAAATAATTGTGTATAGGCGGGGAGATTATTTGGTTAAGGGGGGGAAATTTTGATTTTGGGGGTGAAATTTTGGTTAAGGGGGAAATAAAAAGCAAGAGGCGCCGTTTTAATTTTTTAATGGCTGACTTTAGACATCGGTTTTAAAAATAGTGATGTCTATGAAAAACAAAGACATCAGTTTAATGCTGGATGATGTTATTACATCTTTTAACATCAGCGGCATTTACGACCGATGTCTAAAGTGTGATGTCTATTGACTGTTTTCTTGTAGTGTTACCTCTCGGTATACGAATACCAAACTAAACATACATCCACAAAAGAGATAGAAGATGAATAGACACCAATTATGTTTAGACCCTATATCTCTATAGAATTTGAAAACATAAAGGTCGAAGCACAAGTTATCCACATAGATCACATAGGGCAGCATAATATCTCTATTAATGCCACAAATCATGATGTTAAAACATCAACCTATCCTATGCTAGCATGGCAAGTTCTAAATCTCAAGATCCACTCTCGTTTCGCAAGAGATTAACAAATTAGATGTTCATGACGCATCTAAACACATGAAACGCAACCATACGAGGATATCAATAATTCATCACACACATATCAAATAAGCAATCAACTACTAAATTCCATAAATAAATCCGTTAGGACCCCATGACAACGATTAGCTCATGATCGAACTTCTCATCGTCACGGGGTCTAATGAAAACATGATGTAAAACAAATACAATAATATAAATCTCTGGTGTGTGTTGTGTTCGTCGTGGTCTATTTTTGTGTCCCCAAGAGGTGTATTTATAGCCCCAAGTGCCTCCTCAACCAAGTAATTACCGTCTTTGATTTAGGATAGAATTCCGGTAATTTTCCTTTCTTGAATGAAATAGAATTGCAATTTCCATGTATAAGTCTGATTCTAGAAGCTTCTGGTCATCCAAGGTAATTCCACAATGATTAGAATTAGAAAACAATGCAATTTCCTTCTCAGAATGGGTTTCCAAAAGTTCTGGAATTTTCTGGCAGTGTCAGGTGCTCAAGACCACTTTATAATGAAAGAGAATTCCGTTATCTTCGCGTGGGCAGTTGAATCGTCCAAAACGGACTTGTAGAACTCAAGATATGACCAAAACAAAAATCAGAAATTTTGGCTGATTTTCCCGCGCAAATAAGCACAAATTAGGCGCGGCCACGCCAGACCTATTGTTCATTTGCTGATTTTGCTCTATTTTCTTCGTTTTAACTCCGATTTTCATTCCGTTTCTTCCGGCACTCTCGCAATTTGATGTACTTTCATTCTTTAAGCTCAAAACCCACCAATTAAACATGGAACACATCATCCCACATCCGACTCTTATTCCTACACAAATTCACTACAAACACATCAAAAACACCACATACTTGAGTCCAAGTCATCAATTCAAGCCGATACGAAGCATTCCAAGTGGATATAACATCCACTTATCACCTACTTCTGTTTATTTTGCTCGATTTTGTCAAATACTATTTACTGCTTGTGTGCCTAATCTTACAATTGATGAAGCTGATGTCATTCAGCCTTTTCAAGTTGCTAAAAGGATGTTTTCTGATTTGACAAATAAAGATGTTACTAAACAGCAAATACCTGATATGTTTATGCCACTAGCCTTACAAAACTATGTTAACCAACCTCAGGATTCTCAATCACCACAACACATGCCTGAACCATTAGACACCATACATTCTGAATCAACACCCACAACACCTACAACACCTACAACCACTGTACCTACTACATCTCATCAACCACAACCAGAACCAATAAACTCTCCACCAATAAACTCTGAAACCTTAAACTCTGAGACAGCACCTACTGAAAAAACCTAAATCCAAACCAAAAAGAAAAATACACACTGCCCAAAACACTAAACACTCAAAGGCTAAACAGATATTACCTGGAGCTGTTTATACCAGAAGAAAGAAACAAAAGGCAAACAGACCTTCACTTTCACCACCTAAGGAGAGCTCTAGTGAAGAAGAAGAGGAGATTGTAGTGTCTCAAGTCAAGAAGAGGAGATTAATTCTTTCAGAATCTGATGATGAGCATGTTGTTGAAGCTCCAGAGGTGGTTTCACAGCAAACACCTACTGTTGAGGTTGCAGAGAATGTTGCTATACCTGCAGAGGATGCTGTGCCTGTCAATGTTGAAATACCTGCAGAGGTTGAAATGCCTGCAGAGGATGCTGTTAATGTTGAAGTACCTACAGAGGATAACATTCCTGTAGAAGAGGATTACAGAAATGGTTTTTCACCAATGAATTATTTTCTTGATTCATTTCAACCAATTCTTGATTCTATCTCACCTGTTGTTCACACTGAAGCTCCTGGTGTAGCTGATGAGCCTGCAGTTAATTTTTCTGAAGCTGCAGCATCACACACAGAGCTAATATCTAATGCTTCTCCAATTCCAGACAAAGGTGATGAGGTTGATCAAGCAACTAAGAAAAATTCTGAATCTATGCCTGTTGAAGCTACAAATGCAAGCTCTGTTGCAGAGCCTGTGCAACATGAGAAGACTATTGACAAGATTGCAGAAGTTGTTGCAGAAACTGTGGCTGACACAGCTCAGCACAGTGGTTCTTTACAAGATGCTCAAGCAAATGATGCAAGTGTTGAAGATGAATCTGAAAATAGTGCAAACTCTGATTCTTTTCTGAGTGCACCAGCACAGACTGATAATAAACATAAACCTTTTGATCAGCCTTGTCCATCTCATGCAATTGAAGAAGAGCACCTTGCTAAATCTGCTGCTAATTGGTATAAACAAGACTGTATTTTTCCAAAAGGGAGAGCAGCTGATTTTGTTAAGCAGACTGCTAGTCAAATTTCAAATCCAGAGATTTTATCCTGTTTAAAGGCAACTGTGGTACAAGTCAAAACTCTGGATGGAAATTTTGCTGAAACAAAACAACAAATTGCTTCTTTGAAAACTGAGATACAGACTAGAGAAATGACAATGGAAAGAGAGTCAAAAATCAAAGCTGCACAGCTTTCTAAAGTTCAAGATACTCTCTTTGCCAGGCTAGGAAAGGTTGAAGAAAATCAAACTGCCTTGTTTGCTAAGGTTGATTCCATTGCTAACTCTTTGGAGCTCATTACATCTATACTCATTCCTGATGATGTCAAAAAGGGAGAGAGAGTTGCTAAGTCTAAATGTAAAATTTCTCAAACTCTGCTTGAAAAGAAGGATGATGTTGGAGATGGAGGGGCAAGTGATAAGAGTAAGGCTTTAAACTCTGAAACACTAACTCTGAGATCTGGCAAATCTCTTAAGTCACAGTCTGTTGGAATAAACACTGAAACTCAAGGTACTTCAAAAACCAAGAGTTTGGAATTAATATCAAATCCAAAGACTGATGAGGAGTTAGCTGTTAAGCTTTTCATGGAAGAGAATGCAGAAGGAGTTACTATAGAAGATGCTAAAGCTGAAGAGAAGAGTCTGCAAGAAAAGCATTTGAAGGCTTTAAAGTTTGATAAATTAAAGAAGAATGTGAAAGTTGTTAAAGCTGCAAAGCCTGTTCTTAAAGGTATTCAAATCAAAGAACCAGTTGGTACAAATCAAAGGATGCAAGTGTTCAGAAAACCAACAGATGCAGAAGCTAAGCAAAAGCTGAAAAGTATTGTTACAACCTCTGTTGATACACATGTTGTACAGAAGAATGAAGACACAACCTCTGTTACTGCACAAGTTGTGACCACACCATTATTTCTTCTCAGTTGAAATCAACATTTGGAAAAGGTGTTCTTCATGATTCAAGGCTAGAAGCTACAGTTCCAATGGATTTCACTGATGGTAGAGCCTTATCTGGTAAAATCGGATACAACAAAGGAGGCATAGGCTCACACAGAGACACAAGACAATATGTTGGTCCCAGAGATCCTTCTTCATTGGCTGTTC
This sequence comes from Kitagawia praeruptora, assembly GCA_037693485.1. NCBI lineage: Eukaryota > Viridiplantae > Streptophyta > Magnoliopsida > Apiales > Apiaceae > Kitagawia > Kitagawia praeruptora. Next base: position 156,231,635 of record CM075344.1, on the reverse strand, counting down.
CAGGTCGTGGTGTCACTCAAGAGAGTTTAGACAGACTGGAGTCAGTACAGCTTGTTAATCAGAAGAGTTTAGAGAAGGATTTTCTGCTATATTTCATGGCTGATGGAACAGTGTTTAAAGTTGATGAGAAGGATATTGATTTAAAATACTGGGAAGAACTAGAATATGTTCTGTATCTTTTCAGAGTAAGAAATCAAAGAGCTCAGTCAGTTGCAAATGTACTCAGACAAAAGATGATTCAAAATCTTGCCAGAAGAAATATGAAGTACAACAGCAAGTATGTTCCAAAGTACAGAGACTGGAATGGGAATCTGATAGAAATGGAGAAGGGGACTACAAAGCTGAAGACAGATCTTGGAATTACTGTTCTGGATTTTAATGTGAAGTCTGAGGAAGTGAAATATATCAGGTTGGGAAATGAAATGAGGAGAAACAAAATCTACGATCTTAGAGCTGCTATCTATCAGATTGATGAGAATGATCCTCAGTTGAGAGAAATCAAGGAAGCTATGCAGATAGAGCTTGAAAATGCTGAAAGAAGATTGCTTATAGACTATCTCAGAACAATGCCAGATCTTCAAGAGATTAGAATTTGAAGTCTGTAAGGATTTTCTTATTTTCTGTAGAATTTGTTAAGTAAAAGCTTAAACTCTGTTTGTTAAACACTGTAGACTTTGTATTTGTTTTGACATCATCATTTACTGTAAACTTGTACATTCTTGCTAATGAACAAGTTGGGGGAGATTGTTAGAAATGATTGATGAGAACAGTGTTTGGAAGCTAAAGTAACAAAACAGAGTTTAGCTGGAAGCAGTCAGAGTTTAGTTAAACACTGACTGGAAGCGCAACAGAGATTGTTAAACTCTGTAGCGGTAATGTCTGAAGAGTCAACAGTGTTTGAAGATTGATACAACATAAATATGGAAGCAATATCTTTGAAGATTGGAAAGCTGTCAAAGAGATTGAGTTGACTTGGAAGATTTGAAGCAATCGTGATTGATATCAATTGTATAGCTTAATTATAGGAGAATCAATTACTGATTGTATGAAGCTGTATGTTTTATAAATACAGTTAGGTTAACCCTAGAAGGGTATCGAACATTGAGAAATTCATTGATTGTAACCTAAGCAGCTCTCTGTGATATTTTACATCACTGAGAGAGGAATTGTTAATTCCAAACAGTTTTTAAGTATTAAACAGTGTGTTCTTGTTAAGTTACTCATACAGTATTTGATTACCTATTGTGTATTCGACCTAACATATAAGTTTGTCATGTTAGTAGTCATGTTAGAAATGGTGGCCAATGTTTGTGTATGTTTTTATGAATTTTAGTTGGTTTATTTGGTGAATATTGTTTTGAACCTGGTGGTAATGGTGAAATATTAACCTGGTGGTAATGGTGAAATATTGGTTTGTGCATTTTTTGCTTGTCGATTGAATTGTCCAATTGCTTATTGTTTGCGTAAATAAACCATTGTCTAAAATGTGATTAGCCAATGGGGGTATCTTTAATGTTTTACTTGATAGTGTTGTTTATCATCCAAACAAACAATGCTTGTTAAACGTAAACCATTGTGCACTGTATTTCTTACAACGGTTTAAATTAAACAAACCATTGTGTAGAGTCCCAAACAACAATGGATTAATTATACAAGAATGTTGTGTGTTTTCCTTTCAGACAAGTATGTATTGAATTAAAACTATTGTGTAGCATCCTAAACAACAATGGAAAAATTCTATATTAATGCTGTGTGATTTCCTTTTAGACAAGTGTGTATTGAGATAAAACTATGGTGTGATTTCCTTTCAGACATGTGTGCATTCAATTAAAACTATTGTGTGATTTCCTTTCAGACAAGTGTGTATTCAATTAAAACTATTGTATAGCATCCCAAACAACAACGGTTTCTAAATCGACTGTTGTTGTTTCTGGCTATCAGACAACGACGTCTAGAGATGAAGTCGTTGTCCCTCGCTCTAACACACAACATTTCGACCCGTTGTCTGAGGCACGTAACAGACGACACTCCGATAGACAACGGGGATGGTCAGTATCAGACTACGGATGAAATCCGTTGTCTGAATCGAAATTCATTGTAGTGGAAGTTCCTAATGATCCTAGTGTTCCTTTGTATGTACTTCCAATATCAGCTAGAATTGAGACATCTACAGTCTCTTATCACTCTAAGGAGGAGTCAGGATTTGAAGATGTTAGTACACAGAATACTGGTGAAGGAGATGATGATCATGTTTCAGCTCCAGATCAGAAAGATGAAGATGTTGATACTTCTAATCAAGTTTTATTACTTGAATATAATACAACACAAGCAACTTCTTCTACAAGACTTGAAGATACAGTTCTTTCTGATTCTGATTTTGAAGATACTAGAAGCACTTCCAACATTGAAGTTCATTCTGATGTTTTGAAAGATATTCAGAATTCTCAAATTGCTATGCAAACAAGACTTCAATCACTTGAAGATAACCAAGTCACAATTATGGAAAATCAAGCAGTTCTGATGAATATCATTTGTTCTGTTTCTGAATCTCTTGGAATTAATGTTGCTGATGTCAAAAAGGGGGAGATAAAGACGATTCAAAGACAAAGACAACAACAACACCAGACTGGGTGGACTGGGGGAGATAAAGAACAAGAACAGACAAAGGGAAATAAAAAGAAGAACTAGTAGTGACAGTGGTGAATCTCAGCTAGGAAGAGGTAAAGGAAGAGCAGCATTAATAGTTAAAATTCTTTCTTCTAAGTACTAGATAAACGTCTACATCTGGGAAGGAGGTGCTTAACTTCATAATTCTACATTCATAAATTCTATTCTGGTTGTATTATTATATGTTTTGACATCCACAACTTAGATTTATGCTTCAGATTTTAAAGCATAAATAGGGGGAGATTGTTAGGAATAATTCATAAGTTGTGATGTTAAGAAAAGAATTTATACATTATACTTCTTGTAATCCTGATCTTATAAAGGATTTAGCACTATATATAGGATTTATGTGTAAGACAGTTATCTATACAGTTTAGTCAGGAATGAACAGTGTATAAGAGACTACATGTCAGGAACAAAGAGCAAATCCTGATGACGGTCTAATACTGATGATAATCAGATACTGATGCAAGATGAAGTCCTGATATCAGTCGTGTTACTGATGATGTCATTATGGATGCTACAGAAACTGGCAAGTGCTATAAAACAGGATCGTTTTTTGAAGAACAAGCAAGAAGATATTATGAAGGAAAGAGTTTTCTATTGAAGGAAACTATCGACTAGAATGCAGAACATTGTCATGTATAGATTATATCCTTCTGTTATTAGTTGATAGGTAGCATTATAAATACTCTCTCTATATCATTGTAAAAAGAGTCGAACAAGCGTATGTTGTGAGTTCGTGTGCGTAGCTCTGTATAAGGTTTGTATTCGAGAGTTCGAAACAAACAGAGAGAGATTTGTATTGTCAGCAGCTGCTAAAGGTATTGTACACCTTTGGTAGAGTTTGTATTTGATCTTATTAATACAAACAGAGTTTGATTCATTCGTTTATTCTTGTTCATATAATCAAGCAAAAATCAGACACAATTATATAACTTGTATTCAACCCCCCCCCCCCCTCTACAAGTTATTCGAGTTAACAATAATTGAGATGCTTCCAAGCAAAACTAAGAGTAGTTTACATAGTGTAAAGTCTCCCAAACAAAATGAAGCCCTCCTTTTTTATTTTTTCTTAATCTTGTTTCCTGTTAATAAGTATTTATTTTTGTGTAAAATCTTTCTACCAAGTTAGTAAGTTTTTGTACCTATATTTGATTTGTCGATATCTAAAAAAAATTATCAACCAACTAAACAAATTTAATATATCTACTCTTAGATTAGGTAATGGGAATTGATACTATTATTTTAAATCAAAAATTTAAAATTTAAAAGGCACACTTTAATTCAAAATAATATTTAATTTTGAGTATCCAACTGTTTAGTATCAATATTAATAATTTTATATTAAAGTCGTAGCCGCTCTTCTCTCTCCTCCTCTTCTAAAAAATACTAAATTAAAGTTTAAGAGCTAACATCAGTCTTTTGGTTGATGATAATCCACCTTTTTATTATTTTGATTATTCAATACATATCTCTATTTATTGGAGTCTAGTACCTCTTTGATGGTTTTGTCTACCTATATATTGGATTTTGTACTATTGAATGATAAGCTCCCTTTTCACTTTGCTTTTCAATAATTATGTATTTTATTGAGAGTTTAGTACTCCATTGGTGATTTTGTTTACCCATATACTAGATTTGTTATATTGATTCATTAATTTGGATATTATAGCATCGTAATTATTCTTATGTACGGACACATTCTTACAAACCAAATATACATATTTCTCATGACTACAATAAATTGTTAGTTTATCTCATCGAAATGCCTTTATATTTCAGTGATACAATTGAAGATGAATTGAACCCTGACTTAATCTATTTTACTATGTGTTTGTTCAAATTTAATTATTTTTGTAGTTGTCGTATGCTCTTTAATTGATTAATGAATTATTAACGGAAAAAATAGTAATTTATAAGAAATTTTGCGCTGAGATGACCAGTTTTATTACGAAATACTCACTAATAATATTATCATAGACTCTTTAATGTTTATTATTTTTTGATTGATAATTTATGCACCAAATAATGTCTACTGCTATTTAAATATATATTTAATATTTTGAATAATTCAAGTATATTATCATATAAATTTGTTTGTCCCATTAATTAATACATAATTAAAAAGTCCTCAAAAGTAAAATGTAAGAAGAAACTTGGTTTAAAATTCATTAAAATATTGTAATTGATTGAATTTAATTTTTTTAATAATTAATTATATTAAAAGTTTTTATAATTTAAATATTGAACGTTTTTTTAGAATAGTATGATAATTTTTTCCTTATTTTCAAAATTTATGATTTACTAATAAATTTAATAAAATTTTATGACACCTTATGATTTAGATTGATAATTTGAATTTTTAAAATAATACATTTTATAGATAAATTATTTAGGTATTAGTAAAAATAATTATATTATTTAAAATAAAATTGTTAAGTAACCAAGATAAGAAAATTAGGATGAAATTGATTTGATTATTTTAATTTTATTGGTAAACTCTGGTTGGCTAGAATAAATATTTATAAAAATTCATTTGTTACATAAAATAGTGCAAATATGATTAAGTGTAATTCAAAAAAGTGGAAAGTTAGTTAATATTATGTAATCGATTAATATTATGTATTTGTATAATTCTCATTGATTTTAATTTAAAATTGTAAATTGTTGTAAATATTTTTGACCCTAGAAAATATGTAGTATATGGATAAGTTAAATTTTAAATAAATAGTTGTAGTATTTAAAATAAAATTGTTCAGTACCCAAGATAATTAAATTTGGATGAGAATAATGTGACTCTTTAATTTTAGTGAAAAATTCTGATTCATGAAAATAAATCTATAAAATATAATAGTGTAATTATGGTTAATTGTAAATAAAAAAAGTGATAAGTTGGTTAATATTATGAAAATCAGTTAATATTATTTATTTGTATAATCCTAATTAATTTTATTTTACAAAATTAATTTATTATAAATAATTTTGAAATTAAAAAATATATAATAAATGGATGTTTTATATCAAGTTAAATTTAAATTAAAATTGTTAACTAAACATATAGGAGGAAAAGAATGTTAAACATAGAAAATTTTTGAAAGAATATAATTGGTCTTAGGCGTGATTCTAATTGATCCTAAAATAATTCAAAAAAATTTCATTGGCCAACTATATGACATCGACATTTTGTCCTTGCTACGCATCCAAAGCACAATTTCAGAATTTTAATATAGTTTCAAAAATGAATTATATGTGTGTATATATATATATATATGGGCCTATATATATATATATATAACCAAACCAAACCAAACATAACCTCCGCTCAAAACAGGGCTCGGGGTGAGATGTACGCAGACCATGCCCTGCTTTTAACGGTAGGGAGGCCACAAATCGGCCTATTTATATATATGTATGTATCAAAAAATAAATTAGTTTGTTACATTTTGTTTTGAGAAATGGAAATAGATATGCATTTCACGTCACTTTCCTCTGTAATTGCATGGTTGTTGGTTAAAAGATATTGAGAAAGGGTAAAGAGAATCTACCTGTAGAAAAATTCTCTATCTATTCGGCTTAAAATTACGTATTTATCAATTTTCTTGTAAATTTAATCGTACCGTTGAAAATTTTATGTAAAAATAAGTAGGTGTGCAAAATTTTATAAATTTTATTCTTTAATAATACATTTAATTTAACATGATATTTTATATATGATTTACAATATGAATGTAACAAGCTCAGATTTTATATCATTTTTTGATTAAAAATTGCATTATATACAAAATCAATTTCTATGTAATTTTGTGTACCCACTAATATTTGCGTAATCTTTTAGTCTGTACGGTTGGATTTCCGCAAAAAACTATTAAAAATATGAATTCGAAGCCACATAGGTAGATAATTTTTCTATAGAGATTCTCTTTACCCATTATCGTTTATATAAAAAAGATTAGTATCAAAACACATTCATTTGATATATGAGAAAAGTTACCTAAAATACATATTAGCTCTCTTTTGTTTTTTCTCCAAGTAGCTTTACTATATTTTATACTATTTTTATCGAAAGTTTGATTCAATAAAACTATGCCTTGAGGATCTGGCACATAAAACATTAAAAACATAATTAATAATATAATTTAAATCAAATACATATTTCTTTTTTCAATAAATGAAAACAAAACATGAGAAATTTTTTAGAGGCAGCCGAACCACGCTTGCATATAGATTGTATCTTATTCACCTTTTACTTTGTTAATTATTTCATAAAAAATTTCGTTTGAATTCAAGAAAAGTCTCAAAAATATTAAAGGCATCTTTGTTTTATTTTCAATGTAGAAATTATATTGAGGACAATAATAAGAAATGTTTTATTTTTCTTGTACAATGTAGAAATTGTATTAAGGACAATAATAAGAAATAAGAAACTGATTGAATGTCTAAAGGCATATGTCTTGAAACTTTTAAACTCATGATAAATGAATATTCTCATAGCAAGTAAAATGAAAATTTCATCGTATAGAAACAACTCTTTGCTAGTGATAAAATACATAGTCAAAGAGTGTTTTCACTCTACTACTAATTCCCCCAGCTACATAGTCAAAGAGTGTTTTCACTCTACTACTAATTCCCCCAGCTTGAGCTCCCTTCCACTTCATCCACTCTAAGCTCCCATGGGATTGCCTGCACATATAGTTACATTTGTTAGGTCACAAGGCACGCTGAATAATGTGCCCATGTGTGTATAACCTGAGATCTTTAAGATAATTGATAAGCAATTACACAAACACATGTAGCTAGGTAAGAAATGGGATGTACCATCTGGCCGGTTCTTAGTCCAAAGCAGTTGCGTTTTTATATGCTCGTTCACCTGGACTATATTGTTTCTATTCAGATTGAATTTGTTTATGAGCTCTTCTTCTTTACAGTCCAGGTAAGAGCGACTTCTGCTTGGGCTCGGTCCAGCCTCCTGCACATGCAAGGGAGGAGTTCTATATCCAAATAAATAGATCTATATAGGTTTAACTAATTATTAACACACAATAAGATGATACTTTTGTTGTAACTAGAACATGTAAACCCTGTTAATATAATTCATTATATGTATTACACCATGTGTCAAATTTTAATTTTAATATGTAAGGCAAGATACATTATAACTGGAAAAAAAAATGATTGAGCACAATATTCAAATTACCTGAAGGATTTTTTGAGTTCTTTTCTCTTGTGATTTACGAGGCATGAATCCGTCCTTAACGTAAAATGTTAACTCCTTGAGTGATCGTAATTTCATATTTGCGTGATAAAAGTGCTGCAATATGGAAGATGAAATTCGTGTTTAACAGGAAATTACTAGTGCATTGTTAAACCTTGAAGCCTAAAATAGGGTATGTAAGATAAAACTATCAGGAAAGAAAAGATTATTATGTAATCAACCTTGTCAACTCTATTGTGTGTACTACGCATATGCCTTTCACATGGCCAACCTTTTAACCGAAAGGCAATGGTGAACCATCGTCGGTGGGGAGCACCACGAGTCTCGTTTTTGTATTCCAAGAATACCTGCTACCACGAATTCCACTTTCAAAGATTTCTATAGTCTTTTTACTGGAATTGTTAATGGTCTTAATCACATCTCTCTCTTCCTCTAGTTCTTTTCTGACATAGTCATAAGCCTCAAGAATAACACTATAATCATGCTTAGCTTTATCAGAACTTAACTTGTATTCTTCCATTTGAATTAACTCTGATTCAAGAAAATTATTTCTATCAACTAATTTATCATTCTTAACCTTAAGTTCATCTTTTTCACAAGTAAGAATTCTAAAATTAGTCATAAGATTCTTAAACTCAGCATGGATAGTTCTAATTTCATCAGAATTTAAGCTATCAAATGAATCAAGAGAGTGAAGTGATACCTTAACAGAGGATGGAGAAGTTTTCTTTGGAGATCCAGGTTTGTCTGAACCATTTGCCATCAATGCAATGTTGTCATAATCCAATTCATCTTCAGAATCACTGGAATCAGCCCAATCCTTCTGTGTGACCATAAGTGCATTACCCTTTCCTGAATTCCTAGGCTTCTTACATTCACTAGCAAAGTGTCCAAGCTCGCTGCAGTTAAAGCACTTGATCTTGGCCTTATCAAGCTTGACAATTGTACCTTTGCCTTTGTCACTCTTCTTCTCCTCCTTCTTTTGAAAAGGTCCTTTGCTCAATCTTCTCCTGTTGAATCTTCCTTTCTTGAAGGCTTTAGCAAACATAGCAAAGAGTTCTTGCATCTCAGATTCAGAATCATTGTTGTCAGAGTCCATATCAGTAGTCTCTGACTCAGAACTTTCTTTGCTTTTCTTCTTCCTTGAATTCTTTACAGCAATCTCTTCATGTTGTTCTTCAGGAAGCTTCTTTACTTCAGATTGAGCAGTAAGTGCAATAGTCTTCATCTTTCCTTCACTCCTGCTCTTCTTCTGCTGCTTGTCAAGTTCATAAGCTCTCAATTTTCTATATACTGCCTCTAATGAAATCTCATCCAGATCATTAGCTTCCTCAATCGCAGATATCTTCTCATTGTAGAAATCAGGCAAAGCTTTCATGAACTTTGTATTCATATCCTCCAAGTCATAATATTTACCATGCATGGCCATCTCATTGATGAGTTTTGTAAACCTATCAAAGGTATCAGTAAGTGACTCACCAGACTTGGATTCAAAGTACTCATACTGTTGTATAAGTAGTGTCCTCATATTCTTCCTGACAGTCTTAGTTCCTTCACAGTGAACCTTAAGATTGTCCCATATATCCTTAGCAGTTTTACAAGAGAGAACATAGTTAGTGAGAACAGAATCAAGACTGTTGAATAATATGTTTCTCACTTTAGCATCTTTAAGAACATTCTCCTTGTCCTTGTCTGACCACTCAGATTTAGGCTTCTCTGCTGTATGTTCTGGAACAACCACACCATCAACAGTTGCTTGTCCAACAACCTTTGTTGGAACAAAAGGTCCATCTCTGATTCTATTAAGATAATCAGGATCTGTTGCTTCCAGATGATGCAACATCTTTACTTCCCATAGAGTATATTCGCTTCTTTTGAGCATAGGAATCTTAGTATTCCCATCCTTGTAACCAGACATGATTGCAGATCTTTATGATTATTCGAAATCAACCTGCTCTGATACCAATTGTTAACTCGAATAACTTGTAGAAGGGGGGGGGGTTGAATACAAGTTATATAATCGTGTCTGATTTTTGCTTGATTATATGAACAAGAATAAACGAATGAATCAAACTCTGTTTGTATTAATAAGATCAAATACAAACTCTACCAAAGGTGTACAATACCTTTAGCAGCTGCTGACAATACAAATCTCTCTCTCTGTTTGTTTTGAACTCTCGAATACAAACCTTATACAGAGCTACGCACACGAACTCACAACACACTTGTTCGACTCTTTTTACAATGATATAGAGAGAGTATTGTAACGACCCGGAAAATTTCGTGTAATTTATTATATTAAAATATGTTTTTAGTTGCTTTTAATGTGTGTTAGTTTATTTTTAATGCATTTAAACGCGTTATGATTTTTATTAAATAGGAAAATTATCCCATACGTGTTATGTGACTTCTGTGTATCATAGAATATTTTATTCTATTTTTCTGTAATTTTTATATTTTTAGAATACAATTATTTCGCATTTTAATTTCCGGATCCAGCCCCTATATTGAATCTGAGGCCCTGTTTTTGATAAAATTATTTTTAGAAAATGGTAGGATATATAAAAATGAAATTTGTTGTAATTTTTGTAACATTCATAATTTTTGGGAAATTTTGGCATATATATTATATTTGTTTAAAAATAAAATTTTTACATTTTTATCCCATAAAAATTATTTTTAAGGCTTAATAATTTTAATTAGGGGTTAAAAATATTTTTGGGGTATTAATTTTCGATTAATATAAATAGGAATCAGAATTATTTTTTATTTATTATAAATTCATAAAAATCAGATTTATATAAATTAATAAATATAAAAATATATTTTCTCTCTCCTGTTCTTGAGGATCAAATCCAAATTTGAAGGTGTTATTGATATCGGATTTTTGTGTTCTTATACTCAAATCGAAGCTCTTGACATCTAGTTTCAAAATCTACAATCAGTTTTCGTGTTGGGTAAATTTCTGATTTTATATGAATTATCTTTTGAATCTGCGTTTTAGGGTTCTTCATCAAATTTAGGGATTTTTGATTCGTTGTTTTTTCAGTCAAATTGATTGTTTGTATAGCTTCATATTGATGCCAGGAGTTCATGTACATGATCAATTTCATCATTGAATCAATAGTTTATTCAATTCGAAAATTAGGGTTCTTGAGCCTAATTTGGGGCTTTTTGTTTAAGAGATTGGTTGATTGTTTTGATGGTTTTTATAGCTTCCCATGATCCTAGGGAGTTATTTGATGTATTCAATTGATGTGTTTGTGTTCAATTTTGTGATATACGAATTAAGTTTTTAAACCGAAATTTCAAATGATTATACTGTTCTTTGTGATGATATGTTGTGTTTAAGAGGTTAGGGGTTTGATTGTACAAGTGCCCAGCTTTGTTTTAGTGTAGAGAACGTTGAGTTTGGTTCGATTTTTCTGGAAATATTGATTTATTTCGAATTTTTAATTATTAAAATTATGAATTTCTGTAAGCCTGATTGTTTGGTTGATTTGATGATTCCATGTTGTAAAGTAGCTCTTGCCATTCAATTTGATATATGATATGTTAGATTTTGAGTTCAATAACATAGAGAAATCGTGGTTTTAATTCTTGTTCTTGAAGTATGAATGTTCATCGGAAAACTTACTTTATTCGCCGGAATTTGATTTCTGGAAACTTTCTGCTAGTTTGGTTGTTATGGGATGGTAGGTTGTTGAATTTGTGACGTTTTGGTATATAGAAAGTGACCGGTTATGTCCATATTGAGCTCGCCGGATTTTCTTTGCCGCCGGCAACCTCCATTAATAGCCATGGAGCATTCTTGGTGTTCTTGGTGATGAATGTGTGGAGATGGTGATGAATAGTAACCGTTTGATCTTAAAAATCTGAAAACATTTTCTGAAAAATGTTTTTGGGTCATATTTTTATAAAAAAATTCTAAAATTCAGATTTTTTTTTTATGTATTATTATTTTAATTTCTAAAAATTTAATTTAATTAGTTAATTATTTTTAAATAATAATTTAATTGATTTAATTAATTGATTAATTCATTTTAATTGATTAATTATATTAATTAATTATTATTTAAATATATAATTGACTTCATTGAATTTAAATCTTTTTATTATAAAAGATTTATTATTTTTATGAGTTGATCAATAAATAATTAATTTGAATAATCAATTAATTTAATTATTAATTGAATTATTCTTATTAATTGCGTATTAATTAAACCGTTTATCCGTTTTCAACGAGAAAAGTATTTCTGAAATCAGAAAAATGACCCGGTTCTTATAAAAATAGTTTTAAGTTAAAATTCAACTTTTAAATTTTGGTCGACTTTTTACCAAACCTTTTTATTGAATCGATTATATCCGATAATTAGGGTTTTGACCCGTTTTCTGTTTTAAAAATATTGGATAAAATCTTTTCATGATCTGATCAAGCGTGCTATGTGATTATGTGAATTGCGTGTTATTATTCTTTGATTATCTATTAGTGATTTGTAAATATTCTATGAATAATTTGAGTGCTCTTTTATTTGTGAGCCGTATATGCTATGTGTTAATTGGTTATGTGACAGGTATATATGTATTTAATTCGAGGATTAATGATTATCTCTAGGGTTAATTATTGTCTTGAGGATTAATGACTTATTTCGAGGATTAATTGTTATCTCGAGGATTAATCGTGTCTTGAGGATTAATTGATTTTCATGTTTCTTTATTGAGGAATAAGATAAATGTTTTGAGGATTATTTATAGATTGAGATGGACTAAGTTGAATGCATAAATGTTTAATTCGAGGATTAATTGGTAAGTATTGATTTAGGTTGTCAGCGGAGATAAGTAAATGTTTAATAAAGGAGTTGGAGATGGATGCAGTATTGCGTGGATTGTAATAAAGAAGGGTGGAGATGAAAGTATTGTTTGTGGAATTGCTGGTTTACTTGTGTGGTGTTTTAACACCGGGAAAACGTCTATGTTCAAAGGGGACACTTCCAATTATTTTCTTCCGACAGAGACATTGGTAAGCAGGGTTAATACATTCGAATGGAATTTGTAAGTGTTTATAAAAGTAGAACTTGATGTCTGAAGACTGAAGTACCAGCTTATGTTTAACTATAGAAGTAGACGCGCGGGCTCGATGTCAACGGATCAGACTCGTGGCAATCGCAAGAGCGTCTAACCAGCGAATGATCAACAGAGGATATGATGACGTAAGATAGAAGAAGAAGGTAGACGGGTTACCTCGACTTTGCGCAATAGCTAAGGACCAGAGGCAAGTATTTTCTTAATCATCCTAAACACTTTTTATTTTATGTTTCATTGATTCATATCATGACGAATAGCTATTGTTCAGAGCTATTCGTGATTCTTAAATGTTTTTGTGCGAACTCAGTTGCTTGATATTGGTATCCTTGATGTGGGGGAATTGTTTAAGATAAACTCTTCATATCCTTATTATCGTAGTAAATAATAGGGATATGAACTGTATGTGAAACTAAGCATTTCCTGTTGAATTCGGAAATTGCTCTATTGGATTGGAAAATTGTAAAGCATAGGAGGCCATGATTGCTATCATGGTCCAGCAAAATATTAAATGATAAAGCGTAGGAGGCCATGGTTGCTACCATGGTCCAGCAATATTTAAGGAGGATATGGTAACCATACCATCTTCCTATAGGCTAACATTACTTGCCTATTTTGGGTACCCCAGAAATCCGAACTATACACACACGGGAAAAAAGAGAATACCGGTGGAGTATAGAGGGTCCCATTGCCTTAGAACCTGATCAGGGGGCAATGGTGTTTTTATTAAAGTGTATCCAATCCATATCGCCAGAATGGCTATTATATATTGTGAATTGGCAGATGATTCATTTTTATGACATGCCAAATGATTCAGTTATGGTTTGAATTATATCACAGTTGTTGATTCAGTTTCTCTATAAACTGCTTTACATTTCAATTGATTTTATGCCCCACTTATCCTGGTTTTATATCAAAATTTTTATACGCTTGCTGAGCATTTCTTTCGCTCATACTTGCTGTTGTAAATCCTAACATTTCAGTAAGGTGGTTTGGCGAGATTTATTCGCTCAGTTCAGAAAGAGAAGAAGCGTGATGCTATTTCGAAGATGACTTGGCTCAGGATGTCTGGATTTAGAGTAAGATCTATTTTATATAATTGAGTTCTAATATTATTATTATTATTATGTTATGGTCTAGTTAGCCTGGCGTACTTCTTATCGAAGCTACACCAGTGATTTAAGATTTGATCAAAGAGAATGTTGAGAATAAATGTTTTTTTATATAATGGAATTTGGATTCTTGTTTCTAGCCCTATAACCTTAAAAGATCTTGGTATGTTTGGGGTCACAGATGTTATATTTCCAGAGTTGGACAATCACAAATGGATGATTATTATTAACCAGATGTTTTATTTTGAGGATTTTCGCGTGACAACCAAATCTCCTGACCCCGGATTTGGGGGGTGTCACAGTTGGTATCAGAGCAGGGTTATAGTAAACTAGAAACGAGAGTGTGTAGGAGTGTGTATAGCTAAGTAAGGAACGTCAGAGCTCATGTAGAGTTCCTGTTGGACTATTGGATATAGTACCAATTATTAAGTTAAGATTGGAGTACTCGTTTGAGATAGTTGTGCTGAATTGGATAGATCGCCTGGCGAATGGAGATGTCTACTGTGGAATCTTCAGAGATTATTACGAGTTGACGATGACAAGCGATATCGATATCGGTACAACGTGGAAAGGAAGACGATTAAAATCGAATGACGAGCTATCGAAGGAACTGACAAAGAAGGCATAAGTAGAGACCTTGGCAATACCTTTTCTTTCTATGAATTATTTTGATATCCCTCCTAAAGAGGTATTCGTTAAAAGATATATCTCCTATTCTAAACAGTGACATTTTGATACTTGTGTTCAATCTCCATTTTGAATCTCAATTGTTTCAGTGGTTACTATGAAACCTATTTTTAAATTTCTGAGACTTTCAACTTTTTGTTTTCTCCAATGATTAATAACCTTATTTGCAATATAGTACCACTTGTTCGGTACTTTCTTCCTGGTTCTTCTTTTCGGAAAATAACAAATTTGGAATTCCTTTCATATTTCTCTAATCCTACTGAGACGAACAACCCTATTTATAGGGGACACCAGGTATATCTGTCTGTGTGATAGAAGTTGGATGGGACGCCATCACTGGTGTGTTGTGTATTACAAGAAGGCTGATCACCTTTAATTGTAAATGTCGGAGCTAAGACACACAACGTCGGGTTCATGTGATCATATTGATCTCTCGGTTATTCTCTTATTTCAAATCAGGTTGCTTTAACATTCATAGAATTCATAACCACAATTGTGGAACATTTGCTATGATACGGAATCTGTTCTCTTCAAAATTTTTTGATTTTTGTTATCTCTATTGAATTTCAAGGGTATGCCAATCAGGTCAGGATAAGCGAAATTCGCAGATAGAAATTAGATTCACAACGGAATCGCCAAGAGCAAGAACGAGTCCTAAAATGATTAGAATATCAGTGACATATCAATGGAATCAGTTCTCTCTCTCTCTATCAAGGAAATTATGTTAATGGAAAGTTGGTCGAGCCATATTTGAAACGAATAATGATGGGTTGTAAGACTCTAGTGATAATGTCCTAGATAGAGACCATATAGTTGAATTGAGATTTTGGAGAAGTTGTTTACGAAGGAACATCATCCCCAGTTTTGTAAAGCAAGTATTGATGATGAAGGAGTTAAGGAACCTCACTAGTTGCCTTAGTTGATTCCGAGGACGGAATCCTTATAAGGGGGGAAGTATGTAACGACCCGGAAAATTTCGTGTAATTTATTATATTAAAATATGTTTTTAGTTGCTTTTAATGTGTGTTAGTTTATTTTTAATGCATTTAAACGCGTTATGATTTTTATTAAATAGGAAAATTATCCCATACGTGTTATGTGACTTCTGTGTATCATAGAATATTTTATTCTATTTTTCTGTAATTTTTATATTTTTAGAATACAATTATTTCGCATTTTAATTTCCGGATCCAGCCCCTATATTGAATCTGAGGCCCTGTTTTTGATAAAATTATTTTTAGAAAATGGTAGGATATATAAAAATGAAATTTGTTGTAATTTTTGTAACATTCATAATTTTTGGGAAATTTTGGCATATATATTATATTTGTTTAAAAATAAAATTTTTACATTTTTATCCCATAAAAATTATTTTTAAGGCTTAATAATTTTAATTAGGGGTTAAAAATATTTTTGGGGTATTAATTTTCGATTAATATAAATAGGAATCAGAATTATTTTTTATTTATTATAAATTCATAAAAATCAGATTTATATAAATTAATAAATATAAAAATATATTTTCTCTCTCCTGTTCTTGAGGATCAAATCCAAATTTGAAGGTGTTATTGATATCGGATTTTTGTGTTCTTATACTCAAATCGAAGCTCTTGACATCTAGTTTCAAAATCTACAATCAGTTTTCGTGTTGGGTAAATTTCTGATTTTATATGAATTATCTTTTGAATCTGCGTTTTAGGGTTCTTCATCAAATTTAGGGATTTTTGATTCGTTGTTTTTTCAGTCAAATTGATTGTTTGTATAGCTTCATATTGATGCCAGGAGTTCATGTACATGATCAATTTCATCATTGAATCAATAGTTTATTCAATTCGAAAATTAGGGTTCTTGAGCCTAATTTGGGGCTTTTTGTTTAAGAGATTGGTTGATTGTTTTGATGGTTTTTATAGCTTCCCATGATCCTAGGGAGTTATTTGATGTATTCAATTGATGTGTTTGTGTTCAATTTTGTGATATACGAATTAAGTTTTTAAACCGAAATTTCAAATGATTATACTGTTCTTTGTGATGATATGTTGTGTTTAAGAGGTTAGGGGTTTGATTGTACAAGTGCCCAGCTTTGTTTTAGTGTAGAGAACGTTGAGTTTGGTTCGATTTTTCTGGAAATATTGATTTATTTCGAATTTTTAATTATTAAAATTATGAATTTCTGTAAGCCTGATTGTTTGGTTGATTTGATGATTCCATGTTGTAAAGTAGCTCTTGCCATTCAATTTGATATATGATATGTTAGATTTTGAGTTCAATAACATAGAGAAATCGTGGTTTTAATTCTTGTTCTTGAAGTATGAATGTTCATCGGAAAACTTACTTTATTCGCCGGAATTTGATTTCTGGAAACTTTCTGCTAGTTTGGTTGTTATGGGATGGTAGGTTGTTGAATTTGTGACGTTTTGGTATATAGAAAGTGACCGGTTATGTCCATATTGAGCTCGCCGGATTTTCTTTGCCGCCGGCAACCTCCATTAATAGCCATGGAGCATTCTTGGTGTTCTTGGTGATGAATGTGTGGAGATGGTGATGAATAGTAACCGTTTGATCTTAAAAATCTGAAAACATTTTCTGAAAAATGTTTTTGGGTCATATTTTTATAAAAAAATTCTAAAATTCAGATTTTTTTTTTATGTATTATTATTTTAATTTCTAAAAATTTAATTTAATTAGTTAATTATTTTTAAATAATAATTTAATTGATTTAATTAATTGATTAATTCATTTTAATTGATTAATTATATTAATTAATTATTATTTAAATATATAATTGACTTCATTGAATTTAAATCTTTTTATTATAAAAGATTTATTATTTTTATGAGTTGATCAATAAATAATTAATTTGAATAATCAATTAATTTAATTATTAATTGAATTATTCTTATTAATTGCGTATTAATTAAACCGTTTATCCGTTTTCAACGAGAAAAGTATTTCTGAAATCAGAAAAATGACCCGGTTCTTATAAAAATAGTTTTAAGTTAAAATTCAACTTTTAAATTTTGGTCGACTTTTTACCAAACCTTTTTATTGAATCGATTATATCCGATAATTAGGGTTTTGACCCGTTTTCTGTTTTAAAAATATTGGATAAAATCTTTTCATGATCTGATCAAGCGTGCTATGTGATTATGTGAATTGCGTGTTATTATTCTTTGATTATCTATTAGTGATTTGTAAATATTCTATGAATAATTTGAGTGCTCTTTTATTTGTGAGCCGTATATGCTATGTGTTAATTGGTTATGTGACAGGTATATATGTATTTAATTCGAGGATTAATGATTATCTCTAGGGTTAATTATTGTCTTGAGGATTAATGACTTATTTCGAGGATTAATTGTTATCTCGAGGATTAATCGTGTCTTGAGGATTAATTGATTTTCATGTTTCTTTATTGAGGAATAAGATAAATGTTTTGAGGATTATTTATAGATTGAGATGGACTAAGTTGAATGCATAAATGTTTAATTCGAGGATTAATTGGTAAGTATTGATTTAGGTTGTCAGCGGAGATAAGTAAATGTTTAATAAAGGAGTTGGAGATGGATGCAGTATTGCGTGGATTGTAATAAAGAAGGGTGGAGATGAAAGTATTGTTTGTGGAATTGCTGGTTTACTTGTGTGGTGTTTTAACACCGGGAAAACGTCTATGTTCAAAGGGGACACTTCCAATTATTTTCTTCCGACAGAGACATTGGTAAGCAGGGTTAATACATTCGAATGGAATTTGTAAGTGTTTATAAAAGTAGAACTTGATGTCTGAAGACTGAAGTACCAGCTTATGTTTAACTATAGAAGTAGACGCGCGGGCTCGATGTCAACGGATCAGACTCGTGGCAATCGCAAGAGCGTCTAACCAGCGAATGATCAACAGAGGATATGATGACGTAAGATAGAAGAAGAAGGTAGACGGGTTACCTCGACTTTGCGCAATAGCTAAGGACCAGAGGCAAGTATTTTCTTAATCATCCTAAACACTTTTTATTTTATGTTTCATTGATTCATATCATGACGAATAGCTATTGTTCAGAGCTATTCGTGATTCTTAAATGTTTTTGTGCGAACTCAGTTGCTTGATATTGGTATCCTTGATGTGGGGGAATTGTTTAAGATAAACTCTTCATATCCTTATTATCGTAGTAAATAATAGGGATATGAACTGTATGTGAAACTAAGCATTTCCTGTTGAATTCGGAAATTGCTCTATTGGATTGGAAAATTGTAAAGCATAGGAGGCCATGATTGCTATCATGGTCCAGCAAAATATTAAATGATAAAGCGTAGGAGGCCATGGTTGCTACCATGGTCCAGCAATATTTAAGGAGGATATGGTAACCATACCATCTTCCTATAGGCTAACATTACTTGCCTATTTTGGGTACCCCAGAAATCCGAACTATACACACACGGGAAAAAAGAGAATACCGGTGGAGTATAGAGGGTCCCATTGCCTTAGAACCTGATCAGGGGGCAATGGTGTTTTTATTAAAGTGTATCCAATCCATATCGCCAGAATGGCTATTATATATTGTGAATTGGCAGATGATTCATTTTTATGACATGCCAAATGATTCAGTTATGGTTTGAATTATATCACAGTTGTTGATTCAGTTTCTCTATAAACTGCTTTACATTTCAATTGATTTTATGCCCCACTTATCCTGGTTTTATATCAAAATTTTTATACGCTTGCTGAGCATTTCTTTCGCTCATACTTGCTGTTGTAAATCCTAACATTTCAGTAAGGTGGTTTGGCGAGATTTATTCGCTCAGTTCAGAAAGAGAAGAAGCGTGATGCTATTTCGAAGATGACTTGGCTCAGGATGTCTGGATTTAGAGTAAGATCTATTTTATATAATTGAGTTCTAATATTATTATTATTATTATGTTATGGTCTAGTTAGCCTGGCGTACTTCTTATCGAAGCTACACCAGTGATTTAAGATTTGATCAAAGAGAATGTTGAGAATAAATGTTTTTTTATATAATGGAATTTGGATTCTTGTTTCTAGCCCTATAACCTTAAAAGATCTTGGTATGTTTGGGGTCACAGATGTTATATTTCCAGAGTTGGACAATCACAAATGGATGATTATTATTAACCAGATGTTTTATTTTGAGGATTTTCGCGTGACAACCAAATCTCCTGACCCCGGATTTGGGGGGTGTCACAAGTATTTATAATGCTACCTATCAACTAATAACGGAAAGATATAATCTATACATGACAATGTTCTGCCTTCTAGTCGATAGTTTCCATCAATAGAAAACTCTTTCCTTCATAATATCTTCTTGCTTGTTCCTCAAACAAAGATCCTGTTTTATAGCACTTGTCAGTTTCTGTAGCATCCATAATGACATCATCAGTAACAAGACTGATATCAGGATTTCATCTTGCATCAGTATCTGATCATCATCAGTATTAGACCGTCATCAGGATTTGCTCTTTGTTCCTGACATGTAGTCTCCGATACACTGTTCATTCCTGACTAAACTGTACAGATAACTGTCTTACACATAAATCCTATATATAGTGCTAAATCCTTTATAAGATCAGGATTACAAGAAGTATAATGTGTAATTTCTATTCTTAACATCACAACTTATGAATTATTCCTAACAATCTCCCCCTATTTATGCTTTAAAATCTGAAGCATAAATCTAAGTTGTGGATGTCAAAACATATAACAATACAACCAGAATAGAATTTATGAATGTAGAATTATGAAGTTAAGTACCTCCTTCCCAGATGTAGACGATTATCTAGTACTTAGAAGAAAGAATTTTAACTATTAATGCTGCTCTTCCTTTACCACTTCCTAGCTGAGATTCACCACTGTCACTCGTAGTTTCCTTTGTCTGCTCTTTATCTCCCCCAGTCTGGTGTTGTTGTCTTTGAATTGTCTTTATCTCCCCCTTTTTGACATCATCAACATTTATTCCAAGAGATTCAGAAACAGAACAAATGATATTCATCAGAACTGCTTGATTTTCCATAATTGTGACTTGGTTATCTTCAAGTGATTGAAGTCTTGTTTGCATAGCAATTTGAGAATTCTGAATATCTTTCAAAACATCAGAATGAACTTCAATATTGGAAGTGCTTCTAGTATCTTCAGAATCAGAATCAGAAAGAACTGTATCTTCAAGTCTTGTAGAAGAAGTTGCTTGGGTTGTATGATATTCAAGTAATAAAACCTGATTAGAAGTATCAACATCTTCATCTTTCTGATCTGGAGCTGAAACATGATCATTATCTCCTTCACCAGTATTCTGTGTACTAACATCTTCAAATCCTGACTCCTCCTTAAAGTGATCAGAGACTGTAGATGTCTCAATTCTAGCTGATATTGGAAGTACATACAAAGAAACACTAGGATCATTAGGAACTTCATCTGGTACATATGTATCAAGAGATTGCTTTATCCTGGCACCTCTTCTGTTAATGATTCCTGCAAGCCTCTCCTTTTGCTTCTGAGCTTTAACTTCTGGCTTTGCATTGTGATGTGCTAGGTCATTCTTCTGATACATTTTGATGAATGAATAAGTACCAGCATCCATACCCAAATTTTCAGACCAAGATTCAGGAAAAACCTGATCCCCGAAATCAAACGATGGTTTCCTAATTTTCTCTCCCTTACTATGGAGTTGATCATCCATACCCTCATTCTCACTTTGACTTACTAAAGTCAACACTCTTTCTACCTCACCTTTTGCCTGGTCAGGAGCCAGCCTCTCAGTTTGTGGATCTAAGTCCATCTTTTCAAGTGTATCACTTAAATTTGGATAAGTGCTCTCATGACCTACAGAAAAATAGAGTTTAGAAGGAGTTTTTATACCTGAACTCACATGGAGAGAGGGTTCCTTAATTATATGGCAAGGGGCTTGAGGTTTTCTCCAAGGAGTGAGCTGCTATAGTCTCTGAACCCATACAATCATCTACTTTCTTTCCAGAAACTACAGGCTCCAGTATACCACTTTCAGGTTCTTTACTAAACTCTGATGTCTTCAGTAATACTTCATTAGACACCATAGTTAGTACATCACCGTCTTTAAGTGTTGTTTGCTGAGACTCACCCTCAAGGTGGATAGACTCTGACTGAACAAAATTTGTTTGATCTTCAAGAAAACCAGTCAAAGTTATTCCTCCCATATCATAGGATTTCTCACTTGCAATTTCAGTCATCACAGAAGACCTTTCAACATCAGCTATCACAGCTCCTGAGTCATCCTTCCTCTGACTAGATGGTTCTTGTGTTGCAGTACTGTGATCTGATCTTTCCTACTATTCACCACTGGTGTAATAGTATCTTCTGTTGACTGCATTCCTCTATCTACTTCCTCCTGTTGTTCACCTTGAGCTGAGGCATCTTCAATAATGACATCTTTGTCAAATAAATATGCATGAAGTGATTGAAGTACAACATGCTTCGAGAGTCCAAATTTCTTCTGACAGATACATAGAAATACATCTTCATTAAGTCAAGTCTTTGATGTAGAAGTCCATATTCTTCTGAAAATAAAAGTCTTTCAACCAAAAAATCTAGAACAGGCCTTGACAACTTCACTTTGAGAGAAATTAGTCCCATAGCCAATCTGTATGATAATGTAGTTTCCCATGAAGAATCAATATCCAGATCTCTATGGTCATTTGCTGACTTGATTGTAGCTTCATTTGTAGAGACCTGCATGATATTAGTTGGACTAGACTCTATGTGTGTAGGTGACAATTGAATCTTTCTCCTTTTTCTCCTGGTATAATGAGCAAAAGATTATCCTGAGAAGACTCAAGAGGTGTAGACACAGAAGTGATCTTGGGATGAGATCTTTGTTCAATAGACACAGTCTTTTGAGAGACAGTATCCAGTAACTGTTTTCCCTTTTTAAGAACTACAGCCTTTTGGGAGACTACAGCCTGGCTGTGGTTAGGTTTTTCATCTCTTTGTACTAACAGAGAAAGTTGAATTGCAGCCTTCAATTCTGCTCTCTTAGCAAAAGTTAAATCATCATCATCTTCACTAGAATTAATACTACTTGACACAACAAAACTTCTCTTCATTACAACTGATATCTTTTGAGGTAACACCAGAGGTTGGTTTCTTTGAAACAATAGGCTGTGGATCAAAATTTGGTTCTTGAATTGTTTCAGAGACTATAATGTTTTGGGCTACTTGGGTAGACACAGGTGGGTTCTCCTCCAAATGAGATTCCTGAGCCATTTCACCACAAAAGAAAGAAGAATTGTAGAGAGTATGAAGATGAGTTTTAAGAATTACCTGAACATGATGTGGATAATGAATTGCAGGTATTTCATCTAGATTCTTTTCATTGTCCTTCTTTATAATGTCAGAGAAAATTCTCTTTTTCTGTTCATAAGAAGAAACACAATGTTCCCTACCAAATCTAGCTTCAACATCAGGAATAAAATGGTTAATAAACATTTGCATAAATCTATGATAATAAACCATTTTCCTGTTTTGATCTCTTAACCCAAGTTTAATACTCATCTGACTTAAGATAATGTGATCAATGTTAATTACTCTGTCATAAAGCAAACTATAAGCAATATGTGATGTAACAGAAGTAATATGCTGAAAAGAACTACATTTACCAGTAAAACATTTAGCAATTTGATCAAAGTAGAAAGACCATTCCTTTCTAAGAAAAGACCTATTCAACTGGCTCATGTTGTCTAGAGGTCCACTATAACCTAATGCAGACAACATAGTTCTAACATCATCATCAGATGGTACATTCTCATAATTCAAATTAACAGGTAAGTGAAGTATTGAATTAACAACAGATTCAGTAATATCAAAAGAATCTTGTCCTAAGTATAGAACAATCTTACCTGATTGACTCTGAATAGAATCAATTACCTCAGCATTCTCCCAAGCTTGTGTAACAGCTGCTTGATTAATCTGTGAAGATGCTGTCAATGCATAACTTAATGGTCCATATGCCAGAAAGTCCATGATTGGATGAAAATCAGATGACACTCCTTCCTTGTTGGTGATAGCTGCTACATGATTGTTCGTCATAAAATCAAAGTCACCAAACTCAAAGGCTACTGATTTAGGTAATCTTCTCTTAGCTGCCATTTTTTATCTGAAAAGAACTTAAAAAATTCTTGAAATGGATTAGTGATTTTGAAAACTCAAGAGTGTTTATTGCTTTAGAGAATGTAAAATTAGAGAAAGCAATTACACGATTAGAGTTTCAAAACAAATATATTTCACAAATCTTTCAGACCACTATCCCACGTTGACACGTAGATTGACAGGTGTCAATCCCTGAAAAGTGTGGTTACCCACGATTTTTGGAAAATAAAATCCAAAATTGATTTTCATGAAATAAACCAGGGTATTATCAAGATAAAAATCAATACTGATCAGCTTCCTTTTCCTGTTGTAACCTCCATCAAAATAATCACAAAAAGCAATGTGATTTAAAAATAATAATAATTCTCAAATCCTGATGGTCACACTTGAAATCCTGATCAATATCATCCTGATTCCAGAGACTTAATATGGAGTTTCCACGTGGCATCTTTCTTTTATCTGAAAAAGAAATAAACAATTAATCTGAACAAAAATCAATTGGTTAGATATATTCAACATCTCTTGAAAACAAGAAATACAGTCACACGCAATAATTAGCATCTGACTTCATTAAAACTTCCAAGTGACTGTTCAGCTTCTCACGTCTTTTGGTAAAAGAAACAGACGCATTATGCCTTTCTCCATAAACCTTTCAATTTCTTTTCTTCTCAACAATGCTTCTCAAACCAAAATTCCATTCAAACCCATCCTTTAGATTTTTCACAGTCGATGAACATCCTGTTCTTGATCATCTCTTTGAAAAGACGACTCTTCTCATCGAACTAATCATGGATGAATTAGTTTCAGATAATATCCAGAGGTTTCTCCTAGAACATCCATCTGTTGGATACAATCTTTCCCTAACCTCCTCAAAACTTGAGGATGAAGAATTTGGTCGAGAGTCTGAGGTTGATCTTGATGGAGATGCTATTCATTTAAGTTAGCTACTCTCATTCAAGTCGCCCAGACAAGGAATCCAGAAGCAGACGAGGCTGTTCAAATCCCCTGATGGATTTCTTGATGTTCCTTGTCCCGTATCTCAGAAACCATATCATAGACAAGTATAGGATTATCAGTAGAAGTTAGACAAAAAGATGTTGTATTTCATTTCCATATATGTAATGCTTTCAATTAATGAAAATACAATTTCTTATTATCTGCTTGTCTTTTGATTATTGAATGATGTATAAATTATCAGTATGCAAATATTAAAACTTGCTGGCATAGACTTAACACATCACAGAATTAGATTACTACACAAAGTAAACGTCAAGATTTGAAATAATTTTCACAATCCTGATACTGACACAATACTGATGACGTCAGTATCCTGATAACAAATCTAATCCTGATGATTATTAACAAGTCTATCATACTGAAATTTATCAAGGCAAAGTGTTATAACTAAAGCATTTAACAATCAAATATATAGATCCTGACAAGAACA
The DNA here is from genome assembly GCA_037693485.1 of Kitagawia praeruptora. Taxonomy (NCBI): domain Eukaryota; kingdom Viridiplantae; phylum Streptophyta; class Magnoliopsida; order Apiales; family Apiaceae; genus Kitagawia; species Kitagawia praeruptora. The sequence continues at coordinate 156,206,307 of CM075344.1, read as the reverse complement.
TCAAGTCTATAAGCTAAAAACAACATACCTTGCTACTATTGCAGATGTTAAAGATCTAAAAATTTAACATTCCTAACTCACTTACTAATCTACTAAATGTAGTCTCATCAAGTGGTTTAGTTAGAATATCTGCAAGCTGTTTGTCAGTAGGAACAAAATGAAGTTCCACAGTACCATTCTCAATATGTTCTCTAATAAAATGATACCTGACATCAATGTGCTTAGTCCTTGAATGTTGAACTGGATTTTCTGCAATTTTAATAGCACTAGTATTATCACAAAACATAGGAATATTACTAAGTGTCATACAATAATCCATCAGCTGATTTCTTATCCAAAGGAGCTGTGCACAACAACTGCCTGCTGCTATGTACTCATCTTCTGCAGTTGAGGTTGAGACAGATTGTTGCTTCTTGCTTGCCCAAGAAATCAATCTGTTTCCCAAAAATTGACATGTACCTGTAGTGCTTTTCCTGTCTATCTTACACCCTGCATAATCAGAGTCTGAATAGCCAATTAGAAAGAAATCAGATTCTCTAGGGTACCACAAACCAAGATTTGGAGTTCCTTTGAGATATCTAAAAATTCTCTTCACAGCAATTAAATGAGATTCCTTAGGATTACTTTGGAATCTAGCACATAAACAGGTAGAAAACATTATATCTGGCCTACTTGCAGTTAGATATAACAATGAGCCTATCATGCCTCTATAACTAGTATTATCCACACTCTTCCCCTTAGGATCAGAGTCTAGTTTAGTGGCTGTTGCCATGGGTGTTTTTGCAACTGCACAGTCTTGAAAGTCAAACATTCTTAAAAGATCTTTGATATACTTTGACTGATTAATGAAAATACCAGTCTCAGTTTGTTTGACCTGCAAGCCTAAGAAATAATTTAATTCACCCATCATGCTCATCTGATACTTAGACTGCATAAGCTTGCTAAACTTAGCACACAACTTTTCATTAGTAGAACCAAAAATAATATCATCAACATAAACTTGAACTAAAAGCAATTCACCTTTTATCTTTCTAAAGAATAGAGTTTTGTCAATTGTGCCTCTTGTGAAGCCATTTTCAAGAAGAAATTTAGACAAGGTCTCATACCATGCTCTTGGTGCCTGCTTTAGTCCATAGAGTGCCTTGTCAAGTTTGTAGACATAATTTGGAAATTTTGGATCAACAAATCCAGGTGGCTGTTCCACATACACTTCCTCATCAAGTTTGCCATTTAGAAAAGCACTCTTTACATCCATCTGGTATACCTTGAATTTTGAATGAGCTGCAAATGCAAGAAACATTCTGATTGCTTCCAATCTTGCTACAGGTGCAAAGGTCTCATCATAATCAATGCCTTCTTCCTGAGAATAACCCTTGGCCACCAGTCTAGCTTTATTTTTACAATCATACCAGATTCATCTAGCTTGTTTCTGAAAACCCATCTTGCACCAACAATAGATCTATCTTTAGGTCTTGGTACCAGTTTCCAGACTTTGTTTCTCTCAAACTCATTTAACTCATCCTGCATTGCAATTACCCAATCAGGATCCTGTAAGGCTTCTTCAACCTTCTTAGGTTCATTCTTTGAGAGAAAGCAACTATACAAGCATTCATTTTGAATTGATCTTCTAGTTCGAACACCACTATTTGGATCACCAATTATCAAATTTTCAGTATGATCCTTTGTCCATTTTCTAACAGGTGGTAGATTAACTCTGCTAGTCTCTCCCCCTAAGTTAGTGGTATCTCTTGTAGAAGAATTATCTCTACCTTCAAAAACTCTCCTTTGATCAATAGAATCAGTAGATTCCATATTGCTGCTAGTTACTGATCTTTCCTCAGTAGACTCTGAAAGATCAGTTCCTGATGGAGTAGACTCTGAAAAGTCAATTCCTGATGGAGTAGATTCTGAATAGCTAGTCTGCTCCTGATGATCACTGTGTTCTCTTTGATTTATTTGCTCCCCCTCAACAGTAGCATTCTTTTGAGAAGCAATAGAAATTCCTTCTGGAGAACCTTCATCATCACTGGAGAGTATCTCAGAATTCTTTAGATTTTCAAATTCCAAATTGTCATGGCTTTCATCAGTTTGCAAAATTCCAAATTTGTTATCATCAAATGCAACATGAATTGATTCCATAACAATGTGAGTTTTGAGATTATAAACTTTGAAGGCCTTAGATGCTGAATATCCTAGAAAAATTGCTTCATCACGATTTGGCTTCAAATTTTCCAAGTTGTTCTGGATGAAGTTTTAGGACATAGCATTTGCATCCAAAGATGTGAAAGTATTTCACACTTGGTTTCTTTCCTTTGATCATCTTATAGGGAGTTTTTCCATGACTATTTACCAAGGTACAGTTTTGAGTGAAACATGCAGTGTTAATAGCTTCTGCCCAGAAGTAGGTTGGAAGTTTTGCATCTGCAAGCATGGTTCTTGCTGCCTCTATGAGAGTCCTGTTCTTTCTTTCCACTACACCATTCTGTTGAGGTGTACCAGGTGCAGAAAACTGTTGAGTAATTCCATTGTCTGCATAAAACCCCTCCATTGTAGAATTCTTGAATTCTGTACCATTGTCACTCCTAAGTACTTTAACTTTATACTCAGAGTTATTTTGAATATTCTTTACAAGTTCAATGATTTGCTGAGGAGCTTCATCCTTCTTGTGTAGAAAGAACACCCATGTAAACCTTGTGAAATCATCCACTATCACTAGATCATATCTTTTCTTGCTGATAGACATAATGTTTACTGGACCAAACAAATCAAGATGTAGCATGTGAAATGGTTCAGTAATCGAATTTTCAGTCTTGCTCTTGAAAGTGGTTCTTCTCTGCTTTCTAAGCTGACATGCATCACAAAGTCCATCTTGCACATAATTTGCCTGAGGTAGGCCTCTCACCAGATTGTGCATAACAAGTTGATTAAGCTTCTTGAAATTAAGATGTGAGAGCTTCTTGTGCCAATTCCAGCTTTCATCACTTGTTGCTTTGCTGTAGAGACATCTAACAATTCCTTTAGATGTATCACTTAAGCTGGCTTCATATATGTTACCATGTCTTTGACCAGTTAGAACAATGTCTCCATTCTGCATATTTAAGATTTTGCATCCTTCTCTGTCAAAGATTGATTTGTAACCTTTATCACCCAGTTGACTTATGCTTAAAAGAGTATGTTTCAAGCCTTCAACCAGTGTTACATTTTCTATGATGACATTCCCCAAAACAATTGAGCCATATCCCAGAGTTTCTCCTTTGTTGCCATCTCCAAAAGATATTACTGGGCCAGCTTTCCTCTCAAACTTTGTAAGCAGGGACTTCTTTCCAGTCATATGTCCAGAGCATCCATTGTCCAAGATAATTGATTGCTTATTTCCTGTGCCCTGCAAACAAAAAGTAACTATAGTTAGAATTTTTTAGGACCCAACTTTGATTGGATCCTTTCTTACTAGATTTAGAAACAACAGGCATTGAGAATTTTGTCTTTACTTTACCTGTTGTAGAGTCAACTTTAGACTCTAATTTCACAAACTATTTGTGACTAGGAGTTTCAGATTTCAAGGAATAATAGTCATAATACAGTTCATGATATTCTCTACACATGTAAATGGAATGAAGTAAACTACCACAATGATAATAAGCTTTTTGTGGTTGGTATTGAATTTTCTGAGTCTTGGGAAATCTGGACTCAGTTTTCCAAGAAGGTTTTTGATTGCAGTCTAGGGCCAAATGATTATGATTTCCACACTTATAGCATTTTTTCTAGGTGCATCAGGTACATTCTTGTAATTATTCTCTTTGTTAATACCTTCTTTTCCATTCCTATTTCTTTTGATCTTGCTAGACTCTGAAAGACCATCTAATCTCTGTTTCAACTGAGACTTAGACAGAAACCCTATGTTTACATTCTTAGGTTTCTCTAACACTTTCTCATCTGAATTACTATTGTTAATCCTTTTGTGTACAACAGGGGTACCTTTTGAATCAACAAATTTAACATGATTAGGTTCAGAAACAATTTTCTTACCTTCAGATTTAGATGTGCTAGCTTCTACTTTACTATCATCATTGACAATAGCTACTTTTTCTTCTTGTCTAGCCTTATCAAAACCTAAACCATTAACCTTACCACGAATTCCACTTTCAAAGATTTCTATAGTCTTTTTACTGGAATTGTTAATGGTCTTAATCATATCTCTCTCTTCCTCTAGTTCTTTTCTGACATAGTCATAAGCCTCAAGAATAACACTATAATCATGCTTAGCTTTATCAGAACTTAACTTGTATTCTTCCATTTGAATTAACTCAGATTCAAGAAAATTATTTCCATCAACTAATTTATCTTTCTTAACCTTAAGTTCATCTTTTTCACAAGTAAGAATTCTAAAATTAGTCATAAGATTCTTAAACTCAGCATGGATAGTTCTAATTTCATCAGAATTTAAGCTATCAAATGAATCAAGAGAGTGAAGTGATACCTGAACAGAGGATGGAGAAGTTTTCTTTGGAGATCCAGGTTTGTCTGAACCATTTGCCATCAATGCAATGTTGTCATAATCCAATTCATCTTCAGAATCACTGGAATCAGCCCAATCCTTCTGTATGACCATAAGTGCATTACCCTTTCCTGAATTCCTAGGCTTCTTACATTCACTAGCAAAGTGTCCAAGCTCGCTGCAGTTAAAGCACTTGATCTTGGCCTTATCAAGCTTGACAATTGTACCTTTGCCTTTGTCACTCTTCTTCTCCTCCTTCTTTTGAAAAGGTCCTTTGCTAAATCTTCTCCTATTGAATCTTCCTTTCTTGAAGGCTTTAGCAAACATAGCAAAGAGTTTCTGCATCTCAGATTCAGAATCATTGTTGTCAGAGTCCATATCAGTAGTCTCTAACTCAGAACTTTCTTTGCTTTTCTTCTTCCTTGAATTCTTTACAGCAATCTCTTCATGCTGTTCTTCAGGAAATTTCTTTACTTCAGATTGAGCAGTAAGTGCAATAGTCTTCATCTTTCCTTCACTCCTGCTCTTCTTCTGCTACTTGTCAAGTTCATAAGCTCTCAATTTTCCATATACTGCCTCTAATGAAATCTCATCCAGATCATTAGCTTCCACAATCGCAGATATCTTCTCATTGTAGAAATCAGGCAAATCTTTCATGAACTTTGTATTCATATCCTCCAAGTCATAATATTTACCATGCATGGCCATATCATTGATGAGTTTTGTAAACCTATCAAAGGTACGTATCAGTAAGTGACTCACCAGACTTGGATTCAAAGTACTCATACTGTTGTATAAGTAATGTCCTCATATTCTTCCTGATAGGCTTAGTTCCTTCACAGTGAACCTTAAGATTGTCCCATATATCCTTAGCAGTTTTACAAGAGAGAACATAGTTAGTGAGAACAGAATCAAGACTGTTGAATAATATGTTTCTCACTTTAGCATCTTTAAGAACATTCTCCTTGTCCTTGTCTGACCACTCAGATTTAGGCTTCTCTGCTGTATGTTCTGGAACAACCACACCATCAACAGTTGCTTGTCCAACGACCTTTGTTGGAACAAAAGGTCCATCTCTGATTCTGTCAAGATAATCAGGATCTGTTGCTTCCAGATGATGCAACATCTTTACTTCCCATAGAGTATATTCGTTTCTCTTGAGCATAGGAATCTTAGTATTCCCATCCTTGTAACCAGACATGATTGCAGATCTTTATGATTATTCGAAATCAACCTGCTCTGATACCAATTGTTAACTCGAATAACTTGTAGAAGGGGGGGTTGAATACAAGTTATATAATCGTGTCTGATTTTTGCTTGATTATATGTACAAGAATAAACGAATGAAACAAACTCTATTTGTATTAATAAGATCAAATACAAACTCTACCAAAGGTGTATAATACCTTTAGCAGCTGCTGACAATACAAATCTCTCTCTCTGTTTGTTTCGAACTCTCGAATACAAACCTTATACAGAGCTACGCACACGAACTCACAACACACTTGTTCGACTCTTTTTACAATGATATAGAGAGAGTATTTATAATGCTACCTATCAACTAATAACAGAAAGATATAATCTATACATGACAATGTTCTGCCTTCTAGTCGATAGTTTCCATCAATAGAAAACTCTTTCCTTCATAATATCTTCTTGCTTGTTCCTCAAACAAAAATCCTGTTTTATAGCACTTGCCAGTTTCTGTAGCATCCATAATGACATCATCAGTAAAAAGACTGATATCAGGATTTCATCTTGCATCAGTATCTGATCATCATCAGTATTAGACCGTCATCAGGATTTGCTCTTTGTTCCTGACATGTAGTCTCCGATACACTGTTCATTCCTGACTAAACTGTACAGATAACTGTCTTACACATAAATCCTATATATAGTGCTAAATCCTTTATAAGATCAGGATTACAAGAAGTATAATGTGTAAATTATATTCTTAACATCACAACTTATGAATTATTCCTAACAGAACAAAGGCAAGAAGCAAATCTGACACATGTGGATGATGAACCTGCCTTGTTGTTAGTAAAAGGTGATAACAAAGAAGAAGACATGATGCTATTGAACGAGAAACAAGTGATGCCTACTACCTTGGAAGATGGTGATAAAAGAAATGTGGAAACAAACACTTGGTATCTTGATAACGGGGCAAGCAATCACATGACAGGTTGCAAATCAAAATTCTCAGAATTAAATGAAGGAATTACTGGCCTGGTTCGATTCGGAGATAACTCAACTGTGAAAATTGAAGGAAAGGGTTCAATCATTCTCAAGTGTAAAAACGGAGAGGAACGTGTATTGCATGAGGTATATTTTATCCCTAGTCTCCATAATAATATCATCAGTTTGGGGCAACTATTTGAAATTGGAAACAAAGTAATTCTGAAAGGAGAATACTTGTGGGTGCTTGATAAAAGTGAAAGACTGCTCATAAAAGTGAAGATATCGCCAAATAGGCTCTATAAGGTACAAATTGAAACTACTAAACCAAGGTGCTTGATGTCAAGATCAGATGAAATGGCTCGTTTGTGGCATCGACGACTTGGGCATGTAAACTACAGAGCTATGAAGTTGATGTCACAAGCTGGTATGGTGAGAGGCATGCCCAAAATAGCTCAAACCAATAATGTATGTGATGGATGCTTGATGGGAAAACAGACAAGGAAATCATTCCCTTCTCAGAGCAATTTCAGTGCTACTCAAATGCTAGAACTGGTTCATGGTGACCTATGTGGACCCATCTCGCCTGATACAGCAGCTGGAAACAAGTACTTCTTTCTGATCGTTGATGATTATAGCAGATTTATGTGGGCATATCTGTTGAAAAGCAAAGATGAGGCACTTAGTGCATTCAAAAAATTCTGTGCTTTAGTCGAAAACAAACCAAGAAAGAAAGTGCAAGTATTCAGAACAGACCGTGGAGGTGAGTTCTGTTCAAAAGAGTTTAATTCTTACTGTGAAGAGAATGGGATCGTAAGGCACTACACTGCACCTTACACTCCCCAACAAAACGGGGTTGTGGAAAGGCGTAACCAAACGGTGGTTGAAATGGCTCGTAGTTTTCTCAAAGACACTGAGTTACCTTCAAAGCTGTGGGGAGAGGCAATCAAACATGCCATTTACATACTAAACAGATTACCTACAAGAGCATTGTCTGATCAAACTCCTTTTGAAGCATGGTTCGAGAGGAAACCAGACATTGGCCACATACGTGTGTTTGGATGCATTGCACACATGAAGGTACCAGGATATCACATGAACAAACTAGATGATAGAAGCATGAAAGTTGTGAACCTGGGCAAAGAGCCAGGAACTAAAGCTTATCGTCTATATGACCCTGTGAAGAAAAGTGTTTGTGTAAGAAGGGATGTGATCTTTGAAGAAGAAAAAAGGTGGTTGTGGAATGATGAAGAAAGGGCCAATGCTGGTGACAACTAGTTCAATGTCACTGAAGGAGGTGGAGAAAGAGAAGAAAATGCATCAGACAATGAACATGAGCCAGACAACAAGATTGAAACAAATGATAATGATCAAAACACTACACCAGTGCAAACTCCACCACATCACTTATGTCAGTAGTGACAACTACGATGATAGTGAACCACCATGAAAATTTCGAGCCTTGAGAGACGTTTATGACATCACAGAGCCCATTGAAATAGATGAGGAATTACTGTTGATGGGAGTCGAGGAACCTACATGCTACAAGCAAGCTGTCAAAATGAACGAGTGGAAAGAAGCCATGTCCAGAGAAATGGAATCTATAGAGAAAAACAATACATGGCAACTGACTGAACTTCTAAAGGGTCACAAGGCGATTGGTTTAAAATGGATTTACAAGCTTAAAAGGGATGCTGACGGAAACATACAAAAATATAAGGCGAGACTCGTCGCTAAAGGGTATGTCCAAGAACAAGGCGTTGATTTTGAAGAGATATTCGCTCCTGTAACTCGTATTGAAACTGTCCGACTTCTGTTGGCATTGTCTGCTAAAAATGAATGGAGAGTGCATCACATGGATGTAAAAATGGCCTTTTTAAATGGTGAAATACAGGAAGAAGTGTACGTGAATCAGCCAGAGGGTTTCGAAAGAAGGGGAAAGGAGCACCTTGTTTATAAACTAGCCAAAGATTTGTATGGTCTGAGACAAGCACCACGTGCTTGGTATGCAAAACTGAATAAATGCTTGGAGAGTCTTGGATTCACTCGATGCCCATATGAACATGCTGTTTACACGAAAATGGAAGGTAAAAATGTTTTGATAGTTGGCGTTTATGTAGACGATCTCCTAATCACAGGTTCGAGTACATCACTCATTGAAAAATTCAAGGTGCAAATGAGTGAGAACTTTGAAATGACAGACTTGGGTGAGTTAAGTTATTATTTGGGCATTGAAGTTCAACAGGGCAATGGTTTCATTGAGTTAAAGCAAGCTAGGTATGCAAGAAACGTCCTTGAAAAGGCAGGAATGGGAAACTGTAATCCATCGAAATATTCAATGGATCCAAGTATACAGATCAACAAAGATGAAGGTGGAAAGATAGTCAATGCTACAGACTATAAAAGTCTTGTTGGATGCTTAAGGTACCTTGTACACACTAGACCAGACATTTCTTATGCCGTTGGAATTGTGAGCAGGTACATGGAACGGCCCACAGCCTTGCACATGGAAGCTGTCAAACGTATACTCAGATACATAAAAGGCACAACTGATTACGGTCTAGTGTACTCTAAAGGGACTGATAATTACTTACTAACTGGGTTTTCAGATAGTGACTTGGCAGGACAAGTAGATGACAGGAAAAGTACAGGAGGAATGGTGTTCTATCTCAATGAAAGTATGATTACTTGGGTTTCTCAGAAGCAAAGGTGTGTAGCACTATCTTCGTGTGAAGCAGAGTTCATGGAGGCCACAGCAACAGCATGTCAAGGTATATGGCTGCGGAATGTTTTGAGTCAATTAACTGGTGAAACCTTAGGACCTGTGATCATTTACATCGATAACAAGTCAGCTATAGACTTAACAAAGAATCCAGTTTTCCACGGGCGTAGCAAACACATTGACATTCGTTACCATTTTATCAGACAGTGTGTGGAGCGAGCTGAGATTATTATTAAACATATTCGTAGCGAAGAACAAAGAGCAGACATCCTAACAAAGGCATTGGTGATAGTAAAATTCGAAAGGATGCGTAGTCTGTTGGGTGTCAAGAATCTGGACAAACAAATTCCAGATTAAGGGGGAGAATGTTGGATTTTAATCTGTCATTTGTTTACCATATTTGTTTCTCGAATAAACTTGACAGCAAAGCTTATTTTCAGGAGTGCATTCGAGCTGGCATGTCGAGATTGTGGAGTAGTTGTTAGCCACTTGAAGTGGCGACCACTACTCATGTGGAAGCCACTTGAAGTGGCTACCAAATGTTTTGAGTGATTGTTTGAGTGCTTAAGTTGGTGAGTGTTTGTATGAGTGTTAGTATGATTAAGATTCCTTCCTTTTGTATTTTCTATTTGTTGCTTTCCAGGTTGTTCATCTTGTAAAAGTGCCTATATATTTCAAGGTTTGATAATGAAAAATGCAAGTCATTTGACAAGCAATCTCTGGTGTCAAGTATATCATTCTCAGTTTATATAAACACAGTTTTGAATACTAGAAAGGATATAGGCTCTGACGCTAGTACAACTTTGGAAAGGGTTTGCTGTGAGTGATAGGGTTTGAGAAGAAAATGTTCAGAAAAGATATTAACAGCAAAAATTCATAAGTGGATATACGCATATTAAATTAACATAATCATCACCTCATAAGGAACAATAGCCAAGTTATAAGCATGCACTTGATTGTTTGAGGCCATTGTAATGAACTAGAAGCTTTATATTGGAGATAGAAAACAGCTGACTATGAAGGAGAAAAAAGATTGTAGATGAATGTGAGGAAAAACTGTGGATAAAGGCTAGTATATATAGCTGACTAAGGGTTGGGTGAGGCCAGGAGAAAATAGGAAAACTAGGTTTTCATTAAAACGGGTGACGGGGGGAGTAAACAAATATATCCATCTAAAATAGGAAAGAAATATTTATTTTAAACAAAATGCCTTTATAAAAAATCTCACAAGAGATAAATGAATAAACATAGTTTTACCTAGTAATTATATGATGATGGTGATTTGAAATTTAAATAAAGAAATATATCTTTAGATGGTAATTGTTTTTTTTATTTTTTTTGTTGAAAGATTAAGCTAAGGCTTAAAAATTACTTACCCAACCAGGTCAAATGATAGATGTATTATTTTGCGATTGGTCTCAATTTTATGAAAATTATACATATAATATTTTCGTTTTCTATGGGGTTAAATATCAAATTGGCCACTGAATAACTTGATATATCTCAGATTGCACACTGATAAATTCGGGGTCTCATTTAAAACACTTTTAAAGACATAAATATCAAATAGATACCTTCAAAATGTACTTGGAAAGTAAAAATAATTTTTAATCGAGTTCTACGCATTTTTCTTAAATGCTACTTTAACCAAATGAAAGATTATGAATTATAGTATTTTTGATAATATATTTAGATTTTAAGAAATTTATTACTATAAATTTTAATTAAATCAAAGAAAAGAACAATAAAATTAAAAATAAATAGTAAATAAATTTCTTAAAATCTAAATATATTATCAAAAATACTAGAATTATTAACCTTTCATTTGGTTATGGTAGCATTAAAAAAAATGTGTAGAACTCAATGAGAAATTATTTTTAGTTCCCGAGTACATTTTCAAAGTATCCATTTGATATTTAAGTCTTTAAAAGTGTTTTAAATGAGACCCCGAATTTATCAGTGTGCAATATGAGATATTTCAAGTTATTCAGTGGCCAATTTGATATTTAACCCGTTTTCTATGTTTATCATTAAGTATCCAAAAATAGGATTCTTTTTAATCTTCTCTCAAAATGCTTTATTCTTGAATTGAAATTGAGAACATTTTTTTTTTAACTTTATACATAGTTTTGACAATTTCATCCTAACATTTCCATTATACCCCTATAAAGTAGTTTCATTTTAAATTTTTATTTCTGAATTCTAAGAGAATACAACTTTTCTTAATTTTGTAAAATTCATGGTTTAAAATACCATTAGGTAAACTCACAATTTATAAATTTAATATCGGTATTTATGACAATCACTGAAAACTAAATACATACTCCGGCCGTCCCTCTCGTTTCTTTACAATTTTTCTTCACTCGTTGGCACGCATTTTAGGGTATAAATAAAGTATAATTTCATAACTCATTTTCAAAATTTTCTTTTTTGAATATTAAATTTTTATTCAAAAAAAAATTGAAAATGAGTTATGGAACTATACTTTATAAACATGCGTGCAACCAACGAAAAAACTAAAAAGAAATTAGAGGAACCTTGGAGTATTTACATACACATCTTTTAACTCTTTCTGTCACCGTGCACTTGGGCTACTAGAGATGTTTACAAAAACCCAATAGCCCATGACCCGGTACAATCCAATCCGAAAAGAAGCTCGAAAGGCCCGATCCTCTCGCATTCGAGCCTTATATTGGTATTCTTTTTTTTTTTCTATCAAATTTGGCCTGGCCTGAAGCCTGAATAAAAGCCCGAATTGTAAAAAGACAAGATTCTTGAAAAATCCAGTTTGGCCCGGATAAAAGCTCGCATACAATTTGGATTATTCATATATACAATTCAGATATAAATATAATATGACGCCCCCAAATGCACCCTGTCTGGGGACCCGGGTCGTCATATCAGTCTTGATATCCTGCAACACACGTGAGCTCAGTAATAAACAGAATATTTATTACAATGGAGCATAGCAGCCCCACTCCGCAGATCCAAGATTGGTCTCACACATTATTACAATACGATTTATTACATCTCTGAATAATATCTTACATAAGTCTAAAAGTAGAAAAGATAACAGGTTCCAGCTGGCTGTTCTAGTCCTTGTCAGCATAGCCCGGAGCTTTTCCCTTTCCTCTGGATCCCTGGCTGGACGTCTCACATCTTTCTTTCTTGACAGCTGAACAAATGTTGTAAAGAAAGAATGAGCAACAATGGTGCTCAGCAAGTTCTCTCCTTGCTCGGTATATTTATATATTAAGATTTACCGAAGGAAATACTCGAAATTTAAATGAAAATTGAATATCAGAAATCTGACACTTTGACTAAGACTCATCTCGAAAATCGATACTCAAAAGACTCATTTGGTGAAACTCTGATGACTCATGATAATTGAATAACTGGTCTTCCATCCTTTCGGTATCTCGGCGGGGCGATCAACTATCCGACCGGGAATACCGTCCTCCAATGACAACGCACTTCGCCCGATCATGGCTACAATACGATATCAACGAATATAATATATAGGTATGAATGCTAGCATCATAGTGGGTTATATATCAACCCTGGAATCATAGTGCCTAAAATATTCTCGTGTCCATATAAAGGTACACAAGTCTCTCTTTCTCTATAATGGGCCTCTTTCCCAAAATTGACCAGTAGAATACAGAATTCCCGAACATTTAATGAATTGATATTTTGAGATAACTTCACAGGAAAATATTTGCTTGATCTGGCGGACTGCCAATTTTTACTCGAATGTGCCACCAATCCGAACAATGGATTGATGTAACTCTCAATAAACATATTTTCATTGGTTGACACGAACAAAATGCCAACCCTTGACAAGAAAGGTAACTATCTCGAAATAATGAGAATAGGCTTGAAACAAAATACAATGAGTCGTACTGAACAATTAGTACCACTCGAATATTTATAATACTCACAATTGATGAACGTTAAACAGAATGTTTTGCACTTGATCAGCGAGTAAACACTCTAACGATTTTAAACATTATAACTCCTATTGGTTGATTCGAACGATGAAACAACTAAAAGACAATCAATAATTATTGTCGAATTTGTACAATAAATTCGACTAAAATGAATGAATTTAACTATCTCGAAATTGTTTTTACGCTTATAGGGGATATAATTCGCAAGTAAACTAATTTTAACAGTAACGTAATATTTAAAGAGAAAATAATGCTCAAAAGAAATTATCGTATCATAAGGAGCAACAAATAGATCTTATAATTGATAGCTCGAAATTAAATAAGGAATGAAATAATACTAACAGAAATACAAAGTTTCCGAGAGTTAGGGTAGGAATGAACTTGCCTTTGTCTCGACGTTAAACGTTTACCAAATAAAAAAAAAGAGTGCTAACCGCGAGCAAACGTCTCAATTCTCGAAAAAGGAAACTTTATGATAATTATCAAAATAATTTCAGTACTCGGGTAAGAATTAAATCATGAAATGTCACATAATTCGGAAATCATGTCATTGATAATCAAATAATTCTCGAAAGTATAATTTGGAATATCCTCGTAACTTTAAAATCTCACTATCGCCTTATTCGCAATCTATTAAATTAAATGGAGGCTCCATTTGCTTTCCCTTTTAATTTTAATATATCGGGTTTTATGGTATCATAAGATTTTAAACAAAATTATACTTGGAAAATCTCGCTCTAATTATTCGTAGGGAAAATTTTCAATTAAAGGTCTCTATTTAATTCTAATAAACAACACTATTTGATTTACTTAAAGCACATCTCGAATATAAAAAGTATTTTTATAAGGTCCTCACTAATTATCGACAATTCTCGTTTTATGACGAAATTCACTAATTTAATTAATTATTTAACTCGAACTTCTAAATTAAATTTGGTTCGTATCAAGTCTCTAAGATTTTATCTAGAAATCCCTTTTTGTGATAAAGCCCATTTTAGAGAACTACTAATATTAGTTCCTATTTATTCTCAAAAGAATCCATTTTTATTTACTTTAAATACGTAATCAATATTCCTATTTTATTTTATTTTTTAACACAATGAAATTTATCAAAATAATTCAATTTTAAACTATTCTCAAAATTCTACTTTCTTTTACTCATTTGTTTATTGCCCATCAAAATAAATCAAGTCGCTTTTTCTTTTATTTCAAAACCAAACTTAATAACCTTATTTTATTTCTTTTATAAAACCCAATCTTTTACAAATTGAATACTCTCATTTTGATTCCCTTAAGTCCCAATTTTATTATACTAATTAAAGAATCTCTATCTTACATAAAATCAAAGTTTTCTTTTAAAACCAAACTGAATTTTAATCTTTAATATAATTAACCATATTTATCACTTAAATTCTAATTAAATCAATACTCAAAAATTATGAATCAATTAATTAAATAGAAATAAACAGAAGAAGAGTGGATTAAGAGGGAAAGTGGCAATGAAAAGCTGCTTCTCACTAGAGAAGAATGGTTAAAGAAATCACGTAAAATGGGTACACTTAGCGGCAGTGATTATCGTGCAAGATGGTCGTGTTGTTCGTGACAGGAGCCAAGTTAAGTGCTTTAACTGTGGTGGATTTGGTCATTTCGCAGCTGAATGTCGCAAGCCAAGAAAATTTAGACAACAAAATGGTGAAGCGAATCTGACACAAGTGAATTATGATGAACCTGCATTGTTGATGGTTATGAGTGAAAATAATGCAGATGACTTAATTTCTTTTACTGAGGGTAAAGTTTCAGGTGATGTCAAAGAAGTCGAAGAAAATATGTGGTATCTCGATAATGGAGCTAGTAACCACATGACAGGGCGTCAATATAAGTTTTAAAAATTGGACAGAACGATGAAAGGAGAGGTGAAATTTGGTGATGGCTCATTGGTCAAAATCGAGGGAAAGGGGTCGATCAGAATAATATGTAAAAATGGAGAAACCAGGGTGTTGAACGGAGTGTATTTCATTCCTACGTTATGCAGTAATATAATCAGCCTAGGACAGTTATCTGAGGAGGGAAATAGTGTTGTGATGAATGGAGAACACTTATGGGTCTATGATAGTTGTGGAAGATTACTCATTCAAGTCCAGCGGTCAATAAGTCGACTTTGTAAAATTCAAATTGAAGACACACAAGAAAGGTGTTTGCTAACAAAAGGCGAGGAGGAAGCATGGTTATGGCATCAACGTCTCGGGCATGTAAATTTCAAAGCAATGCATCTAATGTCGAAGAATCACATGGCTGATGGAATGCCTTTCATCAATCAGCCAACATTCACAGCTCTCAACAGAGATGGACAGCCTGTTTTTTGTATGCAACGACAAGTAGTTTTTTAATATACTATAGTAATCTGTTAGGTTTACTGATGTGCAATGACAAGTAGTTTTTTAATCTACAGTAGTAATCTGTTAGGTTTATTGTGTATTGTATGAATCAATCCGGAATATTTTACGTACTTAAGGATTTTTTTTAGTTTTATATATGGAAATTCATATTTGCGATTTATTTGAGTTATGTTGTATTAATTTGAGTTGTTAGTCTATTTTTTGTTGGTATTTGGATGCAACATTTTTTGAATTTTTATTTAGCAAAAAAAGTAATATATAAGGAACAAAAAAACAATTAAATTAGAAATTTTATAAAAAAATTCACTTGCAGGGTGCATTAAAAAGAGCTATGTAAGTAATGTCACTTAGAAGACGGTTACTTACATAGCGCTTCCATAAGCGCTATGGAAGTGATGTACTTGAATAGCAAATATATAAACGCTATGCAAGTGCAACTTCACTTCCATAGCGCCTACTTGCATAGCGTTTAAAAACGTTATGCAAGTGCAAAAATGAACGCTATGACTAGAATCACAGAAAACTAAATGCATATTTATATACATATCTTGTAACTCTCCCTATCACCATGCAATTTGTTAGGAATAATTCATAAGTTGTGATGTTAAGAATAGAATTTACACATTATACTTCTTGTAATCCTGATCTTATAAAGGATTTAGCACTGTATTTAGGTTTTATGTGTAAAACAGTTATCTGTATAGTTTAGTCAGGAATGAACAGTGTATCGGAGACTACATGTCAGGAACAGAGAGCAAATCCTGATGATGGTCCAATACTGATGAGTGATTAGATACTGATGCAGTGTACAGATCCTGATATCAGTCGTGTTACTGATGATGTCATTATGGATGCTATAGAAACTGGCAAGTGCTATAAAACAGGATCATTGTTTGAAGAACAAGCAAGAAGATATTATGAAGGGAAGAGTTTTCTATTGAAGGAAACTATCGACTAGAAGGCAGAACATTGTCATGTATAGATTATATCTTTCTGTTATTAGTTGATAGGTAGCATTATAAATATTCTCTCAATATCATTGTAAAGAGGACGAAGTTGTGAGTTCGTGTGCGTAGCTCTGTTTAAGGTTTGTATTCGAGAGTTCGAAACAAACAGAGAAATATTTGTATTGTCAGCAGCTGCTAAAGGTATTTGTACACCTTTGGTAGAGTTTGTATTTGATCTTATTAATACAAACAAGAGTTTGATTCATTCGTTTATTCTTGTTCTTATAATCAAGCAAAAATCAGACACGATTATATAACTTGTATTCAACCCCCCCCCCTTCTACAAGTTATTCGAGTTAACAATTGGTATCAGAGCAGGTTGATTTTGAGTAATCATAAAGATCTGCAATCATGTCTGGTTACAAGGATGGGAATACTAAAATCCCTATGCTCAAGAGAAACGAATATACTCTATGGGAAGTAAAGATGCTGCATCATCTGGAAGCAACAGATCCTGATTATCTTGACAGAATCAGAGATGGACCTTTTGTTCCAACAAAGGTCGTTGGACAAGCAACTGTTGATGGTGTGGTTGTTCCAGAACATACAGCAGAGAAGCCAAAATCTGAATGGTCAGATAAGGACAAGGAGAATGTTCTCAAAGATGCTAAAGTGAGAAACATATTATTCAACAGTCTTGATTCTGTTCTCACTAACTATGTTCTCTCTTGTAAAACTGCTAAGGATATATGGGACAATCTTAAGGTTCACTGTGAAGGAACTAAGCCTGTCAGGAAGAATATGAGGACATTACTTATACAACAGTATGAGTACTTTGAATCCAAGTCTGGTGAGTCACTTACTGATACCTTTGATAGGTTTACAAAACTCATCAATGAGATGGCCATGCATGGTAAATATTATGACTTGGAGGATATGAATACAAAGTTCATGAAAGCTTTGCCTGATTTCTACAATGAGAAGATATCTGCGATTGAGGAAGCTAATGATCTGGATGAGATTTCATTAGAGGCAGTATATGGAAAATTGAAAGCTTATGAACTTGACAAGCAGCAGAAAAAGAGCAGGAGTGAAGGAAAGATGAAGACTATTGCACTTACTGCTCAATCTGAAGTAAAGAAGCTTCCTGAAGAACAGCATGAAGAGATTGCTATAAAGAATTCAAGGAAGAAGAAAAGCAAAGAAAGTTCTGAGTCAGAGACTACTGATATGGACTCTGACAACAATGATTCTGAATCTGAGATGCAAGAACTCTTTGCTATGTTTGCTAAAGCTTTCAAGAAAGGAAGATTCAACAGGAGAAGATTTAGCAAAGGACCTTTTCAAAAGAAGGAGGAGAAGAAGAGTGACAAGAGCAAAAGCACAATTGTCAAGCTTGATAAGGCCAAGATCAAGTGCTTTAACTGCAGCGAGCTTGGACACTTTGCTAGTGAGTGTAAGAAGCCTAGGAATTCAGGAAAGGGTAATGCACTTATGGTCACACAGAAAGATTGGGCTGATTCCAGTGACTCTGAAGATGAATTGGATTATGAAAACATTGCATTGATGGCCAATAGTTCAGACAAACCTGGATCTCCAAAGAAAACTTCTCCATCCTCTGTTAAGGTATCACTTCACTCTCTTGATTCATTTGATAGCTTAAATTCTGATGAAATTAGATCTATCCATGCTGAGTTTAAGAATCTTATGACTAATTTTAGAATTCTTACTTGTGAAAGAGATGAACTTAAGGTTAAGAATGATAAATTAGTTGATAGAAATAATTTTCTTGAATCTGAATTAATTCAAATGGAAGAATACAAGTTGAGTTCTGATAAAGCTAAGCATGATTATAGTGTAATTCTTGAGGCTTATGACTATGTCAGAAAAGAACTAGAAGAAGAGAGAGATGTGATTAAGACCATTAACAATTCCAGTAAGAAGACAATAGAAATCTTTGAGAGTGGAATTCGTGGTAAGGTTAATGGTTTAGGTTTTGATAAGGCTAGACAAGAAGAAAAAGTAGCTATTGTCAATGATGATAGTAAGGCAGAAGCTAACACATCTAAATCTGAAGGTAAGAAAATTGTTTCTGAACCTAATCATGTTAAATTTGTTGATTCAAAAGGTACCCCTGTTGTACACAAGAGAATTAACAATAGTTTTTCAGATGAGAAAGTGTTAGAGAAACCTAAGAATGTAAACATAGGGTTTCTGTCTAAGTCTCAGTTGAAACAGAGATTAGATGATCTTTCAGAGTCTAGCAAGATCAAGAGAAATAGGAATGGAAAAGAAGGTATTAACAAAGAGAATAATTACAAGAATGTACCTGATGCACCTAGGAAAAAATGCTATAAGTGTGGAAATCATAATCATTTGGCCCTAGACTGCAATCAAAAACCTTCTTGGAAAACTGAGTCCAGATTCCCCAAGACTCAGAAAATTCAATACCAACCACAAAAAGCTTGTTATCATTGTGGTAGTTTACTTCATTCCATTTACATGTGTAGAGAATATCATGAACTGTATTATGACTATTATTCTTTGAAATCTGAAACTCCTAGTCACAAACAGTTTGTGAGATCAGAGTCTAAAGTTGACTCTGCAACAGGTAAAATAAATGCAAAATCTTCAAAGTCTGTTGTCTCTAAATCTAGTAAGAAAGGATCCAATCAAAGTTGGGTCCTAAAAAATTCTAACTAGTTACTTTTTGTTTGCAGGGCACAGGAAAGAAGCATTCAATTATCTTGGACAGTGGATGCTCTGGACATATGACTGGAAAGAAGTCCCTGCTTACAAAGTTTGAGAGGAAAGCTGGCCCAGTAATATCTTTTGGAGATGGCAACAAAGGAGAAACTCTGGGATATGGCTCAATTATTTTGGGGAATGTCATCATAGAAAATGTAGCACTGGTTGAAGGCTTGAAACATACTCTTTTAAGTATAAGTCAACTGGGTGATAAAGGTTACAAATCAATCTTTGACAGAGAAGGATGCAAAGTCTTGAATATGCAGAATGGAGACATTGTTCTAACTGGTCAAAGGCATGGTAACATATATGAAGCCAGCTTAAGTGATACATCTAAAGGAATTGTTAGATGTCTCTACAGCAAAGCAACAAGTGATGAAAGCTGGAATTGGCACAAGAAGCTCTCACATCTTAATTTCAAGAAGCTTAATCAACTTGTTAAACACAATTTGGTGAGAGGCCTACCTCAGGCGAATTTTGTGCAAGATGGACTTTGTGATGCATGTCAGTTTGGAAAGCAGAGAAGAACCACTTTCAAGAGCAAGACTGAAAATTCAATTACTGAACCATTTCACATGCTACATCTTGATCTGTTTGGTCCAGTAAACATTATGTCTATCAGCAAGAAAAGATATGCTCTAGTTATGGTGGATGATTTCACAAGGTTCACATGGGTGTTCTTTCTACACAAGAAGGATGAAGCTCCTCAGCAAATCATTGAACTCATCAAGAATATTCATAATAACTCTGAGTACAAAGTCAAAGTACTTAGGAGTGACAATGGTACAGAATTCAAGAATTCTACAATGGAGGGGTTTTGTGCAGACAATGGAATCACTCAACAGTTTTCTGCACCTGGTACACCTCAAAAAAATGGTGTAGTGGAAAGAAAGAACAGGACTCTCATAGAGGCAGCAAGAACCATGCTTGCAGATGCAAAACTTCCAACCTACTTTTGGGCAGAAGCTATTAACACTGCATGTTTCACTCAGAACTGTACCTTGGTAAATAGTCATGGAAAAACTCCCTATGAGATGATCAAAGGAAAGAAACCAAGTGTGAAATATTTTCACATCTTTGGATGCAAATGCTATGTCCTAAAAGTTCATCCAGAACAACTTGGAAAATTTGAAGCCAAATCGGATGAAGCAATTTTTCTAGGATATTCAGCATCTAAGGCCTTCAAAGTTTATAATCTCAGAACTCACATTGTTATGGAATCAATTCATGTTGCATTTGATGATAAGAAGTTTGGAATTTTGCAAACTGATGAAAGCCATGACAAATTGGAATTTGAAAATCTGAAGAATTCTGAGATACTCTCAAGTGATGATGAAGGTTCTCCAGAAGAAATTTCTATTGCTTCTCAAAGGAATGCTACTGTTGAGGGGGAGGAAATAAATCAGAGAGAACACAGTGATCATCAGGAGCAGACTAGTCTTTCAGAATCTATTCCATCAGGAATTGATGTTTCAGAGTCTACTCCATCAGGAACTGACCTTTCAAAGTCTACTGAGGAAAGATCAGTAACTAGCAGCAATATGGAATCTACTGATTCTATTGATCAAAGGAGAGTTTTTGAAGGTAGAGAGAATTCTTCTACAAGAGATACCACTAACTTAGGGGGAGAGACTAGCAGAGTTGATTTACCACCTGTTAGAAAATGGACAAAGGATCATACTGAAGATTTGATAATTGGTGATCCAAATAGTGGTGTTCGAACTAGAAGATCAATTCAAAATGAATGCTTGTATAGTTGCTTTCTCTCAAAGAATGAACCTAAGAAGGTTGAAGAAGCCTTACAGGATCCTGATTGGGTAATTGCAATGCAGGAGGAGTTAAATGAGTTTGAGAGAAACAAAGTTTGGAAACTGGTACCAAGACCTAAAGATAGATCTATTGTTGGTGCAAGATGGGTTTTCAGAAACAAGCTAGATGAATCTGGTATGATTGTAAGAAACAAAGCAAGACTGGTGGCCAAAGGTTATTCTCAGGAAGAAGGCATTGATTATGATGAGACCTTTGCACCTGTAGCAAGATTGGAAGCAATCAGAATGTTTCTTGCATTTGCAGCTCATTCAAAATTCAAGGTATACCAGATGGATGTAAAGAGTGCTTTTTTAAATGGCAAACTTGATGAAGAAGTGTATGTAGAACAGCCACCTGGATTTGTTGATCAAAAGTTTCCAAATCATGTCTACAAACTTGACAAGGCACTCTATGGACTAAAGCAGGCACCAAGAGCATGGTATGAGACTTTGTATAAATTTCTTCTTGAAAATGGCTTCACAAGAGGTACAATTGACAAAACTCTGTTCTTTAGAAAGATAAAAGGTGAATTGCTTTTAGTTCAAGTTTATGTTGATGATATTATTTTTGGTTCTACTAATGAAAAGTTGTGTGCTAAGTTTAGCAAGCTTATGCAGTCTAAGTATCAGATGAGCATGATGGGTGAACTAAATTATTTCTTAGGCTTGCAGGTCAAACAGACTGAGACTGGTATTTTCATTAATCAGTCAAAGTATATCAAAGATCTTTTAAGAAGGTTTGATTTTCAAGACTGTGCAGTTGCAAAAACACCCATGGCAACAGCCACTAAACTAGACTCTGATCCTAAGGGGAAGAGTGTGGATAATACTAGTTATAGAGGCATGATAGGCTCATTGTTATATCTAACTGCAAGTAGGCCAGATATAATGTTTTCTACCTGTTTATGTGCTAGATTCCAAAGTAATCCTAAGGAATCTCATTTAATTGCTGTGAAGAGAATCTTTAGATATCTCAAAGGAACTCCAAATCTTGGTTTGTGGTATCCTAGAGAATCTGATTTCTTTCTAATTGGCTATTCAGACTCTGATTATGCAGGGTGTAAGATAGACAGGAAAAGCACTACAGGTACATGTCAATTTTTGGGAAATAGATTGATTTCTTGGGCAAGCAAGAAGCAACAATCTGTTTCAACCTCAACTGCAGAAGCTGAGTACATAGCAGCAGGCAGTTGTTGTGCACAGCTCCTTTGGATAATAAATCAGTTGCTGGATTATGGTATGACACTTAGTAATATTCCTATGTTTTGTGATAATACTAGTGCTATTAAAATTGCAGAAAATCCAGTTCAACATTCAAGGACTAAGCACATTGATGTCAGGTATCATTTTATTAGAGAACATATTGAGAATGGTACTGTGGAACTTCATTTTGTTCCTACTGACAAACAGCTTGCAGATATTCTAACTAAACCACTTGATGAGACTACATTCAGTAGACTAGTAAGTGAGTTAGGAATGTTAAATTTTTAGATCTGTAACATCTGCAAAAGTAGCAAGGTATGTTGTTCTTAGCTTATAGACTTGATATTCCTGTCAGGATCTATATTTGATTGTTAAATGTTTTAGCTATAACACTTTGCCTTGATAAATTTCAGTATGATAGACTTGTTAATAATCATCAGGATTAGATTTGTCAACAGGATGCTGACGTCATCATTATTGTGTCAGTATCAGGATTATGAAAATTGTCTCAGATCCTGACGTTTACTTTGTGTAGTAATCTGATTCTGTGATGTGTTAAGTCTATGCTAGCAAGTTTTGATATTTGCATACTGATAATTTATACATCATTCAAAAATCAAAAGACAAGCAGATAACAAGAAATTGTATTTTCATTAATAAAAATCATTACATGGAAATGAAATACAACATCTTTTTGTCTAAATTTCTACTCTATACTTGTCTTTGATATGAACTCTGAGGTACAGGACAAGGAGCATCTCAAGAAATCCATCAGGGGATGAAAGCCTCGTTTGCTCTTGGATTCCTTGTCTGGGCGACTTGAATGAGAGCAGCTAACTTAAATGAATAGCATCTCCATCAAGATCAACCTCAGACTCTCGGCCAAATTCTTCATCCTCAAGTTTTGAGGAGGTTAGGGGAAGATTGTATCCAACAGATGGATGTTCTAGGAGAAACCTCTGGATATTATCGAAAACCAATCCATTCATGATTAGTTCGATGAGAAGAGTCGTTTGTTCAAAGAGATGATCAAGAACAGGATGTTCATCGACCAAGAAAAATCTGGAAAATGGGTTTGAAGGGATTTTTGGTTTGAGAAGCATTGTTGAGAAGAAAAGAAATTGAAAGGTTATGGAGAATGGCACAAGGCGTTTGGTTCTTTTAAAGGAAGACGTGAGAAGCTGAGCAGTCACTTGGAAGTCTTAATGAAGTCAAATGCTAATTATTGCATGAGACTGTATTTCTTGTTTCAAGAAATATTGAAAATATCTAACCAATTGATTTTCTGTTCAGATTAATTGTTTATTTTCTTTTTCAGATAAAAGAAAGATGCCACGTGGAAAACTCCATATTAAGTCTCTGATGATATTGATCAGGATTTCATGAGTGATCATCAGGATTTGAAAATTATATTTTTAAATCAAATTGCATTTTGTGATTATTTTGATGAGAGGTCATCAGGAAAAGGAAGCTGATCAGTATTACTTATTTATACCCTGATTTATTTCATGAAAATCAATTTTGGATTTTATTTTCCAAAAATCGTGGGTAACCGCATTTTTCAGGGACTGACACCTGTCAATCTACGTGTCAACGTGGGATAGTGGTCTGAAAGATTTGTGAAATATATTTGTTTTGAAACTCTAATCGTGTAATTGCTTTCTCTAATCTTACATTCTCTAAAGCAAAAATCACTCTTGAGTTTTCAAAATCACTAATCCATTTCAAGAATTTTTCAAGTTTCTTTTCAGATCAAGAATGGCAGCTCAGAGAAGATTACCTAAATCAGTAGCCTTCAAGTTTGGTGACTTTGATTTTATGACAAATAATCATGTTGCAGCTATCACCAACAAGGAAGGAGTGTCATCTGATTTTCATCCAATCATGGACTTTCTGGCGTATGGACCATTAAGTTATGCATTGACAGCATCTCCACAGATTAATCAAGTAGCTGTTTCACAAGCTTGGGAGAATGCTGAGGTAATTGATTCTACTCAGAGTCAATCAGGTAAGATTGTTCTACATTTAGGACAAGATTCATTTGACATTACTGAATCTGTTGTTAGTTCAGTACTTTGCTTACCTGTTACTGATAGTTATGAGAATGTACCATCTGATGATAATATAAGAACTATGTTGTCTGAATTAGGTTATAGTGGACCTCTAGATAACATGAGCCAGTTGAATAGGTCTTTTCTAAGAAAGGAATGGTCTTTTTACTTTGATCAAATTGCTAAATGTTTTACTGGCAAATGTAGTTCTTTTCAACAAATTACTTCTGTTACATCTCATATTGCTTATAGTTTGCTTTATGACAGAGTAATTAACATTGGTCATATTATCTTAAGTCAGATGAGTATTAAACTTGGGTTAAGAGATCAAAACAGGAAAATGGTTTATTATCATAGATTTATGCAAATGTTTGTTAACCATTTTATTCCTGATGTTGAAGCTAGATTTGGTAGGGAACATTGTGTTTCTTCTTATGAACAGCAAAAGAGAATTTTCTCTGATATTACAAAGAAGGACAATGAAAAGAATCTAGATGAAATACCTGCAATTCATTATCCACATCATTTTCAGGTAATTCTTAAAACTCATCTTCCTACTCTCTACAATTCTTCTTTCTTTTGTGGTGAAATGACTCAGGAATCTCAATTGGAGGAGAACCCACCTGTGTCTACCCAAGTAGCCCAAAACATCATAGTCTCTGAAACAATTCAAGAACCAAATTTTGATCCACAGCCTATTGTTTCAAAGAAACCAACCTCTGGTGTTTCTCAAAAGACATCAGTTGTAAGGAAGAGAAGATTTGTTGTGTCAAGTAGTAGTAGTAATTCTAGTGAAGATGATGATGATTTAACTCTTGCAGAGAGAGCAGAATTGAAGGCTGCAATTCAACTTTCTTTGTTAGTACAAAGAGATGAAAAACCTAGTCACAGCCAGGCTGCAGTCTCACAAAAGGCTGTAGTTCTTAAAAAGGGAAAACAGTTACTGGATACTGTCTCTCAAAAGACTGTGTCTATTGAACAAAGATCTCATCCCAAGATCACTTCTGTGTCTACACCTCTTGAGTCTTCTCAGGATAAATCTTTTGCTCACTATATCAGGAGAACAAGGAGAAAGATTCAATTGTCACCTACACACACAGAGTCTAGTCCAACTAATATCATGCAGGTTTCTACAAATCAAGCTACATCTATGTCAGTATTTGACAAGAGAGATCTGGATATTGATTCTTCATGGGAAACTACATTATCATACAGACTGGCTATGGAACTAATTTCTCTCAAAGTGAAGTTGTCAAGGCCTGTTCTAGACTTTCTGATTGAAAGAGTACCAAAACTTTTATTTCCAGATGAATATGGACTTCTACATCAAAGACTTGACTTAATGAAGATGTATTTCTATGTATCTGTCAGAAGACAATTAGTCAAGAAATTTGGACTCTCGAAGCATGTTGCACTTCAATCACTTCATGCATATTTATTTGACAAGAATGTAATTATTGAAGATGCTTCAGCTCAAGGTGAACAACTGGAGGAAGTAGATAGAGGGAAGCAGTCAACAGAAGATACTATTGCACCAGTGGTGAGTAGTAGGAAAGATCAGATCACGGTCACTGCAACACAAGAACCATCTAGTCAGAGGAAGGATGATTCAGGAGCTGTGATAGCTGATGTTGAAAGGTCTTCTGTGATGACTGAGAATGCAAGTGAGATACCCTATGATATGGGAGGAATGACTTTGGTTGATTTTTCTGAAGATCAAACAAATTTTGTTCAGTCAGAGTCTATCCACCTTGAGGGTGTGTCTCAGCAAACAACACTTAAAGACGGTGATGTACTAACTATGATGTCTAATGAAGTATTACTGAAGACATCAGAGTCTAGTAAGAACCTGAAAGTGGTATACTGGAGCCTGTAGTTTCTGAAAGGAAAGAAGATGATTGTATGGGTTCAGAGACTATAGCAGCTCACTCCTTGGAGAAAACCTCAAGCCACATGCCATATGAGGAACCCTCTCTCCATGTGAGTTCAGGTATAAAAACTCCTTCTAAACTCTATTTTTCTGTAGGTCATGAGAGCACTTATCCAAATTTGAGTGATACACTTGAAAAGATGGATATTGATCCACAATTTGAGCGGCTGGCTCCTGACCAGGCAAAAGGTGAGGTAGAAAGAGTGTTGACTTTAGAAAGTCAAAGTGAGAATGAGGGTATGGATGATCAACTCCATAGTGAGGGAGAGAAAATTAGGAAACCATCATTTGATTTCTGGGATCAGGTTTTTCCTGAATCTTGGTCTGAAAATTTGGGTATGGATGCTGGTACTTATTCATTCATCAAAATGTATCAGAAGAATGACCTAGCACATCACAATGTAAAGCCAGAAGTTAAAGCTCAGAAGCAAAAGGAGAGGCTTGCAGAAATCATTAACAGGAGAGGTGCCAGGATAAAGCAATCTCTTGATACATATGTACCAGATGAAGATCCTAATGATCCTAGTGTTCCTTTGTATGTACTTCCAATATCAGCTAGAATTGAGACATCAACAGTCTCTGATCACTCTAAGGAGGAGTCAGGATTTGAAGATGTTAGTACACAGAATACTGGTGAAGGAGATGATGATCATGTTTCAGTTCCAGAACAGAAAGATGAAGACGTTGATATTTCTAATCAGGTTTTATTACTTGAATATCATACAACTCAAGCAACTTCTTCTACAAGACTTGAAGATAAAGTTCTTTCTGATTCTGATACTGAAGATTCTAGAAGCACTTCCAATATTGAAGTTCATTCTGATGTTTTGAAAGATATTCAGAATTCTCAAATTGCTATTCAAACAAGACTTCAATCACTTGAAGATAACCAAGTCACAATTATGGAAAATCAAGCAGTTCTTATGAAACTCATTTGTTCTGTTTCTGAATCTCTTGGAATTAATGTTGCTGATGTCAAAAAGGGGGAGATAAAGACAATTCAAAGACAACAACAACACTACCAGACTGAAGGAGATAAAGATAAAGCTGGGGGAGATAAAGATCAGACAAATGGTAGTAAAAAGAAGAACCAGGAGTGACAGTGGTGAATCTCAGCTAGGAAGTGGTAAGGAAGAGCAGCATTAATAGTTAAAATTCTTTCTTCTAAGTACTGGATAAATGTCTACATCTGAGAAGGAGGTACTTAACTTCATAATTCTACATTCATAAATTCTATTCTGGTTGTATTGTTATATGTTTTGACATCCACAACTTAGATTTATGCTTCAGTTTGTAAAGCATAAATAGGGGGAGATTGTTAGGAATAATTCATAAGTTGTGATGTTAAGAATAGAATTTACACATTATACTTCTTGTAATCCTGATCTTATAAAGGATTTAGCACTGTATTTAGGTTTTATGTGTAAAACAGTTATCTGTATAGTTTAGTCAGGAATGAACAGTGTATCGGAGACTACATGTCAGGAACAGAGAGCAAATCCTGATGATGGTCCAATACTGATGAGTGATCAGATACTGATGCAGTGTACAGATCCTGATATCAGTCGTGTTACTGATGATGTCATTATGGATGCTACAGAAACTGGCAAGTGCTATAAAACAGGATCATTGTTTGAAGAACAAGCAAGAAGATATTATGAAGGGAAGAGTTTTCTATTGAAGGAAACTATCGACTAGAAGGCAGAACATTGTCATGTATAGATTATATCTTTCTGTTATTAGTTGATAGGTAGCATTATAAATATTCTCTCAATATCATTGTAAAGAGGACGAAGTTGTGAGTTCGTGTGCGTAGCTCTGTTTAAGGTTTGTATTCGAGAGTTCGAAACAAACAGAGAGATATTTGTATTGTCAACAGCTGCTAAAGGTATTTGTACACCTTTGGTAGAGTTTGTATTTGATCTTATTAATACAAACAAGAGTTTGATTCATTCGTTTATTCTTGTTCTTATAATCAAGCAAAAATCAGACACGATTATATAACTTGTATTCAACCCCCCCCCCCTTCTACAAGTTATTCGAGTTAACACAATTCAGCTACAGGTTTATAAAAACCCCACAGCCAAAATCCCGTCCTATCCAATCCAAAAGAAGTCCAAAAGGCCAGATCCTGAAAAAATCCGTCATAGCCTACGAACCTTATACGGTCCTCCTTTTTTTATATCAAATTTGGGCCGGCATGAAGTGCGGATAAAAGTCCTAATCGTAAAAAGTCCAAATTTTTAAAAAGCGGCCAGTTCAACCCGTATAGAAGCCCGTATACAATTCCGAATTTTAATATATAAAATCTATATATATATATATATATATATATAGGCCAAGGTTCTAGAGAGAACACCCTTAAAAAGAGAACGAGAGAACACATCATCTAACCATTGAATCTATTAAATCTAATGGCCCCGCCAGGGGCACCCAATACAAAAAATTCTTATAATTCTAGTCTCTATCCATTCATAAAAAAAAATTAAAAAAAATTTTTTTTAAAAAAATTTAAAAACCTGTTGTGACGTCACAGTGACATCATCATCATTATTATTTTTTTAAATTTTTTTTTATATTTTTTTAATGTATGGACAGAGGGTAAAATTATAAGACTTTTTTGTATTGGGTGTTGTTGGCGGGACCATTAGATCTAATAGATTCAATGGTTAGATGATGTGTTCTCTCGTTCTCTTTTTAAGGGTGTTCTTTCTGGAACCTAACCCTATATATATATATATATATTGTGGGTCCCGAAAAAGGGGATAATAAGCTAAAGGGGGGGTTGAATAGCTTATTACCTTTTTAGAATTTTTGCTTGGCATTTTTGTCTTTCGATTTTGTCTTTAAATACGTTACTTAGAGTAAACAATTTGAAAGTACGGAAAGTAAACAAAAAAATAACAGAAGCAATCACACGGTCGATTTATCCTGGTTCGCGATGGTGCAACCCCTAACGGATCCGCTCACCCCTACTCCAGTCCCCGAGCTCCTCCCCGGACTCGAGATTTCTTCCACTATAAAGAGACTCCTTTATAGTAGGAGGAGAAGCCTTTACAACACTAAGTATTTGTGACAGCCCCAAATCCGGGGTCATGAATCCGGGCCGTCACGGACCAACTTCCATTCAAAATCAATATCTCTTGGGTCTTTTTTTTTTTAACAATCAATACTTATGCAATTGACCCCACAATAATACACACACACACACACACCAGTCATATGCTCAGAGAACAACATTCATCATACTAAAAGTTTAGAGTTAACAGTTATTACAACCCAGGCTCACGCTTAAATACATTGTTGAATAATACTTCGACATGAAGCATTTCAACAATTAAAAGTTTATTACATGCTTGCACACTTAATTATACATAAGGCTACCAAGACCCGTTTGCCTCTACGCTACCTCAGGAATCGATGCCAGCGCTCTCATAAGGTCGCCTTCCCCTACCCTCTTGCGGGGTGTTCTGCGTAGTATCGGCATACCTAGCTGTTATATAAATAAGTAGCAAGAGTGAGCTATAATAGCTCAGCAAGATAACTTCTATCAACTAGCATCAAAGGAAAATAAATCATCATATATATAGACAATAGCAAACTTCAGTTATTATGGAAAAATTTTATTTCCATTCAATATGTATATACACTTTCCAATTATCCTTGTACGTGAGAAATATATAGTATCATTCCATCAATCTCGCTTCTAACATCATATAATATCAGTTCCTCTTCTTGAATGCCATAACCATCAATATACCATTTCAATGTAATCTTTCAAGATAATATAAAAACTTGAACAAATCTCTCAATATAATCTTCTCATTTCATTCTTATGCAACAATCATATAAATTAATATAAAATCAGTTTCTCTTCGTTCGTAACAATAATTCCATCATTTCATATCACTTTTCTATTTTCAGTTATAAAAATCTGAAAACCATTTTCAATTCATTCTTTCAAGTTTTGGGAATCTCTGCTGGCGCCAGATACGTAGGACGATGATCAGTCGCCTGACCGTATCCGCTCTCTGTTTACTACTAGTAGAAGGGATGATCCCTACCTGGTAATCAACCCTGGAGGAAGGCTACCTGCTACATCCTCCCTTGGCATCTTCGTGCCGAAATAAAATATTGGATGCTGGACTGTGCCACTAACACACAGCCTCTTACGCTTACTGTTGCAATCCCCCTTTTTCAAATCATCAAATACCATTTCACATTTTCCATTTCCATTCACATTTCCATTCACATTTCCTTTCACATACATCATTTCCATTTCCATTTATCATCACCTTTAAATTTATATATGTCATAATACTTTGATTATGACTCAGACATCTCCTCTGTATTCAATGAAATCAATATGCTTTTATATACGTAGAGTATTCCATTTATCTCAAAAATATTAAATACCATTCAATAATATTTATCAAATCACAATACTTAGAAAGAATATAATATTATAAATCGTATAATCCCTAGATAATAACTGATTCCATTCCTTTATATATCTTTAGATAATAACTAATACCATTCCTTTATATATCTTTAGATAACAACTGATACCATTCCTTTATATATAACTTTATATAATGACTGATACCATTCCTTCATCTTCCCTTAATCATAAGGCATGTTCACTTCATGCATAATCATCTCTATGTATATTTATATCCATCTCATACTCATACTCATATCCATATTCATATCATACTCATATACCTTCCCTTTTTACATTAATAATCAAAGAAAACCATTTCTTAACAATATAGTAACAATAGCATCACATATATATATATTTCATGAAATCAAGTTTCCTTGAAGATAAATAATTTTCAAGTAGGGATAGAAAAGATCTTGCCTCGGTTCCGGTATCCTGACGGTATGGTTCGTCCCTCTTCCGGAGTTTCTATAAACACAAAAGGACCGTCGTTAGAATACCACATCTCTTCCTCACTACACTCTTGTATAACATTACCCTTGACACTTTAATATATGTTTAACGTATCACTATTACCCCAAAGGTTCAAGAACTTAACTATTTATAACCTTAATCGAAGTTTCAGGGGTTTTCACCATTTCCCCTAACGACCACACTTAACTGTAAAAATTCTCAGAAAATATGGATTTCGAATTTTACCACAAGGTCAACTGGTAACAACTCTTTGACTACCTTACTACAATATCCCAAAGTTTCATAATTTTTAAAAATGTCTAAGTAGGGTAATTACAGCCTCAAAGTTAACACAATTATTGTTTCTCGGTTCTCGAACGTCTTTCACTAAAACTGACTTTTCTCCTAAACAGTTCATCAGATTTTAACGCACCTTATATCAAAACGATCTATGAACCAAGCTCTATCTCATCATGGTCAGTTGGTGTTCTAAACAGGAACCTACCGTATTCACCTGTTGCTCCAAAACAGGGCAGTTTCTTGGTTTACCGAAAATCGGACATTATAACCGCTGTATTTTCATACTTTCCAAAAATCCAACTCCTCCAACTCAATCATCAAACCCAATAATCATCACCTACACCATGTGGTCTTCATTACCAGCCATGGTTACAAGCCCACAACACAAATCTCATATCAAATCCAACCATTTATAACACAAAATCATTATAAACTTAACATTTATATCATCTAACTACTAACCAACTCAATATTCACCATAAATACAAGGGGCAAGAGCATTTATACCTCTTTGAAGCTTGAATAACACCTATTAAGCCTTGGGTTATGCTTAAACCACCTTATAATAGCTTGAATCAACTAAAGAAGCCATGAAAACAAAGTTAATTCTAAGATTTCACTATTCATTTACCATTCATCAGCTGGAAGATTCGCAAAAACGAAGGCCTTACCTACGTTTTCTGGAGGAGGCTTCTAAATGAAAGTTGTAGAGCATCTCACCACGTTTCGAAAAAGCTAAAGAACACGAAATTCGGCTGAGAAACGAAGGAGTTATGCCTGTTTTACTGACCTGCTGCTGTTTTGGCCGAAAATTGTAAAAATGGGGAAAATAATGATCTTTTGTGTTTGCTTGTTCTTATCTCATCTTAATCTTGCTTTATCTAGAGTGTTATGGAAGCCTTGGAAGATATTTGTGGTTTAAGCCAAGCAAAAGTACTAATTTACCCTTAAAAACAAGTTAATGGAAAGTGATGCCACTTGGATAATCCTAATCTCTTATTTCCTAAATTTTCTAAGTAAAATGCCCATCACATTGGTGAATAATATGGTATGTATCCTTGTTATATTACCAATCTTGGTTGCTTGGTTTCCATACTCATCTAATTGTGGTTCGTTTCGGGTGTACCTCATTATCTCAGTGGTTTTCGAAATCATTTACAAATCCAATTTCCCTTGGTATTCTCTTAACTTAATAATCCTTTGGTTTAACCTAAATTCACTAATCCCTCAATATATAATTCTTATAATATTTCCATGCTCCTTAATATCCCATAAAAGTTTATTCGAAATCAAAATCCTCAAAATCCATATTCAGGAATTTCTGGAATCCTTCGTCATTTTGAGTCTCTTATTTTCAATGTACAACACTAATATGGTTTCTATTTATTCATTTTCCGTTTCCATTATGGAGTACTTATATACCATTTCTCTAAATCCTCGAAATTTACTATTCATGTGACCACTGTAGCATTACTAAAGTTAGGGTTATTACATCCCTCCCCCCTTAAAAGGATTCCGTCCCGGAATCACGTTGAAAATGTCCATAGATACCTTTTTCATCCACATCTTCTAACTTCTATACCACTTTCTCCATCCTTTTTTCTTCATAGTATCTCTATCTTGTTTGCGCAAAAATACACCAACATAAACTTGCTTGTCATTCATCAACATTCCTCTTTTGGCTTTGGGTATCAGCCACCACATTGGCCTCCCCTGAATGGTAGTGTATCTCACTATGGTTTGTCTATATTTTGATCTCTATCATGACATAAAGATGAACACTTCGATCTTATTATATCTTGTCTCTGTAAAATCCTCCAGAAATTTGACTAGAATAAGATTTCTTGAAACAATTGTAAAAAAATACTACCTATAATATATATTTCCTGTTCGTATCTAAATAAGTCTGTGGTTTACCCCAAAATACTATTACTTTCTCTCTCTGTATCAGCATATCTTACTCCCAACTCAGATAGATCATTCTTATCTATTTTGTTAACTTATTTACACCATTC
This sequence comes from Kitagawia praeruptora, assembly GCA_037693485.1. Taxonomy (NCBI): domain Eukaryota; kingdom Viridiplantae; phylum Streptophyta; class Magnoliopsida; order Apiales; family Apiaceae; genus Kitagawia; species Kitagawia praeruptora. The sequence continues at coordinate 156,172,667 of CM075344.1, read as the reverse complement.
ATTGACCACATTGATTCTTAACCAACATTTACACTAAAATTTAAATACTAAAAGAAAATGTTCACCTGCATCTGTATCCGGCTTTTTCAACGCTTCTCCTAAGGTCATATTGTACACCCTGGCAGTAGGTCTATTTGAAGCAGTCATACTTTGTCCCGACGCAGACGACCCACCAGAACGACAATCTCTAGGAAAATGTCCTAGTTTCCCACATTGATAACACTTGATATCAATCTTATCAGTTGATGTGCACTGGTTATAATAGTGTCCTTTCTGTCCGCACTTAAAGCAAGTTATTTCCGACCTCCTACACACTCCCGTATGCTTTCTACCACACTTTCTACAATCTGGTAAGGGTGGTCGTGCTTGATTAGACTGAAAAGTTCCTGAGGATTTGCCACCTTGATTCACAGTTTCACTGACATCCTTGTTACTCCCCGACTTTCCCACAAACTGAGATTTTTGTCCCTTACTAACCTTGCTAAAGTAACTTCCTTCACTTGAACCTCCCTTCCGGCCCTCAAATCTCCTTTTCTTACTTTCTCGACCTATCTGGTTTTGTTCACTCTCAGCTTCTATAATGGATGCCTTTTGAACCACCGCAGCATAATCAGTTAACTCAAACGGTGCCACTCTCGTCCGTAGCCATGGTTTCAATCCTTGTTGGAACCTTTTTGCTCGTTGTTCCTCAGTACGCACAAATTCTGGAACAAACCTAGACAATTCAGTAAATTTCGTTTCATACTCGGCCACTGATAGATTATCCTGCTTTAATTCCAGAAATTTCATCTCCATTTGGTTTTCCAAATACCTAGGGGAGTACTTTTCTAAAAATACCCTAGTGAAACGTTCCCAAGTTATCAATCCCGCTCCCTCTAGATTCTTCCTAGTTTCCCACCAATAATTTGCCTCTACCTTTAAGAGATAGGCTGCAAAGGTTGTTTTCTGATCCTCTTCGATCCTCAATATCTCAAAAGCTTTCTCTATTTCTTTCAGCCATGCTCTGGCTACTACTGGGTCAACAGTTCCCTCAAACTCTGGGGGTTTCAATGACTTAAAGGCACGAAAGGAGTTAGCTGCCTGATTAGGAAGAACAGGTGGTGGTTGAGGGTTCTGTGGATTAGCCAAATTCTGCCTTAATAGTTCCATGAATTGGTTAAAGGGATCACCGCCCTGATTTCCTTGTTGTTCAGTTAATTCATCTTCCTCTTCTTCTTCATGATTTTGTTCATTATGAGTATTTTCATTCTGTCTATTGTGACTTCCTTCCTCTCTCTCATTTTCTCTTGCATTTGTTCTATTATTACGCTTAGGCGGCATGATTCTGTATATAGCAATTTTCTCCATTAATCACCCAAATTTAGGGTACAACATACATCATTCCCATATACATCATTCTCATATACACAATTATATCACTAGTTAACTCATTTATATACCATAATATTCTCGACTCAACTTTAGCAATTAAGCGTATCACCTTTAGCACAATAACCTTTTCATTTAAGTCAATCACCTTATATACATCAATATCCTTGAATCTCAACATTTAATATCAAAATACAATAGAATTTAGACAGAATACACAAACTTCATTAATTATCCCCACTTCCTTTGTTTATCCTTATTCTAACTTTTCCCTCAAAATACACCTTACTCTCAATAGTAAATCTCAATTATAACTTAAAATTCCTCATATTCTTTTATCTCACTAGTCCTCAAATATACCCATTTCTTCTCACGAAATTCCTTTCTCTTTTATATCGAAACGCTTCTAGCTCTTATTATCTCTTATTGAAATTTCCCTTGAAATCTCGAGTTTCCTCGTATAATCACGTATACTCTAAACCTTGCTTCCATTATCCCATCCATTACTGAAATCTTCTATATTCGAAGCAATTGATAGAATTCAAGAAATTTTGATTTGAAACAGACCCAGAAACAAGCAAGTGTCCCACAACAATTTATAAGATTAAGAGTTTTAAATAACTTTTATTTGAAACAAAAGGATATTTGAGAAATCAACATGATGGAAGAACCCGTACGTAAAACAAGTGAGGGCGTCCCCTCCGAATTTCAATCACACATACAGATCGTCCTTGTGTATACATATATTGTTGTTCCTCTTAGTTGGAGTAAGAAATATAGAGGAAAATTTAAATCACAATGATAAATACCATCTTCCGGAAATAATCTTAGAGGAATATTTTGACTAATACAATTTTGAAACACATTTCAAGGATACCAAAAAGTTTTGAAGAAATACCGGCCCTTTTTAAATAAGAGATGATAGGTCACCCTGGAATTACTCACGAGGTTATCTAACGTACGCTTCCCGATACATCAAGTATTCCCTTTCTCATATCGATCTCGTGTGCTACATAAACTTAACACTTTTGGTATAATAACCTTTATTAGCAATAATCTATAAAATTATAATCACCACTTAGAATAAACGCTTCGTTCGATAAAACCCCCCCTTGAACTCGATGTGAGTTCACAATTTCTATTATTACTAATATATTTATTATTATCACTCTTGTTCCTGAGCATTATGACTCAAAGCTCTGATACCAAACTGTGACAGCCCCAAATCCGGGGTCATGAATCCGGGCCGTCACGGACCAACTTCCATTCAAAATCAATATCTCTTGGGTCTTTTTTTTTTAACAATCAATACTTATGCAATTGACCCCACAATAATACACACACACACACACACACCAGTCATATGCTCAGAGAACAACATTCATCATACTAAAAGTTTAGAGTTAACAGTTATTACAACCCAGGCTCACACTTAAATACATTGTTGAATAATACTTCGACATGAAGCATTTCAACAATTAAAAGTTTATTACATGCTTGCACACTTAATTATACATAAGGCTACCAAGACCCGTTTGCCTCTACGCTACCTCAGGAATCGATGCCAGCGCTCTCATAAGGTCGCCTTCCCCTACCCTCTTGCGGGGTGTTCTGCGTAGTATCGGCATACCTAGCTGTTATATAAATAAGTAGCAAGAGTGAGCTATAATAGCTCAGCAAGATAACTTCTATCAACTAGCATCAAAGGAAAATAAATCATCATATATATAGACAATAGCAAACTTCAGTTATTATGGAAGAATTTTATTTCCATTCAATATGTATATACACTTTCCAATTATCCTTGTACGTGAGAAATATATAGTATCATTCCATCAATCTCGCTTCTAACATCATATAATATCAGTTCCTCTTCTTGAATGTCATAACCATCAATATACCATTTCAATGTAATCTTTCAAGATAATATAAAAACTTGAACAAATCTCTCAATATAATCTTCTCATTTCATTCTTATGCAACAATCATATAAATTAATATAAAATCAGTTTCTCTTCGTTCGTAACAATAATTCCATCATTTCATATCACTTTTCTATTTTCAGTTATAAAAATCTGAAAACCATTTTCAATTCATTCTTTCAAGTTTTGGGAATCTCTGCTGGCGCCAGATACGTAGGACGATGATCAGTCGCCTGACCGTATCCGCTCTCTATTTACTACTAGTAGAAGGGATGATCCCTACCTGGTAATCAACCCTGGAGGAAGGCTACCTGCTACATCCTCCCTTGGCATCTTCGTGCCGAAATAAAATATTGGATGCTGGACTGTGCCACTAACACACAGCCTCTTACGCTTACTGTTGCAATCCCCCTTTTTCAAATCATCAAATACCATTTCACATTTTCCATTTCCATTCACATTTCCTTTCACATACATCATTTCCATTTCCATTTATCATCACCTTTAAATTTATATATGTCATAATACTTTGATTATGACTCAGACATCTCCTCTGTATTCAATGAAATCAATATGCTTTTATATACGTAGAGTATTCCATTTATCTCAAAAATATTAAATACCATTCAATAATATTTATCAAATCACAATACTTAGAAAGAATATAATATTATAAATCGTATAATCCCTAGATAATAACTGATTCCATTCCTTTATATATCTTTAGATAATAACTAATACCATTCCTTAATATATCTTTAGATAACAACTGATACCATTCCTTTATATATAACTTTATATAATGACTGATACCATTCCTTCATCTTCCCTTAATCATAAGGCATGTTCACTTCATGCATAATCATCTCTATGTATATTTATATCCATCTCATACTCATACTCATATCCATATTCATATCATACTCATATACCTTCCCTTTTTACATTAATAATCAAAGAAAACCATTTCTTAACAATATAGTAACAATAGCATCACATATATATATATTTCATGAAATCAAGTTTCCTTGAAGATAAATAATTTTCAAGTAGGGATAGAAAAGATCTTGCCTCGGTTCCGGTATCCTGACGGTATGGTTCGTCCCTCTTCCGGAGTTTCTATAAACACAAAAGGACCGTCGTTAGAATACCACATCTCTTCCTCACTACACTCTTGTATAACATTACCCTTGACACTTTAATATATGTTTAACGTATCACTATTACCCCAAAGGTTCAAGAACTTAACTATTTATAACCTTAATCGAAGTTTCAGGGGTTTTCACCATTTCCCCTAACGACCACACTTAACTGTAAAAATTCTCAGAAAATATGGATTTCGAATTTTACCACAAGGTCAACTGGTAACAACTCTTTGACTACCTTACTACAATATCCCAAAGTTTCATAATTTTTAAAAATGTCTAAGTAGGGTAATTACAGCCTCAAAGTTAACACAATTATTGTTTCTCGGTTCTCGAACGTCTTTCACTAAAACTGACTTTTCTCCTAAACAGTTCATCAGATTTTAACGCACCTTATATCAAAACGATCTATGAACCAAGCTCTATCTCATCATGGTCAGTTGGTGTTCTAAACAGGAACCTACCGTATTCACCTGTTGCTCCAAAACAGGGCAGTTTCTTGGTTTACCGAAAATCGGACATTATAACCGCTGTATTTTCATACTTTCCAAAAATCCAACTCCTCCAACTCAATCATCAAACCCAATAATCATCACCTACACCATGTGGTCTTCATTACCAGCCATGGTTACAAGCCCACAACACAAATCTCATATCAAATCCAACCATTTATAACACAAAATCATTATAAACTTAACATTTATATCATCTAACTACTAACCAACTCAATATTCACCATAAATACAAGGGGCAAGAGCATTTATACCTCTTTGAAGCTTGAATAACACCTATTAAGCCTTGGGTTATGCTTAAACCACCTTATAATAGCTTGAATCAACTAAAGAAGCCATGAAAACAAAGTTAATTCTAAGATTTCACTATTCATTTACCATTCATCAGCTGGAAGATTCGCAAAAACGAAGGCCTTACCTACGTTTTCTGGAGGAGGCTTCTAAATGAAAGTTGTAGAGCATCTCACCACGTTTCGAAAAAGCTAAAGAACACGAAATTCGGCTGAGAAACGAAGGAGTTATGCCTGTTTTACTGACCTGCTGCTGTTTTGGCCGAAAATTGTAAAAATGGGGAAAATAATGATCTTTTGTGTTTGCTTGTTCTTATCTCATCTTAATCTTGCTTTATCTAGAGTGTTATGGAAGCCTTGGAAGATATTTGTGGTTTAAGCCAAGCAAAAGTACTAATTTACCCTTAAAAACAAGTTAATGGAAAGTGATGCCACTTGGATAATCCTAATCTCTTATTTCCTAAATTTTCTAAGTAAAATGCCCATCACATTGGTGAATAATATGGTATGTATCCTTGTTATATTACCAATCTTGGTTGCTTGGTTTCCATACTCATCTAATTGTGGTTCGTTTCGGGTGTACCTCATTATCTCAGTGGTTTTCGAAATCATTTACAAATCCAATTTCCCTTGGTATTCTCTTAACTTAATAATCCTTTGGTTTAACCTAAATTCACTAATCCCTCAATATATAATTCTTATAATATTTCCATGCTCCTTAATATCCCATAAAAGTTTATTCGAAATCAAAATCCTCAAAATCCATATTCAGGAATTTCTGGAATCCTTCGTCATTTTGAGTCTCTTATTTTCAATGTACAACACTAATATGGTTTCTATTTATTCATTTTCCGTTTCCATTATGGAGTACTTATATACCATTTCTCTAAATCCTCGAAATTTACTATTCATGTGACCACTGTAGCATTACTAAAGTTAGGGTTATTACAGTATTTATCTTGGACCTTAATTTAAAAATTAACTCCTCAAAATACAAAGTAAACTAACACTTGACTTGTCTTGGAGCGTAACTCCCCGCTACCTCCTCAAAGTCGAAGTAAACCACTACTAAGCTTGTCTTGGAGCGTAACTCCCCGTAACCTCCTCAAAGTCGAAGTAGTATCCCCTTGTAGACTTCGAACTTCTACCACTTGCCGGTCTTGGTTCTTAGGTCTTGGGTCTTTCCTTTTTCTTCACGGTGCAAAGGTTACTAACTCCCCGTTAGTACACCTAAGACTTGGGTCTTAGAAACAAGGATCACCTCACTTCACTTCACCTCACTGCAAGTCTAGAAAACAAGTCTAAAACAAATAAGCAATATATAAGATGAATATATAATAATCCGTGCAAACTAGTATGTTACGATACTAGCCACGGGGACGCTATTACGCGTTAAACTATTACACAAACACAACTCACACGTGCAGAAATGTAACTCGCTTATCTATAGGATAAAACGAGGGCCGCTATTATGCGTTAAATTATTACACACACAACACAAACAAGAATATTAAACTAAAGTGCAAGTAGTGCAAGTTGGTGCAAGTTAGCACACAAAATGGTTTGGCCGAATATATATAAGTATATATATATTTGTTTCGAAGTAAGGCTAAGTCACGAAGTAACGGACCCGGCACTTTAAATCTAACAAGTATACAAACTATATATATTAACTATGTATGGCCAATTATATATATAACCAAACCAAACCAAACCAAACATACCCAGTATATCCAGCTCAGAGCAGGGTCTGGGGAGGGTAAGATGTACGCAGACCATACCCCCGCTTTTTAGGACAGAGAGGCTGTTTCCGTGAAGACCCTCGGCTTAGTGCACGACATATAAAGTGGGTGATATATACATAGGAATCCAAAATGGTACGAACATGAACAAAGTAATACCTGAGCCCATGGCGTTCTCCACATGGGACATACCTGCAATGGGTTATGATAATTAGATCTTCAAGAACTCCACTCTACCAGCTTGAGTTGAATCCTCCTCTCCCGATTACGCGCTCCCTGCCAAAAAAAAAAAAAAACTCTACGACAACGCTAAACGAGCCAACCCCACTCTCAGACTCTCCACAACAGACCCACTCCCTAAAAGAGAATCCACAACCGTGATACGACGCCTCCAAGAGGACCTGTCAGCAGTCATGGTCTCGTTTATGGCCGATTATATATATATAATAGATATATATATTTATTACGAAATAAGGCTAAGTCACGGAATAGCGGACTTGGCACTTTAAATCAAACAAGTATATAAACTATATATATATATTTAAAGATGGGCCGAATATAAGTTAATGGCCAAGAATGAAAATGAACTTGGTTGAAGACTAGTCTTGCCTTATAACAAAGTGGCCGAATATTTAAGGCCAAGAAACAAGATGACTAGTTCAAGTTGCAAGTTCAAGTGGTCTTGTCTTTTTAACAAAATCCAAATAATATGAAACCTTTACAAGGTTATGGATTTATGTTTCTTTAAGACAAAATGACCAAGTTTAGTTTATAGTTCAAGTGTTTGTTTCACCTTTTAAGTGGTTACTACAAATCACTTTGTTTTGAACGAAACTAAACAAATCGGAGCTAGCTTTCACGATTCAAGAAAGGCCTTTTGCTCGAGAGCAATGTTCCCTTTATTTCAAGATCGTTACTAACTAAATAAAACCACTTACAAATGTCCGAAAATACACTACACGAATAAACTTCAAGAACAAGTGTATTTAAGTCACAAAATGCAAGTTAGCTTAAATATGTTATATAAACAAGTAGATCAAGCAAATATAAGCATAAATATACAATATTTAAGCAAGTAAACCAACTTCTTTATCTGTACCTTACAAAGGCTCAAGCTCCTCTTAATATTAAAGAGAAAGCTACAAGATAAACAAGCTAGGAAGCCAAGAACACACAAAAAGGGTCGCCGGAAAAGTCACCGGAAAGTGGCCGAAAAATGGCCGAGATGGGGGCTTGAAGGTTCGACTTTTGAGGGCTCAAATGGTCAATTGTAGGCTGCCTAAACAAGGCTTGGAAGGTGCAAGAACAAGGGTGACCAATGGTGTGTGTTAGAGAGCAAGTTTGGTGAATAAATACAAGCAAAAATGGTGTTAAACTAAGGTTTAAAAATGGCTCAAACACAAGCTACGTTTTTGGCACTTTAGGGGCTGTAAAGAGTGTGTTTGAGAGAGTATTTCTTCAGCATTTAGTTGGCTCTTCAAGTCTTGGAGAAAAGTCATACAAATATTACGAAAATATTACTGGAGCTTCCTAATGGTAAACTAATGACAAATCCAAAGTGTCAAGTCAAAATGATGAGTAGAAAATATTTGAGAATTTTTCGAATGTTAAAACAGCCTTCCGGAGCAACCGAACAATTCATTTGCCTTTACCGACGACTTAGGCAAAAGTTTTGACTTACAAATATTCAAACATAATATTCCATGAATAATAATGATCATGAAGTCCAAGGAATAATTTAGTTTGAATTTAAAATGATTTTTTCCGGAAAAATAAGGATTTACGAGTAATTCGGAATAAAATTGGTTTTTGCTCTTTTGACATGGATTTTGGCACGATAATTCATTTAGAAAAATTAGAAAAATATATCAAGAATATTTGGGAGAAAACATTTAAGAATAACACTCTTTTAAATAATTTTGGCAATTTTGGTTCGTAAAAGTAGTGTTTAAAAATTCTTGATATACGTGCCTTTAGCCAATGCTTAAATCTTTCGACACACATGATCTAGAATATAAAATACCATTAACTTGATATTCTTATTCTAAGTTGATGTCAAGAACATGTCGGAAAATATTTTTGGGTTCGGTTTGACCAGTTTGACTTGATTCCCGAAAATGCCACAAAAATGAACCTAAGGGAGGATTCTAAGTGCAATCCTATTTAATTTAATTTCACTTTTATTAGACAAATTCCAAAACCTAAATCTATCAAACTTCCTAAAAAGACTTTGAGTCTATCATATATATATTACCAAATTTCAGTAATATTAATATATTAATTCAAAAAAGGCCATTTTGGCCTATCTGAGCCAACAGGCTTAAAACGATCCATAACCTGATATGATTTTTTTTAAAAAAATTGGGTTTTTAAAACCAGGAAAAAGCCTAGCCCATCTGAATTTTTGTGCACAATTGATTGCCACCCATCATAATTACCATCACAACCACCACAAAAGCCGCTCCAAATTAACCAACACCAAATTTAATGCCACATGTGCAAACCAACCCGGCCACCATACTAACTGTGGTACCACTACCACCTAAATCAGAAACAAATTGTTGTAACGAAATTTCCAAAATCACATTGAATTCATTAAAAAAAAATTGTTTTAAAATTAACTTTAGCCATTAAATTTTCATGATTAAATGATTTATTGTATTAGTATGTTTTACATATAAGCAAATATACGAGTATAATTTGGTTAAACCAAATAACTTACTATACCCGAACCTAAACCCATATAGGTAGATATAGGAGTTGGTGGGTGAGGTGTGTCCCTTCTTTACTTCTTTAAGTTAAAAAAATTTGAGCAATTGGGTTATGACCCTGTATTAATATATATATATATATCTTGTTCATGAGGATGGTGTTTGATTTATGTAACAACATTCTCTCAATAATATTACCAAATCCTTTATCCACTTCTTGGTGCGGACAAGTGACAAATATGTAAGATAAAACTATTAAAAAAGAAAAGAATATTATGTAATCAATCTTGTCAACTTTATTATTGGTATTACGCATTTCCCATTGCCAACCTTTTAAGCGAAAGGCAATGGTGAACCATCATCGGTGGGGAGCACCACGAGTCTCATTTTTATATTCCAAGAATACTTTCTAGCACAAGCTGTATTCGAGTATTTGAACAAATTTAATGAAATGTACCGATATGATGTGTAAAATAACTGCAAACGCACATTTAGTTGAATTAGAGTCTAAATATTTCATCATTCAGAAATATTTAACAGTAGTTTATACAAACTTTTTACTTTTAATACATGCTACAAGTTTTTCTTTTTTGCTGAAAGGTAAAAGAATTCATTAATACTAAGTTATACGGCATCTACAAAAATATTCAGAACTTAACTAACACAAGTAACAAAGATCAAATCAACAATTTCTACGTTAAAGTTACAATCGATGAATAGATCTTGTACCGTGGGGTATCCCTTGCTCATATTGCTCAAATATATAGGATTTGATGTATTCATGAAGGATATGTATACATGATTTGCCCTAACGTCTTCGAAAAGTCGACCATAACTGCCATGCCATGTAGACCCTCATCAAAGAATCTTTATTATAAAAATCCTGCAGATCTACGATCCTGGACATAAAACACACCGAAACTCTTACAAGAAGAGACAAATAAAGTAAACTATCACAAAGAGACAAAATATCCCAAAATATGGATAAAAAAACCAAATTACTAGGTAGAACTACTCTCACAAGGAGCGAGATTTATTAACTAAAAATGAAAACTGAAAAAATCAATAAAAGGGATCATCATCAATTAAAAAGGTTGATATAGTCCTTAAATCGATATAGTTTTTAGGGTTTTCTTGAGGAGAAAAAAGAGTTTAGCTATTATATAAGTCTAATACATGTTACTCCCTCTATCCCTCCCAATAATTTACATTGGGAGGGGTGCGTTCGACACGTATTTTAAGGATCCTGTAAATTATATATAGTTCCATAATTTTTTTAAAAAAAATTTCTTTTTCTGAATAAAAATATAATATTTAAATTTTTATTCAGAAAAAGAAAATTTTAAAAATAAGTTATGGAACTATATTATAGAGGAGCCTTAAAATGCGTGCCAAGCAGTGAAAAAGAAATGTAAAGAAATGGATGGGACGAAATGAGTATAAGTTTAATTTAGTCACATGTATGATTTTATATTTTAAAAAATAATTGCTTTATAAATACTTCCGGCCCTGTTGTTATTGCTGTTGTTATTGCAGCAACAACAATTAAGTTGTTTAGTAAAACTACTTTTCATCTTTTGCTACAAGCAACTACTGATTTCAACGTAAAATATCATCAAAAATATTATCTTTAATAAATTATACCAAAAATATGCATTTATCAAAAATATTACCAAACAGTTTTCTTATTTTCGCAACAGTACATATTTTACCAGTAATATTTTCATCACCACTGTTTTTAACAGCAATGCCAAACAAAGCCTTAATATATTATAATATATATACACTATACAAAATCTTATTTTGAGTACATTCTTTTTTAAAATCAATTAATTTTAAATGCTGCATATAATTTTACTTTTATATCTATCTTTCTAAAATCAATCTATTTCTTAGTTCAATTGTATATTATACCCATGTGAATCACACTGTACTAACCCAATTTTGACGATAACATAAAATATAGAGTATTTACCAAAAGTACTACTTTTTTAAAGTTTTTTTTGATTTTACTATCTTGTCAAAATATTTACAAAAATACCAATTTATTTGCAAAAATACGGAGGTTGCAATCAGTTGCATATGTGGTTGGTTGCATTGAGTTATATGTGGTTGCATCCAGTTGCATATGTCGTTGCATGCAACTAACCTTATACGTAATTGAAAATTGAATTTACATATGTGGCTGGGCCGCTCTTATATACAAGGAAGTTGAATTTGCATTTTTTGGTTGCGTAGCAGGTTGAATTCAGTTGCATTCAATTGCATATGTAGTTGGTTGCATTTAGTTGCATTTGTGGTTGCATCCAGTTGCATATGTAATTGCATGTAACTAACTTTATACGTAATTGAAAATTGAATTTACATATGCGAGTGCACCGTCCTTATATACAAGAGAAAGTTGAATTTGTATTTTTTGGCTGCGTATGAGGTTGAATTCGGTTGCATGGTTGCATTCAGTTGCATATGTGGTTGCATCCAGTTGCATATGCAACCACATATGCAACCTCCATATTTTTGCAAATATTTTGGTATTTTTGCAAAAAAAAAATTTAGAAAAAGTATTTTTGCAAAAATGTTTTTGATCCTAAAATATATTTGTGGTCTCGTTGTTTACTTATATACAAATTTGTACCCTATTGTCTAATAACATTTTTCATTAACTAACACAATTTTACATTTTAATCCTATTACTGAGAATTTATATCCTATATATAATAAGCATAAGGTGGATATTTGGCTGTCAATACTACCGCGAAACAAATATTGATCGTTAGATCTAAACTTAATTAAGGGTCTAGATTATATCCTATTAATTTTAGAACTTAAATATTATTTATATTCTATATATAATAAGTAAGGTGGATATTTAGTTATCAATACTAACGCGAAACAAATATTGGCCGTTAGATCTAAACTTTAATTAAAACTAAAAAAAAAAAAAGACACCTAAATGGACTACACTGCACAGTGTCCTAACTGATGTAGAAGAAACATAAATCCATATGCGCCAATATCTAATTTTTGTAAAATAATTTGTATACTTAAATTCATCAGAATTAACATAAATTTATTTACAAAATTGAAGAAATATTATTTAAATAAAATAATCTTAAAAAAATTTGAAATTTATATAAAAGGAATATTATTCAAATAAAAAATCTTCAAATATCTTGATTCTGAAATAGATCTAAATTGGATTTTATTAATATTATGTAAAAAACTAAATTTTATAAATAATAGAGGATATAACTCAAAAATAAAACTTGGTTGATAAAATAGAAATATACCCGATTTAATGTAATAATTTCAAAAAGCCATTCACAAATATAAAATTAAAATCTTAATTTTTATTTATTCAACATATGTATAAATAATAATTAATAATCAAATCGGACTTATTTTAGAAAAAAAAAAAAAGGCACCTAAGCGGAAATCCTAAATGATGTAGAATGATAGACGTGGCCTAATGTAGCAACTATCAAGATTACTAACCAAGTGAAGCAAAATTCCATATATACAAATAGTCTAATTTCATAAAATAATTTTTATATTTAAATATACTGGAATTAATATAAAATTATTCTAAAATTTTATAAACATCATGTTAAAATTTAAATAGAATAATCTTCAAAAATGTAGATATTTATATAAGAGGAATATTATTCAGATAAAATAATTTACAAAAGTCTTGATTCTTAAATAAGACTAAATTTGATTTTATTAAAATTATATAAAATAATAAATTTTATAAATGATAGAGAAATATAATTCAAAAATATAAGTTAATCATCAAAAAATCGAACTATAACCGATTTAACATACTATTTTCAAAAAACCATCACAAAATGGAAGAGTACCTATTAACATATAATAGATTAGTGAAATAATTATACCTATTAAATTATTTTTATTTTAAAGATTTAAAATATAGATTTGTATAAATAAGTAGACCGAAATATCAAATCAAAATTTAAGTATCAACCATCAAGTAAAAAAGCCCCATATTTTTGTTATTTCAATTTGATCTAAAAAATTTAAATAATAAATTCCAAGAAAAGAAGTCATTAATGAAATATGAATTTTTTTTGTAAGCTGTAGTATGATTTTTATTAAACAAAACTGTCCAAAAAATTAAATTATACATATTGTCATTATTTTAAAAAAAAATGGCCCACATCAATTATAGTATTTGATATATTTATTTTTAATAAATAATTACATTATTATGAATTTAGGATTAAGTATATTGTGAATATGTATATGGGATTAATTAATTAGCACATGTGATATACCCTAACCATCTATTTTTTATTCATTAAATCACCCCTTTAATTATACTTAAATTCATGTTAAATTTATCTGATTTGAATTTGATCTTAGTTAGAGTTAACCGCACCACCATCACAATCACCATCCAATTCAATTTCAATGGATATTTATGAAAAATCAAAAAAGGTTGAAAATTGCGAGGAAACTCAAAATTATGGGATATAAAATGCATAAACTAAAACAAACGAACCAATAACCTTAAACTAAACAGATGCAAAAATGCATTTTAATCAAAAATAGAATTAACCAAAAATGTTAAATCAAAATTTGTTTAATCATTTGAATAATCTAAAATAAAAACATAAAATTGATCAATTAATATAATCTAAAAATAAAAACATAAAATTGATCAATTAATATAATCTAAAAATAAAAACATAAAATTGATCAATTAGTGTTAACTAATATATAAATTAAAAAAATTTATTATTAAAAAAATAATAAATATTAAAAATAACCGTGCATATAGCACGGGTCATAGGCTAGTAAATAGAGAGAGAGAAAGAGAGAAATGTATGAGGTTGTAATTAGCATGGGTTTGAGTGTAGGTATTCTTAAATGAGTTTAGTTGGACGAGTTTAAATTGACGGAAACTAATCAAGTTGACAATACCGGCGAGCTCATCAACTTTAAAAATTAATAACAAATTAATTTAAAATTAATATTTAATTTTCAAATAATCAAAGAAGTATAATTAAAATTATACTAGTAAATGATTATTTTAATTTATAATTAAACACATGCACACACCCACATATTATTTAAGAGTTTAAGAGAAGACACTACAAGAAAAACTCAATCATACAACACCATTCACGCAACGGTTAAACAAATACCCGTTGTCCCGAAAAAACAAACAACGGTGAATATTTTGTCCTCGAAAAAGTGTTGTCCGAGTCTTTCTATGACAACTGTGTTTGCTATTATTTGAAACCGTTTTCTAAGCGGTATGCTCTGATAAAATCAGACAACAGTTTTTAAATTGCAATATTGTCTTACATCTTTAACACAACACTCCAAAAGCGTTGTTAATAAACTAACTTATAGTAGCGTGAGACAACGGTTTTGGTCTTTACGTTGTGTAATTCAGACAAGTGTTTGTTATAACCGTTGTCTGAATAAACTTAAACAACGGGTCTTACATACCGTTGTGAAAAGGAAAGCTTACAGACAATGGTTTTATCAAACTTCTATAAAACTGTTGTCTGAACTACTGAAAAATTTGAATTGAAATGGGTGCAAAATAATGATATGTTTGGTGGGAATAATGAAATAATTTGAATTGAATTTGGTGGGAAATATTGAAAAATTTGAACTGGATTTGGTGGGAAATTATAATTATTCAGACAACAGTTTTCTGATAAAAAAATTTTGTGTGATAGTGAAGCATAAAAACCGTTATGTAATGTTTGACACTTTTAAATCGTTAAATAACAGTTTACGTGTTTTACTACGTTTTTGTTAAAATCTCGTAAAACCCGACCTTTTTATTTTTCGATATTTTTTTTCCCAACACTGAAATGAGTGTTTATTAACATTAGTACGGTTCGATCTTCGAAAAAATCATTCAAAAAATTTATTCAGTGAATCTGGATCGTGTCCCGTTATAGGAAGCGACACTTTTAATTTGCTACGTTTTTGTAAAAATCTCGTACAACCCGACTTTTTTATTTTTCAATCATTTTTTCTCAACACTAAAATGAGTGCTTACCAACATTTGTACAGCTCGATTGTCGAAAAATCATTCAAAAAAATTATTCAGTGAATATGGATCGTGCCCCGTTACAAGAAGCAACACATTTAATTTACTACATTTTTGGTAAAATCTCGTACAACCTGACCTTTTTATTTTTAAATTATTTTTTTCCAACACTAAAATGGGTGTTTATTAACATTCGTACGGTTCGATCATCGAAAAATGCACTCAAAAAAATTATTCAGTGAATCTGGATTGTGCCCCGTTACAGGAAGCATCACTTTTCCTACGTTTTTGTTATGATCTCGTACAACCCGACCTTTTTATTTTTCGATTATTTTTTCCCAACACAAAAATGGGTGTTTATTAACATTCGTACGGTTTGATCATCGAAAAAAGAATTCAAAAAATTATTCAGTGAATATGGATCGTGGCCCGTTATAGGAAGCATCACTTTTCCTACGTTTTTGTTAAGATCTCGTACAACCCGACCTTTTTATTTTTCGATTATTTTTTTCCAACACTAAAATGGGTGTTTATTAATATCCGTACGGTCCGATCGTCGAAAAAAACATTCTAAAAAATTATTCAGTGAATCTGGATCGTGCCCCGTTATAGGAAGCATCATTTTTCTTACGTTTTTGTTAAAATCTCGTACAACCCGACCTTTTTATTTTTCCTTTATTTTTTCCAAACACTAAAATGGGTGTTTATTAATATTTGTATGGTTCGATCATCGAAAAAAGTATTCAAAAAAATTATTCAGTGAATCTGGATCGTGCCCCGTTATAGGAAGCATCACTTTTCCAACGTTTTTATTAAAATCTCGTATGACCCGACCTTTTTATTTTTCGATTATTTTTTCCCAACACTGAAATGGGTGTTTATTAACATTCGTACGGTTCGATCGTCGAAAAAAGCATTCAAAAAAATTATTCAGTGAATCTGGATCCTGCCCCGTTATAGGAAGCATCACTTTTCCAACGTTTTTGTTAAAATCTCGTACAACTCGACCTTTTTATTTTCGATTATTTTTTCCCAACACTAAAATGGGTGTTTATTAACATTCGTACGGTTCGATCATCGAAAAATGCATTCAAAAAAATTATTCAGTGAATATGGATCGTGGCCCGTTATAGGAAGCATCAATTTTCCTACGTTTTTGTTATGATCTCGTACAACGTTAACCCGACCTTTTTATTTTTCGATTATTTTTTCCCAACACTAAAATGGGTCTTTATTAATATCCGTACGGTCCGATCGTCGAAAAAAACATTCTAAAAAATTATTCAGTGAATCTGGATCGTGCCCCGTTATAGGAAGCATCATTTTTCTTACGTTTTTGTTGAAATCTCGTACAACCCGACCTTTTTATTTTTCCTTTATTTTTTCCAAACACTAAAATGGGTGTTTATTAATATTTGTATGGTTCAATCATCGAAAAAAGTATTCAAAAAAATTATTCAGTGAATCTGGATCGTGCCCCGTTATAGGAAGCATCATTTTTCCAACGTTTTTGTTAAAATCTCGTATGACCCGACCTTTTTATTTTTCGATTATTTTTTCCCAACACTGAAATGGGTGTTTATTAACATTCGTACGGTTCGATCGTCGAAAAAAGCATTCAAAAAAATTATTCACTGAATCTGGATCGTGCCCCGTTATAGGAAGCATCACTTTTCCAACGTTTTTGTTAAAATCTCTTACAACTCGACCTTTTTATTTTCGATTATTTTTTCCCAACACTAAAATGGGTGTTTATTAACATTCTTACGGTTCGATCATCGAAAAATGCATTCAAAAAAATTATTCAGTGAATATGGATCGTGGCCCGTTATAGGAAGCATCAATTTTCCTACGTTTTTGTTATGATCTCGTACAACGTTAACCCGACCTTTTTATTTTTCGATTATTTTTTCCCAACACTAAAATGGGTGTTTATTAATATCCGTACGGTCCGATCGTCGAAAAAAACATTCTAAAAAATTATTCAGTGAATCTGGATCGTGCCCCGTTATAGGAAGCATCATTTTTCTTACGTTTTTGTTAAAATCTCGTACAACCCGACCTTTTTATTTTTCCTTTATTTTTTCCAAACACTAAAATGGGTGTTTATTAATATTTGTACGGTTCGATCATCGAAAAAGTATTCAAAAAAATTATTCAGTGAATCTGGATCGTGCCCCGTTATAAGAAGCTTCACTTTTCCAACATTTTTGTTAAAATCTCGTATAACCCGACCTTTTTATTTTTCGATTATTTTTTCCCAACACTGAAATGGGTGTTTTTTAACATTCGTACGGTTCGATCGTCGAACAAAGCATTCAAAAAAATTATTCAGTGAATCTGGATCGTGCCCCGTTATAGGAAGCATCACTTTTCCAACGTTTTTGTTAAAATCTCGTACAACCCGACCTTTTTATTTTTCGATTATTTTTTTCCAACACTAAAATGGGTGTTTATTAACATTCGTACGGTTCGATCATCGAAAAAAGCATTCTAAAAAATTATTCAGTGAATATGGATCGTGGCCAGTTATAGGAAGCATCACATTTCCTACGTTTTTGTTATGATCTCGTACAACCCGACCTTTTTATTTTTCGATTATTTTTTCCCAACACTAAAATGGGTGTTTATTAACATTTGTACGGTTCGATCATCGAAAAATTCATTCAAAAAAATTATTCACTGAATATAGATCGTGGCCCGTTATAGGAAGCATCACTTTTCCTACGTTTTTGTTATGATCTCGTACAACCCGACCTTTTTATTTTTCGATTATTTTTTCCCAACACAAAAATGGGTGTTTATTAACATTCGTACGGTTTGATCATCGAAAAAAGAATTCAAAAAATTATTCAGTGAATATGGATCGTGGCCCGTTATAGGAAGCATCACTTTTCCTACGTTTTTGTTAAGATCTCGTACAACCCGACCTTTTTATTTTTCGATTATTTTTTTCCAACACTAAAATGGGTGTTTATTAATATCCGTACGGTCCGATCGTCGAAAAAAACATTCTAAAAAATTATTCAGTGAATCTGGATCGTGCCCCGTTATAGGAAGCATCATTTTTCTTACGTTTTTGTTAAAATCTCGTACAACCCGACCTTTTTATTTTTCCTTTATTTTTTCCAAACACTAAAATGGGTGTTTATTAATATTTGTATGGTTCGATCATCGAAAAAAGTATTCAAAAAAATTATTCAGTGAATCTGGATCGTGCCCCGTTATAGGAAGCATCACTTTTCCAACGTTTTTATTAAAATCTCGTATGACCCGACCTTTTTATTTTTCGATTATTTTTTCCCAACACTGAAATGGGTGTTTATTAACATTCGTACGGTTCGATCGTCGAAAAAAGCATTCAAAAAAATTATTCAGTGAATCTGGATCGTGCCCCGTTATAGGAAGCATCACTTTTCCAACGTTTTTGTTAAAATCTCGTACAACTCGACCTTTTTATTTTCGATTATTTTTTCCCAACACTAAAATGGGTGTTTATTAACATTCGTACGGTTCGATCATCGAAAAATGCATTCAAAAAAATTATTCAGTGAATATGGATCGTGGCCCGTTATAGGAAGCATCAATTTTCCTACGTTTTTGTTATGATCTCGTACAACGTTAACCCGACCTTTTTATTTTTCGATTATTTTTTCCCAACACTAAAATGGGTGTTTATTAATATCCGTACGGTCCGATCGTCGAAAAAAACATTCTAAAAAATTATTCAGTGAATCTGGATCGTGCCCCGTTATAGGAAGCATCATTTTTCTTACGTTTTTGTTGAAATCTCGTACAACCCGACCTTTTTATTTTTCCTTTATTTTTTCCAAACACTAAAATGGGTGTTTATTAATATTTGTATGGTTCAATCATCGAAAAAAGTATTCAAAAAAATTATTCAGTGAATCTGGATCGTGCCCCGTTATAGGAAGCATCATTTTTCCAACGTTTTTGTTAAAATCTCGTATGACCCGACCTTTTTATTTTTCGATTATTTTTTCCCAACACTGAAATGGGTGTTTATTAACATTCGTACGGTTCGATCGTCGAAAAAAGCATTCAAAAAAATTATTCACTGAATCTGGATCGTGCCCCGTTATAGGAAGCATCACTTTTCCAACGTTTTTGTTAAAATCTCTTACAACTCGACCTTTTTATTTTCGATTATTTTTTCCCAACACTAAAATGGGTGTTTATTAACATTCTTACGGTTCGATCATCGAAAAATGCATTCAAAAAAATTATTCAGTGAATATGGATCGTGGCCCGTTATAGGAAGCATCAATTTTCCTACGTTTTTGTTATGATCTCGTACAACGTTAACCCGACCTTTTTATTTTTCGATTATTTTTTCCCAACACTAAAATGGGTGTTTATTAATATCCGTACGGTCCGATCGTCGAAAAAAACATTCTAAAAAATTATTCAGTGAATCTGGATCGTGCCCCGTTATAGGAAGCATCATTTTTCTTACGTTTTTGTTAAAATCTCGTACAACCCGACCTTTTTATTTTTCCTTTATTTTTTCCAAACACTAAAATGGGTGTTTATTAATATTTGTACGGTTCGATCATCGAAAAAGTATTCAAAAAAATTATTCAGTGAATCTGGATCGTGCCCCGTTATAAGAAGCTTCACTTTTCCAACATTTTTGTTAAAATCTCGTATAACCCGACCTTTTTATTTTTCGATTATTTTTTCCCAACACTGAAATGGGTGTTTTTTAACATTCGTACGGTTCGATCGTCGAACAAAGCATTCAAAAAAATTATTCAGTGAATCTGGATCGTGCCCCGTTATAGGAAGCATCACTTTTCCAACGTTTTTGTTAAAATCTCGTACAACCCGACCTTTTTATTTTTCGATTATTTTTTTCCAACACTAAAATGGGTGTTTATTAACATTCGTACGGTTCGATCATCGAAAAAAGCATTCTAAAAAATTATTCAGTGAATATGGATCGTGGCCAGTTATAGGAAGCATCACATTTCCTACGTTTTTGTTATGATCTCGTACAACCCGACTTTTTTATTTTTCGATTATTTTTTCCCAACACTAAAATGGGTGTTTATTAACATTTGTACGGTTCGATCATCGAAAAATTCATTCAAAAAAATTATTCACTGAATATAGATCGTGGCCCGTTATAGGAAGCATCACTTTTCCTACGTTTTTGTTATGATCTCGTACAACCCGACCTTTTTATTTTTCGATTATTTTTTCCCAACACAAAAATGGGTGTTTATTAACATTCGTACGGTTTGATCATCGAAAAAAGAATTCAAAAAATTATTCAGTGAATATGGATCGTGGCCCGTTATAGGAAGCATCACTTTTCCTACGTTTTTGTTAAGATCTCGTACAACCCGACCTTTTTATTTTTCGATTATTTTTTTCCAACACTAAAATGGGTGTTTATTAATATCCGTACGGTCCGATCGTCGAAAAAAACATTCTAAAAAATTATTCAGTGAATCTGGATCGTGCCCCGTTATAGGAAGCATCATTTTTCTTACGTTTTTGTTAAAATCTCGTACAACCCGACCTTTTTATTTTTCCTTTATTTTTTCCAAACACTAAAATGGGTGTTTATTAATATTTGTATGGTTCGATCATCGAAAAAAGTATTCAAAAAAATTATTCAGTGAATCTGGATCGTGCCCCGTTATAGGAAGCATCACTTTTCCAACGTTTTTATTAAAATCTCGTATGACCCGACCTTTTTATTTTTCGATTATTTTTTCCCAACACTGAAATGGGTGTTTATTAACATTCGTACGGTTCGATCGTCGAAAAAAGCATTCAAAAAAATTATTCAGTGAATCTGGATCGTGCCCCGTTATAGGAAGCATCACTTTTCCAACGTTTTTGTTAAAATCTCGTACAACTCGACCTTTTTATTTTCGATTATTTTTTCCCAACACTAAAATGGGTGTTTATTAACATTCGTACGGTTCGATCATCGAAAAATGCATTCAAAAAAATTATTCAGTGAATATGGATCGTGGCCCGTTATAGGAAGCATCAATTTTCCTACGTTTTTGTTATGATCTCGTACAACGTTAACCCGACCTTTTTATTTTTCGATTATTTTTTCCCAACACTAAAATGGGTGTTTATTAATATCCGTACGGTCCGATCGTCGAAAAAAACATTCTAAAAAATTATTCAGTGAATCTGGATCGTGCCCCGTTATAGGAAGCATCATTTTTCTTACGTTTTTGTTGAAATCTCGTACAACCCGACCTTTTTATTTTTCCTTTATTTTTTCCAAACACTAAAATGGGTGTTTATTAATATTTGTATGGTTCAATCATCGAAAAAAGTATTCAAAAAAATTATTCAGTGAATCTGGATCGTGCCCCGTTATAGGAAGCATCATTTTTCCAACGTTTTTGTTAAAATCTCGTATGACCCGACCTTTTTATTTTTCGATTATTTTTTCCCAACACTGAAATGGGTGTTTATTAACATTCGTACGGTTCGATCGTCGAAAAAAGCATTCAAAAAAATTATTCACTGAATCTGGATCGTGCCCCGTTATAGGAAGCATCACTTTTCCAACGTTTTTGTTAAAATCTCTTACAACTCGACCTTTTTATTTTCGATTATTTTTTCCCAACACTAAAATGGGTGTTTATTAACATTCTTACGGTTCGATCATCGAAAAATGCATTCAAAAAAATTATTCAGTGAATATGGATCGTGGCCCGTTATAGGAAGCATCAATTTTCCTACGTTTTTGTTATGATCTCGTACAACGTTAACCCGACCTTTTTATTTTTCGATTATTTTTTCCCAACACTAAAATGGGTGTTTATTAATATCCGTACGGTCCGATCGTCGAAAAAAACATTCTAAAAAATTATTCAGTGAATCTGGATCGTGCCCCGTTATAGGAAGCATCATTTTTCTTACGTTTTTGTTAAAATCTCGTACAACCCGACCTTTTTATTTTTCCTTTATTTTTTCCAAACACTAAAATGGGTGTTTATTAATATTTGTACGGTTCGATCATCGAAAAAGTATTCAAAAAAATTATTCAGTGAATCTGGATCGTGCCCCGTTATAAGAAGCTTCACTTTTCCAACATTTTTGTTAAAATCTCGTATAACCCGACCTTTTTATTTTTCGATTATTTTTTCCCAACACTGAAATGGGTGTTTTTTAACATTCGTACGGTTCGATCGTCGAACAAAGCATTCAAAAAAATTATTCAGTGAATCTGGATCGTGCCCCGTTATAGGAAGCATCACTTTTCCAACGTTTTTGTTAAAATCTCGTACAACCCGACCTTTTTATTTTTCGATTATTTTTTTCCAACACTGAAATGGGTGTTTATTAACATTCGTACGGTTCGATCATCGAAAAAAGCATTCTAAAAAATTATTCAGTGAATATGGATCGTGGCCAGTTATAGGAAGCATCACATTTCCTACGTTTTTGTTATGATCTCGTACAACCCGACCTTTTTATTTTTCGATTATTTTTTCCCAACACTAAAATGGGTGTTTATTAACATTTGTACGGTTCGATCATCGAAAAATTCATTCAAAAAAATTATTCACTGAATATAGATCGTGGCCCGTTATAGGAAGCATCACTTTTCCTACGTTTTTGTTATGATCTCGTACAAACCGACCTTTTTATTTTTCCTTTATTTTTTCCAAACACTAAAATGGGTGTTTATTAATATTTGTATGGTTCAATCATCGAAAAAAGTATTCAAAAAAATTATTCAGTGAATCTGGATCGTGCCCCGTTATAGGAAGCATCATTTTTCCAACGTTTTTGTTAAAATCTCGTATGACCCGACCTTTTTATTTTTCGATTATTTTTTCCCAACACTGAAATGGGTGTTTATTAACATTCGTACGGTTCGATCGTCGAAAAAAGCATTCAAAAAAATTATTCACTGAATCTGGATCGTGCCCCGTTATAGGAAGCATCACTTTTCCAACGTTTTTGTTAAAATCTCTTACAACTCGACCTTTTTATTTTCGATTATTTTTTCCCAACACTAAAATGGGTGTTTATTAACATTCTTACGGTTCGATCATCGAAAAATGCATTCAAAAAAATTATTCAGTGAATATGGATCGTGGCCCGTTATAGGAAGCATCAATTTTCCTACGTTTTTGTTATGATCTCGTACAACGTTAACCCGACCTTTTTATTTTTCGATTATTTTTTCCCAACACTAAAATGGGTGTTTATTAATATCCGTACGGTCCGATCGTCGAAAAAAACATTCTAAAAAATTATTCAGTGAATCTGGATCGTGCCCCGTTATAGGAAGCATCATTTTTCTTACGTTTTTGTTAAAATCTCGTACAACCCGACCTTTTTATTTTTCCTTTATTTTTTCCAAACACTAAAATGGGTGTTTATTAATATTTGTACGGTTCGATCATCGAAAAAGTATTCAAAAAAATTATTCAGTGAATCTGGATCGTGCCCCGTTATAAGAAGCTTCACTTTTCCAACATTTTTGTTAAAATCTCGTATAACCCGACCTTTTTATTTTTCGATTATTTTTTCCCAACACTGAAATGGGTGTTTTTTAACATTCGTACGGTTCGATCGTCGAACAAAGCATTCAAAAAAATTATTCAGTGAATCTGGATCGTGCCCCGTTATAGGAAGCATCACTTTTCCAACGTTTTTGTTAAAATCTCGTACAACCCGACCTTTTTATTTTTCGATTATTTTTTTCCAACACTAAAATGGGTGTTTATTAACATTCGTACGGTTCGATCATCGAAAAAAGCATTCTAAAAAATTATTCAGTGAATATGGATCGTGGCCAGTTATAGGAAGCATCACATTTCCTACGTTTTTGTTATGATCTCGTACAACCCGACCTTTTTATTTTTCGATTATTTTTTGCCAACACTAAAATGGGTGTTTATTAACATTTGTACGGTTCGATCATCGAAAAATTCATTCAAAAAAATTATTCACTGAATATAGATCGTGGCCCGTTATAGGAAGCATCACTTTTCCTACGTTTTTGTTATGATCTCGTACAACCCGACCTTTTTATTTTTCGATTATTTTTTCCCAACACAAAAATGGGTGTTTATTAACATTCGTACGGTTTGATCATCGAAAAAAGAATTCAAAAAATTATTCAGTGAATATGGATCGTGGCCCGTTATAGGAAGCATCACTTTTCCTACGTTTTTGTTAAGATCTCGTACAACCCGACCTTTTTATTTTTCGATTATTTTTTCCCAACACAAAAATGGGTGTTTATTAACATTCGTACGGTTTGATCATCGAAAAAAGAATTCAAAAAATTATTCAGTGAATATGGATCGTGGCCCGTTATAGGAAGCATCACTTTTCCTACGTTTTTGTTAAGATCTCGTACAACCCGACCTTTTTATTTTTCGATTATTTTTTTCCAACACTAAAATGGGTGTTTATTAATATCCGTACGGTCCGATCGTCGAAAAAAACATTCTAAAAAATTATTCAGTGAATCTGGATCGTGCCCCGTTATAGGAAGCATCATTTTTCTTACGTTTTTGTTAAAATCTCGTACAACCCGACCTTTTTATTTTTCCTTTATTTTTTCCAAACACTAAAATGGGTGTTTATTAATATTTGTATGGTTCGATCATCGAAAAAAGTATTCAAAAAAATTATTCAGTGAATCTGGATCGTGCCCCGTTATAGGAAGCATCACTTTTCCAACGTTTTTATTAAAATCTCGTATGACCCGACCTTTTTATTTTTCGATTATTTTTTCCCAACACTGAAATGGGTGTTTATTAACATTCGTACGGTTCGATCGTCGAAAAAAGCATTCAAAAAAATTATTCAGTGAATCTGGATCGTGCCCCGTTATAGGAAGCATCACTTTTCCAACGTTTTTGTTAAAATCTCGTACAACTCGACCTTTTTATTTTCGATTATTTTTTCCCAACACTAAAATGGGTGTTTATTAACATTCGTACGGTTCGATCATCGAAAAATGCATTCAAAAAAATTATTCAGTGAATATGGATCGTGGCCCGTTATAGGCAGCATCAATTTTCCTACGTTTTTGTTATGATCTCGTACAACGTTAACCCGACCTTTTTATTTTTCGATTATTTTTTCCCAACACTAAAATGGGTGTTTATTAATATCCGTACGGTCCGATCGTCGAAAAAAACATTCTAAAAAATTATTCAGTGAATCTGGATCGTGCCCCGTTATAGGAAGCATCATTTTTCTTACGTTTTTGTTGAAATCTCGTACAACCCGACCTTTTTATTTTTCCTTTATTTTTTCCAAACACTAAAATGGGTGTTTATTAATATTTGTATGGTTCAATCATCGAAAAAAGTATTCAAAAAAATTATTCAGTGAATCTGGATCGTGCCCCGTTATAGGAAGCATCATTTTTCCAACGTTTTTGTTAAAATCTCGTATGACCCGACCTTTTTATTTTTCGATTATTTTTTCCCAACACTGAAATGGGTGTTTATTAACATTCGTACGGTTCGATCGTCGAAAAAAGCATTCAAAAAAATTATTCACTGAATCTGGATCGTGCCCCGTTATAGGAAGCATCACTTTTCCAACGTTTTTGTTAAAATCTCTTACAACTCGACCTTTTTATTTTCGATTATTTTTTCCCAACACTAAAATGGGTGTTTATTAACATTCTTACGGTTCGATCATCGAAAAATGCATTCAAAAAAATTATTCAGTGAATATGGATCGTGGCCCGTTATAGGAAGCATCAATTTTCCTACGTTTTTGTTATGATCTCGTACAACGTTAACCCGACCTTTTTATTTTTCGATTATTTTTTCCCAACACTAAAATGGGTGTTTATTAATATCCGTACGGTCCGATCGTCGAAAAAAACATTCTAAAAAATTATTCAGTGAATCTGGATCGTGCCCCGTTATAGGAAGCATCATTTTTCTTACGTTTTTGTTAAAATCTCGTACAACCCGACCTTTTTATTTTTCCTTTATTTTTTCCAAACACTAAAATGGGTGTTTATTAATATTTGTACGGTTCGATCATCGAAAAAGTATTCAAAAAAATTATTCAGTGAATCTGGATCGTGCCCCGTTATAAGAAGCTTCACTTTTCCAACATTTTTGTTAAAATCTCGTATAACCCGACCTTTTTATATTTCGATTATTTTTTCCCAACACTGAAATGGGTGTTTTTTAACATTCGTACGGTTCGATCGTCGAACAAAGCATTCAAAAAAATTATTCAGTGAATCTGGATCGTGCCCCGTTATAGGAAGCATCACTTTTCCAACGTTTTTGTTAAAATCTCGTACAACCCGACCTTTTTATTTTTCGATTATTTTTTTCCAACACTGAAATGGGTGTTTATTAACATTCGTACGGTTCGATCATCGAAAAAAGCATTCTAAAAAATTATTCAGTGAATATGGATCGTGGCCAGTTATAGGAAGCATCACATTTCCTACGTTTTTGTTATGATCTCGTACAACCCGACCTTTTTATTTTTCGATTATTTTTTCCCAACACTAAAATGGGTGTTTATTAACATTTGTACGGTTCGATCATCGAAAAATTCATTCAAAAAAATTATTCACTGAATATAGATCGTGGCCCGTTATAGGAAGCATCACTTTTCCTACGTTTTTGTTATGATCTCGTACAAACCGACCTTTTTATTTTTCCTTTATTTTTTCCAAACACTAAAATGGGTGTTTATTAATATTTGTATGGTTCAATCATCGAAAAAAGTATTCAAAAAAATTATTCAGTGAATCTGGATCGTGCCCCGTTATAGGAAGCATCATTTTTCCAACGTTTTTGTTAAAATCTCGTATGACCCGACCTTTTTATTTTTCGATTATTTTTTCCCAACACTGAAATGGGTGTTTATTAACATTCGTACGGTTCGATCGTCGAAAAAAGCATTCAAAAAAATTATTCACTGAATCTGGATCGTGCCCCGTTATAGGAAGCATCACTTTTCCAACGTTTTTGTTAAAATCTCTTACAACTCGACCTTTTTATTTTCGATTATTTTTTCCCAACACTAAAATGGGTGTTTATTAACATTCTTACGGTTCGATCATCGAAAAATGCATTCAAAAAAATTATTCAGTGAATATGGATCGTGGCCCGTTATAGGAAGCATCAATTTTCCTACGTTTTTGTTATGATCTCGTACAACGTTAACCCGACCTTTTTATTTTTCGATTATTTTTTCCCAACACTAAAATGGGTGTTTATTAATATCCGTACGGTCCGATCGTCGAAAAAAACATTCTAAAAAATTATTCAGTGAATCTGGATCGTGCCCCGTTATTGGAAGCATCATTTTTCTTACGTTTTTGTTAAAATCTCGTACAACCCGACCTTTTTATTTTTCCTTTATTTTTTCCAAACACTAAAATGGGTGTTTATTAATATTTGTACGGTTCGATCATCGAAAAAGTATTCAAAAAAATTATTCAGTGAATCTGGATCGTGCCCCGTTATAAGAAGCTTCACTTTTCCAACATTTTTGTTAAAATCTCGTATAACCCGACCTTTTTATTTTTCGATTATTTTTTCCCAACACTGAAATGGGTGTTTTTTAACATTCGTACGGTTCGATCGTCGAACAAAGCATTCAAAAAAATTATTCAGTGAATCTGGATCGTGCCCCGTTATAGGAAGCATCACTTTTCCAACGTTTTTGTTAAAATCTCGTACAACCCGACCTTTTTATTTTTCGATTATTTTTTTCCAACACTAAAATGGGTGTTTATTAACATTCGTACGGTTCGATCATCGAAAAAAGCATTCTAAAAAATTATTCAGTGAATATGGATCGTGGCCAGTTATAGGAAGCATCACATTTCCTACGTTTTTGTTATGATCTCGTACCACCCGACCTTTTTATTTTTCGATTATTTTTTCCCAACACTAAAATGGGTGTTTATTAACATTTGTACGGTTCGATCATCGAAAAATTCATTCAAAAAAATTATTCACTGAATATAGATCGTGGCCCGTTATAGGAAGCATCACTTTTCCTACGTTTTTGTTATGATCTCGTACAACCCGACCTTTTTATTTTTCGATTATTTTTTCCCAACACTAAAATGGCTGTTTATTAACATTCGTACGGTTCGATCGTCGAAAGAAGCATTCAAAAAATTTGTTCAGTGAATCTGGATCGTGTCCCGTTATAGGAAGCATCACTTTTCCAACGTTTTTGTTAAATCTCGTACAACCCGACCTTTTAATTTTTCGATTATTTTTTCCCAACACTAAAATGGGTGTTTATTAACATTCGTACAGTTCGATCATCGAAAAAAGCATTCAAAAAAATTATTCTGTGAATATGGATCGTGGCCCGTTATAGGAAGCATCACTTTTCCTACGCTTTTGTTATGATCTCGTACAACCTGACCTTTTTATTTTTCGATTATTTTTTCCCAGCACTAAAATGGGTGTTTATTAATATCTGTATGGTTTGATCGTCGAAAAAAACATTCTAAAAAATTATTCAGTGAATCTGGATCGTGCCCCGTTATAGGAAGCATCACTTTTCCAACATTTTTGTTAAAATCTCGTACAACCCGACCTTTTTATTTTTCGATTATTTTTTCTCAACACTAAAATGAGCGTTTATTAACATTCGTACGGGTCGATCGTCGAAAAAAACATTCAATTTTTTCAGCGTGTTATAAGGAAAAAAATCGACGATTAACTCGGTATATAGTTATAGATTATTAAAAGGAAAATTAATTAAAAATGAAATTTTATGTTTCTAGTGACCAAAAAAGGAGCGGTAATTTTCCCCCCAAAACAAAAATATTCAGGATGTTCAACTCCCCCAAAACAAAAATAATTCACATCTTATCAAATACTTACCTAATCTGTTCCTCACATGTCTCCCTCTCTTGCCCCAATTATTCACAGCTCCCCTCCCAATTATTCAGATCTGCCCCTTTTTTTTTTCACATAAACGCCTCACCTCACTCTTATATCTCTCTCTCCCCAACATCTCTCCAGACTCTCTCTCACCATCTCCATCTCTCTCGCTGCTCACCACACCAGCCCCCCCTCTCTCTCTACTCACTCCCCCTCTCTCTCTAACAAACCATCTTTAAAAGAACCCCTAGTTTTCTTGATTTAAAAGAACCCCTTTTTTGTAGTTTGTTTTGATTTTGTAAAAATTGGGTTAATTTTCTTGATTTCATTGACCCTTTTTTAGTTTGTTATGGTTTTTTAATTGGGTTTGTAAGTTTTCTTGAGTCTTAAAGAATCTCTCTACTGCGGTTCTTTAGTTTGTTTTGAATTTGTAATTGGGTTTGTATTTATTTAGGGGCTTTCTTTAACACTTGAACAGTGCTTTTGATAATGGAGGAGAGCTCTCTTGTTTTTGAACAAACCCATCAACTGTCTCAACACCAACCCCATCTCCAGGTCATCTTCTCTTCTCCATCTTTTGCAGCTGAATGTTTAGTTATATTTTTATTTATCTTTACATATAAAGATATTAAAAGTTCTTGATTATGTTGAGGGAAAAATAGTTCTTGAAAGTTCTTGATTATGTTAAAAGTTCTTGATATTGAAAGTCACTGAATTTACATCTGACTTGGAGCTCAATTTTGTTTTGACTAATTAATTAGTACTTTTTTAATGGGTAATTGCTTACATGAAATGGTATCTGTTTTTCTATTTTTATGTTATTCTGTAGTAAGATTGTACTAAATCAGAGGGCTCTCCTAGAACTGAGACGGTGCAAGTATAACAATGATGTTCTAGAGCTGTGTATTCTATCTGGTAAGTTGCTTTCAGTCTGTTCCTTTCCGAATGCCTACTGTTGACTGGGATCTGAGAATGAATTGCCTATTTTAGTATATTACAAGTAAATTACCCTTCAGTTAGTCTGAGTTTTTGAGTAACATTTGTAGGTGAAGCTATCCCACTTGAGTACAATTTCGCTGGTTTGAATGCCATAAGCTTTGACAAGGGGTGCTATGTTGGTCGGGAACTCATTGCCCGCTCCCACCACCGTGGGGTTGTTCGAAAGCGCTTGATTCCTTTAAGGTTTCTTGATGATAGTGGAAAAGGTAGAACTCTGCTTTTAATAACATTCTGTCGTCATCAACTGAACTATTTCTCTGTCCTTTCAGAGTTAGAAGAGGAAGTTGCTCCTAAATCAGAAGTTTTGGTAACTGCATCAGGATAAAAGGCTGGGACTGTTACTACTGCACTTGGGTCTCGTGGTCTTGGACTTTTGTGCCTAGAAGAAGCTTTTAAAAGCCCAGGAACCTTGGTGATCAAAGGACACGAAGGCATTAAAGTTGAAACTATAAGACCAGACTGGTGGCCTTCAGAATGGTCTGTCGATAGTCAACAAGATAGGGCTGCTGCTTAGATGTTTATTGGTGATTGTAAGACACATGCCCTTTATACACACAATGTTTTAGCTAGTTTAGAATTTAATTGTGTTTGGAAAGTTGAAGACTGAATCCAGTTTAGAAGAAAATAAAAGCAACCAGAAAGATGGTTTTGATGTACTTGCACTGTAACTTTATCTATAGTGAAGTACTTCGAAAGTTGGATAGGGGTATTTGGTAAATGAGCAGTTCGTGTTCGAATTAAAAGTTACAAGAATTAAATTTAAGTTTTTGTTTTGTGTTCGTGTTCGTATTCAATGGTTTATAAGCATTGTGTTCTAACGCATCCAACAACAGTTTACAATATTTCCATAATAGGAGGAATTATATGGCGTTGTTTGATAACTTAAACTACAACATGAGTTACACTTAAAATGTGGCCTAAAGAGTTTTTGGATAACGGTGAACCACAATTCAATATTATAACACAATGGTTAATGCTTTAAACAAAATGTTGTCTAACACCAAAACGACTACATTTGTGTTTGTCTACACCGTTGTCTAACACCAATTAAGATGACAGTGTTTCTAGGAAACTGTTATGGTTAGGTTTTCAAACAACAAAGGATTACAATAACTGTTGTTTGAAAAAGAGCCTGGAAAAATTGAGAGCTCTTGCATGACATCTATTCCATGTAGTCTGTTAGTCAGAAAACCATTGCATTATGATGTTTCCGGTAACGCGTTCTTATAAAACAACTGTTGTGTTACGTGAATTTTAACAACAATTTAAAACTGTTGCGTTACCATCTTCTATACATCGGGTAAAAAATCATTGTCTGATTTTAATCAGACAACTGCCGGATAGACAACGAAAAAAAAGGAGTTCAGACAACAGTGAAAAACAGTTGTTGGATCGAGTTTTTCTTGTAGTGAGATTAGGTAAAAAATATATTTACCTATAATAATTATTAAAATAAATATTAAATAGCATGTGAGGTATTTGTATATGCAATTAATGATTTACTAAACATAAATAAAATGATCTTTTAATTTAGATTTGTAGAATTGAACTTCCTTTCCTCTTTAAAGTAAGAGTTTTAGGTAGGTAACATGTGTTTTGTGTGTATATGTAAACAGTAACTTGTTTTTTCATTTTGTGTAAATAATTAAGCAGGATGAAAGTGTGTTTTTAATTCAATAATATCTAAAATGAATTTCTAACCGTTTTCTGTTGTGAGGACGTTAAAAGAAGAAGTCGATACATCATTTTTCACACCATAAAAGATTCTTATATTTAAATATCTTTAAATTTGCTTCCATTAGTATTGAGATTTTGTTATAGATAAACTAATATAAAAGAAATTTAACTATTTATAAATATTAATTTGTAAAGTTATCCAGTTTAATAAAACATTTTTAAAATATAATGAATCCCATAAGTTTAATGGATCTCCTCTATGCAACAATACTAACAATTAATATATTTTTTACAGGTAGAAAGCCCCAATCCCTTTATAATTTTTTTATTCGTCGTTTTCTTATTAAAAATCTTTTTTCCTTTCAATAAGTTCCCAATTTATATGGATTTTGTTAGTCTTTCCTTTTGAGAGTTTGATTTTGTTTTGGTGTGTTTTGCGTTTCTCCATGGCCGAGATTATAGATCGGCATGATTTTTAGGGTTTGATTCAGGGATGAAGGTCATTATGGAATCGCATTCATGATCGATAGCTCAAACGATACTTCCTTCGGGGCTTGATGAAGTGGGTACCAGTAATCCAACGATGATGGATGAAGCGGATACTTGTATTTGAATATACATTATCTTCAAAATATCGTTTATCTGTCTCTTCATGAGATCAGACGATTTTAATTTATTATTTGTTCGACTCGATGACGTATGACTTTTTATTATTAAATTAACACCTTTGTTTTTCAGAAAAAATATATTTCATAATATGACATATAATTATGACTCCTAATCAGCGGCCCTTGTATCCAATTTGGTAGCGCTCCTTATACCCAATTTGGTGCGTTCCTTATACCCAATTTGGTGTCTATACAAATGTTTTCCGTTTTCCAATTTTCAATATGGTATTACCAAGAAATTAGTGATATTAGTTGCAGTAAAAATTAGAGAATTGCGGTTTGAACCATAATATATTGAACATATAAGTAAGTGGCAGATTGGTTAAATTACATTGACATAACTGAAAATGATGATAAAAAAATAATTTTAATTAATTTTATGTGATTCATACAACCTCTTCAAAGATTGATAACAGTATTTTATTCTTGGCTATTCGCTTAACTTCTCCTTGGCGGATTCGCATTTTTTTGATCTGTTAATTTTGGTGCAAATACCTCCCATTTCTCTGCAACATTTAGACAGGCAAAATGAATTATAATTTACAAAAGTAACATGTTTGGAGTTACTATAGAAAACTTAAATAAAAGTGAAACTACGTAAAACATATATTATAAATTAAAGACGATATATTAAGAGAAAAGAATATACGTACTCGTGCACAGAAAAGGGCAATGTAAGAAACATTCATACATGCACCTTAGATTTCCTCCACACAACACAACACATTTTTCACAGCATTCTTCGCCTGAAACCTTGACATTTCCTTCAAGTATTAATATTATCAGCACAAGTAGCACCTTAAAATGAAAGTTAAAACTATTTTTTACCATTATTTTTTTAGTAGTAATGTACAGTCTTATACTCTCTGTTTATAAATATAAGTTGGATAAATGGAGAACAACAAGTACCTATTTATACAGTTTAAATGATAACAGAGGAAACATATTAAATTCTCATATCAAATTTTGATGGTAGATATTAGCTAGCATTAATTTCATTAGAAAATATGATTCATATAATTGTAAATTTTTTAGCATTAATTGGGGATACTGCAATTAATGTTACTAGAAAACCAACCATACAAAAATAATTAATAAATTTCTATATCTAATTGTCAGATTTTTATGGTAGCTACTAGCTAGCATTTATATGATTTGAAGATTTTGTTATCATTAAATGGGATTACTCTCATTAATGTGACTAGCTTATAATCCGTGCAAATTATTTAATAAAATGTATTAATTAATTAATAAAAACATATTTTTTTGTAATTTTGAAAAAAAAGATTATTTCATTAGAATGTAAAAAAACTTAAATATAAATTATTTCATATTAATATTATTAACCAATCACCAAAATATTACCATCCCTTGAAAAGTTGAAAACCCCTCTTTATTGTTTTCTTAATTTTAGTTTTCATTTATTTTTTTCTTTTTTATTGAAAACGTTTCTACCAAATTGATAAACGTTTCACCCATATTTTAGAATTTCTTGGTATATTTAAATGTGGATCCCTAGAATATTTACTATATCAATTCATTTAAATATGTATCGGTGATCGATTTTTCAAATACATATAAAAAACACATATATATACTTGCTTTTCATGAACGGGAATAAAGTTTATATGTTAGAAAGGTAGAGGTTACACAAAAAAAAAGGTAGTTATGACAAAGAACACTTTTAACTAATCTAATTTATTACGTGTATGTTGAATATCATTTTTAAAAAATTAAATGTACTTCTTTTATTAGTGTATTGATTTATTGTAGAAAAATTAATATTATCTACCAATCAAATAAATCCAACATATATATGGTTAGAGTTTGTGATTATCGTCCCTAGTTTTTTTATAATGACGGCTTAAAATGTGTATTTTTAATTTGGTAGTTTGTAAACTGGATTTTTTAGTTTTTTCTATTAAAATATGGTACATTAAATTTTAGTTTCTTTTATTCGTAAAATAAGATATTTGAAAGTTAGTATCACATGTATTTTTTTTCTTTGACTAACTTGTTAAAACAAGATAATGTCTATAAAACTGAAATCAAGTGTATAATATATAAACACGTAATCAAATTATTATATATGTGTTCCTTGTTAAAACAAAATAATGTCTAAAAAACTGAAATCAAGTGTATAATATATAAACACGTAATCAAATTATTATATATGTGTTCTTGTAATTTAATTATCGCATTAAATGATAACACGAAATTCATTTTCCTCTATTAATGAGTATATTTTTATGACATAAAAAAAGGCTTACATAGAAGTCAAATGGTTTGTATTGTGTACATTCATGCCATGTAATTTGGGATCTTGCACAAAAACGAAGTGAAATTAAATCGTGTAAACCTGAAATTCGAACACAACATAACACTAAGCTACCTGAATTTTTATGTATACACGAAACGAAATAAAATATGCGAATAGAAACAAATTATTACAATTACATGAAATATTATTCTGTATCCAATTAAATTATGTAAGTATGTAACTATATAATTGAGATGCTTCCAAGCAAAACTAAGAGTAGTTTACATAGTGTAAAGTCTCCCAAACAAAATGAAGCCCTCCTTTTTTATTTTTTCTTAATCTTGTTTCCTGTTAATAAGTATTTATTTTTGTGTAAAATCTTTCTACCAAGTTAGTAAGTTTTTGTACCTATATTTGATTTGTCGATATCTAAAAAATATAATCAACCAACTAAACAAATTTAATATATCTACTCTTAGATTAGGTAATGGAAATTGATACTATTATTTTAAATCAAAAATATAAAATTTAAAGGGCACGCTTTAATTCAAAATAATATTTAATTTTGAGTATCCAACTGTTTAGTATCAATATTAATAATTTTATATTAAAGTCGTAGCCGCTCTTCTCTCTCCTCCTCTTCTAAAAAATACTAAATTAAAGTTTAAGAGCTAACATCAGTCTTTTGGTTGATGATAATCCACCTTTTTATTATTTTGATTATTCAATACATATCTCTATTTATTGGGAGTCTAGTACCTCTTTGATGGTTTTGTCTACCTATATATTGGATTTTGTACTACTGAATGATAAGCTCCCTTTTCACTTTGCTTTTCAATAATTATCTATTTTATTGAGAGTTTAGTACTTCATTGGATTTTGTTTACCCATATACTAGATTTGTTATATTGATTCATTAATTTGGATATTATAGAATCGTAGTTATGCTTATGTACGGATACATTCTTACAAACCAGATATACATATTTCTCATGACTACAATAAATTGTTAGTTTATCTCATCGAAATGCCTTTATATTTCAGTGATACAATTGAAGATGAATTGAACCCTGACTTAATCTATTTTACTATGTGTTTGTTCAAATTTAATTATTTTTGTAGTTGTTGTATGCTCTTTAATTGATTAATGAATTATTAACGAAAAAAATAGTAATTTATAAGAAAATTTGCGCTGAGATGACCAGTTTTATTACGAAATACTCACTAATAATATTATCATAGACTCTTTAATGTTTATTATTTTTTGTTTGATAATTTATGCACCAAATAATGTCTACTGCTATTTAAGTCTATATTTAATATTTTGAATAATTCAAGTATATTATCATATAAATTTGTTTGTCCCATTAATTAATACATAATTAAAAAGTCCTCAAAAGTAAAATGTAAGAAGAAACTTGGTTTAAAATTCATTAAAATATTGTAATTGATTGAATTTATTTTTTTTAATAATTAATTATATTAAAAGTTTTTATAATTTAAATATTGAACGTCTTTTTAGAATAGTATGATAATTTTTTCCTTATTTTCAAAATTTATGATTTACTAATAAATTTAATAAAATTTTAGGGATAGTTTCAAAACTACCCATGTGAACTATTAGATTTTTAAATATATACTACCCATCTTTCTAAAATTCTAAAAATACCGACCTTGTTTTCAAAATTCCAAAAATACTACCTTCCTCAATTGCAACTTTTGCAACCTCATTTGCAACTTCCAGTTTCCAAATTTCTGATTTCATGTTCTGGGGTTCAGATGTCATTTTCGACCTCTTTTTTGGACTCTGATATATATATATATATATATATATATATATATAGAGAGAGAGAGAGACCAAAAAAGAGGTCGAAA
Source organism: Kitagawia praeruptora (assembly GCA_037693485.1). NCBI lineage: Eukaryota > Viridiplantae > Streptophyta > Magnoliopsida > Apiales > Apiaceae > Kitagawia > Kitagawia praeruptora. The sequence continues at coordinate 156,135,599 of CM075344.1, read as the reverse complement.
ATGACATCAGACAAATGGTACTTGAAATCAGAAATTTGAAAACTGGAAGTTGCAAATGAGGTTGCAAGGCCCCGCCAAGGGCACTCATAATTGGTGAATTTGGGTTGCAAGGCCCCGCCAGGGGCACTCATAATTGGTGAATTAGGGTTGCAAGGCCCCGCCAGGGGCACTCATAATTGGTGGATTTCTGATTTGCAACTTTCAGTTTTCAGTTGCAACTTTTGCAACCTCAGTTGCAACTTTTGCAACCTCAGTTGCAACTCCTCAGTTACAATTTTTGCAACCTCAGTTGCAACTTTTTCAACCTCAGTTTTTAGTTGCAACTTTTGCAACCTCAGTTGCAACTTTTGCAACTGAGGTTGCAACTCCTCAGTTGCAACTTTTGCAACCTCCGTTGCAACCTCAATTGCAACTGCGGTTTGCAACCTGAATTGCAACTTTTGCAACCTCAGTTGCAACTGCGGTTTACAACCTCAGTTGCAACTTTTGCAACTGAAAACTGAAAGTTGCAAATCAGAAATCCACCAATTATGAGTGCCCCTGGCGGGGCCTTGCAACCCAAATTCACCAATTATGAGTGCCCCTGGCGGGGCCTTGCAACCCAAATTCACCAATTATGAGTGCCCTTGGCGGGGCCTTGCAACCTCATTTGCAACTTCTAGTTTTCAAATTTCTGATTTCAAGTTCCATTTGTCAGATATATATATATATATATATATATATCAGAGTCCAAAAAAGAGGTCGAAAATGACATCTGAACCCCAGAACATGAAATCAGAAATTTGAAAACTGGAAGTTGCAAATGAGGTTGCAAAAGTTGCAATTGAGGAAGGTAGTATTTTTGGAATTTTGAAAACATAAAAGTATAATGAGGTAGTATTTTTGAAAAAATGATTTTATAGAAGTGAAAAGATAGTTGGGTGGTAGTAAAATTGGAAATAATTATTAAAATCTTATTTATTTATGTAAATATCCCAAAATTTTATGACACCTTATGATTTAGATTGATAATTTGAATTTTTAAAATAATACATTTTATAGATAAATTATTTAGGTATTAGTAAAAATATTTATAGTATTTAAAATAAAATTGTTAAGTAACCAGGATAAGAAAATTAGGATGAAATTGATTTGATTATTTTAATTTTAGTGGTAAACTCTGGTTGGCTAGAATAAATATTTATAAAAATTCATCTGTTACATAAAATAGTGCAAATATGATTAAGTGTAATACAAAAAAGTGGAAAGTTAGTTAATATTATGAAATCGATTAATATTATGTATTTGTATAATTCTCATTGATTTTAATTTAAAATTGTAAATTGTTGCAAATATTTTTGACACTAGAAAATATGTAGTATATGGATAAGTTAAATTTTAAATAAATAGTTGTAGTATTTAAAATAAAATTGTTAAGTACCCAAGATAATTAAATTTGGATGAGAATGATGTGACTCTTTAATTTTAGTGGTAAATTCTGATTCATGAAAATAAATCTATAAAATATAATAGTGTAATTATGGTTAATTGTAAATCAAAAAAGTGATAAGTTGGTTACTTGGTTAATATTATGAAAATCAGTTAATATTATTTATTTGTATAATCCTAATTAATTTTAGTTTACAAAATTAATTTATTATAAATAATTTTGAAATTAAAAAATATATAATAAATGGATGTTTTATATCAAGTTAAATTTAAATTAAAATTGTTAACTAAACATATAGAAGGAAAAGAATGTTAAACATATAAACTTTTTGAAAGAATATAATTGGTCTTAGACGTGATTCTAATTGATCCTAAAATAATTCAAAAAATTTTCATTGGCCAACTATATGACATCGACATTTTGTCCTTGCTACACATTCAAAGCACAATTTCAGAATTTTAAAATAGTTTCAAAAATGAATTATATGTTTGTATATATATATATGGGCCTATATATATATATATATATATATATATATGTATCAAAAAATAAATTAGTTTGTTACATTTTGTTTTGAGAAATGGAAATAGATGTGCATTTCACGTCACTTTCCTCTGTAATTGCATGGTTGTTGGTTAAAAGATATTGAGAAAGGGTAAAGAGAATCTACATGTAGAAAAATTCTCTATCTATTCGGCTTAAAATCACGTATTTATCAATTTTCTTGTAAATTTAATCGTACCGATGAAAATTTTATGTAAAAATAAGTAGGTGTGCAAAATTTTATAAATTTCATTCTTTAATAATACATTTAATTTAACATGATATTTTATATATGATTTACAATATGAATGTAACAGGCTCAGATTTTATATCATTTTTTGATTAAAAATTGCATTATATACAAAATCAATTTCTATGTAATTTTGTGTACCCACTAATATTTGCGTAATCTTTTAGTCTGTACGGTTGGATTTTCGCAAAAACTATTAAAAATATGAATTTGAAGCCACATAGGTAGAGAATTTTTCTACAGATAGATTCTCTTTACCCATTATTGTTTATATAAAAAAGATTAGTATCAAAACAAATTCATTTGATATATGGGAAAAGTTACCTAAAATACATATTAGCTCTCTTTTGTTTTTTCTCCAAGTAGCTTTACTATATTTTATACTATTTTTATCGAAAGTTTGATTCAATAAAACTATGCCTTGAGGATCGGGCACATAAAACATTAAAAACATAATTAATAATATAATTTAAATCAAATACATATTTCTTTTTTCAATAAATGCAAACAAAACATGAGCAATTTTTTAGAGGCAGCCGAACCACGCTTGCATATAGATTGTATCTTATTCACCTTTTACTTTGTTAATTATTTCATAAAAAATTTCGTTTGAATTCAAGAAAAGTCTCAAAAATATTAAAGGCATCTTTGTTTTATTTTCAATGTAGAAATTATATTGAGGACAATAATAAGAAATGTTTTATTTTCCTTTTACAATGTAGAAATTGCATTAAGGACAATAATAAGAAATAAGAAACTGATTGAATGTCTAAAGGCATATGTCTTGAAACTTTTAAACTCATGATAAATGAATATTCTCATATAAGGCAAGTAAAATGAAAATTTCAATCGTATCGAAACAGCTCTTTGCTAGTGATAAAATACATAGTCAAAGAGTGTTTTCACTCTACTACTAATTCCCCCAGCTTGAGCTCCCTTCCACTTCATCCACTCTAAGCTCCCATGGGATTGCCTGCACATATAGTTACATTTGTTAGGTCACAAGGCACGCTGAATAATGTGCCCATGTGTGTATAACCTGAGATCTTTAAGATAATTGATAAGCAATTACACAAACACATGTAGCTAGGTAAGAAATGTGATGTACCATCTGGCCGATTCTTAGTCCAAAGCAGCTGCGTTTTTATATGCTCGTTCACCTGGACTATATTGTTTCTATTCAGATTGAATTTGTTTATGAGCTCTTCTTCTTTACAGTCCAGGTAAGAGCGACTTCTGCTTGGGCTCGGTCCAGCCTCCTGCACATGCAAGGGAGGAGTTCTATATCCAAATAAATAGATCTATATAGGTTTAACTAATTATTAACATACAATAAGATGATACTTTTGTTGTAACTAGAACATGTAAACCCTGTTAATATAATTCATTATATGTATTACACCATGTGTCAAATTTTAATTTTAATGTGTGAGGCAAGATACATTATAACTGGAAAAAGAAATGATTGAGCACAATATTCAAATTACCTGAAGGATTTTTTGAGTTCTTTTCTCTTGTGATTTACGAGGCATGAATCCGTCCTTAACGTAAAATGTTAACTCCTTGAATGATCGTAATTTCATATTTGCGTGATAAAAGTGCTGCAATATGGAAGATGAAATTCGTGTTTAACAGGAAATTACTAGTGCATTGTTAAACCTTGAAGCCTAAAATAGGCTATGTAAGATAAAACTATCAAGAAAGAAAAGATTATTATGTAATCAACCTTGTCAACTCTATTGTGTGTACTACGCATATGCCTTTCACATTGCCAACCTTTTAACCGAAAGGCAATAGTGAACCATCGTCGGTGGGGAGCACCACGAGTCTCATTTTTGTATTCCAAGAATACCTGCTAGCACAAATGTGTATTCAAGTATTTGACAATATTTAACGAAAAGTACTGATATGAGTATAGCAACTAATTGAATCAATCATTTCTTCTTAGTGGTGGTAACTTTTTATAAGTATGAAAAAGTGAGGGGATTCATTTACCTGTTCTTTAGAAGAAAGTTACTTCATATAGTCCTCGGGCAGGTTCAACGCAAATTGATCCATTGAAATCTGCTCGGATTTTCTTGCTGTTGGGAGGGACCTTCTTCTATCACTTGATATTGGTACATCCTGTGAGTATGTTTCAACATTTTAAATGAAATTAATTATAAACAAAACATTAGATACGAATTGAAAGGTGTAACTAAAAATGTATGATTCAGATGTACCAGATCAGCCGGGAAGGCAAAGGATGTTGGATTTTAATTTGTCATTTGTTTACCATATTTGTTTCTCGAATAAACTTGACAGCAAAGCTTGTTTTCAGGAGTGCATTCGAACTGGCATGTCGAGATTGTGGCGACCACTACTCATGTGGAAGCCACTTGAAGTGGCTACCAAATGTTTTGAGTGATTGTTTGAGTGCTTAAGGTTGTGAGTGTTAGTATGATTAAGATTCTTTCCTTTTGTATTTTCTATTTGTTGCTTTCCAGGTTGTTCATCTTGTAAGAGTGCCTATATATTTCAAGGTTTGATAATGAAAAATGCAAGTCATTTGACAAGCAATCTCTGGTGTCAAGTATATCATTCTCAGTTTATATAAACACAGTTTTGAATACTAGAATTGGTATCAGAGCCTGGTACAAAGGTTGTCAAAATGACAACACCAGAGATAAGAAAAATGAAAGGTGGCTCGTTTGGTTTGAATTACCCAATGCTAACAAAGGAGAACTACACAGCTTGGGCAATGAAAATGAAAGTATTCATGCAGGCGCATGAGGTGTGAGATGCTGTTGATTCAAGTGATCCCAAGGTAGAAATTGATGAGAGAACAGATAAGGTAGCCTTGGCAATGATATACCAAGGAATACCAGAAGAGTTGCTGCTCTCATTAGCTGCAAAAAAGACTGCAAATGAGGCATGGGATATGCTCAAAACTATGTGCCAAGGAGCTGAGCGTGTCAAGAATGCTAGAGTACAGTCAATGAAGTCTGAGTTTGAGTCACTCAGGATGGAAGAAAATGAAGAAATTGATGATTTTTGCATGAAGCTCAACGGGCTTGTAACTAAATTACGAGCCTTAGGAGAAGAGGTGACTGAATCATATGTGGTGAAAAAGATATTGAGAGCAATGACAGCTAAATTTCTGCAAATTACCTCCGCTATAGAGCAATTTGGAGACTTGGACAAGATGACAGTAGAGGAAACTATTGGATCCCTGAAGGCTCACGAAGAAAGAATAAAAGGCAAAGCAGTTGCAGGGGGTGGACAATTACTTCTCACAGAAGAAGAATGGCTAGAGGGCGAAGGTGGAGAGAAGAAACTATTATTGACAAAGGAGGAGTGGCAGAGACGAACAAACAAAACTGAAGGTAACATGGGGAGTTATCAAAGAAGAAGGGGAGGTCAAGACAAGAGTAGAATCCAATGCTACAATTGTGGCATATATGGACACTATGCAGCTGAATGTCGTAAACCAAAGAAAAACAAAGAACAAAGGCAAGAAGCAAATCTGACACATGTGGATGATGAACCTGCCTTGTTGTTAGTAAAAGGTGATAACAATGAAGAAGACATGATGCTGTTGAACGAGAAACAAGTGATGCCTACTACCTTGGAAGATGGTGATAAAAGAAATGTGGAAACAAACACTTGGTATCTTGATAACGGGGCAAGCAATCACATGACAGGTTGCAAATCAAAATTCTCAGAATTAAATGAAGGAATTACTGGCCTGGTTCGATTCGGAGATAACTCAAATGTGAAAATTGAAGGAAAGGGTTCAATCATTCTCAAGTGTAAGAACGGAGAGGAACGTGTCTTGCATGAGGTGTTACGCCAGAAAACAACCTTGCCCTTTTTGGAGATTTCGCCCTTTGTTGGGCCGGAGAAGAATGACCCGAGTCATAGGACGTTATGAGGAAGGAGCGCATTCATTGGGCTCGGCCCAAAAGGGGAATAAAGCCAATTCTTCAGAAGGATATCTCGCCCCTTTACAGAGACCTCGCCCTATTTTATGTTGAAATGAGGGATTTTTCCCTATTAACTTTTATATGAAAAATATTGTTAGAAATGGACTATGATTTAGGTCCTTGACTACAACAATTAGGGAGAGATCTAGATATCATTTGAGATGGAAGATCTCGCCCTAAATCCAGAATCTCACCCCTTTGACAATTCCAAGACTGCCTAAAAACTGCTCTATCTCTGTGGCCCAAGGTGGACGTTGACTCCGATAATCTCGGGTCAATAGCTTAGCCATTACGCTCCGAGAAAGTAGTTGGGCTTTAAGTCCACTATAACTGTCAAAGGCGGTGGTCTTGATGGGCTTCCTAAAAACGGAAACCTAGCCCATTACAGTTACTTGTTTCCGAAGAACTACGTTTGGCTTGATCCCTATAAATAAGATACGTAGGCACATTGTATGACACGTGGCAAACCCTTGCGAAAAGAGAGAATTCGATATTCAATCTTAATTGCAATCATCTCAGCATACAATCTCAGCCATCCTCAAATCTCAAATCCCTAACCCTAAACGTCCCACGACGTTCACCGTCATCAACCACCACCACAATTCCAGCAACCCTCCCCGAATTTGTTTTCACCAAATTCCTCCGTTAACAAGTGGCGCTAGAAGAAGGGCTTTTAGACATCTCTGGAGGAAGGATGTCTCATTCAAATCAAAGACGTGTTGATGATCGACATATGGAGGAGATTAGGACCACAGGGAATTTACCCCCGCCGCCACCAAGGAACTTAGCCGCAAGGAATTCTGCGTTAAGATCCCCAAACCATCCGCTCCCAAGGGAATCGAATCGGAGGTCCGCGACGCCCAGAATCCCAGAGGGACATTGGTCGACTCCGCATATTGGAGGAGATCCCCCTGTCTTGATGAGTAACACCGAGCTTCTGAACCAGATCACTTACATGGGTAACACTATTAACCGCATGGGGGCAAGGATGGACGCAATGGAGAGGGAGAGACAGTTTCTCGCCAGGTCTCGTCTGAATCATTATGGACGTCGTTCGCCACCAGGAGAGAGGGAAAACATGAGGGTAGCTCGTCGCAACCAGGATAGAAGTTATGAAACACCTAGAGATCAGCGTGTCGATAGGGAGTCTACCTTGAACCGTTGGGGCGATCCTCATAGAGAAATTTCTTTTGATAGAGACATTCAGGTCGTGGGAGAGTCTAGACGTAATCCAAGGTTCCAGGCTGTCACTCCGAGAGCTCTAACGTATGGAGAGCCTTATATCGAGCTCCCTCCAGAAAGGGAGGACCCCAGAAATTTGGATCGTACTAGGTCCTTAACCGGAAGGATAAATAAAGGGCGAGATTCTCAAGGGGAAAGAGCTTGGGTCGAGAGTCAAAGGATGTTGGATCGGGAGAGGGTTGACAGGAGGAATCGCTTTGTTGAGGAGAGCGAATTTCCTGGCTCCAGGCCTTTGAGAGCAAATCGTGCGGAAGAGGTCCTTAATGCAGTCCCTCTGCAAATGATCAGAGCGAGCAATCCGATTCCACAGATAAGAAGTCCAAACCACTACAGCCTTGGTTACGAGGAAAGGAGAGCGCATGCTGACCTCCTCAATCATGCAGAGGGGAGACTTAGTGGGTGTAATGTACCATGCCTGGAAAATACTACTGTGGGCGATCGGTATCGGTTCAAAGAAGTGATGAATCGACAACGACAATTAGCGCTTCCAGATGCACCCCGGAGGGGCCTTGGAATTGAAGACTTAGACATAGATGCCTTGCGGAGGTTGTTGGCACAATCTCAGAGCCAGGCAAGCGCTATATTCGAACCAGCACCATCTCCCTTTTCACCAGCAGTACGGGATGCACCTCTCCCTCCGTCTTTCCGAGGGGTAGGGGATCTCAGATTTACAGGAAGTTCAGACCCAGCAGAGTATATCGCCAGATTCAACATAGAGATGGAACTCTACCAAGTGGAGGACTTGACACTACTAAAAAAATGCTAATAGACATCGGTTTCTGGCCGATGTCTTTGAAAAATTCTGACTGATGTCTTTGTCGGTGATGTCTAAAGTCTGAACGTTTAGACATCGGTTTTTGGCCGATGTCTTATAGCGTATAATACATCAGTTTTAAAAATATTTCTGATGTTTATGAACTATCTTCTTGGGTTAACTGCATGAGGTTAACTTTTAAATTGTTATATTATAATTCTTAGATGTTATTTAACATATAGCAAACATAGAATAATTCGACATAGACATCTGTTTTTTTTTCCAAATATTGATGTCTAAGCGTTTATTAACATCGGTAAATATTAAGAAAAGCGATGTATAATGTGACCATAGACATCAGTTTTAGACGATGCTGAAGATATCTATTGCATTGGTTACCTATTTTTAAAACCGATGTCTGAGATCCCTCAGACATCGTTTTCAGCCGATGTTTAAGACTTCTAATATATCAGTTTTTTTTTTAAAGAGAAACGATGTGTAAGGCCTCATATGGGACCTTCATATACATCATTTCTAGCAATATTTGTGCACACCAATAACCAAACTAAAACAATACCAAGTCAGAACTAACCAAACACATATATTAACCAACATAAATATCAAGTTTCAAGTATTCTTACATAACCAATCAAAACCATACATCTAAAACTATCAACTATCGTTTACATATGAAACTTCAATTTTAGGGCACCATAGAGAGTTGGCTATGTCCAGGATTATGTTCAACAAGGTACATGGTTGCACCATTCACATACTTTTGATGTTCCACAGCTTCTTTTCTAAGGCTAGATATGCTATCAGGTTTTCTTTTATCTGTTTCTTCGTGATGGAACAAGCAGCCAATGGATTCTTAAATCCTGCTCGAACCCTCCTGTTGAAAACATAAATAGATTTAATAAGCTCCACAACTTCAAATGGAAGGCACTTCAATATCTATTGGAATCACCATGTAACCCATACATGATCATTTTCACACACTCACTATGCAAACTTCAGGTGAAAAACTCTTGTCCTATTAGCTACACATACTAACTCTACATACACAGCAATGCACATGACTTTTATATATGCAGTTTTCTAAATACCATCAGATGGTATCCAAGCTATGTTTGATAGATAAATGATTACCAGAAGTATCCAAACTGCTTACCAAAATGATCTTTTCTCAAAAGGCTAGTAAGGTGGTAAAATGTGCTATCTACAGACAAGTTCAGAACAGCTAAAATGCTATCAACATGGCTCGCTCTATCTCAACATAAATCTAGTGAAAACATGTTCAATCGTGTAAAGAAGTGTGTATTCCTGCTAAATGTCATGCCTCTGTAAACACACATTCATTTCAGTTGATGACAAGGAGTTTGCTACATCGATGACAAAGCGATACCTCACATCAGATTTGGCAAGCTCTTCCATAGCTGTGTTGATGTAGTCCATGCGGATCAGCTCAATTTCTAAAACTATGTTATGCTTTGCACAAAATTCTAGCATCTCCTGTGTCTCTTTTATCCCTCCAATATCAGTTCCTCCCGCAAGCTTTCGCCCTGAAAAAACAGAACATTACACAAATTGGGTAAATATAGCAAATGGAATGTACATTTGATCAACATGATAGCCAAAATCTGTAAATTACATATCTGAATTTCCTAGTTTGTTTTACACATCTAAGGAATGAGACAAAGTTCACTAATATTTAAGAAAAAGAAATAATAGAGTTCTAACAGAAAAGGATATACAAACGCACAGCTACATGTGTGCACAAGAAGGGAATGTGTGGAGAGCACACTATTGTATGGCTCCACAACTGCAGTTGAGACCTGCAATCAACAATGTTTTCAGTCAAGCCATATTAGAACAGACGCAAAAAGTCTTTTTTTTATATTTATTTTGTATTTTCAGCTATACTTGTTCATACTAATAATTTGAATGTATTACCCTATATTTCACTGAGCACCTGTCCATGCCAATAATTTGCATGCATACATATTTCTGCTCGACCACAAAATACCAAAATCAAGTCGAGCAAAAATATTAAAATTACTAATTTAACAGAATGGAATAGTACTTGATTAACAAAAACCAACAATAATCTTAAATTTCAACTTGTTCCACCAAAGTACAATGTTTCAGGACAATTACAAAACCAGCTAATTAAATTAAAAACTACATCGTACCTACCAATACTATACATTTTTGTTTACAGTCACAACCAGCTAATTAAAAAGCAAAGGCACTAACTAGAATGTTTTAAAAAAAACTTACTACCTTCAGAACATAATCTGCTACCACGCTGGCTTCTTGTCCTTCAATTGCAGCAGCCTGAATCAACAGAGATGACATAGAAAATCTTTGATCAAATCAAATGTATGATGAAACATAGATTAATATAGAAATAACTAAAATGACATTTATTTTGGACACAAAAACAGGAAATTGGTACACATTTAAACAGAGTACGAGAAAGTAATAATCTATTCAATTTTGGCACTTAAAGTTAAACATTCAAAAATCACGTCTTTATCATGCAGGAAACTTACTTGGTGGCCCTTTTTGATCAATATGATAAAACCATTGGTCCGGTGACATGGAATCAAAGACTTCCACTGCATAAGTGCATAGCTTCTGAACTTCATTACCGCAAGAGAGCCTGTTGAAAATATGGCGATCCATCTTTTTGGCAGCTTCCTCAAGTGCCACTTCAATCTCAAGTGCCTTCACACATGACTCAACAATGTTAAGCAGTTCCTTGTACTTTTCAGTTTCTCTAAGGATCTTGCAGCCAAGGGAGACTCGAAGACAAAGTACATCAACTCTGCGCGCCTCTTTCGCAATCAACAGTTGTTTCTTCCAGGTTCTGGTTGCCACGAGATTAACAAGTTATTTGGGTGTGGATTCTGATGTATCATAAATTACTTAACTACCCAAAGTCTTTGGTGATGCAGAAATTCATATCACTTTGTGTGAACTATTTACTAGTCAGGTCATCTTTCTTATTTTTAATAAGCTATATATTTCAATGATTAAGTGAAACATGCATATTTTCTAGATTTTGATAGTACCCCCATGCAGTTTATGTCTTCCATTAAAAAACCATAAAAACAAAGAACTACATTTAACTTCTGGTTTGGGGGGAGCATACACATAACTTTTGCATGAAAGGAAAAATGGTCATTGGCCCATTAATTTTTCCGCAAGTAACATAGTAGAACCCTCCATCCAACTTACTGTTTATAATTAAATGGATAGTATAATAGAAACAGAATAACATACAAATAAATGTTCAGAATACCTCGGCTTCCATCATAAGTAACACAATCTCTTCACGTTTTCCACCAAATGTCTGTTCTGCACCTTTTATAGAAGCCTGTAAGAAATTTTTTCATAACAAATATTCTATTTAAACATCTCATGCATCTATTTAATGATTGTACTCTCATTGACAGATATGCATCCATAACCAGGCATGCCTCTAGCACTGACCTCCCTTTCTTGCAGGTCTGCCTCCTTCCTGAAATATATATACGTAAACATAAGGTTATATAAATATTGGTATCGTAACATATACATATTTCCTTTTCACTTGCCTCCTCAAAAGAAGTTTTTCCATAGATACACCTTCACCAAGAAATGAAACCTAAGAACAAGAAAAAAGATTAATGTACAAAATTCAAGTCACAATAGTACTAAGTGATTGGATTAATGTTATGAAGTCATTATGATATCCACATAATAGTTTGCATCTTGTAGTATGTCAACATGCAAGGCAAATTTTATATCCACGTAATATATCTAATTACAGTATTCTAATCTATACAAAGTCCATGAACATTAATACTATCCCGAAAGTTCAAGTACCTCATCTTCTAAAGCAGAAGCTGAATCCAGGTTGCTAGGTTCTCGAAATTTCATGCTACCCAAATCTATAGACATCCTGCTTATCAAACAAATCAACAATAAGGGTTACATACATGCGAAAAGAATGTGAATATGCCTAGTGGGTGTTCTTGATGAAAATACATTTAGAAAATAGATGAAAGCACAATTTCAAAATCAAATGAAACCTGGACTCTCCAAGAATGCACTGTCCAATGCCAAACTCTTCCGCAAATTATACTTCTCAGGTTTCTTCAAGGTTTCAGGTTCTGCTGCTTCAAATGGCTGTTGCAATTGTTCACCTAACCCATTACTAAGATCCGTTCCATCTACTCCATTTGCACCTGAATCTCCTGTTGGCTCAATCTTTTAGGTTCATAAGTAGCATTGAAAGTAAAAAATAACTGTAATATGCTAAAATAAATAAATAGTCGGCATAATTCACAAGAGGAAGTTTGTTTGCAAACATAAATTCAGCTATTGCTGACTTGACAAAAGGACCATCTGCAAGCTTCCATCACTAATATGCATTTAGGTTCTAAAGTATCGAAATTGGATCAAGGCGATCCTCACGGTTTCTATCATTTCTCCACTTTCTGTTTACACCACAACTTATCCTATTTCAGTAGAGAGTTATATAAATTGGTAACTAACCTAAGAACGAGAGACAACCACATATCCATGTCTCATAGCCTTCATGGACTAATCATCAAAACGAAAGTACATGGAAACATGTAATATGTACACATGTTTCTCTACATATGATTCTTCTCATCGTTAGTAAGTTAACAAGCATTTTCAAATGAAATCTACTTTAATCATTTGTGTAACCAAGTTTCTAATACTTGCTTCAATCTAGTTCAACAAACTATATCGGCAACAGAACAAAATACATCCAGAATAAGATATGTTTTACCCAAACAATCAATCAATAAGTAATATAAGAACTAAACAATGCATTTCATAAATGTCTTACCCAAAAAAATGCTCCTTTAAACAATGGTCCTGTATAAAAAAACAAAATCAAAAATTAGTGAATCAAAATAATTAATGCTTACCTAAACAAATGTTTCTTGTATCTAATGCTCCTGTATTAAAAACAAAAAAAAAGAATTAAAAACTTAGGGTTTCGATTTAAAACCCCCAATTATAAGTGAAATTGAACTAATCGAGCTTTTATTACAAAATCAAGCTTACCCATTTATTAATCGAACTAATTCAAGCTTTGAACAAATCAATTTCGAGCGGATTTGAGCAGTGAGAGACAGCCGATTCGAGTGTGGGAGCAGTGACAGAGCTTCGAACTGAGAGAGAGTCGGGAGAGAATAGAGACGGCTGGTAAGAGAGAGAGTGGAGAGAGAGGTGATAGTCGAAAGAGAGAGGTGAGAGTGGAGAAAGGTTAGAGTCGAGAGAGATGAGAGTCGCGAGAGAGAGAGAGAGAGATGAGGTAATTAGATCTGTCTGAGAGAGAGAGAGGTGCTGGGTTTTGTTTTTAGTCATTTTAATAAATTATTTTGATTTTATTTTGTCTGAATGTAATAATAGAATTGGGGGGTGGGGGGAAATTATACAAAAAATTGGTTAAGGGGGGAATAGATTTTGCAAAGAGCGGCAAATGAAACTTAGAAAGGGGGGAAATAAAACTAAGGGGGGAATAATCCGCGCGTTTATTTTTTTTAAGTAGACATTTAGACATCGGTTCATAAATGAAGTGATGTCTAAATATTTTTAAGGAAACATTTAGACATCGGTTGGTAACTCAAGTGATGTCTGAATGTTTAAAAGACATCAGTTTTAAAATGAGCGATGTTAATTTGATTTTTAACATCGGTTTTATTGAAATCGATGTTAAAAACGGTGATGTCTATTAACAGATTTTTAGTAGTGTGACGAAGTGCAGGTTGCTTGCTTCAACTCTATGAGGGAACGCTCATCAATGGTTTCAGAAGTTGGGACCGGCCTCTATTACTTCTTGGGATCAAATGCGAAGAATGTTCCTAATTCAATTCCAATCATCTATCATCTATGCTCCTCCTGTCACGACCTTGGCCAATATAAAGCAAAGGGAGGGGGAGACTCTTCAATCTTATTTTCGAAGGTTTAATGCGGAGGTTCCAACTGTTCGGGGGGCTTCGGACGAGACCATCAAGAATTTCCTTATTGCTGGGGTGAGAGTGAACTCGGATTTCTGGAAAGAGCTTCAGCGGAAAGAGCCTCCTACTCTCGCTGATCTCTATGCGCAGGCGGAGCCTTTTAAAAGGGAGGAGAAAGCTTTGAAGAGGAGTGACTATACAGACAACAGTCGTAGAGGCAAGCGCAAAGATAGGTCACCTAGCCCGAAGGGGGACAGAACTAAGACTGGAAGGAGTGATGTCAACGTTGTTGATACTTGGAGATCAGACCAGCCACGATCACCTAGCCCGATACGTCAATACCCTCCACCACCTCTTTACGCTCAGAAAGACCAAGGGTATTCACAGACGAGTATTTACACGCCTCTGGTGGCGTCGGTCGATCATATTTATGAGGTTACGAAAGGGGAAGGACTATACAAAACGCCTATACCGCTTACGAAGAATGCATCCCGGGATAAAACGAGGTATTGTGCGTATCACCAGTCCAACGGGCACAACACCTATCAATGCCGGCAATTGAAGGAGGAGATTGAATTGCTCATCAAAAATGGGAAATTGACAGAATGGGTGGTAAAAGAAGTAAGGAAGATTCAGGGCGATGCTCCTCAAAAAGAGGGTGATAAAAAGGAAGATCCTAAAGACAAGGATGGGCCAGGACAGCAAAGGAAGACAACGTTCGTGAGAGAGGCAAGTATACATACGATCTTCGGTGGGAATGGAAGGAATGCTATGGAGAGATACGTTCGGGAAGCAAAGCACCCCCCCGCTTACCAATGTCAATCACTTATCAGAAAGGCCTCCTAAGATGTTCAAAGGGGAGGATACACAGATAATCTTTTCTGATGAGGATGCGAGGTGGGTTCATCATCCACACAGTGATGCTTTAGTTGTGAACGTGAATATTGGGTCCAGAAGTGTCCACCGGCCGGTATTCATTGATAACTGTAGTTCTGTCAATATTCTCTATTATGGGACATACCAGAAGATGGGACTTCTAGATAAAGAGATGACTCAGGGAACGACTCACATATATGGTTTCACTGGAGATTCTGTTCAGGTCAAAGGCACAGTGAAGTTACCCCTTACTTTAGGGGAAGATCCTTATTCTGCTACTCAAGTGTTCGAGTTTCTAGTGGTTGATCTGCCCACTTGTTACAATGCGTTGCTTGGCAGGCCAGTTTTGAAGGAAATGAGGGTAGTGACATCAATTTATCATCTGGCAATGAAGTTCCCTACTCCCATGGGGATCGGATGTGTGAATGGGTGTCAGTATGATTCCAGGGATTGCTACAACAAGATGATGAAGTCCTCCTCGAAAGGTAAACAAGGAGAGGAGATGCTGGATTTTAAAGAGGAAAGTGCTCAGGAAACCTCGAAATCGTTTGGACCTAATGCAGTTACCAACATGGTATATACAGTGGAGTTCCCCTGAGAAGATGACTTGGCCGGTTATGAAACATTGGTTAGGCAGAGTGCTCCACTCTTTTTCTTAGAAGCACCACCTACTCTGGGAGAGATTGTAGAGGTCACGATGGAAAACGCTGCAGAAAATTCAGAGGGCGAGATTGCGTTTGAAGAGGGAATCAGAATCGATAGTTCAAGGTATCGGGTGTTGATGATTGAGGCTCCCCCTCCAGTCGGTCAAAATCAGTTTCCGGAAGGAATTGTTGAAGATGTTACTGACGAGGATGAGGAGCAAAGAAGTCTTAGAGCTAAAAAAGGGAAGTTTGTTATGGAAGAAATTCCCATGGTCGAGTTTCCAGACGATTTTAGGGCAAGGAAAGAGGAATCCCAGCCATCCGGTGGCACGATTGTCTCTGTACGGGAAGTGGGTGAGTCAAGTGGAACGAAGGAAGTGGAGTTTGACTTAGATCCTCGATTGCCTGAGTCCAAGAAGAACATGGAACCGGCAGAAGACACCGTGCCAATTCTTGTGGACGAGAAAGACTCATCCAAAGTATTGCAGATTGGGGCGAGACTAGAGTCAAGCTTAAGGGAGAGACTAGTAAGTTTCTTGAAAAATAATCTGGACGTGTTCGCTTGGAGTCATGCAGACATGGTGGGAATTGACCCAGAAATAATGTGTCATCATCTTAACATAGATCCCTCTAGGAAGGGGGTTCGACAGAAGCGACGGGCGGTCAGTGGCGAACGTCCTGTTGCCTTGAAAGAGGAGGTTGATCGACTATTAAATGTTGGGCTTGTTAAAGAGTCCTTTTATCCGGATTGGCTTGCGAATCCAGTTTTGGTGAAGAAATCTAATGGGAAGTGGAGAGTCTGTGTGGACTTTACCGACTTAAACAAAGCCTATAAGAAGGATAGCTTTCCTTTGCCTAGGATCGACCAATTGGTGGACGCCACTGTGGGGCATGCTCTTCTTAGTTTCATGGACGCATATTCAGGATATAATCAGATACCGATGTATGGGCCAGATCAGGAGAACACCTCTTTCATTACAGATAGAGGTTTGTATTGTTATATCGGAATGCCCTTTGGATTGCTCAATGTAGGGGCGACTTATCAGAGGTTGGTAAATATGATGTTTAAAGATCAAATTGGAAAAACCATGGAAGTTTATGTGGATGACATGCTGGTGAAGTCCAAGATAGCGGGGGATCACATCCAACATTTGGGAGAGATGTTCCAAATTCTGAGGAAATTCCGTATGAAGCTTAATCCTTAAAAGTGTGTGTTCGGAGTGGAATCTGGGAAGTTTTTGGGCTTTATGGTGAATCACAGAGGGATAGAGGCGAATCCCGCAAAGATACAAGCTCTTCTTGATATGAGATCTCCACGAACAGTGAAGGAGGTTCAGAGCTTAACTGGGAGAATTGCTGCTTTGAACCGTTTTGTGTCCAAATCTTCTGACAAATGCAAGGAATTCTTCAAAGTTATCAAGGGTGTAGGAAAGAAGTTCGAATCGACGTCAGAGTGCGAGAATGCTTTTCAGGCGTTAAAGAGTCATTTAGGATCTCCTCCACTTTTGTCTAAGCCTCACGAGGGTGAAACCCTTATTCTGTACTTGGCCGTTTCGGAGTATTCGGTTGGTGGGGTTCTTGTGCGAGAGGAAGGTGACACCCAGTACCCGATATACTATGTGAGCAAAAGGTTGTTGGATGCAGAGACAAGATATTCGAATATGGAAAAATTGGTATATGCTTTAATCTTGTCTTCCAGAAAATTGCGACCTTACTTCCAAGCGCATAAGATCGAAGTTCGGACGGCGTATCCTCTCAGACAGATATTACACAAGCCTGAGACATCGGGGCGAATGCTGAAATGGGCGGTAGAATTGGGACAGTTCGATGTGGAGTATATGCCAAGGAGTGCTATCAAGGGGCAGGCTCTCGCCGATTTTATTCTGGAATTCTCTCTGGAGCAAGAGGGCGCCGTCTTAGCCGTTATATCTACACCTCCGCCGGAGCCAGTTCAGGAGTACGCTACTTCGGCACCTTGGTAGACATTATATGTGGATGGTGCATCAAACAATGAGGGAGCAGGTGCGGGAATTGTGTTGGTCAGCCCGGAGGGGCATCGCCTGAGAAACGCAATTCACTTTGCTTTTCATGCTACAAATAATGATGCTGAGTATGAGGCTCTGATTTCGGGTTTGAAGCTAGCCCTTGAGATGAAGGTTGAGAATATAAACATCATGAGCGATTCTATGTTGGTGGTCTATCAAGTTAATGGGGGATTCCAAGCTCGGGGACCTCGAACTGAGCTGTACATGAGATGTACACAGAGATTGTTGGGTTTGTTCAGGGAGGCGAGGTTGGAGCAACTTCCTAGAGATAGTAACATGGAGGCGGATGCTTTGGCTAAATTGGGATCTCAGAAGGAGGCTACTCTTTTAGGGGTCATTCCTTTGGAAATCCAGAGGCAACCTAGTGTTCCAGAGACAGAATTGATGCAGGTCGATGCACTTCTGCCAGATACATGGATGACCCCAATTTGGAGATATTTGAAGGACGGGATTCTACCGGAAGACAGAGTTGAGGCTAGAAGACTAAAATACAAAGCTGCTAGGTATGTAGATTTTGGAGGTTCTCTCTATAGGCGAGGTTTCAATCAGCCATTATTGAAGTGCATTGATGGAGAAGAATGTAATTATGTTCTGTGGGAGATTTATGAGGGAATCTGTGGGAATCACTCGGGGGGTGGATCATTGGCACAGAAAGTACTCCGTCAAGGATACTACTGGCCTACTCTTCGGGAGGATTCAATGGAATTTGCTAGATCCTGTGATAAATGTCAGAGGTATGCTAACTATGTCAATAGCCCTGCGGCTCCTCTCACTTCATTAACTATTCCTTGGCCCTTTGCTATGTGGGGGATTGATTTGATAGGAGAGCTCCCCAAGGGGAAAGGAGGAGTGAAATATGCGGTCGTGGCAGTGGATTATTTCACTAAGTGGGCAGAAGCAGAACCTTTAGCTTCGATTACAGCGAAGAAGTTGGTTGACTTTGTGTATCGATCTATCGTCTGTCGCTTTGGGATTCCATACAAGTTAATATCTGATAACGGGAAGCAATTTGATAGTAAGGAGATGAGGAAGTTGTGCGATAACTTGGGAATTCAGAAAAGTTTCTCCGCTGTTAATCATCCTCAGACTAACGGCCAGTCTTAGGCGGTAAATAAGGTCATCAAACATACGCTTAAGGCAAAATTGGATGATAGTAAGGGGAATTGGCCGGAAAAATTGCCTAACGTCTTGTGGAGCTATAACACTACACCTAGGACCACTACTGGGGAAACCCCTTTTTCCTTGACATATGGTTGTGAGGCCATGGTTCCGGTAGAGCTGGGGGCAGGATCTTTTAGGAAAGATAACTATCAGCCGGAGGTGAATGAGATTAACCATCGTCTTTATTTGGATATGGTTGAGGAGTTCAGGACAACTTCACAGACAAGGTTGGCATCTTATCAACAAAGGGTGGTAAGGTTTTACAATTCAAAGGTGAAGGCAAGACCTCTGAAGGTGGGCGACTATGTTCTCTGGTGAGTGATGCCTAACACAAAAATCCAGAATCATGGAGTGTTCGGTGCAAACTGGGAAGGGCCTTATAGGTTCAGAGCAGCTTTGTGGGAAGGAACTTATTATTTGGCTGATATGGAAGGAAAACATATTCCGCGTGCTTGGAACATGGA
Source organism: Kitagawia praeruptora (assembly GCA_037693485.1). Lineage (NCBI taxonomy): Eukaryota > Viridiplantae > Streptophyta > Magnoliopsida > Apiales > Apiaceae > Kitagawia > Kitagawia praeruptora. The sequence continues at coordinate 156,116,242 of CM075344.1, read as the reverse complement.
ACATTTGAAGAAATACTATCAGTAATGTATTTCCTGCTTTTGTTATACTTTCCTTTAATTATTATTTTCATGAAAGTCTAGGGGGGTAGTGCATGTACTTCTCCTTAGCTAGGATCTTTATATTTATTAATAAAACATGCTTGTTTTCCTTTATGATTATTGTGAAATCTCTGTGATAGATGACCTCCTCTAAGGAGGGTCTTCGTGGAGTATGTGGAAAGTTGATCTCCTCTGAGGAGAATCTTAATAAAATTGAAGATATCTTCGAAAAATCGACCTCCTGTGAGGAGGGTATTTCTGATATGGGGAACGACCTCCTTTGAGGAGGGTATCCCGAATTATAAAATCCTTGCAAAAACCGTACTTCCGGGGGGGATGTCCGTACTTCTGGCGCCTCATCAAGGTACTATCTTCGGAAAATCGACCTCCTGTGAGGAGGGTATTTCTGATATGGGGAACGACCTCCTTTGAGGAGGGTATCCCGAATTATAAAATCCTTGCAAAAACCGTACTTCCGGGGGAGATGTCCGTACTTCCAGCGCCTCATCAAGGTACTATCTTCGGAAAATCGACCTCCTGTGAGGAGGGTATTTCTGATATGGGGAACGACCTCCTTTGAGGAGGGTATCCCGAATTATAAAATCCTTGCAAAAACCGTACTTCCGGGGGAGATGTCCGTACTTCCAGCGCCTCATCAAGGTACTATCTTCAGAAAATCGACCTCCTGTGAGGAGGGTATTTCTGATATGGGGAACGACCTCCTTTGAGGAGGGTATCCCGAATATTGTGTTTATACGTTTTCTGAAGGAAATAACCATCTTGGATTAACGTTCGCTAGGGCGAGATCATTTAATATCCCTCTTAAAAGAAAATTTACTATTCTCTAAGGCGAGATCACTCGCTAGGACGAAATACATTGGTAGGCATAATTTACTGGTCACCTTTGGATAACGTCTGTGATAGGGGCGAATTCTCCTGGTTATGATAAAATATTGTTTCTAAAATAACTTATGGCCTACAGGACAAAATTGAAGAATCATTATGAAATTAGATAAATCAGGGAACAAGTACTACAAGGGCGACGCCATTAAATGGAGGGCGCGTACTCCAAAAAAGTTATGCAAATTCGAAACTAAAAAGTTGAAGAGATGCTACAACTAGCGAGGCCATTATAGGAGGGCCCGCACTCCTATTGTGTTCGCAATAATAAAAAGATCATAAAGTCAGCTACCAACAGTGTGTGAGGGCGATGCTATGTCAGTATTATCGCCTCCAGCCAAGGCTTTCTTCTTTGCCTCCTCATCGGCCAAGGTTTTTTTCTCTGCTTCAATCTGTAGTCGAAGTCTTTCCTTTGCAGCAGCAATAAGATCAGCATTAACATTTTGAAACTCGAGCATGAAACCTGGAGTGGAAGGGGCAAAGTAGGTAGACCAGTCGTAGCTGGGATCGGCTGCCAGAAAGTTCCGGAGATAATCTAAGAACCCTGCATTATAGGCCTCACTTTGTCCTTTCCTTGTTCCAGCGGCAAGCATGTCATTCTCGCCCTTCAATTTGGCGATCTCGTCCTCATGGGATTTCTTCATGTTATCGAGATCGAAGTTTGCTTTGTTTAAAGCTAGCTGAAGCCTGTCAACATCATCTTTCCTAGTTTTCGTCTCATTATCCAGCTTCTTTTGGATTTCGCCTATCTTGGAGTTGTAGGATGAAGTTTCGCCCCTTAGTTTCTTGAGAGCTTTCTCCTGGTCCTTAATTGTTGAGTTTTCCAGGGCGAGAACTTTTAAGCCATGATAAAAGGCATCTCGAAGCCCCGCTCTGAAGTTAAACTCAGCTTCTTCATCAGTGCGATTTATCAGAAGTTTAACTTCACTGTTAGTAAAGTTTTCTGCAACAATAGAGCCGAATGTAGAAAGGACAGAGTCAGAGGGCGATTCTTTAATTGGCTTGTGTTTTTTGTGTGGGTGATTTTTAGTTACATCATCCCGTTTCCTGTTCCTGTCTTGTTTCTCGCCGGTGTTTGAAAGGGGTACAATGGGGCGAGGTTGATTGACCGCTGTTGAAGGAGTAGGGCGAGATATGTTAGCAACAACAGATGGAGTAGGATCAGCGTCACCAAAAGGATTGTTACAAAAAGGGAGTCTCGCCATTTGACCTGCGTATGTGAAAGGAATAGATTAGTTATACTTGGTGAAAACATATTAAGAAACAGACATAAATAATAGGAAAATTCGAGGTACATTCAAAGAGGCGAGATACCTTTACCCGAGAGTTTTCCTTCAATCTGTTTTCTACGGGTACTTCTTTTAGTTCCTTTTTTAAATTTTACATATGGAACCTGACCATGACCTTTGTTATAAAAACCATACTTGAGAAGGTTGTCACGTGTAACTAGAAGGTCGAGGTCTTTCTCTGACTTTGGTAGATTAGATATAGCGAGGGCTCTTCCTGCAGCATCGCCTACCAATTTGGTCTGAGATGGTATATCTAGAAAAGCACGAATGAAGGTGTGAGGGAAGAGGGTACGAAGAATAAATCAAAAGGTGAGATTAAAAGGAGCGAGAAACTTATTTGGTTTAAGATTGAATTGAGTTCTCGTTCTTGGAACGTCAAAGGTATAAAAGTAATCTTCTTTCCAAACCTTCATGTTACTAGGATTCCCCGTAAGGAATCCTTTTCTATTATGAGTCGCCCAATAGGCGAGGTAATAAAAACCAACATCTTTACCGCAACGTCTTAGGGAAAGGAAGTGGCTGTGCTCTTCCATTGATGGGGCGTCATACCCCTTCTTTCTATACATCATGTATAAACCAATTGCTGCTCTATAGCTGTTAGGCGATAACTGGATAGGAGTGATGTTGAAATAAGTGATGATTTGATGAAGAAAAGGATGCATGGGCGATCCAAATCCCAGTTCAACCAATTTGTTTGTAAGGACAATTCTCGGTGTTGGGAGGCCGGCAATATCAAAAATATGCATTCGCATAAAGGAACGAGGTCTCAACCATTTACCTTCCAGGTTGTAGTATTCCATTAGGAACATTATCTCTTCAGATGAGATAGTCGAGGCGAGGCCAGCGCAAGATATCACGCCCTGATCGAATCTATGTTTCGCCCTAAGCGCTTCAGGAACGTCATCTTTGAAATTGAGGTCAAGGTCACATTTACGGATGGGTTGTTTATATGGTTTGTTAAGGGGAGAAGGGAGTTCCATTGCATACCGAAGGGGCGAGATGGATAGTGCTTCCTCTTCATCTTCGACCTCTGCATCTGAGTCCGTACCAGAAGCATCACCCTCACCACTCTCGTCAACCTCGTTTTCTTCGTCTGAATGGGACAAGTTCGAGGTCCCTTCTAACATCGCTTTGTATTTTGCAAGGTCTTTGCCTGGGCCTTTACCCAATCTAGAGGGTCCAGGTTGGTTTGGATCTAAATCGGCGAAAAGGTCATGAAGGTCTTCTTCACCTTCATCGTTATCGCCTAGGTCATGGACGAGATATGTACTGGTAACATCCTCGACATCGCCCATTTGGACGCTCTCAGACAATATCGTGACGTCCTTTGTAAAAATGGGAGGGTCACTTTGGATAGTATTTCTTTTATGTACCCTTAACCAGGCAAGATCTATATCTCTGTTAGCAGTATTTTTGGGAAGAGAAGTTGAAGCCATGGGCGGTGCTGTCTCACCATCAGAGGGCGAGCTTTCTCTTGACATCTGCAAGAGAGGGCGAGGACGGTATTAAAAGTTTTGTTGATATTAGTTCTAAGAATATGACAAGAAGGCGTCCTCGCCCTCCGAGTTAACGGCGATCCTAGATTGCTAACATATTAAAGGGGCCGTAATCTAGCTTAGAAGGAATTTTTATTCAATAGTTGATGTCATAGCATGCAGAAATCAAAGATAAAGGCGAGAGAATGAAAAGAATTAGTACCTTGTTGAGAGGAGAGTCTCCTTGAAGGTGAAGGATGTCGTTCGAAAGCTTAAAGATCTCGTCCACGATATAGAGAATCTCGCCTGCAAAGCGGAGAAAATTCGATAGTACTTCGAGTGAATTTTTAGGGTAGGGTAGAAATGAAGGAAAATGCTGGCCCTTTTTATAGTGTTTTGAAAGGAAGTTGGATGACTACCAATCAAGGACACGTGGCCAATAATCATTGGGTTCAAGGACACAAGATTCGAAGTGATCTTTGGATTTCTGTAGAATTAAGGATTTGACTCTTGTAAACGGCTCATTTGTGTTCAAGGAATGCACTGGAGGAAAATAGTTTCTTTTATAAATAAATTATTGCAAGAAACTGGGGGTAGTTGTTACGCCAGAAAACAACCTCGCCCTTTTTGGAGATTTCGCCCTTTGTTGGGCCGGAGAAGAATGACCCGAGTCATAGGACGTTATGAGGAAGGAGCGCATTCATTGGGCTCGGCCCAAAAGGGGAATAAAGCCAATTCTTCAGAAGGATATCTCGCCCCTTTACAGAGACCTCACCCTATTTTATGTTGAAATGAGGGATTTTTCCCTATTAACTTTTATATGAAAAATATTGTTAGAAATGGACTATGATTTAGGTCCTTGACTACAGCAATTAGGGAGAGATCTAGATATCATTTGAGATGGAAGATCTCGCCCTAAATCCAGAATCTCACCCCTTTGACAATTCCAAGACTGCCTAAAAACTGCTCTATCTCTGTGGCCCAAGGTGGGCGTTGACTCCGATAATCTCGGGTCAATAGCTTAGCCATTACGCTCCGAGAAAGTAGTTGGGCTTTAAGTCCACTATAACTGTCAAAGGCGGTGGTCTTGATGGGCTTCCTAAAAATGGAAACCTAGCCCATTACAGTTACTTGTTTTCCAAGAACTACGTTTGGCTTGATCCCTATAAATAGGGTACGTAGGCACATTGTATGACACGAGGCAAACCCTTGTGAAAAGAGAGAATTCGATATTCAATCTTAATTGCAATCATCTCAGCATACAATCTCAGCCATCCTCAAATCTCAAATCCCTAACCCTAAACGTCCCACGACGTTCATCGTCATCAACCACCACCATAGTTCCAGCAACCCTCCCCGAATATCTCCCAAGTTTCCAATATTGTTAATTATTAATTCAGATTAATAATTATAACTTAATCGCTAAGTTTTATCCTCTCCCTGAAACGAGGAAAGAATCAATCTTAATCAATCAATAATGGAAAATATCTCCAAACGATATTCTTCAAATCAGGAAGATATCACAACGACAAGATTAAATCAAATAAAATCAGTAATTACCCAGATTAACGAAGTTTATCCCTAAAGTCTCTAAGGGATAAACACAAATCAATTTCACAGAACTGCGTTGGCTTGATCCTTATAAATATAAGGTACGTAGGCATCTTGAAAAAGGATCCGATACACGAGACAAATCGAGACACCTCTCAAGTCCAGCCCCAAATATCAAAAATCCCAAATCCCCCTATTTTCATAATTCTTTATTCCAGCAACCTCCGAAATTTGTTATCACCAAATTCCTCCGTTAACAATTGGCGCTAGAAGGAGGGGAATTTTTCGTTTGTGGAGGACAAACGAATACTAAACAACTTATACACGGGGTTTTGGGTTTCGATCGATAAATACACAAAAAAAAATTGGGATTTGTTATGTTAATTACGAAGGCAATCAGCTCGTGATCGTGGGCAAGGAACTACTTACAAGATGGATCAAGCAAAACAGAACAATGCGCACAACGAATACAAAAATTGAAGGATTCATGTAGCAGCAAAAAGGCAATCGCGTAAGAAAATAATGACACCAGTAAAATACAAGAATTCAACGGAGGTCATGTTAGCACATAGAAAATAGGATCAGCAAGAAGTTTTTAACAAATAAAAAGGAGATGGAGCTTGTTCGTGGGACCAACAGGAAACTAAAGAAAAATGGAAAAAGACTAATCATGTGAGTCACGTGTGTCAGCAGCATCAGGAAAGTGGTGCGGGAAAAAACAAAAATAAAAAAACAAGGCAGCTCGGAAGCATGCGCATGTAACCGGAAGTTCGGAATCAACTCATCGAAAAGATAAGTTTTCTTATTTTATTTTTTACAACTTAATAAATTAGTATTTATATCAAGAATATTATATTTTTATTATTAATATATTTGCGAGATATAAATTATTTTTGATTAAATATTTTATGAATGTTTAAATTAACATGTTTGTTATGCATGAATTATGTCTTAAATTTTTATTTTGCATATATTATTGCATCATATATATGTCAGAAAATTATTTTCAAATTTGCGGATTGAATTTTCAAAAAAGAAGGCCCCCCGGTATATTATTTTTGAAGTTCCTCTTTTCTAGGGATAAATTTTGAAGGGCTCTTATTCGAAGAGTTTATTATTTTTGAAGGCCCTCCTTTGCAGGAGTAATATTTTGGAAGACTATTAATTAAAGAGTTTATTATTTTGGAAGGCCCTCCTTTGCAGGGGTAATTATTTTGGAAGGCTCTTATTCGAAGAGTTTATTATTTTAGAAGGCCCTCCTTTGCAGGTGTAATATTTTGAAAGATTCTCTTTTAATGAGGGTAATATTTTTTAGAAGACCTTTGGGTATTGCTGATATTTTTTAGAAGACCTTTGGGTATTGCTGATATTTTTTAGAAGACCTTTGGGTATTGCCGATATTTTTTAGAAGACCTTTGGGTATTGCTGATATTTTTTAGAAGACCTTTGGGTGTTGCTGATATTTTTTAGAAGACCTTCGGGTATTGCTGATATTTTAGAAGATTTTTTGGGTGTTGCAAAAAAAATTTCGAAGAATTTTGGGTATTGCTTATATTTTTTGAGTGACCCTTCAAGTGTTTCTGATATTTTTTGGAAGAATCTTAGAATATTGATATGGCTTTGGGAAGATGACCTCCTCTAAGGAGGGTCTCCCTTATTTTTTGTGTTAGACGACCTCCTCTAAGGAGGGTCTTCGTAATTTATATAAAAAAAACGGTCTACTTTGAGGAGAGTTAATGGAATAAACTTCGGGAAATCCACCTCCTGTGAGGAGGGATATTTCTGGAATGGGGAACGACCTCCTTTGAGGAGGGTATCCCAAATTACCAAAGTCCTTGCAAAAACCGTACTTCCGGGGGGGTTGTCCGTACTTCCGGCTCCTCATCAAGGCACGAACTTCGGGAAATCCACCTCCTATGAGGAGGGATATTTCTGGAATGGGGAACGACCTCCTTTGAGGATGGTATCCCTAATTTTTAAATCCTTGCAAAAACCGTACTTCCGGGGGGGATGTCCGTACTTCCGGCGCCTCATCAAGGTTCGAGCTTCGGAAAATCCACCTCCTGTGAGGAGGGTATTTCTGAACTAAAAACTGATCTCCTTTGAGGAGAGTACCCTAAATTATCAAACTCCTTGTAAAAACCGTACTTCCGGGGGGGATGTCCGTACTTCCGGCGCCTTATCAAGGTTCGAGCTTCGGAAAATCCACCTCCTGTAAGGAGGGATATCTCTGAAGAATTTATGGAAATTCTGGTGGATATGACCTTCTTTGAGGAGGATATTTTCCGGAATACGTTATTGAAACTCTAGAATACGTCCTTCTTTGAGGAGGGTATTTTTCCAAGATGCATTCTCTCACACCTATAAAACTTATTATTTACATATCGCATATTGTCTTATTTACATCTACATGTATATTACAGGCACCTATGTGCTACATATATTTTACTAATCTTCCTCTCCTAGCTGTTTTAGTGACTCAGGAAATTTGGAAGATCGAAGCATGCTTAGTTCTCCACTGCAGCAAGCTACACTGAAGAACTGGGGGTAGTTGTTACGCCATATTTTCGGTTGCCTCTAATATCTCCCAAATTTCCAATATTGTTAATTATTAATTCAGATTAATAATTATAACTTAATCGCTAAGTTTTATCCTCTCCCTGAAACGAGGAAAGAATCAATCTTAATCAATCAATAATGGAAAATATCTCCAAACGATATTCTTCAAATCAGGAAGATATCACAACGACAAGATTAAATCAAATAAAATCAGTAATTACCCAGATTAACGAAGTTTATCCCTAAAGTCTCTAAGGGATAAACACAAATCAATTTCACAGAACTGCGTTGGCTTGATCCTTATAAATATAAGGTACGCAGGCATCTTGAAAAAGGATCCGATACACGAGACAAATCGAGACACCTCTCAAGTCCAGCCCCAAATATCCAAAATCCCAAATCCCCCTATTTTCATAATTCTTTATTCCAGCAACCTCCGAAATTTGTTATCACCAAATTCCTCCGTTAACATGAGGTATATTTTATCCCTAGTCTCCACAATAATATCGTCAGTTTGGGGCAACTATCTGAAAGTGGAAACAAAGTAATTCTGAAAGGAGAATACTTGTGGGTGCTTGATAAAAGTGAAAGACTGTTCATAAAAGTGAAGAGATCGCCAAATAGGCTCTATAAGGTACAAATTGAAACTACTAAACCAAGGTGCTTGATGTCAAGATCATATGAAATGGCTCATTTGTGGCATCGACGACTTGGGCATGTAAACTACAGAGCTATGAAGTTGATGTCACAAGCTGGTATGGTGAGAGGCATGCCCAAAATAGCTCAAACCAATAATGTATGTGATGGATGCTTGATAGGAAAACAGACAAGGAAACCATTCCCTTCTCAGAGCAATTTCAGTGCTACTCAAATGCTAGAACTGGTTCATGGTGACCTATGTGGACCCATCTCGCCTGATACAGCAGCTGGAAACAAGTACTTCTTTCTGATCGTTGATGATTATAGCAGATTTATGTGGGAATATCTGTTGAAAAGCAAAGATGAGGCACTTAGTGCATTCAAAAAATTCTGTGCTTTAGTCGAAAACAAACCAAGAAAGAAAGTGCAAGTATTCAGAACAGACTGTGGAGGTGAGTTCTGTTCAAAAGAGTTTAATTCTTACTGTGAAGAGAATGGGATCGTAAGGCACTACACTGCACCTTACACTCCCCAATAAAACGGGGTTGTGGAAAGGCATAACCGAACGGTGGTTGAAATGGCTCGTAGTTTTCTCAAAGACACTGAGTTACCTTCAAAGCTGTGGGGAGAGGCAATCAGACATGCCATTTTCATACTAAACAGATTACCTACAAGAGCATTGTCTGATCAAACTCCTTTTTGAAGCATGGTTCGAGAGGAAACCAGACATTGGCCACATACGTGTGTTTGGATGCATTGCACACATGAAGGTACCAGGATATCACATGAACAAACTAGATGATAGAAGCATGAAAGTTGTGAACCTGGGCAAAGAGCCAGGAACTAAAGCTTATCGTCTATATGACCCTGTGAAGAAACGTGTTTGTGTAAGTAGGGATGTGATCTTTGAAGAAGAAAAAAGGTGGCTATGGAATGATGAAGAAAGGGCCAATGCTGGTGACAACTGGTTCAATGTCACTCAAGGAGGTGGAGAAAGAGAAGAAAATGCATCAGACAATGAACATGAGCCAGACAACGAGATTGAAACAAATGATAATGATCAAAACACTACACCAGTGCAAACTCCACCACATGTCACTTATGTCAGTAGTGACAACTACGATGATAGTGAACCACCACGAAAATTTCGAGCCTTGAGAGACGTTTATGACATCACAGAGCCCATTGAAATAGATGAGGAATTACTGTTGATGGGAGTCGAGGAACCTACATGCTACAAGCAAGCTGTCAAAATGAACGAGTGGAAAGAAGCCATGTCCAGAGAAATGGAATCTATAGAGAAAAACAATACATGGCAACTGACTGAACTTCCAAAGGGTCACAAGGCGATTGGTTTAAAATGGATGTACAAGCTTAAAAGGGATGCTGACGGAAACATACAAAAATATAAGGCGAGACTCATCGCTAAAGGGTATGTCCAAGAACAAGGCGTTGATTTTGAAGAGATATTCGCTCCTGTAACTCGTATTGAAACTGTCCGACTTCTGTTGGCATTGTCTGCTAAAAATGAATGGAGAGTGCATCAAATGGATGTAAAAACGGCCTTTTTAAATGGTGAAATACAGGAAGAAGAGTACGTGAATCAGCCAGAGGGTTTCGAAAGAAGGGGAAAGGAGCACCTTGTTTATAAACTGGCCAAAGATTTGTATGGTCTGACATAAGCACCACGTGCTTGGTATGCAAAACTGAATAAATGCTTGGAAAGCCTTGGATTCACTCGATGCCCATATGAACATGCTGTTTACACGAAAATGGAAGGTAAAAATGTTTTGATAGTTGGCGTTTATGTAGACGATCTCCTAATCATAGGTTCGAGTACATCACTCATTGAAAAATTCAAGGTGCAAATGAGTGAGAACTTTGAAATGACAGACTTGGGTGAGTTAAGTTATTATTTTGGCATTAAAGTTCAACAGGGCAATGGTTTCATTGAGTTAAAGCAAGCTAGGTATGCAAGAAACGTCCTTGAAAAGGCAGGAATGGGAAACTGCAATCCATCGAAATATCCAATGGATCCAAGTATACAGATCAACAAAAATGAAGGTGGAAAGATAGTCAATGCTACAGACTATAAAAGTCTTGTTGGATGCTTAAGGTACCTTGTACACACTAGACTAGACATTTCTTATGCCGTTGGAATTGTGAACAGGTACATGGAACGGCCCACAGCCTTGCACATGGAAGCTGTCAAACGTATACTCAGATACATAAAAGGCACAACTGATTATGGTCTAGTGTACTCTAAAGGGACTGATAATCACTTATTAACCAGGTTTTCAGATAGTGACTTGGCAGGACAAGTAGATGACAGGAAAAGTACAGGAGGAATGGTGTTCTATCTCAATGAAAGTATGATTACTTGGGTTTCTCAGAAGCAAAGGTGTGTAGCACTATCTTCGTGTGAAGCAGAGTTCATGGCGGCCACAGCAACAGTATGTCAAGGTATATGGCTGCGGAATGTTTTGAGTCAATTAACTGGTGAAACCTTAGGACCTGTGATCATTTACATCGATAACAAGTCAGCTATAGACTTAACAAAGAATCCAGTTTTCCACGGGCGTAGCAAACACATTGACATTCATTACCATTTTATCAGACAATGTGTGGAGCGAGGTGAGATTATTATTAAACATATTCGTAGCGAAGAACAAAGAGCAGACATCCTAACAAAGGCATTGGTGATAGTAAAATTCGAAAGGATGTGTAGTCTGTTGGGTGTCAAGAATCTGGACAAACAAATTCCAATTCCAGATTAAGGGGGAGAATGTTGGATTTTAATCTGTCATTTGTTTACCATATTTCTTTCTCGAATAAACTTGACAGCAAAGCTTGTTTTCAGGAGTGCATTTGAGCTGGCATGTCGAGATTGTGGAGTAGTTGTTAGCCACTTGAAGTGGCGACCACTACTCATGTGGAAGCCACTTGAAGTGGCTACCAAATGTTTTGAGTGATTGTTTGAGTGCTTAAGTTGGTGAGTGTTTGTATGAGTGTTAGTATGATTAAGATTCCTTCCTTTTGTATTTTCTATTTGTTGCTTTCCAGGTTGTTCATCTTGTAAAAGTGCCTATATATTTCAAGGTTTGATAATGAAAAATGCAAGTCATTTGACAAGCAATCTCTGGTGTCAAGTATATCATTCTCAGTTTATATAAACATAGTTTTGAATACTAGAAAGGATATAAGCTCTGGCGCCAGTACAACTTTGGAAAGGGTTTGCTGTGAGTGATAGGGTTTGAGAAGAAAATGTTCAGAAAAGATATTAACAGCAAAAATTCATAAGTGGATATACGCATATTAAATTAACATAATCATCACCTCATAAGGAACAATAGCCAAGTTATCAGCATGCACTTGATTGTTTGAGGCCATTGTAATGAACTGGAAGCTTTATATTGGAGATAGAAAACAGCTGACTATGAAGGAGCAAAAAGATTGTAGATGAATGTGAGGAAAAACTGTGGAAAAAGGCTAGTATATATAGCTGACTAAGGGTTGGGTGAGGCCAGGAGAAAATAGAAAAACTAGGTTTTCATTAAAACGGGTGAGTAAACAAATATATCCATCTAAAATAGGAAAGAAATATTTATTTTAAACAAAATGCCTTTATAAAAAATCTCACAAGAGATAAATGTATAAACATAGTTTTACCTAGTAATTATATGATGATGGTGATTTGAAATTTAAATAAAGAAATATATCTTTAGATGGTAATTGTTTTTTTTATTTTTTTTGTTGAAAGATTAAGCTAAGGCTTAAAAATTACTTACCCAACCAGGTCAAATGATAGATGTATTATTTTGCGATTGGTCTCAATTTTATGAAAATTATACATATAATATTTTCGTTTTCTATGGGGTTAAATATCAAATTGGCCACAAAATAACTTGATATATCTCAGATTGCACACTGATAAATTCGGGGTCTCATTTAAAACACTTTTAAAGACATAAATATCAAATAGATACCTTCAAAATGTACTTGGAAAGTAAAAATAATTTTTAATCGAGTTCTACGCATTTTTCTTAAATGCTACTTTAACCAAATGAAAGATTATGAATTATAGTATTTTTGATAATATATTTAAATTTTAAGAAATTTATTACTATAAATTTTAATTATATCAAAGAAAAGAACCATAAAATTAAAAACAAATAGTAAATAAATTTCTTAAAATCTAAATATATTATCAAAAATACTAGAATTATTAACCTTTCATTTGGTTATGGTAGCATTCAAAAAAAATGTGTAGAACTCAATGAGAAATTATTTTTAGTTCCCGAGTACATTTTCAAAGTATCCATTTGATATTTAAGTCTTTAAAAGTGTTTTAAATGAGACCCCGAATTTATCAGTGTGCAATATGAGATATTTCAAGTTATTCAGTGGCCAATTTGATATTTAACCCGTTTTCTATGTTTATCATTAAGTATCCAAAAATAGGATTCTTTTTAATCTTCTCTCAAAATGCTTTATTCTTGAATTGAAATTGAGAACATTTTTTTTTTTAACTTTATACATAGTTTTGACAATTTCATCCTAACATTTCCATTATACCCCTATAAAGTAGTTTCATTTTAAATTTTTATTTCTAAATTCTAAGAGAATACAACTTTTCTTAATTTTGTAAAATTCATGGTTTAAAATACCATTAGGTAAACTCACAATTTATAAATTTAATATCGGTATTTATGACAATCACTGAAAACTAAATACATACTCTGGCCGTCCCTCTCGTTTCTTTACAATTTTTCTTCACTCGTTTGCACGCATTTTAAGGTATAAATAAAGTATAATTTCATAACTCATTTTCAAAATTTTCTTTTTTGAATAAAAATTTGAATATTAAATTTTTATTCAAAAAAAAATTGAAAATGAGTTATGGAACTATACTTTATATACACGCGTGCAACCAACGAAAAAACTATAAAGAAATTAGAGGAAGCTGGGAGTATTTACATACACATCTTTTAACTCTTCCTGTCACCGTGCACTTGGGCTACTAGAGATGTTTATAAAAACCCAATAGCCCATGACCCGGTACAATCCAATCCGAAAAGAAGCTCGAAAGGCCCGATCCTCTCGCATTCGAGCCTTATATTGGTATTCTTTTTTTTTTCTATCAAATTTGGCCTAGCCTGAAGCCTGAATAAAAGCCCGAATTGTAAAAAGACAAGATTCTTGAAAAATCCAGTTTGGCCCGGATAAAAGCTCGCATACAATTTGGATTATTAATATATACAATTCAGATATAAATATAATGTGACGCCCCCAAATGCGCCGTGTCCGGGGACCCGGGTCGTCATATCAGTCTTGATATCCTGCAACACACGTGAGCTCAATAATAAACAGAATATTTATTACAACGGAGCATAGCAGCCCCACTCCGCAGATCCAAGATTGGTCTCACACATTATTACAATACGATTTATTACATCTCTGAATAATATCTTACATAAGTCTAAAAGTAGAAAAGATAACAGGTTCCAGCTGGCTGTTCTAGTCCAGCTGGCTGTTATAGGAAGCAACACTTTTAATTTGCTACGTTTTTGTTAAAATCTCGTACAACCCGACTTTTCTATTTTTCAATCATTTTTTCTCAACACTAAAATGAGTGCTTACCAACATTTGTACGGCTCGATCGTCGAAAAATCATTCAAAAAAATTATTCAATGAATATGGATCGTGCCCCGTTACAAGAAGCAACACTTTTAATTTACTACGATTTTGGTAAAATCTCGTACAACCACCTTTTTATTTTTCAATTATTTTTTTCCAACACTAAAATGGGTGTTTATTAACATTCGTACGGTTCGATCATCGAAAAAAGCATTCCAAAAAATTATTCAGTGAATCTGGATTGTGCCCCGTTACAGGAAGCATCACTTTTCCAACGTTTTTGTTAAAATCTCGTACAACCCGACCTTTTTATTTTTCGATTATTTTTTCCCAACACAAAAATGGGTGTTTATTAACATTCGTACGGTTCGATCATCGAAAAAAGAATTCAAAAAATTATTCAGTGAATATGGATCGTGGCCCGTTATAGGAAGCATCACTTTTCCTACGTTTTTGTTAAGATCTCGTACAACCCGACCTTTTAATTTTTTGATTATTTTTTCCCAACACTAAAATGGGTGTTTATTAATATACGTACGGTCCGATAGTCGAAAAAAACATTCTAAAAAATTATTCAGTGAATCTGGATCGTGCCTCGTTATAGGAAGCATCATTTTTCTTACGTTTTTGTTAAAATCTCGTACAACCCGACCTTTTAATTTTTTGATTATTTTTTCCAAACACTAAAATGGGTGTTTATTAATATTTGTACGGTTCGATCATCGAAAAAAGCATTCAAAAAAATTATTCAGTGAATCTGGATCGTGCCCCGTTATAGGAAGCATCACTTTTCCAACGTTTTTTTTTAAATCTCATATAACCCGACCTTTTTATTTTTCGATTATTTTTTCCCAACACTGAAATGGGTGTTTATTAACATTCGTACGGTTCGATCGTCGAAAAAAGCATTCAAAAAAATTATTCAGTGAATCTGGATCGTGCCCCGTTATAGGAAGCATCACTTTTCCAACGTTTTTGTTAAAATCTCGTACAACCCGACCTTTTTATTTTTTGATTATTTTTTCCCAACACTAAAATGGGTGTTTATTAACATACGTACGGTTCGATCATCGAAAAATGCATTCAAAAAAATTATTCAGTAAATATGGATCGTGGCCCGTTATAGGAAGCATCACTTTTCCTACGTTTTTGTTATGATCTCGTACAACCCGACCTTTTTATTTTTCGATTATTTTTTCCCAACACTAAAATGGGTGTTTATTAACATTCGTACGATTCGATCATCGAAAAATTCATTCAAAAAAATTATTCAGTGAATCTGGATCGTGCCCCGTTATAGGAAGCATCACTTTTCCTACGTTTTTGTTATGATCTCGTACAACCCGACCTTTTTATTTTTCGATTATTTTTTCCCAACACTAAAATGGGTGTTTATTAACATTCGTACGATTCGATCATCGAAAAATTCATTCAAAAAAATTATTCAGTGAATATGGATCGTGGCCCGTTATAGGAAGCATCACTTTTCCTACGTTTTTGTTATGATCTCGTACAACCCGGCCTTTTTATTTTTCGATTATTTTTTCCCAACAATAAAATGGGTGTTTATTAAAATTCGTACGGTTCGATCGTCGAAAAAAGCATTCAAAAAAATTGTTCAGTGAATCTGGATCGTGTCCCGTTATAGGAAGCATCACTTTTCCAACGTTTTTGTTAAAATCTCGTACAACCCGACCTTTTTATTTTTCGATTATTTTTTCCCAACACAAAAATGGGTGTTTATTAACATTCGTACGGTTCGATCATCGAAAAAAGAATTCAAAAAATTATTCAGTGAATATGGATCGTGGCCCGTTATAGGAAGCATCACTTTTCCTACGTTTTTGTTAAGATCTCGTACAACCCGACCTTTTAATTTTTTGATTATTTTTTCCCAACACTAAAATGGGTGTTTATTAATATACGTACGGTCCGATAGTCGAAAAAAACATTCTAAAAAATTATTCAGTGAATCTGGATCGTGCCTCGTTATAGGAAGCATCATTTTTCTTACGTTTTTGTTAAAATCTCGTACAACCCGACCTTTTAATTTTTTGATTATTTTTTCCAAACACTAAAATGGGTGTTTATTAATATTTGTACGGTTCGATCATCGAAAAAAGCATTCAAAAAAATTATTCAGTGAATCTGGATCGTGCCCCGTTATAGGAAGCATCACTTTTCCAACGTTTTTTTTTAAATCTCATATAACCCGACCTTTTTATTTTTCGATTATTTTTTCCCAACACTGAAATGGGTGTTTATTAACATTCGTACGGTTCGATCGTCGAAAAAAGCATTCAAAAAAATTATTCAGTGAATCTGGATCGTGCCCCGTTATAGGAAGCATCACTTTTCCAACGTTTTTGTTAAAATCTCGTACAACCCGACCTTTTTATTTTTTGATTATTTTTTCCCAACACTAAAATGGGTGTTTATTAACATACGTACGGTTCGATCATCGAAAAATGCATTCAAAAAAATTATTCAGTAAATATGGATCGTGGCCCGTTATAGGAAGCATCACTTTTCCTACGTTTTTGTTATGATCTCGTACAACCCGACCTTTTTATTTTTCGATTATTTTTTCCCAACACTAAAATGGGTGTTTATTAACATTCGTACGATTCGATCATCGAAAAATTCATTCAAAAAAATTATTCAGTGAATCTGGATCGTGCCCCGTTATAGGAAGCATCACTTTTCCTACGTTTTTGTTATGATCTCGTACAACCCGACCTTTTTATTTTTCGATTATTTTTTCCCAACACTAAAATGGGTGTTTATTAACATTCGTACGATTCGATCATCGAAAAATTCATTCAAAAAAATTATTCAGTGAATATGGATCGTGGCCCGTTATAGGAAGCATCACTTTTCCTACGTTTTTGTTATGATCTCGTACAACCCGGCCTTTTTATTTTTCGATTATTTTTTCCCAACAATAAAATGGGTGTTTATTAAAATTCGTACGGTTCGATCGTCGAAAAAAGCATTCAAAAAAATTGTTCAGTGAATCTGGATCGTGTCCCGTTATAGGAAGCATCACTTTTCCAACGTTTTTGTTAAAATCTCGTACAACCCGACCTTTTTATTTTTCGATTATTTTTTCCCAACACAAAAATGGGTGTTTATTAACATTCGTACGGTTCGATCATCGAAAAAAGAATTCAAAAAATTATTCAGTGAATATGGATCGTGGCCCGTTATAGGAAGCATCACTTTTCCTACGTTTTTGTTAAGATCTCGTACAACCCGACCTTTTAATTTTTTGATTATTTTTTCCCAACACTAAAATGGGTGTTTATTAATATACGTACGGTCCGATAGTCGAAAAAAACATTCTAAAAAATTATTCAGTGAATCTGGATCGTGCCTCGTTATAGGAAGCATCATTTTTCTTACGTTTTTGTTAAAATCTCGTACAACCCGACCTTTTAATTTTTTGATTATTTTTTCCAAACACTAAAATGGGTGTTTATTAATATTTGTACGGTTCGATCATCGAAAAAAGCATTCAAAAAAATTATTCAGTGAATCTGGATCGTGCCCCGTTATAGGAAGCATCACTTTTCCAACGTTTTTTTTTAAATCTCATATAACCCGACCTTTTTATTTTTCGATTATTTTTTCCCAACACTGAAATGGGTGTTTATTAACATTCGTACGGTTCGATCGTCGAAAAAAGCATTCAAAAAAATTATTCAGTGAATCTGGATCGTGCCCCGTTATAGGAAGCATCACTTTTCCAACGTTTTTGTTAAAATCTCGTACAACCCGACCTTTTTATTTTTTGATTATTTTTTCCCAACACTAAAATGGGTGTTTATTAACATACGTACGGTTCGATCATCGAAAAATGCATTCAAAAAAATTATTCAGTAAATATGGATCGTGGCCCGTTATAGGAAGCATCACTTTTCCTACGTTTTTGTTATGATCTCGTACAACCCGACCTTTTTATTTTTCGATTATTTTTTCCCAACACTAAAATGGGTGTTTATTAACATTCGTACGATTCGATCATCGAAAAATTCATTCAAAAAAATTATTCAGTGAATCTGGATCGTGCCCCGTTATAGGAAGCATCACTTTTCCTACGTTTTTGTTATGATCTCGTACAACCCGACCTTTTTATTTTTCGATTATTTTTTCCCAACACTAAAATGGGTGTTTATTAACATTCGTACGATTCGATCATCGAAAAATTCATTCAAAAAAATTATTCAGTGAATATGGATCGTGGCCCGTTATAGGAAGCATCACTTTTCCTACGTTTTTGTTATGATCTCGTACAACCCGGCCTTTTTATTTTTCGATTATTTTTTCCCAACAATAAAATGGGTGTTTATTAAAATTCGTACGGTTCGATCGTCGAAAAAAGCATTCAAAAAAATTGTTCAGTGAATCTGGATCGTGTCCCGTTATAGGAAGCATCACTTTTCCAACGTTTTTGTTAAAATCTCGTACAACCCGACCTTTTTATTTTTCGATTATTTTTTCCCAACACAAAAATGGGTGTTTATTAACATTCGTACGGTTCGATCATCGAAAAAAGAATTCAAAAAATTATTCAGTGAATATGGATCGTGGCCCGTTATAGGAAGCATCACTTTTCCTACGTTTTTGTTAAGATCTCGTACAACCCGACCTTTTAATTTTTTGATTATTTTTTCCCAACACTAAAATGGGTGTTTATTAATATACGTACGGTCCGATAGTCGAAAAAAACATTCTAAAAAATTATTCAGTGAATCTGGATCGTGCCTCGTTATAGGAAGCATCATTTTTCTTACGTTTTTGTTAAAATCTCGTACAACCCGACCTTTTAATTTTTTGATTATTTTTTCCAAACACTAAAATGGGTGTTTATTAATATTTGTACGGTTCGATCATCGAAAAAAGCATTCAAAAAAATTATTCAGTGAATCTGGATCTTGCCCCGTTATAGGAAGCATCACTTTTCCAACGTTTTTTTTTAAATCTCATATAACCCGACCTTTTTATTTTTCGATTATTTTTTCCCAACACTGAAATGGGTGTTTATTAACATTCGTACGGTTCGATCGTCGAAAAAAGCATTCAAAAAAATTATTCAGTGAATCTGGATCGTGCCCCGTTATAGGAAGCATCACTTTTCCAACGTTTTTGTTAAAATCTCGTACAACCCGACCTTTTTATTTTTTGATTATTTTTTCCCAACACTAAAATGGGTGTTTATTAACATACGTACGGTTCGATCATCGAAAAATGCATTCAAAAAAATTATTCAGTAAATATGGATCGTGGCCCGTTATAGGAAGCATCACTTTTCCTACGTTTTTGTTATGATCTCGTACAACCCGACCTTTTTATTTTTCGATTATTTTTTCCCAACACTAAAATGGGTGTTTATTAACATTCGTACGATTCGATCATCGAAAAATTCATTCAAAAAAATTATTCAGTGAATCTGGATCGTGCCCCGTTATAGGAAGCATCACTTTTCCTACGTTTTTGTTATGATCTCGTACAACCCGACCTTTTTATTTTTCGATTATTTTTTCCCAACACTAAAATGGGTGTTTATTAACATTCGTACGATTCGATCATCGAAAAATTCATTCAAAAAAATTATTCAGTGAATATGGATCGTGGCCCGTTATAGGAAGCATCACTTTTCCTACGTTTTTGTTATGATCTCGTACAACCCGGCCTTTTTATTTTTCGATTATTTTTTCCCAACACTAAAATGGGTGTTTATTAAAATTCGTACGGTTCGATCGTCGAAAAAAGCATTCAAAAAAATTGTTCAGTGAATCTGGATCGTGTCCCGTTATAGGAAGCATCACTTTTCCAACGTTTTTGTTAAAATCTCGTACAACCCGACCTTTTTATTTTTCGATTATTTTTTCCCAACACTAAAATGGGTGTTTATTAACATTCGTACAGTTCGATCATCGAAAAAAGCATTCAAAAAAATTATTCTGTGAATATGGATCGTGGCCCGTTATAGGAAGCATCACTTTTCCTACGCTTTTGTTTTGATCTCGTACAACCTGACCTTTTTATTTTTTGATTATTTTTTCCCAGCACTAAAATGGGTGTTTATTAATATCTGTACGGTTTGATCGTCGAAAAAAACATTCTAAAAAATTATTCAGTGAATCTGGATCGTGTCCCGTTATAGGAAGCATCACTTTTCAAACATTTTTTGTTAACTCGAATAACTTGTAGAAGGGGGGGTTGAATACAAGTTATATAATCGTGTCTGATTTTTGCTTGATTATATGAACAAGAATAAACGAATGAATCAAACTCTGTTTGTATTAATAAGATCAAATACAAATGATAAGTGGAGTTTATATCCACTTGGAGCGTTCCATATCGGCTTAAATTGATTGTCTTGGATTCAAGTTTGTGGTGGTTTTGATGTGTTTTGTTTAGTTGTGCAGATTTACGAGAATGTTGATTAAGGTTGATGCTTCTATCGTTTTTGGAGAATAAATTGATTAAAATTCGGATTTTCTGGGTAGGTTGCGCAGTCTTCACTGTTTTGGCCATATCTGGAGTTCTAGAAGTCCGTTTTCAGCGATCTTACTGTCCACGCGAAGCCTGGGAGATTTTCTACAATCTTGGACAGAAAGCATGGCGCGCTGCAGCTTGGGAAGGGCGCTGCAGCGCGGGAACCCTTCTGGAAATTCGAAATTTTGTCCTGAAAATCCTGATTTACTGTTTGGACCATATCTTGAGTTCTACAAGTCTGTTTTGGACGATCTTACAGTCCACGCGAAGATAACGGAATTCTCTTTCATTCTAAAGTGGTCCAGATGTCCAAATACAACTGGAACGACCCAGAAATATTGAAGAAAAGTCAGCTACGAATTTTCCTTAAAAACCGAATCAGTTTAGGAAACGTATTATGTGCCGAGCTGCAGAAATTCAACTTTGACAAGGAAATTGCTATAATTCCTACTTCTAATAAGTATGGTAATTGCTCTGGGCGGCTAGAACATTCCAGAATCAGATCTACACATGGAATTTGCAATTCTATTCTCATTTAAGAACGGAAATTGTCAATCTTCTATTCCAACTCTAAAAAGGCAATTGCTTGGTGGACAAGACTTCTAGAGCCTATATAAACACATCCAACCCTTGTAATTTGTATCATTATCATTAGGAGTAAAAACCATTACATATCAATTACTTATGTTTATTTGTATATTTTCATACTTTGTTTTTATCATGGTTTCATCAGATCCCATGATGACAAGAGGTTCGTTTATGAACTAATTGTTGTCATGGGATTCTAACGGATTTATTTATGGAGTTTAATATCTTGATGCTTTAAAGATCTGTGTGTGATGTATATCTTGATATCCTCGTATGGTTATGATTCATGTGTTTAGATGCGTCATGAACATCTAATTTGTTAATCTCTTGCTAAACGAGAGTGGATCTTGAGATTTAGAACTTGCCATGCTAGCATAGGATAGGTTGATGTTTTAACATCATGATTTGTGGCATGATTAGAGATAATATGCTACCCTATGTGATCAATGTGGATAACTTGTTCTTCAACCGTTATGTTTTCAAATTCTATAGAGATATAGGGTCTAAGCATAATTGGTGTCTATTCATCTTCTATCTCTTTTGTGGATGTATGTTTAGTTTGGTATTCGTATACTGAGAAGTAGCGTGTACTTGTTTCGTGTTATTCGATCAGATATCATAACCATTGCATATAGTGATTAAATGCGTCAGATCTAAGCGAAGTATTTAATGAAGTTAGGATTCCATGGTTTTTCTTGCAGAAGTAATTAGATTTCAATTCTTGCTAGTTAGTTAATTTGTAGTTTTGTTAATTTGCTTTTTAGTTAATTTAGATAGTTAAAAACCATATTTGTTATTTGTCTTAGCAGTGCATAATAACCATACTTTGTTGCATATGTACAAAACTGAATTAAAACCATAACCAGATCTCTGTGGGAACGAACTCGACTTATTCATATATTACTTGTGACCACGTACGCTTGCGTGATTTAGTGCAAACAAGTTTTTGGCGCCGCTGCCGGGGATCATCGGTGTTTTATTTTTGGTTTATGTGCTTGTCAATAGTGGTCGTTAGAGTTCACTGACTCAGATTTTTTTTTCTTGACTATCTTGTTTAGTTCGGTGTGTTTCAGGTACTTGAGTGTTTGAAGATGGCATGCCAGGAGTTGCCATGGTGGGCATATTCGAGGACATCCATGCCTCAGCAATGTGAGCGATGTTTGGGCGTTCATGATCCCTCACAATATTGTTACTACGAAGGAGTTGATCCATATGTCACTTATGAGGAACAACCATATTTTCAATACCATCCTCAACAGTACCATCAAGATGTTCCAGATATGTCATATGTCTTTGGTAGTGAAGAGTTTCAACATCAGCAACCTATTCCTACTTTTCAGTCAGATGAGGTTGATGATTTGAAGGAGATTAGGATGCTTGTAGAGAATCATGAGAAGTCTATCAAATCTATGGGGACACTTGTTGCTCAAGTTTTGAGTGCCTTGGAACAAGAGAAACAACAATTCATACCAGAAGCAATTCCAGAAAATAACGATGACTTGGAGCAAGGTACTGCATGCATAATTAAAGAAGACAAATTCCAAGAGGAGGAGAGTGTTCATAAGCCATGTGAGGAATTTGATCAAGCTAGTGAGGTGGATGATTTGGAAAGGGCACAATTTGAGACAGACACTGATGAGCTACACAAATTTCAAGAATTGTTATGTGCGTACCAAGAGGCTGAAGAACATGGGAAAGATGCAGGTCTTCTACTTGTCTCAGAGTTTAAAGATGGAGGTAGCGCATTAGAGCCAATGGAGGAAGTTCTCTTTGAGGAACCGAAGGCTTCAGCAACTTACATTTACCCTCCTCCATTATATTCAAGCGAAGCCCGCGAATGTGTGTTGTTCTACAAATTGACAGATTTTGGGTCAACAGATGAAGGCATTGGAATAGGAAAGAGTTGTTACACGAATAGGCCAAGTGAGGAGAAGTGGCAGAAAGTGTGTCGTCGTGATGACGATGAAGTCTCACGAAGAGAGGAACAGGCAAACTATTATCATCCTTAATGGAGGCTTGGAAGTAACGTCAAGCTATTGACGTTAAAGAAGCGCTTCTTGGGAGGCAACCCAAGGTATGTTTTCTACTTTCCCTTGTATTTACTTCCATTCAATGAGGACATTGAATATTTTAAGTTTGGGGGTGGTTTGAGGGATAAGTAGTGTATATATATGTGATTGTTGTTGTATTATGTTCATGTAGGATTTCATGCTTTGCATATTAGTAGTAGTAAATTATGCATTTATGTTCGTGTTATTTACGTTTGTTTCATATAGGACATTCTGTTTTTATTTTTGTATATCATTTGCACCCATGCTTGATAGGAATTTTGTGTTATTGATGATTTTGATTGAGAAGTGATATGCTTTGTTCTTATGCACACACATACACTAGTAAGTTGAAGCTAGTAGACTTATTGAATGTTGTAAGTGATTAGAAGGACATGAATATGTGCAAGATGATTTAGTTTACATGCTTTGAATACAAGTCGGTGCGTTAGAGAGATTTTTGCTTGGGATTGAGTATGTTTTTCCACCAAGTGAGTTTTTGAGCCTTATTGCATATTGCAAATTATTCGTTTGCTTGAGTGTCCACGGATTGTTTGCATTGCTAGCAGTTGGTTGAGGTTTTTCTTGAAACGCATGACATTATTTGGCGTTTAAAATGATAAAGGCATTAGGAATAACCACATATTTTCCCATATTACCATACCATATTTACATGATCAATTAGTTAACCCATTGAGCTTAATCCTATTTTTTCAGTGACATACCACATTACTTGCCTAGACCTTTTTCTTGTATTGGCCTTACATTAATTTGAACCCACTTTGTCAAAGGCTAGTAGAGTGCTTAAGGGAGTAATAAGGTGTGCAAGGAGGGGTTTATTGTTGGTCGTACTTTTGGAGAAATATTGAAAATTTGGGCTTGTTTACTTGATAGTCGGCATATGTAATAAATTCATGGGATCATTGTTATTGTTTATATTATTGTTTTATCTAGCTCTCGAAAAAAAGAAAAAAAAAAGAGGAAAAAAAATATATGAAAAGAAAAAAAAATATTATGAGAGCATGTTTGTGTTTATTGTGATCCTACTTCAGTCGACTAGTCGAGCGTTTTTGTTGGAAGAAGAATTGTAAAAATTATGTGGGGGGGAAAAATAGGGTGTTGTGTATGAATTATTATGGTACTTACTAGCTTTTGACACTTCACCTGATTTGGCTTATTTGACATACCTTGTCCCTAGCCCCGTTACAACCCAAATAAAGACCTTTTGATTATCGTCATTGATGTATGTTGTGTTAAGAGTTAGGTTGATACCAAATGTCAAGCATGCTTATGATTTTGTTGGAATTGAGTGATACACTTACCCTTGTTCTTGAGTGAATATTCTTTTGTGAGTGGATTATGAGTGTTTGCTTGGTTTTGCGTATGAGATCCCGAGTTTTGTCTCAAAGATGTACTCTTGTAGGCTTAGCATGTTTACTAACTTATTCTTACACTTGACATGGACTTGTGAGAACTTATGCATGTTCATTGAGTAGACTATGTGAATACTTGCACTTTTGACACCAAAACATTGCGTATTTACTTTGATTCTTAAGTTGATATGGCATGAGAGGATTTGAAGGTATGGTAGGATTTTAGTATTAGATTAATTGCATTTTCATTTAGTTGCATTCATGCATTGCA
Source organism: Kitagawia praeruptora (assembly GCA_037693485.1). Lineage (NCBI taxonomy): Eukaryota > Viridiplantae > Streptophyta > Magnoliopsida > Apiales > Apiaceae > Kitagawia > Kitagawia praeruptora. The sequence goes on along the minus strand of CM075344.1, from coordinate 156,091,369 downwards.
TTGCATTAGGTTAAATGGATTTTGTGGGTACATTCGCTATAGGCCCTCACGAGACCTTACTCGTCCACTAGGGCTGCCTAGAGGTTTAAAGGGCTTGTTGCATATGCCAAATGCAACCGTGATCACCTACGGAAGTGGTACTAGTTAGTTAGTTAGTTGTAATTGTTTATGCTTGAGGACAAGCATCGGTTTAAGTTTGGGGGTGTGATAAGTGGAGTTTATATCCACTTGGAGCGTTCCATATCGGCTTAAATTGATTGTCTTGGACTCAAGTTTGTGATGGTTTTGATGTGTTTTGTTTAGTTGTGCAGATTTACGAGAATGTTGATTAAGGTTGATGCTTCTATCGTTTTTGGAGAATAAATTGATTAAAATTCGGATTTTCTGGGTAGGTTGCGCAGTCTTCACTGTTTTGGCCATATCTGGAGTTCTAGAACTCCGTTTTCAGCGATCTTACTGTCCACGCGAAGTCTGGGAGATTTTCTACAATCTTGGATAGAAAACATGGCGCGCTGAAGCCTGGGAAGGGCGCTGCAGCGCGGGAACCCTTCTGGAAATTCGAAATTTTGTCCTGAAAATCCTGATTTACTGTTTGGGCCATATCTTGAGTTCTACAAGTCTGTTTTGGACGATCTTACAGTCCACGCGAAGATAACGGAATTCTCTTTCATTCTAAAGTGGTCAAGATGTCCAAATACAACTGGACGCCCAGAAATATTGAAGAAAAGTCAGCTACGAATTTTCCTTAAAAACCGAATCAGTTTAGGAAACGTATTATGTGCCGAGCTGCAGAAATTCAACTTTGACAAGGAAATTGCTATAATTCCTACTTCTAATAAGTATGGTAATTGCTCTGGACGGCTAGAACATTCCAGAATCAGATCTACACATGGAATTTGCAATTCTATTCTCATTCAAGAACGGAAATTGTCAATCTTCTATTCCAACTCTAAAAAGGCAATTGCTTGGTGGACAAGACTTCTAGAGCCTATATAAACACATCCAACCCTTGTAATTTGTATCATTATCATTAGAAGTAAAAACCATTACATATCAATTACTTAGGTTTATTTGTATATTTTCATACTTTGTTTTTATCATGGTTTCATCAGATCCCATGATGACAAGAGGTTCGTTTATGAACTAATTGTTGTCATGGGATTCTAACGGATTTATTTATGGAGTTTAGTATCTTGATGCTTTAAAGATCTGTGTGTGATGTATATCTTGATATCCTCGTATGGTTGTGATTCATGTGTTTAGATGCGTCATGAACATCTAATTTGTTAATCTCTTGCTAAACGAGAGTGGATCTTGAGATTTAGAACTTGCCATGCTAGCATAGGATAGGTTGATGTTTTAACATCATGATTTGTGGCATGATTAGAGATAATATGCTACCCTATGTGATCAATGTGGATAACTTGTTCTTCAACCATTATGTTTTCAAATTCTATAGAGATATAGGGTCTAAGCATAATTGGTGTCTATTCATCTTCTATCTCTTTTGTGGATGTATGTTTAGTTTGGTATTCGTATACTGAGAAGTAGCATATACTTGTTTCGTGTTATCCGATCAGATATCATAACCATTGCATATAGTGATTAAAGGCGTCAGATCTAAGCAAAGTATTTAATGAAGTTAGGATTCCATGGTTTCTCTTGCAAAAGTAATTCGATTTCAATTCTTGTTAGTTAGTTAATTCTTAGTTTGTTAATTTACTTCCTTAGTTAATTTTAGTTAATTAAAACCTAAATCTTGTTATTTGTCTTAGCAGTGATTAATAACCATACATTGTTGCATAGGTGCATTGACTGAATTGAAACCTAAACCAGATCTCTGTGGGAACGAACTCAACTTATATCTATATTACCAAAGGTGTACAAATACCTTTAGCAGCTGCTGACAATACAAATCTCTATCTCTGTTTGTTTCGAACTCTCGAATACAAACCTTATACAGAGCTACGCACAGGAACTCACAACACACTTGTTCGACTACGACACTTTTTACAATGATATAGAGAGAGTATTTATAATGCTACCTAGCAACTACTAACAGAAAGATATAATCTATACATGACAATGTTCTGCCTTCTAGTCGATAGTTTCCATCAATAGAAAACTTTTTCCTTCATAATATCTTCTTGCTTGTTCCTCAAACAAAGATCCTGTTTTATAGCACTTGCCAGTTTCTGTAGCATCCATATTGACATCATCAGTAACACGACTGATATCAGGATTTCATCTTGCATCATTATCTGATCATCATCAGTATTAGACCGTCATCAGGATTTGCTCTTTGTTCCTAACATGTAGTCTCCGATACACTGTTCATTCCTGACTAAACTGTACAGATAACTGTCTTACACATAAATCCTATATATAGTGCTAAATCCTTTATAAGATCAGGATTACAAGAAGTATAATGTGTAAATTCTATTCTTAACATCACAACTTATGAATTATTCCTAACAATCTCCCCCTATTTATGCTTTAAAATCTGAAGCATAAATCTAAGTTGTGGATGTCAAAACTTATAACAATACAACCAGAATAGAATTTATGAATGTAGAATTATGAAGTTAAGTACCTCCTTCCCAGATGTAGACGTTTATCTAGTACTTCCTTTACCACTTCCTAGCTGAGATTCACCACTGTCACTCCTAGTTCTTCTTTTTACTTCCCTTTGTCTGCTCTTTATCTCCCCCAGTCTGGTGTTGTTATCGTTGAATTGTCTTTATCTCCCCCTTTTTGACATCATCAACATTTATTCCAAGAGATTCAGAAACAGAACAAATGAGATTCATCAGAACTGCTTGATTTTCCATCATTGTGACTTGGTTATCTTCAAGTGATTGAAGTCTTGTTTGCATAGCAATTTGAGAATTCTGAATATCTTTCAAAACATCAGAATGAAGTTCAATGTTGGAAGTGCTTCTAGTATCTTCAGTATCAGAATCAGAAAGAACTGTATCTTCAAGTCTTGTAGAAGAAGTCGCTTGAGTTGTATGATATTCAAGTAATAAAACCTGATTAGAAGTATCAACATCTTCATCTTTCTGATCTGGAACTGAAACATGATCATCATCTCCTTCACCAGTATTCTGTGTACTAACATCTTCAAATCCTGACTCCTCCTTAGAGTAATCAGAGATTGTAGATGTCTCAATTCTAGCTGATATTGGAAGTACATACAAAGGAACACTAGGATCATTAGGAACTTCATCTGGTACATATGTATCAAGAGATTGCTTTATCCTGGCACCTCTTCTGTTAATGATTCCTGCAAGCCTCTCCTTTTGCTTCTGAGCTTTAACTTCTGGCTTTGCATTGTGATGTGCTAGGTCATTCTTCTGATACATTTTGATGAATGAATAAGTTCCAGCATCCATACCCAAATTTTTAGACCAAGATTCAGGAAAAACCTGATCCCAGAAATCAAACGATGGTTTCCTAATTTTCTCTCCCTCACTATGGAGTTGATCATCCATACCCTCATTCTCACTTTGACTTACTAAAGTCAACACTCTTTCTACCTCACCTTTTGCCTGGTCAGGAGCCAGCCGCTCAGTTTGTGGATCTAAGTCCTTCTTTTCAAGTGTATCACTTAAATTTGGATAAGTGCTCTCATGACCTACAAAAAAATAGAGTTTAGAAGGAGTTTTTATACCTGTACTCACATGGAGAGAGGGTTCCTCATTTGGTAAGGGGCTTGAGGTTTTCTCCAAGGAGTGAGCTGCTATAGTCTCTGAACCCTTACAATCATCTTCTTTCCTTCCAGAGACTACAGGCTCTAGTATACCACTTTCAGGTTATTTACTAGACTCTGATGTCTTCTGTAATACTTCATTAGACACCATAGTTAGTACATCACCGTCTTTAAGTGTTGTTTACTGAGATTCACCCTCAAGGTGGATAGACTCTGACTGAACAAAATTTGTTTGATCTTCATAAAAATCAACCAAAGTCATTCCTCCCATATCATAGGGTATCTCACTTGCATTCTCAGTCATCACAGAAGATCTTTCAACATCAGCTATCACAGCTCCTGAGTCATCCTTCCTCTGACTAGATGGTTCTTGAGTTGCAGTGACTGTGATCTGATCTTTCCTACTATTCACCACTGGTGCAATAGTATCTTCTGTTGACTACATTCCTCTATCTACTTCCTCCTGTTGTTCACCTTGAGCTGAGGCATCTTCAATAATGACATCTTTGTCAAATAAATATGCATGAAGTGATTGAAGTGCAACATGCTTCGAGAATCCAAATTTCTTGACTAATTGTCTTCTGATAGATACATAAAAATACATCTTCATTAAGTCAAGTCTTTGATGTAGAAGTCCATATTCTTCTGGAAATAAAAGTTTTGGTACTCTTTCAACCAAAAAATCTAGAACAGGCCTTGACAACTTCACTTTGAGAGAAATTAGTCCCATAGCCAGTTTGTATGATAATGTAGTTTCCCATGAAGAATCGATATCCAGATCTCTATGATCATTTGCTGACTTGATTGTAGCTTCATTTGTAGAAACCTGCATAATGTTAGTTGGACTAGACTCTGTGTGTGTAGGTGACAATTGAATCTTTCTCCTTGTTCTCCTGGTATAGTGAGCAAAAGATTTATCCTGAGAAGACTCAAGAGGTGTAGACACAGAAGTGATCTTGGGATGAGATCTTTGTTCAATAGACACAGTCTTTTGAGAGACAGTATCCAGTAACTATTTTCCCTTTTTAAGAACTACAGCCTTTTGGGAGACTGCAGCCTGGCTGTGGCTAGGTTTTTCATCTCTTTGTGCTAACATAGAAAGTTGAATTGCAGCCTTCAATTTTGCTCTCTCAGCAAGAGTTAAATCATCATCATCTTCACTAGAATTACTACTACTTGACACAACAAATCTTCTCTTCCTTACAACTGATGTCTTTTGAGAAACACCAGAGGTTGGTTTCTTTGAAACAATAGGTTGTGGATCAAAATTTGGTTCTTGAATTGTTTCAGAGACTATAATGTTTTGGGCTACTTGGGTAGACACAGGTGTGTTCTCCTCCAAATGAGATTCCTGAGCCATTTCACCACAAAAGAAAGAAGAATTGTAGAGAGTAGAAAGATGAGTTTTAAGAATTACCTGAACATGATGTGGATAGTGAATTGCAGGTATTTCATCTAGATTCTTTTCATTGTCCTTCTTTATAATGTCAGAGAAAATTCTCTTTTGCTGTTCATAAGAAGAAACACAATGTTCCCTACCAAATCTAGCTTCAACATCAGGAATAAAATGGTTAATAAACATTTGCATAAATCTATGATAATAAACCATTTTCCTGTTTTGATCTCTTAACCCAAGTTTAATACTCATCTGACTTAAGATAATGTGACCAATGTTAATTACTCTGTCATACAGCAAACTATAAGCAATATGTGATGTAACAGAAGTAATTTGCTGAAAAGAACTACATTTACCAGTAAAACATTTAGCAATTTGATCAAAGTAAAAAGACCATTCCTTTCTAAGAAAAGACCTATTCAACTGGCTCATGTTGTCTAGAGGTCCACTATAACCTAATGCAGACAACATAGTTCTAACATCATCATCAGATGGTACATTCTCATAATTCAAACTAACAGGTAAGTGAAGTACTGAATTAACAACAGATTCAGTAATATCAAATGAGTCTTGTCCTAAATGTAGAACAATCTTACCTGATTGACTCTGAGTAGAATCAATTACCTCAGCATTCTCCCAAGCTTGTGTAACAGCTGCTTGATTAATCTGTGGAGATGCTGTCAATGCATAACTTAATGGTCCATATGCCAGAAAGTCCATGATTGGATGAAAATCAGATGACACTCCTTCCTTGTTGGTGATAGCTGCTACATGATTGTTCGTCATAAAATCAAAGTCACCAAACTTGAAGGCTACTGATTTAGGTAATCTTCTCTTAGCTACCATTTTTGATCTGAAAAGAACTTAAAAAATTCTTGAAATGGATTAGTGATTTTGAAAACTCAAGAGTGTTTATTGCTTTAGAGAATGTAAAAATAGAGAAAGCAATTACACGATTAGAGTTTCAAAACAAATATATTTCACAAAACTTTCAGACCACTATCCCACGTTGACACGTAGATTGACAGGTGTCAGTCCCTGAAAAGTGCGGTTACCCACGATTTTTGGAAAATAAAATCCAAAATTGATTTTCATGAAATAAATCAGGGTATAAATAATCAATACTGATCAGCTTCCTTTTCCTGTTGACCTCTTATCAAAATAATCACAAAATACAATGTGATTTAAAAATATAATAATTCTCAAATCCTGATGGTTACACATGAAATCCTGATCAATATCATCCTGATTCCAAAGACTTAATATGGAGTTTTCACGTAGCATTTTTCTTTTATCTGAAAAAGAAATAAACAATTAATCTGAACAAAAATCAATTGGTTAGATATATTCAACATTTCTTGAAAACAAGAAATGCAGTCACACGCAATAATTAGCATCTGACTTTATTAAAACTTCCAAGTGACTGTTCAGCTTCTCACGTCTTTCTTTAAAAGAAACAGACGCCTTATGCCTTTCTCCATAAACCTTTCAATTTCTTTTCTTCTCAACAATGCTTCTCAAACCAAAATTCCATTCAAACCCATTCTTTAGATTTTTCACAGTCGATGAACATCGAATGCTTCTTTCCTGTGCCCTGCAAACAAAAAGTAACTAGTTAGAATTTTTTAGGACCCAACTTTGATTGGATCCTTTCTTACTAGATTTAGAAACAACAGGCTTTGAGAATTTTGTCTTTACTTTACCTGTTGTAGAGTCAACTTTAGACTCTAATTTCACAAACTGTTTGTGACTAGAAGTTTCAGATTTCAAGGAATAATAGTCATAATACAGTTCATGATATTCTCTACACATGTAAATGGAATGAAGTAAACTACCACAATGATAACAAGCTTTTTGTGGTTGGTATTGAATTTTCTGAGTCTTGGGGAATCTGGACTCAGTTTTCCAAGAAGGTTTTTGATTGCAGTCTAGGGCCAAATGATTATGATTTCCACACTTATAGCATTTTTTCCTAGGTGCATCAGGTACATTCTTGTAATTATTCTCTTTGTTAATACCTTCTTTTCCATTCCTATTTCTTTTGATCTTGCTAGACTCTGAAAGACCATCTAATCTTTGTTTCAACTGAGACTTAGACAGAAACCCTATGTTTACATTCTTAGGTTTCTCTAACACTTTCTCATCTGAATTACTATTGTTAATCCTTTTGTGTACAACAGGGGTACCTTTTGAATCAACAAATTTAACATGATTAGGTTTAGAAACAATTTTCTTACCTTCAGATTTAGATGTGCTAGCTTCTACCTTACTATCATTATTGACAATAGCTACTTTTTCTTCTTGTCTAGCCTTATCAAAACCTAAACCATTAACCTTACCACGAATTCCACTTTCAAAGATTTCTATAGTCTTTTTACTGGAATTGTTAATGGTCTTAATCACATCTCTCTCTTCCTCTAGTTCTTTTCTGACATAGTCATAAGCCTCAAGAATAACACTATAATCATGCTTAGCTTTATCAGAACTTAACTTGTATTCTTCCATTTGAATTAACTCAGATTCAAGAAAATTATTTCTATCAACTAATTTATCATTCTTAACCTTAAGTTCATCTTTTTCACAAGTAAGAATTCTAAAATTAGTCATAAGATTCTTAAACTCAGCATGGATAGTTCTAATTTCATCAGAATTTAAGCTATCAAATGAATCAAGAGAGTGAAGTGATACCTTAACAGAGGATGGAGAAGTTTTCTTTGGAGATCCAGGTTTGTCTGAACCATTTGCCATCAATGCAATGTTGTCATAATCCAATTCATCTTCAGAATCACTGGAATCAGCCCAATCCTTCTGTGTGACCATAAGTGCATTACCCTTTCCTGAATTCCTAGGCTTCTTACACTCACTAGCAAAATGTCCAAGCTCGCTGCAGTTAAAGCACTTGATCTTGGCCTTATCAAGCTTGACAATTGTACTTTTTCCTTTGTCACTCTTCTTCTCCTCCTTCTTTTGAAAAGGTCCTTTGCTAAATCTTCTCCTGTTGAATCTTCCTTTCTTGAAGGCTTTAGCAAACATAGCAAAGAGTTCCTGCATCTCAGATTCAGAATCATTGTTGTCAGAGTCCATATCAGTAGTCTTTGACTTAGAACTTTCTTTGCTTTTCTTCTTCCTTGAATTCTTTATAGTAATCTCTTCATGTTGTTCTTCAGGAAGCTTCTTTACTTCAGATTGAGCAGTAAGTGCAATAGTCTTCATCTTTCCTTCACTCCTGCTCTTCTTCTGCTGCTTGTCAAGTTCATAAGCTCTCAATTTTCCATATACTGCCTCTAATGAAATCTCATCCAGATCATTAGCTTCCTCAATCGCAGATATCTTCTCATTGTAGAAATCAGGCAAAGCTTTCATGAACTTTGTATTCATATCCTCCAAGTCATAATATTTACCATGAATGGCCATCTCATTGATGAGTTTTGTAAACCTATCAAAGGTATCAGTAAGTGACTCACCAGACTTGGATTCAAAGTACTCATACTGTTGTATAAGTAATGTCCTCATATTCTTCCTGACAGGCTTAGTTCCTTCACAATGAACCTTAAGATTGTCCCATATATCCTTAGCAGTTTTACAAGAGAGAACATAGTTAGTGAGAACAGAATCAAGACTGTTGAATAATATGTTTCTCACTTTAGCATCTTTAAGAACATTCTCCTTGTCCTTATCTGACCATTCAGATTTTGGCGTCTCTGATGTATGTTCTGGAACAACCACACCATCAACAGTTGCTTGTCCAACAACCTTCATTGGGATAAAAGGTCCATCTCTGATTCTGTCAAGATAATCAGGATCTGTTGCTTCCAGATGATGCAACATCTTTACTTCCCATAGAGTATATTCGTTTCTCTTGAGCATAGGAATCTTAGTATTCCCATCCTTGTAACCAGACATGATTACAGATCTTTATGATTATTCGAAATCAACCTGCTCTGATACCAATTGTTAATTCGAATAACTTGTAGAAGGGGGGGTTGAATACAAGTTATATAATCATGTCTGATTTTTGCTTGATTATATGAACAAGAATAAACGAATGAATCAAACTCTGTTTGTATTAATAAGATCAAATACAAACTCTACTAAAGGTGTACAAATACCTTTAGCAGCTGCTGATAATACAAATCTCTCTCTCTGTTTGTTTCGAACTCTCGAATACAACCCTTATACAGAGCTACGCACACGAACTCACAACACACTTGTTCGACTACAACACTTTTTACAATGATATAGAGAGAGTATTTATAAGGCTACCTATCAACTACTAACAGAAAGATATAATCTATACATGACAATGTTCTGCCTTCTAGTCGATAGTTTCCATCAATAGAAAACTCTTTCCTTCATAATATCTTCTTGCTTGTTCCTCAAACAAAGATCCTGTTTTATAGCACTTGCCAGTTTCTGTAGCATCCATAATGACATCATCAGTAACACGACTGATATCAGGATTTCATCTTGCATCAGTATCTGATCATCCTCAGTATTAGACCATCATCAGGATTTGCTCTTTGTTCCTGACATGTAGTCTCCGATACACTGTTCATTCCTGACTAAACTGTATAGATAACTGTCTTACACATAAATCCTATATATAGTGCTAAATCCTTTATAAGATCAGGATTACAAGAAGTATAATGTGTAAATTCTATTCTTAACATCACAACTTATGAATTATTCCTAACATTTTTGTTAAAATCTCATACAACCCGACCTTTTCATTTTTCGATTATTTTTTCTCAACACTAAAATGAGTGTTTATTAACATTCATACGGGTCGATCGTCGAAAAAAACATTCAATTTTTTCAGCGTGTTATAAGGAAAAAATCGACGATTAACTCGGTATATAGTTATAGATTATTAAAAGGAAAATTAATTAAAAATGAAACTTTATGTTTCTAGAGACCAAAAAAGGAGCGGTAATTTTCCCCCCAAAACAAAAATATTCAGGATGTTCAACTCCCCCAAAACAAAAATAATTCACATCTTATCAAATACTTACATAATCTGTTCCTCACATGTCTCCCTCTCTCGCCCCAATTATTCACAGCTCCCCCTCCCAATTATTCAGATCTGCCCCCTTTTTTTCACATAAACGCCTCACCTCACTCTTATATCTCTCTCTCCCCAACATCTCTCCAGACTCTCTCTCACCATCTCCAACTCTCTCTCGCTGCTCACCACACCAGCCCCCCTCTCTCTCTACTCACTCCCCCCTCTCTCTCTAACAAACCATCTTTAAAAGAACCCCTAGTTTTCTTGATTTAAAAGAACCCTTTTTTTGTAGTTTGTTTTGATTTTGTAAAAATTGGGTTTATTTTCTTGATTTCATTGACCCTTTTTTAGTTTGTTATGGTTTTTTAATTGGGTTTGTAAGTTTTCTTGAGTCTTAAAGAATCTCTCTACTGCGGTTCTTTAGTTTGTTTTGAATTTGTAATTGGGTTTGTATTTATTTAGGGGCTTTCTTTAACACTTGAACAGTGCTTTTGATAATGGAGGAGAGCTCTCTTGTTTTTGAACAAACCCATCAATTGTCTCAACACCAACCCCATCTCCAGGTCATCTTCTCTTCTCCATCTTTTGCAGCTGAATGTTTAGTTATATTTTTATTTATCTTTACATATAAAGATATTGAAAGTTCTTGATTATGTTGAGGGAAAAATAGTTCTTGAAAGTTCTTGATTATGTTAAAAGTTCTTGATATTGAAAGTCACTGAATTTACATCTGACTTGGAGCTCAATTTTGTTTTAACTAATTAATTAGTACTTTTTTAATGGGTAATTGCTTACATGAAATGGTATCTGTTTTTCTATTTTTATGTTATTCTGTAGTAAGATTGTACTAAATCAGAGGGCTCTCCTAGAACTGAGACGGTGCAAGTATAACAATGATGTTCTAGAGCTGTGTATTCTATCTGGTAAGTTGCTTTCAGTCTGTTCCTTTCCGAATGCCTACTGTTGACTGGGATCTGAGAATGAATTGCCTATTTTACTATATTACAAGTAAATTACCCTTCAGTTAGTCTGAGTTTTTGAGTAACATTTGTAGGTGAAGCTATCCCACTTGAGTACAATTTCGCTGGTTTGAATGCCATAAGCTTTGATAAGGGGTGCTATGTTGGTCAGGAACTCATTGCCCGCTCCCACCACCGTGGGGTTGTTCGAAAGCGCTTGATTCCTTTAAGGTTTCTTGATGACAGTGGAAAAGGTAGAACACTCTGCTCTTAATAACATTCTGTCGTCATCAACTGAACTATTTCTCTGTCCTTTCAGAGTTAGAAGAGGAAGTTGCTCCTAAATCAGAAGTTTTGGTAGCTGCATCAGGATAAAAGGCTGGGACTGTTACTACTGCACTTGGGTCTCGTGGTCTTGGACTTTTGCGCCTAGAAGAAGCTTTTAAAAGCCCAGGAACCTTGGTGATCAAAGGACATGAAGGCATTAAAGTTGAAACTATAAGACCAGACTGGTGGCCTTCAGAATGGTCTGTCGATAGTCAACAAGATAGGGCTGCTGCTTAGATGTTTATTGGTGATTGTAAGACACATGCCCTTTATACACACAATGTTTTAGCTACTTTAGAATTTAATTGTGTTTGGAAAGTTGAAGACTGAATCCAGTTTAGAAGAAAATAAAAGCAACCAGAAAGATGGTTTTCATGTACTTGCACTGTAACTTTATCTATAGTGAAGTACTTCGAAAGTTGGATAGGGGTATTTGGTAAATGAGCAGTTCGTGTTCGAATTAAAAGTTACAAGAATTAAATTTAAGTTTTTGTTTTGTGTTCGTGTTCGTATTCAATGGTTTATAAGCATTGTGTTCTAACGCATCCAACAACAGTTTACAATATTTCCATAACAGAAGGAATTATATGGCGTTGTCTGATAACTTAAACTACAACATGAGTTACACTTAAAATGTGGCCTAAAGAGTTTTTGGATAACGGTGAACCACAATTCAATATTATAACACAATGGTTAATGCTTTAAACAAAATGTTGTCTAACACCAAAACGACTACATGTGTGTTTGTCTACACCGTTGTCTAACACCAATTAAGATGACAGTGTTTCTAGGAAACTGTTATGGTTAGGTTTTCAAACAACAGAGAATTACAATAACTGTTGTTTGAGCCTGGAAAAATTGAGAGCTCTTGCATGACATCTATTCCATGTTTTCTGTTAGTCATAAAACCATTGCATTATGATGTTTCCAGTAACGGTTCTTATAAAACAACCGTTGTGTTACGTAAATTTTAACAACAATTTAAAACTGTTGCGTTACCATCTTCTATACATCGGGTAAAAAACCATTGTCTGATTTTAATCAGACAACTGCCGATAGACAACGAAAAAAAAGGAGTTCAGACAACAGTGAAAAACAGTTGTTGGATCGAGTTTTTCTTGTAGTGAGATTAGGTAAAAAAATATATTTACCTATAATAATTATTAAAATAAATATTAAATAGCATGTGAGGTATTTGTATATGCAATTAATGATTTCCTAAACATAAATAAAATGATCTTTTAATTTAGATTTGTAGAATTGAACTTCCTTTCCTCTTTAAAGTAAGAGTTTTAGGTAGGTAACATGGTTTTGTGTGTATATGTAAACACTAACTTGTTTTTTCATTTTGTGTAAATAATTAAGCAGGATGAAAGTGTGTTTTTAATTCAATAATATCTAAAATGAATTTCTAACCGTTTTCTGTTGTGAGGACGTTAAAAGAAGAAGTCGATACATCATTTTTCACACCATAAAAGATTCTTATATTTAAATCTCTTTAAATTTGCTTCCATTGGTATTGAGATTTTGTTATAGATAAACTAATATAAAAGAAATTTAACTATTTATAAATATTTGTAAAGTTATCCAGTTTAATAAAACATTTTTAAAATATAATGAATCCCATAAGTGTAATGGATCTCCTCTATGCAACAATACTAACAATTAATATATTTTTTACAGGTAGAAAGCCCCAATCCCTTTATAATTTCTTTATTCGTCGTTTTCTTATTAAAAATCTTTTTTCCTTTCAATAAGTTCTCAATTTATATGGATTTTGTTAGTCTTTCCTTCTGAGAGTTTGATTTTGTTTTGGTGTGTTTTGCGTTTCTCCATGGCCGAGATTATAGATCGGCATGATTTTTAGGGTTTGATTCAGGGATGAAGGTCATTATGGAATCGCATTCATGGTCGATAGCTCAAACGATACTTCCTTCGGGGCTTGATGAAGTGGGTACCAGTAATCCAACGATGATGGATAATGGATGAAACGATGATGGATGAAGCGGATACTTGTATTTGAATATACGTTATCTTCAAAATATCGTTTATCTGTCTCTTCATGAGATCAGACGATTTTAATTTACTATTTGTTCGACTCGATGACGTATGACTTTTTATTATTAAATTAACACCTTTGTTTTTCAGAAAAAATATATTTCATAATATGACATATAATTATGACACCTAATCAGCGGCCCTTGTATCCAATTTGGTAGCGCTCCTTATACCCAATTTGGTGCGTTCCTTATACCCAATTTGGTGTCTGTACAAATGTTTTCCGTTTTCCAATTTTCAATATGGTATTACCAAGAAATTAGTGATATTAGTTGCAGTAAAAATTAGAGAATTGCGGTTTGAACCATAATATATTGAACATATAGTAAGTGGCAGATTGGTTAAATTACATTGACATAACTGAAAATGATGATAAAAAAATAATTTTAATTAATTTTATGTGATTCATACAACCTCTTCAAAGAGTGATAACAGTATTTTATTCTTGGCTATTCGCTTAACTTCTCCTTGGCGGATTCGCATTTTTTTGATCTGGTAATTTTGGTGCAAATACCACCCATTTCTCTGCAACATTTAGACAGGCAAAATGAATTATAATTTACAAAAGTAACATGTTTGGAGGTACTATAGAAAACTTAAATAAAAGTGAAACTACGTAAAACATATATTATAAATTAAAGACGATATATTAAGAGAAAAGAATATACGTACTCGTGCACAGAAAAGGGCAATGTAAGAAACATTCATACATGCACCTTAGATTTCCTCCACACAACACAACACATTTTTCACAGCATTCTTCGCCTGAAACCTTGACATTTCCTTCAAGTATTAATATTATCAGCACAAGTAGCACCTTAAAATGAAAGTTAAAACTATTTTTTACCATTTTTTTTTAGTAGTAATGTACAGTCTTATACTCTCTGTTTATAAATATAAGTTGGATAAATGGAGAACAACAAGTACCTATTTATACAGTTTAAATGATGACAGAGGAAACATATTAAATTCTCATATCAAATTTTGATGGTAGATATTAGCTAGCATTAATTTCATTAGAAAATATGATTCATATAATTGTAAATTTTTTAGCATTAATTGGGGATACTGCAATTAATGTTACTAGAAAACCAACCATACAAAAATAATTAATAAATTTCTATGGGGTGTTTGGAAGTTAGAGGTTTGGGATAAAATTAGAGGTTTGGGGGTAGATTAGAGGTTTGATCAAATGAAACCTCTAATGTGAGTGTTTGGTTGTTAGAGGTTTGAGTTAGAGGTTTGGGATCAAAAAGCTAATTTTGAAAAAGCTCATTTTATGAGCTTTTTCAATTAGAGGTTTGCTATGTGTCACAAAAAGTTATTCAAAAAGCTATTTACCAAACACTTTTATTCAAAACAGCTAATTTCAATCCGCTAGTTAAAATAGCTAATTCAATCCGCTAGTCAAAACAGCTAATTCAATCCGCTATCAGCTAACAGCTATCAGCTAATTGCCAAACAGGGCCTATATCTAATTGTCAGATTTTTATGGTAGCTACTAGCTAGCATTTATATGATTTGAAGATTTTGTTATCATTAAATGGGAATACTCTCATTAATGTGACTAGCTTATAATCCGTGCAAATTATTTAATAAAATGTATTAATTAATTAATAAAAACATATTTTTTTGTAATTTTGAAAAAAAAGATTATTTCATTAGAATGTAAAAAAACTTAAATATAAATTATTTCATATTAATATTATTAACCAATCACCAAAATATTACCATCCCTTGAAAAGTTGAAAACCCCTCTTTATTGTTTTCTTAATTTTAGTTTTCATTTATTTTTTCTTTTTTATTGAAAATGTTTCTACCAAATTGATAAACGTTTCACCCATATTTTAGAATTTCTTGGTATATTTAAATGTTCAATATGGTGGATCCCTAGAATATTTACTATATCAGTTCATTTAAATATGTATCGGTGATCGATATTTCAAATACATATAAAAAACACATATATATACTTGCTTTTCATGAACGGGAATAAATCATTAGATTGTCTATAAAAAAAAGTTTACATGTTAGAAAGGTAGAGGTTATACAAAAAAAAAGGTAGTTATGACAAAGAACACTTTTAACTAATCTAATTTATTACGTGTATGTTGAATATCATTTTTAAAAAATTAAATGTACTTCTTTTATTAGTGTATTGATTTATTGTAGAAAAATTAATATTATCTACCAATCAAATAAATCCAACATATATATGGTTAGAGTTTGTGGTTATCGCCCCTAGTTTTTTTATAATGACGGCTTAAAATGTGTATTTTTAATTTGGTAGTTTGTAAACTGGATTTTTTAGTTTTTTCTATTAAAATATGGTACATTAAATTTTAGTTTCTTTTATTCGTAAAATAAGATATTTGAAAGTTAGTATCACCTATATTTTTTTCTTTGACTAACTTGTTAAAACAAGATAATGTCTATAAAACTGAAATCAAGTGTATAATATATAAACACGTAATCAAATTATTATATATGTGTTTCTTGTTAAAATAAAATAATGTCTATAAAACTAAAATCAAGTGTATAATATATAAACACGTAATCAAATTATTATATATGTGTTCTTGTAATTTAATTATCGCATTAAATGATAACACGAAATTCATTTTCCTCTATTAATGAGTATATTTTTATGACATAAAAAAAGGCTTACATAGAAGTCAAATGGTTTGTATTGTGTACATTCATGCCCTGTAATTTGGGATCTTGCACGAAAACGAAGTGAAATTAAATCGTGTAAACCTGAAATTCGAACACAACATAACACTAAGCTACCTGAATTTTTATGTATACACGAAACGAAATAAAATATGCGAATAGAAAAAAATTATTACAATTACATGAAATATTATTCTGTATCCAATTAAATTATGTAAGTATGTAACTATATAATTGAGATGCTTCCAAGCAAAACTAAGAGTAGTTTACATAGTGTAAAGTCTCCCAAACAAAATGAAGCCCTCCTTTTTTATTTTTTCTTAATCTTGTTTCCTGTTAATAAGTATTTATTTTTGTGTAAAATCTTTCTACCAAGTTAGTAAGTTTTTGTACCTATATTTGATTTGTCGATATCTAAAAAATATTATCAACCAACTAAACAAATTTAATATATCTACTCTTAGATTAGGTAATGGGAATTGATACTATTATTTTAAATCAAAAATATAAAATTTAAAGGGCACGCTTTAATTCAAAATAATATTTAATTTTGAGTATCCAACTGTTTAGTATCAATATTAATAATTTTATATTAAAGTCATAGCCGCTCTTCTCTCTCCTCCTCTTCTAAAAAATACTAAATTAAAGTTTAAGAGCTAACATCAGTCTTTTGGTTGATGATAATCCACCTTTTTATTATTTTGATTATTCAATACATATCTCTATTTATTGGGAGTCTAGTACCTCTTTGATGGTTTTGTCTACCTATATATTGGATTTTGTACTATTGAATGATAAGCTCCCTTTTCACTTTGCTTTTCAATAATTATCTATTTTATTTTATTGAGAGTTTAGTACTCCATTGGTGGATTTTGTTTACCCATATACTAGATTTGTTATATTGATTCATTAATTTGGATATTATAGAATCGTAGTTATGCTTATGTACGGATACATTCTTACAAACCAGATATACATATTTCTCATGACTACAATAAATTGTTAGTTTATCTCATCGAAATGCCTTTATATTTCAGTGATACAATTGAAGATGAATTGAACCCTGACTTAATCTATTTTACTATGTGTTTGTTCAAATTTAATTATTTTTGTAGTTGTTGTATGCTCTTTAATTGATTAATGAATTATAACGGAAAAAATAGTAATTTATAAGAAAATTTGCGCTGAGATGACCAGTTTTATTACGAAATACTCATTAATAATATTATCATAGACTCTTTAATGTTTATTATTTTTTGATTGATAATTTATGCACCAAATAATGTCTACTGCTATTTAAGTCTATATTTAATATTTTGAATAATTCAAGTATATTATCATATAAATTTGTTTGTCTGATAAGTGGATTTTATATCTACTTGGAACATTCTAATTCGGCTTAAATTGATTGCTTTGGCCTCAAGTTTGTGGTAGTTTTGATGTATTTTGTGTAATTGTGCAGGGTTGAAGAAATATCGATTAAAGGTGTAGTTTCCGTCATTTTTGGTGCGTTTTGTGGAGTTCATTGATGATATGGAATGAAGAATGGTGGCTAATGTCAACTCCTAAGAAGTATACAAGTCATAAAGGATGAAAGACGGAAGCTCATGCAATAGGAACGGGAAGAAAAGGCAAAAAAAGCAAAGAAAAATCAGTTTTCGCAGAACGGGACCAAGCCGAGAGCTCCCAGCCGAGTTTATGCAGATTGCACCGGCGCCTCAGGCGCCCAAACCGGCGCTCCTGCGCTGTGGGTTGCGGGAGAAATTCCAGAATTGCCCTTTTCGAGCTGAAATTGATTTCTACGTAATTTCTGACTCCTAAATCGAATTTTAGATGTATTTTAGGGTATTTTCTTGCTGGGCAAGGTGCCTAGAGCCTATTTAAACACATCCCAACCCTTGTAAACATATTAGTATCATCATTACATACAATTACATATCATAGTTTAGTTTTTGCAAGAGAGAAAAGTGGAAAAGGATTCAAAGCTCGGTGACAAGCAAGGATCTAGATCATCTTCATCTTTTGTATACGTTGAATCATAGATTTGTTTTCTCAAACTCTTAGACTTAATAATATCTTTTATTGTTTTCTTTCATATCTTGTGTAATATCATGTTTTCATCAAATCCCATGACGATGAACGGTTCAATTATGGGCTAATCGTTGTCATGGGATCCTAGTGGATTTATCTATGTAGCTTAGTAGTTTGCATGCCTTAGAGATTTACGTGCGGTGAATTCTTGATATCCTTGTATGGTTGTGCTTCATGAATTTAGGTGCGTCGCGAACATCTAATTTGTTAATCTCTTGCGAAACGAGAGTGGATCTTGAGATTTAGAACTTGCCATGCTAGCATAGGATAGGTTGATGTTTTAACATCATGATTTGTGGCATGAATAGAGATATTATGCTGCCCTATGTGATCTATGTGGATGACTTGTGCTTAAACCTCTATGTTTTCAAATTCTATAGAGATATAGGGTCTAAACATAATAGGTGTCTACTCGTCTTCTATCTCTTTTGTGAATGCATGCGTAGTTTGGTACTAGTATACCGAGAGGTAACTTTCACTTGTTTCGTGTTATCCGATCAGATATCAAATCCCACATGTGTATTGATTAAAGGCATCGCCTCTAAGTGAAGTATTTACTGAAGTTAGGATCACATGTTTATTCTCATATAAGTAATTCGATTTTAATTCTTGTCAATTAGTTAATTCCTAGATTTATAATTTGCATCTTAGTATAATTTAGATAATCAAACCCAAATTTGTTACTTTTCTTAGCAGTGAGTTAAAACCATACATTGTTGCATAGGCATATTTTCTGAGTAAAACCTAACCAGATCTCTGTGGAACGAACTTTAATTGTATTACTTGTGACTACGTGCGCTTGCGTAATTTTGGCACAACAAGTTTTTGGCGCCGCTGCCGGGGATCATCGGTGTTTTATTTTTAGTTCATGTGCTTGTCAATAGTGGTCGTTAGCGTTCACTGACTCGAATTTCTTACTTAGTTTGTTTGTTTCGTGGTGTTTCAGGTACTTAAGTTTGTATGCGAACACGCTTACAAGCTCGTTTGGAAGAACTGGCGGAAGACGATCTTGTAGAGAATAAAGAGGATAAGAAAGAGGAAACTGGAACTCTAGTAGCAATGGCAGATGCAGCAGCAGCTAAGGCTTTGAAGGAATATTCTCAGCCGAAAATCAATGATATCCAGTCTAGCATTATCAGGCCAGCTATTGCAGCTAACACTTTCGAGATCAAGCCGGGCACTATTCAGATGCTACAGAATTCGGTTCAGTTTGGGGGTGCTCATACTGAGGATCCTAACATGCATATTCAGGACTTTATCGAGATCTGTGATACTTTCAAGTTCAATGGTGTTTCGGAGGATGCTATCAAGTTGAGGCTTTTCCCATTCTCTTTGAGGGATAAGGCTAAGGGCTGGTTACACTCTCTACCAGCTAGTTCCATTACTACATGGGAGGATCTTGCTCAGAAGTTTCTTACTAAATTCTTCCCTATGGCAAAAACTGCAGCATTAAGGAACCAGCTAGCTCAATTTCAATAGCAATCTGGGGAATCTTTGTGTGAGGCTTGGGAACGTTATAAGGAGATGCTTCGTAGGTGTCCACATCATGGCATGCCTGACTGGATGGTTATCAACAGTTTTTATAATGGGTTGGGAGCACAATCTAGACCTATGCTAGACGCAGCATCAGGAGGAGCTCTATGGGCTAAGAACTATGATGAAGCCTATGAACTTATTGAGACGATGGCTGCCAATGAATATCAGAATCCAACCCAGAGGCTTTCTCAAGGCAAGGTAGCAGGTTTGTTCGAGGTGGATACAGCTTCAGCTATAGCAGCCCAGTTAAAGGCTTTGACTATGAAGGTGGATTCTCTAGCAAATTATGGAGTTCAGCAGGTGGCTAGTGTTTGTGAGTTATGTGCGGGCGCACATGAGACCAATCAGTGTGCTATCTCTTCTGAATCAGCACAGTTCGTGAGTAATTTCCAGAGATCTAATGTACCAGTTCCAGCCACTCATCATCCTAACAACCGGAATCATCCCAACTTCAGCTGGAGCAACAATCAAGGTGCACAACAACCTTATCAGCAAGCAAAGCCATTCAATCAAGGCTATCAACAGCCTTATGCTCAGAGGGCACCATATCAACCTCCAGCATTTCAGCAACAACAGCCCCAGGCTCAGGTGGGGCAATCTTCTAATGAAAAATCAGAAATAGATGATTTGAGGATGATGGTGAAGAATCTACAAGCTTCTCAAAAGATCTTCGAGAGCCAGCTGGGATATATTTCAAGTGCTTTATTTAGCAGACCACAAGGAACTCTTCCTAGTGATACCGAGACTAATCCAGGTAGAAGAGACAACAAAGAACGGGTAAAAGCTGTGACATTGAGATCAGGAAAGGTTACATCAGATCCGAAATCAGCCGCTAAGGAAGATGAAGAAGTGCAGAATCAGCAAGTTGAAAAATCTGCAGTGCCCGAAATTGAGAAATCGGATTTAGTAGCTGATGAGGTAGATGGTAAGGGAGAGAAGAGCAAGGAACCTGTTAAAGCTTCTGTGGAGCAGTCTACTCAGATCTATCCTCCTCCTTCATATCCTAGAAGACTCCAGAAGCAAAATTTGGATAAGAAGTTTGCTAAGTTCTTAGAGGTGTTCAAGAAGTTGCAGATTAACATTCCTTTTGCGGAAGCTCTTGAACAGATGCCGAGCTATGCCAAGTTCATGAAGGGTATTCTTTCTCGTAAATTAAAGCTCGATGAATTAGAGACCGTTGCCTTAACGGAAGAGTGTAGTGCCGTTCTGCAGCAAAAGTTGCCACCTAAGCTTAAAGATCCAGGGAGTTTCACCATTCCGTGTACTATTGGCAATCTTTCTTTCAGCAAGTGTTTGTGTGATTTGGGAGCTAGCATTAATCTCATGCCCTTGTCAGTCTATATGCAACTTGGTCTACCAGAGCCAAAGCCAACTAACATCTCTTTGCAGTTGGCTGATCGATCTATCACATATCCTAGAGGCATAGTGGAGGACGTTTTGGTGAAGGTTGATAAACTCATATTTCCTGCTGATTTTGTGATCTTGGATTTTGAAGAAGATAAGAAGATTCCCATAATCTTGGGAAGACCGTTCTTGGCTACAGGAAAGACTTTGATTGATGTGCAAAAAGGGGAACTCACCATGAGGGTGCAAGATCAGAATATACAAAATCAATTTCTATGTAATTTTGTGTACCCACTAATATTTGCGTAATATTTTAGTCTATACGGTTGGATTTTCGCAAAAACTATTAAAAATATGAATTTGAAGCCACATAGGTAGAGAATTTTTCTACAGATAGATTCTCTTTACCCATTATTGTTTATATAAAAAAGATTAGTATCAAAACAAATTCATTTGATATATGAGAAAAGTTACCTAAAATACATATTAGCTCTCTTTTGTTTTTTCTCCAAGTAGCTTTACTATATTTTATACTATTTTTATCGAAAGTTTGATTCAATAAAACTATGCCTTGAGGATCGGGCACATAAAACATTAAAAACATAATTAATAATATAATTTAAATCAAATACATATTTCTTTTTTCAATAAATGCAAACAAAACATGAGCAATTTTTTAGAGGCAGCCGAACCACGCTTGCATATAGATTGTATCTTATTCACCTTTTACTTTGTTAATTATTTCATAAAAAATTTCGTTTGAATTCAAGAAAAGTCTCAAAAATATTAAAGGCGTCTTTGTTTTATTTTCAATGTAGAAATTATATTGAGGACAATAATAAGAAATGTTTTATTTTCCTTGT
The DNA here is from genome assembly GCA_037693485.1 of Kitagawia praeruptora. NCBI lineage: Eukaryota > Viridiplantae > Streptophyta > Magnoliopsida > Apiales > Apiaceae > Kitagawia > Kitagawia praeruptora. The sequence continues at coordinate 156,069,405 of CM075344.1, read as the reverse complement.
ACAATGTAGAAATTGTATTAAGGACAATAATAAGAAATAAGAAACTGATTGAATGTCTAAAGGCATATGTCTTGAAACTTTTAAACTCATGATAAATGAATATTCTCATATAAGGCAAGTAAAATGAAAATTTCATCGTATCGAAACAGCTAAAATACATAGTCAAAGAGTGTTTTCACTCTACTACTAATTCCCCCAGCTACATAGTCAAAGAGTGTTTTCACTCTACTACTAATTCCCCCAGCTTGAGCTCCCTTCCACTTCATCCACTCTAAGCTCCCATGGGATTACCTGCACATATAGTTACATTTGTTAGGTCACAAGGCACGCTGAATAATGTGCCCATGTGTGTATAACCTGAGATCTTTAAGATACTCCCTCCGTCCCTTTTGATTCTTAACATTTCACTTTTTCAAAACTTTCTGGCACGCATTTTAAGGTGCATTTTAAGGATAGTTAAATAACTTTTTTTTAAAATTTTCTTTTTCTGTATAAAAATTTAAACATTAAATTTTTATACAGAAAAAGAAAATTTTAAAAAAAAGTTATTTAACTATCCTTAAAATGCACCTTAAAATGCGTGCCAGAAAGTTTTGAAAAAGTGAAATGTTAAGAATCAAAAGGGACGGAGGGAGTAATTGATAAGCAATTACACAAACACATGTAGCTAGGTAAGAAATGGGATGTACCATCTGGCCGGTTCTTAGTCCAAAGCAGCTGCGTTTTTATATGCTCGTTCACCTGGACTATATTGTTTCTATTCAGATTGAATTTGTTTATGAGCTCTTTGCTAGTGATAAAAAAAAATAGCGTTGGAAATTTAAAATTTTAAACACAAAAGAAAATATCCCTCGTTAATTGCATTAATACCTAAATTTAGGTAGAAGAAATAATAAAAAAATCATCATTTATTTATAAAAATTATATTAAAAAAAATTTATAAATTAAATTAGTTACGGTTAACCATTTTTTAATAAAATTGTGGATGGTTGGTTAATTTTGGTAGATAGATATTTATTAATAAATTTTTAAAGGGTGCAATTTTAAAGTCCACTCTTACTTATTTTATAGTCCACTCTTACTTATTATATATATATATATATACATATATATATATATACATATATATATATATATATATACATATATATATATATATATATGTGTGTGTGTGTGTGTGTGTGTGTGTGTGAGTCTGTGTATTAAATCTTAAATTCTTAAAATTTGATTTGAACGATTTTACAGCCCATGTGACATTAATAAAATAATCTTTAATTTATTGATGGTTTAAAAATTATTTTTCAAATAAAAGTACTACACACAAACAAAAGAGAGAAGAAATTGATTATTGTTTATGTTGAAAATTTTATTCGATTTATGAAATCTATTTTTCGTTTTAATTATCAAAATACCCTTGTACTAACAACCAAATACAGTTTTAATAATAAGTGTACGTATGAGGGATTTTGTCCAGTAATCCTCAATATGACAAAATAATTAAGAACCACTAGATCTTAAAATTAATACATGAAGACCATTTGATCTAACATAATAAAATCTTGCGAAGAAGTTTATTTTATAAATAGTTAGGTTTTTATGTTGAATAGGATTATCACGTCTTCTTACACTAAATAAAATTAATATAAAAAATCGTAATTATAGTTTCCCTTGACAATATATCTATTTGGATAATAATTGTTAGATCATCCCTAAATTAAAGATAATTTTATGAGTTTAACAGGGACCGTAAAATCATTCAAATCTGATAGAGCCCAATTAGGAAGTATGACTTTTTTAACATTAATAAATAAATTTAATTAAATTAAATTTTAATACAATCTTTTTTTACATCCTTTTAAGACTACAGTAGAACCTCGATAAATGAATACCTTTGGGACCAAAAAAAAAATATTCATTTGACGAGATTATTAATTTATCAATTAATGAATATAAAATTTATTTATCGATAAATAAATAATAATTCATTTAGATGATATTTTTAGACTTTTTTTTGTAATTATATCATTTTGAATATATTAAGTTCAAATGTACCTGAAACTCACGTTAATTATAACTTTTATGCAAACTTTGAAACTGTACTAAATGATGAGGCAAATGATCCCGAACTCGATGATAGTATCACTATACCACAAGTGTCCTCAAGAGAAGCTTTTCAAGCTATTGTCACTATACAAAACTAGGTAACAAAGCCGCGCTACGCGCGGCACGAAAATATTTTTAAAAATCGTATATATAACATCATTTTTCGTTGAGTTTTATTATTTGAAAGTTGATATGATAAATTGAAACTTGTGTAAAATGTAATTAAATTTGAATGTTTAAGAATTATGGAGAAAAGAATTAGTAGAAAGAAAACATGTTTCAGTTAAATTCTTAAGTGTTAATAATAATATTTTTGAAAATATTGATGACATCTATTTTGTTGCATAAAAAATGTTTTTGAAATCCAATATTGATAAACATTTGTAAAGTTTGATAATAGATAATTAAAAGTAACATTTTTGAATTATTTTTGTTATCGATGGCATTATGAAAGATGTGATTGCTTAGTTTGTATGACAGAAAAAAGAAGCAGAATGTAAATGTGGTAAGAAGTGTGATTGACTTAACTTGTCAAGAAAATTTGGTTGCATGACAAACAAAACAGAATTCAAATGTATTTTGTAAGTCATGCTTCATACTTTTTGGAGTGATCCTACACATGTACATATTCATTTGATTAATTTTTTTGTGTATTTGAAAGAAATTTTTTGTATGTAATATTAAATTTAAATTCATGGACATATGTTCAAAATGGTACTCATATATTTTAATACTTTTATATTAAATCTTATAATAAATATGTACATGTACAATGTCAATAATTTTTATAATAAAAAATTATAAATATTAAATAAAACATTATTAAAAGTCGACGCCCGTCTCATAACATACATTTGTGATTAATTGATTAGTAATACTATAAGAATGTGTTTAGTTAGAATATTAATTTATTCCAACACAATATAATACAACAATGAATGCATAACTTTTTCATTGATTTACTCAGTAAAGAAAAAAATTGGATTGGTTCAATTTAATCGAGTAGGTCACACCCATGTGTATAAGTAAATTATATAATATTACTTGTATTTAAATTGTACATGTTAATTGAAAAATTTATATACTTCTGTATCTTATAATCGTATTTTATCATGATTCTCACGGTCACTGATTACGAATTTATCGAAAAGTTAAAATCGTTTATTTATTATTGCCAAAAAAAATTGCAGTAATTTTGAATAAGGATTAGAAACGGACTACATAAATAATTGTACTTTTATATGAATAATTAATATTTTATATTAATATAATAATTATAATGTTCTAATAAAGAAATAATAATTGAAATATTTTATGTAGATAATTATAATAATTATTGGCTAAAATTTATTTTAAGTATAAAATAAAGTGTATTTAATATAAGTTTAATAGGTATATTTAATGACTAATTATAATCTTATTAAATACAAGGAAATTATTTAAATAAAAAAATCAAAAATGTGAAAAACCAAGAAAAATATTTTGAAGTTTTAGAGTGAAAGCTTCTCCGATCTCCTGTTATTATAATATATATAGATAGTATTAACCAAAAATAACTTGTTTTAGCCGCGCTTTGCGCGGGTAAAAAAAATTTATTTTTAGCTACTGAAAATAGATAAATTAACATAAAAATTAATAGGTATTTTAAAAAAAATTCTAAAAAAAAGTGATTTAAAACAGTTTGTATGAATTATTGGAATAATACTCTCATTATATATCAAGAATTTTAATAATCTTAAAAATATTACTCCCTCTGTCCCACCCATTTCTTTACATAAAAAAGTGCATGTCTGACACGCATTTTAAGGTGCATTTTAAGGATTGTTCTATAAATTATTTTTGATATTTTCTTTTTCTGTATAAAAATAGGATTGTTCTATTTTTATACAAAAAAAAATATCAAAAATAAGTTAAAGAACTATCCTTAAAATGCATCTTAAAATCCGTACCGAAAACTGGTCCACAAACGTAAAGAATTCGAAGGGACGGAGATAAACATAAAAAATAGCAATTACACTATTAATTACAATTATATAACGCTTTTAAATCCGACACCCCTCTCATAATATACTTGCTCAGTAATAGTATACAAATTTATATAATTAGAATATTAATTTATTTTGACACGTTATAATGAAACAACATGTGTATAACATTTCGACACAACTAAAAATGATGCAATGTGAACAATATTAAATAGTTAATTTACATAAAAATAATCTTAATTATATATATACAAGTTAAATTTTTTTTTTTTGGCCACATATAGTTAAATTGTTTTATTGGAATAATAATTATGATGCTCAAATAAAGTTTGTCGATCTTTTATATATATAAATAATATGAAGTGAATTTAATATATATATATATATATATATAATAAGGGTAATTAATGATTATTAAAATGTCATTAAGATGCCATTAAACTACTATTTAATGCAAGAAAAAAATTAAATAAAAATTCAAAAAAATGAGAATTCAAGAAAAATATCATAAACTCTTCTAGTGCGTTTTCGATCTCCGGGCATTATAATATATATAGATATAATAAGGGTAATTAATGATTATTAAAATGTCATTAAGATGCCATTAAACTACTATTTAATGCAAGAAAAAAATTAAATAAAAATTCAAAAAAATGAGAATTCAAGAAAAATATCATAAACTCTTCTAGTGCGTTTTCGATCTCCGGGCATTATAATATATATAGATTACCTGATGCAACATGATCAAAATATTCTAAAAGTGGTGCATGTTTTACAAAAAATCAAGGATCAGATGCATTGGGGAGGAAAGAAACAATCAACTTTGGAGGCATTTTTCGAAAAAATATAATTTATTAATGTGTTTGAAAATTAGTAATTGGATGAAATGTATTAATGAGATATTATATAAATAAAAATATATTATTGGAAATATAGTGCTTATTCATTTATATTTACATAGGGCCTATAAAGACTTCATTTGTATTTATTCGTTAATGCATTAAGCGAGATTATTCGTTAAGTCCATTGGACCAAGTTGGGATCGAAGAAATTTATTCATTAGACGAGGTTATTCATTTATCGAACATTCATTTATCGAGGTTCTACTGTATAATATATTAAAACTGCAATTTTAGTGTTTTCCTCAAACCATAGGGTCTCAAACATCAATTGCATCACTATCAAAAGATTTGTATGTTCGAAGTTCTCATCAAATTCAGACCCAAAGTGCATCTTAATTATCAAAAGTGTTTCCAAATCATGGACTGACTATAGTCTCAAACACAACACTTACGAAGCTATTTTTCTCAAAAGAGACCATTAATCAGAGATTTTTTCTTCCAATGTAGAGTTTGTTACCATAAAGAGCTTGGGTAAGTATGTGTTTGTATCTCCTACACAAGAACATATCAGTATCCCACCTTCATGTTTAGGATTTCTTGATTTTCCTTTAGGTCTTGAAAATTCATGTAATGGCCTTCCTCATGTTGGTTGAAAATTATCAAAAAAAAAATGAAATTAAAAGTTTCCAAATATACCACACTTGAATTTTCAAAAAAAAATTTTAAATCAAATTAAAAAATACATCACTTGGCAACGCAATGTAAATAGCTACATAACATTTGTTCAATTCGATATATAAAAAGTTGATGTCACGATTAATCAGGTATTTATATTATGTTATCAAGCAAGGCATTTCCAAGTATGATTTCATTTTTATGCAAAAAAAAAAAAAAAAAGTAGGATTTCATTTATATTTTGGAACTCACAGTTTCTTTTTTTTGATAGTTTTCAATGGAACAAAGAAAAAGGCCATTATACAAATTTTTAAGACTTAATTAGTGGGAAATCAAGAAATTCTAAATGTTACTCAAGCTTTTCAGGATGATTAACTGTAGATTGACAGAAAACTTAAGTGATCAGTTGCCTCTTGTGAAAAATAAGCTTAGTAAATGCTATGTTTGAGACTATGATTTCACGATTAAGAAACATTTTTGAAAATTGAGATGGATTTTGTGTCCCAAATTGACAAGAATTCAGAACAGTTATTCATTTGATAGTGAAGTAATTGATATTTGATACACTATAGCTAGAGGAAACACGAGGATTGATTTTTTTTCACGGTGTTTGATAGTTTTATAGTTGTGCTGATCTTCCTCATGGATACTTACGGCATTTCCAAGAGGTTCTCTATTCAAGATCTTAACTCAAAAAATGAGAAGAGAGAATGAAAATGTTGCTTCAAGAGAAGTGACTCTTAAAAACACTAATAGCATCTTCTCTGTACTCATTTCTAAGAGACACTAGTAGATCTTAAGTTGTATTTTAATTACTAAAATATACATGTCCACCAATTCTTGCACAACTTTTGGTTATATTGGAGTTAATTTATGAATAATTATAAATAAAGAGCTAATATAAAGAGGATTGTTGGAGTTTGACCCATAAACCAATGTAATAACTTGCTAAAAGTCATTTATTTATATTATTTTGAAGAATGAATATAGAGTCTTTTGAAGATGCTCATATACATGTATCTAAGAGTTCAGAAGATTAGTAAAAGTTATCCTAAAAAGGAAATCTACCTTAATCTTGATAGACATTTATTATAAATCAGAAAACTATAAATATTCATCCTTTTGTGTATTTGTTCAAAAAGTGTTTTGAATAACATAAGCAATGATATTTCAGGCTAATATTTATATTTATTTACATAGATTAGTTAGCAGAAGATGGGAGAATGAACACAAACAAGAAATTGCCCTTGGAAGAGTCGAAGAGGAGATTATGTTTTGGTGTTAGATGTTGGAGCAGGATGTTTTCAGTATTAACTATCAAATCATTATCGAATTAGGATAAAAAGGACGGTCAAACCGAGAATGGGCCGGGTATTTTAGGTATCTCCTATAATATATTGAGTACTTTGGACAAATTTTCGATTAAAATTTAAGGAAATGCTAAGCATTAAATAATCTCATATTGTCAATATTGATTTTAGTTATTTAATTAATTTTTGGTTTTTCAATGTTCTTTTACAATATCAATTTAATTTTTCAAGTAATAATAGTGGACCCCCCTGCATTCACATTAATTTTCACTAATAAAAACGTCCCAAATTGCTAAATAATTATATTGAAATTCGTGCAAACTTGATGTATTAAGTGCAAAATTGACATTTTAAGTGTATTTATCCACTTACATTAATTTTTAAGCCCTAAGGGCAATGTTTAGCATTACTAGGGCTGTAAATGAGTCGAACCGAGCCGAACTCTTAATTGTTCGTGTATCGGCTCGTTATAAATACATCGAACTCGAACTCGAGCTCGAACTTTAATCGAGCCAATATTTTTGTTTGTGTATCGACTCGTTAAGAAAAATTTTATTCACGAACATGTTCGCAAACAGTTCATGAACATGTCTAACGAGCTACTATTCACGAATATCTCATGAATAATGTTCATGATTTCGTGTTCATGAACATCTCAACATTTTTTTTCTAGAAATTTTTTAATGCAATTAAAATAAAAATAAAATTGGGGATGAAACATTGAAAACTTGAGAAATGCTTCAAATTTAGACTTATCAACGAATCAAATTTGGATCAAATTTAGTTAATACATAATGAACTAATGTTATAATTTATAATGTAACATATGTATAATTTAATTATTATTAATAAAAAAATTATAAATTTAAACAAATAAAATACAATGAATAGACAAAATAAACTAACATATTATTTCGTTACACTTACTTATACAATTATTTACAAGTTATCGTGAATTCAAAATTTCCCGTTAAATGTTAATGAAATATGTTCAAGAACATATATATATGAAGTTTGTGAACAAAATTATTAATGAACCATATTTACGAACAAGGTTCACGAACTATATTAACGAACTTGCTCATGAACTATATAATCGAACTTGTTCGCGAACTTTCGAGCCGAACTATGTCATGTTCGGGTTCAGCTCATTTACGAGACGAACCCCAAAATCGTGTTCATGTTCGACTCATTTACAAATCGAACCAAACTCGAATCGAACTTTTTTCGAACCGGACACCGAACTGTTCGTGAGCGTATCGACTCATTTACGGCCCTAAGCATTACCCTAAAATTTATATTAAGTGGATTTTGTAAGGAAAAAAATTAAGCGAATTTGTGAATATTATCTAATAAATTCTTAACTTGAAAATGGCATATATTTATCTTTGAGCGTGAGCCCTCGCACCTGACATCCATTTAGGTCTGTCCGTATATGTTATATTACTAAAATCAAAACATTAAAAATTTGATTTTTGATTTGATTTTCAATCGATAGTTCAATTTAATAATATATTTTAATAAATATTAATAACAATATAATTAATAATAACTCGCTAACTAATTAACTTTTGTAACTACAAGATTTCTTTAAAATAATGTTCCCTCAGTTTTTTAACATTTATCGTTTGACTTTTATGTACGCATTTTAAATTGCATTTGACTATATACTTATAATTGCGATTTTTTAAAAATTATATTTGTGAATTAAAATTGAAATTCAATATTAAATAAATAATAATAGTATAATTAGTTATGTTTACGGTTTGCCCTACATTTCTCTGTGTTTCTTTCTCTCCTCTAATAAACCTAAATTTAATATATCGATTAAGGGACTATCATTAACCTTTTTGGTTTGTTTACAGTTTTCTCTCAATTTTCATTGTTATTCGATAAATCTTTCTTCGTGTGAGAGTTGTTCTAGCCAATAAATGAGTTCACTTATCTCTCCATTTATTTTATGTCCTATGAGATTATTATAATATTGATTCGTTGATGTGGTTTACATGATATTACAATTATGATCAATTTTTCGAATATATTATGACAAATCAGGTATGCATATTCTTCACGATTATACCAAATCAATAAATACACCAAATCATTAAATTATCTTTTCAAGAAAGCCGTATGTCCTAACGATATGAGCAAGGGATGCTCAACAATGCAAAATCGTTGATGTGCTATTATTTTTGTAAATGTCGTATGTCTTATTATTAATAATTCATATTCCTTTAAAAAAATAATAATATATAATAAGAACAACTAGCTAACTAATTAACTTTTGTAACTAACTAGATTTATTTAAAATAATAAATCTATACCATTTATATATACTATTTTAATTAGCAAAAAAAAGGGGCATATTTTGTTATTTGATTAATCCTTCATTTTTGGTTTCCCCCGACTTATCTGCAACTTAAATAGATGATAACGATCGGATACAATACTAAAATTTGTTACATATAGAGTTTTAAAGTTTGTATCCTCCAACTACATTTTTTTTTTGACCAACAAGAAGATTTTATTGATAATAAAATTAATACTAAAAGATGTCATATATGTTAGTGTAGGTGCCCTAGAGGCAATACATTGTTTCTTGAATAAACTTTTATGTCATTTGATTATTAAATAAACGTATTTATTATGACTTTAATTACTGCGATATATTTGTTAACATAATAAATGTCCTTAGAATCATGATACACATTGTATAGTTCAAGTACATGACTTGAACTTGAGATTATATAATATATCATATTCTTAAAGGTCCCTAGTCGATTATTATTATTATATAGGACAATAATAATACATAAATAGACTAGTATGTTGTTTGACAGATAATCACATCTCATTGGTTATAAGTATGGAGATACTAAAGTCAATACATAGGTACATGTAGGAGTACATGATACTGGACAGACCCACAGTGAGATTCTTCATGTTTAATAAAGTCATAAGAATGACTCACAGTGGTAATGGTGTAATGATCCTTTGACTTGAGATCATTATATTTCTATACGAGGATTAATATACTTTGACAACATTAAAAGTTACCTTTGACCGGGTGATGATAAAAGTGGAGATCGGGTATATCATGAGTCGTATGAGAAATATGAATGATAGATAAAGGATTTAACCCTCATATAATTATGAGAGATATTATTGGCCTCTTGATTGAGTGAGACTATAAAATGCATGGCCGTGCTCAAATAATGATTTGTTATTTAATAGTCTACTCATTGATCAAGTAAATCCGGATTAAATGTTGAAGAGGATAACTAAAGACATGTCTCGAGTTTAATCTATAATATTTGGTTAAAGGGATTATATTACACGAAGACATTAATCACGAAAGGTTTTATCGAATCACGATTTAATTATTGTTTAATTGGGTAGCAATGATGTATTACTAGATACCGCTCATTGTTTATAATTTTATTGGAGAATAAAATTGTTGCCAATTAAATAATAGCCTATAGGGTCACACACATTGAGCATTTAAAGGAATAGTTAATTTAAATTATGAGTTTAAATTAATTGATTATTATTTGAATTTTATTATATTAATTAAGTGAGACTTAATTAATTGAGATAATATAAATTCGAATTAGAGTAGTATTTTTGCCCATAATAATTAAGTATGACTTAGTTATTAACTAAATAATGGAAATTCGTTTTATTATTTAATCCTATACCTACAAGGGTTGGGCTTTGCTGTTATGGACCTATTAATCAGTCATTATAAATAGATAATGATAGGTTAATAGGTCATTACGTTTTTGGGAAAACCCTAGAAGAGTAGCAGCAAAAAGAGGCAGATTTCGAATCATCAAAGGAGGCTAGTACATTCATTCCGTGTGCTCGTGTGGATACCATAGAGGTGTTTTCCGAGAAGTAGACACAAATCGTGAAAGGTAGGATCTCCGTTGAGTTCGTGAAAGTAAAGTTTTTAAAGGTATGATTCGTTTTCTCCATAATCAGTCATAACTTATACATGGATCCTAAGTTTGGGTTTCGTTTTTTTATTTGTTTTACGCTTTATACCCGCTGCGTTTATGCCCCGAAACCCAACATTGGTATCAGAGCTACGTGTATAAGGGACTGATTTGGTTACGTGTTTACTGTATTCGATGCATGTATGCATGTTATATGAATCTGCCATGATACGCTAATGAGATATGTCGATTATAATATGTTATGTCGTCCATTTATGATTCTGTTATGTTGTATATTATGATATAATGATACAAGCATGTTTATAATCTGCCATGACTAATTAGTATGCGATCATTGTATGTTATGCATGTTGTATGTTTTATATAGTGATATAAACTGTTAGACAGATTGTGTATGGCCTTAAGACCTTTAGTTTAATGGTTCATGGTTTTATAAATACGACTTGCATGTCATTTTCTTCATTCTTGTAATTGTTTAACCTCGAATGTAACTCGAGTTTTATTATGTAAGTACATTAGTATAGGTTGTATTCAATTATTCAATGTAATGTACTTCAAGATTGAAGGACGATCAATGAGGAGAAGCAACCAAGGAGAAAAGAGAAGAATGAAGACTTGTAAATTGTATTTATATTTATCCACCATAGATTGACCTTGATCTTTTCATTAGCTTGAAAAGATCACATAGGATTGGGCCATAACCATTGCACGTTTACTTTATGCACTTTACATATGATGTATGGAATGTATGTGTAGAGTAGAAGATGCATGCTTTAATTAGATTAATGTAGTATGCATGTATTAGATACGTCACCCATGCCATGCTTGCCATGCTAAACAAGATAAAATCTGTAACGATTCAAGATTTTAAAATGAACAAACGATCATGAGATTCTTGTGTTTATGAAATATGGATTTTTAAAATACGGAATTAAATATGGATTTTTGATATCGAAAATTGGGATTTTCTGACAAAAACGGATATGCGTATTCGTAAGGTTAATGGGTATTAAGTGTGACCATTGGGATCCTCCATCTACCTGGGAAATGAACAGTTTAAGATGTCAATTTGAAATATTTGATTCAAGGAAAACTTGAGGATCTCTTTATGATGTGATCATGATCGTTATAATTTTTCTAAACCCCTAAACAAAATATTAAGTTTAATCGGATGCTTTCCAATGAATGAACACTCATTGAATCCTAGATCGATAAGGGGAATGACTGCCAGTGGCAGGGGGACTCCTGTCTATCGTGGTGAGATGCGACAAATATAAACGGTTATATTTGGTCGTTGTATCATTGGGTCTAACTTAACTGAGTCGTCATAATAAGGTGAAAATAAACGGTTATATTCAACTATTATGAACTTAGAAGCATAGAGTTTGGTTCAAAATCTATTAGATAGATAAGATCAAATGTTGTTCACCAAACTATCCAAGAATTATATATGATATAATTGACAACTGTTGTCTACCTAAATAATCATGTTTTAAGGACTACCAGTGGTTGACTTAGGATATGACGAAATATGGATCTTGGCTCACTAGAAAGATTTATGGGATATTCTTTCCGATTTAATAGTAAGGGCTATTAATTTGATAAAAATAATGGGAAATATATTATGAATATGTCATAATCACTTGAACATAATTATTGTAACAATCTAACTTATCTTATGCATTTTATCATTATAGAAAACAAATGGCACAAAACACAAACAACACTTTCTCTGTGCGATCAGTCCTTGAGAAGGACAAGCTGACAGGATCAAACTTCCTTGACTGGTCTAGGAATTTGAGAATTGTTCTCATGCAGAAAAAGAAATCTTATGTGATTGATATTCCTCCACCGGCAGCCCCTGCTGCCAATGCCACTCTTGCTCAACAAAATGCTTATCAGAAGCATATTGATGATGCGACTGATGTGGCTTGTCTTATGCTTGCGATTATGGATGCTGAGCTTCAGAAGCAGCATTTTGATATGAATGCTTATACTATGTTTAAACATCTTTCAACGATGTTTCAGTCACAGGCTCGTGTGGAAAAGTTCAACACGAGCAAAGCACTCTTCTCGTGCAAGCAGGGCAACGGACCAGTCGGACCACATGTTCTAAAGATGATTGGGTATTGTGATTACCTTGCTCGTTTGGGTTTCCCGCTTCAGCGAGAGGCTCAAGTCGATATAATCTTGCAATCTTTGAACAGCGACTATACTCAGTTCATTACGAATTTTAATATGACTGAGCAAGATAAGACTCCTATGGAATTGTTGGCCATGCTGAGGACCACTGAAGCAAATATGGTCAAGGCACCTGAGAAAGCTCCCATAATGATGGTGGGCAAGAAAGGTGCTAAGGGAAAGGGGAAATGGAAGGGCAAGAAAAAGGTTGCATCAAAATATCTTGGTCCTTCTAAGCCCTCTTTCAAAAAGGCTAAAAAGCCGAAGGGAGATGTCGCAAAGGCTTACAAAGGTGATTGTCACTATTGCCACAAGCCTGGTCACTGGAAGAGAAACTGTCCAGCTTATTTGGAGGATCTGAAGAAAATGAAGGGTGTTCAGATTTCTGGATCAGGTATTTATGTTATAGAAGTCAATCTGTCTATTTCTACATCTTGGGTATTGGATACTGGATGTGCTTCTCACATTTGTATAAATGTGCAGGAACTGCAGAGAAGTAGAACTTTGGCTAAGGGAGAAGTGGACCTACGAGTAGGCAATGGAGCCACTAGTACAAAATATGCCTATCGCGTCTGTTAAAAAGGGCTTTTTGCGTCTGTTGTCAACAGTTGCGTATGGCAGAGTAGTATCAGCTATAGAGCATATGCGACTGTTACTCAACAGACGCATATAGTTTATGCGGCTGTCAAGAATAGACGCATATAGTTTACACCAGTCGCATAAAGTCTACATTTTGCGTCTGCTCTGCTTAAACAGACGCAAAAGGTAGTTCTGCATCTGGCACTAACAGACGTATAAAGATAAAGAACAGACGCAAATATAGACTTTATATGGCTGTGATAGTAGAACAGACGCAAAAGACATTTTTTCCAAAAAAAAAAATTTATATTTTCAGCTAGCACCTGTAGCCTAAATACATTTCTACTTCACCCCAAAATTACCAAAAGCAAATTCAATTTTCAATCTCAACAATAATAAAATTGATAGGGTAAAATAGAGTATTGAATTAACAAAACACTTGATAATCTCAAATTTTTAACTTGTAGCTAGTACAATGTTTCGTGATTACATTTATACAAGTGTAGTACTATTTCCGTATCCTCCCATGGACCACTGCCACCCTCGTTGCTACTAGCACCTGCGCTGCCACCCTCGTTGCTACTAGCACCTGCGCCTTCCCTTCACCCCCTGAGGGAGAAGAGAAAATAATAAGTAAATAATACAGTCTTAGCATGCAGTTGAATCTAAACCTTTCTTGAGTAGTGAACAAATAAAAGAGAAATATGCTAGAATCTAAACCTTTAGAACATACAGCATATGAATAACTCCAGTAAAGGAAACAAAATTAGAACTGATGTATCAGAATTATATTAATTGAGCAGCATTCTTACTGTGCAGCGAGTATTAATCTATAGTCGGCTATGTTTTTTAATGGAGTTAAATACATATACAGTTACAACCCTCAAAAATATCATATGAATAAAATCTGTAAACAGGTGATCCATCTTTTTCTCGACTTCTATAAGTTTAACTTTCATGATTCATACCAAATGGAGAACTCTAATTGGTTGCAGAGTTTGACCCTTAGTACCTTAGTTTTAGCAATATATTGCAGGTCCAAAGCCACCTTTCCCAAGTTTATTATTGTTAGAGAAGATGTTTGTGGCGTTAGCAGTAGTCCTGAAGTCAAAAAAAGGTAAATCTTCCCCCTCGTTGTCAGTCTCACCCTCTATCAGTTCTCCTGTAAAATGATCAGACATATACATACAGGTGAAACCTTAGCATATGCAGTTGGAGGCAAGTATTGCTTGTTGGCACTTTTGAACTTGATTCACGTGACTATTTATATACTTCAGAGAGCATTAAGATAGTCAAAAAATATATTTACAACTACCTTCCTTATTTTTCCTTCGGTACTTGCATACATGCCATAGATAGAAGCCAAGTACCACTGTCAAAATTGATATAATAGGTAAAAGTACAATCAGGACGATCCGCCTTGAACCTGAATAGCCGGAAATGACGTTAATTACAAGGGAAAAAAGAAATAAAAAAAAGACGTTAACTTCTTAAAAGTTAATCTTTTCCATATTTATTTCCATAGGTAAAAGAAACCACCAGGGCGTAGCATTCGATTCAGTTCCAATAGAAGCTTACCGCCTGAAATGCCAAGTAACATATTAATTAAGAGAGCACAAGCTCCTCAAAGTCATCAGCAATGACTAAACTAAATTATGAAATACCTTCAATGTGCCATGGAACTCTACAATGCGCACAATGAACAATATCAAAAACTCTCCCAGGGAATGGAAGTCTCTTTGTGCCCATCACAGCAGATAAAGCCGGAATTCCTCTCTCAAGCGCAAACTGAACTTGGGCTTCATGTTCAACAAAGTTATTAATTAAATTGAAATAATTATTACATAAATTCTTGATTAACCATGTCATACATTTAATTTCTCAACAGAGTTCTGATAATTATACATACATAGAGGAATCTGGTTTTGCCAAGGTAGATGCACTTGAACTTTGGCTGGAGTGGAAGGTGTCTGGTCAGCCACATGCAATCCAGTAGACTTTCGGTAGTGTTGAACACCATGCAAAGATGATTTTGAGCCATACTATTCAACCAGAAGTGCCCTAATAGAGCATCTTCACCGCCAAAAAGAATCAGAACAGAGCTAGCCATAACTATAGTGTGACCACTGCGAGCAACCTGCAGAGAAATCTTTGATTAGTAACCTGCAGAGCTAGCCATACTTTTTGTGTTTGAACTTTGAACTATGCATGATATGCTTCGTTCAGTTTCGTTCACTCTAAGCTAAAACAAATGGCCACGAGTAATATGGCTATTCTAATTTTCAATCACTAACCTTTGAATTGTTGTATTGAACAACAATTTCATCCACAGATATAGATAATATATATTTAAACCTTAGGGGTGGACGCTACAGATAAGTTGGTGTAATCGCTTGCTACAAGTCGGAAGGCGTTTCAGATGTCTTCTAGGATTATTACAAGGAGCCTGCCATCAGCACTACTCAAAATCTCCTGGCTTCCCATTTTTAATATCCAGTTCACGTAGATACTCAGTAATGGCATTTTTTTGCCAGCCCTTGAAACTCCTGCATTCAATAATTTGTTTGATACTATTAAAATTGTAACATCACTTAAATGGAGACAAGGATTTAAGCTCACATCTTCCAAATATAGAAGTACATGATTTACTAATATTTCGAGATTCAACAGATTATGTGGTCTGATTAAATATAGGCTTATTCAAATAAAAGATAATCAGCAGTGCTAGTCAGCATAAGTAGTGGCAAAACCCCAGATGAAAATACTGTGTGGAAAAAAATCATAGGAAGCACTTACTTTTGATCAAGATGAGCTAGAATTTTTCCTCCAGGAAAAGCTGCTTTTGTAGCCTCGTAGGAAACGTTGATAGCTACTTTCCAAGTCCCTCCAATATCTTTTGAAGTTGCATCTCTTTTTGATTGGCTAGGATCTTCCATCGGCAAGGAATATCCAGAGAGCAGATGACCAACCCGTGTACCTGTTTTCCTGTGGATACAGAAAAAGGTTAAACTTACTCTACAATATTTCATTGAGAAAAAGTTGTATCACACGTATAGCATTCAAACAACAAATAAAGGTAACCACCAAGGCAAACTAGAGGGACTTAACCGAGGTAACCATACTGAAGTCCATAAAATAAGTTGCCTAACTAGAAGACTAATTGAAATAGATGTCAATTATGATTTCGAGATTCATTGTAGGAGTGTTTATCTAGACAGGTTGAGAAAGTGTGTTTTGTAAAATAGGAGTATGATTAATACAACTTTTTATGCAATTCAGAAGCAAGAAATGCAGAACAAAGAACATAATAGGCGAGGGTGATTGTAACTTGTAGCTTACCAAACAATATCCATATGCCAAGGTACATAATGTCCACCTCCTAATCCAAGGAGGACTTTGTTACTCCCCGATGTGCTGGAAAATCAAAGAACATTGGGGTCAAATGATAATCTTTTCGAAACGACACTCCTAACAAATAAAATACCATTCAAACAACAAATAGATATCATTTAAACAAATATATGAATGCAAGAAAAAAAACTAGAAAGGTATCTATATTATGAAAGTACAAAATCTGTCCAGGACATTTATTTTGGCTAACAAAAGGAGATATGCAAACAAAATGTTGTCAGACAATAAATAATGAGCAACACGAATGTGCATCGATGGCCTTTCCACTGGAGAGAAACTAACTCATACTTGATCCTTGATTCAGAATCAGAACATATAGCCAGTAGCATCAGAAATCTAGAGACATCTTTAAAAGCATATAAGACATTTTTAGATAATTCTAGTACAAAATCTACCATATGCGTCTCCCCATTTACGTCTGTTATAGGCAAAACAGACGCATAAAGTAGTTTTATACGTCTGTCCTGCACTACACAGACGCATATACAAGAAATAGACATGTTTATACGTCTGTTGTACCTAACAGACGTATAAAGTAGTTTTATACGTCTGTTGAAAAATCATTTGCGTCTGTTAGTGTACAACAGACGTATATAGTTCAACCATTTGCGTCTGTTAATGTACAATAGATGTATATAGTTCAATCATATACGTCTGTTAGTGTACAACAGATATATATAGTTCAATCATTTACGTCTAAATTTTTAAAACAGATGTATAAAGTGAATAAAAAAATTTAAAAAACATAAAACATAAATAATAAAAGTATATCGAGCGCCCTGTATATGACAGTGTATCCTCTCATAAATTACGAAGTACAAACCTCTTCTTCTCCAAGCTGTGATTCAATCATCTTTTCTAAAGTAAGCTACGATTCCTAAAACCTCTTCGGTTTTGTGGTGATTCTCTTCTCCAAAGTAAGCGGCGATTCCTAATTGCATCTTCAATATCAAAGCCCTAATTGAAAGCAGTTAATCTCCAAGCAGCCACCAGCGATTCTTCTCCGGCAATTTAGAAGTTTCAACGATTCACTACGATTAAGAAGCCATCTACTTCGATTGAGAAGCCCTAATTAGAATCCCATCTAGTTGGATTAGGAAGCTGCAAACATTACCGGTAACATTAACCCCCCTCCCTCTCTCTCCCATCAATATTATTCAAATAATAATCTCTCTCTCCCTGCTAGCAATGGAAACGATGTTGTCTCCTCCAACGCTACCGTCGAGATTGGCGAAAGCTTCTCAAATTCCTACTCTCTCCCTCCGCCGGCTACATCAAAGAGATCTTAACTCCTCCGCCGGTTCAATATCTCTCTCCACCATCGATTTCGATACTCTCAGCGTCGATTATATTCTCCACTATATCCACCTATCCAGTAAGCTATACATACATATATTTGTGTCTAATGTCTTTATGTTCAGTTACTTTTATTGCTTTAATTCAAATTTAACATCTGTTCTGTTGTTTTAGCTTTTAAACTTAATAATATCATTTTATATTATTTATAATTATAAATAATTGTATTTATAATTATGTATTAGTTGATATTCAACTGCAATTGCAAATCATTTCGTAATACGAATCACTAGTTTGTTTATGTATATTGCGTTGATTACGTCTTACACTGTATTCAATCGAGTAAGGTAATACCGTTACATGTGTTTGTATGAATTCAAGGACAAATATGCAGCTATTCAACAAAAATTGAAGCCAGTAAATAGAGTTATTTCATTAGGATTACCTGCTCTGCATACAGGTAGATATTTCTCAATCAATATCCTGTAAAAATGTTGACAGTAGTAATATGTATACTAGTTTGTTTATGTATATTTGTATATAAATAAGTACTGGCTACTTTTATATTTTATATATACATAAGTGTATGATTTGTTAGAATGTTGATATGATCTTGTTGTAGACTTTTAGGGCTAGTCTGTGTACCAAAAAAGCCTACAATTACTGAGTTAATAATACATGGGAAACTTAAAGATACTAAATACTTATAAGGTAGAAATTGTTAGATATTTAGTGGAAGGAGTAGACAGTAGACACTTTTTACATGGAAAACTTTGATTAGTGTGTCGATAGCTTGTCAGTTTTACCACTTTTGTGGCTTAAAGTAATGTGTAGTTTTTGATTCTCTCACTTGTTGACGCGGACTTTTGAACTGAGATTATCTGTAGTTCAGACCTTCGGTTTAATTAGCTGATAAAATTTATTTTCTCTCACTAGATTTCAGAAGCAATGGATGCTTTTGTTAGGCAAACATCAATGCAGTTTGATTCAAGGAAAGCTTGTGGACAACTTGATATTCCACAGATTTCACTGGGACTTCTGAATGGCATATTTAAGTCCGATTTTCTTTATGAAAAATCGTATATGCCATGGAAGAAACGACAGGTAAACACACCTTGTCCTAATTTGATGGTTTCATAGTATTTACAAAGTTTGGTTGTTTTGTATTTGACATTAAGTTTTAGAATGAAGTTGTGCAAGCATATTTTAAGATGTTAAAATGTTTAAGTTATTTCATACATTTTTTTTAATTGGAGAAAAAAAATTAATATAACAATATTCAGCTACTTGCTGTAACTATGTATGATTTGTTTGTCTAGGCAAATGTTCTTGAAGAAGTCTTAATTTCTGCCAATCATCTATTAACTGATAAACAAGTAAATGAGACATTACTTGCAAAGATCAACAACTCTGAGGTACTTCCACAGTGATAAAGGAGCTTATGATGATGCTTAATCAGATATTTAGTGGCAGTTCTTATTTTGTCATATTGTAGTAATGAGACAACCAAATGTCCACCTCTGAACGTACTGAGGTCCTAGCAGCTATCCGCCAGGTGTCTTTGCTACTGTCCTCTATGAATGGTCATTTTGGTATTCAAGGTGAAACATGCTATAAGTACAAAATTTAGCATAAAATATCTACCTCCCCCCCTCCCTCCCTATAAGTAAAAAGAAAAAGAAATAGATTAGAGTTTACTAGTTGCTTGATAACCAGTAATCCCACTTATCCCCAGTTTGACAACTAACATTCAGTAGATTTTAGCGTAGTCATTGTCACGGATACTGAATTCAATTGAACCTACATATTACAACTGCAATGAGATTTGTTGACTCGCCTATTTGCAGGTTTGTATCCTGTTTCACCTTCGTTTGCAGTCAGGATTATTCACAGGGGTTTCTTGTTTCTGGAAGTGGTGATTCAACAGTAAGTAATTTTAAAAATGTACAGATTTGGATGGATTGAGCCTTGAATCATAAAAAACACCAATGTTCTAATTATTGCTTTGCAGGTCCGCTTGTGGGAATATGCATCTGGATCCCTGCTTCATATTTGTGAAGTTGGAGCAGAGGTACATCTACTACTTAAATCCCTGATTTTTTTTACGTTATCCTATTTTGACTTCTAAGATATATTAATAGTATATTAAATATATTAAAGGTTCCAGCTGCAATATCATAATGCCACTTACCATTTCACAATCATTAGAAATATGAACCTATCAAGAAGCCATCACTCAAGATCCAGATAATATCTAGTATATGGGGGTTCTGTCTGATAACTTCATGGTGGCCTTGATTTAGAAATATGTATGTATCAAGTATAATGTTTTTTATTTTTATAACTAAAACATGTTCGTTTAATACATGAACATTTGACCCGATGCTCTGTTTATGTCATAGTTTATATAGAATTAAATCAGTTTAACAGATTTAATATTAAAAATTTGGCTTAGTAGCACTGATGTATTGTTCTCTGTGTAGAAGCCATATTTTCATGATTTTATCGATTAGTTTAAGTAGTAGCTCCTTAAGAAGAGTTACAGGATGTATTCTTAATACAGACGCACGAGGATTTCTGAGCTATTCTGTTCAGTAAATAGTTCTACCTGTTCTCATATTCGCAAAATTGTAAAATTTGTAATCAAAATATAATCGACCTGGGCTTTATAAAAAGAACTTATTGACAATACCTAGGTTTATGTTTAAAGAGTTCTTTAGTTTCAGCCACCAGTTTAGAAATCTGAAATGCATCCTTCCTTTATGATTAGCTAGTGAAGTGCATAGTTTGAACTTTCATATCTTTCCTTTATGATCCTGCCACTGAATCTGCATAATTGTTGTTTTGCTGCCCCTGCCCGGCCCTGTTTTTGTCTTTGTTCAGCTTGTTTATTAACTTGCACTTTGCATATGACTGAAGTCATAATTTGCTGATATGTTTTTGTCTAGCAGTTGGGGTAGTTCTCAGATAACAACAGATTACCATTTCAAGTATTATAACTATTATGATAGTGTATTATAACTAGTTTATGAAGTTACATTATATATTCCAGAATTGCATTTCTTAGTTTATACATACTTCTTGGTACTCAGGCTGAACAATAATTTCTGCTGTCCATCCATATTTTCCAAATTTTGGTGGAAAAGATTATTAACCAGTTAAATATCTTATTATTTCAATTAGACCATTAAATAAGAAGGGTTAGAATATTATTGTATTATGTATCTAACAATTTGGTTATTTAAACTTATGTTATATGAAATGCAGAAACCCACCCCATGTCGTCTTTCCGTGATGACATCTAAATCTAAAAAATTGATCGTGGCAAGAGGGACAGTTTTCCATCTATTTTACCAGGGGCTGGCATGGTTCACGGCGTACAAATAGTGTCAGGTAATGTTAAACTGTGTGTTGATGTCGTCTTCGGTGATAGGAAATATGTTGACTACAAATTAATCTCGGCATGCAAATATTATTGTAGGGTATTGGAAGGGTGACATCCTACACTCGACAAGAAATTGATGAAATTCGAGACATTTGGGCCGATTATTTTACGAATGAATAAATAGGATTGGTAGGTATGATGGAGTTGTTAAGTTTGTGAAAATATATGAAGTTAAGGTATTTAAATTGTTGTGAAACATTGTACTTTGGTGGAACAAGTTGAAAATTAATATGATTATTGTCGGTTTTTGTTAATGAAGTACTATTTTCATTCTGTCAAATTAGTAAATTTAATATTTTTGGGATTGAGATGTATAGTACTGGATTTGAATTTGGTCGAGCAGAATGTATATATGCAAATTATTGGAATTGACAGGTGCCAAGTGAAAATATAGGATAATACATTCAAATTATTGGTATGGACATGTACAGCTGAAAATTAATATAAAATAAATATGAAAAAAAAGGCTTTTTGCGTCTGTTCTACAAAACAGACATATCATGCATTATTATATACTTCTGTCCTCGGACTTTATACGTCTATTGTAGACAGATGTAAAAATATTTTATCCGTCTGTCACAGAAAGCAGACACAAAAGATAAAACTTTCTGCATCCGTTCTCATGTTTTATGCGTCTGTTGTTAACTGTTGCAAAAATACTTTATACGTCTGTTGTTATAAAAACCCGACACAAAAGTTAAACTTTTTGCGTCTGTTTTTTGTTATATGCGTCAGTTAATGACAGACGTAATTGCCTATATGCGTCTGTTTTCCAACAGACGCATATACTTTTAGCTGATACTACTCCTCCATACGCATCTATTGTGAACAGTTGCATATCACCCTTTTTGACAGACGCGTAAAGTAGTTTTTGTACATAAACAAACCTGTCCCAGTTGCCTACAGCATCAGCCCCTCCAAGCCCAAGTCCTTCCCAAACTAACTTAACAAATCAAGTAGGACTTGTTAGTTGAATTTAAATTCAAAGAATAGATGAACATGTGACATGCTATTTATGCTAAAAGTCCAAGACTTGCTACCAAGTGTATTATGCCACAATATACCTTGGCGAGAGCTATTAAAAAAAATCTCACATGTGTAAGTACAAATACTACTTGAATTCAACATTAAGTGAAATCAAAATGAACTTCTAAATATCATTATGATAGAGGAAAAAGAATTTTGATAAACAGTTCCCATGACTTTGTTAGCTAGAATTTCATAGAGAACATAGTTTTACTTGAGCTACGACTTTAACAGCATCATGCCTCTTCCAGTGCTCTTCTGTACTACCTGATAAAGCAAGTCCACAAGAACATGGATTTTTCCAGGCTTGCCACCTTGCGGAGGAACGTCTCCATCTTTCAAATGCGGTATTCCTAACCAGATATATCAAGTCAAAAACCAAGAAATTCAAATAATATGCAAAGTCCTGAAACCCAGAACTCCACATCAAAAGAACACTTGCTCTTTCCATCCTCTCCTGCTTTAAGCGTGTAAACAATATTTGCTTTATATGATTACTGTGAATTGTCCTAGGTAAATCTTTAGCTCCCAGCACTCTGCGTTAAGGGAATCCCGAAACAAAAGAAACTACTGGAATCCCAAAACAAAACACAATTAAAACGTCAAACTCACCATACAATTGAGTTTTTAAAATACACACATACACAACCACCATTAACCTAGTCATACAACTTTCAACTATACATACAACTAATATAAAATTGATTTATTTTAGCCTCTCGATTATAAATTTACAGCTAAAAAATGCAAACCCAACCTCTCAAACTACAACTTAATTACAACTTCAAAATTGAGCACATAACCCATACAATTCAGAAAATTAGGTTATAGCTAACCCCAATTTGAAAATATAAAACGGATATACCTTGAATAAAGAAAGAGAGTTTGCAGTGGGAAAATAACCAACACCGCCGCCCTTTCACCCTCTCTGATCCCCGGTATACACACGAAGCAACACCCTCGATCTATGGCACAAATCGTGTTTTTCTTCCTCTTTCACTGTAAAACCAGACCCAAACAAATAAAACCCCTAAATTATCATTTGTCCCCCAAATTTGGTTAATATAAATTAGGGATTAAAGATGTGATTGAAGGTTGTAAATTAGGGATTGGAGATGAGAGGATTGAATCGGTGAAGAGAAGGGTGTGAGTGTTTGTAATTAGGTCGTACAAAGATAACTGGGCTGCTCCATATATATTTTTAATTTTTTTAGTCATCTTTATACGTCTGTTTTAAAAGCTTAGACGTATATACTTAAACTTTATACGTCTGTTCTTACAACAGACGCAAATGATTCTCCAACAGATGTATAAAACTATTTTTTACGTCTGTTTAGGGACAACAGACATATAAACATGACTCTTTTTGGTATATACGTCTGTTTAGTTTAGGACAGACGCAAATAAGTACTTTATGCATCTGTTCTGACTAAAACAGACGCAAATAGGGAGACGCATATGGCAGTTTTTGTACTAGTGAAGAGTTGCTGATTTAGCTGTAGGGTCTTATTATTTATCTTTGCCTTCTGGGCTTGTTTTAGAACTTGAAGACTGTTTTTACGTGCCTGTGATTCGCAGAAACATTATTTCTGTTTCTTGTTTGGACAAGAAAGGTTTTTCGTTTACAATAAAGAACAACAGTTGCTCTTTTGCTTTGAATGATTTAACCTATGGTGTTGCGCGTTTATTTAATGGTTTATATGTTCTTGATTTAGATAATCATGTCTATAACATTGAAAACAAACGACTTAAAGTTAATGACTCAAATCAAACATACCTCTGGCATTGTCGTCTAGGCCATATAAATGAGAAACGCATATCCAAATTACATAAGGATGGATACTTGGATAAGTTTGATTTTGAATCATACGATGAATGTGAATCTTGTTTGCTTGGTAAGATGACTAAAGCCCCTTTCACTGGTAAGGGTCAAAGGGCCACTGAACGTCTGGAGCTAATACATAGTGATGTATGTGGCCCAATGCGTGTGATGGCTAGAGGAGGCTACTACTACTTCATAACATTTACTGATGATTTCAGTAGATATGGATATGTATATCTTCTGAAGAATAAATCCGATTCTTTTGAAAAGTTCAAAGAATACAAGGCTGAAGTAGAGAAGCAAATTGGTGGAGGTGCAAGTATTAAGATCTTACGATCCGATCGTGGGGGTGAATACTTAAACACCGAATTTAAAGAGTATTTAAAATAGTGTGGTATTGTATCACAACTCACTCCGCCAGGTACACCTCAATGGAATGGAGTTTCAGAGAGGAGAAATCGCACCTTGTTAGACATGGTGCGATCGATGATGAGTCATGCAGATCTTCCAATAAGTTTCTGGGGTTACGCTCTAGAAACAGCGGCTTTCACACTTAACCGTGTTCCTACTAAGAAGGTTCAAAAGACTCCATATGAGATTTGGGAGGAGAAACGGTCAGGCATGAGCTTCATGAAAGTTTGGGGATGCAAGGCATTTGTGAAACGTCAAGTATCTGACAAGCTTGGACCTAAATCCGAAGAGTGCAATTTTGTGGGATACCCTAAAGAAACAAAGGCGTATTATTTTTATAGTCCTTCTGAGCAGAAAGTGTTTATTGCTCGAGATGCTGTCTTCATGGAAAGAGATTTTGTTTCCAAAAGAAACAGTGGGAGAACTATAGATCTCGATGAAGATCGAGAACCACAAAATAGCATTGAACCTAAAGTGGAACAAGAGCAGGATAAAGATAATGCTCAACAAACATCGGTTGTTCGTAGATCTGGTAGAATTCGCCATGAGCCAGAGAGATATGGATTTCTCTTGACTCAATGTGGTGATTTGATGCTCATAGATGAAGATGAGCCTCTCACATACCAAGATGCTATGAATAGTCCAGACTCTAAGAGATGGCTTGAAGCCATGAAATCCGAGATGGATTCCATGTACGAAAACCAAGTATGGAATTTGGTTGATCCACCTGAAGGGGTAAAACCCGTAGGGTGCAAATGGGTTTTTAAGAAGAAAACTGACATGGATGAAAATGTTCAGACCTACAAAGCAAGGCTGGTTGCGAAAGGTTTCAAACAAATTCATGGTATTGACTATGATGAAACTTTCTCACCAGTGGCTATGGTCAAGTCCATAAGGATTTTGCTTGCCATTGCAGCATTCCATGATTAAGAAATCTGGCAAATAGATGTCAAAACAGCCTTCCTTAATGGAAGCCTTGAAGAGGATGTGTACATGACACAGCCTGAAGGTTTTGTCGATCCAAGGAATGTTGGCAAGGTATGTAAATTACGTCGATCCATTTATGGATTGAAGCAAGCCTCTAGGAGATGGAATATCCGTTTTGATGAAACAGTTAAGGAGTATGGCTTTATTCAAAACGAAGATGAACCTTGTGTTTACAAGAAGGTTAGTGGGAGCCATGTGGCATTCATAGTACTGTATGTTGATGATATACTACTAATGGGGAATGACATACCGTCTCTAAAGACTGTTAAGACTTGGTTAGGGAGCAATTTCTCTATGAAAGACTTATGAGAGGCAACCTACATTCTAGGAATGAGGATCTATAGAGATAGATCTAAAAGGATGATCGGTCTAAGTCAGAGTACATACATTGATAAGGTTTTGCATCGTTTTGGTATGCAAAATGCAAAAAGGGGATATGTCCCCGTGTCTCAAGGGATAACGATCTCTAAAGACCAGTGTCCGAAATCATTGGATGAGAAGGACCACATGAGTAAGGTTTCATATGCATCAGCAATTGGATCTATCATGTATGCAATGGTATGTACTCGCCCAGATGTTTCGTATGCTTTGAGCATGACGAGCAGATACCAGTCTAATTCAGGTGAAGGTCACTGGACGGCAGTCAAGAATATTCTAAAGTACCTGAAAAGGACTAAGGATTCATTCTTGGTGTATGGAGGAGAGGAGAAACTGGTTGTAAAAGGTTACACCGATGCAAGTTTCCAAACAGACAGGGATGATACTGTATCACAGTCTGGTTTTGTGTTTTGTCTAAACGGAGGTGCTGTAAGCTGGAAGAGTTCAAAGCAAGAAACAGTAGCTGATTCTACAATGGAGGCTGAGTACATTGCAGCTTGTGAAGCGGCTAAGGAGGCTGTTTGGATTCGAAAATTCATTACTGATTTGGAAGTGGTTCCATCGATTGCAGATCCCATTGATCTATACTGCGATAATAATGGGGTCATTGCACAGGTTAAAGAGCCTAGATCGCACTCCCGATCCAAACATATACTCAGGAGATATCACCTCATTCGAGAGATTAATGAAAGGGGTGACATACACATATGTAAAGTGCACACAAATGATAACATTGCAGATCCACTGACCAAAGGCTTGTCGCAGCAAAAGCACGATGGTCACACTAGTTCCATGGGTATTAGATACATGGGTGATTGGCTCTAGTGCAAGTGGGAGATTGTTAGTGTAGGTGCCCTAGAGGCAATACATTGTTTCTTGAATAAACTTTTATGTCATTTGATTATTAAATAAACGTATTTATTATGACTTTAATTACTGCGATATATTTGTTAACATAATAAATGTCCTTAGAATCATGATACACATTGTATAGTTCAAGTACATGACTTGAACTTGAGATTATATAATATATCATATTCTTAAAGGTCCCTAGTCGATTATTATTATTATATAGGACAATAATAATACATAAATAGACTAGTATGTTGTTTGACAGATAACCACATCTCATTGGTTATAAGTATGGAGATACTAAAGTCAATACATAGGTACATGTAGGAGTACATGATACTGGACAGACCCACAGTGAGATTCTTCATGTTTAATAAAGTCATAAGAATGACTCACAGTGGTAATGGTGTAATGATCCTTTGACTTGAGATCATTATATTTCTATACGAGGATTAATATACTTTGATAACATTAAAAGTTACCTTTGACCGGGTGATGATAAAAGTGGAGATCGGGTATATCATGAGTCGTATGAGAAATATGAATGATAGATAAAGGATTTAACCCTCCTATAATTATGAGAGATATTATTGGCCTCTTGATTGAGTGAGACTATAAAATGCATGGCCGTGCTCAAATAATGATTTGTTATTTAATAGTCTACTCATTGATCAAGTAAATCCGGATTAAATGTTGAAGAGGATGACTAAAGACATGCCTCGAGTTTAATCTATAATATTTGGTTAAAGGGATTATATTACACGGAGACATTAATCACGAAAGGTTTTATCGAATCACGATTTAATTATTGTTTAATTGGGTAGCAATGATCTATTACTAGATACCGCTCATTGTTTATAATTTTATTGGAGAATAAAATTGTTGCCAATTAAATAATAGCCTATAGGATCACACACATTGAGCATTTAAAGGAATAGTTAATTTAAATTATGAGTTTAAATTAATTGATGATTATTTGAATTTTATTATATTAATTAAGTGAGACTTAATTAATTGAGATAATATAAATTCGAATTAGAGTAGTATTTCTGCCCATAATAATTAAGTATGACTTAGTTATTAATTAAATAATGGAAATCCGTTTTATTATTTAATCCTATACCTACAAGGGTTGGGCTTTGCTGTTATGGACATATTAATCAGTCATTATAAATAGATAATGATAGGTTAGTAGGTCACTACGTTTTTGGGAAAACCCTAGAAGAGTAGCAGCAAAAAGAGGCAGATTTCGAATCTATCAAAGGAGGCTAGTACATCCATTCCGTGTGCTCGTGTGGATACCATAGAGGTGTTTTCCGAGAAGTAGACACAAATCGTGAAAGCTAGAATCTCCGTTGAGTTCGTGAAAGTAAAGTTTTTAAAGGTATGATTCGTTTTCTCCATAATCAGTCACAACTTATACATGGATCCTAAGTTTGGGTTTCGTTTTTTATTTGTTTTACGCTTTATATCCGCTGCGTTTATGCCCCGAAACCCAACAATATAAAAGGTTGAAAGTTCGATTCTCGCCAATATCATATATTTAATTAGATTTAATACTAAAAAAATTTATATACAAAAGTCTAAAATTCAAAAATTCTCAACAATAAATTAAAAATAATATTTATAATATTATATATACTACACTATAAGTAAATCAAAGATTTGCACCTGATTATAAGTAATTAATGCACCCGCCCCAGCAAGTAAAATTGAATTTCCATAGGTTAACCAATAAAGTTTCGGTAGGAGTGATAATTAGCAACTAAACTAACCACGCATTTTCTTCAAAGTCAAAATCCTAACTAATGACTGATGCTCTAAAAAGATAACTGGATACTGTTTCCCTAGCCTGGCTTTATAACTCTTTCCAAATATATTTACTTTCTTGACAACTAATCAACCGTCAACTAATTTTATAAATTAATTTGAAGAATGATGATATTATTTTTCATTTATACATCATATCTCCATGCAACCAACAGTAAACCACCATCGACCGATATCTCTATAAAGCACTGAAGTCATATCTGTGAATTATAGAATTTATTACTGAGAACTAAATAAAAATATAAAGTAAATAAATACACATCCTTTTATATTTACCAGTCAACCAACTTCTCCCCCTCTCATTTATTTCTTTTTCATTTTCATCACCTTATAAATACCAAAGCAATCTTCCATTTGACTTAACCACTCTACAATTTCAACTAGTTCTTTCTATATCCTCTATACATTGCACACATTCATAAACATACAGCTATCATCATTATGTAAAATGGGCAACAGAGTAGGAAAGCTCGACTGTTTCACCGGAGATGTTTCAGGTAGACACCAGGGAATCTCCGTCCACCATTCTGAACCGCAAGACGTAGACCTGGGTCATTCCTTCTGTTACATCAAACCAGACTCGTCCAAACTCTACTCAGGCCAATCTGTGGTACCATTCCATACAATCTCCGGTGCTTGCATTAGCGCCAACACATATACACCTCTCACCACAACATTGATTGATCCATTCTCATGCACCAACAATACTGCTTTCGATAAATCCTCTTCTTTTGAAAACTCTCGTTCATTTGCTTCCATTCCTCTCCAGCCCATTTTTGATAACTCCAGTGCTGTTCTGGGCTCCGGTCCGATTGAAAGAGGACTTTTATCAGGCTCAATCGAGCGGAGTTGTACAGAAAGGAACCAGATTAATGATTACTTAACCAGGTCTAAACCCAAGTGCATCATAAAGAGACTGAGAAAAGCTATATCAAAATCTAGTATCTTGTCTGGGCACAAAAAGGTAGTTTGCTGTTCTTATAATAGGAGTTCTGGTGGTAATGATTTGAGCAATCAAGCAAGCCAAGTTGATGATGATGAAGAAGGTGCTGATGTTTTTCAGAATCAAAATGTTGAATGGGCTCATGGGAAAGCAGGCGAAGATCGTGTGCATGTGGTTGTATCTGAAGAACATGGTTGGGTTTTTGTTGGGATTTATGATGGATTTAATGGTCCTGATGCTACTGAGTTTCTCCTTGGTAATCTATATTCTAATGTTTACAAGGAGCTAAAAGGGTTATTATGGGATGAGAAATCTGAAAATCTTGCAGATGGTGCATATGATCTTAATTCCAATAAAACAACACCAGGTTTTAGTAAATATGTTTCAGACAGAGTTTCAAGAGTTAAACATTCAGATGTGCTAAAAGCACTTTCGGAGGCCTTAAGGAAAACAGAAAAATCATTTCTTGAGATTACTGACATGATGCTTATGGATAATCCAGAGTTAGCTTTGATGGGTTCTTGTGTATTGGTAATGTTAATGAAAGGTGATGATGTTTACTTGATGAATGTCGGGGATAGTAGAGCTGTTTTAGGTCAAAAGCTTCATTTGGAACGGATTGACGAGAAGAAATCAACTGATCTTGAGATTTTTAAATTTGATGCATTCAGTAAAGTTTCAAGCTTGTCTGCTTTGCAGTTAACCTTTGATCATTGCACATCAGTGCAAGAGGTAACTTCTTTCACGAACAGTCTTTTTATATTATCTTATGCTTTCAGTATCAGAAGTTTATTAATTAATTGATTATATAAATTCATGAAATTTCAGGAAGTTAAGAGGATCAAAAGAGAGCACCTGGATGACTCTTCAGCCATAGTCAAAAATCGGGTGAAAGGTTCTCTCAATGTTACTAGAGCTTTCGGAGCTGGTTTTCTCAAACAGGTATCTTTGGTTCTGAAAGGCAAAATGTATTCACAGAAGCAATTAAGAAATGTTGATTTCCTGACATTGCTTGTATTCAATTAGGAGAAATTGCTAATTAATTTTATATATATACACTTTGCAGCCTAAATGGAACAATGCGCTACTGGAAATGTTCAGGATCAATTATGTAGGGGATTCTCCTTACCTTAGCTGTTCCCCATCACTTTGTTACCATCGACTTGGTCCGAAAGACAGATTCTTGATTTTATCATCAGACGGGCTTTACCAGTACTTGACCAATGAGCAAGCTGTTGCACAAGTTGAAGTGTTCACGTCCTTATTTCCCGAGGGAGACCCAGCACAGCATCTGCTTGAAGAAGTACTAATACGAGCTGCTAAGAAAGCCGGTAAGTAAAGGTCATACAACGTATGCAGTTTATTTTTCAATATTAATTTGTTTGCATAGATTACAGTTTTAAGTAAAACAAATTTCTAAGTTTTCGTTAAATGGCAGGATTAAGGTTCAATGAGTTGCTTGCTATTCCACATGGAGACAGAAGAAAGTATCATGATGATGTTTCAGTTATCGTCATTTCATTTGAAGGAAGGATTTGGCGTTCATCGGTTTAAATGGAGATTAGAGGGCCAATTCAGATACATACATCTTTATAACAGGAGATACAGAAATAGTTAGTGATGGTTAATAGATAACTGATTACATAGCTAGTCTTAAGTTGAGGACTGAACTCAATTAAAGAGATAGTTGCATAGTTTCTTCTTGAACCATTCAAAACATGCCTGTTTTGTCTTGAAGGCCTAGAGAACTCCATTTTGTAATCACAACTGAAGTGTCCCTATAATTCTTGAATAAAAATTACTTGATTTCATACCGTATTATATATGTGTTTATTCATAAATAATTAATCTGTTTGATATATATAGTGCAACAAAATATTAGAGCTAAACGTCTTGAGACTGAAATGCTAGAATAATCCCAGCTGTGCATATTACTGATAATTTAGATTATTACTATTCACCGACAATTTTGAATTTATAAAGTTAGATCAAATTCATCTCTTTATATATGTGTTAATAAGATATACACACATTTGAACATTTTAAATATGTGAATAACAATAAACAAATACATGCACTTATCCTAGGCCCCTAGCTATCATTTTCATGATTAAAAACTATAATAGATAAATTAATAAAAAAAATTAAGAGCATCACATGAGCTTATTAGGTTGTAGATAATTACGCTTAAATTGATAGTAAACTGTTCAGTTGGGTATGTATCAGGTGAGCAGTTGCAAGGAGTGGGAATGTAGTTTTCTAAAAGCTTAATATTATGGCTAAATATGCTTTACATTTATATTTTTAACTAGTCGACTAAGCCAAATATTAAGCATATATTATTACCATACGTGTATACACTCAAACCAACACACATGTACTCATCCACATATCAAAAAAAACATTAAATCCGTCTTTTTTTAAAGATATATATTTACATTTTTTATTTTTTTATGTAAATTTTAGCTGGATTTTCAAGAAAACAACCTTCAGTAAAAAAACGATCTTTCTTTGATCTTATATCCAAGTGAAACAATGTCATATACTTCATTTGCTTTACTCGTACAGAGCTTGCTGAAGAACTCAAGTCAATACAAAATACTGGAGATTTAACTTGGGTTACCTAGCCCAAAAAGAAACCAAAACCCTACTCCTTGTGCATATGTGTGTGTGGGTGGGTGGTGGGTGGAAAATTGTAGACAACACAATCAGCAGCTTAGAGTAGTTAGTAAACAGCTGAGTCATCAGAGAATGCGTTAATTATGAGCTTGTGTTTGTTTCCAAGTAGAAATTTATGTTTCGGATAGAAGATGGAGTAATTTCTGTGATGAAATTAGGTTTATAATACCGTTAGAATATCCTTTGAAGATAGAAGATGACAAAGTTTTCATGAATTAGGTTTATAATAAATGAAGGCACCGGCATGACATAATGTACGACACCTAAACACCACTACAGCTGTCACTCAGATCACAATTGCCTTTTAGCTCCATACCCTCCTATACTCATTTCACTGATTGACTTGAGGTTAGACAAACAAAATTTTCACCAAATTTAAGATTATTTACCAAATTTGACTAGTGTCACTTGACAATTTGATCATGCACATATGGCTAGTACGATATGATATTAGCAACCCTTCAGAAAATTTCAGATATATGAGAATCAGACAAGAGAGGCATTATATACACTAGGTCACTAACAAATAAATCTACACAAGACATCAATAGAAGTTGCAGCAGGAGCTATACCTTTATATGATGAATTGGTGGCACATTATATTTACACAAGATGACAATGCAATTAAGGATAAACCGTACCTTTTCAGCAAGACGATGAGGCAGCTGCAGTAATACCCTGTACAGTTTTACCTTTCCATGAGATGACATCATGACAATGATATATGAGTGTATTTCGACCATTTAAGACTTGCATGAGGAGATAGAAAATGATACATGTGTGTAAAGTGTAGCAAATACATTCATGAATGAAGTGGCCATATTCATATGTCTAATGTCTCACACTGCTAATCTTTAGCAACTCTTAAACTTTTTCAGTTCAAGATCAGTTTAGAAGCAAATTATCTTCCGGCTGTGTCCAAGTGAGGCACGAGGCGACTTATCAGACTTAAACACTACCAATCTGATTTTGTCATAAAACTGGAGCTACAGTGTTGCAATTCTACTCTCGATCTTAGAAATAATATAGAACATTGTTTCAATATATTTTAACTACACAGAATCTCAATATTATCCATGTTTTCTCGGGTTGCCAAATATAACGTTGAGTGATGAAATCACTTTCTCTTCACCTAGCTCCCAATATATAGCTGCATAGTATTAATTTGAAAAACATGGTTTCAAAAGTAAATCTAAGGCTATAGTAAGAAACACGGATTTGGTTACTTGGGCCATGCCAATTTGAAAAACTCAAACATCATTATTATGATATATGGCCACCAGTCCTTGCACGGGTTTTCAGTGCCTGCACATACTTATCCAGGGGCAATAGTACTACTTTAAAAGCTACAACGAAAAGATTTGCATGATACATAGAACTTGTGTATGCCTTAATTGTCTAAGATTTTATATCAATTATGCTTTAATATAGATACTAGATAGTACTTAGTGCTAAGAAGTTTAAGGTCAGAAACTAAGTCATGAAAATTCAGATCATTAGATGAGGAGCGGCTCCTCAGGAGACACAGTTTCAGCAATGTCTACTTTTTAAGATGTTCTTTCTCTCTTTTGCTCTTTATATAAGACATTTTCAACAGTAACTCGACAAATGATAACCCAAATTACAGGATATAGGCTCAACTATCTAACTAATCATCCTAAAATATCAATTGCCAAACATATAAGATGTATTCTTTAATTAAATAATAAACGTCCACATAAAATGGAGCCAAGGAGTATGAAGGAAATATCACAACTCCAACCAAAATTCTGTTCTAAGTTTGCAGTGGTTCAATCTTACCTGAAAAGTATCTCAAATATAACGCCTATAGAGCAAGGATTTGACCCTTGATATATCGTCTCTCGACGGATAGAAAAGTTTAAGTAACCACAATAAGCATCAGAACAAAAACTGCTCACAAAATCTCTACGTTTGTTAGCCTGCAACCAGAGGTAAAATTAAGCTCAACTGTTTGAAGCACAAAAAAACTGCATTACTATATGGTATTACTTAGTGCTAAGAAGTTTAAGGTTAGAAACTAAGTCATGAAAATTCAGATCATTAGATGAGGAGCGGCTCCTCAGGAGACACAGTTTCAGTACAAGTAACCTAGAAGAGCACCAACAATGTCTACTTTTTAAGATGTTCTTTCTCTCTTTTGCTCTTTATATATGACATTTTCAACAGTAACTCGACAAATGATAACCCAAATTACAGGATATAGGCTCAACTATCTAACTAATCATCCTAAAATATCAATTGCCAAACATATAAGATGTATTATTTAATTAAATAATAAACGTCCACATAAAATGGAGCCAAAGAGTATGAAGGAAATATCACAACTCCAACCAAAATTCTGTTCTACGTTTGCAGTGGTTCAATCTTACCTGAAAAGTATCTCAAATATAACGCCTATAGAGCAAGGATTTGACCCTTGATATATCGTCTCTCGACGGTAGAAAAGTTTAAGTAACCACAATAAGCATCAGAACAAAACCTGCTCACAAAATCTCTACGTTTGTTAGCCTGCAACCAGAGGTAAAATTAAGCTCAACTGTTTGAAGCACAAAAAAACTGCATTACTATATGGTATTAATAACACTGGTTAATGCCTTCTTTAGCATCCAACTACCATATAAACCTTGGGATCCCAGTCTCATGGTTCCAACTATATGGCTTAAACATAAACATGCCATTGAGAAGATGTTATAATAGGATGGAGGATCCACATGAGGACCCATGTCCGTCACTGTTGACATGGGAATGAAGAATAAAGAAAAAGAAAGGTATGGTATAGTATCTGAACTCTATCAATGGAGCAGGAATTAGAACAGCCGCATGCCAAGAATTGTACCAGCACCCATAATTTCTTCTGAAACTTTGCTGAAAGTAGACATATAATCAAGTCATTTCTTAAATTCCAAAATAGTAAATAACAAAGGATGTTATGTTACAACTCACCTAGAATACTGAAGATGGAAAACCATGAGTAAAAATAAAGAGGAACCGTAAGGTATTTTGGTGACCAATGGACTTCGATGATCTTCCTTCACAAAAAGAAGGTAAAATGTCAATTATCAGCAAGAAGATAGGGGTGTCCTATGCTGCAATAGCCAACAATGGGTGTAATGATATCTTACAGTATATGCATGCGGTTGTGATCATAATTAATCAATAAATAATAAATGAATATATAGATACACCATGGTTGTTACGGCGTCCATATGGCGTCCGTTTTATCGCCATATGGCGCCAGATCGAGGCAGAATGGTATGGCGTCTGGTTCGCCATGAAAAACTGCAAAAGTCGTCGCCACAGGACGCCGCAGGACGCCATAGGACGCCACAGGACGCCATATGTTTGATTATCTTGATATCTTTCTAGTTTTTGCTTTGGTTTGTTATGTTTGAGTACTTGTCACTTATGGATTTGGTTTGTTATGTTTGCTTTGTTTTGTTTAAACTTTAAACTCATGAGAATTACTTCATGTCTTCATCTTGCTATGGTAAATTGGTAATATATATTAATTATTATATATAGAATATATATAATACTTAATATATTATATATAAACGCCACGGGCGCCATACGGACGCCACGCGGACGATACATCGACATATTGTTGTGGAGGTCCTTGGGCGTCACGGCTCGCCGCGGCGCCGTGACAACCATGAGATACACAACTGTTGTGTATTGTATATTACAGTAAGTGTTTAGTATCTAAAGAGAATCCCTTCTATAGGAAGTTCAAGCTTGTTCCTTAAAGGCTTCTAGTAACTATGAGATACTAATGACGGCATACTTATCCGTACATCGTAACTATCCCTCAAGATTTAATACATATATAATATATTAAGAGAACAATGTTCCTGAGGTAACCTCAGGAACCTTACCTGAGATTTTAGTATAATTTTTTGATGGCATTTTTGTAATAATTGAACCCGCCCCCCTGTATTTACAAAAATAACCCTATTCTTGTATTGTTTTTTTAATCACCTCAGGAAACTTATCTGAGGTAACCTCAGGAAAAGCAAGCCCATATATTAATATTTTACTTATTCCATGGTTATTACAATGCCCAACTAGACACGACTAGTTGAAAAGTCAGAATCTGTAGAATGCCCAGACCTAACAGCTAGATTTAGGACAGTCTTTCGTGTGATCAAAAGGAACGTCACCTAGGTCAGGTGGAAATTTGACTAGAGTTATTATCATCATCATTAAATAGCACAAAAGTGTTCCTTGCAGCATTAGTCCCTTGTCAAGATATTCTCTTATCTTTCATAAGCGTCCGTCAGCATAGTTCCTAGACACATTACTGGTCCAAATAAACCAAAATTAAAATAAACGTATACTAAAAAAAAAGTAATACAAAAGCATTTATTATATATAAATACGGATAGCAATAGATATGGCTGATGGCGTCTTACATATTAAATAAATATATCGGAAGATGATCGAACAAGACAAAATATAAACATTTAAGTCAGCATATATGTAGGGTTTAACTTGTGTAGGAGAAAATATAAGGTAGACCGGATCAGGAAGAAAACAGCGATGTGTTCGTTTGTCTCTCTGCACCTAGACCGGATCAGGAAGAAAACAACGATGTGTTCGTTTGTCTCTCTGAACCCCTCTCTTTCTTCTAAGCAGCTTCAAATTTTTAACGATCGATTTTAGGTTTACATCTTTTACTGTTTTTCTAAAGATCCGTTACAATTTTCGGCCGGGTTTTGCACATGCCGTTGGCCCAATAACAACCTAACGAATCTCAGTTGACAAATTTACTGACCAAACCAGCAACTTTTCCCCCAATAACATGCCGTTCGCCCAATAGCAACCTTATAAAAATATTTTGACTTTCCGACTAGTCGGACATAACAGCAGCCATGATCATGCACTTGCCAATAAACACGTAAAGCTTTTTTCCACCTAAACCCATTCTGATTGTATATGAATGCTAACCATATCATTGTTAATCATTTCCTCAATCAAGGGAAGCAAACTATTGGTTCTGTCAAAACTTGACCGAAAACGATAAAGCAATGTTTAAATTTTTTCAAACAAAGCCAAATCGTTCACCCAATACAAAATGAGTCGAACCAAAAGCATTTTGGTAAGTTTGGTTCTGTTCGTGGTTAAAACGAACTCTTTCCAAAGTTAACAATTCATTTTTTTTCTCAAATTTAACACAACCAACTCTTGTTGTAGTGCTGATGTAAGACGGGCTTGAAAAAGCGGTAAAACAAGGGATAAAACCTTATCTCCGCACAAGGATCGGTAAAGACACAAATAAATCCGAATTATCAATTCAAAATATTCAACATCCAATTCATAATGATTATAAAAAAAATTATAAATAATTCATACTACCAAGTAAATTTCAATTAAAAAAAACACTCCATGTCTATTTTCAAATGTTAATCAAATAATCTAATATTATGATCAATAAAGGAAACAAATCATCTTATGACAATCATTATTGTACTGTAAATCCAGAATTTTCTTAATAATCTATTTATCTAATATAATTGAACTTTATAATGACTACAATTAACTCTATTTCTAATATAATTGCTCTCTAAAGGGCTTATCACCTAGCAGTGAGTCCGGTAATCGGACTCCGAATCGAAATAAATTTCGGTAACTAGTGACCCAACCCAAATAAATTTCAAGAACCAAATACCAACAAAAAGTTCACTACCGCGATTTTCCACCCGAACTAATTATTTCGGTAAAAACAAAATACTCATGAAAGATATCAAGGCCCAATCATTTGTTTAACCCCTTATTTATTACATCAAGGGACGAGCCCAAGTTGCTTACTTATAGCTAGAAAGCCAACCTATTTTTCCTAATCAACTCGATGTGGAAATAGAATACATAACAATTATTCAATTACTTTTCCACCTGCACAAGTTCAAGTTATGTCTCACTCGATGTGAAATAATACAACATTTATGTAATTAAGATATTAATGCTTTGTCATACTTGCTACAATTATCACACAAGAGTTTCCAACTGATGTAGTTAATTAGGTATGTATCCAATGGTAAAAGAATTTAAGCATCCAAATCACTCTTGTGTGAATGATAATCAATGAAGACAACAAACCATCTTTATTCATTATGTAAAGATGAATGGACCCGAACAGTAGGAATAATAGAAAAAGAGTAGAGTCTTGAATTATATCAAGAAGGAAGGATAAGATGCATTTTTATGTTTGGCCAGTTACCATGGTTCAGAAAAGAACTCTTCCATGATAGATTTTTTGGCTGAATTAGGAAAGAGATGTTTCAAAATACCAAAACATAGAAGGTCTAGCTGCCTACACCGTTGATTAGAACACTCTAAAAGATGATTACGTGTTTATGTCACCAGATGTGGACAGAAAAACCAAATTAATTTAGCCATTAATACGTAATGACACAACATTTAAAGCATTTTAGATATAGTACACAAAAATGGAGTACTAAGTTAATTTAATCATAAAAAGGTAATGACACGATATTTAAAGCATTTTAGATATAGTGCACAAAAATGGAATACCAAATTATAAGAAATGTGTCCTTTTGCCAATAATAATTTTAGTCATTCAAAAGCATATGCATCACCATGAAAAGGGTGAGGGGTTTACAAAAATTCGGATGATAACTTTT
This sequence comes from Kitagawia praeruptora, assembly GCA_037693485.1. NCBI lineage: Eukaryota > Viridiplantae > Streptophyta > Magnoliopsida > Apiales > Apiaceae > Kitagawia > Kitagawia praeruptora. Next base: position 156,030,029 of record CM075344.1, on the reverse strand, counting down.
ACTTGGCATCTCACATGATCTAACCTGTAATAGTGCGCCAAAAGAATTCCAGCAGTCAGAGCTGTAAAGCATTTCACACTGCCTAACACCCTGGTTTTACGGAAGGACTTTAACAAATCTGCAGCTAAAGCGAAGTGAACAGGAGCCATAAAAAAAACAAGATACCAGGCCAAAGTATATAAGTTGTTCAAAATGTGGAGAAACAGCATGTGCTTCTTTTGCACCTGCAATATCATGAAACGTGGTGATCTAACTCTGATACTACTTTATAGAGAAATAATAACTAAGAATTTAAACCAAAAATCAAGATAGGAGGTACCAATAAATATACTCACATTCCAGCAAACAAATCCAATAAAAACCACCAGCAGTATAAGATAAGGGCAATTATAAAACCAAAAGTTGCCCTTTGATATAGCACGATGTTAACAAGATTTCCTCAACATCATCAATCAAATCTGCAATCAGCACAAGAAACTGTGAGTTAGCATTTGGATCAAAACACGAAATTCCTGTGGAGATTATTTTTTCCAATACAGGTTGAATTAATCAAAAGACTACCAAAATCCTCTAAATGTGCAATGAACATACTAAAACATGAAAATATAAATGAAACGTTAGCTGTTGGTTACTTCATATTGCATTTATTATTCTTGCCACTTAAATTCATTGATATATGTCTTTGCCTCTCACAATCTATTTCTGTTAGAATATATGAGCTATGCGGAATGTATAGGATCAGTAGAGAGGAGAGGAAAAACACGGTAGTAATATTAGAACTACATTGTATTGATCTTGTTTATTACATGAGAGCATAAGCTCTTATATAGAGGAAAACTAGTACATAAAGTCTAAGATTGGTTGGTGAGCATGGTTGGTGGCCTAACTTGGTTGGTGGATACTTGTCATTGCTTACCTCACTTCCTAGGTTATGTCATTGCTTACCTCACTTCCTAGGTTATATTTAACACGCCCCCTCACTCGAAATCCCATCTTGGGATGAAATACCTATATTGGGATTGAAGAGTGGAACACTAGGAGCTCTTGAGCGTAACCTAGGTATTCAACTTGACCCATCTCTAGGAATTAAAGATCCATCTTGAGATTGCCCATCTTGGGATTGACCTATCTTGGGGTTAAAAATCTGAGAATTTTGGGATACCGGGACTCGAACTTTCGGCCACACGGTATATTTTAGGCAATGTCAAAAAATCATAAGAGGTGCTGCTGTCAGCACGATGGTGGATGGCCACCGATCAGCCCTTGAGCTGATAAATTTCCGGAGATACCGGGACTCCTTCGATTACTTGGTTTAACTGACCTGTCTGAACAGAGGAGGTTGTTAGCACTGGACAAATGTGCATCTGTCATTCCTTCAGTTGAGAGCACTCGAACAATTGGTTTGGTAGACTACTTCCCTTAAGATCGTCCACAAACTGGTCCTCCGCTTCTCCGGGAATGAATGTAAGATATAGCAGTGAACTGTGTGTATGTATCTGTATACATACTACTACTTCTGCTGCTTTGTAGTCGTTTTGATGAATGATCTCGCCTTAATAATGACCATCACCTGATAACTTTGCCGGAACTGAGCTCCCTAAACTTTATTCGGAATGGAGCTCCTGCTGCTTTACCAGAGAAGCCTCAGATCTGCCAGAAACAACCTGAAAACAGCCTGCTACTGCTGCCTGCTGCTGCTGCTGGTGGCCTGCTGCTGCTGCTGGTGGCCTGCTGCTGCTGCTGGTGGCCTGCCCCTCTAACTATTTAATTTGCAGAAACATAATAAAATGGTGGGATACTTTATTATCAACCAACCATCTAATTTTTCCTACTGCACAATTAAATCCATAACAGAGGCAAACTTTCAAACTAAATTGACTACAACAGAATTTTCCCTTAAGAAAATAACTGTCAAGTCTGGTGTTTTAACCTGAAATTTTATTAGTGAGTCTCTCCTTAGAAAGCACAACACTGGTATGTATGGTTTCTGATTTTGAATTTGTGTTTGGCTGTTTGGGCAGCTTGTGTTTTCCTTGAAAAACCACAAAGCTTCAACTGAAAATCTCCTCCTCTCTACTCCCGCTTTGATACCATGTTAGAATATATGAGCTATGCGGAATGTATAGGATCAGTAGAGAGGAGAGGAAAAACACGGTAGTAATATTAGAACTACATTGTATTGATCTTGTTTATTACATGAGAGCATAAGCTCTTATATAGAGGAAAACTAGTACATAAAGTCTAAGATTGGTTGGTGAGCATGGTTGGTGGCCTAACTTGGTTGGTGGATACTTGTCATTGCTTACCTCACTTCCTAGGTTATGTCATTGCTTACCTCACTTCCTAGGTTATATTTAACAATTTCCACTTATCACGTTAAATCTAAGCACACAATTAATCACATTAGTTGAAGTAAAGAAATAATGTACAACCAACGGAGAAAGTCCGCTTGTATGAATTGCCAAGTGCAGTTCCTCGAAATTTTTAAATAAGGACCGGGTTTGAAGATCTTGTCACTATTCAACTCAATACAGTATTTAACCAAATAAAGGAAACTCACATTAATAAATCATTCATAAACTTAGACTATAAAGACTACAAGACAGAAAAATTATTAGAAGAAAAGAAACCTGAGAAATTGGACAAGGAGGAAGAACTGATTAGAAGAATCTACAGAACTGCCAAACCTTTGCCTTCTCAGGTTGGACCCTGAAGCAGCAGATTTACCAAAAGCTAACTGATCTTCTTTCTGGTCGAATATACTGGAATATACAGAGTATGATCAATAATTCCAGTGTATGCGACAAAAAGAATCCAAATGATATTTGTTTGTCGTACAAATACAGCTAAAGCGCCAAGCTGCGAGTATTAAGAAATAAGCAGAAGTTAGCTCTGGGAAAGCAGACAAACCGCAACAGATCAATTCAAGATTAAATTTTATCACCTGATGTCAATTGTATACACGGACCTAGAAACACAGTCACGTACAAACAGAAACCTACCAATAAAGCAGAATCTCCTTGTGCAACCAATAAGTTGTAACGCTTTAAGTAGACTCTAAATACTTCTATAAAAAATTACTAAACTTACACATACCATCAGACAGTGAGATTATGAAGATTTTTTGCATTCTACAAGTATACAATTATTTCATTTCATGCAATATCCTCAATACAAGCTCAACTTGGCAAAACAAAAATTCTAAATCTAAATCTACCAATATAAAAGGATCAAAATAAGTTTCCCAATTGGTGCGTTGACTCTAGAAATTATTTAACAAATATAGATGTGGATTAATAACCATCAATGTCAACATTTATGACTACTGTTGTTTGGATCCTTGCAACATGATGAACAAGTAGATAAGATACGAAAGTTAAATTATACTTACCCTAATGTAACAATTCCATTACTACCTAAAAATTCGTATGAAAGATAATACTACTTTTGGGTCTTACTTATTCATCAGATTGTTGTGACGACCAAGTTCTTGAAGACGTCGAGACTGTAAAAAGTTATATATAGCTCACAGTTGAAAGTAATCTATCACTGAAGATTGTATGCAGTCATGCCTACTTGCCTAGTAAACAAGTCATAGGACACTAAAGCAACGGAAGGGATTTTATCAGTAAATAAACATGCTCCAGCAACTCACATAGAGTACCTTAACTAGTAGTACATAAGCTCGGTACACGTACATCAACAGCTAAGTTATCTAAGAGAATGATATTTTAGTTGCAAAGAACTTTACTACAGACATGTTTCTCATTTAAAGAAGGTAAACAACCCAAAACATAATTTTCCAACACAGTTAAAAATCAGTAAAAAGTAACCCAATACCACTGCACTAAATGGATAGTTCTTCTTTGTGAGCATCAAAAATGAAGAAAGCACCGCAGTAAGTGATGCCACAACAGTGAATCAAGAAATGTGAAGAACCGGTGGAGGGGATATAGAACTAGGACAACTGTATAAAGAGTGGCTCATCTTTTATCTAGTGTTGGCCGCACCAGGGAAATTAATTCATAAACCACAAGGCTACAAATTACTGCCCGAACACAATTGATGGAGGCACGGAACTATAATTGAGCAAGCATCTAACAACGATGAGACTGCTTCAATGCATAACATAATTAGATTAACTCGTAAATTCCGAAATTCCTTCTTATATTACAACTAGAAAGTATTAAACATCGAATCCAAAATTCCAAATCTAGAATTTAAACAATTCATGTACTTACAAATGTTCAACATATACTGCATTACAATAATCAAAGCAATTTCGGCAAAATATAGAAACAAAACTCGAGAAATAATGTCTCGTAATGGCAATTCATAAAGTAACAATGACACTTCACTTTCAATTACACATACTTACTTGAAAAACTTCAACATCATATTAACCTAAAACAAGTAATTAACACTTTTCCTCAAAATTTCAATAGGGCATAAAAGCAAGTTCATCTTAAATTAAACTTACAAATACTAATCTTATCAAAATTAAAAATTAAAAAGAAGTCAATTTAGAAAACAATTCAATACATTTGAACAAATTATAATAAATAAACGCATATTTGTAAATTGGTTACCATGTAAAGGTGAGGAACGATACGATCACTGCAACTGCGAGCCTGCCCATTCCTCAATTTCACAACAGTCCAACGGCTTCTAAACGGTAAAGAAAGTGTCTTCGTTGATTTTAGAATATAATGAAAATTTAGAAATTGCGTATGAATCGGGTCGGGCCTGCCTTTTTAAAAAATTGGACCGGATCGGGCCGGGCTTTTACTAAAATATGAGGTCTGTTTTATGTTCTTGGACTAGGCCGGATCGGGTTGGACCAGGCTTTTATCCGGGCTTTTTTTCAATTTATATATACGTAATTTTTGCCATTTTTGCAAAGCTAATATATTAATATACAAAAAAAAAAAAAAAATCTTCATAAAAGAAACAATCTCTAAAGAGTTACACTCCCGAACTTTTAGAATCCATAATACATAAGAAGCACACCGTACAAATTTTCTTGTATATGACCATTTTGAGAAGCACATCCTCTACATTCAATAAGTTTTCTTGATGAAGGATTTGTCTTGCATATTGTTGATTCTTCCTCGCCTCATACATCGTATTGCTAAGTTTAATATTCTTGAATTTATTAAAAATAATATATATTTTTAGATTTTATCTATAAAAAATTGGATTTTTATCCGAATTTCTTAAAAAGTCGGTTTATTGTCCGGATTTTTAAAAAGCCCGGGTTTTATCCGGGTTTTTCAAAAACCCGGGATTTTACACGGGCTTTGGACCGGCACGGACTTTGTCGGCCCGGCCTTCGGGAAAAATAGAAGGCTCAACTTAGGCTCTCGGACCAGGCCAAACCGGACCGGCCTTTTCGGATTTTTTTTCAAATCGGATTGGGCCGGGTTTCGAGTTTCATGCTTTTTGAGCATATCTAAGTACTAGATACTAGTTTTTTGAGTTTTTTCATAAATATTCATGTTCATAATTTTTTTATAAACATTTTTTAAAAATATATATAATTTACAAAAAAAATCAATTTATTTGTGAAAATATGATACCAAATATAATCAAATTCAACTGCATGCTGTGCACCTAAATGTAAATAGGTATTGGTTGCATATGGTATTTTTACAAATAAGTTGATATTTTTATAAAATGTTTTTTTTTTTAAAGATAATTTTATAAATATTTTTAAAATATGGTAAAATTGCAAAAAAAAATTAAAAAATGTGATATTTTTTATAAGTATCTTCGTCATTTGTTAACTTCTTAATAGGCTTAACTTAATTTAATATGGCTTTTGCATAATTAAGATCGTTCGTTTTGTATTTTTAGCTTCTGAATATGTTCGGGTTCGTTTTGTATTTTTAGCTTCTGATATGTTCAGATTAGCTTAGCGCTTAAGATTCAATATTCTAACTCAACCATTAAGATAGGAGGACCTGAATATCCGACAATGTGATTGTGCTCCGTTCTTTAACGTTGCAATTTGATCTCTTGTTTTTTAATTTTTTTTTTCATTTTGTTAATACTAATTTCATAAAATTTATATATAAGCAAAAGTGTATAGTTAGGATATTTCTTATTGGGTTTGATGTTCCTGAGGTAACCTCAGGAAAATTACCTGAGATAACATAGATTTTCCATATTAATGCACGAGGGTATAATTGTAATTACAGGATTTTTAAAAAAAAATTCAATATTTACAAAAATGCCACAAATATTTACACTGCTGTCTCAGGTAACTCTCCTGAGGTAACCTCAGGGCCCTTTTTCTCTTTCTTATTAGTAAGCTACGACTTTTAACTTAATACTATCGTAAATGCCCATGCGAGGCACGGGCACTGAACCAATTTCTCATTCGAAACTGTATATATTGAAATAATTTTGTAAATAAAAATATGATAATTAAAAATATGATAAACAATAAGATTTTGATTTGTCGAACGTTTTTAGGGTGAAAAACTAAAATGCCTTCAATTTAATTTCAATCGCCCAAAATGCCTGCAGATCCATCAAAAATACCCACAAAATACGCATTTAGGTCATGTGTTGGGGGTATACGCATTTCCCAAATACGTGGAGCGTGTAAATTGAAAATCTGCACTGGTGAAAGTAGCTGGAATACACAATTGTAACATAGGTATTGTGAAATACGTATCTTCAAGATGCGTATTGCAATTACTGTTCATCTTCTACAACCCGTTGCGCTGGAGCTTTTTTTCGTCAAAAATTCGACGAATCTGTTCACCACCATCCAAGCTTCTTTCACTAACATACCATCCATCATTCGAATCGTATTCCCCCCTCTACAACCCTATACCCCCAAAATAAATCTTTTTTTTCGATTCATTTTTCGAGCAGCCTATACACGTCCTTACAGGGCCGAAAATCAAGAAATAAAGATGTCAAAAGGGAGAGGGGTGTCTGGTCATCATTTTTATGTGCTCCGATTTGGTGGAGGTTGTCGGAGGGTGGCGAACGAAGAAAGGGGACGGTGGAGGCGATTTTGAGCTCCACTGAGATGACGACTGATTTATGAGGTAATGACGTCAACTGATGTCATTACGAATTCCACAGATGCGCAACCCTCGAAACGCATTTCCTAAATGCGTATCCCACTATACGCATGAACACCATGCGTTTGTGGGTAAAAAAGACGGACGGGGACTTGAATATAGGCATTTTGGGTAGCTTCTACACAAAAGTAGTGTAGTTTGGTCATTTTTTCATGTGTTTTTATAGTTATTTTGTAATATTGTATGCCAATTTTTTTAATCCAAATATTTAAATTTTTGCTTAGATTTCATAAAATTAATTTGGATAAATATTCATACGATAATAATCACATGAATACTTATGATTGTTGAATTATTAATTTAGTTTTCAATTGCGTGAAATGAATTTATCAAATTGAACATTTGAGTATAATATAAATTATTATCTTAGTAAATTATCCGTATGTAATAGAGGCATATGTAAACTCATTAATTTTGTTGTAAAAAATTTGATCGTATATGTAAGACTATATTTTGAGACATAACAAAATCTCTTAATATTGTGTAAAAGTCATCCTTATGCTTGTCTCAATCATTTTTTCTAAACATATACATTTATACATTTTTAAACTTAAATGTTTAGTTTAGTCTAATGTTATTACACAATTCAGAAGTTCAATAAAATGGGTAAATTGAAATATTTTTTATATTATAATTTTGAAATATTTTTTAACTTAATTATAAATTTTTCAAAATATTTATATCGATGTAAATATGATAATCTTAATGACCTGTGCATGTACATGAATTCTAAAATCAATTGATCAATATATTATATAAAAAATAAAATGTACCATAATTTATAGTCGAGTTATAATCTAATTGATCGTTTTAAATAATTATTGTAATATTTAATATATCTTTTTTGATTTAATTTGCATGCCAATTATAGTATTTATTTAAATATCACATAAAACATAGTTTTAAAATTTTCATCTTTTTAACATATTTTAATTATTTTTCGTATATATTTAAATATTTATATGACTCACATATTTAAATCGTTGAAAGTTTAAATGATTGGTCGACCAAAACCCTCAAATATTCAAAATTTTAAATACCTAAAAAGTTATGTGATGCAATTATTAATTATTTTTTGATTTGATAACTAAAATTTACATATTTTTTAAAATCAACTCCTATTTGTTATGTAAATAATTTAATATCTACAAAGATACGCATGTAAATAATTTTTTTTTCTTTTTGGACTCGGTTGCATTATGAATAATCTAATTTTTTTTCCTATATTAATTATTTAAAATGGCAAAAGAGAATTGTAGAGTATGTTCAATCGATTAAAATATTTTTTATAACATTTTCTGTCCAATATTCTAGAAATAATATGAACCAACATTCATTTACCCAAAAAAAATGAGAGGATGAGACAAAAAGAGAACAGAGGTGGTTTATCATATATGATTTTCAAACAAAACTCAAAATCAACCATAGCATAATTGGTTAAGGCATGAATTTTGGAGTTAAAGGATAGTGGTTCGAATCCCCATACAAACACAATTTCCTCATTTTTCACACAATTATCAAAAGATGGCATTTTTGTGATTTTTTTAAAAACAGGGATAAAATCGTAATTTCACACCCATTAAAATGGCAATTTTTGCCCTTGTGTTGAAATCTAACCGTTCTTATTAATTAACTAGCATTTTGCCCGTACTTCGTACACGACATCTTATTTAATTTAAAATCATAATACCAAAAATTTAACAAATTTGATTGATTTCTTTTAACATCTTATTTAATTTAAATTGATAATACCAAAAATTTAACAAATTTGATTGATTTCTTAAAAAGATATTGTATGCAATTATATAAATAATCAATTCTTAGAAAGATATTATGTACAGTTATATAAGTATTTAATAAAATAATGATATGCTAAAATTTATATAAAAAAGTAGCATACAATTCTTCTTTTTTTTTTTGGTAAGCCAATCAATATATTATAAAAATTTCAGGCAAGCCTGACACAAGATCCAGTACAGACAAACCACAAATCCTTGAAAATCTAGTAAGTAGAACCTCTGAAAAGATAGACTAAACAGGAACTAGAAGAAGCAATTCCACACAAGCAAGCTATGTCTATGACCTTACGCCCAATATGTGCTTGTTGAGTCTTTAAATTGGCCAGCCCGTGCCAGAGAATCCGCTGTCTCATTCAGTTCGCGAGGAACATAATTGAGAATATATCTATGCATCATTGTGTCTATGTTTAAGATCCCCACTTTGATCTTGACATTATTCAAGCTCCCCTCCCTGACTATATTAATTGCTTGGATCGAGTCTGAGCAAATGACCACTTTCGAATTACTGAATCTGGGCATACCAATAATGTTTACCATATGCCGTATCGCCTCTATTTCAGTCTCCAGGCTACTTTTCAACCACACGGGCCCTGAAAAAACATATACCACTCTCCCATTTTTGTCTGTGATATTACCTCCAATCCCACCTTTGATTCCAATAGAAGATGTCGATCCCCATGCCCCATCTACTGCACAAACGTAATCATATGCATTTCTTCTTGTTGCCCAGTAGTTTACACTGAGTGAGTGATAGTATGTTGCAATGGCTCCTTGAGGGTTAGTTCTCCAAAGTGGATCATTGCTGAAATTAAGAAGTTTCATTGCTTGACCCCATTTGTTGACCCTTGCAAAGATAAGGAATTCAAGTGATCTCTTGTCCACTCTTGTTTGCTGAAAAATCCACTCATTCCTTGCTAACCAAATTGACCAGCAAGTAGCAGCAACTACCATTCTCCAAATGTGGTTTGGTTTGAGATTTTTTTGAAGTCCTAACAATGTCTCTAAAGAGAAATGAGTAATTCGCTGAAATTTCACTTTAATGCTCCACCAATTACTCACATAATCCCAACCTCATTTTGCTAAAGTGCAATTCCAGAAAAGATGTTGGATTGTTTCTTCTGCCACTTCACACCAATGGCAGATAGGATTAAAATTACTCCCGCTTAACCGCCTTTGTAGGAAGCTCTTTGTAGGGATTATGTTCCAGTGCAATTTCCAGAGAAAGATATTTATTTTAGGGGGTACTTTTGTGCTCCAAATTATAGACCACCCACCTCTTTGCGATGAGCTTGCAGGGGTAAGAAGTTTGCAAAATGCTTTGGTAGAGAACTGATCATTACCTGGCTTCCACGTTAGAGAGTCTGGTCTATTATTCAGGGAGATGGAGTTTATGATCAGATGTAAGCAATTCAAACTTTCTTCATCTCTGCTATTGATTGGACGATTCCAAAGTGACTGATCTGAGGGTGTTGAGGAGTTCCATGCTTCTATAAAAGTACAAATACAGCTAAAGCGCCAAGCTGCGAGTATTAAGAAATAAGCAGAAGTTAGCTCTGGGAAAGCAGACAAACCGCAACAGATCAATTCAAGATTAAATTTTATCACCTGATGTCAATTGTATACACGGACCTAGAAACACAGTCACGTACAAACAGAAACCTACCAATAAAGCAGAATCTCCTTGTGCAACCAATAAGTTGTAACGCTTTAAGTAGACTCTAAATACTTCTATAAAAAATTACTAAACTTACACATACCATCAGACAGTGAGATTATGAAGATTTTTTGCATTCTACAAGTATACAATTATTTCATTTCATGCAATATCCTCAATACAAGCTCAACTTGGCAAAACAAAAATTCTAAATCTAAATCTACCAATATAAAAGGATCAAAATAAGTTTCCCAATTGGTGCGTTGACTCTAGAAATTATTTAACAAATATAGATGTGGATTAATAACCATCAATGTCAACATTTATGACTACTGTTGTTTGGATCCTTGCAACATGATGAACAAGTAGATAAGATACGAAAGTTAAATTATACTTACCCTAATGTAACAATTCCATTACTACCTAAAAATTCGTATGAAAGATAATACTACTTTTGGGTCTTACTTATTCATCAGATTGTTGTGACGACCAAGTTCTTGAAGACGTCGAGACTGTAAAAAGTTATATATAGCTCACAGTTGAAAGTAATCTATCACTGAAGATTGTATGCAGTCATGCCTACTTGCCTAGTAAACAAGTCATAGGACACTAAAGCAACGGAAGGGATTTTATCAGTAAATAAACATGCTCCAGCAACTCACATAGAGTACCTTAACTAGTAGTACATAAGCTCGGTACACGTACATCAACAGCTAAGTTATCTAAGAGAATGATATTTTAGTTGCAAAGAACTTTACTACAGACATGTTTCTCATTTAAAGAAGGTAAACAACCCAAAACATAATTTTCCAACACAGTTAAAAATCAGTAAAAAGTAACCCAATACCACTGCACTAAATGGATAGTTCTTCTTTGTGAGCATCAAAAATGAAGAAAGCACCGCAGTAAGTGATGCCACAACAGTGAATCAAGAAATGTGAAGAACCGGTGGAGGGGATATAGAACTAGGACAACTGTATAAAGAGTGGCTCATCTTTTATCTAGTGTTGGCCGCACCAGGGAAATTAATTCATAAACCACAAGGCTACAAATTACTGCCCGAACACAATTGATGGAGGCACGGAACTATAATTGAGCAAGCATCTAACAACGATGAGACTGCTTCAATGCATAACATAATTAGATTAACTCGTAAATTCCGAAATTCCTTCTTATATTACAACTAGAAAGTATTAAACATCGAATCCAAAATTCCAAATCTAGAATTTAAACAATTCATGTACTTACAAATGTTCAACATATACTGCATTACAATAATCAAAGCAATTTCGGCAAAATATAGAAACAAAACTCGAGAAATAATGTCTCGTAATGGCAATTCATAAAGTAACAATGACACTTCACTTTCAATTACACATACTTACTTGAAAAACTTCAACATCATATTAACCTAAAACAAGTAATTAACACTTCCTCAAAATTTCAATAGGGCATAAAAGCAAGTTCATCTTAAATTAAACTTACAAATACTAATCTTATCAAAATTAAAAATTAAAAAGAAGTCAATTTAGAAAACAATTCAATACATTTGAACAAATTATAATAAATAAACGCATATTTGTAAATTGGTTACCATGTAAAGGTGAGGAACGATACGATCACTGCAACTGCGAGCCTGCCCATTCCTCAATTTCACAACAGTCCAACGGCTTCTAAACGGTAAAGAAAGTGTCTTCGTTGATTTTAGAATATAATGAAAATTTAGAAATTGCGTATGAATCGGGTCGGGCCTGCCTTTTTAAAAAATTGGACCGGATCGGGCCGGGCTTTTACTAAAATATGAGGTCTGTTTTATGTTCTTGGACTAGGCCGGATCGGGTTGGACCAGGCTTTTATCCGGGTTTTTTTTCAATTTATATATACGTAATTTTTGCCATTTTTGCAAAGCTAATATATTAATATACAAAAAAAAAAATCTTCATAAAAGAAACAATCTCTAAAGAGTTACACCCCCGAACTTTTAGAATCCATAATACATAAGAAGCACACCGTACAAATTTTCTTGTATATGACCATTTTGAGAAGCACATCCTCTACATTCAATAAGTTTTCTTGATGAAGGATTTGTCTTGCATATTGTTGATTCTTCCTCGCCTCATACATCGTATTGCTAAGTTTAATATTCTTGAATTTATTAAAAATAATATATATTTTTAGATTTTATCTATAAAAAATTGGATTTTTATCCGAATTTCTTAAAAAGCCGGTTTTTTGTCCGGACTTTTAAAAAGCCCGGGTTTTATCCGGGTTTTTCAAAAACCCGGGATTTTACACGGGCTTTGGACCGGCACGGACTTTGTCGGCCCGGCCTTCGGGAAAAATAGAAGGCTCAACTTAGGCTCTCGGACCAGGCCAAACCGGACCGGCCTTTTCGGATTTTTTTTCAAATCGGATTGGGCCGGGTTTCGAGTTTCATGCTTTTTGAGCATATCTAAGTACTAGATACTAGTTTTTTGAGTTTTTTCATAAATATTCATGTTCATAATTTTTTTATAAACATTTTTTAAAAATATATATAATTTACAAAAAAAATCAATTTATTTGTGAAAATATGATACCAAATATAATCAAATTCAACTGCATGCTGTGCACCTAAATGTAAATAGGTATTGGTTGCATATGGTATTTTTACAAATAAGTTGATATTTTTATAAAATGTTTTTTTTTAAAGATAATTTTATAAATATTTTTAAAATATGGTAAAATTGCAAAAAAAAATTAAAAAATGTGATATTTTTTATAAGTATCTTCGTCATTTGTTAACTTCTTAATAGGCTTAACTTAATTTAATATGGCTTTTGCATAATTAAGATCGTTCGTTTTGTATTTTTAGCTTCTGAATATGTTCGGGTTCGTTTTGTATTTTTAGCTTCTGATATGTTCAGATTAGCTTAGCGCTTAAGATTCAATATTCTAACTCAACCATTAAGATAGGAGGACCTGAATATCCGACAATGTGATTGTGCTCCGTTCTTTAACGTTGCAATTTGATCTCTTGTTTTTTAATTTTTTTTTTCATTTTGTTAATACTAATTTCATAAAATTTATATATAAGCAAAAGTGTATAGTTAGGATATTTCTTATTGGGTTTGATGTTCCTGAGGTAACCTCAGGAAAATTACCTGAGATAACATAGATTTTCCATATTAATGCACGAGGGTATAATTGTAATTACAGGATTTTTAAAAAAAAAATTCAATATTTACAAAAATGCCACAAATATTTACACTTCTGTCTCAGGTAACTCTCCTGAGGTAACCTCAGGGCCCTTTTTCTCTTTCTTATTAGTAAGCTACGACTTTTAACTTAATACTATCGTAAATGCCCATGCGAGGCACGGGCACTGAACCAATTTCTCATTCGAAACTGTATATATTGAAATAATTTTGTAAATAAAAATATGATAATTAAAAATATGATAAACAATAAGATTTTGATTTGTCGAACGTTTTTAGGGTGAAAAACTAAAATGCCTTCAATTTAATTTCAATCGCCCAAAATGCCTGCAGATCCATAAAAAATACCCACGAAATACGCATTTAGGTCATGTGTTGGGGGTATACGCATTTCCCAAATACGTGGAGCGTGTAAATTGAAAATCTGCACTGGTGAAAGTAGCTGGAATACACAATTGTAACATAGGTATTGTGAAATACGTATCTTCAAGATGCGTATTGCAATTACTGTTCATCTTCTACAACCCGTTGCGCTGGAGCTTTTTTTCGTCAAAAATTCGACGAATCTGTTCACCACCATCCAAGCTTCTTTCACTAACATACCATCCATCATTCGAATCGTATTCCCCCCTCTACAACCCTATACCCCCAAAATAAATCTTTTTTTTCGATTCATTTTTCGAGCAGCCTATACACGTCCTTACAGGGCCGAAAATCAAGAAATAAAGATGTCAAAAGGGAGAGGGGTGTCTGGTCATCATTTTTATGTGCTCCGATTTGGTGGAGGTTGTCGGAGGGTGGCGAACGAAGAAAGGGGACGGTGGAGGCGATTTTGAGCTCCACTGAGATGACGACTGATTTATGAGGTAATGACGTCAACTGATGTCATTACGAATTCCACAGATGCGCAACCCTCGAAACGCATTTCCTAAATGCGTATCCCACTATACGCATGAACACCATGCGTTTGTGGGTAAAAAAGACGGACGGGGACTTGAATATAGGCATTTTGGGTAGCTTCTACACAAAAGTAGTGTAGTTTGGTCATTTTTTCATGTGTTTTTATAGTTATTTTGTAATATTGTATGCCAATTTTTTTAATCCAAATATTTAAATTTTTGCTTAGATTTCATAAAATTAATTTGGATAAATATTCATACGATAATAATCACATGAATACTTATGATTGTTGAATTATTAATTTAGTTTTCAATTGCGTGAAATGAATTTATCAAATTGAACATTTGAGTATAATATAAATTATTATCTTAGTAAATTATCCGTATGTAATAGAGGCATATGTAAACTCATTAATTTTGTTGTAAAAAATTTGATCGTATATGTAAGACTATATTTTGAGACATAACAAAATCTCTTAATATTGTGTAAAAGTCATCCTTATGCTTGTCTCAATCATTTTTTCTAAACATATACATTTATACATTTTTAAACTTAAATGTTTAGTTTAGTCTAATGTTATTACACAATTCAGAAGTTCAATAAAATGGGTAAATTGAAATATTTTTTATATTATAATTTTGAAATATTTTTTAACTTAATTATAAATTTTTCAAAATATTTATATCGATGTAAATATGATAATCTTAATGACCTGTGCATGTACATGAATTCTAAAATCAATTGATCAATATATTATATAAAAAATAAAATGTACCATAATTTATAGTCGAGTTATAATCTAATTGATCGTTTTAAATAATTATTGTAATATTTAATATATCTTTTTTGATTTAATTTGCATGCCAATTATAGTATTTATTTAAATATCACATAAAACATAGTTTTAAAATTTTCATCTTTTTAACATATTTTAATTATTTTTCGTATATATTTAAATATTTATATGACTCACATATTTAAATCGTTGAAAGTTTAAATGATTGGTCGACCAAAACCCTCAAATATTCAAAATTTTAAATACCTAAAAAGTTATGTGATGCAATTATTAATTATTTTTTGATTTGATAACTAAAATTTACATATTTTTTAAAATCAACTCCTATTTGTTATGTAAATAATTTAATATCTACAAAGATACGCATGTAAATAATTTTTTTTTCTTTTTGGACTCGGTTGCATTATGAATAATCTAATTTTTTTTCCTATATTAATTATTTAAAATGGCAAAAGAGAATTGTAGAGTATGTTCAATCGATTAAAATATTTTTTATAACATTTTCTGTCCAATATTCTAGAAATAATATGAACCAACATTCATTTACCCAAAAAAAATGAGAGGATGAGACAAAAAGAGAACAGAGGTGGTTTATCATATATGATTTTCAAACAAAACTCAAAATCAACCATAGCATAATTGGTTAAGGCATGAATTTTGGAGTTAAAGGATAGTGGTTCGAATCCCCATACAAACACAATTTCCTCATTTTTCACACAATTATCAAAAGATGGCATTTTTGTGATTTTTTTAAAAACAGGGATAAAATCGTAATTTCACACCCATTAAAATGGCAATTTTTGCCCTTGTGTTGAAATCTAACCGTTCTTATTAATTAACTAGCATTTTGCCCGTACTTCGTACACGACATCTTATTTAATTTAAAATCATAATACCAAAAATTTAACAAATTTGATTGATTTCTTTTAACATCTTATTTAATTTAAATTGATAATACCAAAAATTTAACAAATTTGATTGATTTCTTAAAAAGATATTGTATGCAATTATATAAATAATCAATTCTTAGAAAGATATTATGTACAGTTATATAAGTATTTAATAAAATAATGATATGCTAAAATTTATATAAAAAAGTAGCATACAATTCTTCTTTTTTTTTTTGGTAAGCCAATCAATATATTATAAAAATTTCAGGCAAGCCTGACACAAGATCCAGTACAGACAAACCACAAATCCTTGAAAATCTAGTAAGTAGAACCTCTGAAAAGATAGACTAAACAGGAACTAGAAGAAGCAATTCCACACAAGCAAGCTATGTCTATGACCTTACGCCCAATATGTGCTTGTTGAGTCTTTAAATTGGCCAGCCCGTGCCAGAGAATCCGCTGTCTCATTCAGTTCGCGAGGAACATAATTGAGAATATATCTATGCATCATTGTGTCTATGTTTAAGATCCCCACTTTGATCTTGACATTATTCAAGCTCCCCTCCCTGACTATATTAATTGCTTGGATCGAGTCTGAGCAAATGACCACTTTCGAATTACTGAATCTGGGCATACCAATAATGTTTACCATATGCCGTATCGCCTCTATTTCAGTCTCCAGGCTACTTTTCAACCACACGGGCCCTGAAAAAACATATACCACTCTCCCATTTTTGTCTGTGATATTACCTCCAATCCCACCTTTGATTCCAATAGAAGATGTCGATCCCCATGCCCCATCTACTGCACAAACGTAATCATATGCATTTCTTCTTGTTGCCCAGTAGTTTACACTGAGTGAGTGATAGTATGTTGCAATGGCTCCTTGAGGGTTAGTTCTCCAAAGTGGATCATTGCTGAAATTAAGAAGTTTCATTGCTTGACCCCATTTGTTGACCCTTGCAAAGATAAGGAATTCAAGTGATCTCTTGTCCACTCTTGTTTGCTGAAAAATCCACTCATTCCTTGCTAACCAAATTGACCAGCAAGTAGCAGCAACTACCATTCTCCAAATGTGGTTTGGTTTGAGATTTTTTTGAAGTCCTAACAATGTCTCTAAAGAGAAATGAGTAATTCGCTGAAATTTCACTTTAATGCTCCACCAATTACTCACATAATCCCAACCTCATTTTGCTAAAGTGCAATTCCAGAAAAGATGTTGGATTGTTTCTTCTGCCACTTCACACCAATGGCAGATAGGATTAAAATTACTCCCGCTTAACCGCCTTTGTAGGAAGCTCTTTGTAGGGATTATGTTCCAGTGCAATTTCCAGAGAAAGATATTTATTTTAGGGGGTACTTTTGTGCTCCAAATTATAGACCACCCACCTCTTTGCGATGAGCTTGCAGGGGTAAGAAGTTTGCAAAATGCTTTGGTAGAGAACTGATCATTACCTGGCTTCCACGTTAGAGAGTCTGGTCTATTATTCAGGGAGATGGAGTTTATGATCAGATGTAAGCAATTCAAACTTTCTTCATCTCTGCTATTGATTGGACGATTCCAAAGTGACTGATCTGAGGGTGTTGAGGAGTTCCATGCTTCTATAAAAGTACAAATACAGCTAAAGCGCCAAGCTGCGAGTATTAAGAAATAAGCAGAAGTTAGCTCTGGGAAAGCAGACAAACCGCAACAGATCAATTCAAGATTAAATTTTATCACCTGATGTCAATTGTATACACGGACCTAGAAACACAGTCACGTACAAACAGAAACCTACCAATAAAGCAGAATCTCCTTGTGCAACCAATAAGTTGTAACGCTTTAAGTAGACTCTAAATACTTCTATAAAAAATTACTAAACTTACACATACCATCAGACAGTGAGATTATGAAGATTTTTTGCATTCTACAAGTATACAATTATTTCATTTCATGCAATATCCTCAATACAAGCTCAACTTGGCAAAACAAAAATTCTAAATCTAAATCTACCAATATAAAAGGATCAAAATAAGTTTCCCAATTGGTGCGTTGACTCTAGAAATTATTTAACAAATATAGATGTGGATTAATAACCATCAATGTCAACATTTATGACTACTGTTGTTTGGATCCTTGCAACATGATGAACAAGTAGATAAGATACGAAAGTTAAATTATACTTACCCTAATGTAACAATTCCATTACTACCTAAAAATTCGTATGAAAGATAATACTACTTTTGGGTCTTACTTATTCATCAGATTGTTGTGACGACCAAGTTCTTGAAGACGTCGAGACTGTAAAAAGTTATATATAGCTCACAGTTGAAAGTAATCTATCACTGAAGATTGTATGCAGTCATGCCTACTTGCCTAGTAAACAAGTCATAGGACACTAAAGCAACGGAAGGGATTTTATCAGTAAATAAACATGCTCCAGCAACTCACATAGAGTACCTTAACTAGTAGTACATAAGCTCGGTACACGTACATCAACAGCTAAGTTATCTAAGAGAATGATATTTTAGTTGCAAAGAACTTTACTACAGACATGTTTCTCATTTAAAGAAGGTAAACAACCCAAAACATAATTTTCCAACACAGTTAAAAATCAGTAAAAAGTAACCCAATACCACTGCACTAAATGGATAGTTCTTCTTTGTGAGCATCAAAAATGAAGAAAGCACCGCAGTAAGTGATGCCACAACAGTGAATCAAGAAATGTGAAGAACCGGTGGAGGGGATATAGAACTAGGACAACTGTATAAAGAGTGGCTCATCTTTTATCTAGTGTTGGCCGCACCAGGGAAATTAATTCATAAACCACAAGGCTACAAATTACTGCCCGAACACAATTGATGGAGGCACGGAACTATAATTGAGCAAGCATCTAACAACGATGAGACTGCTTCAATGCATAACATAATTAGATTAACTCGTAAATTCCGAAATTCCTTCTTATATTACAACTAGAAAGTATTAAACATCGAATCCAAAATTCCAAATCTAGAATTTAAACAATTCATGTACTTACAAATGTTCAACATATACTGTTGCAAATTAGTGATT
Source organism: Kitagawia praeruptora (assembly GCA_037693485.1). Classification (NCBI taxonomy): domain Eukaryota; kingdom Viridiplantae; phylum Streptophyta; class Magnoliopsida; order Apiales; family Apiaceae; genus Kitagawia; species Kitagawia praeruptora. The sequence goes on along the minus strand of CM075344.1, from coordinate 156,010,641 downwards.
CTATACAATCTTGCAAATTGATGTTCCAATGTTCCTCTAGCTTGCCAATTGTCCTCCCAAAAATATGTCGTTTCTCCATTATTGACATTCCAATAGAAACAATTCCTCTGCAACATGTTCCCACCAACTGAATCCTTTAATGAGATAAAATTTTTGACTATATGAGAGAAGTCATTTCTACTGTTCACAGAGCTGAGGTCATAGTCAAAGCAGTTGCCATATTTTTGTGTCAGAATTCTATTCCAGAGTTTGTCCCTTTCAACATAACTTCTCCACCACCACTTTGCCAACATTGATTTGTTTCTATCAATAAGTGAAACTATTCCTAGACCTCCCTCGGATTTTGGTCTACACAGTTTTTCCCATTTGAGTAGATGTAAATTGTTCCGAGAACCTTCAGTCACCCCCTTCTTTCCCCATAAGAATTGTCTCCTGAATGATTCCAATTTTGCAATCACAGTCAAAGGAATCCTATACAAATTAAACCAATAAGTCGGCATGCTATCAATAGATGCTTTCAAAAGGACTAATCTCCCCGCCATTGAAATTTGATCGACATTCAACGACATAAGTTTATCCTTCACCTTTTTAATCATAGGATTCCATAGAGAGATTGACCTTGGTGACGGGCCAATTTCAGTGCCTAAATACTTAATAGGCATTTCCCCCACCTGACATCCCAAAATGGATGCCCATCTTTGCATATCTTCTAAACTTTCTGAATGACCAAAGATACTGCTTTTATGAAAGTTGATCCGCAGTCCTGACATCAATTGGAAGCATTGTAGGACTCTTTTTACTCCTAACACTGATTGATCTTCATTACGGATGAAGAGGATCACATCATCCGCGTATTGAAGATGCGATAAAGGAGTGCTACAATTAGGCAGAGAGATTCCGTGAAAAAATCCAATATTTTCTGCTTTAACTAAAAGTTGTGCCAGCACTTCTCCGACAAGATTAAACAATAGCGGAGATAAAGAATCTCCCTGCCTAAGTCCTCTTCTTGGTGAGAATTCCTCTGTAGGGGACCCGTTGACCAATACTGAAATTCTGGTTGAGTCAAAAATTTTCTTTAACCACGTGATCCATCTGTTGTTAAAATTCATTTTTGAGAGAATGTCGAACAAGAAATTCCAATTGATTGAGTCGAATGCCTTTTCGAAATCGATCTTGAATATAAGGCCCTTAGATTTCCCACTTTTTATAGCCATAACCACTTCACTAGTCAAGATGATACAGTCTGAGATTTACCTTTTCTGGATGAAGGCATACTGTGTTTGTGAAACCAGATGGTTCATTACCCCTGCTAGTCTATTGGCTAGAACTTTCGTGAGAAGTTTCATCGCTGAATTGATTAAGCTAATAGGACGGAAATCACTTGCCTTTTGTGGATTATCAACCTTTGGAATTAGAGTTAAAAAGGAAGAATTCAGTCCCTGTGGAATTGATGCATCCTGAAAGAAATTATTGAAGAATTGTAGGATTTCCTCCTTGATATGCCCCCATAAACATTTCAAAACTCCAGCATTGATACCGTCTGGGCCCGGTGCCTTTTAAGAGTCCATACCCTTCAGGGCCACTTCAATTTCTACTAGAGAAAACTTAGAGACCAGAAGTTGACTTTGATGATTTGTCAATCTATTCAGTAACCTATTTCCAACTGAGAATACCTCTTGATTATTATTGCAGTCAAAGAAGGTCTTGAAATGATTGAGGATCAAGCCCCTGATTTCTGTTGGATTGTAAGTCCACCTTTCGTTTACAAGCAGGCCCAAAATTTGATTATTTTTCCTTCTTCGGAGTATGGCATTATGAAAAAATCTGCTGTTACGCTCTCCCCTCAATTGCCAGTTTACTCTGGCTTTTTGATATAACATGCTCGATCTCAGTCTATACAATTCCTATAGTCTTTCTCTGACTTCCAATTTCACCATGTGATCTGCATTTAATCTGTCAGCTTCTTCTTGCAATACTTCAGCTTTCTTAATTCTTTCATGAATGTTACCAAACTGAGATCTATTCCACTCTTTTGAGAAAATTTTCAGCGTCTTTAGTCTTCTGCTCAGATTCTCAGGACTTGATTTCTCCCATACAGCCCCCAATTGTTTAACGAAAGAGTCATCCTCCAACCAGCAATTGAAAATTTTAAATGGTCTCGGCCCCCAGTTGAAACTGTTGCAAAACAGAACAATAGGCTTATGATCTGAATTTCGTCATCGCTGCGTTGATGTTGTCCAATGACCCAATTCTGCCCATTCCTGGTTTATTAGTGCCCTATCAAGTTTACTCTTTTTACCCTCTCTACCAAACCAAGTAAATCTATCATTCATCGTTGGGACATCAAAAAGATTGTTTCTTTGGATAAAATCATAAAGAGCCACCGAGTCTAGCTCTCTGTACATGCAATTCTCTCTTTCTGCTGAGCTTAAAACGCAGTTAAAGTCCCCAAAAATTAACAAAGGAACTGTACCAAAATTTGTGATCAAATTTGAAATTTCTTCCCACACTCCGATTTTATCTGAGGGGTCTTACGGAGCATAAATATTTATAAAGACAAACTGCGTGTTGGATATTCTACATGAACCTTTGATCCATAGGCAATTTATATTTGAACCATGTGCAAAAATCTGTAGATGATCTTTGTTCCAAACTGTCAGTAAACCACCAGATTGACCTTGCGGTGGTTCCTCCAGCCACCCTGATTGACCTCCTGTTGTGGAATAAAAACTAGGTTATGATTATGGCGGCTAGGGCTCGGGAGCTTCGTGCTTTAATGGCTGCTCTCGTGCTCGTGGTTGAATCTGCCTTCACAAGATGCCTACGTACTTTGATGTGTATCAAAGATCAAACCAAAAACTTTGATGTGTATCAAAGATCAAACCAAAAACGTAGTTCTGAGAATGAGGGGTCAGACCCTTTATATAGGCTGAGAAGCCCTCACTAGTAGAAAAATGACCTTATACATCGGTTAAATAGGCCTTATACATCGGTTAAATGGCGATGTATGGGCTGGCGACGTATAAGGTCAGAGTCTTTTACATCGGTTAAAAAGGCGACGTATATTGTTATCTTTTACGTCGGTTCTTCTAAACAACCGACGTATATTGTTATCTATTACGTCGGTTCTTCTAAACAACCGATGTATATTGTTATCTTTTACGTCGGTTCTTCTAAACAACCGACGTATAAGGTCCAAAAAATTTAAAAAAAAATTAATTTATTTTATTTTTTGACCTGAATTTACAAATTAGAAATGTTTCTAGGAGATACATGGAGGGGAGTAGCTAAAGAATGTATTTAAAAAATTAAAATAGAAAACTGATCAGTATATTATTCAAAAAAAATATTTACAAATCAGAGCTAGCACCACTATCACTAGAGGTACAAAATTCGTAAACTAATCAACATCGCGCACTGAGCTCATACAGGATTAAATGTTGCAGATGTAGCATTTTCAATATCTTCCTCTTCAAGAATGCCAACTTCTACAAGTTCCAACATCTCTTTCCTCGATGTATTCCATTCTTGTTCTCTCTGATTAGCCGTAGAGAGAACATTCACCCTGAACATCTCTTTTACATCGGGGAATGCGAATTTGGATGTCAGTCCTCGATGTATTCCATTCTTGTACTTAATCTTTACTTGCTAGTTGCTACACATAATTTGCAACAAGAAAAACAAAATGTACAAAGTTTAAGCAATATCACACAGCTAGTCTTCACTAGTTTAAGCTGCTTGCCTAGTACTTTAAAGATAACCTACCACTTTAACAGACCCTCTACAAATCTTTTTCATTAACAAATATATTGACTACACTATACTGTCTTATTCCCTGTCTTCGCCATTTTCGCCTTCACTATCTTTAACTCCAGTAAATACCTCTTCGTAATCATCAAATCCTGCTTGAGGATTTATCAAGTTAAAAGAAGGTCGCAGTATTTTCTATTTTAAAATAGTTTTACAATATGCAACTTTGGTGATTACCTGCACCTAAGGCCTCTATATCCTCAATTTCTGATCCTAAGAGTGTCATGTTGCCTGAAGGCGGGACAACATTCATCCAATCTGCGCTGCCAGTATCTTCCAAACCTACTTCATTCTCTGTTACCCAGTCCTCGCTTGTATTAATGATATCACATGAAACGGGATCTGCAGCATCCTGTTCTCTATTCTTTACAGCCCTGCAAGGGAAAGGCATCATATATAGTTTTTTACCATACAGAAGAAAACCATGAAACCATTTAGAGGATGATGATGAAGAAATGACTTCATGGGTTAAGATCTAAACAAAAACTCCTAAGCAGACATTACATGAAGGAAGCAACTACGATAAAAAAAAATTGGGAAAGCATGACTGAACACACAGTAAACCTATATAACATACAGAAAAGGCTCACTGCATACATAAAATTATAAATCACCAATTGAATTATACTGAGCTGGCAAGCTCCTTAATAGTGAAAAAAAAAACTATTTAAAAGGCTATTCTAATTGACCAAGACCAATGAGCTTGCTGGTCAAATTAAAATACCATTCGTGTGAGTTTGTGCTTAAAGAACTTCTTAATGGCTGAGCGCTAAAGTAAAAGATGTTCATGCCAAGCAACTTCGAATATATTCTATATAGCATTTCTGTGGTCAAAAGGACTGGGTCAGTGTACTATGCCTCCTCCTTCAAATACCAAATTTTCTTGGCCACTTTCTGTGTAAAGCACTTATTTCTTTCCACTCTCCTAGAAGAGGTACCTAATACATTTTTTTAACTGTTAAAGAGTTCAGCTACAAAATGCTAATTTATGAATTTATATAATTCCTTATAAGGTTTAGACATAGTAGTTCCTGCAACTTCTAATATACAAAACTTCTTACCTACTTCACAGTTGTGATACAATTAGGCACAAAACAGATATTTTTGAATTGTTAAGACTACGTATATTGACTTCTCAGTTTTAAGTGACTCTTTTAGGGAAGCAGAGGGAGGGAGTATTGACAAAAAAAGGTAAAGGTCGGAAACTAAAAGATAGAAAAGAAGGAAGTTACATATAACACATATAGGATTATGATTTACCCGGAAGTAATGTTTCTCTAGCTCTCATCGCCATATTCCGGCCAAAATCTCCTGCAGCATTATGGTACGATGTTGTTTCTTTCATTATTTTATCTTGGATTTTTGGATCAGGAACCATCTTCTCTACGCAATCAAACACTGAGGAGGGGATGTGGCGATGTATAGACCCTTCAGTACCGTAGAAGAACTTGGGGTTAAGGTAAAAACCTGCAGCATGAAGTGGATGATGTTGAAGCTGTTCCCACCTGCAATCTATAATATTCCAATAATCTTCATAGTCCTTCTTATCTTCAAATTCCTTTTTGATAGTTTCTTTTGCTCGATAAATTCCAGCAATAACGTATCCCATCGCAGGCCTCTTCTCACTACTAACTATTCTCAGAAGCCGCAATAATCGACAATCAATCAAAACCCCCAAAAATTCGAATTTGCAGAAATTTAATTGAAGGGGATGAGGCTATAGAGAATTGAAAGACGGTGAATTTGAATATAAAAACTAAGAATTTAAGCAACGAAATCATAGTAAACAATTAGATTGTTGGAAGAACAAGAAGAACCGAAGAACAAAAGAGAGTGGAGAGAAAGAGATTGAGACGGGGGAGAGAAATTAAAAGAGAGTGAAATTGAATAATAATAATAGTGGAGTAATTAAAATAGAGTTAAAATGGAAAACAAAATGAACGGTCCAGATTCAATAATAATGAATCCGTGTGCTTAATCCAACGGCTGACAGTAATTTAAAGAAGCACAATCTGTGTGCTTCCTCAACACCCAATAGTAATGTGACACGTGGCGATACAACACTCACTTTTTTAAAAGTTTTATACGTCGGTTATATTAAGAGCGATGTATAAAGTAGTATTATATACGTCGCCTTTTTTCAACCGACGTATAAAGTAGAACTTTATACATCGCCTTTTTCTCAACCGACGTATCAAGTAGCACTTTATACGTCGCCTATTTTCAACCGACGTATAAAGTAGCATTATATACATCGCCTTTTTCTCAACCGACGTATAAAGTGGATTTTTATACGTCGCCTTTCCCTCAACCGACGTATAATATGACCTTATACGTCGGCTTTTTATTCAACCGACGTAAAAAATGTTAAAAATTGACCTTTTACATCGCCTTTATGCGGAACCGACGTATATAACTACTTTATACATCGCCTTTGGCCGGAACCGACGTATAAGAGGCGATGTATAAGGTCAGTTTTGTACTAGTGCCTAGAATCGTAGTAGGGTTAGGTGACTTGGTGGGCAAGTCACCGCCTAGAAGAAGGTTCCAGATCCTAGTATGTAGGAACCAGTTTCCATGTTGAAATATGTATCTTGGAGGCTAAGTCAGGCAAGAGTAATATCCTTGTTTGACTCTTATTGCTGAGCTGGTTATTACCCTTAATATTAATTACGAAATTAATATTATAAATAGGGTTTGGGCCCATCTGGTGGGCCCCACGTTTGGACCATTCTAGGTCTAATTAATGCCACATTAAATGTGTCTTTAGGGCTTACATTTAGCCCATATCATTTGCCCCCCAACTTCTAGGAAAACTGATCAGGTTTTCCTTGAAGTTTTAACGGCCTTTCCGAGACTTGGGTCAGGGTTTATTGCTCTTACGCGAGTATTTTCAACAATATCATCTTAATGTAAAGCGTGGAGCGACCGACGCATTTACGACGATGTTAAACGACACTAAACGGTGTTAAACGGCACTACACAGCGCTAATCAGCCTCAAACAACGTTTAAACAGTGTTAAACGATGTTAAACGGCATAAAACGGCACTAACAGCACTAACCGGCGCTAATCTGTGCTAATCGGCACTAATCTGTGCTAATCGGCACTAATCTGTGCTAATCGGCACTAATCTGTGCTAATATTAATCTCGTTTCAGTACTGAAAATCATCTGAAATTCGCTGAAAAAGTCGAGATCTAGGTCTACAAACTATCCGAGAACTGCTGAAAAAGTCGGGTTCTAGGACCACAAACTACCCGTGATCGGCCGGATCAACGGGTAGCTCGTGGTCGGCTACACGGTGATCGGCCGAAGGGTCCAAAATACCGTGATCGGCCTGACGGTGGTCGGCCTGACGATGGTCGGCCTGACGGTCTTGAAATGCCATGGTCGGCCGGCCCGTGGTCCTCCGCTTCGTGGTCGGCTGCGTCGTGGTTGGCCACTCCGTGGTCGGCCAAAGGCCTTCAAAATAGGGTGGTCGGCCGGTTCGTGGTCTTCCACTCCGTGGTCGGCTGCGACCCTCCGAGTGTCGTGGTCGGCCACTTCGTGGTTGGCCGGGAAGCCCGAACCTTAAACCCCTCCGTGATCTTGATCTCAAGTCATTCGTCATCTTAAGGATCAAGATTCTTGATCTTGATCTCAAGTTATTCTTCATCTTAAGGATCAAGATTCTTGATCTTGATTCTCAAGTTATTGTTTTGGTCATTCGTGACTTCTAACGATATTACTCCTTAATTAGCATTGCTAACCTTACACTTATGGCTGATCTCTTTAATTAGCTCCTTAATCGTAATTAGCCTTTCAAAGGTCGTTTGTTTTGCAGCTTTAGCAATTATATCGGTTGTTTCTCCTCAGTTCGTATGAATTATAACGATCCTTTCTGTATAAAACGAGTAGTTTCTGTCCTTTTTTCATCTTTAAACGATAGATGACCTGTAAACGCGAATCAAGCTGAACCTTGACCTGATACAACAGGTCATGCTTCTTCTATAAAAGAAGAGTGGTAGCCTTCATTTCAATCACTTCTTCATTTCAAAGTTTTCAAGTTCTTAAGCTCTGTAGATTTTTAGTCCCAATCGGTGATCAAGATTCCAGATCAAGTTTGCAGCTTCAAGTTCAAGTTTCAAGAGCAAGATGTCAGAGAACAGCCGACCAGTTGCCCCTCCAGTCTCCATGATGGAAGCATTCGCCAAGAGGAGCAAGATGAGGATAGCAAAAGGTAAAGAAAAAATAAAACCCCCTTCATACGTTGAGCATAAATTTGAATCCTTACTAGATCTGCTAAACATCATGAGGGATGCGTTCCCAAATAGTGCAAGCTTAGATTCATTTTATAGTCCATGCAAGTTAAAGGAGAAAGATGTCGAAGAGATCAGGAGAACATACTACTTCCCAGATGCTATTAAAGTTCGACTTCCCAGTCTAACTGACAGAACTTGTAACTGGCATCCTGAGAGAATTTGCGTTCCCTGGGGTGCCCTAGATGCTGGATTCAGATTTCCGGTTGATGATTTTATCATCAGATTGTTGGCGGAGTATCAAATTCACCCTTGTCAATTGTATCCCAATGCCTGGAGGTACATCATTATTTTTATAATAAGATGTCGTCAACTGAACATCCCACTGTCTACTACAATGTTTCGGAGTATCTTCGGGGCCAGAAACTCTACTGACTGCAAAAAAGGATGGATCAGCCTTCAACACCGAGCCAAACTCCCACATATAGTGAATCCCTTTTCTTTTCCTGATTCCCAACATTTCTGGGAAAGGGAGTTTGTAATCCTTGAGTGGGAAGGTGGTGACTGGGGCAACTATTTTGTGAAGAGATTTGGACATGTGGAAGATAGTTCACATTTCGTGTGTGAACTAACAGATTCAGAGTTACTAGACCGAGATAAGCTCCTAGCTGATGATGGTTGTACCCATTACAAAACTTTTCTGAATGAAAAGAATCTTGTTGAGACTGGCCTTAGCTTTCTTTCCATTGAGGGTAATTTTCTTACTTAATCATATTATGACCTCTGTTTGTTCTTATCCCGATGTTCTTCTCGTTGCATTTCAGCTGCTGAAGAGATTGACAGTCATCCTCAGAATCAACCGATTGTGACTCAAAGAATGAAGAAAAAGGCTGCGGAGCTGCTGAATCCCACTAAGCCTAGAGTCCCTCACTTCTTGGAAAGCTGCTCCCAAGGCGGGAAAAGATCCCGAAATGCTGATGGAGTTATCAGGACCCCTTTTATACCGTCATGGGGTATATGTGAACAAGATTCGGTTTGTGGGAGTCCTGACCTAGCTCTAGACTGGTCTAAGCTTTCGATCACTCCTCCTGACAGAGTGACTTTGCATGCCGGGGAAAAGATGAATGAGAATCAGCTTCTGGGCACTCAGGCCTTATATCAGGTATGACACTCCTTTTAGTAAGTTCGGTGTGATTTAGCTTTTACAAATTTCTGATGCCTTGTCAATTTTTCATTTGCAGGCTAATGCCTATTTTCAGGCGGTTTCCACCCAAGGCTTGGCTTTCAGGGATGAGAATATATCCTTGAAAACTGATTCAGCAAGGTTCCAGGAAGAGATTGATGATCTACATTCTCAGGTTGCTCACGCCGAAGCGAATGCTCTATCCTCCCGAAAGCAACTTGCTTCTTTAGCTCGAAAGAGGATGGATGATGCTAACAAGGTGATTAAGGCCTATCATAAGTCTGAGGAATTTCTGAGATTCATAGATGAACATGACGATGAGGTGCGCCCCTATAACATGTCTGTTGGCTGGGACAAGGCGATCAATGTTGTGAGTAACAAACATCCCTCAGTAGTCATCCCTTCTGACTTTCCTTGCCCTTTCTGGACTACGGACGGCGAGAACCGTGCAACCCTTGCTTCTGGATCGGGGACCAAGATTGTTCCTCAAGCATCAGGTTCGGGTTCTAGAGGTAGCCATAGATCCTCGGGATCCAAGAGACGTCCTCCAGCTGCTAGTCAAGACTCAAGCTCTTCGGGATCTCGTGGAAAGAAGCCCCCGCCTGCCAGGAAAGTTGGAGTAGTTCGACAACCGATCCCAGGCAAGAGGATGATCCGAAATGAAGACAGTTTGACCTCATCTTCTAGGGAGGAGGAAATCGAAGATGTGGAGACTACCGCTCAGCCTATGGTGGTTGTTGATCAAGGCGGTGCCGAGGAAGAGACTTCAGATGAAGATTCAGGCGAGGAGGAGGATTCAGATGAGGAGGAGTCGGGCGAGGAGAGCAGCGAGGAAGAATCTCCAGCTAAGTAGGATGGGTTCCCCCTATGGCCTTGCACGGCCCTATCTAGCCGTATGTGACTTTATTTTATCAGCTTTCAATCAATGTCCTTCGGGACTTAACTCTTATTTGTTTGTTGTAATTTAACCTGAACACGGCCCTTCGGGGCGTTTCTATTTATGCATTTGTTTCCCTTATTCATATGCTCATTTACTTTCAGTACTTGGTCTTTCTAGACTTACACTTAACAGGTGCTTGGTACATAAACAAAACATAGAATAAAAAACGGATTTGCATTAATAAATCGAAAGAGGGTTCAACCCTTACACGGATACTATGGTCCTACTCGGGGTATTAGACCCTGGAATGGTTTCATCGAACCTTATTTCTACTCCTCCTAATAGATATAAAAGCTAAGTCCTTATCAGGATGGATTAAACATAATAAACTTTGAGGTTCAAGGCATGCCAAGTACGGGGCACCTCAACCCCGTCCAAGGTCTCCAACTTATATGATCCTCGTCCCAATGTCTTCTTGACTCGATACGGCCCTTCCCAGTTGGGAGCTAGTTTTCCCTTTTGGCCAACTCCAGAAGCCTCGATCTTCCTCAGAACTAAGTCACCTTGCTGGAAGAACCTTTCCTTAACCCTGTGGTTGTAATAAAATGATGCTTTCTTTTGATGCTCCACATTTCTAGCATTTGCCTCGTCCCTGACTTCATCAATCAGGTCTAGGGCGAGTCTCATGCCCTCTTCATTGGTCTCTGGTTCAAATGCCTCAACTCGAGGTGATGCATGCATGATTTCTAGTGGTATAACAGCCTCAGCTCCATAAGCTAGCAAAAATGGGGTTGCTCCGGTGGTCACTTTACACGTAGTGCGATAAGCCCAGAGTATAGGCAGCAACTCATCTACCCAAGTGTTCCTTGAGCGTTTGACCTTTTTCTTCAGTCCATCCAGGATGATCCGATTGGCCACCTCGGCCTGTCCATTTTCCTGCGGGTGTGCTACTGAGGTAAAACGAAGCTCAATAGCGTTTTCCTCACAATACTTCTTGAATTCCTCATTGTTAAACTGTGTCCCATTATCCGTCACAAGGATTCGCGGGATTCCATACCTACAAATTATGTTCTCCCAAAAGAACTGGGAAACTTGCTTGGTGGTTATCTTGGCTAAAGGCTTAGCCTCAATCCACTTAGTGAAGTAGTCAATAGCGACAATCAGAAACTTCCTTTGTGCTGAAGCCATAGGGAAAGGACCAAGAATGTCCATCCCCCACATTGCAAATGGAATAGGAGAGCTGATTGAGGTTAACCTTTCAGGCGGCTGCCTTACAATAGGGGCGTGCTTTTGACATCTATCACACTTCTTGACATAATCCTGGGCATCTGCCAACATCTCTGGCCAATAGAATCCCAGGCGGGTAATCTTGTGGGCTAGGGCTCTGCCCCCCAAGTGTTGCCCACAGATCCCTTCATGAACTTCTTCCAATGCTTCCTTAGCCTCTTGGGGCCTTAAACACTTCAAATACGGGATGACAAACGATCTCTTGTACAGGATGCCTTCGATCAAGGCGTATCTCAATGCTCTTACTGACAGCTTTCGTGCCTCCAAGGTATTGTCAGGGAGCCAACTGGTTTCAAGGTGAGTTTTGATAGGATCTATCCAACAGCTTCGAACATCGACTGGTGCTACCAACTTAGAGTTGACGGTCGGGGCCTTCAAGACCTGGAAGTAAACACTTCCTGCATAATTCTCTATCTCAGAAGAAGCGAACTTAGAGAGGGCATCGGCCTTAACGTTCTCTTCTCTTGGGATGTGCTCTACATAGCATTCGTCAAATTGAGTCATGACAGCTTTCACAACTCGCAAATATTTTGCCATAGTATCATCCTTGGCCTCAAATTCACCATTCACTTGCGAGACTACCAGTCTTGAATCTCCACACACTTTGAGGTTCTTGACCCTCATGACTCTGGCCAATCCCAATCCGGCTATTAATGCCTCATACTCAGCTTCATTATTAGTAGTAGGAAAATCCAATTTCAAAGCATATTCAACTGTGAACCCATCGGGGCTTTGCAAAACCAAACCTGCACCACTAGATTTTGTTTTTGATGCTCCATCAAAATAGAGCACCCAATACTCTTTCTGGTCAGCTATCAGTTCTTCATCTTTATCTTCGTTCTCAGGGGTGGTTATCATCTCCTGCCCCCCGACTTCTTGGTTGTCAATGGTGCATTCAACCACGAAGTCAGCCAATGCTTGAGCCTTGATGGCTGTCCGAGGCTTATACTTGATATCAAACCCTCCAAGCTCTATGGCCCATTTGATCAATCTTCCACTTGCTTTCGGGCTGTGCAATATGCTTCTCAATTGTTGGTCTGTCAAGACTTCGATTTTGTGAGCCTGGAAGTACGGTCTCAATTTCCTTGAGGCAGTAATCAATGCCAAAGCAAACTTCTCAATGGGAGAGTAATTCAACTCCGCCCCATGTAGCACCTTACTCACGTAGTAGATGGGTTTCTGAACTTTCTTCTCTTCTTTAACAAGAACAGCACTCAATGCTTGTTCAGATACCGCCAGGTATAAGTAAAGAATCTCCCCAGGACTAGGTTTGGCCAACAACGGGGCCTCAGCCATGTATTTCTTCAACTGCTCGAAGGCCTCTTGGCTCCCTGCGGTCCACTCAAAATTTTTCACTTTCTTTAATGCCTGAAAGAAACACTACGCCATATATGAGTTTCTACAACACTTTTGCAAGGTGTTGCCGTTTCAAAAAGTGTTGGCGTAGCTATTTTCTTCCTTACCTACTGCAACACCAAGTTTTATGTTAGCGTAGACATGAAAAGTGTTGGCGTAGATATTTTTACACAATAATGTATTTATTTTTCCTTTTTATTTTGTACTATAATGCTGACTGAGCGCTCACGTGGCAGTAGACCCCATACACTGACTGGACTTTGTTGACGTTGCAGTGGGGCCTACCTGCTGACGTGGCAGATGGGACCCACCCCACTGACGTGGACTGTTGACATGGCAGTGGGTCCCACCATGCTGACGTGGCTTGCTGACGTGGCCTGTTGACGTGGCATGTGTGGGGCCCGCATGATTTTTTTTTAATAAAAAAATTCACATAAAACATTTTACCTAAAAATATTAATATTTTAAATTAAAAATAAATAACATTTTACATAATTCACATAAAACATTTTACATAAAATATTAATTGGAATACAAATGATGATTTTTTGGAATAATCTAAAATTGAAACATTTTGTTAAAAAATTGTTTTAAAAAAATCAGCTGAAACAAATAATTCAAAAGAAAAAAAAATGAACAGCAGATTGAAAATGAAAATTCAGTAGCGGGTAAATATACCGCCTAAAATTTGGACAATAATTGTCTTAGTTAAAGAATAGGGCAAACACACTCGCAGCCGCACTCTCATCTCAAGTCTCAAACACTCTCAAAGGCGATTTAGGGTTTCAGTTAGGGGAGGTTCGAATTAGGGCTTCAAGATCTAATTACGTTCGATTAGAGCTTCAAACCTCATACCGGAGTCGGATTAGAGCTTCAAGACCTCATACCCGAGTCTGATTAGGGCTTGCGAATTTAGGTATCCTTCTTCCCGACTTTAATTTGCTGTTAGTTTTGTTAATTAGTTGTTAGTTTTGTTAATTTCTGTTGTTAATTTGATTCTTGTGCTGATTCTTGTGTTTCTCTTTCACTCTCTCTCCCTCTCTGCATCTCTCTCCCTATCTCTCTACCCCATCCATCTCTTTCTATATGTCTTTATGTCTCTCTTTCTATCTCTCTCTCTCTATCTCTCTCTCTCTCTCTCTTTGTCTCTCTCTCCCTCTCTCTCTCTCTATCTCTCTCTCACTCCCCCCCCCCCCCTCTCTCTCTCTCTCCCTGTCTCTTGACTGGTTATATTAATGAACTAGAAGCTATGTTGTTGTACGTTTAATTGTTAGTTGTTTTGTGTATATATATGTTGTTAGCAAGGTTGTTAAAATTGTGCACGCAAGGTGTTTGTTGAATTGTTTGTGAGAATAAACTCTCTTGAGAAGTTTATTTTTTGTTCATCATGTGGTACAGTATGTGGAAAATCTCAAAATAATTGTTGGTTTAGGTTTGTAATTGGTTTGGTTAGTTTGTTTAAAATATGTGTAATTGGTTTAGGTTTGTAATTGATTTGTGCAGAATCTGTTTTGTTTCTGCAGAAAAAATTGAAGTATTTGTGCAGAATTTGTTTTGAGAAAAAGGCTGCTGTTAGGTGCTGAAAATGCAGTCCAGAAATTGCGGAAAGGTCCAGAAAATTCAGTTCCCCTGCTGTGCGAGAGCAATCCAGAATATGCAGTCTCGAGCAGTCCAGAAAATGTAGTTCCGTAAGGTGAAGTGCAGTCCAGGAGCAGTCCAGAAAATGCAGTTCCGTAAGGTGAAGTCAAGTCCAGAAAGTACAGTCCAAAAGTATCTATTTTAATTGCTATTGTGCTTTGTTAATAATTTTAACATTTAAAAAAATATTGCTATTTTGATGGAATGCCTTATGCTATAAGATTTAAAATTATTTGAAATTTGAATTTCATAGTGCCTTACGTGTTGGTCCTGCTTTGTTTATCGCAGGGAAATTGCGGAGGAAACCGATAGAATAACGGGAAGGACAAAGATGATTTCTCCTGTTCCAATCCATCTTAGCATTTTCTCCCCTAATGGCAAGTGATTCCATTCTCTCACTCACTATCTCTCTCTCACTATCTCCAACTTTACTATATTTGGTGTGATTGGGTCTGCAATTAGCTCGAATTAATAAGAAAATTTAATTTTTTTTGATATTTAACTTTGCTTTCTTGAAAAGATTTAGGGATTTCTTGAGTTTGGAATGTAGTTTCAAGCATGTGAAATAGTTTCAGCCCCCGGCCTAGAATGTATAACTTAAAAGGTGATTATTCATTGAAATTTAAAAGAGAAATTAAAGATATGTTTTCTTGACAATGTCATGGATCTGTTTCTTCTCTAGAACAACTTTACTTTCTAGAGCAATTTTACTTTCATTGTATTTTCTGATAACAGGTATGTTCTTTAGTCTTAAAGTATGAAATTTAAAAGAGAATTTAATGTTTGTAATACCGTTTATTTGTAATATCTTCTCATTGTTTCTAGCTTTGTCTTCACTCTTCAATAAAGATGGCTTAGCAGTTTGACTATTTTGTAGGTCTGCATTGATTTTGCAGCTAAGAAGCAACATACGGTTGTGGGGTTTCAAGTGCTTAGTACAGGAATGTATGCTTTCTACAAATATAGGATTCAGATGGGGGAGGGGACGACATATTTGGTGTTGTTTATGATAAAAATCCATTAATAATTTTGCTCAAATGCCTAACTTGACCACCTAAAACCCAAGAATATAAAGTATTCTTATTTGTAAAAGTGTATATAAACACCAATATTTTTTCCATGCTAATTAACATGCAAATTTTGCTTTTGTTCAGTTGGTTAACATTAATTTCGTGTACGATTTGTAAAAAGAAAAATTTTAAGTTAGGATTGTGTGAGCATCCTTTTACCCATGCTTCCTAGTTTGCATATATCCCTATGTCCAATGCAAGTGTTTCTCCTTATTCATCTCTTGCAGTGAGAATCCCTAATATTTCTTATTGATATTGGACATAAAACAATTGCTAGGTAATTATTCCATGTCTCCTTATTCTGACTGACATTTCTTTTTGAAATGTCACCTCTCATATCAATATTGTGCTTAGCTAAAAAATAACTTATAAGCTTGATATAAGGATTGCAGGCATGTTAAATATACAATAAATTTATCTTCCATGTGACTGGTTTGGTTTTTACTGGCTATCTTCTTGCAACAAGCAATAAATCCTGACTTTTTCATGTGCATTTTTCTGCAGTCCTTGACTTCATCAATGAGGAAGCAATAGATGATGCATGGACCGTCTCCTCCTACTTAACTGATGCTGATACTCTTCTTGCTTCACTCAGTGGACTGCTTATACGAAACTATGAAGCTAGCAACATTGTACAATCTGCTGCTGCTTCAGTTGCTGCTCGCGGTGTGCTATTTGGGAACACTGCTGAGGCTGTTGCAACCGTACAGGTACTCAATGCATATGTTATCTGTGTTATATAATGTAAAGCTAGAAAGCATATATCTGTGTGTATTCTGTTAATGTAGTACTTACAGCTGGAACCGTACAGGTACTTTTTTGCTGCTAAAATTGGTTAGGATCTTCTACTGGAACCTCCAATTTGCTGGTTTAATGCATCTGCTGGTTCAGATTTGTTTACTTTGGAAAATGGCATTCCGATGACCGGAGGTGCTAGCTCTTAGGTTGATATTTATGTAGTAGATTATGCCATCTTTTGGTTTCCTAGTATCTGGATGTTTGTGAAATACTTTATAAGATTTGCAATGTGGTTGCTTCACTAGGAAGTTGATGTTTATTTCATTTTGGACTGATGTAATGTGGCTCTGAATCTGGTATCTTATTTTGAAGTTGATTGTGAAATGCAAACAGGTTTTAAGTACTCGGCTGTGTATTTTAAGCTGGTAGCTGTGTATTTTAATTTCCCATTACAAAAGTGTTGCAATAGCTATGACAAAATGTTACCCATGTTAAAAAAATGTTGTATTAGATTAATTTAGTGTTGGCATATGTTCATAAAATGTTGCAATAACTAAGAAAAAGTGTTGCAATAGCTATGACAAGCCACATGTCTGTGTCAGTGGGCCCCACCTATTAGTGGGTCCAGCCACGTGGCAGTGGGTCCAGCCACATGGCAGTGGGTCCAGCCACGTGTCATGGGGTCCTGCCACGTATCATGGGGTCTTGCCACGTGTCATTGCCAATTTGCTATCCTACGGCAACACATTTTAGCATGTTGCTGTAGGGGTAAAAGTGTTGCAGTTCACCCTATGCCAACATCGAAAAAGCTAACACCCGAAAAGTGTTGCCGTAGAGATTTTTTAGGCTACGGCAACAGTTTTTGGGCCTTTGGCAACATTTTTGAGGTGTTGCCGTAGGCCTTATATGGCGTAGTGAAAGGCAAGCACTTATCACCAGACTTGGAGATAAATCTCCCCAGGGCTGCAACTCGGCCGGTTAATTTCTGTACGTCCCTCACAGAACGAGGTGACTCCATGTCTAAGATGGCTTTGATCTTGTCAGGATTGGCCTCTATTCCTCTCTTCGAAACCATCAAACCCAAAAATTTTCCCGATCCAACGCCAAAAGCACACTTTGCTGGATTCAGCATCATCTTGTGGTACCTTAGCACTTCAAATGCCTCTCTGAGGTGCCTAATGTGATCTGCCTTGAGTAGGCTCTTGACCAATATGTCATCAACATAGACCTCCATGGTTTTTCCAATCAGATGGGCGAATATCTTATTCACCAGCCGTTGGTAAGTAGCTCCTGCATTCTTTAAACCAAAAGCCATAACAAGATAGCAGAAAACACCAAAGTCAGTTATGAAAGATACCTTAGGGATGTCCTCCTTGTGCATCTTAATCTGATTGTATCCGCTGAAACCATCCATGAAGCTCAACATTTCATGTCCAGCTGTGGCATCTATCAACATATCAATCCTAGGCAGAGGAAAACAATATTTTGGACATGCATCATTCAGATCAGTGAAGTCTATACACATCCTCCACTTTCCATTCGCCTTCTTAACCTTCACAAGGTTAGCTAACCATTCGGGGAATTGAATTTCTTCAACAAACCCAGCTTCCAATAGTTTGTCAACTTCTTGCTTAATGGCCTCTTGCCTTTCAGGAGCAAAATTCCTCTTTTTCTGCTTTATCTTCTTCCGTGCAGGATCGACGTTCAATCTATGAGTTATAAGTTGGGGGTCAATCCCTTGCATGTCCGCTGCTGTCCAAGCAAACACATCGCTATTCTCTTGCAAGAACGCTGTCAATTCGCCCTTCAGGGGTTCCTTCAGAGATGCTCCTATATATGTAACCTTTTCTGGGTCGCCCAGCTCAAGAGGGACGGGGATTAAATCCTCTGTTGGCTTTCCTCGGTGTTCATCATCACTACGGACATCCATGTCTTCAATCGGGAGTACCTGCCCCCCGACTCCATCAGCTCTTAGGGCGGATACATAACAACTTCTTGCCATCTTCTGGTCGCCTTTTTGTTCTCCGACCCCATTTCGGGTTGGAAACTTAATCTTCATGTGATATGTTGAGGCAACAGCCTTGAACGCATGAAGTCCAGTCCTTCCCAGGATTGCGTTATAAGTTGAGGCTGCCTTAATTACCAGAAAATTCAACATTTGAGTAGCTTCCTTAGGTTCCTGCCCGATTGTCATGGGTAACTGGATAGTACCCTCCACCTTGGACTCAACTCCATTGAATCCGTAGATGGGCATGTTGGTCGGGGTCAGCTGAGAATCGGTATATCCCATCTTCACAAAAGCATCATGAAACAGAATGTCAACAGAAGCTCCATTGTCTATCAAGACTCGCTTTACCTCTGAGTTCCCAATCACAGGGGTTATAACTAATGGGTCATCATGGGGGAATTTCACCCCTTCAAGATCAGAATCATCAAAACCAATTACGATTTCAGTTCTAGCACGCTTCGGGGCCTCTCCCACGATGTGCATCACCTCCCTGGAGTATGCCTTTCGAGAGTTTCGAGTTGTTCCGGCCGTTGTCGGGCCTCCCCAGATCATGTTGATAACTGGCCCTCGGGGCTGTGTGTTACGGTCACGATCATTATCCCTTCTATCATTATTTCTCCTATCGTAGTCCCTTTTTTGGGTTCCACGATCTTCACCCTTGGTGAAGTTACTCAGTTTTCCTTTGCGGATCAAGAATTCGATCTCATCCTTTAACTGCCTACAATCATCTGTATCATGCCCCACATCTCGGTGGAACCAACAATATTGATCCTTGTTTCTCTTTGCGGGGTCTCCCCTGAGTGGCTTCGGCCATCGGAAGTCCTTATCCTTCTCGATCTCCAACAAGATTTGACTCCTAGGAGCATTTAACCTTGCATAGTCAGAGAACCTTGGTCCCAAGCTCTTTTTTGGCGGCGAATCAGAGTCTTTGCTAGTTCGGGGATACTTGTCCCTAGCATCGTACTCCTGCTCTTGCTTGCGCTTTTTTGTATCATTGTTACCCCGGCCATTGCCTAATGTGACTTCCTTCTTCGTGCTATCCTCGGCCTTGATGTACTTATCAGCCCTTCGCTGGAGCTCAGCCATATTCTCAGGGGGATGCTTTGCCAATGATCTCTTAAAGTATAGGTCGGTGGTACCATACTCCAAGGCTACCATTGCAACCTTGTTGTCCAGATCAGTGATGTTCAAAGTCTCCTTGGTGTACCTCTTAAGATAGTCTCTGAGACTTTCGTTCTTCCCTTGTACCACATACATAAGAGATGCAGAACTTTTCTCATGCGCTCTTCCGCTGATAAACTGACTAACGAAAGCAGCACTCAACTCCTTAAAGGAACCAATTGAGTTTGCAGGCAACCGACTATACCATCTTTGAGCCATTCCTGATAGAGTTTGAGGGAATGCCCTACACTTCAAAGCGTCACTTGCAGGCTGCAACAGCAGAGCGTTTGAGAATGTTCTAACGTGGTTTGCGGGATCACCCATTCCATCATAAGATTTAATTGTCGGCATCTTAAACTTCTTTGAGATACGAGCATTCATCACCTCCTCAGTAAATGGGGGTGTGGGATCATCAGGATCCCCAAGTGGCATCAGATCCTTGGGGTTGCTCTTGGGGTTTTCCACCCTCGTTGCTCTTCCAGTTGGGGCGGCAGCCCTTCTTTGCCTTCTTGAAGGCCTCTCCAAGTCTATAAAGGGAATCGGTCCTGATGTTGGAGGGGGTAAAGTCTGATTTGATCTGGCTTGTTCCCTTGCCATATCTTCCTTTAATCTTAAGATCTCAGCTTCATAAGCCTTAATCCTCTCAATAGTTGTTGAAGGGAGTCCATCGTGAGTAGTTTGAGTTCTTCCTCGAGGTTCTTTACTTGCACGTCGCCTCCTTGGAGCTTCATCACGTTCGTAATCATCGTCAGAAGATGACTCATCCGTATAAGGAGCAGAAAAATCGTGATAATCTCGATCTCGGATATACAGGGCATGACCACTTGATCCAGCTCTTTGGGTAGGAGGGTAGTTAGGCAGCCCGTACATCGGATTGGTGCTTATGGGGAGATCCGTGGTGTGGATCTGAACCCCTTGTGGAGGGTTGTTGGGATCTACAATCAAGGAAGAAACCCCCACCTGGAGGGGATTAGTCCCTGGATTTGTGTGGACGATCGGAGGTAGCGTACTCTCAACATAGGAAGTCGTCCCTAGGGGTTGAGAAACTTGATACGGAACGATAGTCCCGAATGTTGGAGGTACTTGTTCAGTGACAGGCGGAGCAGAGCTAAGAGGTAGAGCCTCGGTTGTGATTGGCTCTGTAGTTGCTGGTGTTCTTCGTGTGTTAACCATGGTTGATGTTTTCTTCCCACAGACGGCGCCAAATGTTGTGGAATAAAAACTAGGTTATGATTATGGCGGCTAGGGCTCGGGAGCTTCGTGCTTTAATGGCTGCTCTCGTGCTCGTGGCTGAATCTGCCTTCACAAGATGCCTACGTACTTTGATGTGTATCAAAGATCAAGCCAAAAACGTAGTTCTGAGAATGAGGGGTCAGACCCTTTATATAGGCTAAGAAGCCCTAGAATCGTAGTAGGGTTAGGTGACTTGGTGGGCAAGTCACCGCCTAGAAGAAGGTTCCAGATCCTAGTATGTAGGAACCAGTTTCCATGTTGAAATATGTATCTTGGAGGCTAAGTCAGGCAAGAGTAATATCCTTGTTTGACTCTTATTGCTGAGCTGGTTATTACCCTTAATATTAATTACGAAATTAATATTATAAATAGGGTTTGGGCCCATCTGGTGGGCCCCACGTTTGGACCATCTAGGTCTAATTAATGCCACATTAAATGTGTCTTTAGGGCTTACATTTAGCCCATATCACCTCCCATGCCTAATGAAATGATTTTCCTTTCGTTCCATACTTGGCATTTTGATTCCTGTAAACACAGTAGAGATGCTCTCGATTCCTGAATTAGAGACCTTATATTCCCTCTATTCGTATCATTTGAGGCCCCACGAACATTCCAGCTTACATAACTGATCGAATCCATAAACTAGTTTCTAATGTATGATTAAGGAACACAATACCTTGGGCTTTTACAGGTTAAGATTCTCCCTAATGATACGTAGGGAATCTTCCTCATTCTTCTCACTGATCAGACCCATGAGAATTCCTGTGTTGAAAATTGATTGTGCTTCATCCTTCAAATCTTCTCTTCTTTTCCTGTATTCCTCCACTGCCATTATCCTGTTATATTTCCTACTCAGTGGTACTTTAAAGAACTTGTTTTCTGCTTTACTTACTTTTTTCCTCGGCCTTCCTCTGTTACTTTTGATTCTTAATTTTTTCAAGTCATTAAGAAGCCGAGGTTGGTGTTCACACCATTCGGAGAGATCTTTTCCAACATGATCATCAAGAATATCTGAATCCTGGTTCACTGTGGGAGTAATAATGCTGCAGATTGAGCTAATGTCATCTCTTGGCCACCAGGTCCAGTTGTCCTTCTTCCCGCCTTCTATGTCTTTGAGCTGATTCTCATCCCACCCACATTGTTTTGATTGACTCATTATCAGACCTTCTTCATGTATGCCAATATCCTCATTATCTGATAATACTTGAAGTTTCTCCGGGTCCTTGTGAACTTCTATTTTTTCCGTCACATTCCTTTCTGAACCTTCGTCATAGATGGATCTAATCTGTTCAATATCATCTGTCCCTTTCACACCGGTTTTGAAGCCATCAATTGAAGTGCTTAGATCTTCAACCTTCTCCTTTAGTCTGTAGTCCATGGGCTGGTAACCAACGCATTCCTCAATAGAAATATGCCAATGTTTGCCCCCAATAAGAACTTCTAAAGAGTCCTTTATTGTTTGAGAAGAGAATGTTTCTACTAAAATCTTAAGAATTTTGTAAAAGCCATCTTCGTTAACCATTGGTGAGAAGCGTACAATTTTTCCCCACTTAACAATGTTGAAAATTTATTTAATCCATCAAAATCTGTAATAAAAGTAATAAATATTTTTACAAATATTGTTCTCTAATTGAAAACAATAATAAATTGTCTTCATTATTCAAATGTGGAAATGATAATCTCTTCACCCCCAATGGCTCCAAAACATTAAATGGCTCCAAAACATTAAACCCCATATAATATCAAGAACATATTATATTAACTATGAGACCTCATAGTTAATATAATATGTAAATGTTGGAGAACGATGAGACCACATTTCAAGCAATTTTTAATTTTTTTGTTAATTTTTTTTATGAATGGATAGAGGGTAAAATTATAAGACTTTTGTGTGAAAATGCCCCGCAAGGGCCCTTTAAAATAGTTTGAAATGTAGCGAATATGTGGGTTCTCACTGTTCTCATTTTAATTTTTTTTTGTTAATTTTTTTTATGAATTGATAGAGGGTACAATTATAAGACTTTTTTTGTGAAGATGCCACTAGTGGGGCCCTTTAAAATAGCTTGAAATGTAGTGAATATGTGTGTTCTCACTGTTCTCATTCTCACCAGAGCGTGACCATTAAACTGTATTAGTAAATTCATGTATGAAAATACAGTGTATATATATTATTAATATAGATTCTTTTATTAAAAATAAGTAAATTATACAATTAAATAAGCAAGCCAAAATATCAGATAAATATTCTAGTAGATTTATATTTTTATTTTTTGAAAGTAGTAGATTTATAGTTTATGTTCAAATTAAGGTCTTTCACCATGGCTCTCGCTTTCTTAAATTGTTGAATTTTTATTTTATTGACTTTATTATATTAAAAGTATGTTCTTATTGAAACGAATATAATAATTTGAATTTGAATATATTTTTAAACTACTTATTTTGATGGGGGGTTAATTTTTTTGTAATCAACTTAGAGGGGTGACCAAAAATAAAATTAATGTGGATACATAAACCCATTACCCACGTTATGATAAACAATACCTATAAAATGGAAGTTGCTTATGTGGTTCAGGCTTGTTAATTACTCCCTCCGTCCCAGCCAATAGTTAACATTGGGGGACGGGGGTTTGACACGCATTTTAAGGTGGATTTTAAGGATAGTTCCATAATTTATTTTTGAAATTTTCTTTTTTTGTATAAAAATAGAACAATCCTATTTTTATACAAAAAAAAAATTTAAAAATAAGTTATGGAACTATACTTTATAAGAGGCTTAAAATGCGTGCCACACAAGTAAAAAATTCATGTTAAGAAATGGATGGGACGGAGGGAGTACTTCAATACTTCATTAGCTTGATCATCATGTGGACCATCTTTCTTTTTTATCACTTATGTTGCTGTTATGTAGTCTATCTGTAACTAACATCTTTCTTTTTATCACTTATGTTGTTGCTATGTAGTCTATCTGTAACTAAACATCTCTCTCTGCTTGTAATCTATATTTACAAATGAAAACTTCTTCTTGTATTGTATTTTGTTTTCAATATTTAAAATTATGTAGCTGGAGGAGAAGAGAAAGGTTGGAGGTGCAATCGTAGTACTACAACATTACTGAAAATAAGTACAATATCATAATAGAATTTTTTGTTCCAATCTAAATTGGGTCGCTCCAAATGCTGTGTAATGACAAAAAGGAGCATTAAAGAAATAAAGAAGATTAAAAAATGAAGGATAATACTCTTTACCAAAAACACAGGTCTCCGCAAGAAGCTCACTTATTCACTTTTATCTTCAAATAATGTATGATTACAAATTATAACAATCACATTTTCCACTACCTATTCTCTCTCAAAAAGCCAACTAAACTGAAAAAGGGAAAAGTTATTGCTTTTATATTTTAATATGGAGCTCAAGTGAAAGTGCTAAATATGAGATCATATATGAAGTGAAATTGAACGCGAGTAAAGAAGATATTTAGAGCATAAATAAGAGCAATATTTCCTGACCCAGAGGGTGAGGCTTGTGACGTGAGTCTGAGCTGATAAGTGGATTTTATATCCACTTGGAGCGTTCCATATCGGCTTAAATTGATTGTTTTTGGACTCAAGTTTGTTGTAGTTTTGATGTTTTTTGTGTAGTGTGTAGATTTGCGAGAATGTTGATTAAGGTTGATGCTTCTATCGTTTTTGGAGGATTAATTGATTAAAATTCGGATTTCTGAGAAGGGTTGCGCAGTCTACACTGTTTTGGCCATATCTGAAGTTCTAGAAGTCCGTTTTCAGCGATCTTACTGCCCACGCGAAGCTTGGGAGATTTTTTACAACATGAGACAGGTCTCACACGAGCAGGTTGCGCGTGGTGAGAGCAGGAAGCACGACAAGCAGACTGTTGGAAGCAAGGAAATTACTGTTTTGCCCTTTTCAAGTCTAATTGTATTTTGGGCAGGTTTTAGTACCTTAATTGAATTCTAATTGTAATAGAAGGCAATTTCTTGCTGGGCAAGAATTATAGAGCCTATATAAACACATCCTATCATTGTAATTTGTAGAGAACCATTACATATCAATTACTTAGGATTATTTGTATTTTTTTCATACTTTGTTTTTATCATGGTTTCATCAGATCCCATGATGACGAGCGGTTCTGTAAAGCATAATGTAATGTAATATGTAATAGAGGACATATATAACTCAACTAGGATAAAAGATAAATAATATTAACTCTATACAGGGATCGTGAAATTTGAAGAACAGGCACCAACAAGGATCAAGTCGCTGAAAGAAGTTCATTAACATGATCAAGCCTCAGTGACATAATAAGATGTACAGATGATTCAGTTGAAGGGCCAAAAGATTTCATGTATTTGAAGATATTGCTGCAGGCTAATAAATTGGAATGTAACGAAGGTGTGAAGATCAAGATCAGTGATAGTCACTTGTGAACCAGACCAGTGCACCAAGTGTCAACACATACGGGAAGGATCAACACATTAATTCATAGAAAGAATTGCCAAAGCCTATTGACGATCAAGGACAGACATAATATCTCAAGGTATTGTCAAAAGTTAATTTACTCTGAAAATTAAATAAGTAACAGATTAATTAATTATTTATAATAAAATAATTAAATTAATCTGGTACTTGAATTATTTTCTGAGGTGAATTAAAACAGCAGAATAAACAGAAGAGAGAAAATGAATAGTATCCAAAATCACTATTCATATGAATAGTAACCGAAATCACTATTCACGTGAATAGTAACCGAAATTACTATTCATGAATAGTACCCAAAAGTACTATTCATCAGGTGGGGCCCACATGAATATAAATGTTGAATGAAGAAATGAAAGTCTTCGTGCAGATTGTTCAAAGAAGCAGACAGCAGCCAAACTGAAAAAAAACTATCGTCATCAGTTACGTATTTTGGCTGAATAGTGATTTTCTAAAAATCTATAAATAGGCCTGTTGTATTTCATTTTGAAACATACCTCAACACACAACTTTCTCTCTCTCTTAAATATCTTCTCTGTGTAAGCTGCTAGACAGTCCATCTAGTAGGAAAGCCGGCTTAGCCCGCTTTCAGGAAGTGTCGGATAGAAGGTCCTCGTGCCTAAACTATCCTTAGGAGTGTTCGAGTTTTTGAAGCTAATCCGTTGGATTAGAAGTTGTAACACCCCTTGGGTTTTTATCAGTTTAAAGATATTTTCCCGAACCAATTGTTTTATTTCGATTCAGTTGTTGACCTCATTTTTCACATCTCGAAAATCGAAATAATTTTTGAATAACGTATTCAACCCCCCCTTCTACGTTATTCCGGACCTAACAATTGGCATCAGAGCAAGTTGATCGATATACAGATCAGATCCGGTGTTGTACGTCACTGTTCACAGATACGGTACTGTTCACAGATACGGTACTATTCACATATACGGCACTATTCACAAATATGGTACTATTCACAGATACGGTACTGTTCACAAATACGGTACTGTTCACAGATACGGTACTATTTACATATACGGTACTATTCACAGATACGGTACTGTTCATAAATACCGTACTGTTCATTTTGAGCCACTCTGTTACTATACAAAAAGCCATACAATCATGACAGAGAAAACACAAACTCCAACAACAAGTAGATATGAATCAATTAGAGTTCCAATACTCAGGGCATCAGAATATCCCATATGGAAGGTGAAGATGGAAATGTTTCTGGAGGCTACAGATCCAGAGTACTTAGACAGAATCCATGATGGTCCACATAAGCCTACAAAATTGTCTGTTGCAGTTGCTGGAGAAGAACAGAAAATGATCCAAAAGAGAAGAAAGACTACACTCCTGAAGATATCTCCTCTATTAGCAAAGATGCTAAAGTAAGGCATTTATTACATAACGCCCTTGACAATGTTATGTCTAACAGGGTCATTGGATGCAAAACTGCTAAGGAGATTTGGGATGCTTTGGAAGTCAGATGTCAAGGAACCAAAGCCATCAAAAAGAACAGGAAAACAATACTCACACAGGAGTACGAGCACTTTGACTCAAATGCTGATGAGTCATTAACAGACATATATGACAGATTCCTGAAATTGTTGAATGATCTATCACTGGTAGATAAGGAGTATAATCTTGAAGACTCCAATCTGAAATTCTTGTTGGCTCTTCCTGAGAAATGGGACTTAAAGGCCACTACCATCAGAGACAATCATGATCTAGAAGACATG
Organism: Kitagawia praeruptora; assembly: GCA_037693485.1. NCBI lineage: Eukaryota > Viridiplantae > Streptophyta > Magnoliopsida > Apiales > Apiaceae > Kitagawia > Kitagawia praeruptora. The sequence continues at coordinate 155,983,812 of CM075344.1, read as the reverse complement.
TCCCTTGATGAAATCTATGGAATGCTTAAGACTCATGAGCTTGAGATGGAACAAAGAAGCAAGAGGCATGGAAGCAAGACCAAGTCAATTGCTCTTAAAGCTGAGGAGAAAGCTTCTAAATAAATTGCTGTGAAAAAGAGTCAATCCAAAGGAAAGGCTCTTATTACAAAGTCTGATACTGAGTCATCAAATTCTGATGATGACTCAAACTCTGACAATCTCACAGACTCTGATGATGATGGTAGTGATGCTGAGATGATACAACTTGCAGCCCTAATGGTGAAAGGCTTCAAGAAGATGGCTTACAAGAACTTCAGGAAGGGAAAGAAGTTCACACGAAGAGATTCAAATTTTGACAAGAAGAATTTTAGAAAAGCTGAGGGAAATGAAAGCAGGTCTGGGAAAGTCGACAAGTCCAAGATCACATGCTATAATTGTGGTGAGAAAGGACATTTTGCACCTGAGTACAAGAGAACCAAAGCTGATAAAAGTCAAGCTTACATCACAAAGAAGAAGGACTGGGCTGACACTTCAGACTCTGAAGATGAGGTGAACTACGCCTTGATGGCAAATGTTGATAGTATCTCTGAAGCTACTGAGACCAAGGTACCTCACTCTATTCTAGCTTTTGATACTACTGATATATCTGAGTTAAGACTCTTTCTTAAAAACTTGCATGTTAGCTATAGAGATCAGACTTTAGAAAATGAAAGAATAAAATCTGAAAGTCTAGACCTTAGAAAGAGAAATGATTATCTAGAATCAGAATTAGTCCAGATGTTAGAAATTCAGAAAGAGAGAGATGATGCTATTTTTGTTAAAACTGAATTATTGAAAAAACATGCTTATCTTGAATCTGAACTTGCTAAAGAAAGAAACATTCTTAAAATTTGGACTAACTCTGGTAAGAAAACTCAGGATATCATAGACAATGATTGTTGGAAAGAAGGTCTAGGTTACACTGATAAAAAGAAAACTGTCAACCTAGAAGCTGAGACCTCTAAACCTGTATTTACTGAAAAGGCTGCAAAACCCAAAATTAATCATGTGAGGTTTGTACCAAAATCTGACAAACCAAAACAGGATAAAGCCAAATCAGTAGATATTAGTTCAATGTCTCAGAAACAGCTTAAACACAAGCTGAAGGAGTTAAAAAGAATAAACAAGGTAAAAGAACCTAGGAAAAACAGAAATAGAAAGGTAGGCATCAGTAAAAGCAATAACTATATGCCTATTCCCAATGCTCCAGGGAAGAAATGTTATAACTGTGGAAGTCCTAACCATCTTGCTGCTTTTTGCAGGAAGAATAAAAATATAAACTCTATACCTCCTAAGTCAGGAGTTAAGAGTGGTTCAGTTAGGTTTAAGCCACAGAATCCTTGTTTTCACTGTGGCAGTATTTGGCATTCTATTTATACATGCAAAGAGTATCATAAGTTGTATTATGATTATTATGAACTTAAACCCTCTTTGAATAAATTCAAGATTGATTCTACATGTATAAATTCTGATAAAAAGAATGTTAGCACAAACTCTGATAAGACTTCTGCTGCAAAAGCTAACAAACTTAATAAGACCAAAGGATCCAAGCAAGTCTGGGTCCTTAAAACTAATCATTAGTGGTTTTTGTGATTGCAGGGTAACAGGAAAAATATCCTTGTTCTGGACAGTGGATGCTCAGGACACATGACTGGAAATAAAGCCCTGCTATCAGAATTTGTGGAGAAGGCTGGCCCAAGTGTTTTTTATGGAGATGGCAACATAGGAAGGACTCTGGGATATGGCAATATCAAACTTGGGAATGTCATCATTGAATCTGTAGCTCTAGTCTCAGGACTCAAACATAATCTACTAAGTGTGAGTCAAATCTGTGACAGAGGTTATCATGTGGATTTCCTTGAAGAACACGGTGAAGTTGTAAGCAAATCTACAGGAAAAGTTGTTCTGAAGGGATACAGGCATGGTAACATTTATGAAGCCAAGCTTTCAACAAACTCTGATGGCTCTGCAATCTGTCTACTGAGTAGAGCATCAATTGAAGAAAGCTGGGATTGGCACAAGAGACTTTCTAATCTGAATTTCAACAGCATTAATGAGTTAGTGAAGAAAGATCTTGTGAGAGGATTGCCCAAATCAGTTTTTACTCCAGATGGCCTATGTGACTCATGTCAAAAGGCAAAACAAAGGAAAACTTCATTCAAAAGTAAGACTGAATCCTCAATTCTTGAGCCATATCACTTATTGCATGTTGATTTATTTGGTCCAGTAAATATAATGTCTATTGGAAAGAAAAGATATGCTTTGGTTATTGTTGATGAATACAGCAGATATACATGGGTATATTTCATGCACAAGAAAGAAGAAACTGCATCAATCTTAACAGAGCATGTCAGACAAATGGACAAAGGATCTAAGCATACAGTGAAAATCATAAGGAGTGATAATGGCACTGAGTTCAAGAATGCAATCATGGAAGAGTTTTGTAAAGAAAATGGAATAAAGCAAGAATTCTCTGCACCTGGAACTCCACAACAAAATGGAGTAGTAGAGAGAAAGAACAGGACTCTCATAGAAGCTGCAAGGACCATGCTTGATGAAGCAAAGCTGCCAACTTACTTCTGGGCTGAAGCTGTGCAAGCTGCTTGTTTCACACAGAATGCTACACTCATAAACAAGCATGGTAAAACACCATATGAGATGGTGAAAAATAAGAAGCCGAACCTGAAGTACTTTCATGTGTTTGGATGTAAATGTTTTGTTCTTAAGACTCATCCAGAACAGCTTTCCAAATTTGATTTAAAAGCTGATGAAGGAATCTTTGTTGGATACCCACTATCCACAAAAGCATTCAGAGTCTACAATCTGAGAACAAAAGTGGTCATGGAATCTATCCATGTGTCTTTTGATGATAAGAAGATAACAGGACTTGAAGACTTTGATGAACATGACCAGCTGAGATTTGAGAATGAAGAAATAAATGTTGATCTACAAAATTCTGATACTCTTTCAGACTCTATTGTTCAATCTATACCAGTAGATCAGACAGCAGCACATGTTGAGGGGGAGCAAGTGAACGATGACCCCCAATCAAGTGAAGAAACATCTGCTGCTAATGATTCTTCAAACTCTGAAAGCAACAGCTCAGGAGGAGCAAACAATGATTTTGGATCTACTAGTCATCACACTCAATACAATTATGAACTTGGGGAATCATCAAGATCAAATCTGCCGAGACAAAGGGTATGGAGTAGAGCGCATCCCTTTGAACAGATCATTGGTGAACCGGACACGGGTGTACAGACTAGAAGAGCAACACAGAATGAATGCAATTCATTCCTTGGGGAAGACAGCTTCGTCTAATTTACCAACTCCACATCCTACTACTCTGGAGGATAACCCAACTGAGGGGGAGAAGGTGGATGATCAAGAAGCTACTAGGCGTAATAAGGGCAAGGAAAAGGTTGTTGACACATAATTAACTTTATTTTGGGAAAGGAAAAGCTAATTGGAATATTCGTGCTATGTGGAAAGAAAGCAAAGGCAAACTTGAAGATATGTTCAGTCTAGAGGAACAATTGTCTTGCACTTGGAAATCTGGAAAATGTATATATGATCCAGAATGTACTTTAATATTATTTATCTTTGTATTTTATTTGTATCAGTTGAGTTATCCTCTAGGTATTTGCTTGTCAAACCCTAACAATCAAATAGGGGGAGATTGTAAAGCATAATGTAATGTAATATGTAATAGAGGACATATATAACTCAACTAGGATAAAAGATAAATAATATTAACTCTATACAGGGATCGTGAAATTTGAAGAACAGGCACCAACAAGGATCAAGTCGCTGAAAGAAGTTCATTAACATGATCAAGCCTTAGTGACATAATAAGATGTACAGATGATTCAGTTGAAGGGCCAAAAGATTTCATGTATTTGAAGATATTGCTGCAGGCTAATAAATTAGAATGTAACGAAGGTATGAAGATCAAGATCAGTGATAGTCACTTGTGAACCAGACCAGTGCACCAAGTGTCAACACATACGGGAAGGATCAACACATTAATTCATAGAAAGAATTGTCAAAGCCTATTGACGATCAAGGACATACATAATATCTCAAGGTATTGTCAAAAGTTAATTTACTCTGAAAATTAAATAAGTAACAGATTAATTAATTATTTATAACAAAATAATTAAATTAATCTGGTACTTGAATTATTTTCTGAGGTGAATTAAAACAGCAGAATAAATAGAAGAGAGAAAATGAATAGTATCCAAAATTACTATTCATATGAATAGTAACCGAAATCACTATTCACATGAATAGTAACCGAAATCACTATTCATATGAATAGTACTATTTATATGAATAGTAACCGAAATTACTATTCATGAATAGTACCCAAAAGTACTATTCATCAGGTGGGGCCCACATGAATATAAATGTTGAATGAAGAAATGAAAGTCTTCGTGCAGATTGTTCAAAGAAGCAGACAGCAGCCAAACTGATAAAAAACTATCGTCATCAGTTACGTATTTTGGCTGAATGGTGATTTTCTAAAAATCTATAAATAGGCCTGTTGTATTTCATTTTGAAACATACCTCAACACGCAACTTTCTCTCTCTCTTAAATATCTTCTCTGTGTAAGCTGCTAGACAGTCCATCTAGTAGGAAAGCCGGCTTAGCCCGCTTTCAGGAAGTGTCGGATAGAAGGTCCTCGTGCCTAAACTATCCTTAGGAGTGTTCGAGTTTTTGAAGCTAATCCGTTGGATTAGAAGTTGTAACACCCCTTGGGTTTTTATCAGTTTAAAGATATTTTCCCGAACCAATTATTTTATTTCGATTCAGTTGTTGACCTCATTTTTCACATCTCGAAAATCGAAATAATTTTTGAATAACGTATTCAACCCCCCTTCTACGTTATTCCAGACCTAACAGGTTCAATTACGAACTAATCGTTGTCATGGGATTCTAACGGATTTATTTATGGAGCTTTAGTATCTTGATGCTTTAAAGATCTGTGTGTGATGTATATCTGATATCCTCGTATGGTTATGCTTAATTGTTAGATGCGTAGCTAACATCTAATCTGTTAATCTCTTGTGAAGTCAAAGTGGATCTTGAGATTTAGAACTTGCCATGCTAGCATAGGTTCATGATTGTTTATAAACATGATTCGTAGTATGAGATGAGAATACTTATATTGCCCTGTGTGATCTTTATGGATAACTTGTTCTTCAACCGTTATGTTTTCAAATTTTATAGACACATAGGGTCTAAGCATAATTGGTGTCTATTCATCTTCTATCTATTTTGTGGATGTATGGGTAGTTTGGTGTACGTATACTGAGAGGTAGCGTGTACTTGTTTCGTGTTGTCTGATCAGATATCATAACCATTGCATATAGTGATTAAAGGCGCAGATCTAAGCAAAGTATTTAATGAAGTTAGGATTCCATGTTTTCTCTTGCAGAAGTAATTCGATTTAAATTCTCATTAGTTAATTAGTTAATTAATTCTTAGTTTGTTAGTTTGTCTTTTTAGTTAATTTAGTTAATTTAAACCCAATCTTGTTATTTGTCTTAGCAGTGAATAATAATCATACATTGTTGCATAGGTACATCTACTGAATTAAAACCATAACCAGATCTCTGTGGGAACGAACTTGACTTATTCATATATTACTTGTAACCACGTACGCGCGTGATTTAGTGCAAACATGAGCTTATAAGTATGCTATTCCATAGTCCCTTCGGAGACATCCGATAAAAAGTATGTTGTTCCATAAGACCTTCTGGTACGTAGCATGTCTACCCCATGAACCTTAAGTTGAACAAATCCATAAAGAACATAAACTTGCTTGAAAACAAAATAATATCTATAAGTATCAAATTGAGTCCCAAGATTATTTACAAATAACATGGTATGTACTGTGTCAATGTTATTAACTGGTAATCTTTCCAACTACCTTTGTTATTATGACATGTAAAATCGACAATTGAAAGGCCAAGCAAATATTTTAAAGGTACCTTTCTGGTGTCCTGTATATTATTATAACATCGGGTAATTCATTAAAACTTTAATTCTTAAATTCCAAACCAAAATTAAAACCAAACAAATATTATCCTGTCTAATTTTTAATACTGTGAAATCAATAAAAACTGAACTCTTATGGCCAAACTAAAAACCGGAACCAAACATATATGACCCGTACGGAGGTCTAGTATACATACCTTAACCCTACTTCAGGGGGTTGAGATGTTAATTTGGTGAAAAATCCAGCTTTCAAATCTGAAAAGTGCAACATGCGTCAAAATTCAGCAGTGTGAAGATTTGAGCGGCTTGGACTTGAAGGTGAAAAATGACAGAGATAGATTTAAGTAATGACAAAAAGGAGAATCAAAGAAATAAAGAAAGATAAAAAAAATAAAGAATAATAGTAGAGGTTTAAATTTGGGTCGATCCAATTGAGTTACTCCAAATGTTGTGTAATGACAAAAAATAGTATATGTTTAGATTTTGGTCGATCCAATCTAAATTGGGTCGCTCCAAATGCTGTGTAATGGTAAAAAGGGGCATCAAAGAAATAAAGAAGATTAAGAAAATGAGGATAATAGTATCGTTGACGGAATTCGAACCTTGAAATTTTAGTAAATAAATTTAATCATGTAACATATTTAATCATTAGATCTAACAGTTCTAATTTTAACTAAAAATCTAACGGATATTATTCGTTGTATACGAATTTTTATTATATTTTGTTAGTGGTTAGAAGATATGATGTCATATTTTTGGGTATGCAATTAGTAAATAAATTTAATCATGTAATATATTTAATCATTTGTATACGAATTTTTATTATATTTTGTTAGTGGTTAGAAGATATGATGTCATATTTTTGGGTATGTATTTAGTAAATAAATTTAATCATGTAATATATTTAATCATTAGATCTAACAATTCTAATTTTTAACTAAAAATCTAACTGATACTCCCTCCGTCCCAACGATTTGTTATCGTTTACTTTTAACACGGAGACCAAGAACTAAGATTAAAATAAGTGAAGTAGTGGGTGTAATAGTGATTTTATTGTTAAAATAAATGAAGTAGTGGGTGTAATAGTGATATAATTGTTAAAATAAGTGAAGTAGTGGGTGTAATAGTGTAAAGTATTGTTAAAATAAGTGAAGTAGTGGGTGTAATAGTGTTAAAACTTACTATTTTAGGAAACGTAAAGAATTGGTTGGGACGTCCCAAAAAGGAAAGTGTAAACAATTGGTTGGGACAGAGGGAGTATTATTCGTTGTATACGAATTTTTATTATATTTTGTTAGTGGTTAGAAGATATAATGTCATATTTTTGGGTATGTATTAATTATTGCAATATTATGTTTTAAAATAAAAGTCAACGTGTTTTAATTAGAGAGAAAAAAATTATTGATTGGAAGATATGATATTTTAGGTATTTATAAAAGGTAATATCATCAATTATAAGTAAACATCTTTTAATTGAAAAAGGCAATCTGCTTATTATCATTAATTATATTATTAATAAAAAATGAAGGATAATAGTAAAGGTTTAGATTTGGGTTGATCCAATTGGATCGCTCCAAATGCTGATTAGAGAGAAAAAAATTATTGATTGGAAGATATGATATTTTAGGTAGTTATAAAAGGTAATATCATATAAATTATAAGTAAACATCTTTTAATTGAAAAAGGCAATCGGCTAATTATCATTAATTATATTATTAATAAAAAAAATGAAGGATAACAGTAGATGTTTAGATTTGGGTCAATCCAATTGGGTCGATCCAAATGTTGTGTAATGATAAAAAATATTATAGATTTAGATTTGGGTCGATCCAATCTAAATTAGGTCGTTCCAATCCAAATCGATCCAATCTAAATTAGGTCGTTCCAAACGCTGTGTAATGACAAAAAGGGACATCAAAGAAAGAAAGAAGATTAAAAAAATAAAGGATAAAAGCAGTCATTTTCCTGTGTAATGACAAAAAAGGGCATCAAAGAAATAAAGAAGATTAAAAAAATGAAAGATAAAAGCAGTAATTTTCAAAATGCAATACTAGCAGACATTAAGAATATATTGATATTGATAAAAATATAACGGTAATATGGTGTCATATTTTTTGTTATATATTAATGATTGTAAATTTATGTTTTCAATTAGAAGGTAGTGTATTTAATTAAAAAAGAAATATTAATGATTGTAAGATACGATATTTTAGGTGTATATAAAGGGTAATAATGTAATATGTTCAATTAAAAGTAAACGTCTTTTAAATTAATTGGTACGATTGATGTTTTTATAAAAGGTAATATATTTAACAAAGTAAATGTGAAAATGACAATGGCTAATTACCATTAATTATATTACGTCATTATTTATTTTAATAATTAGGATAATCAAACCGAAAACCAAACCGACCAAACTTTCAATCTTTCGACTTTAATATATTAGTATAGATATTAATAAAATTCATTCTATATGTGCCTACTTAAATCATATTTTTTGCATATTATATCCAACAAAATTAGCAATTAAAATATGAAAGACTAAATACAATTCATTTAATTATATTTTATGTATAATGTATTTTACAAAATTTGAAAAATAGTATGAGAACTGCATATTTGAAGTAGTTAAATTTTGATTAAATACTCAATCTTTTTAAAAAAATATTTAATTAAAAATTAGTGGTTACTAAAATATAATAACTAATTGCAGTTATTTTATTATCTAAAAATAAAATTACTGGGTTATACATTTTTTATCCACTATGCTTATATTAATTTATATAATTTGTATCATTTTGTAAGTTATTTTTTTTTCAAAGTACGCGAGTGATTTATATAATTAATAAATATAATTATATTTTAAATAGTTAAATGTATATTACTCTGCAAGTTAATGTATGTTTCGATTTTTTTTTTTTTTTTTGAAATTGTTATGTTAATTTCATTAATTTAAATGAGTCGAGGTATCGTCGTGAGAGGATGTCGAGAAACTGTTTGAAAATATTATACAATAATTTTGAATAAATATTATTAAAATTAATTGCATTACACATACATTTTTCAACTAAATATTAGAATCTTAACTAAGTGTATATAATTCATTTAGATTTCATGAAATTTCTGTTAACTAATTTTATTTGAATCTTAGCTAAATATTTTGTATTCTCCTATGTCCACCATATACTATCTTAAGAAATTTTATGAAATTAAATGAAAATCTTATCCAAAAGACAAATTGAAATTGTCTTACTGTAAATGATAAGACATTTTAATTTTTCAATTTAAAATTTTAAGGATCGTGCAACATAATAAACTATTAAATTATAAATTTTAGAGTTATTCATATTTTCCATTATACTTAGACTCCATTTTCCGATTTTTGCAATTTACATTTTTTAATGAATTATTTAGTTTTAGAGCTATGAGCCACCGAAATCAACCAAACGCAACATTCAAAGGCACCGAAATCAACCAAACACGACTTTGTCCAAAATCAACCAAAATCTAAAATAAAACTTCTAAATCTGAAAGCAACTCAAAGCAATTAAATCTTTCACCGGCGAAGCTCGATATTTCCCATGGGACTGTTATTAGATCAAAATCAGAGGAGGTGGTCGTGGTGAGTAGTGGTGGGGGGGGGGGGTTTGGGGTGTTTTGGAGTGGGTGGGTAGATCGGAGTCGGTGGGGATGGGGGTAGGGGTGGTAGTGTGGAGGTGATCTTGGGTGGGTGGTCGTGGGTGGAGGTGGTTGTGATGATAGATAAGAGAAGAGATTTACAAATAAAATTGCAAATATAATATAATTGCAATGATTTTATAAATATGGTAAATTTGCAAATGAAATTAAAAAAAGTAGCATTATCATGGTTATAAAATCGGTAATCGGTATCGGTTGAGATACCGATTTAAGATTAATCAGGTAATCGGGTATTAATCGGAGTATTAATCGGATATTATAATAATATTTAATGGAAACATTGAGACAACATGGTAAGGATACCTCAATCTAACTTGGAGTTCCTTATTAAACATTGAGCTTATTCATGGAGCAAGGCAGCAAAATTAGCTCCTCCAAACCAAGAAAACATATGGCATTGTTATCCCATGCAAACATTGAGACAACATTCAAAATGGATGAAACTACAGTTATTAAATTCATCATTTGCAGAGTCAGAACTACTGTGTTTTACGGATGGAGCATGGAAATTTTCTCAGAACAATGGCATTGAACCTGGAGTGGGAGGTTTCATATTGAATAAACAACGCAAGGTAATATTTATATTATCAGGACCCTCTGCACAATCTTCTGCTTTTGACACGGAAAAGGAAGCTTTATTTCTTCTAATGGAAATTATCAAGGCAAGCATCTACAAGGATACTCAGTGCTCTTTCTTCTCAGACTCATCAAATCTAATTCACACAATCAATAGTCTCAAAGGAGGACAGTCCATACTTAGGAAGGAATGCAGTTTGACACAAAAATCCTATTGAACAATAAATTCATTCATGTAACAAGAGCTCTTAACTCGGAAGCAGATGGCCTAGCTAAACAGGGAGTTCAGAGACCAAAAGTAATCTCAGGTTGGATGACATGAGTGTCTGGTGGATCACAAGCCCAAAAATGCAACTGTATTTGCAGTGTATGTTCTATGTTGTAGCCTAAGGTTCACTACCATCTCAATTTATTTTGAGAGGTAGTACGATTTGTACTCCCTCCGTCCTTTTGATTTGTTATCACTTTTTTTGTCACTTTCTGACACGCATTTTAAGGTGGATTTTAAGGATAGTTCTATAACTTATTTTTAAAATTTTCTTTTTTTGTATAAAAATAGGATTGTTCTATTTTTATACAAAAAAAGAAAATTTCAAAAATAAGTTATGGAACTATCCTTAAAATCCACCTTTAAATGCGTGTCAAACACCCTATTTTGAAATGATAACAAATCAAAAGGACGGAGGGAGTATAATTTTCCAAATTTAATACAAATCTTGAATTACCAAAAAAAAAGTCTAATTTACAATTAAACATATAATTTTAAATAAATTTACAGGATTAATCGAATTTCAAAAATCGAATCGATTGGTTATATTACAGAGAATTAGTCGGCGGGATTTTAGAACCATGAGTATAATTGGTCATTTCCAATACGGTTATTTCGTTGAGAAATATTTTTAGATTACCATGAGTATATTAAATTTTTTAAAAATTTTAGAAAGGATTTTTAGAAATTTTGGTAATAACATTAGAAAGGATGGATCTTGACCTCCGTACAGTTATTTCGTTGAGAAATATTTTTTAAAAAATCGAAACACGAAACTCGGACGAAACCATATTTTGGTGTTCTAGTCAAACTACTAGTTGACCGTTAAATTACCAAATCAAATAATTTTTTCATTTTTTGAAATTTTGGCAATAACATTAGAAAGGGTGGATCTTGACCTCCGTACAGTTGTTTCATCGAAAAGTATTTTTTTAAAAATCGAAACACAACACTCGGACGAAACCCTAAGTGTTTTAGTCAAACTACTAGTTGACCGTTAAATTACCAAAATAATTTTTTTATTTTTTGAAAATTTGGCAATAACTTTAGAAAGGATGGATCTTGACCTCCGTATGGTTGGGTCGTCGAGAAATATTTTTTAAAAAATTCGAAACACGAAACCCGGAGGAAATCCTGTTTAGGGGTTATAGTCAAACTACTAAATTACCAAATCAAATAATGTTTTCATTTTTTGAAATTTTGTAAATAACATTAGGATCTTGACCTCTGTATGGTTAGGTCGTCGAAAAATATTTTTTAAAAAATCGAAATACGAAACACGGACGAAACCCTGTTTAGGGGTTCGAGTCAAACTACTAGTTGACCGTCAGATTACCAAATCAAATAATTTTTTTATTTTTTCAAATTTTGGCAATAACATTAGAAAGGATGGATCTTGACCTCCGTATGGTTGGGTCATCAAGAAATATTTTTTAAAAAATCGAAACACGAAACCCGGAGGAAATCCTGTTTAGGGGTTATAGTCAAACTACTACTTGACCATTAAATTACCAAATTAATTTTTTTTTTTATTTTTTGAAATTTTGGCAATAACATTAAAAATGATGGATCTTGACCTCCATATGGTTGGGTCATCGAGAAATATTTTTTAAAAAATCGAAACACGAAATCCGGACGAAACTCTGTTTAGGGGTTCGAGTCAAACTACTAGTTGACCGTCAAATTACCAAATCAATTTTTTTTTTTTTTGAAATTTTGGCAATAACATTAGAAATGATGGATCTTGACCTCCGTACGGTTGGTTCATCGAAAAACATTTTTTAAAATATCGAAACACGAAACCCTATTTAGGGGTTCGAGTCAAACTACTAGTTGACCGTCAAATTACCAGATCAAATATTTTTTTATTTTTTGAAATTTTGGCAATAACATTATAAATGATGGATCTTGACCTCCGTACAGTTGTTTCGTCAAGAAATAATTTTTAAAAATTCGAAACACGAAACCCGGACGAAACCGTGTTTAGGGGTTGTAGTCAAACTACTAATTGACCGAATCGAACTTTTTAAAACCGAAATCGAAATCGACGGTTCGGTTGCGGTTATGATTTTTAATTTTTAAAACCGAAGACATGGGTTTGGGGGCAAAACCACCCGAACGTAACTGTTTAGTATCCTAACGCTATTCGAATTTAGGTCATAAACCAGTACGTGTATAAAACACAAATCTCAGCGTACAAAACACACAATTCTCATTGAGTCCCTCTAATTTTTCGATTGCCTGCCGGAGCGACGTTACATCGATACTGCTTGTTCTGTAAGATTTAATTTCACCTCACCGTGTTTTTTTTATGTAATTGATTTGAATTTACAGTTTTTTGTGTGTTAATTGATCTGTGTGATTGTTGTTGTATTATGAGGTTTTTGATTGGTTAATTGATTGCTAATTGTGTTTGATTGTGATTGTGTTTGATAGAAAATAAAGCTGATTGGATTAATTGCAACAATGCAGGTGATTGAGAGAACGAGTAGGGGAGGGTTTGATGTGAGGGAGGTTTCGAAAACTAGGTATCGGGATAGGGAGAGGAATGGGGAGAGGAGGGGAGAGAGGAATCGAGATCGTAAGGAGAAGGAGAGGGAAAGGGATAAGGATAGGTATAGAGAGAGGGATAATGAGAAGGAAAAAGAGAAAGTGAGGAGAGAAAAGGAACGGGAGAGAGAGAAGGAGAGGGAGCGCGAAGAAAGGGAAAGGGAGAGGAAGAAGGAAAAGAGGGAAAGGGAGAGAGACGAGAGAGAGAGGGCGCACCGAGAAAGGGAGAGGGAAAGGGAGAGGGAGAAGGAAAAGAGGGAAAGGGAGAGAGACGAGAGCGAAAAGAAGAGGAAGGAGAGGCATCGAGATGGTGATCACATTGATGGTGATGATGTAGGGGAGCGTGATAGGAAGCGTAAAAGAGAGGATGATAATAAGGACGGGGATAGGCACGGAGATGGTAGTGTTGGGAGTGGTCCTGGAAAGAGGGATGGAGTTGTGGTGGATGATGTTCAGGAGGAACATCGGAAGTTGGACGAGGAGATGGAGAAGAGGAGGAGGAGAGTTCGGGAATGGCAAGAGTTGAAAAGGAAGACGGTGGAAGCTGATAGGGAGAAGCTTGGAATGGATGCAGATGTTGCTGAACTGAAGCCTGGCAAGGAGTGGACCTTAGAAGGGGAGTCTGATGATGAGACGGAAGATAAACCTGAAAAGGGCATGGATATAGATGAAGATGCTAAGCCCATGTATAATGGTGCAGAAGATATGAAAGTTGATTGTAAAACTGACATTGACGGTGCTGTTGTGGATAATGAAATTGACCCATTAGATGCTTTCATGAATCAAATAGTGTTGCCTGAAGTTGAGAAGCTTGCTGCAGCTTCTGTTGCTGAAGATGATAACTCTGAGTTGAAAAAGGATATTAATGTCTATTTAAACGGGAAGCAGCCAAAAAAGGGTCTGAATAAATCTTTGGGAAGAATCATTCCTGGTGAGGATTCTGATTCTGATTATGACAATTCTGATAATGGAGAGAATTCTGTGGAAGACGAAGATGATGCTGAGTTCATGAAAAGGGTGAAGAATTTAAAAGTTGAAAAGCTATCTATTGTTGATCATTCGAAGATTGATTATCTTCCGTTTCGGAAAGATTTCTATATTGAAGTAAAAGAAGTGTCAAGGATGACTTCTGAAGAGATTGCTGCTTATAGGCTGGAACTAGAACTAAAAATCCGTGGAAAAGAAGTTCCAAAACCTATTAAAACATGGCATCAGACTGGATTATCAACTAAAATACTAGATAGAATAAAGAAACTTAACTACGAAAATCCAATGTCAATTCAAGCTCAGGCACTTCCTATTATAATGAGCGGTCGAGACTGCATAGGTGTGGCTAAAACTGGATCTGGAAAGACCTTGGCATTTGTGCTGCCAATGTTGCGACATATTAAGGACCAGCCACCATTGGTTTCTGGAGATGGTCCGGTTGGGCTTGTAATGGCACCCACCAGAGAACTTGTTCAACAGATCCATCATGAAATAAAAAAATTTGCCAAGGTAGTTGGTCTCAGCTGTGTACCTGTATATGGCGGTTCTGGTGTTGCGCAACAGATTAGTGAACTGAAACGAGGGGCTGAAATTGTGGTTTGTACCCCAGGTAGGATGATTGACATACTTTGTACGAGTAGTGGAAAAATTACAAATCTGCGGAGGGTCACTTATTTGGTCATGGATGAAGCCGATCGAATGTTTGATATGGGTTTTGAACCTCAGATTACTAGAATTGTTCAAAATACTAGACCAGATCGTCAGACTGTATTGTTCTCCGCTACTTTCCCTCGCCAGGTTGAAGTTCTGGCTCGTAAGGTGCTGACCAGACCAGTGGAAATACAGGTGGGTGGAAGAAGTGTTGTAAACAAAGATATAACACAGTTGGTGGAAATGAGATCAGAAAGTGATAGGTTTCTTAGGCTTCTTGAAGTACTTGGAGAATGGTACGAGAAAGGAAAGATACTGGTATTTGTCCAATCTCAGGATAAATGTGATGCACTGTTCAGGGACTTACTTAAGCACGGTTATCCTTGCCTCTCACTTCATGGGGCTAAGGATCAGAATGACCGTGAGTCCACAATATCTGATTTTAAGAGTAATGTATGCAGTTTGTTGATTGCCACTAGTATTGCTGCAAGGGGTCTAGATGTTAAAGAGCTTGAATTGGTGATTAACTTTGATGTCCCAGATCATTATGAAGACTATGTCCATCGTGTTGGTAGGACAGGGCGAGCTGGTCGGAAAGGTGCTGCTATCACATTTATATCCGAAGAAGATGCAAGATATGCGCCAAATCTTGTCAAAGCCTTAGAGCTCTCTGAACAAGCTGTACCAGATGACCTGAAAGCTCTTGCTGATAGTTTTAAGGCAAAGGTTAACGAGGGCACTGAAAAATTCCATAGAATTGGATATGGAGGAAGTGGTTTTAAGTTTAATGAAGAAGAGGATGAAGTCAGAAAAGCAGCAAAGAAAGCACAGGCAAAAGAATACGGATTTGAGGAAGACAAGTCAGATGATGATGATGATGATAATGACGGAGTGCGTGAATCTTCACTTCCCACACTAGGTACCCCAAATGTAGTTCTTCCTGGTGCAATACCAGCTGGACCTTCCACCATTCTGGCAACTGCAGTAGATGGGGATGCCAGGGGTGCAGCAGCATTAGCAGCTGCCACTAAATTGCGGGAAAACCTAGCTAGGATTCAAGCTTACACGCTACCCAACAGTTATGAAGCAGAGTTAGAGATCAACGATGTTCCTAAAAATGCTAGGTGGAAGGTGACACACAGAGAAACTTTGGGTCCAATCTCTGACTGGTTTGGAGTTTCCATCACAACGAGGGGGCTATATATTGCACCTGGTATGAACCCAGGGCCAGGGGAAAAGAAGCTTTACTTGTTTATTGAGGGTCCCGCTGAACAATCCGTCAAGGATGCTAGAGCAGCATTGAAAAAAACACTCCTGGATATAACAGCCCAAGCATCATCCCTTCCTGGTTCTGGACAACCAGGTCGATACTAACTGGTATAAGAACAAGTCTTCTACTTCTCTGCTAGGACTTCTTCATGCCCCTATATCTAAGGTTGTTCCTTTAGTATCTAATTATTGAACTTTTGTTTTGGAAAAATGTATTATATATTTACCTATTGATTCGATAGCCACTTGCTATGTAGTTTATTTGTGGTTTTTTCTGTACTCTCATTTATTTTGAGGCACTGAGTTGGCAACCTGAATCAATTATCATCATTAAAGCAAAGATTCTTTTTAGCAATGAATACATATTTTATATGGTCATTCATCAGATTTACATTCATTTAACATCTGATTGCAGTTCTTTGATTAATTTGTTTCATATTGTATGTATTTGGATGTATTCGTGATTGTATATCTTATGTAAACCTATAGAACAATTTGAGTGCTGAGAGAAATGACGTGAATTTGCTTGTTTTAAATTTTGAGGTTGCTGTTCATATGCACATATGTAGGAGCCTACCCAATATATGGACAAGACTAGTAATGGAATATAAGTTACAGATGGGCTTATTGCTAAATTGAGATAGTAAAGCTGATTCCTGCCGGAGTTTGGGAGGCAGAGGCAGAGGTGGAGAAAACGATAGAACACGGTGCTGCAAAAAGGTTAGTCAGGATGTTAGGTCAGCGCCTTTAGGTGTTTACCAACAAGTTCACTACAAGTATGATTAGCCACTGTGGGAAATATGGCTGATATAATTGAATATCATGGCTAAAGTAGTTTCTCTTGTCTTTCTTATATGCAAAAGAAAAATATGCAAGGCACACAACAACTTGTTGTGTGACCATGCCTCGAATGGTTGTTAATTTTCTATTTGTGTCCATGGCTTTTTGTTGCAGGACAGACCTTAAGATTTCAATGTTTAAAGCACCACAAAGAAAGGTGAGCTAGAGCTTTTAATTTTTTATTGCTGGTTTGTGGTTAATGTCGGAAGTGTATGATTGGTGGTTAAAGTATTACTAGTTGCTAGTGATGTGGATGCAGATAACTAGTAATTCATCTAAACTGTGAGTGGTAGTTTGTCCTGGACTCTTGACTACTGATTTACAGAAGATCACTAGTTCCTTACCACACAACTCACAAGTTCTCGTTTTAAGGAGATCTCATTTCAGCACAAGTCTATTTATATATTAATAGACTAGATATTTTAAAAATCAACCATTAAATTTCATTTAAATCAAGGCGTGCACTTTGACCAGTGACATATATATTAACTTTACGTTCTGAATACAGAACTTGCTCTAATTAGTAAATACAGGAAAATAAAAAATTTCTCTTTCGTATTTTTTCTCCTCTATCTAATGGAGGTTGGATTACTGCTTTTGCATAGGTGGACCACTAATGTAGTAATTTTTTTATAAATGTATTCTGTGTGAAGCCAACCTGCAATAGTTCTTGTATACTGCTATCGATCTTCATTTCTTTCTCGTAGACCATGTATTGGAAATAGCTCATTGATTTTAAATTATGATTTCACCGATTCATTTGATTTTGGATCTTACGTGGATTAGTAGCATTGCTTCTTTTGAATTCCTGCCAAAATATTTATTTTCGGGCTGTGAAATGTAGACTGGTAGTAAATTGTGGACGTGTCCACCATGGAATATGTGTTATATATTGCGTGTTATGGTGACATGTATATATATATGTTGCACATCACAGTGATATGTGTATATATGTTGTGTTTCTTGATGTTCATTATACATCACAACATTCCTTAATAGAGACATGAGTGCAGATCTTGAACATCCAGGTAGACATCACAACTCTAAAAATTGCCCACTGTCTTTCAAAATGACATGCACCATTTTTTGAGTTTCTACGATGCAAATTATACTCCTTGCTAAATAAGACGGGGTCTCCTTTGAGCCATGTCCATGTTCTTCCACAATATGGCCTTCAGGTATAGGATTTTATACGTACACATTACATTTGCATCCACAGTGTCCTCTATAAATAGGGATCTGTTGAACCTATAGAACAGCACATTAAGCACCAAATACGTAGGCTGCAATACTCTTATTCTCATACATAAATTGATCCCAACCCTTGAGGTTGTAGTTTTAGTTGAATACCCTGTCCTGAAACATGAAGCAAAACTGAATGGTTGCAGCCATCAGAGACACAAGTTTTGACAAAATCTTAAAATACTCACCCGGCTTTGGAAGTGATAACTTCTGCTTCCTTGAGTACTATCCTCCTCAATTAGGCCATTGCACGTCCATAGACAGCAGCGACGATAAGCTTAAACATAAACCACAATATTGTGTAAAATGTTAATGTATATCTTATTCTCTTTCTTTTGGGGGACAACTGTACTAGTATATAACAATGAGCTCGTCAGTCGTCCCCAGATGATTGTTGCACAGATATGGTGAAACTCTAAAAGAAAAGAGAATTCGTAAGTGGTCTTGGAAGGTTAGAATGGGAAAAGATCTTATAGAGGTTCATAAATGTCGTGAAAACGTTTTTAGAAGCTGCTGTGGTAGTCTAGAAATTGATCGAAACCATTGTAAACGGTCTCATTAGTTCTTGTTAACCAAAATAAGCAATAATTATGACTATACAATGAGTATTAAGCTTGTAAAAAGAAAGCTACTGAATATGAATCTGGATGGACTAAACACCAAGAAAGATGGAAAACAAAAGCGGAAGGAAAAATACACTTGTATGGTATGTGCTATTTTTTCAACAATAAATAATAAAACAACACAAATTTTCATTTTTATAAAAGCTATATCATAATAGTATTATTCTTATTTTAGAAAATCGTCAATCATAAGGCAGTGTTTTCAAGGCATAACGTGCATATTGTGTTAGGTATGCATTTTGTAATATTTTTGAAATCATTTTAGCAAATGTGTTCACTAGTTTTGAAAATCCTATTTGCATTTCCAAATCTGAAAAATTGATATCTTTAAAATATATAAAGTAATTGGTCAAATTTACATACATAATTTAATTTTTTTTATTTAAATATAAAAAATGAGAATATATTGATGACTTCTAGTATGCAGTATATGCTAGATGATTGTCAGGGTTATCTGGTTAATTCACGATTTATCCAATAATAATCCAATTAATTCCCAATAAATTTTACAAGAAATTTTTACGATTTAATATTAAAAATTAATTAGTTATGAATTTAGCAAAAAAAATTAATTGGTTATGATATTTGAATAGTACATTTATAATAAATAAGAGTAGTATATTAAATATTAAGATAATATTGAAGTGATTATTTTTGGAAGTCAATTTATGAAAATACATTTAATTAATTCATAGTTGTAATCCCGACCGACAAAATTTAATTTTCAATTTTTTACAATTATTTTGTTCGATTATAATAATTTTGTTTATTTTTTGTATAAAAGGATCATTGAAAAAATTATATTATATAACAATAAAGGGGTTTTTTCAAAAATACCCATCCTTCAAATGATTTTTTTAAAAATACTACCACTTTTGAAACTATTTCTAAAAATACCTTTCTTTAAGATTTTTTTTCAAAAATACTACCTGCAAGTCTGCAACCTGTGCAACCATTGTAACCTCATTTATAAATTCTGGCGGTACAGCCACTGAAAATTGGAGGTTGCAAAGGTTGGAACTAAGAACGTTTTCTATTGGGTGCCCCTAGCGGGGCCATTTGATCATAATAGAATCAATAGAATTTGCAATCGGAAATTCGTGTGCTCTATGCAACCGAAAACTGAAAACTGGAAGTTCATGTTCCTGTTTTCAGTTGTCATTTTCGACCTCTATTTTGAAATCTATTATATATATATATATATATATATATATATATATATATATATATATATATATATATATATATAGGCTAGCGTTCAAATAGAAACCAACCTTAGAATAGAAACTAGAAACCTACACTAAATAAATTATATTTCATTTATTTTAATGGCCCCGCTAGGGGCACCTTCACAAAAAACTTATAAAATTCTTGGCTCTATTCAACAAAAATATAAAAAAAATTTAAAAAAAAAGTTATTGTTCACGTGCCACGTCATCACGTGAACAGTAACTTTTTTTTTAAATTTTTTTTTATATTTTTGTTGAATAGAGCCAAGAAATTTAAACGTTTTTTGTATTGGGGTACCCCTAATTTGGTCATTAGATTAGCTTGAAATATTTAATTTAGGTTTAGTTTCTATTCTAAGTTAGTTTCTATTAGAACAAGACCCTATATATATATATATACTAGATTTAAAAAAAGAGGTCAAAAATGACAACTGAAAACTGGAACTTGAAATCAGAAATTCGTCTGCTCCCTATATAGCATATATGCAACCAAAAACTGAAAACTGAAAGTTCAAGTTCCTGTTTTCAGTTGTCATTTTCGACCTCTTTTTTGGAATCTAGTATATATATTATATAGAGTCCCACTCTAGGGAG
This sequence comes from Kitagawia praeruptora, assembly GCA_037693485.1. Taxonomy (NCBI): domain Eukaryota; kingdom Viridiplantae; phylum Streptophyta; class Magnoliopsida; order Apiales; family Apiaceae; genus Kitagawia; species Kitagawia praeruptora. Next base: position 155,963,241 of record CM075344.1, on the reverse strand, counting down.
AACCACTTTAGGTGGAGATTCATGGAGAACTCATCCTAACCATCTATTTATTAATTTATATTAACGGTCAAGATTTAGTAAAATTTAAAAATAAAATACGAACAAAACCACTGTAATTACTCTAAACAGAACACACATTTCGTTCTCGGAGAAAAAGAGAGTAGAGAGAGAAAGAAGAGAAAGAAACGAGAGAATACAGAGAAAGAAGAGAGAGAAGCGAGGCGGACTGCGATGAAACTACGGCGAGAGAGACGAGTCCATTGAATTTGTGAATCAAGCTCTTGAATCTACAGAACCACTAGTATTGATTCTTACAATCTTCAATTTGTTTGACTATTCATTAGATATTTAAATTTCATGCTTCTACTTTTATATTTTTAGGTTAATTGCAGTTGCAAATAGGAAGATGATTCAGATTATAGGTATTTTTCTGTACTAAATTGGGGGAATGTATACTGTGAACTAGATTTGCATGTACTGGATCTATAATTTTAGATTCGATTCTACATACAAGTTTATATCTAAGATTTGATTCTATATGTTGTTTAATAGATACGATTCAAGTAAGAAATTATATAGTAAATGCTTTTTATGTGTATTTTTGTATTGAGGTTCAATAATGGAACCAAAATTTGTAAAGTTATGGTTCCATAATAGCATCATCCCAGTCCTTAATGTACGTGTGTGTGTTCAACTATAGAACTAAAATTTTCAAGTTTGGCTTGATTAGATTTCTATAGAACCTTCCAAAGATTTTTTTATGTGTATTTTTGTAAAACTAGTGGTTCTACAGAAGAAGCATGCTTTTAATTAAAAATTTATATTCGTGTTCTAATGTAGAACCAAGCACTTGATGTATTTTTATTCAAATTTAAGGTTCTATTACAGAACCAAAGTTTATAAAGTCATTGTTCTACTGTAGAATTGAAATTCCATGTACAGTTGTTTTGATGTATTCTGATTTATTTGGATGCATATTGTAAATTGATTTAGATGTACTGCATACGTAGTTCAAAATTTGATTCTATAACATGTTTATATGTAATATTTGATTCTATGTGTAGTTTAATAGATTCTATATCTAAAATTTGCAAAGTTATGCTTCCGCAACAGAATAATGTACTTTAAACAATCTTCCACATGTATCTCGGTATATTTGTGGATCACTGAATTTAATGTCTATATTTGTGTTCCACTATAGAATCAATGATTTGTGTGTTTTAATGTATCTCAGTCATTAATGTATGTGTTTCTGTTCTACTATAGAATCAAAGTTTTTGAAGTTATGCTTCATTTGATTTCATTTGGTTCTTTTGTAAAAAAAACTATTAAAGTCATGGTTCTACAGCAAAATCATGTGGGCAATTAACATGTATATTCGAGTTCTACTGTAAAATCAAGTATATGCATATTTTGGTTTGTTTTGTTACTCTGGATTTCATTTCAAATGTGTAACTAATGTCGACATAGTAGGGTACAGAAATATAAGACATGTATGTAGTTCACTTGTAAAAGCATGTTTGTGTTGTACTGTAGAACAACAAATTCTGTGTATTTGTATTGATAGTTTAGTTAGTTTTATACTCGCAATTCGTGTTGTTTGCTTTTTATTGCTTAAGTTGTTATATGACTTATGATTAAATGTGGGGTTCAAATTATATGTCTCTGTCTATTTATTGGGGTTCCATATGAAGTTATAATCAATATGTCTTTGTCTATAAGTTATATCACTTGCGTGATATATCAATTTATGTTTGTAGTTTTTAAAGCAACAGGTAAAATTTAATTGAAACTTCAAATTATGTGTTGGACCTCGGCCTTGAAAGCACTCACGTCATTTCATTTTATGTATTTGATTTTGTAAAATTGTATTCTACAGTAGAAACATATGTGTACTGGTTCTTTAAAGTCTATTTTTTCGTTGTACAGTTTAAAATTTTTTAAAGTTGTACTTCTAAAATAGAAGCATATACATATTGCAGTTTCTATATACATATAGTTTAAATTGTAAATTTTAGTGATATCTGATACATAAGTTTTAAGAAATTATAATTTACTGTATTAATAAACACGTCATTTCAGTCTTTTTAGATTTTATGTCGGATTTTGGGTCGTGTCAGACGTTGTCATCGTAGTCGTGTACATAATGTTTGAGACATTTTGATTAAAATTTATGGCAATGGACTAATTTGTTAAGTGTTTGCTTGTGTGTGTAGAAATTGTGGATCAAGATGGGAAATCATCTCTGCTGACACTAGTTAAGGCTTTTGATTCTGTTCTTGCTGTATACGAAGGTTTCTGCAATTTAAAACAGGTTCTACATTTCTCTTTTTAAAAAAATAATTGCCCTTTATCTTTTTTTGTTTAGTGTTCTATTTTATTTTGAATAGCATGTCTTTTGTCTTGTTAGACAAATGCAGTTACTTAGCTCCAGAATACTTCATGCACGGCAAAGTCAATGACAAGATAGATGTCTTGCAGAAGCCTATAAGCAGTGGACATCCAGAAGGGGAAGAGAGCTTGGTCATGTGGGTATGTTTTTCTACCTCAATCAATTTACCAGTTTTGTTTTGGCTTTGGAAATGTATGTTTTTGTTTCACTGAGCACTTAAGAATCTTTTTTAAAGGCAAGACCGGGTCTGAATGAAAGAAAGTTTGCCCAAATTTTTGACCCAAGCTTGGACACCAATTATGACCATGACCTGATAGAGAGGATGGCGCTTGCTGCTACCCTTTGTATTAGACGGTCGCCACAAGCTAGGCCCCATATTAGCCCGGTAAGTATTTTTTCTTAATCATTTTGAGCTGCACTTAGAAATTGGTATAGACGCCTGAGAATATGGACTATATAGTATAGGTGGTCTTGTTAATTAATTCTCAAAGCACCTTGTAAAACTTTATCTCTATTGAATACAATACATAACTACATATTTACTCTTTTGATTTTGAAATTATAGGTTGTTTTAAACTTCTCCAAGGGGATGTTGAGATAATCAAGTGGGCAAGACTCCAAGTGAATACTCATTCATTTTATGTACTTGATTTTGTAAAATTGTATTCTACAGTAGAAACATATCTGTACTGGTTCTTTAAAGTCTATTTTTTGGTTGTATAGTTTAAAATTTTGTAAAGTTGTACTTCTAGAATAAAAGCATACACATATTGCAATTTCTATAATAGAACTGTGATTTGTAAAGTTATGGTTCTATAGTAGAAACATATTTATTTAATATCTTATGTTAATGGGAATGGTTCTACTGCTTCTTCATTTGCAACTTATAGCCTGCAAAAATTATACAATGGAATCAAGGATACTTGAATTAGGATTCCATTGTATAACCAAAAATTATAATTACATTTAATTTGCATAAATGTAAATATATAAATTAAATTATAAAAATAAAGACTAATCTGATTCTATAGTCCCCTTTTATTTCTACATTGGAATCAAGAATACTTGATTGTGGATTCCATTGTAGAACCAAAAACTCTAAACCTTAAACCCTAAGTCCGTATATGATTTATTCGTAATTCTGAATATTTCTAAAACCCAAAATGCAAATATTGAACCCCAAAAGTTAACTTTTGAACCCTTAAGGGAATACAGATAAAATTTTAAAATTCCATTTTGCTTACTAAGTCCGGCGGCCTAGTTTTTAAAAACTAGAAAAAGTTAGGGTTTAAAGTCTAGAGTTTAGGGTTACCCTAAACTCTAAACCTTAAACCCTAAATCTGTATACATTTTATTCGTAATTCTGAATATTTCTAAAACCCAAAATGCAAATGTTGAACCCCAAAAATTAAATTTTGAACCCTTAAGGGAATACAAATAAAATTTAAAAATTTAAATTAAAAAACTTTAATAGTTCTAAAACCCAAATGGAACTCGTTGAACCCCAAATAAAAACTATTAAACCCCGAAGAAAATACCCATAAAAATTTAAAATAATAATTCAATAAAATGATATGTAAATTTTTAATAATTGAAAAAATTATTTTTAATAATTTTATTCTACATTGGAATCAAGAATACTTGAGTGTGGATTCCATTGTAGAACCAAGAATTAGGTTGGAAAAAGTGGAAGGGAAAATGACAAAAATTTGAAACTGATTCTGCAATAGAATCAAAAAGTTCAATATAAATCAATTATAAAAAACCGTACAAATGTATGAGTCATGACTCAAATTTTGAATTGAACAGATATCTAAGTTCCATACTCAGTGTAGAACTGAAAACAAGATTCAATATCGGTAAATTGAAGACCAGGGTATGGTTTAACTTTGTTATCAAAGACTTTGGGAATCCACGACTTGCTGCTTCTACAAAAAGAATCGTCAAAGCCTTCTAAAAAATCTTCAACCATATCATTACCAATGCAATCAGATGCAAGTTCAACAACATCACTATTTTCAGTATACGAAACATTGACTGAATGAAAGACGAAAACAAATCATTAAAAAATGTTAGTCAAGAACATATGTTTCAAAACCATAAATTCAATATTATGATTATGTAACAGAACCAAGTAAAAGATTGAGTGACAAAAGGTAGAGATGCAAGTAGTGTACATCAGGTTTCAACTTGCTTAAAATAGAGCTGATTATATGTGCCTATACACTCCATACAAATGATTACAAAGTAGACATTACGATGCTAAAATAATAGACAGGAAACTGTAGCCCTAACAAAAAAATTACATGCTAATTCCTTGAGATGCCATTATGTTCAATATTACTCGTAGTGCATACGAACTACTAATACTACTCAAATTAGGTCAACTGTATGTGGTTCAATAACAGAACCAAATATAATTTAAAAAGTACATAGTTTGTAAGCACCACTACTGACTATACAACTATTTTGATGCTACAGTAGAACCAAGACATATACTGACATAAACAATAGAACCAATAAAAAGACCAATTTATACTGCAAATAATAAAGTTATTTTTGGGTGTAGAATCAAAGTATTCATAACTTCAGAAGCAATGAAAATCGTAAAGCTTATAGAATACTATAGTAAGATCGTAAAGCTTATGAAATCCTAAATTTATTCGTGATTCTACTATAGAATACTCTTAAAATTGAACGATATATACAAAACAATTATTGCTAATATGCTACATTCAATCCAGCTAAAAAGGAAGCTTATGCACACATATGAACTTTTATCATAAACCTGACCCTGTTCTTGTTCCTGTTCCAGTTCCAGTTCCAGTCCCTGGTGTACCCATGCCTGGTGTCCCTGTGCCTGTGCCTGGTGTCCCCGTGCCCGCGCCTGGAGTGGATGGGGTTCTTTCTCTGAACAAAAAATTACAAAACTAGATAAATATTTATCCATGTACTTGTGTAATAGTCTAAAACAACACATGTATCAACAAAAGACTTAAAACTATACAATATGGATAGGCAAAAAAAATCAATTTTCTTAGTGGGAACATTGTTTTGGAGGCATATAATGCCCTCTTGAGTTCCTCTATTAGTTATATTAGTGATACAAAAGTTTTAACCTTTTACTAAAGTAGATTAATAATAACATGTACCTAATAAAGATTGTATAAACTGCCTAACAAGAAGTATTTCTTAACACAGACAGATAGATATGCATAGAGATAAACTTCAAGTTTAAACAATTATAAGTGGATAATTATTAAAAATTTAGAATTTTCCAAAAACAGACAATGTGGTGTATGAAGGCATACCAAAAGATTGTGCATGAGATGACATGATGTTGTATACATGACCATACCTGTTTTATAAGCTCACAAACATTATAACCCCCCACTAATTATGAAATCAACTGTTGTAACGCAGTAAAATCTTTCAATGGTTTTGGTACTACTGGAAGCACTGAACATTACAAACAAGAACTTGCAGCTTTCTTGGCTCAAACATCTCACGAAACTACAGGCAACTTACTCTTTGTATTTATGTTTTGAACACACTTTTTGCACATACAATATATGCAATTTAAGTTAAGATATAAATGTTCAAATCAGCCTTATAATCTCTACCATTTGCCTGTGCATTAGATCCAGAAGATACCAGTACATTCAGTACCTGTGAAAATGCAAGCCCCATTATCGGTTTCTGATGACCCTTCATTTTAATTTTGACCTAAAAAATCGTTAAAGTATATATAGTCATGATATAGCTTTAGGAGCTAATAACACGAATGCTAGAAGAGGTTAAAGATAGATACAAGGATTAACTCATTTTTTATGTCAAAAATAGCAATAAGAGTAAACCCAATGATTCCTAGGAACCTCATGTTATAAACAAAGAACACTTGGAGTAACACTAAGTACTATATCTATAACTACTGGACTTAATTATCTTCAATTGTATTGTTGGCTCAAGCATTTGAAATTATAAGTAATCCTTAAAAATATAAAAAATGGTATATTGTGACAAACTCTTATCCATCAACTATTTTAATACTTATGTTAGCAATTAAATGAGTAATAGAAAGGAAACTTAAGGAAATACTCTTACTTCACAGAACTTAATAAAAGATTGGGTCCATAAGATACTGATGACATGCTATTTTTTGGTTATATTTGTCCGAACAAAATATTATAGGTTCTTGACATGACAGGGTAAAGGGTAATTCACCTCGTCAACCCTGACATTGAATATTTGAATAGTAGAATCCTCCATTCCAATGGCAATAATATTGTTGTCTTGGGAATGGAATGCTAGATAGGTGGCTGCTGGAGGAGGGGGCATAAATGTTGTCATGACCTGGAGAAATGAGTTATGGAGAAATGAGTTTATTTTAGAAATCTGAGTTATATATAACAAACGTTGAACAACCATTGAGATATATGATACTAAATATAACCAAGTTAAACACATATCTTAAAAGAGTTTCTAATCGGATTATCAGAACTTATTGCTTTGAAACTATTTTGGTTCTACAGTGGAACCAAAACCTATAACACACAATTCCGTAAAAAAACTACTTTAGTTTATGGTTGTACTGTGGAACCAAAGACCATAGCACACAATTGCATAACAAAACTACTTGTTTAAGATATTTCTTTTTTTTAATTCTATAATAGATACAAGTTAAAAACATATGTTAAAAGAATACATAGTTTCTAATCGGATTATCGGAACTTATTGAATTGGATCTATTTCGGTTATACAGTGGAACCAAAACGTATAGAACAGAATTGTGTTACAAAACTATTTATTTAAGATTTTGAATGTTTTGATTATGTAATAGAACCAAACAAAGTACGTAATTTAAAAAATAACAATTTCTAATCAGAACCTCTTCCGATTGAACTAATTTGGTTCTACAGTAACCAAACCTAAAAAACAGAACTACATAATAAAACTACATATTTGAGAAATATATTGTGTTGCTTCTATAATAGAACCAACAAAAATACATATTTTTTTACTGTAAATAACAAGACTGTCGTTGGATGTAGAATCGAATACTAAACAAAAAATAAGCTATCGATTTGGAAAACTACATAAATTCAACAAAACACACCTACATATAACCGTAAATTGTAATTAAAATAGTGAAATTCATACAAACCTGATGAGGATTGAAGAGCAACATATTCAAAAATTTGAGCTTGATTTGAGGAACACTCGGCTTGATTCGACAAACAAGGAGCTTCATTCAAAGAACAAATAGCCTGATTTGACGTCATCTCGTACTGATTCGAAGAACACAGAGAGAGATCGAGAAAGAATACGAGAGAGATAGGTGAGAAAGATTCAGAGAGAGTGAGAGAATGTGACTACGTGAGAGATACGTGAGAGAAAGATACAGAGGAGAGAAAAGTGCGAGAGAGATAAGCGAGAGAGATTCAGAGAGATATACGTGAGAGAGATTGCCTATACGTATATGTTTTCCTAATTTTTTTTTACCTTTAATTGCTGAATTATACTAACTGTCGGATATTTTTTAATCCTAGGGCTGAGATTAATGGAGAGGGTTCTCCATGGTTCTCCATATAAAATGGTTCTCCATGGAATAATTGCCTATATATATATACTAGATTCCAAAAAAGAGGTCGAAAATGACAACTGAAAACTAGAACTTGCAATCAGAAATTCATTTGCAACCTTTGCAACCAAAAATTAAAAGTTGCAGTTGGCGCCACCCATATATACAAAAGGTTGCATAGGTTGCAGGTAGTATTTTTGAAAATAAAACTTAAAAAGGTAGTATTTTTGAAAATAAAACTTAAAAGATAGTATTTTTGTAAATAACTTTTAAAATGGTAGTATTTTTGAAAATAGTTTCAAAAATATAGTATATGGGGTAATTTCCCAACAATAAACCCTTATTTTCTTATTTCTCTTTAAAATAAACAAAATTACTCATACAATATTTTATTATTTCTCTTTAAAACTTCCTCATACAAGCTTATTTTTTTTTCTTCCAAATTTCCCAACTCCTCCTACCTATTTAAATATTTATTTTTTTAATTTTCTCTCTCCTACTTTACACACAAATATTTTATTTTTAACTTTTCTTCCTTTTCTCATTCTCTTTCACCTCCCCATTCATATATTATTTTATCACTTTTTTCCCACAATTATTATTTTTCCTCCTAAATATCTCATTTGTTTTTTTCTTATCATTTCTGTTTACATTTAAATTAGCATTTGTACCATCCTAAATTTGTCACACTTTTATCAAATATTAAAATTAGTTTTTACATATTACCTTTATAAATAAATAGTGCGAGTTGAACAAAATTTAATATTTATTAAATTTGTATTTCATACTTATTGAGTCTACAACTTTTCGTATACACAGTAATTTTTTTTTTCCATGACTATTAAAATTATATATAGCATCTTCATATAAATAACCAATATTTTTGTTATTTAAATCAATTCTAAAATATATTTGAATAATAACACAATATATGTGTAAAGCATTTTTTTTGTTTAAATATTTTGAATTTAGAAAATTTAATCAAAATTGTAATTGAGATGATATTTGAAGAGATTCAGTACTTTTGAGGAGTAGTGGCAGGGTTTCAAGTTTATTAAAATGGATATTTGAATTTGTTAAAAGTTCAACTTTAAATGTTATTTTAACTTTAAATGTATTTGAATACCATTTAAAAATATTTGAATGTTTTGAATTTGTTATAAGATAAATACTCTACATCGCTAAAATATTATTTTAGTATAAGTTGAAATGTTTTGATTATATAAAAATATTATTTTAGTTATTATCTTCCCACTTATACTATTTGAATAAAATAAGCAAAAGAAAAAAAATAATATTTCATTCTAAAAAAAAATAAAATGTAACTAAACACAATATAAAAAAGAAATTATGTGATGAGAATTTTTTTTCGCCTAACCCACAAATTAACATCTAATTAATTAAATTTTAAATTTTGAAAATATAATTAATAATTAATAATTATGAATAAAATTTGTAATCATTTAAATTTTTTTCTTCTTCAAAACTAACTAATTCAAATTTCAATAAATAAAAAAATTAATTACAATACAGAGTAATAATTAAAGGTTATTTATTTTGAATAGTATTCGATAATATATTACTTACAAACTTGTACTCAGTACATCCTAACCCTTTTTTCACACTTTTCTTTTTGTATTTTTTAGATGGCTCCCAATGTTATTGATTGTTCCATCACCTCTCCCAATAACATTGTTCGATCACCTAACTCATATTTCTTTTTATAATTTTTCCAACATTTTACACATTTTCTAAATTTTTGTAGCCGACTCAAATATATAAACAAATAAATTCAAAATTTTATTTTAAAATCGTGCATATGTACGGTATTATCTAGCACTAGTAAGCTGGTGAATGGTCATAAACCCGGTCACCACCAACCAAACAAAGACTAACCCATACCCGGTTACAACTTAAATAATAATACCCGACCCAAAAACCAAATCGATCAAAATTAAACAGTTCCCCCTCAAAACTACAAAGCCCCGATTAGGGTTTATGCTTCCAGTATCATCATTTGAATCAATTACGCTTCAATTTAGTTGTTCAACTCAGAGTAATGGAGCAAAGATTAGCTAATACATGGCGAATGACAATCAATGAGTAGAAATTTATAGAAAATTCCCTGCTTTCTGAGCTAAGAGTCGATGGTCGCCTCGGAAGTTATATATAGAGTTTCGCTCCAATGAAAACCAACTTATAATGAGAACCGAGAACCGGTTATTCGAGTATATAAAACCGGTTCTCGATATATTTATATTGCTTTAATTGTTGTGCAATTATAATGTGGCTTATATATGTATGTATAGAGTTCCGCTCCAATGAGAACTAACTTAAAATGAGAATCGAGAATCGGTTATTGGTATATTTGAGACCGGTTCTTGAGCACGTGCCTATTTATTTATATTGCATTTATAGCATGAAAAAAATGAATTTTATTTTATTTTGTTTTGTGTAAGGTTTTAGGTTATGATGTTAGTAATGTAGGTGGTATGGGAGTTTGATTGTGTATGATTTGTGTTGTAATGATTTTTGTCTCGTCGGAGGTGCAACTAGGGCAGACTCATGTGATGGGAGTTGTGACTTCCCAACTTGTTCAGCCGTATTGAGATAGGCCTAATGAAGGAACACTTTCTATCTATACTGAGTTATCCCCGATGGCTGATCCTTCATTTGAGGCTGGGAGGCCTGGAGAGTCTGCTGTGGAGTTACGTATTATTGACAGTGATTTAAGGTATCATTTAATTTTGTTCGTGCTTGATATGCACTTGATTTATGCATTTGAGGAACATAGGTAGATTGTGTAGCTTATGTCAACATTAAGGAAAAGGAATAAGTATTTTTTCTGTATAAATGATGGATCGCAGTATTACAAAGAATTATGTCTTTTCTAATATACAGTAACGATATTTGGGCCTCTAGTCCATCTCCCCATTCTAATTTTATCCGCTAATTTACTGCTGTTTCAATTGTTCTAGATGATTTTTTTAACGACATTGTCCCGGGAGATTCTATGACTGAGCATACAATTTTCTGATTTTGTGATTTTTTTTTGATGAGGTCTACTTATGCGAGTAGACATTATTTGTAGGGACTAGGGAAAGCAGGGCTGTAGACACAGAATCACTTTGTGTTGTTGCAGGGAACTTAGTGTGGTCGATTCGCATAAACATTCACATTCTTGACAATGGGGGGTATGTGGTTATTAAGACAATTGCTATCTAGTACTTTGTTTTCCTTCAGATATTTTACAGGTTACTTAAAATTAAATTTGTTTTCCTGTTGTTGCGACAAAACAGAAATCTTGTTGATGCTGCCAATATTGCTGCCCTAGCTGCATTGTCAACATTCCGGAGGCCTGAATGTACTCTAGGAGGTGAAGATGGTCAGGAAGTAATAGTACATCCACCTGAGGTTTGTTCCCGAATATGTAATCTTTTGTAGGTAAATAAGTAAAATAATTAATTTACATGTTTTATTGGCAAATATGTAAACTTATTTGTCAATATCCATTTGCCAACACTGAAATCATTTAGTTGGATAATTTTCAACCTTAAAAATAAGGTTTTCTACTTCTCCTATAGTATGGTCTGTACTCTGAAGTGCCAGTCACATTCATATTTGTATCGTGTTTTTAGTGTGGTGCTTTGTACTGAGAAGCATATGTATTTCCAATATAAAAATGGTACCAAAATAGTAGTACTTTTTGTGAATCTATATATTGACCACCTTCGGGCCAGTTGCCTACTTATGACTCTTGTTCTCCTGTACCATAGTTCCATCTGCAATTGCAGCAATCATGATAAGAGGGTTGTGATAGGTTTGGTAAGTTGTTTATGTTGGTGTCCATCCAGGAAAAAACCTCTTCGTCTATAATTATGTTGCCTCTGCAGATCAGCTTCATGATAATCCCAATGTAGCCCTGTTTTTCTTAGAGAGAATTACACCAAGAAACAAACATGTATTTGGTTGCTGTCATTCCATTCTCATCTGAAAAGCTACCAGAAATATTAAGTAGATTCTGTGCAGAAGAGAACATGTAGGAATCCGAAACAATGAGGAACACGATCAGTGAATGCGAAGCAGCAGCAATCAAATGTGAAGAAAAGTACTGTGCAACTTCACTAGAGTCGATGGTTGATTTCACTTCTAAATTAGGAGAAAAAGTTAACGCTGTGTCAACAGATGTCGAAAAAGAAAGTAAAATGCAGAAGTACACAATTGTTGGATCCAAAAAATTGGCAGAAAAGGTTGTGATTTGTCACAAGCAAAATTATGTATATGCTGTGTTTTATTGCCATAAGACAAACAATGTTAAGGCTTACACAGTTTCACTTGTTGGAAATGACGGAACAAAAGCTAAAGCAGCAGCTATTTGTCACGCATATACTTCGTCTTGGAATCCAAAACATTTAGGGTTTCAGGTGCTCAATGTTAAGCCCGGAAGTGTTCTGGTTTGCCATTTTCTTTGTATAAAATCTAGTTTTTTCTTTGTTTGCCCGAAGTTTTAAATGCATATTGCCTCGACTAAAATATACTAATAACTGGAATGGGATGGCATGGATTCTTAAGCAAGAAGAAATTTTATACCGGCTTTCAAATTTTGCCAGGAACTTATAACTGAGTGTAAGAAACAGAAGGGATTGATCTGCTATGAAATTTTACTTTTACTTGCAGAATTCGCTTCAAATGAAGTTAGTCCGTGGTTGCTGTTACACATATATAGAAGAAAACTCATGTAACACATCGTATGGTTTGTGTATGCTATCTATTACAATATACTATATCACAACAAAGAACTATCTGCAAGAATATTTATCTTGTGCATATCATCCTCTTAATGCTCTTGGCTACACGCGATTCAATTCCTCCATTTCATAGCATGTAGCGCAATGGAGATGCAACCATTTCAAATAATTGTATGCTGGGCATGCAATATAACTAAAATAGATAAATCTTGACATTATATCCATATTAGTGAAAAATATTAGGCAAGCTAACTACTAATTAATTATTATTAACAACTAATCATTATACATTATACATATTTATAGAACACAAATTAAAGAACTAAAACATAAATTAGTATAAACATAAAACTCACCTTAATTAATAGCAAAATAAACGATGTATTGAATGATCCTTTAATTTGTTTAAATGTTGAGAACGAAACACGCAACATATGTGAAGAGCAAGAAAATTGAAGTGTAAGGCCGAAGAAAAGGAAATGTTGAGGACAAAAAAATTGACAGAAGGTAGTTCGACACTAAATTCCATAACTAATCTTATCAACGGAATAGGAACAAATATGAAATATATCGATCTATTATTACAACAAATTAGTAACAGAATGGAACAGAAATTGTAATTTCCGTTACTAAATGGTTATTATTTCATTACTACTCCGTACGTAGTAATGTGTTGGTAAACAATTAGCAATTCCATTGGCACGGGCATACACACTAATTCACTACACAAACTCACTACCACTAATTTAGGGATGAATTGTTGACCCAATCCCTTAATATTATTCACACTTCATTATTTTAATTATTTTTATAAAAAGTATATAAGGTAATTGTAGTGATAAATCATCCCTAAATTAATGGTAGTGAGTTTGTGTAGTGAATTAGTGTGTATGCCAAGATTTATTCTTAACGCTTATTATATCAATGGAATATTTTGTTGATAAATATCCGTTAATGATCCATTAAATACCGGTTGTTATGATTTGGACTTTTCAAACTTTTGAGATCGGTTAATAATCTGTTGATGGTTACTAATAGATTGATTTCCATTGCTAAATTATGTTGACAATTGACATATTAGCTGATTCTTGTAGCGATAACAGAACGGGATAATCTGCCCAACACACACTTTGCACAAACCATATTACAATTAATCTTATTTAGTGTGTGCTCAAGGGCACATGCTAATAATTCGTGTTTGATGAGTTGAAAACTTTTGATTGGTGGATATTTCATTAATAATGATGGGCTCCCCTGCATGCACAAAATTCTCTACCAATCAAAATTTTCCAATTAATCAAACACAGATTCTTAGAATGTGCCCTTGGGTACATACCAGACAAACTCATATAGAAATGATAAAGAAACAAGCATTCGATTTTTTATTAAAAAACATTTATGTAATCAATAGGTGCCAATTTCAAGGGACACCACAGTCAACACAACCAACAGTCAGTCAAACACAAACACATGTAAAGAACTTATACACCCCAAAGATATACACCATATATAGGGGTTGTTTGGGTTTTTACATTATTGTTAACTTATGGCTTATAAGGTCATAATAACTTATGGAGGGTGTTTGCTTATTTAAGTTTTAGCTCAACTTATGACTTATGTGTTGATAAGTTGAATGTTAACATTCAACTTTCAATTTATTCTTATTTCTCGATATACGCATTATATAATATCCTTCAAATCTTCAAAATCATATATCTTTTGATCCGTTCATTAGAAAATTGATATTTATATATCAAATTGCTCTACTCATCGAGATCTATCCATTGACATCCATTGATATATATATATAAAATATTTTGAAAATAATAAAAAAAAGTTAACTTATAAGTTCTGATTTACCAAACACTCTACTGATTTATAAGTTCTGATTTACCAAACACTCTACTGACTTATAATTTCTTATCTAGTTATCACTTATATGACACTTATGCTTATAAGCCATAAGCTACTCATTTTAAGGCAAGCCAAACAGCCACATACACACATGTATAGTATACGATACTACACATGTGTGCCTCAGCGTATCATTATAAATACATATTGATTCCAATTTAGTTGCTGACAGTTTGAATGACGAAAAAATGTTTTTGACTCCAATTTAGTTTCCTCCTTGATATCTCATTATAAACACATATTGATTCCTTCATATACATACATGTTCATGTATCCATACATTTCTAGATTACATCTTTCATTGCTTGCTTCAAATGGTTGACAGCCTGATGGCCAAATGCCAAGTGACAAAACTGTCGGTAGAGGTGATGATGCTTTTAACAATTTTCATTGGAAAAAGTGGTGCTGGAAAGCATATATGTATCTTGTTAGTTACAGAGGAATGCCTGTATACATCTAATAACAAGCCTAATTGTTTGTAATGCTTTGCATTACTTACTTGACCTCTTAACTGAGGGAACCTCTAGTTGTAGAGTTTCTATTTGTATTGTACTTGCAATAGGCATCAAATCCTAGTTGTGTAACTGTACTTATAGAGTCTAGAATAATGCTTGAAAGAAGTTCCAAGGTTCATGCCTCAAACAAGAAGATAAAGTCTGTCAAATAATCACAATTGGGATTTGAAGAAATGAAGAATTTGCCTAAGTACCAATTCGAGAAGTATATTTGTCTATTCGAGAAGTCCAGCATTCGAGAAGTCAGGGATTCGATATCTCAAGACACTATTCGATATCTCTGAATACACTGTTCGATATCTCATTCGATATCTCAGAGATTCGATATGTTTATGTACTCTATTCGAGAACTCAGGAAGTCAACAAGTCAAAGTAGTATTCGAGTTCTCAAGGAGTCAACAAGTCAAAGTTCCATTCGATATCTCAAAGACTCAGAAAGCTATTCGATATCTCAAGGATTCGACAAGTCAAGTGTTCTATTCGACAACTCAAGGAATCCTGAAGAAAAGAGCTATTCGAGAAGTAATTCGATATGTCAATATAACAGTGTTCGAGAACTCAGAGTTATCGATCAAGTCTATTCTAGTTCTCGAATCAACTACTTAGTCACTTCTCGAATACATTCTTGGAGACAAAATACTGAAGAAATTGTACAAGTCAGAAACCTGCAACAAGCCAATGCACTTTATGGACCACAATCTGTAACGTGCTCTGGAAAGCCTACAAGGAAGCTTGGAGAGATATAGAAGAGACAAAGGGCTAAAGAAGTGGATCTGAACAGGCTTTGCAAAGTCAAATCTGTAACCAATTGGACACTTACTCAAAAAGGATAGACAGACTAGAAAGTAATTTGTTCAGCTACCTTATTTGTAGTAAGTAGGGTGTATCCATGTTCTATAAGGATACAGCCTCACTTCCTTAGTCAATTAACTTAGTAACTTTGTGAGTCAAGTTTTTCATACACTGTAAGCTGTATCTCTCTGAGAAAAACGAAGCTGAGAATACTATCATTTGTATTCACAGATTGTAGCAACCTTTATCTAATAATACATTAGATTAAAGTGATATTGTGTTTTTTGTTATTCTTTATCCGCACCTTCAATCTTGCACACACAAACACTCTTGCTACATAGACTCGAAGAAGAAAAGTTCAAGAATCCATTCACCCCCCTCTGTATTCTTTTATCGTATTCAATACTCAACAAGTGGTATCAGAGCGGGCTGTTTATTCAAAAACAGAAAAACGATCATGAGTTCGAATACACCAAAGACTACAGGAACGGTGAAAGTCCCTAAGTTTGACAAAGAGAATTACAACCTCTGGAAGATAAAGATGATGTTGTTCATCAAAGCCTCTCATCCTTTGTATCCTGAGATTCTTAAGAATGGTCCTTTTGTTCCACAACAAGAGATACCAGAGAAGACTATTGGAACCACAACTATCCCAAGATCTATGAGGCCAAGGATCCATCAAAATGGATAGAATCGGAAAGGGAGAAGGTTGCTCTTGACAGCCACCTCATGTTGCTTATCATTGATTCCATGGACATGTCAATGTTTGCAAACATTACATCATGTACATCTGCCAAAGAAATGTGGGATCACATTGAGGTGTTGTGTGAAGGAACTGATGAGGTTAAAGAAAATAAGAAATAGATACTGGTCACACAGTATGAGGCTTTCATGGCACAGCCCAAGGAAAGCATTACTGAGATGTTTGAGAGATTTCACAAGCTAGTTACTGAGTTGCAGATGAATGGCAAGGTTTACAGTACCAAGGAGTTAAACATGAAGTTTCTGCTATCCTCACCAAACCATCTAGAGCAAAGGGTCATTTCTCTAAGGGAAAGAGATTTGAACAAAGTTACATATGATGTGCTCTATGGAGTCTTAAAAACTCATGAGCTTGAGTTGCTTCAGAAAAGGGCTATCCAAGCCAATCAAGGCAGAATGGTAAACACATCATGTGCCTTGATTGTCAACAAATCTATTCAAGACCTAGAAGCATCCACAAGCCAGTTAAGGATAGAGGAGGTAGTGGAAGAGGAAGAAACTGAACCTGAGGTAAGTGAACCTGTTGAGGAGAAGGAGGAAGAAGAGTTTTACACTCTTGAAGAACTAGATGGGATGGAAAACACTTCATATGCTTTCATGGCCAGAAAATTTCCAAACATCATATTCAAAAGGAATCAACCCTTCAAACCCAAAACCCAAAACCATTCATTCAACAAAAGCAAGGCACCTGTGAAACCAAACAAGAATAAGTTTAAAACCAGCCATGTGGATAGGTCATCTGTAAGGTGCTATAGATGCAATGACCTAGGGCATTTTGCCAGTGAATGCAAGAAGCCTAAAAAGAAGGATAGAGATTATCTTGAGCTTGAAGCTAAGTATGAGGCCCTTCTGAAAAAGCAGACACAAGGTAAGGCCTACATAGCTGAAGGGAAGTGTTGGGATGATTCTGACAGTGATGGAGAGGAACAAGAATTCTGCAATTATGCCTTGATGGCCAATTCCAAGGATGACACATCTCCATCAGATCCTCAGGTACCATCTCTCACTACTATAGACATGTCTGTTTCAGAGTATAAATGCATGATTGAACAACTATCTGTTGAGATGTTTAACATTCATACTAGTATGACTGCTGCTAATGAAGAGATTACTAAACTGTCTACTAGAAATGAAATGTTAACCAAAAAGAATGAGGAACTTGAGCTAACTGCTATGCAAATAGAAAACCTTAAGAAAGAAGTTGAATATCTGCAGAATAAGGTGTTGTGTGCTAGTCAGGTTGAAAAGGCTCTTAGGGATGAATTAGCTGAAAATGAATTCAAACTAAAAACTTTCAAGAAATCATCTGGTATAGTGAAATCCTACTGTGAGAAAATTGAAGCAAAACCCAAGGCTGCTATTGGACTTGATTATGAAATTATTAAACAGAGAAAAGGCTATGCTGTCATTGAAGATGACACAGTTGTTCATGAGGAAGTGCCTCACATTTTGAAAAAGACTGAAAATCAATTTTTTAAGAAACCAACATTTGAAATTGATGAGGATGCCTTACTCATCAAACAAATGTTGAATGATGAGGATGAGGCACAATCAAATGAACAACAAGCATCATCCAAGAGTGAGAGTATCAGGTCAAAAGACAAGGAGCCAGTAGTTGATAGGCCAAGACCTAAGAAGTTTGTTAAGTTTGTTTCAGCTGGGAAGAGTGAATCAGAAAAGAAAGTGACTAAGAAGAAACAGAACAGAAATGGCAAGTTAGGGATTAACAAGGATAACAACTATGCTTATATGCCTAATGCCCCTAGGAAAACTTGTCAGAACTGTTTCAGTACCAATCATTTAACTCATGCATGCAAGAAACCTGTTGGTAGTGTGTCCAAACCTTTCTATGATTGTTCTGTGCCTCTAAGACATAGAGATGCACCATTTTGTGATAAATTTAACTGTATGCCATGCAATATGAATGTAATGACTAGTTGTTTCAATCTGAGAAGGCAATTCATTGATGGTTGTATCAGTCACAATTCTCACACACATTACACCAGGTCAAAGTCTTCGAGTCCTCCTAAAGCTAGGAAGGTACCTCTGTCACCCAAGTCTGAAACCTCAGGTTCTAAGACTTCTAACAGTGACAAGAAGACTAATGCCAAGAAAGTTGACAAGCATGTTGTTTATGATAAAACTGTTTCTAAGTCACATGGACCCAAACTTGTTTGGGTACCAAAGGAAAAGTAATACCTTTGTGGTTGCAGGGCAAAGAAAGTGAAAAGAAGGTCATGTGGATTTTGGACAGTGGATGCTCAAATCATATGACTGGTGATATGGCCCTGCTATCACAATATGAGGAAAAGGCTGGCCCAATGGTTGCTTTTGGAGATGACAGCATGGGTAACACATTGGGATATGGCAAGTTGAAAGTTGGTAATGTCATCATTGAAGATGTAGCACTAGTCAAGGGGCTCAAGCATAATCTGCTAAGTGTTGGTCAGTTTACTGATAGGGGATTCAAGGTGGATTTTGACAAAGATGAATGTTTGATCACCCACAAGAAGACTGGTGATTTTGCTTTATCTGGAGTAAGGAAGGGAAGCCTGTTTGTAGCCAATACGGACTCTGCAAACAAGGACAAAATTTGTTGCTTTTACTCAAAAGCATCAAATGAAGATTGTTGGCTGTGGCACAAGAAACTATCACACCTGAACTTCAAAGCCATTAATTCTCTAGTAAAAAGAGAGTTAGTGAGAGGCATGCCCACACTCGAATTCTGTCAAGAAGGAGTGTGTGAGGCTTGTCAAAAAGGAAAGATGAAAAGATCAATCCACAATACAAAGACAGTGACATCAATAACCAAGCCCCTACAACTCATTCATATGGATTTTTTTGGGCCTGTCAACATTATGTCACTAGGAAGAAAGAAGTATGCCTTGGTGATGGTTGATGATTTTACAAGGTATACATGGGTGGAATTTCTGGCATCAAAAGATGAGGCTCCACAAGTAATCATTGAGCATATAAAGAAAGTTGACAAGGAAGCAAAGGCCAACAATGCAAGTGTGATTGCACTGAGAAGTGATAATGGAACAGAGTTCAGAAATGCCATACTTGAAGCATTCTGTAAAGAGAATGGTATTTCTCAGCAATTCTCAGCTCCAAGGACTCCACAACAAAATGGAGTTGTTGAGAGGAAGAATAGAACTCTAATTGAGGCTGCTAGAACAATGTTACTTGATGCAAAAATGCCTACATGTTTTTGGGCTGAGGCTGTGAGCACTGCATGCTATATCCAGAACAGAACTCTCATTAACAAAAACACTGGAAAGACACCTTATAATTTGATGACTGGAAAGAAGCCCACTCTAAAGTATGTTCATACTTTTGGAAGCAAATGCTTTGTATTGAAGGATAATTCTGAATATGTTGGAAAATTTGATGCAAAAGCATTTGAAGGAATTTTTCTTGGCTACTCTATGGAAAGAATTGCATACAAGGTTTATGTCATCAGTCAAAAGAAAGTTATGGAAAGCACAGATGTGACATTTGATGACAGCAAACTACCTGGATTAGAAGAAGCCAATGATGAAGATAAAGATCCATTGAAGTTTGATAATCTAGATGATTCTGATGCAGAGACTGAAACTGAAGTTGAAACTCGAGTTCAACAAACTCAAGTGAATGATGATACAAGAGGAGAATTTGTGCCAATCAATAGTGAAGGAACAAGAATCCAAGACACACCTGTGAGTAGTGGCAACTTCACAGGGGGAGGAAATGAGAATGACCATGATGTGGATGATGAAGCAACATCAAGAATGAGAAATCAGGCTGAGCACTCAAGGAAATGGGATAGATCACACACACTGCAGAGCAAATCATTGGAGATCCTAATGCAGGAGTAAGGACTAGCAACTCAGAATGAGTGCCTCTATGGTTGTTTTCTATCACAAGTTGAGCCTAAGAAACTTGATGATGCACTGTTGGATCCAGATTGGATTATTGCTATGCAAGAGGAGCTGAATCAATTTGAAAGAAGCAAAGTATGGGAACTTGTGCCTGCACCAAAGAACAGAACCATTGTTGGAACAAAATGGGTTCTAAAGAATAAGATGGATGAAGATGGTGTAATTATAAGGAACAAAGCAAGGTTGGTTGCAAAAGGATACTCTCAACAGGAAGGCATTGATTATGATAAGACATTTGCTCCTGTTGCTAGATTGGAAGCCATCAGAATATTCTTGGCATTTGCTGCTCATTCAAACTCTAAAGTATATCAAATGGATGTCAAAAGTGCATTTCTGAATGGAGAGTTGGAAGAAGAAGTTTATGTGCAACAACCACCTGGTTTTGAGGATCCACACTTCCCAGAATTTGTCTACAGATTGCTTAAGGCATTGTATGGACTTAAGCAGGCTCCAAGAGCATGGTATGATACTTTATCACAATTTCTTCTTGAGAATCAATTCACTAGAGGCACACTGGACAAGACATTGTTTTACAAGAAGCATGGTGATGATCTTATCTTAGTTCGGATCTATGTGGATGATATCATTTTTGGTTCTACAAATGAGAATCTGTGTGATAAATTTTTTAAACTCATGCAGAGCAGATATGAGATGAGTATGATGGGAGACTTGACATTCTTTCTTGGGTTGCAAGTCAGTCAAAGAAAGGATGGTATCTTTATCAGTCAGACCAAGTATATCAAGGATTTATTGAAGAAGTTTGACTTGGAAGACTGCTCACCTGCAAAGACACCCATGGCCACTGCCACTAAATTGGATGAAGATGCTAAAGGCAAGAAGGTAGATATCTCAGTCTACAGAGGCATGGTTGGTTCTCTACTCTATCTCACTGCAAGTAGGCCAGACATCATGTTTCCTACATGCTTGTGTGCAAGGTTTCAATCAAATCCAAAAGAATCACATTTGGTTGCTATAAAAAGGATCTTTAGATATCTGAAGGGCACTCCAAACTTGGGACTATGGTATCCTAAGGACACAGGGTTCAATCTGGTTGGTTATTCTGATGCTGATTATGCTGGATGCAGAGTGGATAGGAAAAGCACCTCAGGTAGCTGCCAGTTTCTTGGACAAAGGTTAGTCTCTTGGTATAGCAAGAAACAACAATCTGTGTCAACTTCTACAGCTGAGGCTGAATACATAGCTGCTGGAAGTTGCTGTGCTCAAGTGCTTTGGATTAGAAATCAACTTAGAGATTATGGACTTGTGTTGGAAAGAATTCCAATAATGTGTGACAACACAAGTGCAATCTCTATAGTTGCCAATCCTGTCAATCATTCTAGGACAAAGCACATTGACAACAGATATCATTTCATAAGGGAACATGCAGCTAATGGAACCATTGAGTTGCATTATTTTTCTACAGACAAACAACTAGCTGACATATACACTAAGCCATTAGATGAAGCCACCTTCACAAGGTTGGTTAGTGAGATTGGAATGCTGAATTCTTCAGATTCTGGCTAAGTGAATACAACACCTAGATTGTTGCAGCAGTAAACACTTACTTTATCTAAATTCTCAATATTTTTGGAGCAAGTGTTGGCTGAAATATGATTTATAAATATTTCAAATCTGTTGCATATTTTAAAAATCATATTCTCTTGTTAACTTGAAATTTCTATGAAATTTTGAGAAAATCACTGTTTGATTTGCTAGAATATTCGTGAATGAATATGGCTGGTAAATTTTAAAAAGATAGTGAAAATTGAGTTTCTATGAGTATAATTCGACAAGTCAGACTTCTCAAATGATTCACTATTCGACATCTCTAACAAGTCTCATTAGAGCACTCTCGAGTTCTCGAATTGAGTCTTTTAGAGTTCTCGAATAGAGGTTTCCTTGACTTCTCGAATATAGTGTTTTAGTTCTCGACTGACTGAGTTCTCGAATACTATATTTGAGTTCTCGAATCATTTGAAAAGGCTGATTTCTCGCTGAATTTTAACCGATTTTGGATTTTTATTCAGAATTCAGAATTACGCATAAAAACATATTTTTACCTAATTTAGATTTATTTCTAAATTAGATAACTGCCAGCTGTGAGCTTCAACCTGCTTGAGTTATCGAATAAGCCTTTCTTGACTTCTCGAATAGTTGTTTTCTACTTCTCGAATGCCTGACTTGTCGATACAGAACATACATCTAATCGACAATTCAAGTACTTCATACTTTTACAACTTCACATCTATTCGATTCATTTCATTCGATTTCTCAAGCATCCAAACTCCCAAAACCTCTGAAACCCTAACTGCAAAAGCTAAATTCTTCTTCAACCTTCGATTTCTTCTATCTCTCTCTCACACAAATGGCAACAGTAAAGTTCAACACTAATTTCATTGCTCTAACTAGTGATGTTGAAGCACCCAACGCCAATTTCAAGTGCTTTGTGAAGTGGATGTCTGAATCGTACATTAAGAATGCTCTATCTGTTAACCCAACTCTGTACCTCGACATTCTAGAACAGTTTTGGCAGTCTGCTACAGTGGAGGTGGTGGCTCTTGACTCTGCAATATCCTCGTACATCATCTACTGCAAGATTCAAGACAAAAATCTCACTATCACCACAGAGGATATGAATGAGGCACTTGGGATGGGTACCAAAGGAGAGTTGTATGACCCACTTGCTACAAATGCTGAATTAGAAGACTTCTTTGATTTCATCAAATATGCAGACAGAATCAGTCTTGGGCACTTGAACAGGAAGCATTTGAAGAAGGAATGGAGTTATGTGTTTGCTACACTTCTTCAAGTCTTCACTGCAAGAAAATCTAGCTATGACCAAATCAGTACTCCTGCACAGCAA
The DNA here is from genome assembly GCA_037693485.1 of Kitagawia praeruptora. Classification (NCBI taxonomy): domain Eukaryota; kingdom Viridiplantae; phylum Streptophyta; class Magnoliopsida; order Apiales; family Apiaceae; genus Kitagawia; species Kitagawia praeruptora. The sequence continues at coordinate 155,939,754 of CM075344.1, read as the reverse complement.
ATAGGCTATGCCTTAGCTTATGGAAAGAAGATAGACGTTGGACTCATCATTCTGCAGGAGCTGTATGGGAGACTTGGTAAGAATTCAGCCAAGAGAGGTAATGAAATTTTCTTCCCTCGTTTTATTCAATCTGTCCTTAATTTCTTAGATGATAAATTGATTGAATTAGATGGGATGAATAAAAATAGAATAGGCTATCCTAAATCCATGACCAAACTCATTTTTGGTAATTTGGAGACTAGGAATGATGTGGATGTAAGACTTAACATAACTCCCCATATGGAGAGTTTGTTTAGAACTTACCCCCACAACATGCCAACATTTGCCTCTAAGTCTGAGTTAGCTAAGCCCAAGCAAGTAGAACAAAATGCTAACCCAGGGCTAGCTAACCAGCCCTCTCAACCAAACACTGTACCAATTACTGAACCAACTGCATCATCCTCTCAAAAGGGTGATGTTAGTAAAAAGAAGAGAAAGGAAGTAATGTCTGCACCCTTGAATATCTTATCTGAAGCAGCATTAGCTGTTGAACTAGGTCTAGAAAGTGAGGAACCAGAGTCACCCTTACAAAGGCCAAAGAAGAAGAAGAAAACTAAGACCACCTCTTCAGTCACACAAATGGCTGAAGTTGTAAAATCAGGGGCAAACAGCTCACTAGATGTATCCTCTCAACAGGGTGCATCTATAGAATCAAGCATCCTCCCCAATGCACCTTCTTGTATTGAGTCAACACATGGGAGTGATAAGGCTGACACTACACTGAGTGGAGAGCACATCACACTTGAAACTCCCTCTATCTCTTAGGGTGGAGTTGCCAAAATCTACTCTACAAGACACTCCTCTTCCAGAATCTAACACTGAAATTTCTTTGGAACCTGCAACTCAGGCAACTGAGATGCAAGGCATTAATCATCAAGAATTCTTTTCTCTTGATGAGCCAATAATTTCAAGTGACTTAGTGCATGACACTTTGCCCACCACCCAGGACCCACATTTAGATGGTGAGGGAATGCATGCTGGGGCATATCCTAATGACACCATCACAAACACAGAGGCTTCACTAGTTTTTACTAGAGACTCTGTGCCTGTGTCAACTGCTGGTGTAACTCATCCCACTTCTGTGGAGACACCAGTAGTAGAGTCAATCCATCCGGTTATAGAAGTTGCATCTGTAACTTAGGAGTCTAGTTTACCTAGCTCTAGCTCTGACTTTATGTCACAATGGCTGGAGCCTGTGCAACATGACAATGCTTCAGGATCAGGGTCTGTTCCACAAAAATTGACGGTTGAAGCACTTCAAAGCTTAATTGTGGATCAGATTCCTGAGTTTGTAAAAATAGCTCAGAACCTTGTCACCTCCAACATCTCTAATCCTGACTATGAGGCCATCCTACTATGCCATAGGGATGATGTGGAGATGCAGAAGGCCAAGATTATTGATGATGCTGAGAGAGATGGCAATGCAGATGCCTGGTTGCAAGGAAAGTATGATGTAACTCTCAGCGAGGCACTTCAATATCTTAGAGAAGAATACATCACTTCACTGGGCTCCAATGCAAAATCCCTGTCTCCTGGTGAAGTGTATGAAGCTATCAATGATTCCTACAAGGGTTTCCTCAAGGCTGCACACTATCTTGGCAAGGGAGTCAAAACTGAAGTCAACAGGGTGTGTGACAAGACAGCCACTTCAGTAGCAGAAGTAAAGAGGGCCTTTGATGCTAAATTTCCTCAATTAGACAGTGTGGTCAAGGATCTCAAACACTGCAACACCACCTGCACCAAGATGGACAATGGCCTAGCCAAACTCACAGACACAGTCACAGGCCTAGGAAACAGATTTCAAAATCTATCTGACCAGACCACAGAGGCCAATGCTATGCTTAGGACACTGTTCAAAAATCAGTATGGAGACAAGCTGGTCACTGAAGTCCCTGTGCATGAAATGACCAAGTCTGAAGTGAAAAGACTGCAAGATCAATCCTTAACTGGTTTCAAGGCCACTGCACTGCTCACCAAGGTTGATACTCTTGAAAGGGAGGTGGTGTCTCTCAAAGAATCCAATGCCCATCTGGCAGGCAAGGTTACAAATCTAACTGAGCAATTGAACACTCAAGCCACTATTACTGCTAATGTTCTTCTGGATCAACAATCTATGATGTCTGCCATGATAAAGCACATGAGTATCCCTCTACTTGAAGAATCTTCAACTCCAAAGGCTCCTACTACAGCCTCTGTGCCTGACAACAAGCCTAAGGGGGAGAAGAGGATAACAAGGAACTCAAAATCTAAGGGGGAGCCTCAGACTAAGGGGAGAAATCTCAAACCAAAGGCATTACAACCAATGACAGTGGCCAACCAAGAACTGCTAAGTCATCTCAGTATGAGAAATCTACATCCAAGGATGACAAGCTGAAGAAAGTGGTTGTAGATGAAGTTGCCAAGCCATCTGAAACTGAAGGGAAGTCAGAGTATGAATTTGACATCCCTGACATTGCTAAACAATCCCTTCAATCTGAACCTTCAGAATTCAGAAATGTGCTTACTCAAAGGGTATGTCAAGAAACTGCAAACTCTAGACTATACCATGACATAGCCTTTTTGAAGCATCTACAAGAGTTAAGGAAAATAGCCAATTTCCATTACTTTGACTACATCAAGCTTCTTGTGCAAGATGTGTTTCTAGTCACTGTAATGAGAAGAGAAATTGTGCAAACCAATCCCCATGCCATCATTCTTTCGAATGATAGAGAAATCTTAATTCACACTGCCAAGAACCTCTTTCACATCCACATTGAAGCCTTTCAAATTCTGTCTAGCTCTGAACTTGGAACAATCATCAAGAAGATAGAAAGGAATAACTCACCAGACAATGATATGCTCAAAGAGATTCTCACCAAGTGCATGAAATCTCAACTGCCTCAAGTAGTTCCTCAGCCTCATTGTATTCTATATGAAAAGGATCAAGACATTGTTGCTTTCAGATTTGGCCAACATATAAAAGCAAACAACATGTCCACCATAAAGTTTCTGGCTGGAGTTCTACATTCAAGGAGTGGAAAATCTGAATCTGAAAAGGAGGCTCTTAACATTCTGGTGAAGTTTATCAACTCTCAATCAGACATCAAGCCTATTGCTCAAGGTGGAAAGTCAAATCAAGACAAGGATGATCATGATAAAAGTGGAAGCAGGGGTGGAGATCAAGGGAGATATAAGGGCAGTGATGACAAGAAGAAAAGGGATGATAAAAGTAGAAAGAAGAATGATGACAAGGGTGGAGAAAAGGTATAAGAAAAGAAGAGTGGAAAACAGCAAGCCTTAGGCATTGTTGACAGTAACCTCACCACAACACAAGACTCTAAGTCTAGGGTGAATACTGTTAGTAATGACCTAGCAAAATCTACATCTATGGCTTCTGCAACTGTTTTGCCACCTCAAGAAGAGAAGAAGATTCAAGTCAAGAAACCATCTGTGTGTTTCAAAAAGCAAACTGCTAATGGAATACTACAATGGTCTACAAACAAAGGTCACATGCTACTGCCAGGCAACCATGTAAAAAGGATCAAATTCAAACAAGTTGCAAGGAAACCAAAGCTATCCAAATCAAGGACTCTGACAATCTATCCAGGCTTAAAACTCCAACCATTAGATGAAGACTTTGATGAAGACCAATTGCAATATCTAAGAGCTCAAAGAATCTACTATGCTGCCATTATGAATAACTGCCTTGAGATTAAATAAACTGATGGAAGGGAGAAGAAATTCAAACAAGGATAGTGTCAAAATTGGGGCAAGCTATATGAAATAGAAAGAATCATTGCATTATTGCACTACGCCATAGATGGCCTATCGCAACCTTTTGGCATGGGTGTTACCACTACGGGTGTTACCATAGCTATGAATATTTTGACCTATCGCAACCTTTTGATTGTGGTGTTACCATAGACACAAAAGTATGTTACTTTAGTTATAAAGGTGTTAACAATGGGTAACACCATGAGGTGTGTTACCATAGAGTATTCATTAACAGAATTTTTATTTTATTTAAAATTAATGATTTAATAATTATTTGACTTTAAAAATAATTAATTTTAACAAAATCATTAAAAAAATCATTTTAAAACGTAATATTCCATCAAAAAATTAAATTATTGATTTTTCATAAAAAAATTAATAGAGAAAATAATAGTTTATATAAGATTTGAATTATTACAAATAATGAAATTAATAGATTTAATAATTATAACTTAATATCAAGAAATTTAAATAAATTAGTAATTCTTTTTTAGAAAAAGAAAAGAAACGTATAGTGAATTATTCTGGACAGGTGAGCGCCAACCAAAACAGAGAGCGGCAAAATGAAAATTCAGAATTGGGAAATTGGGGGAAAAACAAAAATCTCTCGCTACTCTCACTTTCTCACTCTCTCTCGGCTCTAATTCTCTCTCTCCTAAAACTCTCTCCCTCCATTTATCTCTAATTTTCTTCAGGTTAATAAATATTTGGATTTGTTAGGGCTTCTCAATTGATTGGGGCTTCAGTTTGAGGATTAAACTTCTTCAAATTGAGGCTTTTATCAAATTAGGGCTTTTTTAAATTAGGGATTCTCGTTTTGAGTTCAATCATTTCGATTTCTTCACTAATTATGCTTAAACTTGAACTAATTGATCTCTATTTTTGATTTCAGGGATCCATCGAGTTGTGTTCTTCTCTACTAGAATTTGGGGATTAATCAAATTTGTGGCCTTCTCTTCACATCAATTCGCAGGTACTACAATTTAAATTAAAGGTTTGTCAAACTTCCTCTTTAATTTGATTTTAGTTCTCTCTCTCTCTCTCTCTCTCTCTCTCTCTCTCTCTCTCTCTCTCTCTCTCTCCCTCTCTAATTTCACAAATCTGGATGAAAGCTCTATCACACTGTTTGTTCTACAACAACTACCCTTACTTCACGGCCGAAACCTCTTGGATTCCATTTAGTAGTTACTACTAAGAGGCGTTGTCACGTGACATGATGACCTCAATGGGCAAAATGATACGTTTTGTTAGACAAAGCTTGTTCATGGTTTTTGTCATCTTTATAAGTGGTTACTCCTTAGGATTTGCTAGAATAATCATTGTATGTGCTCTGTTTTTTTGTAAATAGTTTTTCATAGTTTAATTTAGGATTAGAATGGCAAATGGAAAAGAATGTAATTGATCCAAGTTGTTTAAGAAAGAGACAAAAGCTTTTAAACTCCTGTTGCTTTTCTTTGTTGGCCTTTTCTTGATACTGCTGACCTGTATTGACCTTTGGTTTTTGATAACTTATCTTCCATTTAATCATTCAACTGAAACTAATGTGGAGAAAGAGATTGTGGTTTGAATTGATTGAAGTCATACCTTTTAAGTTTTATTTGCTGCGTATGCTCAAAATCTGATAGCTTCTTTATATAGTTAGATGCATTGATTTATTCCTGACTGACTATACTAATATAGGTACTAGGTAATGTTCTTGAAAGAATTTTCTATATCCAACTAAATTCAGTTGTGTTATATGCATCGAATTATATCAATGATCATTTCACATGCCTTGTAAAAAAACCTTGAATCTGGCATGGGTTAGAAATTTTCTCCCAGGGCCAATAAAGACAAAGTAGCCTAATATGTTGTTAGATGTCGTCTGCAGTTTGTTAATAGTTTCCCTACGGATTCTGATAAGATCATGCTTGCAAGGCAGACGGGCTTGACAAGAAGTCAGGTAAACATAATGCTCAGTTATCACTTATCAGTTACTAGCAATACTTATCTTTCTTGTGCAGGATAAGGTTGCTTTCTCTTGTTGTGTCTATAGTGGTGGGAGGAAAGAAGACGGGGACATGAATGCAGCTAGGGAAAGAGGTTGGAAGGGAAAATTTACGAAGCCTGGTCGACTTATTCGTCCAGGAGCATACAGCATACAGGAATGTATATTATCTAATAAGGTAGATTATCCCTTTACTGATAGGGATCCTTTCTTCGTGGAGAGTTGTCCCCATGTTTATTTTTCTGGGAATCAAGATAGTTTTGGAACCCGCTTGATAAAGGGTAGTTTCAGAATCAAATTTTTATTTATTAATATCCTCTAAACATTTTTCTTAGCAAGAATAACTAATTAACTGTGAATTTTTGAATACATGTTCAGAAGGGCAGGTGGTAAGACTCATAAGCATTCCAAGATTTAGCAAAACTGGTACTGCTGTTATGGTAAGCTTTGAAGTTTGATGATTTGAATTACTTGGAAGTAGAACATAGGGAAATACAGGACATAAGTGTTGTTTAATTTTCCGTATCTGCTCGATTTTAAGAAAATAAAATGCACCAAGTAATACATATGGTGTGAAAAGCAGGTTTCTAAGTGCTAGAGTGTCAGTTGTAAGTGCAAGCAGTCGAGCACTATTACTATATCAAATAATACCATTGTTTAAGTTTATGTAATATTCCAGGGAGTGCAGAGTCAATTACGTATATTTCTGGAACTCATTAATTAAATAATTCATTTCTCTGTGAAGCTGCATTTGTTGAATTCTATGTACTTTGTTACTTTTTATCCGAAAGTTATTTCGGTGTTCAACATCCCACTTATAATACAATTTGTCATGGTTCAATCTTTTATTTAAAAGAGTTCATATGCCAACTTGCTGATATTGACGAGTTTTTTTTCTTTTCTGTCCTGCTGTTAGTTAAATATGAGAAATCTTGAATGCCATGCTCTCAGCTTCGGGACGCAGTTCAGTTTATAAATTGCAAGGTATGAGAATTTGTTTGTATAGAGTCAATTTTTCAGAAACACTTCTTTGTGCAAACACATTTTTTGTTCACCACTCTACTTAGGTTATAAGCTGAGGAGATTGACTAGTGAATTAATAAATATACTTGATAATAATTATATGAAGACTAACAATCAACTCATATTCATATATATGGTGGTTTGCATAATTTTAAGTACAAGGAGAGGGTGGGTTGGTTTATTATGCTTGAATGATTATTATGGTCCTATTGACATGTAAACTTTGACATTGTCATTCGAATTCTCCTCTATATTTTCCGATGTCTAATAAAATATTTGGCATATTCTCAGGTATCACAGAAGTAGTTCTATCTTTAGGCTTATTCTTTATGTTCAAATGGCAGAATTACTCAATATTGTTGCCTGCCAAATCATTAATTCCGTATTTAATAATTTGTATTAAGTCTGTATTACTCAATAATGTGTGTGATGGCCGCAGTTACCGAAGCAGGGCATGGACAGCTAGGTAGTGCACAAACTCCGGGCAGAAGCCATTTTTACGCTGCGCATACTTGTTGCTAAGGTGAATTTGCATAACAAGTTGATGTTCCTGATGTTAGTGCTTCAGTTATTCTATAACAAGCTGGATTGTTTTCTCTTATTTCTTATGCAGGTACATAATACTAATATTCTTAAAATTCTTTGTATTTGTAATCTGTTAGTTAATGCATTTGAAAATTAAATATGGAGATTGATATTGTTGGTGAGACTGTTGTCCATTCCTTCTGTAAGATGTTGACACTTGTGTATTTCCTTTCAATCTGTGACCTGATTCTTTTAGAACTAAAATATCATACTTAATTTTTTGTTGGAATGTGCAGGAGGACTACTGTTTTTTGTGCTGCTGGGACTTGCTACAACTACTTTACATGAAGAAGGATTACGAAAGAGAAGTCTAATCACAAGGAGTCTCTCTCTTCTATCAAACAATTCTTGTAGCTCAATAAATTGATTTTTGAGTATTTTTTTGGACACCGGTTATCTTTTGAAATTTACCATGTTATTAGCTTTAGTACTTGTACATTTTAAGTTTTGTTCATTAGCTAGTGTTGGTAGATATTTTTGGATGATTTGGTTGGTTTTGTAATAGATGATGTTATTGAAATGATGTTGGATGATGTTATTGAAATGTAATTAATTTGGTTCTTGATTTCTTTTACTTGAAAATTTAATATTTAAATGTCATAATTTTTTTATTGAAATTAGTTATAAATGATTTTAATTATGTAACACTCAATGTGTTACAATTGGTAAAAGAGGGTGTTACAATAGATTGTGGACCCCACCTAGATGTGGGCCCCACAGTTGTCCCTGTGCAAAATTATATGCTCTATTGTAACACACAAACTATGTTGCTGTAGAGTGTTTAAGATGTTACTATAGAGGTCTTTAGTAACCACATTTGCTATGTTACCTTAGGTTGTGTTTTGAGGTTACCTTAGATACCTGTAGTTACTGCTGAGAACCTAACACAGCTGAAGTGTTACCATAGCCCTATTTTGGCCTATGGTAACTTCAAACAGGGGTCTATGGTAACACAGTTTGGGGGTTGCTATAGGCCATCTATGGCGTAGTGTTGGATTTTGAAGACAAAGTGGAGAAAGTATGGAAGCTGGAGTTGATTGATTTTGTAAAGATGAAGAGAGACTATGCTGAGAAGATAAGAAAGGGGTGCTTTGAGAAATGGCTAGAAAGGGAGAAGGAGATTGATAGGCTGGAAGTTGAAGCAGAAAAGCTAAGGGCAAAAGGATTGTGTAGAGTTCAATTCAATCCCTATGTGGTGAAGTATAGGAGGAGAAATTGAGATAATGTCAATATAAGAATGAACCTACTCAGTCACTATCCTGCCAACATTCTGAAACCAGTACTTGAAGATTTCAAAGACTCTATCATGCTTGAAGAATTGGATGCTTTGGCAGAGATCATAAAGGCCATGGATGATAATGCAAGAAAAGAGAAAGAAAGAAAACAGAAAGCATATGATGATCTACAAGCCAAAGCAATGGAGATGGAATCAAATGAGAATGGCTAGTATTTCATCATACTGTAAGATTATTCATCTTGTGATTTCATTCATGTGCTCAATCAAATTTCATACATGTACTTTTCAAGTTTTATCTTTATGTATGTTAGGCTTGTTATCAGACATGAAATTGTGACTAAGGGTCTCACTCACAATTTGGGGGAGATTGTTAGTTACAGAGGCATGCCTGTATACATCTAATAACAAGCCTAATTGTTTGTAATGCTTTGCATTACTTACTTGACCTCTTAACTGAGGGAACCTCTAGTTGTAGAGTTTCTGTTTGTATTGTACTTGCAGTAGGCATCAAATCCTAGTTGTGTAACTGTACTTATAGAGTCTAGAATAATGCTTGAAAGAAGTTCCAAGGTTCATGCCTCAAGCAAGAAGATAAAGACTGTCAAATAATCACAGTTGGGATTTGAAGAAATGAAGAATTTGCCTAAGTACCAATTCGAGAAGTATATTTGTCTATTCGAGAAGTCCAACATTCGAGAAGTCAGGGATTCGATATCTCAAGACACTATTCGATATCTCTGAATACACTGTTCGATATCTCATTCGATATCTTAGAGATTCGATATGTCTATGTACTCTATTCGAGAACTCAGGAAGTCAACAAGTCAAAGTAGTATTCGAGTTCTCAAGGAGTCAACAAGTCAAAGTTCCATTCGATATCTCAAAGACTCAGAAAGCTATTCGATATCTCAAGGATTCGACAAGTCAAGTGTTCTATTCGACAACTCAAGGAATCCTGAAGAAAAGAGCTATTCGAGAAGTAATTCGATATGTCAATATAACAGTGTTCGAGAACTCAGAGTTATCGATCAAGTCTATTCTAGTTCTCGAATCAACTACTTAGTCACTTCTCGAATACATTCATGGAGACAAAATACTGAAGAAATTGTACAAGTCAGAAACCTGCAACAAGCCAATGCACTTTATGGACCACAATCTGTAACGTGCTCTGGAAAGCCTACAAGGAAGCTTGGAGAGATATAGAAGAGACAAGGGGATAAAGAAGTGGATCTGAACAGGCTTTGCAAAGTCAAATCTGTAACCATTTGGACACTTACTCAAAAAGGATAGACAGACTAGAAAGTAATTTGTTCAGCTACCTTATTTGTAGTAAGTAGGGTGTATCCATGTTCTATAAGGATACAGCCTCACTTCCTTAGTCAATTAACTTAGTAACTTTGTGAGTCAAGTTTTTCATACACTGTAAGCTGTATCTCTCTGAGAAAAACGAAGCTGAGAATACTATCATTTGTATTCACATATTGTAGCAACCTTTATCTAATAATACATTAGATTAAAGTGATATTGTGTTTTGTGTTATTCTTTATCCGCACATTCAATCTTGCACACACAAACACTCTTGCTACACAGACTCGAAGAAGAAAAGTTCAAGAATCCATTCACCCCCCCTCTGTATTCTTTTATCGTATTCAATACTCAACATATCTGCCATCTTTGCGGATCTTGAGCCCACTATCATTGATGAAGTGAGTCTTATCTTTAACCTATAGTCAAGAAAAGAAAGAAATTGGAATTTCATGAAGGCTTATCCACAATCGCTGTAATATAACTGCATGGAGTTACAATGCCATGCATATTCCACAAGTAAATGTGTGGAGTTAAATGTGACATGCATTATACGTAAAGGTTTAATTGAAGAATGTAAGAAATTTATTAATCTAGTTGTTTCTCGTGACGCCTGGGTTCATATTATTTCTAGGCATTGGGCATTTTAACATTTCACACTGGTGTGAAAGTTTGATGAGATTTTAATGTTGGCCTATTTCAGTTTTTTTTATATAATCTTTGTACCTTTGTTATTAGAACATATTTACAAGGTATTAGAGTTATATTCAAGTAAAATGACTAAATTTGACTTTACACTTCTTTCAAAATTGCAGTAGGCTATAGATACGAGCCTCTGGTAATATATGTGTGAGCTCTAGAAAGCAGGGATGTGTTTTACGTCAATGATAGATGTAAGAATTGTTTGTTAATGCCAATTGCATATCAAGTTGGATATATTTTATGTTCCATGTATTCTATTATGACACGGGTAAATGAAGCTCCTCTGCCTATAGCACCACTGAATACTTCAATGGGTTGTCATTGGTTGGCAATTGAAGGTGTACTGCCTGCTATACTAGAAAATGCTCTCGTGGGAGGTCTATTTTTATTGCTGAAATAGAATTCCTGACTAGAAATTTGAAATGTCATGCAGTAAAGTCGTCTGAAATATATATGAAAGTAAATGTTTAAATTTGGTCATTCAGAGATTAGATAGTAGTAAATGGTCCTTGTACAGGGTCTACAATAATATACCATAAAACATTACTATTGTTATGAATCCCATTGCCTTCACATAATGTCTTACTTGAATACTCATGTAAAGCAAGTATTCTTTCAAGGATCTGGCCACAGTTGGTGCAAAAGTGCTCAAGTCTCCATAATGCAGTCTCCATTAAGTTTCCCTCATCAAGACCTCTTAGGTAAGCATAGTGCGCAGGTACGTAATTTCTTGGTCCACTTTGCTATCAAGAGAATCTTTGGCTCTTTTACTTATGATGAAGTTAATCCCCATGATACTCTTAACTTCTTTTCTTTCAGGCCATGGTGAAGTCGCTAACACTGATCTTCGCGTTAACACTGATCTTCGCTTCCCTGTCAGTTGAATTTTCCATTCAGGGAATTCTTTCAATGCCTAATTTGTTTCCTGTATAGCAGAACTGATACAACGTCCTGTGGAATAAATCGTATAAAGTAATTCGTGCACCAAACTTAAGGCGAAAATAACTTTTCATTGAATAATATGCTTCTCTGTATTGTGAATGAATTCGTGTTTACTGGATGGATTGGGGTCATATTCCTTCAAGAACTATTCTAGTTCTTAGCATTGTCTTCAAGAATTATTTATCTGAAGCTTCTACATTGTTAATCCATGATTGTTGAGTGGAAGCACTACCCCATATTTATTTATTATGAAGTCTCTTGATAATGTCATCGAATGTATTAGAATCGATCTTCGGGTAGCACATTAGAATTTCTAATGGGAGGCATTGAAATAAACTGATGGTAGCCTATCTTTGAGAAGATATGGATGGAAAAGGTTGCTATGGAGATGAGTAAATAAATGCAACATCATATATGTGTTATATATATACCAAAATTATTATTATTATTATTATTATTATTATTATTATTATTTTATATCACACAAGAATTAGATATATATACCTAAATTATTATTATTATTATTATTATTATTATTATTATTATTAAATTCACATTGTCTCACAACCTACGAGATATTTCCGGAAATCACTACACTCATCAGTTCTGGTGTCTTCTAAGCCTTGATCAACAATACTATCAACCACATCACAGAGTTGTCTTTGTTGCTTTTCGATAATCGATTTCCGTTTAAATTGGATTAGGAATCAAATTATCCAAATATTAGATAGTAAATATTACACTAAATATCACTTGAAAAGTAAACATTAGACTGACTATCACTTGAAAACTTGACAAATTTACCATGATAGAATATTAAATAAAGAATTCAAAAGTTAACTGGTAAATGTTAAATAATGAATACAAAGAAGGCCAATGAGGCTTGAAAAAGAAGAAAAAGAAAATGGGGAATACAGGAATTATCCCATGTTTATTCATATGCTTCTCAGTATTGTGAATGAATTCGTGTTTACTGGATGGATGGGGTCATAATCCTTCACGAAACCATGCACTATTCTGGTTCTTAGCATTATCTTCAAGAATTATTTATCCGAAGCTTCTACATTGTCAATCTATGATTGTTGACCGGAAACACTAACCCCAAATTTATTATGACGTCTCTCGATAATGTCATCGAATGTATTAAAATCGATCTTCGGGTAGCACATTAGAAGACGGGAGGTGTGAAGTAAACTGATGGTAGCCTATCTTCGAGAAGATAGGGATGGAAAAGGATGCTATGGAGATCCCCTCTGAGTAAATAAATGCAACAAAATATATCACATATGTATTAGATATATATATCAAAATTATTTTTTTTATTACTATTATATCACATAAGAATTAGATATATAAACTTAATTATTATTATTATTATTATTATTATTATTATTATTAAAATTTACATTGTCTCGCAAATAAGGAGATATTTTCGGAAAATATTGTACTCATTCGTTCCGGTGTCTTCTGGGACTTGATCAACAATACTATCAACCACATCACATAGTTCTCTTTGTTGCTTCTCGATAATCGATTTCCGCTTAAATTGGATTAGGAATCGAATTATCCAAATATTAGATAGTAAATATTACACTAAATATCACTTGAAAAGTAAACATTGGACTCAATATCACTTGAAAAACTTCACAAAGCTAACCATGATAGAATATTAAATAATGAATTCAAAAGTTAAACGGTAAATGTTAAATAATGAATGCAAAGAAGGCCAACGAGGCTTGAAAACGAATAAAAAGAAAATGGGGAATATAGGAGTTACCCTTTGTTCATTCATATGCTTATCAGTATTGTGAATGAATTCAATCACATTCGATGACATTATCGAGAGACATCATAATAAATTTTGGGGTAGTGCTTCCGGTCAACAATCATGGGTTGACAATGTATAAGTTTCGGATAAACAATTCTTGAAGACAATGCTAAGAACCAAAAAAGTGCATGGTTCATGAAGGAGTATGACCCCAGTCCATCCAACAACCACGAATTCAAAACTTACATTGTCTCACAACCTAGGAGACATTTCCGGAAAACACTGTACTCATTCGTTCTGGTGCCTTCTGGGCCTTGATCAATAATACTATCAACCACGTCACATAGTTGTCTTTGTTTCTTTTTGATTTTTCCAAGAAAATTCTGGTAGCTCTTGAATCTTCCTGGGATGCTACAATACACTGGACCCGATTTTACATAGACCAGATGGTCTATACTCAAATGAGTATGCATCACGTCATTCAACTGAAGTTTAATTTCACAGTAGATGACATGCATGCACAAACATTAACAAATTTGATGAGTTTCAACAACGAATAATTATTTTGGTAAAAATAGTGAAATTGCTTAACAAATCTGATGAATTCCAGCAAGGAACGACTATTTTCTAAAAAAAATGAAGTTGCTAAATTACCGAATAGCACTTCGACAAAGATCATGTGTAGGGAAAGATATATTCTTCTTATATCTTTCAACAGCCATACAAGCAGTTCCGTTGACAATGGACGGAAATGAGCACCGTATAAAGTGCTTGTCAGGGAGTCCCAAGATACATTTTATCAGCTTGGCAACATCATCATAGGAGCGACACTTGATTATGTCTAACTCCATTTCTTCAAGTACACCAGGTAATACAGTGAATACAATATCTTCTCCACGTTGATTGATAAAGAATACATACCGTTTAAAAAAATCCAAAATAAAAAATCTGTAACAAGACAATACACATAAAATGCTAATATAACACAACCCTGATATTACATTCTAAGCACATCCAGATAAAATTCTAAGTAATCAAAATGCTAGGTAATATAACATTCTAGATAAATTGTTATAAGCACATCCAGCAATACACTATGTTTAATAGGGATAAACAAGTAATCATACACTTATAAAAAAACTCAAAAATGACAAAAATGAAGTAAAATAACATACAACAAATAAAAAGAACAATCATATTATCTCCATAGAAGTCTTGAATACCATTATATAGCTGAAGTTTACAAGGTGCATTGTAGCTTTAGTAATTTACCTTCTTAAGCGTGTCAGATTATAACCCTCGGAAAATATAAGCATATTAAACACCAAATGTAGGTAAAAAATATAGGATAAGTTATAAGAACATAATTCAGAGCTTACAGTATGTAACTTCCAATACTATATAAACTTATTTTTTCTTCATTTCCAGACTGGACAACTCTTTATATTCATTGTTTTTACTTCTGAAGGTTCATTTGAACCGAATATTATCAAATATCATTATCATATTATGAAATTTTAATTAATTACTTCACAAGTTTTTAGAGTGGCCAAAGAAAGTAAACATTGTTTCTGAACTCAATTTTTTAGACAAGTCTTTATAGGATAGGAAGGCAATCATTAACAGATTTACAAATGAAATTTCATTTAACTCCTTGAAAGTCTGTTTTTTCCTTATAAAAACTACCGACATTATAAATATATCCCGATATTCAAGTTTCACTAATTTTGCTAGAATTTCACGGACTTTTTAAAAATTCTTGTAAGAACTACTTACAAGATCTTAATATATCATACCCCTAAACACTCAAATAAGATGGTAAGATGGCATGATTCAGATATTACGAAGAAATTAAACATGATATGCATCATGTATCATATGAATATAGGCTACTATTATAATTTATGCAGCAGAAGGAAAAAAAATCTTATAACTTGTGGAGCCGAGTCCAAGTCTCCTGACGGAAGCCGTTGATCTTCATCCCCAACCTTCAATAAAATATATATACATTAATCGTAATTATTTTCATAGATTCACATGAACCGAATTATATCAAATATCATTTTCATATTCTGAACTTTAATTAATTACTTCATAGAGTGGCCAAAGAAAATAAATATTGTTTCTGAACTCTTTTTTTGAGACGGATCTTTATAGGATAGGGAAGGAAATCATTAAAAGACATTGTTTAACATACAAAAAATCATTTTCTTGAAAATCTCTTTTTTCCTTATGAAAATTAGTGAAGTAGAATAATATACAGAACTCAAAAACGACAAATATGAAGTAGAATAATATACAGAACAATCATATTATCTCCATAAAAGTCTTACATACCTGCATTCCATTTAATCATATACAGTTCAACACAAACAACATTTAGACTTTCAATGTATTTTCGTAGCAGAAAAAATAAATTTATAACCCGAGACATCTACAAGACCTTTTTCTTATCTTGTACACAAGTTATTGGAATACAAACATCACAATAACATTTCTTGTTAATTTCTCATAATAACACAAAACTAGAAAAAGATACTATGTATCAACACATCACCTAATCCATATATCCCTCATATACTTAAACAGGAATACGATCAGCATCCTAAAATGGACTTACTGTTAGGTTAGGAAAACTACTGTTAGGTTAGGGGACTTACACAATCCGAGATTCACAAACACCAATACAGAGCACACACACAACCAATCGATTAGTTGACAAGATCCATCAAATCAATAAGTAAAAGCAAAACAAGAATACCAAACAATATTTGACGTGGAAACACCCACGTCCCAAACTTGTATTATTAATCCAATCAATAATCAATAATACATCAAAACAATAACACCTTAATGATGTTCCAACCCGATACTTGAGCCAACAATGCCCAAGAATCTCCCAAACAATACCTGAGACTACATCTCTTAAGTATTCACCACATCAAACAAATACAATATGACTATGTATATATAGCCATCCAAAACTTAACCACCAAGACTTACCATACTTGTTGTACAAGTCTTACCATACTTGTTATACATGCCTTCCAATTCTTGGCTCTTAATTACCCAACTTAGTGATCAAGACATACCATATATAATAATTGTCTACACATACAATTATTATCTTATCCATATATATATCTTGGACCACCCAAGCCTATAACATCATATTGGGTTGAAACCCAACAATCCTCCCCTTCAACCCAATACCCATATTAGACTAAACGGTAACCATCGAGCCATTAAAGTCCATTTGTCAACGCCTCCCCTCGAAAAAGAACTCCCTTCTTTTGCTCTCTTCCGATCTTTGAGTGTCGCTAAACCCGTATAGTGACCCTCCAAGCTATCGTTCTTCACCATAACGATGTATCCATCTACAAAATCACGTGCATCAACCACCACGAGTGCTCTTCCACATGTTGAGTCACCCGATACTTGCTTTCATAATCCTTAAGTCTCCTAAAGAAAATCACTAGTATCATCCAAATAGTTCACCTGGTTGATCAAGCCATTGAAACAATTGCGATGACCTCTTCCATCTTCATCCATCTCGAGTCCGAACATAGGATTGATCCACGGTGCAAGTCAACCTTCAAACCACATGTAACTTTGTCTCTTCCCGCTTTAGTAGCAATCTCCTTGTCAGCAAATCCTTCATTGTACTCTGCCATACCAATTGAAACTCAAACTTTCCCTCAACCTCATTCATCACGAACCCGAACCTTGCCTCTGATACCACTTGTTAGGTTAGGGGACTTACATAATTCGAGATTCATAAACACCAATACATAGCGCACACACAACCAATCGATTACTTGACAAGATCCACCAAAGCGCGATCACACATTATTCAAGTATCACTTCTACTTCTATCAAATCAATAAGTAAAAGCAAAACAAGAACACCAAACAATATTTGACGTGGAAACACCCACGTCCCAAACTTGTATTATTAATCTAATCAATAATGAATAATACATCAAAACAATATTAACACCTTAATGATGTCCCAACCCAATGCTCAAGCATCTCCCAAATAATACCTAAGACTACGTCACTTAAGTATTCACCACATCAAACAAATACAATATGACTATGTATATATAGCCATCCAAAACTTAGCCACCATGACTTACCATACTTGTTGTACAAGTCTTACCATACTTGTTATACAAGCCTTCCAATTCTTGGCTCCTAATTACCCAACTTATTGATCAAGACATACCATATATAATAATTGTCTACACATACAATTATTATCTTATCCATATATATTTTGGATCACCCAAGTCCATAACATCATATTGGGTTGAAACCCAACAACTACATCCTTTCATTATCCTTCTTATTTCCTAGCTACTATTCTCTGTGTTATAGACCAGAAGATGATTTAAGATAACTTCAATGTGACTAGCTATTAGTATTAGCTCTAGGTTTTGTTGTAAAATGTTCATTTCACCTTCATATAATAATATACATAATATTGGTGCACCTTGTATTTACATGTTCATAGTATCATCTCCCAATACAGTCATACAAAGGCTACTACAATCCTGTAAATTTTACCAAACTGGAGAGGACTGTGTGGCACCCTTCATTATAAATAAGTAGTTTTGTAGAACTGAGATAGATATGTAATGGAAATGAAATGACTAGGATTCTTAACTTTTAAAGCTATAGATATATTTATTAATTCAAAGAAACATAATCCAACTCCTTTTTCACCACAATTTGGTAGTAGCAGAATTGTAATGTATTAGCAGTTTGGTGGTTTAGTAATGCACCTTATGTTGGGAATATTGACTACTACAGCAATATAGAGGCAGTTATATATCGTATTTAACAAGTCCAGGCCAAGCATACAATTAGCGAAACAAAACACGAAGGTAAAACACATGCAAATCAGTAACTGATAGAACAAAGGAAGATAAGAAATCATACCAGAAGCCATAGCTATGCAGGTATCAAATAAGAAATAATCAGCTGAGTCACCAGGCCTTGCAAAGAAGTCCTGATTGTTCTTGAAGAGATAATTGCCTCCACTTACACTGTGTCAGGATGCTGGCAATATTCTTCCAGGATAAAACAGCTCCGAGTTAGATGGTCACAGCAACCAGATAACTCAACTTCGACTAGCCCCTCAGTTCGCCAGAAAATCCACAAGCAAAATAGCTTTGACAGTCAGGGAAAAAGAGAGTGTATAGAGAGAACAGAGAATGTATGGTGTGGACAGTATGTTTTTATGTCTATACAATCAGTAGCTTAGGTCTCTATTTATACTAGAGGCTAAGTGTAACTGATACCATTCTCATTAAAATAAGAATTGTAACTCTACGATTTACATTCAATAAAAAATCAAAACGGATGATTTATAATTAAATAAATCGTAACTGTTACAATATATTTGACCCATTCATGATTTCTAATTAATAGAATAAACGCTCAGACTTTGCTGTCAAAATCACGCAGAAGTTACTATCAACAAGTCCTGACAGTACCTTTAAAGTAACTGTCAACAGTTTGAACTTGACAGTAAGTTTACTTCTTTGACAGCAACCTTGTTTCTGACAGTAAGTTTTACTTCCTTGACAGCAACCTTGTTCCCGACAGTAAGTTTATCCTTCCTGACAGCAACCTTGTTCATGACAGCAAGTTTTACCTTCCTGACAGCAACCTTGTTGTTGACAGCAAGTTTTACCTTCCTGACAGCAACCTTGTTCTTGACAGCAAGTTTAACATTCCTGACAGCAACCTTGTTGTTGACAGCAAGTTTTACCTTCCTGACAGCAACCTTGTTCCTGACAGCAAGTTTTACCTTCGAGAGTTTACAGGACTTAACTTGTAGTATAGTCCAACTCTTGACAGCATGTTTATAATATTAAAGTAAATCAATAATCCACTTTATTTATTTCAATGTGGGACAAATACACATTCTCATTTCAAGCTCTTTCAAGCTACTAATTTCAACTCTATTTCTCTATGGATTCCACTAAGAAAATTAATTAGATCCATATATGAAAATTTAAGTCCTCATAGCAAGGAACAATTTCCAATCGTTAAAATCCGGAATTCACATCAAGAACATAAAATACTTATGCCATAAAAACTCCATTTTCTAACAATCCCCCACAAATCCATACAGAAATGCTTCAGGTTTTACATCATGACTTGTTTTTCAGAGTTGGTACCCTTCCGAGTTTGAACCCTCCTAAGTCCCCTACTTCAATGATTACCGGATTCAGATGGAATGTTTCACCTTGAATCTTAATCCGTTTGGTGTAACCATGTTCCATAGACGATGACAAGTCAAAGGCTATGGTGCCAATCTACGGCTTTGAGACATTAATGGTCTTGTCTCGATCCTGTTCATCGAATGCTTCAAGGAATACCCTTTCCTCTAATTGCGACCACACAATTACATTCGCTTAGCTGGGCATCTCCAGAGATGTACTGCTACCATCTCGTCAAATGACTTGACCCCATTCAGAGTTATAATAACTCTTGCTATCTAGCAGTATCAGTACCTTCTAGGTTTACAAGGGATAGACTCAGATACAACAGTATCATCTATGTAGCAAAGGTACTACCAATTCATCCTTACAGCTTGTTATTACCACATTGAATACACTTCAAGGGATCTCCTCTCATGTGTATTGGGTTCCCACTGATGATGAACTATGATGGGTTGACAGCCCCATCCCCAACCTTGACTTAAGGACCACTGCAGGTTCCAGTCCTTTAGTTAAAGGATCAGCTATATTATTCTGAGTTCCTATGAACTCTACAGCTATAATCCTATCAGACACTAAACCCCTTATAGACTTTAGTCTAACTTGGATGTGTCTCTTTGTTTTAGCATTATACTTTTTACTGCTAATCTTGTCGATAGTTGTTTTACTATCACAATGAATAGCAAACGCAGGAAGAGGTCTACTTACTACAGGTATTGCGGACATAAGTCCGTGTAACCATTCAGCCTCCGTCCCCGTGGCATCAAGTGCACACAACTCAGCCTCAAAAGTAGACCGAGTTACTATAGTCTGTTTGGTCGACTTCCAGGATATTGCTCCACCTGCTAAAGTGAACACGTATCCAGTCACTCCATTGGAACCAGACTTCTTAGCTATCCAACTTGCATCACTGTACCCCTCAAGTACACCAGGAAATCTCCTATAGTGTAAACTTAGGTACATTGTGCCTTTCAGATATCTTAGTACTCTATCAAGAGCATCCCAATGAGTTCTGTTTGGACAGCTTGTATATCTAGCCAACTTAGACACAGAATATGAAATATCTGGTCTAGTACAGTTAGCAAGATACTGCAAACTCCCTATAATCTGAGAATACCTTAACTGAGACACAGGTACTCCTGAAGTATTCTTGACAAAGGCAACTTTAGGATCATAGGGTGTACTAGCGATTCTACACTGTGAATAACCATATTTCTCAAGTATAGATTTCTCTATATAATGAGACTGCGATAAAGTTATTCCCTCAGCTGACTGAGTCAGCTTGAGACCAAGAATCACACTAGCCTCACCCATATCCTTCATTTCAAAATGCCTTTTCAAGAAAGCTTTTGTCTCGTTAATAATCTCAATATTGGTTCCAAACAATAATATGTCATCTACATATAGGCACAAGATGACACACTCACTACCTTTAACTTTGGTGTAGACACACTTATCACTATCATTAATATCATAACTGAACGGCACTATAGTTTCATCAAACTTTTTATGCCAATCCCTAGGAGCTTGTTTCAAGCCATAGATGGATTTGATCAACTTACATACTTTCCTTTTGTTACCAGATGCAACAAATCCCTCAGGCTGATCCATATAAATCTCTTCTTCAAGTTCACCATGAAGAAAAGCTGTCTTTACATCCATTTGATGGATGATAAGACCATGTACGGAAGCCAATGCTACTAGCATTCGAATTGTTGTCATTCTAGCTACTAGAGAGTATGTGTCAAAGTAATCAATGCCCTCTTTTTGCTTAAAACCCTTAGCTACCAGTCTAGCTTTGTACTTATCTATTGATCCGTCAGGGTTCAACTTCCTTTTAAAAATCCATCTACACCCGATAGTAGAACACCCAGGAGGGAGATCAACTAACTCCCATGTTCCGTTAGAAACAATAGAGTCAATTTTACTCTTTACAGCGCCCTTCCAGTGCCTAGACTCTGAAGAATCCATAGCTTGTCGGAAAGTTAAAGGTTCGTCCTCGACATTGTAAGTGATAAAATCACTTCCAAAATCCTTGACTACCTTTGCACGCTTACTCCTTCGTGGTTCCTCTAACTCATTAAGAGTAGAGCTACTACTAGGTTCCGCCCCCACATTTGTCATCTTTTCCACATGATCAGGAATAGAACTTGATGTGTGAGTAGGATCTTCATTAGAAGTATCTTGAGGCATACCAGTCTTCATAGGGTAAACATCCTCAAAGAATGTAGCATCACGAAACTCAACTATCGTGTTTGCCACTATACCATCTATGTCAGATTTTAATACTAAAAATCTCATAGCTGTAGTGGTCTCAAGATAGCCTAGAAAGATACAATCAACAGTCTTCGGACCTAGTTTCTTTCTCTTGTGTTCAGGGACAAGTACCTTAGTAAGGCACCCCCACACACGAAGATACTTAAGACTAGTTTTCTTGCTCTTCCATAACTCATAGGGTGTCTTATCCATGTGTTTCAGAGGAACTCTATTCAGAATATGGCAAGCCGTATTCAGAGCTTCTCCCCACATGTATTTAGGCAACCCAGAATTAATAAGCATACTATTAATCATATCTTTAAATGTTCTGTTCTTTCGCTCAGCAACCCCATTAGACTCAGGTGTGTATGGTGGGGTAACTTCATGAACTATTCCATTGTTTGCACAAAATTCATTAAAAGCGTTACTCGTATACTCACCACCTCTATCAGATCTCAATCTTTTAAGCACCTTACTAGTTTGTTTTTCTACTTCAGTTTTATATATAATGAATTTACTAAGTGCTTCATCCTTATGTCTAAGTAAATAAACATAACAGTATCTACTACTATCATCTATAAAGGTAATGAAGTATCTAAACTGGTCCTTAGTCAACACACCACCAAATTCACAAATATCAGTGTGTACTAAATCTAACAAGTCTGAATCCCTAACAATATTATGAAAAGGTTTCCTTATTTGTTTAGCAGACACACATACTTGACATTTAGAATTCTTTTCTATAGTGTGTATGAATAAGAACTACTTTATTACACTTGAGAGAAACTTCAAAGCCATTAGCTACTAAACAACTACCACTTATTATATTTCTACGCATGTCAGGAACATGATGCACTCTCGTCAGGGATAGAATACGTCCCGAAGGAAACTTCAGGTCCACGTTTCCTATTCCATGTACTTGAGCAGCACTTGCGTTCCTCATCGTCACTGTCAAGCTATGACTCTGTTGATAAGATACAAATAAACTAATGTCAGCACAAATATGCACATTAGCTCCAGTATCAATCAACCATTCATTTGACAGATAAGTGGAAAATAGTACAGGGTTGTAGGTAACATACCGGTCTACATTGGTTTCAGAAGCCAAAGCCTCACCAACAACCATGTTCGCTACAGGCCCACTTGAGGTTCCAAGCACAGCATTCGCTTGAGCTACCCCCTCGGCTTTCTTTGCTTTCTTTGTAGGGCAGTCCTTACTCCAGTGCCCAACCTGCCCACAAGACCAACATGGTTTGTTTGCCTTTGGTTTCTTGGCCTTATCCTTGTCACTCTTAGGTTTATTACTATTACCCTTCTTAGAGATAACCTTCCTTTTCTGTCCTACAGTAGCTACATTTACCTTCGAACTTCCATGCTCAGATGGCATCACATGTCCCTGTTTGGACTTGTGTTGTTCTTGCACCGAAATGTCCAGCATAAGGTTGGTCCAGGTGATCTCTCCTTTCTGTCTTTTCAGGGAGAGAGAGAACTCTTCCCAAGACTTTGGGAGCTTTTCAATCACACTCATCACCTTAAAGTTTTCGGGGAGGTCCATTCCAGACTCCTTCAAAGCATGCACTATCATCTCGAATTCATGCACTTGCTCAGTCATGGACTTATTGTCCACCAGCTTGAAATCAAGGAACCTAGCCACAGAATACTTTTCCAGACCTTGTGAGTCAGTATTATGTGTCTGGTCCAGCTTCTCCCATAAGAGTTTTGCGGTGTAGGCATCAGAGGAGTACACATCAAACAATGTGTTGGTTAGAGCAGCCAGAATTGCTGCCCTAGCAACCCCATCCTTCTCAGCCCACTTCGCATAACTCTTAACTGATTCAGCCTTCTCTTGATCCACAACCGGCTTCTCATATTCCACAACAGGCCATAGACCCTTTACAGTCAACCACAACTTCATCCTTTTCTGCCAACGAGAAAAGCCAACGCCCCCATTGAATTTGTCAGGCAAGCCAGTCAATTCAACGGGTTGTGGAAAACTGTAAGTGGTCCAATCAATGACCCCAGCAGATGCAACCGAACTACCACTAGCAGGAATTTCACTCTCGTTAACCATTATGCTAAATACTATATAACCAATTATCTCTTCAAGAATGTTGGGAATATTGACTACTACAGCAACATAGAGGCAGTTATATATCGTATTTAACAAGTCCAGGCCAAGCATACAATTAGCGAAACAAAACACGAAGGTAAAACACATGCAAATCAGTAACTGATAGAACAAAGGAAGATAAGAAATCATACCAGAAGCCATAGCTATGCAGGTATCAAATAAGAAATAATCAGCTGAGTCACCAGGCCTTGCAAAGAAGTCCTGATTGTTCTTGAAGAGATAATTGCCTCCACTTACACTGTGTCAGGATGCTGGCAATATTCTTCCAGGATAAAACAGCTCCGAGTTAGATGGTCACAGCAACCAGATAACTCAACTTCGACTAGCCCCTCAGTTCGCCAGAAAACCCACAAGCAAAATAGCTTTGACAGTCAGGGAAAAAGAGAGTGTATAGAGAGAACAGAGAATGTATGGTGTGGACAGTATGTTTTTATGTCTATACAATCAGTAGCTTAGGTCTCTATTTATACTAGAGGCTAAGTGTAACTGATACCATTCTCATTAAAATAAGAATTGTAACTCTACGATTTACATTCAATAAAAAATCAAAACGGATGATTTATAATTAAATAAATCGTAACTGTTACAATATATTTGACCCATTCATGATTTCTAATTAATAGAATAAACGCTCAGACTTTGCTGTCAAAATCACGCAGAAGTTACTGTCAACAAGTCCTGACAGTACCTTTAAAGTAACTGTCAACAGTTTGAACTTGACAGTAAGTTTACTTCTTTGACAGCAACCTTGTTTCTGACAGTAAGTTTTACTTTCTTGACAGCAACCTTGTTCCCGACAGTAAGTTTATCCTTCCTGACAGCAACCTTGTTCATGACAGCAAGTTTTACCTTCCTGACAGCAACCTTGTTGTTGACAGCAAGTTTTACCTTCCTGACAGCAACCTTGTTCTTGACAGCAAGTTTAACATTCCTGACAGCAACCTTGTTGTTGACAGCAAGTTTTACCTTCCTGACAGCAACCTTGTTCCTGACAGCAAGTTTTACCTTCGAGAGTTTACAGGACTTAACTTGTAGTATAGTCCAACTCTTGACAGCATGTTTATAATATTAAAGTAAGTCAATAATCCACTTTATTTATTTCAATGTGGGACAAATACACATTCTCATTTCAAGCTCTTTCAAGCTACTAATTTCAACTCTATTTCTCTATGGATTCCACTAAGAAAATTACTTAGATCCATATATGAAAATTTAAGTCCTCATAGCAAGGAACAATTTCCAATCGTTAAAATCCGGAATTCACATCAAGAACATAAAATACTTATGCTCTAAAAACTCCATTTTCTAACACCTTAAGCATGTTTATAAATGGTGGATGACGTCAAAAAAACCACCAACATACTAATAGATAGATAAGGTGTAAAATAGGTGGATTTATAAATAAAAGAAAAGAGCCTACAATACTCCATCAATTGTAGTAATCTTTGTGACTATTGGTATATGTTCAAAGATCTTTCCGTTCAATGTATTTAAGCATGTTCAACAGCAGTGTACTGTAAGAAATTTCTAATGGAAGACATATTAGATCTCTTTTCATAGTACTCTATTTATGTTTATTCTTAGATACCATATTACCATTATATATTGTTGCCACAATCCTTCCAGCAACAAATTTGACAAAGAGTAGAGTGCAGAAGTCCCAAAAGAAATTGAGCAATCAATTAAGTAAACCGAGAAAATAAAAATCTTGATAAAGCCATCTGAACCTTAACACCCGACAGTGAAAAGTATGTTTATTTTGCTCAGCATGGAAATTTATTTTCTTTCAGTACTCATGATATTAATGGTTACGTTTTACAAGTAGCATGGAATTTATAAAATGTAATCTACTAATTCTAGCATTGCTATAACATGCATTGCATCATATATCACTACTATATAATACTGTATTAGAAAGACCATTATATATGTAAAAAGAGTAAAATACATTTAGTGGCTGAACTTTACAAGGTGAAGTCAAAAATACAGGATAATTCATAAGAACATAACTCAGAGCTTAAGATGTAACTTCCAATATAGACTTATTTTTTCTTCTTTTACGGACTGGACATCTCTATATATTCATTATGATTACTTTAGAAGGTTCATTTGAACCGAATTATATCAAATATCATTTTCATATTTCTGAACTTCAAATTAGTTACTTCACAAGTTTTTAGAGTGGCCAAAGAAAGTAAACATTGTTTCTGAACTCATTTTTTAGACAAGTCTTTAATATAGGATAGAAAGACAACCATTAACATAGTTACAAACAAAAATTCATTTAAGTCCTTGAAGTCAGTTTTTTCCTTATAAAAACTATCCACATTGTAAATACAGAAGCTAGAATAGCATA
Source organism: Kitagawia praeruptora (assembly GCA_037693485.1). Lineage (NCBI taxonomy): Eukaryota > Viridiplantae > Streptophyta > Magnoliopsida > Apiales > Apiaceae > Kitagawia > Kitagawia praeruptora. The sequence goes on along the minus strand of CM075344.1, from coordinate 155,913,438 downwards.
AATCTATTGGAATACAAACATCACAAAAACATTTCTTGTTAATTTCTCATAATAACAGAAAGCTAGAAAAAGATATTAAGTATCAACAGAGCACCTAATCCATATATCCCTCCTATACTCAAACAAGAATACGATCAGCATGCTACGGATTACTAAATCTATCATAGTAGAAATGAGTCAACTAATGCAAATCACATTCTCAAATAAGCTCAAAAGAAAATTCTAGACAAGATGATCCTACCTGGTGTACTCGCAAGTAGGGGTGCCCATAAATCGATCAAACCGATTAAACCGACCCAACCCGCCCCTACTTTTAGCCGACCCAACCCGATATTATTTAAACCGAACAATGAATGGGTTAAATATTGAAAAAACCGAATTAAATGGGTTGGGTTAGAGTTTTGATAATTTTAACCCAATCCAACCCGACATATATTATGCACTAATGAGCCGTACTACTAATTTACTACTTGACTTAAAGTTAAGATTTTTTGGATATATTATTACATGTTCCACACTAAAATTATGAATTAAAGATATTTAATACAATGATGTTCTACTTATGTGTAACGTAATTTAGTTTTGTAGATTGTAGTACAATTTGCACATGTGGTGATCAATTGTATAATTGCATATTAGATTAAGTTGTACATGACTTTAATTCTTGGACTTCGAGTTGTTTTATCACTAACCAACAAATACAAACATGTGTTGCACTAACTTCTACTTTATATTTAACTCGATCAACCCGAACCAAGCCGACCCGACTTTAGTAAGATTTACGATGGGTTTGAATTTTATAAACCCAAACTAATTGGGTTGGGTTACTAAAGTACTTGTAACCCGCCCAACCCGACCCGCGGGCACCCCTACTCGCAAGGGCACTGAAGAGACCCCCGCACGAGGACACATGTTTTTCGTACGAGTGCAAAGTTTAGTTAATGAACTTATTATTCGACAAAGGAAACACACAAACAGATTATTACCAAAACAAAAGGCTTACCAAAGGAGCGCTGGTTTGTAACTAGTACTCCGAATGTGCAGACTAAACATATCTAAATCTGCATAGTATGTTAGAAGTATCATTTGATTTGTGCAAGTCAAATAATTATTCATATTATAAGATAACACAACAATATAGATTATAACAAAAAACTTCCATAATATATGAATCTGTGAAGAGTTTTAGTTATAACATATAGCCAGCAAATAGCCAAATAGGCATATGTTATTCAATTATGATCAAATGGACATTCTATTGCTTAGCAAAAGAGGAAAAATGGACATTTTATTATTTCGGGAATGTTGGCACTAGGCAGTCTATAAGACCTGGGAACATATCTCACGTTAACTACAGAGAAAAATTAATTTGAATGCAGGTTTAACTAGTCGTTTGGACTGACTTATCCATCAAAACCTAAATTTCAGCAGGATGTATCAAACCCTGAAAAACAAGGATTAGTAAGTGACAAGAAAAATACATCAAAACCTGAGGCATAACCCTACAATTTTTGACTCTGAGATCTTCGGAATAAAACAAAAAAGATGTATCACTCAAACTAGCATAACCTGAGGCATCATGTGCAGGAAGACTAAAAAAAAACGCTCACTACAAGATAAAGAACAGAGTGTGGACATTAAGAGGGCTTCAACATTCAAGACATTACGACAGCTAAATATTCAAAATACAATAAGCTTACAAAGCCAAGCTAATTGTAGAATCTTGTTTGTTTAGGTCCTCTAGAATACAATTCATTTTCATCTTATTCTTTTAAGCTGTTATCCTGATTGTATTTCTAGTGATGGAGAGTCCTAATTACCCTGCACAAACTCATCATCATGATTCTACTCCTACGATATAACTGTAACAACTAAACATTAAACCAACGCAAAATGAAGGGGCCTAAAGTGAAATCGGATACATATAGCTCATTTAAGAACATTACATTCACATGAACTTCACCTCAGTTCAACAATCAAACTGAAAAAATATACTAGCACTTTTCACAAACCAAAGCAATCAATTAACTATCAATTAACTCCAGTGCTTGGCTGCTCCTGTCTCCTGTGCTCCAGACCTCTAGTGCTCCTTCAATCTTCACAAATCACATGTCATGCACTCCTGCTCCTGGGTCCTGGCCAGTGGGTTCTGTGGAATGAAAAAATCAAGTATATATGAGTCGGTTGACTTTGAAGCTACAAAAATCTGATAAACAAAATTTATTCATTAACCAATGTGACAATGTCCAATGCATTACAGAATGCCTTCTGAAATCTGAATCATGAATATCAATTTCATCGCATCCATTTTACTCACCTAGATCGTTGTAGGCTTGTAGCTAGCAATTGGAATTAATTAAAATAACAAAGTAAACCCTCGACAATGGACAAAACTCTGGAACTTATTACAGAATCATTTTTGCTTAGCAAAAAAAAAAGAATCATTTTCTTCTGTAGAAATTGCTTGGCACAAGGCATTACTTGGGTACCAGATGGGCACCAAAATTACATCCTGAATCTTTTTAGCAGACATAAAGAAAATAAGACTCATTTTACGACAAATAGAGTAACAGAGCATAATATATACACTCAATCTTTTATTAGTAACTTAGTTATTCCATATACTTCTACTTTGTGCAGTACTAAAGAAAAGCTGTAAAGTTTAACTAGAAAAGCAAAATGCCTGACTTCCAATTCTAAATCTTTTTATCTCTTGGATAGTTTTTTATCAAAATATTAGATAAAATTCAAAATTTCGAATGATATAAATAAATATGATAATCACATGTAAACAAGAGCTAAATTTGAGAACTAAGAAACAACCTCAACCGAAGGTACCCGCCCTAACCTTACATTACTATTCGAACTGTCCGCATCCAGATAACTTTCACAGTCCGAACTGTCAGTTTTACGATTGTCAGTTTCCAAATTGGTTCGAGACTGCAGAGATAATGAAAGAGGCCAATAACAAGTTATTAGAAACTGAATAAAATCTAAATTTCCAGCAGATATTTTATGTGCTCCAAAAGTCAAAGGACACATTCATCATAAGCGAATTAAACAAAGGTCACATACCCTTATGGATCCGTCGCGAGTTTTATAACACATAGGGACATCAACACCCTCTCTTTCATCTTCGTAACTATATGCAGAAAAACAAAAATAATCAAAATCTGAATTGACACATTAAATAGAGATTTAGCAAGAAAGTGTCCTCACACAGTAAAACGGTCATAGTACAATTTTGCTTCTTCAAATCTCTTAGTCTGATCATCTCTTGGCCTGAGACAAAATCACAAAATGTTTGTTTTCTCGATAGAGCACTAAATGTTGGTAGCAAATTAATAAAACAATCAGCTAACCTAAAGAAAGATAACTTACAGCACAAAGCAGCCAGGGATATTGACACCTTTGCTGCCTTCAAACGAGAAATCATTAAAACTAAATTTGTGCTTGACTAGATACACCAGAACCAAATTCAAGCCATCCCCCCGTTCGGGTTTCCTGTCAATTTTAAACATGTAGACATGCATGTTCATGTTGTCGAAGGTAGTAAGGCAGAACATGCCGTCTCCAAATTCGGCAAAATAGCCAGACAGTTCCCCATCAGGTTGTTCGTAGGGATCGGTGTGGAATAAAGGCTTGGGTTTTCCGAAAACTTTGATATCAGGGAAGCAGAAGTTCAATTGGCGTCCTTCTACGCATCCTTTAGAAAAGGAGATCACAACTACATCATCGAAACCAGGTTGACAGTGAGTGATCGCCATGCCGTGGAATGGAAGGGATTGACAGCATTTGGCTAGAAATGCTTTCACAAATTGCCTAGCATGGTGAAAAAACAATGTACTGTCCGTGGGCACAGAAATACAAAGAACCTTGCCAACGACAAACCAAAAATAGGGGGCTCTTCCGGAAATTTCTTTCTTACCAATGACTTCTTTCATACCAATGGCTTCAGTAAACATATTCTGGAAGGGATCAGATAGTGGGTGCCAAAACTTGCGGGTGGGATAATAAATTTCAAAAGACCACGGATATAGAGATTTACTGGTATCTAAAACATAGAGCCTCCCATAAAGCTCAAACACCAAAGGTCTGAACTTGCGTCCACGCAATGGGGGCAAATCCTTACGAGAAATTTTTTTGGTGAGAGTATCATAAGTTATGAATTTAAGGTTATATGACCTCTCCTTCTTTTTACCCCAAACTCCACCAGCGAGAACAATTTTGGAACCAAAAACACCGCAACCCATATTTGGAAAACCACTTATGACTTTTTCCAAGCTAAATATTGATTTTGAATCTGCTGCCATGTCTACTAACTTCCTCACTTTCGCTGAAAAGATCCTGTACTCATGCTGCCCTTGATCATTTCTTGTTTCGAAACAAGTATACAATTTGGTCCCATACATTTTAAAAATTAATCACTGTAACAACAGAAATTGAACATCGTGTATCAATGAACATGACTGAAAGAACAGTTTTAACAACAAAAATAAGACCACAGCCGGGATTTAATCCCGTTTTCAAATTCGACCCATGAAAATTACCCGTTTTCTTGTAGCATACCGAGTTGTAGGGATGTGTATATTACCAATTTAAACAATTAAAAAATAACCCCAGAAATCTCGATACAGATGATATTTATCAGCAACTTTTATCAAAATCTTAGTCAAATTAACAATGAATTATATTACAGTAATTTTTAAAATAGCAAATGATCACTTAAATTTCTTTAGCAACTATCAGATCTACAATAACAAATAATCAAACACGTTTTTTGGGGGTCTGGAAAGGTGAGATCTAACAGATTTACACAACATATGCCCAATATCTAACAAAGACTCACAAAATAATTGACAACAATTCTAATTCAACTTAATAACCCATATGATAACAATAATAATAATAATTAAGAAACACAAAAGACAAACAACGAAGTGAGAAATGAGAAATCTAATTAATCTGCCCTGCGAAAATGATTTTAGCGTAGATCTCAGAACCCTCTCTGGCCGTGTCTTCTTTTTTTTTTTTTTTTTTTTTGAATAACAAGTGTATTAAATTCAATAAATTAAAGCCATACGGCATCTACAATTCATATCGAGTAGAACAAACATAATTGAATCGCCGGACATCCAAAGGAGACCAAAAACGAATTTTGACGGAGATATATACAATTTCATCCCCAACACCCGTCTGAGCTTATCGACCTTGAATGCAGAACCAAAACAGCTCGAATCACTAAATCCAAATCCACGCTCCCATAAACCAGAGAGAAAATCAAACTCCCACAAAACGGAGAGAAAATCCAACCAACTCAACATTACAAGCGAGAAAACCAAACAACTAAGCATTACAAGTTGAAGATTAAGAACTTAAAAATTATAAATAAAAATACCAAAACCGAAGAAACAAAAAAATACAACAGCTCCAAAATTAGATCTGAAAAATCGAATCCCCAAAAAACAAGATAAACCCACTCACAGATCCGGGTGGCTAGTCGGAAACGGAGAAAAAGACGGAGCTTCGAAGTTTAAGAAACTAATACCAGAGGCAGATCGGAAAAGGTTTAGAAACCTTAGATCCAAAGGGAAAACCAAGAAAATGAGAAGAAAAACTAAAGAAAAAGAAGGAAAAAACTGAAGTTTTAATTGAAGGGCCTCATTAAAAACCTATTGAGGAAAAAGAGTACCCTTTTATTCAAGGAAGAAAGCTTAATCGACTCTCATCGGAGACAAACTCCGACAAAAGCTGTGAAGAAGAAGAAGAAGGAGGCGGAAGAAGAAAAAGAAGGGGGCGGCTGCTTGCAGTGGAGAGAGAAGGGAGTGGCCGTGTCTTCTTGAAATAAACCCCCAACTCGAATGACAATGTGGGTTTTTTATAGATAAAAAATTGGAAAATTCTCGTTGGTACCCTTCTGGAATACGCTTTTTCAAATGGTACCATTTCGTGTTTTGGATTTATTATTGGCACCCCTAAAGTAATTGATTACCCTAATTATGCCATTTTGTTAATCAAAATGTTAAAAAAACTATAAAAATAAATAATGATCTAAAAGTTTTTAATGTATTACTATTTAAAAAAATTAAATACTAATTTATAATTATTAATGTGCAACTAATTGAAAAATATTAAACATTAATCTGTTATAAGTTAACATACCGTTAATCTAAAATATGTGTTCAGTCATTTTCTAACCATAAAATAACATAATTCCATATTTAACTTTTTTTAATTTGTGGTTTATATGACATAAAATTTTATTATGGAATAAATGTTGAAATTTGTTAACGTTTCTTAATGTTTTGATTAACAGATTGGCATAATTAGGGTAATCAGTTACTTTAAGGGTACCAGTCGTAAGTCCAAAACACGAAATGGCACCATCTAGAAAAGCCAATTCCAGAAGGGTACCAACGAGAATTTCCCTAAAATATATATATATATATATATATATATATATATATATATATATATATATATAGACCAAGGTTCTAAAGAGAACATGCTTAAAAAGAGAACGAGAGAATATCTCAAAAAAATTAATTTAAAAATTGTAAATATTCTTAGATGCATTTTATGATTCTCAAACTTGAATAATTTTTTGTGGGAAAAAATATTTATGGGAATTTTGTTTTTTTAATCTCTTTTAGAATCTCACAAATTTTTAAGAATCTCTTTTAGAATCTCATAAATTTTGAAGAATCTCTTTTAGAATCACACAAATAGTTTTTTACACATGTATTTGTTGTTCATAATTGTGTTTTTTAGAATCGTATTAATGATATAAACATATTTATAATTTTTTTGAATTTTAAAATTCAATATTTTAAGTTGTTCTCTCGTTCTCTTTTTAAGCATGTTCTCTCTAGAGCCTTACTAAATTAAAATATCACCGATTAAAACTTAGAAAACTAAATTAAAATATAGCACATATGGTATTCAAACTGATCGTTGGGAGATGGAGAAAAATGTGGTGAAATTAGATTTTTAAAAAATATCACCGATTGACGGGAAAAATCAAATTAAAAATGGAGGGGATTAGGTGGGATTGTGTGTGTGAGGGTGTATTTGATTAGTGTGTGAGTGCCCCTGGCGGGGCCATTGATTATAATACATCCAATGGTTAGGATTAGTACCTTAGTTTTCTTCAAAAAAAGAGTTCTCTTTTGATCATTTGCCTATATATATATTTATATATATATATATATATATATATATATATATATATATATATATATATGATTTTGCTCAAGCGAGAATCGTTACGGAGAGATATGAGATCTAATCCTAACCATTCATTTTTATGATCTTAACCACATTTTAAGCTATATCTTATTTATTATAAGGGCCCTGTTAGGGGCACCATCACAAAAAAAATGTATGAAATTCTGGAATCTATCTAGCAAAAATAAAAATACTGTTTTAAAGCCCAAAATTTTATACGTTTTTTGTATTTGGGTACCCCTAGTTCAACCTTTAGATTAGCTTGAAATGTAGTGTTTATGTGGGTTCTCATATTCTCATTTTAAAAAAGTTCTCAATGGAGCGCGACTTTATATATATAATATGACTTTTGTTCAAGTGAGAACCCCTCTTATGGTGAGATATGAGATCTAATTCTAGCCATCCATTTTTATGATCTTAACCACATTTTAAGTTATATCTTATTTATTATAAGGGTCCCGCTAGGGGCACCTTCACAAAAAATGTATAAAATTCTGGGCTCTATCTAGCAAAAAAAAAACACTGTTCATCTGCCACGTCATCGATGAACAGTGATTTTTTTTTGGTTTTTTTTTTGATAGATAGAGCCCAGAATTTTATACGTTTTTTGTATTTGGGTACCCCTAGTTCAACCTTTAAATTAGCTTGAAATGTAGTGTTTATGTGGGTTATCGTAGTTCTCATTTTAAGAAAGTTTTCAATGGAACGCGACTCTATATAGGATCTTTTTCTAATAGAAACTAACTTAAAATAGAAACTAGAAACTAAACCTAAATTAAATATTTCAAGTTAATCTAATTACCAAATTAGGGGTACCCCAATTCAAAAAACGTTTAAAATTATTGGCTCTATTCAACAAAAAAATAAAAAAAAGTTACTGTTCACGTGATGACGTGGCACGTGAACAATAACTTTTTTTTAATATATTTTTGTTGAATAGAGCCAAAAATTTTATAAGTTTTTTGTGAAGGTGCCCCTAGCGGGGCCATTAAAATAAATGAAATATAATTTATTTAGTGTAGGTTTCTAGTTTCTATTCTAAGGTTGGTTTCTATTTAAACGCTATCCTATATATATACATAGGGTCTTGTTCTAATAGAAACTAACTTAGAATAGAAACTACAAACTAAACCTAAATTAAATATTTCAAGCTAATCTAAGGACCAAATTAGGGGTACCCCAATACAAAAAACATTTAAAATTATTGGCTCTATTCAACAAAAAAGTAAAAAAAATTAAAAAAATTAAAAAAAAGTTACTGTTCACGTGATGACGTGGCATGTGAACAATAATTTTTTTTTTTTTAATATTTTTGTTGAATAGAGCCAAGAATTTTATAAGTTTTTTGTGAAGGTGTCCCTAGCGGGCCCATTAAAATAAATGAAATATAATTTATTTAGTGTAGGTTTCTAGTTTCTATTCTAAGGTTGGTTTCTATTTGTATGTGTATATATATATATATATATAGGCAAGTGCTCAAATGAGACCCTCCCTTAAAATGAGAATTGAGACTCATTAACAACCACACATTTTTTATATAATGTTAAATCCTAGTCACACAATCTGGATCTTATCCATCTCTCTCCTTCATCCCATCCCGACATCCATTTTTCATTCTTTCACTCCACCCAACTTTCTTCTTCACGTTTTTCTTCTCCCATCTCCAATGAGCTCTCCTCCAGCACCATCACATCTACTTCTTCCGATCTCTTATCTCCATCAGCAACATGCTTCCATCTCCGAAGAACTGTACTCATGTCATTAGATCTTTTTTCCGATCTTATATCTCTATTGCACCATAGCCACCACCACTACTCCATATCATATTAATACCACCACAACCATAGCCTTCGTCACTCATATAATCATCGTCGCAATACTTTGTTTATGTATATGTTATAGGGAGAATATTGTATAACAATATTTTGGAGGTTGCTGGATTTACGGAGCAAAATACGGATATTCTGCTAGGAACACGAAGAGCACGGAGGAGATTTGTAATTGTTTATGGCTGTTCTTGTCTATTGATATTCAGTGGTGAACTGTTTCTCATACTTTACAAGATGCCTATGTACCCTATTTATAGGGATCAAGCCATACGTAGTTCTCTTAGAGAATGTTGAAGAGTATAAGATCCTGTTGGGGCCTTCCTCTAACACCTTAAGGTTTTAGATGAGCTGGTTACTTAACATGGTATCAGAGCTCGGTTTAGGAGGGGTCTCAGGTTCGAGTCCCTCCACCCCTATTTATTTAATTTAAATATTTGTTGTTGATGTTGGTATTGGTATTGGTTATATATGTTGTCGTTGTCTGGTCAATCGGTACGAGACGTATCTTACGATTGAGGGGGAGTGTTGAAGAGTATAAGATCCTGTTGGGGCCTTCCTCTAACACCTTAAGGTTTTAGATGAGCTGGTTACTTAACAGAGAAGAAGTTATCTAGACGGGCTAGGGTTTCTATGGGCTCGGCTTGGCCCAAATCCACTAGTCGTCTCCTTGGGTTGATATATTTTACCCATTTATACTGCTCATGACCCATGGCCCATTAAAGGGAACCCACGGCTAGCATGATGCTGAAATAAACTGACCTCGTTGACGAGGCGAATGGAGAAACTGCATGGCCTCGCATGCGGCTTCGCTGGGCTAGTCATGCGATGTGGTCCACGCCATACGGAGATAAGTATACTCACGCGACCTCGCTGGGCCTGACCGTAAGCCTTCACAATAAATATGCTCTAGGCCACGCCGAACCTCTAGCCTCGCTAGACCTTGTAGAATGCGACCCGACATACGGTTCGTTGGTGAACTCCCTTTGTAGTAATTCAATGCACTGACTCATGATGGTGGATTTTAGCGACCCATTCTTCACTCCTAGGCCCATTATGTGTGATGTACTGATATTCTAGCCCATTAGGCCTGTTTAGGACTTATGCCAAATTCAGGCATAACAACTACCCCCCCCCCCCCCCCGAGTCCATATTGCAATTAAAAATGCGATGTGGACTCAAAGAATATCTTCCCGGAAATCATAATGCGAGGCCAAGGCCCATTATCAGTTACTCCTTTGGGCTCTCTTCGCAGGCCCAATAGACTCGAATAGTTTCTAACAGCTGTCGCGTCTCAAGATCTGTTCATGGCTGCTGAGATGATGACACGTGTCACATATCCTTCTCTCTCCTAACCACTATATAATCTCAAGGTTTTCAATCATTTGTCACTTTCCATATTAACATCATACCGAAGTGCTGCCAATTTGCTCCCGGATCAAACAAAGACCCAGCTCGCTCTCAATCAAGAACGAACCCAAGTTTCCTCAAGATCTTCAACTTTTCTTCATCAAAAAGTAAGTTTCTCTCTCTTGTTCTTCATTTGAATACATGTGTAGCTTATAATTTCGTAAATATTTGCTTATAATTATATGCGATGCGAGCCTGATTAACTGCGACCCCACATACTTAATTTCACGCTGCGAGCCTTGCCTCGCTAGACTTGAGAACGCGATCCCTTAAGTGAATAGATATACGACCCCAAATTTAGAGTAGTTGCGCGACCCCCTATTCCTCGTGTGCGGAGTGAGAACACTTAGAGCCTCCTATTCATTAAATCTTTTCTTCTTTTATCTCCTTTGATATTCTGTAAGTGCACACACTAATACTTCACAATCTTTTCAGATGTCTAACAGCGATAGCTCGAGGACTCCCTCGCCTCTTCAACACGTATCTATCAGCGAGCAAGCGGCTGCAAACATTGCCAACGCCACAAGTGCGAGTGATAGCTCGTTTAAACTATATCTCGACCCCCTTTGGTCGCAAGAAGAATTCACTAGAGATACCCCTTTAGATTCTTGGAGAACGAGGCGACCCTTCAGCTCGCAGAGCCGATCCGTTGATATACAACTGGAAATAAGTCAATAGACATCAGTTCTGGGCTGATGTCAAAAGTTTCAAAAATCGATGTCTAGGTGGGTGTAGTTAAATGTCCATGTGTTTTACATCGGTTCTGGGCCGATGTTAAAAATGACTTATTACATCAATTCTTAACCGATGTAAAATAGTGGTTAACAACATCAGTTTATAGAAAAGAACCGATGTCTCAACTCCTGTACTACATCGGTTTTAGATAGACAACCGATGTTGTAAATGGTTTACCACATCGGTTTTAAATAGAAAACTGATGTTGTAAATTCTATACCACATCGGTTCTTAACCGATGTCAAATAGCTCCATAAATTTGCACACTATAATTACCAAATTTAAATCACACTAGAAAGTAAATAACACACTACAATTATTAAAACTAAATCACACTAGAAAGTAAGTAAAACTGATTTTTTCATTAACGAAAGAAATACAACATTCTTACATCATTGAGTAAAACTAAATTGGCCTACTCTACATGAGCCTATATACAAAAAACAAGTTTTCATTACATTATCCGAAAAACCAAATTAAAACTAGCAGTCTCTCACAATGATCCCTCCAAGTAATCATCGGTTGCACTCCAAATCTTTCGGTTTAGAATCTCACACTCTCATCAAAGAAGACAGCCTCTGAGTCATACCTACATGGAGAGATAGAGAGTAAGAAAGCAAAACAGAATACCAAAAGAAGCACAACTGAATCATCTATAGTCATAGCAACACACAAAAATTAATAAAGATCTAGTTAGAAAGATAACTTTTTTTTCAAATGAGGCCATGTAGAGCAATAAACTCTCTCACGCATGGATGATACCGGCAACAGCCCATCTTAAACTGTCACAAACTAATATGTTCTTAACAAGTAGAAATGAGTTATCAAGTACGCAAAGCCTGTGGTAGACAGGCTATAACTCAACCAAGATCAGAACACACATGACTCAAACTCAAGTAGCTAAAAGTGGTGAAGAACATTAATTAGATAAACTAAAAATACAATTAAAGTATAAAAGGTCAAAACTTTAAGCTAAAAGAATGTAAAAGGAATGGAAAAAGAACAGAAAGTTCTGACCTTGTTGAAGAAACAGATGTATTCAGCCATACTGAATCCAAGAAGACAAAGAAATGATGATGGGTTGTTTCTTGTTCTATTCTTTCTTGCAGGAACAACTCAAATTGTTTGGAACTTAAACCCCTCTTGTTCTATTGTATTTTTACTCAAAAATGAACTGTAGCAACACCAAATGAATCTTAAAAAAAAGGCCTAGTATATCTCTGTGGACAGTGTAGTCAGGTGTGGAGCTCAAAATATATAGTGGTCCCAAACAAATCAAATGACATGTACTATAATCAGGTAAATTGAGTTTTAATCCAACATATGAACATATTATAAAAACATATATGTGGCTTTTAGCCTATGACTGTAATTATCAATAGTGACAATAACAATGGAAGTAATAGTAGAACAAAATATTTATAACTTAATAGCAGGCAAGAAAGATACCAACCTCTAAGCCTGGAAGCCAAAGCCCCCTGCACCAAGAATGTTCTTTGAACCGAAACTGTTTGTTGCAATGTGAAGCTCCTTAAATGTAAAATTCTTGTGGCTGCCTATGCTTATTAGATCCTTTTCTTGCATTTCTACAATATTTCAACAAAGTATAATATTAGTTTCCAAAATTAAGAGTGCACAACTTATTCATAAATTCTGACACTATGCAAAACATTGAGCTGAAATTTGACAAAGTACCGACCGTTGAGGTTTAAAATTCCTTTTTTTCTTTATCATATTTTCTCCACAAGAAAGTAACATATGATGATAGGATAAGTGTAATAAAGCTAAGATAGACCCCGAGCGCAACTGCTCGTTTCTTGGAGTTTCGTTTACCTAAACAATACAACCAGAAATAAATAAGGATATTCATAAGAAACAAACTAAAGTATTGGTTTTCAAGAGTTCAAAACTCTTACCAGAGGCTGAATTCGGGGAGAATGAAAGAGGAACATGAGTGACTACCCAGAACAACCTTCATGGACATGGCTTCCGCAAATCAAAGCATAACCCAGAAAACTATATAGAAAACTATATAAAGGAAAATAATATAAATGCAAAAAGAAATAAACTCACTTTAGCAAAATAAGATGTAAATAGAAAGTGCACCATTGTACACATAAATTATACAAACAATTTAAACTAATTTGGGAGCAAGAAGCATACTTGAATGTTCTTGCTGGAAACATTGGTACAGGACCACTGAGATTATTGAATGACAAATCCATGAATAATATAATAACCTACAAATGAGTTCTATCATGGCATATCGATCAAGAATGACTAGAGATTTATCAATAAACCTAGAATCAGTTGACTTGCTCAATCAATAAATTTTTTCAGTTAGAACAACCTTACTGTTTACAATATAAAGAACCCACCTTTACAACAATCAAAAGAAAAAAAATACAAAAAATAACAGCCATAACTAAACAAATAAATAACACACCAAGAAACTAAAAAAAAATCATCACTAATTAAACACCCAAAAGGAATCCATAGATAGATACAAAACAATCCAAATCCACCAATCATAAACACACAAAGACACAAGTATATATATATATATATATATATATATATATATATATATATATATATATATATGTTTGCAAAGAAATATCAAGAAAAGCGAGGGATATCTTACTAATTAAAGGCCGTTTCCAAGCTCAATAAAGCTAAATACCTGTGAAAAAAGCTCGATTAATAATAAAAAAAATTTAATTTGAAATTAAATTTGAAATTTCCTTACTTATTTCACAGGAATCGAACCAATTAAGCTACTTTGAAGGCTAATTAACACGAATCGAAACAATTACTACCTGGGTTTGAGTTTAATTAAGGTTTATGATTTGAATTTGTGATGGGTTTGTAAATTAGGGTTTGTGATGGGTTGAGATAGAGTCAGGAGAGGTGAGAGAGAGATCGGAAAGAGGAGATATAGAGATGGTGAGAGAGAGAGATGGAGAGAGCTGAGACCAGAGAGAGGAGAGGGAGAGAGAGATGGACATTGGAGATAGCTGAGAGAGAGAATGAGAGTTGAGTGCGTGTGATGAAGAGGGGGAAAACTAGGGGAGTAGAAATTTGTTAAGGGGGGAAATTAAAATTTTTGTTTAAGGGGGAAATATTTTATGGAATAAAGGAGGAAAGTGTATAGATGATGTTTTTCAATTTTTTAAAAATGAGAATATACAACGGTTATATGATGAAGTGATGTCTAAAATGGACTATAACATCGCTAAGAACTAAGCCGATGTAAAAAATATCTTTAACATCAGTTGTTTTTCCAACCGATGTTAAAGGGGCGATGTTGTATCTACTTTTTGTAGTAGTGATATTCCCTCGGGCTCGTTAAATCCACTATCCACAACTGTTCCCCCCTCTTCTGTGCAAGGTGAAGTTGATAAACTGCTGAAGAAAGGGCAAGAATTATTTGCTAACGTCCCCAAACTTCACTACGCCATAGATGGCTTTATACAACACTTAGAGGGGGGTGTTACCTTCTCGAGTGTTACCATAGCTATGAAATTTTGGACCTACTACAACACTCTAGTTTTGGTGTTACCATATCCTTAAAGGTATGTTACCATAGCTGTGGAAGGTGTTAAACTTAGTAACACCAAGGGCTGTGTTACCTTAGAGTATAATTAACATATTTTTGAATTTTATTTATAATTAACGATTTAATAAATATTAAATTTTAAAATTAAATAATTTTAATCAAGTCACTGAATTTATTATTATAAAAATAATATTCTATCAAATAATTGAATTATTTATATTTTTACAATATTAATATAATTTTTAATAATTTTATTTAAAATATCTTAAAATAAAGTAAAATTCAAAATTATTAAAATTTGATTAAATTCATTAATAAAATTATTGGAGAAAATAACAGGATTTAATAATTTTAAATTATTATTCAATAATTAAAATAATAAACTTTATAATCATACAATTTTTTGTAAGAAAATTAATATTTTTGTAATATTAGAAAATGAAAAAAAGGTAACGTAATGAAAAATTGAAAAAACAAATGGGGATTGGTTGGACGGCAAAGAAAATGAAAGCGGGCAAATCAAATATTTTATGAAATAGTTGAATAATTTATATTTTATAAAATAATTTTAATAAAATTATATTAAAAAAGTTTTGAAATAATTAAATAATTATTCAAAAATTATTAAATTTTGATTAAAATCATTACAAATTTTATTAGAGAAAGTAACAACTTGTGAAACCTAATATGAATAATAGATTTTGGAATAGATTGTAAGAACAAAATAACTGAAAATAGATTCAGTAATTATTATTTGATATTCAATATATTAATATAAACATGTAATATAATTTTTAGAAGAAAAAAAAGCTAGAAAGCATACACTGAAATTATTGAGATGATGGGGTTGAGGACTGAGGAGCGGCAAACAAATATGCTGAGCGGTAAAACCAAAATTCACAAAGACAAAGCGGGGGAAATTGGGGAAAATGAAAATTCACAAATACGGGGAATTGGGGAAATAACCAAACTCATTCTCTCGTTCTCTCACTTCTCACTCAGTCCCTCTCTCTCTCTCTCTCTCTCTCTCTCTCGGATTAATCGAAGTTTGGTTCAATTAGGGTCCAATTAGGGTTCGACCTGGGTTTAATGAGAAGCAGCCTTTGATTTGATTTGGGGGGTTTTTTGTTGTAGGTAAGACCAAAGGACGAAAGGAAGAGGTTGTCACTAGAGAGTACACTATTAACCTTCATAAGCGCCTTCATGGCTGGTAATATATGTAAATATATGTATCTATATGTTAGTTTGTGTGTGTGTTATTAACTTTGATTGATTATGGGTTTATGTTTGTATATGAATGTATGTTTTTGTGCAAATAGATTGTATGCAAATGTATGTAAATACATTCTGTATGTTGAAAAACCTACGGAGTTGTAAGCGCAATCTGAACCTATTTATCATTACAAGTTATTACATCTGAGATTCCAAATATATGAAGTCATGTACTATGATAATGATTTTCTTGTCCAGCTATGTAGACTCACTGGCAAACTCTTGAAGGTAAAGTAATGGTTCGGTCTTTTGAAGCTAAGTGTGATCCTTTTCATTCGACGAGTATACCTCTTTACCAAACAACCGCTTACAAGCAGGTAATCTGAGTTCTAAGATCATGCCGAGACTTTTGTTTATGAATCCATTTATATGTTTTGTGCCAATATATCAAGGCAGAACTTGTGATTAGGACTGTGTGTGTATGTGCGCACGTTTGTGTTGTGTAGACAAACACATAAATTTTCAGGTTTTTAATTATTTGCATTCATGTGAGATAGGCTATGTCAAGAAACAATTTAAAAATTGTGACACCCTTGTACCTTAAAGCATTTGACGTTAATATAAAGAAATCAATATTCATATAACTAGACAGATCCAATTTTAGATCTTAATGCATTTTAAATCAGTCCGGATGATTCCTCCAACATAACCCCCACGTAGCAGTTTTTTTCCTAAAATCTGACAGCACTGACCAGCCCCACTCCAAAGCCTCTAACCTCTGATTAGTTTATTCTATTTACTTAGTTCTTTTTTCTGAGTAAACTAGACAGTAAGAGCTATGACATATCCAAAATTCGTGATATTTTATGAATTTTTCAATTTACAGCATAATTTCAAAATCTGCTATGCTCTGCAGCATTTTCAGAAACAGCAGCAGATGCCTCCGCTAATTCACTTATAAAACACGATCGATAAATATGGTAGCCGAGATATTTCACAAGCATAACCTCAAGACATATACCTACAATTCTTATTCACTGATCATTAAGTAATTAGGTTCCTAACCCTCTCTAAATGGTTGTTCAAAATAGAGCAGAATTTCTGAATTCAGAACTGCAGAAACTAGTTTCATTTCCAAGGCCTTTATGTTTACAGTTGCACGTATGGTCTGAAATGCATTTGGTGTTTATGGGACGGAGATGTGACAAAAATAAAGAAGTATCTAATGTTAGGAGATGGAATTTTATTTCTTTTTAATTAATTAGTTGTTTCAACTGCATTACTTGATGTTAGAGTTGTAAATTTGGTAATGCTAACAGGTTACTACTTTTGCCGAAGTACTGGAACCAAGCAGCGATATCTATACACTACATGGTTTCTCTTGCTGTAAGTAACATCATCAATCATTTAATAATTTGTGCTGTTGTGATAATCTTACAATAATTTGTCATATCCATATTACTTTTTAATACGGAAAGTATTATATTGCAGAAAATATCCGTGAAAGTTAGCATGGGTCAAAGTTTTGTGCACAGAGTTGTTTTTCAATCCATGTAATAATCATGCAAATTTCAGGAAGAATAAAGAGGATGGATTTTGTATCGACTGTGTCGAGTCTTTCTGTTGCAACTGTCTTTCTAGCCACGCACATCACAAACATCTCAAGGTATGAATCAAATACTGCCTATTTCGGGCTGTCTGTGCAGATATGTTTGATTTAAGTGCATGATTGGTAATTCTAATTTCTATATGTATTAATTATTAAATATATTATTCTTTAGCTAGACTTGAAATATATTACAATTTACTACACATTGCAGATTCGTAGATATGTTTATTGTGAAGTTATTAATCGTCAAAATGCACAATAACAATGTCGTAGGGTGATGATCCATACTTCAATAAATTGATCTGTATACTTGCAACGAGATGCATGTCACAGGTATTTTTACTTTATCATTCTTGTAAGCTAGATGTGTTTTCTGTGTGTGAAAA
The DNA here is from genome assembly GCA_037693485.1 of Kitagawia praeruptora. Lineage (NCBI taxonomy): Eukaryota > Viridiplantae > Streptophyta > Magnoliopsida > Apiales > Apiaceae > Kitagawia > Kitagawia praeruptora. The sequence goes on along the minus strand of CM075344.1, from coordinate 155,895,474 downwards.
ATTATACTTGCATCTGTTAATGGGTTTACTTTGCAAATTCAGGCTGTTTATTTCTGTAGCGGGGATCTCAGCCCTCCAGAGTTTTTCCACTATGGACTTGCAGCGCTGCTTTATACACATTTTACCTCCCCTATCAGGAAATATGCAGGTCAATAAATGCTTCAGTATTTATGTATATCTGTTACTGAAAAATTCTAGATTGATAAACCATAAACAGAATTATTGTACTTAGTGACTTCACTTTCTTCTCTTGTGGATGTTGTTGTACACGGATTGCTTGCTGCATCTTTAGGAATATACAAGCTTCCAAATATTTTCCAAGACAGACCCCAACTTACCAGTATTGCTGATAGTAAGACTCTTAAATGCTGTTTTCGTTAAATATTTTCCAAGACAGACCCCAACTTACCAGTATTGATTCACAGTTAAGCATTGACAGGAAAGTTTTTTTTTTTTTTTTTTGCAATCAAGAGTGGAAAAGTACGAGCTCCAACCCATATTATTTCTACTATCTCTGGTGATAGAGGTAAGAACTTGACATTTTGATTGCAGCATAGCTTTGGAAACCATTTGATTTCTTTCTCTAAAACTGTACGTCTTCAAAATGCAGGTGAAGAGCCTTGTGAAAGTGTCAATGTGACCTTTTGCTTCTACTTGGATTTCAGCTATTCATCTCAAGCTCAATAAGACAATCAGAGATGAATGATAGTCATTTACCTGAAGTCACTCATGGAAATCTCAGAGAACTAGAGATTAAATGGATATCATGCTAGTCTGCAACAAGTGGAGCTCTTGAAGTTTTTCGTCAAAAGTCCATTAGCAAGGAGTACCAGGATACTGGTTATATTTTAAAAATAACCATGTAGTACTTGTATGTTTTAAGTTATATTCAATAATTAGTGTTGGTGAATATTTATAGATGATATGGTTGGTTTAGTAGTAGATGATGGTATTGGAATGATGTTGGATGACATTTTTGGTGAATGAAAACATGAATTGAATTCATTTTTATTAATTTTTTTTCTTGAAAATGCAATATTTAAATGTTATATTTCTATTTTGTCAATAAAATTTAAAATGTGAAACACTTGTGGGGCCCACATAATTAATTAATAATTTTGCAAAATTATAATATCTGAGGTAACATAGATTTGGTGTTGCTATAGAATTGCTTAGTGTGTTACCTTATAGGTCTATGGTAACGAATTTGCCTATGTTAGCTTATGTGTGTCGAGGTGTTACCTTAGACCCCAAAAGTTACATAGAACAAAACTATCCCAGCTAAGGTGTTACCTTAGCCTTTTTTTGGCCTTTGGTAACGTTTTTTAGGGTCTAAGGTAACACAGTCGTGGTGTTACCATAGGCTGTTTATGGCGTAGTGCTTCTTTCTCCCCTGGACAAACATCTCCTTCCTGCAAGCCTTATATTGCTTTCTAGCAGCTCTTCACTAAACTCACTAGGCCATGCATACTACGAGGCCGAAGGTGGAGCTGACAACGAAGCGGACTCTGATGATTCTGATAATGAGGAACCTTCCTCTGATGATGGCGGCCTTGACGAAGTGGCCAGATTTGTTAACTTTGAAGATTACAACTATATTCCTGAAGCTTCTCCTCGGCCTTACATACCGACCCCTCAACCTGAGCTGGAGGGCGTTATTTACGTTGGGGGACCTCGCCCGGAGGACATTGAAGAGGGCTCAAAAGTGAAGCCAGGTCAGCCTCGCATCCTAGGGTGTAGAGATTTATCCACATCCCTTGACACTGAATCCTTGAAAAAGGCGGTTGATACATACAGGCCGGAGGGCAAGATCATTCTACCAAAGGCTTCTATGCGATGCTATCGCTTTAACTACACAGAAAATGGAGGAAGAGTGCCTCGAATGGTGTTGTCGTCTGCGATGATGAAAATTGGCGTCTCTTCGCCTCTTCATCCCTTTATCAGAGACGTATGCGAGACCTACCACCTTGCTCCCATCCAGATTAATCCCAATGGTTACAGGGCAATGATTTCCCTTTACATTCTCTATCATAAACTGGATATCCCAAACTCGATGCAAGGACCATGGGCTACTTTCTACAGTTGAAAAGATGCGGGCCGTCCGACTTCGGTTATGTCTATTTCTCGGTCTGGCCAGAATTCAATAAGAAAGAACTCTACCATGGCGGTCCGAGCAATGAGGGCTCATGGAAAGGACCTTATTTATATGTCCACGAGGTGCCCCGAATCAAGACTTCCTTTAACTACCTCCCAGGTATAAAGCTATCCCACCAATTCCACTTCACCTTTTCTTTTTTATACACACTCTGACTCATCACCTATGAGATCACAGTTGGTCAAGTGCGAACCGTCCTGAAGGGCGAGGAGAAGACATGTGCTGACGATATCTTGAAAACTTCTCGTGAAGATAGGAACATTCGAACCCTCCTTACTCTAGAAAATTTAATTGAATGCGAATTCTTGAAAGAGGGGATCGAGCTTCCCTCTGAGGCGGGGCCTTCAGGTGCGAAGAAGGCTTCGCGAAAAAGAAAATTGCGAGAGGAAGCCTCATCCTCTAGGGTAGTGGTCGTAGAAAGTGAGAATATTTTCTGTTATAGTCAAATAACTTCTTTATACTGTCTTTATTGTCTTCGCATTTTCACCTTTCATAATTATAATCTTCAACTGCTTTCTACTCCCATTTTGTAGGCATGTCGAGCAAAGGTCACAGGCCTCCATTTTTGAAGAGCAAAGACATCCCTACTGCAAATTCAGTTGCCACTCCTCCTCCAAAGAAAAATAATGAACTCCTGCCTCCTCCACCACCATCAACTAACACTGAGATCCCCCACCAGCCATCTCAGGGCAATCCTGAACAACATATCTCGAAGAAACCCAAAAAAGACGGGCCCTTGCCTCTGGTAACCAAACCGGCAGTAACGACCCCAGTCCATCACCTTTATGCAAAGCATGGATACACTCATGCCATCGTAGAAGAATGCACAACGTGGGTGGGTGTAGATCTGGTGGAGAACTCTGAGTTGGTCTCCAAATGTTTGGCCGAAGCATTTATCCGCCAAGCCTCGCATTTAAGAGAGTTGAAAAGCGTCGTATCTGCTAATGATAGGTTGGATAAAGAGGTAAAGTCCCTTAAGCTTAAACTGGATGAAGAAAGGAGGTCGTTAATGGATGCCTACAAGCGAGCCCTGGAAACTGAGACAGCTAGCCTCCGCTCAGAGCTGAAGAAAGTTAACAATGAAAAGACATCACTTCACAAATCCTTGAAGGAGGCGGAGCAGCATGAGGAGGAGCTGGAGAAAAAACACGAAGAGGAGATGGATAAGCTGAAGGTGGAGCTCGCTGCTGCTAAATCTGATCACGAGTCGGTTGAGGAGGCTGCCCAAACTGAGTTTATGAAGGGCTTCATAAGGAAGATTCCCGATTTTGACTGGTCTCGGCTCGGGCCTGGTAATGCTGAGTTTGCCGCCGATCTCCGCAAGGAGATCGAAGAAGAAGAGGCTGCCAAGCTCGCTAGCGAGGCTACCAAGGCGAACGATGCTAATCAAGAAAAACCCGGTGAGACGGCTGCATGATCTTTTTTACTATGATATTTTGAACTGGGGATGCGGACACCCCTTGAATGTCTCGCAAGTTGTAATAATCTTTTGATAACTGTTCCGATAACTATGTGAAGTATGTTGGGCTCGCATGGCGACCCAGTAGTTGCTGAATTCTGATATCATTTTGATAATTACTTGTCTTTGTTTCTTCATTCTCATGCTTGCTTTACCTTCATTGAATTAATGCTTCCGTTCTTTATGTATTTGAAATATTATCAAGTAGATTGACCTAGCAGCTGCGAAGCTTCCCTTGTTGAACTTGTAGCTTTTCCTTTTCAATTTGCTTAACTTCAAGGTGTACCCCATCTCTTTGGAATCAAGACATGCGATACCTTCCTTGCGAGGTCGCAGACACGATCCGGATATGGAGGTCGCACTTTGACTTCTTTTACTCTAAACTTTTTGAACTTCTTTAAGGAGATATGCTTCTTTTTAAATAAACTTTGAAGACATTCCCTCAGGTCGCAATAAGTGTACGCTCGCGACCTCATTGGCCTGAGGGGTGTTCGGCCTCGCATACGCTGTGCTGGCCTAGTCCTGAAAATTTTAAAATACTGACAAAAGAATAAAATTGCACAACTTTTTGGAGAACAAACTTCATATATAAATACTAGGGACGAGACCCAACTTTCATTACATCATAAAGAGGAGGTGTCTATATTTTTTCATAGTTTTTGTTCACATATTGTAAATTTTGGATAAGAGCCATTTTCTTCTATCTTTTTAAGATAAATCATCCACTAATCGATACAAATCACTTTATTTGAGTGTAATTCATTGAATTCTACATATAAATCACCTTTTTTAAATACAAATTACTTTTTTATTTGGTGATTTTTATAAGTATTATTGGTGATTTGCACACAGAATTGGTGGTGAATTGAACTTAAATGTTTATCAACGACGCTTTCAATGACCAATGAATATTAGCTCTGAGTCAATGATGTTTCGTGATGCATCAGATCGATAAAAAGGTAAGTAAATCATCGTAATGACTTAATGATAATGGTAATGGAGGATGCGGTGTTATTGAGATGACAATGGTTATAAGGGACGTGGTTGTTAGTAAAAGATTTAATTGAGAGAGAAAATAATAGTGATTGTTGGTGTGAGAGAGAGAGAGGGAGAGAGAGAGAGAGAGAGAGAGAGAGAGTGTGTGTGTGTGTGTGTTAGAGTTGTGTCTGTTGAATGGTGGTGATTTAGATAAGAAATTGAGAGAAAAGATAGGTGTTGTGATATGACGGTGGGATTGTGATGGTGATGATGGATGGTGTAGTGGTGGAAGAAGGGACAGTTACCGACGATGTTGATAGTGCTAGTGATGCATGTTAGATTTGTGTGTACATGTCGATATTGGGTCTAATATATGGCCTAATATGCAATTGTCACAATAAGAAAGGTCTCACTTGAATAACCATATATATATATATATATATATATATATATATATATATAGATCATTTAACACAATATATTTATAATGTACAAAAAAGGTCAAAGTAATAAAAGTTTGATGAGTTCGAGCTCAGCTCGACAAAATATCAAATAGTTTGAACTTGACTCGATTATTATCGAGACGAATTCAAACATTTTTGATCCGGGTTCTAATAACTCGCAAAAAATTTGACTCACTTACACTTTCTAATGATATTATTCGTAATTTTACGAAAAAATTCAAACATGTAGTATTGTCCTCGGGTTAATGTTCGTATGTTACACACTCTCAATAAGATATGTAAATCATCCAATGGTACTTTATCATGACACTAAATTTTTGTACAAATAAAAAGACCTAAGATTATGAAAAGGTCGTATCACAAAATAATATCAAATTATTATCCAGGATCTTGATCAAATGAAAATCATTAAAATGATGAGAACTTGTAATTTATATCATTTAGTTGGTAATTTTACTGTTTTGCAATTGTCACAACACCCTCCCTCCCATCTCAATCACCACCTCTGACGACCACCTCTTGCAACCTCAAAAAATCATTACCTATTTGATTGTGATGATTTTTGTAAACTAACGGTGATTTTTTGGGATGGTCGGAGGCGGTCGCTGGATGTGGTCGTTAGAGATGGTGATTGAAATGGGAAAGAGATGGTGCTGTGACAATTGCAATGATAAACAATCAAATCACCAATATAAATGATACTCCCTCAGTCCCGGCCATTTCTTAACATTTCAAAATAGGGTGTCCGGCACGCATTTTAAGGTAAATTTTAAGGACAGTTGCATAACTTATTTTTGAAATTTTCTTTTTTTGTATAAAAATAGAACAATCCTATTTTTATACAAGAAAAAAAAATTCAAAAATAAGTTATGGAACTATCCTTAAAATGCGTGCCAGAAAGTGACAAAAAAAGTGTTAAGAATTGGGTGGGACGGAGGGAGTATAAATTACAAGTTATTATTTAGTTCTCATTTTGAACACCACCCTTACTATGTATATGATATATGATTTTAAAACTTTAAAATAAAATGACATTAAAAAATTTATTAGTACATATAGATGAATTAAACATAAAAATTTAATCTCCTAAATATAATGAAATTTTTTCACAAATCAATTATAACTATAATATTGAATTTAAGCCACGCTTGAGGAATACAATTCTGTAAAAGATAGGTCGACCTGCATAATCCAATTCTTTTGCGCATCATTTAGCAAAAAAAAAAAAAAAGTTTTACGCATCAAATTCTACGGTTAAACGAAGTGCATAAGACATACATTTGCACAGTTATTCCAACACTACAACTAGATTAGGCTTCACAAATACTGAAAAATTCTAACATGTCTTATCGTGCACATCTCAACATATGAAAAATTGTATACTCGTGGAAGGAAAAAGGTAAAAATAATGTTCACTATGGATACCCTATTATTTTGTTTAAATTATTGTATAATTATGTAATTATCCTAATATACTTCTATAAATTATAAGATTTTCCTTTGAAATACACTCAATGACAAATAAAGAAGCTATTTGTTATCTAAATTATGTTTAAAAATTAGTTCATTATGTAACCAATTTTATAATTGTCCTTGTACTGCATAAATTCTACCAAATTAACACATGGAGAAAAATACTCTTATTCTCCTAAAAGTATACAAGATTATCGTGAAAGAGTCTTAATTTGCAAATTTATAACGAATTGCACTTATTCTCAAACTTTGCGCTCAATTAGATAAAAAGGATGGTAAATTACAATTTTTATTTACAGGAGAAAATTTGGAATAAATCAAATTCTAATCAGCTAAAAAGAAAAGATAGAACAGTTTATATAAGTATATCAATTCAATATGTTGACAAATATCGTAGAGGTTGCGACCAAAACTAAAATTAAAAAATTTAACTGCTGCACTAAAAAGATACTGGATATTGTTTCCCTAGCCTGGTTTTATAATTCTTTCAAATATGCTTACTTTCATGACAACTAATAATCAACCGTCAACTAATTTAATAAATCAATTCGAAGAATGATGATAATATTTTTCATTTATACATCATATCTCCATGCAACCAACAGTCAACCACCATCGACCGATATCTCTATAAAATACTAAAGTCAAATCTGTAAATTATAAAATTTATTACTGAGAATAAAATTATATCCTATATATAATTGGTGTAAGGAAGTTCTCGTGGTCGTCGTCTGGTCGTCTGGTCGTCATGGGTAATATAGTAAATTCAAGTGATGGGAAACAGATAAGTCACAAATTAAAATAACAAAAATCATAATTAAAAATAAGTCACAAATTCATTATTTATATATAATAAATAAGTAAACAAAGTATATCAACAGAATTTCAATTCAAAACATAATTTTTCAAAAAACAAGAATTTACATTTAATTACAAAATAAAAATTTTTAAGAAAATGTCCAAAATACACCACTTTTGTGTGGAAGGTGCCTGAAATACCCATATTCAATAGAGCACATCCTTTTTACCCACGGGCTATGCAATCTAGGAATGCGTGGCCTCGGATACGCATTTCCAAAATGCGTATCACAAGTCACGCATCTCCTAAATGCATGATGACATCATCTGACGTCATTATCTCACAAACGTCTCTGGTCGTCACTCCCCCTCAAAATTGCCTTCTTCGTCGCCTCCCTCCGTTCTCTCCCCTCCAGCTATCTCCACTACTCCTGCGGGAATCAAAACGAAACCCAGAGCTTCCTCTTCATTTTGATCCATTTGTTTGTTGATTTTTGGCCCCGCAGGGGCGTGTATGGACTCGTCGGAAAACAGATTTGAAAAAGAGTTTGGTTTTGGGGCTTTCAAATTCGGGGAAACAAACTAAATTTGATTGGTACAGCCATGTAGAGGGTAAGAAGGCGAGTGTTTTGGTATATACTATGGTAGTGCTCGATGTCTGGAAAGGTGTAAACGAGTGATCGAAAATTTTGATCGGAAAATGGAGTCCAACAACTGAAAGACATATGATGTAGCCTATTTGTATTTCGAGGATACAACTCAACTTAAACAAGATTGTAGTAGAAAATAGTATATAAACTGTCACAAGGAATCTCAGATTGTATTATCTGTCAGAAGAAAAAGATCAAGATCAATCTACAGACTTGAGGAATTACTACATTGAAAGAAGCTCAGTCATCTGATCAAGCCTCAGTGGAGTATTCGTTAAGAAGTGGATTCATTTAAAGTGGCAGAGATTTCGACAGTGATAGAGACAGTACAGAAGAATTGAAGAGAGATGAGAAAAGAAAAGGAACCCGATTTTAAAGTCAATATATGAAGAACAGTCATTGCGGTTAGTCACTTATGAACCAGACTGTACATCGAGTGTCAACATTTAACAGTGGTTGTTCATCATTAATTTCAGTGGTTCGAGAAAAAGATTGGGCTGTCAAATGATTTATATTAATTCTCATTGAATTAATATAATTATGTAATTGATTTAATTAATAAAATTAATTCATTCTGAATTAATTTATTTATTAAATTAATTATCGGGTTAATTAAATTTGAATTAATGTCTTAATCTTAATTAATTTAATTAATTAATGATTTATTCATTAAGTGATTAAATTAATTAAATGATTTTCAAGAGAAACAAAAAGTAGGTTGATTGTTTGAAATGGCATTGAAATGGACACAAGCTGCTTCAACCGAATTGTTGTAAAAAGCCCATGAAGGAATTCAGCTTGGTTAATTTAATTCCCTCGGCTGAATCAGTAAAAGAATGGCCAGGTTTCTTAATAGTCTATTTGCTGGATAGTCTACAAGATAGTGTGCATGGCCAAGAAAAAGAATTATGTTAATTCTATTTTAATTAAGTTAAAGTATTTAGTTAACTTAATTAATAAATTAATTCTTCAAGAATTAATTTATTTATTAAGTTAATTATTGAAATTAATTAATTCAGAATTAATATGAATTGCTAAAGTCTATTAGAAGTGTTTTTAGACTATGATTTAATGTTAAAAGACTATGAAAGCAAAGGAGATAGTCTGCAAAGCAAAGATAGTCATTCTGATAGTCTGGAAAAGAAGTGGGTAGTCTGCTAAGCCTGATAGTCACACCGGTAGTCTGCTAAGCCTGATAGTCACACCGATAGTCTGCAAGAGGGTTGATAGTCATACCTGTAGTCTTCAGATTGTCTGCAAGCCATTTGACAGTCTATGGATAGTCTGCTTAAGTGTTATAATTGTGGCAGAAGATATTATCAACTCATGGTGATATTAAAAGCATCAGAAGACAATATACACAGACACACGAAACATTACTTCTTCAACAAATACACCCAGCAGCTTCTCTCTCTCTCTCTCAAATATTCCAAGAACACGAGATCTTAATTATTTTCTTGTAATTCAAGTTCTAAGCCTTTGTAATATTTTATCCACTAGAACTTGATACTTTGCATCTCTTGTACTACTAGCGTTCTTATCTTGATTTTTATTAACTAAATTAGAAAAGTTCATGTCGAATTTTCTAATTAGTTTTTATCAACTTGATAATTATCTGTACTGATTTTGTAACAACCCTCAAGTTTAATATATTGATATATTCAACTTGAACTTTGTTTCATTTAATTACGCAATAATTTGTCTAAACTGAATTTAGATCTAAAAGACAAATTTTTATAAAAAGTACTGTTTGTATTCAACCCCCCTTCTACAAACATATTGGACCTAACAATTGGTATCCGAGCCGTTTGATTGATATACAAATCAAGATCCCATCCTTATTCAATTAAAAATCTATCTCGAATTTTTAACTCACTTAAAAATTCATCATGTCTTCTAAAGCCATTGTTAAGATTCCTATTTTTAATAAAGATAATTATGATATGTGGAAGAATAAAATGGAGATGTTTCTTGATGTTACAAATCCCAAATATTTGGGTGTTCTGAAAAATGGACCTAAAACTCCTATGGTTCATGAAGAACAAGTTGTTACTAATGGAGTTGTTGTAACACCTGCTAGATCCTATGAAAAGGACCCTGCTTCTTATTCTCCTGATGAAAAGGAGGATGCTGGACTAGACAAAAATTTAAGACTCATCTTAATAGATTCCCTGGATGCTGTGATGTATAGCCATGTGATGAACTGTAAAACTGCTAAACACATATGGGAAACTATTGAAACCATTAATGAAGGAATAGATGAAGTCCGAGAAAATAGACTCCAGATTTTAATCTCTGAATATGAACACTTCAGATCTGGCCCTAATGAAGGCATTCAGGAAGTGTTTGAAAGGTATAACAAAATAATCAACAACTTGCAAATCCATGGCAAGCACTATACACAAAAGGAGATTAACATGAAGTTTTTGCTGACTATGCCTACTCACCTAGAACATAGGATAACTGCCATCAGAGAATCTAGAGATTTAAATAAGATTGCTCTTGAAAGACTGTTTGGTGTTCTGAAAACTTATGAGTTGGAACAAGTACAGCAGAAGGAGATCTCTGGTAAAGGCAGAGTGGCAAGTTCTTCTACAGCTCTAGTAGTTGAGGTTCCTAAGGAAGTGGAAGCTAAGGTTGTTCAACCGAACAACTCTGACAAGGAATAAACTCAAGTGGAACATGGTCATACACCAGCTACTCAGGATGGTGGAGAATTTTACTCATTAGAAGAGCTAGATCAGTTGGAAGATGAATCCATGGCAATGATGGTGAGGCAATTCAGTAACTTCAGATTCAGAAGAAATCCCAAGTTAAGGTTTAAGTCTAATAATAAATTCCAGAGAGGAGGTTCTTCATCCTCTAGTAACAGGGGAGGATATAAAACTGGAACTGTTGACAAAAGCAAGATCCGTTGATTTAATTGTAATGAATTGGGACACTTTGTGATTGAGTGTCAGAAACCCAAACAAGCACAGAAAAGAGATTATGCTTCTGAAAAGAAGAAGACTGGAAGAGCTTATGTAGTTGCTGGTAAAAGTTAGGATGACACAGATAGCGAAGATGAAGAATATGGAAATTTTGCGTTGGTGGCAAATGCTAAAACATCCACTATTTTTAGAACTCCGGTAAAACTTACTGATTCTGAGTTGATTCATAGTTTACGTGATTCCTTGATTAATGCACAAAATGAAAATGCTAGAATAAATCCGTTAAACACTAATCTTGAAAATGAAGTGTTAGAACTAAAAAAAGTGCATGTTAATCAAGATCAGCAAAAAGAAGAAATAGCCACACTCAATAGAAGAGAGAAATCTATTCTAGAAGTAGTGACTAAACAAATTGCTAGGATTGTTGAACTTGAAACATAGGTTAGGGCTTGCTATAATTCATGTAAAGTTTCTAAAGAGTTCTTCAATAGACAAGCTATAGATCAAACTGTAGGAATAGGGTTTGGCTGCAACGAAGCTGTTGGATCATTGGGCATAAATACTCCTAATCTTGTTAGTGCTAAAGAAAGGGGTATACCACATGTGCATAAGAATGTTAAAGAACCTCTATTTAGAAAGTCTGTTGCTGAACCACCAAATATGCTTTCTATTGTTATTCAGGAAGAAATGAGAAATGAGGACAGTGCTAATGGCATAGTCCTTGAAAATGTCAAATCTGTTAAGGAACTAGTTATGGTTGTTGAGTTAACTAGTTCTTCAAAAATTGAGTTAAGTGATAACAAGTTGAAAAAGAACAATAACATGTCTAACATGCATAACATGCCTATCATTGATGTTTCTCATAAAGCATGTGGTGTTGTCAATTGTATGTCTTGTGCTTTTAATGTAATGTCTGCTTACTTTAATGGTAATCAAGCATGTGCTGGTAAGACTGCTCCTCGACAACATATGAATAGGAATAAAAATGTTAGATCAAAGACTGCTAGTCCTCCTCAAGTTAGGAGAGAGACATTTGTATCAAAGCCTAAGCAGACTTTTGGTAAGGCTGCTTACAAGGTCAAATGTCCAGTCAATGAAACAAATGTTATTGTTGCTAAAGAAACATGGATACCCAAGATAAAACAAAATATTGTCAAATCTGTTTAAAGGGTTAAATGTTTGTTGGTTAATGGTGAAATTGGTGTCAAGGTTAAAAATGTTGTTTTGCCTGACAAAGGCCAATTCTTTAACTATTCTGGACCCAATCAGATTTGGGTTCCGAAGAAGGTTTAACCTATTTGTCATTGCAGGGTGTGAAACAAGTTGATCGAGTGACCTGGATCTTGGACAGTGGATGTTCAAGGCATATGACTGGAGACAGAACCCTGCTGACAAATGTGGTTGAGAAGGCCGACCCAGTTGTTACCTTTGGAGATAACAGCACAGGTAAAACTGATGGATATGGTAGATTGGAAGCTGGAAATGTTATCATCGATGAAGTATCTTTTGTGAAAGGACTTGAGCATAATCTGTTAAGTATCAGTCAATTCTGTGACAAGGGATTCGAGGTCTATTTTAACAAGAAGATTGTCTGATCTCACACAAGAGACATGAACAACTATCTCTTACAGGAGTCAGAAAAGGCAATCTGTACGTGGCCAATATGAACACTGGAAGCACTGAAGAAATCAACTGCTTCTATTCTAAAGCATCTACAGATGAAAGTTGGCTATGGCACAAGAAACTTTCTCACCTAAATTTCAAAACAATGAATTCTCTGGTTAGAAGAGAAATGGTGAGAGGTTTGCCTTCTATGGAATTCACACAGGAAGGACTATGTGATGCATGTCAAAAAGGCGAGTTAAAAAGGGCAACTCGTAGGAACACTGACATATCTTCAATAACTGAACCTTTACAACTACTACATATGGATTTGTTTGGTCCAGTTAATGTGATGTCAATGTCAAAGAAAAGATATGCTCTTGTGATTGTTGATGACTTTTCAAAGTACACATGGGTCCTGTTTCTAAATTCCAAAGATGAGACTCCACAACTAGTGATTGATCACATCAAGTTGATTGAGCTGAATTCAAAGTATCCAGTTAGAGCCATAAGATCAGATAATGGAACTGAATTCAAGAATGCAGTTCTAAATGATTTCTGCACTGAAAAGGGTATAACCAGACAGTACTCAACCCCAAGAACTCCTCAGCAAAATGGGGTAGTAGAAAGAAAGAATAGAACCTTGATTGAAGCTGCACATACTATGTTAAGTGAATCAAGGCTTCCATTGTACTTTTGGGCTGAAGCTATCAACACTGCGTGCAATACCCAGAATCGAACTCTTATCAATAAAGACTTGATGAAGACCCCCTATGAAGCAATGACTGAAAAGAAACCAACACTCAAATACTTTCATGTATTTGGAGCAAAATGTTTTGTGCTTAAAGAAGGAGATGATCAAGGTGGAAAATTCGAGGCCAAAGTACATGAAGCAATTTTTATTGGTTATACAAGAAGAGCTTATAGGGTGTATGTGATTGATCAACAGAAAATGTTTGAAAGTGTCAATGTAACATTTGATGAAACTAAACTCCCTAGTATCCAAACTGAGGATCCATCTGAAAAACTATCTTTTGATGACATGACAGATTCAGATTCAGATGGTGACAATCCACCTGATGTTGTTGTTGATGATAATGGCAATAATTATAATGATGATGATGATGATCAGGGTAATGGAGGTGGAAACAATGAGAATATTGGAGATACCCCTGACACTCCTGAACAATCATCAAGTCAACCTGGCAATAACTCAGGGGGAGAAAATGAAGGATCAACTAGTCATACTCAACATCACAATGAAGATCAAAGTGAATCATCAAGAGATAACCTTCCCAGACAGATTGTTTGGAACAGAGCTGATCCTTTTGAGCTAATCATTGGTGACCCAGATGTTGGTGTAACATCTAGAAGAACTTATCAGAATCAATGCAATTATTCAGGGTTTTTGTCTGAAATAGAACCTAAGAAAACCGAGGAAGCTCTTTCTGATCCTGATTGGATGATTGCCATGCAAGATGAACTCAATCAATTCAAACAACAAGAAGTATGGAAGTTGGTGCCCAGACCTAAAGACAAGAAAGTGGTTGACACTAGGTGGGTATTCAGAAATAAGTTAGATGAAGATGACACTGTTACTAGAAACAAAGTAAGACTGGTAGAAAAGGGTTATTCACAAGGTAAAGGCATTGATTATGATGAGACCTATGCTCCAGTGGCAAGACTTGAGGCTATCAGAATATTCTTGGCATTCGCAGCATTCTCAAACTTTAAGGTTTATCAAATGGATGTCAAGAGTGCTTTTCTGAATGGTAAGCTAGATGAAGAGGTATATGTAGAATAGCTCTCTGGCTTTGAAGATCCGGAACTTTTGGACTATGTCTACTTTCTCTTCAAGGCTATTTATGGTCTCAAGCAAGCACCTAGAAAATGGTATGACACTCTTTCTGAATTTTTACTTGAAAATGAATTTTTTAGAGGTGTCATAGACAAAACTCTCTTTACTAAAAAACATAATAATGATACGATATTAGTCCAAGTCTATGTGGACGATATAATATTTGGGTCTACTAATGATCTTCTGTGCAAGAAATTTGCTAAGCTAATGCAGGGTAAATTTGAAATGAGCCTGATGGGTGAGCTGGAGTTCTTTCTTAGATTATAAGTGAGTCAAAGGACAGATGGAATTTTTATTTGTCAATCCAAGTACGTCAGAGAACTCCTCAAGAAATATCAAATGGAGGACTCATCTTCAGCAAGGACACCATCATCTACAATTGTCAAGTTTGGGGCATGTGAAAATTCTGCTAAGGTAGATGTCACAAGCTACAGAGGTATGATAGGTTCATTACTTTATCTTACTGCAAGTAGACATGATATTATGTATGCTACATGCTTATGTGCAAGGTTCCAAGCGGATCCTAGAGATGTGCATCTCATTGCTGTTAAACGAATCTTAAGATATCTTAAGGGTACCCCTAACTTAGGTATTTGGTACCATAAAGAATCTTGTTTTAACCTTGTTGGATATACAGATTCAGATTATGCAGGAAGTGTTGTAGATAGAAAAAGGACCTCTGGGAGTTGTCAATTCCTAGGTGGCAGGTTGGTCTCCTGGTACAGCAAGAAGCAACAAACATTTTCCAACTCAACAGCCGAAGCTGAATACATCGCTGCTGGAAGCTGTTGTGCTCAGATCTTATGGATCAGGAATCAGCTATGGGACTATGGCTTTGTACTTGACAGGATTCCTATCTTGTGTGACAATACAAGTGCCATAGCAATCTCCAACAATCCTGTACAGCACACGAGGACCAAGCACATTGACATCAGGTATCATTTTATCCGAGAGCATGTCATTAATGGTACCGTGGAGTTACATTTTGTACCCACGGAAGAACAAACAACAGATATTTTTACTAAGTCTCTTGACGAATCCACATTCACCAGAATTGTTGGTGAATTGGGTATGTTAAATAGTCCTAGTAATTAAACTAATTAATATCTGAGGTTTGCTCTTTAATAATTTATAAGTGATTACTTTGTTAATATTTGCTATTAAAATCACTTGTATAATTATTTTATCAACTTACCTTCTTGCTTGTTAATTCTCAAATCATTGTCATTATCTTCTTAATATATCTCTACTTACTTCTTTTAATTTTAGAATAATTCATTTTCTCTAAAAATATTTTTCTCAAATTTTATAAGTTTTAATTTGTGAAAAGTCTATTTTTCTTGAAAATGATATTATTTTAAAATCACTTTTGAATATTTGAGATGATTTAATGAGTCATATTTTTTCTTTAAATAATTTTCTATTAGAAAGTTATTTTATTAGAAAATATGTAGATTTATTAATTTATTATAAATATTTGTGTAAATAGTTAATATTTTACTTAATATTATTGTAATTAATATTTTGTAGTGTTTATCCTTCTATTATTAATATTTTGTTTCCGCTAAAAGAACATTCTATGGTCTTTTTAGTATTTTCTGTAATTTGTTAAGTTGTGTGTAAATTAAATTATAAAAAAAAAAAAAATTAGTAGACTTTTGCAACCTCCACAACCTGTAGGTCTCGAACACATGTACATGTGTGTTACCTGTATGTCTCGGTTACTTACCTCTCGAGTTCCTACCTATAGGTGTAGGTGTAGGTCTTGTTATTACTCTCCAAGAGTAATATTAGTGTTTAATGTTGTATAGCCTAGAGTAATAACAAAATAATGACTAGAGTAATAATCTATTTATTTCAATATTACTCTCGTTATTACTATGTAAATTATTAGACTTGTGATGTTTTTATTTCTTTATAATTATGTACATTATTAAATTATGTATAGTTCTATTATTTCAATTATTTTTATTTGTTTTAATTCGAATTTTCTTCTTTGTTTAGTTTAATTAGAATGTTCTTTTCTTTTTAGTTTTTATTTAATATTATTATTATGTATATTTTTTCATATTTTTGTATATTCTTTTTCATGTTTTATGTGAATATAAATAGTTTGTAAAGTTTTTAAAGTTTAGTCACTATACTTGCAAAACTTACAAACAGGTCACTGTATTTGGTTCTTTTGTTGTTTTTCTTCTTAACACACACAAAACCTGTAGTTTAAGTATAAATCTTTGTTTTGTGATTGCTGTTAACAGACCTCCATGTTAAGGACTTAACAATTGACCAATGTTGGTATCATGATTGGTATTTGTCAATCTAATTGATCTTTAGGAATTAACGTTTGATTTTCAGGATCTAACAATTGGAAGACAAGACCTATCAATTGCTAACAATTTCTAATAGTTGGTATCTAACTTACAGGACCTAAAACATGATAAAATAGTTTTGTTTGTATTGGTTTGAACAATATCACAACTGTATATCATTTCTCTTAAGATAAAATGCAATATTTTCTCAGAAAACTTTTCATTAATAAAAATGCATTCTATCTCTATTGCTCATATTCTGTGATGCAGGTTCATCTAAATGGAGTTTTGTTTCCTCACATGATTAGTCATGAGGTTGTAAACCCAACAACTTTTATCCCAGACTATAGTCAAACTCAAACACATTCTGACTTACCCCCTAAAAGGAAGTAACCTATCAGTCTAGAGGTCACCAGGGAGTAACTGCACTTGATGTAGCAAATAAGGATGTGTGGGATATTCAGTTGGAAAGTCACTACTTTATACACTATCCAAAATATTTCATATGCACAAAGTGAGATTGCACACACTAAGGATGAATTGACGGAAACCTGTAATCCAACCATTTTACGGTTAGGATTATAAGTTAAAGGTTCTTTAATGAACCAAGAGTCTTTACAGACCTCGAGTGTAGCATCCCATAATCCGGGGTACAGATATGGGGCCACTAACCATAAACAATAATATACAACCCTGGATATAAACAACATAAAAGAATAAAAACCCCTTAACCAAGATCGCTTACAGGTAATGGTATGAAAAAACTATCAACTTGATTATTACAATACAACCTTAGAATGAAATGTTATACAGTTTTTGTGAATAAACAAAATCACTGTCTAACTATATATCCAACCTTGACAATTCCCAATCCACTATCCAACGTAGTCCATAATCCGTACGTCTCCTCTCGCTGCCTGAAGAGCGATACCAACTGATCATTACGAGGTCCATTAATCCTCTCTATTAACTGAAGGGAACAAACAAGCAAGAGTGAGCCAACAATGCTCAGCAAGTGCGATAGCGATAACAATTTCAATAATGATGACAAATCTGATAAACAAAGGGGTTTAATTTCATTCTATGAAGGAATCAGTTATATCAACTTTTAGCTTGTCACGAGGGCCAACAATTCACCACCAATGAGGTGCATCAGAAACTAGAACTGATAAAAGTTTTGATATCAAATATTATTAAAACAGACTTCCAAGGAGTCAAGAATTGAACATCTCAATTTCAGAGTATAGATTAGAGTTGGATTTTTTTTAAAAAAAAAAACATCAAGGTTAGGCTGCTGATCAGTCACGCACTAACCCCGGACAAACGCACACAACAATGTCCTTAATTGGATCCATGGCACACATTGGCCATAACTTCCGACCACGAATCTGGTCCCACCCCGAAGGGTTTTACGCCTCAAGGGCCACTTTTAAAAACATTTCCAATTCTATATCAACCACAATAGGTGTCGGGATAATCGACAACCCTTGATATCCAACAACTGGAACTCACGTCCAGAACAACATCTCAAGATTAGGAGTTAATAAGAAACGACATCATCATCTAGTATCGACAAGTTCGATACAACACAGGGAATAAACGAATAACCAAGAACGTCGATTCGAATAGGCATCAACAGATCGATACAAAAAATTAGAATTAAAACATCAGCAACTTATCTAAAGAGAAATTTCATTTGAGCAAGAATAAGGGTATAAATTGCAATAAGATTTTCAACAATTGAAATTCTAGACTAAAGCAAGTATATGGTCAAGTATTGGGCATTTAATAAAACTTATACACACTAAAGAGTTTGAGCTTCCATAAGCGGATAAACTAGCTGAGAACAAATAATTGCAAATCAGTTTCAATATGGAAAGGTTCAGATCAGCTTAGAGAAAAGATTGTCTAAATGGGAATCCATTGGTTAAAATATGCTAGATCAGGAATTTTGCCAGCAGGTTTTCATAAAAGTTAAGAAAACTTGGATTTCCTTGTTTAGAAAATTTCTTAAGAGTATTTGACGAAAATAGAAGTAATGGCATTCCATTGCCAAAATATGAAAAGGGTTATTTACAAGATTCTTTGTAAAACCGACATGTGAATTATGGGTAGGGAAAGTAAACAGCATCACGCTAATTTGAAGAAGTTTATATGTCATCTTTCAACTATACTTGACCAAATCATTTCATACGATAAATAAACTAAATTGCATCACTTGAACAATAAGTGAATAGCAATAACACTTGCCTCGATTCACATAGTTCTCGACCTTAACATCGATTCATAACTCAGTTTCACGACATTTCTTTACTTGCTAGCCTTTTATTTGGCCCTACTTCCACTTCTACTTCGTAACCCACTAACTTCCACGTCAATACATCCGTTGGCTTTGATACTTGTCCTTCTGTTCGTTTTTCTTTTTACCCGTGCACTGCTCTTGGCCATGTCTCCTATTCAAACCTTTATAAGGTCAGATACTATTTCAATATTAACTTAAGCAAAACCTTATTGTTTGCCCTATTCTACCCATACGCGTCCTATAACGCTTATACACGTATCATATATATAAACATATATAATTATATTCACAAAATAGCTTTAGTATAACCAACTAGGTCAAATATACACTTCACATAAACACTTAACACAGATGGCCACTCGATACTTAGATACCAACTAGGCAACCATTTCACAGCAAATTCACAACATACTCTCAAATCATCAAATCAAATAAATTAAATAGATCTTAAATAGATTTGCAGGGGAATTTTAGAAAATTTCGGCATGAAGTATTCGTAAATAGGACTATTCCCTTGTTTTTTTTCAATTGAACAACCCAAGGAAAATCAAACTGCCTCAATTGCAGCAACATAAAGTATACAAATAATGAAAAGTACCCGCCCGAACATGCGGCAACTAAACACATAAGAAAAGTATCCGCCCAGACATGCGGCAACTAAACATCAACTAAACATGTAAAGAAAAGTATCCGCCCAGACATGCGGTAACTAAACATGTAAAGAAAATAAACTAACAGTTAATCCTTGCTATAAACCACATTTGAAAACTATACAACCAATAAATTAATTCATAATATTATATAAAAAATTTAGAAATAACCATTTTGTAATTTGAACTATCCTGGGGTCACAGCTCCTCAATTTCAATCAAAACCAAATCAAGGCAAATCATACAGCCTCCAAGGCCAGTGGTACGCTTCAGAAATCACCACATAATATTTACACAAATATACAGTTTAATCGACTATACGATACTTAATCAAAATCATTTGGACCACACATACAACTCACCACCAAGTATCCGACAAGTATAGCATTCAAAAAATATTATGACTCGACTACAACATTTAACCCATATAAACCATTTACAATTAGCAAGGTCATATAAACTCCAACATTATACGACAATTAATAATTAATAATTAACAGTAATTTAACCACATATAACTTCACCCCCATGAACTTGACAAGTATGAAATCCAACAAATACTACGACGCGACTTATAACATTTAGCACATAAACAATTATAACTTAGCAACTCATATAAACTCTTAGCATATTATATACGGCAATAACAATTAATAATTAACAATTACAAGACCCGAGCATACTATCGGACCACAACTAACCTCCACAATTATACGACAACTCATAATTATCCACTAACGACCACAAACTAATTCCAACCATTACACTTGGTAATTAGCACTTAAACATTTATAACTAGTAAGATCGCATAACCTTTACATATTATTCGCCCGTCACAATTAGCAATTAACAACTAACATTTCACAATTACTAACTCGCACATTTAATCGGGCTCACAATTATCCTCAACCATTATAACTACCACATACTTTCCGAATTAAATTTTGAAAATACAACAATATTCATAATTTACAATCTTAGGCTAATTACGAAAATTAACACCATAACGCTCGCACTTTACCACTAATTAAAATTATAACAATTAAACTATATCAAAATTTACAACTAATTAAATTACCACAATTAAATAAATAAATTAAAATATGAAGTATACCATTTTGGTTCCGATTAAATCCACCGAAAATCCATCTCCTCCATCTCTCTCCCTTCTCTCTCTCCCTCTCTCTCTCTCTCTCTCTCTCTCTCTTCTTCTTTCCTTCTTCCTTTCTCTCCTCTGCTGCAACACCCACGCGACCGCAGGCCGCCTGCCACCTCCCCGCGCGGCCACGCCGCCACCAGACCTCACCGCCGTCCGATCTGCTACCGCCTGCTGCACACACAGGCTCACACACAATTCACACACACACACACACACTTATGTATACACACGCACACATGTATATATATATATACCTCTCTTCAACCTTCAATTTAAATCCCCCATCTCTCAATCTGTAATATCTGCGAATTTTGGAATTTTTTTTTTCCTACTCGATATTTAGATTTTAATTAAGAGCGATGCATTAGTATATTTAATTAGCACGTTTTTTGTAAAATTTCGAAATTTTAGAAATTCGTATGCAGCTAAAATTATATTATATTTATTATTTGGTTTTTATTAAAATTATGAAATTTAGGAAAATAGGATTTTATTTTTTTGGGTCAAATTTATTTTAGGAAGCGAAATTAGAGTCTCGTTTTAATTAGCCAATACGGGAAAAATGAGATTATTATTACAAAACAGTTAATGGAGAGAGCATTTAATTTTCACTAAGCATGCCACATTCATTTTGTCCTCCACGTTGAAACCTTTTAAATCCACTAAACAGATACATGATTATGTTTTATGGAGCACTAAATTTTTTTAATCAAATAAACTTATGGCAATGAGTGTTTATCTTTTATTTAGCTGGAGGTGTACAGCACTCTTTCCACAAAAACAAAACTGAACCATTTTCTTTCAAAACAAAACACTCGACCCTATATTGTTTACACGAACCAAAGAACACCCCTCTGTTTTCTTTCTACAACCGAATACTACTTCATTTCAATCAAAACAAAATTCAGACCTTACATTCTTAAAAACAGAGTTTAACAACAGGTAGTATTTTATTTTCAGATTGTTTTTCTTTCTTTTTAAGTTACATTTCTTTGTACTGGGTAAATTGGTTTTGTTGCTGGGTTTGTATAAGTCGAATGGGTAATCGGAGATCATGGGAGAAAGAGAGGAGGTTTATTGTTGTTGACGTTGGAGGAATAAGGGGGTAGAGGGAGAGATTTAATCGGAGAGAGAGAGATAATTGGAGGCGATGGTGGTGTGGCTTTGGGTTGAAACTGGTGGTTGATCGAGAGATAGAGAGATGAGAAGAGAGGGAGGTGCGAGGGAGTCGAGAGAGGGAGGCAGGAGAGGTTGACAGAGATGAGGTCGAAGGGAGAAGATGAGGGTGGTGATGTGCGTGATTGTGGTGTGGATTGTGATTGGTAATTGATGTTCGGATCGGAGTTATAAGGGGGAGTGTGTGTTGTCGGAGGGAGGGGACTGTTATGGTTGTCGATGTAGTCGTAGTTGTGGGTGTTGCTATGTATGTCGGAATAGAGGAAAGGGGAGAGACGGCGAAGGGGGTAAACGGAGAAATGTCGAGAGAGATGAGGGAGAAAGAAGAGGGAGAGAAAGAGATTGGGTAGCAGAGAGATTGAATCGAGAGAAGAGAGATTCGAGAGAGAGATGCGAGAGAGAGGGAGATGCAAGAGAGAGGGAGAGAGAGAGAGGTGGCGAGAGAGAGAGAGTGAGATGAGAGAGAGAGAGAGAGATGGGAGAGAGATTTGCAGAGACAGAGTGAGAGAGATTCGGAGAGATTGAGGGAGAGAGATGCAGGGGAGGCGCGTGGTGTAGGTGGTATAGGTGGGTCCCACGTATGAATGTGTGGTAATAATAATAGTAATAAAATATTAAGGTACTGATAAATTTGATGTTGGGATGTTATAATCGGGATTTAATTAATTGGTATATTGGTATTTTAATTTTAAATTGGTTATTAATAAACAGTTTAATAAAAGGGTATTTGATTAAATTGGAAAGTTTTTAAAGATTAGAATATTATTGGTGATAAATACTTGATTTAAAAATGATTTAATTGATTAATTAATTCAATAAAAATATTTTGTGATTATTTGGGCATAAATTAGAGACTTAATGATTCATTGATAAAAGAGGTATTTAAAATGATGAGGGTATTAAAGTGGAATAATTATTATGGTTTTTAAATTAAGTAAGTATGAATAATTGTTGGATTTATTTATTTAATTCGAGGATTAATTATTGTCTTGAGGATTTATTTATTTAATTCGAGGATTAATTATTGTCTTGAGGATTTATTTATTTAATTCGAGGATTAATTATTGTCTTGAGGATTTATTTATTTAATTAAGGATTAATTGTTATCTCGAGGATTAATTAGTTAATTAGGATTTTCTAAAGAAATGATTCGAGGAACCATTTTGGGGTAGGATTTCGGGTGAGTTAGGAGACTCGTTTGGAAGAACTTAAAGACCGAAAGTTGTAGATGTGCATAAGTATTATATAACGGTGAATAGAAGTTGATTGAAAGGTGATTCGAAGTTGAGTTAAATAATAGCTGAACTAGGCCCGAGAAGGTGAAATGCTGGAGAACCAGAGACGTGGAGCAAGTTGGAGTATCATACCGCAGAACCAGGCAAGTTTATTTATGTATACTCTATCGTTCAGAGTATTTGTATTTTTCAATATATGAAATGTGTTGAATAGATTTAAGTCCATAATTGCAAGTTTACTAATTCGTACTCCATTGTTCGGAGTATGTATATTTTTAAATATGCTGATTAAGTTTTCGCTATACAAAAATCAAATATTCTTTCTAGTGGTTTATATCAGAATTTATTCATACAATCTACATACATTGAAATTATTATACGAGGTGTTGAAATTATTATATGAGGTGTTGAAATTCATTTCATGAGTTGGTCCATATTGTTGGGAGGTTTATTGAAATACTTCATTCGTATTCGTAGAAGAGATGATAAAGATATATTTAATGATATTTTCATACTACAGAATATTTATATTTAAGAGTGGGGTTATATATATTTATATATATATAAAGTAAGTTGTGATTTATTGCTTCTAAAAGCAAAAGTGACCGGAGTAACGCACCGGCCCAATTGAGGAGTATTTAGGATGATGGTCCGAGCAAGTCGGCTCATCCTAGGGTGATGGTCCGAGCAAGTCGGCTCACCCAATCTGAGAAGTAAACTAGGGTGATGGTCCGAGCAAGTCGGCTCACCCAACTTGAGAAGTAAATTAGGGTGATGGTCCGAGCAAGTCGGCTCATCCTTCTATCGATAGTAAACGAGTAGTGATAATGGACTGATCATCCATTACTTGAGTAGGCGTTCTGAGAAGAAATCCAATCATCGATTTCCTAACGGTTAACCGATGCCTGTGTGGTTCTGTTAACTAGGGTGTTGATCTGAGGAGTTGTTAAATTTTATTTATTCAAATCAATTGAGCAGTTCTGAGGAGTATTTATGAGTTATATGAGGAGTATTTTGAGAAGTTATTGAGATGTATTTATTCTTTCATATGAGTAGTATTTTGAGAAGTTATTGAGATGTATTTATTCTTTCATATGAGGAGTATTTTGAGAAGTTATTGAGATATATTTATTCTTTCATGTGAGTAGTATTTTGAGAAGTTATTGAGATGTATTTATTCTTTCATACGAGTAGTATTTTGAGAAGTTATTAAGATATATTTATTCTTTTATATGAGTAGCATTTTGAGAAGTTATTGAGATATGTTTATTCTTTCATATGAGTAGTATTTCGAGAATTATAAAAAAAATTGAGTTGATCTCTTTTCAAAAATATATATTATAGAGTGGTAAAAACCATATTTTGGTCGAGTTTTTGTTGTATTATATGATATCTATATATACTTGCTGGGCATTCTTTGGCTCATACTTGCTATTTATATATTATAAAACAGGGGTAATCAGAGCTGATTCTAGTACAGTGAACCGTGATTAAGGGAAAGGGAAGACAACTGATGCAGTGTGTTAACCTTATAGCATTTGAGAAGGGTGCAGACTGGGAAGGTGTTTGTATAATGTTTTATTATCTAGTACTTTGGAGTTGTAATAGTATTTCGGAGATTCTGGGAAGTGAATTTGAGAGGTAATAACTTTTGGAATTATTGAGTGCTTGTTCTAAGACTATAACCGTGGAGTAAAATATGGAGTTATTATGAATATTATTGTAGATTATATATTGAGCAGGTGATTGAATATTCCGCAAGAGGTGTAATGACCTGGATTCCTGTAAGGGATTTGGGGGCGTTACACAATCCCTCATTTTTCTTCTCTCCTCAATTTCTCTTTCTTCTCTTTTTATTTCTTCTCTTTCCCCGTTTTTTTTTCTTTTCTCCGCGTTTCTTTTCTCTTCTCCAGTGTTCCTGAACCTTCCTTCTGCTGGGCTCTCTTATTGGGCCTAGCCCAATACTCTTTTTATTACCACTTTCCTCTCTTCGGCCCAAATACATTCTAATAAACGACTTATATAAATCACAATTAAATAAAACCTCCGGAAAATTACACTTTTCATTTTTAAAATAAAGAATATAAAATTATGAGCACCCACATATTTTTAAAATATTTTTCGGATCAAAAATAAATTAAATATGAATTTTACAAGTTTTGATCCTTTAAATACAATAAAACTCTTAAAATCATTTTAAAATACTTAAACATCCAAATTAATCCACCCAACAATTTTAAAAACTAAATAATATTATAAAGATAATAACAAAAAAGATTTCATGATTTTTAATAACTCCAATAATTTTATAAAATTGCCAGAGAGTCAAAAATACATGATTTAAATATATTTAAATCCTAAAAAATACAAATAAAAACACATGGACTTTCACAGCACCCACAAATCATCATGTAAATACCAAAACGCAACTTCACATATATTTCACCTTCCAACAATAATCACATAATAATATTCATAATTTATATTTAAAATAAATATTCTAAATTCGAAATTTTCTAGCGCGTTATATCCTTCTCCCCTTAATAGGATTCTGTCCTCAGAATCAATCCTAAGGACTCAAGTAACAGTTCTTCTCAAACATCTTTTTTCCACTTCCCAGGTTGTATCTTCAATTATAGGATTTCCTATATCAACTCATACATTGATAAGCTCATCCTGTGAGCCCTCAAATTCCGAGATAACCTTAAGCTTTGGTTTCCGAGTATTATTTACTCTAAATGTTTATCACATGTAGACGAATATCTTTAATACTAAGCCAATCATCCTCAATAACGCCATGTATAATCTGTCTTGACTCGCAACATTATACACTTAGTACAATTCCCACATTCTTACTTATAATCACACGGTCTCGGATAAAACCTTGAGAAAAGATTATCAAGAAATTCCCCGATCATTCTCACTTCACTTTCAACTTACAAGGTCGACCGAGAAGGGAATGACTAGAAAACTTCTATCTATCCTTAATCCCACTATTTTACTGAGTACCTAATCTGGAAACTTAACCTTTTATCATTTATTCTCAGTCGCAATTTGAACTCGAACAACATGATCAACTCTTATAGCATGGCATTCACGCCAACCACCATTCGGTTTACCACTCAATTTCTACCTTTGTACAACATCGGTTTGCTAAAACATTTGAAAGAAAGCCTTGAATATTTTGTTGATTTAAAACAAATTAAAAACCATTTAATTCACTGAGAATCCTTTTGAAATATATTTTAGAAAATCATTTTAAGAGAAAAACATTTAAAATAATAGAGTTTTAATCAAAAGCCTTTTGAACCTTGAAAATTTTAAAATCAATAAGCAAACCATGACCTTGGCTTCGACCTAATTCTTTACGATAACAACATACTTAAAACAACTTGCTTACGACCTCATTGTCTTGCATCCTCAGAATTCACTTCCAAATCATAACTTTGCATACTTGGCGAGTCCTTGAATTTGACTCTATACATTACAACTTCAATATTTAACACCACTTACTTAATCACAGAATCATAATATCCAATATTCATAATAAAATTCTTTTCTTCCTTTTCTTGGAACCTTTTAAAGTTATTCTCGATTGATTTGCATACGCTTCACTGGTCTTCAAACGTCTTGATATGTCACCTATGAACATAATTAAGTTCTTCGTCTGAATGTCGTTTTATATCTTATTCAATGGAATAGGCTTCGATATAACTATTTCTTCCCTGATATTTCCCTCTTGTGCAAAACAACTACATTTTCTCAGTATAACAATTCCTTGATATTATTGATCGTTAAGACCTCTATGTCTGCTTCCGACCTCAAAATACCACCTTTATCTTTCTCAAAAATCAAAATCTCCCTTTTCCTGGTCCTCACAAATTGCTCGCATTTCGTTGTTAGGAATTAAATCTAATCCTGAGTTATATTTAACTCTTTTTTTATAGTCATCAAACCCCACTTCTTACTAACCTCCTTCATAACCATTTTGAATTTCTAGATTCTTAATAGTCATAAAAGCAGTCCAGCCACTCTTTTCATAAATTCCCCAAGATTGATATGATACTATTTCTGGCAAAAATTTCCCATCTGTCCAAGCTCATAACACATAGCTTTAAATTCTGACTCCGCTACTTGTTACCACACTAATCTTCTGGTTACAGTCACAACTCTCCACATTTATCTTAACAACTCTCCATGGGCTTTTCTCTTGAAATCTTATCTTCTGATCATAAGGTCTCATTAACCTCTGCAAATTCTCATTCTATAGGCAACAATTGTGCCCTTACTCTTCTCACTCCAAATCTTCGAAATTCCACATTCTTTCCTTAATTAAATTTATATGCCTTCTGTTTAAACACTCCTTGAATCTTCCTGGTTTCTCTATCTTTCTCTTCTCGTTATTTTGTTCTACCTTGGTCAACTTTCCTCCATCCTTCATGATCATGACTTTTAATCTGACTCGTACAATTTAGTTACTCTACACCATCACCTTACCCCTCATTCAGTCTTATTTCCTCTTGATAATTCTTACAAACCATTTTGTCCTGCTCCACTCTGCTTTCTTCAAGTTATCCCTCTTGATTCTAAAATCTTATATCTAATAAAACATTCAAAATCTTATGACATTCCGTTTACTACCTCTGCCATTCAATAGGTATCCAAAATGATCTTCCTTCAGCATTGAATAACTGATACCAAACATCTCCGTCACCATACTCTTTTCGCCTTTTTAACCATATCTACAACCATGTGCTCTTATTTACTACCCTCTTTCTTTATTCAATCCTCATTAGTCTCAAATCTTATCCATGGTTTATCGGTCCAATCAATATTCCAACTTGTCATGACATATCTGTCTTAATCACCAAATTCTTAAACTCGCACGACCAATTCTTCGTCAGTGCATATGCAGTTTCTATCATTCAAGCCGTCGTCACGCCTATCTTCACATCCCTTCATCATTAGAAATTTTGAAATCATCAAATCTCTGACAAAGGAGGTCAACAAAATGAATGGCATCAAGTATGAATATACACTGAGATTATTTGATAAAGCTTTTATAAAGGAGTTTAACTGAGAGATCGATATGATCTTTTGAACTATTATCAGGTTCATTTGTCACTTGGTCAACCACCACAGTACATAAAGATGGCCAGTCTTTAGTACTTTCATGACAAACACAATCAGTGGCGTCCCACTGGACTTCTATCACAAAGATAAGATGTCCCTGAATCCCCTATCTACATAGGTTGTTCATCTCAGCTGGAATAGAAAAAAAATCAAGTATTCATGAAAATTGAAGGGATTCAAGAGTTTCAAAATTTCCATGTACAGTTGGATCAAGTGTTCTCTGAAAAATATAGATATTTCTGAAGAAAAAGAGATTGAATTAGAATAAATCCGATATATAAAACTCATCATCGATTGATGAATAGAAGACTTTTCAATGGATGCATCAACTATTGATCAAATGAACATTCAAGAAATTCCTAATTACCCATAACCTCACTCTTGTCAACTAAGCACTAATATACTTAGCTTCCAAAACTGGCTTGACAAAATGAGTTGAATAAATAAGAAAATCTCAATTCATTCTCGATTTTGGACCGTCACTGCGCAACGAATGCCTCAGCCACGATACCAACCGGGAATTAATTTACAACAATTCAAAGGAAGAATATGAAATTTCTCTGGACAATAAACTGAACGGAATCAACGATTAAGGGCGCACAGCTACGCTTAACTTCCAATTCTTGCTAATAATCGCCTCTCACTTCGCATTCTTAACCTTTTCGCACTATCTCCGAAACGTTCACATCGAAACTAATATCGTAGAAAGTTCTAGATTCTACGCAAAATCTTGGAATAACGTCCTCCAGACTGATGGCTCCAGCTGCCCACTTAGCTTATACTGCTTCAGGTTCGCTGTTTCACTCATAGCCCAATCCTTAAACGATTCGAACTCCCACTCGCGCGATATGCCGAAAGACCGTATAACGTCGCATCACTTGCCGAAGTATCCTAACGCGATCCTTATCTTAAACCATTCTACCCGACGTCTATCTTATACACGTACCCTAACCCTCCTATTCTATTTCAGTGACCATAACCTGTAGCTCTGATACCAACTGTAGCATCCCATAATCCGGGGTACAGATATGGGGCCACTAACTATAAACAATAATATACAACCCTGGATATAAACAACATAAAAGAATAAAAACCCCTTAACCAAGATCGCTTACAGGTAATGGTATGAAACAAACTATCAACTTGATTATTACAATACAACCTCAGAATGAAATGTTATACAATTTTTGTGAATAAACAAAATCACTGTCTAACTATATATCCAACCTTGACAATTCCCAATCCACTATCCAACGTAGTCCATAATCCGTACGTCTCCTCTCGCTGCCTGAAGAGCGATACCAACTGATCATTACGAGGTCCATTAATCCTCTCTATTAACTGAAGGGAACAAACAAGCAAGAGTGAGCCAACAATGCTCAGCAAGTGCGATAGCGATAACAATTTCAATAATGATGACAAATCTGATAAACAAAGGGGTTTCATTTCATTCTATGAAGGAATCAGTTATATCAACTTTTAGCTTGTCACGAGGGCCAACAATTCACCACCAATGAGGTGCATCAGAATCTAGAACTGATAAAAGTTTCGATATCAAAATATTATTAAAACAGACTTCCAAGGAGTCAAGAAATGAACATCTCAATTTCAGAGTATAGATTAGAATTGGATTTTTTTAATTTTTTTTAAAAAAAACATCAAGGTTAGGCTGCTGATTAGTCACGCACTAACCCCGGACAAACGTACACAGCAATGTCCTTAATTGGATCCATAGCACACATTGGCCATAACTTCTGACCACGAATCTGGTCTCACCCCGAAGGGTTTTACGCCTCAATGGCCACTTTTAAAAACATTTCCAATTCTATATCAACCACAATAGGTGTCGGGACAATCGACAACCCTTGATATCCAACAACTGGAACTCACGTCCAGAACAACATCTCAAGATTAGGAGTTAATAAGAAACGACATCATCGTCTAGTATCGACAAGTTCGATACAACACAGGGAATAAACGAACAACCAAGAACGTCAATTCGAATAGGCATCAACAGATCGATACGAAAAATTAGAATTAAAACATCAGCAACTTATCTAAAGAGAAATTTCATTTGAGCAAGAATAAGGGTATAAATTGCAATAAGATTTTCAACAATTGAAATTCTAGACTAAAGCAAGGATATGGTCAAGTATTGGGCATTTAGTAAAACTTATACACACTGAAGAGTTTGAGCTTCCAAAAGCGGATAAACTAGCTGAGAACAAATAATTGCAAATCAGTTTCAATATGGAAAGGTTCAGATCAGCTTAGAGAAAAGATTGTCTAAATGGGAATCCATTGGTTAAAATATGCTAGATCAGGAATTTTGCCAGCAGGTTTTCATAAAAGTTAAGAAAACTTGGATTTCCTTGTTTAGAAAATTTCTTAAGAGTATTTGATGAAAATAGAAGTAATGGCATTCCATTGCCAAAATATGAAAAGGGTTATTTACAAGATTCTTTGTAAAACCGACATGTGAATTATGGGTAGGGAAAGTAAACAACATCACACTAATTTGAAGAAGTTTATATGTCATCTTTCAACTATACTTGACCAAATCATTTCATACGATAAATAAACTAAATTGCATCACTTGAACAATAAGTGAATAGCAATAACACTTGCCTCGATTCACGGAGTTCTCGACCTTAACATCGATCCATAACTCAGTTTCACGACATTTCTTTACTTGCTAGCCTTTTATTTGGCCCTACTTCCACTTCTACTTCGTAACCCACTAACTTCCACGTCAATACATCCGTTGGCTTTGATACTTGTCCTTCTGTTCGTTTTTCTTTTTACCCGTGCACTGCTCTTGGCCATGTCTCCTATTCAAACCTTTACAAGGTCAGATACTATTTCAATATTAACTTAAGCAAAACCTTATTGTTTGCTCTATTCTACCCATACGCGTCCTATAACGCTTATACACGTATCATATATATAAATATATATAATTATATTCACAAAATAGCTTTAGTATAACCAACTAGGTCAAATATACACTTCACATAAACACTTAACACAGATGGCCACTTGATACTTAGATACCATCTAGGCAACCATTTCACAGCAAATTCACAACATACTCTCAAATCATCAAATCAAATCAAATAAATTAAATAGATTTTAAATAGATTTGCAGGGGAATTTTAGAAAATTTTGGCATGAAGTATTCGTAAATAGGACTATTCCCCTGTTTTTTTTTTCAACTAGCATAATAACCCGTGCGAGGCACGGGTCATCCTCTAGCAATTGCTATAAATTCTGTATAATTTTACGATTTAAGGATATTTTTTAATATAATTGCACCTTTTATATTCATACATATTATAATATCAATTTTTTAATTTATGTATTATTTTATTTATGTATAGATCATATGAGAATAAAAAAAGGATGTTTTATAGCATATAAATATATTGTATAGGTTATAACACAATTTTTTTAGAACAATGATAAAAAGACATATCATCGATGTGAATAATACTCATCATACAATACTTTCCAGATAAAATTAGTATGCTCCTTAATATTTATTTCTTTAAATATCTCATAAAGATATATAAGTCGCATAGAATTATAATCCGAAATTACGAGAGGGCTGATTCCCAACACCAACATATTTCATATATTGTTTGCATAAATATTAAAGGGATGGTGCTTTTGTATTTTTTAAACATATAGAAATATTATCGTAAGTTCACAACCATTAAAATGACATTTTTTGCACTTGTGTTGTGGTTTAATTTATAGTAATAGATAGATTGTGTACCATATTGTGAAACCTAAAATATAATATTTTTAAAATAATATGAGTCACCATTATTTTTACTAAAAAATTAAAATAATAGTAAAAATAAGATAATGGAGAGGTTGGGTTTGTGTAAAAGGTTTATTAACTCAAAATAATAAAGTCCATGCAGCACAAAGGTTAGTAGGATAAATTGTGTAGAGGAGGTTCTAGGTACGATTCACCATAAAAATAAAATTTACTCATTTTTTCCATTTAAATAAGAGAGTGAAATTTCATGTAATTTTATAACTTGTAAGGGTATAACTGTAATTTCATAGAGGATTTATTGGCTCAAAACCCCCCTAAAAATCCCCTTGTTCTCTTATTATATGTAGAAAGAATGGATGGAAGTGTACCATATTGTGAAAGCTAAAATATAATATTTTTAAAATAATAGTAAAAAATAAGATAATGGAGAGGTCGGGTTTATGTAAAAGACTTTTTAACTCAAAACAAAAAAGTTCATGTAACACAGTGGTTGGTAGGATAACTTGTATAGAGGAGGTTCTAGGTTCGATTCATCATAAAAACTCATTTTTTTCCCATTTAAATAAAAGAGTGGCATTTCATGTAATTTTATAAATTGTAAGGGTATAACTGTAATTTCACAAGGGGTTTATTGGCTCACAATTATCCCCTTGTTGCTCTAGTATATATAGAAAGAGATTCAACAACCCAAGGAAAATCAAACTGCCTCAATTGCAGCAACATAAAGTAAACAAATAATGAAAAGTACCCACCCGAACATGCGGCAACTAAACACATAAGAAAAGTATCCGCCCAGACATGCGGCAACTAAACATGTAAAGAAAAGTATCCGCCCAGACATGCGGCAACTAAACATGTAAAGAAAAGTATCCGCCCAGACATGCGGCCACTAAACATGTAAAGAAAAGTATCCGCCCAGACATGCGGCAACTAAACATGTAAAGAAAAGTATCCGCCCAGACATGCGGCAACTAAACATGTAAAGAAAAAAACTAACAGTTAATCCTTGCTATAAACCACATTTGAAAACTATACAACCAATAAATGAATTCATAATATTATATAAAAAATTTAGAAATAACCTTTTTGTAATTTGAACTATCCTGGGGTCACAGCTCCCCAATTTCAATCAAAACCAAATCAAGGCAAATCATACAGCCTCCAAGGCCAGTGGTACGCTTCAGAAATCACCACCTAATATTTACACAAATATACAGTTTAATCGACTATACGATACTTAATCAAAATCATTTGGACCACACATACAACTCACCACCAAGTATCCGACAAGTATTGCATTCAACAAATATTATGACTCGACTACAACATTTAACTCATATAAACCATTTACAATTAGCATGGTCATATAAACTCCAACATTATACGAAAATTAATAATTAATAATTAACAGTAATTTAACCACATATAACTTCACCCCCACGAACTTGACAAGTATGAAATCCAACAAATACTAAGACGCGACTTATAACATTTAGCACATAAACAATTATAACTTAGCAACTCATATAAACTCTTAGCATATTATATACGGCAATAACAATTAATAATTAACAATTACAAGACCCGAGCATACTATCGGACCACAACTAACCTCCACAATTATACGACAACTCATAATTACCCACTAACGACCACAAACTAATTCCAACCATTACACTTGGTAATTAGCACTTAAACATTTATAACTAGTAAGATCGCATAACCTTTACATATTATTCGCCCGTCACAATTAGCAATTAACAATTAACATTTCACAATTACTAACTCGCACATTTAATCGGGCTCACAATTAGCCTCAACCATTATAACTACCACATACTTTCCGAATTAAATTTTGAAAATACAACAATATTCATAATTTACAACCTTAGGCTAATTACGAAAATTAGCACCATAACGCTCGCACTTTACCACTAATTAAAATTATAACAATTAAACTATATCAAAATTTACAACTAATTAAATTACCACAATTAAATAAATAAATTAAAATATGAAGTATACCATTTTGGTTCCGATTAAATCCACCAAAAATCCATCTCCTCCATCTCTCTCCCTTCTCTCTCTCTCTCTCTCTCTCTCTCTCTCTCCCTCTCTCTTTCTCTCTCTCTCTTCTTCTTTCCTTCTTCCTTTCTCTCCTCTGCTGCAACACCCACGCGACCGCAGTCCGCCTGCCACCTCCCCGCGCGGCCACGCCGCCACCAGACCTCACCGACGTCCAAT
Organism: Kitagawia praeruptora; assembly: GCA_037693485.1. NCBI lineage: Eukaryota > Viridiplantae > Streptophyta > Magnoliopsida > Apiales > Apiaceae > Kitagawia > Kitagawia praeruptora. Next base: position 155,861,112 of record CM075344.1, on the reverse strand, counting down.
CTGCTACCGCCTGCTGCACACACAGGCTCACACACAATTCACACACACACACACACTTATATATACACATGCACACATGTATATATATATATATATATATATATATATATATATATATATATATACCTCTCTTCAACCTTCAATTTAAATCCCCCATCTCTCAATCCCTCATTTTTCTTCTCTCCCCAATTTCTCTTTCTTCTCTTTTTATTTCTTCTCTTTCCCCGTTTTTTTTTCTTTTCACTGCGTTTCTTTTCTCTTCTCCAGTGTTCCTGAACCTTCCTTCTGCTGGGCTCTCTTATTGGGCCTAGCCCAATACTCTTTTTATTACCACTTTCCTCTCTTCGGCCCAAATACATTCTAATAAACGATTTATATAAATCACAATTAAATAAAACCTCCGGAAAATTACACTTTTCATTTTTAAAATAAAGAATATAAAATTATGAGCACCCACATATTTTTAAAATATTTTTCGGATCAAAAATGAATTAAATATGAATTTTATAAGTTTTGATCCTTTAAATTCAATAAAACTCTTAAAATCATTTTAAAATACTTAAACATCCAAATTAATCCACCCAACAATTTTAAAAACTAAATAATATTATAAAGATAATAACACAAAAGATTTTATGATTTTTAATAACTCCAATAATTTTATAAAATTGCTAAAGGGTCAAAAATACATGATTTAAATATATTTAAATCCTCAAAAATACAAATAAAAACACATGGACTTTCACAGCACCCACAAATCATCATGTAAATACCAAAACACAACTTCACATATATTTCACCTTCCAACAATAATCACATAATAATATTCATAATTTATATTTAAAATAAATATTCTAAATTCGAAATTTTTTAGGGCGTTATATCGAGAGAAGGTATTGATCTCAATGCAAAATTCAACAAGATCATTATCTAACTCCCCAGAGGGAACATCTCTGGATCCTACGGGTAACGGGTCCGACATAGGTGCGGATCAGCAACTTGTAGACTATGATTCAGATTTACCTGATGAGTTTAACAAGGTGATGTCTTCACAGACATTAGAAGTGAACATTGATCTCAATGCTAAATTTATAGATCATTGTTTACCTTCTCAGAATTCAAATCTGAAAACCCTAAAAAGGGAAAACTAGCAACTTGTAGATTATGACTCAGATTCGTCTGACTAGTCCAACGAGGATTTGGGATTTGCGAACTCCCATTGCACCACCACTGACCTCTCTTGAAAGGGCAAGGGTGATTTTTCCTTGCAGGTACACTAATGGATGTTGGAGCTATGAGTGATATGAGTGATACACCAGTGAGCAAGAGTGTAAACACATAGAGAAGTGAGACACTCAACACAAATGAGTGGAGAGAAGAGTGAAACACTTGTGAGGTACACTAAATACTATCACACACTCACAGTGAGGAAGAAAATGAAACTTCATTTCTAACAAAGCTCTAAAAGTTGGTATCAACTACTTTGTCAACTAGTTGTTTGGAGGATTCCTCAACTAAGGGGGAGAAGTAAGGGGTACAAGAAAAAGGTGAGTAGGTTAGAAAGGGGGAGCATTTAAAGACTGTGCTTAGGAAGAGAAGCAAGTCAAGTTACTAAGGGGGAGATTTAGATGGAGAAGTAAGGGGACTGTCAGTTGAGATGAAAGTGGAGATATAAGGAGAAGTACATTTACATCATAATACAATGTTATTAGGCTTTCAATGTACTATGTATAAAGGCTAAGTGGATGAGTAGTAGATTTCCTAGAAGTTATAGAAATGGTATTGATTCACTGTTGTCTACATATTAGGAACAGTTGTTTTTCTTTAGTGAGAAAAGCTGTGTCAGAAAAGGGAAGTGATTGTAAATCAAGAATTGCTGATAATCACCAATGTAAGATGTGAAGGATTATCAGGCAGAAATATGAAGAATCAGAAATGAAGATGAGTTATCTATTGAAGATAAGTTCAGTACTAGAGGAACAATCATCTATCATTTCATCAACTGAGAATTCTGGAAATGTTATATTTAAACCAGAGAAATTTTTTTAATGTACTATTTACTAAGCTTTTAAATGCTTAATCTTTTTCTTGTTTAAGTGAGTTAGTTGAGTTATCCTCTAGGTAGTTGCTTGTTATTATCTAACAAACAAATAGGGGGAGATTGAAAGGCATATGATGTAGCCTATTTGTATTTCGAGGATACAACTCAACTTAAACAAAAATGTAGTAGTAAATAGTATATAAACTGTCACAAGGAATCTCAGATTGTATTATCTATCAGAAGAAAAAGATCAAGGTCAATCTACAGACTTGAGGAATTACTACATTGAAAGAAGCTCAGTCATCTGATCAAGCCTCAGTGGAGTATTCGTTAAGAAGTGGATTCATTTAAAGTGACAGAAATTTCGACAGTGATAGAGACAGTACAGAAGAATTGAAGAGAGATGAGAAAAGAAAAGGAACCCGATTTTAAAGTCAATATATGAAGAACAGTCATTGCGGTTAGTCACTCATGAACCACACAGTACATCGAGTGTCAACATTTAACAGTGGTTGTTCATCATTAATTTTAGTGGTTCGAGAAAAAGATTGGGCTGTCAAATGATTTATATTAATTCTCATTGAATTAATATAATTATGTAATTGATTTAATTAATAAAATTAATTCATTCTGAATTAATTTATTTATTAAATTAATTATCAGGTTAATTAAATTTAAATTAATGTCTTAATCTTAATTAATTTAATTAATTAATGATTTATTCATTTAAGTGATTAAATTAATTAAATGATTTTCAAGAGAAACAAAAAGTAGGCTGATTGTTTAAAATGGCATTGAAATTAATGGACACAAGCTGCTTGGACCGAATTGTTGTAAAAAGCCCATGAAGGAATTCAGCTTGGTTAATTTGATTCCCTCGGCTGAATTAGTAAAAGAATGGCCAGGTTTCTTAATAGTCTATTTGCTGGATAGTCTACAAGATAGTGTGCATGGCCAAGAAAAAGAATTATGTTAATTCTATTTTAATTAAGTTAAAGTATTTAGTTAACTTAATTAATAAATTAATTCTTCAAGAATTAATTTATTTATTAAGTTAATTATTGAAATTAATTAATTCAGAATTAATATGAATTGCTAAAGTCTATTAGAAGTGTTTTTAGACTATGATTTAATGTTAAAAGACTATGAAAGCAAAGGAGATAGTCTGCAAAGCAAAGATAGTCATTCTGATAGTCTGGAAAAGAAGTGGGTAGTCTGCTAAGCCTGATAGTCACACCGGTAGTCTGCTAAGCCTGATAGTCACACCGATAGTCTGCAAGAGGGTTGATAGTCATACCTGTAGTCTTCAGATTGTCTGCAAGCCATTTGACAGTCTATGGATAGTCTGCTTAAGTCTTATAATTGTGGCAGAAGATATTATCAACTCATGGTGATATTAAAAGCATCAGAAGACAATATACACAGACACACGAAACATTACTTCTTCAACAAATACACCCAGCAGCTTCTCTCTCTCTCTCAAATATTCCAAGAACACGAGATCTTAATTATTTTCTTGTAATTCAAGTTCTAAGCCTTTGTAATATTTTATCCACTAGAACTTGATACTTTGCATCTCTTGTACTACTAGCGTTCTTATCTTGATTTTTATTAACTAAATTAGAAAAGTTCATGTCGAATTTTCTAATTAGTTTTTATCAACTTGATAATTATATGTACTGATTTTGTAACAACCCTCAAGTTTAATATATTGATATATTCAACTTGAACTTTGTTTCATTTAATTACGCAATAATTTGTCTAAACTGAATTTAGATCTAAAAGACAAATTTTTATAAAAAGTACTGTTTGTATTCAACCCCCCTTCTACAAACATATTGGACCTAATAATTGGTATCCGAGCCGTTTGATTGATATACAAATCAAGATCCTATCCTTATTCAATTAAAAATCTATCTCGAATTTTTAACTCACTTAAAAACATCATGTCTTCTAAAGCCATTGTTAAGATTCCTATTTTTAATAAAGATAATTATGATATGTGGAAGAATAAAATGGAGATGTTTCTTGATGTTACAAATCCCAAATATTTGGGTGTTCTGAAAAATGGACCTAAAACTCCTATGGTTCATGAAGAACAAGTTGTTACTAATGGAGTTGTTGTAACACCTGCTAGATCCTATGAAAAGGACCCTGCTTCTTATTCTCCTGATGAAAAGGAGGATGCTGGACTAGACAAAAATTTAAGACTCATCTTAATAGATTCCCTGGATGCTGTGATGTATAGCCATGTGATGAACTGTAAAATTGCTAAACACATATGGGAAACTATTGAAACCATTAATGAAGGAACAGATGAAGTCCGAGAAAACAGACTCCAGATATAGGAATTGTTGTAAAAAGCCCATGAAGGAATTCAGCTTGGTTAATTTAATTCCCTCGGCTGAATCAGTAAAAGAATGGCCAGGTTTCTTAATAGTCTATTTGCTGGATAGTCTACAAGATAGTGTGCATGGCCAAGAAAAAGAATTATGTTAATTCTATTTTAATTAAGTTAAAGTATTTAGTTAACTTAATTAATAAATTAATTCTTCAAGAATTAATTTATTTATTAAGTTAATTATTGAAATTAATTAATTCAGAATTTATATGAATTGCTAAAGTCTATTAGAAGTGTTTTTAGACTATGATTTAATGTTAAAAGACTATGAAAGCAAAGGAGATAGTCTGCAAAGCAAAGATAGTCATTCTGATAGTCTGGAAAAGAAGTGGGTAGTCTGCTAAGCCTGATAGTCACACCGGTAGTCTGCTAAGCCTGATAGTCACACCGATAGTCTGCAAGAGGGTTGATAGTCATACCTGTAGTCTTCAGATTGTCTGCAAGCCATTTGACAGTCTATGGATAGTCTGCTTAAGTGTTATAATTGTGGCAGAAGATATTATCAACTCATGGTGATATTAAAAGCATCAGAAGACAATATACACAGACACACGAAACATTACTTCTTCAACAAATACACCCAGCAGCTTCTCTCTCTCTCTCTCAAATATTCCAAGAACACGAGATCTTAATTATTTTCTTGTAATTCAAGTTCTAAGCCTTTGTAATATTTTATCCACTAGAACTTGATACTTTGCATCTCTTGTACTACTAGCGTTCTTATCTTGATTTTTATTAACTAAATTAGAAAATTTCATGTCGAATTTTCTAATTAGTTTTTATCAACTTGATAATTATCTGTACTGATTTTGTAACAACCCTCAAGTTTAATATATTGATATATTCAACTTGAACTTTGTTTCATTTAATTCTGCAATAATTTGTCTAAACTGAATTTAGATCTAACGGACAAATTTTTATAAAAAGTACTGTTTGTATTCAACCCCCCCTTCTACAAACATATTGGACCTAACAACAACGTTCAAAGAAACGATGAACAGTAACCAATACGCATGTTCAACATACGTTTCCCGTTTCACGCATGTTGAACATGCGTATTCAAGCTTCTGTTCATAGTGTTTGGAAATGAATTTTACATAGTGCACGCCGTGTTAAAATGCGTATACAGTCTACGCATGACACAAATGCGTGTTTCGTGGGTAAAAAGGGCGGTCCTTTTCGTCGGTGGGTATTTTGGGCAGGTGGAATAAAATGATGGGTATTTTGGTTTTTCACCCAAATTTTTTTAAAGAAAATATATGGCAAAATAAAATATTAAAAAAGTAATAAAACAACATGTCATAATTGAAAATAACACCAAAATTCAACAAAATAAAATATACAAAGTACACGCTAATTCAAAAAAATATCTAAATTTAAAAACTAAAATCAACAATTAACTTTAATATAATGCAATTAAAACAAATAAAAACCAAAACAAAAATATAAAAGAAAATGCAAACTTTCTTTAAAAAAAAATAAGTACAAACAACAAATAAGCAAATTCTTATTTTGCAAAGAAAAAATTTAAATTAAAAAAAGTGAACATAAATTAATAAATGAACATGTTGTGGAATAAAAACTAGGTTACGAATTGTATTTAATGCTAGGGTTGGTGAGCTTCGGGCTTTAATGGCTGTTTCCGTGTATCGGGACTGATCAGTCCTCACAGAGTGCCTACGTATCTCGTATTGAGAATCAAGCCAAGACGTAGTTCTAGGTAATGGTGCCCTCAGGGCTATGGCGACGAGGGCTCACCTAGGACGTAGTGGCTTGTATGTCCTTATTCGAGGATTGAGCCACAACGTAGTTCTGAGAATTAGGGGTCAGACCCTTTATATAGGCTGAGAAGCCTTAGAATCGTAGTAGGGTTAGGTGACTTGGTGGGCAAGTCACCGCCTAGAAGAAGGTTCCAGATCCTAGTATGTAGGAACCAGTTTCCATGTTGAAATATGTATCTTGGAGGCTAAGTCAGGCAAGAGTAATATCCTTGTTTGACTCTTATTGCTGAGCAGGTTATTACCCCTAATATTAATTACGAAATTAATATTATAAATAGGGTTTGGGCCCATCTGGTGGGCCCCACGTTTGGACCATTCTAGGTCTAATTAATGCCACATTAAATGTGTCTTTAGGGCTTACATTTAGCCCATATCATTTGCCCCCAACTTCTAGGAAAACTGATCAGGTTTTCCTTGAAGTTTTAACGGCCTTTCCGAGACTTGGGTCAGGGTTTATTGCTCTTACGCGAGTACTTTCAACAATATCATCTTAATGTAAAGCGTGGAGCGACCGACGCATTTACGATGATGTTGAACGACACTAAATGGTGTTAAACGGCACTACACAGCGCCAATCAGCCTTAAACAACGTTTAAACAGTGTTAAACGATGTTAAACGGCATAAGACGGCACTAACAGCACTAATCGGTGCTAATCTGTGCTTATCGGCACTAATATGTGCTTATCAGCACTAATTTATGCTTAAACGACACTAATCTATGCTAATCGGCACTAATCTGTGCTTAAACGGCACTAATTTGTGCTAATCGGCACTAATCTGTGCTTAAACGGCGATAATCTGTGCTAATCGGCACTAATTTGTGCTTAAACGGCACAAATTTGTGCCAATCGGCACTAATCTGTGCTTAAACGGCACTAATCTGTGCCAATCGGCACTAATTTGTGCTTAAACGGCACTAATCTGTGCTAATCGGCACTAATCTGTGCTAATCGGCACTAATCTGTGCTTAAACGGCACTAATCTGTGCCAATCGGCACTAATCTGTGCTTAAACGGCACTAATCTTGACCTCTTTTTAGTACTGAAAATCATCCGAGATTCGCTGAAAAAGTCGAGATCTGGGTCTGAAAACTATCCGAGGTTCGCTGAAAAAGTCGGGTTCTGGGACCACAAACTACCCGTGATCGGCCGGATCAACGGGTAGCTCGTGGTCGGCTAGCCCGTGATCGGCCGAAGGCCTCCCGAACACGGTGGTCGGCCAGCTCGTGGTCTTCTGACTCGTGGTCGGCCGGGTCGTGGTCTTCCGACTCGTGGTCGGCTACTTCATGGTTGGCTGCGGCCCTCCGGGTGTCGTGGTCGGCCACTTCGTGGTTGGCTAAAAAACCCGGACCGAAACCCATTCGTGGTTTTAAAAGAAATCATGGATCTCGGATCTAAAGTCATCCGTGGTCCTAGAAACCATGGATCTAGGATCTAAAATCATCCGTGGTCTTAAGGATCAAGAATCTTGATCTTGATCTCAAGTCATCAGTTTGGTCATTCGTGACTTCGTTATCTTAAGCATCAAGAATCTTGATCTTGATCTCAAATCATCTGTGATCTCAAGGAGAATCATGGATCTAGGATCTAAAATTATCCATGATCTTAAGGATCAAGAATCTTGATCTTGATCTCAAGTCATTAGTTTGGTCATTCATGACTTCGTTATCTTAAGGATCAAGAATCTTGATCTTGATCTCAAATCACTATTTTGGTCATTCGTGACTTCGTTATCTTAAGGATCAAGAATCTTGATCTTGATCTTAAATCATCCGTGATCTCAAGGAGAATCATGGATCTAAAATTATCCGTGATCCTAAAAAATCATGGACTTGGGATAAAAAATCATCTGTGGTTGGCTGACGTCCTCCTCGGAGCGTGGTCGGCCAATTTGTGGTCGTCTGGGGTCTCCAAGACTATAGAAAACTCAGAGATCTTCGCGTGGACTGTAAGATCGTCCAAATCTGATACCCGGAGCTCAAGATATGGCCCAAACAGCGTCAACAGTCCGTGTAGGACTGAAAATCAGTCTTGGTCGGCTGACGCCCTCCTCGGAGCGTGGTCGGCCAATTGGTGGTCGGCTGGGGTCTCCAAGACTATAGAAAACTCAGAGATCTTCGCGTGGACTGTAAGATCGTCCAAATCTGATACCCGGAGCTCAAGATATGGCCCAAACAGCGTCAACAGTTCGTGTAGGACTGAAAATCAGTCTTGGTCGGCTGACGCCCTCCTCGGAGCTTGGTCTTGAACCTTGAGTTTATTCATGGTTGTTGGTTATCATCAACCCTTGACTCTCATCCTTGTGATGAAGTTCTTTAGTTCTTACCTCATCCTTGTTTCTCATGGAGGAGGTCTTCTTTCTCGGTTGATCATTCAGGTAGTTTACTTGTTCCTTAGTGATTGACCTTAGGCCTGGTATGCCTTTGTTGGTTTTTAACCCTTTAGCTTGATTCTAGGTTTCCAACCTTATTCTTATGCTCATATAACCTTTCTTAGGTCTCAACTTGACTAACGACTCTTGATTCGAGTCCTTAAACTCAAACGACAAGCTCGATTGGAGGTAGACAGCCTTGTTGGCCATCAAGGCTTAAATTTTGTGTCGGGATTTGAGATTCAAGATTTTAAGTATTGAATGACAAAGGACCTCTTATCTCAACATTCTCACTAATAGTTTCTGTGCTTTTAAGGCATTATCAGGGAGCCAACCAGTCTCAAGATGAGCTTTGAGAGGGTCTATCCTTCAGCTTACACCAACTGGTGCTACCAATTTCGAATCGATGGTGGGGTCTTCAGGACCTGGAAGTAAAAACTCTCTGCATAATTTTTTATCTCAGAAGAGGTGAACTTAAATAGGGCATCGGCCTTAATGTTCTCATTTCTTGGAATGTGCTCCTCGTAGCGCTCATCATACTGAGTCATATCAGCCTTCACAACTCTCAAATACTTTGTCATAGTTTCATCCTTAGCTTCAAATTCACCATTCACTTGCGAGACTACCAGTCTTGAATCTCCAAAAACTTTGAGGTTCTTGACCCTCAGTATTCTAGCCAAGCCCAATCCGGCTATCAAGGCTTCATATTCAACTTCATTGTTGGTAGTAGGAAAATCAAACTTCAAAGCATACTCAACCGTGAACCCATCGGGGCTTTGCAAAACCAAACCTGCACCATTACATTTTGTTTTTGATGCTCCATCAAAATAGAGCACCCAATATTCCTTCTGATCAGGTACAAACTCTTCATCTTTATCCTCACTTCTAGGGGTGGTTACTATCTCCTACCTCCCGACTTCTTGGTTGCCAATGGTACATTCAACCACGAAGTCAGCCAATGTTCGAGCCTTGATGGCTGTCCGAGGTTTATATGTGATGTCAAATTTTCCAAGTTCGATCGTCCACTTGGCTAGCCTTCTACTGGCCTTCGAGCTGTGCAAAATATTTCTCAACTACTGGTCTATCAGGACTTCAATCTTGTGTGACTGAAAGTATGGTCGTAGCTTCCTCGAAGCTGTTATCAATGCCAATGCAAACTTCTCAATGGGAGAGTAATTTAACTCAGCCCCGTGCAACACCTTGCTCACGTAGTAGATGGGTTTTTGAACCTTGTTCTCCTTCCAAATGAGGACGGCACTCAGTGCTTGTTCAGATACCGCCAAATATAAGTAAAGAGTCTCCCTAAGACTAGGTTTGGCCAACAACGGGGCTTCAGCCATGTATTTCTTCAATTGTTCAAAGGCCTCTTGGCTTTCGGGTGTCCACTCAACGTTCTTCACCTTTTTCAATGCTTGAAAGAAAGGTAAGCATTTATCACCAGACTTGGAGATGAATCTTCCTAACGCTGCTACTCGGCCCATTAACTTTTGCACATCTCTTATTGAGAGTGGGGGCTCCATATCTAAAATTGCTTTGATCTTATCGGGGTTGGCTTCTATTCCTCTCTTTGAAACTATTAGACCCAAAAACTTTCCTGATTCAACGCCAAAAACACTTGGCTGGATTCAACATCATCTTATGGTGCCTCAGCACTTCGATTGCCTCTCTGAGGTGCTTCATGTGATCTGCCTTGAATAGGCTCTTGACTAACATGTCATCTACATAGACCTCTATAGTTTTTCCAATCAGATGGGCGAATATCTTATTCACCAGTCGTTGGTAAGTAGCTCCTGCATTCTTTAGACCAAAAGCCATAACAAGATAGCAGAAAACACCAAAGTCAGTTATGAAAGATACCTTAGGGATGTCATCCTTGTGCATCTTAATCTGATTGTAGCCACTGAACCCATCCATGAAGCTCAACATCTCATGTCCAGCTGTGGCATCTATCAACATGTCTATCCTCGGTAGAGGAAAACAATCCTTCGGGCATGCATCATTCAAATCAGCGAAGTCTATACACATCCTCCATTTCCCATTTGCATTCTTGACCATAACAGGGTTAGCTAACCATTCAGGAAACTGAATCTCTTCACTAAACCCAGCCTCTAAGAGCTTGTCAACTTCTTGTTTAATGGCCTCCTGCCTTTCAGGAGCAAAATTCCTTTTTTTTCTGCTTTATTGTCTTCCACCCAGGATCAACATTCAACTTGTGAGTTATGAGTTGGGAATCAATCCCTGGCATGTCAGCTGTAGTCCAAGCAAACACATCACTATTTTCTTGCAAGAATGCTATCAACTTGCCCTTCAGGGGTTCTTTCAAAGATGCTCCCATATAAGTAACTTCTCAGCTCGCTTGGCCGTCATGGCTTCAATGTTTGTCTTGGTCTTGGGTGTTGAATGTCGATGTTCGAAGGTTGAATGCCAGAGTTTGAAATCAAGGGTTTTCAATCTCAATGGTGTTTTAAGTCACCGAAATATCTATCAGAGCTGCCGGTCCAAGGCTAGGGGGTTTCTGGTTAGCCCCACGAGGTCTTGAACCTTCCCTAAGAGGTTTTCAAAATTACATATTGGTTTTCAAGTCAACACGAAGTTTCAACCTTTGGATCTTAATTGGAGGTTCATGACCCCCTCAAGTTTGGCCTTCATAACTAACTTTGGCCTTCATGGCTAATCTTGGCCTTCATGGCTAACAGCTTCTGTTCTTCAACCTATGATTCGGGGTTGATTGATTTTGATTCCGATAAATGCAATCCCGTTGGCTTCTTGCCTTTTAAACTTCTGAGACGAGAGCTTGCTTGAACTTCTTAATCCTTGCTTAGGGTTATCTATTGGCCTTCATCCTTGGATCCTTAATCCAAGTACTTAATAAGTATTGAAGAGTAGCTAGTCCTTAACATCCTCGGCCTTTCATGGCTTTGAATGTTGCATATGACTTTTATCTTCTTTTCTTTTATCCAGGGTCCTTTACAGACTTAAACTCTTACTTGGTTGCGTTGTAACCCAACTCTTGACCCTTCGGGATCTTCACCTATGCATTTGTTTGTTTTCCATTCGTGTATTCTTTTATTTTCGGTACTCGGTCATCCTTCACTTGCACTCATCGGGTGCTCGGCACATAAATAAAATCACTCAATCAATGAATGGAAATCAAACTTGCATTAATAACTTGAAATGGGTTCAACCCTTATATAGAGTACTACTGTCCTACTCGGAGTAACATGCTCTGCAATGGTTTCAATGAACCTTAATTCTGCTTCTACTAGATGAAGCTAAGTCCTACTAGGATAACTTGAGCCCATCGGGGCATTGCAAGACTAGGCCTGCATCACTTGATTTTGTTTTTGATGCTTCATCAAAATAAAGCACCCACTACTCCTTCTGGTCTTCTCATTCTTATTCTGAAGTTCACTTCCTGCCTGGGATACTACCTCCTGCCCCCCGACTTCTTGGTTGCCCATGGTACATTCAACCACGAAGTCAGTTAACGCCTTAGCCTCAATGGCTGTTCGAGGCTTCTGTGTGATGTCCTCTACTGGCCTTTCCCGGTGTTCCTTGTTACTGCGGACATCCATGTCTTCAATCGAAAGGACCTGCCCACCGACTCCGTCAGGCATTAACGCGGCTACATAACAGCTTCGTGCCATCTTTTGATCGCCTTTATGTTCTCCAACACCATTCCTGGTTGGGAACTTGATCTTCATATGATAAGTTGAGGCAACAACCTTGAATGCATGAAGTCCAGTCCTTCCGAGGATAGCATTGTACGTTGAAACCGCCTTGATTACCAGGAAGTTCAACATCTGAGTGGCCTTCTTGGGCTCCTGTCCAATAGTCACAGGCAATTGGATAGTCCCTTCAACTTTGGATCCTACTCCATTAAATCCATATATAGGCATGTTATTGGGGGTCAACTGAGATTCATTGTACCCCATCTTCACAAATGCATCATGAAACAGAACGTCAACAGAAGCTCCACTATCTATCAAGACTCGCTTCACCTCTGAGTTTCCAATCACAGGAATTATGACCAACGGCTCGTCATGGGGGAACTTCATCCCTTCGAGGTCTGAATCATCAAAACCAATTGTTATTTCAGTCTTGGCACGCTTCGGGGCCTCTCCCACGATGTGTATCACTTCCCTAGCATAAGCCTTCCGAGAATTCCTTATTGTGCCGGCCGCAGTCGGGCCTCCTGAGATCATGTTGATTACTGGCCCTCGGGGCTGTGGGTTGCGATCTTGATCGTCATCCCTCCTATCATACTCTCTTCTCTGATTACCACGGTCGTCACCCTTAGTGAAGTGGCTCAGTTTCCCTCTATGAATCAAAAACTCGATCTCATCTTTGAGTTGCTTGCAATCATCAGCGTCATGCCCCACATCTCTGTGGAATCTGCAATACTGATTCTTATTTCTCTTTGCGGGATCATCCCTGAGTGGCTTCGGCCATCGAAAATCCTTATCCTTCTCAATGTCTAACAAGATTCGACTCCTAGGAGTATTCAACCTTGTATACTCAGTGAACCTTGGTCCTTGGTTCTTCTTAGGGACATAGTCGGAGTCCTCGCTAGTTCGGGGATACTTGTCCCTAACATCATACTCCTGGTTATCACACTCCTGGTCTTGCTTTCGCTTCTTGGAGTCGTTGTTACCTTTGTCATTGCCTCCTCTAGCTTCCTTCTTCATGTTATCCTCAGCCTTGATATACTTGTCAGCCCTTCGCTGGAGCTCGGCCATGTTTTCAGGAGGATGCTTTGCTAATGACCTTTTAAAGAATAGATCAGTGGTTCCGTGTTCTCAGGCTACCATGGCCACCTTATTCTCCAAATCAGTGATATTCAATGTCTCCTTAGTGAACCTCTTGAGGTAATCTCTCAGATTTTCGTTCTTCCCTTGCACTACATACATGAGGGATGCAGAACTTTTCTCATGAACTCTCCCGCTAATGAATTGGCTGATAAAAGCGGCGCTCAACTCCTTAAAAGAGCCAATCGAATTCGCAGGTAGGCGGCTATACCATCTTTGAGCCATGCCCGACAGGATTTGAGGGAACGCCCTACACTTCAAGGCGTCACTTGCAGGCTGCAATAGCAGTGCGTTTGAGAACGTCCTAACATGGTTTGCGGGATCACCCGTTCCATCATAAGCCTTAATTGTCGGCATCTTGAACTTCTTTGAGATACGAGCATTCATCACCTCCTCAGTAAACGGGGGTGTGGGATCATCAGGATCCCCAAGTGGCATCAGATCCTTGGGGTTGCTCCTGGGGGTTTCCACCCTTGTTGTTCTTCCAGTTGGGGCGTCGGCCCTTCTCTGCCTTCTTGAAGACCTCTCCAGATCTATAATGGGAATCGGTCCTGAGGTTGGAGGAGGTTGAATTTGATTCAACCTAGCTTGTTCTCTCGCAATATCTTCCTTTATCCTTAAAATCTAGGCCTCATGAGCCTTGATTCTCTCAGCAGATGTCAATGGGGGTCCATCATGGATAGTTTGTGTTCTCCTTCTTGGTTTTCTGCTAGCACGTTGCCTCCTCGGGGCTTCATCACGATCATCATCATCAGACGATGAATCATCAGTATAGGGGCCAGAGTAGTCAACATACTCTCGATCTCGGATATATAAGGCGTGGCCACTTGGTCCAGGACCTTGAGTAATTGGAGGGTAGTTAGGCAGACCATACATCGGGTTGGTATTCATGGGGAGATCCATAGTATGGATCTGTACCCCCGGTGGTAACGGGCGATTGGGATCAACCAGAGGAGAAACCACCATCTGAAGAGAGCTGGTTTCTTGGCCTGGGTGGACGACCATGGGTAATGTTCTCTCAGCATGGGGATTCGTCCCTGGAGGTTGAGAAACTTGAGTTTGGGTGATCGCCCCTGTTGTTGGGGGTACTTGCTCAGTGATAGGTGGAGCAGAGCTAATTGGTAAAGCCTCGGTAGAGCTTGGTGCTGTTCTTCGTGTAGTTACCATGGTTGATGTCTTCTTCCCACAAACGGCGCCAAATGTTGTGGAATAAAAACTAGGTTACGAATTGTATTTAATGCTAGGGTTGGTGAGCTTCGGGCTTTAATGGCTCTTCTTCTATTATCTCTCTTCTTTTCTCTCTCCGTTTTCCCCTCTTTCTACTCATGGCTAAACGCAAGACTCGCTCAGTATCCACACGCATCGACAAGCTACCCATGAAATCAGAGTCTTCTAAACGTCAAAAGGCGTATACCCCTGAGGAATATCATTCTAATTCAGAATCATCCATTCCAGAACCAAGCCTGAAAGCAGAGTTCTTGACTATAGAGGGATCTTCGAAATTCAAGACAAAACCTATTCTTAAGGAACGAATGGTGGATATGGACTTATTTCAGCGCATTGGTATAGACAAGATGTTTGAGACTCTCAAGTGTGCACCCCTTTTATCTCCTCCGACGAAGTTCTACTCCTCTCTAGTTCGTGAATTTTACTCAAATTTGATGAAGGGTCATAACGAAATGGTGTATTCTAATGTCAAAGGGGTTCCCATTGTGCTTACTATCGATTGGATTGGATCTATTCTTGGAGTGGCTGCAACTGGTTCTTGTCCCTTCACATCTCATCAACCATTCTCAGAGTTGGAAGACCTTCCTTATGAAGAGCATCTTCGAACCATTCTCGGTGATACTGCGATTTCGGCTGATTCCAAACCCTTGGTATCCTCTCTCACTCCTACTTGTCTTTTGCTATTCAAGCTTTTTCATACAAATCTTTTACCGCGTAAAAGTGGTCGTGATAGGGTAACCTATCAAGATTCAATTTTGTTATCGCTATTTGTTAAGCAAATTCCATTTAATGTGGCCTCTTTCTTAATTCGTAATATGATTCATTGTGCTTCCCATGACTCTATGCATTTGCCATACCCCAGTATTTTAACAAAAGTTTTTGAGTATTTCAAAGTGATTGATGCCACTGATGAAGTGGATTTTTTGTCAGATACTTTTGATCTTAATACTTTAACTCGTAACCATCTTTCGGTTAATGAGTCCAATCAGCTTGTTTTTGAGTCTTCTCATTCACTATCAGACACTTCTTTGCCTGAGTCTCCTATTGCTCCACCTTCTTTTGGTAATGTCCAGTTGAATGCTTTTTTTTATGGTCTTTCTGCTCAAGTTGGAGCCAATTCTAAAGTTATCGAATGCTTTCAAACCAAAATTATTTCTGTTGAGTCTTCTCTTGCTTCTATGTCAAAATCCATGGAGTTATTGCATTCCAAGTTGGATATTTTAAAAGCTAATGATCAAAGCATCTCTCGAAGAATGGATTTCGAATTTGGCTCTCTTTAGGAAGGGATGACACTCACTACCAAAGCTTGGGAAAAAGAGTTTGTTAAACTCTTCTTCAAATTAGGTTCTGAGACTCAGTTCTGTCTAAACAGCTCACGTCAGTCCATGGAAAACACATCATGCCATGGCACAAAAAGAAAGATTGGATTGGAGATTGCACTCTTGAAGAAATCACTGCACCACTTCTTCTCCCAGCAATTCATCCTCCTGCAGCTTTTGGTATCACGAAGGACGAATACATGGACAAGCTCTTATAGTGGATGACTGCTCGTGATGGCAAAGCTCCCTCAACTGATTTCTTTGAACAGGACTTCTCTTAATATAGGGAATCTCCGAGGTTCAAACCACAGGGTAAAGGCAAAGCTATAGTGGACATTCCAGACGATGATTAATTTCGTTTTTATGTTGATGAAAGGGGGAGAAATAAGTTGTTTTGAATATTTGGTGTTGAATATTTGTGTGATTCTCGAATATTTGTTCTCGTATCTTGAATGCTGATATTTCAAGCTTAATTTGATGTTTGCTTATAATTATCTATTCATATATGCCTTGCTTATTTCTCAGACTATTTGTTTATATTGTCTCTATAAGTATTTTTGACAGGGGAGAAGGATAAAGCTGGTTAGTAATTCAAAATGTTCATCATCATAAAAAAGGGGGAGATTATTATTCTCATGTTTTTAGGATGATGTTTTTGAATTATCTTTGAATTAAATCATGGAGATTTGATTCCGTATTTCCATATTTTGGATGCTATATCTATTAAATTACAGGTTATATATCTCGGGATATCTTTCAGAGATAATGTGATTTGATTTCCATTCAAATCCTAATGGAGCCGTTGTAATTATCCTGATTGATTGTTATCTAATCACTGATTTACTCTTGATTGATTCATCTCTCAACAGCTATAATTTCAGGGATTCAAATCTCTAATGGCTACATCTTCTAATGCTATATAAAGTTGATCATTTGGCAAGAAGAAGATAACAACTCAACACACATCTGCAATACAACTTCTTTACAAAGACTTTCAAGTTTATACACTGCGTACAGAAGTTTCATTTCATTGAGTTGTAAACTTTTATTTATTCTACACATACTTGTGCCGGGTTGTGGCAATTAGATAGGATTACAAATCATAAGCCAAGGTAGCCAGTGGGCTAGGTAGCAGGTTTGCTAGGTGACTGTTGTGTCAAGGGAAGAGTTCTTCCAAGAGGCTTTAAATTTGTAATCGGGGAAAAACTGTAAACTTTATATTATTGTTTTAATAATATAATCTATGTGCTAGTTGACATAGGAACTTGGATGTAGGCCATAGATTGGGTAGGGGCCGAACCAAGTGAAAATTCCTGGTATTCTTATTTTATATTCTGTCATTTACTTTTTTGTTGCATGTTTATTCTATTTAATAATTGGGTCAATTTTTATCACTAAAGAGACAATTAAAGAGACAGTCTCTTTATCATTTGAGACAGTCTCATTTATTTGGCAGTTAAATATATTGTGCCTATTGAATTTCAAAAACTATAATAGATAAATTAATAAAAAAAAATTAAGAGCATCATGAGCTTATTAGGTTGTACATGCTCTCAAAAAAAAAAAGGTTGTACATAATTACGCTTAAATTGATAGTAAACTGTTCAGTTGGGTATATATCAGGTCAGCAGTTGTAAGGAGTGGAAATGTAGTTTTCTAAAAGCTTAATATTATGGCTAAATATGCTTTAAAATTATATTTTTAACTAGTCGACTAAGCCCCGAATATTAAGCATATATTATTACCATACGTATACACTCAAACCAACACACATGTATTCATCCACATATCAAACAAAACATCAACTCTGTCTATTTTAAAGATATATATTTACATTTTTAATTTTTTTTTATGTAAATTTTAGCTGGATTTTCAAGAAAACAACCTTCAGTAATAAAAACGATCTTTCTTGGATCTTATTTCCAAGTGAAACAATGTCATATACTTCATTTGCTTTACTCGTACAGAGCTTGCTGATGAACTCAAGTCAATACAAAATATTGGAGATTTAACTTGGGTTACCTAGCCCAAAAAGAAACCAAAACCCTACTCCTTGTATGTGGGTGGGTGGGTGGAAAATTGTAGACAACACAATCAGCAGATTAGAGTAGTTAGTAAACAGCTGAGTCATCAGAGAATATGTTAATTATGAGCTCGTGTTTGTTTCCAAGTAGAAATTTATGTTTCGGATGGAAGATGGAGTAATTTCCTTTGCAGATAGAAGATGACGAAGTTTTCATGAATTAGGTTTATAATAAATGAAGGCACCGGCATGACATAATGTACGACACCTGAACACCACACTACAGCTGTCACTCAAATCACAATTGCCTTTGATTTACTCATTAATTCATCAGATTGACTTGAGGTTAGACAAAATTTTCACCAAATTTAAGATTATTTACCAGATTTGACTAGTGTCACTTGACAATTTAATCATGCACACATGGCTAGTACGATATGATATTGGCAACCCTTCAGGAAATTTCAGATATATAAGAATCAGACATGAGAGGCATTATATACACTAGGTCACTAACAAATAAATCTACACAAGACATCAATAGAAGTTGCAGCAGGAGCTATACCTTTATATGATGAATTGGTGGCACATTATATTTACACAAGATGACGATGCAATTCAGGATAATCGTACCTTTTCAGGAAGACGATGAGGCAGGTGCAGTAATACCCAATACATATGGCTCCATGAGATGACAATGATATATGAGTGTATTTCGACCATTTAAGACTTGCATGAGGAGATAGAAAATGATACATGTGTGTAAAGTGTAGCAAATACATTCATGAATGAAGTGGCCATATTCATATGTCTAATGTCTCACACTGCTAATCTCTAGGAACTCTTACACTTTTTCAGTTCAAGATCAGTTTGGAAGCAAATTATCCGCCGGCTGTGTCCAAGTGAGGCACGAGGCGACTTATCAGACTTATCAATCTGATTTTGTCATAAAACTGGAGCTACAGTGTTGCAGATCTTAGAAATAATAAAGAACATTCTAAGTTTCAAAATAGTTTAACTACACCGAATCTCAATATTATCCATGTTTTCCCGGGTTGCCAAATATAACGTTGAGTGATGAAATCACTTTCTCTTCACCTAGCTCCCAATAGCTGCATATAGAGTATTAATTTGAAAAACATGGTTTCAAAAGTAAATCTAAGGCTATAGTAAGAAACAGGGATTTGGTCACTTGGGCCATGCCAATTTGTAAAACTCAAACCTCATTATTATAAGATATGGCCACCAGTCCTTGCACGGGTTTTCAGTGCCTGCACATACATATCAAGGGGCAATACTACTACTTTAAAAGCTACAACGAAAAGATTTGCATGATACATAGAACTTATGTATGCCTTAATTGTCTAAGATTTTATATCAATTATGCTTTAATATAGATACTACATAGTATTTACTGCTAAGAAGTTTAAGGTTAGAAACTAAGTCATGAAAATTCAGATCATTAGATGAGGAGCGGCTCCTCAGGAGACACAGTTTCAGTACAGGTAACCTTGAAGAGCACCAACAATGTCTACTTTTTAAGATGTTCTTTCTCTCTTTTGCTCTTTATGTAAGACATTTTCAACAGTAACTCGACAAATGAGAAACCAAATTACAGGAAATAGCCTCAACTATCTAACTAATCATCCTAAAATATCAATTGCCAAACATTTAAAATGTATTATTTAATTAAATAAGAAACGTCCACATAAAATGGAGCCAAGGAGTATGAAGGAAATAGCACAACTCCAACCAAAATTCTGTTCTAAGTTTGCAGTGGTTCAATCTTACCTGAAAAGTATCTCAAATATAACACCTATAGAGCAAGGATTTGACCCTTGATATATCCTCTCCCGACGGATAGCAAAGTTTAAGTAACCACAATAAGC
This sequence comes from Kitagawia praeruptora, assembly GCA_037693485.1. Taxonomy (NCBI): domain Eukaryota; kingdom Viridiplantae; phylum Streptophyta; class Magnoliopsida; order Apiales; family Apiaceae; genus Kitagawia; species Kitagawia praeruptora. Next base: position 155,841,252 of record CM075344.1, on the reverse strand, counting down.
ATCAGAACAAAAACTGCTCACAAAAAAACTGCATTACTATATGGTATTAATAACACTAGGTATGTAATGCCTTCTTTAGCATCCAACTACCATGTAAACCTTTGGATCCCAGTCTCATGGTTCCAACTATATGGCTTAAACATAAACATGCCATTGTGAAGATGTTACAATAGGATGGAGGATCCACGTGAGGACCCATGTCCTGTCACTGTTGACATGGGAATGAAGAATGAAGAAAAAGAAAGGTATGGTATAGTATCTGAACTCCATCAATGGAGCAGGAATTAGAACAGCCGCACATGCCAAGAATTGTACCAGGACCCATATTTTCTTCTGAAACTTTGCTGAAAGTAGAAATATAATCAAGTCATTTCTTAAATTCCAAAATAGTAAATAACAAAGGATGTTATGTTACAACTCACCTAGAATACTGAAGATGGAAAACCATGAGTAAACATAAAGAGGAACCGTAAGGTATTTCGGTGACCAATGGACTTTGATGATCTTCCTTCATAAATAGAAGGTAAAATGTCAATTATCAGCAAGAAGATAGGGGTGTCCTATGCTGCAATAGCCAACAATGGGTGTAATGATATCTTAAAGTATATGCATGTGGTTGTGATCATAATTAATCAATAAATAATAAATGAATATACAGATACACAACTGTTGTGTATTGTATATTACAGTAAGTGTTTAGTATCTAAAGAAGAGAATCCCTTCTATAGTAAGGCTTCTAGGTAACTATGAGATACTAATGACGGCATACTTATCCATACATCGTAACTCTCCCTCAAGATTTAATGCATATATATAATATATTAATATATCACTTATTCCATGGTTATTACAATGCCCAACTAGACACGACTAGTTGGAACGTCAGAATCTGTAGAATGCCCGGACCTAACGGCTAGATTTAGGACAGTCTTTCGTGTGATCAAAAGGAACGTCACCTAGGTCAGGTGGAAATTTGACTAGAGTTATTATCATCATCATTAAATAGCACAAAAGTGTTCCTTGCACCATTAGTCCCTTGTCAAGATATTCTCTTATCTTTTATAAGCGTCCGTCAGCATAGTTCCTAGACACATTACTGGTCCAAATAAACTAAAATTAAAATAAACGTATACTCAAAAAAAAAAAAAAGTAATACAAAAGCATTTATTATATATAAATATGGATAGCAATAGGTATGGCTGATGGCGTCTTACATATTAAATATATATATCGGAAGATGATCGAACAAGACAAAATATATACATTTAAGTCAGCATATATAGGGCTTGACTTGTTGTAGGAGACAATATAAGGTAGACCGGATCAGGAAGAAAACAGCGGTGTGTTCGTTTGTCTCTCTGCACCCCTCTCTTTCTTCTAAGCAGCTTCAAATGTTTAACGATCGATTTTAGGTTTGCATATTTTACTGTTTTTCTAAAGATCCATTACAATTTTCGGCCGGGTTTTGCACATGCCGTTGGCCCAATAACAACCTAACGAATCTCAGTTGACAAATTTTCTGACCAAACCAGCAACTTTTCCCCCAATAACATGCCGTTGGCCCAATAGCAACCTTATCAAAATATTTTGACTTTCCGACTAGTCGGACATAACAGAAGCCATGATCAGGCACAACTTGCCAATAAACACGTAAAGCATTTTTCCACCTAAAACCATTCTGATTGTAAATGAATGCTAACCATATCATTGTTAATCATTTCCTCAATCAAGGGAAGCAAACAATTGGTTCTGTCAAAACTTGACCGAAAACGATATAGCAATGTTTAAATTTTTTCAAACAAAGCCAAATCGTTCACCCAATACAAAACGAGTCGAACCAAAAGCATTTTGGAAAGTTTGGTTCTGTTCGTGGTGAAAGCCAACTCTTTCCAAAGTTAACAATTCATTTTTTTCTCAAATTTAACACAACCAACTCTTGTTGTAGTGGTGATGTAAGATGGGCTTGAAAAAGCGGTAAAACAAGGGATAAAACCTTATCTCCGCACAAGGATCGGTAAAGACACAAAAAAAGGGCAAGCTTGACCACCTAGTTTTGTAATATATACACCTTGCCACAAGTCCGCTTGTGCAAACCGAACCGAAAAGGCTAGCATAGCAATCACTTGCTTATTTTTTTAATGTCATGTGATACAATTACATATAGAGCATTACTTCTCAATACTTCACAACTTTTATTCTCCTCTCGCATATTTCTAACCCTGGCCCTTCTCATCCCAAATTATCATTTTTACATGGCTTCTCATCCCTTCGATCCCAACTCTTCTTTCTTGAATTACCCTAAATATCAGACCCTAGAACAAAGCTCTTTGTATATTGTATGTAAATTGTTCTGTATTCTCATCCAATTAACTTCTCACCATTCAAGAATACGGATTTAGAAACCATAAAGTCCAAACTATCAGGCATTTTAGCTATATACCTCTTCTCCAAAGTCCATCCATCAAATATGTATCGACGTTTGATGCTTACACAAGAGAAAGCCTAATGACCTCTACGCGGAATGTGTGCATGGTATGTATGACTTGAGTATTTACTTAATTTATATAATTGCGTGTTTATGTCTTACTTATCCACTGGATAAGAACCAGAAAGGCATTTAAGGTAGTACATAATTGTTAAATCTATGAAAGGACTTTTAATATGTTTACCAACAGTTTTGCAGTCATTGTGGTTTTTACAAGTATGTCTATCATTATCATCACCCATGACTATATTTGCCTACCACATCAATGTATTACCGTCAATGTGTATTGTGTATAGATTAAGGTGTCAATGTCTACAGATTAAGGTCCACCAAGTGGGACCCGCTCCACACAGTGTCGTTATCCTATTGACTTGGTTGATCAAAAGTTGATTATCAACATCTAGATCTCTAATCGGTTTTCCAAGTGGATGTTTTCAAGAACATAACAAATAAGTTTCTAACACCTCTACCCCTTGATTGGATTGGGTGTTCAAAACAAGGCCAACGTGAAGACAATTTGCTCCGTTGGGAAGCCATCTCGAGATAATTTTTACCCAAAAAACTCTATGACGATTCTATGAATACTTCTAATAGTTCTAGGCCTTATGGCTATAATCTCATGTACATGACATAATACTCAAGGATCTAAAACATCATGTCCAATTTGAAAATGATCCATTACTTTTAATCTTCCTCTCTCTCTCTCCCTCCCTCCCTCCCTCCCTCCCTCTCTCTCTCTCTCTCTCTCTCTCTCTCTCTCCTTACTCAAGCTTAAAAGAAAAATGGGCTAATAGTTTTATAGGTTCTTTCAGATTGATAAATATCTTAATGTTGAGTCAAACCTAGGTTGGGTTCGATATTGTACTCTGCACACTATGAGAGATGGGTTAAAACTTGTCTTGCTGATCCCCTTGCCTTCTATGTGTTCACATTTTCAAATGAATATCCGTGTCTAAAATGCTCTCTAAAGGGCTTATCACCTAGCAGTGAGTCCGGTAATCGGACTCCGAATCGAAATAAATTTCGGTAACTAGTGACACCACCCAAATAAATTTCAAGAACCAAATACCAACAAAAAGTTCACTACCGCGATTTTCCACCCGAACTAATTATTTCGGTAAAAACAAAATAGTCATGAAAGATATCAAGGCCCAATCATTTGTTTAACCCCTTATTTATTACATCAAGGGACGAGCCCAAGTTGCTTACTTATAGCTAGAAAGCCAACCTATTTTTCCTAATCAACTCGATGCAGAAATAGAATACATAACAATTATTCAATTACTTTTCCACCTGCACAAGTTCAAGTTATGTCTCCCTCGATGTGAAATAATACAACATTTATGTAATTAAGATATTAATGCTTTGTCATACTTGCTACAATTATCGCACAGGAGTTTCCAACTGATGTAGTTAATTAGGTATGTATCCAATGGTAAAAGAATTTAAGCATCCAAATCACTCTTGTGTTGTATTGTGTATCAGAAAAATGAAAAAGGCGTGAATGATAATCAATGAAGACAACAAACCATCTTTATTCAATATGTAAAGAGGTCTAAATGGACCCGAACAGGAGTAGGAATAATAGAAAAAAGAGTAGAGTCTTGAATTACATCAAGAAGGAAGGATAAGATGAATTTTTATGTTTGGCCAGTTACCATGGTTCAGAAAAGAACTTTCCATGATAGATTTTTTGGCTGAATTAGGAAAAAGATGTTTCAAAATACCAAAACATAGAAGGTCTAGCTGCCTACACCATTGATTAGAACACTCTAAAAGATGATTACGTTTTTATGTCACCAGATGTGGACAGAAGAACCAAATTAATTTAGCCATTAATAGGTAATGACACAACATTTAAAGCATTTTAGATATAATACACAAAAATGGAGTACTAAGTTAATTTAATCATAAAAAGGTAATGACACGATATTTAAAGCATTTTAGATATAGTGCACAAAAATGGAATACCAAATTATAAGAAATGTGTCCTTGCGCCAATTAATAATATTGGTCATTCAAAAGCATATGCATCACCATGAAAAGGGTGAGGGGTTTACGAAAATTCGGATGATCACTTTTACTTGGCATCTCACATGATCTAACCTGTAATAGTGCGCCAAAAGAATTCCAGCAATCAGAGCTGTAAAGCATTTCACACTGCCTAACACCCTGGTTTTACGGAAGGACTTGAACAAAGCTGCAGTTAAAGAGAAGTGAACAGGAGTCATAAACAAACAAGATACCAGGCGAAAGTATATAAGTTGCTCAAAATGTGGAGAAACAGCATGTGCTTCTTTTGCACCTGCAATATCATGAAACGTGGTGATCTAACTCTGATACTACTTTATAGAGAAATAATAACTAAAAATTTAAACCAAAAATCAAGATAGGAGGTACCAATAAATATACTCACACTCCAGCAAACAAATCCAGTACCAGCAGTATAATTCCTCAACCAAAATTCGCCCTTTGATATAGCACGATGTTAACAAGATTTCCTCAACATCATCAATCAAATCTGCAATCAGCACAAGAAAACTGTGAGTTAGCATTTGGATCAAAACACGAAATTCCTGTGGAGACTATTTTTTCCAGTACAGGTTGAATTAATCAAAAGACTATCAAAATTCTCTAAATATGCAATGAACATACTAAAACATGAAAATATAACTGAAACGTTACTTGTTGGTTAGTTCATATTGCATTTATTATTCTTGACACTCAAATTCATTGATATATTTCTTTGCCTCTCACAATCTATTTCCACTTATCACGTAATGATGAGGAACGGAAATAAAGAATTAAAATATATGTTTATTATTAGTTTATACTTGTCTAGTGTAGAGATAAATAAAGTATTAATCTTAATGTTTTATATGTGGGGTTAGGAATTTATTATTTAAGTAGTATATATAATAAGCCCAATTGTTATCGGGCCTCAGTCCATTATGTTATTTAATTATGTTCCTATTTTCTATATCTAAGCACACAATTAATCACATTAGTTGAAGTTAAAGAAATAATGTACAACCAAAGGAGAAAGTCCACTTGTATGAATTGCCAAGTGCAGTTCCTCGAAATTTTTAAATAAGGACCGGGTTTGAAGATCTTGTCACTATTCAACTCAATACAGTATTTAACCAAATAAAGGAAACTCACATTAATAAATCATTCATAAACTTAGATTATAAAGACTACAAGACAGAAAAATTATTAGAAGAAAAGAAACCTGAGGAATTGGACAAGGAGGGAGAACTGATTAGAATTTAGAAGAATCTACAGAACTGCCAAACCTTTGCCTTCTCAGGCTGGACCCTGAAGCAGCAGATTTACCAACAGGTAACTGATCTCCTTTCTGGTCGAATATACTGGAATCATCTACTTGCCCTTTATCGTTTTGAGCTAACAGAGTATGATCAATAATTCCAGTGCATGCGACAAAAAGAATCCAAATGATATTTGTTTGGCGTACAAAGACAGCTAAAGCGCCAAGCTGCGAGTATTAAGAAATAAGCAGAAGTTAGCTCTGGGAAAGCAAACCAACCGCAACAGATCAATTCTAGATTAAATTTTATCACCTGATGTCAATTGTATACACGGACCTAGAAACACAGTCACGTACAAACGAAAACCTACCAATAGAGCAGAATCTCCTTGTGCAACCAATAACTTGTAACGCTTTAAGTAGACTCTAAATACTTCAATGAAAAATTACCAAACTAGCACATAGCATCAGACAGTGAAATTATGAAGATTTTTTGCATTCTACATTTATACAATATTTCATTTCATGCAATATCATCGATACAAGCTCAACTTGGCAAAACAAAAAATCTAAATCCAAATGTACCAATATAAAAGGATCAAAATATGTTTCCCAATTGGTGCGTTGACTCTAGAAATTATTTAACAAATATAGATATAAATGTGGATTAATAACCACCAATGTCAACATTTATAACTACTGTTGTTTGGATCTTTGCAACATGATGAACAAGTGGATAAGATAAGAAAGTTAAATTATACTTACCCTAATGTAAGTGTAACAATTCCATTACTAAGTGTAACCCAATACCACTGCACTAAATGGATAGTTCTTCTTTGTGAACATCAAAAATGAAGAAAGCACCGCAGTAAGTGATGCCACAACAGTGAATCAAGAAATGTGAAGAACCGGTGGAGGGGATACAGAACTAGGACAACTGTATAAAGAGTGGCTCATCTTTTATCTAGTGTTGGCCGCACCAGGGAAATTAATTCATAAACCACAAGGCTACAAATTACTGCCCGAACACAATTGATGGAGGCACGGAACTATAATTGAGCAAGCATCTAACAACGATGAGACTGCTTCTATGCATAACATAATTAGATTAACTCGTAAATTCCGAAATTCCTTCTTATATTACAACTAGAAAGTATTAAACATCGAATCCAAAATTCCAAATCTAGAATTTAAAGAATTCATGTACTTACAAATGTTCAACATACACTGCATTACAATACTCAAAACAATTTCGACAAAATATAGAAACAAAACTCGAGAAATAATGTCTCGATATCGCAATGGCAATTCATAAACTAACAATGACACTTCACTTTCAATTACACATACTAGTTGTTTATACTTACTTGAAAAACTTCAACATCATATTAACCTAAAACAGTATTTAACACTTTTCCTCAAAATTTCAATAGGGCATAGTAGCAGGTTCATCTTCAATTAAATTTACAAATACTAATCTTATCAATTAAGAAAACAATTCAATACATTGAACAAATTATAATAAATAAACGCATATTTGTAAATTGGTTACCATGTAAAGGTGAGGAACGATACGATCACTGCAACTGCGAGCCTGCCCATTCCTCAATTTCACAACAGTCCAACGGCTTCTAAACGGTAAAGAAAGTGTCTTCGTTGATTTTAGAATATTCGTTGATTTTAGAATTTCACTGCAACTGCGAGCCTGCCCATTCCTCAATTTCACAACAGTTTTTTTATCGCTAAGATGCAGCGCTTCTAAACGGTAGAGTGTCTTCGTTTGGAGTATGGCCAAAAATACCATTTCTTAAATGTTTTATTATAAAGGGTTTCAAGTTCCTCATGTTGACCTCATGTAGACAGGTAGTACCCATATAAAATTAAGGTTATTTATGTAAATTATTGGAAGAAAAAATTACAATTATAAAAATGCTTTTGCGGGCCCTTTACATTATAATAGAAATCTTTTATAATCTTAGGAGAGATGCCCTCAGGCCCAGTTTTCTCTATTATATAAATATTGGTTTTAAGTTTTTTGGTCAAAAAATTTTAAAATGAATAATGTTATTATACATTTGAGAAATAGGTATCATGTAAGAAATTTTAAAAAACCAAAAAAAAGTTAAAAAAAATAAATAACGGTGATACGCATTCTGGAAATGTGTATCACATTTTTTTTTGTCGAAATTGTTTTGACAAAATAAATAATAATATGCATTCTGAAAATGCGTAACACAATCAATTTTTATTTTATTTTTAGTTTTTAATTTATTTATTTTAATTTTTATGTAATATCCATTTGATAAATGTGTAATACATTAGTATTTTTGGTCAAAAAATTCAGAATTGATATTATTATCAAAAAATTAAAAAAAATGACATTTTTGGTATTTTTCTTGATTTTAGAATTTATTGAAAATTTAGAAATTTGCGTACGGATACTAGATAGTTTTTTTTGTTCAGTAAATATTAAATAATGCGTTCAACTTTAGTACCCCCTCGTCTTGTAGTACTGATTTTTTTTATATCTTTCTTTGCCTATTATCCATTATGAAAATGAATATTAGTTAATACGCATTTTACAATAACATATTGTACTTAATTTCTTGTTTTTTGAAAAGAAAATTTAATGCATATTCAATTGATGGATATTATATATCAAATACGTATTATTAAAGGAAAAAAGGTAGGTATCCCAAATTGGTTCCCAAAAAATTTTCCAAATTACAAGTGTAGCAATTCAATTGGTTATAATAATAATGGACCCCCTTACATTCACAGCAACCACCCAATCAAAAATTTTCACTATGCCATGTAAGCTTTGCCACATCATTTGGGAGCAATTTTTGGATACCAATTTGGGATACTTAAAAAAAATAATATAATAAATATTGTATATTTCAGGATTAGGTATCACATATAATATCCAATACTTGAATGCGTTAAATTAGTTAGACATTTTAATCAACTTTAAATAGTGACACATTTTATTCTATTTGAATTGTCTAAATTACCCTTTTATTTTCATTTTTTTTAAAATGTGGTATTTGGGAATCGAACTCAAGTCTTACCATTGATTTACACACCATCCTACCACTACACCACTCAATCATATCTGTTATGAATTATACACATACTATGTGTTCGTGTATGTTCGTGAATTAAGGATATTTACTATTATGACTACTAAATTTTTTAAATCATTTTTTCGTGTTACATTTACAAATTTGTATCATATTATTTTATAGTATAAAATAGTGATTTATAATATGTAGTCAACTTATACATTTTCAAATCATTCAGTTCAATAAAATAATATTAATTGCAAGTATTTACAATATTAGTAGATAAATATAAGATATCTATTAGATATTTAAAAATTTTCATTACATTTAAATGCATATTATTTCGAAAAATGGTTAATGAAAGCGCAACAATCAGAACATTTAAATGCATGTCATTGAACCAATGTAGTTCGACATATTTCAGATTCAAAATCGGAGCATGACTTGATGTTTTAAAAGTACTCAAAATTTCATCATTTTATACATATAATATTAGCCTTGTCTGGAGGGAATTGCATTGTCATTTGCAAGATTTAGTATGTTTGTTCGTTCGTGATCAAAATTACAATATTAGTATGTGGTGAGTTTTTAGGTCAAGAACTTGACATGATTTTAAGAAATATTTCGAATTGACCAGGATTATTGCAATTAAACTTGATCAACTCATTTATCACATTTCACAATTTTATAAAAAGTTTGAATTAATATCACACTATCACAGTTTAAAATAGGGATAAGTTCAAAACTACTCATGTCAACTATTGGGCTTTTAAAGATATATAGTCTAACTTTCTAAAATTCTAAAATTACCATCCATACTTTTCTTAATTTTAAAAATACGTTTTGCAACCTTTGCAACCTCATTTGCAACTTCAGGACGGCGCCAGCCGTGTGAGTTGTAAATGAGGTTGCAAAAGTTGCAAATGAGATTGCAAAAGTTGCAACTGAAAACATGAAGTTGCAAATGAGGTTGCAACTGAAAGCTGGAAGTTGCAAATGAGGTTGCAAAAGTTGCAAATGAGGTTGCAAATGTTGCAAAGGTTGTAAAAGTTGCAACTGAAAACTGGAGGTTGCAAAAGTTGCAAAGGTTGGAAATTCATCTGCTCCGCTATATAGCAACCTCATTTGCAACTTCTAGTTGCAAATAGATTTCAAAAAAGAGGTTGAAAATGACAACTGAAAACTGGAACTTGCAATTGAAAATTCGTCTGCTCGCCTATATAGCATATAAGGTTGCATATGAGGTTGGCAACCTCATATGCAACCTTATATGCAACCGAAAACTGAAAACTAGAAGTTCAAGTATATATATATATATATATAATAGTTTTCAAAAAAGAGGTCGAAAATGACAACTGAAAACTGGAACTTATAATCAGAAATTCGTCTGCTCCCATATATAGCATCGAAGTTGCAACTTTTACAACTTTCAGTTTTCAGTTGCAACCTCATTTGCAACTTCCAGTTTTTAGCTGCAACCTCATTTGCAACTTCTAGTTTTCAGTTGCAACCTCATTTGCAACTTCCAGTTTTCAGTTGCAACCTCATTTGCAACTTACACGGCTGGCGCTTCCCTGAGGTTGCAAATGAGGTTGCAAAGGTTGCAAAACGTATTTTTAGAAAAATAAAAAGTTAAAAACAAAGTTGGTAGTATTTTTGTAAAAGTAAAAGTATAGAATTGAAAGAGGAAGTTAGTGATAGTAAAAACGTAAAATAAAGTTAAAAACATATATATTTTTGTAAATATCCCTTTAAAATATTAGCTTATGTCAAATTTAATAATGGTGAATTTTCTAAAAAAAAAGGTCATTTATTGTCTTGATTTAATATTTAATGCCAATTTAGAATAAAAATTAAACTATTTGTTATTAATTTAAAAGATTTTTCGCCGATCAATGCAATTTGACAATCGCATATAAATCCATTGTTTTCAAATATCACCTATATTAAAAATAAATAGGTTATAGATTACATACAATATTATTGAATTAATATATGAAACTCGATCATAATCAAAATAATGCTCGAACGACATTAGTACAAATATTTAAGTGTGATACTAGAAAATAGCTCGTCACTCGCATAGGTTTTAAAATATATAAAATTTCATTTTAAGAAAAAAAATATGAATTCTCCACTTATCGCGAGATTTCCTTATCCCATATGGGACATGGATTAGTTAGCAAAGTAATTTTTATTTCTAGATCGGGACGGATTCAGGATGGGGGGAGGAAAGATATCAATCCACACGACGTAGTGACCCAATATTTATCACTAACTACATAATTTGTACTCATTCAGTACATGCAGATTACATGTCACAAACAAAAAAAATTATCATTCGCTTTATGAGTTAAATTCTACCAACGTAACGCAAATTAGTAATGTTTTACGTACAAATCAAAAACATTGATACTTAGTCAACTTATATTTGATATATCTAAAACATTATACATATGCTCAATAAACGAATAATTAAGAATGTTATTGTTACATGTTAAATAAAAAATATCTAGAAACTGACCCGTGCCTTGCACTGGTTATTATGCTAGTTCTATATAAAGTAAGAACATTTACATAGAAGTTTGCCTGATAGTTTTCTTTGGGAATTGGTTGAGTTTCGTTCAAAAATCATTAATGATCGAGTATTTGATAGGGCTGAACAAAACCGATCCGTATCCGAAAAACCGAACCGAAATTTGTTATTTCGGTTCGGTTCGGTTCTAAATATTTTGAAATTTCGGTTATTTCGGTTTTTCGGTTCTAAAACGAAATATATTTCGGTTCGGTCCGGTTCTTTTCAAAAAATTTCGGTTCTGGACCGAATAAACCGAAATATTTCTATATTATATATATATATATAATATTTATTTTACCAGTATGTCAGTAAGTTACCCATACGAGTAACGCATGTAAAAATCATCAAATGTTACGACTAGTCAATGCTATAGACGTTCACCCCAATCCTTGTCTCTGAAAACATACTTTAGTCTCTTTAATATATCTGCAAGTCGTGTATCTACACAAGGTTTGAGTGGAAAACAATGTTGTCATGATGAATATGATTCCAAATTCATAGAACCAGCAGCGAGTATATATTCACCTGGATTTAATAATTTAAAGAAATAAATGAAGTTTATATGTAGATCAGAGAATGTGCATAAAACAGGAAAAGTTCGGTTCTGCTGGGACCGAACCGAAATAACCGAAATATTTCGGTTCGGTTCCGGTTCGGTCCATATCCATATTTCGGTTCGGTTCCACAAAAAAGATCTTATTCGGTTTTCGGTTATTTCGGTTTGGTCCGGTTCTGGACCGAACCGACCGAATGCTCAGCCCTAGTATTTGAGAGAGATACTATCGTGGGAGAGATGCATTAGGTTCGTGTGTACCGTGTGTAAGAGCAAGTCTAATGCTAAATGTTATATTGTTATTGTTATTGTTATTGTTATAATAGAATCAAAAAGTAATTTTGATGCTAAAAAAAAATTCATCCTCCAAAAGTAGTTCTATAACTAACTCTTTTAACTTTTACCTAACTCTTTTAATTTCTGTTGAATATTCTCAACAAATTCATCTCATTTTAGTTAAATGATGATGTGGCATGGATGCATACATGCATCCTTGGTTTTAAATTTAACACCAAAAATACATAATATAACAATAGTACGAAGGATGCATCCAACAACTATAGCATCATTTGAAATGAGTTTTTTAACACTTGGTGCTATAATATAGCAATAGCACCATGAATAATATTGCACTGGACTTGCTTTAATGATAGTCGGGACGAATATTTTCAAAAGAAAAAAAATACCATTTGGGAATAGTTTAATTATCGGTCACCCATCCCGAGATATGTTATTTTGGTAAAATCAGTGATACACTTTTTTTTACCATAGAATAATATCCATTTTTTAAATAAGGGTTTTATAACAATCGGTTTCTAACCCGTTGGTTCGTTGATCCAACGGCCCCCCTGGATTGCAAAAAAAAATTTAATGTCCGCAATCTGCCTATCCGCGGAAAATTATAGCGGACAGTAATTATTTTTTTAATCTCAGTCGTTGGATCGTTGATCCAACGGCTGTGGAACCGATTGTTAAATAACCGGTCCCTGACAAACCATTGTCAGGGACCGGACCCTTTAAATAAATCTCGAGTGAGCCATTTGGGATATATCTAATGACGTTTAGCATTTTTTTTTTTTTTGATAAGCGAGATTCATATTAAAATGAGCCAAAAGGCTATTACAAGACATGGAAGTATGGTACCACTGCTACTACAGGACATGGTAGTATGGGACCTCTGGAATAAAATAACAGCCACTATCCCTAAGAAAACAAACACCATCACTTGACTTGCTTTCTAGGAGCTCGATGCAATGGCTCATAGAAAACACCACCACCACTTGACATGATTTCCAGGAGACCAAAGCACCTGACAGCGCGTGTGATGCCACGCATCCCAGACCATTGACCACGGCAAGAGCAACAGTTGAACCATAACGGAAAAATGAGATCTTGAGTGGTAAGATCATGTAGAAAGGACCAGCAACCACCCAGTAACATCTTGTGCTAGCTAAAATTGACTCCCCAAATTAAATCACTCAAACAATTGCATTCCCATGGCTTCGAAAAACAAAAAACTAATAACAATCACAATTATTAAAAGCTTTGTATTCTCCGCCACTAGAGTAAAACCAACAAGAACACTCACTGTACGCACCGTCGCAAGGCGACACGTCGTCGCGACAGATAAGGAATAGATGATGATGCTCAGAGAAAGAACCTTCAAGGAATAATTCGAAAAGGAGAACAACAAAGCGTCGCCAATAGACTCAAACCAGGCTGGCGTCAGCCTCCCTTGCTACCCTGTTCGCGAACCACCGAAAAACAAAGTAGCTCCATAATCCACCAAAACCAGACCCCTGGAATAACACAGAAGCCGACGAAGAAAACACCTCAGGTGGCTACGATAATTGCCTCATAAGGACCCATCATCAAGCTCGCAGGAGCACCTCAAATGGTGACATTAAAACAGCAGGCCATCCCTAATCCTAAGCCGACCAGGCCTTGAAAACATCAAAACCTGATCGAAAAATGGGCGGCTCCCAACCACTATTCGAGACCCACTGCACCTAGCACACCACCACCTTACGGTGCTCCGCTCGTCTGAGATATATCCATTCGCAGCAAGTCGCACCAGGCTGTTTGATTTCTTCACGCAGCTAGATAAAAACCGAGATCTTGAATGAACCTGCAATTTTATTCTAGAAAAAGATAGAGCCACCCCCAAGAGATAACCGGAAACGAAACCGGAATCTCCAAAATTTGGGTGAGGATTAGGTAAAGGAGGACCTCATTAAAAACCCTCAATTGGGGAAAAGAGTATCCTCCAAAAGAAAGAAATGAATCTAAAGTCCTCCGGCCGGTGGAGAAGCCACCGCCGGAGGGGAAGAAGGGAGGCGGCTAGATGTAGTTTTAGGAGAGAGAACTGTAACTTTTATTCATTCATGCTGCGAAATAACCGAAATATTTCGGTTCGGTTCCGGTTCGGTCCATATCCATATTTCGGTTCGGTTCCACAAAAAAGATCTTATTCGGTTTTCGGTTCGGTCCGGTTCTAGACCGAACCGACCGAATGCTCAGCCCTAGTATTTGAGAGAAATACTATCGTGGGAGAGATGCATTAGGTTCGTGTGTACCGTGTGTAAGAGCAAGTCTAATGCTAAATGTTATATTGTTATTGTTATTGTTATAATATAGAATCAAAAAGTAATTTTGATGCTAAAATAAAATTCATCCTCCAAAACTAGTTCTATAACTAACTCTTTTAACTTTTACCTAACTCTTTTAATTTCTGTTGAATATTCTCAACAAATTCATCTCATTTTAGTTAAATGATGATGTGGCATGGATGCATACATGCATCCTTGGTTTTAAATTTAACACCAAAAATACATAATATAACAATAGTACGAAGGATGCATCCAACAACTATAGCATCATTTGAAATGAGTTTTTTAACACTTGGTGCTATAATATAGCAATAGCACCATGAATAATATTGCATTGGACTTGCTTTAATGATAGTCGGGACGTATATTTTCAAAAGAAAAAAAATACCATTTGGGAATAGTTTAATTATCGGTCACCCATCCCGAGATATGTTATTTTGGTAAAATCAGTGATACACTTTTTTTTACCATAGAATAATATCCATTTTTTAAATAAGGGTTTTGGTCCTTGACAATCGTTTGTCAGGGACCGGTTATATAACAATCGGTTTCTAAACCGTTGGTTCGTTGATCCAACGGCCTCCCTGGATTGCAAAAAAAATTTAATGTCCGCAATCTGCCTATCCGCGGAAAATTATAGCGGACAGTAATTATTTTTTTTTAGTCTCAGTCGTTGGATCGTTGATCCAACGGCTGTGAAACCGATTGCTAAATAACCGGTCCCTGACAAACGATTGTCAGGGACCGGACCCTTTAAATAAATCTCGAGTGAGCCATTTGGGATATTGATAAGTGGATTTTATATCCACTTGGAGCATTCTAAATCGGCTTAAATTGATTGTCTTGGACTCAAGTTTCTTTTAGTTTTGATGTGTTTTGTTTAGTTGTGCAGATTTACAAGGATGTTGATTATGGTGGATGTTTTTGTCGTTTTTGGAGATTTAATTTATTAAAATTCGGATTTATTGGGCTGCACGCGTGAGATTCACTGTTTGGCCCATATCTTGAGTTCTAGAAGTCAGTTTTGGGCGATCTTACTGTCCACGCGAAGATAACGAGATTCTCTATCATTCTAAAGTGGTCCAGAGGCCCAATTGCAGCTGGAACGTTCCAGAATTACTGAAGAAAAGACAGCTGCGAATTTCCCTTTAAATCAGAATCAGTTTAGGAAACGTACTTCTATTATAATTCTGATTTGGTATTTTTTTGTTGGGCAAGATGTCTAGAGACTATATAAACACATCCAACCCTTGTGATTAAGATTAAGATCATTAGGAGTAGAACCATTACATATCAATTACTTAGGTTTATTTGTATTTTTTTATCATGGTTTCATCAGATCCCATGATGACGAGAGGTTCGATTATGAACTAATCGTTGTCATGGGATTCTAACGGATTTATTTATGGAGCTTTAGTATCTTGATGCTTTACAGATCTGTGTGTGATGTATTCTGATATCCTCGTATGGTTATGCTTAATTGTTAGATGTGTCATGAACATCTAATTTGTTAATCTCTTGTGAAGTGAAAGTGGATCTTGAGATTTAGAACTTGCCATGCTAGCATAGGTTCATGATTGTTTATCAACATGATTCGTAGTATGAGATGAGAATACTTGTATTGCCCTATGTGATCTTTATGGATAACTTGCTCTTCAACCGTTATGTTTTCAAATTCTATAGACATATATGGTCTAAGCATAATTGGTGTCTATTCATCTTCTATCTCTTTTGTGGATGTATGGGTAGTTTGGTATACGTATGCTGACAGGTAGCGTGTACTTGTTTCGTGTTGTCCGATCAGATATCATAACCATTGCATATAGTGATTAAAGGCGTCAGATCTAAGCAAAGTATTTAATGAAGTTAGGATTCCATGTTTACTCTTGCAGACGTAATTAGATTTTAATTCTTGTTAGTTAGTTAATTCTTAGTTTTGTTAATTTGTGTCTTAGTTAATTTAGTTTAATAAACCCAAAATTGTTATTGTCTTAGCAGTGCATAATAACCATACATTGTTGCATAGGCATATTTACTGAATAGAACCATAACTTGATCCCTGTGGGAACGAATTTGGACTTAACCTTATATATTACTTGTGACCACGTACGCTTGCGTGATTTAGTGCAAACAAATATATCTAATGACGTTTAGCATTCAATTTTATAAAAATATTCTAAGATGTTTTATTTTTTTGGATGCAGATGAGATTTTTATTTAATAATACACTAAAAAATAATTAAAATGTATCATATTATTACTATCATTTTATTTAAATATAATTTAGAAAGTACACAATTTGGGTAAAATTTAAAAGTTCAAAATATCTCGTTATCAATAAAATATATCGAAATTAATAATATTTAATAAATATAAATATAACTACTTATCCACAAGTATCAATAACAAAAATAAAGGTTATTGATAATAGTGTAATATTTTTTAATCAAAACATTTGATACATCATTGGATTTGAAGTATTATCTCGAATATTTCATATTCAATGCTGTAATTAGATTGATTATTTTGGTTATATTTTGAAAAACAGTATTTTGGATTAAAAAAAAACTCACAAAATAAGATACTTCGATTACTTCTTCACATTTATTCATGCATATTATTTGTTATATCAACGTATTAAAAGTTAGTTTTTTCTACCTCTGGGAATATTAAAAAGAAGTAATATTGGAGGGAAAAAACTCTAACTCTTATCTCATCTGGTCTCTTGCTTGTGCTGTCGTTGGTGCCTCTAACTTTGGCGTAGACGCGTAGTTCGACCATCGGCCAGAGGCCTCTTCCTAATTTTGTTATATTTCTTTTTCAATAAAATCGAGTTTTAGTTCCATAAATTTCGAAAAAATTCAGTTGAGTTCTTCATTTTTGCTTTTAGATCTACTAATAGCTCAAATTTTCAAATAAAAATCAATTTTGGATTCAAAATCTCCGACCTAGCATCATATCAAAATTTGGTGTCATTTTGAGATCTCGGAATTTTTAGGATTTTCGTATCGATTTGTGTGAGTTTGTTTTTTATGTTATTAGTTGTATCGTTTTATACGAGTGCTCTTCCATTAGCTGCATTGAAAATGAATTATATGGTATATTGGAAGATCTGGATATCCCGCATAGACATCACTTTCGGCATATTTATAGCTGATGTCCGATATATAGATAGTTGGGGTGCGCTTGGGAGGTGGTGAAAATCGCATGTGCTCACCTCTCACAAAAAAAAAGTTTGTTCATAACATAAGGCTTTTAATATCTCTTAAAAATTTAGTTGAAAATTTTAGAAAAGATGATGGATTTTAGTTGAAAAAGATAATCGGTTAATTATAAGTAATTATAAAATTATTTTTTTATTAGATAGAATGCCCTTGATATAATTGGAAAAATAGAGGATTTGGTTAGAGAAAATTAAAAAGGTAACATGTTTCAGGTGAAAAAGGTAATTGATTAGTTTATAGTAATTATAAGTTAATTATGTTATTTTACTAAATAAATTGCTTGTAATGTTTTTAGAAAAAGAGAAATTATTGTTGCCCGTGATATTTCTAGGAAAAGATGGATTTTAATTATAAAATATAGAAAAAAATGATATGTTTTAACTGAAAAAGTTAACCGATTCATTATTAGTATTATCATATTACTATTTTATTTCATATAATAGAACTGCCCTTAATATACTTGAAAAATGAGATATTTTAGTTAGAGAAAATAGAAAAGAAAACGGAAAAATTAAGAAGGTGACATGTTTTAGGTGAAAAAGGTAATTGATTATTTTATACTAATTATAATTTAATTATGTTCAATTACTAATTAAAATTGCTCCTAGTGTTTTTTAGAAAATGAGAAATTAACGTTTCCGTTATATTTCTAGAAAAAAAAGGAAATTAATTAGAAAAAATAGAAAGATGATATGTTTTAGTTGAAAATATAATCGATTAATTATAGTATTGCAGTGCACGGGTTTCTTGTATTATGTTATAAATTTTATTTAATATTAAAATTATATTTTTATATAATCATTATTTTAATAATTTTTTTAATTTTAATTTGTTATAATTTAATATAGAGCTTTTTTCATAAATATATTAGAAAAAGTAAAAATTTGCATTTTTACTTTTACCTTTTTTTACTAATTGCAATTTTACTATACCCTATTTACTAATTACAAAAATACGGACTCACTCACCTACCCTCCTCTATTTCTTTCACCGCCGGCGCCGTCTTAAACAACCATCAACCCATTAATTTTCGAAGCCCAAATAGTAGGGATCAATTTGCCAGCCTTCTCCATCGATTGATAGTTCAATGCAATGATTAATTGTTAGTCTGGAGTTGTTTTTATATTCGCCGGAGATTGGATTGGTGGCCGGAAAATGATTTTTATTGCTCGTATATTAATTTTAGTACCATATATGTATAAATCATTGAATTTAGGATATGTATTTTAGTTATATTTTTGGGACAGATTTGAGGTCGCCGGATTCTAGGTTTTAACGCCGGATTTCTGGCCAGCGACCCCAGTCGTCGGAAGATAAGTCATCGGAAGATGATGTGCTGTAGAGAGACGGATGTATAGATGTTGCAGAGAGATGTACACAGAGAGTTTCAACAGCTGAAGGAGAGTAGTATTTTTGGTAAAAATTTTAAAAAACACGTAAAATTGCAATAATATGAGTGAGATGGTATATTTGCAAAGATAAGTAGAAATAACGGTATATTTGGTAAATACCCTTTAATATACTCATGTTTACAGATTATAATAGTGTTTCCTTATTATAAACAACGTATATGATTTTTAATATATTTTATTAATAATTGAAAATTTTGGTGTGATATTTTCGAGTATATATTAATGATTGTAAGATTTGTTGTAAATTAAAAAGGTAACGTGTTTTAATTAGAAAGGAAATATTAATGATTGAAAAATATGATACAATTGATCTTTGTAGGTGTTTATAAAAGGTAATATCTTCAACTGAAAGTAAATATGAAAAATGCAATCGACTAATTACCATTTATTATATTATATTGTTATTTATTTTAGGTGTTACATTTTACTTGAAAATTATGGTGCGATATTTTCGGTTATATATTAATGATTGAAAGATTTATTTTAAATTAAAAAGATAATGTGTTTTAGTTCGAAAGAAAATATTAATGATTGAAAGATATGATATGATTCATGTTTTTACGTGTTTATAAAATGTAATATTTTCAACTAAAAGTAAATATGAAAAAGACAATCGACTAATTACCGTTAATTTTATTATATTAATGTGATATTTTCGGGTATATATTAATTATTGTAAGATTTGTTTTAAATTAAAAAGATAACGTGTTTTAGTTCGAAAGGACATATTAATGATGGAAAGACGATTGGTGTTTTTAGGTGTTTATAAAAGGTAATATCTTGACTACTTACCATTAATTATATTATGTTATTACTTATTTTAGATTGTAAGATTTATTTTAAATTAAAAAGGTAACGTCTTTTAGACTTTTAGTTCGAAAGGAAATATTAATGATGGAAATATATTATACAATTGATGTTTTAAGTTGTTTATTAAAGGTAGTATCTTGACTAATTATCATTAATTATATTATGTTATTACTTATTTTAGGTGTATTTTTTTTAATGAAGGGTAAATAATTAAATTCACGAAGTACCAAAAAATAGGTACAAAAAAATAGGCACCAAAATTTTAATGTTTCGATTTTTATATAATAGTATAGATTTGTTTTAAATTAAAAGGTAACGTGATTTAGTTCGAAAGGAAATATTAATGATGGAAAGAAATAATACGATTTACTCCCTCCATCCCTTTGAATTCTTTACGTTTGCGGACCAGTTTCTGGCACGGATTTTAAGGTGCATTTTAAGGATAGTTCTATAACTTATTTTTAATATTTTATTTTTTTTGTATAAAAATAGGATTGTTCTATTTTTATACAAAAAAATAAAATATCAAAAATAAGTTATAGAACTATCCTTAAAATGCACCTTAAAATGCGTATCGGACTTTTATGTAAAGAAATGGGTGGGACAGAGGGAGTATGTTTTTAGGTGTTTATAAAAGGTAATATCTTGAATAATTACCATTAATTATATTATGTTATTACTTATTTTAGATTGTAAGATTTGTTTTAAATTAAAAAGGTAACGTGTTTTAGACTTTTAGTTCGAAAGGAAATATTAATGATGTAAAGATGTGATACGATTGATGTTTTTAGTTGTTTATAAAAGGTAGTATTTTGACTAATTATCATTAATTATATAATGTTATTACTTATTTTAGGTGTATTTATTTATTTTATAATGAAGTGTAAGTAAGTAAATTCACGAACTACCAAAAAATAGGTACAAAAAAACAGGTACTAAAACTTTTTTAATGTTTCGGTTTTTATATAATAGTATAGATTTTATTAATAATTGAAAAATATGGTACGATATTTTCGGATATATATTAATGATTGTAAGATTAGTTTTAAATAAAAACGGAAACGTATTTTAATTCGAAAGGAAATATTAATGATTGGAAGATATGATAAAAGGTAACATCTTCAACGAAAAGTAAATATGAAAAAGACAATCGACTATTTACCATTAATTATATTATGTTAATATTTATTTTAGGTGTTTTAATATATATTTTTCTTTATAATGAAGGGTAAATAAGTAAATTCACGAAGTACCAAAAAATAGGTACAAAAAAACTGGTACCAATTTATATAATCATTATTTTTACATAATTTTTAATTTTAATTAATATAATTTAATATACACATGTTTACGGATTATACTAATGTTTCCTTATTATAAACAAAGTATATTTTTAATATATTTTATTAATAATTGAAAAATATTGTATGATATTTTCGGGTATATATTAATGATTGTAAGATTAGTTTTAAATCAAAAAGGAAACGTATTTTAATTCGAAAGGTAATATTAATGATTGGAAGATATGATAAAAGGTAACATCTTCAACTAAAAGTAAATATGAAAAAGGCAATCGACAAATTACCATTAATTATATTATGTTAAAATTTATTTTAAGTGTTTTAATATATATTTTTCTTTATAATGAAGGGTACATAAGTAAATTCACGAAGTACCAAAAAACAGGTACCAAAAAATTGGTACAAAAAAATAGGTACCAAAAAATAGGTCCCAAAACTTTCAATGTTTCGGAATTTATATAATAGTATAGATTATTTAATTTTAATTTAATATAATTTTAATATACTCTTATTTACGGATTATACTAATGTTCTTTATTATAAACAACGTATGCAGATTTTTAATATAATTTATTAACAATTGAAAAATATTGTGTGATATTTTCGGGTATATATTAATGATTGTAAAATTAGTTTTAAATTAAAAAGGTAACGTGTTTTAATTTGAAAGAAAATATTAATGAAGATTAGTTTTAAATTAAAAAGGTAACATGTTTTAATTCAAAAGTAAATATTAATGATTGGAAGATACATTGATGTTTTTAGGTGTTTATAAAAAGGAAGTAAATGTGAAAAAAGGCAAGCGACTAATTACCATTAATTATATTATGTCATTATTTATTATAGGTGTTTTAAAAGTATAAATATCATATATTTATTTTTCTTTTTAATAAAGGGTAAATAGGTAAATTCACGAATTACCAAAAAATTGGTACCAAAAAACAGGTACCAAAAATTTTAATGTTCCGGAATTTATATAATAGTATAGATAGTATAGATAAGGTTGTTTCTGGAATAATGGCCAACATATAAATACTAAAAAAATTAATATAATTAATAATTATAGATAGTAATAAAAGAGTAGTATAAGCTAATAAAATCCTGACAATAAGGGGTAAAGCTTAATTCATAATTAATTTAAAGTTTACTGCTCAAATTTTATTTTTAATAATTAAATTATCTAATTTTTGAATAATTACTGGAGTACGTTTTACAAATCTCGTAGTCGGGAGAAAATCGAATTCCGACGACAACAGATCAAATCTGCAATTTGTTTTCTTGTGCGGCTAATTTAACATATGCTTATATAGATAACGGAATATCAAACAAGTAGTACACCCATTCATGCAACTTCCCAAAATACTTACTCAAGTTAAAAGATCCACTATGTGTAGAGTTCAGAAATAGACAATCAGAAGAAGACAAGCAGAGACCCTGTAAAGTGCCATCTTTCATTTGCCCTTATTCTTTGGGTACTGCCTCTTGTCCTTAATAATCCCGATGGTCCTCCCGGAAGAAAGCTGCTAGGAGACAACTGTTTAGAGCTTTACTTTTGAATTATCAGTACACTTGTGAATTTTTTGTTAAAATATTTGAATGTAACGATGATTTAAATATAACAACTATATATTTTATGGGTAAGAGTTCAACATCCAAGGGCACTGACAGTTAGAGCAACGATGGAGGGGGTTGAGGATTGAGTGTTCTTTAATAAGTTGTTCCTCTTAAATTATCAAGTACTACACTATTTTTGCAAATAGCTAGTGTGAAATTCTCAACTCATGAAAATTTTAAGTATGCGTGGGATGGGAAATAAAAATTTGATGTACTATACATGTTCAATAGTTCGCTTTTAAAAATTTGAACGAAATTTATGTATTTGTTTAAGTGTTCCTCTGATCATCGGAAATTCGTGGATCATGGCCTCGTAGTCCCGTACTGAATTATACTAATCTAATCTTCTGCTGATGTAACAGGCCATAAATCTATCTTTGGAACACAACATGAATCTTATATGGTATATATATCTTGAGATGTATACATGAGAAAAAAACTGGTGATATCTGTAATGATGTGACCGAAAATGGATCATATCATACATGAAAATTGGTGCTTTATAAAAGGTGGAAGATATGTGTGTACTAGTAAGAAAAAGATGGTGAGTGTTATATATATTGGGGGTGACACTGACATGAAACGGGCTACAGAAGGGGGTAGAGACTGGAGATATATGGAGAGAGACATGGTATAGTGGAGAACATGACCCCGTGGAAACGTACCCGTTGCAGAAAGAAACATGCATTATTGAGATCATCTCCCAATCTTCTTTCATTTCATGAATTAAAGCTGTATGTTTAGCCTCTCTTGGATCATTCGTTCCTTTTCCATCTACGGCCCCGGGACCAATTTCCCACTTCCATCAGCTTTCTCATCCCCATAATACACATTTCCTTACGTTTGAGTGACTTGTAATGGGGATATCTGTATGATCTGTGATAGATTGATTCCCTGTAATCTTGTACCCATCAATTCAAGTAAGGTGCACAAAGATAGCATCTCTTTATGAAACATGATAAAAATTTGCTCTAATCTTGTCTTTAGCATGCCCCTACTATTGACTAATGAGATTTACAAATACTACTATCTACGAACCAGGATTTAGAAATACTAATTGCTAGAAAGCTTTGTGTGCTTTATTGAAAGTGCCTATGCTGGTAATCACCGGAGAGCAAATCCCGGTTCGGTTTGGTTTTTGGGTAAAACCGGACTAAAACCGGAATCGAAACCGGAAGTCTTCAATTTTAAAAATTGAAAATCAGAATCGTAACCGAATCATCAGTTTCGATTTCGGTTTTAAAACCAGATAATATATAAAGGAGATAAAATATTATAGCATACATAACTTGGTTCAAATTTACAAAAACCAAACCGAACCGAAGTTTCGCTCTCCTTAAGGATAATAACAATAGCAAATGATAATGCTAAGGAGACTATGATAGAAACCAATTTTGATGGACAAACAACTTCATATTTAGGCTTGTTACCTCCACAAAAATTAGGCAATCCCTGGGCGAATCGTCCTGAATTCCTTTGTAAAAATGAAGAAAATGAAGTTGGATGGCCAGTTATGAGAGACCGAGGAACATCGCCTAATAGCACATTGGGCTCAATTCCATTACATTACATAAATTAGGTTATAGTTTACTGCTTAATTAAAAAAAATATGTATTTAAATTTCAAAAAAATTAATACAAACTATATATATATAATATTCATTTATTTATTTTAATAATCAGTTCGGTTTTGGCCGGTTCGATTTTAACCTATAACCGGAATCGAAAGTTTCGGTTTTTAAAAATCAAAAACCACAATCGTCGGTTCGGTTTCGGTTTTTTCGGTTCGATTTTCACCGATTTCGATTCGATTTCGATTTCGATTTCAATTTGATTTTTTGCTCACCCTTGATGTTAGTTACAATTAGAACACATATTTGCCCATTTCATTTTTATTTGCTACTAGCTTAAAATTCGGAATTTTTCAAATTTGAACTAAAAATTTAAAGACATGAATTTTGTATGCTTAAAATTTTTAATAATATGATCTAATAATAATTATATACTAGCCTATAACCCGTGCTTTGCACGGACTATCATATATTATTATTATTAATTAATATATTAATTATTTGATTAAATAAAAAAATTATTTATTACAATAAATTTTATTTTTAATTTTAAATTTACATATATTCATACTTAATTTCATGACATAAATAAATATAATTAATTTAACGTTATTTTTAAATTTATTGTTAAATATCTTAACAATTTTTTTAATAGTTATTTTTAAAAATTTATTTAGTGTAACCTAATATCATTGAAGAAATAAGTGTAGTAAAAAGTGTGTGTAGCTGATGATTCTAATGACATTTATAATTCTGTAAAACATTTTGGTTTTTATTTTTAATAAATTATATATAATATAACTGAATTTCAAAATTATAACACTTTTTTATTTTATTTTTAAAATATTTTTTTGGCCTTGGTTCTTTGTTTAGTTGGTTAACACATTTCCAAAAAATTTGTTAACACCTTCCAAAATACAAAAAATAAATCAAAATGTATTTAATTTTAATAAAAAAATAAACCACATATTTACATACTATTTCTATTATATTTGCATTTACATCAATATTTTACATAGATACATACTCCGTCAGTTATATTTCAATTGAAATTCAACTACATACTACTTCAATTATATTTTTATATAATTTTTTTAACTTGTTATTTTTAGAAAAGTTTTAACAATTTTGTTGAAAGACAATACATACTTTTACTGAAAATTCAATTACATAATCTTTCAATTATATTTAACTTGTTATTTTTATAAAGGTGTTAACAATTTTTTTGAAATATTTTAATAATTATAATTACTTAATATAATATTTGCATAATATATATAGTACTAAATAACAATTGTATAATTATATGATATATTGTTCGAATTATGACTATATTTTGTCATAAAAATATAAATATAAATGGACGTATATACTTACATTTTAATTGTTGTTGATATTATCATATTCAAATTATGATTCCATAATAATCCCTAATGTATTATTTGTCTAAAATAAAATTTAATATTAATTTATAATTGTGTGAAATTTTTATTGTTTATTATATACTTTTAGTTTGGTTTCACTTTTGTAATTTATAATTTGTTGTAAATTTGTTAATAATATATTGAAAGAGTATTTAATTAGATATTAATTGGATTGTAATTAAAAGAGATTTATTGTAAATTTGTTAAAATAAATATATGATATTAAAGTTATTTAAATTAATTTTGAAAATGTTTGATTTCTAAGTAATTGAAAGAATCTAAAAATGTTGGATAACTGAAAGAGTTGTAATTAAATATTAATTCAATTGTAATTAAAAGAGTTTGTTATTAAGTAATTAAAATAAAATTTTATATGTATTTTAATTTATCTTTTTTATTTTTAGAGTTAAAATATTTTTTGGAAGATGTTATTGAGATGAGTGTTCCCAATTGTAGCGAGAGTTGGTATAGTTTTAATAAATAAAATATGATTTGTTTTATTTATTTATTTAGTTTGGAAGGCGTCGACTGTTTTTTAAGGAAGGTTTTAACCAACGAACCAATTATACCATATTTCGCTTATAGCTTATAATAGTATATAAGTATAGATATATACCCTATTTCGCTTATAATAGTATAAGTATAGATATATACCCTATTTCGCTTATAATAGTATAAATATAGATATATTGTACGTGATATTTTTAGAAAATGATGAATTTTAGTTTGAAAATATTGAAGCTTATAATAGTATAAGTATAGATATATTGTACGTGATATTTTTAGAAAATGATGAATTTTAGTTTGAAAATATTGAAAAGATGATATGTTGTAGCTGAAAAACTTAATCGATTAGTTATTAGTTATTATAATATGACAAAATGACAGTTTGTACCCCTCATGTATAGGGGTTTTGTCAAATTGGTCCATTTTTACGTTTTGTAGCATTTTACAACCCCTATCTTTAAATCTCGCTTATAATTGAACCCATATATTTACTAACATTTTTACTTTTTGTAGCACTTTACAACCCATATCTTTAAATTTCGCTTCTATTTTTACTATTCATTATTTTGGTTCGATTATTTTTAGTCGATTTGTGCTATTCCAAAAATTATGAAATTTTGGGAAATGTCTTAAAAATTATTTAGAAAGCTACAGTTATATTTTCAGAATTTTCGGAAAATATTTTTCCTACGAATTTATTCGTCGATCAACTCAAATTAGACGTGGAGTTAGTGAAGGGGTTCAAGTTGAAGCGAGATTTGAAGATAGGGGTTGTAAAGTACCATAAAACATAAAAATGGACCAAATTGACAAAACCCCTATACATGAGGGGTACAAACTGTCATTTTGTTTTATAATATTATTATTTTATTTTACTTATATAAAGCTACCCGAATAGGTTTTTCTAGAAAAAAGTTAAAAAAAAATAGAAAAGGTAGCGTATTTTGACTGAAAAAGCTAATTAGTTCATTATTAGTAATTATAATTATAATTATAATATATTATTTTATTAAATAAATTGTTCATGGTGTTTTTGAAATAGGAAAAAAAATTAGTTAGATAAAATATAAAAGATAATGCACTTTACGTGAAAAAAGAAATTAATTATTTATTGAAAAACAGAAAAGATAACATGTTTTGTCTGAGAAAGAAAATTTATTAGTTATTAGTAAATATAAATAATTAATTAAGGATAATTAAGTGAAAATAACATATACCATTAAAGATAAATAAGTAAAATTAATAGGATCAAACTTTTAATATGTTGACTATTATATACTACGTAATAATATTGATGATTTATTTTTTACTTTAACACGGGTTTTATTGGAGTTTGGAGCTAGGTGTAATTTCCCTCTTAAACATCCAGCTATGTTTTCTTATCAATCAATATATTCTTAATGTCTGCTAGTATTACATTTTAAAAATTACTGTTTTTACCCTTCATTTTTTTAATCTTCTTTATTTCTTTCATGCCCTTTTTTGTCATTACACAGGAAAATTACAGCTTTTATCCTTTATGTTTTTAATCTTCTTTATTTCTTTGATGTCCCTTTTTGTCATTACACAATATTTGGAGCGACCCAATTTAGATTGGATCGACCCAAATCTCCTTTATTAATCAATTTCCTTTTTCAGGTTAAACATATTATCTTTTCTATTTTTCAATAACTAAATAATTTACTTCTTTGGTAAAATACAATATCTTTTACATTTTATCTAACTAAAATTTCTCCATTTTTTAAAACTACGATCAATTTTGTATAATAAAATAACATAATTATATTATAATTAGTATTAAATAATTAATTACCTTTTTGAGCCAAAATACGTTACCTTTTCTCTTTTCTCTAACTAAAATCTCTCTTTTTCCAATTGTATCATGGACGGTTACCTTTTTCAAACACGTTACCTTTTTTCCCTTCTATTACGAAAATATCTCTTTTTCCAATTATATCACGGGCGATTCGATTTAATAAAAAAAATAATAAAAATATTATAGTACTAATAATTAACTGATTACCTTTTCAACTAAAACGTATCATCTTTTATATTTTTTCTAATTAAATTCCTTTTTTTCTAGAAATTTCAAGGGCGACATTAATTTCTCATTTTCTAAAAACTATGAGCAATTTTATTTAGTAAAATAACAGAATTAAATTATAATTACTATAAACTAATCAATTACCTTTTTCACATAAATTATGTCATCTTTTTAATTTTCACGTTACCTTTCTATTTTTTAAAACTAAAATCTCTCTTTTTCTGATTTTATCACGGGCGGTTCTGTTTAATACAATAAACTAATAATATTATAATATTCATAATTAACCGATTGCATTTTTTATCTAAAACGTATCAATTTCTATTTAATGAAATAAAATAATAATTATATAAAAACTAATAATTAGCCGATTACCATTTTCAAGTAAAACCTATAATTTTTTTTATATTTTCTAACTAAAATCGCTCATTTTCTAGAAATATCACGGATAACATTTATATAATTATTATCAAATCTCATATAAAAATTTAAGCCTCCCAACTTTATATTATAAAAAAATTAACTTAAATTAATGAAAAATTCATATAATATTAAAAAAATTCGTGCATCGCATGGGTTTTAAGCTTGTATAATAAAAATTCGTATACAACGAATAATATCCGTTAGATTTTTAGTTAAAAATTAGAACTGTTATATACTTATATAAAGGAGAAACGAGTGGAGGTAAAGTGGTGCCGGTCAAATAGCTCGGTTCAATTATGTTAAATTTCTCAAAATTTTGAATTAATAATTCAAATGATTAAAAAAAATCTCAATTCCATTTTAAAACTTTACTAATAGAGAAAACTAAATATATAGTTTCATTATTTTTACCTATAAAATTTTTACTAATGAAGTAAAGTAAATATCTAAATTGCATTTTAAATTTATTCTAATCGAGGAAACTAAATATACAATTTCAATATCCTTACCTTTAAAATTTCATTTTAAAACATTGAAAGTTTGGTCGGTCGGTCGGTTAGTTGGTTGGTCGGTCGATCGGTACCTATTGTTTTTACTTAATTACCCTTACTTAATTATAAATAAAATTTCTCCTAATAACTAATCAATTTATGTTTTCAAGTAAAACATATTAAAATAATCAATTTCCTTCTAAAATACGTTACATTTTCTATTTTTTTAGTTAAAATCTCTTTTTTCCAATTAAATGACGCCTTTACTTAATTATAAATAAACAATTTCCCAATAACTAATCAATTTTTTTTTCAAGTTATTAAAATAATCAATTTTTTTTAAAAAAAATGTTACCTTTTCTATTTCCTTTAGCTAAAATCTATAGTTTTCCAGTTATATGGCGCCGGTCGGTTGGTTGGTTGGTTGGTCGGTACCTATTGTTTTTACTTAATTACCCTTACTTAAATATAAATAAAATTTCTCCTAATAACTAATCAATTTCTGTTTTCAAGTAAAACATATTAAAATAATCAATTTCTCTAAATTGCATTTTAAATTTTTACTAATCGAGAAAACTAAATATACAACTCAATTGCATTTTAAATTTTATTAATAGTGGAAATTAAATATCACTAACAAAATATAATAAAAATTTGTATGCAACGAATAATATCCGTTAGATTTTTAGTTAAAAATTTGAACTATTATATAAATATATAAAGGAGATCCGAGGGGATTTAAACCTCTACTATTATCCTTCATTTTTTTATTAATAATATAATTAATGATAATTAGCCGATTGCCTTTTTCAATTAAAAGATGTTTACTTATAATTGATATGATATTACCTTTTATAAATACCTAAAATATCATATCTTCCAATCAATAATTTTTTTTCTCTCTAATCAGCATTTTGGAGCGATCCAATTGGATCAACCCAAATCTAAACCTCTACTATTATCCTTCATTTTTTTATTAATAATATAATTAATGATAATTAGCTGATTGTCTTTTTCAATTAAAAGATGTTTACTTATAATTGATGATATTACATTTTATAAATACCTAAAATATCATATCTTCCAATCAATAATTTTTTTCTATTAATTAAAACACGTTGACTTTTAATTTAAAACATAATATTGCAATAATTAATACATACCCAAAAATATGACTTCATATCTTCTAACCACTAACAAAATATAACAAAATTCGTATACAACGGATAATATCTGTTAGATTTTTAGTTAAAAATTAGAACTGTTAGATTCAATGATTAAATATATTACATGATTAAATTTATTTACTAATTGCATACCCAAAAATATGACATCATATCTTCTAACCACTAACAAAATATAATAAAAATTCGTATACAACGAATAATATCCGTTAGAATTTTATTTAAAATTAGAACTGTTAGATCTAATGATTAAATATGTTACATGATTAAATTTATTTACTAAAATTTCTAGGTTCGAATTCTATCAACGATACTATTATCCTTCATTTTCTTAATCTTCTTTATTTCTTTGATGCCCCTTTTTACCATTACACAACATTTGGAGCGACCCAAATTAGATTGGATCGACCCAAATCTAAACATATATTATTTTTTGTCATTACACAACATTTGGAGTAACCCAATTGGATCGACCCAAATCTAAACCTCTACTATAGTATTATCCTTTATTTATTTTTTTATCTTTCTTTATTTCTTTGATTCTCCGTTTTGTCATTACTCAAATCTATCTCTGTCATTTTTCACCTTGAAGTCCATTCCGCTCAAATCTTCACACTGCTGGATTTTGATGCATGTTTGCACTTTTCAGATTTGAAAGCTGGGTTTTTCACTAAATTAACATCTCAACCCCCTGAAGTAGGGTTAAGGTATGTGTACTAGACCTCTGTACGGGTCATATATGTTTGGTTCAAGTTTTCAGTTTGGCCATAAGAGTTAAGTTTTTATTGATTTCAAAATATTAAAAATTAGACAGGATAATATTTTTTTGGTTTTGATTTTGGTTTAGAATTTAAGAATTAAAGTTTTAATGAATTATCCGATGTTATAATAATATACAGGACACCAGAAAGGTACCTTTAAAATATTTGCTTGGCCTTTCAATTTTTTATTTTACATGTCGTAATAACAAAGGTAGTTGGAAAGATTACCAGTTAATAACATTGACACAGTACGAACCATGTTATTTGTAAATAATCTTGGGACTCAGTTTGATACTTATAGACATTATTTTGTTTTCAAGCAAGTTTATGTTCTTTATGAATTTGTTCAACTTAATGTTCATGGGGTAGACATGCTACGTACCAGAAGGTCTTATGGAATAGCATACATTTTATCGGATGTCTCCGAAGGGACTATGGAATAGCATACTTAGAAGCTCAGACCCACGTCACAAGCCTCACCCTCTGGGTCAGGTAACATTGCTCTTATTTATGGTCTAAATATCTTCTTTACTCGCGTTCAATTTCACTTCATATATGATCTCATATTTAGCACTTTCGCTTGAGCTCCATATTAAAATATAAAAGCACTAACTTTTCCCTTTTTCAGTTTAGTTGGCTTTTTGAGAGAGAATAAGTAATGGAAAATGTGATTTTTATAATTTGTAATCATACATTATTTGAAGATAAAAGTGAATATGTGAGCTTCTTGCGGAGACCTGTGTTTTTGGTAAACAGTATTATCCTTCATTTTTTTAATCTTCTTTATTTATTTAATGCCCCTTTTTGTCATTACACAGCATTTGGAGCAACCCAATTTAGATTGGAACAAAAAATTCTAATATGATATTGTACTTATTTTCAGTAACGTTGTAGTACTACGATTGTACCTCCAGCAAAATAAGTAGTTTAAAAATATATTCAAATTCAAATTATTATATTCATTTCAATAAGAACATACTTTTAATATAATAAAGTCAGCCATGGTGAAAGACCTTAATTTGAACATAAACAATAAATCTACTAGAATATTTATCTGATATTTTGGCTTGCTTATTTAATTGTATAATTTACTTATTTTTAATAAAAGAATCTATATTAATAATATATATACACTGTTTTTTCATACATGAATTTACTAATACAGTTTAATGGTCACGCTCTGGTGAGAATGAGAACAGTGGGAACACACATATTCAGTACATTTCAAGCTATTTTAAAGGGCCCCGCTAGGGGTATCTTCACAAAAAAAAAAGTCATAAAATTCTACCCTCTATCCATTCATAAAAAAATTAACAAAAAAAAAATGAGAACAGTGAGAACACACATATTCGCTACATTTCAAACTATTTTAAAGGGCCCCGCTAGGGGCATCTTCACATAAAAGTCTTATAATTCTACCCTCTATCCATTCATAAAAAAATTAACAAAAAATAAAAATAAAAATTGCTTGAAATGTGATCTCATTGTTCTCAAACATTTACACATTATATTAACTATGAGGTCTCATAGTTAATATAACATGTTCTTGATATTATATGAGGTTTAATGTTTTGGAGCCATTTAATGTTTTGGAGTCATTGGGGGTGAAGGAATTATCATTTCCGCATTTGAATAATGAAGACAATTTATTATTGTTTTCAATTAGAGAACAATATTTGTAAAAATATTTATTATTTTTATTGCAGATTTTGATGGATTAAATAAATTTTCAACATTGTTAAAATAGAATTTTATGCTACTTTTTTATATAAATTTTAGCATATCATTATTTTATTAAATACTTATATAATTGTATATAATATCTTGCTAAGAATTGATTATTTATATAATTGCATACAATATCTTTTTAAAAATCAATCAAATTTATTAAATTTTTGGTATTGTCAATTTAAATTAAGTAAGATGTTTTAAGAAATCAATCAAATTTGTTAAATTTTTGGTATTATCATTTTAAATTAAATAAGAAGCCGTGTACGAAGTACGGGCAAAATGCTAGTAAAACAGATTAAGCACTCGCAGAGTCGCAGTAGGGTTGAAACTTGAAAGTTTACTAGGTAGCGGATTCGATGTTTAATTGTGTACAAAGTCTTCTAATAATATAATATACAATAATTAATTGTGTGATGAATCTACTATACAGAAAATCATAAACTACCTTACCTACTATACCTATCTAATAATTATTAGTTTCATTTTTTAATGAAATGTTTAAAACAACATTTAAGGGCTCTACGGCTATTAGATATGATGCTACTACAATTTATCAATATTGGTAGGTTTCAATATCATTAAAATTAACAGATTTATAAATTAATTTTTTCAACAAAATAAGAACATAAATTGTAAATATAAGAAATATAAATAATTTATATAGTACCTAAATTTATAGATTTCCATTATTCAATATTTTTCTCTCACTCCATTCTTGAACTCAAAACTGATACATTTATATATATGGATATACAAATTAAATATTTGGAAGTAGAAAACTCTCCTATCTAACAGGAAACCATAGATCTTTGAGTAGTCTTGATCAAATTTAATCATAAAACAAGGTAGACACATCCATAAATAAATTATAGAGGCCCTTCATAGTTGGAGAGTGAGATTCTATGCTCAAAATTACATGTTATTTTATATTTGACAACACTACATCTAACAAAAATTTAAAGTATATGTCATTTTAAATAAAGTGTTAATAATACACCCCCCAAGTGATAATAGTACGTTATATCCTTATATATAAGGGATTTTATCCAATTTTTTATAATATACCAACAATTATGGACCGTTAGATCTTTTATATAGATAGATGTCAGTTATTAAATCTTATAATTAAAAATTTATTTCATTGATAAAAGAATTCTATTCAAATATTAAAAAGTAAATTTAATAATTAAATATAAAAAGGTCTTCTAAATTGAATAGAATTAAATTTAATTTAGAAAGTAAGTTTATTTAATTGAAAGTATGATTACATTTAAATATAAAAAATAAATTTTAGCAATTTAAACCAAATATACTTATGTAAGTAAGTTTTCTAAAATGAATAAAATTCTTAATGCAAAAATAGTAAATTGACTGTGTGAAGTTTAATAAATAATAATTTTTTATATATTTATACTCAATTTGGTTATTTTTTTCTTCAGTCTTCCAAATTTAAGAGTTTTATTTTCTTTATTAAAATATCTTAAAATTGATTTGATAAAAATAAAATTTAATATAAATTTTAATAATAAAAAATATTAAGATAATTTTGTTTAATACTATATTCTTATAATTAGAGTATTTAATAAAAGTAATTATAATAGAATTATGGATCTGTGTAGCCAAAAATATATTTTATTAATTATTTTTAATGAGTTAACCGTATATGAAAAAAAATACTCCCTCCGTCTCTAAATATTTTTCCCATTTGAGTTGGACACATTTGCCAACGCACAATTTTGATCGTTAATATCTTCAATTTCGTATTAGTATTAAATATAAAAACTTCACTGTATTAAAGTACTCATAAATACGAATCCAACAAGATCACTCATGACTATATTTGGTCTTATAGATTAGACGTAAATTAGTAATTTATGTTGTGTTATGAACAATCATATGAAACGAGAGTATCACAGAGGGAGTATTGT
Organism: Kitagawia praeruptora; assembly: GCA_037693485.1. Taxonomy (NCBI): domain Eukaryota; kingdom Viridiplantae; phylum Streptophyta; class Magnoliopsida; order Apiales; family Apiaceae; genus Kitagawia; species Kitagawia praeruptora. Next base: position 155,806,270 of record CM075344.1, on the reverse strand, counting down.
TTAACAAGACATGGTCCCCCCTGTAGAGAAACCACGTGCATAGATGCATTATCAATTTATCATGCAAAAAGGGTTGTAACAAATCATTGAAAGAAGGAAACGAGTATATATATGGGTGACATTAAAAATGAAATTATACATTTTTTTTGGAAAATCAATAAAAATTAATTAAATAATTCAAAGTAATTCGACCACGAAATCTAATTTTTCAAAAATGATTATACTATAAAATCAAATTCAAATCAATTTTTTTGTTCAAATTTTATGTGTTATATCCTTTATAAAAATTATATTCTATATTAGAATCAAATTTTATTTTTTTTAAAAATTTTATTTGTATTTTATTGATGAAATTTAATGGTAGAATCAATGGATGTCTCCCAAATTCTATATAAAAAGGTTCTAGGAAAGAATATTTACTAGTTTTATCCGTTTGTATTATTATAAAAGGAATTTGCTAAATAATTATATTTAATTCTTATACTACCGGCCAAAAACCTGATTCTGTAAATCTTTTCTAAAAATGAATTTCACAATTTTTTGAAAATTTTTAGGATCATTTCAAATAAAATACATAATGTTCAATCCCCAAAAAAATCTTCATACATTATATTTATTAGATTTGAAAATAAAAACAAATTTTTTTAAAATATTGAATACATCAAAAATTCATATCAATATTAAATTAGACTAGCTTATAATCCGTGCAACGCACGGTTCCTTTTTTAATATCTATAATTATGTTAATTTTTTAAAATTTTATATGTTTTTAATTTACATATCAAATTATTATTATATAAGATTTTACATGTTTGATTTAATATTTATATTCTATCTTGAATTCTTAAAATTTGATTTGGACAATTACAAGCCACATGAAATTACAAAATAATCTTTAATTTAGTTATGGTTTAATATTGTTTTTGTAAAATCTACGCAGAAAAAACAAGAGAAAAAAAAATTGACGATTTTTTAAGCTGAAAATTATATTTGATTTATGAATTATACTTATAATTCGTTTTGATTATCAAATACCCTTGTAATAATTTGAAGATAGTTCTACTAACAACCAAATACAATTTTAATAATAAGTGTAAGAGGGATTTTGTTCAAACTTTGATAATCAGTAGTCTGGTCAATAAGTGTAAGAGGAATTTTGTCCAAAATTTTGATAATCAGTAGTGTGGTCCTCCGCACGATAAAGATCTTAAAATAAATAGATGAAAACCTTTGGATTAAAAAATATTTTATATTTTAATATGTTATAAACTAAAAAGTGTATTTATATTGTAATGTGATAATATAAATATGTCAATGATTTTAATCATATATAATTAGGTTTTCTACACTTAATAACATTTTAATTGTATGACTTCTATATTGAATAGGATCAATGTAAAAATTTGTAATTATATTTTTTTCTTGAGATTTTAAGTATTTCTATTTGAATAATAATTATTGAATCATCATTAAATTAAAGATAATTTCATGAGATTCGCGTGGATTGTTAAATCATCCAAATCTGATTTCTAGATCTCAAGATAACTAGTCGATAAAGCCGCGCTTCGCGGCGGCGTTACAATATTTTTTTAAAAAAATCAATATATTTACGTTATATTATAATACTAACATTAAATTTTAATAATTAAATAGTCTTCTCTAATGAATCGATTTCTTGTTAAACACAATTCTTTCGATTGAGCCGCTCTTTCGTTAAAACCGAAATCCCAACTTTAACATATATTATAAAGACTTATATAAAAAATTTTATCCATAAAATCGAACCGTAAAAATAAAAAAAAATTATGACATCAGTATCAAATTCTAATAGCTAATACAATCTTTTCGAGAGAGCCGTCTTCCCGTTAAATACATTTTGAGCCGCTCTTATTTGGAACCGAAATTCTAACTTCATTATATAAAGAGAGTAAATTCCAATTTTTATATTCTTTAAACTTTCTAATATTTTGGAGTTTTAAAAGATGAAAACATTTTATATTTTCTGTATATAATAAATATTCCTGTATTTATTTACAACTTTCGCATGAGAATGTCTTTCTATTATGTTAACATATCAAAAAAAAATACGAAGACTTTTCGTGATGGAAATAATATTAAATTTATGAATATATTTTTCTAATGCAAGTATAATTAACTTCTATAAAAAAGTTAAAATAAAGGTTTCTAGGAAGAAAATATACATAGTTTTAAAAAAAATTGTATAAAACGTCTCCACCGTCCTCGTATTCTACTTCCAATAAAACATTTTATTTTATGTATTCCTAATATATTCAAACATCTTTTATACGGTCTTTTTCTAATGAACCGTTTTCTCATTAAACACGGTTATTACTATTGGTCCGCTCTCTCGTTAAGACCAAAAACCTAACTTTTACATATATAACTTGTATGACAATGTTTATCCATAAAAGTCAAATCCTAAAAATAAAATGAAATTTATAACATCAATATGACATTTTAATAGCTAATACAATCTTTTATAGTGAGCCGTCTTCCCATTAAAAACGTTTCGATCCGCTCGTTTGAGATCGAAATTTCAACTTCATTACATATTATTGATGATACTTATCTTACACAAAAATTTTTTTCCTTAAAATCAAAACCTAAAAAATAGAGTGAATCCAATTTATACTTTCTCTAGACTTTCTAAAATTTATGGAGTTTTAGAAAATGAAAACAGATCTTATTTTCTCTTTATATTAAAGATACTTCTGTATTTATTTGGGATTCCTGCATGAGAATGTTATTTTATTATGTTAACAAATCAATTTTTTTCTTTTTAAATACGATGACTTTTTTTATGACAATAGTATTTGGATTTATGAATATATTTCCTGTCGGTTTGTTAACATTTCAAAATAGGGTGTTTGACACGCAATTTAAGGTGGAATTTAAGGATAGTTTCATAATTTATTTTTGAAATTTTCTCTTTTTTGTATAAAAGTAGAACAATCCTATTTTTATACAAAAAAGAAAATTTTAAAAATAAGTTATGAACTGTCCTTAAAATTCACCTTAAAATGCGTGCCAGAAAATGACAAAAAAAGTGTTAATAATTGGGTAGGACGGAGGGAGTAATATAAAAAATTATAATTTAAGAAGATCATACTTTCTATAAAATATTTAATTATATGTCTGCTCTATATATTCAAACACCTATTTTACTTCTAATACAACGTTTTTTATATGTTTATTTCTATAAAATTGAACTCCTATTCTACTTCCGATGGAACTTTTAATCATATAACGTTTTTTATATGTTTATTTCTATAAAATTGAACTCCTATTCTACTTCCAATGGAACTTTTAATCATATGCCTTATAAATACTAATTCTACTTCCAATAGAATTTCTAATCATATAATTTAAGAAGATCGTACTTTTTATAAAATATTTAACTATATGTCTGCTCTATATATTCAAACACCTATTCTACTTCTAATAGAACTTTTATTTATATGTTTTTTCTATAAATTCGAACTATTATTCTCTATAAATTCGAACTCCAATTCTACTTCCAATAGAACTTTCGAACTCCAATTCTACTTCCAATAGAACTTTTATGCATATGCCTTATAAAAACTTATTCTACTTCCAATAGAACTTCTAATCATATGTCTTACCTATAAATTCGAACTCTTCTTCTCTATAAATTCGAACACATATTCTACTTCTAATATGTCAAATGATATTTTATATTTATTAATGTTTAAAATTCAAAAATTCCTGAAAATTAGAAAAATAGATTGAGACGATCTTAGAGCGCCACATAAACTCCCGCGTACCCTCCTTTATATTGATATATTGAAGCTCAAATAGTAAATATGAATTTTTTCAAATACTAAAAAAAAAATTAATTCTAATACAACCTTTTTTAATTATATCCTTTTCAGATTATAATTTTCTTTTTAAAATTCAATTTCAGTACAACCTTTTTTAATTATATCCTTTTTAAATTATATTTTTTTTAAAAAAATTCACTTATAATGCAGCCTTTTTTATTGCAACCTTTTCTAATTAATCATATCATTTTTAGATTATAATTTTCTTCTTAATGTGATCTAATCTTGATCCTCTATTTTAATCCAACGGATCATATGATTTTACCAAACCAAAAATTTGGATAAGATACAAAAAATTTGAATATGATCTCTTTTATGCTTATTATATAGTATAAGGTATTAATTTGAAATTTGTGTATCAAACCGTTGGTAGCTTGTATTAATTTGTAGGATTGGTAGACAGCATTTATAAAAATTATCTCTCCATAAATGAAATTAATTTTTGGAGAAAGTAACTGTTATTATAGATGTTAAGAGTCCAGCTAGCTTACAAATAAAGGAAACCGATTGTAATACCAATACACATATCTGATATACCATATCCGTTGTATAATATCAGTGATTTATTATGAATCGAATTTAGTGTTTCATTGGATCCTTTGTGCGACTTATTTTCTTTCAATTCTTCACCTTCTATACCAACTCATCTTTTTCTATAATATCCCTTGCTCTTTCAAAGGAAATCTCCGTTCCCTAATAGGAATCTACAAAAGATTTTGTTATATATAATCTCGTGGAAACCACTTTTAAAAATTTATAGGTGTTACAAGTTCGAGTCTTGGCCACCATGTCAAACTCGATTTTTCGTGATGATGTTAAAGAAGATCATGTTAATGAGGATGATTGTGATCATAATTCTGATCAAGAACAAGTAGAATTACGCAAAGATGACGAAAATTTCGTGGATAAAAAAGACGAAGAATTTGTCACGGTTGCAGGTGATGAGGATGATTTTCTCGAGAAGAAGGAGCAACAATTAGGAGATGGAGTTTCGTCCACCGAGGATGATGAGAATGATGGCTTTCGAACTCCAACTTCGCTAGAGCATAGAATTCCAGTGCCTACACAATGTCCACCAGCACCGAAAAAGAGTTGCAAAAGAAAATTTGAGGGATCATCATCGATTACCGAAATTATAAGATCTGCAACGAAAGCAATTCATGAACGATTCATGGTTTTCAAGAAGCCTCGTCAGGACGATGATGCTCTGTCATGATATCGATAGTGTACCTACCTAATTTTTCCTCGTGTGGTTAGGAAAATTAATGGTACAGTACCAGTACTGTGCTGTTGATGATCATACGCACCAATGCTTAACTATTTGATTTGTCCTCTGCATGAACCGTGTATTGGGATTTTTTTAAAATTCAGTTTTGCTATGTTTTAAATTATACTGTACTTTATTAAATTGCTTAGCTAGCTAGGTTGCACTGCCTAAAACTGCTGATCTTTTTAGATTCCTCTGCAATCAAGGTTTTATGCTGTTATAAAGTAAAGATTGGTTCTCAGTGAATATGAATTGCTCTTATAATTTTTTTCCCCTTAATCCTGATCGCCCTTGCTTGTGACTATCTTGCTGTGATTCTGTATTGGATCTTATGTACGTCAATAGATTCTTACCACTTCTCTTTTTGAGTTGAGCGCATCTTACCCTCTTCGTATCTTACATTCTTACTTATCTTACTCTTCGGGACGTGATATGCTGGATATTTTTGGTTTGGTTTGGTTTGGTTTACGGTCCGGGTATTTTTGAATCTTCTACCAAATATTCGAGAAAGGAAGACGAAAAAGTATAGTATCATGGAACACGCACTTGCAGGTGCAAACTGAGGGGATGAGGACAGGGATATTTTTGGAATGGATGAATGTTTTTTTGCCAGAATTTGTGGTCCCAAAATCTCAAACCCACACTGTTTTTCTGTTTTACTTTGTCTATGGTTTAATTAGGTCACCTGTTAGAAAATGGAAATAGTCTTTTTGTTAAACAACAAATTAACCTCTTTCATGTGCTTCTCCAGACATGTTTACACTCGAGCAACCCAAGATAAAAAACAATCTTGAACGTTCTTTTTTACTTATTAACTTAGTTGACATTCGAAAATCGAAAATCATAATATATAGTATTTTTCAATGTCACGAAATTAAAATTTAAGATCCTCACAAACTTTTATGAATTATTTAATAAAAGATAGTTTCTTGCCAAACACGATTGTTGTAACATACAGTAGTGAGTGTCTTTTATCAAGTTATTACATGTATATCGTTTGTCAAGTTATTACCATATGGTATGATATGTTACCATGATCGTATGTTCAGAACCATCTCCCTACTTATACTATGAATGAAGTGTTACAGCTTAGTAGGAATGATTACAAGGGAAAAGTTTGATCATCATTTTATCAGCTATACCATTCCTACTATGTTGGAGGATGAAACATATTAATTAGTTCCATTATTAAATTTTCTTATTATGGTTTCTACTTTACATAGCAGGCTGTGTTTCATTTATAATTAGGCACAATATAAACCAACCTCTCGAATCCAAATTAATTTTGAAAAAGAATACAGACATACAGTCAATTGTAATGCAAATTTGGTTATGCTTGGCGTGGCCGGAACATGAGCCCCATACAGCCATATTGGCAATATTAAGGTTCTATCACCTAGTTTTTTTTAAAACAAAACGGCGGGTCTCATATGAATTTCGTATTGTCGACGAAAGTCACTGTGGGAAGAGGCCTTGCTTTGTTTAGCTTCAAACAAATCCTTGGTCGAAAAAGATTTGCACCATATGGTGGATAAATTTCGTGACTGGAAACGAAGAATAACTTTTTCACAAAGCTCTGTATTTGTAGAAATGCAGAGTAAAGATTTTTACCTTGTTTCTTATTTCTCTCCTCTTTTTCTTGGCCAAATCAATGGCATCTCTTCTTTTGTTACAGATGGAACAAAAACGTTTTGCATCCATGTTTCATTCAGGCTGCTAACCTTGATTGCTACTTCAAGCTACTAGAAGGTGAACGTGGATTATTGCAAAACCCTACTAAACTTACTCAACTGCTTAAGCTCGGACTAAAATGATTGTTACTTCTCTACTTTGGACTTCAATTTTCTTCAAAGCTTATCAAGATCTTCATTGCATTCCGCAGCCACTCTTCCCGAATTTCGACCCCCTGTCCTTCCAAATGAGCTTAGGGCTGACAAACTCTTAAAGCTACTGCTGCCTTCACTATTGAAAGACCTTCTTGATGATCTCCTAGGCTTTGAAGGACTAAGCTCCTGCTCCTCATCCATACCATCGTTCGTCATGACATTAGCAACAACTAGTTGGCTGATGTTGCTTCTACAAAATGGGCAAAGTGGGGATTTGAAACAACTACTTGTAGCGTTTGGCTTGTGGTGGCAACATAAGATTAGCATGCATTGTGCACACATCTGGTGGCCACAGTCCTCAACCACAATCGTGCAGGTCTTCTCAAAGCATATAGAGCATAAATCAACATCATTTGCCTGTTTAAAGACGATTTGTCGTCAAAATTTTAAAAAGAGTTGTAGCAAGCACTTTTTAAGAATATATTGATTGATAATTCGAATAAAAGAAGAATATATTGATTGACATTTGAGTGAAATAGCCAATTTGAAATTCTTAGAGAATGTCAAGAAGATACAATAATCCTACACGCAAACAAGTTACCTCAGATATTGCAGCCCCGGAATCAGAATGTACAGGGGATGATGGAAACGAGTTCATTGTGTCCTTCAAAATTTCCTTTTCCCGGTCCTTATTTGCCGTAATCAGGGCTTTCTCTAATAGAGTTCTTGCCTCTGGATTAAGGTCACTAATGAACTTCAGCGGAGCTGGCCAAACTAAAGGTTCTGGAGATGAGGGGTTTAACAAGGCTGCACATGCTGCATGCTTGTGCTTTAAAGCAACTGTGTAGGGGATCTTCCTGTAATGATATCATTTATTCCAGTATAATCTCATAATCAATGCTTCTAATTTGGTAATAAAGTCCAGTAAATAAAGCTCAAGAATCTTAAGTTCTAGATACCAAATTTATCTGAGAACCCTTGAGATCCATTGTCTCTAATGATGGAGATCAGTAGTGAAATCTTTAAAATATACTCACCCGGATGAATCTGTCTGACGTCTATCTCCACCCCAAGCAAGCAATTCCCTGACACAATCCAAAGAACCTCCGCGGGCTGCCAAATGCAGTGGTGTGCTCCCTGGGTAGCTGCAACTGGAGCTGTTTTTTCAAGCAAGTCTAAGGTATTAATTGCAAAATTTGTGTAGGAAATTAATGTAAGTAATTTACCTACCCATAACCACAAGTAGAGGCAGAAACAAGAGCCCCACTGGCGAGAAGAACATGAATGCAGTCAGCAGACCCTTGACGTGCTGCCAAGTGTAGTGGAGTAGCACCGCTCCCATCCCTTATGTTGACGAATCTCGAAAACCCCCTGGAATTTCCAAACGTATAATTAGTAAGAAACATTTATAGTAGCTTACATATTCAATACAGTAGGTAGACCAAAGAGAGACCAAGAATATGCAATACGGGAGGAATGGGCCGCTGAAAGTAGAGCTTGCAAGCAATCTAGATGGCCATAGTAAGCAGCATAATGTAAACAGGTTCTTCCATGAAGTGAATCGAACATCAGAATCTACAAAACCCAAAAGAGACCACATTTTATTAGTTATGTTCAGAATTACTAACAAGTATAATCCAAGGCAGAAGGTGGGTTTTTTTGGGGGGGGGGGGGGGGGCACTAATCGCACATGCTCATTCCAAGATAAGATTTTCAACATTTTCAGTAAGTATATCAAATAAACGTTTTTAAGAGCATGGGATCTTTACGGAAACATCTTCACAACTTCTAAGAGATATGGTAAAATTTGTGTACATCTCACCCTCCCGAAACCCTAACTTACAAGCCAGATATATTATGGCTATATCCAATTTGGTTAAATTTTATGATACACACAAGATCAATGTTCATAAATATTCCCAATGTGACATAATGTAAATTTCTACAATCAATGACTAAGGATCAATGTTCATAAATCGAAAGATTATAAATGAAACAAAAGATCACAACATACACATACATTTGCACCTGCTTCCATAAGCCTTTCAACGCATGAAATATTCCCAGACATTGCCGCCAACATCAACGGAGTCTAACTCAAAAAATGATCAAAACAAATCATACAACTTCAAAATCTATGATCAATACACTCATATATACTACCAACATGAATAAAAGTTCAATGCAACTCCCAAACTAATATAAATCCATACCTGCTTATGTCGATTCAAGATATCCGGATTAACAGATCGATCCAACAGCATAGAAAGAACCTAAAAACAAACAACAAAATTACAATCATAAAAAAAGCCCAAAGCAAGCCCAAAAACAATCAACACAAAACCAAGAACTCAAAGCCCACCTGGATCTGATCATGAGCAGCAGCAACATGAAGTGCAAAGAGATTTCCATGAACAGTAGTCCTACACAAAACAGATGGGTCATGGTCAACCATGGCTTTGACTACTTCAAGCTCTCCATTTTGAACACTTCTAAACAGAGCATGCTCACGCGCTCCATCTCTTACACAGCTGATTCCTTGACCCATCCCTACTTTAATGTTTCTCACGCGCCACCTTTTACGGCGGTGATTGGAAGAGCAGAGGATGGGTGGGGTTTGATGACAAAGGGATAAAAGTGGTAGTGGACAGTGGAGTGTTATACCGAATTGTTAGTAAAAAAGTTGAAAATTGATCAATATTTAAGGGGTTTATTCAACTGAGATTTTAATGGATTTCTGATAATTCATGAATTTTAATGAATTTTTTAAATTCACATATTGTTTAAATTCTACAAAGAATCTAGTAAAATTGATGTATAGTCATTGAAATTTGAAAAGTTTTTTTTGAAATCCATCAAAATCTCAATGATTTTTGCAAGATTTCAAAACTTGTAAAAACAACTAGCAAATCCACCATTTTAATAAATCTAAAAAATTCGTGGATTTTTGAATACCCCTAGATTTAAATGAATTGTTTTAAATCCAGATTGAATACACCCAGATTTTAAAAGACTTTTTGAAATCCTAATTGAATACCCTCGAATTTTAAATGACATTTTGAAATCCAAATTGAATACCTCAATATTTTAGTGAATTTAAAAAAATCCAAATTGAATACCCCTAGATTTCTAAAATCCCTCAAAATCCTTCAAAATCCTAATTAAATACACCCCCTTAATAATAATGTGAGATAGTGAAGGAAATTAGTATGTGTAATAATATAAAAAAGAGTGTGAGATAGGAAATTAGTATGTGTAAAAATATAAAAAAGAGTGTGAGATAATGAAAGAAAGTAGTGATAGTAAAAAATAGTGTTCAAATATAATAAGTATAATTGGTTCATTAGTTTTAGGACTTTACGAAAAGGAAAATGTATCAAAAATTTTTAGGACAGATGTAAAACTTCCCAAAGAGAAAAGTGTATCGATATTTTTGGGACAGACAAAGGAGTACTTCTCATTGTAGTAAAGTACTTGTGTTTTTTTTTTTTTGACAGAAACGAACTTGCTTACCATTAAAACGAATCCAAAACCATTACATCAGAAATAAAACTCGGAGCAACATTCATCCACTCCTGAGTGCCTGACATAGAATGAGAAGCTCTAGCTAATGTATGAGCCACTACATTCGCAGACCTATAAACAAACTCGATAAGCACATTTTCAAAGTGCTTTAATAATTCAATACAGTCTTCTATGATAGTGTGGAAATAAGAACACCCTTTAACATTTTTAACCGCGTCCACAACTAACTTTGCATCCATCTCGAAGATACAATTTCTGAATCCCAGCTCCTTTGTCCATGATAGTGCTTCCTTCAAACCCACAGCTTCTGCTTCTCTCGGATGAAGTTGAGCCTCAATTCTCTGACTTCGGGCGCGCACAAAATTTCCATTTTCATCCCGAATTATACTACCTATCCCACTACTCTCCGAATCTGTGAAGGTTGCAGCATCAACATTAACTTTAACCCATCCTTGAGGTGGAGGACTCCATCTCCTATTTCCTGTTGTAGCCACCTGTTTGGGAAGTTGTTTATCTTGTTGACACTTCTTCCATTCGTTAAACATGTTTGAAGCTGTTGATTGCACACCAAACGCAGACATATTTAGCTTATCCCACAACCATTTATTTCTCCGGTTCCACAGATTCCAACAGACTAAAACAATCCAGGCTATCTTCTCCTGCGAACACCTATCGAAAATCTGTTGGATTTTATTAAAAACTTCACCCTCCTGGTCAACCTGGATAAGGTCCTGCATTCCCAGATTCGACCACACTGCTCGTGCAAAGGAGCATCCAAACAAGACATGCATATCATCCTCATTGCGGCATAAGCACCATGAGCATATAGGATTAATATCCACTCTTTTCATTGTCAGATTCACCGCTGTAGGAAGGCATGAACGACAAACACGCCACATGAAACTAATAATCTTACCCGGCAGATTTAATGACCAAAGCTTCTTCCAAAACGCTGACCTTGGCCCTGTCTGATCTCCTTGCAGATTATTATAACAGCTTTTGACTGTGAATTTTCCCATGTCATTAAATATCCAGAACCACGAGTCCCTTCTTGGAACCATAGGGATTGGTATTTGACGAATCAACCGAATATTCCTCTCATTGAAGATATTATTCAAGACTTCATCATCCCAATTATTCCTGCCTTCTTCCATCAAATTTTCTACTTGAGCTTCAGCTAGTTCCGCACAAAAGGGTGTTGTCAAGTATCCATTTAAATAACACGGCAACCATGGAACCTTCCAAATGTTAGTACTGTGACCATCTCCAATTCTTCTTCGACTTCCCTGTCTAATTATTTCCTGAGATCCCATAATGCTTCTCCACATATAACTTGGGTTTGGCCCTAGAGTAGCATTCAGAAAATCCGTATTCGGGAAATATTTAGCCTTCAAGAGACTTGATACAAGTGGATTCTCATTAGTCAACAAACGCCACCCCTGTTTTGCAAGCATCGCCGTGTTGAACTTACTTAAACATTTAAATCCCAGGCCACCATCTGTTTTTGCATTACAAAGTCTATCCCAAGCTAGCCATTTAATTCCTCCACCATTTGCACCTCCCCCCCACCAAAACGCATTCATCTGTCTCTGTAAGCCACTACAAATTTCTGCTGGAATTTTGAATAAGTTCATCCAAAAATTGGGCATCGTTTGAGCTGAATTTTTTAGCAGGACTAATTTTCCCCCCTTCGAAATTGATTTCTGCTTCCACCCTTGCAATTTTTGACTTACGCGATCGATCAAGAATTTGAAAGTTGCGTTTTTCCTTCGTCCTATTGACATGGGCATGCCCAAATACTTTCCAGGCGTAGCCACTTCTTGCACTTGTAATGTAGCACAGACCTGAGTACGGATCGTATCCCTCGTGTTTGGACTAAATGTCACAGTCGACTTCCTGAAATTTATAGCTTGGCCTGATACCCTTTCATACCTCAATAAGATATTCTTCATTGTTCTTGCTTCGCTTTCTGTTGCCTTAAAGAAGAAATAACAATCGTCTGCGAACAGTAAATAGGAAATTGCTGGCGCACCTCGGGCTATTACACAGCCATGAATCAGATTTACCTCCTCATTCCTTCGAAGAATACTGCTTAAACCTTCTGCACATAATATATAAAGATAAGGGGATAGTGGGTCTCCTTGTCTAATCCCTCGATGAGGAATAATCTCTCCAAACACTGTGCCATCCTGAATAAAACTGTAAGACACAGTTTTCACACAAGTGATCACCCTGTTTATCCATTGCTCCGCAAACTCGAACTTTTTTAACATATTCTCCAAAAAACTCCATTCCAGTCTATCATAAGCTTTTGATATATCAATCTTCAGCGCAGCCACTCCATTTTTACCTTGAGTCTTTCTTTTTATGTAATGATTAACTTCAAATGCAATCAGTGCATTGTCCGTTAACAATCTTCCCTCCACGAAAGCACTTTGCTTGTCCGAAATTAAGCTTGGTAAGCATTCCTTTAGCCTATTTGCCATTACTTTAGAGATAATTCGGAACAAGACATTACACAAAGAAATTGGTCTCAAGTCAGACACGAATTGCGGTTGATGCACTTTTGGTATAAGACATACTAATGTACGATTAATACCTGCCGGCAGTTCACCTGTATCAAAGAAATCTTGACAAAGCCTAGTGACATCCTTACCTACAATTTGCCAGTATGCTTGAAAAAATCCCGGATTCAAACCGTCATTTCCTGGAGACTTATCCGGGTGCATGTCAAACACTGCTCTTTTAACCTCACCGTTTGTTACTGGTAGTCCCAACTTCTGATTTTGCTCTTGCGTAACCTGATTCACCACCTCCCTTTCTGATAAAGTTCCTTCTGTACCCGATGCACTAAAGATTTCATCAAAATACTCACAGATAATCTGCTGTAACTCTTCCTTATTCTCCTTCCATACCCCATTTTTATCTTTAAGTTTTCTTATTTGATTCTGTTTCCTCCTCCCTGTTGCATACTTGTGAAAAAATTTCGTATTTTGATCGCCTTCTGCAAGCCAGAATTGTTTAGACCTCTGCTTCCAATATATTTCCTGTTGTTCCAGCAGTTTTAAAAACTTCCATCTAGCTTCATCATATTTTCGCACGCCTTCACTGTCTCTTCTAGCTCGGAACTGTCTCATCAAAATTCTGCAGTTCTGAATATCTTTCCGATCTTGTTGAAATCTTCCTCCTCCCCATTCTTCAAGTTTGAGACAACAGTAACTCACTTTGTCTACAATGTTTCGCCCCTCTGTTTGAGCCCAGCTATCCTGAACTACTTTCCAGCATTGCTCCTCCCTTATCCAAGTGTTTTCAAACCGAAACTTCCTAGCTTTTGGAACATAAATCTTCCTATTTAATTCCAGAAAAAGTGGCACGTGATCCGACACTGACACTTCCATCACCTTAACTGTAGCTTGAGGGAACATATTAGACCAATCAAGGTTTGAAAATCCCCTGTCCAGGCACTCTTGAATCCAGTCTGCAGTGCCCCTAAATCGTTCCCATGTGAATTCATTCCCCAGAAAACCCATATCTTTCAGCTTACATTCCTCTATAGTCTTTTTAAACCCCTCCAAAAGCCATCTCGGGTGGCCTCTTCTTCCTTGTTTCTCATGGGTGTACATAAGATCGTTGAAGTCGCCCAAAATACACCATGCTAGATTTGATTTCCCAGTCAGACCCCGAATCATATCCCAGGATTCTTTTCTTCGATTCCTCTCCGGGCAACCGTAAAACCCTGTATACCTCCACCTCCCCACCTCATTACAACAAACTTCAAAATCTATATAGTGATTACAGCTACCCTTAATCTCTAAATCCGTTTCGTTCTTCCAAAACAAAGCTAACCCTCCCCCATGACTATGAGTGTCAACTGCATAGCACCCAGCGTACTGAATTAATTTACAAACCTCCTCGACTCTTTTTCTTCTCACCAAAGTTTCTGACAAAAAAAATTAAACTTGGCCTGGTTTGATTTATGATTTCTTTTAGAAATCGAACTGTTCGAGGTTGGGCCAGCCCTCGACAGTTCCAAACAAAGAAACTCATAATTCTCGGCGGGCCTGATGACCAGAGCCCGCCCCAAGCAAGTTTTTTGACACATTCGATCCACTTAAATTGTCTTCAGAGTTTAAACGAGGTCCATCTAGTAGCATTCCATCATGTCCAAGGCCCACTTGATGTTCTCCTGTTTCTACCCTCTTACGCTTAGCCTCCAAAATAATATCTAATTCATCTGTTTTCCCGCCCATGTTTAAATATTCTTCTCCCATATTTTGTTGCTGATGTTTTGTTACAATGACAACTTTTCCTTTATCTCCTTCTTTCTCGTGCATTATACCCGCATCTTCCGTAAATCTCGCATTTATGTCTGCCTCTCCTTGTTTTTCGCGCATGTCTCTTCCACCTACCGTAAATTCCGCATTGACCGCTGTCTTGCTACTTTCCGGTACACTGTTTCTTCCACCACCTCCAAATTCCGGCCTTCCAGCATCTCCATTCAGATTTCGCAACCATCGTGCTCCCACATTATTTCTTGCATTTCGATTAGGTGCTCTTAGCCACCCCCCATAGGCCTTCTCCATTTGCTTGTCTGGGTTAGCATATATTACGCTACAGTCCCTTTCGACATGCCCCAGGATTCCACAAACAAAACAAAAATTCCCCAGACGTTCATATTTAAAATTTACCCAGTTCCAATTCCCTCCTTCTCTTTTGATTTTCATTCGGCGCTTTAAAGGTTTCCCAATATCCAGTGTGACTCTTATACGCACATAAGGCTTCCACATTCCTTCCAAACTTGTTGGGTCTGCTTTAACATATTTCCCGATATACATTCCAATGCTTTGTAGAACAGCTTCAGATATAAATCCTCTAGGCAACTCGTATACCTGTATCCATATGTCCATTTCATTTAGCACTACTGCATTTGCCTCCTCTTCTCCATTCAATCTAGTATACACCAACATATTATTCTCGAACGACCACGGACCTCCATCAATCACTTTATTCATATCCATAATATGGTAGAATACAAAAGAGTATCTGAAACCCCCAATATCATGCACCTCCATGCCCTCCCTAGATCTCCATAATGATGCCATTACGTTTTGCATTGCCTGAAAATTAATATTTTTATCCGTCAAGAACTTCCCCACGAGAACAAAAGTCTCCTTTTTCTCCTGGATTTTATCATTTCCAATCACAACTCCTTCGTCGTCTTCATCTTCAAGCGTTAATCTTGCATATGAAGTGTCTAGATTTGAATTGTCAGATGCCATGGATTACAAAGGAAAAATGTATTGAAGAATTTTGAACTATAAGAAAGATCTTGCTATTTTAACTCTGCTCAGAGATTTTGAAACGACACCCAGATAACGAAAGATTGATACTTGAACAAGACTCAAAAAACATGCACCACTCAGAACCTTTAGATGATTTGGATTGAAAAGATGAATATGAATAAGAAGTTTTGATTTTGAAATAAAATAAGACACCAAAAAAACTCAAACAACTGTCAACAGGGACAGAGAAAAAACTGTCATATTGACAGACATTATTTAATTCGGCGGGGAGATGTTATTATAAGTACTTGTGTTTGTTTGTACGGAGCAAATGGGATTTGCGTTGGAGTTTGGACCTGCCCGAACCAAGATTTAGGGCAGCTGACCGTCTAATGCTGAGTTGAAAAATGGGCATTATCTATACTATTATATTAAAGCCGAAACATTGAAAGTTTTGGTTTTCTCTTAAGTTTTGGTTTTCACTCTAATTATTTAATTTTAAATTATTTATAATATAAAACAAATCAAATAAATTTCGCTATTGTCTTTAATCCTAAATACAGAGTAGTATTTTATATTTACACCATTACCCGTTAACAACAAATTTACATTAAGATTTTATATTATTAGTTTTAATCAATACATATCATTTATTAAATAACTATTATTATTATTATTATTAATTTTATTAATTAATATTACAAAGTTAAATTCCATAATAAAATATTATACTCTATTTTATTTAATCACATAATTTTAAAAGTATTTAATAGTAACCCGTGCTTTGCACGGGCCCTAAGCTAGTTTGTAGTTATGAGTCAGCCTTTGATTTGTTTCGTTGAAACTAGGGTTGTAAACGAGCCGAGCCGAGCCGAGCCGAACCGAACACTGACCAGGCTCGGCTCGAGCTCGATTAAATAGTCCGGGCTCGAGCTCGGGTTCGAGTTCGACCGAGCCATAAATTTCAAGCTCGAAGCTCGGCTCGACACATATGTGATATGTTCGAGCTCGGCTCGAAAGCTCGAATCAATTTCAATAATTATCAACAAAAGCTCGAATACCTTAAGTTCGGCTCGAGCTCGGCTCGATTAATATATAAAATATTAAATATTTACATAATAATATATAAATAACATAAAAATAATATATAAAAAATAAAAAAAAATATATGTAAATAATAAAATATATATAAGCTCGATCAGGCTCGCGAGCCATACGAATCGAGTAATATGAAGCTCGAGCTCGGCTCGGTCAACTATTCGAATAGCTCGAGCTCGAGCTCGGCTCGATTATTATCGAACCGAATTCGAATATTTTACGAGCCGAGCTCGAGTAGCTCACGAACAGTTTGACTCATTTACACCCCTAGTTGAAACTAATAGCTAAATGCCATTTCTACTACTTAACCTACTAGTATTATTTAAATATGGGTCCTGTTAACAATAGCCCTTAGGGCTATGTTTAAAGATTAATTTTGCCATGTGGTAGATTTTTATTGGATGATTTATGTGAATGCATGGGGGCACATACTTTTTTGCAAGTGGGGCACAACCTTGAGCCAATTAAAAACTAGCACATAACACCTTAACCATAGCCCTAAGGGCTGTAGTTAACATTTTCCTTTAAATATTACTTCCTTCGTCTTTTATTAATTTTTTGTATTTGGACGGTACATGTTTGCCAAGTGCCAACGTAAATTTTTGATCATTAATATTTTTAATTTCTTATTAGTATTAAATATAAAAACTTCATTATATTAAAATATTCCAAATATGAATCAAACAAAATCATTCATGATTATATTTTGTCACAACGTACACATTTGATTGTTAATATCTTTAATTTCTTATTAGTATTAAATATAAAACTTTAATGTATTAAAGTATTCACAAATACGAATCAAACAAAATCACTGATGATTATATTTTTGTCTTATAAATTATGCGTATATTAGTAGTTAACAGTTTTTAATGAATAATGTAAAAAGTCAAAATAGGAAAAACATTATGGAGGAGTAAATTTTTTTAGTAAAATACATGAGATACAAGATTAGAGGGTGTTTGGATCGTTAATGGAAATATAAATAGGGAATAAAAATTAGAGTAAATTACATAGTGATGGCAATATTTTACACCGATTTTCAAAAAAGTAGTCAGTCTTTCAGTTTCTCAAATTAGTGGCCAAACTTTCACTTTGTCTTTTAAAATAGTGGTCAGTCTTTCAATTTCTCAAATTAGTGGCCAATCTTTCACTTCGCCTTTCAAAATAGTGGCCAATAGTAGACTAATTATCTCTAAAGTGGCCACGTTTTTAAAACGCGAAGTGAAAAGTTGGCAACTAATTTGAGAAATTGAAAGACTGACCACTATTTTGAAAGATAAAGTGAAAGGTTGACCACTAATTTGAAAAACTAAAAGATTGGCCACTTTTTTTGAAAATTGGTGTAAAGTATAGCCACCACTCTGTAATTTACTCTAAAAATGAGGGATCGGATAATGAGAATAATGTAATATTTAAATTAAGAATGAAGGTACTCCCTTGGTCTCTTAAAACATTTCTTGTTTACTATTTTGGGTCATTCAAAATATGTTTATCCTTTCTATTTTAAGCCATAAAATAACAATATTCAATACCCACTACTCCACCCACTACTTCTTAAAAATAATATTCAATATTCACTACTCCATTCACTACTCCTTAAAAATAATATTCAATATACCACTACTCCACCCAGTACTCCTTAAAAATAATATTCAATATCCAATTGAGTAATATAAAACTTAATTTCAATTATGTTGTATCAATTTTGAATTATCATTGAAACTAAAAAATGGTCATTAGTAAGTTTGTAGAAGTATAGTTATAATGCGAAAATAAATATATACTCAATTGAGTAATATAAAATTTAATTGTTTTTTGAATATTTAATATTTAATATCATTTTTTCTAGTATCTACTTGGATTAGTAATATAAAATAATATTTTTTCTAAATGTATGATATTATAATTATAGCAAAATAACATTTACTATATTATATATTATCCATTTATTTTAAAATATGAGTTATATTCACCTTTATTTTCACTTCTTACAAAATTAAGAAATTTCGAATTTAAAATTTTGTCATTATGGAATACACACTATACCATATATAATTTAATTATATAAACATGCAATATTGCTCGATATTTCCAGCAAAAGCCGAAAAATATATAAAACTATTTATTTATTTTTTAAAATTATTAATTTACATATCTTACTTCAACTTTCAAGCATATTCAATTATACGTGACAATTATTTAATCTATTTTTTTTTTGTCGTTTAAATATTTTTTAAGTGGCTAATATTTTTTTAGGTGGTTGAAAATGAACATATTATTATAATTAATAAGTCTCAATTAATCATTTATGTTACTAAATAGATTTTATTTCTTAATCATTTTAAAAAAAATTAATTAGTTGACTGTAAATCTTACTGAATTATACAAAAAATGTATCAATTTGAACCATAACCATGCATGTTTATAACCATGCATGTTTTGTTTTTTTGATTGTCTTAAAATAATCTTAAATAAATAATAAATAAAATCTATATCTATAACCTTTATTAATAAGTAAAACCCATTAAAACTATTTTGTACCATGGTTCGCACCATATTTTGGTTTCACCCCTATAATCTTATTTATCCTAGAATTCTATGTTGTTTTTATAAAATAAATAAAAAAATCCTATAACAATTATAATTCTTTTATTACAATTTAATCAAAAAATACTAAGAATACATATGTTAATCTAGGATGACATGATTATCTATAACAAACAAAATCCAAATAGACTTGTAGAATAATTTTTTAATTTTTTATTCAATAAAAAAATAATTAAAATTTATTTATTAGATTTTTATTTTATTTGAAAAGAATCTTGACGGGATGGGGGTGATACACATATTAAGAATGAATATTTTTTAAAAAAACATTATTTTATAATGAGTAATAGTTATTAGTTATTTATTACTATTACCTTATTTTATGTAAAAAAAATATAGTTAATTACAATTCACAAACATACTAATTACTAAACATGTGTATCCAATAGATATGAAAGTTCAACATGTGTAGATCTACATTATACTCCCTCCGTCCCTAATTAGTTGTCCAGTTTGACTAAAATTAATCCGTTTATTATTTTAAAAAACTGAAAATCACATATTAAAATAGATTAGAAGTAGTTTACAATGGTATAATTTTTTTAAATATTTTTCATTATGTAATATGTATACATTTCAGTCAAATTTGAGTCAATTTGACCAACAAAAATAGAAACTGGACAACTAATTAGGGACGGAGGGAGTATTTAATATTCCCTCTGTCCCGATGAATTGGTTACCTTTCAGAATAAGGTTTTTGGCATGCATTTTAAGGTGCATTTTAAGGGTAGTTCCATAACTTATTTTTAAAATTTTATTTTTTTATAAAAGTATAATGTACATATTTTTCTACAAAAAAAGAAAATTTTAAAAATAAGTTATAGAACTATCCTTAAAATGCGTGCCAGAAATTGTAAAAATAAAGGTAAAGAATTGATTGGGACGGAGGGAGTACCTATTTTCCATAATAAATAATATCATTCTTTTTTATTTCCAAAATAAAACGTTTACTATACATGAATATTTTGATACATATATGATATCTTAAAACGTTTTTTTTACTAAATTGAGTTTGATAGAGAAATAAAAAATAATCTCAATAATATTTATTCATCGCATAATTTTCGGTACACGTGTTTTTAGTTTCCAATTTAGAATAGATATACTACTTTGAGTCATATTTTGTTCGGATAATATTTTTTTCGGGTTTGATCGGTTTCGGATCATCATCGGATTAAATATTTCGGATTATTATCGGTTAGGTATTCGGTTCGGGTAATTTTCGGATCGGATGAGATCCGTTTTCGGATAATAATCGAATTTGACTATACCAAATTAGATTTCGGTTCAGATCGAATTGTTTCAGATTTGGTTAAATTTCGATTAATGTAATTCGAATATAAAATCGGATCTCGATTCCATGAATTTTGAATCGGTTCTTCAGATCCATACCCAATTTGCCAAGTCTAAGATGCTCTAATAACTAATACTAGTGTTTGTGGTGCAAGACATGCAACCTTTCGTGCGCATGCCACTTTATTTTTTTATAAACCAAAATATTAATATTTTATTTTAATATTTGAATAAAATAAACAAACAAGAAGGCTAGCATGTCAAACCACAAATGTGAGTAGCACTATATGAAGAACCATCTTCCGTGAAAAACTGTGGAGAATTCTTTGATTCTATAGTAGAACCAAAATTTTTAAAAAATGTTTTTTATGATTCTATAACAGAACCAAAATTTTTCAAAAAATAAAAATAAAAATTGAAGCTACCACATCATTATTGCCACGTCATCGATGATGTCAACACTGCTGACGTGGCACTGCCATGTCGCCTATCAATGCTGACGTGATAGTGCCACATGACAGTGCCACGCCATCAATGATGACGTCATCGATGATGTGGCAGGGGCATGTCGCCTGTGATGCTGCCACGTCAGCATCTATACAGATTTTTTTTTTTGTAGAACCAATTTTTTTTTGTAGAACCAAAAAAAATAGAAATTTGGTTCTGTAATATAATCAGAAATTAGTATGGAATAAGTGGTTCTCCACGTAAGATGGTTCTAATAATGACCAACACATGATTGTATATGCATTATGCATATCCTTTGAATTGGGCTGTGGTCTATAATGTCCTCTTATTGGGCTATAAAAGTAATGTCTTCGTATTTCACATTTGGGCTTCCATCCTGCTAGAATCCGGTGTTGTCCTAAAATTTAAATAGTACAGTAAATTAAACATAGTACTCTTCTTTTTGGGAGACATCAATGATGCATATGTGGGCTCGGGAAACTACATTAACCCAAACCAGCCCACAATCAAGTCAATTTGAAAGAAATCGCTGTACATTCTACTCTTCTAAAAATTTAATACAAAAATACTAATGCTGAAATCTATTTTTCATTTTAAAATATACATAAAAGAATTAAATCATTAAAAAATTATTGTTTTTTAGAAACATATTATTTTTGTTCTAAAATATACCTAAAATATTAGTTAACACAAATTTTTGTATGTATTATCAAAATTTTGAATTCTTGTCTGAATGCACTTGCTGCCAGTGGTATCTAGAAATTTTTACTAGAGTTCGACTGTTATTCTCGTCTCTCTGCAAATATTTAAAGATTAGTATGAGCATATAGAAAGATGATCCAAAAGACATATATGAACGCTTGTTCGTCCTCATTTACGAAAAAAGACAAATGGTATTTTTGGACAGGGAATGAGACAACACATCTAGACTATTTAATATTTATATATAGTACTATACTAAATATAAAAGGAATGTAATTTGTAGTTTGCTTAATTTTTTTGATTATCCTTCATTTTTTGTTATCCCTCGTTCACATCATCAATTCAAATAAATCAAATAAATCATGAAAGTTAGATATATCAATACAAAAATGGTTATATACAGAAGTTCAAAGTTCGATTCCCACTAACAACATATTAATTTATATTTAATATTAAAAATTATTATATATAAAGATGTAAAGTTTCCACTAACGTATTACAATTAATATTTATAATATTATATTACACTATAAATAAATTATAAAAAATTAAAAATAAACCGTTTTTTTGTACGGGCTATAAACTAGTCTCTTTAAAAACTAAAATTAATATTTCAAGTAAACTGTATAGCTAGAGTAGTATCGATTCTCTAATTATTTTTGGGTGATCGAGAATCGAACTCAAAACCTGAAACGATAAATAATAAATCCTTACCACAAGATAATGCCATCATTTCGAAATCGAAGGATCGATCAATTGATTATTCTTGTAAAGAGCATAAAAACTTGATTACACATCAGGTACCAATTAAGCATTGTACAAGTACAAATGATTACTGCTAGAAATAAAATTATTGATAGAATAGGATTGGGATTGCTACACTACATTACATGATGTACACACATACTTGATCAAATACAGAAATCAATTATTGATGTGTTGATATCGCAATAGAAAAGATGAGGTGTATAATTGGGGGCGCAAAAGGAGGTCAGAAGAAGAAAACAACAAAATAGAAAAATTTAAGTGGATCCTCGCGTCCGCATGAAAGAACTTCATCCATGCACGTAGATAGCCCTCATTCTATATATCGCAATATGCATGTCCCCCTCAAATCAATCACTATATATTCTGATGTCAAAATTTTTATATATGTTTGAATTTCGTAAATAATCTGGAAACTGAATTACTAGATATTCACATCTTCGTATCTCTCGCAAACATCTCAACCTCTTGTTAACGAGAAAAAAATAATAATAATCTTGTTTTCAATCGTGCGTGCAGTGTTCTAAATTTTCGTTAATTAGGTTCCAGATGCATTCATAATTACACGTATCGCGGACAGTTATCGCGATATGTACTAAACTTTTGTTGTAATCTTGATTATAGAATGAGTGATCCGGCCGATTGCTAGCTGGAGCATCTTATGTTGTAAATCCGTCTTTGTCATACACTTGCCAGGAACAAGCACCCATGTATGTTATGTCATTTTTCTATCTCTCTATAATGAAGTACACAGCCACTTTGAACTAGCAATGCACAGTAGGGAAAGGTCAATACAGTGATGTAACTGTAGCTAGATGCAGATAGAAGGCCACTGGGATTAATTTGTCTTTTTTCTGTTCTTTACAAGTAGAAGTCATTTTCCAGAGTTTCTTGTTTAAATTCTTGAAAGCTTGCGCGGACCACACTCCACAGACCACAGGATATTATAAAGATTTAAACCAAATTGCCTACCTTTCCTTTTTTTTTTACACAGCAGGCATGGCATCCAGCAGTGTTAACGAAATTTGTGTATACATAAAATTTTCAGATGTTTATATTCTAATTTTCACAAAAAAAATTTGTTTATAACAAAAGGCTTCTTAATTCAGTTTTTGCAACTGAATCCTTTAAACATCGTACTATCTACGAAATTTCTGTGAGGATCAATTGTGAAGCTACTGTTTTCAGAAGAGATGTAGGTTGGATTGTTCGGGATACCAAAGTCATTTTTAATTTTTAGAATATTTGTATTCAATTTATTAAGCGACCCATAACAAAGCAACGATTTGTTTAGCTTATTTATTTGTTTTTCAACCTGATTGCATGGTCAATTGGGAATTTGTCCCTAGGACTGTCAAAAAAATCCGAAAAATCCGATATCCGACCGAAAAATTCAATACCGAATCCGAAAAAATGAATAATATCCGTATTCGAAAGAAAACGGATATTATTCGTATCCGAAAATAGCGGATACGGATATAGGCACATCTGTATTCGAAATATCCGAAAATTTATATATATATATATATATATATATATATATATACTTTTTAGAATATATAATTTATAATTAATAATTTAATATTTATAATAAATTATTTATGTATTAAAATTTAATTATTTAATTCATTATTAAGTAAAGATATTTACCCACAACACGTACGTACGTTTTCATTTGTGGAATGCTTAACCCAAGTGTTTGCACTGCCCAAGTCTTGTTCCTGCGTAATTCTATTATTCTGTATGTCAAGTTATTTGCAGTTGGTAAGTTGAATCCTGAAACACCTATTATATATTCTCTAGTGGTTGGGGTTTATTTTGTTTATTTTGATTGTTGCATGATGTCTGTAGTTTAAACAATTTTGTTTATTCTATTTTATTATGTTTGAATGGAAAAAAATTGTTATTTTTTAATTTTTTTAAATGATTCTGATTTTCGGATTTTAAAAAAAAAAATCTCAGAAATCGGATATTCGGATTCGGATATTATCCGTATCCGAATAATATCCGTCGGATTCGAATTCGGATATAATTTTCTAATATCCGTCGGATTCGGATAGTGATTTCAGATTTCGAATTTCGAATTCGGATACGAATATAGACAGATCCGTATCCGAAATATCCGTTTGACAGCCCTATTTATCCCCATCGAACCTCTTTCAACTTATTAAAACTACGTACATGCATCTTATCCTCATGAGCAGCTCGTCGCGATGACTATGCATTTAACAACCTACTTTAGTCTTTTTTTCTCTTTTCATCATATTTGTGGTAAGCCAATTCAAATTTCAAGTCCTTTTCGAAAATTAGATTGAATCCTGATTTTGAATGTGAAATAAGTTAATGTATTATTTGCCAAAATGCAACAACTTAGATAATCTACAAACTCAGGTTCCGAAAAAATCATAATTTATTGGTAAAATTAGTAGTAATACTTAATTTGTTCGATTGCTTCCTATTTCAAATCCGAAATAAGCTAATGTATTAACAGATGTATATTTTGTCATGGATTTAGTGCGGATCTAAGCGAGGCTAGTCTGCTAGAGACGATAAATGAGCAATCTAGCATTAACATATAGGGTTCATATAGATATTTTTTGTAAATGAGATCGAGTACAGGTGGGGAACCTGGCAAAATGATTTGGTTGGAGGCAAGAGAAATGAAAAGGGTGTACTGTACTGATGTAGTCACTGATTGCTTGGAATCTGATTCTTATGAATATAATTCAGACGTTTTATAATTTTACATGATTGAGCACATGTGGGAGAACGTGAACAAGTATTTTTATTGTCATTTGTGTGTCATGTCACGAGTGACCAAATTCGAATCTTCGCGACCCCTAGACTGGTCCTAACGGATTATTTCAGGGTCCATTGACAAAACCGTAATATGAGCTTCTGAAAAATGGTGGAGACTACCTTAACTACAATAGTTTCTTTTACTAGATTTTTGTTGTAATTATATACTCCGTATGTAATAAGATAGTTAAAACATTGCATTCTACCGTGTCATTAACGTCATATCATTTGAAAGCAATTTTAATATCAAATTCGATACTCATATATTGTATTTATAATTTATAAAAAATGATTTTCAAGAACTTAGACTCCAACATAATCAAAATGTACACATGAACACACGTGTGGGTATATACTAAAATCACGTTTAATTCTCAATTGATTACTCCAGAAACTTTCAGTGTCGATATTGGAATCCTACGTAACGAAACATGATAAGTAGATGAGAAAAAAATAGTAGGAAGAATAGGAAATTAAATCATAGGAAAACGGGGATAAATTAAAAAAAGACAGACTCCCCACTAATCACGAAGGAACAGAACTGATCAACAATCACTGAATTGCATAAGATCTACCGACCAACTACTATAATCTCCATCAAACTTTACTTTCAGAGGGGGAAATTGCATAGAGAATTCGCTTTATTCGTTGCAGCAAGAGCTAGCAGCCTTGGTTGTTGAAAAAGTAAATTAAGGGGATAGGAGGGCAGGCCACCTTATATTATTAAGATTCTTTTCTTCGTAAATGACTCTTCTCCTATTGGCCCAAATATTCCTTCTGACATTCAAACTAGTAGCCTACATTTATGCATGTAATGTAACCCCACTTTTATTCCATGTTGCTACCACGTACAGTACCTCCACCTCTCCTTTTCCTCTCACCCACATTGCTAAGTTTACTTACTGGAGTAACAAATTCGTGCATTACTTCATACAGGAGGATTTTCAATGATAATCAAGGTTCATGATTTGTGAGAAGATAATAATAAAATAAAGGCATGAACATATTGTTAAGAATGTTTGATGGCATGATGATGTTGCTGAATGACATAACCATGTCTTTTAGTGAAAGGATGGGAAGATTGTACTAATGATCATGCTCAATTATAATCATAATTATCAATTTGTTAACATATTTGGACTGAACTGTGATGGATTGTTAGTTCGGTATGCATTGCATCATGGGTTTGATCGTTATAATTTGCTAACACTATAACATTGAAGACATAGTAAAAGAATTGGGATGAAATTTATTAATAAATTTTAAGGAGGGTGAAAAGATTTTAAAAGTTAGGAGAGTGATTCTGCAGGAGGATTTCAAAATTTTAAAATCGAAGTTGGACCATATGGCATGTAATAGCCGGAAGAAAACAAAGATTTAATTTTGATAGGGGCATAAATTCATAAGTAATTCAACGGACTAGCTAGAAGCGAAAAGCAGAAAGTACAAGAGTAACTTCCGGTCAAAAGTTATTCATATAGTTACAGAAAGATCCTAAGTATACACTCCTATATATGGATGCATGAAATCACTTTTGTTTACTTCAAGAGGAAAATCTACCAAATTACTCCTACTCACAAACATCGGGAAGGAAGTCCATATTTCTCTGCGTGTCGCTCTCAGACTGGCATATATCTATATATAATAGTTTGTACAGAAATCTATGATTCAGTTTTCTTGTGGGTATATGGAGGTTGCAAATGTTAGAACAGAATAAGAGAAGCACAGATTTTCAGGTTCAAAAAGATGAGAATGATCAGTTCTTGTATAGTTGCCATCTTTTGACCATATATCCCTGTGTTATGCAGTGGTTATATATATACCAAATTCTTCAACATGAAAGCACACATGAAGCACACATCTCGAGATCACTTGCACTATTATTGAAAAATGTAATTAAAGCCACAACGTAATTACTTAAATTTGGGTTCTGGATCAGTTAAACTAATTACAGGTTGCATGTACTTTTTCCTTCCAACAAAAAAAAAAAGAACCCTAGTTCAACTACATTATTTCCAAAACCTAATCACAAACATTATTTGCACGTTAATTTTAAACCGGATCAAAAATTCACATCCATTGCTCCATAATATAAATAAAGAACACCCTTATATAAAAAACAATAAAAAAACACCATAGCATTTAACATAAAATCGTATTTAGATTCTAATTTTCACATCAAAAATGATGTTTTACAAAAAAATAGAATATAACAAAAAATTAGGATCAAATATAACATGATTACACATTAAATTTTATTGTTACAAAAATATATATAAGATTCTACATTGGATTCTATATAACATTTTATTTTTAGATGAGATTCTACGTTAGAATCGATATGTTAGGTTTAATTGTCGTTAAAATTTGTGATTCTAATCATAACAAATCAATTTTTATGAAAAATAAGGTTTTATGATAATGTTCTTTATTGTGTTCTATATAGAATGCAACTCTCTCTCTCTCTATATATATATATTTCAATTAACAATTGACACTTGATTTAATGTGCATTCTTAGATCATTACCAGTTGCTTATCCTGATTGACTTTCATTTATAACCCTAATATAGTTTGGAATATATCTCAAACCCTAATTTTTAAAAAAATATCAGTTTAACCATGGAGTATAAGAGATGATAGGGGTGTAATCTACTCGAGCCAAGCCGAACTATCAACTTGAGTTCGAGCTCGATTAAAAAGTTCAGGTTCGAACTCGAATTCGACCGAATCGCTAAGCTCGAATTTTGGCTCACACAAAAAGTTTGATATATTTGAGCTCGGTTCGAAATCTCTAACCGATTTCATAGACAAAAGTTTGATTATATCGGTTCGGCACAATTAAATATATAAATTATGTTATAATATTTAATTTCTATATAAAAATACATTAATGATATATAAAAATTTAAAATTAGAAAGACTCGATTAAGTTCATGAATCTTACAAACCTGAGTAATTTGAATGCATGATGATGGTTTGTTAATTAATGAAGATCTTGATGTGAAAAATATTTTTTTAATCATACTGTATTTATTAGCAAGTGATAAGTATTTTCACTAATTAATTACTTTATATTTTATAACTAATTATCAATAAGTAAAACTATACAACATGAAATATGTTTCTCATCGAATAAATTTGTACCAGTTACATCTCTATCTAACTGAAGTAATCCTAAATTCTAAATGAGCAATGCTAGAACCATCGAAATGGATCCGATAAATATTCCCATTAGCATATTTAATTGATAGTGCACATATTAATCAAGCATGATCAATTTTATTTATGAGAAGATCAAGAACCAATTACATCTCATCATTTGGAATTTTTTTCAGGATTGGAAGTTCGATCCAGCATTTCTCCAATAAATTTCTATCATGTAATTAATATCATGATATCATATGTACCTATCAAAAATATATGAAATCATACGTACAAAGCAAAGGCTACGTACTGAAATAGAACTTGATTAAGCGATTCGAGTTACACACTTCATTAGAGGTACATTACAAATCAAAACCAAAACCAGAATGACAACAGAAAAAATGAAGATCTTATATATATATGATTAACCTACCATTTCTAGCTAGGGTTTCACTTGCTTATCGTCCGACATTGATTAATTAGCTAGCTTCAACACCTGTCAACAAGCCTTTTAATTAACCAGAAGTAATTACTTAACTGATGTTTATCTCTTACAAGGGATTACTGGTAGAAGAAGTGCTGAACCCCGAAAGATCTGTCCATGCAGAAGTACCTGCAGTAGTACCCCACTGATGTTCATTTCCTTGCACTGATCCTGTAAACTGCCTTGCTAAATTAGACTGGTCTTGATCTCGATTATTGGCAGTATTGTAGTTGTGACTAGCTTCCATCTTTACGGAAGCAAGCTGAGACATCATAGGTGAAGAGGTTGACAATTTGGCCCCAACATAGCCAGATCCCGAAGCCTGATCAACACCTCCAGCTTGATAATTATTTTGATAAAACATGCCTCCTTGCGATACTGTTGGATCAAATCCACCCAAGAAATTAGGAAACTGTGGCGCATCATGCATACGCCACAGCTCCAAACCTCCTCCACTACTAGACAAAAGTGAAGAAACACCACCATCCCCACTGCCACTAAATAAGTTTCTTCCTGTTTGGAAATTCATTTCACTTGTGACACCAACATTTGGACCCGATATACCACTGTAATTTATGCCTAATTCATGCCCTGGATTGAGGTGAGTTAAAGGAGGCATAAAACCTAGTTGTGGAATTTGTGATGTGAGGCCTCCTAATATATTAACAGTTGGTGTTGCAGTGTTAGAAGGAAGTAGTGTAGAGTTTGTGGAACCCGAGTTTGCTGTTTCGCTATTAGCTGGTTCAGATTTAGAGCTGCTACTACTTCCTTTGCTGCTTCTTTTGTTCCTTCTGCAGCCACCACCGACAGGAACACTTCTTAAGGCACCTCCCCTAGTCCAATACCTTCTACAGGCTTTACAGAAGTGGCGTGGCTGCGAAAGACTGTAGTTGTTGAAGTAGCAAAACTTTGTGTGAGTTGAATCACATCTAGGGCATTTCAAGGCAGTTTCTGGCATAGGTATGTTGGCCATCCGGGCTCGGTCCGCCATGGAACCGGGCCTAATTGTGCCTGCACCACCAACACCATGAGGCTGTAACGGAGCCTGTTGTGGTACTTGTGGTTGCTGCTGCTGTAGTTGAAGCAACTCACTGTTTCCAGTACTTTGATAATTTTGGTTCTGCAATTAAGCAACACTAAATTAAGACTCGAAAAACTAAACTCAAACAAGCTAAATACAAACTGATTAAAGGGGAAGCTAAGAATATTATTTATCTTTTCGGATTTTACTTTTAAAGCAAAGAAGCATAAGGAATGAATATTGAACCATAATATTGAAGAAGAAGCTAAACCTTACCTGTTGCCAGTTGGCTGGATCAAGATAAGCCGGAATGGATGAAAAAACCATGGCTCTTAGTTCCTCTTTTGTAAAGGGGGTGAGATGGTTTAGTGGAGAATCACATCAACAAGGGATGCCAAATTAAAGAAAAGAGAGAAGGGAAAGATAAAGCTAAGGAGAATGAGAATAAAGAGCTAAAATAAAAGAAGAGGCTTTATGTCATATATATAGTATATGCTACTAGCTACTATTACTATTTCAGTTTTTTTTTTCCTTTTCTTGTTTGTTTTGTTCTCTCTCTGTCTAGTTTTGTTGTTATATTGCTTTTTAGGGTTTCGAGAGATAGAGATTCATGTTTCTTAGTGCTTAAGCTTCTAATTCACGCTAGCTTTCTACTTCAAAGATTTTTTTATTTTACTTTTAGTAATTAAATTAAATAAGGATTAGTTTATTATTAATGGCTGGATCTAGGTATAGCTCCTTTTTGAATGAAGAAAAAGTTTGGAGAGATTGTGACCTAGTGCTCACAGCAAATTGCATTATTGAATATAGTAGTGTGTAGTGTTTTCTGGTTTACTAATTAAGCAAACATTAAAACGTACGGTTAAAATATGTGGAACTTCACTTTATACATATAGTTAATATATTAAGAAACTGACGTGAAGAAAGAACGTTAAAGAAAAAGGCTAGTCTTGGTGCTTTAGTTCAGTCTTAAGCTTCCCGACCGAGTGAATCTTATTTCCTCATCTCCGGTCTCACCTTCCTTCTCTCGGTCCTAGACAAAGGGTTAATTAAAACGCTGGTTTGTGAAAATCGTACGTGATTAGTTGCTGTTAAGTTCATTTTAAAATTTTAAGAGCATCTCCAATCGCTGAAAACCCTTAGCTAAAAGTGTATATTACATATCATAATTAAATATTTTAAAAAATATGTAAAATAATTACACATCATAATTAAATATTTTAAAGAATATGTAAAATAATTACATCTACAATGATACATTTGTTGCTGTTAAGTTCATTTTAAAATTTTAAGAGCATCTCCAATCGCTGAAAACCCTTAGCTAAAAGTGTATATTACATATCATAATTAAATATTTTAAAAAATATGTAAAATAATTACACATCATAATTAAATATTTTAAAGAATATGTAAAATAATTACATCTACAATGATACATTTCTGCTATCTAAAATTATAGATAACCACTACATATTGGCTATATTTGTCGAATCGCTAGAGGCCTGTAAGAAAACTCCACATCATCTATTACCATATTTGAAAAAGTATATTCTATATTTAACAACGGAAATATTTATAACATATTATTTTTAAAATATAGCCAATCATTATAACCAACCCCATTGAAGTACAATTCCTTACAGATTCAACAAATTTTACATAATCGTTATTTTATATAATTTTAGCCAACCATTTTAACTAACACCATTGGAGATGCTCTAATAGTAATACAATAGAACCCCTCCAAATTACTATCAATCTTTAAATTGATAATCTCTTTATAGTACTAATAAAAATCTTGATCCTATACGCAGTTATATGTAAAGAATCAGCATTAAATACAAATTTTTCTTAAATACACATTTTTTATTTAACATATTTATAAATTCGATTCAACATTATTTATCAAATAATAACTGAAATTTTATTAAATACACATATTTTCATTCTTCAATATCCTTTTATGGTTCATCAATATCAAAATAGATTATAAAAATAAAATGTTTTATTTGTTTAATATAGAGTATGTTGAATCACAATTCAAAATTTGTTGAATAAATATTATATAATTCTCAATTATTCTTATCTGTTCTCAATACCAAATTAGGGTATACAAATATGAAATAATATTAATTTAATATAATTTTCTTCATTCTATCAATGTAAAATTATTTAATATATTTGAATTCAACACAATTATAACTATTGTTCAACAGATTATGTTGAACTCAAGTTATATATCTGTTGAACATCCGTCATAAAAGAATTTCAACTTTTTGTTAAAAATGTTGCAAATATGTTTTTATTAAATTATAAAATGTTATAAAAAAATATTTTTGTTTACAATTATGCGGATTTAATAAAATTTTAATTATTATTTAATGAATGATGTTGAATCGAAATTGTATATATGTTGAACAAAAAAAAATTGTAATTATATTTAAGAAAATTTTTACTGGAATTTAATCCTATATATAAATTTCTGTAATGTAATTAATGTAACATATCTAAAATGATAATTTTTTGCAATTCCAATATTATCATTTAAAAAGGTTCTACAGTATAGACACTTCATTTACATTAGGATAGGTTAATGATAAACGTGAGTTGAATTCTCCGTTCCGCCTATTTGTTATCATTTCAAAATAAGGTGTTTAATACGCATTTTAATGTGGATTTTAAAGATAGTTCCATAACTTATTAAAATTCAATCAAATACACGAGTAACTAAAATTGAAGTGTCATATCTCAAAACGGATTTTTAAAATGAGATGTGGTAATGTATGCACTGAATGAATTATGTTATAAAAGTTCACGTGTACAATAAAATTCAATATATGAAAAGAATATAGACATAATGACAATAATGAAGCATTCAAGAAATATCATTTTAAGTTGAGGTAACACCAAAATAATAGCCGAAAAATAAAAATATATATACACGACTACACGTACCACATCCGTGATCATAAGACATTATATATTGTTGTGAGAAAATTCCGCAACAACACCCCGAGAGAATATCGCTGGAATAAGCGAATTTGTCCTTGGATATCGGACGTTGAAACAGGTTCGCACATCCGCAGCTTCAATCAGCAGCTGCAGCTCCAGCTGCCGGAGTGGGTGGAGATTTGTGGTGTTTTGGGACTGAATTAGCAAGGTCCCCGGACAATATGGCCATAAATTCCGGCCAAGATGTGCCCGGTAGATGTTTCACTATGGGTACACGTGCCTTGTGTATCGAGAAGTGAATTTCCGAACCCCCTTACCAACTGCCTACATATCCTATTTATAGGAATCAAACCCCGATGTAGTTCTCTAGGTCATGGACTCCTTTCTTGATCAACACGCCACGAAATTGATGTATTTTATCCTTCCTCCAACGCTGATCTTGAAGTGTTTTTGTAGAAATATGCCTTTTTCTTGATTCATCCAGCTACCTAGTAGAGTCCTACTCGAAGTATAACTCCTAAAGCCCATCCATAAGATATATACTTATATGTATCCGAGTATATACATATATATTATGTATATAATGTTGTTATCACGTTTGTAGTGATAGAATCCAGCTAGAAGTCCATCTCTTGAGTCCATTTCCGTGCTCCTAAAGTATAGGAATAAGAGTCCTTGTCCAACTTTACTTCTGTCAGACAGAGGTGGAGCTGTAAAGCACACATGCACCTGCGCAGCTTCCCTCAAACTCACACCTGTACAGCTTCCTCCAAAACAGCACCTCCACGACTACCTCCATAATCGTACCTCCATAGCGGAACCTCCAGAGCTTCCATCAAACTTTCCACCTCCAGAGCTTCCCTCAAACTTTCCACCTCCATAACGGAACCTCTACAGCTAAACCTCAAATATTATTCAAACCACTCCAATTGGGCCCCCAAATATCCATGGGCCTGAAATTAAACCCATTACAAATTTTGGGCACAACAACTACCCCCCGGTTCCTTGATGTCATGAAATGCGAAAGGAACCAATACAAGAAGAGGCCCAATCCTTCCTCACAATCTCAGATAGACACATAGCTTCAACACTGTACTTCCAAGCTTAAATGAGCTAACTCGGCGTAAGAAACAGGAAGCACAATGCTTCCGCATAGGTACCTCAATCCGAATCCTTAAATGAAACCCTTCCGTATACCTTAGATCACGTACGACACTCCACCTCCAGTTATAAGCTTCCTCATCTTCGTATGTTATGCAAAATTTACGCAAGCGCACGTTGTCACAATTAATATATGATTAAATCAAGTTCGTTCCCACAGAGATCTAGAATGGTGTTCAATTCAATTAATGTACCTATGCACCGATGTATGGTTTTTATCCACTGCTAAGACAAATAACAAAATTGAGATTGATTATCTAAATTAACTAAGTGTAAATTATAAAACTAAGAATTAAACAATTAACGAGAATAAAAATCGAATTACTTATATGAGAATAAAACATGGAATCCTAGTTTCATCATCTACTTCACTTAGAGTTGCAGCCTTTAATTAAAACATGCAATGGTTTTGATATCTGATCGAATAACACGAAAAGAGTAAAAGTTACCTCTCGGTATACTAGTACCAATCTACACATACATCCACAAAAGAGATAGAAGATGAATAGGCACCTATTATGTTTAGACCCTATATCTCTATAGAATTTGAAAACATAAAGGTTGAAGCACAAGTTATCCACTTAGATCACATAGGGTAGCATAATATCTCTATTCATGCCACAAATCATGATGCTTAACATCAACCTATCCTATGCTAGCATGGCAAGTTCTAAATCTCAAGATCCGCTCTCGTTTAGCAAGAGATTAACTATTCAATTTAGATGTTAGCTACGCATCTAAAAGCATTAAGATTAACCATACGAGGATATCAAGAATTCACCACACATAAATCTTTAAGGCATGCAAACTACTAAGCTACATAGATAAATCCACTAGGATCCCACGATAACGATTAGTTCATAATCGAACCTTTCGTCACCATGGGATTTGACGAAAGCATGATATCAAACAAGATAATGAAGATGAAGATGAATAAATCAATAATAGAATAAGGTTTAGTGAACAAATCCGTGAAAGTAACAAGCATCCAAAAGATACGCCTCCACAAAGGAATAAAAGAAAACTATATCTAGATCTTCTTGTCGTCACGATCCTCGCCTTGGCTTCTCTCTCTCGTGCTCTAAACGAATTGTGTGTAGATGTGTAGGTGATTTTTCTGTGTCCCAAGGTGTGTATTTATAGCCCCCAAGTGCCTCCTTGACCAAGCAATTACCGTAATTGAAATAGGATAGAATTTCGGTAATTTTCCTTCTTTGATTGAAATAGAATTTCAATTCCCTTGTTTAAACTGACTTCCAGAAGCTTCTAATCGTCCCAATTGATTGCTATCTTGATTAGGAGAAGAAAACGGCAATTTCCCCATTTAAAATCAGATTCCAGGAAGTTTCAGCCGGACTCCCGCGCGGCCGCGCGCACCTGTAGTTCTCTTCCAGCGCGCCCGCGCACGTATAATTGCTGGATTCTGTTGAGCGCGCCCGCGCGCAGTTACAGTTAGGTTGGAGCGCGCCCGCGCCCAGGATATGCTGCACAGACTGAATTTTAATCCTTAACTGATTTCTCGTCTATTTCCATTGCACTCTCGGCACTTGTTCCTTTGTGTTTAAAAACACCTCGTAACCACTGGAAAACCTGCAAATGATATCCTACACAACTCTACACAAAAACACGTCAAATCACACAAATACTTGAGATACAAGACATCAATTCAAGCCAAAATGGAACGATCCAAGTGGATATAAATCCACTTATCACACCCCCAAACTTAAACCGATGCTTGTCCTCAAGCATAAACAAACAACAATATATACAACTAGCTAGTACCACTTTCGTAGGTGATCACGGTTGCATTTGGCATATGCAACAAGCCCTTTAAACCCCTAGGCAGCCCTAGTGGACGAGTAAGGTCTCGTGAGGGCCTATAGCGAATGTACCCACAAAATTCAATTAACCTAATGCAATGCAATGCATGAATGCAACTAATATGCAAATGCAAATAATCTAATCTACCATACCTTCAAATCCTCTCATGCCATATCAACTTAAGAATCAAAGTAAATACGCAATGTCTTGGTGTCGAAAGTGCAAGTATTCACATAGTCTACTCAATGAACATGCATAAGTTCTCACAAGTCCATGTCAAGTGTAAGAATAAGTTAGTAAACATGCTAAGCCTACAAGAGCACATCTTTGAGACAACACTCGGGATCTCATACGCAAGAACAAGCAAACACTCACAATCCACTCACAAAAGAATATTCACTCAAAAATAAGGGTAAGTGTATCACTCAATTCCAACAAAATCATAAACACGCTTGACATTTGGTATCAATCTAACTCTTAACACAACATACATCAATGACGATAATCAAAAGGTCTTTAATTGGGTTGTAACGGGGCTAGGGACAAGGTATGTCAAATAAGCCAAAATAGGTGAAGTGTCAAAAGCTAGTAAGTACCATAATAAATCATACACAACAC
Organism: Kitagawia praeruptora; assembly: GCA_037693485.1. NCBI lineage: Eukaryota > Viridiplantae > Streptophyta > Magnoliopsida > Apiales > Apiaceae > Kitagawia > Kitagawia praeruptora. The sequence continues at coordinate 155,769,569 of CM075344.1, read as the reverse complement.
CCTATTTCCCCCCACATAATTTATTATTTTTCTTCCAACAAAAACACTTGACTAGTCGACTAAAGTAGGATCACAACAAACACAAACATGCTCTCATAATAATTTTTTTTCTCTTTTTTTTTCTTTTTTTGTTTTTTTTTCTTTTTTTGTTTTTCTTTTTCTTTTTTTGTTTTTTTTTTCCGAGAGCTAAATATAACACAAACAATAATATAACAATAACAATGATCCCACGATTTTATTACATATGTCGACTATCAAGTAACAACCCCAATTTTCAATATTTCTCCCAAAAGTAAGATCAACAATTAACCCCTCCTCGCACACCTTATTACTCCCTTAAGCACTCTACTAGCCTTTGACAATTTAGGTTCAAATTAATGTACGGCCAATACAAGAAAAAGGTCTAGGCAAGTAATGTGGTATGTCACCGAAAAATAGGATTAAGCTCAACGGGTTAACTAATTGATCATGTAAACATGGTGTGGTAATATGGGAAAATATGCGGTTATTCCTAAATGCCTTTATCATTTTAATCGTCAAATAATGTCATGCGTTTCAAGAAAGACCTCAAACAACTGCTAGCAACGCAAACAATCCGTGGACACTCAAGCAAACGAATAAATTGCCAAAAATATGCAATATGCAATAAGGCTCAAAACTCACTTGGTGGAAAAAACATACTCAGTCCCAAGCAATCTCTCTAACGCACCGACTTGTATTCAAAGCATGCAAACTAAATCATCTTGCACATATTCATGTCCTTCTAATCACTTACAACATTCAAAAAGTCTACTAGCTTCAACTTACTAGTGTATGTGTGTGCACAAGAACAAAGCATATCACTTCTCAATCAAAAGCGTCAACAACACAAAATTCCTATCAAGCATGGGTGCAAATGCAAACTATTATGAACTCACATGAAATACGAAAATAAAAACAGAATGTCCTATATGAAACAAACGTAGATAACACGAACATAAATGCATGATTTACTACTACTAATATGCAAACATAAAATCCTACATGAACACATAATACAACAACAACTACTAAACCCTCAAAACCAACCCCCAAACTTAAAATATTCAATGTCCGCATTGAATGGAAATAAATACGAGGGATAATAGAAAACATACCTAACCGTCCTCATCCTCGAATGAATCTGGCGGAGGATACTGCGTACAAGCTCCATAGACTGGCCACTTCCCACATAACAAGAATACTACAAAACCCCCAACTTACAAGAACACAAATTGGTAATAAAAATAAGATTAGAGAAAAAGATGTACCCAATACGAATCGAAGAGGTGAACTTGCAATTAATTCCTCTTTAGAATTGAATTTTTAGAGATTTAAAGAAGTAGAAGAGGAATTGGATTTGTATGTATAGGTGGGTATATAGATTTGGGGGAAAAAAAATAAAGAAAATAAAACATAAAATAAAATAAAATAAAAAAATTTTGAAATAAGAGATGGATTGGGAATAATTTGGAATTAATATAGGACTAGAATTCGGATTTTAGGTGGAGAAAATAATTAGAAAAGGGGTTGGAATTGATTTAGGAGATGAATAATATTAATATATATATATATAAGACATAAACATTCACGGACAAGTGGACAACAACTTACATGGACAAGTTTTGGTCGGCCATGTCCTAGAATTGGCGCTGCGTCGCGAGGAGTCCCTGTTGATTTTTTTTTTCTAATACAAAACAAGTAACATAACTCATGTAATACTCTCCTAAACAGAAGCTTTGCTGCGACACAGCCTGGACAGTGCGCCATGGCGCGAGAAACGTACTGTTCGAATTTTTTTTTTTTTTTTTTTTTTTGCAAATACAACACAATTTTTTTTTCTTCTTTTTTTTTCCTACACTAAAGCGGGTTGCCTCCCACCAAGCGCTTCTTTAACGTCAATAGCTTGACGTTACTTCCTCAAATCATGGCGGTTTCAAAAGAACAACTGAACCGTTCTCAACAGACAAACCATTCATACGAATGTTGACATCTTGGTTGCTTGATTTCCACAAATCTCTTCCATCAGACTTCAACTTAAATTTACTACCCAACGGCCAAATCTTCTTCTTTTTCTTTTTCACACCTCTAAGGTGCTTCTCCGACTCAACCGGTTGAACAAAAATTTCTTCTTCCTTATCATCGGTTTTCCACCTTCGCAACACGTTATCATGCCCCTCTTCAAAAATCACTAGCTCATTATTCAAAAGGACATACCTCAAATGTGGTGGAAGTTTTCCAAGCTTTACTTTCGAAAGATCACGAACCGAAGAACTGTCAATGGAATCACTGATAGGATGCTTTAGCACATGCATGTCAGATTTTTCGCTCAATAACTGATCAAACTTCTTTCTCTGACCCGTATCAACTATTTCCATACTGCAACACTCTTCATCCTCTGTTGGAAATTTCATTGCCTTGAACACATTAAAGGTGACACTCTGATCTTGCACCCTCATTGTAAGCTCTCCTTTTTGCACATCAATCAAAGTCTTTCCTGTAGCCAAGAACGGTCTTCCCAAGATTATGGGAATCTTCTTATCTTCTTCGAAATCCAAGATCACAAAATCAGCAGGAAATATGAGTTTATCAACTTTCACCAAAACGTCCTCCACTATGCCTCTAGGATATGTGATCGTCCTATCAGCCAACTGCAAAGAGATGTTGGTTGGCTTCGGCTCCGGTAGACCAAGTTGCTTGAATACAGACAAGGGCATGAGATTAATACTAGCTCCCAAATCACATAAACACTTGTTGAAAGAAAGGTTGCCAATAGTGCATGGAATAGTGAAACTTCCCGGATCTTTCAGTTTAGGAGGCAACTTCTGTTGCAGAACAGCACTACACTCCTCCGTCAATGCCACTGTTTCAAATTCTTCCAACCTTCTCTTCCTTGACAAAATATCCTTCATGAACTTTGCATATCTTGGCATCTGCTCCAACGCTTCAACAAAAGGAATGTTAATGGACAGTTTCTTGAAGACATCCATAAATTTCTGAAACTGTTTCTCTTGACTCTTCTTCAAACGTCCAGGAAATGGAGGAGGTGGATAGATCTGATTATTCATTGAAGATTGCTCCGGAGTAGACTTTTCAACAGATTTCTTGTTCTTCTCACCATCTAGCTGATCAGCCACTAAATCAGATTTCTCAATTTCTGGCACTGCAGATTTTTCAACCTGCTGATTCTGAACATCTTCATCTTCTTCAGTTGCTGATTTAGGATCACTCGTGACTTTTCCGGATCTCAAAGTAACAGCTTTCACCTGCTCATGGACCTCCCTCTTGCCTGGATTACCCATTGTATCACTTGGAAGAGTTCCTTGTTGCATATTTACCAAGGCACTTGCAATCTGTCCTATATGACTCTCCAATGTCTTGAGAGATGCTTCCTGACTCTTGAGAGTTGCTGCCTGACTCTTGCACATTAATCTCAACTCTTCTAATTCAGATTTTTCATTCGACTGATGGCTAGAACCAGTATGAAACTGTTGCTGCTGAAAACCAGGAGGTTGAAACTGTTGCCTTGGAGCGTAAGGCTGTTGATAGCCGTGATTGAATGGCTTTGCTTGCTGATAAGGCTGTTGAAAAGGTTGTTGTGCACTTTGATTGTTGCTCCAGCTGAAGTTGGGATGATTCCTGTTGTTAGGATGATAAGTGGCTGGAACTGGTGCATTAGATCTTTGGAAATTACTCACGAACTGTGCTGATTCAGAAGATATAGCACACTGATTTGTCTCATGTGCGCCCGCACATAGCTCACAAACACTAGCCACCTGCTGAACTCCATAATTAGCAAGAGAATCCACCTTCATAGCAAGAGCCTTCAACTGAGCTGTAATCATTGAAGCTGTATCTACATCAAAAATTCCTGCCGCCTTGCCTTGAGATAGTCTTTGGGTTGGATTTTGATATTCATTAGCAGCCATCATCTCTATAAGATCATAAGCTTCATCATAGCTCTTTGCCTACAGAGCTCCTCCTGATGCTGCATCTAGCAAGGGCCTAGACTGTGCTCCCAACCCATTGTAGAACCCATTAATAACCATCCAATCAGGCATGCCATGATGAGGACACTTGCGTAGCATCTCCTTGTAGCGTTCCCAAGCCTCACACAAGGTCTCGCCAGATTGCTGTTGGAATTGAGTCAACTGGTTCCTTAATGCTGCAGTTTTCGCCATAGGGAAGAATTTAGTAAGGAACTTCTGAGCAAGATCTTCCCATGTAGTAATGGAACCAGGTGGCAAAGAGTGTAGCCAGCTCTTAGCCTTATCCCTCAGAGAGAATGGGAAAAGCCTCAACCTGATAGCATCATCCGTCACACCATTACATTTGAAAGTGTCGCAGATTTCGATAAAGTCCCGAACATGCATGTTTGGATCCTCCGTAGAAGCTCCCCCAAACTGGACTGAATTCTGCACCATCTGAATTGTGCCCGACTTGATCTCAAAATTGTTCGCTGCAATAGCTGGCCTAATAATGCTAGACTGGATATCATTGAGTTTCGGCTGAGAATACTCCCTCAAAGCCTTAGCTGCTGCTGCTTCTGCCATTGCTACTGTAGTTTCAGTTTCCTCTTCCTTATTCTCTAAATTCTCTACACGACCGTCTTTTGCCAGTTTTTGTAAACGAGCTTGCGAACGTGTTTGCATACAAACCTAAGTACCTGAAACACCACGAATCAAACAAACTAGGTAAGAAATCCGAGTCAGTGAACGCTAACGACCACTATTGACAAACACATAAACTGAAATAAAAACACCGATGACCCCCGGCAGCGGCGCCAAAAACTTGTTATGCAAAATTTACGCAAGCGCACGTTGTCACAAGTAATATATGATTAAATCAAGTTCGTTCCCACAGAGATCTAGAATGGTGTTCAATTCAATTAATGTACCTATGCACCGATGTATGGTTTTTATCCACTGCTAAGACAAATAACAAAATTGAGATTGATTATCTAAATTAACTAAGTGTAAATTATAAAACTAAGAATTAAACAATTAACGAGAATAAAAATCGAATTACTTATATGAGAATAAAACATGGAATCCTAGTTTCATCATCTACTTCACTTAGAGTTGCAGCCTTTAATTAAAACATGCAATGGTTTTGATATCTGATCGAATAACACGAAAAGAGTAAAAGTTACCTCTCGGTATACTAGTACCAATCTACACATACATCCACAAAAGAGATAGAAGATGAATAGGCACCTATTATGTTGAGACCCTATATCTCTATAGAATTTGAAAACATAAAGGTTGAAGCACAAGTTATCCACTTAGATCACATAGGGTAGCATAATATCTCTATTCATGCCACAAATCATGATGCTTAACATCAACCTATCCTATGCTAGCATGGCAAGTTCTAAATCTCAAGATCCGCTCTCGTTTAGCAAGAGATTAACTATTCAATTTAGATGTTAGCTACGCATCTAAAAGCATTAAGATTAACCATACGAGGATATCAAGAATTCACCACACATAAATCTTTAAGGCATGCAAACTACTAAGCTACATAGATAAATCCACTAGGATCCCACGATAACGATTAGTTCATAATCGAACCTTTCGTCACCATGGGATTTGACGAAAGCATGATATCAAACAAGATAATGAAGATGAAGATGAATAAATCAATAATAGAATAAGGTTTAGTGAACAAATCCGTGAAAGTAACAAGCATCCAAAAGATACGCCTCCACAAAGGAATAAAAGAAAACTATATCTAGATCTTCTTGTCGTCACGATCCTCGCCTTGGCTTCTCTCTCTCGTGCTCTGAACGAATTGTGTGTAGATGTGTAGGTGATTTTTCTGTGTCCCAAGGTGTGTATTTATAGCCCCCAAGTGCCTCCTTGACCAAGCAATTACCGTAATTGAAATAGGATAGAATTTCGGTAATTTTCCTTCTTTGATTGAAATAGAATTTCAATTCCCTTGTTTAAACTGACTTCCAGAAGCTTCTAATCGTCCCAATTGATTGCTATCTTGATTAGGAGAAGAAAACGGCAATTTCCCCATTTAAAATCAGATTCCAGGAAGTTTCAGCCGGACTCCCGCGCGGCCGCGCGCACCTGTAGTTCTCTTCCAGCGCGCCCGCGCACGTATAATTGCTGGATTCTGTTGAGCGCGCCCGCGCGCAGTTACAGTTAGGTTGGAGCGCGCCCGCGCCCAGGATATGCTGCACAGACTGAATTTTAATCCTTAACTGATTTCTCGTCTATTTCCATTGCACTCTCGGCACTTGTTCCTTTGTGTTTAAAAACACCTCGTAACCACTGGAAAACCTGCAAATGATATCCTACACAACTCTACACAAAAACACGTCAAATCACACAAATACTTGAGATACAAGACATCAATTCAAGCCAAAATGGAACGATCCAAGTGGATATAAATCCACTTATCATCGTACCTAAACCTACCAGCTTCCAGCCTTTTTCCCTTGAAAACCATAATCCGATTCCTCGAGATGCTCCTTTTTCCTGCTAAATTGACCTTTGTGTAAGAATTCCTCGTGAGCCATGCCATGGAGCTTCCGTATGGAGCTCCTGCTGTTGCAAAGATACCTTAACATTCCAAACCTGAGCTACGACAATAACTAGAAATGATGATTAGTGGTTTGAGCTAAACAGCTCACCTATACAATGCATACAGCTCATACACATAGAAAACATTCATGTAAGTATGAATATGCAAATGATTTTTTATATAAATCCGTTGCTGCCTCTACAATCAAGCAGAACCTTGACGAACACACTCTTCAAGACATAATGCCATAATTTTCAGAAATTTCCATGAACATATCACAATGGACCTCCAAAGATGTTGTTAAGTAGGTTGAGGACTTCTCCTATAATGCCCATAAATCGTGGGACTTTCCAGACCTTTCCCATAAACCTTGGGATCCTCCGAGCGTTGTAAGTTATTTCAAATATGTACCATAAGAGGGACCAAAGGAAAGCTGTGGAGACCTCCTCAATTGCTGCTATGCCTTTCCAAGTGGTTACATTATGGGGCATATAGCGTGCCTAGGTACCTACCTGACAGCTTCAGCTAGAAACTTTGAAAACACCTTTTGAAAACCATGCATAATTTAATAAATGTATATGGAATGATGACCTTTTCTTTATAAATCCATGCAAACTTGTTTCCTTGAAATCATATGAAATGCGCATTTTGATAATCATGAGCTATTGCAATGCTAAAGATAATGATCCATTTGAAAAGATGAGGTTCGAATGATGTTTTTAGCTTAAGGCTATGAAAAATTTCCATCCATGTACATAAAACATGCATGATAATTAATATGTAAAAACATGAGAATAGAACTTATCTGTTCCCTTATGGTTCTGATTTAGATCAGGCTCGACCATTGAACCTACTTGGTAGAAGCTCCCCCTCAGCAAGCTCATAATGAGAACCTCTTTTCCAATCTGCCAGCTCTTCGACAAAAATCTAATGTACCCCCCGAGCCGTTGGATTTCCTTTCGATATGACATGCAAAACCTTCTTCAACATGAATTCGAAATATATTAGCCAGCTTAGAAGCAATTGGTCAAAAACATGCAGCTGTACCTGAACCTGAACCTCAATAAACCATAAGCAGTTGTAGCTAAACCACACTTCCAGAACTTGGCCTTTTAAGATTCTTGTAGGTATAACTCGTATCAAGTCTCCATATGCTTTTAAACATCATTCCATTGACGTAAAGATTTTCAAAAAATGAAAGAGCTTCACTACTCGAACAAGGGTTTGATGAGCTCATAGTCCAATCCGAATTCCAATCCATATGCCAATCCATATTCCAATCCATATGCCAATCCATATTCTAATATTCGCGATCCTATAAGCATAGGAACTTCGCGAGCCTGACTTCATTAAGGCACCTCGCGATCCTATAAGCATAGGAACTTTACGAGCCTGGTCCATACTCCCCGTGGAGGTTCGTACCTAAGAGGTTCATACTTAAGAGGATCTACCTAGCAGGTCCATATTCTCACTACCCTCCTATTTATTTGACATATGACTAACGACAATAAAGAACTAGATCCAACCATTCAAACATTCAAGATTCACACATAAACCATTAACAAGAAAGCATTTTCACATAAACAAATAGCAAACGAACACATAAACATATAATCCACATAGTTCATGTAAACATATAATCCACATAAGTCATGCAAATAAAATGACACGTTTTAGTGATAGATCAAAACCTAAACCTAAGCGTGATAGTCGTACCTAATAAGCCTTTTTACTTCTCCTAAGCCTAAAGAGGTCTACCGAATCCCTACCCAAAGGTGTCTACTGGTGAGGTTTCTCCAAAATTCCAATATCCAAATCCGTCCAAGCCACACTTAAATATCGCGAGCTAGCGAATATAAGGAAGCTCCTCAAGAATGTGAACCTAGATCCTCGAAAATCTATAGATAAAACCAATGCACCTGCATATTGTAGATGAAACCAACGAACCTGCTGCCAGCAGGTGAAGCCAATGAACCTGCAACCAATAGGTAAGTTCCTAATGAAACTGCAATCCATAGCTAAAATCCAATGAAGCTGCACCTGTAACTAAATCCAATCAACCTGCAACCAGCAGGTGAATACCAAAGAAGCTACCTGCAACCAGCAGGTTAATACCAAAGAAGCTACCTGCAACCAGTAGGTAAAATTCGAAGAAGCTTCCATCCAATAGCTGAAGCCAGTGATAGTGCCTAGGGGGAGCTACCTCTTGATAGACAACAGCCTCCTTGTACGGTTCACCTTCGAAATTGAGATGAATATTTCACTCATGTGCCACACAGGTTGCCTTTCGATCCTTCATATTTCATTAAGATTACTGACATCTACCACTTTTGAGATGGTGTCTTCAGTCCTACCTAATCTCCATTGCCTTAATATACAAAAGTCCAAATCCTCTCCAACCGAGATTCCAATGTCAGCTCTGTTATTTTCCTAGGCTTTCATAGTTTCTGGTGAATTTTCCCTTGAGAGGTTCCTGCTTACATGCCTTTAACATAGATTTCCATTCTGCATTCGCCGATTGGTAGGTAGCTCCATATGTGAACCTCCTCGAGATTCTTCATCATGAAGAATGCCATGGTTATATTGCTTGAAGCTTTCACGAGCTGAGATGGTTTCTTTCCAGGAGCTTCCTCCTTTAACCTTATTGTTGGATCCTCTATCAGCTGATCACCTTAGAGGCTTCATAAGTTCCTCATGTTGTATTTTTCAGAATGTGCCACTCTCCTCTTTCAGTTTATAAGAGGTACCAGTTCGCCTTTAGCTTCCTGAATAACCTTTTTTTACTGGAGCTTCAGCATCATTTAAACCATAACTTGACACCTTTTGCTCGATGCTTTCAACTAGATATCTTGAGCTTCCACCTTCCACTATTGGTGAAGCTTCCGTTATGAGCAACTCTATAAGTTGCTTTCACCAACTTCTGTAGGTGTTGCCACATGACCAACTAAGAACTCCGCAAGGTTCCCTTGTACTTTTTTTAGAATCCTCAATTATAACTTCCACAAGGTGCACCTTGCCTTCATTATCCTTCGTTAGAGCAGCCATTTGCATCAATTCCATGGGTGGTATTACCCCCCCGAAAAACTGGAACCTTCATTATGAGGTTCCTACAAGAAGGCTACTGGTAACATGACTCTTTTGTTATTTTACATTGAGCTTCCTCTTGTTGCGTGGTGGAATCGCCACGATTGACCCATTAGATCAAGATCGCGCCTTCGAGACATTGGGACTTGTCCTCTAGAACCTCCTTATAAGAATCAAGTCCCACATTTGAGGTCCTTGCATACTCCACCTCTATCAGGTGAAGGTGGAACCACAATCACACCTGCACCTCCTCAGCTGTACCTGTACCTTCTAGCTGCACTTGAACCTTCCAGCTGCACTTGAACCTTCCAGTTGCACTTGAACCTCCTCAGCTGCACCTTTTCCATCTCCAAGTACAGCTACATCCAAATATCCAGTAGATTGAATAAACAGCTTCAACTATGTACTTGGTTCATTTTTACCTTCTTGGTCAAGAGGTTCGCATTTATCCGAACCTGCACCTCATCAGTCGAGAGCTCTTATACTTTCTTTGCCACGCAGGTTCACTTGTTAACTCCCCTTACGACCTGAAGTATGGTATGAACCAGATCTTTACTCCATAATTTTCACTGTGGGAGCTTCAATAGTCCTTAGGGAAACCTTTTACCATAGGTACACTACAAGAAAAACTCAATCAGACAACACCTTTCACACAACAGTTAAACAAAAAACCGTTGTCCCGAAAAAATAAACAACGGTGAAAGTTTTGTCCTCGTAAAACTGTTGTCGGAGTCTTTCTATGACAACAGTTTTGTTAGTTATAGAGGCATGCCTGTACACATCTAATAACAAGCCTAATTGTTTGTAATGCTTTGCATTACTTACATGACCTCTTAACTGAGGGAACCTCTAGTTGTAGAGTTTCTGTTTGTATTGTACTTGTAGTAGGCATCAAATCCTAGTTGTGTAATTGTATAAATAGAGTCTAGAATAATGCTTGAAAGAAGTTCCAAGGTTCATGCCTCAAGCAAGGAGTTAAAGACTGTCAAATAATCACAGTTGGGATTTGAAGAAATGAAGAATTTGCCTAAGTACCAATTCGAGAAGTATATTTGTCTATTCGAGAAGTCCAGCATTCGAGAAGTCAGGGATTCGATATCTCAAGACACTATTCGATATCTCTGAATACACTGTTCGATATCTCATTCGATATCTCAGAGATTCGATATGTCTACTACTCTATTCGAGAACTCAAGAAGTCAACAAGTCAAGATGGTATTCGAGTTCTCAAAGAGTCAACAAGTCAAAGTTCCATTCAATATCTCAAGGACTCAGAAAGCTATTCGATATCTCGAGGATTCGATAAGTCAAATGTTCTATTCGACAACTCAAGGAATCCTGATGGAAAAGAGCTATTCGAGAAGTGGTTCGATATGTCAATATAACAGTATTCGAGAACTCAGAGTTATCGATCAAGTCAATTCTAGTTCTCGAATCACTTACTTAGTCACTTCTCGAATACATTCTTGGAGACAAAATACTGAAGAAATTGTACAAGTCAGAAACCTGCAACAAGCCAATGCACTTTATGGACCACAATCTGTAACGTGCTCTGGAAAGCCTACAAGGAAGCTTAGAGAGATATAGAAGAGACAAGGAGCTAAAGAAGTGGATCTAAACAGGCTTTGCAAAGTCAAATCTGTAACCGTTTGGACACTTACTCAAAAAGGATAGACAGACTAGAAAGTAATTTGTTTAGATTCCTTATTTGCAGTAAGTAGGCTGTATCCATGTTCTATAAGGACACAGCCTCACTTCATAACTTAGTAACTTTTGTGAGTCAAGTTTTTCATACACTGTAAGCTATATCTCTCTGAGAAAAACGAAGCTGAGAATACTACCATTTGTATTCACAGATTGTAGCAACCTTTATCTAATAATACATTAGATTAAAGTGATATTGTGTCTTGTGTTGTTTCTTTATCCGCACCTTCACTTCTACACACACAGGCACTTATCTGCTACATAGACTCAATCAAAGAAAAGTTCAAGAATCCATTCACCCCTCCTCTGTATTCTTTTACCGTATTCAATACTCAACAAGTGGTATCAGAGCGGGCTGTTTATTCAAAAACAAAAAAACGATCATGAGTTCGAATACACCAAAGACTACAGGAACGGTGAAGGTCCCTAAGTTTGACAAAGAAAACTTCAACCTCTGGAAGATAAAGATGATGTTGTTCATTAAAGCCTCTCATCCCTTGTATCCTGAGATTCTCAAGAATGGTCCTTTTGTTCCACAACAAGAGATACCAGAGAAGACTGTTGGAACCATAACTATCCCAAGATCTTATGAGGCCAAGGATCCATCAAAGTGGACAGAGTCAGAAAGGGAGAAGGTTGCTCTTGACAGCCACCTCATGTTGCTTATCATTGATTCCATGGACATGTCAATGTTTGCAAACATTGCATCATGCACGTCTGCTAAAGAGATGTGGGATCACATTGAGGTGTTGTGTGAAGGGACTGATGAGGTTAAGGAAAACAGGAAACAGATACTGGTCACACAGTATGAAGCTTTCATGGCACAACCCAAGGAAAGCATCACTGAAATGTTTGAAAGGTTTCACAAGCTAGTTACTGAGTTGCAGATGAGTGGAAAGGTTTACAGCACCAAGGAGTTAAATATGAAATTTCTGTTGTCTTCACCAAATCATCTTGAGCAAAGAGTCATTTCTCTAAGAGAGAGAGATTTGAACAAAGTCACCTATGATGTGCTCTATGGAGTCCTAAAGACTCATGAACTTGAGTTGCTTTAGAAAAGGGCTATCCTAGCCAACCAAGGTAGGATGATAAACACATCATGTGCCTTGATTGTCAACAAATCCATTCTGGACCTAGAAGCATCTACAAGCCAACTAAGTATAGAGGAGGTGGCAGATGATGAAGAAACTGAAGCTGGGGTGAGTGAACCTGTTGAGGAAAAGGAGGAAGAAGAAGAAGAGTTTTACACTCTGGAAGAACTTGATGGGATGGAAAATACTTCATATGCTTTCATGGCCAGAAAATTTCCAAACATCAGATTTAAAAGAAATCAACCCTTCAAACCCAAAACTCAAAACCATTCAGCCAACAAGAACAAGGCACCTGTGAAACCAAATAGAAATAAGTTCAAAACCAGTTATGTGGATAGGTCATCTGTAAGGTGCTATAGATGCAATGACCTAGGGCATTTTGCCAGTGAATGCAAGAAGCCTAAAAAGAAGGATAGAGATTATCTTGAGCTCGAAGCTAAGTATGAGGCCCTTCTGAAAAAGCAGACACATGGTAAGGCCTACATAGCTGAAGGGAAGTGTTGGGATGATTCTGAGAGTGATGAAGAGGAACAAGATTTCTGCAATTATGCCTTGATGGCCAACTCCAAGGATGACTCATCTTCATCTGATTCTCAAGTACCATCTCTCACTACTATAGACATGTCTGTTTCTGAGTATAAATGCATGATCGAACAACTATCTGTTGAAATGTTTAATATTCATACTAGTATGACTGCTGCTAATGAGGAGATTGCTAAACTGTCTACTAGAAATGAAATATTAACCAAAAAGAATGAGGAACTTGAGCTAACTACTATGCAAATAGAAAACCTTAAGAAAGAAGTTGAATATTTGCAGAACAAGGTTTTATGTGCTAGTCAAGTAGAGAAGGCTCTTAGGGATGAATTAGCTGAGAATGAATTCAAACTAAAAACTTTCAAGAAATCATCTGGTTTAGTGCAATCCTACTATGAGAAAATTGAAGCTAATCCCAAAGCAGCTATTGGACTTGACTATGACTCTCTCAAACAAAGGAAAGGCTATGCTGTCATTGAAGAGGACACATATGTTCATGAGAAAGTGCCTCACATTTTGAGAAAAACTGAAAATCCAATTTTTAAGGAATCAACATTTGAAATTGATGAGGATGCCTTACTCATCAAGCAAATGTTGAATGATGAGGATGAGGCACAATCTAGTGAACAACAAGCATCCTCTAAGAATGAGAGTGTCAAGTCAAAGACCAAGAAACCAGTGGTTGATAGGCCAAGACCTAAGAAGTTTGTTAAGTTTGTCTCAGCTGGGAATAGTGAATCAGAAAAGGAAGTGACTAAGAAGAAACAGAACAGAAATGGCAAGTTAGGGATTAACAAGGATAACAACTATGCTTATATGCCTAATGCCCCTAGGAAAACTTGTCAGAACTGTTTCAGTACCAATCATTTAACTCATGCATGCAAGAAAGCTGTTGGTAGTGTGTCTAAACCTTTCTATGATTGTTATGTGCCTCTAAGTCATAGAGATGCACCTTTCTGTGATAAATTTGACTGTATGCCATGCAATATGAATGTTATGACTAGTTGTTTTAATTTAAGAAGGCAGTTCATTGATGGTTGTATCAGTCACAATTCTCACACACACTACACAAGGTCAAAGTCTTCAAGTCCTCCTAAAGCTAGGAAGGTACCTCTGTCACCTAAGTCTGAAACTTCAGGTTCTAAGACTTCCAACAGTGACAAGAAGACTAACACTAAGAAAGTTGACAAGCATGTTGTTTATGATAAAACTGTCTATAAGTCACATGGACCCAAACTTGTTTGGGTACCAAAGGAAAAGTAATACCTTTGTGTTTGCAGGGCAAAGAAAGTGAAAAGAAGGTCATGTGGATTTTGGACAGTGGATGCTCAAATCATATGACTGGTGATATGGCCCTGCTATCACAGTATGAGGAAAAGGCTGGCCCAATGGTTGCTTTTGGAGATGACAGCATGGGTAACACATTGGGATATGGCAAGCTGAAAGTTGGAAATGTCATCATTGAAGATGTAGCACTAGTCAAGGGGCTCAAGCATAATCTGTTAAGTGTTGGTCAGTTTACTGATAGAGGATTCAAAGTGAATTTTGACAAAGATGAATGTTTGATCACCCACAAGAAGACTGGTGATTTTGCTCTATCTGGAGTAAGGAAGGGAAGCCTGTTTGTAGCCAATATGGACTCTGCAAACAAGGACAAAATTTGTTGTTTTTACTCAAAAGCATCAAATGAAGATTGTTGGCTGTGGCACAAGAAACTATCACACCTGAACTTCAAGGCCATTAATTCTCTAGTCAAAAGAGAGTTAGTGAGAGGCATGCCCACACTTGAATTCTGCCAAGAAGGAGTGTGTGAGGCTTGTCAAAAAGGAAAAATGAAAAGATCAAGCCATAAGTCAAAAACAGTGACATCAATAACCAAGCCATTACAACTCATCCATATGGATTTGTTTGGGCCTGTCAACATAATGTCACTTGGAAGAAAGAAGTATGCCCTGGTAATGGTTGATGATTTTTCAAGGTAAACATGGGTGGAATTTCTGGCATCAAAAGATGAGGCTCCACAAGTAATTATTGAGCATATAAAGAAAGTTGACAAGGAAGCAAAGGCAAACGATGCAAGTGTAATTGCACTGAGGAGTGATAATGGAACAGAGTTCAGAAATGCCACACTTGAAGCATTCTGCAAAGAGAATGGCATTTCTCAGCAATTCTCAGCACCAAGGACTCCACAACAAAATGGAGTTGTTGAGAGAAAGAATAGAACTCTAATTGAGGCTGCTAGAACAATGTTACTTGATGCAAAAATGCCTACATGTTTTTGGGCTGAGGCTGTGAGCACTGCATGCTATATTCAGAACAGGACCCTCATCAACAAAAACACTGGAAAGACACCTTACAACTTGATGACTGGAAAGAAGCCTACTCTAAAGTATGTTCATACTTTTGGAAGCAAATGCTTTGTACTAAAGGATAATTCTGAATATGTTGGAAAGTTTGATGCAAAAGCATTTGAAGGAATTTTTCTTGGCTATTCTATGGAAAGAATTGCATACAAGGTTTATGTCATCAGTCAAAAGAAAGTTATGGAAAGCACAGATGTTACATTTGATGACAACAAACTACCTGGACTAGAAGAAGCCAATGATGAAGACAAAGATCCATTGAGATTTGATAATCTAGATGATTCTGATGAAGAGATTGAAACTGGAGCTGAAACTCAAGTTCAACAAACTCAAGTGATTAATGATACAAGAGAGGAATTTGTGCCAATCGATAGTGGAGAAACAAGCATCCAAGACACACCTGTGAGTAATGGCAACTTCACAGGGGGAGGAAATGGGGATGACCATGATGTGGATGATGAAGCAACATCAAGAATGAGAAGTCAGGCTGAACACTCGAGGAAATGGGATAGATCACACACTGCAGAGCAAATCATTGGAGATCCTAATGCAGGAGTAAGGACTAGGAGAGCAACTCAAAATGAGTGCCTCTATGGATGTTTTCTATCACAAGTTGAGCCTAAGAAACTTGATGATGCACTGTTGGATCCAGATTGGATTATTGCCATGCAAGAGGAGCTGAATCAATTTGAAAGGAACAAAGTATGGGAACTTGTGCCTGCACCAAAGAATAGAACCATTGTTGGAACAAAATGGGTTCTGAAGAATAAGATGGATGAAGATGGTGTAATAATAAGAAACAAAGCAAGGCTGGTTGCAAAAGGATACTCTCAACAGGAGGGCATTGATTATGATGAGACATTTGCCCCTGTTGCTAGACTGGAAGCCATTAGAATATTCTTGGCATTTGCTGCTCATTCAAACTTTAAAGTTTATCAGATGGATGTCAAGATTGCATTTCTAAATGGAGAGTTGGAAGAAGAGGTTTATGTGCAACAACCACCTGGCTTTGAGGATCCACATTTCCCAGAATTTGTCTACAGATTGCTTAAGGCACTGTATGGACTTAAGCAAGCTCCAAGAGCATGGTATGATACTTTATCACAATTTCTTCTTGAAAATCAATTCACTAGAGGCACATTGGACAAGACACTGTTTTACAAGAAGCATGGTGATGATATTATCCTAGTCCAAATCTATGTGGATGATATCATTTTTGGTTCTACAAATGAGAAGCTGTGTGAGAAATTCTCTAAACTCATGCAGAGCAGATATGAGATGAGTATGATGGGAGAGTTGACATTCTTTCTAGGGTTGCAAGTCAGTCAAAGGAAGGATGGTATCTTTATCAGTCAAACCAAGTACATCAAGGATTTATTGAAGAAGTTTGACTTGGAAGATTGTTCACCTGCCAAGACACCCATGGCCACTGCCACTAAACTGGATGAAGATGCTAAAGGCAAGAGAGTAGATATCTCAGTCTACAGAGGCATGGTTGGTTCTCTACTATACCTCACTGCAAGTAGGCCAGACATCATGTTTGCTACATGCTTGTGTGCAAGGTTTGAATCAAATCCAAAGGAATCACATTTGATTGCAATAAAAAGGATCTTTAGATATCTGAAGGGCACTCCAAACTTGGGTTTATGGTATCCTAAGGACACAGGGTTCAATCTGGTTGGTTATTCTGATGCTGATTATGCTGGATGCAGAGTGGATAGGAAAAGCACCTCAGGAAGCTGCCAGTTTCTTGGACAAAGGTTAGTTTCTTGGTATAGCAAGAAGCAACAATCTGTGTCAACTTCTACAGATGAGGCTGAATACATAGCTGCTGGAAGTTGTTGTGCTCAAGTGCTTTGGATTAGAAATCAACTTAGAGATTATGGACTTGTGTTGGAAAGAATTCCAATCATGTGTGACAACACAAGTGCAATCTCTATAGTTGTCAATCCTGTCAATCATTCTAGAACAAAGCACATTGACATCAGATATCATTTCATAAGAGAACATGCAACTAATGGAACCATTGAGTTGCATTATGTCTCTACAGATAAACAACTAGCTGATATATTCACTAAGCCATTAGATGAAGCCACCTTCACAAGGTTGGTAAGTGAGATTGGAATGCTGAATTCTTCAGATTCTAGCTAAGTGAATACACCATCTAGATTGTTGCAGCAGTAAACACTTACTTTATCTAAATTCTCAATATTTTTGGAGTAAGTGTTGGCTGAAATATGATTTATAAATATTTCAAATCTGTTGCATATATTAAAAATCATATTTCTATTAACTTAAAATTTCTATGAAATTTTGAGAAAATCACTATTTAATTTGCTAGGATATTCTTCAATGAATATGTCTGGTAAATTTTAAAAGATAGTGAAAATCAATTTTTTTATGAGTGATGAGTATAGCTCGATAAGTCAGACTTCTCGAATGATTCACTATTCGACATCTCTAATAAGTCTCATTAGAGTACTCTTGAGTTCTCGAATAGAGTCTTTCTGAGATATCGAATAGAGGTATTCTTGACTTCTCGAATATAGTAACTGAGTTCTCGAATGATTGAGTTCTCGAACACTATATTTGAGTTCTCGAATCATTTGAAAAGGCTGAATTCTCGCTGAATTTTAACCGATTTTGGACTTTTGTCTAAAAGTTTAATTCACTCATAAAAACATATTTTATTTAATTTAGAATTATTTCTAAGTTAGATAACTGCCAGCTGTGAGTTTCTATCTGCTTGAGTTATCGATTAAGCCTTTCTTGACTTCTCGAATAGTTGTTTTCTACTTCTCGAATGCCTGACTTGTCGATACAAAACTTTCTGCTAATCGACAATTCAAGTACTTCATACTTATACAATTTCACATCTATTCGATTCATTTCATTCGATTTCTCAAGCATCTACACTCTCTAAACCCCTGAAACCCTAGCTACGAAAAGCCAAATTTCTTCTTCAATCTTCAATTTCTTTCCTCTCTTCTACACAAATGGCAACAGTAAAGTTCAACACCAACTTCATCGCTCTCACTAGTGATGTTGAAGCACCCAATGCCAATTTCAAGTGCTTTGTGAAATGGATGGCTGAGTCATACATCAAGGATGCACTCTCTGCCAACCCAACTCTGTATCTAGATATCCTGGAACAGTTTTGGGGTACTGCTATTGTGGAAGTTGTAGCCCTGGAAAACGCAATTACTTCATATATCATCTACTGCAAGATTCAAGATAAGGAAATCACTATCACTACTGCAGACATGAACCAAGCACTGGGCCTACAACAAGAGTCATTCGACAGACTGGCCACTAATGCAGAGTTAGAGGAATTCTTTGAGTTCATCAATTACTCAGATGGGATCAATCTTGGAAAGCTAAACAGAAAGAATCTGAGAAAAGAATGGAGCTATGTGTTTGCAACTCTTCTCCAAGTCTTCACTGCCAGGAAATCAAGCTTTGATCAAATCAGTGCACCTGTGCAGCAAATTGGATATGCTTTGGCCTATGGAAAGAAGATTGATGTTGGCCAAATCATCCTCCAAGAACTATATGGAAGACTTGGTAAGAACACATCCAAGAGAGGTACTGATATTTTCTTCCCTCGCTTTATTCAATCTGTACTTAATTATAAAAATGCTTCATTGATTGAATTGCCTGGGATTGATAAAAATAAAATAGGCTATCCTAAGTCCATGACCAAACTCATTTTTGGTAATTTGGAGACTAGGAATGATGTGGATGTAAGACTGAACATAACTCCCCATATGGAGAGTTTGTTTAGGACTTATCCCCACAACATGCCAACATTTGATGCAAAATCTAAGTTAGCACAGCCCAAGCAAGTAGAACAAAATGCTAACCCAGGGCCTGCTAACCAACCCTCTCAACCAAACACTCTACCACATAATGAGCCAACTGCATCATCCTCTCAAAAGGGTGATGTTAGTAAAAAGAAGAGAAAGGAAGTAATGTCTGCACCATTAAATATCTTATCTGAAGCAGCATTAGCTGTTGAATTAGGTCTAGAAAGTGAGGAACCTGAGTCACCCTTACACAGGACAAAGAAGAAGAAAACTAAGACCACCTCTTCAGTCACACAAATGGCTGAAGTTGTAAAATCAGGGGCACACAGCTCACTAGGTGTATCCTCTCAACAGGGTGCACCTATAGAATCAAGCATTCTCCCCAATGCACCTTCTTGTACAGAGTCAGCACATGGGAGTGATAAGGCTGGCACTACACTGAGTGGAGAGCACATCACAATTGAAACTCCCTCTATTTCTCAGGGGGAGTTGCCAAAATCTACTCTTAAACACACTTCTCTTCCAGAATCTAACACTGAAATTTCTTTGGAACCTACACCTCAGGCAACTGAGATGCAAGGCATTGATCATCAAGAATTCTTTTCTCTTGATGAGCCAATAATTTCAAGTGACTTAGTGCATGACACTTTGCTCACCACTCAGAACCCACATTTAGATGGTGAGGGAATGCATGCTGAGGCATCTCCTGATGACACCATCACAAACACAGAGGTTCCACTAGTCCTTACTAGAGACTCTGTGCCTGTGTCAACTGCTGGGGTAATTCATCCCACTTCTGTGGTGACACCAGTAGTAGAGTCAATCCATCCGGTTACAGAAGTTGCATCTGTAACTGAGGAGTCTAGCTTGCCTAGCTCTAGCTCTGACTTCATGTCACAATGGCTGAAGCCTGTGCAACATGACAGTGCTTCAGGATCAGGGTCTGTTCTACAACAATTGACGGTTGAAGCACTTCAAAGCTTAATTGTGGATTAGATTCCTGAGTTCACAAAGATTGCTCAGAACCTTCTCACTGCAGACATGCCTAATCCAGACTATGAGGCTATTCTGTTATGCCATAGGGATGATGTGGAGGTGCAGAAGACAAAGATCATTGATGATGCTGAAAGAGATGGCAACATAGATGCCTGGTTGCAAGGAAAATATGATATTACTCTTGATGAAGCACTTCAGTATCTCAGGGAGGAATACCTCACTTCACTGGGTTCCAATGCCAAATCTCTGACCCCTAGTGAAGTGTATGAGGCTATGAATGATACACACAAGGGATTTCTCAAGGCTGCACATTATCTTGGAAAGGGTGTTAAAACTGAGGTCAATAGAGTGTGTGATAAGACCACCACCACAGTAGAAGCAATCAAGAGGACCTTTGATGCCAAATTCCCTCAGCTAGACAGTGTGTTTAAGGACCTCAAACACTGCAACACCACCTGCACCAAAATGGACAATGGGCTAGCTCTGCTAAAGGATACTGTCACAGGTCTGGGGCATCAATTTCAAATTCTATCTGATCAGACCACAGATGCCAATGCCATGCCGAGGACCATGTTCAAAAATCTATATGGAGACAGACTGATCACTGAGGTCCCAGTACATGACATGACTAGATTTGAAGTGCAGAGACTCAAAGAACAATCCCTGTCTGGCTTCAAATCTACTGAGTTATTCAGCAAAGTAGATGCACTTGAGAAGGAGGTGGCTACTCTCACCAAGTCCAATGTTCATCTTACAGACAAGGTTGCACTTCTAACTGACCAGTTGGACACTCAAGCATCCACCACAGCTGATGTCCTTCTACATCAACAATCCATGTTAGCTGCTATGATGAAGCATATGGGTCTCCCTCTACCTGATGAATCTTCAATCCCAAAGGACATTTCTACAGCCTCTGTGCCTGACAATAAGCCTAAGGGGGAGAAGAAGGCAAGGAACTCAAATACAAAGGGGGAGAAAGGCATAATAATAAAAGAGGGTGGTCAACAAAGAGCTTCTTCAAAATCTCTACCTAAGGTGCCTGACAAAGGAAAATCCAAAGTGGATGAGCCTCCATCTACCTTGCCAGTTGTCACTCTACCAACTGTGCACATCACTACTCCTGGAGGACAAAAGCAATCCATAACTACAACAGTGGTTGCAGGGAGTATGCCATCTGACAAACCTCCAACCCTACCTGAGAGTGCCAAGCCTGTAGAAGTTAAAGTTGTTACTGAGGCCAAACTACAAGAAGTTGCTAACTCCAATGTTTATCATGATAAAGCCTTCTTGGAGTTTCTGAAAGCCACAAGGGAACAGGTTGGTGACACTCAGTTCTATCTGAGGGAGCTGAAGAAGCAGATTGATTGCATCACTGTCATTCCTAAGAAAGTCAATAATCTATGGATTAAGGAGATAGTGATGATATCCAAATTGAAGATATGGCATCTAACATACAAGACTCTACAAGAACTGAAACACTCAGAGATAGATGCCATACTTGCGCTTATTGAGAAGAAGAATGAGAACAACAAAAGTCTGTTTGATGACTTGAGGAATGACCAACCTTCAAGGCTACCAGAAGTGATCAAGAAGCCATGGACAATCATTTATCAGTCTGGCACCAGAATTGAAGATATCAAGCAATTGGTCATTCCCCATGATCTCACCACTAGAAATCACAGACTGATCATTGCTATCATTGATCAATTACAGAAGAAGGTTGGAGCCAGAAATGCTGAAGAAACTGAGGCACTGCACATCCTCAGAACTTATATTACAACTGGTGAAATTCCAGAGATGGCTCAACCTAGGAGAAATAAGGATGATGATTCTGAAGACAAAGGTGATGGGAGGAGAAGACATCACAGGAGAGATAAGGGTGATGAAGACAAGAAGAAGAAGGGGGACAAAGATAAGAAGAATGATGATGACCAAGGAAGAGTCTATGAGAGGAAGATTGGAAAACAGCAAGCCTTAGGCATTGCTAGCAGTAACCTCACCACATCACAAGACTCTAAGTCTAGGGTGAATACTGTTAGTGGTGACCTAGCAAAATCTACATCTATGGCTTCTGCAACTGTTTTGCCACCTCAAGAGGAGAAGAAGATTCAAGTCAAGAAACCATGTGTATGTTTCAGAAAGCAAACTGCTAATGGAATACTACTATGGTCTACCAACAAAGGTCAAAGATTTCTGCCAAGCAACCATGTCAAGAGAATGAAATTTAAACATGTTGCAAGAAAGGTGAAGCTATCCAAATCTAAGGCACTGACAATTATCCCAGGATTAAACCTACCACCTCTGGATGAAAGCTATGATGAAGACCAACTGCAGTTTCTATGGGCTCAAAGAATCTATCATGTTGCCATTGTTGATGATTTTCTTGAAGTTAAGTATTCTGATGGAAGACAGAAGAAATTCAGACAAGGAACATGCCAGCACTAGGGCAGGCTGTATGACATAGAAAGGATAATTGCAATGTTGGATTCTGAAGACAGAGTGGAAAGGGTGTGGAAGCTGGAGTTAATTGACTTTGTCAAGATGAAAAGAGATCACCAGGCAGAAATGAGAAAGAACAGTGAAAAGCTACGAAAGAAAAGGGAGGAGGAGTTTGCTGCAATGGAAGCTAAGGCTGATGAGTTGAGAGCTATGGGTCTGTGCAGAGTCAAGTTTAATCCTTACATCATTGAGTACAAGAAATATGGTAGAAATGTGAAGATTAGAATGGACTACATCAGTTCCTACTCTGAGAAACAGCTAAATGAAGTGCTCAAGGATTTATCAGGCTCTCCTCTAATTGAAGAACTCACTGCAATGGAAGATATCATTCTTGCCATGGAAGAAATTGCAAAGAAGAAAGCCAAAGAAGCTGAAGATAGGATGAAAAATGAGAATCTGCAAGCCAAAGCTCAAAAGATGAATCCAAAAGGATATGGCTAAGTAGTTCCTCATAACTTGTAAGAATACTTCTATGTAATTTCTTCAATCAAATTCATACCTGTACTTTTAAAAGCTTTATCTTTATGTATGTTAGGCTTGTTATCAGACATGAAATTGTGACTAAGGGTCTCACTCACAATTTGGGGGAGATTGTTAGTTACAGAGGCATGCCTGTACACATCTAATAACAAGCCTAATTGTTTGTAATGCTTTGCATTACTTACATGACCTCTTAACTGAGAGAACCTCTAGTTGTAGAGTTTCTGTTTGTATTGTACTTGTAGTAGGCATCAAATCCTAGTTGTGTAATTGTACAAATAGAGTCTAGAATAATGCTTGAAAGAAGTTCCAAGGTTCATGCCTCAAGCAAGGAGTTAAAGACTGTCAAATAATCACAGTTGGGATTTGAAGAAATGAAGAATTTGCCTAAGTACCAATTCGAGAAGTATATTTGTCTATTCGAGAAGTCCAGCATTCGAGAAGTCAGGGATTCGATATCTCAAGACACTATTCGATATCTCTGAATACACTGTTCGATATCTCATTCGATATCTCAGGGATTCGATATGTCTACTACTCTATTCGAGAACTCAAGAAGTCAACAAGTCAAGATGGTATTCGAGTTCTCAAAGATTCAACAAGTCAAAGTTCCATTCAATATCTCAAGGACTCAGAAAGCTATTCGATATCTCGAGGATTCGATAAGTCAAATGTTCTATTCGACAACTCAAGGAATCCTGATGGAAAAGAGCTATTCGAGAAGTGGTTCGATATGTCAATATAACAGTATTCGAGAACTCAGAGTTATCGATCAAGTCAATTCTAGTTCTCGAATCACTTACTTAGTCACTTCTCGAATACATTCTTGGAGACAAAATACTGAAGAAATTGTACAAGTCAGAAACCTGCAACAAGCCAATGCACTTTATGGACCACAATCTGTAACGTGCTCTGGAAAGCCTACAAGGAAGCTTAGAGAGATATAGAAGAGACAAGGAGCTAAAGAAGTGGATCTAAACAGGCTTTGCAAAGTCAAATCTGTAACCGTTTGGACACTTACTCAAAAAGGATAGACAGACTAGAAAGTCATTTGTTTAGATTCCTTATTTGCAGTAAGTAGGCTGTATCCATGTTCTATAAGGACACAGCCTCACTTCATAACTTAGTAACTTTTGTGAGTCAAGTTTTTCATACACTGTAAGCTATATCTCTCTGAGAAAAACGAAGCTGAGAATACTACCATTTGTATTCACAGATTGTAGCAACCTTTATCTAATAATACATTAGATTAAAGTGATATTGTGTCTTGTGTTGTTTCTTTATCCGCACCTTCACTTCTACGCACACAGGCACTTATCTGCTACATAGACTCAATCAAAGAAAAGTTCAAGAATCCATTCACCCCCCCCCTCTGTATTCTTTTACCGTATTCAATACTCAACAAGTTTTGCAACCATTGTCTGAGCGGTATGCTCTGATAAAATTAGACAACTGTTCTAGAATATATGTGTTGTGTGAACCTTTTCATACAAGTGTGTAGAACTGTTGTATGTAGACAACTTCATATTATCTTTAGACAACTCTTTTGGACAAAGCCGTGGTGTAAGTTAGACAACAATTTATTGGAAGTGTTGTTGTATGGAACATCAGACAATGTGTTTTAAATACCGTTGTTAGAAGGAAAGTTGATAGACAATGGTTATTAACATTGTGAGATAAATGGGTTTCATACAACAGAGCAGAAAACTGTTGTTTGATCATATTTAGAAGACGGTTATAAACATTACCTGCTAGAATAATTGTTGTCTGTTTAGTAAGAATACCTGTACATATTACATCCCAAAACAAACCAAACCAATAATCTGCCAATTCCAACAGATTTGCAAACTAAAAATCAACCAACCAAGAGACTAGCAAACTAAAAATACTCAACCAAATTTGGCAAAACAAATACTTCCGTAAATTATCAAGTTAGTCCAATCGGACAATACACAAATCTCATACTTTGACAAATTGACAAAATCCATCGGAATAGAATCTCATACTTTAACAAATTGACAAAATCCATCGGAATAGAAGTAATGATACAATACAGAGCTCCTAGTTAGTAACAGAGCACACCAACTCTGTTGGACAGTTATGGAGTATTTCTACATTACAATCGAAATGAGTTTGGTTTAATACTAGTACCACCACGACATTACAATTTGCTTCTTGTCTTTGGTAATATCCTGCTGCGTATCCACTCTTTCCAAGGTCTTCTTTTGACACCGTTAAATCTGCATAAACATAAAATATAACATTAACCTTAATTTGGAGAAGTTTGATAGAGCAAAAAAAATTTAGGTGTATAATCTATAATAGATAGCATCTCTCCAGAGTCCTCTTGCTGCAGTCCACGGTAGCCATACTTGTATGTCCTTCGAATGATTATTTTAGCTATGGTAAAATCATCATCTATTATAAAAAGAGACATCAAGTCGAAACATTCACAACTTGAGAAGTCAAAATTCAACTAGATGATGATTTTACCACTGCTAAAGTAATCTTATGAAGGGGTTCCTTTAGATGAAACTTTTGATCAGTAGAAGTACATCTAAATAATATGAGTTTCACATAAGTCAGCAAGTCAGCAGTACATGGAGTTAAATATGTTGAAATAATTGAACTTCAATCCAATGCAATGATATATATTACCATCATGGAAGTTGAATCCCTTCTTCTTCCTCCCGCATATAACTAGATTTTTCCTCGTCAAGTTCGTCAACATTGGGGAATATTGGCACGTGCAGCTCATTCTCAAGTTCTATTTCTACCGATCCATCATTTTCAGCATCAAATTGGTCATAATAGTTTTTTTCTGGTAATATCAACACAACAGACCAGTGTTTGTCGAGAGGATCATCAATGTAGCAGACTTGCTTAACATGTTTCCCTAGCACAAAAGGATCATTTACAAAACCTAATTTGTTTAAGTTAACCAATGTATATCCCAAGTCATCTAGCTTAACCCCTTTGTTCATATCTACCCAATTACAACGAAATACAGGGACTCTAAAGTTGTTATAATCTAACTCCCATATACTTGTTATAACTCCATAGTAGCTATGTGAAGTATGTTCAACAGTTTTATCCTTACCGACAACCATTAATGCATCCGCAACAACACAAACACCACTACATTGAACCTGTCGATTATCATCGCGCTCCTTGGTGCTATAGGTAACACCATTTATTTTATAACCGCTGAATGTAGGAACAATCTTGTTAGGACCTTCTGCAATCCACCTTATCTCATCACGTATGTTATTATGTTCATGCAACAATTCTGATTCAATCTGTCCAAAAATAAATTGATTTAAACTAATTATTCAATACAAATAAATATCATAATTATAATTTGTAGAATGTGTAAAAATAAAAAGCTTACCTTTTTCCGGAACCATTGGGGGAATTCATCATTTTGCTTGTTTTTTAGCCAGACTTGGTCATTTTCATGTTGCTGGTATCTTGTCATCAAAGTTGCCATATGTTCACTACAAGTAAAATCAGTTACATTAATATTTTAATCAAAATGCAAAAAAAAAGGAAATAACACACACACACACATGTCAGTAACTTACTCAAAATATGGCCTAACGTCCTTGCTATTTTGCAGAGAACACAAGTGTGCTAGGTGCAAGTCCTCTTTGCTCGGCTTTATCATTGTCGCACCAGATAAGGGTCTGCTAATTGCATTCTGCTCATGCCTAGCATTTTTTGGCAATCCTATGGTACCTTCTTCAAAATTCACCAAACATTCAACGGCCTCTTCGGCAACATATGCCTCGGCAATACAGCCTTCGGGATGAGCCGGGTTTCGTACATATCCCTTAAACGCCTTCATATACCTCTCGAAAGGATACATCCAACGTAGAAATATTGGCCCACAAAGCTTAACCTCTCTTACAAGATGAATTGAGAGATGGATCATCACATCAAAGAACGAAGGAGGAAAGTGTTTTTCCAGCTGGCATAATGTTTCCACCAACTGAGATTGCATTTTTTCCAATTTATCTACATCGATGACTTTACTGCAAATTGCCTTGAAGAAAAGGCAAAACCTTATTATTGTGTACCTGACTTGTTTTTGCAGTACCGACCGAATTGAAATTGGAAGCAAATGATGCAATATCGTGTGACAATCATGAGATTTCATTCCAACAAGCCGAAGATTTTCCATATTTACCAGATTCTTGATATTTGAACAAAATCCATCCGGTAACTTCATTTTAAGAAAGGACGAGCAAACTGTTCTTTTTTCTGCATTCAATAAGTTCCATGATGCCAATGGTACCTTCTCTTTCTTTCCGGGAGTTTTTGGCCTCAGCTCTGTTCTTATTCCCATTGCAGCCATATCAAGACGGACATACTCCCTATCTTTTGTCTTTCCTGGAATATTTAGCAAAGTTCCAATTAAAGCTTCGCATATATTTTTCTCGATGTGCATCACATCAAGAACATGCCTAACCGGCAAATACTTCCAATATTCAAGTTGGAAGAATATAGAAACCTTCTTCCAAACGGGTCGAGCTTCACCTTTCTTCCATAGAGCTTGGCGTTGTGTCTTACCAAAGACATGGCCCTTTAGATGTTGTACTCTTTCAAGAACCTGCTCTCCAGTTAACGAAATAGGAGCAACCCCTTTCTCCACAGTGTTATCAAAAGCTGATTTTTGCCTTCTATATGGATGATGACGGTCCAACCACCTCCGATGCCTCATAATCACTGTCTTCCGATAATTAACCAGCCTAGTAGCATTTGTGTTATCAACACAAACAGTACAAGCATTATACCCTCTAATGACGTTTCCCGACAAGTTCCCTAAGGCCGGATAATCACTTATTGTCCGTAATAAAATGCCCCTAAGTAGGAATGACTCTTTCTTATATGCGTCGTACACTTGTTTCCCGCGCCACAACTCCTGCAGATCTTCTATAAGTGGTTGAAGGAACACATCGATATCATTTCCAGGCTCAGTCGGTCCTGATATCAACAAGCAAAGCATAATATACCTTCTCTTCATACAAAGCCAAGGCGGAAGGTTGTAAACTGATAGCAAAACAGGCCAACTTGGGTAATCAGTACGGTTCCCACGAAAAGGATTAAAACCATCGACGGATAAAGCTAACCGAAGGTTCCTACTCTCTGATGCAAAATCAGGCCACTTTTGGTCGACATCCTTCCATGTTATCGAGTCAGCCGGATGCCTCATTTTACCATCTATTTGTCGCTCGGTTTCATGCCAAGTCATGTCCTTTGCAATTTGAGGTGTATTGAACATATTTCTTAATCTTGGTATCAAAGGGAAATACCATAAAACCTTAGCAGGGACTCCTTCCAGTTCCTCTCCTTTCTTATTCAATTTCCATCTGGAGGCCTTACATATGCGACAAGTAGTCTCATCTTCATCTATCTGGCCACGATATAAGAGACAATTATTCGGGCAGGCGTGTATCTTTTCATACCCCATTCCTAATGCACATAAGGTTTTCTTCGCTTCATTGAAGGAAGAAGGGAGATTGTTTTCTTCCGGAAGCAAAGTCCCAATAAATAACAGAACTTCAGAGAAACATGAATCAGACATACCATGCTTCACTTTCAAGTTGAATAACTTAACCAAAGCTTTCATCTTAGTGTAACTCTCACATCCAGGAAACAGAGGTTCATGCTCACCTTTCACCAGGTTGATGAAATCTGAAAAATCTGAAGAAATATCATCATCATCGTCGCTGGATTCACCCATTGTCGTGGAGCCTTGATTAATAGATTCTGAATTGTCGGCTTCATTTACCAAATTTGGCTCCCCATGCCAAATCCAGCGTGTATACGTTGTATCAATTCCATGCTGAAAAAGATGGCTTCTAACAATCCGAGCCTTCCATGATTTGCTATGTGCGCACTTCATGCATGGACAACATATTTTATCTTCATTATACCCATTTTCAAATGCAAACATTAATAAGTCGTCCACCCCTATTTTAAACTCTTTTGATCTTCTATCAGCTGTTAACCATGATCTATCCATCTTTCAATATGAAATCACTATAGACGTCTGAATAGAACCTCAAATCCAACACGAAACGTGATTACAACCATCACCATCTGAAAAAAAAAGTGACATACATGGTTATTATGGTGTCAATAGCAGTAAAACTCATGGAGTTCTAAAGTGTAAGTGAGGCACACACACAAGACAGTAAAACAAGACAATAACACAAGACAATACAGTGAAGAAATAAATAATGTTAAGTTGTTAACTAAATCGTAAACTCCAAGGCCAACTGGTATACTAATCACTCAAATTCTGCAAAAACTATTAGAACTGAAACAGAATTACAACCCCAAAATTGACCAAAAACAGGAGAGAACTATTTCCCCCAAATTATTAAACATGAACCCTAATCCAAAGTTCCACACTATCGATAAAAACTAAATCAACCAACGCTAATTGAAGTGTAGAAACATCAAAACGTGTTCATCAAAATGAATTCTTTGACACAAATCAAATTAATTAACACAACTGAAATCATTAACGTGTTCAAAATGAATTTACCTAAAATGAAATTAATGGAGGTCTTGAATTCGTGAAACTAATTGAGGTCTTCAGAAGAAGCCCGAGGCTCATATATATACTCAAGCCGATGATTCGCTCCGCAGCAGCAGCCTCGAACCAACAACAAGATTTTGTTGTGAATAATACTAAAATGGTATTAATGGAGGTCTTCAATCACTGATTAATGGTTTCTCAAGAAGATGTTGAGAGAAAGTGAGCTAACATAGAAAGAAACTGAAAAAATGGAGGAGAAACTGAGCTAACAAATAAGGAAAGTGAGCTAACAAAGAGAGAAAGGGAAAAAATGGATAAAAAGAGAGGATAGAAAGAGCGACAAGCTCGATAATTGTGGTCTTATTCGGACACAATTATTCTAAATATGTTTTCTTTATTTCATTGGTTTATTTTGTTTCGTTAAATATTTTATATATATTAAAATTATTTTTTCATTGAAATCGGTTGTATTTATTTATTTATTATGGTATAGTTTGGTGTATTTAGTATTTTTAAAATTTTAATTTTTTTTTAAAAAAAATAGATATTTATCAAATTAATTTAAAAATTTATAAAAAAATACAGTTATTTTGTAGTTTACAACCCGTGCAAGACATATTTAATACTTATAACACGTGCAAGGCACAAGTTAATTATCCAGTATTACTAAAGAAATAATATTTTTAAAATTTACACTACATACTATTATTTAGCAAGGTTGTAAAAATAGGAAATTGGTTTGATTCAGTTTGATCTTCAGAATCCGAGTATTCGACCAATTTTTTGAGTACTCGTTTTCAACATCCGAGTAATCGTCTGAGTACTCGATACGATCCGAATCGGTTGATCATCGATTTCCGAGTACTCGTCCGAAACAAGGGTTCAGGAACTAGTTTGTTAGAGAAGATTGTACTCGGGGTAGTATAGTTCTTAGAGAGCATTTGGTTCAAGGGACAAGGTGTTTCAGCAAGCTGCTATCAACAACGGGTGCATAGAGAGATATATTATTGGATCTTGTAATGGGAATTTTCGTTGATCAATAATATATTCTCTTACCGGGTTGCTAAGAGACCAGGACGTAGACCGTAGAGATTAGGGGTCGAACCTGGCTAAAATAAGGTATTGTGCACGTTAGATCTTGCTAGCTAGACACATGTTCGATACATAAAACCAATTAATACGAATAACGGAATACAAAATGCCTCCACCATATATTCTATATTCTGTTATTCATATCAAACTTTGAACCTTAAACCCTAAACACTACTGTAAATCCTAAGTCAAAGCCCTAAACTCAGCCGTAAACCCTAAACCCTAAACACTATTGTAAACCCTAAAGTCCAAACACTACTATAAATCCTAAGTCAAAACCCTAATCATCGATTATCCAATTAATCAGTAAAGGTGACTCTACCGATTAATACCGATTTTAGTCAAAACAGTAGATAATAGTCTTCATTGTGTAATTGTAAATTTGTAAAATCGTTATATATGAATAACTGATCGATGTAAGTTTACAATAAAAGGTT
Source organism: Kitagawia praeruptora (assembly GCA_037693485.1). NCBI lineage: Eukaryota > Viridiplantae > Streptophyta > Magnoliopsida > Apiales > Apiaceae > Kitagawia > Kitagawia praeruptora. Next base: position 155,738,375 of record CM075344.1, on the reverse strand, counting down.
AGAAATATCGAATATGAAAAGTTAAACTTCTTCCAAATTATACATTGGAAATGTAGGATACGACGTTTTAACCATACGATAAAATGTAGAATTTTATATCGACATTGAATTTTGTGATAATTAAAAATTTCAGTTAACAGACAACGGTTCAGAATGAAACTGTTGTCGGAAATAGTAATATACAACAGTTTTGGTGGAAAACCGTTGCTCAGTTACATATTAGACAACGTTGTCAGATAACGGTTTATTGTCGGAACTGTTGTTAAATAGATTTTTTAACAACGGTTTTTAGACATAACAACCGTTGTATGTATATTTTCAAAAAGTTGTACGTTTTTTGGGAAATTTTTGTTTGACTTTTATTAAGAATTAAAATATAAATATATTTTGGGACTAATCTGGTTCGTTAGATTAAACCAGATCTGCATCTCAGCCGTTCATTTGATTTTTCATTTCCCCCTCTTTTTCCCCCCTCTTTTTTTTTGTTTCCCCCTTTTTCATTTTGATTTTTCAGACTTTCCCCCTTTTTTTACTAACTCCACTTTAATAAGGTAAAAAACAATTGCTTCTCTCTTTTATTACAAACAAACGCTTCTCTCTTTCAAACAAAAACTTCTCTCTTCTCTCTCACCGGCGATTCACCGGCGATTTTCATCTCTCTCACTGTCAAACTCAACTGTACTGGTACGTTTTTGATTATGAACCATTTTATGAAACCCATTTTATGAAACCCTAATCAGATTTGGGGGTTTTTGATTTTCATATCACAAACCTTCATCCATTTTTAGGGGTTCTTGATTTTCACATGTTCTTAGCATAAAACTCCTCTTTTTTACCTTAATATTATATTTTTGATTTATTTTGACCCTAAAACCCCATTTCTAATTTGGGGGTTTTTGATTTTTTGGTGATGTTTACAAAACCCCATATTATTTATATGCTTGGTGATGTTTGTTGAGTGTTGATTCGATTACATGCATTTAATTTTGCATCTTTATATGCAATTTTGGCTATGAAATTTTGCATGCAAATTGTGGCTAGTTTCTCTTCTCTGTTTTGAGTGTTAATTACTCTATTACTTCTCCATGTGTTGTGTTTTGAATGTTTTCGTATGCTTTTAGTGTTTACATATTTTTTTTTGTTTTGCATGCAAACTGTAAATTTTTGTGATAAGTTTTTGTGATGATATGCCTTCTTTCAATACTGACAGTTTAAATATTTTTGATTGAAAATCTTGATTGGAATTGTTGATGCTGATTAATACATTGGCTTTTATATAAAACTGAATTTTTGATTTTGCGGATTCTTTTAATGGTTGTCTATTTGTCTTATAAATTAGAGTAGTTTTATTGTCATGTCAAGCATGTCACATGTACTTATTCATTGTTTTTGTGTTGTATAGATTATGGCTAGTCCGAAAAAGAAAACTGAGTCAAAAAAGAAAGCGTCGCAGAGGATAGTGATGAAGAAGAAAGAGTTCAAGAAGAGCAAACCATCTGCATCCCATCCATGTACCTTGAATGTGATTAAGGCTTTAAGAAAGACGAGGTCTTTAAATAACCAGACCCCCATTCTGACCCCCACTCCTTCGTGTTCTTCCCCAATATCTGTGAAGAAGAAGCCCATATCTGAAAAATTACAAAAACAAATTTCGAAGAAAAGGAAAAAAGGAAAACTTGCTACCACGCCTAACAATACTCAACGACTAAAACTACTTAAGCGAGGCTGTGTAACGATGCATCGAATTTTGAAACGCAAGATCATGGGGATCAAACTGACTGTGACTTTTAATGAAAAAGGAGAGCCATTTGGTGAAGAAGCGACAGAGATGCAGTCATATATTGGAGTTTTGGGAAGAACCAAACCACCAATCTGGCATGATAATTGGAATTGTGTTCCTGGGGAGATAAAGACGAAGATTTGGGACTGTGTGCTGGTAAGATGAATTTGCAAAGTTCTGTTTTTTTGTACTATCTATTCATTTTATTACTTACAAGTTACATCTCTTAACTTTTGTTTTCCTATTTATGTATGTAGATGGCTTTTGTTGTACCTCCATCCGCTAAGAAGATGGTTATACAATCAGCCGGTCGCAGATGGAGGGAGTTTAAAAGTCAGCTGACCAGAAAATACATTCTTCCTTATCGGGATTAACCTGAAATGTTGGCCCACCCTCCTGCAGATTTTTCTTTCATAGAAAAATCGCATTGGGACATATTTGTTGATGATCGCATCTCGGGTGAGTTCTGGGAATGTCATGTTGAACAAGCAAAAAGAAGCAAGTTGAGTTTATTCCCACATCGGATGTCTCGAAGAGGTTATGCCAACCTCGAGCACGAATGGGTGAGTAATAATGAAAAACATGCTTATTTGTGGATACATACTATTTTTTCAAACATGTTTATACTGCTACTAAGGTATAAATCAACATATGAATACAGTCTCAATCGCATCCGGATGAAGAGGAATTAGAAGATCGATCGGACAGCTGGATCGTAGCAAGGATGGACGAAGATGGTAATTTTTTAAATGATGCTGTTGTAGAAAAAGCTAAGGAAATTGTAAGTTATTAATTTGTATCTTAATTCAAAGTATTCATTAGCTCATGCTTTCAACCTTTTTTCTAAACTATTAGCAAACTTTGAATATATGGTACACTTAAAATTGTAGGCAAAGTTGAAGGCGGAGGTTAAGGAAGGGAAAGTAAAAGTGGACGGTCTTAATGATGTTTTGACAATGGCGCTTGGTAAGCCTGAGCATCCAGGAAGAGTACGTGGCCAAGGAACTACTGTGAAGCAGTCAGTTTACTTCGATCTTCCAAGGCAAAAGAAAGCCAAGACCATGGATGAAAAGATACATGAGAGAGTTAAGAAGTGCGTGGCAGAGGAGACTGCAAAGGTTATTAAAGAGATAGATGCAGTTTGGGCTGATGTAGTGGAAAAGCTCAAAGCGGAGTTATTGACAAAGACTGCGGGACAAGATGGTAGTCCGAAATAGGCTTCTCAACAAGCAAGTTGTCACTCTAACGGTGGGATTGATGTAGATGTAGGTGTAAAGAATCTTGAATCACCTGAAAGTGCAAGGAAGATGCATAATGTTCAACAAGATAAAGATGTTCATAAAGTGAAAATGATTGACACTATATTTGTTGATTTTGGTGACATTAAGGATGATAACAAGGTGGCTGGTGCGGATGCCAATTGTAAGGTGGCTGGTGAGGATGGAAATTGTGAGGTGGATGGTGAGGATGGAGATTATAAGTTTGTTGTTGAAAAGAAGATAGGTGAGGAAGTGAAAGTGAATGCATCCGGTAGTTCTGTTTGCAAATTGGCTGTTGGATCGCTGAGCAACGTTGTAGCTTATGCAGAGATTCATGAAGTACTAGTTCTTGAAGGATGTGAGCAGACAATCCATGGAGTAAGACTTGGAGAAGAGAATGCAAGAGTTTCAATCACTCGAGTCATTCAGTGCGGTGCTAAGATTCCCTTCCCTATCGGTGATGACATTGTGACTGTGGAACAAGCCATAGGAACTTTTATTGCATGGCCGAGAAACCTGATAGCAATAGGAAACAATAGCACTTCCGATGGTTTCTCAAAGGTCAGATTGTTTTTATATTAGTGTGCTTAGTATATCTAGTATGTTTATTTAGACTGTTTCTTCTTACTATTTTCACGTGCATTTTTTCAGAAAAATAAGAAAGGTCATCACAAGAAAATGAAAAGGACGTATAAAGTAGTTGAAGATGTTCGAGCAGAGCTTTTTGTTGAGATGGATGCAAATTATCCTTCTGCATTGAAGCGTTTGTGGACATGGGCAAAGGATTCCTTGGCTGATGAACGGACAATGTCTTTTTAGCTAAGCGAAGAAGCCTTTGGCTCTACAAAGAAGCAAGTCATTTTCTTATCAGATATACATGCAGTGTGCTCTGGAGGTGAAATTGCAGGGTCTCTCATTTGCCTTTTTATTAAGTAAGTTTCTCTGTAATTTCTTTCATTTTTTCGTAGATAGTCCCGCAATAAAACTGAGAATCTGTACTCACTACTACTTAATTTTATATGTAGCCTCTTAAATGAATTTGTGAAAAAGCATAAGATGACCAACTTGATAAGCTTCGTAGATCCTAGCACGATTGGTGCCATTGGATGTGGTAATGCAGGGCAGAGGTCGCGTGCACTCGCTGCACGATTTAAGAATGCTAAGAAAGATGAATACTTTCTCATGCCTTACAATGCCGTGTAAGTGTTCATACCATAACTAGCTACTTAGACATTCTCAGATAATTTTTTGAGCTTTAATTTCAAACTTGCTCCATGGTTCATGTTTGCATAGGAACCACTGGACTTTGACTGTTGCAAATCCTGAGGCAGAGATTGTCTACTACATGGACCCTCTAAAACGTCGAATTGCAAATGAGGAATGGGTGGATGTTGTCGACAAGTAAGTTCAAATTCTAAAGTTTGTGTATTGATTCTTGAACCTTAATACACCATATCTTTTTGTGCTTTGAATTTTTGTTGATAAATGTTAATTTTGTTACAGCGCCATTAAAATGTACAAGGAGGATCTGAACAAGGTTTCAAAGAAGAAAATATTATGGGAGAACATGGCGGTATTAATTCATTCTCATCATATTTTGTTTATGTCATCGAAGGAGATTGTAAATAAATTTTTATTTGGTACTTCAGGGAGTTCCACTGCAGACAGGGAGCAAGGACTGTGGCATGTTCGTGATGAGGTACATGAAGGAAATCGTTGAGGACAAAGAGCTTCAATTTGCTGCTAAGGTGAGAATTTCACTTATTTTGGGTTTTCTGATCAACTTTAGACGTACTTGGTTCTTTAGGATACTAGTAAAAATACGTGACTTACAAAAAACCTTTGGTTATTTTTCAGTGGATGCGCAGGTCGAGCATGGTTTATACTGATGAGGACATTAACGAGATCAGGACTGATATTGCGAAATATTTTATGAAACGCCATGCACGTTAGGTTCTACAGTCTGGTTCTTTCTCTTGTTATGAACTGTTATGAACTAGTAGTGAAGTGGAAGTTTTATGTATAGTTGGTGATGGGATGATGTATTTGGTGTCCGGTGAACTGGTGAACTCTATTAGCTTGTTTTGTGTTTTTGGTGGATTGATCGGTCTTAATTTGGTATCTATTTTGTCGTTTTCTTTTGTGTTTGGTATCGTTTTGTTTCATAATGTATTTGCTCATTTGGTTTGTCACCTGGTTGAACCAAATGTTGATTGATGGAATTTAGTTTTCAGATTCCATTCGTGGTTTGTATGAAATGTGAATTTGATTTACAAAAAGTCTACGCTTAAACAGATTACGGTGTTTTAAATCAAAATACCCATTGTACGAACAAAACTGGGACAACAGTATAGCATTGTTATACATTGTTATACTGTTGTGTCTGCAATCGTTTTATAACGGTGAACTACAATATAGCGTTGTCTGAAAACTTCAACTACAATATGAGTTACACTTAAAATGTTGTCTAAAGAGCTTTCGGATAACAGTGAACCAAAATTGAGCTGCTTTACTAACTGTTGTCAAATGCTTACACAATGGTTAATGCTTGTAACAAACTGTTGTCTAACCCCAAAAACGACTACATGTGTGTTTGTGTACTCCGTTGTCTAACACCAACGGAGATGACGGGGTTGCAATAAAACTGTTATGGTTAGGATTTCAGACAACAGATGATTACATGTGACTGTTGTTTGAAAAAGAACCTGGCAAGATTGAGAACCCTTTGCATAACGTCTATTACATGTTGTCTATTAGTCAGAAAACCGTTGCATCATGCTGTTTCCAGTAACAGTTCTGATTATATAACTGTTGTGTTACGTAATTTTTAACAACGAATTAAAACTGTTGTGTTACCGTCTACTACGCATCGGTTAAATAATCGTTGTCTACCTTCAAACAGAAAACTGCCGGATAGACAACGAAAAAAATGCATGTCAGACAACGGTGAAAATGTGTTGCAGGATCGTGTTTTTCTTGTAGTGGTAACCTTAAAATTGAGGTATCCCCCGTCTTTGCCACTAGAACCTCTAAACTGAACCTCTCTAGATGGTCGTACCTCCATTAGCAGGTGGATGTGGTCGTACCTCCATTAGCAGGTAGATATTCAGCTTCATCTATCTAGTTAAATATATCAGCACCCCTGATTGGGGGAAGCTCTCATCGCGGAACCTCGTTCCTTGGTATTTTCGATCGAAAATTAACATCAGAAAACTTCATTTTCCGGCCATTCTTTTCAGGTCTCTTCCATCAAGCCAAAAATATGTGCATCTCTGAGCCATATATCTTCCTTTACGCCTTTTCACCACCAAATGACTAGTTTGAAGGTGGTTACCTCCCTTCGTCTTCACCTTTCTTCCATCAAGCCATGATTTCTCCTCCGTTTCTCCATCTTTTCAGGTTTATTTTCCAGAGTTATGATTCTACTGCTCGTACGTGGAATTCAATCCATGAAATCCTCGCTTAGTGACCTTCTTTTCATGCCAACTTCACGATCACCTCCGTCGTTCTTCAAGGTACGATCATCGCCGGAGCTTTTAGACAGTGTTCTTCTCAAAAGATCAGAGATTCCCCTCCTTCTAGCGCCAAAAATGTTGTGAGAAAATTCCGCAACAACATCCCGAGAGAATATCGCTGGAATAAGTGAATTTGTCCTTGGATATCGGACGTTGAAACAGGTTCGCACATCCGCAGCTTCAACCAGCAGCTGCAGCTCCAACCAGCAGCTGCAGCTCCAGCTGCCGGAGTGGGTGGAGATTTGTGGTGTTTTGGGACTGAATTAGCAAGGTCCCCGGACAATATGGCCATAAATTTTGGCCAAGATGTGCCCGGTAGATGTTTCACTATGGGTACACGTGCCTTGTGTATCGAGAAGTGAATTTCCTAACCCCCTTGCCAACTGCCTACATATCCTATTTATAGGAATCAAGCCCCGATGTAGTTCTCTAGGTCATGGACTCCTTTCTTGATCAACACGCCACGAAATTGATGTATTTTATCCTTCCTCCAACGCTGATCTTGAAGTGTTTGTGTAGAAATATGCCTTTTCCTTGATTCAGCCAGCTACCTAGTAGAGTCCTACTCGAAGTATAACTCCTAAAGCCCATCCATAAGATATATACTTATATTTATCCGAGTATATACATATATATTATGTATACTAGCTTATAGCCCGTGCAAAGCACGGGTTACTTTTAATTTTTTATAATTTATTTATAATATAATATTATATTATAAGTATTAATTTAAATATGTTATTAATTCGAACCTTACATCTTTATATATAATTTTTTAGTATTAAATATAAATTAATATGTTATTGGCGGGAATCGAACCTTGAACCTCTGCATATAACAACTTTTAGTATTGTTATATCTAACGGTTATGATCTATTTGAGTTGATGATCTAACGGTGATAAATGAGGGATAACCACTTACATCTTTATATATAATTTTTTAGTATTAAATATAAATTAATATGTTATTGGTGGGAATCGAACCTTGAACCTCTGCATATAACAACTTTTAGTATTGTTATATCTAACGGTTATGATCTATTTGAGTTGATGATCTAACGGTGATAAATGAGGGATAACCAAAAATGGGGATAACCAAAAAAGGGATAACCAACTACAAATTATACCCCCTTTTGCTTATTATAATATAGTATAGATAATGTTGTTATCACGTTTATAGTGATAGAATCCAACTAGAAGTCCATCTCTTGAGTCCATTTCCATGCTCCTAAAGTATAGGAATAAGAGTGCTTGTCCAACTTTACTTCTGTCAGACAGAGGTGGAGCTGTAAAGCACACCTGCACCTGCACAGCTTCCCTCAAACTCACACCTGTACAGCTTCCTCCAAAACAGCACCTCCACGACTACCTCCATAATCGTACCTCCATAGCGGAACCTCCAGAGCTTCCCTCAAACTTTCCACCTCCAGAGCTTCCCTCAAACTTTCCACCTCCATAACGGAACCTCTACAGCTAAACCTCAAATATTATTCAAACCACTCCAATTGGGCCCCCAAATATCCATGGCCTGAAATTAAACCCATTACAAATTTTGGGCACAACATATATATTTAAGCGATTTTTTAGTTTATTAGTCTCACACCGAGATGAAACTCGCATTGAAGTTTAAAACTCAAGTGAAATTGAAATATTACTATTTACGTTCTATATAGTTGTAAAATTCATTTTGTATGAAATTAATAACATTAACATATTACGAAAATGTTGCAAAAATATAGTGCGAGAGACTAAAAAAATCAAAACCATATTTACATTTTTCTTTACCAAATCCCATATCTAAATTATGTCTTATTTTTAATATTTTAATCTTTTTTATTAGTCAATCTATAAATTATCCAATGCTAATAGGATTAACCGATACAATTTAAATATACATAAAATAGAATTTATACTGATATTGATTAAAATATGTATACAATTTATTTATCATTTTTTGTATTAATTTATTAATAAACATATTCTGGCCAATTAACTGATACATAGACATATTCTGGCCAGTATAATTTATTAATTTATACTGATATCATTTACGTTCTATACTTTATACGAGTCTTAAAATGTGTGTCAAACCTTCTATACCAAATGTAAAGAACCTAGTGGGATAGAGGGAGTAATAAACATATTCTGGCCAATTAACTGATACATAGACATAATTTTAAAAGAGTGAAATGTTTTAACAAATTTTTATAGATCTATTTTCACTTCCGCCCGTTACCTCTTAAGATAGATTTCTACTTATTTTCCGTCACCTACCTCCTCACTTCGATTTTTTTAACCAATTTTTGGCAATCTCGATACCTTTCGTACTTGAAATAAAATATTTTACTGATATCGAGAAAAAATATGTTATACTCTTCATTTATCATTTTTTGTATTAAATTAATACTCTCTCCGTCCCTCTCATTTCTTTACATTTTTTTCACTGGTGGGAACGCATTTTAAGGTGTATATGAAGTACAGTTCCATAACTTATTTTTAAAATTTAAACCTTAAATTTTTATTCATAAGAAAAAAAAATAATTTATGGAATTATACTTTATATGAGTCTTAAAATGTGTGTCAAACCTTTTGTACCAAATATAAAGAACCTAGTGGGATTGAGGGAGTAATACCATATTCCAACCATTTGACTAATACATAGACATAATTTTAAAAGAGAGAAATATTGTAATAAATTTTTATAGATCTATTTCACTTCCGCCCGTTTACTTACTTGAGATAGACTTCTACTTATTTTCCTTCACCAACCTCTTCACTTTAATTTTTTTTTTATGATCAATTTTCGATCACCTCGATACCTTTCTTAATTTTGATTTTGACAAGATCATATCTATTAATTTATATTTTCTTTCCTCGACTACCATTTTTTACCATTATATGAGAAAAATATTTTAATGATTTTATCATTAATAAATCGTAAAAATAAATGTGAACATAAATTTATGAGTATATGAATGTCATAGGTTTTATACGTATCAAAATTCAAATTGTTAAAATTATTATTATTATGTGGGCACTTTTATCCTGAATAAATTATAAAATAAATATTGCTAATAAGTGGGTTATTTGAGCATGTAGTGAATGAGTTTAAAATGTGTCACAAAAAAGTGATCCATAATCAATCTCAACCACTAATTACATACAACCACCATACACCACCACTTTTTCCGGCGAAGAACTATCGTCATAGATCTTGTTTTCGGTGACGTACCTCAAAATTTGTTGTTCCCAAATTCCTCCATCAACACTATTTTTTGTTAGTACTTAGTTCAGCCATAAGTGTTTGCAATAAGTATATCATATCTTGATGTCCAAATTTGACACTGAATGAATTCATGTCATCTTGCGTACCTAGGGTAGGCATCGAGTCAATTCAGGACCGAGGAATGTTATTCATACCCCATTTCTCGAATCCGAACTCAATCGTCAAACCAATCTCGATCCCCGAACACGGATTATTTTACTCCCCAATTCTTGTCCCAAACGGAAACGATAAATTTTAATCAAATAAATTTAATAAATTATGATAAATTTACTATATTAATGCAATATAAAGTTATTTGATCCCATGTTTATACTGGGAGAATACAAACTAGTTACGACTCTATAACTCAAGAGTCACCACATTTAAACTAATGTTAGAGTGGATTATGGGCGCTCATCTTTTGAGCATAACTTGCCTTCGTATCCATATTAAATATTGAGAATATTGAGGGTTGCAGAGAGTCGATGCTGGAATCTCTGCGTGCTTGAGTTCTGATACCATGTTAAGTAACCAACTAATCTAAAACCTTAAAATATTAAACTGGGACTACGTTCTCGCATCACTTTTTTTGAATTTTATATTATATTCTAATAATTTCATACCGATCATTATCTTGTAAAACTCGAACAATATTTTAGGCAGCGGCTTTATAAACATGTCTACTATTTGGTCTCTCGACTCGTGATATGACACATTTTCACATCTTTAATTTGACGTTGTTAATAAGTGGATTATTTGAGCATGTAATGAATGAATTTAAAATGTACAAAAGTGATTTAGCTTAGTTGTTGTACATATGAACATAAAGTTATAGGTACTTAAAGGTAATGGATTCAATTTCTTTCAATTTTAAAATTTTTAACATTAATATAAATCTAAGAAATCTGAGGACAAATTCATAATTTATTAAATAGGATAAAATCAATGTTGACAATATAAATGGATCTCTTTGTAGTGCTAATTAAAGGTCTTTATTTTATAAGGGCATCTCCAAACCTCTAAAACTCTTAGGTAAATTTGAATAAATGATACCATAAATAAAAGTTATAGAGAATATCAGTGTTGCAGATTTCGGAAATCGGAACTATTCGGTTGAGGTACCGATTTACGATTTATCGGGTGATTCGGTTGAAAAATCTGCGATTTATCGGCGATTTTTGTAAAATCGGCCAAATCGGTTCCAAAATTTTGACCGATTTTTGAGCGATTTATCGGCGATTTTTCAGAAATCGGCCGATTTTTATAACAGAGAGAATATGTAAAAAATTCTTCACTCCAACCACACGTTTCTGTTATCTAAATATTTAGCCAATCCCATGAGGTTGGCTATATTTGTCGAACGGCTAGAGACCTGTAAGAAGATTACACATCATCTATTACCATAATAAAACAATATATTCTATTTATAATAACTTGAAATAATAATAACATACTATTTTTAAAAAATAGCAAATCATTATAGTCAATACCGTCGGAGTACAATGTCTTACAGGTTCAGTAAATTTTACATAATCAGTATTTTATATTATTTTAGCCAACCAATTTAGCCTATACCATTGGAGATGCTCTAAGCAGTTGTATATAAATTTTTATAATGTAATAAACCTATTTAAAAATGATAATTTTTATAATTCCAAAAAAATAGATTATAAAAGTTCTACAGTATAGACACTTCATTTACATTAGGAAAGACGGATCGATAAAAAATGTGAGTTAGAACTCTATGATATTATCATAAATTTTTTAAATGTTATGATTTTATGTCACCGTTATTTACATGATATTACTCATTTTAGAAAAATGCACCCTGATCATCATCACTTTCAACACAAGTTATTAACAAAATCTTTAATCATAATGCTAGGTTCCCAAAATTTTTACTGAATGATGTAACAGTATATACATGGTACATTTAAATTATAGCACATATGTATGCACGCGAAATCCCATTTTATAATTAGAAAAATTACCAATGACAAATATGACACATATATTTGGAAAAAAATTGGATTTTTTTTTTGAAATATCTAGCATTTTTAATACATAATTGTTAACTTATACTCCCTCCGTCCCAACCAAATGTTTACATTTGGTTTGGGCACGGAGACAAGGAAAAATGTAAAGAAAGAGGAGAGAAGGAGGAAAAATGAGTGAAGTGGTGGGACCCATCACTATATAATGTATAAAATGAGTTAGTGGAGGAAAGTTATGGATGTAGTTGATTTTTATATTATAAAATTTTACTATTTTGGGAAAGTTTTGAAATGTAAAGAAATGGATGGGACGGCCCAAGGAAAGTGTAAAGAAATGAATGGGATAGAGGGAGTATACCTGATCACCAGGGTGTTTGAAAAACTTTTAACATATCATTAACCGTAGTTTAGGTAAGGGCATTTACAATTAAAAAAAAGGGCAACCTACAATCCCAGGATCAATTTATTAATTTTCAATTATGATGTCGAATTCATTTTTGAATCTTTTTAAAAAAAATACTAATGAAATTGTTTAGCTATTTTTATTCAAAATAAATCTTCTTTATCACAAAATATTTTTTGATAAATATCTATTTAGAAAATTTATGCTATAAGCATTCAATTAGTTCGGACTTATTTAGTATTAAATTTATTAAGACAAGAAAAGTTCTTATATCGAAAAGACCCATAATAAAGGATTTGATACGAGATTTTATAAAAATTGACTTGGTGAAATTTACAATTTTGTATACCGCAAAAAGAAATAATGTTTCAAATTCAGAATTTATCTTTAAATAAAAATGGATCAAATTGCACCAATATCGATCCATTTTCATATTGTTTTTTTATTCTTCCAAAACAAGGATTAAAGAATCCCTTAATCAAACCAGGAAATTAATCATTCACAATTGCCCGATTAATCCCTTTATATATCATGTATTAAACAACTGCTACAAATTTAACCCATATGAATATGGAATATGCTTCAGTGAAATCAATCAATCAATAATAAAAGAATTTTAAACTAATTGCAAAAAATCAATCACTAAACAATCATATTAAATTGATTAATATTGATAATAATAATCAATACAAAAATATTAAAATTGATTAATATTAATTTTAATATTAAAATTAATATTAATATTAAAATTAAAATTAAAATTGATATTGATTAATATTAATATTAATATTAATCAGTATTAATATTAATATTAATAATATTAATATAAATATTAATATTAATATTAATATTAATATTATACATATTAATATTAATATTAATATTATACATATTAATATTAATATGTTAATATTGATAACATATTAATATAAATAATCATATTAATATTGATTAATATAAATATTAATATTAATTAATATTAATATTAATCATATTAATATTAATATTAATATTGATTAATATTAATTTTAATCATATTAATATTGATATTAATATTAATTAATATTAATATTAATATTAATATTAATTAATTTTAATTTTAATCATATTAATTTTTTCATTTTAATATTGATTAATTTTAATCATATTGATTAATATTGATATTAATCATATTGTTTTTTTGTTTATTTTATTGTTTTTTTATTGTTTTTTATTGATTTTGTTTTTTTCATATTGTTTGTTTTAAACTGTGAAAGAATTTTACATGCAATCAATCATATTTACCAATCGAAATCACAGTGTACCAAATACTAATTGCATGATCTCAGAAATCTCGATCTGAACAGACATCCTGGGAGTCGTCACTGTAAATATGAGAGCTGAAGCATAGTAAACAGAAAACGTAATGCCAGCAAGAACATTTGGTGTTAGACCTGGCAATTCGTGTCGTGTCGTGTATATTCGTGTCGTGTACTTTCGTGTTTCGTGTTTTTTATACCTTACACGAAAACGGAACGAAATTAATTCGTGTACCTGTTCTGTAAAACGAAAAACGAAATGAAAATTTTCGTGTATACACGAAACGAAACAAATGTACACGGACTATGTCAACTTTATCTCGTGTACACGAAAACGAAACGAAAAATAAAACGAAAAACGAAACGAAACGAAACGAAATAGTACACGAAATAGTTTAATTGTTTTAGTTTACATCAAATTTCAGTTCAGTGGCTAAAAAAACAAACTCAACTGCACTAGTTCACATTTCACAATACATTTTTGTTCTTGCTTTTTTCAGCAGCTCCAAAAGGACCAAAAAAAGAAGCAGAATATCTTATATGGCAGGAGGATCTGGATCATTAACTGACAAATCCAGAATATCTTCACAGAGTTCTTCTACTTTCTGCTGGGGAAGGACTGTGAAAGAGAAAAAAAAAACTCATTAGCACTTTAGCAGATTAAGCTCTACATTAAGCATTTTACACATGACTGATTAAAAAAATTTAGCCAGGAGGATAGAAACCAATGCCACCAAACTCTGTAATAGCATTTTGACTTAGTGTACTAATTAAAGATCAAGCATATCATTTTCCTCCTGGCTTTTGAGTAATAAAGAGTGTTGGTATATAAACAGAAAATACTCCCACTATAACACGGAAATATTCTAGGAAGGACGGGTGTATAATACTACAAAATTTAACGTGAATTACCTTGTTTTTCATTGTATCTCCAGTCCCGTGTGCATATCAAACTCTCTACAACTGTATGTGCCAAACAACTTCGGTACTGATCCAATATTCTTCCTCCGGTACTAAACGCGGACTCTGAGGCAACTGTTGAAATAGGAATCGATAGAATATCTCGAGCCATAAGTGCGAGATTTGGAAACCTGAACTGGTTTGAATTCCAATATTCCAAAATATCAATATCAATGCTCCTATTTATCCGCTTCTCTTCCAAATACCTATCTAGCTCTGTTTTCTCTAAAGTGGGATTCAACTCATTATCCAAGGCATCAAATTCCTGACAAGAAAGATTATACAGGCATATTATTTATGGAAAATTATGCAAGGCAAAAATTATGCGAGTACAGGAAATACCTTCATTACATCTGATCCATCCATCTGAATTGAAGTTCCAGGCTTAGGTTCACACACAACAGTATAGGTAGGTATTCTGTCTTTGTAAACATTAAACAACTGCCTTAAAGTTTCATGAAGTTGAGTAATCTGTTCACAATTTTCTCCATACAACATTTTGTACGAAAACTCAACAAAATGAGTCTTATACCGTGGATCAAACACAACAGCGATGGCAAGAATAATGTTGTACTCAGCCCAATACTTATCGAATTTGGGCTGCATTTCTATAGCCAAAGATCTAGCTACATAATTCTTATCCTCAATCGCCTTCTTCAATGTTAGTTGGACCAAAAAGACATTTGGAAAGTACAAATTCGCTGTGGGATATTTCGAACCAGAAAATAATCTTGTAACATTGTAAAAAACCCCAAGAAACTTACAAATTCCCTCCACTTTCTCCCATTCTTCATCATTAAGACCATGTTTGTAATTAGAGTCAATTAAATGCAAATGATCTATAGCTAGGCGATAGTAAAGAGCACCATCAAGCATTAGGTACGTAGAGTTCCACCTAGTTGGGACATCTTGACGCAAGCCTTTAATTTTGGTCAAACCCACTTGTGCTATGCATTCTTTGAACTTTTCTTTCCTACCTTGAGATCCCTTAATATATTTAATCGATTCTCTAACCTTAACAACCGAATCATCCATATCTTTCAGACCTTCTTGTACAATTAAGTTTAGGATGTGAGCACAACACCTAATATGAAAAAACTGCCCTTTACTTAGCAATGCATTTCTCATGTTCAATTGATTCCTTAAAATTTTAACAAAGGCATCATTACTTGATGCATTGTCTAAGGTAATACTGAATAACTTGGACTCAATACTCCATTCACACAATAACTTATAGATCTTATCAGATATAGTAACTCCTGTATGCGGTGAAGGCATATATGAAAAATTTAGCAGCTTTTTATGCAATATCCAGTCATCCGTAATATAATGAGCTGTAATTGTTATATACCCATCAGTCGCAACGGATGTCCACAAATCCGAAGTAAGACAGACTCTACCATCATAAGTTTTAAACAAATTGAAAAGCAGCTTCTTTTCATATCTATACAATGCAATTATGTCGCTTTTCAAAGTGTTCCTACTAACCAAAGTAGCATTAGGATTTGCATACTGAAAAGCCTCTTTAATACCTTCGTACTCTACAAATGAAAGAGGGAGATTATGTCTTACCACGGCATTTGTAATCAAATCTCTGAATACCTTTGGATCGAATGATGAGTTGCGTACTGTGATAGAACCTTGGCTGCTGGCCAAGATCATTTGTCGTATATCTCCTGTGTTTAAACAAAGTTTCTGATGTTTGAGCATATTACCAGTCCCATTTGTCGAGTTGTAAACGCAGGTATACCCACACTTGGTGCATCTGGCATGGATCACATTATCTTCACCAACTGGAAGTTCATCGAATGTCTTCCAGGCTTGAGATCTTCGATTTTTAGGTCTATTTCCTTTGCGTTTTTTGGTAGGTTTACTCGAGCCTGAAGTAGGGTCTTTTGGGTCAGTCGGGTCTTTTGATTCATGGGCTTTGTCCTCGTCGTGCATATCACCTTCATCATCACTCAATGATTCATAGTCCTACGAATATACACAGCTAATGATTCATAATTCGTAACTAATGCACAAATTAGATAAATATCAACTAATTCCGGTAATATTCATATCAACTAATGCACTTTCACTATAATTTGTACATTGCTGTTGAAGCTCAGCCAGCAGAAACTTAAATTCACCATGATCTTGCTGTAATTTCAAAACAATCCAATCAAGTACATCTTTGAAACATCCAAAATGGTAGAAACTTGCATCAAAGGAAGCATATCTGTAGGAACCATATACTAAAAACATGGGATTTATCTATTAAGTAATTCTTAAGTGCATATTTGTACCATATACTAAAGTGCATAAAGGAAGAAAATGGTAGGAACCATATACTAAAAACAATTCTCCTAATGCAAAAAAATTAATCATAATAACTTCGCATCTTTTGTCGAAATCAGCTCAATGATTCATAGTCCTACGAATTAATGATTTGGCAACCATCTACATCTAGTTGATATGAAAATATTCAAAAATTGAAGATAAAGAAAATCGAGAATTGAATATTACCGGAATCATGGGATTTGTTTCCTCCATTATCGGAATCGAAGAATCTGCAGCGACCGTAGAAGAATCGAAGAAGGGTATTATTTTGCGGCTGAGCGGCTCGTTGCTTTGGAAGGAAAAGGAACCCTAAGTCCTAACGCCTAAATGTGTTTGTGTTTGTGTGATTGTGTTTGTGTCGACTGTGTGTATATTGAAGCTGATTAAAGCCCAAATCAGCCCAAACCAGTATAAAGCCCAAATAATACTTACATAGTTACATAATATATTAATATTGTATAAAAATAATATACATAATTTTAAATTTATGATATGTATAATACTATAATATAGTTTTAAAATATTTATTTAATTATTTATTTAATTTTGTTTCGTGTATTTTCGTTTCGTGTCGTGTATCTAATGGTAAATCCATTAGGTACACTAAATTCGCTCGTGTAATTTCGTGTTCGTGTATTTTCGTATTCGTGTACCGAAAAGGTCAACCCAAACCCGTAATTTTCGTGTCGTTTTCGTGTCGTGTTTTCGTGTCGTGTCCAAAATTGCCGGCTCTATTTGGTGTCAATGTACTGCTCAATTGCTACTTGAAGTAAATATAGTTTTTGCCTGCCCCAACCTTCTTCTAGCACACATTTCTTATTCACATCTCCAAAACTGTAGGGTTCTAATTATAAGGTTCTAACTGTACCACTGCAAATCTGCAAGTTAAAATTGAAAGGAAGTACTTGAAATTCCTAAGAATTAATAAACATGAGCACTGCCATTAAGATAAAGCGCTTTGACATATCATGCCAAAATACTTACTATGCAGAAGGGCATCACAGCTGACGACATTGACATACTGATCTGATGTAAAGATTTTTGCACACCTAAATATAACATAAACATCTGGTCTTAGTTGCCAAATCATATACTTGGCTGTTTAAATCCATGATACTTAACTATCGAAGCTGCAACTTGATCTTACAATTTTTTTGCATGGTTGTTGGAAAGGATAGCGTCGGCACCAAACGCAACGAATTTTGTCAAATGATTTCAAAGAAATGACAGAGACGAATATAAAATCCACTATGATATAGGTTATACAAAGCAGGTAGGCTCTAGGCATCATGGTTTTTTTCTGAATCAAGAAGCGTAATCACTACCAGAGATGGCAAGAATAAAGAATAAAAACAAAACCTTGTAGGAAACTTGGATAATAAAAAAAGTTGCATATTGATAAAATTAGCTGATGTTTGGAATTTAGATTGGATTATCTTTTAGGATAGTTCCAGAAGTTAACATGAGTATGATTGCCATCAAAGAATTCATGGCTGTACATACATGTACCATATTTTGATATGATTAATTTAAAGCATAATTTCTCTATGATAATTCATATCAAAATGAGCAGATATTCTATTAGAAATCAGAAGTACAAACTATTCAGAAGTACAAACTATTCAGGATATACAAGATAACATAATAGAAATATTAAGATAAGAGTACAGAATGTGTACCTGAACTAGAATGGACGGCATATGAACTCGAGCCATGACTTCTTCGTACTTCGTAGTATATAATAACACAACACAAGGTTCTGAAGCCCTACAATCTTCGTTTCCTTTTCATTTCCCAGAGAGCAGGGAAGGATAGGGAAATTAAATATAGCATGAATAAGAAAAAAAATACCGAGTGTGTTTAATATGTAATCAACTGTGATCTTGACCATAAATAAAACACTAAATAAATCAAGAAACTATTTCAGGTATAAGTTAAATACAGAATTCTAGATGTCAATTTTATTATGACTTCTGGTCTACTTTGGTGCCCTCTAGCTACTAATACAAACAACATCAGGCAATATGTGCAAGTGCACATACAAAATGGAGGAACATAAACAAGGACAACATGTTTGAACATAACTCCTTAATCAAGTATTCATATATGAGATGATATATATCCATCCAAGTGCTGCAAAAAGTTCTTGAGTCCTACGATATATTTAGTATGAGATCCAACAAGCACAAACATGTCAGATTTTCTAGGTTTCACATGCAACATTATATTAATGCAGAGGGACAGAGGTTCAGTAGTTACTTCTACTGGTTCACGCCAAGTAAACTCTACACAAAATCACAGAAATTATTGAGCTTAATATTGCCATATAATTGCTGAAGCATTATTGATGTGCAACAATGGTGCATCACAATACCCTTACTCAAATTTGTCATGTCCTTTTTAAGATCAATTACCTGACACACATTCCACACAACGTTCCTCTTTCATCTTACTGCAAAAATACAATCTGTTCTCAAGTCTGAAACATCTTTGTCTAATTCTAGTATCTATGCCTATGAGTTCTACCTTTCTCATTTGGAAAGTACCTGGGCTGCTTTTATGCCTCCACCTCAAGCATGAAAGGGCAAGATCGAAACAACGAAATTTGCCATATAACCATGTAACAACACATATTACCCACAATAAAAAGCCATTAACCCCCCAAATATAACACTAAGAAACACACACTACATGTATTAACTGATTACCTACACGTGCCATGATGCTAATTCACTAGTAAGCAGCTTTCTTTGCAATTCTACTCACCAGCTTAAGATGTAGGGCCTGTAATAGTGGGATATACAGAACCATGTCAGATAATATTAAGGATTAATAGACATCTAACAGAAAGAGACAAAAAGGCTTAAAATAGATATTTGAAACCAGACGCGGAATCAACTGATGCAGGATGCAGTTTGCAAGTATAGAGATCGATAATTAGAAAAAACTTTACCCTGTTCGATCATTAAAAGTACCAAACCTCTGTATTTTCTGTATCCTTAGCACTCGAACTATACAGTCCTTCTCAGAATTTTATTTTTCTGCCTGGAGTGGTAATGTACAGGGCCACCAACACATCTAATGACTCACTATGTGTCTTGGTGTATTCTTCTCATCAAACTAATAATATGTAAAATAGATCAAAACTACATATGCTGATATACCATACTAATAGAGTATTCATGTGAAAAGACTGTGCTTAATTAAATAAAAAACATGTTCAATTAAGCTCGGTGTACTGATCTTTGCCTGCTAAGTCGCTTGCTCTACAGTGATTTCATCTGCAACCTGAACTACGGAACTGTAAGATCCATTTAATATATGCACACATGCTACACAACCTAAGTCCTGTGAAAGTCTAGCGTCATCAATCTTCACAGACACAGAATATCCTACTAGAAAAGCCCAAGTGCAGCTGTAAATTGTAATTAGCTTATATTTCGACACAAAAATACATACTGCAATAGAACCATGCACCGAAAGAAGAAAGCAAAACTACCTAAGTTATATTGCTACATAGGCATCTGATATATAATTATATATTGAGATACCAATAGATTGGTAAAAGGGACATGTATATAAATAGGGCTTAATGATCCTATAGTTAACTATAGGTAATATCCTATAGTTAAGTCATATTTTAATACAAAAGTAAGGGTATTTTTGTAAATACAGGGGGGTGAATTCTATTATTCTATTATTACAAAAATGTCATCTAACTTTTGTATATAAAATGCAAATGACTTGACTTTAGGTAATTTTCCTACAGTTAACTGTAGGAACATTTTTCTCATATAAATATGATTAATCAATATAACTAAATACATCTGTGTCCCTTCCTTTCGTTTCCACATCCTAACATTCTGAAACTAAGCCAGACAATAAAATTACTAACAAAACAGACTTGGCAATATTGCTACTTAACCAACACATTAACAATATTCCCAAGAGAACATTGCATCATTTATTTATCTTGCTCAATAAAGTATGATTACTTCACAATTCATAAGATTTTTATCACCTCGAAAACATCCATCATAGTACACATGAATTCACTGCTTGAGATTGTAATAATCCAATATGAAACAGGGTTGTGGCCTTAATTATCAGACAATCGGAAGACCTAGTAAGTATAACTACTTTCAGGGAACTAAAATACATTACGTTGATTCAAGAACCAGCTTTTAATCACTGACATATAATGGTATCTATAAGGTTTCACATATAAAGAATGCTTTCAAATTCGAAATGTGACATATTTTCCCTATTTCCTGTTGTGTTTTATCTATATGCCTGATCCACAAAAATAACAAATAAAAATTGTAGTAAATCAGAAACAAAAGGGATGTGATGTACAAATAAAAGAATAAGGAACCTGAGATTTATCTCAGGTAAGCTTCCTGTGATAATAGGGTCCTGCAGTACACTGCTAACACTGCTATATCAGCTGTATTTCTATTATAAAATCAAGTGAGTTTGCTGCAGAATCCAATTATCCTAGGAAACTTACCTGAGATTCTCAGGTTCCTTATTCTCATAAAAGAGTACAAATAAACGCAGCGAAAGGACAATTGAATTTAATTGAACGACTTTTTTCAGTTTTCAGCAAATTAATCAGTACCCAAATACTGTACAAGCAAATAAAAAGATAGGCGCAAGGCACCACTAAATCATCGTCCCATGTTTATAAGTTTTGATTGTTTAATGGAAGATAGGCATCAGCCTAAACTCCACTTCAATCCAGAGGCTTCTTTTTTCAAAAAACCTATAAAAATGTTTAAGAACAAGAAGGGTTTGTGGTTTTTCAGAATGGCTTCTAAAAAACAACAGAAATATTAACCGAAGCTAATGAACTACTATTGTGACTAAGATATCAACTGATTGACCTACAGGTTACATGTTAATTACTCTGACAAGAATAACAGTAATGTTGGTAGTGAAAATTACTCCAGGCTTGCTAAGAAAAGTAACATGAAGATGTAAGATGCAACAAGTTTGAAGGGACAACAAACTATCATGATATGCAGTTCTTGCAGAGTAATACCAAGTATAGGTCTTGCTGCTCTTTGTCGAATAAAAATACACAAATAGCTTATCTCAAGTAACTTTTGAACAAGGCTCATTATCTTATGAAAGAAATATGATGCTAGCAACAATAAAGCTGTCAGCATTAGAGGAAGTAGAAGTGTTAAACCGCTATATCAGAACCTGTACGTGCTAATTGACAATGCAAAATGACAGGTTCCATTTTAAATTAAAAGTCAAGGTTCATCACAACCCACAGCAAGCAAATGAAACTAAAACTCTAAAAGAGATTGCTTTGGAATGGTACAGATCCAAATGCACCTTGGCCCCGCGTGGTTCCTAATTACCGGACCATAAGAAATAATAAATACAGAAAAAAACAGAAAACGGAATAGCCACATAGAAAACCATACCATTTTTAGTAGTTTGTAAGCTGAATTGATACCCATGATTGTTTCAAGGTGTTCTAGAATTTTATGTGGCACTGCCATCCTCCAAATATTATGCTCTTCTTCTTTAAAAGAAAATAAGCTACAATTATGATTTAAACTAAAATTTAGATGAGATAGGAAACTTTAAGAAAATTCATAGGCAAACTGAGATATTTTGCTAATACTAGCAAAAATACATAGTTCAAATCGAAATAAGGAATACCGTCCAGAAATGCAGAAAGACAAATAATATTATCCAGAAACAAATTGGAACTTAAAACAGATAGAAACCCATAACTTAGTCGACCTCCTCGATCTTGGGACCAGCACTGCTTCCACCACCAGATGGCATGTCATCATCGTCCATGGGAGCACCACCTTCACCCTGGTACATCTTAGCAATGATGGGGTTGCAAATGCTCTCCAACTCCTTCATCTTGTCTTCAAATTCATCAGACTCAGCAAGTTGGTTGCTTTCCAACCACTGGATGGTGCTCTCAATGGCATCCTCAACCTTGGTTTTGTCATCAGCAGGAATCTTGGAGGCTATCTTCTCATCCTTCACAGTGTTCCTCATGTTGTAAGCATAGTTCTCCAATGCATTCTTTGCTTCGACCTTCTTCTTGTGCTCTTCATCTTCAGACTTGTATTTCTCAGCTTCCTGGACCATCTTCTCGATCTCCTCCTTGGAGAGTCTACCCTTGTCATTGGTGATGGTGATCTTGTTCTTCTGTCCAGTAGTCTTGTCTTCAGCAGACACATTTAGAATACCATTGGCATCAATGTCAAAGCAAACAGTGATCTGAGGTACACCCCTGGGAGCAGGAGGGATGCCAGAGAGCTCGAATTTGCCGAGCAAGTTGTTGTCCCTGGTCCTCGTTCTCTCGCCTTCATAAACCTGAATCAACACACCCGGCTGGTTGTCAGAGTAGGTAGAGAATACCTGCTCCTTCTTGGTGGGGATAGTTGTGTTCCTAGGGATCAAGACAGTCATGACACCACCAGCTGTTTCAAGACCAAGAGAAAGAGGTGTAACGTCCAATAGAAGAAGATCCTGCACCTTCTCATTACCCTCACCGCTCAAGATTGCAGCTTGGACAGCAGCACCATATGCCACAGCCTCATCCGGGTTAATGCTTTTGCAGAGCTCCTTTCCATTGAAGAAATCCTGCAACAACTGCTGAACTTTAGGAATTCTAGTGGAACCACCAACAAGAACAACATCATGGATGGTGCTCTTGTCCATCTTTGCATCCCTCAAACACTTCTCAACAGGCTCCATACACTTTCTGAAGAGGTCCATGTTAAGCTCCTCAAATCTGGCTCTGGTAATGGTAGAGTAGAAATCAATACCCTCATACAGAGAATCAATCTCAATGGTGGTCTGGGCAGTTGATGAAAGGGTTCTCTTTGCTCTCTCACAAGAAGTCCTCAACCTCCTAAGTGCCCTTGGGTTTCCAGTAATGTCTTTTTTGTTCTTCCTCTTAAATTCCTGGACAAAGTGGTTAACCATTCTGTTGTCAAAATCTTCACCGCCAAGATGGGTGTCACCAGCAGTGGCCTTGACCTCAAAGATACCCTCTTCAATTGTAAGGAGGGACACATCAAAAGTGCCACCACCAAGATCAAAAATCAAGACATTTTTTTCACCAACACTGGTTGCCTTTTTGTCCAGACCATAAGCAATGGCAGCAGCAGTAGGTTCATTAATGATACGCAACACATTGATACCAGCAATTACACCAGCATCCTTGGTGGCTTGACGCTGTGAGTCATTGAAGTATGCTGGGACAGTAACCACGGCATTTTTCACTGTTGTACCAAGGAAAGCCTCAGCAATCTCGCGCATCTTAATAAGAACCATGGAAGAGATCTCCTCAGCTGCAAATTGCTTATCCTCCCCCTTGTAGGACACTGTAATCATAGGCTTCTCACCAGGCCCAGGGGTGATTTTAAATGGCCACAACTTGATGTCACTCTGCACGGAGGCATCAGAGAATCTTCGGCCAATCAACCTCTTGGCATCTATAAAACAACAAGACATTAGCATCAGTAAGTAATTCTTTATACATGTAGAGAATGGCAATATTTAATTAAATTTAAATTGTTTATCTTATTCTGGTCACTATCTGAACGACTAATAACAATCAAATCCCAAGTGCATACAAATACATAATTACAAAGAAACGATGAAGGTAAAACATTCCGAACACATTAAAAAGACTACTGCAGTCCATATTCAACCTCTCATTTCAAATGACTAAACCATTTGATCGTATCATTACTATAGAACAAGATAAAATTTAAATACAAATACTTTTTTGGAATATTCTGACCCTTAAAAGCATATTGGAGTCCATGACAATTGACAGGGACGCAAACAATGTACAGAACTTGGTTTATCAGACAGATTAAAATAACACTACATAATGTAATGCCAAAGTAACATATAGATTGTATTTCTTATGTATACTCGCTAAGCAACATCATCAAATTTAAGCAATTACTCTAAATCATATTTCACTAATATCAAAATTATACAAATTAAAACAAATTAATTACACTTATTTCCCCACAAGCTACTAGACGTATAACAAATCACATTAGACTCGTCTCAGGACCAAAGAATCACATTAATTCTAGAATGCACCTGCTATTAGTTTTTCGACATTTTACGGTAAACTCACACATAAGTTGAGCAGGGTATTAAGAACAACATGAATCCCATCACATTAATTATAGACAATTAACAATGTAATAACACTCAACCAGATCTACACTACACATACATATATGAATATGATTTAAATGAATATGAAAATAATAACATAACAATGTAATAGAAAAAGGGGGTAAAGAAATTACCAAACACGGTGTTAATAGGATTCATAGCGACCTGATTCTTAGCAGCATCACCAATCAAACGCTCAGTGTCAGTAAAAGCAACATAAGACGGCGTCGTTCTGTTACCCTGGTCATTTGCAATAATCTCAACACGGTCGTGTTGCCAAACACCAACACATGAGTAAGTTGTTCCGAGATCGATTCCGATTGCGGGGCCCTCTCCCTTACCGGCCATGTTTATGTAATGATTGTAAGTATATGCGGCGGGAGAGAGTTGAAGAGGAGAGTGAGATTAAATTAGGGTTTGTGAAAAAGAGAGGAAGAGAAAGAGATGAGTTGAGATGGTTTTATAGTGTTTGTTTGAAGGTCTAGAATGTTCGAAACCCTAGTGAGTTTAGAGCCGTTGGATGGTTTTTTGTAAAAGATGTCAGGCCCGATTTGGTTTTTTCTTTTTTGGCAGAGCCCGGTTTGGTTTTGTTGTTAAACGAAAGTGGGCTGGTTTATTATGTTTCGGAAGTTGTGAGAAATATTTTAAGAATTTTTTTTAGTTTGATAAAAGAGTTAAGTTCTATGGAGACCAACATTTTTAGTGGAGACCGAAGACTATATATCAATCAGCAAAAATCTATTCATTGAAAATCATGTTCTATGAAAATCATTATTGCATTTATTTTATTGAAAATCTTGAAAATCATATATATTTTACATGCAAATTTCATTAAAAATCTTAAAATTCATGTATGTTCTGCAAATAAAATATTGCATAACGTATTATTCTTCAAAACATGTTCTACTTGCAAATTATATATGATTTTTAAGATTTTGAATAAAATAATAATGTTCGTTGAACATTCTTTGCAAATATATATGTTTTGTAATATTTTGAATGCATAATGTATATACGGTCTACACAGTCTCCACTCAAATATCAGTTTCCATAAAACTTAATAACTCTTTGATAAACTATGATTTTTCTTTATATTTAGATTAAGTTTTAAGTCATAGATTGTTCCTGAATCAATGAAAGAAAAGAATAGAAAATGAGTTATTTTTCTTTCTTTAAATCTTTTCGAAAATGGAAAGAAAATATTAAAAATAAATATATAAGAATTTTCTTTCCAAATCTTTAGAAATTTTTTCTTTTCTTTCAACAATATCTTTCGAGAATAAGTTGAAGAAATCAAATCTTTAATTTTTATTTCCTTTTCTTTCAAAAAGAATTTCTGAAACATAATGAAAGTCTTAGTGCAATAAAATTTGAAACAAATAATACTGAAATTATAAATTTTATTTTCGAGTTTTTTTGTAATGTAATGACTATAATTTGTAATGAAGAAAAAAATATTAAAATCATATACTCCGTATTTCATTATTGAGTCTTTTATAATTTGATGACTATAATTTGCAAGATTCTTAATGGAACAAATTTGGGGTCCAGATAATCATTTTTGTACTTGCCTTGTGATAGGATACTCTGTGTAGGCAACCTGAAATATCGCCGGGGCCCATGATAGTTACCGAGTCCGGGACAACGCCACCGTTAGTCAGTCCGGACCCTGAAGTAACCCCAGTACGGGGTAATGGATCACGTGGCATCTCATGACTCCCATCACCATCAAAGGGTCCCAACCAAAAATGATAGCTAATGATTACCAATAATTGCAATAATCCAAGAATGAGAATGTCACACTCAAAAAGGTGCCTGACACACTTTCCCACAATTATTCTCCTGGACAGGTGTCGAGCATCCCAGCGCCCCAAATGTCCTATCTACCTAGGATTGGACGCTCATGATTAAAGGTACCAACCCCTAAACCCTAATTTTGGGCCTATAAATAGACCGATAAAATAAGGTTTGGGGGTTACATTCTCTTTTACACACACTCATATACACACACCCTCCATAATTAGATACTCTAGTTCTTGTCTTTTATCCTCCAACGCCGTTGCTTATTCTCACGCCGGAGGTGCCGCGGGTCCAAACCCACCTCCCGGCATTGTTTTGCAGAGTCCCAACCACCAGCTACACCGCTTTCCAGGCTTGAGGACGGCGGAGGAGACACCGGATCGGAATATAGAGTTATCATTGGCGCTAGAAGGCGGGGCATCTGTCCTTTGGTCTCGGTGTCACAGGACTCGACGACATCAACAAGCTCTTTAAAAAAAAGAGTCCGAGATCAAGCTGTAAGATCTGCAAAACCACTGTGAAACCTTTTGTAAAAATGTCTGCTATATGTGCGCATATTCGAAGTTATTTAGCTCTCCGAACCCAGATCTGTGATAAAGTTGCAATTTTTAGCTTTTGAACCTAGCTGATATTTAGATCTGAATCGCTGGTTAAATACTCGTATCTACCACCTTGTGATTTTATTTGAATATCGAGCCCGTACTCAAGCTATCTTATACAGAGCCCAGTTTAGATTTGTTATAATTGTTGCTTTGTGAATCATCTTGCTTTGAAATTTCGAATCATGGTAAGGGGAAGCAAATCTACGCAAAGACCCAACACTCGGGCACGGGATCATGATACAACCCCAGACCCGACCTTAGTTCCGGCTGAGGTACCTCCAATCGTACAGAGAGCAGAGATCGGACCGGGCGATGCCCGAATTGACATTGAGGTCAATTAATACAAATACACGGATGTGCCTCTAGCTGGAATGCACCTCCAAAATCTAACCCGGGAGGAGTTGGCGGAAGCAATCCGGGCATTTCGAACAACCCGGGCACCGCCATCTCCCGAACCAGAGCAGGCAGAAAACTCTCAGGGCCCCCAGCACTCCCATCGGTCCAGGATGTCTGTCTTTGACCGGATTGGGAACAAAGGCAAAGAGAAACAAGCAGCCAATAAAGCTCAGAGCAAAAACCAGGAAGCTGAGAAACTCAAAAAGCTGGCCGAACTAAAGGAACAAATCAGACAGGAGGAAGAAGAAAAACTTGAACTTAAAATCCAGAAAAGGATACAGGAAGAAGAGGACCGGGTCTTCAGGAGGTCCGGATCTAAAAGAATTCTGAGAGAAGTTAGTCCGGAGGTAATCTCAGACGAAGACGAACCCGAAGACAATTTGATGCAAATGATTCATGAGCTACAAAAGAAAGTGGGGCAGGACTCCGGACTTGAAATAGAGGGGACTTTGACTCCATTTAGCCGATCTCTAGAAGCTATCCCCAGACAAAAGAACCTGAAGCATTACAACTTCGACTCCTTCGACGGGCTGGGGGACCCGAAAGAGCATGTTAATTACTTTGAGCAGATTGCTCTCATCTACTACTACAACGACATAACCAAATGCAGGTTCTTCGCGTCAACCTTAAAAGGAGGGGCTCAGAGGTGGTTCAGCCGAATCCCTTCCCGAAGCATTCACTCATGGAAAGAATTCCGTGAGTCCTTTCTAAAGAGGTTCAGAGCAAACCGGATTCATGAGTTACACATGTGCCATCTGGAGACTATCCGTCAAAATGATAATGAATCACTCGCAGATTATATGAAACGATTCCAGGAAGCGATAAACAAAGTCTCGCGCTTGGATGAGCGTGAAGCTCTTAGCATCTTCTGGAGGAATCTGGACCCAGACCAAAATGAAAGATACGTCTATGAGTTGATTAACAAGGAACCTGAAAGTCTGGCTGCAGCATACTCCATGGCTGCACGATTTATCAAAGAAAGTGATGTTCTACATGCAATGAGAATGACCCGCCAAGGGAACTCTTCACACCGAACTACCAGCGATGACCGCTCTCGGGGTGGTTATCAACCTGACAAGAGATTTAAGCTTAACAGACAAACCAATTATATCCAAAATTTGCAACCATCGGTCTTCGAACGAATCTCAGAACCCGCTGCAGTAATTGTTAGTCCGGACTCCAAGCCCACTAAGCCACCCAAAGCTGAACCAAAGCCAGAGCCTGAGTGGACTCCACTCAGCCGAACACGGGCTGATATTCTGAAGGAAGTTCGAGACAAACCATACTTTTATCCGCCCAAGCCGATGATCACGGCCCCGGAGAAACGTCCGGCACACAAGCAATGTGATTATCACGGGACTCATGGTCATACAACAGAAAACTGCTTGTCTCTTAAGTACTTCATCGAAGATCAAATCAAAAGAGGAAACATGGGGCAGTACATAGCTCGGAAAAGCACGGGAAAGGAAACGGGAAAGAAACATGTGGTAAACGTGGTAATGGGAGAGATAATGATGGTCCAGTCCTTTCCCGAACAAGTGATCACTTTCAGCAATGCCGACTTTGAAGGAATTGATCCCAACCATAATGAAGCCTTGGTGGTTAGCGTAGATGTGGCTGAAAATGAAGTCAAAAGAATCCTGATTGATAATGGATCCTCGGCCAACATTATCTTCAAGCATACATTTGATAGAATGCAGCTGGGCAGCATAAGAATGAATGAATGCAGAGAAGACCCTCTCTTCGGATTCGGAAACAACCTAGTGCCGATTCAAGGGACACTATACCTGCTTGTTCAGTTTGGAACCTTCCCAAAGCAAGTCACTCATATGGTAAAGTTCTACGTCATCAATACCCCATCTTCTTACAACATGATCCTTGGTCGTCCAGCGCTAACAAAACTCTGGGCAATAACCTCTACCCCTCATCTAAAGTTTAAATTTCCCACTCCCTCAGGAGTTGGGGAGGTCAAAGGGGACTCCGAAACCGCTAGTCGTTGTTACGGCCAGGCACTGGTCATGGCTGAAACTGACCCGGAGAATAAACGAAAAGCGTCCTTGTACCACAAGAACTTAAGCAGAAAGAAGCACAGAGCTTACTTCAAAAAGGAGTCAGGACACGAAGTCCAAAACATTGAAAGTATAGAAGCCCAGACAAAAGAAGAGCTGATTGCAAAAGCCAGAGATTATCTAGAAACAAACACCCAGGCCCGGGTTCAGCAATTTATGGCGAAGAAAGATTTGGGTAAAGTCGAGTCGGCAGTCGAAATCGAGATTGTCGAATTGGAAGAAGGTAACCCGGATCGAAAGATAAAGATAGGATCCGGACTGGACCCTACATTCAAGAAAAACCTGGTGCAACTCCTTAGGGATTATGCCGATGTCTTTGCCTGGAGTCCGGAGGAAATGCCCGGACTCGATGAATCGGTGGCCAATGTCAATCCTAACAGGAAGCCAGTAAAACAGAAAAGAAGGAACTTTGCTCCGGATCGGCAAAAGGCGATTGATGAAGAGGTTGAAAAGCTCCTTAAGGCAGGAATAATTTGTGAAATAAAGTATCCGGACTGGCTGGCAAACGTAGTCTTGGTTAAGAAACCCAACGGCAAATGGAAAATGTGTGTCGACTATACAGATTTGAATGCCGCGTGCCCCAAAGATCCATATCCTCTTCCCAGCATAGATCAACTCATCGACGCTACTGCGGGGCATGTGATGTTTAGCTTCATGGACGCGTTCTCCGGATACAACCAAATCAAGATGAATCCGGCCGACATAGCCAAGACCGCCTTCATAACTCACAGAGCTGTTTACGCATACAAGTATATGCGTTCGGATTAATGAACGCCGGGTCATCCTACCAAAGGGCAATGGTGGAGATTTTCAAAGATCAGCTGGGCCGAAACTTGGAGTCTTATGTGGATGATATGATAGCTAAGTCGAAAACGGTGGAGGAACATGTTTCGGACTTACAAGAGTGTTTTGAAAACCTTAGGAAGCATGAGATGAAATTGAATCCGGAAAAGTGCACCTTCGGAGTAGTAGCTGGAAAATTTTTGGGATTCATGATCAGCCAAAGGGGAATCGAAGCCAATCCGGAAAAGATTAAGGCAATAATGGAGATGGAGCCGCCCCGGACTCAGAAAGAAATCCAGAAGCTGGCGGGATCTTTAGCGGCTCTGAGGCGATTCATCCCAAAGCTGGCCGAACGATGCTTGCCCTTCTTCGAGCTGCTTAAAGGAGCAAAAAACAAAAGAGAAATTAACTGGAGTCCGGACTGCCAGAAAGCCTTCGACTCTATAAAGCAATTCCTGTCATCACCACTAATTCTATCAAAAGCTGAGTCAGGGGAAGCATTGTTTCTTTACTTAGCTGCAGGAACACAGGCTGTGGGGGCGGCCCTGATCAGGGAACATGAAGGGCAACAGAAACCAGTATATTATGTCAGTCGAGTACTGAAAGATGCAGAGACCAGGTACCCGAACTTGGAAAAATTTGCTTTTGCTCTGGTAACAGCTTCAAGAAAACTAAGGCATTATTTCCAAGGAAGAGAAATCAAAGTCGTAACTGACCAGCCTCTAAAAAGGATAATTCATAAGCAGATGTGTCCGGCAGACTTGTAAATTGGGCTATCGAGTTAAGCCAGTTCCAACTCACGTTCGTACCGCGAACGGCAATCAAAGCTCAGGTGTTAGCTGATTTCATTGTGGAATGTTATTTCCCTGAACTCCGAACTAGTCCCATGATTGTGGATCAAAGAAAAGAGGAAAATGATTCAGACCCGGAGGCTTGGTCTTTGTATGTTGACGGATCCTCAACAAGCGAGAGATCCGGGGCAGGGTTAGTTCTGAAAAGTCCTCATGGATTTCAGATACAGCAAGCCATAGCCTTCAAATTTTTAGCAATAAATAACCAGTCAGAATACGAGGCACTCTTGGCCAGGCTCCGTTTGGCCAGATCCTTGAAGGTACAGAGCCTGAACGTTTATAGTGACTCCCAGATTGTGGTAAAGCAGACCAAGGGAGAATATATTGCCAAGGATCCAAGGCTAGCTCAGTACCAGGCCCTGGTCAAAAGTTACCTGACTGTGATCCCAAAGTTTGAAATGATTCAGATAAGTAGAGAAGAAAATACAGAGTCCGATGCTTTGTCAAAGCTAGTGCAGAATGATGCCGAATTGGACAGCTCGATTTACTTGAGGAGATTGAGAAACCCACCATTGAAAATGTCGAAGTGATGGAAATAGATGATCAACCTAATTGGATGACCCCTCTGATTTCGTATTTGGATAAAGGAGAATTGCCCGATGACAAGAATAAGGCTCAGAGACTCAAGGCCAAAGCTGCTAAGTTTTTCCTAGAAGAAGGACAACTCTATCGCAGAACGTTCTCCAGTCCGGTCCTGAAATGTATTGGTCCATCCGAAGCAGAATACTGCCTACAAGAGGTTCATGAAGGGATTTGTGGAGATCATTTATCTGCAAAGGCCCTGGCTTACAAAATAATAAGGCAAGGCTATTACTGGCCCACGATTCACAATGATGCGGTGGAGTTTGTCAAAAAATGCAAGATTTGTCAGTTATTCAGCAATGTACAAAGATAGAGTCCGGTTATGCCTTCATCAGTCTTGTCTCCGGTGCCTTTTGCTATCTGGGGTATCGATATTGTTGGTCCATTTCCTCGGGCTAAGGGAGATCTCAGGTATTTATTGGTAGCCATCGATTACATGACTAAGTGGGCAGAAGCCAAAGCCATGAGAACTATAAATCAGCAAGACTGCATCCGGTTTATGGATAACATACTGATGAGGTTCGGGCTTCCTCAAGTTTTGGTCTCAGATAATGGACCTCAATTCGTCGGTTCAGATTTTGCGAACTACCTAAAGGAAAGGGGCATCAAACATAAGAAGTCATCGGTGGCATATCCCCAAGGTAATGGACAAGTGGAAGTGACAAACCGAATTTGCTAAGGGGGATAGAAAAGAGACTTCAAGAGTGCAAAAACAAGTGGCCCAAAGAACTTCCTAATGTGCTCTGGGCATACAGGACTAGTCCCCGAACAAGTACTAGCGAAACACCCTTCAAGCTGGCTTATGGGACCGAAGCGATGCTCCCGATAGAAGTGGGTTCCCCCTCTCACAGGGCTATTAACTTTGAAGAAATCGCAAATGAGGAAGGGCTCCGAATCAATCTAGATCTTGTTGACGAGGTTAGGGACGAAGCAGTTGCGAGGATGGAAAAATATAAGGAGAAAACAAGAGAGTACTTTGGAAAAAAGGCAAGAGTCAAAAATTTTCAAGTCGGAGATCTAGTTTTGCGAGATACCGAGGCTTCGGACCCAACCAACACCGGAAAGCTCAAGCCAAAATGGGAGGGTCCGTATAAAGTCAAAAAAGTGCTTCGCCCTGGAACATACAAGCTGGTCAATATGGACGAGTCCGAGGTCCCCAACACTTGGCATGGTCTCCGGCTAAGGAAATTCTACCAGTAAAAAGAAGGTCAAGGCCCGAGTAATCAATCAAGGAGCTACCTCTAAGCCTAGAAAAGTCTTCAACAGATAGATTAGCCTCTGTAATGAAGCAAGAATAAGTTATTTGTAGTAGGAATGTTATGATTAATGAAAATAGGCCTTGCCCTATGCTAGTTATATTTCGTTGTAAATTTATTGTAGCACTCACAAACACAAGTCCCTGGTCCGAAGCCATAGGCAAAATTGGAACCATGGCAAAAGCAGTATGCAACAACCACTCTAGTCCGGATTTGTTCCTATGAAACAACCCGGACTGGGGGCGAAAACGAAAATTTCTCTAAGTAACCTAAAGCTATAAAGCTTTGGACTAAGCTAAAAAACAACCACTCTAGTCCGGATTTGTTCCTATGAAACAACCCGGACTGGGGGCGAAAACGAGAAATTTCTCTAAGTAACCCAAAGCTATAAAGCTTTGGACTTAGCTAAAAAACAACCACTCTAGTCCGGATTTGTTCCTATGAAACAACCCGGACTGGGGGCGAAAACGAGAAATTTCTCTAAGTAACCCAAAGCTATAAAGCTTTGGACTTAGCTAAAAAACAACCACTCTAGTCCGGATTTGTTCCTATGAAACAACCCGGACTGGGGGCGAAAACGAGAAATTTCTCTAAGTAACCCAAAGCTATAAAGCTTTGGACTTAGCTAAAAAACAACCACTCTAGTCCGGATTTGTTCCTATAAAACAACCCGGACGGGGGCGAAAACGAAAATTTCTCTAAGTAACCCAAAGCTATAAAGCTTTGGACTTAGCTAAAAAACAACCACTCTAGTCCAGATTTGTTCCTATGAAACTGATAAGTGGATTTTATATCAACTTGGAGCATTCTAAATCGGCTTAAATTGATTGTCTTGGACTCAAGTTTCTTGTAGTTTTGATGTGTTCTGCTTAGTTGTGCAGGTTTACAAGAATGTTGATTATGGTGGATGTTTCCATTATTTTTGGATAATTAATTGATTAAAATTCGGATTTCTGAGAAGGGTTGCGCAGTCTACACTGTTTTGGCCATATCTTGAGTTCTAGAAGTCCGTTTGAGGCCCATAAGCAGTCCACGCGAAGATAACGAGATTCTCTATCATTCTAAAGAGGCCCAGACGTCCAAGCACAACTGGAAAGGTTCGGAAAAACAGAAGAAAAGCAGATACGAATTTTCCTTAAAAAACAGATTCAGTTTAGGAAACGTATTTTGCAGAAATTCTATTATAATTCTGTTTTGGTATTTTCTTGCTGGGCAAGACTTTTAGAGCCTATATAAACACATCTAGATATAGTTTTTAGGGATCGAAAAATTATTGTACATAACTTGTATATTCTAGTATAGAGAGATTGGAGATAGCTATTCACTTTTCTTTGGAGATTGAAGGTTTTTCTCTATTCTTTATAATAATATGCGTTCATATTATATCTCTTGTTTTATTAGTTTAATTATGTATGAGTAGATAATTAATCTAGGGTTAAGTAGAACCCTAGTTATGATTGATGTGTGAATTTCCCAATTCCCCCAATTTGATTGTTTAATTGCTCTTGCTTATTGAGTTGTTTTAATTAGCAATTACAAATCAGACGTGATTATGTGTATTGTTTGAACCAGTATCTATTTATCAACGAGAGTTGGATTTAGATGGTTGTGATTTATCCAATGAGGACATGAACTTCTCCATGAGAATAGGTAGAACGGATTGTTAGGAAGTTAGGGTGCTGTAATTAATGTCTCTGAATTGCATGATACCATGAGAATAGGCTTGATTATATTTTAGAGAATCCATTAATACTCGAGAGAGGTTATTGGTAATTTATAGGGCGCACCTTTCCTGTTGAGTATTATACGATTGATTGGGGAGGGAATTCACGATTGCATTAATTCATGCTAGTGGGGATACTTAATTCTGGATATTTTAGTTAATTGATTAATTGCATTAGTATAAAATTAGTTTAATAATCTTTGATATTTTATTGTGTTACTTGCTTGGCTGAATTGAATCGAGAACAACTGGTGATTGACACGTTTGTCTCTGTGGGATCGACTCTGACTTACCATACTACATAGTTAGAAGGATTTGTTAGATATTTTTATTTGATAGGCACGCGACAGCCTTGTCAAATTTTTGGCGCCGCTGCCGGGGACAAAGCGGTGTTAGATTAGTTAATTTTTGAGTTAGTTTGGCCAAGTTGTTTAGTTGTGTTGCTTCGGCTATTATTCTTGTTCTGTTTGATCTTTGCTTGTGGTTTTTCTTGTTTCTTGTAAAATTGATTTTCAGATTCCTATAACAAGAAATTAAGCGAGTGAAGAGAGGAGCAAGAAGAAAGCATGGAGGCATTGATTGAGACTATGCAGGCATTATCTCAAAAGATCGATGAAGTAGAGTTAAGAAATTCTTATTTGGTTGCTACATGTGATGTTTGCGGTATACAGGGACACACTCAAAATTTTTGCCAATATAATACCCCTTATTACCCAAGCCAAGCACAATATTGGGATAATAATTTTCATTACAATGCCCATTACAACTCTGGCCAAGGACCACAGTATAATCCTTATTGTGAGACATACACTTCTAGTTGGGAAAATTATTCTAATTTTTCCTACCAAAACAATCTAGCTCAACCAGAAAAATCTAGCTTGGAAACTGCCTTGGAAACTTATTTCTCTCCATGTGCCAAGATGAATGAGTCTTTAGCCACTTGTGATGCTCAACATCAACAGTTTAATGCTCAATTTGAAGAGATGCAAGTTAGTCCATGCCAAGCTCAACCACCTCAAATCAACTACTCTCAGCCAACACAAAAATCCAACTTGGAAAGTCTGTTGGAAGGAGTTGTTATTGCACAGCTGAACAAGAATGAAGAGGTTGAGACAAGTCTTAATGAGTTGAAAGTTCAAGGTAAGTTGATTGAAAACTAAATTGCTCAACTAGCTCAAGAGGTAACTGAATTCGTTGAGATGCGCACTCAAGCGGAGAAAATACCAATGAGTCAATTTGATGATGCAACTTTGTGGAGTGGTAAGGAGTTCAAAGAGTCACCAAACGAGGTTAGTAATAGTGAGCTAATTTTTTATGATTATGATGATTTTGATGATGATTTTGAAAGTCTCACTCTTATTGACCCATATGCTTCTCAAGAAATTAACTCGTGTGAAAACTCTTTTGATAATAATGATGTTGATTTCTTAGATGACTCTATTTGCATGCTATTTGATGAGGATGATAGTATGGTTGTGGTAGATATAAATTTGAATAAGGATATTGTGATTCCCACTGTGGTAGATGAGATAGAACCGAATTTGGATACGCTTGACTTGAAGAATGCTAAGATTGAGAATGTGTATATGCCTGTTGTAGACCCGATTTGGGAGGGATTTGTGAAAAGTAGTCATAAATGTTTTGATGCGGATTTTGTTAAATATTTTCACATCCCAAAATTTCGTGAACATTACTTGAGTCTCACATGCCAATTTATGTATCTTTTTGGTTATGTAATTGGTGCTCACATCATTAGATTAATTCAAATTAGGAGATATGTACATCTATATGCTTTTTCGCCAGGATAATTGTCAACAGGCGTCGGGCTAACGACGTTAAATAAATGCGCTTCGTGGGAGGCAACCCATGCATTAGAGTAGAAAAAAATATGAGTATTATTGTAAAAAAAAAAAAAATAGTTTGAACAGTACGTGCCAGCGCATCATGCACCAGCGCAAGTGCACCACAACACGCAGGAACCACCCGCGCATGAAGCGCCAGTACGCGCAAGTGCGCTAGGAGGGACAGAAGATTTCCGCGCGTGATGCGTCCCATTCACGCCGCATGCGCCAGCCAATCTGTTTGTCCAGGTTACTTAAATTAATACTTAATATATATACAGGTTGTCACTTTTGTTGTCCGTGAGTAGTTTATATGTATAATATATATTAAATTCAATTCATCTCCTAAATCAATTCCAACCCCTTTTCTAATTATTTTTTCCACCTAAAATCCTAATTCTAGCCCCATATTAATTCCAATTTATTCCCAATCCATATCCTATTTCATATTTTATTTTATTTATTTTATTTATTCTTATTTTTATTTTTTTTATTATTTTTTTTATTATTTTTTTTCCCCCCAAATATATATACCCACCTATACATACAAATCAAATTCCTTTTCTACTTCTTTAAAAATTCAATTCTAGAGAGGAATTAATTGCAAGTTCACCTCTTTGATTCGTATTAGGTAAATCTTTTTCTCTAATTTTATTTTTATTACGAATTTGTGTTCTTGTAAATTGGGAATTTGGGCTATTTGTGGTGTAATTATTGGTGGAGCTTCTTGTGAGTTGGGTATTGATTCTTATGGATCCTAGTGTGGATGAGGTGGTGTAAGGCGCATTGCAGGTATGTTTCTACTATCCCTTGTATTTACTTCCATTCAATGCGGACATTGAATATTTTAAGTTTGGGGGTGGTTTGAGGGATTAGTAGTTGTTATTGTATTATGTGTTCATGTAGGATTTCATGCTTTGCATATTAGTAGTAGTAAATTATGCATTTATGTTCGTGTTATCTACGTTTGTTTCATATAGGACATTCTGTTTTTTATTTTTGTATACCATGTGAGTTCATAATAGTTGCATTTGCACCCATGCTTGATAGGAATTTTGTGTTGTTGACGCTTTTGATTGAGAAGTGATATGCTTTGTTCTTGTGAACACACATACACTAGTAAGTTGAAGCTAGTAGACTTATTGAATATTGTAAGTAATTAGAAGGACATGAATATGTGCAAGATGACTTAGTTTGCATGCTTTGAATACAAGTAGGTGCGTTAGAGAGATTTTTTGCTTGGGATTGAGTATGTTTTTCCACCAAGTGAGTTTTTGAGCCATATTGCATATTTGCAATTTATTCGTTTGCTTGAGTGTCCACGGATTGTTCGCATTGCTAGCAGTTGTTTGAGGTCTTTCTTGAAACCATGACATTATTTGACGATTAAAATGATAAAGGCATGTAGGAATAACCACATATTTTCCCATATTACCACACCATGTTTACATGATCAATTAGTTAACCCGTTGAGCTTAATCCTATTTTTTTTCGGTGACATACCACATTACTTGCCTAGACCTTTTTCTTGTATTGGCCTTACATTGATTTGAACCCGTATTGTCAAAGGCTAGTAGAGTGCTTAAGGGAGTAATAAGGTGTGCAAGGAGGGGTTTATTGTTGGTCTTACTTTTGGGGGAAATATTGAAAATTGGGTTTGGTTGTTTACTTAATAGTCGACATATGTAATAAATTATGGGATCATTGTTATTGTTTATATTATTGTTTGTGTTCTATTTAGCTCTCGAAAAAAAAGAAAAAAAAAAGAAAAAAAGAAAAAAAAAGAAAAAAAAAGAGAAAAAAAAAGAAAAAATATTATGAGAGCATGTTTATTT
Organism: Kitagawia praeruptora; assembly: GCA_037693485.1. NCBI lineage: Eukaryota > Viridiplantae > Streptophyta > Magnoliopsida > Apiales > Apiaceae > Kitagawia > Kitagawia praeruptora. The sequence goes on along the minus strand of CM075344.1, from coordinate 155,699,654 downwards.
TTGTTGTGATCCTATTTTAGTCGACTAGTCGAGTGCGTGTTTTTAGTAAAATTATGTGGGGGGAAATATGGTGTTGTGTATGATTTATTATGGTACTTACTAGCTTTTGACACTTCACCTATATTGGCTTATTTGACATACCTTGTCCCTAGCCCCGTTACAACCCAATTAAAGACATTTTGATTATCGTCATTGATGTATGTTGTGTTAAGAGTTAGATTGATACCAAATGTCAAGCATGTTTATGATTTTGTTGGAATTGAGTGATACACTTACCCTTGTTCTTGAGTGAATATTCTTTTGTGAGTGAATTGTGAGTGTTTGCTTGTTTTTGCGTATAAGATCCCGAGTTTTGTCTCAACCACTCTAGTCCGGATTTGTTCCTATGAAACAACCCGGACTGGGGGCGAAAACGAAAATTTCTCTAAGTAACCCAAAGCTATAAAGCTTTGGACTTAGCTAAAAAACAACCACTCTAGTCCGGATTTGTTCCTATGAAACAACTCGGACTGGGGGCGAAAACGAGAAATTTCTCTAAGTAACCCAAAGCTATAAAGCTTTGGACTTAGCTAAAAAACAACCACTCTAGTCCGGATTTGTTCCTATGAAACAACCCGGACTGGGGGCAAAAACGAGAAATTTCTCTAAGTAACCCAAAGCTATAAAGCTTTGGACTTAGGTAAAAAACAACCACTCTAGTCCGGATTTGTTCCTATGAAACAACCCGGACTGGGGGCGAAAACGATAAATTTCTCTAAGCAACCCAAAGCTATAAAGCTTTGGACTTAGCTAAAAAACAACCACTCTAGTCCGGATTTGTTCCTATGAAACAACACGGACTGGGGGCTATCAAAGCTATCAAGCTTGGGACTTACATAAAAAAAAAGAGCTAAAAAACCACTATAGTATTCGAGTGGAAACAATAAAATCAAGCACAAAGATGCAACAAATTCAAAACAGACGCCAAAGAAAGAAAAGCAAATGATTATGGCTGTTTTTCAAGCCATTTTTATTGAGCAGGGGGAAGGGGAGGTACAACGGTTATCAAAATACAAAATATAAAAAGATTATATTTAAACGGCGGCAGCACCAACACCACCAGCACCTTCCCCGCCATTGCCAGGCCCGCGGCCTCCCCTCCCAGCCTGACCGGCCACCATCCTGCGCAGAGCTAGAGCATCATCAATCCTTTTCAGGACTGCATCGATCTCGGCCATGGTGGTGGGGCCATCAAACAGCATCCCATCTACTATAATTTTGTTGTTCTCATAGTCGTAAACGAGAGTTTTGGGATCCATGGCAGAAAAAGGGGAGAAGATAAGAAAAGAGAACTGAGAAAGTTTTTGGCAAGAATGAAAAAGGAGAGGGGGTATCACGGATATTTATAGGAAGGAAGTGAGGAAGAGCTCCAGGCGTTTCCAGTTATCAATGCATGGGAAACGGACAAGACATTAATGCTGGTCGACTAACGCAAGGACCAAGGTGTTTGACCCTAGAAACCACAATGTTCACCGAGTCCCTGGCTGAATTCAACAAAAAACGAGGTAAACACAAAAAACTAAGAGAGCAAAATAAATCCTCACCACCATCCGGACTCCATCTTTCGGGATTAAATCCAGACTGAAAGGCAAACCTTACGAAATCTCTATAAGTTACTCAGCGTTCTCAAATGTTGAACTTAAGAGAATATACGTGAAGCTCTTACCACCAATCCGGACTTAATTTTTTATCTCGAATCCGGTCTGGGGGCAAATTGCAGGAGATTCCTCTAAGTCACCCGAGGTTCTTAAACTTCGAATTTAAGAGAAGCAAAAATATTGAAAGCAAAAAAAAAATGCAGAGCAACAGGAGTAAAAGAAATTGCCGAATATGCATCACAATAGAGATAACGTTCAACGAGGGACCGAACCAGCCATATGGTTCGAAACATCCCAGAGAAAATTTGACCACTAAAGTTGTAGTTCGATATTACAACAAAGACATTAAAATGAAAAGGGGCTGAATAACTAGATGGCAGGAGGGTCTTCGACAGGAGGTTCTTCGGCTGGAGGGTCCTGAGGGACGACGTCTTTGTTCGGAGACGGATCCCGGACGTCCTCTTTCCTCTCTTCACCATCTTCATCATCCGAACCAGATTCCTCCCCGGAGTAGTAAGGTTCTGGATCTTCTCCGGTGGCAATGAAGTGTTGTTCCGCGGCAATGAAGAGAGGTTGGAACTCGTCCCAGCCAGCTGATGGGTTCTCCTTCAACAACTTGTGAGAAACGACCCAAGCACGACAAATTTTGGAGGCGGCCTTCTTGCCCAACTCCATATAGTACTCCTGGGAGTGGCGGAACTCATCCAGGATGGCAGCGGGTTCTTTGTGGCTGGCAAGCTTCGCCCGGAGATCCTCGAGTTCCTTCTCGGCGGATTTAGCACGACCATCCGCATCATCAGCCTTTTTCTGGAGGGTTACGAGCATCCTCTCAGACTCATGGGCCTTCAGCTGTATTCTTCAACACTTTTCTTCAACTTGGAGTTGGCATGATCCAAGTCGAAAATTCAAATGTTCTTCTGCTCCGAAGCGAAAATAGCAGCCCGAGCAGCTTCAACGGTCTCTAACTCCCTATTGCCCACCGCAAATAGCCCGACCATCTCAGAACCCATCTAGAAAGATAAGGTAAGTGCGTTAGGAAAGAATACGTTAAGCAAGGACGAAACTTAAAAAGGCAAGAAAATCTACCTTCAGCCAAGTATTCATCATCTCTTTGAACAAGGGGTTAAACCCCAAAGCCTGATAGCGCGCCCATTCCTCCTTATTGGGCAGATCTGCGATAAACTGGCTGCATTTCTTAGCCTCAATTAGAGGCTCTTTCCCCGGACGGCTTGTCTGACTAGGACCGGAGACAGTTCCAAAAGTCTTAGCAACCTCTGGCGTAAAATGAGTAGAGCCTGGGGCAGGGGTTCCAGATGGCTTCCCCCCGGTGAGATCAACAACGACATTTCCAGCATCTCCTCCCCGAGCCCGTTTTGGTCTCCTTTCGAGCCCGCATGACAATTCGTCTTCAACCTCGGGGGGGATAGATTTACCTTCCAGATTGGCCCCGGACTCTGAATCCTGCTCAACACTCGCGTCCGTCTTGGAACCCTCCCCTTCGCCAGCGGTCCTCTTCTTTTTCCCTTTCTTCGAACGCTGATTCACTTTGTGTATGCCACCTATCCCCTGCATAGCTGTGGCCAGACATGCCGTTTCAGCATCCAGTGCCTTCATCCTCTCTTTATGGTAAGGGCTGTATTGAGGCAAACCTGAAAAGAAGACAGAGTAAAAAACAATCAGAACAATCGACAAAGGGAAAGAAAAATTCAAGATATAAATGATTACACACTACTTACATCCAAAGGAATGTAATATTTCATGGTCCATGAATGAATGCCGAGTTGTTGAAACCCCTAAAGCCTTACAGAAGTCATGAACCTTTATCCGGGCATCGCCTGTTAATTCATATTCTTTGAAGTTACGACAGGCCTCAACCCGGAACAGAGGCATATAGTCAATATCTTCGAACTGCAGGAAGGCCCACTCTTCATGCCAACCCTTGAGGGAGGACATCATGGTGACAGGCATCACCCCTCCCTTCTTAAAACCACACCGTTGGTAATTGAACCGGAGCTCATACAAGGGCACTAAAGTTGACTTGACCAAAGTAAAAATGTAATGGAAAAGCCTGAAAGTAGGAAGGAATCCTTTGACGTTACAACAACCAAGGAACCACATGATCCACTTGACGGCGTTCGGGGTGAGTTGAAACAAGGGGATTTCATATTGAAATTTACAGAGGCACTTAATGAATTGGTGACAATGAGGGTTGTATCCCGATCTAAGGTGCTCCAGAGAAACTCCTACCAAACCGTCCCCGGGCCTATGGTATATTCTTTCGTGGGGTTCGGGCCACCTCCAAACAACTTTGTCGTCTAGATGAAAGCACGACCTAAAACACTCATCTAACTTGTCGGTATTGGCAATATCCAGCAAAGGGGCCATGGGGGTGCTAGTTCCGGGGAGGTGTGATAATTCAGCGTCCATAGAGCACTGGTCATAAAAGACAGGACCCCCGGAAGACATTTCATACACCTCGGATAAGTTCCTGTAATAATATTCGTCTGGGACGGAAATATCTTTCTCAACAAAGAAGAATTGGACATTTTTCCAACGACCCTCGGACGTACTAAGGGTCTCCCCCGGGGAGAGTGGCAGGGTAGGGAGCTCATCTAGAGTGGTCTTCGGGGGTTTCCTAGTTCTTTGGGTCATGGTAGATGAAGAGGAGGAACAAGATCTAGGCTCGGTAGAGAGGTCTGAGTCCGAGGAAGAGCTGGAAGGTATAAATGAAGATCAGGGTCGTTTAGCCAATTGTTTTCTATACACCATAAAACACTATACTACCCCGGATCACCCACCAACAGCGCAACCCCGAGCCAAAAGACAGAAACAAAAAGAAAAACACAAATATCAGAAACACCCACACAAAACCAGAAATCAGAATCAAAGATCTACGCAAATACAGATATATACACATATACAAAACAAAACATAAAACCCAAAAGTTTCAAAACCCAGAAGTTTCAAAGCCCGGAAGTTGAGGATAACTTAAACAACCATCACAGTCCCAAAAACCGAAGATTCAAAAACCAAAAGCCTCAAACAACCCAAAAGCGAAACAATCACTACAACCCTAAATCCCAGCAAATACAACAACATGAACAATAAGCAGTTACACAAACAATGGCATATGAACAGTTGGAACAAAAATAGTATCGAGTTATTCTACACAAAGTTCAAGTACATGCGAGAAAAACAAAGAAATAAGGAGAACAAAACACTTACAAAGCGGAAGAAGAAGCAGAAAAGCTCTCACCACCGATCAGCAACCAGGATTTCGAAGGAAAGAGGAGAACGGAAGAGGTATACAGTAAAAGTAAAAAAGGGGGGAAGCACAATTGAAATATACTTATAGAGGAGTTAAAATGAACGAAGGAAGGAGATTTGGCCACGTGGACGGCCTAGATAAACCTCGATTAAAACAAAAGAAGATGTCAGAAAAAGTAATCATGGCTGCACAACGCTCGAGAAGAATGGACAAGCTCTGGACATTCGAAATATCAAAAAAAAAAAACACGCTGAGAAACGTTACAAATCCATTAGCCTACAGCCCCGGATCACGTGCTCTACACACAATCCGGGCATGGGAGGCAAGAGACATGGAATTTTTCTTCCAAGCCAATCATACGGGAACTACAGCCCCGGATCACGTGCTCTACACACAATCCGGGCCTGAGAGGCAAAAGACATGGAATTTTTCTTCCAAGCCAATCATACGGGAACTACAGCCCCGGATCACGTGTTCTACGCACAATCCGGGCCTGGGAAGCAAGAAATATGGAATTTTTCTTCTCAGCTATTCAAAACAACGAGCATGGAAGTTAAGGCTACTACTCCCCCATCCAGACAAATCTGCATAGGGGAGTGGGAGGCAAATGATAGGATACTCTTGTAGGCAACCTGAAATACCGCCCGGGCCCACGATAGTTACCGAGTCCGGGACAACGCCACCGTTAGTCAGTCTGGACCCCTGAAGTAACCCCAGTACGGGGTAATGGATCACGTGGCATCTCATGGCTCCCATCACCATCAAAGGGTCCCAACCAAAAATGATAGCTAATGATTACCAATAATTGGCATAATCCAAGAATGAGGATGTCACACTCAAAAAGGTGCATGACACACTTTCCCACAATTATTCTCCTAGACAGGTGTCGAGCATCCCAGCGCCCCAAATGTCCTATCTGCCTAGGATTGGACGCTCATGATTAAAGGTACCAACCCCTAAACCCTAATTCTGGGCCTAAAAATAGACCGAGAAAAGAAGGTTTGGGGGTTACATTCTCTTTTACACACACTCATATACACACACCCTCCATAATTAGATACTCTAGTTCTTGTCTTTTATCCTCCAACGCCGTTGCTTATTCTCACGCCGGAGGTGCCGCGGGTCCAAACCCACCTCCCGGCATTGTTTTGCAGAGTCCCAACCACCAGCTACACCGCTTTCCAGGCTTGAGGACGGCGGAGGAGACACCGGATCGGAATATAGAGTTATCACCTTGCATAAAAATCATTTTTCATATTCATTCCATTTTTGTGAAAATTTATCAACTATTCCCATCTTCATCTCATAGGTAACATAAAATCCACGTTCCCTATTTAGCAAAAAAAAAATCCACGTTCCCTCCCATTAATTAATTAGTTTAAAAAAGGAAAAATTGTTTTATATTACATGGATAAATATTCATTGTATACCACTTAAATTGTAGACAACCATAATGTAGTACAATGTATTTTGGAAACAAAAAAATACAGTACAATAAAAAATAATTTAAAGTATATTATACATTATTTTAGGACCACTAAATATAAAATTAATGTATAACATATACATATAATATTATATAAATAAATATATTTTATTATAATAAAATAAATTTTTTTTTTAATTTTAGAACGGGTTGGGACAGAATTTTACACGAGGATCATATAAATATTGCACTGATCCCAATGCATATTCAAATGGGACATAATTTTAATCCATATGCCCCATTTTTCATTTAACCGGATCGAGATTATCCTGGAATTAGAGCTGTTATCGCGAACAAGCTCGGTTCGGTTCGGTAAGAACTCGAGCTCGAGCTCGAACACAGCCTATTCGTGAACAAGCTCGGTTCGGCTCGTTAAGAACTCAAGCTCGAACACAAAAATTGTTCGTTAAGCTTAACGAGCTCGAGCCGAGCTTTTAGCATGTGCGGCTCGAGCTCGGCTCGATTTTGTTCGACTCGATTCGGCTCGTTAAAACTTGAAAAAATTGTATATATTTTATATTTTTATATATTTTATTATATATATTATATATAAAATAATAATATTTTATTATTATTAACGAGCTCGGCTCGTTAAGGGCTCGGCTCGGCTCGGTTCGTTTTGTTCGATAAAAGCTCGATGACGGCTCGAGCTCGGCTCGGTTCATTAACGATCTCGAGCTCGAACACATATTTTGTTCGATAAGAAAGCTCGGCTCGGCTCGGTTCGTCAGAAAAAAAAAAATAAGCTCGGCTCGGTTCGATCAAAATTCGGCTCGGCTCGGTTCGTTAATAGCTCTACCTGGAATAGTTAGGGTCAGATTTTCTATTTCCTGTTCAAAAGCCAAATAACTTGCACAATATTTTGAAAGAATGATCGTAATTTAAAATTTGTAAATCCACGATAAAGGTATGTCCTGAGTTCTTAAATGATGGTATGATTTGAATTTTATAAAGTAGTGATTATTCATATCAAATTTCAACAAATTGATATTAATTTAATAAATGTATCAAATTAAATCCAAATAAATTACATGATAAGTTAATAATTTACAAGCATGACCGTTCCTGAAAGTCTAGTGATGGAAAAAAATAATTTGGACCCCTAATGATGATACTTTAAATATTTGTATAAATTATCATATTAAAATATGCGTAATAATTGAACAACAATGATTATAAAAGACAATTTTTTTTTAAAATATTTCAAAATGCAAAATCCTTAGCAATGGTATATATTCATATCAATTCTCATCAACATATGCTTTTTTACTTTTTTTTAAACACAAACGAAAGATATATTAATAATCCATCCACAACAATAATCCCAAACAACATAAACGCTTTTGAACCCCACAAAACAAGCAAAAGGCTGCTATTGACTACGAAAACAAAGACACAAAACTACGATCCACAAATTAGATAAAAGACACATTAGAGACGCCAAACAAAACAGAAACTAGAGATATAAAAGCTAGGAAAACACGGGGCTGATTGGAAGCAAGACACCAGCTGATGACACAAACCATCAGAAAGCTTAATTCATGGCTTCATCCTCCTGCACCTCAACCTCATTGAGCACCACTCCATCTGTTATGTCTCCTTCCCGGATTGTTTCAAATTGCGGACCAAAAGGACCAGACCCATATCATTATACCATAATTCGTTTACCCTTCCAAACGGTCGATTAGCACCATCCTATCCCAATTGTTCACTCCGAACTGAGCTAAATAGATAGCCAACCTGTTACATTCTTTCCCCATTGAATCCTCATCGATAACAAAATTCTTATCCTCATTTCTAGTGTTTAATTGCCTAATGACATACTCATGCTCTAGGATCTCACTCACAAAACGAGAATGACGTCATTCCCAGTGCGCTCCAGGATGATCAGACTTTAGTTCCAACAGACGATAGTCACCAAAAAAAGCTTTGCATAATGCATAGAGCATTGCATAAAATTCGTTCAACCTTCTTTCTTGAATGCCTACAAACCCAGCATACATGTGGACAATGGAACCTTTATCATCTCTAATTACTATCCCAATTCCCGATCTGTTGCCATTGGGAAGAGCCTCTTCAAAGAAAGAACCATGGACATTAATCTTAAAATAACCATACTTTGGAAGAGACCAGTGAATACCCACATCAACCATGATTGATAAAAGAATAAACACCAAAGAAAAAAAGAAGTGAATGATGAGAGAGTTGGGAGAAAAACATTATAAACACCCTGTTATGTTTTCCAATGCGTCGTGCACTAAGCCCCAAGCGTCTGTTGTTGTCAAAACCCTCCTGACTGGTCGAATTTCCTTGAGAAATAAAAATTCGTAACAAAACTCCAATATAGATAGTAAATAAAAGAGAAATGGCCTCTCTTAAATGATATCTTAGCATGAAACTAGCCCACTACATGAAATAATAAGCCTTGGTTAAGATAAAATCTTCTCAACTATGTTATAAAAGTTGTAACCAAAACAAAGGACCAATACGGAAAGCCCATCCTCTATGATAAGCTCAACACCACGCATGGATTATCTTTTCCCTGCTCACACCCTGTAAAGCGAGGCTGTCGGTCTCAATATTGAGCAATCGACTTACGTTAACGAGGCTGAAGTTTAAAGACTTAACAAAGGTTCGCAAGTTATCACTAAAGAACCAAAAATCTTCATTTAGAAACTTAAGTCTTTGAGATGCATTCACTAACTCCCAGTTGTCTGTGAAAATTGTGACTTGATTCTTAATCCTAGGATAAGCTGAAACATGACTTAGAAGAAATTCTAGAGCTTCCGTTTCACAAGACACTACAGAAGATGCTTTCGAGGAGCTTGAGAAAATGAAAACTAAATTGCCAGCCCCATCTTTTAGAAAGCCTCATATCCCTGTAGATATAACACCCTCATTTGATTGCTTCCAAGAGGCATCAACAAAACCTATCAAGTCTGAATGAATATCTACTAATCTCCTCTTTGCAATTTTACTATAAGTATAATAACCCCTACTGGATTTACTTCCCAGGTCGAGATCATTTGAAACTCTGCTAACTTTGAGACCTCACACCATTTCAATGAGCGAAGCACAATAAGTTTTTTCAACGATTCTCTGCTGCATCTTTTTCCTTCAAATACTAATTGGTTCCTACATAGCCAAATTGACCATAATGTAGTAGAAAGAGTGATTCCCCAAGCCATTCTCACCGTAGAACTTTTGATTTTTAAAACTGAAGCCCAGCACGATAATTTAGTGAAACCAATGTTCCACCATGATTGAATGAAATCCCATATCCATTTCGAATCCTCACAATCCCAAAAGAGATGATCTTGAGATTCTATCAGTGAACAACATCTTCTGCAAATATTTGAAATCGATCCATCCTTAATCCTAGAGGATAACAGAGAAGCAGTGGGAAGAGAGTTTGAGATCAAATACCATAAAAAGAATGCACTCTTGGAGGAACTTTAAGTCTCCATAACAATCTGAGTTCCAATTGTAGAGAGACATGAGGTGGCAGAATAGAATTGTAGCAGTCTTTCACTGTGAAGGGTTTACCTGATAGGCACCAAATTAACAGGTCCTTATTGCTAGAGAGAATTATTTGCTCAATTATCTTCCAAATCTTATTAATTTTGCCCTTCTCCCATTCTCTGAGCGGCCTAACCAATGAGATATGTCATATAAATCACTGAATCTAGTAATCTCAACAAAATGTTTTACCGTAACATTTTTCCAAGCAGAAAGAGAGAAAATTCTCTTGAATTTTTCACACAAAACACCTTCTTCAGACCAATTATCCATCCAAAAGAGCACATACTCGCCATTTCCTACTGACCACTTAAAATCGATCTTTGAGATATTGAGATCCATATTTGAAGTAAAGACACTCTGAATACTTGAGAAAGTGTAAGTAACTTGATCTAATTCTCTACAACTTTCCAATGGGGCTCCTAAGGGTATCGAGTACTTACTTCTCAAAAATTTGTTCCATTTTTTATCCCTTTCGGAGAACCATTTTCCTACCCATTTACTCAAAAGTGCAAGATTTCTTGCTTGCAGATTTGATACACCTAAACCACCTTTCGACTTAGGCTTAGCAATAGAACCGCAATTTATTGTATGCATTTTCCTTACACCTGAAGTGGAACTACCCTTATTCTAAAAGAAATCCCTTCTGATTTTATCGAGCTACCTACATATCCCTACCGGCACTTTAAAAAGACTCATCCAATAAACTCGCATACTATCAAGGGAAGCTTCCAAAAGAACCAATTTACCTGCTTTATTGAGGGAAGCAGCTTTCCATTTTGCCAGTTTATTACTCATTTTATGGATCAGGGGTGTCCAAAAAAATTTTCATTTGGGAGAGCAACCTATTGGAGCTCCTAAGTAATTCATAGGCCATTGACCCACCTTGCAGCCAAAAATTTTAGAACCCAAAATAGCAATTCTGGCATTTGACTCACAAAAGAATAAATGACTTTTGTGAAAATTTATTTTGAGACCTGAAATGATCTGGAAACATTGAAGAATTCTTTTGACTGACCTGATCGATTCCACAGAAGCCTCAATGAAAAGAACTGCGTCATCAGCAAATTGCAAGTGAGTAAGTTGCTCTGAATTATTAGACATTGAGATCCCATTAAATAAGCCTTTACCATTGGTTTTTTTTAGCATGAGATTTAACACTTCTGCCACCAAATTATAAAATAATGGAGAGAGGGTCTCCCTGACGCAACCCCCTTTTAGGTGAGAATTCTTTCGAGGGGCTCCCATTCACTAACACCGAAACCATGACTGAATTGAAATAACCTTTAATCCAATTAATCCATCTTGGACCAAAACCCAACTTCTGAAAAAGTTCGAACAAGAAGTCCCAATTCACTGTGTCAAAAGCTTTTTCAAAATCTAGCTTTAGGATGAGATCTCCACTTTTGCTTGATTTTATGTAATGATATGCTTCCGAAGATAACAATATGCTCTCTAAGGCTTGCCTACCTTTAACAAACGCTGATTGAGTGTCATCAATGAGGTCGTTCATAACTTGACCAAGTCTGTTGGCCAACACCTTGGTCAGGATTTTAACTTACGAGTTTATTAGACTGATGATTGGTCTAAACTCATGCACCGACGTCGGATTTTGCATTTTAGGGATAAGAGCTATGAATGAAGAATTTACATCATGAGAAAGTAACGAAAGATGTGAAAATTCTTGCATAAGATGCATAATCTTATCTTTAACGTCATGCCAAAATCTTTTTAAACATTCGATATTGAAATCATCCGGACCCGGCGCTTTATTCTCTTCTAATTGTGCAAGCGCAAATTCTATCTCCTCCAATGAAAAATCTTCCTCTAAACATTCATTCATGTATACAGAAAGTTGTTTGGGAACCAAGGAGCCTATTGAGAATATCCGTTGTGAGGAATGAGCTCTAAAAAACTTATTGAAATGCTCAAAAAAGATACCTCTGATTTGAGAAGGGTTTGAAATCCAAGAACCTTCCCAATAAATTTTCCGTATCCTATTTCTGTGATTTCTTCTCTAAACTGCTTGATGAAAAAAACTAGTGTTCCTGTCTCCTTTCAAATTTCATGACAATCTCGATTTTTGCTTAAGCATCTCTTCTTTAACACCATAAAGATGTTCTAGTTCAGTTCTGAGTTGAATAAAATCCATACCTCGAGAAACCTTGTAAATTATAAAATTTGGAACTACATATTTAACAAGTTCAATAACCTCAAATTTAAGAATAAAATTATACTAATAATTATTGGCAAAAAATATTTATTTAAAATATTAAACTATGAATATGTATAACATTTTTTTTTCTGAAAATTGAATCCTTAAAATTTTGATCCCAAGCGATCGTCCTCCTACCCTTCCACCAGAATCGGTCGGTCTCGTTTACAAGATAATTTTTATCGCCCAGAAGCACATACTCCCTCTGTCCCATCAGATTCTATACAGTTTTTTCACTGCTTGACACGCATTTTAAGGCTCCTATAAAGTATAGTTCCCTAACTTATTTTTTTAATTTTTTTTCTTGTATAAAAATTTAACATACCTATTTTTATACAAAAAAAGAAAATTGGAAAAATAATTTATAGAACTATCCTTAAAATGCACCTTAAAATGCGTGTCACACCCTCGTTCCCCAATGTATACAATCTGGTGGGATGGAGGGAGTAATATTTATCAAAGTATCGAGTTCGTGCCAAATTAAGATAACTATAACATCGTAACTGGAATGAACTCGACATAATTTGATATCAATGTCGAAGTTGGAACAATTTTTTGACTTCAATATAAACTTGAGTTGGGGCAAGTTTTAAAATCTCAACGGAGCCTACATTTGAAGAAAAAAAAATGAAAAAAAAACTCAAAAAATGTTTTCTCGAAAAAGAATTCAGAAATTTTTTTGTCGAAAAATCTTTTCTCTTGAAGTTTTTTTGAAAAAATATTCTCCATAAAAAAAATTCTTATTTTTTCATAACTTTGCTGTTACGAAAAAAATTTAAAAACAACAATGAAAATTTGTTCATTTGAAAAAATGTTTCCCCGTGTTGATGATGGGGTGAAGGCCCTAAATACCTTTTTTTGGAAGAAAAGAAACCAAAATACCCATTGTCGGGAAGTTGGTCCTATTTGTCCAGCAGTTTCGCATTTAAGAAATGCGTGTTGTGACTACGCATTCGAAACATACGTGTTCCATTAAAATATATTTGATATTTTTTTTTGTGTTTATTATATCGTTTTGTATGAATGCGTGTACAAATCAAACACGCAAAGTTTGAATATGCATCTTATATAAATTTGAAAACATGAGGTCAGTCTTCACATTTATAGTGCTAACAGTTTTTTTATTTACTATGTGAATGCAAGCATGTGGCATGTGGCATGTGGCCCATATTACCATATACGTGCTTTAAACAAACCTAGTTAATAGAAATTGAGCGTCCACAGATGATCTGACCTACTGAGTTAGAACACGCATGTATAGCATGCAGTCTTGTTGGATAAATAGGGCCAGCTTCCTCGCCAAACAGCATATCGGGCCTTTCCTTGTGAATAATGGGTATTTAGGGCAATTTCTCTGTTGATGGGGGCATGTTATTTTACAAAAAGTATCACATTTTTAAAGAAATTCTCATTCTAAAATATTTTATTTTCCTAAACAACAAACAAACAACAAACAAACAGAGAAAAATTTGGAAAATGCTTTTCAAAAAGGCAAACAAACATAGGAAAAATATTTTTCAGACTCCCAATAAAAATTGAAAAATCTAGAAAACATTTTCTTGGAAAATATTTTTAGCAAACAAACAGAACCTAAACTCAGAATTCAATAATTTTTTTGTTACAAAAACTTGTATGTATTTATGTGCCATGATAATAATTACTTAAATTGTTATTTTTTTTATAGTGTAGTTATACTAGCTTTTAAATTTTTATATTTTAAAATTACTAAATTATCATCATTATTTTAAAATTTTAGTTAAATTATAACCCCCAATTTTAAAACTCAAACTATAATCATTTTCTAAAATTTGATATAACCTTTGATTAATAAATGTGAGGATAATATATTATCATGATCATTACTCCATGAATAACATCCTTATATAAAATAACAATAAAAAACATCATATAATTTTATATAAAATAGCATTCAGATTCTAATTTTCATATTAAAAATAGTTTTTTTGTGAATAAAAATAGAATTTAACAAAAAAATTGAATCAAATATAACATGATTACAGATAATTTTATTGTTACAAAAATATATATAAGATTCTATATTTGATTATACGTTTAGATGAGATTTTACGTTAGATTCGATATGTTAAGCTAACTTGTTATTAAAATTTGTAATTTTTATCATAACAAATCAATTTTTATCAAAAATAAAGCATTATAATAATGTTCTTTATTACTTTTTATATAAAATATTATTTCTAAACTGCAACTCATTATATTATCTTGTAAGTTGTAATATTTTATTTAAACTTTATTTATTTAAAAATAAATTAAAATACAAATAATCTAGAGCCAAGTGCGCAAGAATCCTGTGTGAGTCACACAGTGCGACCTTTCTCGAAACAACAAAAAGAAGAATCCAGCGTGGGCGTGACCATCTTTTAGCAAAGAATCATGGATCGCATGATGCGGGTCATTTCACACGATTATTGCGGTACGAGTGATGCGATTTTTCTTAAAATCGCGACCAATTGACGTATTTTATTTGGTCAAGTTTTCAAATTATAATTG